>OZ007499.1:117844697-122682510 GCA_963931805.1 Microdon myrmicae
ATAAAGTAGTTTATGCAAATTAACTACTTGGCGCGTTATTTCCTTTTACAGGTAAAGAGGGGAATCAAAGGGGGATTAGTGGATTCTGGGGGGACCTGGACTCAATGTCGGTCCGCTGGACTCAATGTCGGTCCGTAACAGTTACAAAAGATATGCGTTTTCAGTAAATGGTACGGGGGTAGGTCAAAAAGTCCTTAGAAATACCTACGATGGTGCTCGTTGCATTGCTAGTGGTCTGTTTTTAGTAAGCATCATTCCTTACTAGGTATCTGTCAATTTTCAATTTGTTTCATGTTTCAATTTTGCATGATAAATTTGGTACGAAAATTTTTTTCGAGATGGGTGCCGTATTTTCTCTCTGCTGAGAACTTTTGGAGCGCATGCGTCGCAACGCAGATTAGTAATCCGAGGCAAAAGAACAGCCAAAACAGTGAATTGTTAAATGCGAACGGGTTCCAGAGAAGGCAGAGACGGTGGAATCAGCTGGAAATGTTATGATTACTGTGTTTTGGGATGCACGTGGGATTATCTTCATTGACTATTTGGAAAAGGGACAGACGATAACTGGACAGTATTATGCGTTCTTATTTGGTCTGCTAAACGGGAAAATACGAGAAAATCGTCTTCATTTTTTAAAGACTTTTTGACCTGCCCTGGTATAAAGCAGTTTTTTATTTTGTTGTCAGGAACATATTAATGGTCAAAGTTTCTTTTTTGTTTTATCTTTTCGCATTCCTTTTGAACTTTCTATATATTTTTTTTAATTGACGTGATTTCTTTTTCTTCTGGAATTTTTATGCTGTAATTTAAAGTTAGACTTACTGATTAAATTTTGACGTGCCCCGTAAGCTTTGCTGGCGAAAAATAAAACGGGAACCGAGTATCAGGACTCGTTACGAAAAATGTACGCAAAGCCTTTACAAGGTATAAAGAGTACAAATTGGGAACTAAAATTTCATAAGGACTAATTATATAACCGTGACACACGTTTCATAGTTTCAGAACAAATTGAAATTTTTATTCGAACTTTTGGGAAAAATTATTATTATGGTTTAACATAAATTGGTAAATTAAAAAATTCGACGTTTATACACTTCATTTCGACCATTTA
This sequence comes from Microdon myrmicae, assembly GCA_963931805.1. Taxonomy (NCBI): domain Eukaryota; kingdom Metazoa; phylum Arthropoda; class Insecta; order Diptera; family Syrphidae; genus Microdon; species Microdon myrmicae. The sequence goes on from OZ007499.1 coordinate 117,845,809, forward strand.
TTTATTTATTTATTATTATTGTTATTATTATCATTATTATTATTATTATTAGTATTATTATTATTATTAGTATTATTATTATTATTAATTTATTTATTAATTTATATATATATATATATATTTTTTTTTTTTTGGTTTATAATATTGAAATTTGTTTTTCAATTGACAAATTCTATTTCGCTAATTTGTAAACATTTTGTATTAATACAACGATGTTTTGCTGTAATTTATTAAAATTTAGACTCTAGGTAATATTTATCAAGAATTATCATAGACAATAATATCAAAAAAGTATTAAAGAGCAGTTTATCATTATAATTTATTTACATATTTATTCGACATAAATGATTTTAAAAGTAAATATTAACTTTTGCCCCTCAATGGGCACACTGAAATATACACATTTCATTTTAATATGTGAAATTTAGCTAGCCATTATGTAATCTGCCGTTTTAAAACATTTCAAAAGCTCAATAATATTTCTACACCATCCAAAAATGTTAATAAATATATTTTTAAAAATTAGTTCAGCTTTAAAAATAATATGTAAACTGTAAACAAGTTATGCTTAAACAGAGATATATACATTTATATGCAAAATATTATTGTATTTTATTTTGAATGTGGCCCAAAGAAGAACGGCTGCGTGTATGCTGATTTGCTATCAGTCCATTGGGATAAATCAACTTGTGGTATTTCGTCGCAAGGTACAATTGGGTTTCTGAAATTATAATAAAATAAAATACAAGAATTAAGTCATGCGAACACACATGAAAAGACTATTACACAAAATTATATACATATATAAAAATTGTATACATTATTAAATTTACTAAATATAATTATATTGACTTTGTAAACTATTTTTGGGGATACCCATGCAACTTGTTTTGAAATGTTATGCGATTTAGATAATAAGTAATTTTCTTTTTGATCGTCCCAGATGTGAAGCTGGTTATAGTGGCGTAACTATACCATCTGAGGTCCGTGGCAAATTTATCAGATGGCGCCCTCCCTTAATATAAAGAGCTTCACGTCATCTATATATTTCGCGAAGTAAAGTAGAATGTATACTTACCAACACTATTATAATTATTGTGCACATTATTGGTTAATTATCTACCTAGTAAATTTTAATTCAAAGAACGTAGCTATTATATTAAGAGAAGAAAAAAATGGTCTGCCAAAATATTTATTATTAATATTCCTTTTTTCAGACTTTCTGTCCAGCGAAATTGTCAATGACAACAGCAAAGTTCAAATTACGAGTTATAGAATTTTCGATGGATAGAATAGCCAAGTTACGTAGCCTTTCTTGTCCCATAGAACGTCTTAACTAAGTTTTTATTGATTTTCATTTTGAAAATGATCACTCGGCACTAGTTGTAGTCACAGGAATTGCTATAAATAATATTGTTGCGAGCTTAGGGTTCGCTGGATTAATTATTTAAAATAAGAGCTGTTAAATCGATTTTGAATTAATGTAATACTTTATTAGTCGGTTAATAACAACCGTTACTTTTACCGTACACTTAACGATTTCTTGACTTTTCGTGTCCGTACTTATCGCGTCTTTTACTGCTTACTTCTTACTCTCTGATTTGCGTCTGTCGTATTTATACCGTTTCCTCATTCTGATTGGGTGTTTCGTTTCCGTCCGTTCCATAGCCTTGAATTTTCTACTGCGCATAGTCTCCAGTTTTCCAGTACTTTCTAGAATATTTTAGTACTGATTGTCATATGCGTCACACTACCCTCCGCCTGGATTAGTTCGTCCCGAACTAAGTTCGCTGGCCTTCTGGGTTAACAAAAAGTCGCCAGTCGGTCAGGATGTACCACTTTCATCTCGGCGTTCGGTCTTCGCTGAATCCTATAGACAACGTCGTTAATTCTTGTGAGAATCTTATACGATCCTTCCCAATGTTGCTGCAACTTCGGGGACCTTCCTTTTTGCCGATGAGGGTTATAAAGCCACACATTGTCGCCTGCATTAAATCCGGATGCGTTGGCTCGAACCTCGTACCGTGTTTTCATCCTGTCACTTGATACCTTGATTTGCTTTCGAACCAAATGATGAATCTCATCGAGGCGGTTTCTCCATTCGGCTACGTAGTCTTCAGTCTTATCTATGGCGTCTGGAGATATTCCGAATCGCAGATCGGCTGGTAATCGTATCTCTCGTCCAAATATAATTCTTGCTGGAGAATGGCCTGTCATATCGTTAGTAGCCGATCTATAACTCAGGAGAAAGGTTTGTACATATTTGTCCCAATCTTGTTGGTGATCACTAACGACCTGCGATAAATGCTCTTTTATTGTTCGGTTGAACCTTTTGACCATTCCGTCTGACTGCGGATGTAAGGGTGTGGTCCTGGTTTTCCTTACGCCCAGTGTCGCACAGACGCCTTGAAATAACTGTGATTCGAAGTTTCGGCCTTGATCGGAATGAAGCTCACAGGGAACTCCAGTCGGGTGATATCCATGTGGCTTTATGGATCTGCTTGTGCTTGAACATCGTGCTTTTCACTACCAGATCTTTGGACGCTGCGAACGTGATAATTCGAATTCCATTATGATTTGCAACGTCGTGTAGGCTCTATTTACTTATAGTTGGTTGGAAGATGTCTTCCTTTCCAATTTTCGAATTAAGGTTCCCGAGGAGGATTTTAACATCGAATGATGAAATCCCATCGAATAATTCCTCTAGGGTCTCGTAGAATGAGTTCTTCGTTTCTTCGTCCGTAGATTCTGTTGGGGCGTGTACGTTTATAAATACATAATTGTACCATGGGTCCTGTATTTTTAGCACCGACATTTGGTCATTAATAAATTGTACATCTTTTACATGGGGCATAATCTTTATGCTTATATGAAGCCAGTCCCGAGGTTATGTGTATCGGTACCTCCACGCGCCAGTGTAAACGCATTGGTTTCGATTACTTGATGTGGGAGTCGGACTTCTTGAAGTGCGACGATGTCCATTTTATATTGTTTCGTGTTTTCTACGACCGTCTGTATCGCGCCTGGTTTATATAACGTTCGAACATTCCACGTGCCGACGCGTATATCCCGCTTTTTCCTTTTTTTCCTACGTCTTCTTTTTGAAGAGTCGGTGTTTTCTTGATGATTTGTTCCTTTATGGTAGTGTCGGCTCATTACACCTACGCCTACCGGGTTTTTCGTGGGTTTGTTCTTTTGCATATTGATTATTCATATTTGTTCCCACGAATCTTGGGGTTTCAAATAGTCCGCCACGACAGAGTCCCCCTTTGATATTGTAGCGAACTTAGGGTTCGCTGGATTAATTATTTGTAAATAAATAAGAGCCGTTAAATCGATTTTGAATTAATGTGACATTTTATTAGTCCGTAATAACAATCGTTACTTTTTACCGTACACTTAACGTTTTCTTTATTATCGCTTCCGTAATTATCGCGTATTTTTACTGCTTACTTATTATTTATTACTACTACAGTTATCGCTTGCTTCACGTTCTACTTCTTACTCCTCAGCAATCGCTTGTTTCACTTCCTACTTCATACTCCTCACTATGTTTCGTTTCCGTCCGTTCGATTGCCTTGAATGTTCTACTGTTCCTAGTCTCCAGTTTTCCATTACTTTATAGAATATTCTAGTACTCTGTTTCGGACTCTCTAGAATATTCTAGTACTGATTGTCATATGCGTCACAATATGGTAAGGTCTGCTTACTGCTCTGATTCGACCCGGTTTCAGAGAGGCGCCGTTATAATACAGCCGGTATACCCCTGGCTGCAAACCATCCAATGGGCACGGTGACGCATAACACCATAGATTAGGGGTGGTAGCTCCACAGCTCCCCCGCTCCGTAACGGAACAAGTTCTGGTGCAAGGATATTCGCGCCGTCGGGAGATGAATCGCAAAGTGGTGCGATCCATCGGATTGTCTTGTAGAGCGCTTATAAACCAAATTGCGTGGAACAATGCCACGAATCTCCGAAGAACAGTACCCGTAATAAAATCTGTAAAACAGACAGGGGTCGGCTACGCGCCTTCGATGTGATAGCGACTGTAGTACCGACGTCAACGCCAAGTCTCGGATCAGGCGGATCGCGCATCTTTGTGTGCTCTCAAGGATGTCGAGGGTATGTTTAGGGACAGAGCTCCCAACATGAGAGCCATATTCGAGCGCGAGTCTAACTTGGGGCTTATACAGGAAAAGAAGTTGGGCCGGAGTAAAATATTTCTTGGCTCTAATAAGATAACTCCGTTTTCCAGCGGCTGATCTGGCGATGTTCGACACGTGTTGATGCTACGATACATTCCCACAGACCGTGATGCAGAGTAACTTCAAGCTTGCCCCATATTCGAGGGCCTGGCCATTCATCATCAACTGTGGAATCGATGATTCACTTTTCTTTGTGAATGTTGTATATTGTGTCTTCGTTGCATTGAAGTCCACGATATTGGTCTTTCCCCGCTGCATCACCTTATCCAGATACCGATTCAGAGAGTCAATCTGTCTACATATCAGCTGGTGCGACGTAGATGCACAAATCGGCCGATCACTCGAAGAAGAGGAAACAAGCGTACTATCATCCGCAAAACAGAAAACTGAACACTTTGTTATCCGTTGTCAATCATTTATGTGAGCAAAAACAAGGTTGGAGCCAAAATAGAATCTCGAGACACCTCGGAATTAACAGGATACAGATCCGAACACTCGCCGTGCACAACAACCTGGATCGATCGATTTTCGAGGAAGCTCTTCGTCCAGTCGCAAAGCTGCTGGGAAAGTCCGTATGAACGAAGTTTGCTCAGCAATGCTCCGTGCCAGACGCGGTCAAAATCCTTGAAGATATCCAATGCGACCGCTCTTGACTCATCATGCCGCTCAATCGCAGATGTCCATATATCGGTTATAAGGATCAAAAGGTCTATCGTGGAGTCGTCTTCCATCCGTTGACCACGCTGGTCGCACGCGTGCCACTCCCGCTCTCCGCGCACGGCGGAGAAGCGTAGATAATTAAGTCAAGTTGAGTAAGCGTGTTTACAATTAAAATAAGTTTGACGTCTTCTATGTTGTCTCTGTGCGTCCTTCTATCCTTGCGTAATTGTTTTGTTTCGTTAATCCAATTAAGTCTAATATATTTACGGACCGATAAGAATAATAAAATTATAAAGTTAACGTCGAACAACATACGTCGGTGTATTATTTGTCCAGTGATTACTTTCCGGGTGAACAGTTTTCCTCTAGTGTTTGGCGGAACTTGTAGTGGGAGTGATGGGGAAGAAGTGAACAGTGTGCCCGTGTCTGGCACGATACTTCTCCCTCCCCACAGACCGCCTGCCAGAGAATCCGTATTGACGATCATTCAGAAGTCCGTTGCACTCCAAATACTTACTTTACTCAGTATTGATGACTTTTGCCATCACCTTAGATAACATAGACAGTAATGCTATTCGTCGGTAATTTTGTGGGAGACCCTTTTTCCCGTCTTTGGGATTGGGTGAACTCGAGCGATTTTCCAGCAGGTAGGAAATGTCCCCCATGCATAAGATAAGCGAAAGCGTTTGCCAAAAACCCGGGATAGTTCTGAAGCACAGTTCTTAAGGACTATTGCTGGTATTCCATCCGTGCCGGTTGTCTTCCTACAGTCCAGTTCACGTAGAATGGGTTGAATAGTACGCGGACGAAACCTCACATCCCACATCGAAGACCGTACCGGCGCGACCACAGGTAGCTCCAAAAGACCGGCATCCAGGCTTGAATTCCCCCGAAAATAAATTCGCGAACACATTAGCTTTATCTTTTGAATTTGTGACTAGTGACCCGTTGTCCGCCACCAACTGAGGAAAAGAGAAGGAAGCAAAGTTACTTCTGACAGCCCTTGTCATTGATCAGAAGGGAAGCAGGCCATTCGGGCACTGAAGGAGTTTATTGGTCACTCTGTCGACGTAGGGCTTCATCGCGATATCAATCGCCTGGTCGCAGGCGGCTCTGATTCTAACAAAATTCGTCGTGTTAACCTCGGTGGGATTGGGGCGCCATTGTTTAAAAGCCCGCTGTAATTTGCTCGAATTTGTTATCAAACCCAGGTTTATCAGATGAACTCCGTTTGATGGAATGCGAAATATACATCTCCATTCCGAGAAGAATAATGCCTGTGACCGACTCCGCGATGGCGCTAACCTCGGAGTGTCCAAAGTGCACCTCCGACCACGGAAAGTATGCGAAGAAATCTCGCAAGTCGTCTCAGTTAGCAGCCCTATACATCCATACATGGCGACGTTGCTTAGGACGGTTATTCGCTTGAAATGCAACTGGTTACGTGACCGATAACAAGCAGTGATCTGAGCTTCCCAGTGGCCCAGCAAAATCCACGGTATAAATGCTCGGCTCGGATGTCAAAAACAGAGCCAAGGTGTTCGCATAATCACCTCGGGTATCCGGCACTCACGTATGTTCCCCCACGAGTTGAGTCAAGTTGTGACTAACAGCGAACATCTCAGCCAGCCTCCCAGCCTCGTCGGTTCTGTTAGAATGCATCAACCAACCGGAATTGTGTACATCAAAATCGCCAAGGACGATCATTTCAGAAGCCGGATGGTTCATCCGTGTCCAGTCGACGGTACGTGAAAGATGGTCGAAAAATATCGCTGGTCGGTTGTCATTCGGGGAGCGGTAAATACAACAAAGAAATTTAACAGAATTCATCAGCACGACTCGCAACCACATGATGTCCAAGTTATTCAGTTCTAACGCCTCCATCCATTGGCAAGCCAGATCGGACCGCGTGAAGACGCAGACTTCACCCCTAAAATGGAATCTCGAATGTAAGTTGTATCCTGAGCAACGAAGATATGTGGAATCTGTTGACGAATCGACCTGGGTATCAGTTAGGGCAAGGATATCAGGTTTCGCTGTTTGCAATTCTTGGTGGTAAGGGCCATTCTTATTGGCGAAACCGGTGCCCCTGATGTTACAAAATGCCGTTACTAATCGAGCGTCGACAGAGCCTCCAAAGCGAGCCTTATTTGGCGATGACGAATTTCTTAGTTCGGTTATTTATCATAATATTTGCATGATGTTCCCCCTGACTTAGTCTCCCCGGAGGTCTGAATGGTAAATTAGTTTACGTCTGGAATTCTTTATCTCAGAGGGTGAATCATGATTTGTCACCGTGTCAGTCCGGGGCATCAGTCATAGATCCGAAACGTAGCCAGAGATTTCTCCTGACGTTATCAAGCGTGATGGGGTGGTATCTCACCTTGGGACCGACTACCACCTAAACCAACCTTTTCTCGAACCGGTCCTTCAGCCAAGCTACGAAAGTTGGCCTGGGGTTACTCCCGGCCATTTCACGGAGCCTATAGCTTGATGGGTTGGTATTTCACCGGGCGACAGGGCGTTGGGACCCCACCTACCACTTGATCTTAAGTCGCCTCTTACGACAAGACAACCTAGCTGTGAGTATATTCTAACACACCCTATTAACAGGGCAAATGTAGTGCTCTAAATAGCCAAAAAAGTAATCAATGTACTTGGGCCATGTTCTCAGGTAAGTGTAAGGTTTTGTATTAATATTTGTATATGTATTTCAAATAAAACATACAAAGTGATAAAGGTTTTTTTTTTGAATTCAAGGATAATCGCCTTTTGGAATACCAACATCAGTGAAATGACCAAAAGGCCAGTTGAAAAACTTAGGACAGCTAACTTGCTGCGCCTGCCCGATCTACGACATAGCGCAGTGAAAAGACGTGATTCTCATGACTTTTTAACAGTGTATGTGGGGTTTTCTCACCTATTTCGATGTATCAACCTCACTGGTAATTAGTTTTTTTTTTAATTCTTTTTCAGTTTAAAAAATTGAAATGTACCGATATTCCTGCCTGAGATTTTATTGGGAGGAATGGAAATTTATCCTAAACGGTGACTAAAGGCCAAGTGATACGAGATGGTTGGTGAGAAGTCTTTCTTTCTTGATGAATCCAGTGAGTGATATGTAAATGGCATAATGATCTCCGGGCGAAGTGTAAAAAGTATTTTGTCGCCCGGAGAATATATTTTAGAGATATACTGGAAAATGTATTCTTTATGGTGAAAATTGACAGAGAGGTGCGTCGTAACTGATGAAGCCACTTTGAGTAAAGCAAGTCGATTTTTTCTGTAGAACACGGAATTTCTGCAGAATAGAGGAGCAGAACTACTAAAATACATTTACCAATATTTTATAAATATTAATGAAGTTCAAGATATTTGGAAAATTTCTTTGAAATCATACTTACGATATAGAAACCGTTATAAATGCACTTTTTTGAATGGAGGCAATATTATTTCCATTATCACATAACAGCCTTGCCATACTGGCCTTTCGGATCTCACGTAGTTGACCTGAAAAATATATTTTCTATACGAAAATAAAATGATTAGTTTCTTATTAAGCATTACCCGGCATAAATCCTGTAACCTTGTCTCCATTTTCGTAGAAATAACGATCTCCTACACGAGTTCTAAAGAACTGTTCAGTTAGGATACATAAAAATGTAGGGCCGGATAACGCCCCTGAAACGTGCGCTTCAACAGACCCACCAACCGTTAAATCAACATCATCTATGCTCTCATATAAGCTTTTCAGCTTCTCGACAACCTAAAAGTAACCAAAACGTTCGTTATTCAAATACCTTGGGTCTTACCGGTAGAGCTTGTACATCGGAGTCGATTAAGTCCTTGAAATCATCCCAAGTAAATGCTCTTCGTAAACCACAAAACTCTCTCATATCATTGTACGAAGCCAGACTATGGTCTCGGTTCCGCTGAATATCTAGTGCTCGAAGGTCGCCTCCAAATGGCATATTTCTCCTGAATAGAAAATGTTTGATCTGGAAAAAGAACAAGATTGTGGGTGAAATTGTAAAATACTGCGATTAAAATAAGTACAGGATGTCCTCAAAGCGGTTTTTAATATGTCTTGCTCTCCATATGAACGCAACCGCTGGAAGAGAGAACATATGCCAATCGTCGGTGGGCATTACGCCTTTGTACTGTCATTTAAAACCGAGGAACTCCCTATGTTTGACACATTATTGAGACGGTATTAAGGAGAGGATTACACAAAAGATGACAATGAAGATTATGCAAATAAATCTAAATCATATTGAGGCGGCCCAGGATATCCTGACACAAATGACCAAGGAGGAGAAGCTGACGTCGTATTGATCAGCGGACCATACAAAGCTGTTCATAGCAACATCTGGATCAGTGACGAGACCAGATAAGCAGCCATATGGGTATGCGGCATACATGGTTTTCAAAACATTAGTGACCATTAGAGAGGCTTCATAAAATTTAAAATTAGTAGAGTCCGCTTTTACAGTTGGACCACAAATGAATACCAAACTTTGCTAGACAACCTCATGGTAGATCCGAGAGGCAGACAGTTCATCGTCATAGTCGGTGACGTTGACGCCGGGGATTGGAAGCATTTGCACCATTGGAAGTCATCGTCACAAATACTGGCAAGAACACCACATACTGTTAACGAATATGTTTGCTACACTGTACGTGACATTCACAATACACTTTTCAGCTTAAACTGATAACACACTTTGAAAATAAAACGCACTCTGTTATTTAGTTCTACTTTATTAATGTACACTCGGTTTCGTGATTTACTTTACACACTCGTCCTTTAAGTATTTGTTATAATATCACCGCACTGCGCGTCCCACTAATTTTTTTTTCTTCCGTCTTCGATGACGGTTTTAATCTTCGACTCCGATAACGACGGGTAATTGACGACTCTTTTAAAATATGTCCGATCAGGACCACGGTTGCCTACAGACTCTCTATAGAATGTCCAAACCGCAAGACGTTCACAACAGACGCCTTATTATCTCTCCTTCAATCCTGCAGACCGAAGGATGCATCAATTGTTTACACGCACAATAGATCATCGCAGTACATTTTATTTTTCTAACCTTGAAAATGCAAAGATATTTTGTATACCTTATTGCTTCGTTGCCATGGAATTGTTCTCTGTTTTGAGTAGCACGTTATTTTCTTTGTGCCTTCATGGATCTTTCCCAGAAGTGGTATCTGGATTCCATGATTCGCCCGTGTATGTATTTTGTATCTAATGCACTTTTACAGGTACTCATTGTATTGATTATGTTGATTAGGATTAATCAAAATGGTGATTATTGGGGGGAGGGGGGGGGGGGGGGGTGCAGGATGAAAGCAAAGCAGGATGAGAGTGAGAAGTAGACATCACTCATATCTGCAACCAACTTATAATGGCAGTTAAATAGTAGCTTAGTGAAAAGTATAGCTACAGTGACCATCAAGCCATAATAGTGGGACTTGACGGAAGTAGCGAGAGCCACCTCACCGTACAAACAGGTCCTAAATGGAAGGCTAATGGGATAGAATGAATGATAGAGTGACCACGAATAATCTTGATATTGAAACTAACGATCCTGTTGAGTTTGAAAAGGCCTTCGATAGTGTATGGTTAGAAGCGTTTGTGTATATAAGTTATCAAATCTAGGTATGACCGAATATTTGTTATATAGTATCTACGATATAATAATGAGTAAACAGTTTGTGGTAAAATGTGAAGACATAATCTCTCACAAGATCTTTCATTAGTGACTTATTCGTTTTTATTTCTTGGCTATTTGGTTCGCTGAACTGTCTATAAAGCCGATTCAGCTTGGAGGGCAAAATGCTCCTTTGTCTATACAGAGCGTCAATGGTTGAGTTTCTGTATCGGTTTGTACGGTCCTCCGTGTGAGTTAATTTTGTGAAAGAACGATTCATTGTACTGGTAACAATGTTGTCCATCATTAAAGATTACTACTATTACTATACTATTTATTGGCCTGTAGGAACCCGAAAGTTCATGACTTCACCGACTCGACCCCGCCATTGTTCCCTGTCCCGTGCGCTCTCCTTCCACGTTCGACCATCCGATCCGATCTCCTCGAGGTCCAACCTAACATTGTCCTCCCATCTCCGTCGCGGCCGCCCTGTCGGTCTCATTCCCGTTGGCTTACCGTCAAGAATTCTATGCACGGTCCTATCGTTGCCCATTCGCGCCACGTGTCGGGCCCATCTTAATCTTCGCGACCTGATAACTCTCATTATTATAGGTTTGCGGTATAGCTCTTCCAATTCGTGGTTGTGGAGTTTTCTCCATTGTCCTGCCTCCTCGTCATATTTGCCGCCAAAGATACCCCATAGGATTTTATTCTCGAATACGCGAATTGGTTCTCTTCCCGTTTTGCGAGAGCGCATGTTTCGCATCCGTATAGAACAATTGGCCTGATTATGGCTCTATAGACACGGACCTTTATATTACGTGATAGCAGTTTGGATTTCAGCAGTTTACTGACTGCATGCCAACTAGCGTTGCCTGAGAATAGTCATTTGGTAATTCCCTTCGACATTTCGTTACTGGTCGTCAGTATTGTTTCCAGGTATTTAAATTCTTTGATATTTTCAAATATCTTGCCTCTGAAGTTTATGTGTGTTCTCTGAGGTCCACCTGATCTCGCCGTAATCATGTATTTCGTTTTGTCTTCATTTATTTCTAGGCCCACCTCTTCTGCCGCTTGCATGATGATTTCACAGTTTTTACTTACAGTTTCTAGATTATCGCTCAAAACGCCGATGCCATCCGCATATGCGAGCACTTGAGTGACCCCATTCAGGGATGATCCGGCCATGTTGTCGTCTTGTACCTTTCTGATGACATACTCGAGGACAAGGTTAAAAAGACATGGCGAGAGGCCATCGCCCTGTTTTAGTCCGTCCCGGATTTCAAATGATTCTGAGAGGTGGTTTTCTATTCTAACTCGCCCTTTGTTTTCGTTCATGCAAATTTGAATGAGGCAGGCAGGCAGGCGGAGATGTTTGCTGTTAGTCGCAATTTGACTCAAGTCGTGGAAGAACCTACGTGAGTGCCGGATACCCGAGATGATTATACGAACCCCCTGGATTAGTTTTTGACATCCGAGCCGAGCATTTATACTGGGGAGGTTGCTGCGCCACTGGGAAACTCAGATCACCGCTTGGTATCGGTGTTGCAACCTACTTGCATTTCAGGCGAATAATCGAGCTACGCAGCTTCATCATGTATCCTATGGGGCTGCAAACTGGGGAGATTTGTGAGATTTCTTCACATCCTGACGTGATCGAACGTGTGCTTTGGAGACTCCGGGGTCGATGCATGCGTGGAGGTGGGCACAGAGATTTTTCTTTCCGGGTTGGAGATCTACATTCCGTATTCCATCAAACGAACTTCATCTTATAAACCTTGGTTTGATAAAAAATTCCAGTGACAAAAAATTGTGCTTTTGAAAAATGGCGCTCCAATTCCACCGAGGTTAACAGAACGAATTTTGTTAGAATCGGAAACGAGTGCAACCATACGATTGATTCCGCGAAGAAGGTCTACAACGACAGAGTGACCAATAAACTCCTTCAGTGCCCAACTGGTTCGCGTCCCTTCTGGTCAATGGCAAAAGCTGTCAGCGGTAACTTCACATCCTCCTCTTTCCCTCCGTTGGTGACAGACAGTGGGACGTTAGTCACGAATTCAAAGGATAAAGCTAATGTGTTCGCGAATTTATTTTCCGCGAATTCAAACCTCGATGTCGGTATTTTGGAGCCACCTCTGATCGCGCTGGTACGGTCTTGGATGTGGGATGTGAGGTTCTGCCCGCTTACTATTCAACCCATTCTACATCGACTGGGCTGTAAGAAAGCATTCGGTCCGGGCGGAATACCAACAATAGTCCTTAAGAACTATGCTCCAGAACTATCACCAGTTCTTGGCAGACTTTTTCGCTTGTCTTATTGTTGGCGATGCATCACGAATTCCCAGGAAAGGCAAGGCAAGCGCTAACATACCATTTCCAGGGAAACGACGATCAGCGGCGCACCGATTCCAGGAAGCCACTAAGAAAAGCAGATCCCAGGAAACGAGCGAAGGAGGGGACGACTGCGGGCCTTTATAAGGCGCGCACATTCGATGAAGCAGCAGGAGTCGTCGAAGGAACTCCTACGGAATCAGTCTTGTTCAATAGTAAGAATAAAGAGAAACAGATAATTATAATTCCTGTTCATAAAACTCAGCAAATAAAGAGTTAGGAAAAGTCTCGTTCTAACCGTATTGGCCCGTTTTTTATATTGCTTCGTCATCGTTTGGGTAGTCTTCTTTCGCTAGTCGTGTTGTTTACGTTTCATCGATCAGGGATCTGTACTGGGCAAGACAAAGACGCCCTCCAATCCAGAGAAGAGTCCGGCTCTGGGGGTGCAATCCCTTTAAGGAAAAATCATCGTTGGCCGGTCAGCGCCGGGGAAAAATACAGTCCACTCGAAAGAGAGACCGAGGCAGCGCTGGAGAAGCGCCGTTTGGCTGTTTCGGTTTCTTTTCGTTTCAGCAACAGTTATGGTCCTTCGAGCCGGATCTCGGCGATAAGACGAAGGATGCCGGTAACGGGATCGGCTAAGGCGAAGAGGACGCTGCCGTTCCCTACGGGAGGACTGCCTACTCAACCTGGAGTGGGCAGCGCCGGGCAAGGATTAAGCGCCACAGGAGAAGTATCTCCCACACAATTTGAAGGAGATGACGACGGACCTATCAGAGCGCTTGCCAGAAGAGGGAGAGCAGCACATGTGACGGAAGCAAGGGGGACCCAATCCGAACCACACACCTCCAGGCGGGGGACCGAGTTAACGTACGAAGCGTTAACCCAAAAGACCAGCGTAGCTGGAGAAGACAGGACCCGAGAAAACCGTGCCAAGATCGAAGCGCGGTGCGAAACACGAGGCACTGCCTCCAGAGGAAGCTCGATAAAGTCGTTAAGGCGAGCTGATGCCGCAGCCAGTTTAGAAGTTTCCATGCGAGAACTGGAAGCGGCCGAGGCGAAGGCGAAGGTGGCCCGAGAGAAGCTCGAATAGCTGAGGATAGACTCCGAGGATGAGGTGAGCCAGAGCGAGGCTGATGAAGACGAAGACAAGTACGAGTACGAGCGGAACCCCTTCAATCAATGGGACGAACTGCCGAAACCGCCCGGAGAATGGCAGGAGGAGCTAGCCCAAGAAGACAGGCCACCGCATCGCGAACAAGGAAGGAGCGAGATCCAGGATCTGGCCCAGACCATAGCCAGGCTCTCACGAGCACCCCCGGAGCAAGTATCTCGAGGCAAATGGTAGAACTGCCTGATTTTAATGGTGCCAGCGAAGAATGGCTGGCTTTCAGGAGATCGTTTGTGGATACCTCCGTCGGATTCACACACGCGCAGGACTTGGCGTGTCTCCGGAGAACTCTCCAGGGAAGAGCGAGAGAGGCAGTTAGAAGTCTCCTGTTTATTGCCGAGGACCCGCAGGAGGTAATGGAAGGACTGGAGGCTCGCTTTGGAAGGCCGGGAGCGTTGGCCCTGGCGGAGTTGACAAAGCTGAGAGGCCTGCCTCGGGTCACCGAAGACCCGAGTGATATTGGAATCTTCGCCAGCCGGGTTATGAACTCCGTGGCCACCATCAGAGCGCAGGGCAAGCAGCAGTTTCTGAATGCACCCGAGGCGGTAAGAGAACTGGCGAAAAAGATGCCGTCATCTATGAGGTACAGGTGGTTCGCGTACTACAACAGCCATGAAGGAGAGGACCAGCCAGAGCTGAGGGTTTTCAGCGATTTCATGAAGCTGGAGGCAGACATGTGCGCCAATTTCGGTCCACCCGAAGTATCGTGGGAACCGAGAGGAGGCTACCCTCAACGGACATCATCCCAAGGACGACGCGATTCAGAAAGGAGGCCAATCCACGCCGTTAGAGAGAATGGCGCACCCGGGAACGGAAGCAAACCGGAATGTCCGGTTTGTCTAAAGGACCACGACATCCGCAGGTGCCCCACATACGAGAAGGCCAGCATAAGCGTGAAATGGGATCTGGTAAAAAAGGCAAGGCTTTGCTTTAAGTGCCTTCGATCCAAGCATCGAAGATCGGATTGCTGGGAACCACCGTGTGATAAGTGCGCAAGAGAGCACCACGTCACCCTCCACGCAGACGAATTTTCCCCGAGGATGGCAACAAGAAGAGAAGGAAGATCACGCCATGACATCTCCCCATCGGACAACGATTGCAAAGAAACCAGGGGAGAGGTAGTTACTGCCATGCGCAACGTTAGTGGCACCAAAGCATACCTGAAGATGGTTCCAGTGGATCTACGAACCCAAGGGATCGGTCCGAGTATTGGCGCTGCTAGACGAGGGGTCAACCATTTCGTTGCTGGACTCGTCAATCACCGAAAAGATCGGTGTGATAGGTGGACAGGAAGCGCTCGTTCTGGAGACAGTCGGTGGATCGGCCATCAAGAGGAATGATTCGCAAAGACTCCAAGTGCGAATAAAAGGAGCCCATAGCCGAAATGAAAGATCGATCGAGGTAAGAACCATTCCTAATTTCAAACTTTCAAAGCAGGAAGGGAGGAAAGAGACAATCGAGGGATGCGAGCACCTACGAAACGTCGGAGACCAGTTGACATACACCCAGGACAACTGGGGCCTGATAGTTACAAGAAGGCTGAGGAAAGGGAGAAGCACCGAACTAGTTGCTTCACTCACCAGTCTGGGATGGGTCTTGCACGGGTGCGCGGCCAGGAACAACCCACCAGCAAAATTCGTCAACTACGGCAGGACGAAGGAAGAGGAGACGGAATTGCTCGTTAGACGTTACTTCGCAATCAAAGAAAGGAGAAGTAAACCACCAACGGAACGAGCCCCAGGTAGACCCAGAAGGAGAAGAAGGAAGAAAGAATTGACAACTCCGCGTACGGTACATTCCACCGGAACATCAAATTGGCGAAACGAAGCAAATAACGTATCCTACATCAGTGAGGGAGAAGCCGCTTACACCGACCCAACAACCAAGTGCAAATACAAATGGTGCGGTATCAAAGAGAAGTGGCGGCCTTGGCGAGAAGATGATGGTCAACTCGACGACAGTGCAAATCAACAGATGAGTCTTTACGAAAACGAATACTATCGCTGGTGCGGGAAAACAAATCAATGGATACGGACATACACAGACAAGGATGGACCTACATTCTTTTGGGACACCGAGAAGAAAACATGGATTCCGAAAATCGATGATGACTTTATGGCAAGGTATCGAAGGAGTTATGGCCCTACTGACAACACGACACCAACGGCGGGACAGCAGGCAGAGAAACGAACGAAACCGCCCGACAAGGTGATGAAGGGAGCGGTCAAAACGATTGCACCTGCAGAGATTGGAGCTGGTGAAAGAAAGCCTGCTACAGAGCCACCACAATGGTTCGATTTGGAATCGAACGACGAAGAATGCTTCACGTCGAATCACTCCCTGCTGGGGCGCTCTTGCCGTGCAACCGATGACTTCGATGACCACGAACTTGTTGATAACAGCGCAGCGGCTGACGGACCATCTTCCAGAGAAGAAGGGTAAGGGAATACCTGCCAATTCTGATGACAAGGAGAATCTACGGACGAGCTGCAACCCACAAGTTGGAGATGTAGTCCTGGTGGTGGATTCGTCGCTGCCCCGTGGGGAAGTGCAAACGGTGTATCGCGGACCCGATAGAAGGATCGGAGTCATGGGCACGAAGAGGACATGAGGAACGCTGCGAAGACCAACACGCCGAGTCGTGGCGCTGATTCCAGTAACGACATCGCCATTACAAGAGGGAATGCTGCGCACTGCGGGGACACTGTTGGCGATGCATCACGAATTCCCAGGAAAGGCAAGGCAAGCGCGCTAACATACCATTTCCAGGGAAACGACGATCAGCTGCGCACCGATTCCAGAAAGCCACTAAGAAAAGCAGATCCCAGGAAACGAGCGAAGGAGAGGACGACTGCGGGCCTATATAAGGCGCGCACATTCGATGAAGCAGCAGGAGTAGTCGAAGGAACTCCTACGGAATCAGTCTTGTTCAAGACTAAGAATAAAGAGAAACAGATAATTATAATTCCTATTCATAAAATTCAGCAAATAAAGAGTTAGGAAAAGTCTCGTTCTAACCGTATTGGCGCGTTTTTTATATTGCTTCGTCATCGTTTGGGTAGTCTTCTTTCGCTAGTCGTGTTGTTTACGTTTCATCGATCAGGGATCTGTACTGGGCAAGACAAAGACGCCCGCCAATCCAGAGAAGTGTCCGGCTCTGGAGGTGTAATGCCTTTAAGGAAAAATCATCGTTGGCCGGCCAGTGCCGGGGAAAAATACAGTCCACTCGAAAGAGAGACTGAGGCAGCGCTGGAGAAGCGCCGGTTGGCTGTTTCGGTTTCTTTTCGTTTCTGCAACACTTATGCACGAGGGACCCTTCCTACCTGCTGGAAAGTCGCTCCAGTTCAGTCAATCCCAAAGAGGGTTAAAGGTGTCTCCCACAAAATTACTGACCGATAGCATTACTGTCTATGTTATCTAAGGTGATGGAAAATGTCATCAATACTGAGTTTATTAAGTATTTGGAGTGCAACGGACTTCTGAATGATCGTCAATACGGATTCTCTGGCAGGCGGTCTGTGGGGTAGCGATGTATTATGCCGGACACGGGCACACGGTTCACTTCACTCCCCATCACTAATCGAAAGTCCCGCCACAAATGCGAGCACCGAAAATTGTCCACAAACGCGTATGCTAAACGATAACACCCCCAGGAGCTGCAGCATGAAATATTAAAACACTGAATGGTTTTTGGTCTGCGAAACGTCCTCTTTAATTAATTAGTTGATGGTTATCTTTTGTAATTAAGCAAACGTTCACGTGTATTAGATGTCATCTGGAGCGTTACGAATATTAATTTAAGCCTTCTCATGGTCGTTGTTCCAACGTTAACAACCACATACTATCTAAACACTTCGCACTATAATTCCGACCGTTCAATTAATTGTAGAAAAAAAAACGAGAAACCACGCTCGACTTAATTAGTGATGAAAACATGACTCCTGTATATATATGCTCCTCCGCTGCGCGAAACGAGGAACGGGAGATCGCGTGACCATTGCTGTCAGAGGATGGAAGACGACTCAACCGATATCCTCTCCAATAAGGATATCGTTTTTACCTAACACCAGAGACACGTAAAGTCTCTCTTGGTGGTATAGGAAACCAGATCTTGTGATAAAGGTCATGGTAGTATGTGTGGTGATCGTTCAGATCGATGCTATTCACACGTGCTCGACAACAGTAGAACAACGAAACAGGCAGGCGGCAAAGACAAAAGGAAGAAAATGACCAAATGCGTCGTTGGTAATGCGGGTCATTGTTTACGCGATCCCTCGTCGCTATTATCGACGTTGGGAGAAAAAAGGTGCTAAAAGCAAATTGGATGTTTATGGCATCTCTGGCTGCAGTAGAAACCGGGTTCATGTTTGCATTAGGAAATGCTGGAGAATTCGGTTTCAGCGTCTATTGCGCTAATTATATGCAGCCGCTTGGGTTGTTTATTTAAGACAAACAAAAAAGGTTGCCAGGCAATGTGTATGAAAAGGTAGATGACGCGGCTGGGAAAATAGACGGCGCAATATTTATGGTCCCTGTCATGACCGTTACATTGAATGCAATCTGAATCATTTTGTTTACAGGAATTTGTCTGGTACCGAATTGGTTTAGAATACCAGATAAACAAAGAAAGAAATCTTACGGAAAATTGTATGCGAAGGGATGCATGAGAAGACAAGTTTTCTTTATAGGGATTTTAAGATTATAGATGGTGATCTATATAATGCGTGAAGCATTTACAGGTACTAATACTGTTGCATTAGCAAACTTAAGGGAGTTGGGTAGTAGTTATGGGGGTTTTTTCAGGTAAGTAGACCGTAGGGTTTGGCGGAACCGCTACAGGTCCACGGGAGACCTTTTGATCCTTATAACCGATATATGGACATCTTCGATTGAGGGGCATAGTGAGTCAAGGACGGTCGCATTGGATATATCCAAGCCTTTCGACCGTGTCTGGTACGGGGCTTTGCTGAGCAAACTTCTTTCATACGGACTTTCCCAGCAGGTTTGCGACTGGACGAAGAGTTTACTCGAAAATCGATCCATCAGGGTTGTTGTGGACGGCGAGTGTTCGGAACTGTATCCTCTAAATTGGGAGGTGCCTCAAGGTTCTATTTTGGCTCAAACCTTGTTTTTGCTTCACATAAATAATTTGTTGGAGACAACGGATAACAAAGTGTTCAGTTTTGCGGATGGTAGTACGCTTGTTTCCCCTTCGAATGAGCGGGCGATTGGTACATCAACGTCGCACCAGCTGAGATGTGGACAGATTGATTCTTTGAATCGGGATCTGGATAAGGTGCTGCAGTGGTGAAAGGACAATCTCATGGATTTCAATGCAACGAAGACACAATATACAACATTCACAAAGAAAAGCGGATCATCGCGTCCACAGCTGATGATGAATGGCCGGGCCCTCGAGGCTGGGGAAAGCTTGAAATTACTCGGCGTCACGGTGTGTGGGAATTTATCTTGGCATAAAGACGTTTTAAGCATCGCCAGGTTCGCCTCTGGAAAACTGAGCTATATTTTTAGAGCCAAAAAATATATTATTTCGCCTCAACTTTTTTTTCTGTATAAAGCCCATATTAGACCGGCGCTCGAATATTGTTCTGATGTGACACGTGTCGAGTATCGCCAGATCAACCTCTGGAAAACTGAGCTATCTTTTTAGAGCGAAAAAATATTTTACTCCGGCCCAACTTCTTCTCCTATATAAATCCCAAATTAGACCCGCGCTCGAATATTGCTCGCATGTTTGGAGCTCAGCTCCAAAGCATACCCTCATCCTACTTGAGAGCGTACAGAGACGAGCGATCCACCTGATCGGGGAAACGGCGCTGCCGTCGGGACTACAGTCACTCTCACATCGAATACGCGTAGCTGCCCTCTGTCTATTTTACAGATATTATCACGGGTACTATTCTTCGGAGATTCGTGTATTGTACCCCGCGAAATAATGCGACGAATCGCGCCACTTTGCGGTTCATCTCCCGACGGCGCGAGCATCTCTGCATCACAACTCATTCCGGTGTGGATTTCCCTCTCCACGCGAGAGTTTCCGGAGCGTTACAACCTGAAAATGTCCAAGAAGAACTACAACGGTTATTTGGTGCCATCTAGAACTCCCTTCCCCCGCGAGTGTTCCCGGAGCATTACAACCTGCAGCTGATCAAGAGGGTGCCGTTTTTGGTGGCATCTCGGGGGGCCCACTTGGCCAGAGGTTCACCTCTCCCGAGAGAAGTGTAATAATAAAAAAAAACCTTTTTTAACTAAGACAGCTACCCCACCCCCTTAAGTGGAGTTTGGACGATCTCGTCTTATAACTTTATAATTTTTGTACCCAATTTGTGCATTTGGTTTACCTTAGTTTCGCTACCTAAAGCACGTCTGGGCATTCGGTTTCCATCAGATTGCGCAGAGTATCCCTTATTTCCAGCGTATTAGTGAATGTAACATTAACAGCAATAATTTTAAAAGTTAACTCAGCCGAAGCCAACTTTGTGATTAGAGTGTGGAGGCATCAGGAAGCAGGGTCGAGTTGATAATATCAGTTCGAGCCAGTGGTTCCGTCAGTTTTTTTTTCGATCTATTCAAATTTTTTGTCAAACGCAACAAACTGTGCTTGATTGATGTAATGTCAGTTTGTGCCTCTGGAGCAGGCGTTTGTATGTTAATGCGTGGTTGTTCTACGATTAGTGCATTCTTTAGCCATTTGAGCGTATAACACACTAGGTGCCACGGAGGTGTTGTAAGAATGAATTTTAATTCGTTTCTCGTCTTCAACTTGCTTCCTTCTGGCTTACAACTTTGATTTTAGTTGTTGGTAACACTTAAACGTGCTACTCTTTTTGTCTTTACTCATTCGCCTACTGGATGCCCAGTTTTTCTTTTCTCTTACATCCGTCTGCCTGCGTTCGATGCTGACGGCGTTTGCACTGTGACAGTAAAGCACTAAGAGCACAGTGCCTACACTGTCACCGTAAGAAGCAGAGATAAAGAGGAAGAGCTGACTTCAAAAGACCATCTTGATAGCTTAAAAAAGTCAAAGCGGGTCATAACATATCACAATTAACGGCAGAAACATCCGCGAATCAGCGGACATAAACCCTTGGGACACTAAGAGTCAGTAAGCTTGCACTCGCGCCAAACGATTGTGAAACACAATTTGCTAATTTTCAAAAAATACTGACGGAACAAATGGCCCGAATAGATATGCTCTGTTCGGCTGTGTTTTCAAATAACTCCTTCCATCAAAATCTTCAACCCTCTAACTGAACTAAAACTAAAAATTATTTCGGTGAACGTAAATTCACTAATACACATAGACAGAAGAGATAATCTAGGCAACATGTTTGAAGTCGAATCCCCTGATGTACTTTTGGCTAGTGAAACTAAGCTAAACCAAAGGCACAAAATTGTCTACAAAAACTATAAGATAATCAGACGTGACAGGCCACATTCTACTCAAGGGGGTGGGGTTGCAGTTTTAATTAAAAAAGGTCTTTATCATAAGGTAATTTATAGTACAGAAGTACACAAATTTCAGGTGCTGGAAGCCTGCATAATAGATATTCCGTTGAGAAGTCAAAAGCACCTGTATGTGGTCTCCATTTATGCCCCTCAAGCTACCCAGTGTAAGCAATTTATCAATGAAATTGATATGCTATTTCGACACCTGAAATTAGATTCGGAAAACAACTATTTTCTAATAGCGGGTGATTTCAACGCCAAGCATAGTGCTTGGGGTAACTTAACCACGAACACAAGGGGCAATGCTTTATATGATTGGTGGCAAATGAATGCTATCGAGCGCAGATTAGAATAGTACGCCACAAGTACACCGTCTTATCCTAAATGAAATTCATTTCTGGATTTACTTATGATAGACGATCGAATAAACTTGCCAGGCACAGATCTAACTACGCGAAACTGTCTTCGCAGAATCGATTACGATAGCGATCACTACGGATTTGGAGTCATAATTGAAGTCCCAAATGAACAATATTCACTAGAGCAGTTCGACCAGATCCACTCTTTCAATTTTCGAAAAGCTCACTGGTCACGCTTTGATCGATTAATAAAAAAAGAACTTCGTAACAGTGCCATAGACCCACCGACTATTAGAAACCTCCATAACGACGAAATCGATCATTACTTAACAACATTGGACGATATTATTACCAATGCTATGAATCGTTCTATACCTAAAGTTCCCCATACCGACGGTTATACTAATAAGTACAGGACATCAGCAATTGACGCTTTGTATAAGCAAAAGAGCATTATGCTCTCAAAGCTGAAAAGACTTTATAGACAGTTCAGCGATCCAAATAGTCAGGACATAAGAACACTTAAGTCCCTAATAAAAAATCTCCAAAAATTGATCCGTGATAATTACCGTTCAAGTATAAATGAAGAGTGGAAGAATAAAATTCAAGCCATTCAAGCTAGCGGATCGAATATGTTCTCACAAAACAATAAAACTTTTCGAAAGAAAGATCACAATGACATTCCATATTTGCGGGTCCCACGGACTCCTGAGAATTGTCAAGCAATGCTGAACTCAGGACTCAATCTGGAGCATATCAACTCCAACGAAGAAGTAATATTAGTCGAAGACCCGCAAGACAAAGTGAACTTAATTGGTGCATGTTTCGAAGCAGTATACAGAGTGAACGAATCCACTCACTCCAATACGATCCTCGAAAACAACGCATTCCAGACCTACAGCTCACTGAGAAATCAACTTTGTACCTGGAGGAACCAAAACCGTAGTTTTACCACATTCAGTGAAAATAACAGAGCGGACTCCCCCAGGAGTAATCAGAATATGAATATATTTGTGAGTAAGGATGAACTTACGAACATCCTTAAATCAATCAAAAGCAAAAAGTCTTCTGGGATAGATAGCATCCCAAATGTAGTTTTAAAACATTTGCCTCCTGAAGCAGTAAAAATCTACACTACGTTATTCAACAACGCCTTAAATAAGGCATACTATCCAACCCACTGGAAAACTGCAATAGTCCACCCCATCCCTAAAAAGGGCAAAGACAGGACCAATCCAACCAACCTTCGCGCGATTAGCTTGCTGCCAAATATCAGCAAGGTTTTCGCGAAGATCATAAACAAAGCACTGATGAACTGGTGTGATGAAAATGAAATCATCCCCAACAACCAGTTTGGCTTTAAAGCGGGACATAGTACGGTGCATGCCGCGTCAAAGCTTGTTTCCGACATACAATGGAACAAGACAAAGCGCCCCTGCACAGGTGCCTGCTTAGTTGACTTTGAAAAGGCTTTCGACACCGTGTGGTTAGAAGGACTTCTTCACAAGTTAGAAAACCTGAGAATGCCTCATTATCTATTGTACAACATTTACGAAATGATAACGGACAAGCAATTTGTGGTAAAATGCGGAGATATATTCTCAAGCAAGACCTTCAAAATTACAAACGGTTTACGAGGGTTGCCTCTTATGTTTCGGGATTTGGCAACCCTAGCGTTGCAATCCGGCAATTGACAGTTCTGTCGTAAAGTTGGACATTTTTGAGGCTATACGCACTCAGAACGTTTTGACATACGAGCGCTATTTGTGTTGTTTACAGTAACTTAAAAGATTCATCTCGGCCCAAAAATGGAATTAAATCGTCAACATTTTCGTGCGATTATTTTTTACAACTTTCGGCGTGGATTAACTCAGCAACAGTGCATGGATGAACTTAATTCAATTTTTGGCGATGAAGCTCCATCAAGGACCAGTGTTTATCGATGGTATGGTGAATTCAATCGTGGTCGTAGTTCACTCCAAGATGAATTTCGTGAAGGTTGTCCAAAATCAGTTGTTGTTCCGAAAACCATTGATGCTGTGCGCGAACTGATATTGGAAGATCGTCATGTGACCTATCGTGAGATTGAGACAACCTTAGGCGTTAGTGGGACCAGCATACATTCAATATTGCATAAACATTTGACTGTCAAAAAAAATTGTTCGCGTTGGATCCCACACAATTTGTCAATCGCCCAAAAAAAGGCTCGTATCAAGTGGTCGAAAGAAATGCTCAAAAAATACGGTCGCGGTGCTTCGAAACACGTCTGTGACATCGTGACAGGTGATGAATCGTGGGTTTACGCGTATGAGCCCGAAAGTAAACAGCAGTCGACTGTCTGGGTGTTTCAAGATGAGCCAAATCCAACAAAAGTTGTTCGCGCACGAAGCACTTCCAAGCAAATGGTCGCCTGTTTTTTCGGAAAAATTGGACATGTCGCAACCGTACCACTAGAACAACGCAGAACAGTCAATTCTGAGTGGTATACAACCATTTGTTTGCCAGTTGTCTTCCAAGAAATCAGGAAAACCAACCCCCGAAGACGGATCACTCTTCACCACGACAATGCGAGCTCTCACACATCGGCTGCGACAACTGCATTTTTGAGCACCCAAAACATCGATTTGATGGGTCATCCGCCGTATAGTCCTGACTTGGCACCGAATGACTTCTTTTTATTCCCGTACGTAAAAAACAAACTGAGAGGTCAACGTTTTTCGACACCTGAAGAAGCGGTTGCTGCATTCAGAATGCATGTGTTGGAGATACCTCAATCAGAGTGGCAAAAGTGCTTCGACAATTGGTTCAAACGCATGCAAAAGTGTATAGATCTTCATAGGGAATATTTTGAAAAACAATAAAATGATTTTCGATGATCAATACTTGTTTTTGTTCTCTAATCCCGAAATATAAAAGGCAACCCTCGTACAACAAGGGGCGGTGAATTCTCCGATTCTGTTTAATATTTACACCAGTGATTTAGTGGGTAAGCTTAACAATGCCATTGCATACGCAGACGACATTGTGGTATACAGAACAGAAGAGAAAATAGATGTCATCAATAGACTTCTCCAGGACGACTTCAATAAAATAAAACGTTTTTTTAATGACCGGAAACTAAAAATTAATTTCCACAAAACCGAGACTATCCTTTTCAGAACACCTCTCTCCAGGGCGTCTCAGGATACAAAGTACAATTGGAAAAACTTCTCTATCGTAGGGAATAATAATCTCCCACTACAAGTGAAAACTGTAGTCAGATATCTCGGTATTTGGCTTGATCAGTATTTATACTTTGACAAGCATATAGCAGTCACTCTCTCTGCAGCAAGAAACGCATTTGTTGCGACAAAAAGTCTATTCCGAAGCAGCATTCTCAATCCAAAAGTTAAAATAATTTCATATTCGGCATTCATCCGACCAGTGTTGGTCTATGGCTGTCCAATATGGTACAATATATCCCCATTCTACATGGAAAAGATTCGCGTGTTCGAGAGACAGTGTTTGCGTTCCTGCCTCGGACTTAATAGAACACCAGAGTCACGATACCAGAAATTTTACCCTAATAAAACCCTGTATGATAAATCAGGACTAACTAGGATAGACAACTTCATTATAAAAATTATTCGTGGCCACATTGCAAGGGCAATATGCAGTGTAAATAATCTTATCGCGGGAGCATATTATCCGAACGACATGTATCTGGAGAGTACCCTCCAGAACGGGTTCATTCCCCCAGAGGCGTTCCTCTTCTTGGACGGAAAAGGTCTAATCCAAGATGAAGGTGGACTACCTATTATATACCACGCTTTCCGTGGTGCTAGGGATAAACGAATTGTCCACAATAGCGATATCTCTAATAGGCCAGACCGACTTCGATTCAGTATGGTGATCAGTGAAAGAGATAAATCAATAAAAGACCGAACCAACCCCAACTGGTGGTGGCTCCAAAACGAAGAAAGGACTTCACGTCCTCAGATATAATATTCAGCTCTGGCGCAGCTTCCTCCCTTCCTTTTCCTTTGCCCTCCTTCCCGTTAACTTCTGTTATTTTATCATTTTTGTTTTCATTAAGCACTTATTGTTTTGTTTTGTTTTTAAAATGTTTGCATCCTCAAAAAAAAAAAAAATTTTTTTTTGTCATAATGCTTCGAAAAGAAGAAGTGGTAGACCTCTAAGATAACAGTTTTTTTTTTTATAATGTATGTGTATTATATTAAGAATAAATAAAAGAAAATGTAAGCTGAAAGGCATAAATTAAGCATATAATATTGTATAATTTAGAGTGCTTGTGAAGAGCCAGTAAATTACATTATGTAGTAAAAATTATTAAGATAGGTTTAGCATTTAGACTAAAATTGTAATATATAAAAAAAAGACTGTGAATAAATGCGTCTGCAAACAAACAAACAAACCCTTGGGACACTGCCTACAGAATTTAATCAAGATGTTATGGCAAGACAAAGAGATAGAAAATCCCACGCATAATTTGCCCCAATATGCTGGATTCAATAGTAGAGCATTTCTTTCCTCGGAAACCCAGCATAAAGTGGAACGTTGTAATAAATTCGGACATTGAGACCATACAAGCGCTGTCGACAGAAGAGATGCAAAGGGCATGTTAAAAAATACGCGACAAAAAGGTGCCTGGGTCTGACGGGGTCGCAAACAAAGCTGTCAAAGTGAAGATAGCCACGTCACCATTAGGTTTGTGATCGTTTTTCTCTACGAGAAAAAAAAAGTAAGTAAATAAACCACTAAAAATACTCTTTGAGATAATGTTCCATTCTAGGGAAGATCAAAATATTTTGAACTTCAAATTGGTTTGGCAAAAGTATCCAACGCTTTGAACGAATTGTATATTTACCTCTCGATCGATGTTGATGTCGGTAAGTTCTTCCGGTTGCGTGGCTAGACCTCTTGTTAAGGAATCGTAATTGTCTCCGACTTCAATAATTCCTGGTCGGTTAAACCAATCACTTAGTCGCAAAGATCCCGTGATCATTCTTAATTCCGAAATCAGACTGTAATGTAAAAACAAAAAATAATGTAACAATATTGATAACGTTTAACTCTCCTTTGTAAACAAACTCAAGTCGTCCTTCGATCTGAGTGTGGAAGTATCGGAATGCTGCAGTTGCGTGTTCGTTTAATACTGTTGAATCGATGCTTGGATCATAATCCCGAATAGATACACCTTCAGGTACCTTGTAAATGATGCGATTCTTTAGCATATTATCCGTGCCTAAAAATATCGGTAACCACTCGTAATAGCTAATGTGTTCATATTGAGCGATATTAATTTTTCTGGCCTCTTGGAATAGGACCCTATCATCCCAATGAGGATTTAAACTTGCCAGCCGATCAGCTATTCGATTGTGTTCCCTTACGAGTACAGTTTGAAGGATTGTCAAACCGGGATTTTGGTTTACTCGAATATCACCCGCCAGATAGCAAACTTCATTTTGGTCTTGGACATCACAGTCGGTAGTTATGTTCGGTGTCCTTGGCAACCATTCACCGCCATTTCGTTCTTCAACTGTCATACGACCGCCGTTGAATGCCCGAATGACTCGATTCTGTTCAATGGAATTGCCATACACTAAAGACAAGTCCATGTAACTGGTCACAACAGTCAACTGCTCAGCTGGTCCTCCGTTGTAGTTACAGTTTACGTCTCGATCTGTGAGGGTCCTCACGAACTCCATACATTGAGTCCCAGTTTGTGAATGCGCTGGATCATGAGGTGGAATTACAATTGGGAAGCAAGTTTTATGGGCTGTTTCCTTGCCAACTAGTTTGCCATCTTCCGTGCAACATGATATCGTATGTTTTTCTGGAAAATTACATCAGCACCAGAATGCCATTGTAAAGTTAAGAAGTGTATAATAGTAAAGAATATGGAACTTACTTGATTGTGTACCTCCAGCTTGCATACTCATGTCGTGAGTTATTATCTGGCCCCATTGCATGTTCACTAATGTGAAATTGGGATCCGGAACGTCAAGTTCTCCAAATACTATAAGCGAGACCAGTCTGGCATTTGGTAGGGGATTTCCCGTAATTGAGCGCGTTGGTGCTTGGATACCATCGCTGTATTTTGGCGATAACAAACGACCATATCTGTAAAGGTAGAACAATTTGTCAAGAGAATGTTGTGCATGATTCGAAGAATTGAATACTTAGAATTGGCAATACCCAATTGCGGATTGCCCAGATTGTTACAAGAGCCATCTAGCGAACGATATTGTTGATCTCCGCATGATTGTGGAGCACTGCCACATGTTGCTGCGCCCGGAATGGGAAATGCTGGGCCATAAGGACCATGAGGACTCACATGGTTCAAAGACTGAAATGAAGGTTGAACTTCCGATAGTAATGGGGACTGTGGACTAAAGAGTAGCCATAAATTAGCTTCGGAGCTGTTGAGAATGGTGAAATTTTTTTAGATACCAACCGAGGAAGATAATATCCATTGAATGGATTACGTTCGGAGTGCAGACCATTATAGGGAGAAGCATCCAATTTACTAACTAAAACAATGTAAATGGAATAAAAAAGCAAGAGTAGTGGCGTTTTAACAAGCATTATCTAGAAAGAGAAATAGAAAAAAGAAGAGGTCATTTAGAAGCAGTTATGGTAGGATCAATATACATTCTGTCCTTAAGCGAGCTTTTTAAATGATTCATTACTGATATTTTTTTGCCAAAAAGTATAGTGTTTAAAATATTGGTAAGTACGCTATGTGATGAGTCTTTAATGGCGTCTCATCCGATATATTTATCTTCGTTAAGATTACTATTGTTGTACTAAAAGGAATAAAGAAAAGTATTCATACTAAGTAAGGGCTTCTTAAATATTTACTGAGCTTTGGAGTTCCATCTATTGAATTATCAAGTTTTGTTTTTAAATGGTTTTTAATCTGAATGACGAATTTATAAATATGAGACAGAGCCTTGAGATGATAATAGTTATTTCTTCTTTATGGTTGCGCCAAAGGATGTTTAGGATTAAAAAAATACCGCGGACCCAAGCCGTTGATATGCACGATTCTCAGAGTTGTACAATATGTCACAACTTTACGTCTACGTACTAAAACAGGCATCTGGATTTCCTACCATTCTCCGCGGAGGAATGACTTTGTGTTTGCGTTCGCGGGGTTGGTTACCTCTTTAGGCTGGGCTTCTGTTGCTTTCTGGGACTTCTTGTTTTGCTATTTCGAGATCGCGCATTTTATTCTGTACTAGAGTTACTACAGTATAGATTTCAGTCCAAAGCTCCTCTGACCGAATCATATGATCGACGAGTTGCCTGGAGGTTGTTTCACCATCGCACGGAACGTTAGGAAGTAGCCCCCAACGTGTTTGTTTCGCTGAGAAACCAGCCAAAATCAAAACAAAATAAAAATAACTATTCACATACATATACAATTTCTTATAAACAAAAAACACATCATCACTATCATCATCGGCACTAAAACCGGGAACCCCGTCTTGGCCTTATTTAGCAAGTCCTGAGGCTTGTTAAATTTTCCATAATGATTTGTTTTTTTCCGGGCAAGGTCATTAGTCTTGCGCCAGAGGCTCCCCGACGGGGAATCGAACCCCGGTCTCCCGCGTGACAGGCGGGTATACTAACCACTATAGTATCGAGGAGCCCTAAAAACAAAAAACACATATGTACAAAATATACAGTTGTGGCGAACTAATTAAGAACGATACTAGAAATTTTGTTTTTTATTAAAATTGTTTGCTATAAACAGTTTGTAAAATGTTTTTTATATTTAATTAATTAATTAATTAGTTCGCCACAACTGTACGTTCATCCATATGTCTTATATTTAGACTAAAATTTTAAATCAAAACATAAAACTGATAAACACATAAACACGAAATCAAGAGATCAAAACAAAATAAAGAACATACACGAAAATCATATGTTAACATATTTCGGTTGAGAACGCAAGAAGGAAAATACCGTTTTCCTGACGAACATGCGATCCTACGTATACGGTAACAACCAAGGTCAACGAATTTATTTTGCCAAAATCACATCATATTGCCGTATGGTTAGAGAGAACCTAAACCGGTTTAATCATGTGATTGGTTTCTCAGGAGAGCAAATGCTATAATAAACAAAACATAGAATAGGGTTCCAGCCTCAGGCGGTAGAAAGATAAAATCTGACCAGCGAAGAGAACAGACCTGCGTGAATTACATAAAAACGTGACCGATTTGTTAAATGCGGAAAAGGGTAATATGACGTTAATTCAATTTAAAGTTTAACCTGTAAACTGAAAGAATTCAACCAGTGAACTTAAAGAAGTCAATCCAATTCAAAAGCTACGCTGTAAACTAAAAGAAGATATAACGGGTTTTCCAATAGAGACTTGACAACTTTGAATTTAATTTGTGAACGCACCCCTTTACTAATCATCGAACTATCACTGTCAATTTATTCCGTAAACTAAACATTTTCACCGTGATTAAGGACACGAACGAACAACGTCTGCAAATTATAAAAATTTACTACCGAAATTTGGAGTCGGTGACCGCAACTTTAAGAGCGTTAACTCCAATTTTCGGTCGTAATTCTCGCCCTAGTAGACAGGCAATAACAAGTATAGTGCAAAAATTTGAGTCTACATATTCGTTGTGTGATGTTGCCGTGCCAGCGAGACAACGGGTTGGTCGAAGTGTCGAAAATAAAGCTGCCGTTCAGGCGTCCGTAGCAAACGATCCAATTCCACGGCGTTCTCAAGAATTGGGCATCGCCCAGACCGCTTTATGGCGAATTTTGCGTAAGGATCTTGGTTTACACCCATACAAGATCAAGCTGACTCAAGAATTGAAGCCGATGGACCATTTGAAGCGGCGTACGTTCTCCGGTTGGGCTCTGGAGAAGGTGCGCCAAGATGATGAATTTCATCGCAAAATCATCTTCAGTGACGAAGCTCATTTTTGGCTCAATGGATTCGTCAATAAGCAAAACATGCGTTATTGGTCGGGTGAAAATCCACACGTGCTTCATGAATCACCACTTCATCCACAAAAAGTAACTGTTTGGTGCGGTTTGCATGCCGGCGGCGTCATTGTGTCATATTTTCGTCGACGATAACGATCGTCACGTTACTGTGAATGGCCATCGTTATTGTGCCATGACTACCGATTACTTTTGGCCCGAATCGGAAGATATGGACTTGGGCGACATGTGGTTTCAACAGGACGGTGCCACAAGCCACACACGATACAATCGATTTATTGAAGATTAAATTTGGCCCGGACTGACACGGAGATAAGTCCTGATGGTACCTTCTGATATAAAGAATTCCGGAGGTAAACTAGTCTCCCATTCGGATCTCCGGGGGGGACTATGTCGGGGGAAACATCATGCAGATATCATGATCAATGATGGAACTTTGAGAGGTTCGTCATCGCATAACCGGGCTCGCCCTCGAGGCTCTGCCCACGCTCGACTGGTGACGGCATTTTGTAACATCAGGGGCATCGGTTTCACCAATACCAATGTAAACACCGTCCACCAATATTTGCAAACAACGAAACCTGATATCCTTGCCCCAACTGAGACACAGGTCGATTCGTCAACTGATTCGACATATCTTCGTTGCTCAGGATACGACTTACATTCTAGATTCCATTTTAAGGGCGGAGTCTGCGTCTTCGCGCGGTCCGATCTGGCTTGCCAGAGGATGGGGGCGTTGGAACCCAATAATATGGACATCATATGGTTGAGGGTCGTGCTGAGGAATTTCGTTTTTCTTTGTTGTCTTTACCGCTCCCCGAATGACGATCGGACGCCGACATTTTTCGAACATCTTTCACATACCGTCGACTCGATACAGACTAACCACCTAGCTGCCGAAATTGTTGTCCTTGGCGATTTTAATGTGCACAATTCTGGCTGGTTGTTACATTCTAACAGAACCGACGAGGCTGGGAGGCTGGCGGAGATGTTTGCTGTAAGCCACAACTTGACTCAACTCGTCGGGGAACCAACACGAGGGCCGGATGCCCGAGGCGATTATGCGAACACCCTGGATTCGTTTTTGACATCCGAACCGAGTATTTATACTGTAGAGGTTTCTGCGCCACTGGGAAACTCAGATCACCGCTTGGTATCTGTCGCGCAAGCACTTGCATATCAACCGAATAACCGGCCTAGGCAGCTTCGCCATGTATGGAAGTATGGGGCTGCTAACTGGGACGATTTGCGAGATTTCTTCGCATCCTTTCCATGGTCCGAGGCGTGCTTCGGAAACTCAGATGTTAACGTTTGCGCGGAGTCGGTATGAGAGATTATTCTTCTGGGATGGAGATGTATATTCCAAATTCCATCAAACGAAGTTCGAATGATAAACCGTGGTTTGATAAAAAATGCCAGCGGATTAAAGCGGAAAAAATAGAGCTTTTAAGCAATGGCGCTCCAATCCCACCGATGTTAACAGGAGGAATTTTGTTAGAATCAGAAACCCGTGCAACCAGGCGATTGATACCGCGAAGAAGGCTCACAACGACAGGGTGACCAATAAGCTCCTTCGGTGCCCAACTGGTTCGCGGTCCTTCTGGTCAATGGCAAAAGCTGTCAGCGGTAACTTCGCGTCCTCCTCTTTCCCTCCGTTGGTGACAGACAGCGGGACGTTAGTCACGAATTCAAAGGATAAAGCTAATGTGTTCGCGAATTTATTTTCCGCGAATTCAAACCCCGATCCCGGCTTTTTGGAGCCACCTGTGATCTCGCTGGTACGGTCTTCGATACGGGGTGTGAGATTTCGTCCGCGCACTTTTCGAAGCATTCTACGTGAACTGGATTGTAGAAACGCAACCGGCCCGGACGGAATACCAGCAATAGTCGTTAAGAACTGTGCTCCAGAACTATCGCCGGTTCTTGGCAGACTCTTTCACTTATCTTATGCACGGAGGACCTTTCCTGCCAGCTGGAAAATCGCTCGAGTTCAGCCAATCCCAAAGACGGGAAAAAAGTGTCTCCCACAAAATTACCGTCCGATAGCATTACTGTCTATTTTATCTAAGGTGATGGAAAAAGTCATCAATACAGAGTTAGTTAAGTATTTGGAGTGCAACGGACTTCTGAATGATCGTCAATATGGAGTCGATGGCGGTCGCGTTGGATATCTCCAAGGCTTTTGACGGCGTCTGGCACGGAGCATTGCTGAGTAAATTTCGTTCATATGGAATTTCCCAACAGCTTTGCGACTGGACGAAGAGCATCCTCGAGAATCGATCGATCCGGGTTGCTGTGGACGGCGAGTGTTCGGATCTGTGTCCTGTTAATTCGGGGGTGCCCCAGGGTTCTATTTTGGCTCCAACCTTGTTCTTGCTTCACATAAATGATTTGTTGGAGGACGGATAACAAAGTGTTCAGTTTTGCGGATGATAGTACGCTTGTTTCCTCCTTTTCGAGTGTTCGGCCGATTGGTGCATCCGCGTCGCATCAGCTGAGATGTAGACAGATTGTCTCTCTAAATCAGGATCTAGATAGGATCCTACAGTGGGGAAGGGCCATTCTCGTCGACTTCAATGCAGCGAAGACACAATATACAACATTCACAAAGAAAAGTGGATCATCGGTTCTACAGCTGATGATGAATGGCCAGGCCCTCGAGGCTGGGGAAAGTTTGAAATTGCTCGGCGTCACGGTCTGTGGGAACTTATCATGGCATAAACACGTGTTGGGTATAGCCAGATCAGCCTCAGGAAAATTAAGCTATCTTTTTAGAGCGAAAAAATATTTTACTCCGGCCCAACTTCTTCTCCTATATAAATCCCAAATTAGACCCGCGCTCGAATATTGCTCTCATGTTTGGAGCTCAGCTCCTAAACATACCCTCGACATACTTGAGAGCATATAGAGGCGAGCGATCCGCCTGATCGGAGACTCGGCGCTGACGTCGGGACTACAGTCGCTATCACATCGAAGGCGCGTAGCCGACCTCAGTCTGTTTTACAGATATTATCACGGGTACTATTCTTCGGAGATTCGTGATATTGTTCCACGCAATTTGGTTTATATGCCCTCCACAAGACAATCCGACGGATCCAATCACGTTTGTGGTTCATCTCCCGACGGTGCGAACATCCCTCTATCAGAACTCGTTCCGTTACAGAGCGGGGAAGCTGTGGAACTCCCTTGCAACTGTTCAAAAAGAACGTCAACAGTTATTTGATGGCATCTCGGGGGGCCCACTCGGCGCTAAAGGTTCGCATCTCCCGAGAGAAGTCTAATAAAAAAAAAAAAAAAAAAAAAAAAAAAAAAAGATGAGCGTGTTATCTCAAGAAATGGGCCAGTCGGTTGGCCCCCTCGTTAGTGCGATTTAACGACTCTAGACTATTTTCTTTAGGGCTACGTCAAGTCATTGGTCTATGCCAACAAGCCGACGACGTTGGAAGAGCCCAGAGCCAGCATTGAACGCGAAATAGCGGTCGTTTCGGCCGAAATGTCTGGCCGAGTCATCGAAAATTGGGTCCAACGAATCGACCGTTGCAAACGTGCGCGCGGTGGCCATATGAATGATTCATTCATAAATGTTTTGATTGTACTTCAAGCCGATAATAAAGCTTTTGAAATATCTCAAATGGTTTGCGTTTTATTTAAAAACAAAAAAAGTTGTCCAGTCTCTATTGGAAAACCCGATATAAACATATGTACGCAAACTTAAATAAATATCAAGTACTGAAAATAAAGTTTTAATTAAGGGATTAATTATTGGTGAAGGAAATAAGTCTGTGAAAGCGTATGGCGACGATGTCAGATCGACATTTGGAGGATCTTTGCGTTCCTGAGTTGAGGAAGGAACTTCAGGACCGGAATCTGGATATGAGAGGACAGAAGCATATTCTTCGACCGCGTCTGCAAGCAGCACTGGAGGAAGAGGATATTGATCTCGACACATATGCTTTTACGATTGGCCCAGACTGTCAGCGTGGAGAAGAAACAGCCAGTCAAGAAGCTTCCAATGTAACAGAGAAGAGTTCGCCACAGTTGGAGATTTCGGAGATGTTCAGGATGATGATGACAAAATTGGACGCGCAAGCTACAGATATTAACTCAAAATTGGACGCACAAGCTGCGGATGTTAATGCCAAATTGGATGCCGAAATGCAGTGGATGGAATGTAATTTTCAACACCGTGCGAAAGAAATTCAGTCAAAAATTCGAAACGAAGTAGAAAATCTGGATCTAAAAAACCAAGCTGAATTCAAGAAAGTCACCGATGAAATAACGCGAATCGAAAAGAGACTTGAGTGTGTTGAGAGAAATAAGACATCGCCTAGCAATCAACATGACTACAAAGATACAAGAATGCAACCGCCAACCTTCGATGGAACGGGACCCTTCTTTGTATTTATGCGTCAGTTTGACACCACTGCCAAGTATAATAAGTGGTCGGATGAGCAGAAGTCAACATCACTAATCTTGTCACTCCGCGGGGCGGCTGCAGAATTACTACAAACCATACCAGCAGAGAAGCAAACAGATTTCCAAGCGGTAAGAGACGGCCTTGAAGCTAGGTACGGAGACAACCACTTGCAGCAGGTCTACCACATGCAACTGCGGAGCAGAACGCAGAAACCTGGAGAAAATCTTCAACAGCTGCAGGCAGACATTGAGCGATTGGCAAACTTGTCGTATTTAAATATGACGAGGGAATTTCTGAACGAGGTAGCAATCAATCCCAAGATCGAGACTTGCAACCAGCCGTTCGTTTGGCGGGAAAGAAGATGACTAATGAAATACTGGCGTTCGCATTGGCATATGAATCTGCTAAACTGGCCTCCAAGAGTACATATGGAGTCCGAGAAATGTCAGCCCAGGAATGTTCCTGCCAAAGAATCGGACATGTACAACGGAGAACCTCGAGACCTGTTGAAGTGTTGGACATGCGGCGAAGTCGGCTACATCTCTGTTGACTGTAGGAAACGTCGACGAATGAATGAAACATCAATTGAGAATTGTTGTTCATGCGCTAATCATAAGAGGAGACTTCAAACGGACCAACCTGAGATCAATAGCTCGAAAAACTTGTAAGGACAGACTTTATGGGGCGAAAGTCGTCTGGTGGAATTTGCAGCCCCAGCATCGTAACTGTATCACAACTCCAACGGGATAACCAAAGTTTGGTTATAACTACGTTTGTTAATGCTAGGACGACAACATTCGGCCGGATGTCGTCGGCAAAATAGCCCTTAATAAAAATAAAAGATACGCTTTGAAGACTGCCACAGAAGAATGTTCTACGAGCCTAGGATGTGATAGCGGCTAGACCCGCGCTCGAATATTGCTCTCATGTTTGGAGCTTTGCTGCAACCCACTTGAGAGCATACAGAGACGAGCGATCCGCCTGATCGGGGACTCAGCGCTGACGTCCGGAATACAGTCGCTATCACATCCAAGGCTCAACAGATATTATTACGGGTACTATTCTTCGGAAATTCGTGGTATTGTTCCGCGCAATTTGGTTTATATGTAACCCACGAGACAATCCGATTGATCGCACCATTCTGCGGTTCATCTCACGACGGCGCGAACATCTCTGCATCAGAACTCGTTCCGTTACAGAGCGGGGAAGCTGTGGAACTCCCTTCCCAAGCAAGTGTTCCCGGAGCGTTACAACCTGTAACTGTTTAAAAAGAACTGCAACAGTTATTTGATGGCATCTCGGGGCACCCAATCGGCGCTATAGGTTCGCCTCTCCCGAGAGAAGTCTAATAAAAAAAACAAATAAATAAAAAAAAAAAACACGGATACAAACTTTCATAATTTTTCGTATTTCACGGTCTTTAGTGGCATCTGATTTGAGCCTGTTAGTGATTAAATTCGGTTGAAGATTCAACCTCCTCCTTTTCTTTTTACCTATGACCTGACCTTCGTTAACGTCACTTTTACTTTTTTTTAAATGTTTTTCGCATATTTTTTTATTTTAAATTATTGTTTTATGACACAGTTGATCGAACGATTAAATATTTGTTTATTAAACACGTGCACTCACGCACTTTCTTTGTGATTAACGTGTATACAACGTCCACATTTTACTGTTATTTCCTCTGAGAGGAGGACACACTCGCCCACACAGGCACACAGGCACACGCACGTAAGCGAACAATACTCTTAATATTTTTTTGTTAACGTGCGACGATCCATGTAGTCGTTCAACGACTTTTCAGGTGCTGCTAAAAACGGGTGCCTCGAAATGTTAATTTAAGTTTTGGAAAGAAAAAAAGTCAGCCGGAATCATAAAATGGTGAATACCAAATACCCAGGTAATGCGGTGGTTGGTCGACGATATTTGTTGAGTTTTTAGCCAGAAATCCCTTCACCATGATAGCCTTGTTGTTTTGGGCAAAATCCATATGTTTTCTCTCCACAAATCTTGCCTTTTTCGACAGATTTACTCTCTCAAATCCCGCATAACACCCAAATAATATGCTTCTTATTTTATTTATTAATTATTTATTACAATGTAAGTAAAT
The DNA here is from genome assembly GCA_963931805.1 of Microdon myrmicae. Classification (NCBI taxonomy): domain Eukaryota; kingdom Metazoa; phylum Arthropoda; class Insecta; order Diptera; family Syrphidae; genus Microdon; species Microdon myrmicae. The sequence goes on from OZ007499.1 coordinate 117,883,175, forward strand.
TACATAGTAACTTAAATCTAATAGCTCTAGCAAGTAAGGCTTTCGGCTAAATATGCTTTATTCACCGTCTTCCCTCCTGGCAAAACTTCCGAGTGCAGAACACCGCGATAATCAAATAAAATAATCAACATAACTTGACATTTGATCGACTTTGGCGTGATCTTTTCGATTTGGGTTTAGTTGGAAGGCATCATTCCGAAGCTTGTTTACTGGTTGACATCTTAAACTTGATAACCCATGTCTCATCAACACTTATAATGGGTTATAAGAACGCAGGGTCGGAATTGATTCATTCTGGTATGTCTTGAAGGAGCTCTACGCAATTGAGTTTTTGAAAAAAAAATCAGGAAATCGCTAAACACACACTTGAGATGAACTGAGGAAATCGACTACTGTAAACGAAATAAATGACAGATCGAGCTCAAACTTCACGTCAATATATAGAACAGTGATGCCAATCTTTTGGCGCAACGCTAATAACCTTGCCCGTAAAAATAAATTATTATGGAAAATTTCATAAGCCTCGAGACTTGCTAAATAAGTCCAAGACCGGATCCCGGTTGTAATGCCAATGATGATGATGATGATGCCAACTTTGCGACAAAAAGAATTTTGATAATCCCTTTAAGCAGTCTTTGTGAATGGTGAATTCCCAGAGCTTTTTTGACAGAATGCGTTCTCCAGTTATTGTATTTTCTTTTTCCAAGCTAGTGATGTAGACGATTCTGCGTGTATGCCAATATACAGTTCCCGTCAAAGTTGTCGATTAATTTCAACGACTTTACCGCCCGTTAGCCATCAAGCACCTACCGTTTTAGTTATCTCTTTATTTCTGGACTGTAGTTTTAGTTGCGTACCGACGCATAAACTCCGGCGGAAAAGAATCTCAGACTCCATACTATTTTGTGTATTCTTAGCTATGAGTGATCGCATCAGAAATCTCGCCACAATGACATTCACAAACAATTTGTTTGTGTTTAGTGGGGATACCACCCCATTTATTGGCCTAATTCAAGCAACATAATTACTTACAACTAAAGTATATATAAGTTGCAAACCAGAGAACTTAAGAACTATCTTAACTAGGCTTAACCTAAAGTTAGGCAGGCGCGTGGCGGTTCCACCAAACCCCACGGTACACTTACCTAAAAAACCCCCCGTAACTCCCATTCAATCTCTTAACTACGCTAATGCAATTGCATTAGCACCTGTAAATGCTACACGCATCAAGCTTACCGAATTTATTTATTTCAAAGCTTCTGTAAAAGAAAACTTACCATCATGCATCTCTCCGTATACAATTCTCTGTAAGAATTCTTCATTACCTTTTTAGGAATTCCACAACTCCCATTGTTTCCCGCCAATGCATTTGCATTGGTACCGGAAAACATTTCCTTCTCCAAGGACATTTGATGCATACAACGCATTATCTAAAATTCGTAAAAACAATTCTTTAACGTGCATATGCACCATAGATTCCCGACCATTAGGCACCCTTGTTCCACCTATGCAATTCCGCCGTACATGTGCATACCACGTGTCCCTGGCATGTCCACGGCCGCGGCAGCTCTTTGACCATCGGACAAAAGCAAATACTCTCATCTTACCCTAGAGTCATAAAACGAATTCCTTCGCATGTAATCATGTATACAATTCGATCCTTTTAGCATCACCAGCGATACACATTTCCCATTGTGTAAATAAGAAAAAACATTAGCACTTCTTCCTAATGGCGATACATTTACTTACGCATCCGCACCACTCATCCATTTCTGTAAGATGCCCTTATTTGCTTTTACCACATTTCTCCGATGAACCTCCGTCTATGATAGCTGCAATGCACAGCATAGACACGGATCATAAATCTCCTTTGTCTTTGCCGCTTGCCTGTTTCCTTGTTCCGCTGTTTTCGAGCACGTGTAAATAACATTGACCCATACGGTCGCACACGTATACCATTGCACTGAAAGAGTGCATTTCCTTGGCGGCCGCACCCTTAAGAGAAAAGTTTTTCTCTCTCTTCTTTTGTTCTTAACCCTAACCTAGGATTGAACTCATGTCAGAGTTCGGCCCTCGGTGAGTCACTTTCCACCCGCCGACCGCCACGGTCGTTGCCGACTTCCGACGCGAAAATCACTGAGTCGCATGTGTGTAATAATTTTAAAACAATAAAATAAGTAAAAATCATTTGCCTCATAGACATAACTCGCAATTCCCACGTACAGTGTATTATTTGCAACCGCCGTGTCGAATATTATATTCGCTGCAGTCTTCGAAGATTGTGTTTTTATCGACTTCGCATTGTAACTTTCACGCAGTGCTACCGTAAAATAAATGAAAATAAACAAAAGAAATCCCGTGTTTTATATTTTCCCTTGGTGCGATTTCATTTCTGGTGACGAGCATGTGTGTTTATCCTTTTTGCTTTACCCCTGGTTGTGGACAAACGTGGCGGCGTTTCGTCCTTTTGTTCGTGGATAATTGCGGCGGAACTTTATTATAGTTATGATGGAGGAAGAAGGGAATCAGCGCCGTACGCCGGCGCACCACACTTCTTCCCCACAAGGCGTCCATTCGTCTTAAACTGCCCTTTAATTCCCAGATTTTGTCAGGCACATCTAAAATAGCACTACCCGTCCTTGATACGAATATCGATGGAATTTTGTGATGATAGTCCTAACACACTACCTTACCCTACTCCTTGCCGCATTTTTATCAATAAGTGTTGCGGATTCCCAACTGTAGTATAGTATAGTATTTTAGTACGTTCGCATTTGCCAGCTGTCATCCACCAACACGTCGGGAACACGCCGGTGACAGAAGAGGACGTATCTTAAGCGTTAAGATTTAAAATTCACTTCAACGGTCTTTCCTCTTGGTTGCGTGGGATTCTTTCTGGACACACGTTACTCCTGGCTCCTCGATAGAATAGTGGTTAGTATACCCGCCTGTCACGCGGGAGACCGGAGTTCGATTCCACGTCGAGGAGCCTCTGGCGCAAGACTAATGACCTTTCCCGGAAAAAAACAAATCATTATGGAAAATTTAACAAGCCTCAGGACTTGCTATATAAGGCCAAGACTGGTTCCCGGTTGTAGTGCCGATGATGATGATGATGAAGATCATATAGAGGAGCAGATTGCGAGTCATAGTGATGGGCAAAATCAGGAGTCGCCTCGCAGCAATCCCACATGGGCAGTCACGGGAGACGAGCAAAAAGTTCGACGCTGATAAACTGAAAGACCTGCGCAAAAGAGCTGAATATAAAGACGAACTAACGAATAGATTGAGCTCTCTAGAGAATGGAAGCAGTGAGGAAGAGGAAGCTGATAGTGTGGATACTAAATGGACATCGATCAGAGACACAATCAAACTAACAGCCCAAAAGGTATTAGGATTTAAGAAAACAATTAAGTCCAAACCTTGGTTTGACGAAGAGTGCAGAGCGAAGATCGAAGAACGTAAACGCCTCAGAGTGATCCACTTACAAAGATATGATGAAGTCAACGCAGAAAGATACGCGACAATTCGGAAAGAGACGATGAGAAACTTCAACCTCAAAAAACGCGAATGAGAGAAGACTCGGATCGAAAAAATCTTAGAAAATTCTAGAGCAAAGAATATCAGAGGCATGGATGCCGGCATAAATTCTATTAGAAATGGCTACCGAGGGAGAGCTAAAATAATCCGAGACACAAACGGCTGTCTGCTGACAGAAACAAAAAATATCGTGACAATATGGAAGCAGTACTTTGAAAACCTGCTCAATGTGCGCACCTATCAACCACAAGTAAACGCACCAGACGTACATACAGCCGAGCCTCAGATACCAGAGCCCTCTTTCGACGAAGTTGTAGACGCAATGAAAAACAACAAGGCTCCCGGAGTCGACTGCATACCGGCAGAGTTTGTGAAGCATGGAGGAGGGGCAACCGCTCGAAAGATCCACCAACTGGTTAAAATAATATGGGAGAGGAAGTCATTCCGGAAGAATGGAAAACCTCAATAGTCACCCCATTTTCAAAAAAGGCGACAGATCTGACTGCGAAAATTACAGAGGAATATCATTGCTCCCAACCACACACAAAATACTAACAAATGTCATACTGGCGAGAATCACACCGTACGCAGAAGAAATACTGGGAGACTACCAATGTGGATTCCGTAGGAACCGGTCAACAAGCGACCAAATGTTCACAATAAGGCAACTGCTGGAAAAGAAGTGGGAATACGGAGAGACGGTTCACCAACTTTTCGTTGACTTCAAAAAAGCCTACGATTTAAGGCAAAGACTCGACCATATTGTAGTTGAGATGAGGAATCCCGAAAAAATATGCCGCCCTCATTCAAATTTGCATGAACGAAAACAAAGGGTGAGTTAGAATAGAGAACCACCTCTCAGAACCATTTGAATTCCGGGACGGACTAAAACAGGGGGATGGCCTCTCGCCATGTCTTTTTAACCTTGTGCTCGAGTATGTCATCAGAAATGTACAAGACAACAACATGGCCGGATCATCCCTGAACTGGGTGGCGTGCTCGCATATGCGGATGACATCACCGTTCTGTGCGCTAATCTATAAACTGTAAGTAAAAACTGTGAAATCATCATGCAAGCGGCAGAAGAGGTGGGCCTAGAAATAAACGAAGACCAAACGAAATACATGATTACGGCGAGAGCAGGTGGATCCCAGGAAACACATATAAACATCAGGGGCAAGATATTTGAAAATATCAAAGAATTTAAATATCTGGGAACAATACTGACGGCCGGTAACGAAATGTCGAAGGAAATTAACAAAAGACTACATTCCGGCAACGCTAGTTGGCATGCAGTCAGTAAAATGCTGAAATGCAAACTGCTATCACGGAATATAAAGCTCCGTGTCCATAGAATCATAATCATGCCGATTGTTCTATATGGATGCGAAACATGGGCTCTCACAAAACGGGAACAAAACAAATTCCGCGTATTCGAGAATAAGGTTTTGAGGGGTATCTTTGGAGGTAAATATGACGAGGAGGAAGGACAATGGAGGAAACTCCATAATCACGAATTGGAAGACCTATACTGCAAACCTACAATAGTGAGAGTAATCAAGTCCGAAGATTAAGATGGGCCGGACACGTGGTGCGAATGGGCAACGATAGGACCGTGCATAGAATTCTTGACGGTAGACCAACGAGAAAAAGACCGACAAGACGGCCGCGACGGAGATGGGAGGACAATGTTAGGTTGGACCTCGAGGAGATCGGATCGGATGGTCGAACGTGGAAGGAGAGCGCACGGGACAGGGAACAATGGCGGGGTCGAGTCGGTGAGGTCATTAACTTTCGGGTTCCTACAGGCCAATAAATAGCATAGTAATAGTAGTAATCTTTAATGATGGACAACATTGTTACCAGTACAATGAATCGTTCTTTCACAAAATTAACTCACACGGAGGACCGTACAAACCGATACAGAAACTCAAACATTGACGTTCTGTATAGACAAAGGAGCATTCTGCCCTCCAAGCTGAATCGGCTTTATAGACAGTTCAGCGAACCAAATAGCCAAGAAATAAAAACGAATAAGTCACTAATGAAAGATCTTGTGAGAGATTATGTCTTCACATTTTACCACAAACTGTTTACTCATTATTATATCGTACATACTATATAACAAATATTCGCGCATACCTAGATTTGATAATTTATATATACAAACGTTTCTAACCATACGGTATCGAAGGCCTTTTCAAACTCAACAGGATCGTTAGTTTCAATATCAAGATTATTCGTGGTCACTCTATCATTCAATCTATCCCATTAGCCTTCCATTTAGGACCTGTTTGTACGGTGAGGTGGCTCTCACTACTTCCGTCAAGTCCCATTATTATGGCTTGATGGTCACTGTAGCTATACTTTTCACTAAGCTACCATTTAACTGCCGTTATAAGTTGGTTGCAGATATGAGTGATGTCTACTTCTGACTCTCATCCTGCTTTGTGGTATTGTTACACGCAACGCCCCCCCCCCCCCCCCCCTCCCCCAATAATCACCCTTTTGATTAATCCTAATCAATATAACCATTACAATGAGTACCTGTAAAAGTGCATTAGATACAAAACGCATACACGGGCGAATCATGGAATCCAGATACCACATCTGGGAACGATCCATGAAGGCCCAAATATATAATAATAAAATAATAATTAAATCATCTATTTATAGATTTTAAGGCCGCCTACGACAGCATAGCCAGGGTAGAACTATATAATGCCATGAGAGAGTTCGGCATTCCAAACAAATTGATACGACTTTGTAGGTTGACCATGACCAACGTCATGAAACAAACGTGATGAAACAAAATGTTTTCGGTACTACGAGCTCGACATCTCAGATATTCTAAAGACATTTTGAACGACTCTCGTATTTTCCAGTTTATTGAAAATAAATAAGCTTCAAATTTCACATGTTCATTTTCTAGGAGGATTTTTAGACTTGCTAAACTGTGGCCATGAAAATGTATAATATCCTTTTCTTTTAACGCTCACAGTACAATAAATATGTGCTGAAATGTGCTTAGGTAACATTTTAAATTCTCCCTAACCTTAGTTTTATATTTATAAAATTACGATAAATTGAGGAACCTGAAATTATTATTTTATCGAAATGTCATGTGAATATGAACAAATGCAGATCACAAAAGGAATCAATTTAAATAAAATGTATTGTTTAACTTGATGATCTTTTCAATAAAATTTACCCATTTTTATCAATTTTTCTGCCCTCACTTATTGTAAAACTCTTTTACGGATGTGTAATACCATTTTCATCCTATGTAATCATCAACGTAAATCTGTTAGTCCACCAACCGCCAGTGACTTCATTGTTCTCACTGTGCGAAACAAAAAATTCAGACAATACTTGTGAATTTTCCCATTACTCTTGACGATATCTTCTACCAAGCGAACACATTCGTGTTATATAACTCCCTAGAGTGCACAAACAGTCCAGTGACAAAACCTAAACTAAGTAAAAACTCTAAAAACATTGACAACAAATTAGATTTACTTCATGAATTACCTAGAGAAACATTCCAATAGATATCTTGGCGACCACATTCAATTGGCCAGCCGTAAAACCAGCACAATTTTGAGACTCAAGAGACTTTCTGATTGCGCGATGTCAATGCAGCAGAGGCACCTGATCTAGTCGACCATTAACTAAAGTAGACCGCAATGTGTCGTGCGTTGGTGCCTCTGATTACATTAACCCAATAATCTACTTTGCTGCTTAACAAGCTCCAACACTTTATAAACTATGCATGTCGTGTTGTCGCAACAGGACACATAGGGGTCCCCAAACGTCAATGAAAACTTACCGTGCTACAGATGTGATGGGTTCCACAAAAAGAACTGTGCGCTATATGTACGTTTTAAAATATGTAGATTCACGTGTGATCGACGACTCTTGGTCATATCCATAAACAATAAAGCCAGAAGCAGCGGCTAATGCCTGTACGTCAGTGGCGTATAAGTTGAAAGGGTGCCGGGTGTTCGAGTAGAGATCACGTAACATTAGACCGCTGGTGACATGATTTATCTTATCCTATAGTTCCATGTAGATCAGTCCAAATATAATAACGTTAACAGATCTGGGCCACTTTAATGATCTGTTGTAATAAGAAGTGAAGTCAAGCAGAACTCACCTGGCTACGGTCTACCTACCCTATCACAAAATTAATGCTAATTTGAAAATTTCTTTCTTATACAATACCAACATTAGCTTCTAAATAAAGTTCGTCCTTCTATATCCATAGGAACCACAATTCATTCGCTTGAATTGAGTTATTTGGCTGCTGAATTATTTATGAAGTAATTTATTTTTGGCCCAAAAGCAATCAAATCAATGTGGCAGGGACTCGGGAAGTGATTCTTGTATTGTACATTGGGCAGTTTGCCTCTACTTCTATACCAGTCAACATTCAGATTACACGATCCGATTCGGAAGCCATGAAGGCAAGTTATCTACACACATATTTTATGATCACTTATTACAGAACTATGGGGTGTGGCGTTACATCTGTCAATATTATCCGAAATAAAAAGCAGCAACTAATATGAAAAGTGCAAGCGAAAGATGTTTGGAGAATTTAACCCCACTGGTGTATTGACTAGTTAGCACCTCTAAAGTATCCAACCTTATGGTTCAGTATTGAAGAAACATGGCAATTTTTACCTGTTGTTTTTCAGAAAAAGTGCTTTGCAAAAGTTTAAAATATTCGGAATTGATTTTTATTATAATGCTACAGCATTGGCTTAATCGTAGAAATGTCGATCAATTGTCACCGAATATGATTTAAGACGAAATGTTAAGGAGTTGCTGTTCTCAACTGGCGAAACATTTGGTTTTTTTTTAGTTTTTAAACCACATTTATTTTCCTAATTCTTTTTACATGTATAATATTAGGGTTATATGTTAAAGCCTTTTCTACAATCACCGTCCTTAAATTAACTTACTGGCTCTATGCGAGCTCTCTAAATTACACATTACAACTTGATTTTTATATATGCCTTTCGGCATACATCTTTTTATTTTTGTTTCTTATATATATATATATATATATATATATATATATATATATATATATATATATATACTTATATATGAAATAGGTCATATATTAGAGGTACTCCTTGTTTACATCTATATGTATACATTATTATTACAATTTTTTTTTATTTTATTTTTATTATTTTTATTGATATTATTATTATTATTTATTTATTTATTTATTTATTAATTTTTTTTTTTATAACAAAAAAAAAACTTCAAAACGAAACGAAAAGGTAAATAAAAAATAAAATAAAAAATAAAAAATTAAAATAGAATAGCTACAAAAAAGTAATGGGGAAAGGTGGACAGGGGTAGGGGAACCAAGAGGAAGGAGAGCGTTGCTCATAAGAGGCATACTATATCTGAGGAAGTGAAGTCCTCTCCTCGTTGAGAAGCCACCACCATTTGGGAGATGTTCGATCTTTGGCTGATTTATCTCTTTTACTGATAGCCGTGCTAAAACGCATGCGGTCTGCGGCATTGAAGATATCACTATCATGGAGAATTCGTTTGTCCCTGGCACCACGGAGAGCATGGTAAATAATCGGAATTCCATGCACGTCTTGGATAAGGCCTTTTTGATCCAAGAAAGGGAACGCTTCTGGAGGAATAAACCCATTCTGGAGCGTATTGTCCAGATACATATCATTGGAATAGAATGCTCCCGAGATAAGATTATTGTCACTGCACATTGCCCTTGCTGTGTGACCACGAATAATTTTAATTATGAAATTGTCTATCCTATTTAACCCTGATTTGCTATACAGGATCTTGTTGGGATAGAATTTTTTGTATTGCGACTCTGGTGTTCTATATAGTGCGAGGAAGGAACGCAAACACTGCCATTTGAACACACGAAACTTCTCCATATAAAATGGAGACATATTATACCATACTGGGCAGCCATAAACTAAAACTGGTCGGATGAATGCCGAGTACGAAATTATTTTGACTCTGGGGTCGAGAAGACTACTCCGGAATAGACATCTTGTCATAGAATATGCGCTTTTAGCTGCGGAGAGGGACGCTGCTATGTGCTTGTCAAAATATAAATACTGGTCTAGCCAGATACCAAGGTATCTAACTACAGTTTTCGCTTGCAGTGAAAGGTTATTCTTACCTACAATAGAAAAGTGTTTCCAGTTTTATTTTGTATCCCTCGAGGCCGTGGATAGGGGCGTTCTGAAAAGGATAGTCTCAGTTTTCTGGAAATTAATCTTTAATTTTCAGTCTTTGCAAAATTGTGTTATTTTGTTGAAGTCAACTTGAAGGTGCCTATTGATGACGTGTATTTTTCCTCCTGTTCTGTACACCACTATGTCATCGGCGTACGCAATGGCGTTTTCGAGAGAACTCACTAGATCACTAGTGTAAATAATGAATAGAATGGGAGAATTCACAGCTCCCTGCTGTAAGCCATTTTTAATTTGGAAGGTGTTGTTGGAGAGTATGTCCCCGCATTTCACCACAAAATGTTTGTCCATTATCATATCATAAATGATGTATAACAGATATTGCGGCATACCCAGGTTTGTTAACTTATAGACAAGTCCTTCTAACCATACCGTGTCGAAAGCCTTTTCAAAGTCAACCAAGCAGGCGCCTGTACATTGTCGCTTTGCCTTGTTCCACTGTATATCGGAAACAAGTTTCGTCGCTGCATGAGCTGTATCATATCGCGCTCGAAAGCCAAACTGGTTGTTGGCGATGATATCGTTTTCATCACACCAACCTATCAGTGCTTTGTTTATAATTTTTTCGAATACCTTGCTGATGTTGGGAAGCAGGCTGATCGAGCGGAGATTGGCTGGATTGCTCTTATCCTTGCCTTTTTTGGGGATAGAGTGCACTACTGCGGTCTTCCAATGGGTTGGATAGTGCGCATTATTTAGAGCGTTGTTAAACAAAGTAGTGTATATGTTCACTGCTTCGCGAGGCAAGTGCCTTAGAACCACATTTGAAATGCTATCTATTCCAGATGATTTCTTATTTTTATTGATCTAAGTATGGCGAAACGTTTGGTCCTTCGAGCCGGATGCTCGAAACAAAGGGATTTTACATCTGCCGTGCAGTGTGCCGGATTACTTACATCCGCCAATATCCTCAACGAGAACGAAAGACTAAGATGGGATTACGCCCAACAAGCCGCAACGAGGGAATTATCGCCGAAACCAAGGTATGTTTAATTAAACCTTACATGGTTGCAAACAAATTAAAAAAAAACATCTGAAGTGATATTATAAAAATTGTTGTGTGGTGTGTTGAGATAAGCGACTGACTTTCATCGGTATTGTCTACCGCTGGATAGTCATTTTTAACTAAAGAGAATTTTCATTCAAACAATATACATTAAACAATTAATAATAGTAGAGTGGTGAAATCGGAAACAATAACAACTATTAGATATGGAGCAGAACAAACGGGCGGAGCTGATACGAGCCATAATAGCTGTTGCTCCTGAGCAGCGAAAGTACGCCAAAGAACAACTATCACAGATTCACAAAATTATGGGATTTGCTCCAACTATTCTACAAATCGTTATGAAGAACAATGTGGAATTACCAGTTGGACAAGTTGGATTTATCTATCTCAAGAGTTTCATTTCTTCCCTCTGGTCCGACAAGGAGACAAAACCTAAGGAAACAATTATTTTCTCAGCTCATGATCAGGACTGTGCAGTGATTCGGGACAATACCGTGGATGCAATTGTGCATGCTCCCGACATAATGGTCCGCATGTTTGGAAGATATAGAAGTCCCGAAACCGTTGATAATAAATATTGGAAATTTGCAGAGTGGTATCTTCCTACATTGGGCTCCTCGGTAGTATAGTGGTTACTATACCCACCTGTCACCCGGGAGACCGGGGTTCGATTCCCCGTCGGGGAGCTTCTGGCGCAAGACTAATGACCTTGCCCGGAAAAAACAAATCATTATGGAAAATTTAACAAGGCTCAGGATTTGCTAAATAAGGCCAAGACTAGTTCCCGGTTGTAGTGATGATGATGATGATGATCTTCCTACATTCACGTCAGGTGTTCTGGATGTTTCACTTAAGATTTTTTTACCAATATCGTAACCGCGTTTATGTGTCACCTCGAGTCTTAACACATATTCTAATATACCTAAAATGCTGTGATTCATGTATTCCTGGGAGTTAATTAAACCGTACATGGTAGCGGAATTGCTGTCCAAACCAATAAACATCTATAATGGACTCCGACAAGGGGACGGTCTGGCCTGCCTCCTTTTCAACCTGGCGTTGGAGAAAGCAATCCGTGAATCTGGCGTTACAACAAGAGGGACTATTGTCACCAAGTCCAGCCAGATACTTGCCTACGCAGATGACATCGACATCATCGGTAGAACCGAATCGCCGGTACAGGAATCCTTCACCCAGATCGAGCAGGCGGCACAAAAACTGGGACTGCGCATTAATGAGGGAAAAACCAAGTACATGGTGGCAACTTCTGCGAAGAGAAGACCTAACGTTGGTCAAACTATCAGGGTAGTGGAGCACGAATTTGAAGTAGTGCAATACTTTAACTACCTTGGGTAAATAGTATCAGCCGATAACAATATGGAAGAAGAAATACGCGAACGGCTGATTAAATCCAACAAAGCCTACTATGGTCTATCAAGGCTCTTTAAATCCCGAAATTTATCCAGAACATCCAAGCTACTACTGTACAAGACCATGGTCTTACCAGTACTCATGTATGGATCCGAGACCTGGGTGCTTAATAAAAGGCACTCTGAACTCTTAGCCGCGTTCGAGAGAAAGGTCTTAAGGAGAATTGTTAGCCCCGTATGTGAGGGAGGACGATTCCGGAGACGCTACAACCATGAGTTGTACGCAATCTACCTTGGAGCTCATATTGTAAGAAAAATCAAGCTCGGTAGACTCCGGTGGGCGGGACACCTAGCTCGAATGAGCGAAGAGGACCCTGCCCGGAAAGTCCTTTGTGGCAGGATGTATGGATGGAGACAGCGCGGCAGACCTTGTCTGCGATGGAGGGATGGCGTAGACCAGGACGCCCAGAGCCTGGGAGTGCTAAACTGGATGACATCGGCTCGAAATCGGGACCGGTGGAGAGATTTGTTAAATAAGGCCAAGACCGGATCCCGTTTGTAGTGCCGATGATGATGATGATGGTTGCCATTTATCAAGATGTTATATTTCCAGTAATGTTCTTCACGGAGTCTGATCAAGACCACTGGGAAAGCGACCCACATAAATTTATTCGAGTGAATTTCAATATTCAACATTTTTTAAGATTTCATTTGTCCAGTTCCTGCAGCGTAAATGTTTCAACAATCATCAGGTAAACCGCGGAAAGAAAGTTTACCGACAACTATGGAAATCATGATGCAGGTTATTACATCACCAAACGCTGATGATAATCAGAGGGATGAAGCACTTCATATGATTGGAACTCTGGCAGATGTGCTTCTGAAAAACGAAGACGCCGTGGTCAAGTGGAGGATGCTTATCACGTATATATTTCCTGAGTTTCAATCGGACTGGACATCACTACGAGCCTGGACGAGCCTACTGGTTGAGTAGTTCATTACTTTTATGAAATAAAACTAACTTCTGCTTTTATTTAAATAATTTTCTTTTGTAAGCGCTGGAAAATAAAATAAAATACTAAATATTTCCTATTTTTCCCATCTTACAACTCCAATATAAATAAAACAAACATTTTTTTTTGCGTTTCTTACGAGTGGAACGCATATGGATTTACGATCCAACACAGGACTAAGTTCTAGAGATTTATCACTTTACTAATGGATTCACGATCCAAAGGAGGACTACGCCCAACAAGTAGACATCGATGACTCAGAGGTCTTCACGATCCAACTTACATTTCAACTTTAACACACAAGTCAAACAACAAATTAAGTAATAATCAACTAACAATCTAAATTACAGTCCACTTTTAATATCCGAGGTTGTTCAATTATTTAATTCTGCAGAATTCACCGCAGGTAAATCAAAGGGCTTAAACAAACTGTCCCAGTATTTCGGTTGAGGACATCATTCGGCTCCTCTTTTAACGATGTTGCAGGTACTTTTCACGATCCACGCTACAGGACTTAGATACGCCCCGCATACACTGAAAGAACATCAAGAAGAGGACGATGGTCCATCGGGCAGAATAGTCGTGAGGACAATTCAATGAAACCTAAGCGTGTGAAATCAAGTACAACGACAGAGCTAGAAGCTCTCACCGAAAAGCAAGCGTCACCTGCAACAACATCAGGGAAACAGGAGAGTTTTGGAAACTTCCTTTCTGTAGAAAACTAAGCTGACGGGTCAGTGTTTCACTCGCAAGCGGTCAGTACTAAGCAAGGTTTGTCAACAAAGGCACTTCCCGTCCTACATCTGCAATATCAACTCCGAACATCGAATTGGAGATGTGGTTTATTTTTGAGGCTGAAATCTCCCGAACGGAACGTTGTAAACCAGCGTCGTGTAGTGCGTTTGTTTACCACTATATCCTCAAATGCGTTAATGTTTTTCATTGCCAATGACGCATTATGACTGATTTTAAATTCATAAAGGAAGAGGGTTCGAATTTTAACTGCCGACAGCATGTTAAACAATTCCTAGAAACAAAATAACTGTACTTGTAACGAAACCTAAAATTGTCACACGTCAAGCACATGTACCACTTTACTTTATAAAAAAAGAAAATTTAACGATCTAGCACAGATGTTCACCCGAGAACTTCTTATTTCCGCTGAGCGAAAATCGGACATTTCATCAGGTAACCCAATAAATACTAAGTATCTTTCCTAATATGTGGCTAGTAGGATACTTAGTATTGATGTTTGGTAAAGTTACTAATTGTGTATGCTTAGCATTTGCACTTCGTATAGACACCTTGTACGACTTGAATTGATACTTGAAAACGATAATAAATGGCATCCTATCCTCTGTATGTAAGCAATAGAAAAATTCGATGGCCATCCGTTCGGGACTGAATAGTGCTGGAGCACTGCAACCACGGTATCTACAAACACTGCTACGACATTAATCTGGCTAAAACAAATAAAGCTCAGTGGGCTCCTGTAGTTCGAGCACTTAGTTGGTATGAGTAAACAAGAGCCGCTCTGTGAGTAGGGCGGTAGAATATACTCACAGCTAGGCCGGTTTATCGTAAGAGGCGACTAAAGGCCGAGTGGTAGCCGGGGTCCCAACGCCCTGTGCGCCCGGTGAAATACCACCTCATCAAGCTTTAGGCTCCGTGAAATGGTCGGGAGAAATCCCTGGCCATTTTTCGGAGCTTGGCTGATGGACCAGTTCGAGAAAAGGTTGGTTAGGTGGTAGTCGGTCACAAGGTGAGATACCACCCCGTCACGCTGTACATTCCGCGATATCGCCGACAGAAATCTTCGACGGTGTTTCGGATGTTTGGCTGATGGCCCGGACTGACACGGGGATAAGTCCTGATGGTACCTCCTGATATAAAGAATTCCGGAGGTAAACTAGTCTTCCATTCGGATCTCCGGGAGGGACTATGTCAGGGGGAAAATCATGAAGATATCATGATAAATAATGGAACTTTGAGAGGTTCGTCATCGCACAACCGGGCTCGCTCTCGAGACTCTGTCCACGCTCGACTCGTGACCGCATTTTGTAACACCAGGGCATCGGTTTCACCAATACGAATGTAAACGCCGTCCACCAATATTTGCAAACAACAAAATTTTGCCCTAACTGAGACACAGGTCGATCCGTCAACTGATTCGATATATCTTCGTTGCTCAGGATACGACTTACATTCGAGATTCCGTTTTAAGGGCGGAGTCTGTGTCTTCGCGCGGTCCGATCTGGCTTGCCAGAGGATGAAGGCGTTGGAACCTAATAATATGGACATCATATGGTTGAGGGTCGTGCTGAGGAATTCTGTTAAATTTCTTTGTTGTCTTTACCGCTCCCCGAATGACGATCGACCAGTGACATTTGTCGTACATCTTTCACATACTGTCGACTGGATACAGATCAACCACCCAGCTTCTGAAATTATTGTCCTTGGCGAATTTAATGTGCACAATTCCGACTGGCTGTTACATTCTAACAGAACCGACGAGGCTGGGAGGCTGGCGGAGATGTTTGCTGTAAGCCACAACTTGACTCAACTCGTCGGGGAGCCAACACGAGGGCCGGATGCCCGGGGCGATTATGCGAACACCCTGCATCTATTTTTGACATCTGAACTGAGTATTTATACCATAGAGGTTTCTGCGCCACTGGGAAACTCAGATCACTGCTTGGTATCTGTCGCGCAAGCACTTGCATACCAAGCGAATAACCGGCCTAAGCAATTTCGCCATGTATGGAAGTATGGGGCTGCCAACTGGGACGATTTGCGAGATTTCTTCGCATCCTTTCCATGGTCCGAGGTGTGCTTCGGAAATACCGATGTTAACGCTTGCGCGGAGTCGGTATCAGAGATTATTCTTCTGGGGATGGAGATGTATACTCCAGATTCCATCAAACGAAGTTCGAATGATAAACCTTGGTTTGATAAAAATGCGAACTGATTACAGCGGCAAAAAATAGAGCTTTTAAACAATGGCGCTCTAATCCCACCGATGTTAATAGAACGAATTTTGTTAGAATCATAAACGCGTGCAACCAGGCGATTGATACCGCGAAGAAGGTTCACAACGACAGGGTGATCAATAAGCTCCTTCGGTGCCCAACTGGTTCGCGCTCCTTCTGGTCAATGGAAAAACCTGTCAGCGGTAACTTCACATCCTCCTCTTCCCCCCCGTTGGTGACAGACAGTGGGACGTTAGTCACGAATTCAAGGGATAAAGCTAATAATAATCAATACTGAGTTAGTTAAGTATTTGGAGTGCAACGGACTTCTGAAAGATCGTCAATACGGATTCCGTGGCAGGTGGTCCACGGGAGACCTTTTGACACTTATAACCGATATATGGACATCTGCGATTGAACGGCATGGTGAGTCAAGGGTGGTCGCATTGGATATTTCCAATGCTTTTGACCGCGTCTGGCACGGGGCATTGCTGAGCAAACTTCGTTCATATGGACTTTCCCATTAGCTTTGCGACTGGACGAGGAGCTTCCTCGAAAATCGATCGACGCGGGTTTTTGTGGACGGCGAGTGTTCGGATCTGTATCCTGTTAATTCGGGGGTGCCCCAAGTTTCTATTTTGGCTCCAACCTTGTTCTTGCTTCACATAAATGATTTGTTAGAGACAACGGATAACAAAGTGTCCAGTTTTGCGGATGAGAGTACGCTTGTTTCCTGTTTTTTCGAGTGTTCGGCCGATTGGTGCATGTGCGACGCATCAGCTGAGATGTAGACAGATTGACTCTCTAAATCAGGATCTAGATAGGGTCCTACAGTGGGGAAGGGCCATTCTCGTCGACTTCAATGCAGCGAAGACAAAATATACAACATTCACAAAGAAAAGTGGATCATCGGTTCCACAGCTGACGATGAATGGCCAGGCCCTCGAGGCTGGGGAAAGGTTGAAATTGCTCGGCGTCACGGTCTATGGCAATGTATCATGGCATAAACACATGTCGACTATAGCCAGATCAGCCTCAGGAAAACGGTGCTATCTTTTTAGAGCCAAGAAATATTTTACTCCGGTCCAACTTCTTCTCCTATATAAATCCCAAATTAGACCCGCGCTCGAATATTGCTCTCATGTTTGGAGCTCGACTCCTAAACATACCCTCGATTCACTTGAGAGCATACAAAGACGAGCGATCCGCCTGATCGGGGACCCGGAGCTGACGTGGGGCTACAGTTTCTATCACATTGAGGGCGCGTAGCCGACCTCAGTCTGTTTTACAGATATTATCACGGGTGCTGTTTTTCGGAGATTCTTGGTATTGTTCCACGCAATTCGGCTTATGTGCGCTCCACAAGACAATCCGACGAATCGCACCCGTTTGTGGTTCATCTCCCGACGGCGCGAACATCCCTGCATCAGAACTCATTGGGTTACCGAGCGGGGAAGCTGTGGAACTCCCTTCCCACGCGAGTGTTCCCGGAGCGTTACAACCTGCAACTGTTCAAAAAGAACTGCAACAGTTATTTGATGGCATCTCGGGGCGCCCACCCGGCGCTATAGGTTCGCCCCTCCCGAGAGAAGTCTAATAAAAAAAAAGTCAGATGGGAAATTTTGTGGTAATAGAATTTATGGCAGAGGAAGGTCAGATCTTCGTAAGCGGATGACCTTAACGGGTCTTGTTTTCTTAGTAATATGCGTAACTCTTCTTAACGTACTTATAGTATTAAAGTGAAGTTGGGGTGGTTACAAATAACAGGAAAACGGTTCAAATAGTCTTGATTCTGTATATATGTTAGCCGATACACGGGGAAACCGGTTTCTGGTAAGTTCACTAGAAGAACCCCCACAACGATGAATAACCACACACTACTGTGGCGGTTCCGCCAAACCCCACGGTTCGCCTTCCTAAAAAACACTCATAACTCTATCCAATCACATCATTTCGCTAATGTAATTGCATTAGCACCTTAAATGCTTTACGCATCGAGGATTATCTAAGGTATAATATAAGAAGCCCTTGATGATCGTGGTTGGAACTCGGTTCTTTTGGTGTTCGGCGGAACTTTATAATAAACGGCGAGCGGGTTGATAGTAGAACTCTCGCCCATGCCGGCGTCGCGGCTATCCTCCCCACATCTATCCTACCCACACTACCCTACCGACACATTCCAAGTAAAAACATTTCATACAATTTTCCAAACTACAATGCAAAAAGTATTGGCGTGCCAAGTTCAATGACATCGCATCGAGATAGGGAAAAGGCGACTACTCCTGGCGAAGATTGGAAAGCCGCATAGACAAATCAATATTCTAGCATGATAACTTTCAGAAAACTGTGATCTACAATTATATACAAAGAAAATCAGTAATAGTCACCAATTTACATCTTAAGTTGATTTCTCATTGTTATGCGTTTATCTGTCTTAGGAAAAGTTAAACAAACTTCAACGTAACAGAGCTATCAATTGAACGTATGCAAAATTGATACCATATCTCTAGTGCTTCAACACTTACACCACTTACCCGGTAACATAATTGGAAAACTTCACACTGAAGATAATAATACTTTTTCTCTATTGCATTACAAACAACAGAGATTGGGTTTGGTTTTATTCCAAATACACTTATATCAATGTCTTTCTTAAAACATTTTCACACGATATTGTCTTATATGGGCTGCAACATTGATAATAGTTTAAAGAAGGTCAACGAGTTACTAACAATTCGTTTGTACTTAAAATTAAACATGATCTACTTATAGACAAGTATGTGATAATTAGTTAAAGGTTATTTCAATTTATGAGCAAGTCTCGACCTTCATTTTTCTTGATTAACGCTGGTTATTACATACGGACAGGGATTTCAGGAGCAAGGTTTCTTTCACCATACAAATAGTGGTCGAATGTAACTCCAGAAACTCTATAGTTTCCTTGGAATAAAAATAAACATTTCGGCAATTACACCGAGGAGTCCATTTAGAATTAAGGCAAGAGGTCGTTATTTTCTGGATACTAACAGACCATACTCCCAGACCTTCGACAGCCGGTCATTGGGACCTTCACATTTTCTTAGCATTCAGGAACACAGTTCGTTCTTTTTGAATACTCAAATCTTACTTAATTCCCTTTCGACTTCGTGAATGTCGTTCAATCAAGTTATTGTTTACGGAACAACATTATATGCTACAGTTCAGGATTTAATTGTCATGCAAACTGAAGGTTACGTCTCAAGAGAACATAAGCCATCAATGAAAACTGTGTTCGATTCTATTTAGTTGGTTGACGTTAGTTTATTATTACTTACAGATGTATAAATAATACTATCATTTGCGAGTTCCGCGGTTCTAATTGGAAGCTCTGTATCTCGTTCATCTGTATCTGTATCTAATTTGCAAAAATAGATTTGTTGGTCACTGTCAATAATTTACCCAGCGAAAAGTTTCACAGGGGGTCACTGAGTGGCGCAAACTTACGGAATGCATATCTTTATTGCGGATCTGAAGTGGGAGCGTTGTCGTTGCACATTCCCGATTAGTACCCACAGTTCCTCGATGCCGTCATCGCGCATGTTGTTAGTCGTGACCATACTTTGCCAGTTGCGCAGGCAGTAATCTTAACTGGTGACACGGACTTCAGCAGTTCCCTGTCGCTTAACTGATGGTATCAAGAACTAAGCCCCAAAAAATTGGGACAGTATTTCGTTTTTGGCGGTTACTTAACCTCTCAAAGGAATGATCTGTGACACTGCAAGAATTGGAAACCTCAACCTGAACAGTCACTACATTGACAAGCGATCGAATGCGTTATATCACAGGCATTAATTAATACCTTTGAATTCATTAGAGCATCAAAACCCGTTTTTGGAAGAAAGAATGAAGTCATTAATTTGTGTCTCGCATTAAATGATTTGCAGTTGATGTATACACAGTCAGAAAGATTAGTTATTGCTTTAAAGCTCTGCAGTTATCTCCCTTTTACAACTCACAGCTTAATTGATTTCCATCTTTCCATTTATCGTCGCACATCCTTCGAAAAGAACCTTATTCTTATACACCGAGGTGAATGGACTTTTAAAAAATCATTTTATGGAAAGTTGCATTTCACATACCAATAAAACTACAGTTAAATCCACTTGAAATTGTTCAAAATTGTGACTGGATTTGAAAGGGGCCAACCAACTGCCAGCGATTTTGAAATAGGTTCCTTTATATACGAGGGTAGGTCAATAAGTCTTTAGAAATACCTACGATGGAGTTCGTAGCATCGATAGTGGTCTGTTAGTAAGCTTCATTCCTCACTAGGTATCTGTCAATTTTCAATTTGTTTCATCTTTCAATTGTGCATCATAAATTTGGTATGGAATTTTTTTACGAGATGGGAGCTGCATTTGCTCTCAGCTGAGAACTTTTGGAGCGCTTGCGTCGCAACCCTGATGAGTTTCTGCGCAGATTAGTAACTGTAGATGAAACATGGATACATCACTACACTCCCGAACCGAAAGAACAGTCAAAACAGTGCATTTTTAAAGGCGAACTGGCTCCAAAGAAGGCAGAGACGGTGGAATCAGCTGGAAATGTTATGACTACGGTGTTTTGGGATGCACGAGGTATTATCTTCATTGACTATTTGGAAAAGGGATAGATCATAGCTAGACAGTCTTGTGTCCTTGTTATGTCAGCTAAACGAGAAAATAAAAGAGCATCGTCTTCATATTCTAAAGACTTATTGACCTGCCCTTGTATAAAGCAGTTTTTTTATTTTATTGTCAGGAAAATTAATTTGTTCAAAGTTTTCTTTTCCTTTTATCTTTTCGCATTCGTTTAGAACTTTCTATATATATTTTTAAATTAACGATTTTTTGCTTTTGTTGTTTTGTGTCGAAGAAGATCAGTTATCAAACATGATTGGTCTCACAATTAAGGGACAGAATAAAACCGACAGTTGCCACTCTTTTGTATTAAACCGCCTTTTACTTCCGGGATTTTTGAACTGGACAGTATTATGCGTCATTATTAGGTCAGCTGAACTAGAAAATAGAGGGGATGGGAGCGAGCTCACGGGGCAAAGTCTCTGATTGGTTTCAACCCGGCGAAGGCCAGGACGATCTTTCTCCCTGTTCAATCCAAGTTGACATGCAGTCCCCACGTGACATCTCTGGATAGCTACTTTGGCACCCGTCAAATAGTGAGCCTATGCATGCAGCGACATCCTGAGAAAGGTTGGCACAAGGCTAATAACCTTGCCCGCAAAAACAAATTATTATGGGAAATTTAACAACTCTCTGATATGGACCGGGTACACGACGACGACCCAGAAACGAAAATGGCTAAACGATTTAAGAATTTTCTCATGGAACGTCCGCTCACTATACAGAGCTCGAGTTGCACAGCAGCTAGACGATGCCCTGTCCGAGTATAAGGCTGACATAACAGCATTACAAGAAATAAGATGGACAGGGAATTGTGTTATTCAAAGAAACGAGTATGACATTTATTACAACTGTCATGCAAAATTCCATGTGCTCGGAGTAGGTTTTCTAGTCAGCCAAAAACTGCGGCCTGCCATTATCGGCTTTAATACAATAAACGTAAGGCTATGTACTCTTCGCGTACGAGGCAAGTTTAAGTACATAAACCTCATAAACGTTCATGGACCTGTGGGGGTTCTCTATACCACATGGAGAACCAACCCACAATGCCAACAAATCTTGACCGCTAACAGCGCGTCACTTTAATCCAGCTCCCCGTGCAAAATCTGCATTTGCATACATCCCATACTTACCAAGAACCCATCTCCCAATCCGCAATAAAAACCATTTTCCAAACTCTCAACAGAATATAATTCAACAGAATATATTCTAATCATCCCCACATTCATTTACCCAAAATTGCTTCGGTCAATTCCATACTTAACTCATACTTCCCCTTAGTGACCAAGCAATCTTAACTTCCTCGAAATTCATATGCCGTAACAAACGCATATTCAAATCCACAACGGAACATTAACCAGTATACCAAGCCGCATACATTTCCCCGAAATGACTTCGGTTAAAACTCTATCTAAACGATATTCCTTGCTTGCACCCAAGCAATGTCAATTTCCTGGTATACACAACCAACGAATCCAACTTAGCTTACACGGCAAGGATTCGCTGGAACTAAATTCCTATGCAGGCATAGCAAATCTTCCACTAAATTCTTAGGAAGCGGCAATGAGTTTACGACGCCACTGCCACAACGCAATGGATTTTCGATTTCATCACCAGTCGTCATTCAACTACCGCCACGCGCGCGTCGAGGTTACCCTGTAACCCCTGCGGCCACACGGGGCACGCCGCTTCCTTGCGCAAGAGTAAGCCGAGTCACGACCACCGCCGAGGGCACATCGCATTTCCATCACCCCGAGTCGAGTAGGGAGTCCGCGCCACTGCAAAGGAAAGGTAAAAATAACGAATTCAACCTCGGGAGCGTACACGCGAGCGGGAGTTATAAAGTGAATTATCGCGGCCACGGAAAACTTAATGAACCATATAATACGTCGCCGCAGCCTCGTAACTCAGTGGGTAGAGAAAAGCCGGAAATTAGCGGAGATCGATGACGTCCTACGCGGAGGCTAGTGTATTAAGTTACTCATTGTACCCCATATGCCTAAGTGCTACTGACTTGTAAAGTGCGGTAATGGCGCAATATATCATGCTGTGTAAAATATTGAACAAATAAAGAAAATTAACGTGGAAATCATCCGGTGCCTTTCATTCATCCTTTACCTTGGTGCCTCCTCTTCGCGGATGACAGTTTCGCAATATATCATGCTGTGTAAAATATTGAACAAATAAAGAAAATTAACGTGGAAATCATCCGGTGCCTTTCATTCATCCTTTACCTTGGTGCCTCCTCCTCGCGGATGACAGTTTCGCAGCATATCTTCTAGTGGGCGATAGTGAACCGGTGCCATACGTTGGTACATCCTCATCGCACCCCCACAGACCTACAGAGGAATCCTCTGACGACGAAAAGGAAGAATACTACGAGAACGTCGAACGGGCCCTCAATGCCTGCCCAAGATACGATCTAAAAATCGTTCTTGGTAATTTGAATATCAAAATAGGTCGGAAGCCGGTTTTCAGGCACTACGCAGACTCCCATAGTTTGCATGAGAACACTAATCACAATGGACTACGAGTCATCGAACTGGCAGCATCAAAAAACTTGGTCGGTGAGAGTACCAGGTTTCCACGTAAGGACATCCACAAAGCCACCTGGGTATCACCTGATGGAACCACTCGCAACCAAATTGACCATGTGTTGATAGATCGCCAGCACTCCTCGCGCCTGATGACGGTACGAACGTGCCGAGGTGCCAACGTATACTCGTACCACTATCTTCTTGGAACAGTTTTCCGAGTGCGGATTGGTTAAGAAAACGTATTGCATCCGCGGATCAGGTTCGAATCAACACGGCTGCCTTACGCAATGAGAATACCAGTAACACCTTTGGACATGCGCTAGGACTTGCCCTCGAAGAGCCCGGAGGAGGGAGAGTAAGTCCTAGGGCCAGAATGCCGGGCGTAAAAGAGAAATGGACACGTCTTAAGAATGCTGTCATTAGAACTGCCAACTCCATCTTAGCCAGTAGTCGTAGAGATCGTAGCGACTGGTTTGATGATGAGTGCAAACTAGCGACTGAACGTAAGAATGCTACATACCGGGCAATGCAGCTGTCTAATAGAACGCTGGTACGCGAGGAGAAATACAAAGCGCTCAGAAGATCTGAAAAAAGACTCCACAGACAAAAAAAAGTGCCTGGGAAGAAAAACATTGTCTGTTAAATAGATATAAGTAGAGAGCGACGTCTGCACCAGGCGCGGAAGTTCTACCATATAATCCGCAGTATGACACGGTACACACGACGTTGCACTTACTGCGCGGATAAAGAGGGTATTCTGATTACCGATCCTGAAGGCATTCTGGAGCGATGGAAAGTGCACTTGAATGAATTGCTAAATGGTCAGCTCACAGAAGAATTGGAGGCACCACCAATGCAAAATCAAGACCAAATGCTGCCGTCACCAAGCATTGAGGAAACATTTAAAGCCATAAGATAGCTCAAATGAAATAAAGCCCCCGGAGCTGATCAAACAAGGATGGACAGCATTACACCACGCAATTCATGAGATCGTGGTGCACGTATGGGAGCAAGAGGAGATGCCGGGAGATTGGAGTCGTGGAATAATTTTCCCCGTACGTTAGAAGGGAGATATCACACCGTGCAGCAACTATAGGGGTATAAAATTGCTGAGTACCGCCTATTAGATACTCTCCACTATCCTACAAGATCGGATAGCCCCATATGCTAAAGCCATGATTGGTCAATATCAGTGTGACTTCATCCCAGGCAAATCAGCGATTGATCAGAGATTCACCCATAGGGAGGCGACGGAAAAATGTCTGGAATTAAATATCCCATTATATCATCTATTCATAGACTTTAAGGCCGCCTGCGACAGCATAGCCAGGGTAGAACTATATAATGTCGTGGGGGAGTTCGACATTCCAAACATATTGATACCACTTGGTTGCCCATGACCAATGTAACTAGTCAAGTTAAAATAGCGGGATTGCTGTCCAAACCAATGAACATCTTTAATGGACTCCGACAAGGGGACGGTCTGGCCTGCCTCTTCTTCAACCTGGCGTTGGAGAAAACAATCCGTGACTCTGTCGTTACAACTAGAGGGACTATTGTCACCAAGTTCTGTGGGGTTCTCTATACTACATGGAGAACCAACCCAGAATTTCCGCCTTATTTCGACCGCTTTCAGCGTATCATACCAACCCCTATCCCACCGCTCGGTAATTCACCTGAGAATCATTGTTTTCCCAAAGAACGCATAGCTAAACTCATTATCCTATGCAGATAATGCATAATTGAGTTTAGCTACCCTTTTGCCATACGGAAACTCCATTTTGCTAGCCCATGAGATTTCCACCGGAAATCACATCATGTCGGTTAGCAACAATAAGTCGAATCAAACTACGCTGTTGCATAATCATGCAACGGCTGGGGTAATTCAAAATTATTCTAGTTTGGTTCACACGATAATATTACCCTAGCCAAAGTAGCGTCATTTCGCCTTTTCCCAGACCATCCATTCGCTTGGGATCAATAATCTCTTTTCGCAGGTGTATAGCACCGGCCACATTTCCTCTCCTCCATAATTCTGTCTCCCTAAAGGGCAATGTACGCTGAGGTCACCACATTCACCGAATTGGGTCAGTGGGTACCTCAGAGCTGCATTGATTCATGCACACACAATCAAACCCACCCCGGATTCATAGTACTTTGTGTATCTGTTATCTCATTCTCCCACGTTCGTCGATTATCAATTAACCGATGTTCACCATACTTCGACGGGCGTGACAATGAGAGAGTAGAGGCGTGATCTCTATTGGTTGTGCTGTGTGCAAAAATAGAATCCAGAATTGCATCCCTGATTCAAGCAGTCTCATCTCAACCGTCACAGCGGCAGGTCCCGCCGCCGCTCCGGCCCAAAAATTAATTTCGCGAATTTTGAGCAGTCGATTATTAATCACTGAAGTGTGTACACGTATCGCGAGTTATTTTTCTCTTAAAGAAGTTGAGTCACCAGGAGTACGGAGTCCAAGATCAACTTACATCTCGATGTCCAGAAAATAATAATTTTTATAGATTACATTGTTCCTTTAAAAGAAGAAGTTTGTGTAAATTGTAAATACATAAAAGGTAACAAACTTACACATCAGTGTCTTACATTCATTTGTGTAAAAAGTGTAATATCGACATTTAGACAGTAATCTGATTAAACAATTAAAGCAAATTTTAAATTAGGTTTCTTAATATTAATAACGAATAAAATTTTAACGTTGAAACTCTAACCGTAAATTGTGTTTTATTCCGTGAACAATCGTTGGGGATAAGTGAATCCATGCCCGTGTATTGGAATACCTACTTTGTACCCCACAGTTCTGCCACATACTTGCCTACGCAGATGACATCGACATCATCGGTAGATCCGATTCGGTTGTACAGAACTCCTTCACCCAGATTGAGCAGGCGGCACAAAAACTGGGACTGCACATTAATGAGGGAAAACTGAGTACATGGTGGCAACTTCTGTGAAGAGAAGACCTAACGTTGGCCAAATTATCAGGGTAGTGGAACATGAATTTGAAGTAGTGCAATCCTTTAACTACCTTGGGTCAATAGTATCAGGCGATAACAATATGGAAGAAGAAATACACAAACGGCTGATCAAATCCAACAAAGCCTACTATGGCCTATAAAGGCTATTTATATCCCGAAATTTATCCAGAACATCCAAGCTACTACTGTACAAGAGCATGGTCTTACCGGTACTCATGTATGGATCCGAGACCTGAGTGCTCAATAAAAGGCACTATGAACTCTCTGAACTTAGTCGCGTTCGAGAGGAAGGTCTTAAGGAGAATTGTTGACCCCGTATGTCAGGGAGGACGATTCCGGAGACGCTACAACCATGAGTTGTACGCGATCTATCTTGAAGCTAATGTTCTAAGAAAAATGAAGCTCGGTAGACTCCGGTGGGCGGAAAATCTAGCTCGAATGAGTGAAGAGGAGCCTTCCCGGAAAATCCTTTGCCGCAGGATGTATGGAAAGAGATAGCGCGGCTGACCTTGTCTGCGATGGAGTGATGGCATATACCAGGACGCCCAGAGCCTGGGAGTGCCAAACTGAATGATATCGGCTCGAAATCGAGATCGGTGGAGAGATTTGTTATATAAAGCCAAGACCGGGTCCCGATTGTGGATGATAATGATGAAAGGAGAAAATAAAACAAAATCGGCCTCATTTTCTAAGGACTTATTGACATGCCCTAGTAACTGAGGTGACTAGATTTGTAATGACACCAGATCGTACAATTTGCAATGAGTCGGCATTTAAGATGTTTTCGATTTTTTTTAATGTTCCGCAGGAATCGTGTTCTGGGAGTTCGAGTCCCTACGGGTTATCCAAAAGCCTATTTGAATATCAATATCGATTATTACATAATTAGAAAGTGTGATAAATTAATTTTAGCCTACTGGTTAAGTTCTTTCACAGAGCATTCTACATGAACATCAATAATTGCTTTAATAACAGCGATCTTTAGAAGTTAACATTATTTGCTTTGGTAAATCCAAAGTGTGTTACATGTTAAACAGACCAGCTGGATGACCGGATAATATTTACCATTCAGATTATACTACTTGTCTCAGTAGAAAGGGTACTAAAGACCTGTTCGTATGTGTGCGTGTTCGATGGACAGCTCGTTCGGAATAATTTTGTAGCATTCTTTGAGATACGTTTGTTGTATAATAACAACTGAAATATTTTCACCGACTAATCTGCCTCTTCTCGATGCGGAAATAATAGGTGTGCGAGTAGAAACTCTGGCGCAAGACTAATGGCCTTGCCCGAAAAAAAAAAAAACAAATCATTATGGAAAATTTAACAAGCCTTAGGACTTGCTACATAAGGCCAAGACCGGTTCCCGGTTGTAGTGCCGATGATGATGATAAGTAGAAACTCGGATCTGGAGTTGTTTACATTACAATACTTGAACACATCTAATTCATTCGCCAGTTTGGATATATTTAGCTTAGTGATTGGGGCTCCTCGATAGTATAGTGGTTAGTATACCCGCCTGTCACCCGGGAGACCGGGGTTCGATTCCCCGTCGGGGAGCCCCTGGCGCAAGACTAATGACCTTGCCCAGAAAAAATAAATCATTATGGAAAATTTAACAAGCCTCAGGACTTGCCAAATAAGGCCAAGACCGGTTCCCGGTTGTAGTGCCGATGATGATGATGATGATGATTGGGGTTTTTATGACTAAGGTTTTGTCATTTTCAAGCTGTCATTCCGTGTCTTATCAGTTGTATAAGAGACGGATGTCGATAAGCAACATTTAGGCGATTGCCATCTATTCTGTTTTCAAATAAAAAAATACTGCTTAAGCTATGGAATTGATTACTTCGACTTTGGATGAACATTCTGTGAGTCGTTCAACAAGAAAAAACCGGTTTGCAAGATTTCGCGAAGGAATTTTTAGTCTTGAGGCTGCCTCACGTCCAGGTGCCAAAAAGGGACGACGAAGAATTTCAAGTTTTACTGGATGAAAATCCATATCAAACTCAATAAGAATTTGCAGAACAGTTAGGAGTTTCTCGTCAGGCAATATCACTTCGATTGCTATAAGTATTTTTCCAATAAAGTTGAATTTGACAGAAAAAGCCGAGCTTCTTCTTGCACACCAATCTTTTTTTCTTCTTCAGCCTCAGCCAGTGGTATTTCATATTAATTTCAAACTTCACTAATTAGTTTAAGTACGAGAGGTCATGGCACTGGAATTGCTACAGACCAATAAATGGTAGTAGTAGTAGTCATTCAAAAGTTTATTCGAAATCACGCAGGGATATCTCTGGATTTAATTATTTATTTAGGATGGACCCAGAACCCATCACAATTTTTAATTGTTGATAACGAAAGTGTGGGCTCCTTAACTGTTAGGGGTAAAGCATCTAACACGAAGAATTTTATTATAGACCAGTATCCAAATTTATTCATACTGTCATAAACACACAACACGCTTAATTTCAACAGCCTCATATACATAACATCCAATTCGATTGATCAAATTCAGATTTGATATTGATTTTTGCAATAATTGTGGCAACATACCAATACATTTTCCAGCTGAAAACTTTTAACCTTGTCTGGTAAAGAAACAAAAAGTGGCTGTGGGTGTTTGAAATGACACATAGTATTCAGTTAGTCAACATGGGCAACAATTGCAGCCTTTCTCTTTTCCACTATCTTTATGACTCGGTGCTACCAATTAAAAATTAGACTATTTAGTTTTTAAATCAGCAACTAGTTCCCTGGAGTTTCTCATTTGCACATAAATATTCAAAATTGACTGCAGGTATGACTTTTCTGCCCAACCTTGGCATTTTTATTACAAAAGTATTATCCGGTCGAAAATATGCAATATTAGGTGGATATATTTTCCTCACACAAGGTTTCGTTGCTACAAATGTTTTAATGAAGTTTTGTGCAGGTTTTTTTGGAGAAACACTGCAGCTTACCCTTCAGTAACCTTTCTGCCACAAGTCAATCGCAGTTTTATTACTATTGCAAACCTGACAAAGTAGAGTTGCTAGTTTTATGGTTTTTACTTCCTTTAAAAAGTTGTTTCTTGCAACACTTTTAATAACTTGCACTCAATTTTTGATTAATAGCTAAACTTGGGAGAGAAACGTTTAAAAATGTTTTCCCCTTTTTGTCAATTTGAAAACAGGTCTAACGAATGGGTTTCTAAATTATTGTGGTACAAGACTTAGGGTTGTGATTACACCAATCGTCACAGCCGAGGATAAAATAATTTACCGGGTTGTTAACCACAACATAAAGTCTCATCTAGTAGTCTAACTAGTGTACATATCCATACCAGACTTGGTAAGCCGTGTGTGACGGTTACTCCATTCAGAAATTGTGAAATTTGCACGCACGCGAGTGTTTGCGTTTGGTTACGAATGCAAACCTGTTAGGCTAGATGGATGACCACGGTTTGCCAGACAGGAAAGTCAAGGTCGATTTAACCGCTTACGATTATGTATTACGTATTGGCGAAATAATTCTTACTTCAGCGACCAGTCAAACCATCAACTTTCTTTCTTCGACTGCCATATAAAAATTATTCCGCACAGGCATACTAGTGCTTAGCCAGACGTAAAAACTAGTAAAAGGATAAATAAGACCAAAACGCAATGTGCGGAAATACTGACAACGCCCGCCATGAAAGCCTTTCCGTCTAATGAAAGTGGTCTTCAAGTTTTACGAGTATTATTCGCTAAATCCAATTACCGCCTAATCGCTACAATAATTTTCATCGGTGAAGTTACTAACTCGTAACAATTTCATTCCCGACTACGGGAACAATAAAAAGTTAATTGCGAATTTTTGTTTGCCATTGAGCGTAGCAACGAAACTGTCGGGTGAGTAAAAATTGTTTATAAGACAAGCTAGTATCCTGGAGCGCCGGAGGTACTCTGCAGCTTTAGTGTGCAGTTTCTAATGCGATCGTACTGTAAAGGCTACAATTTATTTATCGGAATTGTAAATAAAATGTCCAACGAAGTACAACAACATGATAACCCACATTTCCTTTATGGGGATGATAATGTACATGAAGTAATGCCTGAGCAATAAATCCCAAGTGAAAGCTTCATAGATTAACATTAACATTAACAAAAAAAATTGTAGTTTGGCGCAAGATACTTCATCGCACCAATAGTTTTGATCAAGATATTTGATGACACCGGGTTTGAGTGAAATTTATGCTCAGATTTTTAAATGTACAAGTAAACTCCAAGAAATCAACTTTTCTTAGTGGTCGTAGCATTTCGGGGTCAACTTAAGAGTCAAACATAATATGTCTTCCTTTACTCGAATCTTCATTACAATGCCTTCGATCGCGTATGTCAACTTGACAGAGATTAGGCTCTGTTTTTATGAACCATCTCCACCAATGTTAAAAACTTCAACTTTTATTAATTTAATAAGTTTATTTATTAACTATCCTGAAGCAAAGGGCCCGCTGTACTAATTCGAGGCTGTAACCTTTTGCTTCTTACAACTTATTGTTTTAATTATCCAGAGTAGAAGGCCCACTGTTTCGTTGCAAAGCGGCAGCCTTCCACTCTGATGGATTAATTCTCTCAGAATTATTCACCTTGCAACCTCTCTTTATGTACTCAAATCCTGGATGCGAAAAACGCAAACGATGCATCCTCATTTGGACTGTGGTGGTTCTTTAAGCATTCCCGAAGAACCACCAATCCTCCTAATCCAACTCCCCGTCCCCAACCTGCAAATACCTGCACCATCCATAAGCAGCTTACCTGTACACGAGAATTACAAAGCTCTATTCAACAATTCATACCTGGAACATAAGTCAACGGCGAGATTACCATCTTGCCATGGCATCAAACGATTGGTCAACTCATTCGATATATCTTCGTTGCTCAAGATACGACTTACATTCGAGATTCCGTTTTAATGGCGGAGTCTGCGTCTTCGTGCGCTCCGATCTGGCTTGCCAGAGGATGAAGGCGTTGGAACCTAATAATATGGACATCATATGGTTGAGGGTCGTGCTGAGGAATTCCGTTAAATTTCTTTGTTGTCTTTACCGCTCCCCGAATGACGATCGGACGGCGACATTTTTCGAACATCTTTCACATACCGTCGACTGGATACAGATCAACCACCCAGCTGCCGAAATTGTTGTCCTTGGCGATTTTAATGTGCACAATTCCGGCTGGTTGTTACATTCTAACAGAACCGACGAGGCTGGGAGGCTGGCGGAGATGTTTGCTGTAAGCCACAACTTGACTCAACTCGTCGGGGAGCCAACGCGAGTGCCGGATGCCCGAGGTGATTATGCGAACACCCTGGATCTGTTTTTGACATCTGAACTGAGTATTTATACCGTAGACGTTTCTGCGCCACTGGGAAACTCAGATCACTGCTTGGTATCTGTCGCGCAAGCACTTGCATACCAAGCGAATAACCGGCCTAGGCAGCTTCGCCATGTATGGAAGTATGGGGCTGCCAACTGGGACGATTTGCGAGATTTCTTCGCATCCTTTGCATGGTCCGAGGTGTGCTTCGGAAAATCCGATGTTAACGCTTGCGCGGAGTCGGTATCAGAGATTATTCTTCTGGGGATGGAGATGTATATTCCACATTCCATCAAATAAAGTTCGTCTGATAAACCTTGGTTTGATACAAAATACGAGCTGATTACAGCGGCAAAAAATAGAGCTTTTAAACAATGGCGCTCCAATCTCACCGATGTTAGCAGAACGAATTTTGTTAGAATCAGAAACGCGTGCAACCAGGCGATTGATACTGCGAAGAAAGCTCACAACGACACGGTGGTCAATAAGCTCCGTCAGTGCCCAACTGGTTCGGGCTCCTTCTGGTCAATGGCGAAGGCTGTCAGCGGTAACTTCGGATCTTCCTCATTCCCTCCGTTGGTGACAGACAGCGGGACGTTAGTCACGAATTCAAAGGATAAAGCTAATGTATTCGCGAATTTATTTTCCACGAATTCAAACGTCGATCCCGGCCTTTTGGAGCTGTGGGTAGTTTTTATGTTGGCATCAGCAAGGATGCAGGTTGCATAAAAACACCACTGATTGTTCACATTCAATTATCACCCGAAGAATGAGACGGTAAAAGAAACACAGGATTCCGATGAAAACTGAGCCGATGAACACTGAACTCCACACTCGGGTTCCAGGACACTGTACACTGCAGAATGGTTATCAATTAAAACTCGGATGTTGTTAGTCTGTTGAATGATCTTTTATTTCTATTGTTCCTTTGATGTAAATATTAAACGCACGTCTTTATTAATCGGCAATTTCTATTCGGTATAGTCTAACACCTTGGTTGTTTGTAAGTCGCACTTATTTATTAAATAGCAACACAACAATCACTGCGATATAAACGCATTGTTTGGACATTAGTTTTAACCGGTTCTGAATTTAATTTTTTTTTTTTTTTACATTTCTGTATTTATTGACCATAAATGATTTGTTACAATAAGTAATACAGATAACTTATAATTAGCTTAGCTTTAATCGTTTACACATACTTGCTAGTACATTTTTCAAACATTATTATAAAGTTATATATTTCATGGGTGGACAAGATAGGAGTAGGTGGGGCTTCCTGGAAAAGGTCAGAAAACCAGGATATAATTATTTACTTAACCTATAAATAATTTGCTTAACTTAACTTAACTTAGCTTATCCTAGCTTATCTAATTATTAAATCTATTATTATTACAATAAGTTAGAGCAGGGTGGGGCGGGAAGTATAGTAGTTGATGGGTGGAGTCTGAATTTAAAATAACGGATTTAACATGCAGTGGACTCGCGTACGACAACTCAGGCGCGTTGAAACGCTCGGCCGGTGTGCTCAGCTTGGTGGTTGCAATCTGACTCAAAGAGGGAATTCACATGTAATGAATAGCAGGCATTATGAGATACGCGATAGCGAAGTCGCCGAAGGAAGAAATAGGTTCTTGTGTCCTAAATAAACATAGGCTGGTGTAATGAATTGGTATTGGGGGCTGCAGGCGTCGTTGAGATAAGCGATAGCGAAAAATCGCCGAAGGAAGAAATAGGTTGTGTCTTAAACAAACAGAAACGCTATTTCGAGGGTCATAAATCTTAGATGACCTGCGCCTGAGAACGAAATAGGTTTTCGCTTTAAGATACACAAAAACGCTATTTCAAGGGTCACGATGATCTGCACATCGTGTTTACTTAGGCGTTCATGGGTAATGCCATTGTAAGCTATAGATTTTTTGTGGCGATAAGCAAACCGATGGTTTGCTCGCCTATGACCTAGGCTATGGTAGCTTTGTTTGTTTTACAGGCCGGAGCATCGTTAGCATGATTTGGGTTATGATTGTCTAACGTCAATCATATTAGTGCCCAAATCCCAAGATCGGTAGATAACCGACAAAGGAAATTGGTCGCAAGTGTTGCGAACCTTGGGACTGGGGCAATAAATGGATATGAACCGTAGCAAAAAACCATCCGCTACAGCTATGTCAACAATTACGCTGGCCAGCTAGTATTTATCTATTATAATTGCTGACAAGCCGAGCCGATGGAGATATGGTACGGTTCATAAACGGAAAAATTCAATGTGATGCATGCCTTAATGAGGTTTAACTTTCAGGTGAAAGTTATTTGAAAGACAGCTTAAGCTGCTCGTATGCAGGTAAGTGTTATGGGTTTGGAAGGTGGTTTTTTTAAGAGGATGGGCGGTTATTTGGGAATGTATTAAAGAACCGTGACAGAGCCACCTGTGATCTCGCCGGTACGGTCTTCGATACGAGGTGTGAGATTTCGTCCGCGCACTATTCAACGCATTCTACGTGAACTGGATTGTAGGAAGGCAACCGACCCGGACGGAATACCAGCAATAGTCTTAAGAACTGTGCTCCAGAACTATCGCCGGTTCTTGGCAGACTCTTCCGCTTATCTTATGCACGGAGGACCTTTCCTGCCTGCTGGAAAATCGCTCGAGTTCAGCCAATCACAAAGACGGGAAAAAAGTGTCTCCCACAAAATTACCGTCCGATAGCATTACTGTCTATTTTATCTAAGGTAATGGAAAAAGTCATCAATACTGAGTTAATTAAGTATTTGGAGTGCAACGGACTTCTGAATGATCGTCAATACGGATTCCGTGGCAGGTGGTCCACGGGAGACCTTTTGACACTTATAACCGATATATGGACATCTGCGATTGAACGGCATGGTGAGTCAAGGGCGGTCGTATTGAATATCTCCAAGGCTTTTGACCGCGTCTGGCACGGAGCATTGCTGAGCAAACTTCGTTCATATGGAATCTCCCAACAGCTTTGCGAGTGATCGAGGAGCTTCCTCGAGAATCGATCGATCCGGGTTGTTGTGGACGGCGAGTGTTCGGATCTGTATCCTGTTAATTCGGGAGTGCCTCAGGGTTCTATTTTGGCTTCAACCGTGTTCTTGCTTCACATAAATGATTTGTTGGAGGCAACGGATATCAAAGTGTTCAGTTTTGCGGATGATAGTACGCTTGTTTCCTCCTTTTCAGCCTCAGGAAAACTGTGCTATCTTTTTAGAGCCAAGAAATATTTTACTCCGGCCCAACTTCTTCTCCTATATAAATCCCAAATTAGACCCGCGCTCGAATATTGCTCTCATGTTTGGAGCTCGGCTCCTAAGCATACCCTCGACCTACTTGAGAGCATACAGAGACGACCGATTCGCCTGATCGGGGACTCGGCGCTGACGTCGGGACTACAGTCACTATCACATCGAAGGTGCGTAGCCGTACTCTGTCTGTTTTACAGATATTATCACGGGTACTGTTCCTCGGAGATTCGTGAGATTGTTCCACGCAATTCGGCTTGTATGCGCTCCACAAGACAATCCGACGGATCGCACCCGTTTGTGGTTCATCTCCCGACGGCGCGGACATCCCTGCATCAGAACTCGTTCCTCTACAGAGCGGGGAAGCTGTGCACCAGTTATTTGATGGCATTTCGGGGCGCCCACTCGCCGCTATAGGTTCGCCTCTCCCGAGAGAAGTCTATTTAAAAAAAAAAAAAAAAAAAAAAAAAAGAGCCGAATTTGTTGCCAGTGTAAATATTCACACTGTAATTCGACCCTCGACTCACTATGGATGCAATGCACAATTGACACAAACGTCATTGTGTAATCATTCCGATCGCCAAATCAGATCCCATGGTATAGTTCTCGTAAACAACCCATGTACCCTCAGCCAAGGCAAACAAACGCATATCTTAGCGTACGACCCCCGAAATAGCGTTTCTGTTGACATAATACTCAGAAATCTAATCCCGCATCAAGGAATCGCTATTTTTATCATAACCATCTTTTTCGGACGCTAGACGAGCGACCATCTATTTGCACAGCTGACGTATTTGAATGCAAATATCGTTAGTCAGTTTTTGTTGTCGTTTTTCCTTATTCGACTGCAGCTGATATATGAAATACTGTTCTTCCCCATGTGCAGGCCCTCTTCCTGTTTGTGTGCATCTTGAATAGTGAAAGCCGCGCGAAACAACATCTGGAATCGTCACGATAGTCAGATAGTAACCTTTGAACCGCGCACACGTACCGGGGACGTTGCGTGAGTCAAAATTCATCCCCAGTTGGAGTAAGTACGCACCACCGGAGCCGTGAGTCTAAAATCGAAGAATAACCGTGAGCGTTGAGTTTGTTTTATTTGATAGTCATCATTTTTGTGAACGGTGGACAAAAATGAAAGTCGAGGTATTTGTGACAAAAGTAAGTATTGAGACATCTTGCTAAAACAATACGTGCGTGTCCTTCTGTGTCTCGAATATATCCAAGTTTACAAATTAACATGTTACATGTGCCGTCACCCATATAATAACAAACGTGTGATCACCAGACCATTCGAAAACAATTAATGTGCAAAGAGAAAATTATATAATAATCAATAAAAGTCCACAGTTTAATCCGTGTGTTTCATTTGTTTCTGTTTTCTCAGGAGAACTTTGTTTCTTTTTCGCAGCGTGTAGTAGGTGGTGTTTGTATTGAATCCGCGTCCATGTTGATGCACAAGTACAAACCGCCACAGGACTTTGACCATTTGCCTAGCCTGAGACAACTATATTGATTAATTAGCATTTCCAACTTAATTTGCCTGTGCCAAGTGCAACGGTGTATATCACTTGCTTGATATTTGCACCCAGACGAACCAACGGAAATACGATAGCCCTTGCCCAAGCCATTCGCATCGTGCAAACGATTGGCACTCTGACGTGACGTTTGTCGGCACTTTGTCGCTACGTCCAACTGGTTGGCCCATTGACGGACATTATGATTGACTATGTGTCCATTACCTTTGAAGACGCTGGCGGCGCATCTGGTCCTGGGTGTGGACCAAAAGATGTGTCGGTAAAGTGAAGCGTACAGCTTGGACGATGGAAGTGTCTCGCGCCAGTGCAGTAATCCGTTCGTGTGGCAAATGTGTTGTTGCTTATGCAATGGGCATGTTACGGACCGCGCGTCCATGTCCTCGCCTAACACCCACTAATTCCCTTTTGCAAATTTCCCCTCTCTACCTGTAAAGGAAAGACAAATCGTCAAGTAGCTAATTTGCATAAACTCTTTGTGCACAGAATATTTGAACTAACCCTATCCAAACTATACTTAGGTACCTTTCCCCACTTTTTTTTTCAGATATCTTGAGACCGAACCCAACATCCTCCCGGATGTGGGTGATTCTGGTTATCGCAAGAAGACCAGAAGCCAGAGACAAGGTGAAGGACACATTTGTCCTTGTCTCGCTTAAATCGGCCTCCCGCCACTCTCTTCGCCTACAACAGGTCTGCTTACTGATTGTTGTTAGGCATTATCATGCGATAACCAGAGGCCAGAGACGAGATGAAAGACACATTTGTCCTTGTCTCGTTTAAGTCGCCCTAATGCCACTTCCTCCGCCTCCAACACGTCTGCTTACTGATTGTTGTTACGCATTGTCCAGATGGTTGTGTTTATTGGCTCCGCTACCTGATCCGACACAATCTTGGCTAGAATGTCACCCTCAATTCTTGTCAATAAGGAATTCATTTGTGATCGTACCTCGATGTTTATTCTACACCCGGACTGTTGTCTACTCTGGCCTATACTCAGAATGTTCATGTTTTCCACTAGTTTCATCCAGCTGAACCGTTTTGCCATCTGTTCAGTGACGAAGTTAAGTTGCGAGCCAGAATCTAATATGGCACCGCATTGTATCGGCTCCCCACGAACATCGATTAGGCGGATTCTGGTTGTCCTGAGCAGTATATTAGCTCTCCTGGGTACGTTTTTTGACTGTTCAGCACTGCGCCCTCATAGCCGGTCGTTGGTTTCGCAGATGTTGACGTGGGTGGGTTAACTGTCAGTTCTGCTTGTAGGAGGGTGTGATACCTTCTCTCGCATTTGAGGCATGTACGAGAGCTGCATTTCTTCTAGCTATGTTCGGCTTACAGACAGTTAAGGCACAAATAGCTCTTCAACACGATATCCTTTCCTTGGGAACCAGCTGGATGAATTCGGGACAACCCTTTAATACGCCGCTCTCTTCGCATCATGGACAGAGATAGGATTGATCCAAAGATGCAACCAATACCTCGTGATGTTGACTCTGTTTCGGTATTGGCCTTAGGTGACCGGCCTTAGGACATGGAACCTAATGTCGAGGAAATCTATCAGATCTTTCAAAAACAGTAGCGACCTGGAATGTTTTCCGGATTGCTCCTATAGTGTGCTGGTGGATTTGTACAACTTCCTCGTGAATAAGTGCCCGATGGTGGGGTCCTACGAGATTGTGTCGATGTCGAGGCCGTTTAATCGTTGAAGGCGTTCTTGGGTGACATCATACAGTCCCTTGGTTGAGCTGGCATTATTGCTGGATCTGGTTGGAGGAGCAAACAGCCTGGGGTTATGGTAATTGCTGTAATCCGTTCGTTAGCGTACCTGCTCGTCAATATTGTGACGCATATGACAATCAGCTGTGATATCTGGCAGGTCTCCAAAACAAAGTACTAAAATATTCTAGAAAGTATTGGAAAACGGGAGACTATGAGCAGTAGAGAGTTCGAGGCTATGGAACGGACGGAAACGAAACGTCGAACCAGAATGAGGAAAAACGGTATAAATACGTCGCACGCAGATCAAGGAAGCGATAAGTAAGGAAGCGATAAGTAAGAAAGCGATAAGTAGAATTAGCAGTTAGAAAGCGATAAGTTAATAACGGTTGTTATTAACAGGCCCCTCGATGGTATAGTGGTTAGTATACCCCCCTGTTACGCGGGAGACCGGGGTTCGATTCCCCGTCGGGTAGCCTCTGGCGCAAGACTAATGACCTTGCCTGGAAAAACAAATCATTATGGAAAATTTAACAAGCCTTAGGCCAAGACCGGTTCCCGGTTGTAGTGCCGGTGATGATGATGATACCTTGATAGGGTGGTATTTTACCGGGCGACAGGGGTTTGGGACCCAACCTAGCACTCGGCCTTTATTCACCTCTTACGACAAGCCGACCTAGCTGTGAGTATATTCTAACGTCCTACTCACAACGCTTAAGTCTATAACATAAAGTCGTTTACAGCACGGATGTATACAAGTTCCAGGTGCTAGAAGCCTACATTATAGTCATGATGATGATGATGATGATTAACAGACTAATAAAGTGTTTACAAAGAAAATCGATTTAACGGCTCTTACTTATTAAAATAATTAATCCAGCGAACCCTAAGCTCGCAACAATATGTTCCAGGCAGGTGCTTAGTTGACTCCTGTGGATGACAGATGCCGAATTAAGCGTCTGTTTCTCCGAAGAAACTGGCCTTTAGATAGTGCATCTTCTCGGCGTTTGATATTCTTCTCTTGTGCATTAGTTTGGTAAACAGCTCGCTGAAGTGTGCCCATTTCTAGAATTTCGGCGGAGAATGCTGTTATTGGCCATCCCCAAACTTGTTCAAAACATTGAAATTGCTGCTCTTAAAATATTATATTAAAAACTTTCTAGTAATGTACATACATCATAGTTTCGATTTGCAATATTACTCATGTATGAATGTACAATTCTCCTGTAGCGGTTCCGCCAAACCCCACGGCCCACTTACCTGTAAAATCCCAATAACACCATCCCAGTCTGCATAGGTTTTCGCTAATGCAATAGCATTAGCACCTTAAATGCTTTTCGCATCAAATAGATCAAATTTATTTATCTAAAAGTCCCTGTAAAGAATCCTTACCTTTCATGCATGTCTTCGCATACAAATTCCCTGTAAGAATTCTTTCCTAATTATCAGGAATCTCAAAACCTAATCGGCATCTTTGGTGCCAGGCAAATCTCCCTAGACGAATTCCTGAAAACAAAATGATTTGGTTTACATACAATGTAACCATCACAACAGGGACCATAAACATTGCGTCGCCTATTTCCCGTCCTCACCAAGTGTATCATAGATCACCATACATACACGTTGGCTGGCGACCTACACCCAAGGGAGCAAAACAAATATACGCATCTGGCGTCTCTTGGCCCCAATTAAATCCTACAGCATAAGCAAATGCAAATAGGAATTCATTACCTACCCTTACCAGCGATGCCATAAACACCATTTCCCGGTAATCTATCTAAAACCCATTAGCACATTTCCACATTGCATTGCCGCCTATTTATTTAACCGCAATGCACATCTCAGACAAAGACCCAAACGTTCCCTTTGTCTTCTCATATTTCGGGATCTGCTTCTCATCAGCAGCGGTATAAGCAAACACAAATCCAATTAGCATCCAATGAGATTCGGCTTGTTTGCTTAGCCGAACTCACATCTCATGGATGCACATTGTGCCCTTTCTTTGTCTCAGTTTCGTTCTCATGGTTTTGTCTCATGAATGAACCAAAGTACGCACATACATGTGTACCACCATGATCTTTATTACAAGATCTGGTTTTCTGTTCCACAGAGAGAGACTTTACGTTTCTCTGGTGGTAAGTAAATACATATCCTTAGTGGAGAGGATATCTACCACCACACCAGAAACTTGTGGGTAGAGTATGTTGGTATGTCAACACGGACACGGTTTCACATACACGCCATAGATTGTTCACCGAATTGTCTACAAAAACAGCACCAAGAACAACGATAAATAAAAGGCACTGGAGGATTTATGCTGTATGTACGTTTATTATTAACATGAAGTGGTGATTGTTTAACCTTTATATTTCACACGAACTGCTGATTGTTTAACGTTTAAATTTAACATGAAGTGGTGATTGTTTAACTTTTATATTTAACATGAACTGGTGATTGTTTAACGATTATATTTAACATGAACTGGTGATTTTTTAACTTTTATATTTAACATAAAGTGGTGATTGTTTAACTTTTATATTTCACATGAACTGCTGATTGTTTAACGTTTATATTTAACAAGGAGTGGTGATTGTTTAACTTTTATATTTAACATGAACTGGTGATTGATTAACGTCTATATTTAACATCAACTGGTGATTCGTATAACTTTTATATTAAACGTGACTTTCTTATTACACTTCACGACTTCACTCATGCGAAATGTAGTTCGCACCCGACTGTGGATAAAATCTGACTGGACATTTACTGCCGACGAAAGAAAAGGGACACCGCAAAGAAAACCGCAAAAGGGGAGGAGCTGCACGATTAACTCGAGGTAGTTAATCGTGATTGGACCGGGGAATAGGCATACATTTCGCATGTGTGTGTATGCCTCGCATACGATCGTCCGGTGACCGAGGATGGATGCCAGCATCGCAACTGCATCTTCCACGAATGCAAATAATGCATGGCCTGCGGCTGTGTACACAATTGATTGTGCTATACTTGCCGGCAGCAAGGAACATCTGGGGTAAAAACAACACGAGCCGAAGATCTGGTCATCCTAGGAGAGGCCATAAATCAACATTTAGGTTGATGGGTGTGAATTTCCTTAGGTCCGCCGACGGTTGGCGGCCGTTAATAGGGAATTGTATATCCATAACAATCTGTGGTGCAAATGCAATGTTTAGATATTGCAACGAATATAGGGTGCAGCCATTGCAAGATGTTAAAAGTAAACACTTGCTGGCTGCATCCAATTCGTTGCTTGTTTGCGGTTCCTGATCGGTGGAGACCGATAATAGGAACCCAGCTATTGCTGGTAATTAGGGAAATGTTTGGTTTGCATCAGCCGAAACCTTGTCGGCGGTGGCAAACCGATGGGACCTAATAGCCGCATGCTAGGGGTGCCATGGACAAACAAAAACAACGAGTAATCAATGAACTCCTTGTTGATTTTGTTTCCATGGCATAAGGCAATGGAAACGAAATGCCCTGGGTGCAATGCATGCCCGAGGATGAGATTTCCAATGCCACGGCTATGTGATAATCTTTGCCGTGGACTTAATGTTTTCAGATATTAATGCCTGCCCGAGGATGAATTTTCGATGCCACGGCTAAGTGATAAGCTTTGCCGTGGACTTAATGTTTTCGGATAGTAATGCCTGCCCGAGGATGAATTTTCGATGCCACGGCTAAGTGATAAGCTTTGCCGTCGACTTAATGTTTTCAGGGATGGTGATGGAGAAAAAGGGGTTTGGAAGGAAAACCCCCACTGAAAAGGTAAGCTGCCTAACAGATATTCATGACAGTTATCCGATTGGGTAACTGTATTAATTCCAGCGATTTGGCTGGCGTAGCAAGGTTACGCAACCTTGCTGAAGTTCGACTTAGAGGTAAGTCGCTTCGCCTGGAATAGTGGGGATCGAATGATGTATGGCTCTTTGGGCCCTGAAAAGCCCCACAAACTCATCCCATTAGCGAGTCGCCTCTGCACGAGCCGTTTATCGGTGAGTCCCATTACGTCCGCCGGCCACCACGGTCGTGCCGCTCCCGCTCCCCGGTGCGCACGGGGACGCGAAAGTCAACCGCGAGTCGTGTGAGTAACAGTTTAGTGAAATTTTAATCATCAGCTCGGTCATACAAACTAGTCGGTTCATTACATCGGACGTGTACGCGTGATTTCATTGTCTAATTAGATTAATTTACGACTTCAACCTGTAAAATTACAAATTATCCTTCACAATTTTTCAATTCAATTTTTCATTCAATTTTTCACGAATATAATAAAATAAATGCAGCAAAATACTTGGATACATTTACACCAATAAAAGAACACTTACTTCAACAACATCACCGGTGTTTAATTTTCTGGCTGGAGTTCCTGGGTGTTTTTAATGTGTTTGCTTCCTTCTCGTTTTCTCCTGGTGAACAGTTCTCTTTTGTTCCTGCGGTGGAACAATCGCAGTGTTAACGAAAAGTTGTGGGACGAAGTAGAACTCGCGCCCATGCCGGTGCCACCACTTCGCTCCCCACACTCCATCTTCATTTTGCGAATATTGGACAAACTAATGCCAGCAATACCAATAACTTAAATTGAATCGAGTTGACCTTATGGTAGGTTATAGTGATACT
This sequence comes from Microdon myrmicae, assembly GCA_963931805.1. Lineage (NCBI taxonomy): Eukaryota > Metazoa > Arthropoda > Insecta > Diptera > Syrphidae > Microdon > Microdon myrmicae. Next base: position 117,926,014 of record OZ007499.1, read on the forward strand.
AAAGCTAATTTAAAAGCTAATACAAAAACCTGATTGTGAATATCTTAAGAAAATTCAAATTTGCTGTGTAGACTGGATGGAGTATTTGTCTTTCAGTTGCCTACTTTCATCTGCATGAGGCAATATTTTATATCTTATAAGTTTGATTTTAAACAGCAAAATATATTCTACTCCTTACATGCAAAATCGCCCCACTTTACCCCTTCATTTCCTTATTAATCAGCAACTATTTATAGCTCCCTCCCCCTAAAGCAATCTGTAAAAAATAGTGTAGCTATAACTATTTGTCGACAACAAATTTGAGTGGACTTTTTTATTTAACGTGTTAAGTTAAGAAATGCTAATATATTGGGACAAAGAATGCCTTAAAATACCTTAACCTATTTTTGAATATCTTGTAGTTAGTTGGTTGAACACCCAAATTATTCCAGAGTGCTTTTCTAGGAAAGGAAAGTTTTGTTATAATTTTAAAAAGTTAAAAAAGTATTTAGGCAAACGGGTTCTTAAGATATATCGTTTGACATGAAAGTGATTGTTCCTTAAAATATCAACAAGCGGGGAACCTGTACCTGAAACAAATGATGAACTGGTTTGTCCGACTAAAATATCAGGTTCCATATAAACAATAGAACTCTAATTTCGTTTAATTCTTGGTTTTTATTTGCAAAAGCAATTATTAGATCTAATTTGTACTTTCCATTAATCTTGTTTGACAATTGTTGGCTTTGAAATATGTGTTTTATTATTATTACGTATTAGAATACATTCTGAATACAAAAATAAGTGCTGCTTTTCGAGAAATTAACCTGTACTCATTTGTACGTTGCATTAATCTTGTTGTTTGACAATTGTTGGCTTTGAAATATCTGTTTTATTATTAGGTATTAGAATACATTATGAATACAAAAATATGTGTTGATTTTCGAAAAATTAACTTGTACTAATTTTTACGTTGCATTAATGTTGTTATTTGACATCAATTGTTGATTTTGAAATATCTGTTATTGTTAAGGTGAAGTGGTACGCGTTTCGTTGGCCGCCGTTGGACGGTCAGAACGAACAATGGCTGTCGCAAAGGGGAGAGAGCAGCGCGGTCAATGTAGAAGAGCACGTCACCAATTGAATTGCAACCAATTAATAATAACACGTTGTTCTCTATTGCAATGTCAAGTTGTTCTTTATTGCTTAAGGAACGCTATTATGCACAATGAAAGGTATTTTGTGGGTGGCAACGACTGGGAAGGGTTTACTATTCCGTTGGGCTGTGTGAGCGCCGCGAAGATTGATTCCAGATTGACTCATTGGGCATAACTGCCAATTCAAAAAGGGACGCTATGACCTCATCGATGGTGACAGTCGGCCAGCTGGTGCCAGCTGCTGCGTAACTGGTATACACTGCGAATGTACTAGATTTCTAGGCTATGGTGGTCGGATGTTGCTGTCCACTGTCACGTAGATGGTCGGCTGGGACGGGGCCGCCCACCCTGAGGAATGTTGAAGGCATGGCGATCTGAGATGGCCTGTATGGTAGATGGCGACAGGATGATCCTTTCCACTGAAGGGGTCTGGTGACTTTTGTGGGCACGGGCCCGGCCAATTGATCTGGGTCGGATTTGTAAGGTCGTAACCCACGATCAATGGCCACGTGATGACTGGTGATGGGTCTCGCTATGTCGAGGCCAGTGGTGGTGAAAGGTGATGCGCCCGTTGGCGCACGTCCGAAGTTAGTAGCGGGCGGGATGCGGCCGCTGGCGTGTGAGGCTGTCTCGTAGAGTGTGGTGCGATGTCGTCCCTGGCACTGTCCGCGTGGCTTGGCGGAATGGCAGTCACGGGCCAAGTGCCTTCCGGAATCGTTGGGGTGCGGCCTCTGTTGATGCCCTGAAAGGCATGTTTTCTTGTTGGAGTTCGAGAGACCGCTGGTTGCTGGGGAGCGCCGCCCGCCGAGCGGGGCGTTGCGCGCTCCTAGTCCTGTTTTGGTGGCTGCACGTGGCAGCGGTTGGCCTGGGTAGTTTTGGACCCGGGCAGGAGCTTGACCACGTGGTGTCCTGGTTGTGGTGGGATGCGTTGAAGTGTTCGAGTAGGTAAGCTCCTGGTTCCTCGACTGCCTCTTGCCCCCGCAATGGTTCAGCGGGCGAGGGGTATGTCTTGTAGTTGGGTCGCGCAAGTGATCGGTGGCTGGTAGTTGCATGGGCCTCGTAGGTGGCCCCTGGGGCCGATGCCGGGGAGACCTCCTTTTGGCCTTCTGGTGGGAGCTGCGATCATCAGTCGTAGGGTTGGCCAGTTCCTCTGGGTCGGAGTTGTAAATTCGCAACCCAGGAGGAATGGCCATATGATGGCTGGTGACAGACGTTGTCACATTTAGGCTGGATGATATGGTGGGTGCTGCGCCTGTTAGCACCCATCCTAGTTCAGTGGCCTGCGCGACGAGGCCGGAACGTGGGTTCTTCCTTAGACCCTCCAGACTGAGAGTGGGGTACGTGTCTCCCCCAATGATCATGTCCAACTTATCGTCGGAGGCGATGTTTGGATCTGCAAGTTCCAGATCCGCCACGAACGAGAGATCCCTCGTCGTTGATTGTGGTGGTGGTGCATACACCGATAGCCCGGACAGGATGAAGGGCCTCAGTGTCCATTGTTTTGAGCCGTGAAGGCGAGGAGTGATGTTGATGGCGGTTTGAGTCCTTGTGGCAAGGCCACGAGTACCCCCAACACCGTAGATGGAGAGGGATGCTGCTTGGCGTCTGAGGTGCAACCTTCGGGCGAGTGACGACGAAATGAAAGTGCCGCTGGAGCAGGGGTCCAGGAGTGCACGGACTTCAATTCTCCGTTGGTTCTCCGACGTCACAGTGACTTTCGCTGTTGGTAGCAACGCGGAATGCTGTGAAGGGGTACTGACTGTGTGTGTGCAGGCCCCTTCATAACGGTGGATCCGGGGGACGGATCCTTTGGCCCGGAGCGGCGGTGAGATTGTCCGTCGATGGCGGTAGTCAAGACATGCAGCAGAGTGCTGGACTGGCAGTCGTGTAGGCGGTGGCGACCCAAACAGTTGGTGCGCAGGTTTCTTTTGTGTGCGAAGGAATTCCGACGGCCAGGTGTGAGTGATCGGAAGCCCTCGCAAGCGTAGATAGGGTGTGAGGCCCCGCAGAATGTGCATGGAGCCTGTTACCTTAGGGGTTCCGGCGGTAGTCCGTGTATCGGGACACGGGTCTGGTTGATCATTGGGCCGGCGGCATTCTGGTCTGTTTCTTGGTCGGGATTCACTGGTCTGGGGTGCAGTTCCTTTTCCGCTGGCTTGGTGGCGACCATTGGCAGCTGCACTGGGGGCAGCTCGCTAGGGTGGCGGCGATTGGCGCTGTTGGCCATGGTTGGGGAGGCTGAATCGAGAGCGTACTGGGCCTCGAGGAGCTTCGTCTGTTCCTCGAGGTATATTTCTTCGGTCTCGCCGATGAAGTCCTCCGCGCGGTAGTGATGCTGTTGGTACTCAGGGGGTGCCATGTAAATGATTTGGTTATGGCGCCTGCGGATGGTTTCCCATTCGGTGTGGAGGTCTCGTTTCGTGGTTTCTATGCTGGTAGTCGTTAGTTGCCCCTTTTCCTGCATGTTGAGGAAGGTGCGAGCGACGGTAGTCTGTGCCGCGAACTGAGCAGCGGTGTCCCTACGGGGGGAATTTTCCGGGTGCATCACCCGTGATGACAATCCGGGTGGGGGGCCGGACGACATGCGCATGTCAGGTGTTGGTGGTGTTTCCGGGCGCCGTAGAGTTGGCCGGAACATCATTGGCGGCGGAAGACTTGCTGGCGGGGAGATGGCCGGTGCACCAGTCCGAGGAGCATCGTTACCAGGCTTCGGCGTCGAATCACTTTCCCCGTCACCGGTTTCACTCGATGTATCACTTTCTTCCTGCTTGTCACTCTCACTGTGGTTAGGCTTAGGGTCCTGTTCCTTTCCCCGTTTCCTTTGAGCACTCTCCGTTCCCTTCAGGGATTCACCAGCATTTTGTCCGGATATCGCCAGCACTCGCTGCTGCACTGGGCGCAGCTTCGGTAGATCGGCTTCTACCTTTGCCTGTGGTTTCCTTTCACATATTTTTGTTGCCAAGTCCTTTTGACTCAATCCTTTCCCTTGACGTCCCTGTTGAATGATCTTGCCGACTTCTAAAGGTATTTTTTCATGTTTAAGTTCTTCAGTTTCCCTGTCCAATTTAGTCGTGTTTTTAGTGTTGATGTGCTGGTTATTAGTACCGGCACCGAATTTCTGTTGAGTATCCGCTTGAACGCCCTGACGACGTGCCTGATTAATAGCACTTTTCGTTTTGAGGGCAGGTGATTTCGGAGCCCGTTTACGTAAAACCGTAACTGTGTGCCAGTCAGACATCTTGTGTTTCTTTCACAGACGATTGGATTGAAAATTAAATTGATACTTCAGCAAATGTTGCTGCTTGCTTGATTATGAACAATAGATAGAAAACGTTTAGTAATACCTTCAGATCCTACAGTTGCAGCTTCAGTTCCTTGATTTGTGTCGAGGTGACTGGCAGTTTTCGATCTAGTTGCAGTGTCTACAACTGATGGTGCACTATCTGTAGTGTGTTGTGGTTTTGGCGCTCTTTTGGCGGTGATGGTGTACAATTTCCAATGCTCGTTCTATTTTCAGGTGACGTAACCTTTCCTTTCAGTTTCGTATGGATAGATACGTCTGTATGTACTTTATTTAAGGGATGATATTAAAGTGGTCACACTTTAAGGGCACTTCGAAGTTTTAATGATCTTCTGACGTGTGTACCTGTCACCGGTATGTTGTGCCGCGAACTGGGCGGCGATGGTGTAGATCCATATAGGCACTGGATCTGGCTCGAAGGACCAGAAAATGTTACGGGAAGTGGTACGCGTTTCGTTGGCCGCCGATGGACGGTCACAACGAACAATGGCTGTCGCAAAGGGGAGAGAGCAGCGCGGTCAATGTAGAAGAGCACGTCACCAATTGAACTGGAACCAATTAATAATAACACGTCGTTCTCTATTATAATGTCAAGTTGTTCTTTATTGCTTAAGGAACGTTATTATGCACAATGAAAGGTATTTTGCGGATGGCAACGACTGGGAATGGTTTACTATTCCGTTGGGCTGTGTGAGCGCCGCGAAGGTTGATTGCAGATTGACTCATTGGGCATAACTGCCAATTCAAAAAGGGACGCTATGACCTCATCGATGGTGACAATCGGCCAGCTGGTACCAGCTGCTGCGTAACTGGTATACACTGAGAATGTACTAGATTTCTCTAGTACATTCCAGCACATTCAATTGCCAAACCGCAACAGTTATATTATTAGGTACTGGAACACATTCTGAATTCAAAAATATAAGTTGATTTTCGAGAAAATGATGAACTTATCGAGTCTGAAATATTCTCACCATTTAAAGTGGCATTTAATTTAAACCAGATAGAATGAAACTAATGCGGACTGACCCGTTTACTGTCATCGGTTAATTTTGCTTTTTTAATTTCCTTAGATGTAGACAATAGCAGGATTGAAAGCAGTTAATCCAAGTTAACCTGGTCTGCCCTTTTCAGCCTTGTAAAATATATTCATAATATAAACTTTAAAATTAATCTGATTGATCAATCTTGTAAAAATTAAGGAATATTTCCCTTTCAGAACGCCATGACTTACAATACACCTGAGCTAAATGACTTTTCTACGAGGTATAATATTGATGTTGCCATTATGCGGTTCTGCCACCTTATTCTCCACAAAGTATCCGACAGTCATCACATCAAAAACCCAACAACCAATTTGACTCCATTACAATTGACAAACGGCAAAGATGTCTTTCTCTCAGAGTGTTTAGTATACGCTTCAATAATTAACCATTTTCATCCAAGTACTAGTATTTCCGATGCCATAACACCTGAGATATAACATTGATCCACTGCAGTCACCACAACCAGTTTAAGTGTTTCCTGATCACCTAACCCCTAATCATTTGAAGCATTCAGATAATTTAACATCAAGGGCAGAAGACCAGTGACATCCATTAAATTAAGTAATCATAAACATCACAATGAATGCGATTCAATTCATACCAGCACCTACACGAAACTCTTGGCTCATTAAAGAGTATCAGTAGTCGCAAGCAGATAAATAACTGGTCTGCAAAGTGTCTCATGCGAAGACAAGAGAACGGGAACCTCAGAAGCTACTCTAGAGGAAAAAGAAACAATAAAAAAGGCTTATTGTTTAAAGCGGTCAGAGCTGCGTACGCACTTATTTTCCAGTGCTACGACCGCGGTCTGGCCTTGGCGTCCAGTAATTGGGTCTTTCACTGAAACCGAAATTCCGATCCGATGTGATCCAGTTTCAACGTTATCCTGACAATGCAGATGCGGCTTACCCCACTATGGCTTATCATACATTTAGTGTTGTACGGAAAAAGAAAGAAAAGCTTTACGCGCCTTCCATCCTTTAGCACGTCAGTTGCGTGCCTCAAACGTAAGGTTACCATACTTAGCCTGATAATGCTTTGGGGACGTAGAATGTTGTTACAATATTTTTCTTCCACACAAAAATTAAAATAAAAATCCGCAAGTGCGTACCCACGGTTTTTTGGGGCAGTTAAGTTACCAGTTATCCTGGTTCTGTAAAGTCGGTACCTTCTCTCCTGTGTTTCTTGAGGTCTTCTGCGATCTCGGCGACTCTCTACTTATTCATCAATGTGACTAGTTGCTGAGTCGGGTCTTGATGCCTCTTTTGAAGATGGAACAGATTTGATGTCCTATTCACTTGGAGGTGGCGATTCCTTCTTCGCCTTAATTGGTTCAGTTTCTTCTTTTGGTTCTTCTTTCGGTTCTTCCGCTTGTTTCAATTCTCTTTCAACAGGACTAGCTTCTTTTGATGCGAGCGCGAGTTTAATGTCCTTATCGGTAAGGGGTTCTTCTTCAACCTTTGTCAAGAGTTTGGGTTCTTTCTCGACTACTGCACTGATGGTAGATTTTAAGCCTTCCAATACTACAGTAGCGACCTGTTAAACATCTTCTTTTATTTGCTCTACGGCCGGTTTTAAAGGCTCGGGCCCTGCCAATAGTGACTTTGGTTTGTCTTCTTTTTCGATTTACGTGTAGACTTTGGTTTGTCTTCTTTTTCGATTTACGTGTATTCGTTGTAGAAGTTTAATGTCGAATGTCAATTCAATATTTATTTTCGCCGTTTACGTTTTTTTTATTATTCGGCGCCAACGCCGGTTTTTATTATTTTCTCTGCCAAGTAGAATTTGCATAAAGTGATTTATGCAAATTAACTACTTGGCGAGTTGTTCTCGGTTTAGAGGTAAAGAGGGGAAACTAACGAAGGGGGATTAGTGGATGTTGGGGGGACCTGGACTCAAGGTCGGTCCGTAACAGTGGTGGCCCGCTGTTAGCGGTCGAACCTAGGTAGGGGTTGTGAGTTGGTTCTTCGCGTGGTATAGAAAACCCCCACACACTGTCTGTCCACTCATCAAATTCTTTTTGCATACATTTAAAAGTGATTTTAATCATTCTTTTTTTATTACACTTAAAAAGTTAATTTAATGAATACCACCGACTATAGTAGCGCCACACCTTCACGACTAGCAAACAACAAAAACGATAGCCACACCATGAATTTTAATAAACGACTTGTCTCGAACTTAAACACTGCACACCAGTCGCATGACAATTTTTAATCCACGAGAGAGTCGGGCGCTCATTCTCCTATTTACTGATTCATTGACCAGACTTTCCAAACGCGAAACACGCGAATGAGAAAAGTCTCGGATCGAAAAAACCCTAGAAAATGCCAAAGCAAAGAACATCAGAGGTATGTATGCCGGCATAAACTAAATTAGAAAAGGCTACCAAGAGAGAGCCAATATAATTCGAGGCGCGGCGCAAACGGCTGTCTGGTTACAGAAACAAACAATATCGTGACAAGATGGAAGCAGTAATTTGAAATCCTACTTAATATGTGCATCCATCAACCACAAATAAACGCACCAGACGTATATACAGCCGAGCGGAAAACTGCAATAGTCATCCGCATTTTCGAAAAAGGCGACAGATTTGACTGCAAAAACTACAGGGGAATATCACTGATCCCAACCACATATAAAATACTAACGAACGTTATACTGGGGAGAATCGTACACCGTACGCAGAAGAAATACTGGGAGATTACCAATGCGAATTCCGTAGGAACCGGTCAACGAGCGACCAAATGTTCCCAGTAAGACAATTGCTGGAAAAGAACTCGGAATACGGAGAGACCGTTCACCAACTTTTCGTTGACTTCAAAAAAAAAAAACCTACGACTCAGTCGCAAGGCAAAGACTACCATATCGTAGTTGAGCTGGGAGCTCCAAAAACATTTGACGCCCTCATTCAAATCTGCATGAATGAAAATAAAGGGTGAGTTAGAATAGAAAACCACCTCTCAGAACCATTTGAACGACGCCACGGACTTAAGCAGGGGGGTGGCCTCCCACCATGTCTTTTTAACCTTGTGCTCGAGTATGTCATTAGAAAGATACAAGGCGACAACATGGGCGGATCATCCTTGAACGAGGTCACACAAGTGCTCGCATAGGCGGATGACATCCCCATCCTAAGCGATAATGTAGAAACTGTAAAAACAGTGAAAACATCATGCAAGCGGCAGAAGAGGTGGGCCTAGACATAAATGAAGACAAGACCAAATATATGATTACAGGTGGATCTCAGGGAACATAGATAAACGTTAGAGGCAAGACATTTGAAAAAGTTAAAGAATTTAAATATCTGGGAACAATACTGACGGCCAGTAACGAAATGTCGAAGGAAATTAACAAAAGACTACACTCCGGCAACGCTAGTTGGCACGCAGTCAGTTAAGAAGAGCATACCAAGTCAGTTCCAATCACACGTTCTTCACTATCGTCCCAAACACTATACCATAATCATGCCGATTGCTCTATACGGATGCGAAACATGGGCTCTCACAAAACGGGAAGTAAACAAATTCTACGTATCCGAGAATAAAGTTTTAAGGGTAATCTTTGGCGGTAAATATGACGAGGAGGCAGGATAATGGAGGAAACTCCACAACGACGAATTGGAGGAGCTATACCACAAACCTACAATAGTGAGAGTAATCAAGTCGCGAAGATTAAGATTGGCCCGACTTGTGTCGCGAGTGGGTAACGATAGGACGTGTTTAGAATTCTTGACGGTAGACCAGCGGGAAAGCCAAACTGCTATCACGTAACATAAAGCTTCGTGTCTATAGAACTATAATCATGCCGATTGTTCTATACAGATGCGAAACATGGGGTCTCAACAAGCGGGAAGAAAACAAATTCCGCGTATTCGCGAATAAAGTTTTAAGGGGTATCTTTGGAGGTAAAGATGACGAGGAGGGCGGGCAATGAAGGAACCTCAACAACCACGAATTGGAAGAGCTATACCGTAAACCTACAATTAAGATGGGCCGTGCTGGTAGCGCGAATGGGCAACGATAGGACCGTGCGTAGAATTCTTGACGGTAGACACACGGGAAAGAGACCGGTAGGACGACCGCGACGGAGATGGGGGGACAATGTTAGGTTTGACCTTGAAGAGATCGGATCAGATGGTCAATCGTGGAAGAAGAATGCACAGGACAGGGAACGGTGGCGGAGTCGAGTCGGTGAGGTCATGAACTTCCGGGTTCCTACAGGCCAATAAATAGTAATAGTAATCAAATATATTTGCATATTATTCCCCCTGTGCCGAACTATTGTGTTGTACGACATGAAATGTCCGAGTTTATAGTAAACATTTAAAAACCAATATTATAATATTTTTTTTCGTAAAATTTTATTCAATTAAAATGGGCTCAATTGGCATCTATGACATTCTTCCAACGCGATACAAGATCAGATATTCCTTTTTCGTAGAAGTGCTGACGTTTTGAGGCTGTGAAATCTTCAAAGCCTTTTATGACTTCTGCTCGGTTCCGGAAGACCTTCTGCCGGTAGAATGCATCCAACTGCGGAAAATATGGTAATCCGTTGGGGAAATGTCAGGAGAGTACAGTGGATGCGGAAGAATTTCAAATCCCAACTGCAACGGGTTTTGCACCGTTACTTGTGAGATATGGGGTCTAGCATTGTCATGCAAAAGGATCGAGCCGTGCCTATTGATAAACGCAAGTTGCTTTTCAGCCGACTCGGGATGCAATATGTCGATTTCCCCACAATATTTGATATCGTTTATCGTTTCTCCTGGTTGAAGAAATGAAAAGTGAATTGGTCTTTTCGATGTCCACCAAATTGTTACCATAACTTTTTTTGGGTAAAGACTGGACTTGCGGGTGGGTTCTGGTTTTTCACCTGCATTTAACCAGTGCCCTGGTCTTTTACGGTTATCATACTGAATAAAAAGATAATTTGTTTAGATACTCTGAAGAGTTTTTAATGAAGGAAGCCAAGTGTTAAACATGAAAAAATATTTCTATGGACACAACCATTTATCATTTAATTTTCTAGACCGAGAAAATATGTCACTGAAATAATAAACGAATTTAAAATTTTAATTAAACAATTAATAATAAAAAAAAACAAAGAGTTGTCTTCAAATCTGTGGGATTAAAATAATATAACACAGGTGACTATCCGGTACGAAACCAGTTCAGTTTAGTTTCTTAATCTGAGCGATGGCCAGATTTCCAGGAGCAGTGGATTTTGGGACTCGTTCACTTCATTGGGTACCCACTTATCGAGTTTCTTTACCTTTCCGATGAGAGAAAGGTGTGGACTTATTGTCATTGGGGATATTGTCATGCTTTGTGCAATCTCCCGCACCGATTTCGGGAAATACAATACATACAATTATGTATTTATAAACATACATGCCCCAACAGAATCTACGGACGAAGAAACGAAGGACACATTCTACGAGACCCTAGAGGAAGTATTCGATGGGATCTCATCGTTGGATGTTAAAATCCTCCTCGGGGACCTCAATGCGCAAATTGAAAAGGAAGACATCTTCCAACCAACCATAGGAAAAGAGAGCCTACACGACGTTTCAAATGACAATGGAATTCGAATTATTACGTTCGCAGTGTCTAAAGATCTAGTAGTGAAAAGCACGATGTTCAAGCACAAGCAAATTCATAAATCCACATGGATATCACCTGACGGTGTAACGCGTAACCAAATAGACCACTTCCTCATAGACAAAAGACACCACTCGAATATCCTTGACGTAAGATCATATAAAGGAGCAGATTGGGACTCCGATCATCTTCTAGTGATGGGCAAAATCAGGAGTCGGCTCCCAGCAATCCCACATGGGCAGTCACGGGAGACGAGCATAAAGTTCGACACTGATAAACTGAAAGACCTGCGCAAAAGAGCTGAATATTAAGACGAACTAACGAATAGATTTAGCATTCTAGAGAATGGGAGCAGTGAGGAAGAGGAAGCTAATAGTGTGGATACTAAATGGACATCGATCAGAGACACAATCAAACTAACAGCCCAAAAGGTATTAGGATTTAAGAAAACAATTAAGTCCAAACCTTGGTTTGACGATGGGTGCAGGGCGAAGATCGAACAACGTAAACGCCTCGGAGTGATCCACTTAGAAAGATATGATGAAGTCAACGCAGAAAGATACGCGACAATTCGGAAAGAGACAACGAGACTTTTTAAACACAAAAAACGCGAATGGGAAAAGACTCGGATCGAAAGAACCCTGGAAAATGCCAGAGCAAAGAATATCAGAGGTATGTATGCCGGCATAAATTCTATTAGAAATGGCTACCGAGGGAGAGCTAAAATAATCCGAGACACAAACGGCTGTCTGGTCACAGAAACAAACAATATCCTGACAAGATAGAAGCAGTACTTTGAAAGCCTGCTCAATGTGCGAACCCATCAACTACAAATAAACCCACCAGACGTACATACAGCCGAGCCTCAGATCCCAGAGCCCTCTTTCGACGAAGTTGTAGACGCAATGAAAAACAACAAGGCTCCCGGAGTCGACTGCATACCGGCAGAGCTTGTAAAGCATGGAGGAGAGGCAACCGCTCGAAAGATCCACCAACTGATTAAAACAATATGGGATAAGGAAGTCATTCCGAAAGAATGGAAAACCTCAATAGTCGTCTCCATTTTCAAAAAAGGCGACAGATCTGACTGCGAAAATTACAGAGGAATATCATTGCTCCCAACCTCATACAAACTACTAACAAATGTCATACTGGCGAGAATCACACCGTACGCAGAAGAAATATTGGGAGACTATCAATGCGGATTTCGTAGGAACCGGTCAACAAGCGACCAAATGTTCACAATAAGGCAACTTATACTGGAAAAGACGTGGGAATATGGAGAGACGGTACCCCAACTGTTCGTTGAGTTCAAAAAAGCCTACGACTCGGTCGCAAGACAAAGACTCTACCATATTGTAGTTGAGCTGGGAATCCCGAAAAAATATGCCGCCCTCATTCAAATCTGCATGAACGAAAACAAAGGGTGAGTTAGAATAGAAAACCACCTCTCAGAACCATTTGAAATCCGGGACGTACTAAAACAGGGCGATGGCCTCTTACCATGTCCCTTTAACCTTGTCCTCGAGTACCACATAGAAAGGTACAAGACGATAACATGACCGGATCATCCCTGAACGGGGTCACACAAGTGCTCGCATATGGGGATGACATCGGCGTTTTGGGCGATAATCTAGAAACCGTAAGTAAAAACAGTGAAATCATCATGCAAGCGACAGAAGTGGTGGACCTAGAAATAAATGAAGACAAAACGAAATACATGATTATGGCGAGATCAGGTGGACCTTAGAGAACACACATAAACATCAGGGGCAAGATATTTGAAAATGTCAAAGAATTTAAATACCTGGGAACAATACTGACGGCCAGTAACGAAATGTCGAAGGAAATTAACAAAAGATTATACTCCGGCAACGCTAGTTGGCATGCAGTCAGTAAACTGCTGAAATCCAAACTGCTATCACGGAATATAAAGCTCCGTGTCTATAGAACCATAATCATGCCAATTGTTCTATACGGATGCGAAACATGGGCTCTCACAAAACGGGAAGAAAACAAATTCTGCGTATTCGAGAATAAAGTCCTAAGGGGTATTGTGGTTATTTATTAATGGTGTGTCTTTATCTTCTATCCTTCCTCGTGTTGTTGACAAAAACACACCTCTCACCAGCTATTAGTTTATTTATTTATGACTTTTAATTTAGTTGTGTACACTTCTTTCTAATTACTTATACTATTATTAATTAGTAGGTTTATTACATAAGACTCCAAATTAGTTAATTCGTTGTATTAACACACTAGCTTAAGTTTATGAAATAATACTCCAACTTAGTTAATTCGTTGTATTAACACACTAGCTTAAATTTATTAAATAATACTCCAAATTAGTTAATTCGTTGTATTAACACACTAGCTTAAGATTAGTAAATAAGATCACGTTCGTTCAATTCGGGGTACGTTGAATTAAATCGCTAACTAAAGTTTTAAAGTTTCCAAAACGAGATTTCACATTAGTTCAATTCGGGGTACGTTGAATTAAATCGCTCCTGCCGGGTTCGATCACAAACTATTTCAGACTGTATTAAATTAACGCACAAGTTCAACGATCCCTTGGGACGGCCCAAGAGGGATGTAAATTAACGTGAGGGCGCGACCTGCCCTAACGGAATCCGAACCGAGATTAAATTATTTCATCGAAGCGATAGGATACCAAAATCCCATTATGGCTTCGATGACCATATTTGGTATTCTCTTTTGCTTAGATGCTACTCAAAAAGGGGGCGGAAATATACACACGATGATTGCTTTCGCTGCTCATCGTGTGCGTCCGCAAGTATGCAAACATTGCATAAGTCCCCTTTAAAAGTTCGCAGCAGGTGCGAGTATATCAATGGCAAAAGTTGTTTACACGATCAGTGGCTACGAGTAGCGTGATGATGATCGTGTGCATGTTGTTGGTGTATCCTCGCAGTCGAACTCTAATGGTAATTTTCCATTTGCGAATTCGATTGCTGGGGCGCCAGCCGGATGCTCTTATGTATCGGTCGTTCGATGTGGGCATGCTTGCTAAGGCAAAATACCTTTTTCTGCTGGTGTGCAGCTGGCGTGCAAGAGGATATCGTGTAGATATTGCACAGGCAATATTGGTTGGTTGGTTGTTAAACCAAATTGCGTTGAAGAATACAGCGTTTGATGCCACTGGAATTTCGCTTCAGCGCGACTTAATGTTTCGCAGGGTTTTCTTGTATTTTGCAGGTACAGTACAGAAGGTAACTACAGGCCTTTTAATGTATTTCAGGGACTGTTACCTTGTGTACCTGCAAGGTAAGTAGTGGCGTTCAATGGAACTGCCACGGTACTTGTTTCTCTTTTGTTGTATGCCCTATTTGGAAGTTTTTCCCTAGATTGTGGGACGATGAGTGCTGGCGTTCGGGAGAATCGCCACAGTATCTTTGGCAGCAAATATGACGAGGAGGCAGGACAAGGGAGGAAACTCCACAACCACGAATTGGAAGAGCTATACCGCAAACCTACAATAGTGAGAGTAATTAAGTCGCGGAGATTAAGATGGGCCGGATATGTGGCGCGAATGGGCAACGATAGGACCGTGCATAGAATTCTTGACGGTAAGCCAACGGAAAAGAGACCGACAGGACGGCCGCGACGGAGATGGGAGGACAATGTTAGGTTGGACCTCGAGGAGATCGGATCGGAGGGTCGAACGTGGAAGGAGAGCGCACAGGACAGGGAACAATGGCGGAGTCGAGTCGGTGAGGTCATGAACTTTCGGTTTCCTACAGGCCAATAAATAGTAGTAGTAATAGTAGTATGTTTATATGCGAAAGAATTCGATTTATGGCCGCTAGACGCTAGATGCGTGTATTTGCCTGGGGAAAAGGCTGCCGAGACCGTGGAATTGCCAGTGACATGTGGTGTGCACATGTGCAGCGGAATTGCTTTGCAAACAGAAGCGCCGATAAGGTTTTACTGCTTTAAGGATGCATATGCCTGTAAAGAATTCTTTTCAGGGAATTTAGAAAATAGATTGGATGCATAAATGATAAAAATTCTTTGTAGGGAATTTTAGGTAATACACGAAATGCATTAAATGTCCTCGAAGGAGGAAACGTTTGCAGGCATGGAAAGGAGGTTGGGTTGCAAATATGCGGGGTTCTTCAGGTAAGGTATAAAACAAACCCCACAAACTTCTTATTTCCGTCTGAGCGAAAATCGGACATTTCATGCGGTACAGCCCAATAGCTTTTCTCTGGAATTTTTTTATCCGAAGAGCTACCATCCTGTTGTTCTTTCAACTTCAACCCGGGTTATCAGCCCTTGTCCGAAATATAGTCGAAGATCTCTCCCGAATATATCGCGTATTTAATACCTCACCTTCGAAGCGGGGTGATGTCTCACCTTGGGACCGACGTACAACATGTACCAACTTTCCTCGACTGGATCCATAAGCCAAGCTCCGAAATATGGTCAACCAGCAGGCATTGGGATCCAACCTACCATTAAGCCTTTACGACAAACCGGCTTAACTGCAACTATATTCTAAGAACCTTCTCACAGTCTAATCCAAAGCAATAACTTTTGTTAATAGTATAATATTAAAACTGGAAATTGCAACTTTGATGGTTAATAAATGTGAATCACATTTTCAAATAAAATGCCTTAAAGTGTATGCGCAATAACTTTAATAGTATATTCAAACATCATTTCGCTTCCACCCAACTGAAAAAAAAATTAATTTAGACAATTAGAGTGACTCTTACGCGAATGTGGTAGTCGTCAAACAATCGTTCCGCCTTAGCAATTACACATCAAAAAAATACCCACCGTTCAACTAGTTCCATATGTAAATCCATAATCTAATTCCGCAGTAGCCAAAACTATTGAATATTCAAGGCTTTTGTTTACCCCTTCTTATAAATTAACAACCCTAATCTCCATTTTTAAGATAGTCTAAATACATACCAATACCAGGTGTAAAGCTTCAATTATGCGACAATTTCCTTTTGAATTACTTTACAAGTCCTCTCCGGTTTGATTGTAACCACGTGTACCTTACATTCCTTGCTATTAAAATGCCAGTTAATATAATTTTTGCGAATAAATTATGTTAAGAACGACCACACGTCACATTATTATGTGCAGTTGCACTCCCAGTCAATTCGTAAAGGTTACCGAGTTCGAGATGGAGTCGATTCGTGATCTGTCACTAAAGTATACGGAGCAAAAGTATCCGTCGACACAAGGTGCCTGTTAATTCATTTACCCGTTTACAAGTTTACACTATGCGGCCTACTGGTTCCACGCAAAGTAAACTACGCAAACTTTACTTCGGGTCGAAGTATTCCAACCTTGCAATAACAGAAATGCTCCAATCTGTGGTTGTACGTAATAAATTCGATGGATCGATACAATGCGGTGCTCCTGCATTTTTGTGATTCTGAAAACTCCCATTGATATCACTGCGGCAGCGTTAATTGTGCAACGTACATGGTATCCAATTTTTAGTTAATTTTAACAACATGCAGTCAAAAGGATACCAACGGATACTTTCATAGAAAGGAATTATATTTAAGATTTTTTATTTTTTATTTTAGTTAGTCAACGGAACTATTTGGTGTTTGATACTAGACCCGAGTTTTAAATGAACGCATGCAACGTGGAGTAGGTTGCTGTCTATCATGGCAGGAAAATTATGAAATAGAAGCAGATAAAGACCGACAAAAAAATTCACTGTGAAACATTTTTAATTTAATGCGATAGAGATACCACGTAAATTGGGGAAATGCACTTTCCGGTGTCTGGATGCCTACGTGCGTCAAGTCTGGGCCTAAATGTCGTTTAAGTTGCAGAGCTGTTTACGCTCTTTAGGAAAGGACTACATCGTCCCATAATGGACACCTACATACTAGGCCGAATATATGGTAAAATTTAGAACTGAAAGATCAAAATTATTTCGAAATAGTCTTTTCAAACGCAGGTAGTTTTGTCAACTGAAAGAACGTATGCTTTATGTTTACCAAAATGCAAAATCTGGTCAATCTAGATATTTGATTTGGTGATGGCAGAACCCTAGTATATTGAGCAAGGGCCGAGTTGGCTGTTTGGATTATCTCGTCAATATGAGTGAGGAAATTAAGTCCTCTATCGCAAGGGATTCTGAGGGGAAGGAAATAGAGCTTCAGGGAAGGGTTGCTTGAGTGTATGTGTAGAGAGGTCGAAATCGAACAAGGTGGAATTGGAGTTGACATTGCACAGCATCCGCGAAAGCGGTTCGTTCAGACCATGACATGTCCGATGAAGGGGAATGTAGAGAAGGCGGGTATTACGCGTATTTCGAGGGTTTGTGTTCACGCCCTGTGAGCAGGTCGTTAGAATATACTCACAGCTAGGCCGGTTTGTTGTAAGAGGCGACTAAAGGCCGAGTGGTAGCCGGGGTCCCAATGCCCTGTGCGCCCGGTGAAATACCACCCCATCAAGCTTTAGGCTCCGTGAAATGGTCGGGAGAAATCACTGGCCATCTTTCGGAGCTTGGCTGATGGACCGGTTCGAGAAAAGGTTGGTTAGGTGGTAGTCGGTCACAAGGTGAGATACCACCCCGTCACGCTGTACATTCCGCGATATCGCCGAGAGAAATCCTCGACTGTGTTACGGATGTGTGGCTGGTGGCTCGGACTGACACGGGGATAAGTCCTGATGGTGCCTTCTGATATAAAGAATTCCGGAGGTAAACTAGTCTCCCATTCGTATCTCCGGGTGGGACTATGTCAGGGGGAACAGCATGCAGATATCATGTAAATAATGGAACTTTGAGTGGTTCGTCATCGCATAACTGGGCTCACTCTCGAGGCTCTGCCCACGCTCGACTGGTGACGGCATTTTGTAACATTAGGGGCATCGGCTTCACCAATACGAATGTAAACGCCGTCCACCAATATTTGCAAACAACGAAACCTGATATCCTTGCCCTAACTGAGACACAGGTCGATTCGTCAACTGATTCGACGTATCTTCGTTGCTCAGGATACGACTTACATTCGAGATTCCGTCTTAAGGGCGGAGTCTGCATCTTCGCGCGATCCAATCTGGCTTGCCAGAGGATGGAGGCGTTGGAACCCAATAATATGGACATCATATGGCTGAGGGACGTGCTGAGGAATTCCGTTCAATTTCTTTGTTGTCTTTACCGCTTCCCGAATGACGATCGACCGGTGACATTCTTCAAACATCTTTCACATATCGTCGACTGGATACAGATCAACCACCCAGCTTCTGAAATTGTTGTCCTTGGCGATTATAATGTGCACAATTCCGGCTGGTTGTCACATTCTAACAGAACCGACGAGGCTGGGAGGCTGGCGGAGATGTTTGCTGTAAGCCACAACTTGACTCAACTCGTCGGGGAACCAACGCGAGTGCCGGATACCCGAGGCGAATATGCGAACACCCTGGATCTGTTTTTGACATCCGAACGCAGTATTTATACCGTAGAGGTTTCTGCGCCACTGGGAAACTCAGATCACTGCTTGGTATCTGTCGCGCAAGCACTTGCATACCAAGCGAATAACCGGCCTAAGCAGCTTCGCCATTTACGGAAGTATGGGGCTGCTAACTGGGACGATTTGCGAGATTTCTTCGCATCCTTTCCATGAACCGAGGTGTGCCACGGACTCTCCGATGTTAACGCTTGCGCGGAGTCGGTATCAGAGATTATTCTTCTGGGGATGGAGATGTATATTCCACGAAGTTCGCCTGATAAACCTTGGTTTGATAAAAAATACGAGCTGATTACAGCCGCAAAAAAGAGAGCTTTTAAGTAATGGCGCTCCAATCCCACCGATGTTAGCAGAAGGAATTTTGTTAGAATCAGAAACGCGTGCAACCAGGCGATTGATACCACGAAGAAGGCTCACAACGACAGGGTGACCAATATGCTTTTTCGGTGCCCAACTGGTTCGCGCTCCTTCTGGTCAATGGCAAAAGCTGTCCGCGGTCACTTCGCATCCTCCTCTTTCCCCCCGTTGGTGACAGACTGCGGGACATTAGTCACGAATGCAAAGGATAAAGCTAATGTATTCGCGAATTCAAACCTCGATCCCGGCGTATTAGAGCCACCTGTGATCTCGCCGGTACGGTCTTCGAAGCGGGATGTGAGATTTCGTCCGCGCACTATTCAACGCACTCTACGTGAACTGGATTGTAGGAAGGCAACCGACCCGGACGGAATACCAGCAATAGTCTTAAGAACTGTGCTCCAGAACTATCGCCGATTCTTGGCAGACTCTTCCACTTATCTTATGCACGGGCGACCTTTTCTGCCTGCTGGAAAATCGCTCGTGTTCAGCCAATCCCAAAGACAGGAAAAAAGTGTCTTCCACAAAATTACCGTCCGATAGCATTAATATCTATTTCATCTAAGGGGATGGAAAAAGTCATCAATATGGAGTTAGTTAAGTATTTGGAATGCAACGGACTTCTGAATGACCGTCAATACGGATTCGGTGGCAGGCGGTCCACGGGAGACCTTTTGACACTTATAACCGATATATGAACATCTGCGATTGAACGGCATGGTGAGTCAAGGGTGGTCGCATTGGATATCCCCAAGGCCTTTGACCGCGTCTGGCACGGGGCATTGCTGAGCAAACTTCGTTCATATGGATTTTCCCAACAGCTTTGCGACAGGACGAGGAGCTCCCTCGAGAATCGATCGACGCGGGTTTTTGTGGACGGCGAGTGTTCGGATCTGTATCCTGTTAATTCGGGAGTGCCCCAAGGTTCTATTTTGGCTCCGACCTTGTTCTTGCTTCACATAAATAATTTGTTGGAGACAACGGATAACAAAGTGTTCAGTTTTGCGGATGATAGTACGCTTGTTTCCTTCTTTTCGAGTGTTCGGCCGATTGGTGCATGTGCGACGCATCAGCTGAGATGTAGACAGATTGACTCTCGGAATCAGGATCTAGATAGGGCCCTGCAGCGGGGAAGGGCCAATCTCGTCGACTTCAATGCAGCGAAGACAAAATATACAACATTCACAATGAAAAGTGGATCATCGGTTCCACAGCTGATGATGAATGGCCGGGCCCTCGAGGCTGGGGAAAGTTTGAAATTGCTCGGCGTCACGGTCTGTGGGAATGTGTCGTGGCATAAACACGTGTCGAGTATCGCCAGGTCAGCCTCAGGAAAACTGAGTTATCTTTTTAGAGCCAAGAAATATTTTACTCCGGCCCAACTTCTTCTCCTATATAAATCCCAAATTAGACCCGCGCTCGAATATTGCTCTCATGTTTGTAGCTCAGCTCCTAAACATACCCTCGACCTACTTATGATCATACAGAGACGAGCGATCCGCCTGATCGGGGACGCGACGCTGACGTCGGGACTACAGTCGTTATCACATCGAAGGCGCGTAGCCGACCTCTGTCTGTTTTACAGATACTATCACGGGTACTGTTCTTCTGAGATTCGTGGTATTGTTCCACGCAATTCGGCTTATATGCGCTCCACAAGACAATCCGACGGATCGCACCCGTTTGTGGTTCATCTCCCAACGGCGCAAACATCCCTGCATCAGAACTCGTTCCGTTACAAAGTGGGGAAGCTGTGGAACTCCCTTCGTTACAACCTGCAACTGTTCAAAAAGAACTGCAAAAGTTATTTGATGGCATCTCGGGGCGCTCACTCGGCGCTATAGGTTCGCCTCTCCCGTGAGAAGTCTAATAAGAAAAAAAAAAAAAAAAAAAAACAGGAATTAAGTTAAGGAGATAGGCGCAGTCGACCGAGTCGGAGAGGACCCGATGAATGAACGCTATGTCAGCCACGACTCTGCGCTTCTCGAGGATTCTGAGTTTGATTAATTTAATACAGTCAATGTACGGGGGAAGGATTAAGGGGTTTTCCTATCCTAGCCCTCGGAGACCGAATCGGAGGAATCGACGTTGAATACTTTCGTTTCTACAGATATGGATCTTGTGATACGGAGACCATACCTGGCTAACATATTCAAGCAGTGGGCGGACGAGTAACGTAAGGGTCGGACAATTCCTTAGACCATCGTTTCACGAATCCGAGGGCAAAATTGGCTTTCCGGATCGTCTCATTAATGTGAGAGAGGAAGTTAAGCTCCCTGTCGCAAATGATCCCAAGATCTCGAATAGATTGGACAACGCTCAGGGGTTGATTATAAAGGGAGTGGGGACGTGAGGATGAGTGAATGCGCTTACGGGAAAAGATTATAGATTGGCATTTGACGATGTTAAGTACAAAGCAATTTGTGTCACACCAAGTTAAGAAGGGCAGAATCAAGAGGTCACTCGATGATCTTGTACATCTTGGTATCATCAGCGTATAGGGACAAGCTGGAATTCTTAATGACCTTACCAATGTCATTAGTGGCAAGTATAAACAGGAGACTACCTTGAGGGACCCCAGAGGTGTTGTGTTTCGCTATTTTTTGTGTATTAAATATTTCTTGCGTTAAATACTGGCACTATGGGGGTATAAAGTATATGTTGTTCCGTAATAGGCCTGGTTATAACGATCACCAAATTTATTTGTTCACCTCGATCAATCAGCACACCGTAAGTCTATTGTCATAAATATTCTCTATTTCCTACAACAAAAGGATTCAAGTCACTTGATGATGTAATTTGATTTACAAATGAAAAGGGTTCACGTCACTTGGTGATGTAATTTTATTTTATAAATGAAAAGGATTCACATCACTTGATGGTGTATTTAATTTAAACGAACGAAAAAGGTTTCGTCCACTGGGACAATTCTAAACTACCAACAACACAAATTTTGTCCTTGACCCTAGGCACCGTTTTACAGCAAAGAAAATTTAAATCCAAATACTCGACTCTCTTAATTTTGACGTTTTACGTGGAGGACACGACTTGCGTCCACGGAATCTATAACGAGACTAATTAATTCTTAGGGGATGATTCTCCACACATTGATCACGGTAAACGGCGCGGAACATACGCACGATGACAATTTTTGATGAAAAAAAAAAAAAAAAAGAAAAAAAAAATCTTTATTTTTTTTTTGTCATAATGCTTCGAAAAGAAGAAGAGGTAGACCTCTAAGATAATAGTTTATTTTTTATAATGTATGTGTATTATATTAAGAATAAATAAAAGAAAATGTAAGCTGAAAGGCATAAATTAAGCATATAATATTGTATAATTTAGAGTGCTTGTGAAGAGCCAGTAAATTACATTATGTAGTAAAATTATTAAGATAGGTTTAGCATTTAGACTAAAATTGTAAAACATAAAAAAGACTTTGTGAATAAATGCGTCTGCAAACAAACAAACAAACACTTTTTGGTCGTTCGTGATGTGTATCCCTGTGTCTGCGAACCGAGGATGAGCAGGCTGAATGTGGCTTAGCGGTTTGAGGCGTTGGAAAGGGTAGGGTTAGGGTTAAAAGGGACTCTATTAGGGGAAAGTTTAAAGGAAGACCTCTTTTTACGAGAGATGTGTAGTAGTCGGTTTTCCGTTTATTAGGGGAAACAGAATTGTCTTGATTAGGTCGGGGCTAGTGTGGAAAAAAAATACAAAATACGATATACAATTTCCATTGTATAAAGTATCGTATCCCATTAACACCTTTTTACCAACGTCCGTCATAGCGACGTTGCATAAACATGACCCTCATTACGGAGCGAACCATTTGGTCTCCTTTTCCTTTGTTCTCGCCGACTGCCTTTCCGTTGTTCCACTGCTTCCGAACACGTGCAACAACATCGGATCTGAACGTCCACACACAGACAACCATGATCTCAACTACGAGATCCGGTTTTCTTGTTCCCACAAGAGAGACTCTACGTTACACTTGTGGTAGATAAAACATATCCTTGGCAAGAATATATTCACACCCATCAAAAAAGTTTTTCTCTCTCTTCCTTTTTCCTTAAATTTCCCTTGATCAACGCTTGAATATCGTTGAGTCCTATTACAACCACCGTTCACGACGGTCGGTTGACTCCCGCTCTCCGCCGGCTGCGGAGATGTGTAATTATACCGGTTTTGGCTTCGTAACAGACAGAATCTAATTTGTCGTGGAGATACGCTACAAAGAGACGAATATTTTCATATGTCTCTCGGTTTCTCAGCTTGAAGAGGGCATAACGGTAATCATTAGGGTCAGAGGAGAGCTTCATACTACTATTAACTAACTTTGGGGAAGGGTGGGTCATACGTACGCGGAGACCGGGGAGCGGTTGCCTGTGCGGAGTGAGTCTAGAATTGTTAGAGACGATAGATAGTTGGGTGGAGCTAGGAAGATGGGGGCCTTTAAAAAGTGTTGCTGATGGTGGGAGAATACACGTTGATGTGATGGTTTTGAAGTTTTGGTACAAGCTAGCTGGAATTGGGGGGGGGGGGGGGCGGCCCGAGGGGGGTAGTTATAGCATTTGGGGACACTGCGAGGGGCGCTGTTACAGGTTGGGATGGGGAGCACGATCAGTGCGGTCGGGGTTAGGGGTATACAGGAGGGGGTAGTGGGAGTGGGTGAACTGGATTGAATAGAAAGATGATGAGTGGTGCCTGTAGTGGGCCGTTGGTAGACGGTGTGGTGAACTTGCATTTAAGCTAGCCTATGAAGAGTGTAGTGACCCTAATATCATCATCACCGCCTCAATGGCCGAGTTGGTAAGGAGGTTGTATCGTGCGTTTGATTGTGCAAACCTAGGTTCAACTGACGACTTTTGCTATTGTAGCCTTGCTCGGAAAAACAAACTATTATGGGAGATTCAACAAGCCTTGGATCTTGTTTAATAAGGCCAAGGCCGGATCCCGGTTGTAGTGCCGACGATGATGATGATGATGGCATGTACAAATGCATTCAACTTGAAATGGATAAACAGGCAATGATGTTGTAGCGTCTCAAACAGATACACACATAATACACTGCAAATATTGATAAACACCGAACGAAAATCGAATAAGAAAATACATCAGAGCCGTATACGATAGCGATAACATAACAATTCACATCTGTGGAATATAGTTGAGTTTAAAAATCAAATTCTAAACACGGCCAGTAGCCTGATGTGTTACGATTTGGTTCAATTTTTGGTGATTCTAACTATCATAGCGTCAGTTCGAATCACACTTTCTTCACTATCAATCCCAAACGCTATAATGTCATAGAGTAAAAGTATTCATATCGGGAAAAACTCTATAATGGTACACTATTTTTAATAGTACTCCCCGTAAAAAAAGAGAATACGAGACGATGCCAATAAGATACTGTGACGCATATGACAATCAGTACTAGAATATTCTAGAGAGTCCGAAACAGAGTACTAGAATATTCTATAAAGTAATGTAAAACTGGTGAGCGTGAACAGTAGAACATTCAAGACTATGGAACGGACGAAAACGAAACGCCGAATCAGAATGAGGGAACGGTATAAATACGTCGCACACAGATCATGATGATGAGTAAGAAGTAGAAAGTGAAGCAAGCGATAAGTAAAAGACGCGATATGTACGGAAGCGATAAATAAAGAAATCGTTACGTGTACGGTATAAGTAACGGTTGTTATTAACGGACTAATAAAGTGTTACAGTAATTCAAAATCGATTTAACGGCTATTATTTATTCAAAATAATTAATCCAGCGAACCCTAAGCTCGCTACAATTCATAAAGAGTTTTACGTGCATATATTGGAAATATCGTCATACACACATCCCAAGTAATAAATAAGTGCCGGCAATAAGTCAGGGATCATAGTGTAAACTTTCGTTCTAAATCTTAGGTATGGAGTGCTCTGCAAATCCCTACATACATTATGTCCTGTTTACTTTAGGTTAAGCGTAATTAAGTTATATCTTACGTTCTTTAGTTTTTTAAAGTTATATTTACTTTAATTTATAAGAACTTTTATTACTTGAATTAAGCCAATAAGGCAATAAATGGGGTGGTAGCTCCACTAAACTAAAGTATACTAAAAAGAAAGTAAACTATAATCAATAATTGGCGATAATTTAATACCCAAACGATAATATATGAATCATCTATATCCAATATTTCCAACTAACATCCCCCATTTAGTCGAATGCACGATAAATTGAACCAAATTTGTCGCACGTTAATTCAATTCCCAAAAGTCCCAAATCAAACCGAATGGATGGTAAATCGAACCAGATGTTCATTTATCATGCTGAAGCGCAAATTCCCCAAAACTCGTAATGCATATCTTCATATGCATTTCATGATTATAACTCCCGGGAATTTGTTCAAACAAATTCCCATACAATTCCCCGTTCCAATCGAAGTGCACGACAAATCTTGTCTACTCTCCCAGGAATCTTTAACGTGCTTTTCCTATACAAATCTTGACGAGATGTGGTGTAATAGCGCAATAGTTTTCAATTTCGAAACGCAGTCTCTGGATTGGCGTCCGTCGTAGGGGACGCCAATCATTTAAAGTATAATAGGATACGTGTTCAGTTTATAGATCTAAGTGTAGTAAAGTAATAAAGAACGCTAATCCAAAATAAACTCCAGCCTTTCATTATTGGGCGGAGTGGGCTGCCAGGCCCTCCTTTCGGAGACGGAAGACTCAGGAACGGTCATCATTCTTATCTTTATCCAGAAGAAGCACAGTGTTTGACTGCGACGATCGAACCCGAGAGAGATCTACAAAGAGACCTTGTTCTTTTATGAACAAGGAGATATCCTCCAAAAAAACTGCTACGATACACTGCGATGCATGTATCTCAAAGGATGTTTGAATTACATCCGTAGAAAGTATGCCTTGATCGCAATGTGCCATAATTCAGGGGTAAAAAGAAATTCAAACTTATTCATCGACCTACACGAACGAGTATAGGAGAAGTTCCATCATAAACCATTGACAAAGACGGCCTCCTCTTCAAATAATTTCGCAAAAATTCGAATTAAACCGTCGACGGAAATGGGCAGTTCTTAAAATACTGTCGTATTAGTAACATGAAAAGAAAAAAACAGAACACAGCAATAAATCGTTTGTTACAGAATGCGGCCACCCTTTTAGCGCGAATATTTCAAGAACACTATTATGATAATTATTAAAAAAATAAATGAAGTTAACTATTAATATATTAGACCATTGTTGCTGCTCTATAAACTCGTATTCTGAGAGAAGTATTTTACAAAAATGCCTCTTGAGTACTTCGAATGTCCATAGCCTAAGTCGTATCATTTCAACTGGCGGCAAAAATTAGGCGCCAGCAACATATTTTTAAAACACCTGCAAAAGACAGAGGTACGAGTATATCCAGGATTGAAAGCCAATGTTGAGTTAGATATATTGTAGATA
The DNA here is from genome assembly GCA_963931805.1 of Microdon myrmicae. NCBI lineage: Eukaryota > Metazoa > Arthropoda > Insecta > Diptera > Syrphidae > Microdon > Microdon myrmicae. The sequence continues at coordinate 117,952,399 of OZ007499.1, forward strand.
GATACATGTTCCGGTTTTTCAAATGAAAGTTAGCTAAATAGCCTCGCCAATATATTTGATCGTTCATTAAGTAGTCAGCACAGGCGTTTGATCGTAACAAGTTGGAAAACCGCAAAATGTAGTGAAACAAATTTGACTATAAACCAAATGTTAAACACCATAGACTGTACTCATTATATCTGTTATCTCTTAGCCTATTTCAAATTGCTTTTGCTTCATTACGTTTTTTTATTATGACGAGAAACTTTCCAATTAAGGATTCGAATGGTGTTCAACAACACCCAACAGTTGCGTTCCCACTTTTATGGCATCAAATGGGCAATTAATGAAAACAAACACAAAACACGATGCAAACAATAAAATACAATGCCACTGTGACCATATAAAATATAAATCTCTAACAGGTGTTTAATACATTAGTTCGCTATTTGCATAATTACTTCCTTTAAATATTTAGTAATTATTTAGAGAACGACGCTTCCTTAAAAAAGGTTGTCAGTCACAATTCGTGTCGACTAATGGGCGGTAAAAAGCTTCGGTTGCAATTTCCAATGGTTGTTGAGTCTCCGGCAGAGATATTTTAATTATGTCGCAATTACCATTCCTGAAAGACCTTAACGACAAATCCAGCGCCTTCCGTCTCAGCTCACTTTTTACTCAATTGAATTTACTTTGGAGTACATTAGGAATGCTTAGACATCTCTGGAAATAAGTGAAACCTATTTGTTACGTTAGACAGTTTCGGAATAGCTTTGGGTGGTTTAATTAGTTGAATGCACAATAACACAGCGTAAAATTGAATATCCTGTTTTGGCATAAAACTAAAACATAAAATTGAGCTACTTCATCAAATTGCAGAATGTGGTAATTTGCCATTTAGGTCAAGAGGAAAACTCTGATTACTTCTGAAACTGTTGTTGTGGTACGATGTAACAAATTGTGACGATGGGGTTTGAGTATGTGTTTTTGTGGAAAGTAAATGCGACCAACACCTTTCACGTCGTGACGCAATGTAAGGTTTAGCCTGTTTATTGAACTACCACATCAGAGTAAAAATAAGTAATATTTTATAATGTACAAGTGATATCAAATATGGATTGGTGACGATCTTCTTTTGACTTCACCGCCTTATTTATGAAGTAGATTCACTTCATAGATAGCGAGATGACTTGATCCTATACCATAAAGCATATAATTGTAAGTAAAAGACGTTGAGAGCAATATCCTTTTAAGCTTCTACAGAATAAAGGCTACGTGGTTCACAGCAAACTCTAGAAGTTTAGGTTACATACCTTACCGGGTTTGTGAAGACTCATAGGATCACTTCCGTAAAAGGAATATCTCTGGTCTGAATATATCAAAGTCACTCAACAAGATTTGGTATCATGCTCGTTTGTCAAAATTACACATATGAATTAGAATCTATTAGACAATGGACGAAAGGCTACCGTCCAATTAAGAATAGACATATTGTCTTAAATTTGCATCTTATAAGACGTTAGTATTCCTTAGGGGTCCATACCGACGCGAACCTTAATAATTACTTTCATCAACAGTTTTTTGTCTGGAGGTTGATGCTTTTTCCTCCTGATTACAATACAGTCTCTACTTTGAAAATGTTTGACCAAATCCTTCAGACTTCACACTCGTTAATTAAAAAAAAAATTATTCAATTTAGCAAAGTCTTTACCTATAAATATAAATACTTCTTAACCATAATCTGTATACATAACGAAAAATAATTATTTCAATAAAATAACAATTCAAGTTGATATTGTGATGATACACACCACTGTTGCACATATGACATTTAACAACAAAACTAAATAATAATTCCAACAAATAAATTATATTCCATGCATATATAACATTAACTGTCATAAATTAAAGTTTTAATAATTTTCAACCAAAAGAATTCTTTCGGTGTAGCATCAAAATTAATTTCCTGTTATGACCGACGGAATTATTTCAGTACACCCATGAAACCCTATCACACGGCTACCTTTTGCTAAACGCAAATTCTCATCATGCTATCATCATCATCATCAGCACTACAACCAGGATACGGTCTTGGCCTTATTTAGCAAGTCTCTCCAACGGTTCTGATTTCCAGCCGATGTCATCCAGTTTAGCACTATCAGGCTCTGGGCGTCCTGGTCTACGCCATCCCTCCATCGCAGACAAGGTCTGACGGGTTGTATCCTTCCATACATCCTGTCACTTTCCGGGCAGGCTCCTCTTCGCTCATTCGAGCTAGGTGTCCCGCCCACCGGAGTCTACCGAGCTTGATTTTTCTTACAACATTAGCTTCAAGGTAGATTGCGTACTCGTGGTTGTGGCGGCTCCGGAATCGTCTCCGGAATCGTCCTCCCTCACATACGGGGCCAACCATTCTCTTTAAGACCTTCCTCTCGAACGCGACTAAGTGTTCATAATCATCATCGGCACTACAACCGGGAACCGGTCTTGGCCTTATTTAGCAAGTCCTGAGGGTTGTTTAATTTTCCATAATGATTTGTTTTTTTCCGGGCAAGGTCATTAAGTCTTGCGCCAGAGGCTCCCCGACGGGGAATCGAACCCCGGTCTCCCGCGTGACAGGCGGGTATACTAACCACTATACTATCGAGGAGCCCAGTGTTCAGAGTGTCTTTTATTGAGCACCCAGTTCTCAGATCCGTACATGAGTACTGGTAAGACCATGGTCTTGTACAGTAGTAGCTTGGATGTTCTGGATAAATTTCGCGATTTAAAGAGCCTTGATAGACCATAGTAGGCTTTGTTGGATTTGATCAGCCGTCCGCGTATTTCTTTTTCCATATTGTTATCGGCTGATACTATTGACCCAAGGTAGTTAAAGGATTGCACTACTTAAAAATCGTGCTCCGCTACCCTGATAGTTTGACCAACGTTAGGTCTTCTCTTCGCAGAAGTTGCCACCATGTACTTAGTTTTCCCCTCATTAACGTCCAGTCCCAGTTTTTGTGCCGCCTGCTCGATCTGGGCGAAGGAGTCCTGTACAGCCGAATTGGGTTCTACCGATGATGTCGATGTCATCTGCGTAGGCATATATCTGGCTGGACTTTGTGACAGTAGTCCCTCTTGTTGTAACACCAGAGTCACGGATTGCTTTCTCCAACGCCACGTTGAAGAGGAGGCAGGCCAGACCGTCCCCTTATCGGAGTCCATTAAAGATGTTTATTGGTTTGGACAATAATCCCGGTATTTTTACTTGACTAGTTACGTTGGTCATGGTCAACCTACAAAGTCGTATCAATTTGCTTGGAATGTCGAACTCTCTCATGACATTATATAGTTCTACCCTGGCTATGCTGTCATAGGCGGCCTTAGAGTCTATAAACAGATGATATAATGGAGTCTTTAATTCAAGACATTTTTCCGTCGCCTGACTGAGGGTGAATATCTGATCAATCGCTGATTTGCCTGCGAAGAAGCCACACTGACATTGACCAATGATGACTTGAGCATATGGGGCTATCCGATCTTGTAGGATAGTGGAGAGTATCTTATAGGCGGTACTCGGCAATGTTATACCCCTATAGTTGCTGCATACTGTGATATCTCCGTTCTTATGTATGGGGCAAATTATTCTGCGACAGCACTCTTCCGGCATCTCCTCTTGCTCTCATACGTGCACCACGATTTCATGAATTACGTGATGTCACGCTGTCCCCCCTTGTTTGATCAGCTCAGCTGGTATGCCATCAGCTCCGGGGGCTCTATTTGATTTGAGCTGTCTTATGGCTTTTAATGTTTCCTCAATGCTTGGTGGCGGCAGCATTTGGTCTTGATCTTGCATTGGTGGAGCCTCCAATGCTTCTATGAGCTGACCATTTAGCAATTCATTGAAGTGCACTTCCCATCGCTCCAGAATGCCTTCAGGATCGGTGATCAGATTACCCCCTTTATCCTTCCAGTGAGTGCACCGTGTTGTGTATCGCGTCATACTGCGGATTATATGGTAGAACTTCCGCACCTGGTGCGGACCGCGCTCTCCACTTTTCTCTTTTTTTTTTTTTTTTTTTTTTTATTAGACTTCTCTCGGGAGAGGCGAACCTATAGCGCCGAGTGGGCGCCCCGAGATGCCATCAAATAACTGTTGGAGTTCTTTTTGAACAGTTGCAGGTTGTAACGAAGGGAGTTCCACAGCTTCCCCACTTTGTAACGGAACGAGTTCTGATGCAGGGATGTTTGCGCCGTCGGGAGATGAACCACAAACGGGTGCGATCCGTCGGATTGTCTTGTGGAGCGCATATAAGCCGAATTGCGTGGAACAATACCACGAATCTCCGAAGAACAGCACCCGTGATAATATCTGTAAAACAGACAGAGGCCGGCTACGCACCTTCGATGTGATAACGACTGTAGTCCCGACGTCAGCGCCGAGTTCCCGATCAGGCGGATCGCTCGTCTCTGTATGCTCTCAAGTAGGTCGAGGGTATGTTTAGGAGCCGAGCTCCAAACATGAGAGCAATATTCGAGCGCGGGTCTAATTTGGGATTTATATAGGAGAAGAAGTTGGGCCGGAGTAAAATATTTCTTGGCTCTAAAAAGATAACTCAGTTTTCCTGAGGCTGACCTGGCGATGTTCGACACGTGTTTATGCCATGATACATTCCCACAGACCGTGACGCCGAGCAATTTCAAACTTTCCCCAGCGTTGAGGGCCCGGCCATTTATCATCAGCTGTGGAACCGATGATCCAGTTTTCTTTGTGAATGTTGTATACTGAGTCTTCGTTGCATTGAAGTCGACAAGATTGGCCTTTCCCCACTGCAGGACTTTATCCAGATCCCGATTCAGAGAATCAATCTGTCTACATCTCAGCTGGTGTGACGCAGATGCACCAATCGGCCGATCACTCGAAAAGGAGATAACACGGATAACGTTGTTATCCGTTGATTCCAACAAATCATTTATGTGAAGCAAGAACAAGGTTGGAGCCAAAATAGAACCTTGTGGCACCCCCGAATTAACAGGATACAGATCCGAACACTCGCCGTCCACAACAACCCGGATCGATCGTTTCTCGTGGAAGCTCCTCGTCCAGTCGCAAAGCTGTTGGGAAAGTCCATATGAACGAAGTTTGCTCAGCAATGCCCCGTGCCAGACGCGGTCAAAAGCCTTGGAAATATCCAATGCGACCGCCCGTGACTCACCATGCCGTTCAATCGCAGATGTCCATATATCGGTTATAAGTGTCAAAAGGTCTCCTGTGGACCGCCTGCCACGGACTCCGTATTGACGATCATTCAGGAGTCCGTTGCACTCCAAATACTTAACCAACTCTGTATTGATGACTTTTTCCATTACCATTATTTCACAGACAAGGTTTTTTTGTCAGGCACTTATCCCTTGTTTGTGGAGTCTTTTTTCAGATCTTCTGAGGTCTTTGTATTTCTCCTCGTTTACCCACGTCCTATGATACTGCTGTATTGTCCGATACGCAGCAGTCTTCTGTTCAACGGCCAGTCGCTAGTTTAGACTCATCATCAAACCAATCGCTCTGATTTCGACAACTACTGGCTAAGATGGAGTTGGCAGTATTAATGACAGTATTCTTAAGGCGTGTCTATTTCTCTTCTATGACCGGCATTCTGCCCTAGGACTTACTCTCTCTCTCTCCGTTGAACTCTTCAAGGGCGAGTCTTAGCGTATGACCAAAAATGTTACTGGTATTCTCATTGCGTAAGGCAGCCGTGTTGATTTGAACCTGATCAGCGGATGCAATACGTCTCCGTAAGACAATCCGCGTTCGGAAAACTGTACCAACAAGATAGTGATCCGAGTCGACGTTGGCACCTCAGTACGTTCGTATCGTCATCAGGCTCGAGGAGTGGCGGCGATCTATCAACACGTATTCAATTTGGTTGCGAGTGGCTCCATCAGGTGAGAATCAAGAGGCTTGAATTTAATTTAATTTTATTTAGTAACGGCTGAACCTTCATATATTTAGCTTAGTACAAGCGATAAAACTTAACAACTGTCTTAAAACTAAACTTTGTGGATATCTTTACGCGGAAACCTGGTACTGGCAACGACCAAGTTCTTTGATGGTGCCAGTTCGATGACTCGTAGTCCATTGTCATTATTGTTGTCATGCAAACTATGAGAACCTGCGTAGTGCCTGAAAACCAGCTCCCGACCTATTTTCGCATTCAAATCACCAAGAACGATTTTTCACACCGTATCTTGGGCAGGCATTGAGGGCTCCTGAGGGACGTTCTCGTAGTATTCTTCCTTTTCGTCGTCAGGGGACTCCTTTGTAGGTCCGTGAACATTTATGAGGTTTATGTTCTTAAACTTGCCTCGCACGCGAAGAGTGCATAGCCTTTCGTTTATTGCATTAAAGCCGATAATGGCAGGCTTCAGTTTTTGGCTGACTAGAAAGCCTACCCCGAGCATATGGTGTTTTGCATGACAGTTGTAATAAATGTCATACTCGTTTCTTTGAATAACACCATTCTCCGTCCATCTTATTTCTTGTAATGCTGTTATTTCAGCCTTATATTCGCACAGGCCATCGGATAGCTGCTGTGCAGGTTGAGCTCTGTATAGTGAGCGACGTTCCATGAGAAAATTCTTAAATCGTTTAGCCATTTTCGTTTCCGTGGTCGTCGTCGTGTATCCGGTCCATATCCGAGGCTTGTTAAATTTTCCATAATAATTTGTTTTTACGGGCAAGGTTATTAGCATTGCACCAACCTTTCTCAGGATGTCGCTGCATTCATTGGTTCACTGCTTAGCGGGTGCCAAAGTAGCTATCCAGAGGTGTCACGCAGAGACTGCATGTCAACTTGGATTGAATAAGGACAAGGATCGTCCTGGCCTTCGCCGGGTTGAAAGCAATCAGTGACTTTCCCCTGCATGTTCCCCTCCACCCCCTAACCTAATTTATCGCTGCACGCACATTTTCCATTGCCATAAACTTGATGGGCCTAAAGTTGCTTTGAGTAACAACTGAAATCGCAATTCCGCATTTCCCACATTCCATCCTAGCACATGGCTTCTGTTCACATCACCTTGAATCGGTTGACACCTGGATCTGTTGCCCGAAAATTTCCCATAGCATAGGGTAAAATTGCAGCCAGAGTAAGCGTAAGGTTGCCGTCTCAAGGTGAATGGCGACAATATTGCAACGTTGCAATTCCCATCGTCGTTGGCATGGCCTGTGCCTGGGATGGCATCGGGTACCTGTCTTAAGGTGCACGATGCGATCGTGAAAAGAAATATAAGATCAGATTTAATGTTGGGCATATAAAAGGGGTTCTGTTAGAGGCACCAGTTCAATCCGCTAAATAAACTGCTGTTGGCCTACTTACCATAAATTAAAGTACAATAGTAGCCGCTCCGCTTATACTTCGTTGAAATAAAGTAACATACTTATACTTATACTTATACTTATACTTATACTTATACTTATACTTATACTTATACTTATACTTATACTTATACTTATACTTATACTTATACTTATACTTATACTTATACTTATACTTATACTTATACTTATACTTATACTTATACTTATACTTATACTTATACTTATACTTATACTTATACTTATACTTATACTTATACTTATACTTATACTTATACTTATACTTATACTTATACTTATACTTATACTTATACTTATACTTATACTTATACTTATACTTATACTTATACTTATACTTATACTTATACTTATACTTATACTTATACTTATACTTATACTTATACTTATACTTATACTTATACTTATACTTATACTTATACTTATACTTATACTTATACTTATACTTATACTTATACTTATTATAGTTATCATCATCATCATCATCATAGATACTACAACCGGGATCCGGATTTGGCCTTATTTAGCAAGTCCCGAGGCTTCTTAAATTTTCCATAATAATTTGTTTTTCCGGGCAAGATTATTAGCTTGCGCCATTATTATAGTTACACTTCCTTCAAATAAAAACTTACCATAAATTAAATTATACTTCGTTCAAATAAAAACTTACATAAATAAAATTACGGCAGCCGCGGTCTCAAGGAAGACACCTAGTGTTTCATTTTGGAGGTGCCTGAGTTTCGAGACGACCAGGCGGAACATGTGCCGCAGAATCCCATATATATTGGGTTGTACCACATGCGATGTCCGATTTTCGCTCAGTCGGAAATAAGAAGTTCTCAAGTGAACATCTGTGCCAGAACGTTAAATTTTCTTTTTCCATAAAGTAAAGTGGTACGTGTGCTTGACAGTTTTAGGGTTCGTTACAAGTACAGCTACTTTTTGTCTAGAAATTGTTTACCATGTTGTCAGCAGTTTAAATTCGAACCCTCTTCCTTTATGTATTTAAAATGGGACATAATGCGTCTTTGGCAATGAAAACCATCAATGACGCATTTGAGGATCTAGTGGTAAACGTACGCACTATGCGACGTTGGGTTGGAAAGGTCATTGAACCCAATCTTTATTTGATGAACCTATACTACGGCCATGAGGTGCAGTCATTGTTTATGGAGCAACATCATCTTCATGATGATTTTCATTCAAATGTACTTGCTGCTGCTGCGATTGTCACTGTTGCATGTGCTGTGACAGCACATGATGCCCATCAGAGGCTGTATTGTTGTTTAGGTTTTGATGGTGTTGTGGTCGTAAAATAAGTTGAACACCTTACGGTGTATTTTGTTGAGCTAAAAATGGCATTTGATTGAGGAAGAGTGGTTGCGCATTTAGGTTGCTAGTAGGAAGAATAATCTGCTGACCAATACGAGCATGGGCAGAAGATTATTGCGCTGCTGGATGAGATAACCCTATCACTGGGCGTATTCCTTCTTTAAACGGCAGCTGAAATATAGATTTATCGTCCTCTTGCCGCTGATGTGAGCTGCTAAAGTGCGTTTGGCACTGCTCTTCTTGTATTGACCGCAATTTCTCCTAGCCACTTCTTCGCGTTCCCAGAACCTATGCATGATGTTTCCAAGTTAAGATTTTCAGTAGTTGTATAGAGAGATTTTATCGTTGGTGGGACCTTGAAATGGTCGCCGCCCGAAAGCACCCAGCCAAGTTCTGTCGGCTGAGACATGGAGATCACTGGTGATCCCTTGTTAATACCTTTCAGAAGAATTGCTGGATAAACGCCGCTACGGAGCAGTATGTCGATCTTACTTAGTTTATCGCACGAGGGGTCCGCAAGTTGAATGTTTTGGATATGACTCCAGTTGGCATCAGATATATTGTGCGTTGGGAGCATGGATGTGAGCTTGGGTAGGACCAAAGCTTTCAACTGAATGTTGAAATCCTTGTTGACATTCGAATGTATAGTGAGAGAAACCGCATACCTGGACACACTCGTATTGGTTTCTCCAACGCCTCGGATGTTGACCTGATTCTTTTCCATTTTTAGTTTCAGCAATTGTACGGCAGACTCAGAGATGAAAGAAATCTCCGCTACAGGATCGAGTAATGCTCGCAGCACCAAAGGTTGCCCAACGTTTGGGAAGACCTTGACTAGTGCAGTAGCCAGAAGAACCGTTTGTACCTTGCGGCTTGCGGCTATGTACGTGTTATGTGCTCAGGTAGTCCTGGTGGAGGAGACGGGACTTTGAGACTGTTCCAATTGAATGCGTTGAGCGGAAGCGGAAGTGGATTGAGGTGGTGACTGGCTAGCCACCGTTGAACGTGGTTTATGAACATGCATTCCATTAGCAGAATCGGGTATGTGCAGTAACGAATGATGTTTATTTTTGCATGTCAAACACGTGAACGTGCTTGTGAAATTGTGCGTAGTATGTGCATTTGAAGGACAATTAAACCACAGTGTGTTTTTCCTAACAACTTCTTGCCTTATATTGCATTTAATGCCATGAATTTGTAACAAGTCCTAGCGGAGATATTTGCCAATGATGGAGTTGAATGAGTGGACTGTGTTCAACAGGTATTTCATTGCCTTGCTTGAGAGAGATAGTTTCGTTCGGGAGATTTCAGCATCGAAAAGAAACCATGTGGGAAGCCGAAAGCGTTAGTTGACGCGGATATTTTAAGAGCAACGGCGGATGCGGACCCAACGAAATAGGTGCGACAGATTGCACAAAGCATGGGAGTATACCCAATGACAATAAGTCAACTCCTTTCTCTCATGGGAAAGGCAAAGAAACTCGATAAGTGGGTACCCCATGCACTGAACGCGTCCCAAAACCTACGGCGCCTGGAAATCTGCGCATCGTTTAGATTAAGAAACCAGACTGTATCGATTTTGCACCGGACGATGAAAAGTGGATTTTGTATGATAACCGTAAAAGACATGTGCAGTGGTTGGATGAAGGTGAAAAACCAAAACACACCACCAAGCCCGATCTTTACCCAAAAAAGGTTATGGTGACAATTTGGTGGACATCGAAAGGACGAATCCACTTTTCATTTCTTCAACCAGGAGTAACGATAAACGCGATCAAATATTGTGAGGAAATCGACATATTGGATGTCATCATCATCATCGGCACCACAACCGGGATCCGGTCTTGGCCTTATTTAGCAAGTCCCAAGGCTTGTTAAATATTTCAGAATATTTTGTTTTTCCGGGCAAGGTTATTAGCCTTGCGCCAATATTACATGTCAATTTATCTGAAAAACAACCTGCGTTGGTCAATAGGCACCATCCGATCCTTTTGCATGACAATGCTGGACCCCTTACCTTACAAGTAACGGTGCAAAAACTGTTGCAGTTGGGATTTGAAATTCTTTAGCATCCAATGTACTCTCCTGACATTTCCCCAACGAACTACACATTCTTTTCCGCAGTCTGGATTCATTTTGCTGGCAGAAGGTCTTCCGGAACCGAGCAGAAGTCATAAGAGCCTTTGAATTTTTCATTGCCTCAAAAAGTGAGCACTTCTACGAAAAAGGAATATTTAACCTTGCATCACGTTGGAAGAATGTCATTGATGCCAATTGATCCCATTTTGATTGAATAAAAATTTACGGAAAAATAATATTGGCTTTTACATTTTACTATAAAATCGGACATTTCATGTGGTAAGACCCAATACAACACTGACTTGTGAGACGGACACTCGAGAACCACACACACGGATTCAATCAGCCGGAACCCACCAACCACGGGTTTTACTCAGTGGGAAGTCCCCACCAGTAAGTATTATAAGTGCCTCATTGTACATTATTTGTATTATTTTTAATACGCCTGTTAATAACTAAATAAATAAATAAAAAAAAAAAAAAAAAATATATATATATATATATATATATATATATATATATATATATATATATATATATATATATATTTAACCAACCACGGGTTTTACTCAGTGGGAAGTCCCCACCAGTAAGTATTATAAGTGCCTCATTGTACATTATTTGTATTATTTTTAATACGCCTGTTAATAAATAAATATATATATATATATATATATATATATATATATATATATATATATATATATATATATATATATTGTAGCGAGCTTAGGGTTCGCTGGATTAATTATTTTGAATAAATAAGAACCGTTAAATCGATTTTGAATTAATGTAACACTTTATTAGTCCGTTAATAACAACCGTTACTTTTACTGTACACATAACGATTTCTTGACTTATCGCTTCCGTACTTAACGCTTGCTTACTCTGCTTACTTCTCACTTATTACTTCTTACTTATCGCTTGCTTCACTTTCTACTTCTTACTCGTCTCCATGATCTGTGTGCGACGTATTTATACCATTTCCTCATTCTGATTCGGCGTTTCGTTTCCGCCCGTTCCACAGCCTTGAATGTTCTATTGTTCGTAGTCTCCAGTTTTCCATTACTTTCTAGAATATTCCAGTACTTTGTTTCGGACTTTCTCGACTATTCTTGTACTAATTGTCATATGCGTCACAATATATATACATATGTATATATATATATATATATATATATATATATATATATATATATATATATATATATATATATATATATATATATATAGTTGTGGCGAACTAATTAAAAACAATACTAGAAATTTTGTTTACAATAATTTTTTATTAAAATTCTTTGCTATAAACGGTCTGTAAAATATTTTTTTATATATGTATTTTAGTATATTAATTAAAATATAAATAATATTTACAAAAAAATAACAAAAAAAACATAAAATTAAATTCAAAAGGTTTTGTAAAACAAAATTATCTGGCGATCTAATTAAGAACGATTGATTGTTAGTCCAAATTTCATGTCTTAGCTTAGTATTTTGTAGGAAAACCTTTGTTTTTAATCACTGCCTTACACAGCCTGGGCATTGAAGCAATAAGGTCCTGATATTTATATTGATAGTTATGTTTTCCCAAGCTGCTTTAGCAATCTCATACAATTCAGTTAAGTTACTTATTTTATGCTTGTTTACTTCTCTTTTTAATTCCTTCCAGAGGTTTTCTATTGGGTTTAGGTCCGGGCTACATGAAGGCCAATCCATGACATCCACGGAATTATTAGAAAACCATGCTCTCGTTGTTCTCGCGGTATGTTTAGGGTCATTGTCCTGCATAAATTTCCATGTCACAGGCAATTCTCCATCTGCATAGGGCAGCATTACATCTTCAAGGACATTAATGTAGCTTTGGGCGTTCATTATACCTTCTATGCGATGTAACGGACCGGTTCCTTTGTATGACATACAACCCCATAGCATGATACTTCCTCCTCCATGTTTGAGGGTGACAGTGGTGTATTTAGGGTTGAAGGCTGGATTTTTTGGCCGTCGAACATATTGCTTTCCATTGGAAGCGACTCTGTTGATTTTTGTTTCATCACTCCAATATATTTTTTTCCACTGTGAATTTTTTTTTTTTTTTTTTTTCTTTTTTAAATATTTCATTTCATTCATTTTTTATTTCTTCCTATTATTATAATTTACTTACTTGCTAGACAAAAATGATTAAACTCTAGCTTATGTTATCTTATTTCTTATCTTACTGGTCCCTTGCGGACTCTCTAAGTTACATGCATACGTTTAAAGCATGAAAATTTGTCTTTCGACATCATGGTTATTTTGTTTACATGAATTTTTAGGGAACTTAATTGGATACAAAGAAAATGAAGAAAAGAAAAAACGTTGTTTTTGTTATTGTTTTTACCTTATATCTAACTTAAATACTAAACTATTTATAGTTTTTTTTTTTTTTTTTTAACTTAACTCTATTCTAAACCTAACATCAAAACTAAATTTTCGAAATGCTATCTATGTAAGCTTTCCGTTGTTTGTCGGGTTTTTTTTTTTTAATTATTTTTATTAAACAGGTTTTTAATTGCCACTCAGCCACCAAAATCTCTGGTGTTGCTTATTCGTGTCTTTTTTGTCTTTCTGTGCTACTCCCGTACTGAACTGCAGGCTCTCTTCATTAGTGTGCGCAACCTCTCGATTAAAACATATTCGTTTATCTATACCCGACCGACGCACGTGATAAATCAACGGTATAGCGGATTCATTTTGTATGAGGCCGTTCATGTCAAGACTAAGGAATGCTTCTGGTGGAATAAAGCCATTGCGACGTACCCCCTCATAATACATATTGTTTGGGTAATATGCACCAAAAATCAAATCGGTCTGTGAGCTCATTGATCTCGCAATATGCCCTCGGATCAGCTTGATCATAAAGTTATCCACTCTGTTTATATTGGCCCCACTGTACAACGCTTCATTGGGATAATATTTTTTGTGATCGGATTCAGGAGTCCGATGTAAGTTAAGACACGCCCTGAGGCATTGCCTCTCAAAAATCCGAATCTTTTCCATTAAGCTAGGTCCCACATTAAACCACACTGGGCATCCATATATGATCATCGGTCTGATGAGAGCCATGTAACATATAACTTTAACACTGCTGTCAAGTTGACTACTATGAAACAGTCTTCTTGTCATAGCATAAGCTATCTTTGCCCTGGCCAGGGCAGCTTCCACATGTTTGTTAAAATATAGATACTGATCCAACCAGATACCTAAGTATTTGACTACAGTTTTGGTTTCCAGTGTTTGTTGGTGTGGTCCCATAATAGCTAGCTTTCGCCAGTTTTTCCTGGTGTCTCTGGTAGCTTCAGCCAGTGGTGTTCTAAAGAGGATGGTTTCACACTTCTGGATATTGATTTTGAGTTTCCAGTTGTCGCAGTATCGCTGAACATCATTGAAATCCCCTTGTAATAATCCATTAATGATTTCAATTTTTGGTGCTGTTCTATATATTATCAGATCGTCTGCATACGCAATAGCCTGATGAAGAGACCTTATCAGGTCGCTAGTGTAAATATTAAAAAGGATCGGAGATAACACCGCTCCTTGTTGCAGACCGTTTTCTATATTGTAAGTAATGTTGGAGGTCACATTGCCACATTTGACGACGAATTTCCTTTCATTCAACATGTCGTATAGTATATACAGTAGTGGTTTATGAATACCTAGTCTCATTAGCTTGTAGTATAACCCTTCTAGCCAAACGGTATCGAAGGCCCTCTCCAAGTCAATCAAACAGGCACCTGTACACTGTTTCAGATTTTTATTCCACTGAATGTCTGAAACCAGTTTAGCTGCGGCATGTGTGGTTTCATGACCAGCTTTAAAACCAAACTGGTTATTTGGAATAATATTATTGGCCTCAACCCATTTAAGTAGGGCCTTGTTTAGAACTTTTTCGAATACTTTACTGATACTCGGTAACAGACTGATCGATCGCAGATTTTTTGGGTTTGTTTTGTCTTTCCCTTTTTTTGGTAACGGTTGGATGATGGCCATTTTCCAACGTACTGGATAGTGTGCGTTGTTCAGAGCGTTGTTAAACAAGACTGCATATATGTCAATTGCGATTGGAGGAAGATGTTTGAGTACGATATTCGGTACTCCATCGATTCCAACTGATTTTTTGTTTCTTAATGATACAAAGACGCCATGGATGTCTTCACTAGTGATCAAAATCGTGTTAGCGCTTTCGACAGTGAGCTCGGCGTTTGCCGTATTTTCATTACTGAATTCGATAACACCATAGTTTTTTTAAATCTGGACTTCAGTGTTATTATCTCCTGGTCATGCCTATCAATAAATCGTCTGTATCGTAGTTTTAGTTGAGACAGAAGTCTACTTTTTTTTCTGTGGAGTGCATTTATTGTGGCGTTTCGGTACATGTTCATATTGTCCGTAGGTGTGGTTTTTAGTATTGTTTTGTCCATAGTTTGTTTTATGGTTTCGTCCATTTTTTGTATGTATTTGTCGATATCACCGTTGGATATGTTTCTGTTGGTAGGAGGGTTAATATCTTGTAAGCGAATTTCTCTTGTTAAGGTTCTCGTGAAACGTGTCCATCGCATACCCCCATAGTTATAGGGTTGCGGTATCATATTCTTCACCGAGTTTCACAACTTCGCTTGGTGTTTTTATCACGATCGATAATGATCACTGTCATATTCAATTGTGCGTAGGCAGTTTATATTTTGTCTGTTAGTATGTGTATGTTTAAGTCGTGTGTCAATAAGCATAATATCGAGGAACGATCCCCCTCTGGGGAAAGAAGGATATTCTGTAGCTAGCAGGTCAGCCTTATATTCAATATGATGTTGATCTAGCCAACTAGCTAGTTGATTTCCTCTCGTGTTGGATATGCTATTTTCACAATTTGGGTGTTTAGCATTCAAATCGCCACCTACGATGTAATAGTTCCCTTCCGAGTAAAGTTGTAAGCATCGGAAAAGAGTCTCTAGCTCCACTATAAATTGATTTTGTTGATGTGCTTCTGGTGCGTAGACAGATATCACATACATCCCCCTAATGCACGCTTCAAGCACCTGAAATCTGCGCATCTCACCACTGTATATTACCTTATGTTGAAGTTGTTTTTTAACAAAGATTGCCACCCCTCCTCCTTGTGTGGAGTTGGGTCGGTCTCTTCGTATAATGTCGTAGTTTATGCCTCTGATTCAGCTTAGTTTCGCTAGCCAGAAGCACGTCAGGACTTTCGTCTTGCAACAGTTTAAAGAGAGCGGCTCTTCTCTCGATTCTGATAAGTGAATTTACATTCACGACTAAAGCCTTAATTGTGCTTTCTGTTGGGGGGTTTATATTGACGGCTGGCTAGACAACTGCGAATAGACCCAGTCTAGTCTAGTGTCCTGGTCCTTTATTTGTTTTTGCATTTGTGTCATCTGCGTCTGTATAGCGAGCAAGGTTGTGAGCACATCTGCTAGTGTTACTGTTTCTGGAGGCACAGTATGTTGCGGCGGTACCCGTGTGGTGGGTTGTGGCGTGTTTCTCCTGCCAGCTGTTACTTGAGCATACGAAAACTGGGGTGTTACATTTAGTGCTGGCCGGCCTTGAACTATCGGGCGTTCTAATTTTCGTTGCTGTGAAAACTTTTTTTCCTGTAGTCCGCGGAACTTAGGACAGCCTCGATAACAAGCGGGGTGTCCCTCACTCTTACAAACTGCACACTTTAGAAGAGATCTGTCGTCTACCCTTTCTTTACCTAACGTGCATTGTTCTGCGCTGTGGTCCTGTCCGCATCTTATGCATCGATACTGCATTTCGCAGTTTGCTGCTGAGTGCCCGAACCTTTGGCAGCGAAGACATTGGATTATATCTCTGCCTTTTTTCAATTTGTCCCATGTGACAATTTGATGGTTCAGGATAGTGATTTTCCTAAGTCCACCAATTTTGCTCCCAGGGCCCAGCTGCACCAGGAAGAATGGTAATTTTCTATTCTCCCGTCTAGCCCTAGCTGTATTGAAAGGTTTTACCGCGATAAACTCAATATCATTACAGTTAAGCTCTCGTAGCGTTTGTAATAGAACTTCTAGTTCTGTTTCAGGGTCGACGCCTTTTAGCAGAACCGTTATATTGTTTACTTCTTTCGGGGTGTACGTGTAAAATTCCGCGGTGGCCCATTTTAGCATATTTTTCATTTTTTCGAAGTCCTCAAGCGAATTTGTCTGTATGGCAAACCTGTTCCCTGTCAGTCTTTTAATTGAAAAATCTTCCCCAATAGAAAGCTTACATATACTTACCAGTTCGTTACAGTCCATATCTGTAATGTTGATGGGTGGCATCTTCGCTTTCCTTTTTGCTGCCTGTTGCTCTTGTTGTGGTTGTTGTTTTGCGGTGGATATCCTTTTTGTTGGGTAGGCTTCTGTTGTGCACATTGTTGCCGATTTTTCTGCTGCTGTTGTTTTACCATTAGCTGCCCCTTTTCTGCCAATTTCTTTTTTCTGTGACGCTTCTCTGCTAATTGCGCCCTTGCTCGGGCTAGCCTCGTTTCAAGATCGCTGATTTCCTCCTCCTCGTCCTCAGTGTCTGTAGTCGCTAAACATGCGAACATGTTGTTGGTTACATGACCGTCATTATATGGAACCGGGGGGAATGTGTTGTCCTCTTCCATTTTTTGTGCCTTTTCGAGCGAGTCTGTTATTGCCTCGTTTGGCTTGTTGACTTTTGTTGTCGCTCGTGTTAGTGGAGAGCTCGCCGGGCGTTTTATTAACGCGGACTTTGATTTCAATTTTTTAATATTTTGTTTTTTATCTGCCATTCTGCATGCTGGGGGTCAGTACTCCGAGCTTGTTGCATTCAAGATACCTGGCCAGTCTTTGTTGTAAAACAGTTATTAGGTTGGCTTCAATTTGTAATTTCGCAATATATTTTAGTTCCTTTTGTTTCTTTTTTATTTATATTTATTGTTTTTGCTTTGTTTTTCTTTTACTTTTTTTTTTTTTGCACTAAACACGTGCTCACATACACTCTCACAGTTGATTAGTATTAAACGGTGTTTGTTTTGACTGTCAAAACACGTAGCTTCGTTCTCTTTTATTTGTTTATATTTATGTATAATAACTTTGTTTTGACTGTTCTTGTCACTAGAATTGATTTATTTATAAATAGTCTTATTATTTCAAATTTCACTCGCGATTCATAAAAGTAACTTTTACATTTATCTCGATTGGCGAATTGAAAACACGTCCGCACTCGGTCAGTGTGTATCGTTGTGTGGCACTGTGAGATGTACCATTTCTCATGTTCCCTGGCAAAAGCTAACCAACCCTTTCGGTTTTTTAATGATAGCATCGGTTTTTTTCTAGCCGATCTTCCAAAAAGCTGGCTCTCAGGCAATCGCTCTCTAATAGAGCGTGCTCAAAGTGCATACGGGTCCTCGCCGAAAACTTCGTTTCGTATTTCTTTTGAACTCATAAATGGATTTTTGTTTTTTGCAGCTCGAACAATTAGCCTATCCTGGGCTTCAGTCGTTTTACGAGATCTTCTCCGTCTTGGTACGAGTTCCGTGGTTTTATGTTTTTCTACATATTTTATAGCATTAAATGCCATTGTTTTAGAGCAATTAAGCTTTTTTGAAATTTCTTTATACGACAACCTTTCATTATTTCGAAGATTTATTATCAATTCTCTCATGTTTTTTGTACAGCTTTTTTTCTTTCCCTTATCTCGTTCAAATGTCTTAAAACAAAGCAAGGACTTATATTTCCGTTTACTTTCAAACAAATTATTATATTTACCAACAAATATTTACGTTTAAAACGAAATTATACAAAAAGAAACAAATCGTTCTTAATTAGATCGCCAGCTTGTTGAATTTAATTTTATGTTTTTTGTTATTTTTTTGTAAATATTATTTATATTTTAATTAATATACTAAAATACATATATAAAAAACATTTTACAAACTGCTTATAGAAAAGAATTTTAATAAAAAATTATTGTAAACAAAATTTCTAGTATCGTTCTTAATTAGTTCGCCACAACTGTATATATAGAAATAAATATATATATATATATATATATATATATATATATATATATATAACAGCACTGTAGTGTTCCCGAAACCTTCTCACAAAGTCCTGTTTTATTCCTACATCCCTAAGCCGATCCTATCCTCCATTCCAAAAAAATAAAAATTGATATCCCGTACCTTCATAAGCGCCAAGAAAATGTCATTAAAATGTCTGCAACAAGAGAGTGCAACATCGGCATTTCTTTTACTTTATTTATAATTTCATAATGAACCATGAGTTCATTAAAAATGCATTTTGGCACAATTACGCGTAAAGCCAAAGACGTGTATCGCCGCCGTTTAAGGTCATATTTCCGATGCACAGCATCCTTGTTTCCAAATCGTGA
Source organism: Microdon myrmicae (assembly GCA_963931805.1). NCBI lineage: Eukaryota > Metazoa > Arthropoda > Insecta > Diptera > Syrphidae > Microdon > Microdon myrmicae. Next base: position 117,971,573 of record OZ007499.1, read on the forward strand.
ACAGATGGATATTTAAGAAACAATTCAATTAAGACTCGTGAGATATCTCACCTTAATTGCGTTACAATAAATCTAAAAAGCCCAGGTGACGGAAAATACAGACCTGGCAAATAATTCAATGACCATGACAGCGGTTATATTTTATTACAGGTAGAGTAACTTCGGTTATTGTGATATGGTTGGGAAATGTGATATACTATCATATTTTCCGAAATAATCAATTCTCGACAAGAATTTTCTTGTCAACATGACGGCAATGGAAAAGAACACGTGCTGGAGTTTTAGGCTCGCTCGCGCTCATTGCGTTGTATGTCAGTGCATTGAAATTGTTTAAGGTGTGTACAGTCGACAGTTTTTTTGTGTGAGCTTTATGTTATATTTCAGCAAAAATTGGAGCAAAATTAAAAATTGAAGTAATACATTTTGTTTGTGTGTGAATAGAGCTGACAGTATATTGGGTGAGTTTTTAATTCAGTGAAGTGCATTTTTAAAAAAATCTCTTGATTGTTTTAAAAGCCATATCACATTATCCGCCAATTTTAATAAGCGGGGTTACAGAGATTTTTTTATTTTGTTGTACATAGCTGCAGATTGGCTTACGCTGCAGGGTTCTGAAAACGAAATATAATTCGCAATGTATCAAAGAGCTATAATGAATAATGCGGCAAAAGCTATGTAATAAAAATTACGAATAATTGTTAGAAAACAAATATCTATATCACATTACCCGAAGTTACTCTACGTTTTTATTAATATTTTTTTAATGACCGAGATTGGTCTTTCTTATTGACCGAATGGGTTAGAAGATTTATCAATTGTGTTTAAGATTCAGTTGTTCCACAGAACGTCCAAAGGTATGGACTAATAAACTTACATATAAATAAAGTGGACACAAACGTTTTTACTATACAAACCGCAGGGTATGATCCACATCTCTCAGTTGCGAGGAAGCACGGCGTTGTTCCCGTAAAGTATAATAGCACTGTCAACGATTACATGACCTTCAACTCTTTAGTTTTTTTTTTTAAAATACGATCAACCTAATGAAAGTAATTGAGATAATACATGAGAAAGTGATGAATTCATTGAGCTCCCACACGGAGTGTTCACTTTCGGATTATCGTATTAACATACAAAATTAGGAAATTTGAAATGTCTATTTATCACCGTAAAATAAAATCAGGTTGTGGAACTTGAAACGACTTTCATTCGACATGATCTTGTAACGCAGTTATGTATACATGTGAAAGATGAACTATATTTTTACTTAAATGTATATATCCAAGTTTGCTTTTAAATTATACATCACCTAAAAATCTCAAACAAAAACTGTTTTTGAAAATAAATCAACTGTAAGTCTACAGGAGAAATTCATAATTAAGATGAACAGAGTTGTGAAATCTCACTTCAGCGTTGTCCAAAAATCTTTCTATTTGTTTTGTGCTAATTGGCTTAAGTCAACTCTGCTGCGTATTGCGTGTCACTTTTAGAGATCTAAATTAATAGGCCAATGTAAGGTTGCATTGTAATCAATATGAGTGTTTCCGGTGATTTGTTAACACCTCATTACCTATAAAACGAAATTACATAATTACTGGATAATTTGCTATGTAAAGTAACTCTTATTTCCACATTGATTAATTACGAACCTAAGAAGTGTTCGTATGAAATCAAATTTCAAGCGCTTTGCCATAAAACAAAGACTTTCAAGTGGCACTTCTGCACACAGTAAATCGTATGACAACCACAAATAATTACCCTCTTAAATTAAATTGCTAGGTGTGATATAGTTAACTATGTATGTACGCTGTAAAATATCACATTGATCATAAAAGTATTTATAAGCGCAGCAGGTCTTCAAATTTCTAACCCTGTACTCAATGACATTGACTTTATGGTCTGGTATTATAATCTGAAACAATGCTTGAGCCGGTTTGTTCTCACTGGTATATTAGGGTAATTTTTATAACGAGACTTGAGAACTGAAAATTCTCTTTTAAACTGGCCGTCAAGAGTTGTGTGATTTCTTAAAACAATGTCAACTGTTAATGAAGTTTTATCTAATTTTTTTTAACAAAGTCAAAGCAATTAAGTAGTTCCATCAACTTTTCTTGAATATTGGATTAATGCATTATGTATACGTTTATTTCAAAACTTCATATACCATGGTTGTGAATGTCCGGTTTGGGTCAAATATGCCTCGTTTCGTTCTATGTTATTTGTTACCAATTTGTAAGGAACTTTATAATGCCTTTCTCATAGAAGACTCGAACCATATTGTTGAGGATTCGCAAATTGGCTATTGAGAATTGCATCGGGCAATTCTATCACATTCGCGATTTGCCAGCTGCCAACGGCCAATTGATAACGGGTGATCAGTGATAGCAGAAAATGTAAACAAGGAGATCATACCACTGCTGATCTTATCTATCTGAGTGGGATAAAGGCTTATCTCTATCGAAGATCAAGTGGTAAAAGAAATCGTAAATGAAAATCGAAAACCGAAGATTATCTAATAAAGAAAGTCTGTGCAGTGACCATAACAAAAAATTGACGTTGATGGCGGTGTAGTGCTCCACGAAGCCCTATCATTTCCCTCCCACATCTATATTACTTCCGCGACTTGGAAAGAACCTTTGATGCCGTCTAGATCCAAGGGTTACATTACAAACTGGTTAGACAAGGCATATCTAAGCCTTTACTATATACTAGGTGTATGAAGAAATTTTTTTTCCGGTTTAACTAAGAGCTGGCGCCAGCGAAAAGTACGAAGCGTATTAATTTAACACATACGTCATTTTGTTCGTCTGAAACACACACAAGTTGAGTCCGGCAAAAACTAGCGTCTTGTTTTTATCGTTCAATGATCATGTCGAGTTTTGGGGCTGAAAAAAAAACATTTGCGGCACGCATTGCTTTTCTTATTTAATCAAAATAAAAAGGCTGTTGAAAGTCATGGTTTGCTGATTGAACTGTATGGTGGACACGCTCCATCAATTAGAACATGTGAGACATGATTTCGACAATTTAAAAGTGGTGATTTCAATGTGAGGGGCATGGGAGCGAACATACATACAAAATAATAACCCATGGGGCACTCGCGCTCGACCCCCTCCCCGACATCGGCTCAATCTTACTCTATCAACCCGATTCCACGCGACACTCCTCGGAGTCCACCTTTTCCTTCAAACCGGCTCCTCTCTCAACCTCGGCACAACGTTGCCCACCAGCTCGCCTCCCCTCGACCGTACGCAACCCCTTCGACATCGCTCGACAGCAACCAACCCTTTTCGACACAGTTGGACTCACTCCGATCCTTCAATCCCTTCCTGCCCGTAGCGGCATACTGGCACACGATGCCCCAACTCAACCCTCTCGGCCACACGCACCTTTCACAACCGCGGCTCCTCACTGAACCAGTAGGACGCCCGACTCCATGCCCGCCCCATCTCAGTCCCAGCGGCAATCAAATCGCCATACTAACGTATGGACGAAAGATACCGACTCCGGACTCGGGTCTACCTTCCATTCCGCACACGGCAACCCGTCGCTGCGGTTGCGAATTACCCTGGGATAAGTCTCCTCCATCCCGCACCCGCCACCTCGCCACCGCGGATGCTAGCAGATTTCCGATAGCTTCCGACCTACTCGGACGATAAACCTGTTGGCCCAAGCGGCCCACAACAGGTCAGTGGACTACGCCACACCCCCTTTGCCTCTGCGGCATCAACGCGGTAACAACCGAGTCCACTCCCAATTATCGACCCAGCCCCCACCACGACCCAGGAACTCGTCACCAGGACAGTTCCAATACCCCACCACCGCGCCTCCCGAAGCAAGAAGGGCCAACCTAGCCGTAGGCATTTGGCGGATTTTGTGGAATGTCTGAATGGGTGTTCCACCGAACACTGTTCACCGAAAAACAAAACAACTCCGGAGCGGATTTGACACAAATGAAACGCAGATAGCTATTTTCACTTTCTATTTTATTGTAAATGTTTTACCATCTTTCGTCACACATAAACTTCAACGTATAAATCCGAATTACACGACAACCGACACACATTTCCTTTTTACGACACGGGAGGTTTACTATTACCTTTAATTGTTTCGCGGTGAGATACTCTAGCGCAAGTGCGAAGTGACGCATACCTCCTCGTCGAGTTCTCTCTGGTTCGACTATCTTTATTCTTAGACTCTTCGATATAGACTAACTGTCTGCCCACACAGATATCCAGATTCAAAACTGGTATCTGTCTCTGTACGGGAAAATTTTCCCATTCGATGTGCTAACAGAATTCCCCAAATCTCTGTTAGCAGCATGCTATTTCATCCCAGGGGTAATTTCCTATTTCCTTGAAAGGAAAAACTGGCTCATCATCAAACATCCTTATCGCCATCCGTGGTGGCGATCGAAATTCAGTTCGACGGTTGTCGATTGTGTGCCGCCTTATTTACATACAACATCTGGCGCGCAGACCGGAGATATTCGGCGATTGTATGGACGTACAGTCCGTGGGTCTTATTTGACTTGGTACCCGAAATCGAAATCCATTAGATCTTTCTAATGGTGTGAAATTCTAGCGGGACTGTGGGACTGGAGTATTGCCTTTGTTGGCTTAACTCCTCATAAACAATCGGATATCTCGTTGAGATATTATTGATTGCGATAGGTCGTGGCTGCCTTCTGTTGTTTAACGGATTTGGGTGGTCCTTGCATTAGATTACCCGCACGTGTATCCGTTGATCGGATCATTCTTTGGTAATAGCAATTCTTTTATATCGATACTCGGAATTGCCAGTTCGATGAGATGTTCCTGGGAGCAGGCAGAATGTATGGCATTTTTGGGAATTGCTTTTAGGAATAGGATGCATAGATGATTTTACCTTTGTTTCAGGTATGCTGAACTATGATTGTTGAGCTTGACATTAAAAGCTTTGGGGGCGTTCAGTTCCTTGCTTTTTGGTGTCGGGCTCAACGTTGGTAAATGAGTTCCCGGCCCTATGGTGAGACTTTGGAATACGCGTCTGTGGGCGCGTGTAACGTTTTCAGGTAGGTATGTTCCTTGACGGGTAGGGCCCCTACCTGCGCGGAATTGTGCGTTCGTAGAATGCTACAGACACCTACACCTCTCCCCGTCACACTCCCAATCCCCCTTCCTTATTAGCCCTACCCTTATTTCGGGACTACGTTACGGGGGGGGGGGGGGGGGCACCCTTGCGGTTCTCTATATCACGCGGAGAACCAACCCACAATCCTAACCTGTAAACATGCAAAAACAAATCCACAAAAGCATACATCTCCCAATCTGCAAACATTTTCCAAACTCCCAGCAGAATATAATTCAACAGAATATATTCTAATCATCCCCGCATTCATTTTCCCAAAATTGCTTCGGTCAATCCTTTACCGAATTCCCATTCCCTCTTTGCGACTAAGCAATCACAATTTCCCCGAAATTGATATGCCTTAATAAAACATATATCCCAACCTACAACAAACATTTACCATCTCCTTCAATTACATCACCCCACATATAATTTTTCCCAAAATTGCCTCGGTCAATTCTCCACTTAATTCATATTTCCTCTTTGTGACCAAGCAATCTTAATTTCCCCGAAATTCATATGCCGTAACAAAACGCATATTCAAATCCACAACGGAACATTAACAACTATACCAAGCCGCATACAACTATACCAAGCCGCATACATAACCAATGACTTCGGTTAATATTCTATCTAAACGATATTCCTTGCTTGCGCCCAAGCAATTTCAATTTCCCGGTACACACAACCAACGATTCCAACTTAGCTTATACGGCAAGGATTCGCTGGAACTAAATTCCTATGCAGGCATAGCAACTCTTCCACCAATTCTTAGTAAGTGGCAGCGAGCTCACTTTAGCTATAACCCTATAACTGCCACAACGCGATGAATTTTTGATTTCATTAGTCAGTCATCATTCTACCATCGGCGCGCGCACATCAGCCCCTCGTAATGTGTACTCGGGGGGTGCAAACCCCCGAGCATACAATAAGTGTCCTGTCGCGTTTCGGTCGAGTGGGGTCGTATTTATTTTATTCAAAAACCGGTATTCGGTACAATCGTGTCGGTTGAGTGCTTGTCGGCGGAATAGACATGTTTAATTTACAGTGTACAAAGATCAAAACGATATTCGTCTCACCGTGTAATAAAAAGACCCTTACGACTATACAGTGTGTTTTATTTGGATGTTTGCCCCCCCCCCCCCCCCCCCCCTCCCTTTATTCTCTTCGGCGAGAGATGGGCACCGGAGTGAACCCTGTGCCGTACGCCGGCACACTCTACTTGGTACCCCCATAGGTATACTGATATGACTTGCGATGCACGTGTGTGGGAAAAAATACTTTCTTCTTGTGTGCATGGACAAGTTCAAGGATTTATGTCGGTTACGTAATGTCGTAACCGAATTGAATTTCAGGAACAGGCTGCGTTGTATGCAAGCATCCCTCTGGGAGAAATGCTTATAGGATGCTAAAGCCTTTGCTTGTCGATCGGTTTACCGACCGAATGCTTGTAGGCAAAAATGAAAGAACGAATATCTCCTGCATGTGTGCGGCGGAATTCGTTCGGAGATGTGTGCACAGAAATGGTTCGAGTCATGTTGGTTGCTTGGTGGTGTAACTAAATTGCTTTTTAGGAACATGTTGCCTTTCATGCGACCATGTTTTTAGGAAAAATACCTGTTTGGTACCGATGAAGTTGCATCAGCGAAAATTGTAGATTTAAAGCATTTCAGGTGATAGTTTTGGCAAACGATGGAAAGGTAAGTAAATGCTTTCTAGGTTTTTGGTGCTCTAGGGAGCAGTTTTTTTAATAATTGGTGGGAAGGTAAGTAGAAGCATTCAAAGGAACCGCCACAGCTTCACCTATAAACTTTAAACGGCCAGGACTTCGTTTAAAATGTTTATTTCCCGAATAGGAAATTAATTTAGGAGAGGGACGGAAAGGGGAAAGAGGCCGAGTGGTGGGGCCCTTCTGAATAGCGCTTGGCGACTATCTCTCCCCACCAGGGTTCTGTCATGCATCTGTGGGCGCGCTCTGATTGGTTTACACATCGAGTCTTTATCACCGAATTACTCGAAAACTAAGCACTTATTCGAAAAATGTTACTAATAACTTTCTTCTTAGAATTCGCCGCTCTTTCGAATGGTGTATACCCAATACGGTCGTTTTTTAACACTCTATATAAGTGCATCGAAGTTGTTGGTTTCTTCTATCGCCGAAAGAAGAAAGGATAGTAAGTTTTGCTCGTCCCACATTAGTTAATAGTTAATAGTATTATTCATCGTTGACTGTATTGTGCAAAAGTCTCCGTGAATCAAATCGAAATTAAAGATTATTAATTAAAAATGAAATCTTTAACTATTCTTGCAAAATTATGGCAAGTTACAAAATGCTAGATTAATTTCGGAGGGATTTTGTCTTTCGAGGTATTCATGTGTTTTCTTTTCTTTCTTAATTAATGTAAATTGTATCATTTACTTCCTCCAGTTTTGTGATCGTTAGCCGTAATGCGGTTGATGGCATACACGAACGAATATAAACAGATTTTTTTAGATGCTACTGGAGATTAACGAAACCATGATGACTAATTAATTGGAATATGTTTATTATTTATTCCGGTTTTCGGAATGGCCTTTCAAGGTATAGGCGTGTTACGCATATGATTCACATCACATTTAGTAACAAATTAAATTACTATTATAAACGTTAGATGATAAAACAAACAACACCCCCCAGTAAAGTACTGGGAGAGCCAGTATATACAACTAGCAGGGGTGGATAAACGAAAGTGTACGTGGTGGGACAGGGAAAGATAAGACGAAGGTTGGGGTGTAAGTAGGAGTGTGGGTTCTTAGAATGTAGGCGGAGAGCAGGGAGGGGCAAGAGGGGGACAAAGCTCAAGAGCAGTAAAGGTGAGATTGAAGTGAAAGAAGGTGGGGTAAGAGTTAACATTCCCGAAATGGGTTCATTAGAGCCGTAAGAGGTGTGATGGGCAGGCAAATAGAAGAGACGAGTGATTCGCAGGTTTTGTGGGTTTGTGTAAAATGTGATGGAGTAGAGCAGGCTAGGGCAGTTGATTGAACCTGAGAAAAGGTGGTGGATGAAGAGAATGTCGGCATGAATTCTGCGCTCTTCAAGTGTGTTGTATTCCAGAATACTACCCTTATTCGCTTTAACACTAATCTCATGTCCGTTCTAACACAACCTTTAAAACTGCATCCTCACATATCTTACATTCTCATTTAATACAATTCATAAATAAACAGACACAATATTCTAAATCCAGTCACTTACAGCACATTTAAAAACATGCCCCTTTTCATAACTAACACATTTTTCATTTCAAAACATAGCACTTTGATTTTCGTTCAAAGTTTATTCAAAATTATAAGTCACAGAAACTTCTGGATTGTTTTGTTCATTTTATACGACACAGTTAGTTGGAACAAAATGTTCTATAAAAACAGGAAAATTTATATTAAAAAGAGAGTTCAAAAGAGAGCTCAGCTTGAGATAGCCGAGTTCAAATAAAATAAAATAAATAAAAACTAACTATAACTAATTTTATAAATATATAACCCCCACGCTCTTCCCTCGAAAGAGGAAGCACGGCGCTGGAGACGTAACAAGTGTATTGATGTTAATGGGGTGGAGACGACTTGTGTATGGGGGTACAACCCGATGATTTTCCCAATTCAATCCTCGAAATGTAAAACGCAAAAAATCACGTTGCACGCTTTCGATCCTGCGAATATGGGACGAATAGTAAGGAGACCAGACCTGACTAGCATATTCGTGAACTTTTTTTATCGTTTATTTATTTTACTTAAATACTAATACATTTTTCTGTTTCTTAGTCAAAATAAACATAAACCTATACTCTCTCGTTGATGTTGTTTCAATGTATAAGGCCGTAGTGGCACGCAACACTTAAATACTTTTTTTCCTTGTCCTTACAAATCGTTTTTACAATGTACTGTATGATGTCTTTTTTTAAATATTATTTGAGGAAAAAGTAACAAAAAAACCTACTCTGTCGTATACATATTTTTTATTTATAATAAAACTATTTGAACCTAGTAGAACTTAAATCTAACTAAGGCTAAATTAACTCTAAGTAAGCCTAGCTTAAGTTTACCTGACACTAATTAAGGCTATGGACCTGTGGACCAAATCTTGCCACACCTCCTCCGCCCCGCCGATCTCCAGTCCTTTGAATGCCAGTCGGCCGAGCGGGTTCCATACAGCAGGACCCGCTCCCGAACGTTTGTCAGCCAGGCTCAGCACAGTGGAGCCACCAGTATTTTTTTCTATTGATTCTTCCGAAATTAGTTTTGTGTTTTTCAAGTATGCTCATGCTGTATGTTAAAATGGTATTTCCATCTCCTATGCTTTTTGGCACATACTTAATTGTTTTATCAGTTGGTCGTCTTGCCACATGATATATAATTGGTACTTTTATGGAATCTGTTAGGTTGCTATGATCATCCAAGTATAAAAATGGTATGTATCCGCTTTCCCAGGTATTTCTGAAATATTCAGTGTTAGGATAGAACAATCCTGATATTAGTTCATTGCCTTTCACATTTGCCGAGTGGACGAAATGATTTCTCATAAGGCTCAGAATTGTATTAATTAGTTCTGGCCACTCCGGTTACACCATATCGCACATTTATTTTAAACTTTGGATTTTGGGAATTGATAATTGCACATACAATGCATATGAAGATATGCGTTGCGATGTTTGAATTTTAAGGAATTGAATTGGTTCAATTTGTTTGACATTGAATTCAACGTTGATTTGGGGATATGCAGTGATGTATTGGTAAAATAAGAAGTAAGGGAACGCATAGTGGGAGCAAAAAAAAGTCCTATTTTCAGCAAACTATTTTTTTCCATCTAAGTTTTTATTTTTTCTTATTCTTACTATACAAAATATTAACGAACACAAAAAAGGAATTCAAAAAAAGATGAAAATCAGGAAGATATTATTATTGTGTAGTAACTTATGGTGTACTACAAGAACTCCCAAATAGGATCACACACATTTTTATCATTTGCCCCTGCTCTTTTAGTTTGCTGTTCAGTAGCGGATCGATTAGAACGCAACCAGGTTTTTACGTAGAAAATTGGATTCCAAAATTCCAAGGATGGTCCCTGAAGTTTAATAAACAATAAATTTGCAACATGATCAATTAAAATGTGTGATCTTCTTTCCGTTACAATTAAATCCATGCTGCTAAAACCACGCTCGCATTCTGACAAAACTGCAGGCTATAATTTTAGAATATTTTTTTAAAGTTTCCAAATCGTCTGAAATGTTACGACCACCGCAAGCCAAGTAATCTCTAAAGGCATTTAATGTTTTCCCCAAGGGTAATTTAAAGCGTTGGCAGAGATATTCTACTTCCTTTTCTCCAAATTCCAAATTAAATTCAGATGGCCATTCGATTGGTTCAAGGATTCGCAATTCTTTATCAATGTCGGAACTGTCGGAAGTCAAAATTCCGCCTGAATCTAAACAACTTGCTGATGTGGTGTTTAGCCTATTCCTCATATTATTAATATTATTAATTAGGAATTGATTTCTGTGAATCAATTTTGCCATTTTATTATCTGTTAACGTAATTGAAGATAATTGCATTATTTCACAAGCAGAAGCTACTTCCAACGACTTCTTTTCTTTCTCAGGATTTTTTAAATGTTTTAAATAAATGATTGTGCGGCGAATCAATTTGTCTGCATATACTATTGAAGTTTCTCTTTTTTGTAATGCTTCTGATAGAATAGATAGCTCGAATAGAACATCATTCATTAAGGCCAAATCTTGAATAAATTGTTTCGATGATATTCTTTTATATAATCCATTGAACATGGATTGCTCCGTCTTAGTGCGGTTGTTGTCTTTACTCGCATTTTCGAAATGATGGGATAAAAATGACCAATTGTGCCAAACTGCTGATACAGTCCTAGAGGAGCTGGCCACACATCTGACGTTAAATATACGTCCAATACGTTTAATTTCCACACCGAGCGCAGCTGCACATGTTTCAATTTCTCTTTGGTTTTTCGGAGATTGATTATATAAGGAGTATAACCTGTCCATAAATATTTGAAAATGATTAACCCCATTAACCTCAGAAATAGCATCTCCTACCGACAATTCGAGCCTATGGTTTAGACAATGCCATGTAATTAGATTCGAATATTTCCGTGTTAGTCTTGTTCCTACTCCAGATTTTCTTCCTAACATAACACTGGCCCCATCGCTTGTAAATGAAATTAAATGGTGTTTTAAATAATTATCACCAAAACCATTTTTCTCCAAACATTTTAACAGAACCTCTGTTATGGTGTTAGCTGTTTGATCCTGCAGTTCAATTAAATCAAGAAACAAGAAATGAGGATCTTTCATTTTATCGATCTCGTGCTTTAAATATATAATAAGACCTGACTTTTTACTTAAAGTGTTAGTTTCATCTATGATAATAGATAAGTTTTCTTCAACTTTTACTATTTGTTGACAAATTTTGGATTTCATTTGAATTCCTATATGATCAATTATTTCTGTAGCACTAAATCTAGATCGTAATCCGCGAGCTATATTAGATCCATTCATTTCCTGAAGTTTTAATAAATCAAAATGATCAGAATATGGACGATCATGTTTAGCAATATAATAAGCAGTTCTAAAAACCTTACTTGTGCTACAAATTTCAGAATCATTCAACTTATCTACAATAATTTCAAGCTTTTGCTCGTCTGCCTCTTTTAGGATTCTCTCAGCTGTTGTATGTGAAATGCTGTTACAATGTTTGTGAATTTTTTTTCGCAAAGAAGTTAGTTGTGCAGCTTTATCCTTTCCATAAGCTGATAACTGAGTGTCACTCCATTCTTTGGAGATGCTTACCCCCCGCGCCTTTAAAGGTCCTAAATTTTGAATAGCCGAACAACTCAGACATCCTAATTTTCCGGAATCGCATTTTAGCCAAGTATATTTTTTTTTCTTTTCAAAGCTTCTTTTTGAAAATTTTCTGTTGATGTTGATGGAATATTCATTTGATTTTCCTTAGTTTCGAGCACTTGTACATTTTCTTCTTTTTGCGTGCCCATAGTGGGTTCTTTACGTTTTTCGCTCATTTTAAATTTTTAATAGCTAATTTCTTTTTTTTTAACTTAAATTATTTAATTAGCACTAACATATATTTTTATCTTTTAAAATATTTAAATTTCCTCAAAATATCTCACTTTTCCGCTGACCTCTCTCTAATTCATTCTAAAACAAACTATTTCTCCTCCTGTCAACGCTGACACCGCAATTCGACTTCGACTTCGAAACTTGTGAAAGTCTACACCACCGAAACCGAATTGGATTTACACACAAGGCAAACAAACAAATTATAACATTAAATAAATTAACACTTAAATAAATTAAATAAATATATGGATTAACACAAAAAGCAAGATAAATACTCTGTTAGTTAACATATTTTTTGAAATGTTTTTCAAATTCGCCAATTTAAAATTTAATTTTCATTTGCAATTAAAAAAATTGTTGTGTATGTGGGATGGGGGATGTGGAATTCGGTCTAGAATTGGGTTCAGCGGACGAGTGGAGTGTTTCTGTATGGCGCGGGGGGGGGGGGTAAATGGGATTGAGAGTGTATGATCTGTGGAAGTTGATATACTTCGCACCCGTTTTGTGGGCGAAAGGGGGGAAGGGACTAGGGATAGGGGCAGGAGGTCATGGGGGACGAGCAGTTGTGTTATGATTAAGAGGATATTTTTTACGGCGGGTTTGATTTTGGGGGGCGGGGCCGTGGGAGTGAAGACTGCTAAAGCGGTTAGAATTAGCGGGAGGAGTTAGACTATAATATGGCTTGGGATCGAATTTTATGAAGGTAAGAAAGATAAGGCGATTTGAATTGTAAGAGGGAATCAATAACTGGTCGGGGGATGGAAGTGTTGGGCGGGAAGGAGTTGTGGATGTGGGATGTGGGATGCGGAATTCGGTCTAGAATTTGGTTTAGCGGACGAGTGCGGTGTTTCTTTTTGGCGGGGGTGGGGGGGGGGGGGGTGGGTAAATGGGATTAAGAGTGTGTGATCTGTTTAAGTTGATATACTTCGCACCCGTTTTGTGGTCGAAAAAGGGGAAAGGAGTAGAACTAGGGGCAGGGCGCCACGAGGGACGAGTAGTGATGTTATGATCAAGAGGGATCTTTTTACGGGCGGGTTGGGGGGGGGGGGGGGGGTTAGAGTGAAGACTGGTAGAGCTGTTAAAATTAGCGAGAGAAGTTAGACTATAATATGGCTTGGGATATAATTTTAAGGCTCGAATCGTGTTTGGTTTGGAAAGGGGGATGCGGATCAAAATCCATTTGTCGTACATTGATTCAATTCCTAATAATCCTAACATCATCAAATGCTTAACTCTAAATGCATTTCATGATTTCTCCTTCCGGGAATTTATTCAAATAAATTCCTAACTACTTCAATATCAAAAACAAAATTGCACGACCGACTTTAACACAACTAAGTGGTCTTTGGACTGAATCAGCAGCTTCATCTAGTGCACCTCGATTTCAGCAATTTCTAAACGGCCACATTCCAAACCAAGGTGTGACTGTACAATTACCACTTCAATGTAATGACAACCTCATCACTCAAATATAAATGCCAAATGGTCTCAATGGTCCGATCGTTGCAGAATTCCCAACGCAGTTTCAACAGAGCTTAACAGATATTAACCTAATCAACCAGAAAATTAATATTAACTATTGGAATAGTACAAATATTCATCAAAGAGCTGCCGCGGCTGATGTGGCAGATATAGCCTTACAGGCACCTCCTCCACAAGATGTCGGGAATTTACAAACGTCGACAACCTCAGCTGTTATGCCTGCCCAGACTATCCAATTGTCTGGCATGGCTTCACCAGCAGTCTTTCTTCAACCGAAAGCGATTCAGCCAGTAACCGCTGAACCGGCCAAAATCTCTACGCCAGTTAGTCGGGGAAATGTTATGTCAAGCCCACAACACACCAGCAATAATAAATTAATGAATGGTTCCACAATCACAAACAAAGACGCATGAGAACCCCATACACGAGGTTAGAATGCGGAAATCTAAACCGCGTTGGAGGAAGAGAAACCCAAATCCTCTTCCTGTAGCTGTAAGAACGAATTGGTGGAATGAGGAAATAAAGCTCGCTGTATGCAAGCCCGACGAAAAGCGGTCTAGGAGGACAGCCAAATTCCAAGAGCACTTGGACGAGTTCCGGTCAGCACGGCGCAATCTACAAAGGGCGATCAAGGACAGCAAAACGAGGTCCTTCAAAAGCCTATGCGAAGGAGCCGATATAAATCCATGGGGTACGGCGTACAAGATGGTAATGAGTAAGCTGAAGGGTTCCAGGTCCCCGCAGATATCACGTCTAAAAATGCTGAGGTCAATAGTAAACCAACTGTTCCCTTAAGGCACATTCCCACACTACGACTTAATAAGAGAGATAGTGGTGCAGGACATCCCGAAAGTCACGGCAGACAGGAGGATACAGGACGGCAAAGCGCCGGGTCCTGGCGGAATCCCAAACAAGGCGGTGAAAGCGGCAGCTGAAAGTCGGCCGGACATGTTTATAACCACCATGCAAACGTGTCTGGAGGAAGGTGTCTTTCCAGAAACTTGGAAACTGCAACACTTGGTGCTCCTACCGAAAAGTAAAAAACCGCCTGGAGAGCCCTCATCATATCGGCCAATATGCCTTTTAGACACTATGGGAAAGATATTGGAAAGAGTGATATACGAAAGACTGCTAACCGTAGCAGAAGAAAAAGCAGCCTTATCGAACCAACAATACGGGTTTAGAAAATCGCGCTCCACCGTCGATGCCATAAAGAGAGTAGTTGACATTGCGACGGAAGCCATAAGTGGAGAGAGATGGCGTTGGGGCACAAAGGAATACTGTGCAGTTGTAACACTGGGCATAGAGAATGCTTTTAACTCGGCAAAATGGCCAGTCATAAATAGAGCGCTTCACAGAATGAGCACCCCACACTACCTCCAGAGAATAATTTCCAGCTACCTGAGGTATGCAACAGACGATGGTGTAAAATACCACAACGTCTCAGCAGGAGTTCCACAAGGATCAGTTCTGGGGCCCCTCTTATGGAACGTCATGTACGAAGGCGTTTTGCGATTGGTGTTGCCACAACAGGTCCAGTTGATAGGTTTTGCGGACGACATTGCCCTTGTGACAGTGGCAAAATATATTCATGAGATAGAGGCAGCTACTAACGAGGCAGTGGTGAAAGTCAAAGAATGGCTGGTATCCGCTGGTCTCGAGCTAACAGACCACAAAACAGAGGCGGTTTTAATAACTAGCCGAAAAAAGGTGGAATATATGAATATAAGGGTCGGAGATCAAATTATTAGATTGAAAGACACAATAAAATATCTATGAGTTATGATCGAAAACAGGCTACAATTCAAAGAGCACGTCAAGTATTCTAGCAAAAAAGCGCCAATGCCGCAAGCAGCACTTGCTCGAATACTACCAAACATCGGAGTACCTGGATATCCACGAAGAATCTTGATGTCTAGAGTAGTCACCTCGGTCCTACTATACGCCGCCCCTGTTTGGGCCAGTATACTGACGACGAAGGAAGCGAGGAGAAAGCTGACGTCAGTCTATAGACTCTGTGCCTTGACCACCATCAGCGGTTTCCGAACCATCTCGGACGAAGCTGCTTTTGTCGTAGCCGAAATGGTTCCAATTGATATCCTTGCGGACGAGATGTTAAGAATATACAACAGGAGAACGTCAAGGCAACTGGAAACAACAGCAGTCAAGGAGATCAAGGAGGAAGAGAAAGCAACCTCATTAACCATATGGCAAACTCGGTGGGGCAACACTACGAACGGCAGATGGACGTACAAATTAATCCCATCTATCGCCACTTGGATGAAGAGAGACCACGGTGCCTGCAACTACCATCTTACCCAGTTCCTGACCGGTCATGGTGGATATCGCAAATATCTGCACCGTTTTAGACACGGCAGCTCACCGTTGTGCCCAGCGTGTCCAAACCAAGAGGAACATACGGAGCATGTGGTGTTCCACTGTAGACGCTTCAACGAAGGAAGATCCAATCTCCTAGGCCCGCAAGATCTCATAGAGCAGATGCTATGCTCCGAGGATAACTGGATGGAGATAAGCGCATATGTGACCAAAGTGCTACTCGAACTTAGAAGCATCGAGAAAGTAAGACAAGCACAAATAGCCGACATGGAGAGAGCAGCTTAAAAAAGCATAAAGCTAACCAGCCCCGCGAAGTAATACCTAACGGCAGTCCCGCGGGGAGAGTGGTTGACGGGAGCGAGGGTGTGGTTTAGTACGCAGGCGTGCGACTTGGAACCGTCGTTCCAGATACACGAATCGTGCATGCTAGTAGCACGGGCTGCTAGTATCTATGAATATTCCACATTCGTTGACGCATCAAAAAAAAAAAAAAAAAAAAAACAACGACGCAGATTATCAGACGCCAAAGACGTGATCTACGTTTACTACCGCACCCAAGACCGGTCTTGTGCGATTTCTTTCCCACCATCCCTCCATCCAAATAGTTAGAGAACATTCGAACTAACCCTGTCTACACTATCTTTAGATGCCCCCCCCCCCCCCCCCCCCACCACTTTTTCTTTTTCAGATATCTCGAGACCGAGCCCAACATCCTCACGGATGTGGATGATTCTGGTTATCGCAAGATGACCAGAATCCAGAGACAAGATGAAGGACACATCTGTCCTTGTCTCGCCAAAGTCGGCCTCTCGCCACCCATTTTTTTTTGATTCGTGATCAGTTGGAATCCAGGGGCCAAGGCAACGGCAAAAAAAAAAATAAACTAATTATATAAATAAAATCAAAGCACATTTCATCTTGGACACAAGGCCGAAAGACCCGGAAGCCCCACCAACCAAGGTAAGAAAACCAATTAAACAAAATATAACCCATAACAATTGTAGGGTTATATTTTGTAGAGATTTGTTTTACTTACCTCAGAGCCAAAGCCTGCCAAATTAAAAGGCGATTTTAATAATTTTATTTTATTATTTTATTTGTTGTGGCCGTTCTGACCTCCGGATCCAAACTGCTCTAGAATCCAAAATGCACTCCCCTTTTATACTCTGTGGCAACAGAGATTTGTTAAAAATGTTACTTAAAAATTCCAAGAAGCCCAAACAAAATTTTGTGTGCTTCAATTGGAATAGGATTCCTGGAAGTGTATACGAATTTTATTTGAACAAATTCCCGGAAAGAGAAATCATGAAATGCATTTAGTATTACGCATTTCATAATTTCAATAGTTATAGGGAATTGAATCAATGCACGACAAATGGACTTTCGTTTAATTTTGTCGTGCATATGATTCAATTGGATTGGGATGTAAGGTACTTGGAAATTGAATCAATGCGCAACAAATTAACTTGTGGTTTAAATCTATCGTGCATAAGATTCAATTGTATTGGAATTATAGGTAAATGGGTGAGAGTAGTGATTTAGGATCACTACACAATACTCTCGCGTGATGCAATTCAACGGACAAACTAAAATGGGTGAACTCGTTTACCCCTACTTGTGCTAAGGAACGTTTCGCTGGGTTACAGTTGACACTCCATCGGTGGATTGATAAAATATCGCTGTACATTGAACCGGCTGAATGAGTACAAACCCTCGGCTCAACGAATCTTCGGCTCAAGATGCCGTCATCATTACTATCCCCTGTGGGAATCAGTGGACATGTTAATGATCTTACATATTTCACAGTGTAAAAATGTAAATCAGTACAAGAAATGGTGTTAGGTAATTATAAATATAATGTACAAGTACGCATTATATTATAGTGGGGTGTAGCGATCCTAAATCGCCCCACCCCCCATCCAAATCCCCAACATACCTAAATAATCCCATCCAAATCTCCAATACCCAAATCTTAATTTCATATTGAATCATATGAGCGATAAATTAAACCAAAAGTTAATTTGTCGCGCATTGATTCAATTTCACATTAACTCATACCCCAATCCAATTGAATCATATGCACGATAAATTTAAACCAAAATCCATTTATCGTGCAGTGATCCAATTCCCCATAACCCTGACATCATGAAATGCTTAACCCAAAATGCATTTCACGATTCCCCTTCCAGGAATTTATCCAAATAAATTCTTAACCATTTCCTAGAACACAATTCCAATTGAAGCACACAAAATCTTGTGTGTGCTTCTTGGAATTTTCACATTAAAAAAGTTGACAATTCTCAACGCAAAATAGGATAAAAGGGCGACAAATTTCAATTTCGAGATGAGTCAAGTTCCAAGAGGGCAGAGCGCCGGTCGAACGATCAAACATTTTTTATCCAACCTTCTAAGTTGAAAAACAACAAATAAAATCAAAATTAGTAAAAGCAAAAAGCAACGATTTTCATTCAATTTGTGAGGAATAATTCCTACTTGACTGGACAAATAAAAGTAAGAAAAGGCGGTTCCAGCCGATTTGCGAGGCGGTAAATTCCTACTTGACTGGACAAATAAAAAGTAAAGGGAAGACGGTTCCATCCGATTTGCGAAGCGGTAAACGGCCCTCCTGCCCAGAAACTTCCAAGAAGACCAGAAGGCGTCCACCCCAGTAGGTAAGCCATACATTCCCGTTTATATTGCCCCACAGACATAACGATGGTGCCTCAACATGGGTAATTTGGTGTCCTAACTGTTACAGTCGGAAAAATGTATACATATTGGGCCTTAACTGTATGCCCAGTTTCAATATACAGTAAAAAAGAAAGTACGAAGCTTAATATGAATTATTTATATTTGTATCGGGTTCTCCAACAGGGACTTGACAACTTTGAATTTAATTTGTGATGGCATCCTTTCGCGGTGGCCATATGAATGAAGTCGAGTTCCATTCATAAATGTTTTGATTGTACTTCAAGCCGATAATAAAGTTTTTGAAATATCTTAAATGGTTTGTGTTTTATTTAAAAAAAAAAGTTGTCAAGTCCCTATTGGAAAACCCGACAGAAACCACCAAAATCGGAAATATAAAACACATTCAATTTTTTAAAATTATGTTGTATAAATGACTTCTGTCTGCTCAAAAACACGTTGACAAGTTGCTCTCGGAATGACGTTGATTTCGTATAAAACTGGTCTATTGCTGTCAGGGTAATAGACTCTTGATTTTGAGTTTCCCAGCGAGCGTGATATGAATTTCTCGGGAAACATTTCATTCCACAGGTCCTTAGATTCTGGATCAGTGTAACAGATGGCACCCATCTTGTTATAGCCTTCAAATTTTTGAAGAACTGAGATCAAGCTCTCCTGAAGTATCTGACAATAATTCTCCGCTTTCGCTGTCATGGCAAGTCTATTTTCATTAAAAAAAAAAAGTATCGTATAATTATTTCCTTAGTTAAAATTGGAGCTTAGACAACTTGCTTATGACTATGGAGCGTACGTTCGTGCTTCTGTAGCGGTTCTACGAACCGCCACAACCAAGCTTTCCGCCAAGGAACATACTTACCTTTATCCATTACACGTGCCCACAGACGAGTTTCCTAAAAGTCCTTACTTCCGCCTGAAACAAAAGGTAAC
Source organism: Microdon myrmicae (assembly GCA_963931805.1). Lineage (NCBI taxonomy): Eukaryota > Metazoa > Arthropoda > Insecta > Diptera > Syrphidae > Microdon > Microdon myrmicae. Next base: position 117,991,276 of record OZ007499.1, read on the forward strand.
ATTCCAAATACCCCAACATTGAATTCAATAGTAAAATCAATCGAATTTAACGTTTAAAATTTTCTAATATTGAATTCAATTCATCCATTCAATTCAAATCCATTTACGTAATTTCATCTAATCAATGCAATTCCCTAAAACCACAAGCAGCATGATGCATGTCTCCTCTTGTAGCTAATAGCAATTAGCACCTCTAATTCCTTGCAAGATCCCAAAACCGAAAAGCGCACGTGTCCAAACAAAGCCATTGTGAAAAAACAGCAATGGACTAAAACGCTGTTCTCATAGGGAAAAGCAAATATAATTATCACAACCGAAGATAATTATTGTGGCCAAAAAGGGATCGCTAGGAACAATAAACCACACCAAAGTTACACCGATCGATTCAACAGAAGGTGTGAACTCCGGGTTCCCAGGAAGATCTTCGGCCACACAGGCAGCAACATACGCGTCTGTGTGTGCGGGTGCAACCACACATCTGGCCTGTGACAAAACAGGAAACCGAGGACAAAGAATAGTCTACTTGGAGAACTCTCGAAACGAGGAGTTCATTTAGGGAGTTCGCAGGAAGTGTTCACAAGGAAGGTCGCGCAACGTGTGTAAAAAAAAAACCTAGAGTGTCATCCAACGTCGAAATCGAATTAATGTGCTACCGGAAAGCTCGTGGTTAGATCGTTAATTTGCTATCCGAAAGTTCGTCATATGCATACAATAGAAGACAAGTGTAAAAGGGGAAGAAATCCGATGCGGACCTGATGTTGTAAAGAAAGAAAATATTCTAAAAAAGGTGACGGTTCAATCCTAAGTATCTGATTCTTATGTGCGTCCCTAAGTGGATGAACTAATCCTAAAGCCGTAGTAATTTATGTGTTAATAAGAACAAAATGTACTAACAATAAAAATAAAAATTAAAGATAGATCTCAGTGTTTTAATCGTGTTGTTTCGCGCCGTTGTGTTCTCTGTGTTAACAGTGTTCGACGGAACACTGCATCATCAAATATTTGAAAACGACATTCAAATCCGCCAAACTTCTGTTGGGGCGTATGCTGATATGTCCAAACATACAGGGCAAAGTCCCTGCTTTCAACCTGGTGAAGGCCAAGACGATCCTTGTCCTCGTCCAATCCAAGTTGACATGCAGTCTCCACGTGACACCCCTGGATAGCTACTTTGGCACCCGCCAAGTAGTGAACCAAAGCATGCAGCGACATCCCGGGAAAGGTTGGCGCAAGGCTAATAACCTTGCCAGGTAAAACAAATTATTATGGACAATTTACCAAGTCTCGGATAAGGACCGGACACCGGTGGAGAGACTTGTTAAATAAGGCCAAGACCGGATCCCGGTTGTAGTGCCGATGATGATGATGATGTCATTGTAGCCCTTCTTGGCGGTATCAATCGCCTGGTTGCACACGTTTCTGATTCGAACAAAATTCGTTCTGATAGCATTGGTGGGATTGGAGTGCCATTGTTTAAAAGCTTTTCTTTTTCCGCTGCAATTTGCTCGCATTTTTTATCAAACCAAGGTTTATCAGATAAATTTCGTTTGATGGAATGCGGAATGTAAATCTTCACCCCGAGAAGAATAATCTCTGTGACCAACTTGACGCATGCATCGACATCGGAGTCTCCAAAGCACACCTCCAAACACGGAAAGGATGTCAGGAAATCTCACAAATCGTCCCAGTTAGCAGCCCCGTACCTCCATACACGGCAAAGCCGCCCAGGTCGGTTATTCGTTTGAAATACAAGTGGTTGCGTGGCCGATACCAGGCAGTGATCTGAGTTTCCCAGTTCCCCAGCAACCTCCACGGTATTAGTGCTCGGCTCGAATGTCAAAAACAGATCCAGGGTGTTCCCATAATCATCTCGGGCATCCGGCACTCACGTTGGTTCCTCCACGAGTTGAGTCAAGTCGTGGCTAACAGCGAACATCTCCGCCAGCCTCGCAGCCCCGTCGGTTCTGTTAGAATGCACCAACCAGACGCAATTGTGTACATTAAAATCGCCAAGGACAACAATTTCAGGAGCCGGATGGTTAATCTGTATCCAGTCGACGGTATGTGAAAGATATTGGAAAAATATGGCTGGTCGATCATCATTCGGGGAGCGGTAAAGGCAACAAAGAAATTTAACAGAATTCCTCAGCACGACCCTCAACCATATTATATTCGTGTTATTGGGTTCCAAAGCCATCCTCTGGCAAGCCAGATCGAACCCCGCGAAGACGTAAACTGTATCCTGAGCAATGAAGATACGTCGAATCAGTTGACGAATCGAACTGGGTCTCGGTTAGGGCAAGGATATCAGGTTTCTTGTTTGCCAATATTGGTGGGCAGCGTTTACATCGGTATTGATGACACCTATGCCCCTGATGTTACAAAATGCCATTACCAGTCGAGCGTGGAGAAAGCCTCGAGAGCATGCCCCATTATGCGATGACGAATTTCTTAAAGTTCGGTTATTTATAATAATATCGGCATGATGTTCCCCCTGACATAGTCCCGCCCAGAGACCCTAATGGGCAACTACTTTACCTCCGGAATTCTTTATATCAGAAGGTACCATCGTGACATATGTCTGTGTCAGTTCGGGCCATCAGTCATACATTCGAAACATATTCGACGATTTCTCCCGGCGATATCGCGGAATGTATAACGTGACGGGGTGGAATTGTGGAGGAAGAAGTATGTGTACAGGCGTACTGCACCGGGTTCCCTTCTTCCTGCATCATAATTACCATAAAGATCACTGTTCCGCTGAATATCGCAGCAAATGCGAGCACCAAAATTGTCCACAAAAACTTGTCTCCAAAGGAAGAGAAACTGCTCACCCCATCCAGCACAGGAAATAAAACACACGAATTGATTGGTGATCACCTTTTTTACTTTTATTGTTTCTTGCAACTATTGTTTCTTTTATTTAATTTACACTATTGTATTTAAACCGGGGACACTAGAAAAATTACTTTTGATTGAATATTTTTGCTATTTACTTAATCTGACCAAACGCGTTCGCGTCCCCGCAGTGCTACGGGGAGCGGGGGTGGACACGACCTGCTAGTTCGGTGGATGGGATAAGACTCCCCGAGGGTTGGAATCTGGCTCTTCATTCACCCTCGATTTGGTGGTGGCGAATATGCTCTCGGCTTAGGATACGTGTACTTACCACAAGAGAAACGTAAAGGCTCTCTTTGTGAAATAGAAAACCAGATCTCGTAATGAAGACCATGGTGGTATGGGTGTATGAGTGATCGTGAAGATCATCCTGTTCAACTCATGCGCGAAGGCCATGGAAAAAAAAGCTGAAAAACTGTAAGGACGAAGGGATCGTATAGGCCATTGTTTACGATATGCATGGTAGCTATAATAGACGACACTGCGTCGGCGAAATGGTGCTAATGACTTTTTCTATTTACCCAGTGGGAAATGTGTATCGCGTCTATTACCGGCGGTGGCTTGTCGTCAGATTAGGGATCGTGGTCGGGTATATAGCAGCTGTATAAATACCCGCATTGTAATTAGGCTGGTGATGCTAAAGGAATCTAGGTATATGATGGGTGATCGTGTACCACATTTTGCTGGGCAAAGGTGATTGAATTTGTATACATGATTTCATGCGAAGGAATTTGCTTTATGACTCTAGACGCAAGATGTAAGTATTTGGTTTTGTCCTATGGACAAAGAGCTGCCGAGGTCGTGGAAATGCCAGGGACATGTGGTGTGCACATCTACAGCGGAATTCCATGGTGGTACAAGGGTGCCGAGTAGTTTTGGATTCATTAGGCCCGCATGATATGAAGAATTCTTGTAGGTATTCTGGGAAATGCATTAACATATAAGAAAGAATTCTTATATGGAATTTAATGTAATGCTTGAATGCATTAAATGTCCTTGGAAAAGGAAATGTTTTGATGCGGGGATTGTTGCAGGTGCTAATACTATTGCATTAGCAAAGAACAATGGGGTTATGGGAGCTTCGGGACTGGAGGCTTTTAGGTAATTTGGGAAGGTGAGTAGTGGCGTTTATGGGAACCGCCATAGTATCTAACCTTGGGGCCGACTACCACCTAAACCAACCTTCTCGAACCAGTCCATCAGCCAAGCTCCGAAAGATGGCCAGGGATTTCTTCCGACCTTTTTACGGAGCCTATAGCTTGATGGGGTGGTAATTCACCGAGCGACAAGGCGTTAGAGCCCCACCTACCATCCGCCCTTTAGTCGCCTCTTACGACAAGCGTGAGTATAGGTATTCTATAGCCCTACTCACAGGGCTGAATACATAAATTTGCGACGGATGGTTCTCTTGATCTGAGTCGTGTTTATTTTCTACTGTCGTCAACCATTAAAAAATACGGGGACTTTTCAGCCCATGTGGTAATCCCTGAGGAAATACTGCTAATCCCGATAGTCCTGTTCTTGGGAACTTTTTCAGCTTCTGTATTTTTTTTTTGTGCTTTCAAAATTGAAGTTTTAACAGGTCTAATCTAATGCACACGCAACCCTGGAGGAAGAAGCAGCAAGAATGTGGAAAACACACCACTAAAAGAAGATGGAAAAACCCATCAGCGCCGTGTGTGTAGACAAAGGCATTCGCATAGCAATCGCGGCTTATGTAGCGAGTTGAAACATCTTCCCCAATATGCGACAATGGTCAAATAATTCCGACCTCTGACTTTTGTAACCTTTACTAACGTAGCTTTAAATGGTCCCAAAACGCTATTAAGTCAGTTCATTACAATATCTGTTGTTCGTATCTACAAATGACAATTAAGATTACCCAAACAGTATTCATTTAATTCATCTCTCATCATCCACATCTTTAGCCGACTAAAGGTTATCTATTTTATCAGCTAATCAATCTCACTGCAATATTGCCTTGGCTTCCATTAGCCATGGAAGTTCGTAACAATCAAGCATGACTAGCCGGTTAAATAGAGTAGTATCAGCCAAAGGAAAAACCGGTGCAACATAAATGAAAATCTCAACGTGAAGTAAGGCAGAGGTAGAGGTCAATACAATAAAATAAATTTATCATAATTTTCGAGGTAGAGGTCTGGCATGGTTATCTGAATCTCATTTACATTTGATATTGAAAACTGGCGTTCAAGAATCAACGCCTTGGGATCTTTTCTAACTTGAATTCATCCATCGGCAAGCGATGTGTAAACAATAGGTAAACTATCAAAGCTCTGCTTTTGATGGCCTTAGGTACAATCATACAATCGTTATTACATCTTTCCGTTTATATTCCATTAGAGATTGTTTCAAATGGGAGGGTGGAGTGGTAATTGTTTTGGTCTATTATGACTTTTTTTCATTTATTTCTATCAAAAGCTAAGATTACGTATTCGTCTCTAATGTCTCAGTAACACTTCCAATGAGAATACGGGAGCCTGATATTGTGTAGAAAATCTGCATTCAACTTGATGGCTCTCTTAAAAGTAAAAATTTGCGCCGGTGGGTTGAACGTGTTAAATTTGTGATAAAGCATAAGACTTGTGCAACGTCTTGAGTACATATTCACTTTCTCCATGAATGCGTAGCTTTTGCTGAACTACGATGAAATTAAATCAAAATGGATGCCCATTAAATTTCTCGTGTTAAGCATTTAATTTACCATAAGGATTAACCTTTCTTATCCCTTAGATAAGTTTTTTTTTGTGCTTGCGCGTGCAGTTTACCTGTTGCCGAGAGCTGCAATTATGTAAGTATGCAGAAAAGTATCTAAGAGAAGACGTTGTATGAATAATTTAAAAGAGGCTGCGTTAAAACTTTTAGACCGCGGTGGTTACAATATGTCGTTTCAAATCCATTGCTTTTATACATGATTCGGTTTTCTTCTCTTTTTTATATATAACTACTGGTCTCAGGAAAGCCGGACGTATAGCTTTGAGTCAGCGCCCTAAGATGCTATTAGACAGCTATTGGAGTTGTATTTTGAATAGCTGCAAATATCTATAATATGCTGGAGGCGAATCGAAGAGGACTGAGCGGAACTATAATTCCTTTGATAGAATGAGATTGGCAAAGACTCGATTAGATAGTTTAAGTGAATGTTCGTCTTCTAGCTGAGCTGGAACCACACTATTAATTCCAATTGAAATTTTAATCACATCTAATTTAGTTACTCTATTTTTAAACCTTCCAAGCATTCGCGGTGTATTTTTTTATTCGTACCCATATGTGGAAGTTGTATTCAATCTAGGCCTTATGATGAGTGTTCATGTGAAGTACATATTTATTAGATAATTTCAAGAGCCAAGAGTCTATATTTCTAGGGTACTGGAAAACTGGTTAATGTTGCGTGAAAACATGAAGAGTTCATACATGCGAATACGTATTTTCCACCCTATTTTCTAACTTCATGTACAACAGAAAATCAAGCACAAAATGTTGCGATAACGTCTTTTATATATCCGGTTTTCCAATAGGGACTTGACAACTTTGAATTTAATTTGTGAACGCACCCTTTCACTAATCATCAAGCTGTCCTGTCAATTTATTCAGTACACTCAACATTTTTATCATGGTTAAGTACACGAACAAACAACGTCTGCAATTTAACTACCCTGTAATTTGGCCCTGTGAGTAGGTCGTTAGAATATAATCACAGCTAGGCCGGCTTGTCGTGAGAGGCGACTAAAGGCCGAGTGGTAGCCGGGGTCCCAATGCCCTGTGCGCCCGGTGAAATAGTACCCCATCAAGCTTTAGGCTCCGTGAAGTGGTCGAAAGAAATCCCTGGCCATCTTTCGGAGCTTGGCTGATGGCCCGGTTCGAGAAAAGTTTGATATAGGTGGTAGTCGGTCCCAAGGTGAGATACCACCCCGTCACGTTATACATTCCGCGATATCGCCGAGAGAAATCTTCGACGGTGTTTCGGATGTGTGACTGGTGGCTCGGACTGACACGGAGATAAGTCACGATGGTGCCTTCTGATATAAAGAATTCCGGAGGTAAACTAGTCTCCCATTCGTATCTCCGGGTGGGACTATGTCAGGGGAACAGCATGCAGATATCATGTAAATAATGGAACTTTGAGTGGTTCGTCATCGCATAACCGGGCTCACTCTCGAGGCTCTGCCCACGCTCGACTGTTAACGGCATTTTGTAACATCAGGGGCATCGGTTTCACCAATATGAATGTAAACGCCATCCACCAATATTTGCAAACAACGAAACCTGATATCCTTGCCCTAACTAAGACCCAGTTCGATTCGTCAACTGATTCGACATATCTTCGTTGCTCAGGATACGACTTAAATTTGAGATTCCGTTTTAAGGGCGGAGTCTGCGTCTTCGCGCGGTCCGATCTGTCTTGCCAGAGGATGGAGGCGTTGGAACCCAATAATATGGCCATCATATGATTGAGGGTCGTGCTGAGGAATTCCGTTTTTCTTTGTTGTCTTTACCGCTCCCCGAATGATGATCGACCGGCGACATTTTTCGAACGTCTTTCATATACCGTCGACTGGATACAGATCAACCACCCAGCTTCTGAAATTGTTGTCCTTGGCGATTTTAATTTGCACAATTCCGGCTGGTTGTTACATTCTAACAGAACCGACAAGGCTGGGAGGCTGGCGGAGATGTTTGCTGTAAGCCACAACTTGACTCAACTCGTCGGGGCGCCAACGCGAGTGCCGGATGCCCGAGGCGATTATGCGAACACCCTGGATCTGTTTTTGACATCCGAACCGAGTATTTATACTGTAGAGGTTTCTGCACCACTGGGAAACTAAGATCACTGCTTGGTATCTGTCGCGCAAGCACTTGCATATATATGGAAGTATGGGGCTGCTAACTGGGACGATTTGCGAGATTTCTTCGCATCCTTTGCATGGTCCGAGGTGTGCTTCGGAAACTCCGATGTTAACGCTTGCGCAGAGTCGGTATCAGTCATTATTCTTCTGGGGATGGAGACGTATATTACACATCCCAGCAAACGAAGTTCGTCTGATAAACCTTGGTATGACAACAAATGCGAGCTGGTTACAGCGGCAAAAAAAAGAGCTTTTAAGCAATAGTGCTCCAACCCCACCGATGTTAACAGAAGGAATTTTGTTAGAATCAGAAACGCGTGCAACCAGGCGATTAATACCGCGAAGAAGGCTCACAACGACAGGGTGATCAATAAACTCCTTCGGTGCCCAACTGGTTCGCGCTCCTTCTGGTCAATGGCAAAGGCTGTCAGCGGTAACTTCGCATCCTCCTCTTTCCCTCCATTGGTGACAGACAGCGGGACGTTAGTCAAGAATGCAAAGGATAAAGCTATTGCGTTCGCGAATTTATTTTCCGCGAAATCAAACCTCGACCCCTGCATTTTGGAGCCACCTGTGATCTCGCCGGTACTGTCTTCCATGCGGGATGTGAGATTTCGTCCGCGCACTATTCAACGCATTCTACGTGAACTGGATTGTAGGAAGGCAACCGGCCCGGACGGAATACCAGCAATATTGGCTTTTACATTTTCATAAAATCCCTTCGCGGCTGTAATTTACAGGCATTCAATATCACAGTCCCCTTCCAATCTTTCCCTTTTTCTCATACTGTACTTTTTTTTTTTTATTATTAGACTTCTCTCGGGAGAGACGAACCTATAGCGCCGAGTGGGCGCCCCGAGATGCCATCAAATAACTGTTGCAGTACTTTTTGAACAGTTGCAGGTTGTAACGCTCCGGGAACATTCGCATGGGAAGGGAGTTCCACAGCTTCCACGCTCTGTAACGAAACGAGTTCTGATGCAGGGATGTTCGCGCCGTCGGGAGATTAACCACAAACGCACAAAGGCAACCGGCCCGGACGGAATACCAGCAATAGTCCTTAAGAACTGTGCTCCAGAACTATCGCCGGTTCTTGGCAGACTCTTCCGCTTATCTTATGCACGGAGGACCTTTCCTGCCTGCTGGAAAATCGCTCGAGTTCAGCCAATCCCAAAGACGGGAAAAAAGTGTCTCCCACAAAATTACCATCCGATAGCATTACTGTCTATTTTATCTAAGGTAATGGAAAAAGTCATCAATACAGAGTTGGTTAAGTATTTGGAGTGCAACGGTCTTCTGAATGATCGTCAATACGGATTCCGTGGCAGGCGGTCCACAGGAGACCTTTTGACACTTATAACCGATATATGGATATCTGCGATTGAATGGTATGGTGAGTCAAGGGGGGTCGCATTGGATATTTCCAAGGCTTTTGACCGCGTCTGGCACGGAGCATTGCTGAGCAAACTTCGTTCATATGGACTTTCCCAACAGTTTTGCGACTGGACGAGGAGCTTCTCCGAGAATCGATCGGATCTGTATCCTGTTAATTCGGGGGTGCCCCAAGGTTCTATTTTGGCTTCAACCTTGTTCTTGCTTCACATAAATGATTTGTTGGAGACAACGGATAACAAAGTGTCCAGTTTTGCGGATGATAGTACGCCTTTTTCCTCCTTTTCGAGTGTTCGGCCGATTGGTACATCTGCGTCGCATCAACTGAGATGTAGACAGATTGACTCTCTAAATCAGGATCTAGATAGGGTCCTGCAGTGGGGAAGGGCCAATCTCGTCGACTTCAATGCAGCGAAGTCACAATATACAACATTCACGAAGAAAAGTAGAGCATTGGTTCCACAGCTGATGATGAATGGACGGGCCCTCGAGGCTGGGGGAAGTTTGAAATTGCTCAGCGTCACGGTCTGTGGGAATGTATCATGGCATAAACACGTGTCGAGTATCGCCAGGTCAGCTTCAGGAAAACTGAGTTATCTTTTTAGAGCCAAGACCGGCCCAACTTCTTCTCCTATATAAATTCCAAATTAGACCCGCGCTCGAATATTGCTCTCATGTTTGGAGCTCGGCTCCTAAACATACCCTCGACCTACTTGAGAGCATACAGAGACGAGCGATCTGCCTGATCGGGGACTCGGCGCTGACGTCGGGACTACAGTCGCTATCACATCGAAGTCGCGTAGCCGACCTCTGTCTGTTTTACAGATATTATCACGGGTGCTGTTCTTCGGAGATTCTTGGTATTGTTCCACGCAATTCGGCTTATATGGGCTCCACAAGACAATCCGACGGATCGCACCCGTTTGTTTCCCACGATAATATTACCCTAGCCAAAGTAGCGTCACTTCGACTTTTTCCAGACCATCTATTCGCTTGGGATCAATGATCTCTTCTTACAGGTGAAGACCTACAAAACGTTTTCCTCTCCTTCACAATTCTGTCTATCCATAGTTCAATGCACTCTAAGATCACCACAATCACCGCACTAGGTCAGTGGATCATTCTCAGAGGCTGCATTAGTACACACACACTAAGCCAGATCAACCCTGGGTTATTGGGCTTTCCTTCTGGTTTCTTCATCCTTTCTATGCCCATCAACGTCGAATGAATACGCAAGTATTTTATCCACCTCGATGAGCGTAGAGAATTGAAGCAGGCACAAGAGAGCGCGATTACCATTGGCTGATCGTTGTGCAAAATTGAAAATTCGAATTTCATCCCTAATTCCAGTTAGTCAAATCTCAACCATTGTCGAGCTTGGGTGTGTGCACACGCGATCGATTTTTATCACGAGTCTGTCGGGTTTTATTTTGGAGCCTCTGATCAGAATTAAAAAAAGAAAACCAAAAGGTATAATAATGTTGAGATGGTGATGCGTTTAGTTCGGAATTCAAGTGCCTAAAAGCTAGAAAAACAAAAACAAATATATGTATACAAAGCAACAAAATCTATTTAAACTCAATAGATGTCAAACATTTGAATTTTAATTTTCCCATGCTATAGTCGTTAATGTCAAAGACAAAAAAAAATACATTAAAGTAGGCAGTGATAGTGAATGTAATTTATAAAATAATATTAAGTAAAACCAAATAAAAAAAAACATTTATACAACATAACAACCCCTGTATGTTAAATATACTTCCCTACTTCCTGTGAACAATTTTTCGGTGGACAAGTGTTGGGGGATTAGTGAAACTAGTGCCAGTGTTCGGCATACCAACTACAACCTCCACAGTTGTTCGTTCGTGTACTTAACCATGATGAAAATGTAGAGTTTACTGAATAAATTGACAGTGACAGTTCGATGATTAGTGAAAGGGTGCGCTCACAAATTAAATTCAAAGTTGTCAAGTCCATATTGGAAAACCCGATCTGTATTGGTTTTGAATGCCTAGATATTAAATGTCAGAGTACATTGCAGGCGAACGGTGGGGACATGGATAAGGGAAGGAGGTATTGATGTATGTATTGTAGATCTGAATGCCTGGACATCACAACCAAGAGGAAACATATGACCAGGTAGAACATTAAGGATTCGTGTGGTTCGGCTAAAGAATGACTCTTTTTTTTACACTAACGCGCGCACAAAAGGGGATTTTGAAGTACCCTTAAATGTCAGAGCATTGTGCGAGCGGATGGAGGGAAAGCAGATAAGGAAAGGATGTATCGACGTATATTGGTCTTGAATGCATATACATCATAATTCTATATTTATGTGTGCGCCTAAAGTTGACTTTCAACGTAAACTAATGCGCATTCACAGATTGACAGGTATCGCGGGAAAATATCTGAAGAGGCGGAACACATTCAGCAAGTTCACTTGAACAACGACTGTGATAATACCTATAGAAAAGGGCAGACATGATACGTTGCGCCTATGTTCTAACGACGGAATTAAGCGACTTACGGCTGCGTCCCTAATAAGTTTCACTGCTCGTTTTGCATCCTATCGACCACGTGTAGTGCAGATTTGGATGCATCATCATCATCATCATCATCGGCACTACAACTGGGATCAGGTCTTGGCCTTATTTAACAAATCTGAGGCTTGTTAAATTTGCCATAATAATTTGTTTTTTCGGACAAGGTTATTAGCCTTGCGCCAAAGATTTGGATGCACCTGACCTACTGTCTAAGTTGAATTCCATTTTGGGACGACTGTACACCTTATAAATAGTGGCCAGATTGGGTGGAGTGCAGTATCTTTTGCATCCCTTAAGGAACCCCATACATTTGGCTGCACCTTTCACGGCTTCCAAAAAGTGGTCATTCCAATTAAACGTCGAATTAATTCGAGTGCCCAGAATAATTTCAAAAAGTAGTAAAGTTAACCAGTCCTCTCGGTCCCCTCATTGGACCCCTCTCAGTTTCTTTCTGTAAATGTACTTCAAGTAAAAAGTATACATCAACAAAATACTCACAACCTGCTTGCTTAAACACCATAGCAGAAACGAAATTGGTGGAATAACAGTACAATTCTGCAAAATTATAATTACTATTACAACTTATTGGCCCGTAGGAACCAGGGAGTTCATGACCTCATCGACTCGACTCCGATCTCCTCAAGGTCAAACATAACACTGTCCTCCCATCTCCGTCGCGGACGTTCGGCTGGTCTCTTTCCCATTGGTCTACCGTCAAGAATGCTACGCACGGTCCTATCGTTGCCCATTCGCGCCACATGTCTGGCCCATCTTAATCCTCGCGACTTGATTACTCTCACTATTGTAGATTTGCGGCATAGCTCTTCCAATTCGTGGTTGTGGAGTTTCCTCCATTGTCCTGCCTCCTCGTCATATTTGCCACCAAAGATACCCCTTAGGACTTTATTCTCGAATACGCGGAATTTGTTTTCTTCCCGTTTTGTGAGACCCCATGTTTCGCATCCGCGGCGCAAGGCTGATAACTTTGCCCGTAAAAATAAATTATGGAATTTTAACAAGCCTCGGGACTTCCTAAATAAGGCCAAGACCAAATCCCGGTTGTAGTGCCGATGATGATGATGATGTTTCGCATCCGTATAGAGCAACCGGCATGATAGTTCTATAGACACGGAGCTTTATGTTAAGTGACAGCAGTTTGGATTTGACTACGTGCCAACTAGCGTTGCCGGAATGCAGTATTTTGTTAATTTCCTTCGACATTTCGTTACGGGCCGTCAGTATTATTCCCAGATATTTAAATTCTTTAACTTTTTCAAATATCTTGCCTCTGGCATTGATGTGTTCCCTGAGGTCTACCCGCTCTCGCCGTAATCATGTTTTTTGTTTTGTGTTCATTTATTTCTAGACCCACCTCTTCTGCCGCTTGGATGATGATTTCACAGTTTTTACTCACAGTTTCTAACTTATCGCCCAGAACGGCGATGTCATCCGCATATGCGAGCACTTGTGTGACCCCATTCAGGGATGATCCGGCCATGTTATCGTCTTGTACCTTTCTGATGACATACTCAAAAATTATAATGAACAAATTATTTGAAAGAACCCGTATTTGAGTCACTAACAAACGCGACCGCTTGACCGGCATTACATTCCAAAATATAAATTATAAAATTTTAATATTTAAAAGTTAATAAAAAACATCAACCTGGAATATAAAACGAATGGAGGTTTGTTAAAACAGCAGTTGCTTGCGATTGTGATATTTGCATCCCGTACTGATGAACTACTGTCGAAGATTATTCGCAGGGTAAACATTTACCCAATCATGGGTAAACACACAAAGTCCAGCGGTATATGCAACTCAAAAGACGATTAGTTTCCATCCGTATATACTATGCCATGATTGCAATGACTTATAAATCAGGTGTAAATAGTATTTGAAAAATTACACATCATTCTGCAGGGTCGAATATATAGAAGAATTGCACTAACCACTTATAAAGTCGATTGTTTTTCGAAAGAATCCTTCACAAACCGTCGACGAAGACGGTCGATTTTTCTAAAATTAGAAATGGAATCATACACTAACTGATTTTTTTAAAATTGAAAACAGAATCGCACACTAACCGTTCACCAAAACTGTTGTTTTTTAACAACGTCAACAGGCGCGGTTATTCTCAAAGTCTTTGTTCGTTGAGAAAATTTCCCATCACTGTTGTTTTTTCAAAGAAGATAAAAATGGTCGATTTTTGTAAAATTAAAAAGAGAATTGTACAATAATAGTTTACCAAGACTATTGTTTTTTCAATGAATGCTTCACAAACCGTCGCTAAAGACGGTCGATTTTTCAAAAGTTAAAAACAGAGGCTTACACTAACCGATTTTTCTGAAATTAAAAACAGAATCATACACTAATCGTTTACCAGGACGGTTGTTTTGAAAACGATTTTTTAAAGACCTTATTCGTTGAGAAAATTTCCCATCGGATTTGTTTTATCGCAAAAACCATAAATTTTTCTAAAATAGAAAATAGAGTCGAACACTAAGTGGTTTCCATGGTGATTGTTTTATCAAAGAGCCTCTAAGAAACCGTCGGCGAAGACAGTAGATTTTTGTAAAATTTAAAAGGGGCGTACACTCACTGTTTGGTTCCTCGATAGTATAGTGGTTAGTATACCCGCCTGTCACGCGGGGGACCGGAGTTCGATTTCCCGTTGGGGAGCCTCTGGCGCAAGACTAATGACCTTGCCCGGAAAAAACAAATCATTATGGAAAATTTAACAAGCCTCAGGACTTGCTAAATAAGACCAAGACTAGTTCCCGGTTGTAGTGCCGATGATGATAATGACACTCACTGTTTACCAAGACAGTTTTTTTTTTAATGCTTCTAAAACCGTCGACAAAAACGGTAAATTTTTTTAATAATTAAAAACAAAGACGGTCAAAAACCATCGACAAAGACGGTAAATTTTCTAAAAACAAAATAGAGTCGAACATTCAGTGGATACCAAGATTATTGTGTCATCAATGAGTCCTTCACAAACTATCGATGAAGACCATTTTTTCTAAAATTAAAAATAGAGTCGAGCACAAAGTGTTTAATAAGATGGTTGTTTTGATAAAGAGTGTTGCAGAAAACGCCGACAAAGGCGGTCAATTTTTCAAAAATTTAAAATAGAGTCGTACACTAACTGTTTGCCAAGACCGTTGTTTTTTTAATGAGTTGTTACAAAACCGGCGACAAAAACGATCACATTTTTTCAACTAAAAACAAAGACGTTCAGTAACGATTTGTTAAGATGATTGTTTTTTCAAAGAGTCCTTCACAGATCATCGACAAAGACGGTCGATTTTTCTAAAATTTAGAACAGAGTTGTGCACTAAGTTGTTACCAAGATGGTTGTTTGATCAAAGAGCCCTTTAGAAACTGTCGAGAATGACGGCTAATTTTTCTAAAACTAAAAACAGAGATGTTCAATAAGCGTTTGCTAAGACGGCGGTTTTTTTTTTAAGAGCTCTTCACAAACCATCGACAAAGACAGTCGATTTTTCTATAATTAAAAATAGAGTCGAGCACAAAGTGTTTAACAAGATGATTGTTTTGATAAAGAGCGTTGCAGAAACCGCCGACAAAGGCGGTCGATAGTTCTAAAATTTAAAACAGAGTCGTACACTAACTGTTTGCCAATACCATTGTTGTTTGAACGAGTTGTTTCAAAACCGTCGACAAAGGCGATCACATTTTTTTCAACTAAAAGCAAAGACGTTCACTAACCATTTGCAAAGACGATTGTTTTTTCCAAGAGTACTTCCTAGACCATCGACAAAGACGGTCGATTTTTCTAAAATTAAAAACAGAGTTGAACGATAGGTGGTTGCGAAGACGGTTGTTTTATCAAAGATCCCTTCAGAAACCCTCGACAATGACAATCGATTTTTCTAAAATTTAAGAGTCCTACACTTACTGTTTACCAAGGCGGTTGTTTTTCAGTGCTTCCAAAACCGTCGACGAAAACGGTCAATTTTTAAAAATTAAAAACAAAGACGTTCACTCACCATTTGCTAAGGCGATTGTTTTCTCGAAGAGTCATTCACAGACCATCGACAAAGATCGTCAATTTTTCTAAAATTAAAAACAGAGTCGTACACTAATTGTTTACCAAGACCATTGTTTGTTCAATTAGTTGTTCCAAAAACGTCGACAAAAACAATCCTTTTTTTCAGTTAAAAATAAAGACGTTCACTAACCGTTTGCTAAGGCGATTGTTTTTTCAAAGAGCCCTGAACAGACCATCGGCAAAGATGGTCATTTTTTCTAAAATTAAAAACAAAGACGATCAAGAACCTTTTGCTAAGGAGGGTGTTTTTTTAAAGCAGTCCTTCACAAACCATCGACAGTGGCGGTCGATTTATCTAAAATTAGAAACAGAATCGTACTCAAAATGGTTGTTCTTCAACAACGCTCATAGTTTTAAATATTAGTCGTTAGGAAAATTTTTCTATCGCAGTGTAACATCGTACGCTAAGAAGAAAATAGAAGCAAAAAAAGAAGATGATCCTGCAATTGATGTGAATTGTGTTGTCATTAATATTATTCGGCTTATTTCCGTGTAAGGAGGAAGCGAACGAACAATTGAATAAGCAATTGGTGACTTTGTCTCAAATGTGTTCAGTGAAACGTTTTTACTATGTGTGCATTTGATCCGAACTACTTATCGGGACATACTTTTCGACTACAGTATTGCTGTCAAGTAAATTCATCACAAAGAATAACACAGATCTATTTTTTATACTTAGGTATAGTAGGTAGTAGGCAAATAAAGCATTGTCTTGCGAAAATGATAATAATCTTAATAAAAAATGTTTTAAAAATGAGAAACAAAAAGGAAATGAATAAAAATAATCTTAAGTTTTGTCGGACAGAAAAGTGGACTCTTAAGTACTCTTAAATAGCAGTGTGAGCGGAAGAAGAGATGAGCTAGACGAGAAGTAAAGGGGATACCGATGTACATTGGTACAGTTGATGGATTCTCAGGTTGACGGGTATCATGTGAAAATGTCTGGAGAAGTGAAATACATTCAGCAGGTTCAATTGAACGACGATCATGCTAATACTCGTACCTATAGAATAGGAATAGGCATGATACGTTGCCCCTACGTTCTAACGGGGTGAAGGGCCTGAAGTTGGGTCCCCAGTAAGTTTTGCAATAAGAGGGTACACAAAGAATTCACTTCGCTGCATGCATACTTAAGAATGTTTAGATTACATCAGTAGATGATGTACCTTACTTGTAACGATCCATAAATGAGGGGAAACAATTTTGAAAAATTATCGGAAAGAAAGTCGAACCAATTTTGACTGTTGTAGAATAAAATGGTGGTAACTTGATTTTTAATAATACATCGTGCGTAAATGCCCCCCTTATTGGGCTTTTGCCAAACAAGTGTTTGGCTATACTCCCAATTTGCTTTCCTGGTCTCGCAGATTCGTCAGATAATTCAATGGCGAACTGCGATTCGAAGTTTTATTCAGTTTTACTAAAAACTTCAAAATTACATTCCTCAGACCGTCTTAAAAAATTCGTTCTGCGATTTTTAATATTTATAACACTAGCTTTTTATTTTCGCCTAGAAGATACCTTCGTACCGAAAGTTCGATGGCGCTTTAAGATTGTACGATCCAGCTGATGGAGAAGATGTATAAGTCAAACTTCGTCACACCTTAGCAACTAATGTTTCCTGTGATTTAAGATTGTACGATCCAGCTGATGGAGAAGATGTATAAGTCAAACTTCGTCACACCTTAGCAACTAATGTTTCCTGTGATTTAAGATTGTACGATCCAGCTGATGGCGAAGATGTATAAGTCAAACTTCGTCACACCTTACCAACTAATGTTTCCTATGCTTTAAGATTGTACGATCCAGCTGATGGCGAAGATGTATAAGTCAAACTTCGTCACACCTTACCAACTAATGTTTCCTGTTTCACTACCACCAAATATTTTGCGCATCTGATTTAGATAGCAGAATCTTAAAATCCTTTTTTTTTTAGTTCAGATACAACGTCTCTCAGTTTTGGAATCACTCTATATTGAACACGATCATACGCTGCCTCTTGCAGTCTGTATTTAACGGCCTTCAAGAAAAAAACACGACGAATTACATCCTGCTACTACGAAAAGTGAATATTCTCGCAAGACTGTTGATGATTCCTTTCAAAAATGTTACATTTTATTGCAATTGGTATTATCATCATCATCGGCACTACAACCGGGAACCGGTCTTGGCCTTATTTAGCAAGTCCTGAGGTTTGTTAAATTTTCCATAATGATTTTGCAATTGGTATGCGTTCCATAAATATTGATTCTTCGGGCTAAACGAATCTCTTTTAAATCAGGCGGGACCAACATATCTGGCTCCTTAGCTTGTCCATTATTTATTGGCGATGTAAAAAGCGATTTAAAGGTGCGGTACAGTCAGTTCTTTACACTCCCGAATAGTGATATGAAGATTCTCCTTAACTTTTTCAGCTTTCTTGATTTCAGTGTCATTGTTAGTTGCGAAAATCGACAAGAAGGTTGATCTGAGTGAATATTTTCCAGGCCGAAATTTCTTATATGTAATATATTTAATATCATAAACTTCAGATATTTTTGTAAAAGCCTCGACGCCTTTGTCTCCTTTACGGTAAGAAAAACAAAATATCATGTCGAAAGTGTTCTTTTTTGTACACTCCATGTTCTTCGGACAACTATAAACGACAATTTCTCGTAAAGTGGTCTAAATTTTATTGATCAAGTAATACAAATCCTTCAAATCCCAATGGATAATAGCCGAAAATACTTTCTTGGCATCTTAATATAATGTTTCAATAACTTTAATACGTGTGATTGTAAAATTAAGAATAAAAATACATAAGTAAATAAAGTGTTAAATTATGCGACATAACAGTTGCAAGTTAATTATTTAGTGATTTGTTGACATAGCAAACACAAACTAGTAATATTGCTTAGTAAAGTTTTCGACTAGAAATATATGTTGTACTCACTATTGGTAAATGCAATGTCCTTGCGCAAAGAGATGCTCACGGTAATATTTATTAATACAAAATATGTGGGTGATGTTTTCCTTATTGTTTATGTTGTTATTATTAATGTTTATTTTTAATCGCAAATCCTTATCCAACTGTGATGAACTTCGGCAAATACTAACTCATACAAGGAACACAGTTATTGGTTATTTTGAAAACAACTCAAGGTAGGTTGTATAACTGATTGCATATTACGATATTAATTCAAATTTAAATCTTAATATTAACGGAATTCCCAATAATTTTCGAGTTTTTTGGTAATATTTTTTTTTCGTTGTTTTTTTTTTTAACTTTAATTTGCTCCAGTCACGCAATCCACGAACTAATGATTCGCTGGAGAGAAATTTGGTAAAAATAAAATTCACTTTCGGGTTTATTGTGTTACTAACAAATAATTAATCAGATACGAAATATACCGACGAATAAACAGGAACTACTGAGCGCTCGACTGTGTACTTCTTTGATATTTATAACGACTGGCCAAAATCCGTTGAAGCTTCCTCCTTAAGCTAAGCTAAGCTTAGGAGTGTGTGAGAGAGGATCGATACATTACAACTGATCTATAGTATCTGCAGACATGCACCAAGACCGCAGTTACTTTTTCAATCCATTCTTATAACGTTCATTTCAAAGCCGTTCTTGTACCCTTTCAATGAGGGGCACTTTAAGGTATCCAACTATTACGGCCACTACTTTAAAAGCTCTTTCCTTTGGAAGAGCGGGTATTATGTTATCGGGCACAACGTTGAGATTGCTTTTGAGTGCTATTCCGATCAAGCTGAGCTTCGAGAAATTTATTCGTTTGAATTTGATTTACACAGGTGAGTATCATTAAAATCCGGCGATCAAGTTCGTCGGTTTCGTTACAAATTAAATACAAAAGACGATTAACTTGGGTTGTTTATTTTCATCTCTTCTATTGTTTTTATCACATGAGTGAAAGTGGAAGATCATATCTGTTAGATACCTGAATAAGATACTAGTCATCTACGATATATCTCGCCAAAATTCACTATGGGAGGAATGAAGTTGAGTAATGACTGATGAGATTTTGTTTGTTTCGTGTGACATTGTCAGCTAGATTGTGTCACCTTGGATAGCATATACACTTTCTCAGAAAATGAAATAAGTCCAGTAAATATATGCAGCGGGAGTTTGGTTGATTGTCTTGAATCTGCGAACTCTCAAAAGAAAACCAAACCTCCTCCTACGTTTGTGTAAACACCAATCGAGCTCACAGTAATGGCAGTTAGATCATCAAAATCAATAATCGATGATCCACTTAAATCATGGACGACACATATGACCGGACACCCTCTAAAGTTATCTTCTACTATTGTACTAGCTTGATATTTAAAATTTAAACTTCTAATTTATTTATAAACATTCAAATTAACTGGTACCCCAGGTAAGGTACTTAAAAGATTTGGCTCCGTTTTATTATAAATTTGTACCACCGCTTTTATCTCTATCTATATAATAAATATTCAATAATGGTTTGGTATAAATTAATCGCGTCTTAATTATATTGCAATGCTGAACCATTTGCTATCAAATTTAATCAAAATGTTATCGAATTCCAGGTTGAGTTAGAGCAGATTCAAATACAGGTATTTCTTGCCAAAAATACAAAGACAGCTTCTTCAATATAATATTATTATATAGGTGATTCATTTCTATTGAAGCTAGGCATTGATTAGAATAAAATGTCGTTCGTTTTCGAAACCAGTAAAGTATTGTGACAACACGACAGGTCGTTACACTTGTTTGATTTTCATTTGTGGTTTGTTTTAAAGGCTTTGTTGGTTTGATTATTGAAGAACGTACAGCAAATTGCTATAGGTTTGCAGTGAATATTTTATACACAAGTTGTATATATTTATATAACGTTAAGCCATTGAAAAAATGATAACCTGTTTCCAGGTTTGAGTCCAAAAAGGGATAATTGAAAAAAATTGGTCACTTTAGAAATACTAAAAACCTAGGAATAGAAGGCTACACCATATTTTCACGCTCAGCAAAATTTTTCCGATTTCGAACGTTGACGGTATTTTAACGATCACTTGGCCTTATTTATACAGGTGTACAGGTGTGAAGTGAGCGTCAAGATACAAATGTATCGATTGGGAACGTTTGTTGTGAACGAGCCCTTATATATTTTTTATTTGGTTGCTATGACATCTGTCAAACATATTTAGTGTATAGCGTTTGAAATGATAGTGAAGAACGTGTGATTCGAACTGACGCTATGACAGTTAGAATCACCAAAAATTGAACCTAAGCGTAACACATTAGGCTACTGGCCGTGTTTCAGAATTCGATTTTTAATCGCAAGTATATTCCACTGATGTGAATTGTTATTTAATCGCTATGATATACGGCTCTGATGCATTATCTTATTCGATTTTTGTTCGGTGTTCTTCACTATTTGCTTGTGTTTGTGTGTGTATCTGTTAGAGACGCCACAAGTGTGCATCAAGTCATTGTACAAACAACATTATTTTTCTTTAATCCTGTTAAAAATGTCAAATTTTGTAGCAGAAAATGATGATTTGCGGAAAGCATTAATTTTTTGTTTTCATTTGAAGAAAAGTGCTGCAGAGTCGCATCGAATGCTTGTCGGGGCTTATGGGGATCATGCTCTACCGGAAGCAACATGCAAAAGATGGTTTAAGCGGTTCAGAGATAATGATTTTGATGTGCGAAATGAAGAACGTGGAAGACCACCAAAAAAGTTTGCAGACGCCGATTTGCAAGCAATATTGGATCAAGATGACACTATAGCGTTTGAAATAATAGTGAAGAAGATCGTGTGATTCGAACTGACGCTATGACAGCTCGAATCACGAAAAAAATTTTACCTAAGCTTACACACCAGGCTATGTTTAGAATTTGATTTCCAAACTCGAGTATATTCCACTGGTGTGAATTATTTTTATTTATCGCTTGGTATACGGTTCTGATGTATTTTTCTTATTCGATTTTTTTCGTTCGGTGTTCTTCACTATTTTTGCTTGCTTGTGAATTGTGTGTATCTGTTAGAATCGCTACACACTCCTGCCGCAGTAACTTCGTTACGATCAGATTCGTATGCGGACGACGGACGAACCAGAGAGAAACGAGAAAACGTCGGAGGCTGGGCTCTATGCGGAAGTCGTGATCGTGTGTGAAGTTCTGCTTTACTATGGGAAGTGTATGCTGTGTGTACAAGATCACGTCGTAGTCACCAATTATAGCGTTTGAAATAATAGTGAAGGAGATCGTGTGATTCGAACTGACGCTATGACAGCTCGATCACGAAAAAAATTTTACCTAAGCTTACACACCAGGCTACTGACCGTGTTTAGAATTTGATTTCCAAACTCGAGTATATTCCACTGGTGTGAATTATTTTTATTTATCGCTTGGTATACGGTTCTGATGTATTTTTCTTATTCGATTTTTTTCGTTCGGTGTTCTTCACTATTTTTGCTTGCTTGTGAATTGTGTGTATCTGTTAGAATCGCTACAACACTTTAAGTCAGAAACAAATGGCACAAATGTTAAATGTTGCACAACAAACAATTTCTGACCGCTTAAAAGCTATGGGAAAGATCCAAAAGTGTGGAAACTGGGTGCCACATGAATTGAATGACAGGCAGATGGGAAAGCGAAACACCACATGTGAAACGTTGCTTCTACGACACGAAAGGAAGTCAGTATTGCATCGAATTCTGACTGGTGATGAAAAATGGATTTATTTTAAAAATTCAAAACGCAAAAAATCATGGGTACATCCGGGAGAAGCGTCAACATCGGCTGCAAAGCCTGGTCGGTTCGGAAAAAAGACAATGCTCTGTGTTTGGTGGGACTAGAAGGGGGTGGTGAAACATGTGTGGCGGCTCTTGCGAACGCCACTACTCACTTGCCTACCTACCACCAGGTAACCCCTTTTTTATAAGCCTTCGGCGCCAATAAATCGTGTACTTACCTGCATTAGCATTTCGAATAACCGCAATGCCTGCTGATACGAAAAGTGTATCAGCAATAACAGGCATTCCCCCAAATAGAAACGCTTAAAATATCTAAGAGTATAACATGGGCATTTTAAAACCTGCGCTGTTTAAACATCACCAAAACCCAAGCATAGCCATAGGAAGTGCAAATTGGTCGCACATCTAGCAATCAACATTGCATTATTTCCTACCAAGAAATTGGTCATAAGAAGCGGCGACAATGCAACAAGAGATGTTTATATTTCTCTTGATTCGTACACGAAATGCCAACATCGGCCGCTAACTCAAGCCACACAGAGGGAAACTCGCATCTGACGGTAAACTGGCAATATAGAACTCACCGGTGTAAATACACGTACGCCGGTGCGTCTTTGTCAATGCCAACATCCAACATGCGCACGATCGGCAATCATGCTACAACGTAGGCGCTGATCGTGCAAATACAATGATCGGTTCAGAACAACTCGTCCCGGGCTGCGAATGTGTTATTTTTCATGTATACGCGATGTCTATGGTTCGCATGCTGGGCGACACAACATGAACACCAACAAGGGATCATGATGTGTGTTCAACCCGTAAAACGTAAAAAGAAAAATGACCAAATATGGTCATCGGGGCGATAGATAGATTTTTGGTATCCTGTCGCTTCGAGAGCAATGAGTAGCGTTGTGGATATAACAAGAAGGTAATATCGATCGAACAGTGGCAACGTGCGCTTATTGAACTTAAAATTCGATACATTTTAACGCAGTGCACTCGTGGTTTGGAAAACGATTGTATACGGTGGTAAATACAGTTGCAACGTGCGCTTATTGAACTTAAAATTCGATACATTTTAACGCAGTGCACTCGTGGTTTAGAAAACGATTGTTACGGTGGATATAACAATAGATCAGTATCGATCGAACAATTGCAACGTGCACTTATTGAACATAAAATTCGGTACATTTTAACGCAGTGCACTCGTGGTTTTGAAAACGATTGTATACAGTGGTAAATACAGTACAACGTGCACTTATTGAACATAAAATTCGATACATTTTAACGCAGTGCACTCGTGGTTTTGAAAACGATTGTATACAGTGGTAAATACAGTACAACGTGCACTTATTGAACATAAAATTCGATACATTTTAACGCAGTGCACTCGTGGTTTTGAAAACGATTGTATACAGTGGTAAATACAGTACAACGGATACTTATTGAACGTTAAATATTATACGTTAAATACCTTGTGTGTGTGAATACAATACATAAAATTTCATATATTAAATACATATTGGGCTTAGATTGCATCTATTAAATACTTATTGTGCTTAGATTTAATACGTTAAATATTATACCTTAAATAATTTGTACAATAAAGAAAATAGACTTAAGGAACCAGCCGTTGTTTATATATAGCGCCGAAACACCACGATCGAACAAGCAGTTGGGACGTCCCGGTGAACCAGTGTCGGGCGGACACCCTACCGAGACAAGGCTAAGTGACACCTCATAATAATATATAGATCCCCATACATGAACTTCTAAAACCTGGCGAAACTGTTGATGCGCAACGTTATCGACAACAAAGGATCAATTTGAACCATGTATTGATCGTAAAATGACCAGAATGGGCCACAAGATACGGAAAGGTAATTTTCTTGCATGATAATGCTCCGAGTTATACAGCAAAACCCGTCAAAGAAACAATAAAAGCTTTCGACTGGGAAGTGTTACCCCACCCGCCGTATTCACCAGACTTGGCTGCTTCCGACTACCATTTGTTTTCATCGATGGGACACGCATTGGCTGACAAGCATTTCAATTCCTACGAAGAAGTCGAAAATTGGGTCTCCGAATGGTTTGCCTCAAAAGACGACCGGCTTTATTGGCGTGATATCCACAAATTGCCAGAAAGGTGGTCGAAATGTATAGAAAGCAATGGCCAATACTTCGAATAAAATGTTTTTTACTTTTTAAAAAAAATGTTTTTTACTTTAAAAAAAAACGCTCACCTCACCGGACAGAAAATTGTGAGATAACCTTAAATGTGAGAGTACAGTAAGAGTTGAAGAAAAAGCAGAACATAAGAAAAAAGGCTACTTTCGGTTGCATGGTCTAATAAAACACTATTCTTTATTCTATGAACTTCGTAGCAAATAGCCGTTTATTTACACAGTGTGTGCTTTTTTTTTTTACACAACTGCCGCACAAGGGGGGATTTTGGAGTACCCTTAAATGTCAGAGCACAGTGCAAGCGGAAGGAGAGGAAGTGGATAAGGAAAGGAGGCATTGGTATGCATTGGCCTTAAATACCTGAAGATTACAACGACGAGGTAACCCACATGCGTGTGGCTCGGCTTTAGAATGACTCTCTATGTTTATTTGTGCGACAGAAGTTGACTTTCAACGAGAATTGATGCGCATTCCCAGATTGACGGGTATCGCGGGAAAATGTCTGAGGAGGCGAAACACATTCAGCAAGTTCAGTTGAGCAACGACCGTGATAATACCTAAAGAAAATATATAGGCATGATACGTTGCGCCCATGTTCTAAAGACGGAATTCATTGACTTGTTATATTGTATTTAACAAATAAATTTATTTGGAAATTAAGAGTATTCACTCTGTAAAACGCCGAACCGATGATTGGTTAACGTTTGGCTGGTTTTTAGGTTGCTGGGGTCGTGGTGTTTTGAAACCCCAGTTGCAACTCATTTTGGGGGCTTATATAGTTAACGAATTCTTTTTTCTTTATTATCGGCGCGATGGCGGCAATTGTACTTTCCAAATAAGTTAATTTCTTATATACAATATAACAAATTTATTTATTTGGAAAGTAAGGGTACTCACTTTAAAACGCCGAACAGATGGTTAGTTGACGTTTGGCTGCTATTCAGGTTGCTGGGGTCGTGGTGTTTGGAAACCCCAGTTGCAATCCGTTTTGGTGGGTTATGTAGTTAACGAATTATTTTTTTCTTTATTAACGGCGATTATTTGTTTTTTATCACTTCTGTTTTCTAATTCAACCTTTTTATTATAAGTTTTGCTTGCTTTTTTGTTGCAGAAGCCCGAACCTGGATAGTAGCGCATCCTTTGACGAATTTGATGCTCTATCTGATTCTATGGATAGGATCTCGAGCCTATATTTGCACACTGACATCGTTATTGCGGGTGACTTCAATGTGTATATCTCTCAGTGGCTTCGCCGCTCCAGACACACAACACCTGAAGGTCAGTATGTTCAGCTCTTTGCTGATTCAAATAATTTAACTCAGCTCGTCAATGAGCCAACATGGATATCAGATATAGATGGTCATTCCGCCAACACACTGGACCTGTTTCTCACCTGCCACCCAAACAAATACACAATTGAAGTTTCTTCACCCTTGGGAACTTCAGACCACTATGTCGTGTCAGCTAATTTTTTTTTTTTTTTTGAGAAAACTCTCAAAAGAACAGTATGGTTCTAGGAGAAAACCCACTTGGAAGGTCTGAACAACTTTTTGGGAAGTTAAATTGGTTGTTATTTTCCCTCAATAATGTTGTGGACTCTATAGCGGATACAATGACAGACACGATTCTGCTTGGCATGCGAACTTTTAGCGAAGAGAATCAAACCAAACAGAAATATGTGGTTCGATTCCGGGTACAGAGAAGCCATTAATGCTAAAGAGTTGGGCTTCATCATCATCAGCTGCACTACTACCGGGATCCGGACTTGGCCATATTTAGCAAGTCTCTCCACCGGTCCCGATTTCGAGCCGATGTGATTCAGTTTGGCACTCCCAGACTCTGGGGGTCCTGGTCTACGACATCCCTCCACCGCAGACAAGGTCTGCCGCGCTGTCGCCTTCCATACATCCTGCCACAAAGGACTTTCCGGGCAGGCTCCTCTTCGCTCATTCTAGGAGCTAGGTGTCCCGCCCACCGAAGTCTACCCAGCTTGATTTTTATTACGACCTTAGCTTCAAGGTAGATCGCGTTCAACTCATGGTTGTAGCATATCCGGAATCGTCTGCCCTCACATAAGAGGCCAATAATTCTCGTTAAGACCTTCTTCTGGAACGCGGCTAAGAGTTCAGAGTGCCTTTTATTGAGCACCCAGGTCTCGGATCCATACAAGAGTACTGGTAAGACCATGGTCTTGTAGAGTAGTAGCTTGGATGTTCTGGATAAATTCCGGGATTTAAAGTGCCTTGATAGACCATAGTAGACTTTGTTGGATTTGATCAGGCGTACTTGATTAGTTACATTGGTCATGGTCAACCTACAAATGCGTGTCAATTTGTTTGGAATGCCGAACTCTTTCATGGCATTATATACTTCTACGCTGACTATGCTGTCGTAGGCGGCCTTAAAGTCTATAAATAGATGAGATAATGGAATCTTAAATTCCAGATATTTTCCCATCGCCTGCCTAAGGGTGAGTATCCCATCAATTCCTGATTGGCCTGGGATAAAGCCACACTGATAGTGAGCAATATATGGGACTATCCGATCATGTAGGATAGATGAGAGTATCTTATTGGCGGTGCTCAGCAATCTTATACCTGCATAGTTGCTGTACGGTGTGATATCTCCCTTTTTATGTATGGGGCAAATTATTCCACGACGCCAATTTTCCGACATCTCCTCTTGTTCCTATACGTGCACCACGATCTCATGAATTGTGTGATGTAACGCTGTCCCTCCTTGTTTGATCAACTCAGCTGGTATGCCATCAGCTCCGGGGGCTTTATTTGATTTGAGCTGTCTTATGGCTTTCCTCAATCCTTAGTGACGGCAGCATTTGGTCTTGATTTTGCATTGGCGGAGCCTCCAATTCTGTTGTGAGCTAACCATTTAGCTATTCATTGAAGTACACTTTCCATCGCTCCAGAATGCCTTCAGGATCGGTGATCAGATTACCCTCTTTATCCTTGCAGTAAGTGCAGCGTGGTGTGTACCGCGGCATACTGCGGATTATTTGGTAGAACTTAACCTCGTTCTCTACTCTTCTCTATTTCACAGACAAGGTTTTTTTTTCAGGCACTTTTCTTTTGTCTGTGAAGTCCTTTTTCCACATCTTCTGAGCTCTTTGTATTTCTCCCCGCGTACCCGCGTCCTATGAGACTGCTGCATTGCCCGGTATGCAGCATTCTTACGTTCGGTCGCTAGTTTGCACTCATCATCAAACCAGTCACCCCGATCTCTACGACTACTACCTAAGATGGAGTTGGCAGTACTAATGACAGTATTCTTAAGGCGTGTCCATTTCTCTTCTACGACCGGCATTCTGGCCCCAGGACTTATACTTCCTCCGTCGAGCTCTCCGAGGGGGAATCTTAACGCATGACCAAGGGTGTTACTGGTATTCTCATTGCGTAAGGCAGTCGTATTGATTCGAACCTGATCGTCCACGTTGGCACCTCGGTACATTCGTACCATCATCAGGAGGAGTGGCGTCGATCAATTAACACGTGGTCAATTTGGTTGCGAGTGGCCCCATCAGGTGATACCCAGGTGGCTTTGTGGATATCTTTATGTGGAAACCTGGTACTTGCAACGACCAAGTTTTTTGATGCTGCCAGTTCGATGACTCGTAGTCTATTGCCATTAGTGTTCTCATGCAAATTATGGGAGCCTGTGTAGTGCCTGATAACCAGCTCCAGACTTATTTTCGCCTTGAGCAGGCATTCAGGCCCCGTTCGACGTTCTCGTAGTGTTCTCCTTTTTCGTCGGGCGGGGACTCCTCTGTAGGTCCGTGAACGTTTATGAAGCTTATGTTCTTAAACTTGCCTCGCACGCGAAGAGTGCATAGCCTTTCGTCTATTGCATTAAAGCCGATAATGGCAGGCTTCAGTTTTTGGCTGACTAGAAAGCCTACCCCGAGCGCAAGGTGTTTTGTATGTGTTTCGGATTCATACTTATATGCTCGGGGAGAATCTAGTCATCGCTAACTGTCATAACGATCTACGGGATATAATTGATTTTCAATGATCAACATTGCTGTGGATTTGTAAAACATTAATTGGACTTCTATGAACTTTCTATTGATTTAATTTGCACGCCACCATGTGGCTGTTGAATTTGTAAAACTTTAATTGATAGTTACTGCTTTAAGTAGTTGGTGAATAAAGTTGTGTTCATTGACAAGTCCATCGAGAATTTATCAGTTTTCATTTGAGTTGATGATTTATCTAAGTTTTCGCAAGTCAATTAGTTCGTATATACAAATATGTCTACTAACCGTGCCGCAAAGTTTGGATTCGCTGCTGAAGCCCAACGCTAACTTCGTGGTCATCACCATACGGACAAATCAAAGTTTATTCGCTTACGGAAGATTATCAAAAGGTATTACTGGTCCTTAAATTTATAAACCCATTGGGTTTCAGGCAACGTTGGTTTCGGACGCCATTGCGTCAATTCATCATCAACGTGCTCTCCATATTCCCAGACGACATTCCTCGTCCGGCATCGAGATATCGAACATCTTTTCTGGTCCTTCGAGCCGGATCCAGCGCTAATTGGATCTACTCATCGCCGCACAGTTCGCGGAACAACAAATCGGATCCAGTGCTTTGGATCTACATCATCGGCACCCAGTTCGCGGCACAACAAAAACAGTCAACGGAACGTGCAAAGGAATACCAACAATACAGTTGTGCACCTGTACCTAGCAACAAAAAACAAAAAAAAAAGGCACAAATAAGAAGATCGGGGCAGCTCAACATTAGCAACAAGCTAAACATACGCTGCAGCAGAAATATCAACCACAGGCCTAGTCGAGATAAGCTATTTCGAAGCGCATCTTTAAAACATATACCCGTAATCGAATACTGCAGAAGCTTATCAGATCAGAGAAACTATTTCAACCAATCGAATGGTCTAACATGACGGCCAAAGTGTAGTGTGCTGTGAACTTCAAACCGATAAGGGTTCAGCAACGCAGACAGAGCAGATTCATCAATTAATCGAAAATGTTCCGCGTAGTCGTGCTCCCTGCGCCGTAATTGCAACAAAGGAAACATATTTTCAATTGCTTGTGTACTAATCATTCAGTTCACGTATTTATATATATCGTGTCCAAGACCATTAAGTTTCACATTTTCGATTTGCAGTGTTGACAATTGTACACCAGTGCAATGATGTTCACGGGGACTACTCAAGAGCAGCCAAAGAAGACAATTTCAACAACGACAGTCACATCAGTGACGACTTCACAATGCAGTTCATCTACTACATCAAATCCAATAAATGGTGGTAATAGTGGTGCACAATCATCCTCGTCATTCGGTAAAAGTCCTTTGGCAAATAAGGATACACAACGCCAACAGAAACAGAAAGTAACAAAGGCTGCATTGGCCGAACGCCGAAGACTTGCCAAAGCAGGACGTTTAGCTGAACTTAAACGTTAAAAAGCTGAAGAACAGCGTAAATATGCAGAACAGCGCAAAGCTGAAGAAGAACGTTTGCGTCAAGCACATGAGGAAGCAAACAGGAGCAGCAAAGAAGAAAAAAGGCCTAAAAGCAAGGCAATTGAATACGCAAGGAAGCGGCTAAGGAAGCAGCAGTACTCTGACAGTGTAACACATGCACAAACTGTCCAGAGTGATGAAACTCCTTTACACACTCGAACAAATACTGAAACCGTGGTCCCATCTGCCGGACCACCGAACCGATCACCAGCCCAACCGCAACATGCACCAAGTTCACCTATAAAGCTGGCAAATGCATCGGAAAAGCAACACAACGGTTCCCCGACGACATTTCTCCGTCGGCGGAACACCAAAGATCTCGACCGACGACATTCCTCGGTCGGAAGAGATCATACATGTTTTCACCACCTACCTGATTCAAGTAAAAATACCAGTACATGCATTATTGAAGATGACAGTTCCAAGGATTCTTTAAGTCGTGGATCGGAGGGCAGCGGCCTCCAGATGATAATTTCAAATCAAATGCTTGGTGATTTGTTGGACAAAAAATCACCGGAAACCTCTGTTGCTACAAAACAAAAGCATGACAATTTTGATGGATCCCATGCGGAAAAGATGCTTTACGAGTCGGAACCAAAAGTACCAGCATCAAAAAACTCTGCCAATTTCTAAGCAAAACCAGCGGCTTCCATCCTCGAAGATGAAGAATCGGACGACGAACTCTCTACAACAATAGGTCAAACCAAAGTACCTTTGACATCTGCTCCAATACAACAACCAACGACGATTGAGGAACTCATCGCCGCTCAGTTCGCGGCACAGGACACCATCGCTCGCACCTTCCTCAACATGCAGGACAAGGGACAACCAACTCTGACCAGGATTGAAACAATCAAACATGCACTCCGCGCCGAATGGGAAGCCATCTTCAGGCGGCACTACGAAATTTTCTACATGGCGGTACCAGAAGATCAACAACACTCATACTTCGCGGAGGATTTTTTCGGCGAGACCGAAGAAATATACCTCGAGGAACAGACGAAGCTCCTTGAGGCCCAGCACGCGCTCAATTCAGCCTCCCCAACCATTGCCCACACCGCCAATCGCCTCCACCCTCAGTGCAGCTGCCAACGGTCGACATTTAGCCAGCGGAAAAGGAACCGCACCCCAGAACAGTGGGTAAGAGTCAGCAGGCCGCCGACCAGAGTGCCGCCTGCCCAAAGCCCAACCTACCCCAGGTCCCGATGATCGACCCAATTCCGAAGCCCCCACAGAAGACGATGCCGCGTACGCATTGTGGGGCACAACATGACCTGGCCGTTCCTGGTGGGTTGCGAACTTACAACTCGGACCCAGAGGAACTGATTACGTTCGCGACCATTCTAGAGCAAGCAGTGGGCACGGCGCACATAGGATCCGTGTCAGATCCAATGCCCGTGCCTTCCACAAACAAGCCTTCGACTGTTCCGGCAACAGCAGCCGGCCCAATGACCAACCAGCCCCGTGTCCCGATACACATAACACCGCCGGCACCCCTAAGGCAATAGGCCCCTTGCACATTCTGCAGGGCCCCACACACGATCTACGCTTGCGAGGGCTTCCGATCACTCACACCTGGCAGCCGGAAGTCCTTCGCACACCAAAGGAACTTATGCATCAACTGTTTGGGTCGCCACCGCCTACGCGACTGCCACTCCAGCAAGGCGTGCCGTCGATGCCAGCGGAGACATCACACCTTATTGCATGTCCGGACAACCGCCATCGACGGGACAATCTCACCGCCGCTCCGGGCCAAAGATCCGCCCCCCGGATCGACCGTCATGAAGGGGCCTGCGCACACACAGTCAGCACCCCTTCACAGCATTCCGCGTTGCTACCAACAGCGAAAGTCATCGTGACGTCGGAGAACCAACGGAGGATTGAAGTCCGTGCTCTGCTGGACCCCTGCTCCAGCGGCACCTTCATTTCATCATCACTCGCCCGAAGGTTGCACCTCCGACACCAAACATCATCCGTCTCCACCTACAGTGTTGGGGGCACTCGTGGCCTTGCATCAGCATCACTCCTCGCCTCCAAGGCTCGAAACAATGGACACTGAGGCCCTTCATCCTGTCCGGGCTATCAGTGTATGAACCACCATCACAATCGGCGACGAGGGATCTCTCGTTCATGGGGGATCTGGAGCTTGCCGATCCAAACATCGCCTCCGCCGACAAGGTGGACATCATCCTTGGGGCAGACATGTACCCCGACATCATTCTGGAAGGTCTAAAGAAGGACCCATGTTCCGGCCTCGTCGCGCAGGCCACTGAACTAGGATGGGTGCTAACAGGCGCAGCACCCACCATATCATCCAGCCTAAAGGTGACAAGGCCTGTCACCAGCCATCACATGGCCATTCCTCGTGGGTTGCGAATTTACAACTCCGACCCAGAGGAACTGGTCGAACTTACGGCTGATGATCGTAGGTCCCATCAGATCGCGAAAAGGAAGTCTCGTCGGCATCGGCCCCAGGGGCCACCCACGAGGCCCATGAAACTACCAGCCACCGAACATTTGCGTAACCCAGCTACCAGACATGCCCCTCGCGCGCTGAACCACCGCAAGGGCGAGGGGCAACCGAAGAACCAGCAGCCTGCCCACCCAAGGGACTCAAGGCACCACATCACAATAGGGGTAGGAGCGCGCAATGCCCTGCCTAGTGGGCGGCGCTCCCCTGCATCCAGAGATCAACCGAGTCCCAGCGAACCAGCACGCCTCTCAGTGCATCAACAGAGGCTGCACTCCAACAGCCCCGGGAGGCACTTGCCCCGCGACTGCCATTCCGCCAGGACACGCGGACAGTGCCAGGGTCGACATTGCACCCGACTCCACGCTAAAGCCTCATACAGCAACGGCCGCATTCCGCCGGCCACTCACTCCAGACGGGCGCCAACGTGCGCAGTACATGTCACCACAACCGGTCTCGATGCAGCGAGACCCATCACAAGCCATCACGTGGTCATTGATCGTGGGTTGCGACTTTACACCTCCGACCCAGATCAATTGGCCGGTTCCGTGACCTCAAACGTTAGCGGACTCCAACGATGGAAAATGCCATCCCGTCATCATCGACCCTCCAGCCCCCCCCCCCCCCCCCCCCGCACCGAACCGACCATCCACGTGAAAGTGGACAGCAGACCACGGCCAGCAGCGGACCGCACACCCCCGCGTCTGAGCCACCATCCTATGGAGCCACAAGGTTCGCCACTGGTTGGCGAAGGCGGGTGGAATGTTTCGGATTCATAATTATAGAATTATATGCTCGGGGACAATCTAGTACATCGTCTAGTACTCTCCCCGACAAACATATTCACCACAACTCGATGACAGTGCGTAAACAACCGTCATCGCTAACTGTCATAACATTCTACTGTTTTGGTGCACGATCTACAGGATATAATTGATTTTCAATTATCAACATTGCTATGGATTTGTAAAACATTAATTGGACTTCTATGAACTTTCTATTGATTTAATTTGTACGCCACCATGTGGCTGTTGAATTTGTAAAACATTAATTGATAGTTACTGCTTTAAGTAGTTGGTGAATAAAGTTGTGTTCATTGACAAGTCCATCGAGAATTTATCAGTTTTCATTTGAGTTGATGATTTATCTAAGTTTTCGCAAGTCAATTAGTTCGTATATACAAATATGTCTGTGGATTCGCTGCTGAAGCCCAACGCCAACCTCGTGATCATCACCATACGGACAAATCAAAGTTTATTCGCTTACGGAAGATTATCAAAAGGTATTACTGGTCCTAAAATTTATAAACCCATTTGGTTTCAGGCAACGTTGGTTTCGGACGCTATTGCGTCAATTCATCATCAACGTGCTCTCCATATTCCCCGACGACATTCCTCGTCCGGCATCGAGATATCGAACAGTATGACAGCTGTAATAAATGTCATACTCGTTTCTTTGAATAACACCACTCCTCGTCCATCATTTCTTGTAATGCTGTTATGTCAGCCTTATATTCGGACAGGGCATAGGCTAGCTGCTATGCGGTTCGAGCTCTGTATAGTGAGCGGACATTACAAGAGAAAACTTCTAAATCG
The DNA here is from genome assembly GCA_963931805.1 of Microdon myrmicae. NCBI lineage: Eukaryota > Metazoa > Arthropoda > Insecta > Diptera > Syrphidae > Microdon > Microdon myrmicae. The sequence continues at coordinate 118,025,532 of OZ007499.1, forward strand.
TTTAGCCATTTTCGTTTCCGTGGACGTCGTCGTGTATCCGGTCCATATCCGAGGCTTGTTAAATTTTCCATAATAATTTGTTTTTCCCGGCAAGGTTATTAACCCTGCGCCAACCTTTCTCAGGATGTCGCTGCATGCATTGGTTCACTACTTGGCGGGTGCCAAAGTAGCTATCCAAGGGTGTCACGTGGAGACTGCATGTCAACTTGGATTGAACAGGGACAAGGATCGTCCTAGCCGGTTAAAAGCAATCAGAGACTTTGCCCTGTATGTTCGCTCCCACCCCCCCTATTTTCTACTTTAGCTGACCTATTAATGATACATAGTACTGCCCAGTTCAAAATTCCAGAAGAAAAAGCAAAAACACGTTAATTTAAAAATATATATAGAAAGTTCTAAACAAATGCGAAATATTAAAAGGAGAAGGAAACTTTGAACATATTAATTTTTCTGACAATAAAATAAAAAAAAAACTGCTTTATACAAGGGCAGGTCAATAAGTCTTTAGAAAATGAAGACGATGCTCTTCCAAAGTAGCTATCCAGGGGTGCCACGTGGAGACCGCATATCAACTTGGATTGAACAGGGACTAGGATCGCCCAGGCCTTCGCCGGGTTGAAAGCAGAGACTTTGGCCTGTATGTTCGCACCCCCCCCCCCCCCCCCCCCCCCCCCCCCCCCTTTTTTTGCTGTTTTAACAAAATACAGCAAAAGTAAAAATACTGCATAAGCTGTCGAACACGGCTACGATTAGGAAGAGAAAAATAAGGATGTTGAACGATTGTGACGGAAAACCAAATATTTACAACCTCACTAAAATCTCTAACAAAGATGCTTTCGGAAGTGCTGCCAAATGTGTTAAACAAGCTAGTTTGTAATGTCATTTGAATATATGACACAATTGCCAATTATAAGAGATCAAACCTCTAATTAGGAATTCTCACTGTGTCTGTCATCCAAAGACGAAACCCTTATCGTCTCTTAAAACCAATGAAACATGGAGGTAACAGGCCCAAACCACCTATAAAGGTACCAAACAGCCTTAGAATAACCATAAGAATTCGTAAATATACCACTGGCATTTAATTAAATATTTTATTAATCAACTTCCGTACATATACATTAAAATATTTCATCTGATGCGTCAGAATTAGGGTCTCCCACCTTCTTACGAGCACGTGCCAAAATTGCCTGTAGCTCGGATGAACGCGTGGTCTTATACTGAAAAACAAAAAGTAAATCCATATCAACTATTACATATAACACTAACTGTCTTGGTACGAACCCCGGAGAAGCCCTTTTGCAGAATTATTTGTGATATTAAACGCCTGCTTTCTTTTACTCCAAAGTATCCTTCAATTGTATCATTAGATAATGCAAACAATTCGTTGCCATTAAGGCCATGTAACTTTTTGATGATTGCGTCGGAAAAGCCTTTCCCTCGGAGCCATTCCTCCACTTCCTTGGGCCTTGATGACTGTTCAATATAAATCTGTGGTGTTTTCAGTATTTCCAAATCCTTGCGTTTCTCGCGGAGCATCAAAGTTTGCCGTAACTCGTTATGCATCTCGTCATGTACCGATAAGCTATCTGCGTCGCAATCGTTTCTCGCTCTCATTGCTGAAAAAATCGAATCACAAAAAACTTTTATCTGCAAAAGCTGTCCACTACTATTTACAATACAAGTATTTAGCGTGTGTAACGAGATAGATTTACAAATTATTTTCAGGTGAGTGTATATAACATATATTATATAAATTTAGGATCGCTGAACTTGGGCGGTGTGCTTTTGACTTCTTAAAGGCGAAACGAGTCGTTGGGCTATTAAGTCCGCTTACCCTTGCCCGGACAGGTGCGCATTTAACACATAATCCGCATCGTTTAATAACAAATGCACTTATTTTTGTTACTTTACGTGGAGAAAACGCAGTGAAATGGGAATGGGGCGATGAAACTAGACTTACCAACTAGTGCTCCTACAGCTGCAATTTCTGTTTGTGGTGTCCGATGTGTCGCAGCATGAGTTTCATCTGCCGTCGGTGGTGGAGGTGGAGGAGGAGGTATCATTGGTACACTAAACGACCGTCTTGTTAGAGCGGTTTTAACCTGTTCCCGATCGGGCTCATAAGTGTACACAGTGTTTCGATTAGGTCTCGAACATTCTAAAGTGAAAGAGATTTTTAAAGTTAAAAAGACTGTTTTAATTTAATTATTTTCATTGTAAAAACATTCTTAAAAAACGGAAAAAAATTGCTTACATATCGGGTTTTAATGGAGATACTTTGTTGGAACATTTTTGTTTGCCAAACATGAGTATAGTCCTTCTAAGTCATATCCCACAAGATATGTTTCAAATATATATATTAAGAGTTTGTTCCAAAACGGGGAGAAGATGATTTCAAAAACACAATTCCTGAAATGAGTTCTATACTCCACAACTCGACAGAATCGAATTATGAATATTCGGCAATCGTGTTTAGTTGTTTATTGTTCAACATTCTCAATAGTTTAATTGAATATAAGCATCATTGGGTAATTCAACAGCTACCCATTTTGTATGGTACATGACCTTCCTCCCATCATCTCTGGAATGTTTAAATGTGAATTGCTACGTGCTGATACGACGGGGGCCTCAAAAGTTTCCGACCTCAACGTGAAGATAGCAGCACTCGTCAATAAAAGCTGGTGAATGTAGTTGCGCGTCTTTTGACAGTTATTCACCAACATTTCAGTCATTTTGGGCGCGTAGTTTTTATTTGACAGTCGTTTGAGTGTGTCGATGTGAGTGTTTTTGTGTAAATGGACAAAATTGAGTATCGAGGTCTCATAAAAATGTTGTTTTTGAAACGCAATGCGCCTACGAAATTCAAAGATGAGTTAGACTCTGTGTATGGGGATTCTGCACCATCAATTACCACATGACATTTTGGGCAGCTGAATTTAAACGTGGCCGTGAGAGCTTGGGTGACGAAGAACGTTCGGGACGTCCAAAAACTGTGTTACACCTCGCTACACAACCCCCCTCAATTAGCAATCGTGCTCAGCTCACGAATCAATATTCATAGTGCACATAAAACACATTCTCAACCAATTAACAATTGACGCCTCTTTCACAGGCAATTACTGTTAATATCGCATACGTTGCGCTATTCATTCAAATACCACATACGACAAATACGCGCTTCTCCAAGCTACACGCTTATCGTTTTCGCTCATAATCTCAAGGCCGATTCGCATTCTTTTTGCTTCATAATCGAAACAAGCTCAACACCTGCAATCACATGGTTTCATGTTTAGAATGCATTTTTTTGCTTCAAGTCCCAAAACAAGTGTCATACATTTGACACGATCGGCATCTTCAAAAGCGATTGGCGACGATTTAATTGAGCGTCGATCAAATGCTGAGATCTGCGAAAGAACATACACAGCAACGCAAGCCGATCGAGCAACGTACTTCAATTGGTTCGGTAAATGCAGCAATCAATTGAGTAATTGCTTAAGCCAATGCCGCTGCACCTTAAGCAGGGCAATTAAGCGATAATGATAATTTAGAAATACGAATGACTCGTGCCAGGCAATTAGCCTCAATATGAGTCATACGTTCTGGATCAAAGTCCAGGCTGGTGCAAACGCATCGTTTGCACTTCCTCGCCCATAGTTCAGGCATAAAAGATTGGTTGCAAACGGACTAAAGGAGAACTAATCGATCAAGCAAAGAGTTGCGGCCTTGCATTGGAACATCGGGCCTTTTGCTTTGATTTTTTTAACACTAAAGGGGATTTTGAAGTACCCTTAAATGTCAGACCACAGTGCGAGCGGATGGAGATGAAGTAGATAAGGAAAGGAGGTGTGGATATATATTGGTCTTGAATGTCTGGACATCACAACACCCAGGAACCACATGATCAGGCAGAACATTCCACATTCGTGTGGTTCGGCTAAAGAATGACTCTCTATGTTTATTTGTGCGCTTAAAGTCCACTTTCAACGTGAACTGATGCGCATTCACAGATTGACGGGTATCGCGGGAAAATGTCTGAAGGGGCGGAACACATTCAGCAAGTTCAGTTGAGCAACGACCGTGATAATACCTATAGAAAAGAGATAGGCATGATACGTTGCGCCTGTGTTTTAACGACGGAATTGATCGACTTACGGCTGAGTCCCCAATAAGTCTCACTGCTCGTTTTTGCATCCTGTCGAGCACGTGTAGTGCAGTTTTGAATGCGCCTGACCACATGTGGGAGTTGAAGTCCATTTTTGGACGAATATACGCCTTGTAAATAGTGGCCAGGTTGGATGGAGTGAAGTATCTTTTACATGTCTTAAGGAACCCCATACATTTGGCTGCACTTTTCGCAGCTTCAAATATGCGGTCATTCCAATTAAGAGCCGAATTAATTCGAGTGACGAGGATTGATAGTTCCTTGGCTTCGTTGATACAAATGCCGTTCATAGACAGTATATTAACTCTGGGGCTCGCCTTTGACGACAAGAGACAGCACTGAGTTTTTTGGGCATTGAATTCTACTCGGTTAGATAATCCCCATTGATATATCTTGTTGAGGTCTGAATTCAATATATCAAGCATAAGTTGCTGGTTGGTATTGACGTTCGAAGAGTTTGGACGGGAGTGTTCGTATGAGTATGAGAAACTCAACGTGCTATCATCAGCAAACGAGTGAATTGGGTTGTGAGTAATTGAAAAGAGATCATTTATAAAGATGAGGAAGAGAGCGGGTTAGAGTACCGAACCCTGGGGAACACCTGCATTAATTTGATGGGGGACAGATTTGACACCATCAAGAACCACTTGGATTGAACGGCCAGAAAGAGATTATCTTATCCACTGGATCAGGGAATTGTCCACTCCATATGAATGCAATTTTGACAAAAGGGCTGGATGCCAAACCCTGTCGAAGACTTTTGAAATATCCAATGCGACTACCTTGAATACACCGAGGTAGCGGATGGAATGACTCCACTTTTCAGTAAGGTACGCCATCAGATCTCCTGTGGACTTGTTGCTACTAAAGCCATATTGGCGGTCGTTGAGGAGGTCATTTGATTCCATTTCGAAAGTTGACGGTTGATAAGTGATTCCATTACCTTCGAGAGAATAGAAGTTAGTGCTATGGGTCGATAAGAAGAAAGGGATGATTTGTCACCCTTTTTGGGAATTGGCTGAATGTTCGCTGACTTCCATCTATTTGGGAAACGGCCATTAGAATAAGACAAATGGCAGAGTTTCCGCAGTGGTTTAGCGAGTGAAGAGAAACATCTCTTCAAGAGGATTGGGGGAATGCCATCCGGACCAGCGGATTTGTCTGCGTTTAGCTCTTTGAGTGCGCGGGCATCCGTACGCGTTCGGAAGCGAATCTGGGTCATGATGTTGTTATGATCCGGAACGCCGTGCTTCCTCGTTAGAGGGAAGAGCGTGGACCTTTTATTATTTCTTTATTTAATATTCTTTCAACAATTCGCGTTTATTCGCTCCGATTGAAAATATGTTTGTGCGGAAATTTATTGCAATTGATAATCAATTATCAAAGAAAAAAACTATTCACTATGTTTTTCGTCTCTTCGATATTATTTAATTATTTATTTTTTCAAACTAAAAATTATCTCAAACTTAAACTTATCTCAAACTTCAAACTCCAAACTTTAAACTCAACTAACTTTCCAAAAAAAAAACAAAAATGGATGCCGAGATGGCCGACTTTAGCGAGACAAGGACAGATGTGTCCTTCATCTTGTCTCTGACTTCTGGTCATCTTGCGATAACCAGAATCACCCACATCCGTGAGGATGTTGGGCTCGGTCTCGCGATATCTGAAAAGAAAAGAAAAAAGGGGGGGGTATCCAAGGATAGTGTGGACAGTGTTAGTCCAGGTGTTCTCTAACTACTTGTATAGAGGGATGGTGGGAAAGAAATCATACAAGACCGGTAGGTCTTGGGTGCGGTAGTAAACGCAGATCACATCTTTGGCAACTAACTAACTTTACAATAAATTTTTCTCTCTTCTTATAGAACATTGTGTTTTAGTCTACTGTAAATTATAATTTGAACAAAAATCCATTTTAACAAAGTATCGCTTAATCTACTGTGACTTTTAAATTTTGAATAAAATTTGAACGAAAATCAAAGAGCCATGTTTCAAATGAAAAAAGGGGCATGTTATGAAAAAAGGGGCATGTTATGAAATGTACTAAAACTGATTTGATATAGAATATTGTGGATGTTTATTTATGATATGTATTAAATGAGAATGTTAGATATGTTAGGAGAATGTTTTAAGGACGTGTTAGATAAATAATGAGATTCAGTATTAAACTTAATAGTTATAAGGACAGTAGTATTCTGGAATACTACATCGTGCTGTTCATGCTCAAGTTGAGGTGGAACTGATGTGGTATCATGCAGCGTTGAGTTGGCTGCAAAATGTGCAGCAAGTAGATTCGCCTTCTCTATTGCAGTGGTGACTGGTTTGGCATCGATTATAAGCGATGGAATGGAAGAAGAGACTGAGTTTTGAATGTTTTTCACGAATGCCCAGAAGTTTCTACTACCTGTGGAAGAGTGTAGTATTTTTTGTCGCACTTTCTGGTCATGCAAGAACTTGGCGCGTTGAATATAAGCATTGCAGTCATTTCTAGCTCACTTAAATATTTTCCGGTTTTCCTCAGTATTGTTTGATTTACGCAACCGGAAACTCAACTCTTTAGCATTATTGGCTTCTCTGCACCCGAATCGAACTACATATTTCTCTTGGGTTTGATACTCTTTACTCTGTGTGGAATAAAGGTCCGCATGCCAAGTACAATCGTGTCTGTCAATGCCATAGAGTCAACATCGTTATGGAGGAAAAACCAAATGGTGCTAGACGACCGCCGAATTAAAGTGAGAGAGATAGCAGAGGCTACGAAAATGTCCAAAGAACGTGTTTGTCACATATTAAATCCAGATTTAGGCATGAGAAAGCTGTCCGTGCGTTGGGTGCCCCGTTTGCTAACGTTAGACCAAAAAACGGTGTCTCACACCTCAGCGGTTGCCATGCCGAAAGTCGAATTATGGTTTGAATTGCTTGACCATCCGCCTTACTCACCAGATCTAGCCCCAATCGACTCCTTTTTGTTCCCTAATCTAATATTGCGCTCGAAGGACAGGGATTTTCGTCAAATGAGGAGGCAATCAACTTCGCGAACAGTTATTTTGCAGAGAAAAACGCCGAGTACTATCTTGACGGGTTAGAGAGATGGTAGCATGGCTGGGAGAAGTGTGTAGAGTTACAAGGAGACTATGTGGAAAAATAAAAATAAATTTAAAAAAAAAGTCTTGTATTTTTGTTAGGTCGGAAACTTTTGAGGTCATGAACTTTCGGGTTCCTCTAGACCATTAATTAGATAGATAAATCAATATATAATCAATATAGATATCTCTTCGCTCAGCAAAAGGAGCCATAGATACTAGTGTCCCCCGCCCCACGCATCCACAAACACGTGGTTCGCATTCCTCTACCAAGCGATCATGCCAGTACGGCTACTGAAGGACACAGCATCGTTTTTTTACTGTGTTTATTTGACCAATAATCAATTTTCATATTAAGTACTACAGCTAACTTATAATTCTAGTGACACAATTGTTTACATGTATACATTGCATATTTTTCAAACATAATTGTATGTGTAAATAACTATTTGAGTATTATAGATTTTAATATTGATAGTCTTCCTGGAAAGGTCAGAAAACCAATACTTTTATTATTTTATTTAATCTAGTCTAATACTTAACTTAACTTCATCTAACTTAATCTAGCTTAACACAGTTAATATTATAATAAGTTAAATATGTAATGTGAATTGACGGTGGCCCTTTTTAGCACATTTTTCATTTTTGCAAAGTCCTCCACCAAATTTGTCTATATGGCAAACCTGTTTCCTGTCAGTCTTTTAATTGAAAAATATCCCCAATATAAAGCTTACATAGACTTACCAGTTCGTTACAATCCATATCTGTAATGTTGATGGATATCATCTTCACTTTCCTGTTTGCTGTCTGTTGCTCTTGTTGTGGTTGTTGTTATGTAATCTGTTGCGGTGGACATCCTTTTGTTGGGTAGGCTTTTGTTGGACACATTGTTGCTGTTTTCTCTGCTGCTGTTGTTTCACCATTGTAGTGATCCTAAATCACTACCCCCATCCAATCCTCTTTGTTATCTATAATACCAATCTCCTTCCCCAAGTGAATCATACGAGCGACAAATTGAAGCCAAAACTAATCTGCCGCACATTGATTCAATTCCCAAGTATCCTACCATTTATCCATAATCCCAATCATGTTCCCCAAATGAATCATATGCGTGACAAATTAAACCAAAAATCCATTTGTCGCACATTGGTTCAATTCCCATTAAGCGTAACATCATGAAATGCCAAATTTGTTGAAACAAATTCCCATATCCCTTCTGGAACAACATTCCAATTGAAGCACACACAAAATCTTACTTGTGCTTCTTGGAATTTTTAAGTTCAATTTTTAAGCAAAACACTGTAGATGCAGAGTATAAAAGAGCGGCATATTTTGGTTTCATGATCAATGTTCGAGTGAATGGAAAGCTATCCCGAATTTTCAACACCGCTGCAAGCGTACCACAGGGCTCCATTCTAGGCCCCATCTTATTTAATATCTACACCTCAGATATTTTTCGCCCTGTGGACAGGAGAGTAAACCAGATATGCTATGCGGATGACGTCCTAGTGTACATGTTATCTAAAAGCCCAAAACTCGCAACAAACCGAATCAATCGTCATCTGGACGAACTGCATCAGTATTACAGTTGATGGGAAATTTGACTTAACCCATCCAAAGCGGTAGCTATAATTCTGAGTAATAAACACTCCCAACCTTATTCCTTGATATTCACAGAATATCCGAGTACAAATAGGAAGTACTACGATTAGACCACAGGACAGGATGAAATATCTTGGGGTCATCTATACCCCAAAAATGAATTTTATCAAACATGTGACCCACATTCTTCAAAAGGGCCTCGGTCGGTCTAAGCAACTGCACAACATCTTGAAGTGGAGCTGTGGCGTCACTAACAGATACACACACAAACCCAATTAAATAGTGAAGAACACCGAACGAAAATCGAATAAGATAATGCATCAGAGCCGTATACCATAGCGATAAAATAACAATTCACATCAGTGGAATATACTTGCGTTTAAAATTCGAATTCTAAAATCGGCCAGTAGCCCGATGTGTTACGCTTAGGTTCAATTTTTGGTGATTCTAACTGTTATAGCGTCAGTTCGAATCACACGTTCTTCACTATCATCCTAAACGCTAAAGAACAACAAAGTTGACACCAAAGTTAAGCTTCTCTGCTATAAGCAGCTAATCCGATCTGGAATATCCAAATGGAAAGACTTCGAGTTTGCGAAAGAAAACTTCTCATAAGATGCACCAACCACTCTAGAAGACCTGACGGTCGCCATTACCCGAACTCTCACCTATACGAAGGTGCCTCGATTATCCCTATCGACGAATACTTGCTACAATTAGCATATAAGTACCTCGAAAGCATTCAGAATAGCGAGAACCCACTTGTACGCGAGTCTTGCGTTCTTGACCCTTCTCTCTCTAGCTCTCTTCGGATCAGACCACCACAACTTCTTCTTCAGTACAAAATTGAAGAAAGCACCATTCCCAACAACATTCTTCTCTATAATAGAGGATTCCTGGACCCATCCAATAGGGTCTACTGCTGACACACTACACACACGCACGCACAGTACAAGACAGCACAAGCACACACACACACACACACACACACACACACACACACATACACCGAACTCCAAATAAAACCTTCACTTTCGCAATATTTTCAGACTATTAAAGTTAAATTCAAGTTCCGGGATTTAAATGTTTTGTGAAATATGATGTAACTCCAACGATATTTCTATCTGCACAAAGTGCACAGATTAACAGGTAAACTCTGTCAAGCCCCGCGATGGAATATCTAAAAGAAAGTTCCGCGAGGATCAACGGGAATATGAGCCTGGCGGGAGGTGGTTTTAGTCGGTAAAAACGCGGCATGCCCCTGGATCGGTCTAGAGGTATCTTTTGAAGATTTCCACCTTCCTACCGAAACCAAAAAAAAAAAAAAAAAAAAAAAAAAAAAAAAAAAAAAAAAAAAAAAAAAAAAACACCGACCAAAGCGCAGATTATCACAAAGATGTGATCTGCGTTTACTACCGCACTCTAGACCCACCGGTCTTGTACGATTTCTTTCCCACCATCCACCCACCCAAGTAATTAGAGAACACTTCAACTAACCCTGTCCACACTATCCTTAAATATCTCCTTCCCCTTTTCTTTTCAGATATATCGAGATCGAGCCCAACATCCTCACGGATGTGGGTGATTCTGGTTATCGCAAGATGACCAGAAGCCAGAGACAAGATGAAGTACACATTTGTTCTTGTTTCCCTAAAGTCGGCCTCTCGCCACCCCATTTTTTTTATTTTGTTTTTTTGTTTTTGTTTCATGATCAGTCAAATTCTGGCGGACGAAGCTACTAGTTATTAGCCAAAAACTCATTCCCGTTTGGAAATAATGGCTAAATAAACATAAAACATTGAAACCAAAGACTGTGTTTATTACTTGACGTACCGCAGAACTTATGAATCTATAAGGATACCGTCGGCAAAATAAACAAAGAAAAGGTAGCTGCGTGGGCACTCTCTGCCTAGACCGTCCCCACTTGGACCATCACCCCTTCAGCTGGGACAGACGACCATGCTATCAAGTATATAAAAACAGTCTCAACCTATCATAAAAGATAACATTAGACCATTAGCTGTTCCTTTTCAGCCAATTCATTCTTTTTGCGACGCCTCTCAGCTAATTGTGCCCTTGCTCGAGATAGCCTTGCTTCAAGGTCGTTGATTATCCCTCAGCGTCCTCAATCTCAGTATTCGCTTAACATGCAAACATGTTATTAGTCGCATTGCCGTCACTATATGGAACCGGGGGGAATGTATTGTCCTCTTCCATTTGTTGCCCCTTTTCGAACAAGTCTGTTATTGCCACGTTTGGCTTGTTGATTTTTGTCGCCGATCGTGTCAGCGGGGAGCTCGCAGGGCGTTTTATTAACGCGAACTATATTTTTATCAACCCCTCGCGACTCATAAAATCAACTTTTTCATTTAACTCGATCGCCGAATTGAAAACACGTCCGCACTCGGTCACTGTGTATCGTTATGTGACTTGACTTGAAAGCCAATTTGTATATCCGTGCACCTGAATGGCGTAGACTTCATCTTACACACTTTTGCTGTTCAAGTGGTTTCCCCCCGCCCTCTTTCTGAAACAATCTAATATGTAGTGATAACTGTTATCTAATTGAGAGCACAAACGAATATATATATATATATATATATATATATATATATATATATATATATATATATATATACATATTAAGAACTTGACTCTAGAATGAATTTTTCACGTCGCGCAATTACACTGAAAAAATATTTGCGATACACTCTTCGCTACTTCTATTTCTTACATAACGTCTGTTCCACTAAGCTTTTGAGGATAATTTATTATGGTATATTGCATTCTAAGTTACAAAACGGAATTGCCTGTTGGGGAGTTGATCTTGCAAAAATTAATTCTTAGAAAAATTTGTCGAAAGCCGTCCAGACACCATAGCTTTCCTTTTTGCAGCGCACTGACTATTCTCCCTATAAGACTCTTGTATTGTTTTAAAGTATTGAAGATATTCTTTGTGAAGGCTGGAAATCTTAGTTTTCGTTTAATCTCCAGCAATCAGGGGAAATTATTTAAATTTGCTATCTGTATCAAAATTTCGTAGCACAACCTATCGTGATTTCTTTAATGTGTTGTCACATCGATTGTTCAATGAGCTCCCCACTTCAATCAGGGAAGTGGCAAGATCTGGTGCCTTTATAAAAGGTGTGAAGATGTGGCTCTTCAGCCTGGATTATACTGCTTTAGATTCCCGTACTTCTGGTAATCTGGTTTCATTATAGTTTGTATCCCCTCAGTTGCCTTCAGCTGATTTAAGATATTGTATAATACTTATAAAAATTTTGTTTTGTGTCTGCAATGAATTTTGTTTGAGCAAGTATTTTTGTTCTTCTTCTTTAATGTACAGCACAATTGATTCTCTGAATCTTTAATGCTCATCCGAACTCAAAAATCGATATTTTACTTCCCTGACCATTGTGAAAAGGCTTTTAACTCTGATTTTTCTTTAGTTGTATAAAAACACAGAATGTCTTGTAGTTTGTCTTATATATTTCTGTAAGCTGATAACATCTTTCATCTGACTGGAAAATTTAATGTTTATGATCATATCAGAAATAAAATTATTGCTACTAGTTCTGTAAGATATGGTGGTTTGACGAGTCCAAGGACGAAGAGAACTCTATTGTGTCTTTATCAGAGGTGAGACGGAAAAAACTCAATGAACTTTATTATTGATTAATAGAAATTTTGTTGACACTGTGCGGGGTGGTGCCTATACGGGCACTGGTTCGCATTCCTCTGTCGTCGAAACGGTTTGACCTGTTCACCAGATAGTTAATGAAACAACCACTTCCTTTGTTGTTATTTTATTTTTCTGATTCAATTCTATCAGAAGATATAAGATTTTGTATATGGATTTAATTTATTCAACACACTGTCATTTAACACATAAGGCATAATACTGTCATTTAACACATAGGGATTATTAGGCTGTAATTCATCTTAATGTAATTTAACTTCCAAATATTGTTCAGTCATACGTAGGGTATACATTCAATTTATTCAGCACACTGTCATTTAACACATAAGGATTTTTATGCTGTAATTCACTTTAACTTAAGCACACGTATACTGGAATTTATTTTACCGAATGGGTTGTTTTTTTTTTTTTTTTTTTGTTGACCAAGCGAAGTTGTGGAACTCGGTGAATGTATGATACCGCAACCCTATAACTATGGGGGGTATGCGATGGACACGTTTCACGAGAACCTTAACAAGAGAAATTCGCTTAAAAGATATTAACCCTCCTACCAACAGAAACATACCCAACGATGACATCGACAAATACATACAAAAAATGGACGAAACCATAAAACAAACTATGGACAAAACAATACTAAAAAACCACACCTACGGACAACATGAACATGTACCGAAACGCCACAATCAACGCACTCCACAGAAAAAAAAGTAGACTTCTGTCGCAACTAAAACTACTGTACAGACGATTTATTGATAGGCACGACCAGGAGATAATATCACTGAAGTCCAGATTAAAAAATCTCCAACAGCTATAAACGCCAACTATAGGCTATCAGCAAATTTGTATTGGAACAACAAAGTTCGGGCAGTAAAATCCAACAACCCTAGTATGTTTCCACAAATTAATAAAATATTTAGACGGAGTAATGAAAACGAGATTCAGTGTCTCCAAATCCCACGAACTGACGAAAACCAACGAACGCTGACAAATATAGGCATAGACACAAACAAGGCCACCCTAAATGACGAAGTTTTTGTGTTTGAAGATCCCTTGGAAAAAGTGAATGTTGTAGGGGCCGTCTTTCAAGAACTGTACAAGACAAATGAAGTAATTCGCCACAACCATGGCTTGGAAGATAGAGTTTTACTGAATTATCGTCATCTTCGAAATGACATTTCACAGTGGCGAGCAGAAAACCAAGGTTTTATCGAATTCAATAATGAAAATACGGCAAACGTCGAGATGACTGTAGAAAGTGCCAACAGCCTTTTGATCACTAGTGAAGACATCCATGGCTTCTTTGCATCATTAAGAAACAAAAAATCAGTTGGAATCGATGGAGTACCCAATATAGTACTCAAACATCTTCCTCCAATCATAATTGACATGTATGCAGTCTTGTTTAACAACGCTCTGAACAACGCACACTATCCAGTATGTTGGAAAACGGCCATCATCCAACCGTTACCAAAAAAAGGGAAAGACAAAACAAACCCAAAAAATCTGCGATCGATCAGTCTGTTACCGAGTATCAGTAAAGTATTCGAAAAAGTTCTAAACAAGGCCCTACTTAAATGGGTTGAGGACAAAATATTATTCCAAATAACCAGTTTGGTTTTAAAGCTGGTCATGAAACCACACATGCCGCAGCTAAACTGGTTTCAGACATTCAGTGGCATAAAAATCTGAAACAGTGTATAGGTGCCTGTTTGATTGACCTGGAGAGGGCCTTCGACACCGTTTGGCTAGAAGGGTTATACTACAAGCTAATGAGACTAGGCATTCATAAACCACTACTGTATATACTATACATTTTGAATGAAAGGAAATTCGTCGTTAAAAGTGGCAATGTGACCTCCAACATTACTTACCAAATAAAAAACGCTCTGTAACAGGGAGCGGTGTTATCTCCGATTCTCTTTAATATTTACACTAGCGACCTGATAAGGTCTCTTCATCAGGCTATTGCGTATGCAGACGATCTGATAATATATAGAACAGCTCCAAAAATTGAAATCATTAACGGATTATTACAAGGGGATTTCAATGACGTTCAGCGATACTGCGACAACTGGAAACTCAAAATCAATATCCAGAAGTGTGAAACCATCCTCTTAGAACACCGCTGGCTGAAGCTACCAGAGACACCAGGAAAAACTGGCGAAAGCTAGCTATTATGGGACCACACCAACAAACACTGGAAACCAAAAATGTAGTCAAATACTTAGGCATCTGGCTGGATCAGTATCTATATTTTAACAAACATGTGGAGGCTGCGCTGACCAGGGCAAAGAAAGCTTATGCTATGACAAAAAGACTGTTTCATAGTAGTCAACTTGACAGCAGAGTTAAAGTTATATGCTACATGGCTCTCATCAGACCGGTGATCATATATGGATGTCCAGTGTGGTTTAATGTGGGACCTAGCTTAATGGAAAAGATTCGGATTTTTGAGAGACAATGCCTCAGGACGTGTCTCAACTTACATCGGACTCCTGAATCCGATCACAAAAAATACTATCCCAATGAAGCGTTGTACAATGGGGCCAATAAAAACAGAGTGGATAACATTATGATCAAGCTGATCCGAGGGCATCTTGCGAGATCAATGAGCTCCCCGAACGATTTAATTTTTGGTGCATATTACCCAAACAATATGTATTATGAGCAATGGCTTTATTCCACCAGAAGCATTCCTTAGTCTTGACATGAACGGCCTTATGCAAAATGAATCCGCTATACCGTTGATTTATCACGTGCGTCGGTCGGGTACAGATAAACGAATATGTTATAATCGAGAAGTTGCGCACACAGATGAAGAGCGCCTGCAGTTCAGTAGGGCAGTAGCACAGAAAGACCGGAAAGACACGAATAAGCAACACCAGAGCTTTTGGTGGCTGAGTGGCAATTAAAACCCTGTTTCGTTATAAAACTGGCAAAAAAAGGGAAGTAATAATAATAATAATAATAAAGCCCAACAAACTACGGAAAGCTTACATAGATTTAGCATTTCGAAGTCTTGATATTAGGTTTAGGATAGATTTAAGGTTAAAAAAAAAAAAAATTAGTTTAGTATTTAAGTTAGATAAAGGTAAAAAAAAAGTAACAAAAACAAATATTTTTTTGTTCTTCATTTTCTTTGTATCCAATTAAGTTCCATAAAAATTCATGTAAACAAAATAATCATAATGTAGAAAGACAAATTTTCATGCTTTAAGCGTATGCATGTAACTTAGAGAGTCCGCAAAGGACCAGTAAGTTAAGAAATAAGATAACATAAGCTAGAGTTTAATCATATTTGTCTAGCGAGTAAGTAAATTATAATAATAGGAAGAAATAAAAAATGATATTAAAAAAAAAAAAAAAAAAAAAAATGGGTTGTGTTTTGCGACTACAAGTCCGACCGGGTGACTCACACACGATTCTATGAAAGAAAAAGCGACTCCTGGTTTAGCTTAACGTGGAGTGCCGACTACCCTCCACGGATTCCGTTTTAAGAATCGTTAGGTCATCGAAGACGACAGCATAGCGAAAATCATCCATCACCTCGGTGCCCACAAGGGATGATTTACTTTGCATCAGCACAAACGGCGCGAAACATACACAATGATTGCCTCTGTTGCTCATGGTGTGTGTGTCCACAAGTATGCGGACCGTGGATCGACCGAAACCATAAGGGGAGCATTAGATGGCATGGTTGCAGCTGGTGCAATTATCTTAAAGTAGATATTTTGTGTTTACACGATCAGCAACTGCGTACAGCATCTATGCTGATCGTGCACATCTTGGCGGCATCTTCAAGCAGTCGAATTCTAGCTGGTAATTTTCCATTTTTGAGAACTCGTCTTGCTTTGGGGGTCAGCCGTATGCCATGTATTTGTCGATCGGATGACCGACCGATGAGGGCATAGATAAAAGAAAGGAAAAGAAGAAATATCTCCTGCACGTGTGTGGCAGACTCATCAGGAGATATTTCATCGATGTGGTTCGGGTAATGGTGGTTGCTTGATGGTGCAACCAAATTGCTTTTATGGCACATGATGCGTTTTATGTGACCATGCTCTTGTGGAAAAATACCTATTTGTTGCTAATGGATTTTGCATCAGCGAAAATCATAGATTTACAGCTTTTTAGGTGATAGTTGGGCAACTATGTAAAGGTAAGTACATGCCTTCCAGTTTTTTTGTGCTCCAGGGAGCAGTCTCCTGGATGGAAGGTAAGTAGTGGTGTTCAAAAGAACCGCCACAACACAACGAAATGTGGGCTTGCCTAGCACAAAAGTAACAAGTGTTCCATTGTGTGTTGAAGTATAAGATGTTTAACCATAACGACCAGTATTGACAACAATATAGCATAAGTAACAAAAAAAACATACTCTTATTTGATATGTAACTTACCTTGTTCGTATAGTGACGGTGATAAAGACATGGCATCCTAAATGATATAAAACCAGTTCTTTAGAACACTTTCAAAATTCAACATTACATATCGTCGGGTACCAGGTAAAAGTGACGATTTTACATCAATTACCATTACACTTGGTCACTTTTACCAGCTAACCGATGATATATAAAGATCAATTCTTACAATTTGCTTATCAACATGATTATGATTGTCTGCAGCTTCAAAATTCTGTGGCTTCAATATTGTATTTGGCACATATCCAATTTGTCCTTGGGAATTCCGAGTTTTCCACCATTTCCTGGAATCGTCAACTACCTAAAAAGACCTCAATGGTTTCCAATAACTTATCGTCGATAACCATACCTACCTCCAAATATTCTCCCTTACTGACTGTCAATTCACGATCCGTCTTAGCCTCTCTCGGAAATGTCACCTCAGCAATGCGTGCGTTTCGCGATTGGAGCTTTTTATGCCAGGTATTATTAGACCCTTCGCTGAGATGAACTTTCTCCTCAATTTTAGGCTGTTGTTGTGGTAGATAAGGAACTGGTTCATCTACAATAAAATCTGGTGACCAATCATCAAAAAATATGGGATGATAAGAACCCTTGTGATCTTTAAATTGATCTTTTGGCAAAGTCCAATTTTTGCCCAGGGATAACCAAAATTCTTTCTCCTTAACATTTAGCGATACATTCAAGAGGTTGACTGTTTCTCTCCGTAGTAAAGGATTTACCACTGACTCTGGTATTCTACCGTTTGTGTAAACATCGTTACATACGGTAACAATGGTTTCTAGTGAAATAAACATACGGCTGATAGGAACCTTTGGATCGGATATGTATTTCTCAAGTCGGACAATGAAGTTGAATCCTAATTTGAACTTGGCTAAAATGTCGATGAATTCATTTTCCAACGGAGGGCGTGATCGTAGTATCAAAAGACCTTCCCCATGCGGATTGGTATTCAAGGTATGCTCTTTTTTTCTGATCTCCAATTCACGTAAAGCCTCAGATGCGTAATGAAGTCTTAAAACAAACTTCTCAATATCTTCGAAACAATGATTTAAAACCATGATGTCACGCTCTGCTGTAACCTGAGCAGTTTCATTGTCTCGGCTGCTGCTTATTACCTCCTTTATACCATATTTATCCTGATCCTTTGGGGGTTGCTTTGAAGAATTTTGCTTATTCTCACGTCGTTTCGTTATAATTATACCATTGCGTAGGAGTTTCAGATCTTCGACAAGATGGACTGCTGAAGCGTCCTCTACCTGTAAATGTAGTTAGGATGAGGAAATTGTTGAATCTAAGTCGAAATTTATTAAAACGGGTTGTAACTCACCTGGAACACGTGCATTTCAGAGTTTCCTAGAGAAGATCCAGACACCGAAAAGACTAGAATGTTGTTGTACATTTCCAATGGATCGTTACTTATGAAGGCTGTGGGATTTTGTATTAGAGGACCAGGAAAGCTCTCAATTTCTGTCTGAAAAGGCATGATAATTTTTAGAGGAGAAAGTCGACCATATTCTCTAAGTTTAAGGGATGCGAAATATAAAAATTGGTAATGGCATTTCACGTTATGTATGGCAACACCCCTAGATAGTAAACAATTCCAAGGTAGCATATGTTGATCTGTAGGCTAGCGAACCACAAACTCTTATATGCACTCTTGTATCTTGAATTAAAATGAATGCCATCACAATTGTGGCAAACAAACAAAAAATTAAACCAGAGAGAGGCTGTAGTGATCCCAAATCACTACTCTTCCTATAACCCTATAATTTAAAGCGAATCCTACTTCTGTTAATGGTTTAACAAAGTTATGTCGACAATTCGCAGAAGCATCACACGTTTTTTAATACTAATTTCGACGAGATTTTATATAAAAAGGCGATACATTTCCGTTTCGAAGAACAGTTGTACACACACACCGGCCAAAGCGAAGACTTGATCTGCGTTTACTACCGTACTCAAGACCTGCCGGTCTTGTATGATTTCTATCCCCCTCCATCCAAGTAGTTAGAGGACATTTGAACTAACCCTGTCCACACTATCTTTAGATACCCCCCTTCTTTTTCAGAGATCCTGAGACATATCCCCACAGATGTGGATGATTCTGGTTATCGCAAGTTGACCAGAAGCCAGATGAAGGACACACTTAAGTCGGCCTCCCGCCACTCCCCTTTTTTTCGAAGAACAGTCCCAGAGGTAATGTCCAGATTATTTATTATAATCTAAATTTAAAGTATCTTATTTATTATAATTATAATTTAAATTGTATTCGAGTTTTATTTTCTTTCCATTTAAATTTCTTCTTATTCTCAATTTCAATTTCATTAATTTTCTCATCTTTTCATTTAAATTTCCAAGATTGCATTTATTGTTTTAAAAACCATAAAATTGATACGAATTTTTCGTCATCTTTTCTCAAATATTTCTATTCTAATTTACATAGCAACTTTTTATATTTCAGATTTGTGCTAAAATTTTTGTTTTCATGTAGGTTTCATTGGGCTTATATTTTATCTTCCTGTTTCTTGTTCCTATCTTCTTTTCTCTGTTTTCTGCATACCTACTTGTTTTTATGCACCTGCTTCTTATCTGCCTGTTTCTTGCTCTTTGCGTTTTCCCGTGCCCATCAATTTTCTTTC
Organism: Microdon myrmicae; assembly: GCA_963931805.1. Lineage (NCBI taxonomy): Eukaryota > Metazoa > Arthropoda > Insecta > Diptera > Syrphidae > Microdon > Microdon myrmicae. The sequence goes on from OZ007499.1 coordinate 118,045,145, forward strand.
ATTTATGCTTCGCAAAATGGACCTCTCTTCTCTTCACAGTGGGGCATCAACCCTATCATGATTTGATGACTCTTCTTGAGAGACTGAGAAGCCAACTCGTCACCGCGGTAGCCAGGATTGCTGCTCTCGAGAGGGAGAATGCAGCATTGAGAGCTACTTCATGCCCGACCCCCTCCAACACAACCTTGGAAACCCATCATTCACAGATCGAACCCGAAATGACAAATCTCGGCAGCGACTTTGATGTCTCTGCCGACGAGAATGATCTCCCGTGTCCCTACTCCTAACACTTCTCGCTCCACGCCCTCCTCCCTGCGTGCGGAAAACTCCACAACCAAAACTGAACTGCGATGGAAGTCCTTCCAGTTAACCTGTTGCCACCGGCTGTACACCAATAACATCCCAGGCATTCGGCTTATGAAACTGTGCCAAACCTCTCAATACACCCCGCTGCACAAAAAATCATTCTTCTGGAAAAATCGTGCCGACCGAAGGCAGCATCATCCACAACCCCAAAACCAAAGACCGCTCCAAGTCCAAGACCCCCCCCCCCCCCCCCCCCCCCCCCCCCCCCAAGTATACAAGTCCCTTCCCGCGCGAGTGTTCCCGGAGCGTTACAACCTGCAGCTGTTCAAGAGAAACTGCAATCGTTTTTTGGTGGCATCTCGGGGCGTCCACTCGGTCCTATAGGTTCGCCTCTCCCGAGGGAAGTGTAATACAAAAAAAAAGTTGGAGTTGCGAGCATCGAAAGAGGGTCTCAAGTTCTGCTATATAGAGATTATACTGATGTTCTTCGGGTGCATAAACCGAGATCGCATACAGCCCCCTTCCTTGCTGAAGTGGTATGCGTACGATGCATGCTTCAAGCACCCGGAACCAGCGCACTTCTCTACTATATATGACTTTGTGTTGGAATCCTTTTCTAATAAAGATAGCGACACCTCCCACTTGTGGGGAATTGGGTCGTTCTCTTCGTATAATAACTTAGTTTTTATGCCAAAGTTTATGCTTCTGGTTTAACTTAGTTTCCCCAGCCAGAAGCACATCAGGGTTGTCGTCTTGCAAGAGGTTAAAAAAAGTGGTTCATCTCTCGGTTCTTATGAGTGAATTTACATTCACGACAAGAGCTTTAATTGATCTTTTGGTTGGAGAGCTTATATTCTAACGTCCTACACAAGAATCTAGTCTTTTGTCGATTTCCTTCATCATTTCGTTACTGGCCGTCAGTATTGTTCCCCAACTCATCTACCGCTTGCATAATGATTTCACTATTTTTACTTACAGTTTTTAAATTACCGCCCAAAACGGCGATGTCATCCGCATGTGTGAACACTTGTGTGACCCCGTTCAGGGATGATCCGGCCATGTTTTTGTCTTGTACCTTTCTGATGACACACCCGAGCACAAAGTTAAAAAGACATGGTGAGAGGCCATCCCCCTGTTTTAGTCCGGCCGGGAACACAAATGGTTCTGAGAGGTGGTTTTCTATTCTAACTCACCCTTTATTTTCTTTCATGCAGATTTGAATGAGGGTGGCATATTTTTTCGGGACTCCCAGCTCAACTACAATGTGGTAAAGTCTTTGCCTTGCAACAGAGTCGTAGGCTTTTTTGAAGTCAATAAAAAGTTGGTGAACCGCCTCTCTATATTCCCACTTCTTTTCCAACAATTGCCTTACTGTGATCACTTGATCGCGCGTTTACCGGTTCCTACGGAATCCGCACCGGTAGTCTCCCAGTATTTCTTCTGCGTACGGTGTGATTCTTGCCAGTATGACATTTGCTGGGGGGTGGGAGCGAACATGCAGGGCAAAGTCTCTGCTTTCAACCCGGCTAAGGCCAGGACGATCCTTGTCCCTGTTCAATCCAAGTTATATTCAGTCTCCACGTGACACCCGTGGATAGATACTTTATTACCCGCCAAGTAGTGAACCAATGCATGCAGCGACATCCTGAGAAAGGTTGGCGCAAGCCTAATAACCTTGCCCGGAAAAACGAATTATAATGGACAATTTAAAAAGTTTCTGTTATGGACCGGACACCGGTGGAGAGACTTGTTAAATAAGGCCAAGACCGGATCTCGGTTGTAGTGCCGATGACGATGATGATGATGACATTTGTTAGTATTTTGTATGTGGTTGGGAGCAATGATATTCCTCTGTAGTTTTCGCAGTCAGATCTGTCACCTTTTTTGAAAATGGTGACGACTATTGAGGTTTTCCATTCTTCCGGAGTGACTTCCATATCCCATATTGTTTTAATCAGTTGGTGTATCTTTCGAGCGGTTGCCTCTCCTCCATGTTTCATAAGCTCTGCCGATATGCAGTCGACTCCGGGAGCCTTGTTCTTTTTCCATCGATTTATTGCGTCTACAACTTCGTTGAAAGAGGGCTCTGGGATCTGAGACTCGACTGTATGTACGTCTGGTGCATTTATTTGTGGTTAATGGGTGCGTACATTGAGCAGGTTTTCAAAGTACTGCTTCCATCATGTCAGAATGTTGTTTGTTTCTGTAACCAGACAGCCGTTTGTGTCTCGGATTATTTTGGCTCTCCCTCGGTAGCTATTTCTAATTGAGTTTATGCCGGCATACATACTTTTGATGTTCTTTACTCTGGCATTTTCTAGGATTTTTCTCGATCCGAGTCTTTTACTATTCGGTTTTTTTGCGTTTGCGACGAATCGTCGCGTATCTTTCTGCGTTGACTTCATATATATATTTTGTCTACCGACTGAAAACGAGAGCCTCGGAGTGGTAATTTAAGTTTGAAAATTCCTGTAGACAGGCTTTTTAGATGATTTATTCCCGGGATTTTATTGACAGAATATACAACCAGGGGATTGGCGAGTGATATTTGGCAGGGGGAAGATATCCAGTAGATTTATGTTATAAAAACTGGAAAAAAAAGTCTTTAGGTAGCTTAAGCGATATTGTTATTACATAGAGTGTGATGAAATAAGAGTAAAGAAGGGAAAAGCGGGACCCTCTATTACCCCAATTTCATTCCGGTTCCTGCAACTAGCCACCGTTTCACCCCCCAGCGGCTTCAATAGTACAGGATCGATGGTTTAGAATATGAAAACGCCTAAGTTTCTGCTTTTGCATAGACAGATTGTTCTTTAGTTCAATATTGAGTTGTACAGCATCGGATTTACTGTGATTGACGGTAAAAAAAGGCTTTTACCATTCATACGCGGTGGGGTTTTTTTTTGTTTTCATGAGGGGTAAATTATTCTCAATTAAATCATTTCAAAATATTCACCTTTTAGTATCTGCAGTGTAAATGCTTTATAAATTAATAAATGACTTAAGAGACTTTTCTTCGGGGGATCACCTATCAGAAATGCTAAAGAGTCATCCAAAGACGTGCCTTCATTCAAATGTGACGCCGAAATGGGAGACCTCAATAATGTATACAATAATTTTAAACGACATACATCAGTGTTGCCACCTAGGTGCCACATTTGAATGTACACGTTTTTCTTGGATGTCCCTTTACATTTATTTAAAAAGTACATGCAGCAAATAAGGGAATACTCTCACCTTGTCTTTATCCAGAATAGCTACCCATTGGGAGTTGAAGCACATAAACATTTTCTGCGGCAATATACGATTCGTTCTGTCCATTTCCATGAGAATCTTCATCTTCTCCACAGGTTTGTGACTTTCTGACTCATGTTTCAATTTGAATGTTGCCAAATGTTCTAAAGCGTACGTTGGTTTATCATCGTAAATCTCGTGGTGCTGATGCGAATGATTGTGATCACTTTGTTCATGAAACTTCTCGGGATACAAGCTGCTGTGGTTGCCCGAGTACGAATTACTATCCCCTAAGACTTTTCCCATTGATAGACGTTGTAATAAATATGTACGATTAACGATTCTGGAATTAAAAGTTTTATATTACTAATTAATTGATTTAATAAACATTTTTTTTTGTTTATTTATAATATATATTATAAAAAGTTATGCAAAGGATTAATTTTGAAACAATCTTACTATTGCGCTTTTTCGTTGCAGAGGAATCTCTAAATTTAAGACAACTAACTTGAAAAGGGTGAATGGTTACTATCATAAACAATTAAAAGATAAATATCCATATAGGTGAACCATACTAGAAATCCTATAAAAACTTGACACGAAAAATCACTAAAAGCTTTCATTTCTTTTTTTTAAATTTCTTTCTTTCTTATTTATTTCTGTTTTATACTCTATTTGTTTAAAAGTTCCTCTTTGTTGTAAGCTCAGAAGAAGTAAATTAAACAAACAAGAACCACAAAGAAACCAGTGCTAGGAAAAGTGAAAACTTGAGGCATGACACTGTAATTTTTTCAAAATACTAATTTTTTTTACTGACTTAATTCATGGTCAAACTGTTCAAAAATGTAAAAAAATTGTTTAATACCATAGATAAAATTGTATCAATTCATTAAAACCATTTTATTAAACATAGTCACGACGTTTAACGTATTTTCATGCGAGGTTGGGTGAAGAGTTTCTAACCTACTGTATACTACCACAGCAATCGCTCTGAAAATTTATGTAGAAGCTAATGAGACATAGTACTATAGAATACAAGCTAATGAGACATAGAACTGTGTACAAGTTAATGAGACATAGTACTATAGAAACAAAAATTAGATATGCTGGCGCCATCTATAGGTTAGGCCGGAAACGTTTCATCCACCCTCGCGTGAAATTAAACAGAACTTAAAACTGGATTGAACGGATGGATTTTTCGGTATACGAAGGTATATGAAGATAATGTAGGTCCTGCAGTTGGCGATAGGCCTGACTTGTTACAATTATTGCATAGAAAACAATAAAATGAGAATCAGTCAATCCGACTCGTCGTTGGCGAATGCTGCAAAAAAGCTGCGCTCGGCCTCTAGATCGCTAACAAAATTGGAAGATGAAGCAAATATACACTCGGAAGGCAATTTGTATAGTGCTGGCATTACTGACTAACGGTAAAAAAAATTGTTATATAAATTTTCAATTTTAAAGCATAGAAATCAGAACTTAAAGCTTTAAACGCGATTATATCAAAACCATGTGAACTCTCTCAATTTTTATCCAATTGAGTTCAAACTTTAACTGTAGCTTCTTAATGAGATTTTGCAGGGTTTTCCCAAATATATAAAAATTGTAAAAAATTATTAACAAACAGATGTCATTTTTTACGAAAAAATCGAATTTTTTTTCAAAAGCTTGCCATTTTTTCTAAAAGAAATATTTTCAAAATTTCGTACGGATTTCTCTAGACATTTTCATCTGGTTTAAGAAGACTTTAGTTTATTTTTTTAGGATCAAATCTATTCAAGATATTTTTCCGGACCCGGAGCAATTTAAAAAAAAAAAACGTTTTTTTGCAATGGCCGTGTGCCCCCTTTTTATTTTTGAAAATAATACACCTTAAGACACATACACATAAATATGTGGTAAACTTCGTTTTATTACTAACACATTTTTTCCCATCCAAAAAAATACCAAGCAAGTGGTCGGTTTTTGGATCTCTACAGTGGCATAAGGCCTTAAGGTCCCTTCCACGCTTCGCGCTTTGATCAAATCTTCTCAAGGTCATGCCTTATATTGGCCACCCATCTCCGCCCAGGTGTGGTATACGTTGATCGTCATGTGATATAATGGTATAAGATGTTCAGCATGGCAGGGTCGCCAAGTTATATATGTCGCCAAATAATATGTTTTTTTGTATTACTTAGACTTGTATTACTTGTGATATTATGAAGGATTGATCTATAACCCTACTTCCCCACTGTTTGCTGTTTAAAGCGCAGCTCGCTGAAGATGGATGGCATAAACGCCGCAGTGTTCGAATCAAATACTCTGATGGTTTTTGATTGCTTTATTCTTCAAAATACTGAGGTATTTATACTCCCAATCAATCACTCAATTATTTACAAATTTCTTAATCCACTCATACAAATTTTGCTTAACAAGCTATTTCATTCTTAATTGAAAATTCACTCATATAATTCTGCTTACTGTGCTACTTAATTTCCTATCGCCAGCTTAGCGCATAGTGTAAGAACAATGACACGATTTGACCCAATTAATTTGTGAATCACTTGCTAGCAGTAAGCTCGCAAGCGATTGTCATATGATTCTTTCAAATCGTAACCGGAGCAAGTCGTTTCTTTTACTCAATGAAAAGAATCGACCTTGAATTATTGTCGGCATCGAATGCTGGTTACGTGAAACTTGCTAATCGTGACAAGAGCAAATTGATTTACTTGATATGTTCTTCATGGTCATTTCGTGGATATGTTGTTACACTACACTGGTCTTCCCACAGGTCTCTTTCCCGTTGTTGTCCCGTCAAGAATTCAACGTACGATTCTGTCGTTGCCCATTCTCGCTACATGCTCGGCCCGTCTTAATCTTCGCTGCCTAATTATTCTCACTATTGATGTTTGGAGGATATCTTTTCCAATTCGCGGTTGTAGAGTTTCCTCTATTGTCCTACCTCTTTATCATATTTACCGCCGAAGGAACTCCTTAAAATTTTATTCTCGAATACGCAGAATCTGTTCTCCTCTCCTTTTCTTGCGCCCACGTCTCACAGCCGTATAGAACCGAAAAGCATGAATAAATATATCATCAAACTCAACCCACCAATGAAGCATTACATGCAGTATGCTCTTTCAAAATAAAGACTTCGTTTTTGTTAGTGCAATCTATAGCGAGTATCATAAATTAATACATAATACTATGCTTATCAGAGTTTTAAATAAATTCTATACGAAAATAAATAGATAATAAACAGGTTAATGCGGTGACAGAAAAAAATCACACCCAAGACCAACCACACTTTTACGATTTCCTTCTCACTATTCCCCTCATCCAACTGGATGACATCGGCTCGAAATCGGGACCGGTGGAGAAATTCCGGATCCCGGTTGTAGTGCCGATGATGATAATGCTGATGACTCCTCTCTTCACCTTTGTGTACGAGAGGAGGTCAATAAGTCTTTGGAAAAACTAAGAGATGACGCTCGTAGCATCGCTAATTGTCTGTTTTTACTAAGCATCATTCCTAACTATGTATCTGTCAAATGCAATATATAAATACCTTTTAGGTATCTGATAAATTGTGTATGCAAAAAAATATCTGCAAAATGGGTGCCGGATTTGCTCTCAGCTGAGAACAAACGCAACCTCGTGGTCACTTCTAAGGCTCTTTTAGAGCGCATGTGTCTCAACCCACATGAGTTTCTTGGCAGGTTAGTAACTATAGATGAAACACGGATACATCACTACACTCCCGAGACGAAAAACAGTCAAAACAGTGGATTGTTAAAAGCGAACGGGCTCCAAAGAAGGTAAAGACGATAAAATCAGCTGGAAAGATGACAGCTACGGTGTTTTGGGATACATGGGGCATTATCTTCATTGATTATTTGGAAAAGGGATAGACGATAACTGGGCAGTATTATGCGTCGTTATTAGGTTAGCTAAATGAGAAAATCGACCTCATTCGTCCTCCAGGATAATGCTCAAGTGAATACGTGCGCAGTTTCAATGGCTAAAATTCAGGAATTGAAGTTTGAATTGATAGACCATCCACCGCATTCACCAGATCTGGCCCCGAGTGAATTCTTTTTATTTTAAAATTTAAAAAATGGCTGTGCGGACAACGGTTAACACCAAAAGAAGAGGTCATTGCACACACAAATGCTAATTTTGAGGAACTCCCACAATCATACTTTTCTGAAGTCTTAAAAAAGTTGGACGTCTGTCAAAGCGTATTGAACGGAAAGAAAATTATTTAGAAAAAAGAAAAAAATTACCCAAAAAAATTGTTTTTCTATCTTTTTCTGAAGACTTATTGACCTGCTCTCGTAGTTAGTAGTGATACATCGCCGCTTATAATACACAGTTGGTTTTTAACAACTTCAACCAGTAAAAGTGCAGGTTATGAAAGACCAAAGGCATAATCTGGGTTTAATATCACACTCAAGATCGAAAGGTTTTATATTTTATAGTATCTCTCCATCTTTGTAATTAGAGACCGTAAGCACTAACCCAGATAAACTATAGAGTTAAAAACCGTTAAAAAAGAGGGAGGGGGGGGGGTAGTTGCGCGGAATTGTGCGTCGCTTCATGCAATTTTAGTCACGATGGAGTGCTTCATGGGACAACAGCGTGCTTTTTGCGTAAAACAATTTTACAAAAACAACGATTCCTACATTACTGTACGACGCCTATTTAGAATTGAATACGGGTTACGCCGTGTAAGTGAGTGTCCAAGTGTTAATTTAATCAAAGCTTGGGTCAAAGAGTTCGAGCAAACGGGATCGACAACGAATATGATAAGAAGCGATGAGAACATTCGGGAGATTGAAATTTCCGTACCTCGCAGCATGTGTCAGTGCGTTTTTCAAAGTTTGCGTAGTCGATTGCAGGAGTCCCAACGACGTGACGGGGCACATCTCGACGATGTCATTTTTAAAAAGTAAATTGTAATAAACGTTTATTACGTTAAATAAATGATCAACAAAATAACATTTGTAGTTTTATTTTTCAAAGTGCAAAAATGTAAGGCCCACCCTTTATAAGTAGATAACAGTTCCGTTTTTCATATATCCGCAAACCGATCCTAACTAATAGAACAGAATGTGCACGCTTACTCTACATGCTATTGAAATGCGCAAGCCTCTTGCCAGGCAATTGGACTCAATATGGGTCATACGTTCGGATCGAAGTCCAAGTGAGGATGCAGCGTTTGCGGTTCTGCGCCCATAATTTGGGTATATAAAGAGTGGTCGTAACGTGAATAATTCAGAGAGAGTCTGGTAGAAGTAAAGGGTTGCACCCTCAACTTGGTACAACTGGCCCTTTGCTTTAGGATAAGTTAAATTACTAAATAGATGAGAGGTAATCTATCAGAGTGGAAGGTTGCAGCCTTGCAACGGAACAGCGGGCCTTCTAGTCTGATTAGATTATAATTTACTGAATAGCCAAAGTGTGCTTGTAGACAATTAAGCTAGTACCAAGAAAAGGTTAAATAAAGAAAAGGAAAGTTAAATAAAAGAAGTTAGAACCAACGAAAAACCACTTTTCATTTCAACCAACAACCCGAGACCCAGAGGAGCCAGGAAGAACGACCACAACAGGTAACGAAAATCAGATAACCTTAAAATTTGGCACTGCCAAATAGATAATTATAATATTTTTATGTTCATATCGCGATACGCAACCTAACGCTAACGGCGAGTTGTGCATGATGTGACATAGTTATGAAATCAAACCCCATATATAGAAAATTATAACACTTTAAACATTAAATGAAACAATGAACTGGCTGAAAAGAGTGCAACATGATCCGATCACAGGATGCGGGCAGGCTATCGAACCCACGGATCGCTGGGAGCACATAAGCGTTCGGCAAAGTGTTGATCGTGTGTTTCCAGCGTTTGCGCGTGTACATCGCGACGTTCCACGGGTATTACTGCTTCAGCCGCTGCTTAATTTACTTTAAAATAAAAAAAAACCGATCCATCGAGTAGTTTTTGAGATATCGTGGAGACCAATGTGAAAAACATGGTTTCGAGAAAAACGTGTTTGAAGTTTCAAAATGATATACGAGGGTGACGTGGAAAGTTTCTGGCCTGACCTACAGATGGCACCAGTATGTCTAATTACTATGTCTCATTAGCTTGTATATAAATTTGAGGTCGATTGCTCTGTTAGTATACATTTGAGAACCTACTGAACAAGACGCCTCGAAACAAAAAATAAACGACCTCACTTGACCTCGCTATGCTGTTACTTTTTTATAAAATTATTTTCCCTAAAACGGTTTTGGCGACTATTTCTACAATATCAAAAAATGAAAAAATAAAAAAAATCGATTTATTGAAAACTTCTTGATGAGCGCCTCTCTTTATTGAAATTTTATTCAATTCAATATGTATGGAAATAATAATTAAGTTAATGTGTAAAATATCGTTTCATTTAATGTTTAAAGTACTATAATTTTATATACATGGGCTTTGATATCATAACTACAAATCTCGAACGTAAATGCGAGGATACGATAACGACGGATTGTGGTCTTGTGGGGCGGAAGTATTGTGCCAAACACGGACAGTCCGTTCATCTTCCTCCTCCATCATAATGTTCCTCCAAGAAATTGTCCGCCGAGTAAAAAAACGAAACGCTGCCGCGTTTGTCCACAATTTTGCGTAAAACACCAGGGGAACAAGATTAGGCAAACGCATCTAGGAGCTGCCAGGCACTGTCTATTGGTGATCACCGTTTTTTATTTCTTTACTTAGAACTTATTATTAATATTAAATTGATTTATTGAATTTTATACAGGGTGAAACACTTCTTCGACACGACTTCGGTGTATCTACGCTTCTCCGCCGCGCAACGGAAAGCGGGAGCGACAACGACCGTGGCGGTCGGCGGATGTAATAAGACTCCTCGAGGATAGAACTCTGACTTGAATTCCAACCTCGGTTAGGGTTAGGGAACGGAAGAGAGAGAGAGAAAATGTTTTTCTTAATGGTGTGGCCACCAAGGAAACGTGATCCTTTGATGCAGTGGTGTGTATGTGTGAACGTACACATCACCGTGTTTATCGATGCATTCCAGCAAAGATAAACAAAACCTACAGCGAGGGGAAAAAACAAAGGAGAAGCGACCTAATGCATCGGTCTGTGATTAGGGCCAGCTAAATAAATAAGCTGGAACTCGTTAAATGGGAATTGCATTTGAGATACCACAATGTTTTTGGATTGTTTATGGTATCGCCAGAAAACCTTTGAAGGACAGCGTTCTTTTGTTTGCACATGGTGCGAGTTAGGGAATTAGTCTCAACGTCTATGGTGCTAATTGCATGCAGCTGCGTTGGGCAGTTTATCTTTGGTTAAAGTGGTCGCCAGCCAATGTGTATGTAGGTAGTTTTTATTGTACACATGTTGAGGCTGGGATAAGCCAATTCAAGGGTAAGATTCCCTGATTATGCGGTTGTATTATATGGGAACAGATACATTTTCTTTCAGGAAATTTATGATAAGTTAGGAAGGAATTCTTATAGGGAATTTGTATGGGAAGAGATGCATGAAAGGTAAGAATTCTCTTCTAGGGGCTTTTAGATTATAAATTGCTCTATTTAATTCGTAAAGCATTTAGGGTGTTAATGTAATTGCATTAGCGAACTTAAGGAAGTTGGGTAGCAGTTATGGGGGTTTTTCAGGTAAGTGGGCCGTGGGGTTTGGCGGAACCGCCACAGTCTCACTATTTATAAGGCTTTAAATTCTTCTACTCGTTCTACTCAATCATTAAGAAATTTGGAATAGAGTCCATCATCATCATCATCATCATCATTGGCACTACAACCGGAAACCGGTCCTGGCCTTATTTAGCAAGTCCTGAGGCTTGTTAAATTTTCCATAATGATTTGTTTTTTCCGGGCAAGGTCATTAGTCTTGCGCCAGAGGCTCCCCGACGGGGAATCGAACCCCGGTCTCCCGCGTGACAGGCGGGTATACTAACCACTATACTATCGAGGAGAATAGAGTCCACTTCTATATTATTCTTTTATGCAGAGATATTACAACTACATAAAAGTTCTACGTCGACCAGTGTAACTGTCGTGGCTCAAGATGAAATTTCTCTTCCTTGTTTGCTCATAAAATAGCAATCCCTACATTTAACTAAAAATTGGTGATATCTGATACCGATCGATCGGATCTCGATCTACTTTGTTATAATGTGGATTAATCAATTACAAATAAAAAAAAATCAGTTTCTACCACAGTGCGGTCTCTATTTCAACCCAGGATCAATTTCTCGTGGCTAAAACTTTAAAGATATCTTTCATTTACTGGATATCCGAACTTGAAGAGAAACGCCTCCCTTAATGAATTCGATGTTCTAAATGACTTTGTAGGTCCAGCTTTTCTTCTTTCCTCAGTAACGATGTAAACGCTATAACTCACGAAATAACATGGTTGACTCTACTTAATATAAAGATCTTCATCTCACAAATTAAAAAACAAAATCAAATTCGAGTCAAATACGCGCCGATTTCAGGTACAGAAACATTGAAGTCTCTATCTCTTCAACCATTGCTTCACTTATAGATGACGACCGGCCGTTCATCAGCACAAAAGAGTAAACTTAAGTAAGTAATACCACACCAACTCTACCTTAACTTGCGTACAAGCAATACACCATGGGCAAGATTCATTTTCGAGCTCGGACTGTTGCTCGGTCATATAATCCAGATTGCATTGTCCCTATACTATTAAAACGATGATCTTTTTCGCTCGCTAAACCATCACGAAAGCTCTTCCATCTGCCCTATTCAACAATTCGTAAGTACGTGAAAATGAGAAAATATTCAAGCAAGTCACAAAATGTGATCCACCATCCCCCTCTTCGGGACTACAATCGCTATCACATCAAAAGCGCGTAGCCGACCTCTGTCTGTTTTACAGATATTATCACGGGAACTGTTCTTCGGAGATTCGTGGCATTGTTCACGCAATTCGGTTTATATGCGCTCCACAAGACAATCCGACGGATCACACCAATTTGCGGTTCATCTCCCGACGGTGGGAGCATCCCTGCATCAGAACTCGTTCCGTTACAGAGCGAGGAAGCTGTGGAACTCCCTTCCCGCGCGAGTGTTCCCGGAGCGTTACAACCTGCAGCTCTTCAAGAGGAACTGCAACGGTTTTTGGTGGCATCTGGGGGCGCCCACTCTGCCCTATAGGTTCGCCTCTCCCGAGAGAAGTGTAATACAAAAAAAAAGTTGAAGTTGCGAGCATCGAAAGAGAGTCTCAAGTTCTGCTATATAGAGATTATACTAATGTTCTTCGGGTGCATAAACCGAGATCGCATACAGCCCCCTTCCTTGCTGAAGTGGTATGCGCACGATGCATGCTTCAAGCACCCGGAACCAGCGCAGTTATCCACTATACATGACTTTGTGTTGGACTCCTTTTCTAATAAAGATAGCGACACCTCCCGCTTGTGAGGAATTGGGTCGGTCTCTTCGTATAATATCATCGTTTTTGGGCTGAAGTTTATGCCTCTGGTTTAACTTAGTTTCCCCAACCAGAAGCACATAAAGGTTTTCATCTTGCAACAGGTTAAAAAGTGTGTTTCTTCTGTCGGTCCTTATGAGTGAATTTACATTTACGACAAGAGCTTTAATTGATCTTTTGGTTACAGGGTTTATATTCTAACGCCCTCCACAGCCCTCCTTTTGTTTAGAACGGCGAAGCTGTGGAACTCCCTCCCCACGCGAGTGTTACAACCTGTAACTGTTCAAAGACAACTGGAACGGTTAATTTAGTGGCATCTATGTCAGGGGGAACATCATGCAGATAACATGATAAATAATGGAACTTAAAGAGGTTCGTCATCGCATAACCGGGCTCGCTCTCGAGGCTCTGCCCAGACTCCACTGGTGACGGCATTTTGTAACATCAGGGGGATCGGTTTCACTAATATGAATGTAAACGCCGTCCACCAATATTTGCAAACAACGAAACCTGATAGCCTTGCCCTAACTGAGACCCAGGTCGATTCGTCAACTCATTCGACATATCTTCGTTGCTCAGGATACGACTTACATTCGAGATTCCGTTTTAGGGGCGGTGTCTGCGTCTTCGTGCGGTCCGATCTGGCTTGCCAGCGGATGGAGGCGTTGGAACCCAATAATATGGACATCATATGGTTGAGGGACGTGGTGAGGAATTCCGTTAAATTTCTTTGTTGTCTTTACCGCTCCCCGAATGACGATCGACCCGTGACATTTTTCGAACATCTTTCACATACCGTCGACTGGATATAGATCAACCACCCAGCTTCTGAAATTTTTGTTACATTCTAACAGAACCGACGAACTTGGGAGGCTGGCGGAGATGTTTGCTGTAAGCCACAACTTCACTCAACTCGTGGGAGAGCCAACGAGGGTGCCGGATGCCCGGGGCGATTATGCGAACACCCTGGATCTATTTTTGACATGCGAACCGAGTATTTATAACGTAGAGGTTTCTGCGCCACTGGGAAACTCAGATCACTGCTTGGTATCTGTCGTGCAAGCACTTGCATATCAAGCGAATAACCGGCCTAGACTGCTTCGTCATGTATGGAAGTATGGGGTGCTAACTGGGACGAGTTGCGAGATTTCTTCGCATCCTTTCCATGGTCCGAGGTGTGCTTCGGAAACTCCGATGTTAACGCTTGCGCGGAGTCGGTATCAGAGATTATTCTTCTGGGATGTATATTCCACATTCCATCAAACAAAGTTCGTCTGATACACCTTGGTTTGATAAAAAAATGCGAGCTGATTACAGCGACAAAAAATAGAGCTTTTAAGCAATGGCGCTCCAATCCCACCAATGTTAATAGAGCGAATTTTGTTAGAATCAGAAACACGTGCAACCAGGCGATTGATACCGCGAAGAAGGCTCACAACGACAGGGTGATCAATAAGCTCCTTCGGTGTCCAACTGGTTCGCGCTCCTTCTGGTCAATGGCAAAAGCTATCAGCGGTAACTTCACATCCTCCTCTTTCCCTCCGTTGGTGACGAACAGCGGGACATTAGTCACGAATTCAAAGGATAAAGCTAGTGTGTTCGCGAATTTATTTTCCGCGAATTCAAACCTCGATACCGGCCTTTTGGAGCCACCTGTGATCTCGCCGGTACGGTCTTCGATGCGGGATGTGAGATTTCGTCCGAGCACTATTCAATGCATTCTACGTGAACTGGATTGTAGAAAGGCAACCGGCCCGGACGGAATACCAGCAATAGTCCTTAAGAACTATGCTCCAGAACTATCGCCGGTTCTTGGCAGACTCTTTCGCTTATCTTATGCCCGGAGGACCTTTCCTGCCTGCTGGAAAATCGCTCGAGTTCAGCCAATCCCTAAGACGGGAAAAAAGTGTCTCCCACAAAATTACCGTCCGATAGCATTACTGTCTATTTTATCTAAGATAAGGGAAAAAGTCATCAATACAGAGTTATACAAGTATTTGGAGTGCAACGGTCTTCTGAATGATCGTCAATAGGGATTCCGTGACAGGCGGTCCACAGGAGTCCTTTTGACACTGATAACCCATATGTGGACATCTGCGATTGAACGGCAAGGCGAGTCAAGGGCGGTCGCATTGGATATCTCCAAGGCTTTTGACCGCGTCTGGCACGGGGCATTGCTGAGCAAACTTCGTTCATATGGACTTTCCCAACAGCTTTGCGACTGGACGAGGAGCTTCCTTAAGAATCGATTGATCCGGGTTTTTGTGGACGGCGAGTGTGCGGATCTATATCCTGTTAATTCGGGGATGCCCCAAGGTTCTATTTTGGCCCCAACCTTGTTCTTGCTTCATATAAATGATTTGTTGGAGACAACGGATAACAAAGTGTTCAGTTTTGCGGATGATAGTACGCTTGTTTCCTCCTTTTCGAGTGTTCGGCCGATTGGTGCATCTGCGTCGCATCAGCTGAGATGTAGACAGACTCTATGAATCAGGATCTAGATATGGTCCTGCAGTGTGGAAGGGCCAATCTCGTCGACTTCAATGCAGCGAAGACAAAATATACAACATTCACAAAGAAAAGTGGATCATCGGTTCCACAGCTGATGATGAATGGCCGGGTCCTCGAGGCTGGGGAAAGCTTGAAATTGCTCGGTGTCACAGTCTGTGGAAATGTATCATGGCATAAACACGTGTCTAGTATCGCCAGGTCAGCCTCAGGAAAACTGAGTTATCTTTTTAGAGCCAAGAAATATTTTACTCCGGCCCAACTTCTTCTCCTATATAAATTCCAAATTGGACCCGCGCTTGAATATTGCTCTCATGTTTGGAGCTCGGCTCCTAAACATACCCTCGACCTGCTTGAGAGCATACAGAGACGAGCGATCCGCCTGATCGGGGACTCGGTGCTGACGTCGGGACTGCAGTCGCTATCACATCGATGGCGCGTCGTCGACCTCTGTCTGTTTTACAGATATTATCACGAGTACTGTTCTTCGGAGATCCTTGGTATTGTCCCACGCAATTCGGCTTATATGCGCTCCACAAGGCAATCCGACGGATCGCACCCGTTTGTGGTTCATCTCCCGACGGCGCGAACATCCCTACATCAGAACTAGTTCCGTTACAAAGCGGGGAAGCTGTGGAGCTCCCTTCTCATGCGAGTGTTCCCGGAACGTTACAACCTGCAACTGTTCAAAAAAAAACTGCAACAGTTATTTTATGGCATCTCGGGGCGCCCACTAGGCGCTATAGGTTCGCCTCTCCCGGGAGAAGTCTAATAAAAAAGATAAAAATAAAATCCGGAGCGCCGTGTCTCTTCGCTATAGGTTCCCCCGAGAGAATTATATTGAAAAAAAAAAAGATTTATCTAACCGAATTGAATTGGCTACCAATTCTATATCATCCCTATTGGGAAACCCTTTATTTAAAATACGACCGTCTTCGTCGACGGTTTTGAAAAACTATGTAAGTCAATGGGTAATTGTGATTTTCTTCTTATCCTTAATTGTCTTAATCTTTTAGTAAATTGTGCGAAATCATACATCGTGGACCAAGACGGTCGTTATTAAACAAATACAAAAAGGCAAATAGTCGTGTTTGGAAACCTTATGAGAGGAGTCGAAGGATGGCGCTCATCCCAGTATTTCGTGCTCTCAAACTTGAAGACATTGTTGTGCCTACGTACAAAATAAGAAAATAAATTCGAACAAATAAATTATTGAATTTCAGGGTTTTGCCTATTTGCAATAAGGGAAAATAACTTCGAAAGAAATAGACACTACATATCATTCCTATATCTTTTCTCTAGGTCCTATCGCCATCGTTGCTGAAAGAAACTTGATGTATGTATCCTACCTCTCGTGATACCCCTCAATCAAAAAGTGCTTGTAAATTCCCTTTAAAAATCAACTTGGGACGACAAAGGCAGAACATCTGCCTCAGAGCGCTCAAACGAATCATTCGTACTTAGAAATAATATGCGTCGATAACGAAAATCCTCTTACTTGTGCGTTTCAAATTAAACAGACGTGTCACTTTATGTAGTTGAAATGATATTAAAACAAGAACAAACAAAAAATACAACAATATACAATGTAAGGTGCACGTATATAGTGTGAAAATAACATTGATGATAACATCGGTGTATCTATATTCATTTATATTTTGTTGACTACAAACGCGTTAATAATTTTCAAGGTATCCACGGTCACGTCAAACACCAATCTCAAATAACACTGACAAACTCTTATCAATATTCTATAATCTCATTCAAAAATTTTTTTTTAAATTGTTAAATTGATTTGGAAATTACACGGACAAATGATTAATGATTACTACACCCCTGCCACTTGACTTGCAATCTTATCAAATTAGGTGGGAGAAATAGAAATTCCATGTCATCCATTATAAATTCATTAAATACATTGTCCATCAAGCGTCTTTTTAAATTCAACTTTATGCAAATAATTTAAAACTGTTTTGTGGTAGACGTTTAGTTTCTGGCGGATGTTACGACTGCTAATGTATCGATCTACCTCGATCTCATTCCGACTTTTCGAACCATTACCACAAGTCACAATTTCAGCTGGCTTCATTTTAGCGTTCGTCAAAGTATAATTGAAAAACATAAAAAATGTTCTCTTTGATAACTTCCATATTTTACACAATCAAAAAACTGCAAAGGATTTTTTTTAGTGAAGAATATTACCTTTCCAATTAGCATAAGTCTAAATTTATTTAAACAATACTTTACGACATATATATCACTACAGCCGTCTAGCGAAAAGAAAATTGATTTCTCTTTCCCCCAAACTATATGTTGACTACCAGTTTACATTTTAATATTATACCTCGCATCTTAAATCAGAATTCCGAGCATAAATATGATTACAAAACAAACTGTCAGATATGAGTTTGAATTAGAGTATAAATTAAACATTATAACATAAAGTATTTTACTATCTATCACTAGATTACTATGCTTCTGTTCCAGAGTTGCATCGTTATTATGCTTTCACAATCGTTGGTGCTGCTGTGAACTGTTGCTCACCATTCAAGTTCAGGCAATAAACGACATGCGATTGATCAATCAAGCAACAATTTATTGTAAAAAACACAGATATGCTGTCAAATCGATGACTAGCTCCGGGTGGCACCAATCTAACGAGTATTACGACTGTATGTTCCAGTTATTATATTTTCACAATTTGAATACACAATAATATAATTGCTGTATGCATTATCAATATTTTATTATTTGTTTTGCAACACTATCGAATAACTCCCATGGGGATTTTCATTATAGATTCCTCTTTTAGAAACACTAATTTTATTTTTGCACACGCAAACTCTTGTAATATACCCATTGTTCACTTTCTAAACTTGCCAACTAGACTGCAATTATCTAGCAGTGCCTGAAATGTTGAATTGTACTCGTAATTTAGGACCCACCTTTAATTGGAACACGGACAGTTAATTATATCAGCTCCAGCCCGGGATAAATCAATCTTTTGAATTTTGATTGTACAAAAACCGCACACCAACGTCTTTCAGCAAATATAACGATTATAGACATTTCGGTTCGCAAAATCGCATGAGAGTTGAAGCCGCGACTATTTATCTTATCGGAATACGATAATGGTTATGGTGTTGTGTTGGCTTTAATAGAAATTCACCTGATAAGATGTCAGTTAACGATATGATTTTGATTATAGTCTCATCAAGAAGGCATAAACAATTATACAAGGTTATTCATAAATTAGGTGAAATTATTTTCTTTTCTTTATACGAGGGTTGCCTTTTATATTTCGGGATTAGAGAACAAAAACAAATATTGATCATCGAAAATCACCTTATTGTTTTTCAAAATATTCCCCATGAAGATCTATACACTTTTGCATGCGTTTGAACCAATTGTCGAAGCACTTTTGCCACTCTGATTGAGGTATCTCCAACACATGCATTCTGAATGCAGCAACCGCTTCTTCAGGTGTCGAAAAACGTTGACCTCTTAGTTTGTTTTTTACGTACGGGAATAAAAAGAAGTCATTCGGTGCGAAGTCAGCTCCTAACGGCGGATGACCCATCAAATCGATGTTTTGGGTGCTCAAAAATGCAGTTGTCGCAGCCGATGTGTGAGAGCTCGCATTGTCGTGGTGAAGAGTGATCCGTCTTCGGCGGTTGGTTTTCCTGATTTCTTGGAAGACAACTGGCAAACAAATGGTTGTGTACCACTCAGAATTGACTGTTCTGAGTTGTTCTAGTGGTACGGTTGCGACATGTCCAGTTTTTCCGAAAAAACAGGCGACCATTTGCTTGGAAGTGCTTCGTGCGCGAACAACTTTTGTTGGATGTGGCTCATCTTGAAACACCCAGACAGTCGACTGCTGTTTACTTTCGGGCTCATACGCGTAAATCCACGATTCATCACCTGTCACGATGTCATAGACGTGTTTCGAAGCACCGCGACCTTATTTTTTGAGCATTTCTTTCGACCAATTGACACGAGCCTTTTTTTGGGCGATTGACAAATTGTGTGGGATCCAACGCGAACAAAATTTTTTGACAGTCAAATGTTTATGCAATATTGAATGTATGCTGGTCCTGTAGCGTTTCCCCCAAACCCTACGGTCTACTTACCTGAAAAACCCCCATAACTACTACCCAACTCCCTTAAGTTTGCTAATGCAACGGTATTAGTACCTGTAAATGCTTCACGCATTATATAGATCACCATCTGTAATCATAAAATCCCTATAAAGAAAACTTACCTTCATGCATCCCTTCGCATACAATTTTCCGTAAGATTTCTTTGTTTGCTTATTTGGTATTCTGAACCAATTCGGTACCAGACAAATTCCAGTAAACAAAATAATTCGGATTGCATTCAATGTAACCGTCATGACAGGGACCATAAATATCGCGCCGTCTATTTTCCCAGCCGCGTCATATACCTTTTCATACACATTGCCTGGCAACCTTTTTGTTTGTCTTACCAACAAACAACCCAAGCAGCTGCATATAATTAGCGCAATAGACGCTGAAACCAAATTCTCCAGCATTTCCTAATGCAAATATGAACCCGTTTTCTATTGCAGCCAGAGATGCCATAAACATCCAATTTGCTTTTAGCACCTTTTTCTCCTAACGTCGAAAATAGCGACGAGGCATCGTGTAAACAATGACCCGCATTACCAGCGGCGCATGTGGTCATTTTTCCCTATTGTCCTTGCCGCCTGCCTGTTTTCGAACACATGCAACAACATTGAATCTGTTCGATCGCGCACATATACCACTGCGCCACTAGTTACACCCTTAAGAGAAAAGTTTTTCTCTCTCTTCCTTTTTCTTCCTTAGCGAAATCATCTCTGCATGAGATGACGATCGCTGAGTCAAATTCCATCCGCTGACCGCAATGGTCAAGCCGACTTCCGCTTTCTGGTTCGCACGGAGTCGTTGGCGTAGTAAATTTTAGTCATTATCCATTAAGTTGAGCGGTAGTTTGTCGGGTATTTGATTCCGAAGGATTTCGTTAAAATATACATTTCATTAACGGTACAAAAGAAATACGTTATAGAAGTTTGTGTTAATTGGCATCACGTTCGATATTGTTAACTAAAGTAGTGGTTTTTTTATGTAAAGAATAAAACTAAACAAAACGGTACCAATAAAAAAGAACCTCTTGTTACAACATTAAGCAGTGTGTTTCGCTTGTCTGGTGTTAGGCGTTTTCTTCTCCGCTATGGCGATCGTTTTTCTGTGAACAATTTTCTGACGGTGTTTGGCGGGACATTGTCGAAACTTTTAGTGACAGACGGATGGGGATAGGAGTGAAACGAGTGTCCGTGTCTGGCACAATACTCACCCTCCCCACAGTCCCACTAACGCCTAAGGTTGTCTCAATCTCACGATAGGTCACATGACGATCTTCCAATATCAGTTCGCGCACAGCATCAATGGTTTTCGGAACAACAACTGATTTTGGACGACCTTCACGAAATTCATCTTGGAGTGAACTACGACCACGATTGAATTCACCATACCATCGATAAACACTGTTCCTTGATGGAGCTTCATCGCCAAAAATTGAATTAAGTTCATCCATGCACTGTTGCTGAGTTAAGTCACGCCGAAAGTTGTAAAAAATAATCGCACGAAAATGTTGACGATTTAATTCCATTTTTGGGCCGAGATGAATCTTTTAAGTTACTGTAAACAACACAAATAGCGCTCGTATGTCAAAACGTTCTGAGTGCGTATAATCTCAAAAATGTCCAACTTTACGACAGAGCTGTCAATTGCCAGATTGCAACGCTAGGGTTGCCAGATCCCGAAACATAAGAGGCAACCCTCGTATAAACGGCCACACAAAAGAGGGTTTTGAGGTACCTTCAAATATTAAAGCAGTGTGGGCGGGAAAGGGGGGGGAGGTTAAAGACAGAGGGTATTGATGTACTTTGGTCTTGAAAACTGGATGTAACAGTGGAGGGGAAACACATAATCAACGTTTATGCCAGCCGATACGAACTGGTGTGTCCGAATGCAAGCGTTAAAAACAATGCGGTTTGTACTGTAATAAAGTAAAATGATAAAAAGCACATTACAAACACACGCGACTCTTCAGAAGCCCAAAAAGAAAATAGAAAGCATAACGGTTCTACGAACCGCACAACCAACTATAGGTTGAGATGTCCTTTTTGCCGAGGAACATACTTACCTTTATTCATTACACGTGCCCACAGACACGTGTCCCAAGAGTCATGGCCATTCCTGAAACAAGCAACAACTTTGAGCCCGATACCAAAAAGCAAGGAACTTAACGTTCCAAAAGCTTCCAATATCGAGTTCAACGTTTTATACATCATACCTGAAACAAAGGTTAAGTGAGGATTGCAACGCAGTCATCCATCATATTCAAGAACAATTGAAAAATGCATCGCATCCCAGCAACGCACAATCTTCAATTCCGAATATTTGCACGATGTTTCCATGAAATAGCATGTCGGTAAGTAAACCGAACAAGGGATACATTCTCGGGTAGCCAAATTCAATTAGCACCTAAATCCCTAATGCGTATCCTTTGTCTTTAAGGCGCACTTGTTCAAACAAAACGATTCGTTGCGCCGCTGATTAGCAGTCATAGAGCCATAAACTCTAAACACTATCCCAAATAGATGTTTATGAATGAAAGGCAAACAAATGAATTACATTCCATGGTTCTTATCCCATCTGAATTGCATGGGACCCTTTTCTTCATGCCAGATGTGTTGGATAAACAAAATCAGCCAAAGATTGGAGAATAAGCGGCGGCATCCGATCTGTAATGAAAAGCAAAAAAAGAGATACCGACCACCAGCAGGAAATGCAATGTTAATGATCACGAGGAAGATTTCTCCTTTTTCAGATCCGATGGGAAATCCTCCTTTTGAGATGCAAAGGGAAATTTTATGATGCTAACAGATCCGGTGGGAAAATCTGTTAGCAGACAGGATGAAAGATTTTCTTTTGCAGAGGCGAGGAACGACTTAGAATGGGATATTTTTTGGATAGGGACAATTAGTCTAGGAAAGATACTCGAGCCGGAAAGTCTATATCGTAGAGTCTAGGAAAGATACTCGAGCCGGAAAGTCTATATCGTAGAGTCTAGGAAAGATACTCGAACCGGAAAGTCAATATCGAAGAGTCTAGCAGGAAAGATACGATTAAAGTGTAACCAACGGAACCGAAAGAAATTAGTCAAATCTTCGCGTCGTATTATCTATTATATGCATACCGGTGGTGCAAGAACAATCCGTGAAGTGTGTGCAAGTTCCGTGTTGCTTATATATACCGAACCGAACATTCGTATTGTATTCGTGTCACACACACTCCGTTTGTCAATTAAAAATAGTTGTGAAATAAAACAAAATTGAAGTAAAAATAAAAACAAGTTGTTACAGAAAAACATTTTTTGTGTCTCCTTTTTCTTCGCTGTGTTTGCTCCGTGGTGTTTCTCTCGCGTCGACAGTGTTCGGCGGAACACTCCCACAGCTAATAGACCAACATTCAAATACGCCAAAGTGTCTATCTACAACGAACTACCGCTAAACCCTTAATACTTACCTTTTTGGAGCCAAGCTCCATCATTATCGTTTAAATATAAGATATATATATAACAGAATGAACACATATTCAGTTGTTCCATCACCCAAAGTGGTTGAACCATACAATGCAACTCTTTCAGTACATCATCATCATCATCGGCACTACAACCGGGAACCGGTCTTGGCCTTATTTAGCACGTCCTGAGGCTTGTTAAAGTTTCCATAATGATTTGTTTTTTCCGGGCAAGGTCATTAGTCTTGCGCCAGACTTTCAGTACATCAGTTGGTTGAAAATACAGACGAAACATACTGCATCGACAATGAAGATCTCTATGTTATCTGCTTTAGGACCGTCAAGCGGCAAAAAATAGAGCTTTTAAGCAATGGCGCTCCAATCCCACCGATGCTAACAGAATGAATTTTGTTAGAATCAGAAACGCATGCAACCAGGCGATTGATACCGCGAAGAAGGCTCACAACGACAGGGTGATCAATAAGCTCCTTCGGTGCCCAACTGGTTCGAGCTCCTTCTGGTCAATGGCAAAAGCTGTCAGCAGTAACTTCGCATCCTCCTCTTTCCCTCCGTAGGTGACAAACAGTGGGACGTTAGTCACGAATCCAAAGGATAAAGCTAATGTGTTCGCGAATTCAAACCTCGATCCCGGCCTTTTGGAGCCACCCGTGATCTCGCCGGTACAGTCTTCCATGCGGGATGTGAGATTTCGTCCGTGCACTATTCAATGCATTCTACGTGAACTGGATTGTAGGAAGGCAACCGGCCCGGACGGAATACCAGCAATAGTCTTAAGAACTGTGCTCCAGAACTATCGTCGGTTCTTGGCAGACTCTTCCGCTTATCTTATGCTCGGAGGACCTTTCCAGCCTGCTGGAAAATCGCTCGAGTTCAGCCAATCCCTAAGACGGGAAAAAAGTGTCTCCCACAAAATTACCGTCCGATAGCATTACTGTCTATTTTATCTAAGATAAGGGAAAAAGTCATCAATACAGAGTTATACAAGTATTTGGAGTGCAACGGTCTTCTGAATGATCGTCAATAGGGATTCCGTGGCAGGCGGTCCACGGGAAACCTATTGACACTTATAACCGATATGTAGACATCTGCGATTGAACGGCAAGGCGAGTCAAGGGCGATCGCATTGGATATCTCCAAGGCTTTTGATCGCGTGTGGCACGGGGCATTGCTGAGCAAACTTCGTTCATATGGACTTTCCTAACAGCTTTGCAACTGGACGAAGAGCTTCCTCGAAAATCAATTGATCCGGGTTTTTGTGGACGGCGAGTTTTCGGATCTGTATCCTGTTAATTCGGGGTGCCTAAAAGTTCTTTTCTGGCTCCAACCTTGTTCTTGCTTCACATAAATGATTTGTTGGAGACAACGGATAACAAAGTGTTCAGTTTTGCGGATGATAGTACGCTTGTTTCCTCCTTTTCGAGTGTTCGGCCGATTGGTGCATCTGCGTCGCATCAACTGAGATGTAGACAGTTTGACTCTCTGAATCAGGATCTAGATATGGTCGTGCAGTGGGGAAGGGCCAATCTTGTCGACTTTAATGCAGCGAAGACAAAATATACAACATTCACAATGAAAAGTGGATCATCGGTTCCACAGCTGATGATGAATGGCCGAGCCCTCGAGGCTGGGGAAAGTTTGAAATTGCTCGGCGTCACGATCTGTGGGAATGTGTCGTGGCATAAACACGTGTCGAGTATCGCCAGGTCAGCCTCAGGAAAACTGAGTTATCTTTTTAGAGCCAAGAAATATTTTACTCCGGCCCAACTTCTTCTCCTATATAAATCCCAAATTAGACCCGCGCTTGAATATTGCTCTCATGTTTGAAGCTCGGCTCCTAAACATACCCTCGACCTACTTGAGAGCATACAGAGATGAGCGATCCGCCTTGTCGGGGACTCGGCGCTGACGTCGGGACTACAGTCGCTATCACATCGAAGGCGCGTAGCCGACCTCTGTCTGTTTTATTGATATTACCACGGCTACTGTTCTTCGGAGATTCGTGGTATTGTTCCACGCAATTCGGCTTATATGCGCTCCACAAGGCAATCCGACGGATCGCACCCGTTTGTGGTTCATCTCCCGACGGCGCGAACATCCCTGCATCAGAACTCGTTCCTCTACAGAGCGGGGTAGCTGAGGAACTCTCTTTCCACGCGAGTGTTCCCGGAGCGTTACAACCTGCAACTGTTCTAAAAGAACTGCAACAGTTATTTGATGGTATCTCGAGGCGCCCACTCGGCGCTATAGGTTCGCCTCTCCCGAGATAAATCTAATAAAAAAAAAAACAAAAAAAAAAAACTGTCAACCCCAACATAAGATATGGTGATTTGAACCATTTAGTTTCATTGACAATGTCTGGCGTTACTACCTGCCTCTCTGGTTCCCTAGTCAACTAAATGCTGATCTTCGTAAATTGGCTGTGAGCATGGTACCCTTCCCCCGACTTCACTTCTTTATGCACGGGTTTGCCCCATTAACACCTCGAGGATCACAACAATACAGGGCGTTAGCTGTTCCTGAATTGACACAACAAATGTTTGATGCCAAGAATATGATGGTTGCTGCGATCCAAGACATGCTCGTTACCTAACAGTTGCTGCCATTTCCCGTGGACGCATGGCGATGAAGAAGGTTGACGAACAAATGTTGAACATTCAAAATAAAAACAGCAGCTACTTCGTTGAATGGATTCCAAACAACGTAAATACAGCCGTGTGTGACATTCCTCCAAGAGGTTTGAAGATGTCTGCCACATTCGTTGGTAACTCGACTGCCATTCAAGAACAATTCAAACGTATCTCCGAACAATTCGCCGCTATGTTCCGTCGCAAGGCTTTCTTGCATTGGTACACTGGTGAGGGTATGGATGAAATGGAATTCACCGAAGCTGAAAGCAACATGAATGACTTGGTATCCGAGTACCAACAATACCAAGAGGCGACGAAGACGCAGAATTCGAAGAGGAGCAAGAAGCCGATGTCGATGAGAACTAAGCTTAACATTTCACATCACAAGAATAAAAATAAGATTAAGATTAGAGTCAATATGTAATTTGTCAAGAAGGGGTCAAAGTATAAGAGTAAGACTCAAATATATAATAATCTTTTTCTTCTCGATGGCGACCATCTCACATATACTGACGCCATAGAGCATCAAATTATCACTGAGGAAAGAAAGCCCCCACTCTTTATAAGACCATATCGCCTCCCAGACAGGTCCAAGCAAGAAATCCACAAACAGGTGAATGAAATGCTTCAGGATGGCGTGGTACAACCGTGTTTCAGTCCTTGGAATTCCCCTCTCTTATTAGTACCCAAAAAGCCAGGACCTGATGGAACTAAACGATGGAGAGTGGTGGTTAACTTTAAGGCACTTAATAAACTGACGGTCGGAGATGCATACCCATTACCCAATATTACTGATATCTTGGACTAGCTGGGCAAGGCTAAATATTTCAGCAGCTTAGACCTAGCAAATGGTTTCCACCAAATACGCATGGGCAGTAAAGACAGGCAAAAAACAGCGTTTAGCACCCGTTTCGGAAATTACGAATATAATCGAATGCTCTTCGGACCTAAAAACGCCCCTGCCACATTCCAGAGGCTTATGAACAACGCACTCATGGGTCTCCAAGGAATCGAATGTTTCGTCTATGTAGATGATATCGTAATTTACGGATTCGATCTGAACGATCACAGTTCTCGACTCAGCAAAATTTTCTAACGCCTACAAAAACACAATCTGAAAATCCAGCCAGAAAAGTGTCATTTTATAAGAAGGGAGCTCACCTATTTGGAACACGCCATTTAAAAGGAAGCTATAAAACCAGACCCTGAGAAAATCAAGGCAGTAAAAACCTTCCCGACACACAGAACACAAAAAGACATCAAATCATTTCTTGGTTTCGTGGGATATTATAGAAAGTTTATTCCAAACTTTGCCGAACTGGCAAAATCCCTGAGCAAATTACTCCGGAAAAATGTTCCATTCCATTGGGATGCCTTCTGTGACGGGGCATTCACCACCCTGAAAAGAAATATCGTAACCCCACCAATATTGGCTTATCCAGTTTTTAACCGGGAATTCATAATAACCACTGACGCTAGCAATGTTGCACTGGGAGCCGTGCTATCCCGGGGCATAAAGATCTTGCCTACTTCTGATTGTTTGGCCAACGGTAGTCGACGAGGTGGCTGCCTTATAGGTCTTGACTCACCCGTGTCAATGCGATGTTTAACTATGCCGGTGCGTCCGAATTTATCATTTCCTGTCACAAAAATATCAGAACAAACGTTCAGGAGTGATTTAACGCTTGCCTTTTCCCTGTCTGTTAATCCGATTTTTTTGGGACATCAACTTATTAACCATAGAGGATGCACCAGCGGGCTGTTGAATTGAATGGTCCTCTCCCCTTGTCTGAATTGAGCTTATTATTGATACGGGTGCACATTCTGCGATTACCTCTCCTTTTCTTATTGTGATCGGCTCCTTGGACGCATTTAGTACTCTGATAGGTACGATGTGCTTCTTCGCGTCGATAAGGGCTTTCTCAACAAGGATGTTCCCCTTACGCTGATTTTGTACAGCTTCGGTGATGTAAAATCGATTGTCACCGGGATCACTCTCGAGACTGGTCCAAATTACCGAGTCTGAAGGAGCTGGGATCTCATCCTCCTCACGCACATCACATTTCAGTCTTCGCAATTGTTCGTCCTGTAGTGTAATAGCAACCTCCAAGTTACCAATTCGCAGTGTTCTTTGACCGATATCTAGAATAACTTGATGCTCCTTCATGAAATCCATTCCAAGAATGCATTCGTCCGTAATATCGGCAACCAAAAATTGGTGGGAGATGGAAATACGAGCGTTGCATTTTATATTTCGAGATTAGAGAACAAAAACAAATATTGATCATCGAAAATCACTTTATTGTTTTTCAAAATATTCCCCATGAAGATCTATACACTTTTGCATGCGTTTGAACCAATTGTCGAAGCACTTTTGCCACTCTGATTGAGGTATCTCCAACACATGCATTCTGAATGCAGCTACCGCTTCTTCAGGTGTCGAAAAACGTTGACCTCTCAGTTTGTTTTTTACGTACGGGAATAAAAAGAACTATATAGTCATATATATATATATATATATATATATATAGTCAGGACTATACGGCGGATGACCCATCAAATCGATGTTTTGGGTGCTCAAAAATGCAGTTGTCGCAGCCGATGTGTGAGAGCTCGCATTGTCGTGGTGAAGAGTGATCCGTCTTCGGCGGTTGGTTTTCCTGATTTCTTGGAAGACAACTGGCAAACAAATGGTTGTGTACCACTCAGAATTGCCTGTTCTGCGTTGTGCTAGTGGTACGGTTGCGACATGTCCAGTTTTTCCGAAAAAAACGGGCAACCATTTGCTTGGAAGTGCTTCGTGCACGAACAACTTTTGTTGGATTTGGCTCATCTTGAAACACCCAGACAGTCGACTGCTGTTTACTTTCGGGCTCATACGCGTAAATCCACGATTCATCACCTGTCACGATGTCATAGACGTGTTTCGAAGCACCGCGACCGTATTTTTTGAGCATTTCTTTCGACCAATTGACACGAGCCTTTTTTTGGGCGATTGACAAATTGTGTGGGATCCACCGCGAACAAATTTTTTTGACAGTCAAATGTTTATGCAATATTGAATGTATGCTGGTCCCACTAACGCCTAAGGTTGTCTCAATCTCACGATAGGTCACATGACGATCTTCCAATATCAGTTCGCGCACAGCATCAATGGTTTTCGAAACAACAACCGATTTTGGACGACCTTCACGAAATTCATCTTGGAGTGAACTACGACCACGATTGAATTCACCATACCGTCGATAAACACTGGTCCTTGATGGAGCTTTATTGCCAAAAATTGAATTAAGTTCATCCATGCACTGTTGCTGAGTTAATCCACGCCGAAAGTTGTAAAAAATAATCGCACGAAAATGTTGACGATTTAATTCCATTTTTGGGCCGAGGTGTATCTTTTAAGTTACTGTAAACAACATGAATAGCGCTCGTATGTCAAAACGTTCTGAGTGCGTATAACCTCAAAAATGTCCAACTTTACGACAGAGTTGTCAATTGCCGGATTGCAACACTAGGGTTGCCAAATCCCGAAACATAAGAGGCAACCCTCGTATTGCCCAGCATTATTATGCTCTCGACTTCTCCGTAGACTGTAGAACATTCTCTTGTGGCAGTCCTCAAAGCGTATCTTCTATTTTTATTAAGGGCAATTTTGCCGACGACATCCGGCCGAATTATGGATCTCGTTGCTCCAGTGTCGATTGTCACTGTTGTTGTCCTTGCATTAACGATCGTAGTTAGAACCAAACTTTGGTTATCCCGTTGGAGTTGTGATACAGTTACGATGCTGGGACTGCACATTCCACCAGGCGACTTTCGCCCCGTAAAGTCCGCCCTTACAAGTTTCCCGAGATATTGACCTCAGGTTGGTCCGTTGATAGTCTCCTCTTATGATTAGCGCATGAACAACAATTCTCACTTGATGTTTCATTCGTTCGTCGACGTTTGCTACAGTCAATAGAGATGTGGCCGACTTCGCTGCATGTCCAACACTTCATATCAGGTCTCGATGTTCTCCGTTGTACATGCCCGATTCTTTGGCAGGAACATTCCTGAACGGACATTTCTCGGACTCTATATGTATTCCTGGTAGCCAGTTTAGCAGATTCATATGTCAATGCGAACGCCAGTACTTCATTAGTCGTCTTCTTTCCCGCCAAACGAACGGCTTGTTGCAAGTCCCGATCATGGACTGCGTTTATAAATGCATTAAATCATATTTAAATAAGACAAGTTTGCCAATCGCTCAATATCTGCCTGCAACTGTTGAAGATTTTCTCTAGGTTTCTGCGTTCTGCTCCGCAGTTGCATGCGGTAGACCTGCTGCATGTGGTTGTCTCCATACCTAGCTTCAAGGCCGTCTCTTACCGCTTGGAAATCTGTTTGCTTCTCTGCTGGTATGGTTTGTAGCAATTCTGCAGGTGCCCCGCGGAGTGACAAGATTAGTGATGTTGACTTCAGCTCATCCGACCACTTATTATAATTGGCAGTGGCGTCAAACTAACGTATAACTACGGAGAAGGATCCCGTTCCATCGAAGGTTGGCGGTTGCATCCTTGTATCTTTGTAGTCATCTTGATTGCTAGGCGACGTCTTATTTTTCTCAACACACTCAAGTCTCTTTTCGATTCGCGTTATTTCATCGGTGACTTTCTTGAATTCAGCTTCGTTTTTTAGATCCAGATTTTCTACTTCGTTTCGAATTTTTGACTGAATTTCTTTCTCACTGTGTTGAAAATTACATTTCATCCATTGCGTTTGGACATCCAATTTTGCATTAACATCTGCAGCTTGTGCGTCCAATTTTGAGTTAATACCTGTAGCTTACGCGTCTAATTTTATCATCATCATTCTGAGCATCTCCGAAATCTCCAACTGTGGCGAACTCTTCCCCGTTACATTGGCACCATCTTGACTCGCTGTTTCTTCTCCATCCGGACAGTCTGGCCCAATCGTAAAAACATATGTGTTGACATCAATACCCTCTTCCTCCATTGTTGCTTGCAGACGCTGTCGAAGAATTTGGTTCTGTCCTCTGCTATCCAGATTCCGGTCCTGAAGTTCCTTCTTCAACTCAGGAACGCGAAGATCCTCCAAATGTCGATCTGCATCGTCACAATACACTTTCACAGACTTATTTCTGCAATTAATCCCACTTCTGACACCAATTGTAGCGAGCTTAGGGTTCTCTGGATTAATTATTCACACAAAATAAGCCGTGAAATCAATTTTCTATTCAATCTTTATTTTTCTGCTCTTGACAACTGTTCTTTTCTTTTTCGCTCCTCCGTCAAAATTGACACTTCTGTCACTGGAGAGATCGTTTTTCCCTCTCGCTTCTTTTTTGCTCATAGTCTCCAGTTTTCCAGTACTTTCCAGAATATTCCAGTACTTTGTTTTGGAGTCTTGCCAGCTCGTCACAATATATATTTATATATATGTATTGTTAACCCTTAACCGAGGTATACACTTTGTGTAGTACACCAACTGGGTCTTCAGGCCAGATATGGTTTGTGGGGAGAACTTCTGGCATTTCCGTCGGACCAGGAGAGTCGGAAACTGGAGCAAATTGAGAGGACTAAGTCGATTCAAGAAGCACGAACAAATTTTTAAATTTAGCAGATTTTTTAACTTTATTTAAATTCTAAATTATTCCTATTTAATAGTTTAACTTTTAGTTTTAATGTGAACTTCACTTCTATTTGTTACTTTTAATATTGCTACTTAATGTAAACTTGACTTCTATTTGTACACTTTAATATTGTTATTCTTAGTTTTTTAATGTAAATTGAATGTTCGTAATTGTGGTGCCATTCCCTTGGTCTGGGATCCGCCGGTGCCCTGGGTGGACGGGCTTGGCTGCACAACACAAGGCGTGTACGTAGAACGAAGGGGAAAGGGAACTATTATACTACTATACACAACACAGGGATGGGGGACTCGTGAGGTCGGCTATTTATTTGAATGTAGTTTTACAGTTAACTATTGCACAGTAGTTGGTCGCGAAGGTTGGTCTGCCCTGCGGTGCGCACGTGATGCGCCCACGTTGGTGGTTGGTCGCAGACTGGATGAAGTGTCCGTTGGGCTTATTCAAATTTTGCGACGCTTAGGTAGCGTCCCCTCTGTCAATGACGCGTCGTAAGTTGGGTCATAGTTGTCAAGCGGCAGGCAGATGGTGAACGTACTAGAATTTTTTGCTACATTTAGTTGCGAATCCGCAACACTTAACTTCTATTTGTACACTTTAATATTGGTACGTGACGTCCAATTTGTACCCTTTAATGTTGTTACTTAACTTCCAATTTGTACTTTTTGATTTTAATTTGAACACTTTAATATTGTTACTTCACTTCTAATTTGAACTTTTAGAATTTTATTTGAACAAGAGACGAGATGTTCTCCTCGTCGGAACGTAATGAATTCTCTTGGACCTTTTTCCTGCTTTTATGCCTACTTCGACCCATTCAACCTGCTATATTCGCTGACGGTACATTTGGTTACCTTTTGTCGCAGGCATATGACCCTCGTGAGGACGAACTCGAAATATTAGATATTCGGGCAACTCGACATTCAGGGTGTATGGGAACTTCCGTTTTTCCAATTCTCATGGGGTTTGGGTTCAAGGGGATTTCTGATCATGATGATACTATGCAAAATTTTCATTTTGCAGTTCTCATGGGTTTGAAATTCAGAGATTTCTCATATTCAGGTTATTTTAATAAACTCATGAATTCACAGCATCCATAAATATATATTACATATACAAACATTCAGTGTGCTCCGAGCACTTAGAGCGTAGGCATCATTTCCGCGAACATCTTTTCAGGGCCTGTATCACGAACCGCGATGAGTTCATCGATCGAGCACCGCTACGCGTTCAAGTGTTGCGCAAACCTCCAGTTATCTCTCGCCGATACTAACGCAATGATCAGAGAAGCCTATTACTTTCTCTGTTCTATTATATCCACAAGTTTCGCGATGGTTGAATGAATTTGAGGACGGCTGACACCAATGACCCCAACCGACGAAAATTGGGATCGTCTGTATTTTGTTGAATTCTGACCGTCGATTAAATGTCCGATTGATTGTGGACACTGTGGAGGACGAAGTATTGTACCAAACACGGGCACTAGGTTCTACTCTGCCCTCACCGACGTCACTATAAGTTAATCCGCGTATTGTCCACAACGAAAAGAACAAACACACCCAGGATAAAACGTACACAATAGATCGCAAAAAGAAAACACACAGTTGTAATTTTGAATATTGATGTTTTTGTTGTGTATTAATTAAAAGTCTACTTCGTTGAAGGTAACTGATAGTTTCATTTGGATTTATTAAATGAAAAGAAACATGAATTAAATGTCACTGCAAAACTAGTATTTTAAATTATAGTACACACCGTGATAGCGAAAAGACTTTACCGCATCGCCACGAATAAAATAAACTAGACTCACGCGACTCGTGGCTGACTTTCGCGTCCCCGTGTGCGCTGGGGAGCGGGAGCGGCAACGAGCGTGGTTGTCGGCGGATGGAATTAGACTCCATCGAGGGTTGAAATCTGGCTCTTAATTCCCCCTCGATTCAGTGGTGGTGAATATCCTCTTGCTAAGAATATGTTTTAATTACCACAAGAGAGACGTAAAGTCTCTCTTTGTGGGGCAGAAAACCAGATCTCGTAATGGAGATCATGGTATTATGTGTGATCGAGCAGATCATAATGTTCAACACACCCGCGAAGGCGATGGAACAACGAATCAATCAGGCGACAAGGACAAAGGAATAAGCGGCTTAATGCATCGTTCGGTAATGAGGGCCAGCTGGGTAAATAGCAGCCACTCATTAAATGAAAAATGCATTTAGGATACCACAAACGATACGGATGTTTATGGTATCGCCAGGAAGCCTATGGAGGAACAGCGTTCTTTTGTTTGCACTTGGTACGAGTTAGGGAAATTGGCTTCAGCGTCGATTGCGCTAATTATATGCAGCTGCTTGGGTTGTTTGTTGTTAGGAAAAAAGGCCGCCAGCCAATGTGTATGAAAAGGGATTTGTTGTACACCTGTTGAGGCTGGGATTAGCCAACTCAGGGGTTAGATTCCCTGATTATGCGGTTGTATTATATATGAACCGATGAATTTTCTTCTTTATGATAATCTTGGAGAGAAATCTTATAGGTGATTTTAAATGTAAAGTTATGCATGCAGGTAAGAATTCTCTTCTAGGGGGTTTTAGCTAAGTGAACTTGACCAATTTGATGCGTTAAGCATTTAAGGTGATAATGCAATTGCATTAGCGAAAGCTTATGCAGACTGGGTTGTAGGGATGAGGGTTCTTTAGGTAAGTAGTCAGTTGGGTTTGGCGGAACCGCCACAACACGCTCAACATCCGAAAAACAATTGACATAACATGAATACCAGTAATTCGAACATGAGAAAAGTGTGTGCAAAGTTGACTGACGAACAGGAGAATCACCGGATTCTCGAGCGGGTGGAAATTGAACTCGATGTTTTGAACAGTGTGATTACGATAGTATAGTGGTTAGTATACCCGCCTGTCACGCGGGAGACCGGGGTTCGATTCCCCGTCGGGGAGCGTCTGGCGCAAGACTAATGACCTCGCCCGTAAAAAATAAATCATTATGGAAAATTTAACAAGCCTCAGGACTTGCTAAATAAGGCCAAGACCGGTTCCCGGTTGTAGTGCCGATGATGATGATGATTACTGGTGACAAAGTGTTGGTTTTTCAATACGACTCGGAGACCAAACATCAAAGTGCCGACTGGCACTACTTAGTATCTCCCAAATCCCAGAAGGCAAGAGTGAGCAAATCGAGGGTAAAAGCGATGCTCATTCACTTCTTCGACTCCAAAAGCGTGTAGCACAAAGAGTGGGTGCCTCAAAGAAAGACATTCAACGCTGGCTACTTGTGGATATGCTTGTAAGACTGAGGATTAGGGTCTGTGGGGGTTCTTTAAAGCCTTCCTTAATAACCACCCACTTCCTTAAGTCAATCAGGCTTTCCCTCACTCCACAAGCCACTATACTTACCTGCAATCGAGCAGCGTAAGCTATCCTTCAGTAGCTTTCACCTGAAAGTAAAACCTCACCGATGGCATGCATAACATTGAATGTTTCAGATTCATAATACATGAACCATTTTATATCCCCTATCGGCTCAGCTCGTCACCAATAAACGATAAACACACGCTGGCCAGCGTATTGTGGACACAACTGCAGCGGATATTCTTCCTACGGTCCAAAATTGAACCATTGCTCCTATACCCTTAGGTTCCCAACAGTTGCGACCAATTCCCTATTATCGACTATCTACCGATCATGGGATTTGGGCACGAATATGATTGACGTCGAGACAATCATACCCATGATCATGCCTTATGATGCTCCGGCCTGTAAACCAAACAAACACACAGTAGCATCAGTGTTTATGCTATTTGCCAACCGCTGGTCCATGGCCACCCTGGGCGAGACGTACGCTTGCACATCTGCAAGGCTAATTCCTCGTCATTGTACTCATGTACCAGCACTGTCATGTAAACAAAACCCAAATCTTCGGTTGACCTATCGTCACCGAAGAATGTATAGCCTACAACGGCATTACCATGAACGCCTGAGTAAACACGATTACGACCCAATGTAACATCGGCAAAACCACGAACGATGTGCATCTCATCGTTTGACCCCTGAAGTAGCGTTTCTGTTTACTTAGGATGCAGAAACGTACTTCGTTCTCAAGCGTGCAGCATCGACGATTCATGACCACAATGCCTGCAGGCCATTTATTTGAGCAGATGCAGGAACCATCGTTGGCGGTATTGCAGGCAGAGGGGCATCGTATTTGCCCTATACGGCATATGGAATCCTCCCATTTAACCCCCTTCTCG
Organism: Microdon myrmicae; assembly: GCA_963931805.1. Classification (NCBI taxonomy): domain Eukaryota; kingdom Metazoa; phylum Arthropoda; class Insecta; order Diptera; family Syrphidae; genus Microdon; species Microdon myrmicae. Next base: position 118,080,820 of record OZ007499.1, read on the forward strand.
ATCGCCATTGGCCGTCGTCAAGTTGATCCGTTTCGCTCCTCCTACATCGATGTGATCCACCACCGTTGAATCTGACGAATGTGGATTGCATCGACGAGTCTGATTTCAACACAGTAAGGATGCGCACGCGATTCATAGAGTTGAGTCTTTTCCATCATTAGCGGTCGAGTGATAGCGCGTTTCAAGTATTAATTCCAGTAACGTCTCTTGTCGTCTAATTAATAATAGTTTTGTGGCGAGCATGTTTGTGAAGAAGCAAACTAATAATAAGTAACATTCATACGGATACAATTAAAGAAAACAAATTCCAGTTTTAAATCCGGTACATCCATTGTGTAAAAGGAAACCTCTTTCCTTCATTCATTTGTGAAGCTAGGAACCCAGACATAGCGAACATTTGTATCGATTAAAAAGATTTAAAGAAAACAAGTTTCAGTTTTAAATCCGGTACATCTATTGTGTAAAAGGAAACCTTTTTTTTCCTTTCATTCATTTGTAAAGCTTGGAACCCGGAAATAGTGAAGATTTATACCAATTAAAAGAATTTAAAAAAAACTTCTATCATACAAAACCAAAGGAACTATACTCAATAAAGTGTAACCAATTAATGTAACAAAATATCTGCGTGTTTGTTTTCTTCGAGGATCAACTGGTGTGCTTGCTTTTCTTTGTTTTCTTCGATGATCGACTTGGTGTGTTGTGGGGTATTTTACTGAATCCGCGTCCGTGCTGACGCCCTAGTCAAGATACCCACAGGTCGCCCGAATGGGAAAACTGATACCCGTTGCCTGAGAGCACCACCACGACAACGCTCTGTCCGTGTGTGAGTTTTTGGCCAAACACAACTTTGCAACGGTACCCCCAAGTTCCTTACAGCCCTGACGTTGCCCAGGCGTGCATTTTCCTCTTCCCCAAGTCCGTTTCGAGTCTATAGAAGAAATTCAAGCCACCGTGGCAAAGGTATAGCTTTTGCGACGATAGTGAAGAACGTGTGAATCGAACCGACGCGATGTCGGTTAGAATCATTAAAAGATTGAACCAATGATCAACACGTTAGATCACTCCCGCGATTTCGAATTCGATCGTTTTTTTAAACTACACTTAACTGATGTGGAATTACTATGCTATCGCTATGATATATGGTTCTGATGGTTTGGTTATTCGAGTTTTTTCTCTTCTATCTGCATTTTTCTCTTTATCTTTGCTATTTGCTTGTAGATTGTGTGTGCATCTGTTAGAGTTGTCACAAAGGCTCTTGCAGCGGTCTTTCTAGATTTCGTACCGTGTGTGGCAGAGCCGGTGGAAAAGTGTATTAAGTCCCTAGGGAACTACTTTGAAGAATTTTAAACGTTTGTAACAATATATTTAACAAAATTAATTTTTTAACAACCACGTGCATAAATAAACGTATTTTCAAGGAAATGAAAAGTGATTACAATACTATACGGAACTTTACCCCTAAGCTATAATCTAAATTAATTTACTAAAACCGAAAAAAATAGCTAACATATAATATAAAGTGATTGTAAAGTCAGTAGATTAATATAAGAAAAAATAAATTGTAAAATATGAGAATTCTCAATTGTAAAAATAAATAATTGTATTATATGGTTCTAAAAGCGTTTTAAAACTGGGAAAAAAAACAAAATCTCCGCTGACGGGACCCCGTTGACCAAATACAATATTATGCAATTTATTCAGTTCATCGATATCAAAACTATAGAGAAGCCTATGTTGAAGGCTTAATGAGATTCTACGTTGATACTACCTTTTCCTCCCTATTTTATGACTGCACTAAACTATAAACCGTGTTATTAAAAACTTTTCTCACACACAACCGAATTGTGAATATGCAATATATTTGTTTTTTTTCCTACTGCCCTTTTGCTTTTTTCCCATACAAAATTAACTCTTTCCATGAAATTTCTTAACACATTTGTAAGCACAAATTTATATATAAAATCCTCTCACCGTTTCCCCACATGGGAAATACTTATTGACGTGTACTGAATTATAAAAATGACGACGTAGTAAGATTAATAAACTAATTCCTTAAACCACATTTTGATAAACGACATGTCAGCTAATGAACTACAAACGTTTGTATAGAAATCGAGAAATTTCGCATCAAAGTTAATCACGTCCATTTGTTGAGTCATTATTAAGCCAGACGAAGGCCCTGTATATATTAACTCTAATATTCATAGTTCGGTTTGTGCCCTCCACACAATTCGTTAACAAATCATTTTGGCAAACATATTTAAACAGACACAAACATACTTACCCACAAGATGCTCAACCTGAGAAGAAATAATTGTAAAACTGTAATAAATAATAAACTACCATAATTAATACAGTATGTTTATTTCACTTGCGACATAAATCTGATTAACTAATCTATTTCAGTCTAGATAAGCCGAGTTCTATCAAACAATATACCTCGTTGAATTTTTACACTAGCTCCATGGAAAGCAAATGTAGTACTGCCTCACTTTTCCATATATACTTTCTGTTCCACCGAAATTCGTTCACAAATATTTCGTATTAGTTTTCACCCACAACAAGTAAAACACATTCCAAATTGCTCTTAACAATTCATTTATTATCTGTGAGAATAGTTTTTATCATACAAATGAAAAAAGATAAAAAGAAAAACATCGGTGTCGTGACTAAGGGCTAAGTTATTGACGTGCCATATCTGTCTGGCGGACGGCTCAGAGAAGCTATCTGAGAAATTCAGCACAAGCTACTAGGGGATTCCTGTGAAATATCAGTGGAGGAAACATCTAACAACATTAGAATGAAATTAATTTGAGGCAGACTTACGTGGTCGATGGTATGAGAAAGATATTTCGGGGAACCTCTTTCAGGTTTGTGTTGGCGCAGAGCAACTTGGAAGCAGTCATGTTCTCGTTGAATTTACTCTCGTAGGTTGGTGAGTCATGGTGAAGGTTGTGATGCCACTGGCGTATTTTTGAGAATTGTTCCTCTAGAAGTGCATTAGTAAATTACCAATGGCTTCATACATCTCTATATGTATATCTCCAACAGTTAGAATAAATATAGTTAGTGAATAAAAATATGGTCACACATATTAGCAAAATCATACTAGTGACATCGTGAAGCCCAACTCTTGTTTATGAAACTCCAATTATAATGTTTCCAAACAAGCCCAAAATCTAATTACGGATTTTAGACCCACTCACATATGCTCACGATCTCACTCTACAGGCTGGTACAAAAGTAGGTCATTTGTTTTACAATTTCCCGAAGCTTATGAAATATAGTGATATTAATTTGCATAATGCGAAATGATAAATCTACCAGCCGAGATTAAATAACATAGTAACTTATTGTAACATAGTCTTGTGGGGGTTTCTCTATTCTATATGAGAAACAACCCACAAGTCCTACCTAATTTCGACCGCCTTACAGCGCGTCAAATCAACCCCATTTCCCCCTACTTACCCGCTCACCTGCAAAGCATGTTTCCACCAAGGACACATAGCTAAACTCATTGTACCACGCAGACAATGCATAAATGAGTTTAGCTTGCCTTTTTTGCCATACGGCAACTCGTGTGCATGTCGATTAGCGACAACCAAATCCAGCCGGTCGAAGTTGTCGCATCATTGCAGATCCGCTGGGGAAATTTATCAAAACATTCGATTGAATCACGTGATAATATTTCCCTAGCGTTACTTCGGCTTTTCTCCAGACACTTCATTCGCTGGGGATCAATGCTCTCTTTTTGCAGGTGAATATCATCAGCTTAATTCTCCTCTCTTTCTCAGTTCTGTCTTCGTATGGATCTATGTACACTGAACTCACCATACTACCGAATCAGGTCAATGGGTTCCGCTCCGAACTACATTGATTCATGCACATACAACCAAATCCACCCCAAGATAATCGTACAGCGTGTTTCTGTTCTCTCATTGTCCCGCTCTCTTCGTTCATCAGTTTACCGACGTAACCTACCACACATCGAAGAACGTGGCAATGAGAGAGCAGAAGTATGTTCTCTTTTGGTTGTATCCAATTTCTTCCCTTTTCAATCAGTCGATTAACGTGATTACCGGAGAGAGGTTGAGTCGCTAACCGCCGCCGCGTGTGCATGCTTATGTATACGGTGCTACTGTAATTGCATTATTACTAACTGTTTTAATTAGTTGCAATTTTTGTGAAGTCCCTGAAATTAAACAAACGTATTTACATTTGCAATACGCTACCTTGAAGTCGTACTCCGAAGTACTCCTGCGGGAAAGACGGCAAACAAATTTAAAAACACAATATGAGTGTTCGACAAAATCAAATAAAAAGGAAATTATTATAAAACAAACAAACAGCAGAGTGTTATTTAAAGTTCCAGTTATCCTGGGTGGACTATACTCGCAACCGCGCAACATCGTTGGGAGATATAAGGAATACGTGCCATACATTGCCACACACTACCTTATACCCCATAGTCTCCCTATGAGTAGGGCGCTAGAATATACTCACAGCTTGGCCGGCTTGTCGTACGTAAAAGGCGACTAAAGGCCGAGTGGTAGGTGGGGCTGTGGGGGAGGGTGTTTGGCGCCAGCGTATGGCACGGATTCACTACACTCCCGTAGAACTAAGCCTTCACGAGAACTATCGTCCGGAATCCGAGCACCAATGAAGAATGATAAATAAAAGGCACTGTTACTCTGGGTCCATATGATTTTTATTTTAACGCATTAGGTTGTCTTTATTCTATCTCACTTGCACCTGCAGGTCTCGACGGTTCGTTAATGTAACTTAGCACAAATAGTTCGGTCCTAGCGATTACTTTGATCAGCCTAACGCGCGTGGCCCTTTTAACTTTTGTAAGGGCAACCGATGCACTTGAGCGACAACCACTGACTGCTTTCGCAGGTTGAATTTGATTTCCTTTTGACCGGACCCGGTGGCGGTTGAATTGCGACTGACTCATGGAGTTGAAAATCCATTGCGTTGTGGTAGTGGCATCGTAAACTCATTGTCACTTCCTAAGAATCTAGTGGAAGAGTTGCTATGCCTATGCATATGAGTTTAGTTCCAGAGAATCCTTGCCGTATAAGCTAAATTGGATTCGTTGGTTGTGTATACCAGGAAATGGAAATTGCTTGGGTGCAAGAAAGAGGTATCGTTTAGATGGAAATGTTAACCGAGATAATTTCGGGGGAAATGTGCGCGGTTTGGTATACTTGCTAATGTTCCGTTGAGGATTTGAATATATGCTTTGTTAAGGCATATGGATTTCGGAGAAATGTGTGCGGCTTGGTATACTTGTTAATGTTCCGTTGAGGATTTGAATATATGCTTTGTTAAGGCATATGAACTTCGGAGAAATGTATGCGGCTTGGTATACTTGCTAATGTTCCGTTGAGGATTTGAATTTACGCTTTGTTAAGGCATATGAACTTCGGAGAAATGTGTGCGGCTTGGTATACTTGCTAATGTTCCGTTGAGGATTTGAATTTACGCTTTGTTAAGGCATATGAACTTCGGAGAAATGTGTGCGGCTTGGTATACTTGCTAATGTTCCGTTGAGGATTTGAATATATGCTTTGTTAAGGCATATGAACTTCGGAGAAATGTGTGCGGCTTGGTATACTTGCTAATGTTCCGTTGAGGATTTGAATATATGCTTTGTTAAGGCATATGAACTTCGGAGAAATGTGTGCGGCTTGGTATACTTGCTAATGTTCCGTTGAGGATTTGATTTTTGCATGTTTGCAGGATAGGGTTGTGGGTTGGTTCTCCGTGTGATGTAGAGAACCCCCACAGTGCTCCAACGCCCTGTCGCCCGGTGATATACCAGCCCATCAAGCTATAGTCTCCGTGAAATGTTCGGCAGAGATCCCTGCCCATCTTTCGAAGCTTGGCTGATGGACCGGTTCGAGAAAAGGTTGGTTTAGGTGCTAGTTGGTCCCAAGGTGAGTTAACACCTCGTCACGCTGAGCATTCCGCGATATTGTTGAGATAAATCTTCGACGGTGTTTCGGATGTGTGGCTGTTGGCCCGGACTGACACGGAGATAAGTAACTCTATCCAATCATACAATCGCATAAGCACGTCAAATGCTTTTACGCGTCTAGGATTATCTAAGGTATAATCTAAAAAGTCCCTGTAAAAGAAAACTTACCTTCACGCATATCGTCGCATATAATTTCCTGTAAGATTTCTTTTCTACCTTTTCAGGGATCCCAAAACCTATTCGGTACCTTCGGTTCCCAGGCAAATTTCAATTTCCCACACCTGCACCGCAATCTCCACCCAGCATACCTGAAACATTTCCTTTTACGAGGACATTTAATGCATACAACGCGTTAGATAAAATTCCTAGAAATAATTCTTTAAAGTGCATATGGCATCATGAATCCCAAGCCAGTCGGCACATTTTGTCTGTGTTAAAATCCTATGTCGGGCAGCTTGTTTTTACAGATGCCATAAACCATATTTCTACGCATGTAAAGATGCATAAGGTCCAACTCATCGTTTGTTTTTCCACTAACAAACAATCTTCAATTTCTTTCCCTGCCGCAGCTAATTACGCGGCATATACAAAGGCATGCAAGGGATTCGTTCGACCACCAATCCTATTAGCACCTTTTTCCCCAGCGTCGATAATAGCGACGACGCATCGCGTAAATAATGAACCGTATTACCAACGGCGCATTTGGTCATATCACCCTTTTGTCTTTGCCGCCTGTCTGCTTCGTTTACCCATTGCCCTCGAGCACGTGTAAACAACTCAGATCTGAACGAGCGCACACACACCACCATAATCTTCATTACAAGATCTGGTTTCCTATTCCACCAAGAGAGACTTTACGTTTCTCTGGTGGTAGGTAAAAACGATATCCTTGGTGCAGAGGATATCTACCACGACACCACAAACTCACCCCATAAGCGAATCATCTCTGCCCGAGATGATTATCGCTGAGTCGTTTTCCACCCGCTGACCGCCACGGTCATGCCGCTCTCGCTCTCCGCCGGCTGCGGAGGAGCGTGCCGTATATACACCGTATATACGGTGTGAATAAATTAAGTGAATAGTAACATTACCTAGAGTTTACCTTCGAAGTTTAATAAAGACATCGCCGCGGCGGCAACACCAGTAGTGAAGTAAAAATTAAATGTAGTTGTCATATAAAATAAAGCAATCATAATAGGGCAAATAGTGCGTATCATTGTTCCTGTGCTGTATCCGCTCTGTATTTTGAACTTGTTTCCTGTGTTGTGAAGTTTTGTTTAGTGTTGCATTCCTTAGCGCGTGAACAATAGACGATGGGATGGAAGTGAACGGAGTGCCCGTGTTAGGCACAATACTTCCTCCCCACAGTACCTTCTGATATAAAGAATTCCGGAGGTAAACTAGTTTCCCATTCGGATCTCCGGAGGGGACTATGTCAGGGGGAACAGCATGCAACCATTATGATAACTAACCAAACTTTAAGAAATTCGTCATCGAATAGTCGGGCTCGCTCTCGAGGCTCTGTTCACGACTGGTAACGGCATTTTGTAACATCAGGGGCATCGGTTTCACCAATACGAATGTAAACGCCGTTCACCAATCTTTGCAAACAGCGAAACCTGATATTCTTGCCCTAACTGAGACCCAGGTCGATTCATCAACTGATTCGACATATCTTCGTTGCTCAGGATACGACTTACATTCGAGATTCCGTTTTAAAGGAGGAGTTTGCGTCTTCGCGCGGTCCGATCTAGCTTCCCAGAGGATGGAGGCGTTGGAACCCATGGACGTCATATGCTTGATGGTCGTGCTGAGGAATTCTGTTAAATTCCTTTGTTGTCTTTACCGCTCCCCGAATGACGAACAACCGGCGACATTCTTCGAAGAACTTTCACATACCGTCGACTGGATACAGATGAACCAACCGGCTTCTGAAATTGTTGTCGCTGGTTGGTGCATTCTAACAGAACCGAAGAGGCTGGGAGGCTGGCGGAGATGTTTGCTGTTAGCCACAACTTGACTCAACTCGTGGGGGAGCCAACGCGAGTGCCGGATGCCCGAGGCGACTATGCGAACACCCTGGATCTGTTTTTGATATCCGAACCTAGTATTTACATCGTGGAGGTTTCTGCGCCACTGGGAAACTCAGATCACTGCTTGCGGTCTGTCGCGCAACCACTTGCATTTCAAGAGAATAACCGACCTAGACAGCTTCGCCACGTATGGAAGTATGGCGCTGCTAACTGGGACGATATACGAGATTTCTTCGCATCCTTTCCATGGTCAGAGGTGTGCTTTGGAGACTCCGATGTTAACGCTTACGCGGAGTCGGTCACAGAGATTATTCTTCTCGGGATGGAGATCTACATTCCACATTCCACCAAACGAGGTTCATATGATAAGCCTTGGTTTGATAAAAAAATGCGAGCAGATTACAGCGGCAAAAAAAGCGTTTAAACAATGGCGCTCCAATCCCATCGATGTTAACGGGAGGAATTTTGTCAGAATCAGAAACGCGTGCAACCAGGCGATTGATACTGCGAAGAAAGCTCACAACGACACAGTGACAAATAAACTCTTTCAGTGCCTGACTGATTCGCGCTCCTTCTGGTCAATGGCAAGAGCCGTCTGCAGTAACTTCGCTTCCTCCTAATTCCCTCGGTTGGTGATAGACAGCGGGACATTAGTGACAGATTCAAAGGATAAAGCTAATGTGTTCGCGAATCTATAAATTTACTTTTTCAATTTGAATAAATCTGACGCTTCGATTGCTTGTAGAATCATATGGTGAGGCTTCTTTGAGTGAGGGAAGTTGTGAGTGGTTTCAAAAGTTTAAAAACGGTGAGTTTTACGTGGAAGACAAAGAACTAAGTGGAAGGCCGAACGTGTACGATGACAAGGAATTGGAAGTTATATTGGAGGAAGATTCATCTCTAACGCAAAAAGAACTTGCACGTACATTAGATGGAACTCAACAAGAAATTTCACATCATTTAAAATCACTAGGGATGATTCAAAAACAAGAGAAATGGGTTTCATACGAGCTGAAGCCGAGAGACATTGAAAGCCGACTTTGTATAGGTGAGATGCTGCTTGCCGGGCGAAAAAAGAGAGCTTTTTGCATCGTATAGTCACTGGCGATGAAAAATGGATCCACTACGATAACCCAAAGAAGAAAAATCATGGGGACTGTAGCGGTTCCGCCAAACCCTACGGTCCACTTACCTGAAAAAACCCCCATAATTACTACCCAACTTCCTTAAGTTCGCTAATGCAACAGTAAATGAATGCTTCACGCATTATATAGATCACCATCTATAATCTTAAAATCCCTATAAAGAAAACTTACCTTTTCATGCATCCCTTCGCATACAATTTCCCGTAAGATTTCTTTCTTTGCTTATCTGGTTTTCTAAACCAATTCGGTACCAGACAAATTCCTGTAAACAAAATGATTCGGATTGCATTCAATGTAACCGTCATGACAGGGACCATAAATATTGCGCCGTCTATTTTCCCAGCCGCGTCAAGTACCTTTTCATACACATTGGCTGACAACCCAAGCAGTTGCATATAATTAGCGCAATAGATGCTGAAACCAAATTCTCCAGCATTTCCTAATGCAAACATGAACCCGGGTTCTCCTGCAGCCAGAGATGCCATCAACATCCAATTTGCTTTCAGCACCTTTTCTCCCAACGTCGATAATAGCGACGAGGCATCGCGTAAACAATGACCCGCATTACCAACGGCGCATTTGGTCATTTCTCCCTTTTGTCTTTGCCGTCTGCCTGTTTCGTTGTTCCACTGCTGTCGAGCACGTGTGAATAGCATCGATCTGAACGATCGTACACATACCACCAAGAGAGACTTTACGTTTCTCTGGTGGTAGGTAAAAACGATATCCTTATTGGAGAGGATATCTACGACGACACAATAAACTCACGCCAAAAATGCGAATCATCGCTGCACGAGATGATTATCGTGGTGTCTTATTCCATCTTTCGACCACGCTAGTCGCAGCACTCCCGCTCTCCGCCGGCAGCGAAGAAGTGTAATAAAATACCCACCGAGTCGCGCGTATAACAGTTCCGAATTCACCAGAAGCCAATTCAGTCTCAATTTAAAATATTCACCGAGTCGTGCGTGTAACCGTGTACCATTAATAAGTCAACAATCAATATCAATATAAAATACTTGTGTACGCCACAAACAAATGACAGTGTTTATGTTCAATAAAATTATATTAAACTTAAGCAGTGTCATTCACTTGTCCGGTGTTTGACGGTTTCTTCTTCGTCATGGTGTTCGTTTTGTGGTTGTGAACAAACGTGGCGGCGATTCGTTCATTCGTTTGGGCGGTTAACATATGTCGGAACATTAAAGAACTCATGATGGAGGAGGAAGTAGAACGAGTACCCATGCTGGTACATTACTTCTTCCCCACAGGAGCACCTGGCCATGCTTCAACATCAACAGCAAAACCGAATATTCATGGGAAAAAACTCATGCTGTGTATTTGGTGGGATCAGATTGGTGTCGTGTATTATGAATTGCTGAAACCGAGTGAAACCATCACTGGTGTTCTCTACCGAACACAATGAATGAGACTGAGCCAAGCACTCAAGGGAAAACGCTCCCATTACTACTCCAGACATGAAAAAATTATTTTTCTCCATGATAATACTCGCCCTCATGTTGCGGAGCCGGTGATAACCTATTTGGAACACTTCACTGGGAAGTCGAACCCAACCCGCCGCATTCACCAGATCTTGCCCCTTCTGATTATCATGTAGTGCTCCAAAAAGCCCGACCATCTTTTTCCCCCATTCCTAATCCAAATCCCAGCAATACTACGCTAAAGCCTAAAATCCTATCAAAACCCACAAAAACCTAAACATGACCCAAAATTCGCGATAAACGAATCAAACATTCGATTATCGCTTAACATTTGCCCCCACGGCATAATTTAATCCAAAATCCGAATTAAAATTAAAATTCACAATAAACGAATCTAATATTCGTTGACGTTTCACATTTGTCTCACGGCATCATCGAAATCCAAAAATGCAGAGATCATTATCTCTATCTGAAAATTTTCCATTGTGAAAAACAAACAGAAAACCAAAAGCAGATACATTCCATATATACGAAATAGTTTCGAAAGAATTCAAGAAATTGAATTCTTATCTTATGTAAACACAACATCTCACTCGAAATATCCAAAAATCGAGATTGTTGTACGAAAATGTGTAATTTTGAGATACAAATCTCAATTTCTTTTCCTTTATAAAGGAAATGGGTAAGTGATCTCCGGGCCGCAGTATAACATCGATCTTAGTCCCTGGGAGAAATACCCCAGGAGAAAAACTCAACTGACGAAAATAATCTAATTAAAAAATAAAACTCTTTGCCGAGTTTTTCATTTAGCGGCCAACTTATAGCGAAGTATCACCTGGCCCCCACGGAAGACCAAGTGAAAACCAAGGACAGAGGCCGAAATCTAGGACGTTGCTCTCCCCTTTGGAATCAGAGGCAGCACGGCCACGACCCCTTTGTAGGACAAGTTTTCAGGAGCGGTCTATTTTAAGAGATCACCTTCTCCTTATAAGGACTAGGACACACGCTTCCTGAAACCAAACCCCTACAAGAACAAAACAATCACTTATTTCGATCCATGGCACTTGGTCTATGCGACCAGTACTTTACAAGATATGAAGATACTGAAAAATGGGTCGATGCGTGGATATCCTCAAAAGAATGAAGAGTTCTTCCGACATTGTATCTGGATGCTGCCAGAAAGATGGGAAAAAGTAGTATCTAGTAATGGACAATAGTTGAATAAAAGATAATGTACCGTTCTTTCGCAATAAATTTCTAATTTTTTATATATATATCATCATCATCATCATCGGCACTACAACCGGGAACCGGCTTTGGACTTATTTAGCAAGTCCTGAGGCTTGTTAAATTTTCCATAATGATTTGTTTTTTCCGGGCAAGGTCATTAATCTTGCGCCAGATATATATATATATATATATATATATATATATATATATATATATATATATATATATATATATATATATACATATATATATATATATACATATATATATATATATACATATATATATACATATATATATATATATATGTATGTATGTATATATATATATACGAGGGTTGCCTCTTATGTTTCGGGATTTGGCAACCCTAGTGTTGCAATCCGGCAATTGACAGCTCTGTCGTAAAGTTGGACATTTTTGAGGTTATACGCACTCAGAACGTTTTGACATACGAGCGCTATTTGTGTTGTTTACAGTAACTTAAAAGATTCATCTCGGCCCTAAAATGAAATTAAATTTTTTACAACTTTCGGCGTGGATTAACTCAGCAACAGTGCATGGATGAACTTAATTCAATTTTTGGCGATGAAGCTCCATCAAGGAACAGTGTTTATCGATGGTATGGTGAATTCAATTGTGGTCGTAGTTCACTCCAAGATGAATTTCGTGAAGGTCGTCCAAAATCAGTTGTTGTTCCGAAAACCATTGATGCTGTGCGCGAACTGATATTGGAAGATCGTCATGTGACCTATCGTGAGATTGAGACAACCTTAGGCGTTAGTGGGACCAGCATACATTCAATATTGCATAAACATTTGACTGTCAAAAAAATTTGTTCGCGTTGGATCCCACACAATTTGTCAATCGCCCAAAAAAAGGCTCGTGTCAATTGGTCGAAAGAAATGCTCAAAAAATGCGGTCGCGGTGCTTCGAAACACGTCTATGACGTCGTGACAGGTGATGAATCGTGGATTTACGCGTATGAGCCCGAAAGTAAACAGCAGTCGACTGTCTGGGTGTTTCAAGATGAGCCAAATCCAACAAAAGTTGTTCGCGAACGAAGCACTTCCAAGCAAATGGTCGCCTGTTTTTTCGGAAAAACTGGACATGTCGCAACCGTACCACTAGAATAACGCAGAACAGTAAATTCTGAGTGGTACACAACCATTTGTTTGCCAGTTGTCTTCCAAGAAATCAGGAAAACCAACCGCCGAAGACGGATCACTGTTCACCACAACAATGCGAGCTCTCACACATCGGCTGCGACAACTGCATTTTTGAGCACCCAAAACATCGATTTGATGGGTCATCCGCCGTATAGTCCTGACTTGGCACCGAATGACTTCTTTTTATTCCCGTACGTAAAAAACAAACTGAGAGGTCAACGTTTTTAGACACCTACAGAAGCGGTTGCTGCATTCAGAATGCATGTGTTGAAGATACCTCAATCAGAGTGGCAAAAGTGCTTCGACAATTGGTTCAAACGCATGCAAAAGTGTATAGATCATCATGGGGAATATTTTGAAAAACAATAAAGTGATTTTCGATGATCAATATTTGTTTTTGTTCTCTAATCCCGAAATATAAAAGGCAACCCTCGTATATATATATATATATATATATATATATATATATATATATATACATATATATATATATGTATATATATATATATATATATATATATATATATATATATATATATATATATATTTATAAACTTAAACATTTCTTTATTTTGTAATAATTTTCCATCAGAATTTTATAACTACAAAATTGAAGAAAACTAAAGCTCGACCACGGAACAATTGACGGCCATCTGCATAAAGTTGGATTCAAATTTACGATCGATGTTTGGGTGCCACACGAATCTAACACGAGATTTACTGGAGAGTCTTGGCAATCTAATCGCTCACATGATATTTGGTGATTTCGACTTTGGTTCTCACCCGAAAACACTGTCTCCAACTTCAATTATTTTCTAGTATCTTTACCGCGAACCATTCAAGGAACCAACAACAGACGACATCCAATGATTTCTAAATTGTCATAGCATGGAAAACCCCAGATTTCTTAATCCCTATGTAAAGTAATTACGAGTGTTTGGCAATTACTCACAAAAGTGTCGCTGTTACTTTTGATTTTGATTTGCTCTAGAAACCTATTCATACGAAATTTATCTCACCCATGTTTAGTTTTTCCATGGACAACATTTCATCAACTGCCACTAACAAAGCATGACAAGAGAAACACAATGTCGTAGTTTTTCAGTAGGCATGCCACTGGCTTGCCTATTATGAGATAATTGTGGTTGCTATTTAATTTATGAAGACAATGCTCGCACCGTCGTGCTATAAGAACACATACCCCGTAAAAAGTTATACTAAAGTAGCTTACCTAAAATGCAAGAGAATGTAGGTCCAACCGTCGAGTCGCTTGCGGGCGTTTCGGATATTCCTCCAACGATTAAGTCGATGTCTACCACTTGCTTATAGATGGACTTCAGTTTGACGATTTCCTAGAAAATTGACACAATCAATTCAACGATGATGCCAAGGCAAATGAATTGCATTACATTAGTGTGTCTTGATATCTCATGGGTATTCGTGTGAAATTAATTATTACTAATTATAAGTGAGGCAGCTGTTAATAAATAGGTACTTACTGTGGGCTTGATATATTGATCCAAGTCTTGCCATGTGGATATTGAACGGTTGACACAGTGTTGGAGATATTTGACATATCCTTGTAACCCGTGATCACGGCCGCGTTGAATATCCAAAGCCAGGACGTTTGGACGACTTAGGAGCCGTGATTGAGTGAATTCTTCAATTAACTAAGGAGGAAGATATAATTGTCGAATTGAATCGAGAAGCTGTAGTCGTATACAATTAATTTCCTATTAAAACGCGAAGTTTATGTACATGTCGATATTTCTTCAATGATTAATTTTAAAATCTTCTTTTTGAAATAAACTCAACTAATGCATCTACAATATTAGTTTAGGGGTCGAAAGTTAGTCAGTAGGTAATAGCATCCATTTTAGTATACCAAATAAATTTGTTCAGCGTCGAGATAGGTTCCTCGACGTGACAGCCAAATCCTTTTGGCGTTGTTGCCCAGCAAATCTTGTGGCGTTATTGCCCAGCAAATTTTGTGGCGTTATAGCCCAGTAATAGCAAATAGTTTAAAACAACATTTTTTAACACTTTACATTAATTTAACTTTATTACGAATTTTAATGTCACATTAAAAACGATTTAAAACAAGTTGAGTAAACGATTAGAGTCTCTCGTAGTTAAAAAAACTGTCCAGCACCAACCGTCATCTCCAAACGTTATCAAAACAACAGGTGCTGAAAGCACCGTATACAAAAAGGTCAAAAACAGTGTGAGCACCGTACAGTAGTAAAACAAGCACTGTAAACAGTAACATGGAAACGTCACACGAATAGACAATTTTGCTTTTGTCTATTCAGCAATAGGTGGCGCTCCGTGTGGTATGTTTTTTCGGAATGGTGTAATGTGATATATGTTGCGGAACTGCAACATCTTCCCGGGCCGAGACGATGGACCCAGTAGTAGTCCTCCTCAGTTGGCGTCACCACCTGGTGTCAGCGCCGTGGGAAGTGGCGGTTGGTATTTGGTTGAGCTCAGAGCCCTTAATGCTCGTATTGCTCATACACCGGTACGGTAAAACGGTAGGGTGGCAATAATTAATTATGTTGACTAGAACTAACTATTAATTGAATTAATTTGTTATAAAATATACTTAGTTATTGTTTCAATTATCAGTGTTAGTGTGTGTGTGTGTGTGTGTGTGTGTGTGTGTATGTGTATGACCGAAGGTCCAGTTGGCCATTGATTGCTGACGTTATAGCTTGTGATAAGGCCGTCGTTGTTTATTGTTTATAGTCTCCGACATGTTGTGGAGGGGTTGCCTGAGAGGCGATATTTGCCGCATTAGCGGCGGCAACGATTTGAATAAGCACTTACGTTATTCATAGTTTGTTGTTTGACTTATGTGTTTAATGTTGAATGTTGGTTGGATCGTAAATCCCTGGTGTCATCGATGATCTTCTTGGACGTAGTCCTCTTTTGGATCGTGAATCCGTATGTAAAAATTCAATAAGTTGGACGTAGTCCCAAGTCGGATCGTAAATCCGTTTAAATGAATAAGAATATCTTGGACCCCTGTTGGATCGTGAATCCGTAAGTGTAGTTTATATAGTTGGACGTAGTCCTATGTTGGATCGTGGATCCATGAATGGTAATTAAGCGCTGTGGTCGCCAATATGTTGAATTGTTTGTGTTTGTCCCTGGTTGGAAATGTGGCCATTTAGATTTAGTTGAAATCTAGGTGCACTAGATGGAGCTGTCAATTCAGTCCAAAGACCGATTAGTTGCGTTAAAGTCGGCCGTGCAATGTTGGTTTTCTATCATCTTCTGAATATGGCCAGCCTGTGCCGATATTAGAAGTATTAGAGTTGCCGCCAACTGCATATGATCATCTGCGTCTTGAATCCAAGGTGATTGCTGTGCCTGATGCTGTTGCAGTTGGGGATTTGTCCCATCTACGCCGCTAAACCAATGCTCGGTGTTGGGCGAATTTCTTGATGGGAGCTGAGATTGTCGTTGGCCACATTACCTGGCGGAGTATTTGATCCACTGGTTGAGTGATTGTTTGATGATGATGGCTTCGGTAATTGTTATAATGGCCACCATAGAAATAATCTTGTTGGCCTTGAGGACTTGAAGAAGACGATATACTGCTTGATTTGCCAGACTTCGCTGAACCTACCATCATATCAGAAGGGATTGTATTGTTCCCTTGATGGTAATTCGTGGAATTGATTTTCCGGTATTGTTGGATGCTCTGGCATTTGAACTGTAGTTACCGTCAGCCGATTCACATATCCGACGTTGAAGTCGCTGAGCGTAACTCTTATTTGCTGAATCTGGACTGCGGTCATAATGTGCAGTCATTGTCTAGGAACCACCATCATCCTCATACGAATTGTCATCATAAGGTCTATGCTGCTGCTGCAATTGTTCTTGTGGGTGCTGTGACCGCATATGATTTCTTTTTGGAACAGCATAGTTGATAGTCTCCGACATATTGTGGAGACGTGCCTGAAAGGCGACCTTTGCCGCATCAGCTGCGGAAACGATGTGATTTGTGGTCGTCAATATGTTGAAGGTGATGGGTTGTAATTCCACCATCTTCTCAGTATGTCCAGCCTGTGCCGCTGCCAGAAATGTTAGGTATCCCGCCAACCGCATAGAATCATCTGCGACTCGAATCCAATTTGATTGCTCTGGCTGATGCTGTTGCAGTTGGGGATATGTCCCATCTACGCCGCTAAACCAATGCTGGGCGTTGGGCGAGTTTCTTGATGGGAACTGAACCCTCTGTCGGCAGCGTTACCTTTGGTCGTATTTGATGAACTGGTTGAATGATGGTTCTGGACATGGTGGCTTTCTTTTTGGAATGTTGTGGTTGAGTCCTTACGGCCTATTTTGTTGAATTAGAACTGGCACTTGATTGAGTCAGAGAGGTTGCGCATCCAAGTTGCTATTTAGAAGATTACTCTGCTGATCAATGGAAGCCTGGGTTTAATTGTATCGCAGGATAAAATAGTCCCAATGCTAGGCGCTTTTCTTCGTTG
Source organism: Microdon myrmicae (assembly GCA_963931805.1). NCBI lineage: Eukaryota > Metazoa > Arthropoda > Insecta > Diptera > Syrphidae > Microdon > Microdon myrmicae. The sequence goes on from OZ007499.1 coordinate 118,098,321, forward strand.
ACTGGTGGCTAGACCTTGTGTACACCGTTCGCCCTCCGTTGGTCGGATTTCCTGAAGGGTGCCGGCATCTTTCCTGTTCTTCTCCTTCTGTATTCCCTTATCTTGGCACCGAAAACCTATCTTAGACACCGACTCCGTTGGAGTGGTGCCCCCGTGGCAGCTACGTGCAATGGGCGGTTTTGATAGGGTGTCCCCAGAGCATTTCGTCTAGGCGGCGAAAGCGAAGAACCCCAGACACTTAACAGCGATGTGCCTAGGCGGCGAGAAGCGACAAATTCAGTATGCTCGAACGATATCCAGGTGACGAGAAGCGACAAATCCTGGATGTGTAAACGATGCGCCCAGGTTTCAAGAAGCGGTGCCCAAGAACGGATGTGTATGATGCGGTGAAATCGCAATTCTCAGAGTTCTTATTCATCTCCAATTCGATTTTTGGGTTGACATTGCAAGTATAGGACCGGATGTGCCCTTGTTGACAAAACTTTTCTTGGTACTGACCCCTTAGATTTGATTGAATTGTCCTCTTGACTTTTTTGCCCGATGTGCCATCGTCCTCTTCTTGAGGTTCTTTTAATGTACGCGGAGCGCATTAAGTGTTGCGGAACTGCAACAAAATTGCAGTATAAGTTTTTTCAAACGATCAACAAACGTACGAGTATTCTTATTAAAGCGCCTCTAGTTCCATATTCTATTAATACAATTTTATATAATAATACATAACGAAGTCAACTATCAACCTTAATATTGAAGTTATGGCAATGCGACAAGCTGGATTTAATTCCATGAACCTAATAGTTTTAATATAAAACTAAAAGTGACGAATTGTGTTTGTTTTTTAGGAATATTGGTGCCAGGTTTCATTTTTTATTAAATAATGTATTTGAGATAAAAAATAATAAGATACCTGTTCCTATTATATCTTTTTCTTATCTCAAATTTGTTTTCTCCTTCATTAACAATGATGCGACCGGGTTCGCCTAAATCCTATGGACGCTTCTGAGCAATTACAGTTGTTTGGAAGTAAACCTACTATATGAAAAAAACCGATGGTATCACAACCTCTGCATTTCTATAAACTTTCGGTTGAACATGCATGGAATAATTGTTCCAACTAACGCACCATCATTTTTTTTCGTATTATAGTGTGCACACCCTAAAACGATTATTGTATTATAATCGTAAAAGTTAAAAGGCGGGCGTAAACGTGGGAATTCAATTACTACTATTTACTCTTTATTGGCCTGTAGGAACCCGGAAGTTCATGACCTCACCGACTCGACTCCGCCATCGTTCCCTGTTCTGTGTACTCTCCTTCCACGCTTGGCCATCCGATCCGATCTCCTCAAGGTCAAACCTAACATTGTCCTCTCATCTCCATCGCGGCCATCCAGGCGGTCTCTTTCCTGTTGGTCTATCATCAAGAATTTTACGCACGGTCCTATCGTTGCCCATTCGTGCCACATGTCCGGCCCATCCTAATCTTCCCGACCTGATTACTCTCACTATTGTAGGTTTGCGGTATAGCCTCGTGGTTGTGGAGTGTCTTCCATTGTCCTGCCTCCTCGTCATATTTACCGCCAAAGATACCCCTTAAAAGTTTATTCCCAAATACGCGGATTTTGTTTTCTTCCCGTTTGGTGAGAGCCCATGTTTCGCATCCGTATAGAACAATCGGGATGATTATTGTTCTATCGGGTTTTTCAAAAGGCACCATTTCGCGGTGGACATGTGGGGGTTCTCTATACCACATGGAGAACCAACCCAAAATTCCATACCTTATTTCGACCGCTTTCAGTGCGTCGTTTCTACCCATTCCCCTTATAAGCTATCCCAGCTGCAAAACATGTTAAACGGACGCATAGCTAAACTCATTATTCTATGCAGATAATGCATAATTGAGTTTAGCTACCTTTTTGCCATACGGCAACCCTATTTCGCTAACCCATGAGATTTTCACAGGAATTAGCAACGGCATAGTCTGATCAAACGACGCGGTTGCTTAATCTTGCGACCCCTAGGGTAATTATCAAAGCATTTAAGTTAGTTCCCATGATCAGATTTCCCTAGCCAAGTCGGCGTCCTTTTGACTTTCTCCAGACACTTCATTCGCTGGGGATCAATGCTCTCTTCTCGCAGGTGAATAGCACCAGATACATTTTCCTCTCCTTCACAGTTCTGTCTTCGTACAGATCAATGTACTCTGTGATAACCATATTCACCGAATTAGGTCAATGGGTGACGCTCGGAACTACATTGATTCATGCACACACAACCAAATCCACCCCGTGTTTCTGTTCTCTCATTTTCCCATGTTCATCGATTATCAATTAACCGATTTTCCACCACACATCGACGGACGTGGCAATGAGACAGCAGAAGTATGTTCTCTTTTGGTTGTCAAGTGCGAAAAATAAAATTACTTAACTTCATCCCTTTTCCAGACAGTCGATTTATAACCATCTAACAGATCGGTCGCGATTCAACAACCGCAGCATGTGCACACTAGTGCCTTACATTCTGCTGTTCATGTTTCCACCATTGGGATTTCTATTAACTTATAAGTGCATACGAATCAATAAACTTAGTATAAAATAAAAATAACAAAAAAATTCAACCAAAACCAGTGCATTTCATTTCTTCATTTTTGGTGCTGTAATTTTCTATGAATATTCGTCGAGCAACATCGTGGGGAAGAAAGTGAACTAGTGCCCATGATCGGCACGTTACTTCTTACCCCCACAGACATATGAACGAAGTCGAGTTCCATTCATAAATGTTTTGATTGTACTTCAAGCCGATAATAAAGTTTTTGAAATATCTCAAATGGTTTGCGTTTTATTTAAAAAAAAAAGTTGTCAAGTCCCTATTGGAAAACCCGATATATACCCGAAGCTTTAACATATATTACGTGATAGCAGTTTACTGACTGCGTGCCAACTAGCGTTGCCGGAGTGTAGCCTTTTGTCCATTTCCTTTGTTATTTCATGACTGGCCGTCAGTATTGTTTACAGATATTTAAATTCTTTAACTTTTTCAAATACCTTGCCTCTGACGGTTATTTGTGTTCCCCGAGGTGCACCTGTTTTGCCGTAATCATATATTTTGTTTTGTCTTCATTTATTTCTAGGCCCACCTCTTCTGCCGCTTGCATGATGATTTCACTGTTTTTATCTACAGTTTCTAGATAATCGCTCAAAACGGAGATATCATCCCCATATGCGAACACTTGTGTGACCCCGTTCAGGGATGATCCGGCCAAGTTGTCGTCTTGTACCTTTCTGATGACATACTCGAGCACAAGGTTAAAGAGACATGGTGAAAGGCCATCCCCCCGTTTTAGTCCGTTCCGGATGTCAAATTGTTCTGAGAGGTGGTTTTCTATTCTAACTCTCCCTTTGTTTTCGTTAATGCAAATTTGAATGAGGGCTCAACTACAATATGGTAAAATATTTGCCTTGCGACTGAGTCGTAGGGTCTTTTGAACTCAACGAACAGTGGGTAAACCGTCTCTCCGTATTCCCACTTCTTTTCCAGCAGTTGCCTTATTGTGAACATTTGATCGCTTATTAACCGGTTCCTACGGAATCGGCATTGGTAGTCTCCGACGGCTATAGTCCCTATCTTGGTGCCAGGCTAATAACCTTGCCCGGAAAAACGAATTATTATGGACAATTTAACAAGTCTCGGATATGGACCGGATACCGGTGGAGAGACTTGCTAAATAAGGCTAAGACCGGATCCCGGTTGTAGTGCCGATCATGATGATGATGATGATAGTCCCTATCAATAAGTCCAGTCAAAATAATGTTGGCGCATCAACGGCTGAGTTGGTAAGGAGGTTGTGTTTTGCGTTTGATTGTGCAAACCTAGATTCAACTGACGACTCTTGCTATTGTGCAGCTCAGCACAATTACTGAGTGGTAGGTAGGGCCCCAAAGCCCAGCCGCCCGGTGAAACACCACCCCATTAAGCCATAGACTCTATGAAATAGTTGAGAGCAATTCTTGACCATCTTTGGAGAACAAATAGCATCTCAGGGCGCTGACTCAGCGCTATATGTTAGGTTCGCCTTTCTTGAGAGAAGTAAAATAAAAAAAATAAAAAATAAAGTCCTTCCAACAACCCCAGCAACTATCGTCCTATATCGTTATTAAACACATTAAACAAAATACTGGAATGTAAGATATATCGAAATATCCTTTTATTTGTTAATGACAACGCTATTATCCCGAATTCCCAGTTTGGATTTCGCTCACAACACACCACCTGTCATGCTCTGTTAAAACTAACGCACGATGTCAGAACTAATCTTCAAAACCAAAGCCCGACGGTCTGTATCTCTTTCGACATATCTAAAGCATTCGACTGTGTTTGGATCTCAGGACTGTTTTACAAGTTGCACTACATATTTGGATTAAACACCCACACCACCAAACTTCTCGCTTCCTACCTGTCTGGTAGGAAATTCATGGTCAAAATAAATTATTCTCTCCCCCAATCGTATAATATAACCACAGGGGTTTCGGAAGTCTCAATTCTTGGGCCACTATTACACCTTTTCTATACAGACATACCGCAGCCTCATTCACCCAATACCGTAATGTTGAATTACGCTGAAGACATCACAGTCTACTCCAGTAGCAAGTTTATAAAAGAAGCAAGAAACCGCATTAATAACTTCCTCCCAAATCTATCAACTTATTTTCATAAATAAAAAATTCGTATAAATCCTGATAAAACCGAACTTAAGGGTAAAAATGAATACTGCACGAACAATACCAGGCGTACCCACAACAAAATTATATTCAAACTAAATAACACCAAGATAAAAACTTCTAAAACTTTAACATATCTGGGAATAACCTTCTAGAATGACCTTTCATTCTCCACACACATTAAAAATACTTTACGTAGAGCCACACTTCTGAGTCATTATTAAATATGTTAGTGTTTTGATACTTCACTTAGACTATATTATTAATATTAAATTGATTTTTATAAATTTCATACAGGATGAATCACTTCTTTCTCGACACGACATCGATATTTCTACGCTTCTCCGCCGCGCGACTGGCGTGATCGGTGGATGGAATTAGACTCCTCGAGGATAGAACTCTGACTTGAATTCCATCCTCGATTAGGGTTAAGGAACGAAAGAGAGAGAGAGAGAGAAAATTCTTCTCTTAAGGGTGTGGCCACCAAGGAGATGCGATCTTCTGGTGTAGTGGTGTGTATGTCTGTTGGTACACATCACCGTGTTTATCGATCCATTTCAGCAAGGATAAACAAAACCTACAGCTAGGGAAAAAGAACAAAGAAGAAGCGACCTAATGCATCGGTCTGTGATTAGGGTAAGCTAAATAAATAAGCTGGAACTCGTTAAATGGGAATTGCATTTGGGATACCACAAACGATGTGGATTGTTTATGGTATCGCCAGAATACCTTTGAAGGACAGCGTTCTTTTGTTTGCACATGGTGCGAGTTAGGGAATTAGCCTCAACGTCTATGGTGCTAATTGCATGCAGCCGCGTTGGACTGTTTATTGTTGGTTAAAGTGGGCGCCAGCCAATGTGTATGTAGGTAGTTTTTATTGTACACATGTTGAGGCTGGGATAAGCCAACTTAAGGGTAAGATTCCCTAATTATGCGGTTGTATTATATGTAAGCCGATGAATTTTCTTTCAGGGAATTTATGATAAGTTAAGAAGGAATTATTATAGGGAATTTGTATGCGAAGAGATGCATGAAAGGTAAGAATTCTCTTCTAGGGGCTTTTAGATTATAAATTGCTCTATTTAATGAGTAAAGCGATAAGGTGCTAATGTGATTGCATTAGCGAACTTAAGGAAGTTGGGTACCGGTTATGGGGGTTTTTCAGGTAAGTGGGCCGTGAGGTCTGCCGGAAGCGCCACAAGAGTGATGTGGAAACCTCATGGTCTCTCCCACAAAGTCAAACTACTCATCTGTAAACGAATAATCAGACCCATATTCACATATGGGTGTCCACTATGGTATCATATAACACCCGCCCAAATGGAGAAGCTACGCACTTTCGAAAGGAAATGCTTTAAGCTGGTCACTGGCCTCAACCGACAACCCAGCTCTTACAAGTATTACTCGTACAATAACAGCTTGCTATACAATGCCGCTAATATTGACCGTCTCGATAGACGCTTCCTAAACCTGTCTATAAAATTTATTGAAAACCTCGCAAATAATCCCAATCCCATAATAACTTCTCACCTATCAAATCCCATAGATGACAGATATTACTACCTGGACTGTTTCCGACCCAGAACTCTCTTCTTCTCTGGAAGATTGCTTAATGACTCCAACGATGTAGTATACCATAACACCGAGCAGGCACCTAATCAGTTCAAATACTGTAACATACAACCATTCTGCAACATTCTGCGTTTTAATGAACAACCGGAAAATGTTACCTCACCCGAGACCACTAACTGACCATATCCCACTCCAGCCTACCTCCATAACCATCAATGCCTATATTCCCCAATTCACATTTCATATTTAACTTATTATAATATTAACTAGGTTAAGCTAGATTAAGTTAGATGAAGTTAAGTTAAGTATTAGACTAGATTAAATAAAATAATAAAAGTCCTGGTTTACTGACCTTTTCCAAGAAGACTATCAATATTAAAATCTATAATACTCAAATAGTTATTTACACATACAATTATGTTTGACAAATGTGCAATGTATACATGTAAACAATTGTATAACCCGAATTACTTAATGTAAATATGCTAAAAAAAAAGTTGCAATGGGCCGGTCAAGTCGCTCGACTCACAAACAGAGGATGGACTATACAAACAACACAATGATCAGCAGGAAAAAGAAATGTTGGTGGACCTTATAGATAATGGGCTAATGAATAATCCAAATTACTGAGAAGAACTGGGTAAAAGTAGGAAATAATAGAGGAGCATGGATAAAGAGGCCTGTATCTTAAAAGGGGTCCACTTCTCACACACAAAAGATATGTGGGGGTTCTCCATATTACGCCGAGAACCAACCCACAATTACAACCCTATTTGGTCGCTAACGGCGCACCACGTCAACCCCAATCCCTTTCGTCGGCCTATTTCATCTGTAAAAGGTACCCACCCAAAGGACGCATAACCTGGATTCATTCTTCTATGCAGATAATGCATAACAGAATTCAGCCTTTCCATGCCATATGGCAACATAATTTGATAAATCACATGGGATTTCCACCGAAAATCAAAAATCTCATGTCTTCTTAGCAACAGCAAAGTATGGGCAAGCGACGCTGTTACACCATAGAGAAACGGCTTGGGTTATATCGAATTCTTTTAGTTTTTTTTTCTCTCACGCTGATATTTTCCCAAGTTATCGCGGCGTCCTTTTGACCTGCGCCAGACACGGCTATTCTCTGGGGATCAATAAACTCAGAGTCAGGTGAGGAGTATAAGAAATATACTTTTCAACCTACCCCATTTCCCCATCGCGGAGTGCATTTCGGTTCTGCACTCTGAGAGCAATCAAATACGTAACTGGGTCATGCGGTCACCAGTTGGTTTCGCTTTCGTTGCATGCGAAAGCAAATCAACCCTGAGATCGTCACGCTCTCCTTTTCGGTTCTCCCATTCTCCCTAGGTTCATTGCCTGTGGGTAAACTCGCAAGAGTTTATTCACCTAGATGGGCGGGGAAATGGGAGAATGCAGATGAGTGTGCGAACACCATTGGTTGATCGTGTGGGTATAGAGAGTTCCGAGTTAAGCTACCAAGTCACTCGTCTTTCAACCACCGCAGCGTGTGCACGGGGGTGCACACACCCCCGAGGCATTTTTAAACATTTCATCGCAGTCGAGTTTCATCCCCCGTGGAGTGTGTACACACAACACGAGTCTAGAAGTTTTAATCGAAGCGAAAACGTGTTCTTTGTTTGTCGAGTTTTGATGTTGAGTCGGTAATCGAGAGCAGGTGGATAAAGCCGTTGTACGCTGGATGTGTGATCCCGTTAAAAATAGAAAAATAAAGTGTTTTGTAAAAAGTTCAGACAGTCAAGAAAAGAATTTTAAAAATAAATACTAAATAAAATATAAACTACAAGCGGGAATAATTGAGTGAAAAACAAAGAGAACATTTAAGAAAACTAAAAGTGCCAGTGTGTGGTAACCCATTTATGTACATTAAAACCACTCACCAATATGTTGCAAGCTGAATAAAAATAAAGAAATTAAATCACAGCCAAACCAGTGAGTCTTATTGTTTTTCTCCCCTTTCGGCGACCAGGCTTTCGGCGAAACAAGTGTTGGGGATTTAGTGAACCAGTACCCGTGCCGGCACATCTACTATCAACCCCCACAGATGCCAACAATACTAACTAACTTTTAGGTTAATATTAATTAACTATTTACAAACATTTGCAATGTGACTTGAGAAGGGAATAAAAGATGGTTTTATTAATACTATTTGTCCCGAGTAAGAAATCTGCTTTCCTATACTAAAAATAATTTGTATAAAGCACCTGTATTCCTATAAGCAATATGGTTTTTTTTTTAAATTCCAACCCCCACTTGAAGCTGGACCCAAAAGAAATATTTTACTTACACTTTCCGCGTATGATGAATCCATCTTTAAAGCCTTCTGGTTTAAGGTCGACGTCAGAAACTCGTCCAATTTTCTAGAAGTGTTAATTGACTTCGATCTAAACATGTGCTCCATAAGATTAAATAACGCTTGCGGTGTCGAATTGCTGCATTAATTATTTACATTCAAAAAACACTATAACACTTTTATAAAAATAAGTACTCACCTACTGTCTTGGTCGATGGGGATTTCATTACTGACCATTCCAGAAGGCTTTTGTAGAAAATTAGGCATCATCGAGAAATAGAATCGAATAGCAGCAACAGCAAATTCACTTGATACCTCATAATCATCCGTGGCAAGTGTCTTGATTAAAGGCTCTGAATTAATGAGTGTAGCTATTTCCTTGCCTAAAGCTACCGGTAGCCATTCCTCAAACACGATCTTTCTATACAGATGCACATTCAGTTTTCTTGCAGCCTTAAAAATTAAATCGTCACTCCAATCGGGACGATGAGCTTTAATTTCATCGGCGAATCGATTATGAGATCTCATAAAGACCGTATATAATATAATCGAATAAGGATTACTGTTCACACGGGTGTCTCCTAATGTAGAACGAAGACTCAAATTTGGTACACAAGAAATTCATTCTCTGTTTCAAATATTTACCTGCCATAAAACAGTGTTCATCCATGTCGGGCTTGAGGGCACAAAATAGATTTCTTACTTCTGCTTCTGCCAAAGGTAATAAATGTTCTTTTGAGGATTTAAGCTTCCCATCTTGATATGTTCGCATGGAGCGAACGGCCTTTATTGTGAATCCATACAACTGAGACAAATCCAAATATCCTGTAGCTTGATTTAACTGAGGATGAAATAAAGAATGAAGTACACTAGTGCAATGGATGACTTTTATAAAAATTAATAAAAAACATGAAAATAGAACTGACTCTCCCAAAAGTTGCTTTCAATTTGTTGTGCACGTTATACGAATGTGACCGCTGAGGGCCGCGGGGATTAACGTCCAAAGCCCCTCCAAAACCACGCCACCCACATTTCCTTTTCCCCCACATCCATATCCTAAAATTTCCTATTCCTAGACAAATTACATTCATTAACCAGATGTTCACGCATAGAGTCATTTCTTAAGTATATCAAAGATCATAAAATGCGCGTCTGCACGATCTTCTAGGAATGCGTTTTTACAAATTCCTCTATTCATTCCTCAAAACATTTTCCATTCCATTGACACTAAATTGTGTCTAGACACCATTACCCAAACCCGAAAATCCCAAAATAAAATGCTAAGATACAAGCCACGTGTCTATACTTTGGGTCATTAAATGCACATTAGCAGATCCCTAGGTTAAGATAGAACCTAAGTATAAATAACTTAAGAAGTGAGGTCGAACAAGCAGTAGGTCAGACATAGTGTAACCGAATTCATTGTACCAGCGGATTGTCAATATATAAAAAAGCCGACTATAAGTCGGACAAGAAAAACGATTTTTTAACATTTCCGTGGGAACAAATAGTTTGCGGGGGTTCTCTATATTACATGGAGAACCAACCCACAATTCCTACCTAATTTTAACCGCTACCAGCGCGTCACCTTAACCCAACCCCCCATCGAAAACTTGCAAAGAATTCATTTCCCAATCTGCAATAGCATATATTTCCCAACCTGTAATAGAATGCATTTTTAAAACCTACAACAGAATACATCCCAAATCCTGCAGCAGAATACATTTTAAATCATCTCCCTCATCTACATTAAACCGCATTTAGTTTTCCCCGAAAACCATTCCGGCTCACTTCCTACTTAAACCATTTTCCTCGCTTGCAACCAAGCAGCATTTAGTTTCCCCGAAAACCATTTCGGCTCCTATCCTACCTAAACCATTTGAAATAAGTCGGTTAAGTCACCAGCACGATGCGTTGCATTTCCACGAAACAACCATCGCAACGATCAAGACCCATGTTCCTTTGTCTAACCGACAACCCATGCCCATACTTGGTTATGCCTCCGAAACCGATTTCTCCGTATACACAGCAACAGAAGAATCTAATTCAGCCTGTACGGCAGAAATTCCCCGAAACAAAATTCTCTATGTAGGCATAACAACCCTTCTCCATGTTCCTAGTAAGTGGCAGTGAGTTTACTTAGCTATGACTCCGCTGCCACGACACCTTGAATGGATTCTTGCCATTCATTCATTCAGTAGAGATTGATCCGCCGAACGGTACACATTCGTCAGATTACATTCCTCCAACGAGGCACACCGAGCCGAGATTTAACCGCCCCCGGGGTCGGTCAATATAGTCGAATAACAGTCATTGTGGAGTGCGAAGCGTCGAGAGTAAAGAGTCAGGATTGATTCCAAGACAGGACATGGAGTATATAAAAAAACATTAATCTCTTCGGGTCGCGTTTAGTGAATATGGTTGTTTTTAATTCATAACTAAATCACAAAGAACAGATTGTAATTGCCGAACTACAGTTAAGTACGTTAATGGTAATGATTAGTGCAATACCATTTCGTAAACCAAATAAAACAGAACATCAGAAATATAAAGAAAAAAACTATTCCAACCGAAAACCATTTCGACAAAAATAAAAAAGACTAAGTTCAACGAAGCCGAGTGTTTTATTAGTTGTGTTTCCTCCTTGCGGATGACAGTTTCGCATCAGATTTTCAAGTGCCCGTAATGTGCCCGGAGTGCGACCTTCTAGTGGACGGCTACCAGCGGATAATTTCAATGTATAATTCAATTAATCAAACTTTTAAAATGGTTGCAAACGATCTAAACTGACTCAGTGGTGATTGTTCCTTGGCTGTGAGCCCCGAATAAGAAAAGGAAAATAAAAAAATACAAAGTACAAACGAGCTTGCCATTACCAATGCTATTACCCGCAACTATTTGTCATTCCTGGGATTTCCGTCGGTGGGTGATAGTGAACCCGTGCCGTACGTCGGCATCCATACCTTTACCCCCACAAGTTAACTAGCGATCCTGCCATCGGTAACGAAATATCTTCATTACAGAAGGACTAAAAGCCAACGATGACATCCGTATAATAAAATACCAAACAATTCAATGAGTTTATCCACTAATAAAGTTTAGGAGGAAAAACAGAAAGGAGATAAATATAAATCAGTAAAAAAGTAACATTCAGTGCACCAATAACAAGGATAACCCAATTCAGTGATTAAATTAATGAAAATCAAAACCCTGAGAAAAAAGGCATCGAGCTTTACTACCGATATACTGAGGAAAAACACCAAACCCGACAGTTCAACGGGAGAAAGTGAGGAAGAGAATCAGGCAATAAACCCAGGAATGGAGGCCCTCAACACAAAAGTGGATTACTTGACCCAGCAACTACAGGGGCTGATCAGTATAGTCACTCAATGGCCACAGGAACTGGACAAAATTAAGCCCAAGTCCGCAACACGAGGGTTGCCTCTTATGTTTCGGGATTTGGCAACCCTAGTGTTGCAATCCGGCAATTGACAGCTCTGTCGTAAAGTTGGACATTTTTGAGGTTATACGCACTCAGAACGTTTTGACATACGAACGCTATTTGTGTTGTTTACAGTAACTTAAAAGATACATCTCGGCCCGAAAATGGAATTAAATCGTTAACATTTTCGTGCGATTATTTTTTACAACTTTCGGCGTGGATTAACTCAGCAACAGTGCATGGATGAACTTAATTCAATTTTTGGCGATGAAGCTCCATCAAGGAACAGTGTTTATCGATGGTATGGTGAATTCAATCGTGGTCGTAGTTCACTCCAAGATGAATTTCGTGAAGGTCGTCCAAAATCAGTTGTTGTTCCGAAAACCATTGATGCTGTGCGCGAACTGATATTGGAAGATCGTCATGTGACCTATCGTGAGATTGAGACAACCTTAGGCGTTAGTGGGACCAGCATACATTCAATATTGCATAAACATTTGACTGTCAAAAAAATTTGTTCGCGTTGGATCCCACACAATTTGTCAATCGCCCAAAAAAAAGGCTCGTGTCAATTGGTCGAAAGAAATGCTCAAAAAATACGGTCGCGGTGCTTCGAAACACGTCTATGACATCGTGACAGGTGATGAATCGTGGATTTACGCGTATGAGCCCGAAAGTAAACAGCAGTCGACTGTCTGGGTGTTTCAAGATGAGCCAAATCCAACAAAAGTTGTTCGCGCACGAAGCACTTCCAAGCAAATGGTCGCCTGTTTTTTCGGAAAAACTGGACATGTCGAAACCGTACCACTAGAACAATGCAGAACAGTCAATTCTGAGTGGTACACAACCATTTGTTTGCCAGTTGTCTTCCAAGAAATCAGGAAAACCAACCGCCGAAGACGGATCACTCTTCACCACGACAATGCGAGCTCTCACACATCGGCTGCGACAACTGCATTTTTGAGCACCCAAAACATCGATTTGATGGGTCATCCGCCGTATAGTCCTGACTTGGACTTCTTTTTATTCCCGTACGTAAAAAACAAACTGAGAGGTCAACGTTTTTCGACACCTGAAGAAGCGGTTGCTGCATTCAGAATGCATGTGTTGGAGATACCTCAATCAGAGTGGCAAAAGTGCTTCGACAATTGGTTCAAACGCATGCAAAAGTGTATAGATCTTCATGGGGAATATTTTGAAAAACAATATGGTGATTTTCGATGATCAATATTTGTTTTTGTTCTCTAATCCCGAAATATAAAAGGCAACCCTCGTAAAACTGGAGAAGCATCAGGATCTGGTATACAAATATGAAAGACCAGAAGACATGGACCTAAAAACCTTCAAGTCTCTGCCAACTTTCAATGGAAATCAGATTGAATATACCACGTGAAGGAAAACAGTGACGAACACCATGGGAGCGGGGTGTGAGCTTTAGTTTATTGCTCAACCGCCATAATAGCATTATATATACTCTCGCACATACAGAAACACGCATCCGTGAACACTGCCATCTTTTACATTAACGCGGGCATAAAAGGGAATTTTTGAATACGCTTAAATATCAGAGCACAGTGCGGGCGGACGAAGAGGAAGTGGATAAGGAAAGGAGGAATCGAGGTATCGATTGGACTAAGATTTAAGGATGATAATTTATTTTACCCATTGTATGGCTATAAAATGATCAGACTCAAGAACGACAACTATCTATCTCATTCTATGAAACTTGTACACTATGAATTACCGAGAATGTCATCGATAGATAATCATTTATCGTATTACTCAGTCTCATTCTCCACCGGTTTTCTATTTTTCTTAACAATTATGTTTATTTATTAACAAATGGAAAGGAATATCTGTTAAATCGTTCAGACCATACTAAAGCATCTAAAACGAGTTTAAAAATACGTCATATATGGTAGTGCCTGGACCCAAATCTCCGAAATTAAAATTGCATATACTCATCATATATGAATTTCCTTGGAGTTATCAGTATTAAGTTACTTCGACAAATTCTTGAGAAAACACGAATTTCTTATCAATGTTGATTAAAATTAAACAGTTCAATCGGCAAGATTTCTAGCTAATAATCGCCAACTTATCTGTATAAATATTGATACTATTCTCACCCCACAGGTACTCGTAGTAGTAAACATGTACGACTAAAATTTATGGCACAAATTTGATTAAAACATTTACGCTGACTTAAGAGAATATTTATGCGGCGATAAATATGATTCATCAAGAACCCTTTGCACCCTCTGGAGTAAATTGATAGGCAAACATTGGTATCATAGTATTCAAGAAAACTTAGTCATTTGAGTCGTGTTACGGTAACGAAATTCATTTAGATTTAAAGTTAATATAGGGCTTGAACATTATTTTTACTTAAAATGCAACTGTTGAAATATGGTTTTCGGACATCACTTGAAACAGGTATATTCGAAATGTTCAAGATAACTTATAGTAGCTGTATCTGAACTCACAAAAAAAATATACTACTGGTGAACGTTTTTGAACGCTTAATTAAAAACTCCAGCAATCATTAAATCTATATAATGGGTGCATGCATTAATTCACGGCTTTATGCCACTGTAGAGACCCGAAAACCGACTATTTCATTGGTATTTTTTTTTTTTTTGGATGGGAAAAAATGTGTTATTAATAAAACGAAGTTTACCACATTTTTATATATGTATTAAGGTGCATTTTTACTTCAAAAAATACAAAATGGCGAGACACGGCCGTTGGAAAAAAGTTTTTAAAGGGTTGCTCCGGGGCTCACAAAATATCTTGAAGAGTTTTGATGCTGCAAAAATAAAAAAAAATTCTTCTTAAACTACATGAAAATGTCTAGAGAATGCCGTACGAAATTTTGATAATATTATTTTTTGATAAAAAAGCAGCTCTTGAAACTCGCAAAAAATGACACTTGTTTGTTAATAACTTTTACAATTTTTAATATTTGGCAAAACCCGTAAAGATGTTTATGCCAAATCTAATTAAGAAGCTGCAGTTAAAACTTGAACTCAATCGGATAAAAATTAAGAGAATTAAATTGCACGTCAATCTGAAAAGCATCGTTTTGAGATAATCGCCTGTGATAGGGCATTAGAATATACTCACAGCTAGGCCGGCTTGTCGTAAGAGGCGACTAAAGGCCGAGTGGTAGGTGGGGTACCGACGCCCTGTCGCCCGGTGAAATACCACCCCATCAAGCTTTAGGCTCCGTGAAATGGTCGGGACAAATCCCTGGCCATCTTTCGGAGCTTGGCTGATGGACCGGTTCAAGAAAAGGTTGGTTTAGGTGGTAGTCGGTCCCAAAGTGAGATACCACCCCGTCACGCTGTACATACCGCGATATCATCGAGAGAAATCTTCAACTATGTTTCGGGTGTGTGGCTGATGGCCCGGACTGACACGGAGATAGGTCATGATGGTACCATCTGATATAAAGAATTCCGGAGGTAAACTAGTTTCCCATTCGGATCTCCGGGGGGGACTATGTCAGGAGGAACATCATGCAGATATCATGATAAATAACCGAAGTTTAAGAGGTTCGTCAACGAATAGTCGAGCTCGCTCTCGAGGCTCTACCCACGCTCAACGGGTAACGGCATTTTGTAACATCAGAGGCATCAGTTACACCAATACGAATGTAAACGCCATCCACCAATATTTGCAAACAACGAAACCTGATATCATTGCGCTAACTGAGACCCAGGTCGATTCGTCAACTGAATCGACATATCTTCGTTGCTCAGGATACGACTTGCATTCGAGATTCCGTTTTAAGGGCGGAGTCTGCGTCTTTGCGCTGTCCGATCTGGCTTGCCAGAGGATGGAGACGTTGGAACCCAATAACATGGACCTCATATGGTTGAGGGTCGTGCTGAGGAATTCTGTTAAATTTCCTCGGTATCTTTACCGCTCTCCGTCATTTCATTTTAAAACATTTTTTTATTTTTCTTTTTATATTCTTAATTTCTAAATTAAAGGCTAGACAAAAAATGCTTAAATTCTAGCTTAATTATCTTATATAATAACTTACTGGTCCTTCGCAGACGCTCTAAGCTAAACATTACTTAACATTTGTATAATTTGCGACAGAACTTTGTGGCAGTACTGATAATTAGTTGAAATGCAAAGAAAAATTTGAAAAACTTTGTCAATTTTTTTGTTGTTTTTTTTTTCTTAAAATTTAACTTACTTAACTTACTACTTTTTTTTTTTTTTTTTTTTTAATGTAAAAGCACTTAACCTAACTTAACTTGCATCTTATACTACCCTAATTCTAGAAAAGCTAAGTCTATGTAAGCTAGCTGATGATACTATGATTCTATACCGACTTTGGTATCCAGGTCTTTATATGCCATTCAACCACCAGAACTGCTGACGCTGCCTAATACTATCGTCCCGGTCTCTGTGGGAGATAGCCCTACTGAAGCGCAGAAGCTCTTCTTCGGTGCGCGTTACTTCCCGGTCGTAGCACAATCGCTCGTCTACAGATGATCTACTTACATGATAGATCAGTGGAATTCCGGATCTATCCTGTATAAGCCCTTTCATATCCAAGTCAAGGAACGCCTCTGGTGGAACAAAGCCGTTGCGACGCACGCTCTCATAGTACAAGGTGTTTGGATAATAGGCCCCGAAAATTAGGTCATTGGACGAGCTTATTGCTCTCGCAATATGTCCTCTGATTAATTTAATCATAAAATTATCCATCCTATTTATGTACGCTTCATTATATAAAGTCTCATTTGAGTAATACTTTTTATAGTCCGATTCCGGTGTCCGATATAATCTGAGACAACTTCTGAGACACTTTCTTTCGAACACCCGACTCTTTTCCATCAAATTTGGACCTATGTTGAACCATACTGGGCATCCATATATGAGCATTGGCCTGATTAGCGTCATGTAGCATATGACTTTTACCTTGCTGTCAAGTTGGCTACTGTGAAATAGCCTCCTTGTCATAGCAAAAGTTTTCCTCGCTTTGAGCAAAGCAGCCTCTACATGTCTGTTGAAATACAGATATTGGTCTAGCCAGATGCCCAGGTATTTAACTAAACTCTTGGTTTCCAGTTTATCTCCATGCGGTCCCACGATAACTAGCTTTCGCCAGTTTTTCCTTGTGTCGTACGTGGCTTTATATAATGGAGTTCTAAATAGGATGGCTTCACATTTCTGGAAGTTGATCTTAAGTTTCCAGTCATTGCAATAGCGCTGCACTTTGTTGAAGTCTCGCTGTATTAACCTATTTATGATCGCAACTTTCGGAGCTGTTCTGTAAATTATGAGATCAGCCGCTCTCCGAGCGACGATCGAATGGTGATACTTTTCGAAAATCTTTTACGTACCGTCGACTGGATACAGATCAACCACTCGGCTTCTGAAATGGTTGTCCTTTGGAATTTTAATGTACTCAACTCCGGCTGGTTGGTATATTCTAGCAGAACCGACGAGGCTGGGAGGGTGGCAGAGATGTTCGCTATTAGCCGCAATTTGACTCAACTCATGGAGGAACCTACGTGAATGCCGGATACCTGAGGTGATTATGCGAACACCCTGGATACGTTTTTGACATCGGAACCGAGCATTTATACCGTAAAAGTTGCTGCGCCACTGGAAACTCAGATCACTGCTGGGTATGGGGTTCGCAACTAATTGTATTTTAAACAACCGACCTAAGCAGCTTTGTAATGTATAGAGGTATGGGGCTGCTAACTGGGACGATTTGCGAGATTTTTTCGCATCATTGCCGTGGTCGGAGGTGTTTCGGAGATTATTCTTCTAGGGGTGGAGATCTACATTCGAGCGAAATTCATCTGATAAACCTTGTTTTCATACAAAATGCGAACAGGTTAAAGTGGCAAAAAATAGAGCTTTTAAACAATGGCGCTCCAATCCCACCGAGGGTAACAACGGATTTTTGGTAGGATCAGAAACGCGTACAACCAAGCGATTGATTCCATGAAGAAGGCCTGTAGGTGTTTTCTACTTGTGCTCCTGCAAGGGAGCGGATTCGGAGAAAGCTACACAACACTATTGGGAGTGCTAGGAAGGCACCGAAAAGTCGATCCACCGATGTTACATTCACCAACAAGCAAAATAAATAAAACGAACTGGATTAATTTTAATGTTCCTTTATTTGTTCTTGGAAATTATTACACGATGAGTTATATATTTGGACACAATGTGTTAACACGGGAATACTTATTTTCTTAGTGCACAATCTACGTGATGACTTTGGCAATCACTGAATTAATTTAGGGTGACAATATCCAACTCCGGTATTTTTTAGTTTTACTTGAATATATTTACGGCGGTAGACCACTGACTCGCGGATGAAGTATATTTGGGCTCCTCAACCGAAGGGAACTCTGATATGCAACGTCCTGGTACGTGTGCGTGGTTCTATAGATAATATCTGACTCCACGATTCAACTCACATCCGTCAGATTCAATTGTGGTGAATTGCCTCGATGGAGGAGGAGCGAAACGATCAACTTGGCGGCGGCCAATCGTGATCGAGCACGTAAGAATTTTCATATACCGTTTAGGCAAGTTCGATGCCCTGCAATGCAGACAATGACCAGCGGACACCTGATCAAACAATGCACGATCATCAGGGGCCGCGGCAATGTGGCCATAGATCGTTGATGATGTAAGACTGGGAACGAAAATAGGTTTTTGCTTCAAAGTAAACAAAAACACGAATTCACAGGTCCAATGATGCACAATGTTCATGATATGCCTATGTTGCAAAGGGTCGTCATTGTATTTACTTAAGATTCCAGGGAAATGCCGTTGTAGGCGATATCTGAGAGATTGGGAATCTATTTGCTTTAGCCGAATGGCTCTATAGCAGAATAGGGAAAATTGTTCATGGACGTTAAGTCCACAGAAAACTCAGCGACGATGGCTATGGGTTATTGGATTAGAAGATGGGTGTTCATGGGGCATGGACGTGGGTAAACAAGTGATCATGTTCATGCCTAAATCAAATGCTCGGTTGTATAGTGATTAGGAAATTGGTCGCAACTCGGCGAACCTTAGGGGATAGATAAGATATACAATTATGTACGATAGAAGGGAATATCGGTTGTAGCTGTGTCCGCAATACGCTGGCCAGCGTTTGTTTATCGTTAATTGATGACAAGCTGAGCCGATAGGAGATGTAAACTGGTTCATGGGGTATGAACCAGAAAAGTTCGCAATTATGTATGCCGTCGGAGAGATTTCCTTTCAGGTATGAAAAATGCTGCTGGGAGCTTACGCTGCCCAAAATTGCAGGTGTCTTGTGGGTGAGGGAAAAGACAGGTTAAGTTAAGGAAGTGGGTGGTTCTTGGAGAAGACTTTAAAGAACCCCCACAGGCCTACAAAGACAGAATAACGAATAAACTCCTTGAGCGCCCAAGTGTTTCGCGTCCCTTCTAGTTAATGGCACAGGCTGACACCAGTAACTTCACTTCCTCCTATTTTCCCCCGTTAGTGACGGGGAACGGGACACTAGTCACACATTGAAATGATGAAGCTAATGTGTTCGCGAATTTTTTTCCCCGAATTAAAACCTTGATGCTCTGCACCATAACTCGTTCCGTTACAGAGCGGGAAAGTGGGCAAATCCCCCCCCCCCCCCCCCCCCCCCGAGTGCTTCGGAGCGCTACAAGTTGCAACTGTTCAAAAAGAACTGCAACGGTTATTTGGTGGCACATTATGGGGCGCTGACTCGGCGCTATAGGTTCGCCTCTCCTGACAGAAGTACAATTAAAAAAATGTAAACAAATGTATATATATACTTTTTGCCGTTTTCCGCTTTTACTGCTCAAGCAACATGTGGGCTCTGTGTTTCAATTTATACAACAATCCATATCCTTGTTTTTGAATCATTCATGCTTTTATTAGCCAACGTGGTTGCTTGGTCAACATTAATGACCCTGCAAAGTCTACTTGGCTTTGACACGAATCTTCATTGAGTACTGTTTCCAATTCTCCATCTTCAAACTTTTTTGGCTGCCCTGGACGTTTCTTGGCTTCAATCTTAAGATCACAGCTCTTAAAGTGCCGATACTGGTGCTCAAATATTTTAATCGATGAAATACCATCATCATAATTATAAAACAGACTCATGGTCAAGTCACTCTGTGACTTTTAGCAGCACTTTTCTTCAAAATATTAATCAAAAGTAAAACTCCTCTCAAATGACTTTTTGTTGGCCGTAATTTTACATAATCCAGTAATAAAAAATATGTTTTCACTTTGGGTATTTATTATTATTATTATTATTTATTGGCCTGTAGGAACCCGGAAGTTCATGACCTCACCGACTCGGCTTCGCCATCGTTCCCTGTCCTGGGCACTCTCCTTCCACGCTTGACCATTCGATCCGATCTCCTCAAGGTCAAACCTAACATTGTCCTCCCATCTCCGTCGCGGCCGTCCTACCGGTCTCTTTCCCGTTGGTCTACCGTCAAGAATTCTATGCACGGTCCTATCGTTCCCCATTCGCGCCAGGTGTTCACAATTGTAGGTTAGCGATATAGCTCTGCCAATTCGTGGTTATGCAGTTTCCTTCATAGTCCTGCCTCCTCGTCATATTTACCTCCAAAGATGCCCCTCAAAACTTTATTCTCGAATACGCGGAATTTGTTTTCTTCCCGTTTTGTGAGAGCCCATGTTTCGCATCCATATAGAACAATCGGCATGATTATGGTTCTATAGACACGAAGCTTTATGTTACGTGATAGCAGTTTGGATTTCAGCAGTTTACTGACTGCGTGCCAACTAGCGTTGCCGGAATGCAGTCTCTTGTTAATTTCCTTCGACATTTCGTTACTGGCCGTCAGTATCGTTCCCAGATATTTAAATTCTTTAACTTTTTCAAATATCTTACCTCTGACGTTTATATGTGTTCTCTGAGGTCCACCTGCTCTCGCCGTAATCATGTATTTTGTTTTGTCTTCATTTATTTCTAGGCCCACCTCTTCTGCCGCTTGCATGATGATTTCACAGTTTTTACTAACAGTTTCTAGATTATCGCCCAGAACGGCGATGTCATCCGCATATGCGAGCACTTGTGTGACGCCGTTCAGGGATGATCCGGCCATGTTGTCGTCTTGTACCTTTCTGATGACATACTCGAGCACACGGTTAAAGAGACATGGTGAGAGGCCATCCCCCCGTTTTAGTCCGTCCCGGATTTCAAATGGTTCTGAGAGGTGGTTTTCTATTCTGACTCGCTCTTTGTTTTCGTTCATGCAAATTTGAATGAGGGCGGCATATTTTTTGGGACTCCCAGCTCAACTAGAATATGGTAGAGTCTCTGCCTTGCGACTGAGTCGTAGGCTTTTTTGAAGTCAACGAACAGTTGGTGAATCGTCTCTCCGTATTCTCAATTCTTTTCCAGCAGTTGTCTTATTGTGAACATTTGGTCGCTTGTTGACCGGTTCCTACGGAATCGGCATTGGTAGTCTCCCAGTATCTCTTCTGCGTACGGTGTGATTCTCGCCAGAATGACATTTGTTAATATTTTGTATGCGGTTGGGAGCAATGATATTCCTCTGTAGTTTTCGCAGTCAGATCTGTCGCCTTTTTTGAAAATGGGGATGACTATTGAGGTTTTCCATTCTTCCGGAGTGACTTCCTTATCCCATATTGTTTGGATGAGCTGGTGGATCTTTCGAGTGGATCTTTCGATCTTCGCCCTGCACTCATCGTCAAACCAAGGTTTGGACTTAATTGTTTTCTTAAATCCTAATACCTTTTGGGCTGTTAGTTTGATTGTGTCTCTGATCGATGTCTATTTAGTGTCCACACTATTAGCTTCCTCTTCCTCACTGCTCACATTTCTCTAGAATGCTAAATCATTACACTTTGGGCAATTGACACTAATAATAACTAAAGCCATATGAGGCAGCTTGACTATCTAGTTAGTCGTATGCAATACAGTACAAGTTTCAAGTTATGCCCTCCCTTATTACTCTATAGCGTTTGCGACGATAGTGAAGAGCGTGTGATTCGAACCGACGCTATCACGATTAGAATCACTAAAAGATAGAACCAAAGCTCAACGTATTAGGCCACTGCCGCGTGTATGAATTTGATTTCTAAACTCAAGTACACTCAACTGATATGGAATTGTTATGTTATCGCTATGGTATACGGCTCTGATTCTTTGCTTATTCAAATTTCCTTTCGGTGTTCTTCACTATTTGCTTGCATATTGTGTGTGAATCTGTTAGAAATGCCACAACTCCATCAAAAATACTGCATACATCCAATAGAAAAACAACGCAAAGTTTTAATACGATCGGTGTTTCCGTGTTTGAAAAATCGTATCCACCGGCCTTAAAAAATATAGTCTTAGAAAAAAAGTGATACACCTGTGCCGTTCTCCACTAGTGCACCCTTTATCGAAGAATTTCTGATGTCTCTCCTTCCTAGATGTTTAATATGATTGACTTGAATCTGTAGGAAATTATTTTTGACAGATTAGAGAATAAAAAATGGATGTTTGAAAATTCCAAACACATTTCATTCTCGTAAAGAAGATACAATGTAACTAACTAACTGAAGGACATTCATTCTGTCCATCTAAGTATGTATATATCCCCCATCTCTCTCTATCCCCTATTTCTCTATCTCTCTCATGCTTTCTTTTTCTCACTGTTTCTCTCGATCGATATATCTATCTGCTCATCTCCAACGTTAATTTTTACGCTAATACCATACTTCGAATAGCAGTCTGCCTGGATCTCTGTTTTGTCCACATCAGGGCCGCATACATGCGAAATGAAATTGTTGCTCAGATTTCTTCAGAAAATGGTCACTGAAATCGTGTAGGTGATTTCAATTTACAAAATTTTCAGTACATTTACTATTCTAGATGTATAGTACAACCCACAAAGGTTCAGCACTTCGGGGTCTTAAATAATCTAACTTAGCTCCCAAAAAAGGAAACATGAGCCTAGACCTGTTCCCTATCTCCCACTCTAATTTCTTTATCCTCGTTCTCGTCACATTACAGTCTTGTGTCGCGATAGCCACTTGTTTGGGAGTTTGAGTTAGTCGTTATTTTTCCTTAATAACGATTTTGATACTATATTTGACTTAGTAAAAAGGCATTTACTCCCATATTTCCACGCTTCACACAGAATAAAGAGAACTAAATTTCGTATCAATATGTGGTTTCAGTATGGATGCACGAAAGCTATTAAGACAAAAGTGGTTCTAGTTGTATAAATCAACGAAAAGAGATAGACGAAAAAACAAATGGGAAATTCCTTTATGACCAAGCTTTTTGAACTTCATTATCAAATCCCAGGATATGTCTAGTTCCTCAATTCCGATTTCAACAAAATATAGCAATGAAAACTATCTAACTAGGTACAATTCAATGTCTCGAAAACCGAAAGCTGTTTCTTGTCTCATAGTAAATCCAGACGTCTATGAACAGTAATGTAGTGATAACACTACATACCTCCCGTTCAATATTTCATGATCACACACTACGAAACCATTTCTTCTTTAATCGCCAACCTGTAACGCACGATCAATTCCCAAATTATGTAATATCCAAATCACGATTCATGCATACCATAACCCACAAGTACACGCATCACCATGCAAATAATGACAAAGTATCAAAAGCAAACGCCATACCAGGTACTATGAGAATTCCCTGGTTTTACCCATGCAAAATACTTATGCCTGCGAAAGCGAGGCATATGAATAATAACGAATCGCCACTGATGAAACGAAGTGACGAAGTAGCTTTAACCAAGGCCACTGCAATTTATGTGGATCAACATTGACTAAGCTCGAAGAATGACTCGAGCCGCGCGATTACCTCAATTTGGGTCAGTGCCGGCTGGGTAAAACAGCCGTAGGGTAAATGACTTGTGCGTAGTAATTCTGAGCGGGGAGGAATTGGATGCACCGTTTGTGTTTTTCCCTAGGAAGTCTTGTATAAAAAGAAGGGGTAGAAACTCGTAAAATTCAGAGTTAATTAATTTGTTAAAGAACTAGCAAGTCGCAGCCAAGCAAAGACTGCAGACCTCTGTATATAAGTAATAAAATCATATTACAAGTAAAACACTTCTTCTTATTTTCAACTCTCCTGCAATCAACGGTTCTTTTTACGTAAGGAAACCCGGTTGGTTGACGTTACAGTACTTGCATCGTTGAAGACAGCTTAATAATTAACTGGACCTTGTGGGGGTTCTCTATACCACATGGAGAATCAATCCACAATTCCAACCAACCTTGACCGCTAACAGCGCGTCACCTCAACCCAACTGCCCATGCAAAATCCACAATAGCATACATTCCAAACTTTGCAATTAAACACACTCCAAAACCCGCAACAGAATACATTCTAAATCATCCTCGCATACATTTTCCCAAAATTGCTTCTGTCAATTCTTTACTTAAGTCATATTCCTTCCTTGCGACCAAGCAATCTTAATTTCCCCGGAAATGCATATGCTGTAATAAAACGCAGATTTAAACCTACAACGGAACATTAATCATCACCACCAACTACACCGAGCCGCATACATTTCCCCGAAATTGCTTCGGTTAATTCTCTATCTAAATTATATCCCTTGCTTGCACCCAAGCAATTCCAATTTCTGCCGAAACCATTTCGGTTCCTTTCCTCCATGAACTATACTTCTCGCTTGCAACCAAGCGGCAGCTAATTTTCCGCGAAACAATCATCACAACGATCAAGACCCTTGATCATACTTGGCTATGCCGCCGAAACCAATTTCCCGGTAGACACAACCAACGAATCCAACTCAGCTTATACGGCGAGGATTCCACGGAACTAATCCCCTATACAGGCATAACAGCTCTTCTCGAAATTCGTAGTAAGTGGCAGTGAGTTTATTTCAGCTATGACTCAACCGCCACGACCCGATGAATAGATTCTTTCCATTTATTAGTCAGTTGAGTTTCAACCGCCACCGGGGGCACACATTAAAAAGTCGAGATCCAACCGCCACCAGTGCCACACCGCCGCCTGCAAGCATTTTGTTTAGTTTCGAATGTTTCCGTTCGATCCACTCAGTCGGTGTTAAGGTAGTGTATTTCGGGAGTCGGCCGTCAGAACCTGGCACGCGTTTTGGCCACCTTGCGTTCGGCAATCCTCGCGTATCAAACAGACTTTTGCAATATAGCGCGGCGCACTGTTAGGAGCATGCGGATTTACCCAACCACTGGATGCCGAAATGTTCAAATTTCACACAAACAATGTTTTGGATAGTTATTGCGTTTATCTAGGACATTTGTATATATGTGCAAGAATATGCGTGTAGAGAATTAATATTGTTATCCGGATATATTTAATTTACAGTGTACAAATTTCACACAAACAATATTTCGGATAGTTATTGGATGTATCTAGGACATTTGTATATGTGTACAAGAATATGTGTGTAGAGAATTAATATTGTTAACTGAATATATGAGAAATTGAAGAAATAAAAGACTGAGTTCTATGAAGGCCGGGTGTTTCATTTGTGGTGTTTACTCCTTGCGGATAACGGTTTCAGGTTTTCAAGTGCTCGCAACGTGCCCGAAGTGCGATCTTCTAGTGGATGGCCGTCAGTGAATAACTTCAATGTATAATCCAATCAATCGGACCTTTGAAATAATTGCAAACGATCTAAACTGACCCAGTGGTGACTGTTCCCCGGCTTGCTATTCCCCGCAACTATTCGCCGTTCCCCGGATTTCTGTCGGTGGGTGAGAGTGAACCCCGTGCCGTACGTCGGCATCCATACGTCCTCAACCCGAAACCCTATTTGAAACAGCAATGATTGCGATAAAGTATTCGGATAAGAATTCTCTGCTCAACTCATAGACTCTTGATTGTAGTCTCACTACGTTTGAGTTCCATTTTTAAGTGTAAACTACACTGTTCCTATGTGGGTTATACATAAAAAAAGACAAAAATTGTCCCGGCATTCAACACAGCTAGTGAAGAACAACCAAGTTCAACCGCCGGAAATTCAACACTAACATGTGACTTCAATTTCATCCTCTATTCCCGACCCACTGGTCTTCAACATGTAACGACATTAGATACCTCCTCTAAAAAAGTTGAATAACTAAAATTAAAATAAAACCACATGTTGCGTTCTTACAATTGACTTTCAAATAAAATAAACAAAGCATATTTCACATACCTGTTGTGCAGGACCAAAGTAACATTTGTCCAATGACAACGCACTTCTGACGTAGTTCAAGCAAGTTTCTTTTCCCAACCGGCTAAAAGGATTAACCCCCAGTAGAGGAGCGCATTCAGGATGTACATCTCTCGGCGCTTGTACGTAATTGTTCGCACAACATTCAATGGGTTGACCATCCTCTGAAATTCCACAATAAAACATAAGACTCTTTACGTTCATAAATAATTTAAATTCTTACGTAAAGAAGAGGCCACCGATTTGCTAAGATCATGTTCTATGAATTGTGTCCATTGCACCAAGGCTAAATTTTTGTTATGAGTGTCCTGCTTGTAATTTCCATCGCTACTACTATTCACTGAGCCGTGTAATGCCGAATTGCTGATATCTCGAGGAGATGGCAGATTTTGGACCATCTACAAAAATTAGCTCTTTACAAAACAGTATACATGTAACAGTAGTCCATTTACCGAATATAGTCCATTCTTGTAGTTGCTCCTTAATAGCCTTCTATAAATATGGTTTCCATCTTTGCCAGCAGAGAGAAGATGTCGACATTGGCTGAGTAAACTATTTTCACGGCCAGGAATCTCCTTGGAGGCGAGAAACTCTGCGCACACCTCAGGTCTTATATTTCTTTGTATACATTCAGTATTATAAATATATAGACTGGCCTTGAGAATCTTTCGAGCTATTACATTTGTCTCCTGGGCCTTTTTGTTTGGAAGTGTTTCTAAAAGTTGTTTGTGAGAGATACTTCCATTTTGTATTACCATTCCACGACTCAAGATTGCACTTTCTAGGCTGCAAATATACTACAACATTTATTTCAAACGCGTCTTTGGAGAGTATGCAGAAGTACCTTAAAATACCGTCGATGGAACTGGAACCCATTTCTATTGCACGTTCTAAAGTTACATCTTGGATTTCACGTAAAGCTGCAATCTCGGCTTTCGTGGGAATTAAGGGATCTGAAAAACAAACATAATTTTTTTTAAATTGTCGATACAAATTTTTTTTTGAAGGACATCGATTATATATCAATGCGTCTCTCTCTTTATTATTTTTATCATAAAAGCTGAAGCCTCTCTCTTAATTTTCGTTAAGTTTCAAGAATGACATAATGAATAAGAATAAATAGAAGGACGCTGAAAAGATTCCTATAGGAAGTTATTCGACACCACAGTGTGATCAAAATCAGTCAGTTGTGTTCAGTGAGTAAAAAAAGACAAATCAAACAAAACAATCAGGGTAAAATAGTTAGCATTTTGGACAAGGGGAGTTTTTTTTTAAATGTAAATCATACTCTACTTCTCTTTTCTTTCATTTAAATTTCATTTTCTTTTCGTTTCATTAAAATTTCATTTTCTTACTTATATTGTGGTTCCAGGATTACATTTAATCTTTAAAAACATTAAATTGACAAAATTTTGTCTAAAAACCTTTGTCTAAAATATCTTTTTCTCTAATTTACTTAGCAACTTTTTATATTACGAATTTGTGTTGAAACTTCGATTTCAGTGGGTTTATCTTTTGTTTTCATGTTCCTTGCCGCCCGGTTTCATGTTCCTATCTTCTGTATAAAATATATAAATTGATATTAAATAGAAGTAAAAATAAAAACTGATTAAAAATTTAAATATTCCCTAAACACCTTATATCAATAAATAACATTGAATTATCAAAAACGACGATGACGCAACAACCCGTAAAAATGCAAAAA
Organism: Microdon myrmicae; assembly: GCA_963931805.1. Lineage (NCBI taxonomy): Eukaryota > Metazoa > Arthropoda > Insecta > Diptera > Syrphidae > Microdon > Microdon myrmicae. The sequence continues at coordinate 118,126,297 of OZ007499.1, forward strand.
ATCAGCGAAAAATTAAGATAACCTACGCCATAAAAAATACATTGACACAAATTACTAAAAATGCACACCCCACACCAAGGGCATTATTCCTCTCCAAAAAATTGTACCAATTTCTTAAATGAGGCAGGTTGGTTATATTATATCGGGTGAAATTAAATTGAAAAGTGAAAAATAATAACGGTACGCACAGTAAAGAATCAATATGGGCTAAGATGACAGATGACAAAAAAAAGGTAAATGAGAACAATAATAAAAACAAATGTATTAAAATAAAAAAGAAAAAGAAATCACATAGAAATAAACGGAACTAATATTGGCCCTCAATGAGGAAGACAATTTAAACAACATCTCGTATACCTCAATAGTCGTCCCCGTTTTCAAAAAAGGCGACAGATCTGACTGCGAAAACTACAAAGAAATATCACTGCTCCCAACCACATACAAAATACTAACAAATGTCATACTGGCGAGAATCACACCGTACGCAGAAGAAATACTGGGGGACTACCAATGCCGATTCCGTAGGAACCGGTCAACAAGCGACCAAATGTTCATATACGGAATACGGAGAGACGGTTCACCAATTGTTCGTTGACTTCAAAAAAGCTTACGCCTCAATCGTACGGCAAAGACTTTACCATATTGTAGTTGAGCGGGAAATCCCGAAAAGATCATCATCATCATCATTATCAGCACTACAACCGGGAGCCGGTCTTGGCCTTATTTAGCAAGTCCTGAGGCTTGTTAAATTCCCCATAATGATTTGTTTTTTTTTTTTGGGCAAGGTCATTAGTCTTTCGCCGGAGGCTCCCCGACGGGGTATCGAACCCCGGTCTCCCGTGTGACAGGCGGGTATACTAACCACTATACTATCTAGGAGCCCATCCCGAAAAGATGCCGCCCTTCAAATTTGCATGAACGAAAACAAAGGGCGAGTTAGAATAGAAAATCACCTCTCAGAACCATTTGAAATCCGGAACGAACTAAAACAGGGGGATGGCCACTCACCATCTCTCTTTAACCTTGTGCTCGAGTATGTCATCAGAAGGGTACAAGTCAACAACACGGCCAGATCATCCCTGAACGGGGTCACACAACTGCTCGCATATGCTGATGACATCACCGTTCTGGGCGATAATCTAGAAACTGCATGTAAAAACTGTGAAATCGTCATGCAAACGGCAGAAGAGGTGGACCTAGAAATAAATGACGAGAAAACAAAATACATGATTACGCCGGGAGCAGATGAACCTCAGTGAACACATATATATTTGCGGGGCTAACGGACAGGGGATGTCTTTAATAGAACGCTCCTGAGAGGCTCGTTGCGGTCGCCACCGTGCTTCGTCAGGCCTGAGGGAAGAGTAAAGACCGATTGTTAAATATGGGCCTGGAAATCGGCCAAGCCCAATTAAAAAGGCAAATATTTTGTCTTTTGAGTTTTAATTTATTTGTTTTGATTTAATTTAGTGGCGTCCTACTGTGGGGGTTCTTTAATTCATTCCCAAAGAACCCCCATCCTCTTTAAATTAACCTGTCTTCCACTACCCATTCAAAGTCATTTTACTTACCTGCAAATGAGCAGCGTGAGCTACCCGCATCATCTTCCACCTGAAAGCAAAGCCCTGGCATGAATATCATTAAATTATTCTGATTCATAATACATAAACCATTCCTAGCCTTATCGGCTCAGCTCGTCAGCAATCATAATCACCAAACATACGCCAATCTTTCAGCGTGTTCCTGTTCCAACAATCCGTTGGTCCAGAGGACTCGTCGACCAGCGTACTTGTTGACACAACTGCAGCCGATAGTTTCCCTACCATTCGGTAATTAAATATTGCCCCCATATCCTTACGTTCACAATAGCTGCAATTAATTTTCCATTATCGGCTACCAACTGATCGTAGAACTAGATATGAACACGATTACCACTTAAATAATCATACCCTGGTCATGTCTCAAGTGTCGTTTCCTAAGTAAATAATCATAGTAATAGCCATGCCCTTCGATGCTTGCCCAAACTAAACGTCCAGCCACCCAGCCTGGTCCTTTGCCACAGTCGGCGAGGTTTCTGTTGACTTAATGTCAACAAAATAACTATCCTCCATCGTACACCAGAACAATACGGCTAAACCAAACAAAGTGCATCTAACGTACGTCCCTAGCGTTTCTGTTTACTTAGGACGCAGAAACCTATTTCGTTCTCAGCCGACCATTGCGATAATTTACAACAACGATGCCTGCAGCCGTTATGCTTGTTCCTTGTTTGAACAAGTGCAGGATAGTTCATTGTCGAAAATCCTCCCATTCAACTCGTTTCGATCGCCCATTGGCCGGCGCCAAGTAGATTCGATGCGCTCCTCCTACATCGATGTGATCCACCACCGTTGCATCTGAGGAGATGTAGATTACATCATGGAGTCAAATTTCATCCTTCGAAGGGAAAAGTCGAGTCTCTGCCGTTCGGTTTTTCTATTCTAAAAACAATAAGGAGTCAGATAGTAACCACCGTGGAGTGCACACACGCGAGGCGTTCTGTTTAAACGTGGCCGAGTAGATTAGAAAATCCGCGTCGTTATAATAATCAATGGAAAGAGAATTAAAGAAATGTCACGCATATGACAATCAGTACTAGAATATTCGAGAAAGTCCGAAACAAAGTACTAGAATATTGTAGTAAGTACTGGAAAAATGGAGACTAGGAACAGTAGAACATTCCAGGCTATGGGACGGACGGAAACGAAACGCCGAATCAGAATGAGGAAAAACGGTATAAATACGTCGCACACAGATCATGGAGACAAGTAATAAGTGAGGAGTAAACAGTGAAGTAAACAGTGAAGAAGTAAAAGACGCGATAAGTACGGAAGCGATAACTTTAAAAGTCGTTAAGTGTACGTTAAAAGTAACGGTTGTTATTAACGGACTAATAAAGTGTACAGTAATTCAAAATTGATTTAACGGCTCTTATTTATTAAAAATAATTAATCCAGCGAACCCCAAGCTCGCTACAATTGGTGTCAGAAGTGGGCTTAATTACTGGTGAAGTAAATAAGTCTGTGAAAGTGTGTTGCGACGATGTCAGATCGACATTTGGAGGATCTTCGCGTTCCTGAGTTGAAGAAGGAACTTGAGGACCGGAATCTGGATAGCCGAGGACAGAAGCAAATTCTTCGACAGCGTCTGCAAGCAACAATGGAGGAAGAGGGTATTGATGTCGACACATATGTTTTTACGATTGGGCCAGACTGTCCGGATGGAGAAGAAACAACGAGTCAAGATGGTGCCAATGTAACGGAGAAGAGTTCGCCACTGTTGGATGATGATGACAAAATTCGACGCGCAAGCAACAGATATTAATTCAAAATTCGACGCGCAAGCTGCAGATGTTAAAGCAAAGTTGGATGCGCAAAATTCAAAATTTGACGCAGAAGCTGTAGATCTGAATGCAAAATTGGAAGCCCAAACGCAGTGGATGAAATGTAATTTTCAACACTTTAAGGAAGAAATGGATCTAAAAAACGAAGCTAAATTTAAGAAAGTCACCGATGAAATAACTCGAATCGAGAAGAGACTTGAGTGTGTTGAGAGAAATAATACAACCCCTAGCAACCAACCTGACTACAAAGATACAAGAATGCAACAGATTTCCAAGCGGTAAGAGACGGCCTTGAAGCTAGGTATGGAAACAACTACATGCAGCTAGTCTACCGCATGCAACTGCGGAGCAGAACGCAGAAACCTGGAGAAAATCTTCAACAGTTGCAGGCAGACATTGAGCGATTGGCAAACTCTCTTGCTTTCAATTCAATTCAATTTTTATTTGGTAGATAATTACATTTATGATATATTTTACAACTAGTACTTAAGAGATTTAGGATAGCAATTCCTTTACAACTATAATATTAAATCTATATAACGACAATACAATCGATTGGCAAACTTGTCTTATTCAAATATGACTAAGGAATTTCTGAACGAGGTAGCAATGGATGCATTTATAAACGCACTCCAAGATCGGGACTTGCAACAGGCCGTTCGTTTGGCGGGAAAGAAGACGACTAATGAAATACTGGCGTTCGCATTGACATATGAATCTGCTAAACTGGCTACCAGGAGTACATATAGAGTCCGAGAAATGTCCGTCGAGGAATGTTCCTGCCAAAGAATCGGGCATGTACAACGGAGAACCCCGAGACCTAATATGAAGTGTTGGACATGCGGCGAAGTCGGCCACATCTCGGTCGACTGTAGGAAACGTCGACCAATGAATAAAACATCAAATGAGAATTGTTGTTCATGCGCTAATCATAAGAGGAGACTATCAACGGACAAACCTGAGGCCAATAGCTCGGGAAACTTGTAAGGGCAGACTTTACGGGGCGAAAGTCGCCTGGTGGAATGTGCAGTCCCAGCATCGTAACTGTATCACAACTCCAACGGGATAACCAAAGTTTGGTTATAACTATGATCGTTAATGCAAGGACAACAACAGTGACAATCGACACTGGAGCAACGAGATCCATAATTCAGCTGGATGTCGTCGGCAAAATTTCCCTTAATAAAAATAGAAGATACGCTTTGAGGACTGCCACAGGAGAATGTTCTACAGTCTACGAAGAAGTCGAGAGCATAATAGTGCTGGGCAATACGAGGGTTGCCTCTTGTTACTGTATCACAACTACACCGGGATAACCAAAGTTTGGTTATAACTACGATTGCTAATGCAAGGACAACAACAGTAACAATCGACACCGGAGCAACGAGATCCATAATTCGGCCGGATGTCATGCCCTTAATAAAAATAGAAGATACGCTTTAAAGACTGCCACAGGAGAATGTTCTACAGTCTACGGAGAAGTCGAGAGCATAATAGTGCTGGGCAATATTTCCATCTCCCACAAATTTTTGGTTGCCGATATTACGGACGAATGCATTCTTGGAATGGATTTCATGAAGGAGCATCAAGTTGTTCTAGATATCGGGCAAAGAACACTGCGAATTGGTAACTTGGAGGTTGCTCTTACACTGCAGGACGAACAATTGCGAAGACTGAAATGTGATGTGCGTGAGGAGGATAAGATCCCAGCTCGTTCAGACTCGGTAATTTGGACCAGTCTCGAGAGTGATCCCGGTGACAATCGATTTTACATCACCGAGGCTGTACAAAATCAGCGTAAGGGGAACATCCTTGGTGGGAAAGCCCTTATCGATGCGAAGAAGCACATCGTACCCGTCAGAGTACTAAATGCGTCCAAGGAGCCGATTACAATAAGAAAAGGAGAGGTAATCGCAGAATGTGCACCCGTGTCAATGATAAGCTCAATTCAGACAAGGGGAGAGGACCATTCAATTCAACAACCCTCTGGTGCATCCTCTGTGGTTAATAAGTTGATATTCCAGAAAATCGGATTAACAGACAGAGACAAGGCAAGCGTTAAATCACTCCTGAACGATTTTTCTGATATTTTTGTGACAGGAAATGATAAATTCGGACGCACCGATATAGTTAAACATCGCATTGACACGGGTGAGTGAAGACCTATAAGACAGCCACCTCGTCGACTGCCACTGGCCAAACAATCAGAAGTAGGCAACATGATCCGAGAGATGGCAGAGCAAGGAGTCATCGAGAAATCATCGAGCCCATGGGCTTCGCCGGTAGTGCTCGTAAAGAAGAAGGACGGGACAACTAGATTTTGTATCGACTACCGCCGGTTAAACGACGTTACGAAGAAAGACAGTTACCCACTTCCCCGAATCGACGACACACTAGATACCCTTTCTGGAGCTCAGTGGTTTTCAACATTGGATCTAAACAGCCGTTATTAGCAAGTGGAAGTGAAGGAGGAGGACAAGGAGAAGACAGCATTTACTACCGGAAACGGACTTTATCAATTCAACGTGATGCCTTTTGGATTGCGTAATGCTCCAGCAACGTTTGAACGATTAATGGAAAGTATTCTACGGGGACTTACATGGAAGACGTGTCTTGTGTACTTGGACGATATCATCGTTGTTGGGAGGAATTTACCAGAACACATCAATAATCTGCGCTCCGTCTTCGAACGACTAAGACAGGGCAAACTTAAAGCTCAATTCGAAGAAATGTGAACTCTTCCAAAAGAGAGTAAAATTCCTGGGACACATCGTTTCCTCTGCAGGAGTTCAAACGGATCCTGATAAGATAGCAGTTGTCCAAGAGTGGCCTACTCTGGAAGATAAGCAACAGTTAAGAAGCTTTATGGGATTAGCCACATATTACCGACGGTTTGTTAAAGGTTTCGCCGACGTGACTAAAACCCTACACGAACTAACGGGGAAAGACAAGAAATTCAATTGGACAGAAAAGTGTGAGCCAGCATTCAACAGATTGAAGGCCGAGTTATGTAAGACTCCAACATTGGCATTTCCAAGAGCGGATCGCCCATTTATATTGGATACTCATGGAAGTAACACAGGAATCGGAGAAGTGTTGTCACAGGAAGTCGATGGTAAAGAGAGAGTTGTCGCATATTATAGTCGAGTTCTATCTAAGCCAGAGAGAAAATACTGCGCAACAAGAAAGGAACTGCTGGCAGCCGTAGAAGCCGTTAAGAATTTCCATAAGTACCTCTACGGACGTCGATTCCACATTCGGACAGATCATGCCGCTGTGGTTACTTTTAACTAGTGCGCCAATCACGGGCGCTGATTCAGTTAAGCACTCACTGATAGTCCACGGAATGATTGTTCTTGCAGTTGGCACAGGTGTTACACACTGAAACTGCTTCTCCGAGTGCACGTTCACAAAAAAGAAAATTCGAATAAAACTCACTGCTTTCTTCTATCAGTAATCCTCGTTTATTTTTTTATCATAATCTCTGTTTATACTTAAGTGAGATTTGGCTTGTTAGTCTTAATGTTAACACTTAATATTCCTGTTTTCTTAGCTAGTACCGGTGGCGTTACTGAACATTAATACGAAGGAGACTTTAACAAAGCTTTAATAACACCGAACTAAACACAAAGAAAGGTACACGGTTTTCAAACACAGGGTATGTGTACGCGACGGTCGCTAAAATCAGACTCAAAGTGGGAATTCACATGTAATGAATATCAGGCATTATGAGATACGCGATAGCGAAGTCGCCGAAGGGAGAAATAGGTTCCTGTGTCCTAAATAAACTTGGGATGGTGTAATGAATTGGTATTGGGAGCTGCAGGCGTCGTTGAGATAAGCGATGGCGAAAAATCGCAGAAGAAAGAAATAGGTTGTGTCTTAAATAAACAGAAACGCTATTTCGATGGCCATAAATCTTTGATGACCTGCGCCTGAGAACGAAATAGGTTTTTGCTTTAAGATACACAAAAACGCTATTTCAATGGTCACGATGATATGCACATCGTGTTTGTTTATTTAACAGGCCGGAGCATCGTTCGGCATGATCTAGGGTATGATTGTCTAACGTCAATCATATTAGTGCCCAAATCCCATGATCGGTAGATAACCGATAAGGGAAATTGGTCACAAGTGTTGCGACCCTTGGGATTTGGGCAATATTCATTCATGAACCGTAGCAAGAATACCGGCTACGGCTATGTCAACAATTACGCTGGCCAGCGAGTATTTATCTTTTATAATTGCTGACAAGCCGAGCCGATTGTCTGGCCCGCTGCATGTATGAATGAAGTAATTTGTTTGATGTGCATGCTTGCTGGGGTTTTGCTTTCAGGTGAAAGAGAATGAAGGGTAGCTTACGCTGCCCCAAAATTGCAGGTAGGTATGGTGGGTTTGGAAGGTGGTTAATTTAAGAGGATGGGCGGTTCTTTGGGAATGTATTAAAGAACCGCCACACCGCCCTGAAATGGTTGTTAAATTTTAATTATCCGGAAAGACAAATAGCTCGATGGATCGAACGACTTCAAACGTACGATTTCCAAATTTCCCACTGTCAAGGGAAGGTGCATAATAACGCTGATGCTCTATCAAGAAGACCATGTAAACCAGATTGTATACATTGTTATAGAGCAGAAGAAAAATAAGAGGCGTACGACCTTCGAAATGTACAAGTAGAAGAACTAGATGGGTGGACGAGTGATGCTATACGCGCAGCTCAACTTCAGGATGAAGATATGTCGCTAATCTTGTTACACAAAGAAAAGAACGAGTGGCCAACTTGGAACAATATTTCCGACAAGAGTGGAACATTTATTATATTTATGCATAAAGGAATTCCTTGCTGGTGGAATTCCTTGCTAGTGGAAGATGGATTTCTAATGCGTAAGTGGGAAGCCGCGGACGGAAATTCCCATCGAATGCAGATTCTAGTCCCATCATCAAAAGTGAAAGATGTACTAACAGAAATGCACGACGGGGCCTCCGGTGGACATCAGGGAGTTAATAAGACACTTTCAAAATTACGATCTGGATTCTACTGGCTTCACATGAGAGATGACGTTGAGTCTTGGTGTAAGAAGTGCACAACTTGCACTGCGACCAAAGGACCAACAGCAAAACCAAGGAGCGCTATGAAGCAGTACAACGTGGGCGGCCCTTTCGAGCGAATTGCGATTGATATCTTATGACCATTCCCAAAAACAAACGACAACAACAAATACATGTTGGTCATCATGGATTACTTCAGCAAATGGGTGGAGGTCCTTCCAATTCCAAACCAAGAAGCAGCAACCGTCACTGAGCAGCTTATCAATAATTGAATCACCAGATATGGAGTTCCCTGTGAGCTTCATTCCGATTAAGGCCGAAATTTCGAATCACAGATATGTCAAGGCATCTGTGCGGCACTGGGCGTAAGGAAAACCAGGACCACACCCTTAAAACCACAGTCAGACGGAATAGTCGAAAGGGTCAACCGAACAATGAAAGAGTACTTGTCGAAGGTCGTTAGTGATCACCAACCAGATTGGGACAAATATGTACAAACCTTTCTCATGAGTTATACATCGGCTAATTACAATACGACGGTCCGTTCTCCAGCAAGAATTATATTTGGGCGGGAGATACGGTTACCAGCCGATCTGCGACTCGGAATACCTCCACACGCCATAGATAAGACCGAAGACTACGTAGCCGAATGAAGAAATCGCCTCGATGAAATTCATCATTTGGTTCGAAAGCAAATCAAGGTATCAAATGACAGGATGAAAACAAGGTATGACGTTCGAGCCAACGCATCCGGATTTAATGCAGGCGATAACGTGTTGCTTTATAACCCTCATCGGCAAAAAGGAAGGTCTCCGAAGTTGCAGCAACATTGGGAAGGACCGTATAAGATTCTCACAAGAATTAAAGACGTTGTCTACAGGATTCAGTGAAGACCGAACGCCAAGATGAAGGTGGTACATCGTGACCGACTGGCGACTTTTGTTAACCCAGAAGACCAGTGAACTTAGTTCGGGACGAACTAATCTAGGCGGAGGGTAGTGTGACGCATATGACAATCAGTACTAGAATATTCGAGAAAGTCCGAAACAAAGTACTAGAATATTGTAGAAAGTACTGGAAAACTGGAGACTAGGAACAGTAGAACATTCAAGGCTATGGAACGGACGGAAACGAAACGCCGAATCAGAATGAGGAAACGATATAAATACGTCGCACGCAGATCGTGGAGACAAGTAATAAGTGAGAAGTAAACAGTCAAGAAATAAAAGACGCGATAAGTACGGAGGCGATAAGTTAAGAAATCGTTAAGTGTACGTTAAAAGTAACGGTTGTTATTAACGGACTAATAAAGTGTACAGTAATTCAAAATTGATTTAACGGCTCTTATTTATTAAAAATAATTAATCCAGCGAACCCTAAGCTCGCTACAGAAACAAAAACGAACTCAACAGTGGCAGAATTCAAGTGAACAATAATTATAAAATTAATTATCACGAATGCAGAAACCTTAACCAACTCAACTTTGGCGGAGTACAAATGAACAATGATTATAAGATAGATTATCGTGAATGTGAAATTTGTAACTCAGTGAATAAATAAGACACAATATTTTTATATTATACACCATAAACAAAAAAAAAAAAACAATTTACATCGAAATTCAACCTACGGCGTTTCATTTCTCACATTTGTTTGGCTTGCTTTTGTAACAGTTGTTTCATCGAACTCAGACAACCGGTGGGTGTTTTCTGAATCCGCGCCCGTGCAGGTGCACTAGTTAATACTCCCACACTACCACTTCGGACGCCAATTGAGACTGCTCTGGAAAAAAAAAAAGGCTTGGCGAGAGGGCCGACTTTAGCGAGACAAGCACAGATGTGTCCTTCATCTTGTCTCTGGTTCCTGGTCATCTTGCGATAACCAGAATCACCCACATCCGTGAGGATGTTGGGCTCGGTCTCGAGATATCTGAAAAGAGAAGAAAAAAAAAGGGGGGGGGGGGGTGGACAGTGTTAGTCCAGGTGTTCTCTAACTACTTGTATAGTGGGATGGTGGGAAAAAAATCATATAAGACCGGTAGGTTTTAAGTGCGGTAGTAAACGCAGATCACATCCTTGGCGTCTGATGATCTGCGCTTTGGTCGGTGTGTGTATGTTTGTGCCGTCTTGTACTGTGCGTCCATGTGTGTGTGGTTTGTTAACAGTAGACCCTATGGAATGGATCCAAGAATCCTGTATTATAAAGGAGAATGTTGTTGGGAAGGGTGCTTTCTTCAGTTTTGTACTGAAGAAGAAATTGTGCTCTGATCTGAAGAGATCGAGAGAAAGAAGGGTCAAGAACGCAAGAGTCCCGTACAAGTGGGTTCTCGCCGTTCTGAATGCTTTCGAGGTACTTGTATGCTAATTGTAGAAAGTACTCGTCGATAGGGATAATCGAGGCACCTTCGTATAGGTGAGAGTTCGGGTAATGACGACCGTCAGGCCTTCTAGAGTGATTGGTGCATCTTCTGAGGAATTTTTTTTCGAAAACTCGAAATCTTTCTATTTGAGCCGAAGATATGCAAGACCATATGGGAAAGGCGTATGATATTCCAGATCGGATTAGCTGCTTATAGCAGAGAAGCTCAACTTTGGTGTCAACTTTGTTGCTCCACTTCAAGATGTTGTGCAGTTACTTAGACCGACTGAGGCCCCTTTGAAGAATGTGGGTCACATGTTTGATGAAATTCATTTTTGGGGTATAGATGACCCCAAGATATTTCATCCTGTCCTGTGGTCTAATCGTAGTATCTCCCATTTTTATTCGAATATTCTGTGAATATCGAGAACTAGGTTGGAAGTGTTTACTACTCAGAATTATAGCTACTGCTTTGGATGGGTTAAGTCGAATTTTCCATCGACTGTAATACTGATACAGTTCGTCCAAATGACGGTTGAGTCGATTTGTTGCGGGTTTAGGGCTTTTGGATGACGTATACACTAGGACGTCATCCGCATAGCATGTCTGGTTTAGTTTCCTGTCCACAGAGCGAGGAATATCTGAGGTGTAGATATTAAATAAGATGGGGCCTAGAATGAAGCCCTGTGGTACGCCTGCAGCGGCGTGAAAAGTTCGGGAAAGCTTTCCATTCACTTTAACTTGGAAGGTTCTGTTTAGAACGAACTGGTAGATGATACTACACAGCGTTCTTCTGAGGCCAGTATTCAATGATTAAAAAACCAGACCTTCGATCCAAGCCTTGTCAAAAGCCTTTTCAATGTCCAGGCTCACCGCAATGGTGGGTTCCTTATTAAAGAGCCGCACGCAGACGTGGTTTTGAAATATGTTGAGAGCAACGTGGTGCTGTGCGCTCTTCGAAATCGAAATTGGAAATCAGGTATTAGGTTTCCGGCACTGATAAAGTTATTTAGTTTCTCGTATATGAATTTTTCATATATTTTGTTGATCACTGTTATGAAATACCTCGCAGACAACTTGCTGATGCAAGATTGGAAGCGACTTTGTCCGCATTATGGAATCCATGTCGGTCCCTGGGGCAAGGTGAAACTCCCATATGTTCACCTTGCTGTATTTTTCCGGTGTGATTTTCGCAAACGGTTGTGGGGGACACCATTTTTTTGATGTTCGTGAAGTTGACGTTAGGAAATGTTGCCTCGGGGGCAATTACGATGTCGTTCTTTTCCCAACAAGAAGCGACTCGTTTTAGAAGGATGGTCCTCGACTTTTCATCGTCGGGGTGGTGTTGGCGGGCAGCCGGTGGCGACACGCTTATTGGAGGGTCCTCCCGCGCAGCTTATTGTTGCGAGTGGTGTTTTCCGCTTTGGGGCCCTATATGAGTTTGGGGTAGGGGTACGCAAGTCACCGTCGCCCATTGAGTCATCAAAGTTGTCAGTGACATTCTCTAACTCGGGCTCGAGCTCTGATTCTGAATCAGAAGCTTCGGGGGCGGGGGTGCGGGTGGGGTGGCTTCTAGTCGCGATAATCTACTTTTCAGGACAGCGTTTTCAGCCTTGAGAGCCTCGAGGACCTCCCTTCATCTCTTTATGAGAGCCATCATGCCCTGATCGGGTTGATGGCCCATACCACGAAAAGAGCAGGTGTCCATTTATGGCGAGTATGTAAACATGTAAACAGATAAGCGACACTGCAAGAGCACGAAAGAAACAAGAAACGCGTGGAAAGCAAGGAAAAGAAAAAAGGGGGGAACAAACAAGGACCAAGAAAAGAAACAAACAAACCTAATCAACAACCTATATTGGGGAATTAAAAAAGTTAATTAATTAATAATGAATAAAATTAAAATAAATAACAAAATATAAATTAAATTATAAAAATGTGCAAACCACTCTCCACGTCCTGTTCCTTCACACACTCACAAAGTTCACAATCACTTTGACAGGCAATTTTTTTTTATTTTTTTTTTATTATTATTTTTTTTTTTATAAATTTAAATTAATTAACACATCTGTATAAAATTTCAGCTGAAAATGACGTATATCAATGCTATGATGACTGTATACTCAATGTATGTTGTATCTTCTATCAGCTCTCACATACTCGCGGCCGAAATGAAGTCCTAGATCTTCGAATGTGAAATTCATCACCCTTATAAATGAAACCAAATCAAGATGGTAGGGCTTTTTAGAGCACTACAATCATACTTCAGCCCCCTTACAGCAGCTAAAAACGCATATGCAAGGACACGACGTCTTCTCCGTAGTAGTCTTCTGGACCCCAAGGTGAAAATAATTTCATACTCGACATTCACCCGACCAATTTTAGTGTATGGCTGCCCGGTATGGTATAACATATCCCCATTCCACACGGAGAAGTTTAGGGTGTTCGAGAGGCTCTGTTTGTGTTCATGCCTCGGAATGTACAGAACCCCAGAGTCGCAATACAAGAAATACTGTATGATTGTCCTGTATGACAAATCGGGACTAAACAGAATAGATAACTTCATTATCAAGATTATCCGTGGTCACACGACTAGGGAAATATGCAGTGAAAATGATCTCATAATCAAAGCATTCTATCCCAATGATATGTATATGAAGAGTACTCTCCAGAATTGCTTCATTCCCCCAGAAGCGTTCCCTTTTTTGGATAAAAAAGGACTTATCCAAGACAAACATGGAGTCCCTATTATTTACCACGCTTTCCGTGGTGCCAGAGATAAACGAATTCTCCATGATAACGATATCTCTAATATTCTAGATGGCCTGCGTTTTAGTATGTTGATCGGTGAAAGAGATAAGTCAATAAAGGGTCGCTCCCATCCCAACTGGTGGTGGATCAGTGATGAAGAAAGGACTATACGTCCCCAAACATAGTATGCCTCTCAGGCACACCGCTTTCCTTCCCCCTATCCCCAATTATTATTATTATAATTTTTTTTTATTTGTATTCCTTGTTTATGTTTGTACATTTTGTTTCGTTTTTTTTTTCCTTTTTGCTTAAAAAAAAATTATTATTATAATAATTATAAATGATACATGCTATATCGGGTTTTCCAATACGGACTTGACAACTTCGAATTTAATTTATAAACGCACCCTTTCACTAATCATCCAACTGTCACTGTCAGTTTATTTAGTAAACTCAATATTTTCATCATGGTTAATTATACGAACAAACAACGTCTGCAAATTATAAAAATTTACTACCGAAAACAAGTTGTCAAGTCCCTATTGGAAAACCCTAGAGTTATACAATAGGGTTGGGCTCCTCGATAGTATAGTGGTTAGGATACCCGCCTGTCACCCGGGAGACCGGGGTTCGATTCCCCGTCGGGGAGCCCCTGGCGCAAGACTAATGACCTTGCCCAGACAAAATAAATCATTATGGAAAGTTTAACAAGCCTCAAGACTTGCTAAATAAGGCCAAGACCGGTTCCCGGTTGTAGTGCCGATGATGATGATGATACAATAGGTTTATACAATAGAGACTTCACAACTTTGAATTTAATTTGTGGACGCACCCTTTCACTAATCAACGAACTGTCACTGTCAATTTAATCAGTAAACTCAACATTTTTATCGTGGTTAAGTAATGAACGAACAACGTCTGCAAATTATAAAAATTTACTACCGAAAAAAAGTTGTCAAGTCCCTATTGGAATAAATTTAAAAAAGAAAACATATCAATTATTGTGACATATTATTTATAAAAACATTAGTTATTGTACGCCGAAAGGCATAAGAAAAATGATAATGTATAATTTAGAGTTTCGGCGCAAGGCTAATAACCTTTCCCGTAAAAATAAATTATTATTGAAAATTTAAGAAGCCTCGAGACTTGGTAAATAAGGCCGAGACCGGATCCCGGTTGTAGTGCCGATGATGATGATGATGATGATAATTTAGATTGCTTGCGAAGAGGCAGTAAGTTAAGGTAAGAATGATATTTGTAAAATAGAAGTTAACATTTAGTCTTAAGTCAAATCTGTAATTGATTTGTTAAATAAATGTGGAGATAAAACAAAACAAACCGATTAATTCTGGAACTGCCCACTTATATAACTTTTCTTCAAAAGCTCAGCAGGGCTTGCTATCACTTTATCTTTTGTTTTTTATTTTCCGCTACGTACGAGCATGGATCAATAAGTCAGTTTTGAATTTCTCGTATTGTAATTGAAAAACACTACTTTCACGGACTATCATCTGTCCATAGATTACTATATTTATCTTGTGCATGACAGAATTGGAAAACGTATTCTTCAATCTTAATGAAGTTTTATTAATCCACATTTATATACAATTAAAATTAAAGACCCGAAGCCGTCACAACAAATGAATAATTAAGGGAAGACAAATTAAATCATTTTAAAATTTTGGATTTCCAAGACACAGTTATTATATTATTCTATTTCTTCATTCTATTTGATTCTATTATTCAACGCCTTAGGTGTTTTGTAAGTTCAGGTCTGCTACGTATTAATAAAGTTCGTTTAATTTGTTGGCTAAAGCGCAATTCACACTACCGCGTTACCAATAATATCATAAATAGCATTCCTAAATCTATTTCTGATATCCACACATTGAAATCGATGCTTTATTAACATATTTGGGTCTCTCAAATTATACCAAATTGTTAAATATGGGATCAATTTCAACGGTTTTTCTAATATCGGTAACTGAGTTCTTCTCAACCACATAATAAACGCTTCACATTTCCCAAAATGTTGGAAAACAGCGGTGATAGTCCCTATTAGTAAATTCGGTTCTTCCAACAACCCGGCTAACTTCCGTCCCATATCACAGCTAAATTCGCTTAGTAAGGTTTTGGAATGTAAGATATACAAAAATCTTCTCTCATTTGCTAGAGACAACTCCCTTATCCCGAATTCTCAATTTGGCTTTCGTCCACAACACTCAACTTGTCATGCTCTGCTAAAACTGACACATGATGTAACAATGAATCTCCAAAACCAATCCCCTACAATATGCGTCTCTCTCGACATAGCAAAAGCATTCGATTGCGTTTGGATTGCAGGACTGCTCTATAAGCTACATTCAATGTTCGGATTAAACACCCACGCCATAAAACTTCTCGCTTCCTACCTTTCTGATAGAAAGTTCATGGTGAAAATAAATTCAACTCTTTCGACACCATACAGTATAACTGCGGGTGTTCCTCAAGGTTCCATTCTCGGACCATTATTATACCTCCTTTATACTTCAGAAACCCCGCAGCCACTGTCACCTAATACAGTAATGCTGAATTATGCCGATGACACTTTAATTTATTCAAGCAACAAGTTTGTCAAGGAGGCAAGAAACTATATTAACAGCTATCTCCCGAATCTCTCTGCATATTTTACTAAGTGGAAAATCCGACTTAACCCAGCCAAAACTCAACTCATAGTGTTTAAAGGCAGAAATGCGAATTGTACTAACAACACCATACGCTGCCATAACAAAATCAGAATCAAGTTAAATAACAATATAATTAAACCCTCCAAAACCTTAAAGTACCTGGGAATAACCTTCACCAACAATCTGTCCTTCTCCGCCTATACCAAAAACTTGATTCGCAAAGCCGCAATTCAACTTAATCTCTGCAGAAAAGTGATGTAGAAGCCGAATGGTCTCTATACCAAAGTTAAATCACTTATCTACAAACAGATAATCAGACCCACTCTCACATATGCATGCCCGATATGGTACCATATCACACCCGCCCAAATGGAGAAGCTACGCATCTTCGAAAGGGAATGCTTCAGACTGATCACTGGCCTTAACCGACATCCCAACTCCCACAAATATTACAACAGTAGTTCGCTCTACTATGCCACTAATATTGAACGTATAGATCAACGCTTCCTCGAACTGTCCATCAAATTTATCGAAAATCTTCCCAATAATCCCAACCCGATAATAAATGCGCTCACATCGACTCCGTCAGATAACCGAACTGCCTACCCGAACTGTCTCCACATCAGAACGTTCTTCACCTCTGGCAGATTGGTTAATAACTCTAATGAGATTGTATACCACAATACAGAGCTTTCACCTCACCAATTTAAATATAGTAATATTCAACCCTTCTCCAATATTTTGCGTTTCAACGAACAAACGGAAAGTAGTTCCCCAACCCACATCCCTGACTGACAATATCCTCACTAACCCATTCATCACTATGCTACCCCCTTCCACACCACACTAACTTATTTCAATAATAATTAGGTAACTAGACTAAGTTAAGATAAGTTAAGTTAAGTTAAGCAATTTAGCATAGGTTAAGTAAATAACTATATCCTGGTTTTCTGACCTTTTCCAGGAAGCTCTACTCACTAAAATCTTAATCCATAACCAATATATAACTTTTATCATATTGTTTGAAAAATGTACTAGTAGGTATATGTAAACAATTATAGCTAAGGTATCATAAGTTATCTGTATTGCTTATTGTAAAAATTATTTATGGTCAATAAATACAGAAATGTAAAAAATAAAAAGGTAACTGAGTGCCTATTGTTTCTGTTTCTATGAGAAATATTTTTATGAATATACTAGATAGATAAGTGGACGAATTCGTAGATCAAAAAGCATAAATAACAATAACATATAATACAATTTTTAAATTTGATAAATCTAATTTGGTTTTGACAAAAAGTAATAAGTAAAATTAGGTTTAAAAAATTATAATAAAATTTATTAAAAAATAACTGCATGTTTAATAAAAGCGTGCTGAAATCTTAGAAGGGCAAATAGATTGAGATATCACGAATAGCAGTTAAGAAAAAGAATGTGCGTAAAAGTGATGTGGGTAAAACCCACATTTGCGATGCGTTTCTTTATTTTTCTACCTAGGCATGTATCGGATATAGCATTCACGAAATACTTAAAACTTTACTATCAACACAACTACCGCTATAACTAAGTTAGGGCATGCCCTCAAACAGCCTTGGTTTTTGATTATTGTAAGATGATTAACTAAGCATGCAAATGGTGATTATACTTTCATTCAAACGGTTCAAAACCTCAACTTGGAGATAAGAATGTGAACTACACAAGGCAATTTGATCGGTATATCAACTAGGCATACAAAACCGTCCACCAGGATCAAAACAATCCACGAAGAATTAAGTAAAATAATAAATCCAAAGGAAAATTGTATTTGCAACATTTGATTACCTGATTTAAATTCAAGTAAGCTCTTCCCATGGCTTATCATTATGGCATTTATCAGCAGCACAATTAACAACATTGCAACGCTCGGAATCGAATGCGTATTAATGATTAGTAATATGAACCACAAGTCACTAATTGTCGTCACACTAATCTCCGGCACAGAAACTGAAACTAAAGATCACGTTCGGTATATATTACTTCGTCAGATCGATCAAGACTGTTGGATAACCATCTACAGCAACTGCCCAGTCCGTACTGTTCAATTATAGAAATCACTCGAGGAATGTCAATTGTATACAAATATTTAACGATCTTTAAGATGCTAGGGCCGCTACGGCGACTGTACTACCAACTGACAAGCCGGGATCTTGTGTATGAACTGACTACTTCGAGCACAGTCCCTATGAAGTGTATATAACTACACGATATTTGGGCTTTGAAGTGGTCATTTGACTTTTTTCGTATACTTAATTGATATTCAAAAGGACCAATTCGACCCCCGCGAAAGCTTCTACTGTTTATTTCATTGTTTTTAAAAGAAATACAATACGACGGAGCTTAGTCACGCAGCTTGGCCGCCCAGGTTAAAAATGTTAATGGGTGTTTTATATTCTCAGTAGCGAATAATTATGCTAATGGAATTGATAACCATTATTCCTAGAACGGAAAACATCAATATTCTTGACGCACGCCACAAATAAATACAAAAACACGTGAAGTGATTCTTGAATACGATGCCGTTATTACTCGTATACATTAATTTCTTGTACAAATAATTATACCACAAGGATGTAATAAATAGTGTAATGCAATTCAAAATATTTTTGTAACACTTCACTTTTTGTAGGCGACCAGTTAAATATTAAGAACTGAAGGCTTTCGGTCACCGCAAGTGACCCGCTGATGTAGGTATTCTAAAAATACCAATACCGGCTTTCAAAGTAATCAACAACCGAAGCGGATCATACATAAGTGCAAGTTCAACTTCACCGTCGTGACTAATTTCAATATGGGTTCATGGAACTAATTATTTAGCTCTTGAATCTTCTTTATTTACTTTTTTCCGAATACGAGTTGCAGTAAATAATTCATCGCTAAAACCGCGTAATCTCTTATAAATATGATTGCAAGAGATGGTGTAAGTAGCACTTTTGTGTACCCATCTCGAGTCCTAATTATCTTAGACAGAGATCAGACATATTTCAGCGAAATTTGTAGTAATGGCTTATAAGAAACTTAAATTAAAATATACAGCATTTGCAGGGCGTACATAAAAAGGGCAGAACTTCTATAGAGTATCATAGCAAAGTCAAAATACGGGACGAAGGTGTCCAATGCAAGTAACAATCGGTTGTTATAAATGTGTGCCCATGGGCCCATAAGCTCGAAAGACCATTGGTAGAGAGGAATCAATGTAGTTTTGACTTACCGTGTCTACGAGAAGTCACTTTTTTAGGACTCAAGAAATCATTATGAATAAGTTTTGTAATTATTTATACATGTATAAATTTATGGGCTGGCGCAAGACTAATGACCTTGCACGGAAAAAAACATATCATAATGGAAAATTTAACAAGCCTCAGGACTTGCTAAATAAGGTCCAGACCGGTTCCCGGTTGTAGTGCCGATGATGATGATATGTTACGGACCGACATTGAGTCCAGCGGACCGACATTGAGTCCAGGTCCCCCCAGAATCCACTAATCCCCCGTTGATTTCGTCCTCTTTCCTGTAATTGGAAAATAAACCCGAGAAAAGGAGAATTTATTTTTTTATTTATGTTATTTGTTATTTCGGATGGGGTTTTTTTTTTTTTACCTAGCCGCTAGTTCCGCTAGTCGGCGTAGGGACGTTAGAGCCTCGGGGCTCTTCCACCACTGGATTTATATCCCCGACGGCTTTGATATAAATTTCCAGCTGGTGGTTACCGGCTGCGCCAATTTGTTATGTTATGTATAACAATTAAATATATTTAGGGTAAGAAGGGGACTTACTGTGATTAAGTTAGAGCGACCGTTGAGCGGTCGCTGTGCTGTTGTTGTTGTTTTGTTCCGAAAGTCTGCAAGGCATCTAGTTCATCCACAATCTTGTCACCTTGCACTATTTTATTTATCAACGGGCTGTTATTACATTCTGCTTTGATCTCCTTGATCTCCTCTTCGTCAGATGAAAGAAGATAGTCTTGTATAGGTAAAGCCGTTCTGCTTTGATCTCCTTGATCTCCTCTTCGTCAGATGAAAGAAGATAGTCTTGTATAGGTAAAGCCGCAACGCCAGAACTTTCACCTGCCTCGCCGTGGTTCTGTTAGAACATATGTATTTGACCCATCTTTGCTTAATGTGTCACGTCGTTTGTGAATCACTTCCTTGCGTTTTCTAATCTTCTCTTTGTTCTCTTTGTACTTTTTGACTTCCAATTGATTATATATGCGATCCTCTAGGTGTGCAAAACATTCGAAGATTTACGACGAATTGTCATTTTTTCCGAATTTATTTCCGGTTGTTATTTTTATTTTATTTTTTTTTTCCGCCAAGTAGAATTTGCATAAAGTAGTAAACTACTTGGCGCGTTATTTCCTTTTACAGGTAAAGAGGGGAATCAAAGGGGGATTAGTGGATTCTGGAGGGACCTGGACTCAATGTCGGTCCGTAACAGATCCATTTATGGAAAGTTCATCAAATTTTACTTGGTAAATAAGGCCAAGACCGGATCCCGGTAGTAGAGCCGATGATGATTATGATGATGACAAGGTGGCGCAAAATTAACCATCCAATTTTGTTTTTGAATTATTTTTTGACTAAATAAAAAAAAATGATTTTGATTGATGGAAATCTTTATTTGGACCTTTACAATTTTTTCTGTTATTGGGATATTCTGGTGTAAGGGCCAAATTTGAATATTTTTTTAGAATTGTGTTAAAAAAGAAACGAAAAATAATTTTATTATCGGATTTTTGCCCAATATTTATTTATCATCATCATCATCATCGGCACTACAGCCGGGATCCGGTCTTGGTCTTATTTAACAAATCTCTCCACCGGTCCCGATTTCGAGCCGATGTCATCCAGTTTGACACTCACAGGCTTTGGGCCTCCTGATCTACACCATCCCTCCATCGCAGACAAGGTCTGCCGCGCTGTCTCCTTCCATACATCCTGCCACAAAGGACTTTCCGGGCAGGCTTCTCTTCGCTCATTCGAGTTAAGTGTCCCGCCCAAAGGAGTCTGTAGGTAGTGTTTATGTTGTCATCAGCAAGGATGCGGGTTCCATAAGCACCCACTGAATAGCAGAGAAATTGTTCACCAACAAAGAATGAATAAATAAAGAAAACGCTGGAGTTGTTTTGCCGATTTAATGTTGTTTATTATACACGTTGTTGTTGTTGTTGTTTATACACGTAGTTCAACTATTGGTGGTTCTTAAAATATATTATTTTACTGGATCACTTTTTACCGTAACATTGTCTATAAAATAATGATGATATTTTCTTAAACTAATATAAACTATACGGGATCCTTTGGAGACGTACTCCTTCCATTCCTTCCGAATCGCAGTATTTGTATGTTTCACAACAATGACTCAGCTAATATCAGGACATGGGTGCTTTCGGCAATACTTGCACAAGTATAAGCATGTGAATCACCCAAACTGCTTGTATTGCGAAGGCAAAATAGTAAATGCGGAACACGTACTCACAGAGTGCGTGAGATTCGAGACCCCACGAAAGATTTTGGAGATACATATGAGACGGACAGTTACTCCGGGAGGAGTAATAGAATACATGCTTAGTTCAAAACAAATGGTATTCTCTGTGAAATGATGCAGCAGTTGCGACGCGACGAGCGGAGTAACAGGTAAACTCCGTTCCGCCCCGGGATGGAATATTCAAAAGAAAGTTCCGCGGGGATCAACGGGAATATGAGCCTAGCGGGAGGTGGTTTTAGTCGGTAGAAACCCGGCATGCCTCTGGTTCGGTCAAGAGGTATCTTTTGAAGATTTCCACCTTCCTACCGAAACCAAAAAAAAAAAAAAAAACTGTATGTTTAATTTAGGTTTTCAGGCGGTTCATCATAGGCAAGGCATGGTTAAGGTTACCTAAACAATGATCATATCCATGTCCAAATTCCTGATCGGTTGATAGCCGATAACGGGGAATTGTCGCAACTGTCGCGGACCTAAGGGTATAGGCACGATATACAATTGTGAACTGTGGGAAGAATATCGGCTGCTATGTCAACAATACGCTGACCAGCGTTTGTTTATCGTAATTGAAGACAGGCTGAGCCGATAGGAGATGAACTGTTTCATGGAATATGAACCAGAAAAGTTCAGGATGTATGGATGCCGTCGGGTAAGTTTTCCTTTCAGGTATGATGCTGCAGGGGAGCTTACGCTGCCCCTAATTGCAGGTAAGTACTATGGCCTTGCATGGAAAGAGGAAGGTGGTTAATTTAAGAGGATAGGCGGTTCTTTGGGAAAGTATTAAAGAATCGCCACAAGTCTACCCAGCTTGATTTTTGTTACAACATTAGCTTCAAGGTAGATGGCGTATAACTCATGGTTGTAGCGTCTCCAGAATCGTCTTCCCTTACATACGGGGGCCAACAATTGTCCTTAAGACCTTCCTGTCGAACGCCGCTAAGAGTTCAGAGTGCCTTTTATTGAGCACCCAGGTCTCGGATCCATACATGAGTACTGGTAAGACCATGGTCTTGTACAGTAGTAGCTTGGATGTTCTGGATAAATTACGGCATTTAAAGAGCCTTGATAGACCATAGTAGGCTTTGTTGGATTTGATCAGCCGTTCGCGTATTTCTTCTTCCATTTTGTTATCGGCTGATACTATTGACCCAAGGTAGTTAAAGTATTGAACTACTTCAAATTCGTGCTACACTACCCTGATAGTTTGACTAATGTTAGGTCTTCTCTTCACAGAATTTGCCACCATATACTTCGTTTTTTCCTCATTAATGTGCAGTACCAGTTTTTGTGCCGCCTTCTCGATCTGGGTGAAGGAGTCCTGTACAGCCGATTCGGTTCTGCCGATGATGTCGATGTCATATGCGTAGGCAAGTATCTTGTTGTGGCGCCAGAGCCACGGATTGCTTTCTCTAACGCCAGGTTGAAGAGGAGGTAGTCCAGACCGTCCCCTTGTCCGAGTCCATTAAAAATGTTGGTTTGGACGGCAATTTCGCTATTTTTACTTGACTAGTTACGTTGGTCATGGTCAACCTACAAAGTCGTATTAAATTGTTTGGAATGCCGAACTCTCTCATGGCATTATATAGTTCTATCCTGGCTACGCTATTGTAGGGGGCCTTAAAGTCTATAAATAGATGATATAATGGATTCTTAAATTCCAGACATTTTTCCATCGCCTGCCTAAGGGTGAATATCTGATCAATCGCTGATTTGTCTGGGATGAAGCCGCACTGTTATTGGCCAATGTCGTCTTTAGCGTGTGGGGCTATCCGATCTTGTAGGATAGAGGAGAGTATCTTATAGGCGGTACTCAACAATGTTATACCCCTATAGTTGCTGCACACGGTGATATCTCCTTTTTTATGTATGGAGCAAACTATTCCGCGTCGCCAATCTTCCGGCATCTCCTCTTGCTCCCATACGTGCACTACGATCTCATGAAGTGCGCGATGTAACGCTGTCGCTCCTTGTTTGATCAGCTTAGCTGGTATGCCATCAGCTTCGGGGGCTTTATTTGATTTGAGCTGTCGTATGGCTTTTAATGTTTCCTCAATGCTTGGTGACGGCAGCATTTGGTCTTGATTTTGCAATGGTGGAGCCTCCTCTTCATCTGTGAGCTGACCATTTAGCAATTCGTTGAAGTGCACTTCCCATCGCTCCAGAATGCCTTCAGGATTGTTTATTGAACATTTCCAACGCCCTGTTGGCGTAGTTTAGGCGCAATAAATCCTAGTTTTGGCGCCGAAATAAAAAAATGCAGTCAAAACAGGGGAATCGGCTCCAAAAAGAACAAAAACTGTTTTTTCGGCTGGAAAAGTGATGGCGACTGTTTTTTGGGATAGTCATGGAGTTAATTTAATCGATTACCTTCAAAAAGGAAAAACCATTACAGGACCATACTACGCATCATTATTTGACCAACTGAAGGCAGAAATTGTGGAAAAACAGCCACATTTGCAGAAAAATAAAATCCTGTTTAACCAAGACAACGCGCCGTCTCACACCTCAGCGGTTGCCATGACGAAAATCCACGAATTACGGTTTGAACTGCTTGACCATCCGCCTTACTCACCAGATATATATGGACATCTGCGATTGAACGGCATGGTGAGTCAAGGGCGGTCGCATTGGATATCTCCAAGGCTTTTGGCCGCGTCTGGCACGGGGCATTGCTGAGCAAACTTCGTTCATATGGACTTTCCGACCAGCTTTGCGACTGGACGAGGAGCTTCCTCGAGAATCGATCGATCCGGGTTGTTGTGGACGGCGAGTGTTCCGATCTGTATCCTGTTAATTCGGGGGTGCCCCAGGGTTCTATTTTGGCTCCAACCTTGTTCTTGCTTCACATAAATGATTTGTTGGAGACAACGGATAACAAAGTGTTCAGTTTTGCGGATGATAGTACGCTTGTTTCCTCCTTTTCGAGTGATCGGCCGATTGGTGCATCTACGTCGCACCAGCTGAGATGTAGACAGATTGACTCTCTGAATCAGGATCTAGATAAAGTCCTGCAGTGGGGAAGGGCCAATCTTGTCGACTTCAACGCAACGAAGACCCAGTATACAACATTCACAAAGAAAACTGGATCATCGGTTCCACAGCTGATGATGAGTGGCCGGGCCCTCAAGGCTGGGGAAAGTTTGAAATTGCTCGGCGTCACGGTCTGTGGGAATGTATCATGGCATAAACACGTATCGGGTATCGCCAGATCAGCCTCAGGAAAACTGAGTTATCTTTTTAGAGCCAAGAAATACTTTACTCCGGCCCAACTTCTTCTCCTATATAAATCCCAGATAAGACCTGCGCTCGAATATTGCTCTCATGTTTGGAGCTCGGCTCCTAAACATACCCTCGACCTACTTGAGAGCGTACAAAGACGAGCGATCCGCCTGATCGGGGACTCGGTGCTGACGTCGGGACTACAGTCGCTATCACATCGAAGGCGCGTGGCCGACCTCTGTCTGTTTTACAGATATTATCACGGGTGCTGTTCTTCGGAGATTCTTGGCATTGTTCCACGCAATTCGGTTTATGTGCGCTCCACAAGACAATCCGACTGATCGCACCCGTTTGTGGTTCATCTCCCGACGGCGCGAACATCCCTGTATCAGAACTCGTTCCGTTACAAAGTGGGGAAGCTGTGGAACTCCCTTCCCACGCGAGTGTTCCCGGAGCGTTACAACCTGCAACTGTTCAAAAAGAACTGCAACAGTTATTTGATGGCATCTCGGGGCGCCCACTCGACGCTATAGGTTCGCCTTTCCCGAGAGAAGTCTAATAAAAAAAAAAAAAAAAAAAAAGATTTAGCCCCAATAGACTTCTTTTTGTTCCCTAATCTAAAAATTGCGCTCGGAGGACAGACATTTTCGTCAAATGAGGAGGCAATCACCTTCGTGAACAGTTATTTTGCAAAGAAAAACGTCAAGTAGAGAGATGGGAGCATCACTGGGAGAAGTGTGTAGATTTACAAGGAGACTATGTAGAAAAATGAAAATAAATTATGTAAAAAATGAAAAAATGTTTTGTATCTTTGTTAGGTCGGAACGTTTTCAGCTCACGAAGGTTTCTCCTACTTTAAAAAGCTGAACGGACAATGGTTCAAGTTGTTGTTCATTGACATCACTTTGTGGAGTAACAACACGGGCTCCGTCATTTATATTATCATAGATTGCAACTCCACGTCCCCTCGTATGTGATCTTTTATATTAAACTACAATACCAAAATTTGGACTGTCTACGATGTCTTCATTATTCATCCACGTCTCGGAAAGAATAAGAAAATCGACGACGAATCGATGCTATACTCTCTTATTGAAGATCTTGCGCATGAACTCGTAAAGTTTGGCAGTTAAAGGTAAACAGCGACAACACTTTCCTTGTATTTATAAAATCGTATAATCATTTCTCAATTGTTTCAAGTCGATTCAGGTCCTGCCTTTGAAACTCAGCTCGCAGTTCAATTGTGGACACTGTTACTCTTCGACCATGATAACATTTCGTAGCCCAACACTCCGACCATCATAACATTTTGTATCGAACATAACAAAATAAAAAAATGTTAACAAAAATGTCGAAAATTTCCAAAATTCCAGGGTGGAGAAGTGGGGGGTTGAAACAAAAGCATGCGTCCTGCTTGATATGATTTTGACTCTTCTAATTATCTGAAAAAAAAAAACAAAAATTGATTCTTAATCAGTGAAGACGTTGTAATCGTTACTCCCTCGTAGAAATAAAAAAATAATTTTCGCAAAATGGCAACTGTTTGAAAAAAATTTTAATTTTTCTTATTTTTTTTCGGTTATTAATTTTTTAAAAATAGTAAAAAAAATTGTTTTAAAGCTGTAGTAGTGGTAGGGACTTTAGAGCGTTATATGAAGAAGGTGTGTACCGAATTTCAAGTCAATCGGTTCATTAGAACTTGAGATATCGTCTCAATAGACTTGAAAAAATGTGGTTTCGAGAAAAACGCGTTTAAAAATTTTAACTTCACAAAGGGTTTGTATGGAGGGACCTCAAGCGTGCAGTTAGGTGCAGTATGGTGGAACATTAATACATCGAATATGGAAAAGCTAAGAATATCCAGTAGTAGAGTATCCAGAATTGATAATACAATTCTCACCCTTGTGAGAAATCATTTCGTCCGGTCGGAAAATGTGAAAGACAATGAACTAATCTCAGGATTGTTCTATCCTAGACCCTAGTATTTCAGAAATTCAGTGGAAAATGGATACACACCACCTGAAGCATTTTATACTTGGATGCTCATGGCTACCTATCAGATCCGACAAACGTACCAATTATCTATCATTTCGCAAGACGAGCAACTGATAAAACAATTAAGTATGTGCCAACAAGCATAGGAGATGGAAATACCATCCTAAGATACTGCGTAAGCATAGCTGGAAAAGACAAAACTAATTTCGAAAGACTAAATACAAAAAAAATACTGGTGGCTCGACTGGGCCGAGACTGGTTGATAAACGTGCGGGAGCTGGTCCTCCTGCATGGAACCCGTGCGGTCGGTCGACTGACAGTCAAAGGACTGGTGATCGGCGAGGCGGAGGACGTGTTGACCCGCAGGTCTATAATCTTAATTAGTATTAGGTAGACTTACGCTAGGCTTAGTTAGAGTTAATTTAGTCTCAGTTAGATTTAAGTTCTACTAGGTTTAAGTAGTTTATTATAAATACGAGTATTAAAAAAATAGATATACGATAATTAAGTAGGTTTTTTGTTACCTCTCTCGCAAATAATATTTAAAAAAAAGGAAACATCACACAGTACATGTAGAAACGATTTGTAAGGATAAGGAAAACAAAAACAAACAAAAAATAAAATTGATATGATAAGTATTGCGTGCCACTACGGCCTTGTACATTAAAACAACAACAAAAAGAGCTTATAGTTTTATGTTTATTTAGACTAAGAAACAAAAAAATGTAATAATATTTAAGTAAGATAAATAAGCGTTAAAAAAAAATCGCGCAGGTAGTTGGGGAGTATGTACCGTCTATTGTCCGATTCTGCCCTCCACTCGACGGTAGATGGCACTGCCAGTTAGCTGTCAGGTGGACCTCCCTTCCTTTTTCTTTTTCCTACTGATAGGTATGCATGTGTTCTTCTGCTGTTCATATTTGTAACAAAATAAATGTAGGTAGAATAATTTAAAGTGTTCATACAGAGCAGGGATAAGGAAGTCATTCCGGAAGAATGGAAAATCTGAATAGTCGTCCCCATTTTCAAAAAAGGCGACAGATCTGACTGCGAAAACTACAGAGGAATATCATTGCTCCCAACCACATACAAAATACTAACAAATGTCATACTGGCAAGAATCACACCGTACGCAGAAGGAATACTGGGAGACTACCAATGTGGATTCCGTAGGGACCGGTCAACAAGTGACCAAATGTTCACAATAAGGCAACTGCTGGAAACAAAGTGGGAATACGGAGAGACCGCTCACCAACTCCGCCATTGTTTCCTGTCCCGTGCACTCTCCTTCCACGTTTGACCAGCCGATCCGATCTCCTCGAGTTCAAACCTAACATTGTCCTCCCATCTCCGTCGCGGCCGCCCTGTCGGTCTCTTTCCCGTTGGCTTACCGTCAAGAATTCTATGCACGGTCTTATCGTTGCCCATTCGCACCATGTGTCCGTCCCATCTCAATCTTGGCGACTTGATTACTCTCACTATTGTAGGTTTGCGGTATAGCTCTTCCAATTCGTGGTTGTGGAGTTTTCTCCATTGTTCTACCTCCTCGTCATATTTGCCGCCAAAGATACCCGTTAAAACTTTATTCTCGAATACGCGGAATTGCAGTTGTCTTATTGTGAACATTTGGTCGCTTGTTGACCGGTTCCTACGGAATCCGCATTGGTAATCTCCCAGTATTTCTTCTGCAAACGGTGTGATCCTTGCCAGTATGACATTTGTTAGTATTCTGTATGTGGTTGGGAGCAATGATATTCCTCTGTAGTTTTCGCAGTCAGATCTGTCGCCTTTTTTAAAAATGGGGACGAGTATTGAGGTTTTCCATTCTTCCGGAGTGACTTCCTTATCTCATATTGTTTGGATGAGCTGGTGGATCTGTGGGTAGTGTATGTTGGTATGTCAGCACGGACACGGTTTCACATACACGCCATAGATTGTTCACCGAATTGTCTACAAAAAAACACCAGCACGGTTTCACTAGGAGAATTCAGTCACGAAAGAGTGGAGCACAGCAGCTGCCTCGATGATCGCCAATAAAACACACTGATGAACTTCAATTTAATATTTTATTTTAACGATATTTTAGTTAGTCGTACGATTATTTCACAAACGGGCAATTATTATGCTATTAACGTTACAGGTAATAATCGCGGGTGGCAACTATTTAATTGAGTATTGACCGCACGAGAGCAATTGTTATTCTATTAAGGTACAGGTAATAATCACTAGTGGCAACTATTTAATCGGGTATTGTTCAAGAGGATAACTAGGCGCGACCGATCTCTAATAAGACTCACATCTGACTCCAAGTGGAATGTCTCTTTACAGACATCCGAAGAAAACCAAAAAAAAAACTAAAGGATTCGCCGCCAATGGCGAAGGTCCAAACGAAAAGGAAAAGAGAAAAACTCATGTAGCAGATCGAATCCACTGCTACATGTTTGGGCAAGATAAACTGCCGCCATCCGCAAGGGATAGATTCTTGATTGACGTGAGTCAATAAAACCCTTGCCGAAGGCAGAAATCTATCTTGGAAAAATGTATCGAACATTGGGCATGGCCGTTGTTAGATCATCTAGCATAAACAAATTTCGGTCTGGTGATTCGATGCATGTTATGTTAGGGATGTGTTAATCCCGTTGAAAGGCACTGTCAGGCGAAAGTATCCGCTTGAATGTTTACTTTGTGTAAACTAAAATTGGTGGCCATGACCGATGCTGGTGATAGTTCCAAGAAACGGCAACGGATCATAAAATCGGTCATGCTTAGATCCAAGCAAAATATGCGCGCCTGAAAGGCCAATGTTTGATTTGATCTTCTTTACTTAAGGAAAGATAGATCGTAGACATGCCGTTGGAAATCTGGCTTGCAGCTGTGCAAGCAACCCGAAATAATGCTAGGTCAATGAATGGGTACAAAAATAACACACGGAAAGATCAGCGTGTGTTGGTGGATATGTGCCATCCATTGTTCGGTCGCGGAAGCTCGGTTGATGGGTTGATGTCATGGCAAGATGATAATCTTGCCGTGAATTATGCTTTTAGGAATGACCGTGGGGAAGAGGTTTGGAAAAGCACCCAAAAAAGGTAAGCTGCCTAATATATATTTATGTCGGTTATCCTTGGGGATAACCGAATTAATTCCAGCGAATTGGTTGGCGGTTAATGCCGTAGCAAGGTTGCGTAACCTTGCTGAAGATTCGACTTCAAGGTAAGTCGCATCGCTGGGAATGGTGGGGATTGAGCGATGCATGGCTCTTCGGGCCCTGAAAAGCCCTACAGATCTTTCGAGCGGTTGCCTCTCCTCCATGCCTCACAAGCTCTGCTGGTATGCAGTCGACTCCGGGAGCTTTGTTGTTTTTCAATCGATTTATTGCGTCTATAACTTCGTTGAAAGAGGGCTCTAGGATCTGAGGCTCGGCTGTATGTATGTATGGTGCGTTTATTTGTGGTTGGTAGGTGCGCACATTGAGCAGGTTTTCAAAGTATTGATTGATTGATTGATTGTGGATTGATTGATTGAAGGCGGAACCCCCATTTTTATTTAGCTTAATGCAAGCTTCTATCTTGTCACGACATTGTTTGTTTCTGTGACCAGACAGCCGT
The DNA here is from genome assembly GCA_963931805.1 of Microdon myrmicae. NCBI lineage: Eukaryota > Metazoa > Arthropoda > Insecta > Diptera > Syrphidae > Microdon > Microdon myrmicae. Next base: position 118,156,845 of record OZ007499.1, read on the forward strand.
TTGCTTCTCGAGTTATTTTGGCTCAACCTCGGTGGCCATTTCTAATTGAATTTATGCCGGCATACATACCTCTGATGTTCTTCGCTTTAGAATTTTCTAACATTTTTTTGATCCGAGTCTTCGCCCATTCGCGTTTTTTTGCCTTTGAACAGTCTCATTGTCTCTTTGCGCATTGTCGCGTATCTTTCTGCGTTGACTCCATCATATTTTTCTAATTGGATCACTCTGATGGGTTTACGTTGTTCGATCTTTGCCCTGCACTCATGGTCAAACCAAGGTTTTGACTTAATTGTTTTCTTAAATCCTAATACCTTTGGGCTGTTTGTTTGATTGTGTCTCTGATTGATGGCCATTTAGTGTCCACACTATTGGCTTCCTCTTCCTCACTGCTCCCATTCTCTAGGATTCTAAATCTATTCGTTAGTTCGTCTTGATATTGAGCCCTTTTGCGCAGGTCTTTTAGTTTGTCAATGTCGAACTTTTTGCTCGTTTCCCGTGACTGCCCATGTGGGTTTGGTGCGACCCGACTCCTGAAATTGCGCATCACTTGAAGATGATCGGAATCGCAATCTGCTCCTCTATATGATCTTACGTCAAGGATATTCGAGTGGTGTCTTTTGTCTATGAGGAAGTGGTCTATTTGGTTCCGCGTTCCGCCGTCGGGTGATGTCCATGTGGCTTTATGGATTTGCTTGTCCTTGAATATCGTGCTTTTCACTACCAGGTTTTTTGAAGCTGCGAACGTCATAATTCGAATACCGTTATCATTTGACACGTCGTTTAGGCTTTCTTTACCTATAGTTGGCTGGAACATATCTTCCTTTCCAATTTGCGGATTCAGAACCCCGAGGAGGATTTTAAAATCGAATGATGAGATCCCATCAAATACTTCCTCTAGGGTCTTGTAGAACATGTCCTTGGTTTCTTCGTCGGTAGAATCTGTTGGGGCGTGTACGTTTATAAATATATAATTGTACCATGGGTCCTGTATTTTTAGCACCGACATTCGGTCATTAATAACTTGCACATCTTTTACATGGGACGTAATCTTCTTGCCGGTTCCGAGGTTATGTGTATCGGTACCTCCACACGCCAGTGTAAATCCGTTGGTTTCGATTACTTGATGTGGGAGTCGGACTTCCTGAAGCCCGACGATGTCCATTTTATATTGTTTCGTGTTTTCTACGACCGTCTGTATCGCGCCTGGTTTATATAACGTTCGAACATTCCACGTGCCGACGCGTATATCTCGCTTTTTCCGTTTTTCCCTACGTCTCCTTTTTGCCGAGTCGATGTTTTCGTCACACCTACGCCTACTGGGTTTTTCGTGGGATTGTTTTTTGTATATTGATTATTCATTTTTGTCCCCACAAGTCTTGAGGTTTCAAATAGTACGCCATATCAGAGCCCGTCTTTGATATGATAAGGTCTGCTTACTGCTCTGGTTCGACCCGGTGTCAGAGAGGCGCCAGTATAATACAGCCGGTATACCCCTGGCTGCAGATCATCCAATGGGCACGGTGACGCGTAATACCCTGGATTAGGGTCTGCCTGTCTGACATGGGCGGCCCTACTGGAAGCGTATGCTTCCATCAGCATAGCCTGAGTGATTCGTTGTAGTTTAAGCCCCCGCACCACGTCAAGGTTTCTACCAAGCGGGGGTGATTTATTTTACTTGCTCACTTTAATAGGTAAATCGCGTTTTTTAGATTCTTTAGGTTGTTATTCTTTGTTTCTTCTCCTACTTTCCGTTACCTCCTTTGTTCTGATGCGTTTTCTTTTATTGAATCTCCAGAACATTCCCCTTGTATTGGTTTGTACCACAGAAATTGTCCGATTTTATAGTAAACATTTAAAAGCCAATATTATTTTTCCGTAAAGTTTTATTCAATCAAAATAGGATCCATCGGCATCTATGACATTCTTTCACCGTGATACAAGGTCAAATTTTCCTTTTTCGTAGAAGTGTTGACTTTTTCAAGCAATGAAATCTTCAAAGGCTTTTATGACCTTGTGGCGGTTCTACGAACCACACAATCCACTATAGGTAGAAATGTCGTCGTTCCACCAAAGAACATACTCACCAATATCCAAATTACATGTGCCCACAGACACGTGTCCTCAAAAGTCCTCTTTTCAACCTGAAACAAAAGGTGACATTCATCCTGGAGTCAACAACCCCACGTATCCACAAGTACATGGGCCACAAGTCCTGAATCATTTTTCTACGCATGCACGGCGATCGAAGGACATGACTCACCAACAGAAATTGTGTATCGACCCATTAACTGGATATACACAAACGGTTGGCACAGCTGCGCCAGATGTCGACAAACAGCACATCTCCGGTGATAAGCGAATTACCGGAAAACCAATCCGTCGACAAAACCTTTGTCCTTGCCGCAATCGAAAACGCTGTTCCCATAGGGCAAAGTAAACACGAACCCAAGATCGACTACTGTAAATCACACGCTCGATTGTTTACGTAAGCAATCCATTAGAGGTGTGAAATTCCGATCACAGAGTGATCTACTGCATTCAGACAATAACCTCCGCGTCTGTATGTGTGAGCGCGATCTTCTCTGGTGAAAAGATTCGCGATCAAGAGAAAGTCGCCATCAGCGAAAGTGAAAGGAAAACTTTGGGGTGAATGGAATCATCCCCAGAGAAGTTACCACAGTCGGCAATTAACAGTCACGGAGGTCAGATCCTCCATTCACAAAAGAGAGTCGTTTTCGTGTGTCGTCGCAGTCGATATCGAGGGTCCCAAAAGAGGGAGTTAAAGAAAAAGTGAATCAAACACCGAAGGTCGCGCGTGCGTCGAGATTAATATGTGTTCCGCGAATTAATTAAGTGTGATTCGATTTTTCATATCGCATACAATGTGTTTTTAGATACGATAAGAACATTCTTTTACGATAAATTACTCGTCACTTATTTCATAAAAAAACAGCGAAACTTATAACATGATATATCAATAAAAAAAATTAAAATCCGCCAAAACCTCTGCTCGGTTCCGGAAAACCTTCTGCCGGCAAAATGAATCCAGACTGCGGGAAAGATGGCAGTCCGTTGCGGAGATGTTAGGAGAGTACGGAGGATGCGGATGAATTTCAAATCCCAATTACAACAGTTGCACCGTTACTTGTGAGGTATGGGGTCTAGAATTGTCATGCAAAAGGATCGGGCCGTGCCTATTGACCAACGCAGGTTGCTTTTCAGCCAATTTGACATGCAATATGTCGATTTCCTCACAATATTTGTTAGCGTTTATCGTTTCTCCTGGTTGGAGAAATGAAAAGTAGATTGGTCCTTTCGATTTCCGCCAAATTGTCACCATAACCTTTTCTGGGTGAACATCGGGCTTGGGGTTGTGTTTTGGTTTTTCACCTGCATCCAACCACTGCCCAGATCTCTTACGGTTATCATAAAGAATCCACTTTTCATCACAGGTGACTATCCGGTGCAAAAACGGTTCAGTTTGGTTTCTCAATCTAAGCAATGCGCAGAGTTCCAGGCGCTGTCGTTTTTGGGAGTCGTTTAGTTCATGGGGTTTTTTTTTTTTAGACAAACGCGCAAATTATGTTTTCTTAAAATTCCACTTGAGTGAAATGAAGGAAAACACTTCTAAATCATCATCATCATCGGCACTACAACCGGGAACCGGTCTTGGCCTTATTTAGCAAGTCCTGAGGCTTGTTAAATTTTCCATAATGATTTATTTTTTTTTTTCTGGACAAGGTCATTAGTCTTGCGCCAGGGGCTCCCCGACGGGGAATCGAACCCCGGTCTCCCGGGTGACAGGCGGGTATACTAACCACTATACTATCGAGGAGCCCCTTCTAAATAAAATTTATATTTTATTCACACATTCCCTTTCCAACCGTCGTCGAGTTTACATCGTCGCGAATTGTGTTCCGTACGTGTAACATCAGTCCTACGTTACAAAATTATATTACATCCCCTTTGTGTAATAGTGCAGTGAAAAAAAACAAAAAACAAAAAAACAAAAACAGACCAGACCCTTGTGCAGTGTGCTGTGTTTATAAAACAAAAGAGTAGTGTAAAACAATTGCAACGAAATGGCCTGCGGGCCAAATGTGAATAGTAACCGGTTTAGCGATCTTACGGAAGATACAAATAGCGATATTCGACCAAACAAAATGAAAAGGACACTTATAAAAACAGAGGAATTTTTTCCTAGCTTACCAACAACGAACAATACAAGAGATCCAAAATTTCTAATTATATCATCCAAGGAGAATGGTAAGCCTATTTCATCTCTAAGCCCATTTTTAATTAAAAAAGTGATAGACGATGTTAGCAAAGAGTATGAACAAATCACGGTTCTACGAGACGGTCAATTATTAGTAAAAGCTAATTCTCAGAAAATCGCGGACCGTTTTCTTAAAATAACAAACTTTGGCAACGTGTGTCCCGTTTCAGTAAAATTACACGAAAAATTAAATGAATGCAAAGGCATAGTGTACGCCCCTTGTCTCATAAACATCTCGGAAGCGGAAATAATAGCCGAAATGGGTCAACAAAAAGTCACAGATGTGTACAAATTTACCAAAGTAGATGACTGTAAAGGGCGAAGACCCTCCGGACTTATGTTATTTACTTTTAACCTATTCCAACCACCAAATTCGGTTGACATCGGTTTTTATAAAGCTAAGGTCAGCGAATATATCCCCAACCCCATGAGATGTCGCAACTGCCAACGACTCGGCCATACCACAAAACGCTGCACCAATACCACAATGTGCGAAAAGTGTAATCTGCCACCTCATAGCCCCGTAAATTGCAGTCGCATTATGTGCGCAAACTGCTCGCTCCCTCACTCGGCCGCGGATAAAACCTGTCCCTTGTATATCCAAGCGAAAGAAGTTTTAACAATAAAAACCACAAACAAATGTTCAATGGGAGAAGCCAAACGAATTTATAAGGAAAAAAATATCCACAAACCTGATCAACTTTCAGGAAGCTTTGCAGATACACTAAAATCGAGCCAATTACAAGGACCCTCAACGGAACAAAACAAACAAAAAACTACACCCAAGGAATCTCTTCCAACCAGCTCCTCCTCATCTGCTACAATCAACAGTATTCAAATTGCATTGCCCCACAAGCCAAAAAAGTCAATAACACATAACCCAACCAAACCAATTTCGTCTATAACACCACTAATCCAACGAAAACCATCAATTCAATCAACGCCATCAACTCAACAAACATCATCAACTCAACTAACCACATTCGAACCCTCACAACTACAAACAAGTTCGCCAACAAACAACCAAACTGAAACCATTCCACAAACCACGACAAACTGCTCTGCTAATAGCCATTCGCAACGCACCCCTTCACCCAAATCAAAGGTAAAAAGTAAACCGTCTCTCACTAATATAAATATTAATAAAAATGTACACACCTTAGTAGATGATGATATTACAATGTAACTATAAAACTAACAACCAAGCCCCTGACTCTGCTGTTCCTGAGGTTGGACACTTGAACTCAATCCAGAGTTCAAGTGCCCAACATCCGGAACAGCGGAGTCTTGATCCTAACAACATACACCCCGCCCACCATACCTTCCAACACCTTAAAACATTTAAGAATATACAACCCCATCCCTCTGCAAAATCAAGATCTAAGCACACTAGCACGGCTGAACGCCCAAAACTCACTCCAAAACAAACCCCATTCACCATTCTACAATGGAACATGAACGGTTATACCAATAACTTTGACGAACTAAACATTCTAATTAAGGACCATAACCCACATATAATATCACTGCAAGAAACGCATTGCCCAGTCAACACCACACCATTCATCCCTAAATCCTATGTAGGCTACTTCTACAATTCACCTGCAAACACATCACACAAGCAAGGAGTAGGATTACTAATCAAGAAAGGTACTTCCCACAAAATCCTCCCCATCATTACAAATATCCAAGCTCTCGTTGTAGAAATACAACACCCTTTAAATTTTACCTACATTGCCTTATATCTCCCCCCAAATCAACCATTAAATAAAAATGATCTTCAGGCTATACTCAACCAAACAAATGAGCCCAGAATACTTGGAGGCGACATAAATGCTTGGAGTACACTCTGGGGTTCACCTTCCACAAACAAAAGAGGGGAAGTAATTGAAAACCTCCTCCTCACCTCCAATCTGATCCTACTGAATGACGGTTCCCCTACTCACCTTTCTACACACAATACCCTCACTCATATAGACATCACTTGTTGCTCCTCAGAATTGGTTCCGAAAACTTCATGGCAAGTTCTAAACGACCTCTACAATAGTGACCATTTCCCCGTTTTAAGCATAATAAATAATCAGCAACCGATAACCCATCACAACAGATCTCCAAAATACAAAACCGATTCCGCCAACTGGGCACTTTTTGAAAGAAAAGTTGACGAATTTCTTTCAAGCGATTCCCCCACACCTGACACGAATCACGAAGCGGCGCTAATCAGTAAAGCAATTAGATCCGCTGCCAATCTCTCAATACCCCAAACAAATATCACAACCAAATCAGAAACCAGGCAACATATACCTTGGTGGAACTCCGACCTAACGCTTCTCAGAAAAAGCAAAATGTCAGCCCTCTCTGAATTTAAAAAAAGCCCAACGCAGGTTAATTTTGTTGCATACAAAAAAGCGAATGCACAATTTCGTAGGAAGATGAAAAAAAGCAAAGCAAAAAGCTTTCTTCAATTCACTTCCTCAATCAATCCAACATCCTCCACAACCACAATATGGCATAAAATACGCAGCTTAAGTGGTAATCACAATCCGACAATTATCTCATCCCTTAATTCCGAAAATACTACAATCTCAGACACAGCGGAAATAAGCCAACTCTTCGCCAAAACCTGGTCGCAATTCTCAGACAACAATAATTTTCACCCCAAATTCAATCGCACAATAATTGAATCCGTTAACAATCCACTATCTTTGCAAACTCCTAACTCTGCAGCTCTACGCATAGAACAACCCATCTCATTTATCGAATTCGAGTCAGCACTTAGTATAACTAAGGGAAAAACTCCAGGGCGAGATCGAATATCTTACCCAATGTTAAAAAACCTTTCGCATTATGCAAAACAAAGAATTATAAAGTTATACAATAAAATACTTGAAACATCACACATTCCACAAATATGGAAAACCGCGGTCCTAATACCTATTCCCAAACCGAACAAAGATAAAGATACGGTGGATGGCTACCGCCCTATATCCTTAATTCCTTGTCCCGCCAAGGTATTAGAAAAAATCGTAGCCAAACGTCTACTCTGGCTTATGGAAACAAAGAAATTGACATCCATCAACCAAGTAGCCTTCAAATCCAACAGAGGTTGCACAGACGCCTTACTCCACATTGACCACTACACCTCAAAGGCTCTATCCGCCAAAAATCACGTCACAATACTCTCTCTTGATTTTGAGAAAGCATTCGACAGAATAGGCGCTCACACCGTACTTATAAATTGTTAAAATGGAGAATTGGCAACAATATATATAGGTACGTTAAATCATTTCTAAGCAATAGAAAATTCCAATGTAAAGTCAACCACGTTTACTCCAATACAGTTCCATTACACAACGGAATCCCTCAAGGATCCCCACTGTCAGTTGTACTATTTATGATCGCCTTTGACGACATAAGTACAATAATACACAAACAGAAACATCTAGATCATTGCATTTACGCCGATGATATATACATCTTAAGTAAATCCAGTGATCTAACTTTCTGCAAAAACATTTTAACTAAAACAGTGAAAGATATCTTAGAATGGTCAAATTCTTCAGGTGCCAAACTCTCAGTAAATAAATGTAAATTATTTCATGTGTGCCGACGACGACTTTGTCCCCAAATACACCTCAACATAAACAACAAAACAATCCAAAATGTCCCCAACCTCAAAATCCTAGGAATAACATTTAACAATAAGTATACCTGGAAACAACATTGTTCAGAACTCAAAGTATCATTAGCAGCGAGGCTCAATATTATTAAATACTTAAGCAACATGAAAAGTAACGTACACATTAACACTCTATGTAAAATTACTAAAGCTCTAATTTTAAGTAAAATAGACTACGGGATCTGTATCTATGGCAATAGTCCAAAAACGACTCTAAATATAATAAAGCCCATCTATCACCAAGCCGCTAGAAGAAGCACCTTTGCATTCAGAACGACACCAATAAAAAATATACTGGCTGAAGCTGGGCTCCCAACAATCGAGGACCGGATGGAAATCATATCATTAAAACTAATAGCTAAATTAGCGTTTTCGCGAAATTCCATAATTGACAAAGACATCAAACTAACAATAGGATAAAAAAACACCAACCGAATCCCATCTGCAATCAGTCGCATTTTAGATAAAGCCAAGCAATTGGAATTGGATATTAAACAAACTTTCAAATACTCCGCAACTTACCCGCCATGGCTTCTAAATAATAATAATATCATAACAACACTCTCAATATTTAAAAAACCAAACACAAACAAGGAAATATACGGTGCACTATTCTGGTCAGTCGCCTCAAAATATAAATCCAACGGATGGCGCTTTCTGTACACAGATGGATCCAAAACAACCAACTATACTTCCTTTGCGGTCACATCCGAAGAAGGTGCAGTAAAGAAAATCGGACTATTACCCGAATTCTGCTCCATTTTCACGGCGGATGCCTTCGCGATTTTACAAGCCGTAACATTCGCCACCAACCACAGAGAAAAATATGTCATCTGCACCGACAGCCTGTCGGTACTCAACTCAATGAAAAACACCAACAACACTGATGATATTATTTCCAATATTCGGAATAATATCATTAAATACTGCAATAAAATAAAACTAATGTGGACTCCCAGTCACGTCGCCATCAGCGGTAACGAGAATGCAGACGCCGCAGCCAAAAGAGCTCCAGTCCATAAATTCAACATCTACACAAGAGCCGATCTACTGTCAATTATCAGCAATCAACAAAAACAAATAAACCAAACAAACTGGGATACTCACCACCATGCCTATAAAATGGTAAACCGTTTCAAAACTCACCCTTCTTACCCAACTAACTTGTCCAAATCCAAAATCACAAACTTTGTGAGGCTGCGATTAGGCCATACAGCTGCTACCCACCTCCACCTGCTCCACCGAGCTACAGCCGCAATCTGCCCAAAATGCAACACAACACTTACAATCACTCACATATTGAAAGACTGTCCTCACCTAAAACCCTTGAAAGACAAACTATTTCGCAATACAGATATTTATACAATTCTAGCAGATCCCACTACCGACAACATAGAAATTGTAAATAAATTTGTAAATAGCATTAAGATTAAATTGTAAATTAGAAATACAGAGCCAATAGTCCCCGCTGCTAGGTTCATTAAGTTAAGTTATTGATATGTAATTTTACATTACTAATTGATAATAAATAAACAAATAAATAAATATTTTATTCAATTTTGAATTTAAGAAACGTCTACTCTTTAGAGTGCCGTTTTGTAAACTAAACTTACTCTAGCATAAAATCTTATATCTAGGTTTATTTCTCTACGTTGCAATATAATATCTTTCTCACAATGGATATTATATTGCAATTAGTGTAATATTCATTTTCGTGTTTCCACGAGTTCTTGCTAATTATCTTTGAGTTTGTTCATCTGGATGAAATGTGCAATTAGGTAACATATGTTGTGATATACATTATATTCTAATTTGGTTACATATTCCATATTTTATGTTTCTTTGAATTCTTGTTATTTGTTACCTTTTGAGTTTTCTTCTTAATAATATTTCTGTCTGGACAAAATGTATAATTGGGTTATTCCATATTTTTATGTTTCTCTGAATTTTTGTAGTTTGTTAATATACCTTTTGAGTTTTGTTCTTAATAGTATTTCTGTCTAGACAAAATGTGTAATTAGGTTACACATTTTGGTTGATGGGTTTTTGTGTCGTCAAGGATTCTTTGACGTAACACGCGCACAAAGGGTGGTTTTGGAGTGTCCTTAAATGTCAGAGCACAGTGCGACGGAAGTAGAGGAAGTGGATAAGAAAAGGGGGTATGGATGTGCATTGGTATTAAATGCCTGGACATTACAACGATGAGGAAACACATGATCAGGTAGAGTATTCCACATTCGTGTGGTTCCCCTAAAGAATGACTCTCTATGTTTGTTTGTGCGTCTGAAGTTTACTTTCAACGTGAATTGATGTGCATTCTCAGATTGACGGGTATAGCGCGAAAATGTCTGAGGAGGCGGAACACATTCAGCAAGTTCTGTTGAGCAACAACCGTGATAACACCTATAGAAGAGAGATGGGCGTGATACGTTTCGTCTATGTTCTAAAGACGGAATTGATCGACTCACAGCTGGGTTCCCAATAAGTTTCACTGCTCGTTTTTGCATCCTATCGAGCGCGTGTAGCGCAGTTTTGAATGCGCCGGACCACATATGGGAGTTGAACTCAATTTTGGAACGAATATACGCCCTGTAAATAGTGGCCAGGTTGGATGGAGTGAAGTATTTTTTGCATCTCTTAAGGAACCCCATGCTTTAGGCCGCACTTCGTCCATTTAAGAGTCGAATTAAGTCGAGTGCCGAGGATTGATAGTTCCTTGGCTTCGTCGATGGAAGTGCCGTTCATCGACAGTATATTTACTTTGCTGTTCGCCTTTGGCGACAGGAGACAGCACTTAGTTTTTAAGGCATTGAACTCGACTCGGTTAGATGATCCCCATTGATATATCTTGTTGAGGTCGGTATTCAGTGTATTAGTTATGCTTAATAACTGTGTGCTGGTATTGACGTTCGAAAAATTTGGCCGTTATGTTCGTATGAGTATGAGAAACTCAATGTGCTATCATTAGCAAACGAGTGAATTGGCTTGTGGGTAATGGACGAGAGATCATTTATAAAGATGAGGAAGAGAGTGGGTGAGAGTACAGAATCCTGGGGAACACCTGCATTAATTTAATGGGAGACAGATTTGACAGCTTCAAGAACCACTTGGATTGAACGGCCAGGAAGATAGCCTCTTATCCATTGGATCAGGGAATTGTCCACTCCATATGAATTTAATTTTGATAAAAGGGCTGGGTGCCAAACTCTGTGGAAGGCTTTCGATATATCCAGTGCAACAACCTTGCTTTCTCCGTAGTAATGGATGGAATGACTCCACTTTTCGGTAAGGTGCGCCATCAAGTCTCCTGTGGCAGCAACCGTACGCCGACTCTGTTCGCAGCTCCACCCCGAAGCCATAGGAAAATTTTGATTCAAGGTGATGCGAATCTTATTTGCCCATAGCCAATACTATGCATGTGCATGGGTGGAATTTCCTTGAAGGTGATGGGGGTGTTGGGTGATCATCAAGGTGATGAGAATTTTTTGTTTGCTTGTAGGGCATAGATGGAACGTGGGAATTGCAGAATTGCAATTCTAGTTATGATAACTGGGAATGCGTTTAGCAACAGGTATGCATGTGTTATGGTTTCACAGCTACACCGAAAGGATTCCATCGGTTAGAGCAGGAAATTATATTTGATGCTACACCGAATTAATTCTTTCGGTTTAAAGTTAATAAAAGATGTCCCATATGCATGCAGAATTTTGCGTATAGCATACTTGTAGAGTTCTGGCGCAAGACTAATGACCTTGCCCGAAAAAAAAAAAAACAATTCATTATGGAAAATTTAACAAGCCTCAGGACTTGCTAAATAAGGCCAAGACCGGCTTCCGGTTGTAGTGCCGATGATGCATGCATAGTATGGGAATTCTGCGTGTAACAGATTTATTAGGTTAGGGGCTACATGCGTATAGTATACATGTTATATGGAATGTATTGGGAATTTGCGTACCGCAAAGTGTAATATACATGTTATATGTAAATATATGTTACATTATTGGAGTATTAGGTGTTGCATGTATGTAATTATCGAAATATTGGATTTCTGTGTGTAACACACTGCTGAACACCGGATCTACCCTGGAACACATCAACTCCAACGAAGAGATAATATGGGTAGAGGATCAATACACAGCGACCTTAATTGGTGTTTGTTTCGAGGCAGTGTACAGAGTGAACCAATCTGTTCAATTCAACCGCGATCCCGAATCCAGGGTCATATAAAAGCATATTTTGCCACACAATAAAGTTAACAATTAGCGTCTACGAAACAGAAGTTTCACTACTTTTAACAAAAACAGTAAAGCGGATTATCCGCTTAAACATCTAAACACAAGTGTATTTGTGCACAATGATGAGCTTACAGACATCCTTAGAGCTATTAAAAACAAGAATTCTTCTGGAATAGATAGTATTCCAAACATTGTTCTAAAGCATTTGCCTCTTGAAGCAGTGAAGGTTTACACTGTTTTCTTCAACAAAGCTCTATATTACGCATATTATCCAACCCGTTGGGAAACTGCAGTAGTCCATCCCATCCCTAAAAAGGGCAAGGATAGAAGAAACCGCGCCAATTTTGGCTCCATTCGTTTACTTCCAAATATCAGCAAGGTTTTCGAGAAAATTATAGACAAAGTATTGATAAACTGGTCTGATGAAAATGGTATTATTCAGAACAACCAGTTCGGTTTCAAATCGAAACACGCCACCGTTCATTCCGCGACGAAACATGATTCAGACATACAGCGGAACGAGGCAAAGCGACAATGCACAGGAGCCCGTTTGGTTGACTTTGAAAAGCCCTTCGATATCGTATGGTTAGAAGTATTTGTATATAAGTTATCAAATCTAGGTAGGCCCGAATATTTATTATACATTATCTATGATTGATAATGGGTAGACAGTTTGTGGTAATCTCCAACAAGACTTTCATATCAAAAACGGTTTGCAGTAGGGAGCGGTGAATTCTCCCATTCTATTTAACATCTACACTAGTGATCTTATGGATCAATCATGCAATTGCATACGCCGACGTATACGCCTGGAGAAAAGATTAATGCCATCAACAGACTTTTGCCAGATGACTTCAATAGAATCAAACGTTTTTCCTGCAACTGGAAATTAAAGATCAATTTCCAGAAAACAGACGCGATTCTTTTCAGAACGCTCTTGTCCATGGCATCGAGGGATACAAAACGGAATTGGAAGAAATGTAGCACTGTAGGAAGTAATAATTCTCCCCTAATAGTAAAAACGGTAGTTAGATACCTTGGTAGCTGGTTTGATCAGTATCTACACTTTGATAAGCATATATCAGCCGCTCTTTCTGCAGCTAAAACGCATATGATATGACAAGAAGTCTATTCCGTAGTAGTTTTTTGAACTAAAAGGTAAAACTAATTTCATATTCGGCATTCATCCGACCAGTATTGGTGTATGGCTGGCCGGTATGGTATAACATATAGCCACTCTACTTGGAGAAGTTCCGGGTGTTCGGGAGGCAGTGTTTGCGTTCCTGCTTTGGAATGAATAGAACACAAGAGTTGGAACATAAGAATTTCTACTTCAATAAAGTCCTGTACGACAAATCAGGACTACACAGGATAGATAACTTCATAATCAAAATTATCCATGGTCACACTAGAATGACAATGTGCAATGAAAATGATCTTATTTCGGGAGTATTCTATATCAATGGTATGTATCTGGAGAGTGCTATCCGAATGGGTTTATTCCGCCAGAAGCGTTCGTCTTTTTGGATAGAAAAAGAGTTATCCAAGACAAACATGGAGTCCCTATTATCTACCACGCTTTCTGTGGTACCAGAAAAAATGAATTCTCTATGATAGCGATATTTCTAATGTCCCAGATCGGCTGCGTTTCAGTATGGTAATCAGTGAAAGAGATAAATCTAAAAAAGACCGATGTCATTCCAACTGGCGGCGGGTTAGTGATGAAGAGAGGAGTACACTCCCTAAAAATAGTATGCTTTTTAGTTGAAACGCTCCCCCTTTCTCTACCTTCATATTTAGCACAGTGTGATTAATTTTGTTATTTTATAATAGATTTAATCGTTTTGTTTTTAAATGTTTGCTTGTGTTATTGCTCTGGGGACGACGCCTCCTCCGGTGGCCTCTCAGCTTCCTCACTCCTTTGTGGACTGTATTCCGGCTCTGGCCGGCCAAACGATGTATTCGATTAGCGTATCGTATTTCCAGAGCAGGACTCTGCTCTGCCGATGCGCTCGCCTTTTATAGGCCCGCAGCCGTCCTCTCGTTCCCCCATCTCCTGGGTGCTGCTTTCCTTAGTGCCTTCCTGGAACCGGTGCGACCCTGGTCGTTCTTTCCTAGGAACTTGTTGGGTCGGCGCTTGCCTTGCCCCTGCTGGGAAATGCTGTCGACGTGATGCATCGCCAACAGCTTGTTCCAAAAAAAAAGAAAAAAAAAATTAATGATAAGAATAATAATACAATAATAAAAAAAATTATAAAATAGAAAACCTATATGTATATTACGTTACCAAATTACTAAAAGAGGAAGACCTGTTATATACTGATTACACTGTAAACAAACTTATAAAAATCAGTTTACACCAAAAGGCACAAACAAAAAATTAGATATTGTATAATTTAGAGTGCTTGCAAAGAACCAGTAAGTTAACGTAAGAACAATAGTTGTAAAATAGAACGTGTATGTAATATGTATAATTAAAATAAATACCGAGTTCAAATCAAAAATCAAAAAACCGCATCTAACGTAATACATTTTACGTTGCGCATCTTACGTTATGCGTTCGCGTTACATATCTCACGCCACGCGCCTTATGCCAAGCAACTTACGTCACATATATTCCCTTGCGTGCCATAGTTACCATCTTATGTTGCACGTTTTACGTTACGTGTCTTACATATCATACGTATGGGTACATTTGTTTTGTGTATGACGTATGTTATTTTCGGCTCCTCAATAGTATAGTGGTTAGTATACCCGCCTGTCACATGGGAGACCGGGGTTCGATTCCCCGTCGGGGAGCCTCTGGCGCAAGACTAATCACCTCGCCCGGAGAAAAAACAAATCATTATGGAAAATTTAACAAGCCTCAGGACTTGCTAAATAAGGCCAAGACCGGTTCCCGGTTGTAGTGCCGATGATGATGATGTATGTTATTTACGTTACTTTTTTTTACAAATGTTGCATGTGCTGTGTGTTACGATGTGAAGTTTTTTTTTTTTTTATTAGGCTTCTCTCGGAAGAGGCGAACCTATAGCGCCGAGTGGGCGCCCCGAGATGCCATCAAATACCTGTTGCAGTTATTTTTGAACAGTTGCAGGTTGTAACGCTCTGGGAACACTCGCGCGGGAAGGGAATTCCACAGCCTCCCCGCTCTGTAACGGAATGAGTTCTGATACAGCGATGTTCGTGCCGTCGGGAGATGAACCACAAACGGGCGCGATCCGTCGGATTGTCTTGTGGAGCGCATATAAACCGAATTGCGTGGAACAATGCCAAGAATCTCCGAAGAACAGCACCCGTGGTAATATCTGTAAAACAGACAGAGGTCGGTTACGCGCCTTCGATGTGATAGCGACTGTAGTCCCGACGTCAGCGCCGAGTCCCCGATCAGGCGGATCGCTCGTCTCTGTACGCTCTCAAGTAGGTCGAGGGTATGTTTAGGAGCCGAGCTCCAAACATGAGAGCAATATTCGAGCGTGGGTCTAATTTGGGATTTATATAGTAGAAGAAGTTGGGCCGGAGTAAAATATTTCTTGGCTCTAAAAAGATAAGTCAGTTTTGCTGAGGCTGATCTGGCGATACCGGATACGTGTTTATGCCATGATACATTCCCACAGACCGTGACGCCGAGCAATTTCAAACTTTCCCCAGCCTTGAGGGCCCGGCCACTCATCATCAGCTGTGGAACCGATGATCCAGTTTTCTTTGTGAATGTGGTATACTGGGTCTTCGTTGCGTTGAAGTCGACAAGATTGGCCTTTCCCCACTGCAGGACCCTATCTAGATCCCGACTCAGAGAGTCAATCTGTTTACATCTCAGCTGGTGCGACGTTGATGCACCAATCGGCCGTTCACACGAAAAGGAGGAAGCAAGCGTACTATCATCCGCAAAATTAAATCCGTTGTCTCCAACAAATCATTTATGTGAAGCAAGAACAAGGTTGGAGCCAAAATAGAACCTTGGGGCACCCCCGAATTAACAGGATACAGATCCGAACACTCGCCGTCCACAACAACCCGGATCAATCAATTGTCGAGGAAGCTCCTCGTCCTGTCGCAAAGCTCTTGGGAAAGTCCATATGAACGAAGTTTGCTCAGCAATGCCCGGTGCCAGACGCGGTCAGAAGCCTTGGAGATATCGAATGTGACCGCCCTTGAGTCACCATGCCGTTCAATCGCAGATGTCGATATATCGGTTATAAGTGTCAAAAGGTCTTCTGTGGACCGCCTGCCACGGAATCCGTATTGACGATCATGCAGAAGTCCGTTGCACTCCAAATACTTAACTAACTCTGTATTGATGACTTTTTCCATTACCTTAGATAGAACAGACAGTAATGCTATCCGACGGTAATTTTGTGGGAGACACTTTTTTCCTGTCTTTGGGATTGGCTGAACTCGAGCGATTTTCCAACAGGCAGGAAAGGTCCCCCGTGCATAAGATAAGCGGAAGAGTCTGACAAGAATCGGCGATAGTTCTGGAGCACAGTTCATAAGGACTATTGCTGGTATTCCGTCCGGGCCGGTGGCCTTCCTACAATCCAGTTCACGTAGAATGCGTTGAATAGTGCGCGGACGAAATCTCACATCCCGCATGGAAGACTGTACCGGCGAGATCATAGGTGGCTCCAAAAGGCCGGGATCGAGGTTCGAATTCGCCGAAAATAAATTCGCGAACACATTAGCTTTATCCTTTGGATTCGTGACTAACGTCCCGCTGTCTGTCACCAACGGAGGGAAAGGGGGGGGAAGCGAAGTTACTGCTGATAGCTTTTGCCATTGACCAGAAGGAGCGCGAACCAGTTGGCCACCGAAGGAGCTTATTGATCACCCTGTCGTTGTGAGCTTTCTTCGCGGTATTAATCGCCTGGTTGCACGCGTTTCTGATTCTAACAAAATTCGTTCTGTTAACATCGGTGGGATTGGAGCGTCATTGCTTAAAAGCTCTATTTTTTGCCGCTGTAATCAGCTCGCATTTTTTATCAAACCAAAGTTTATCAGTCGAACTTCGTTTGATGGAATGTGGAATATACATCTCCATCCCCAGAAGAATAATCTCTGATACCGACTCCGCGCAAGCGTTAACATCGGAGTTTCCGAAGCACACCTCGGACCATGAAAAGGATACGAAGAAATCTCGCAAATCGTCCTAGTCAGCAGCCCCATACTTCCATACATGACGAGGCTGCCTAGGTCGGTTATTCGCTTGATATGCAAGTGCTTGCGCGGCAGATGCCAAGCAGTGATCTGAGTTCCCAGTGGCGCAGAAACCTCTACGGTATAGATACTCGGTTCGGATGTCAAAAACAGATCCAGGGTGTTCGCATAATCGCCTCGGGCATCCGGCACTCTCGTTGGCTCCCCGAGGAGTTGAGTCAAGTTGTGGCTTACAGCAAACATCTCCGCCAGCCTCCCATCCTCGTCGGTTCTGCTAGAATGTAACAACCAGCCGGAATTCTGCATATTAAAATCGCCAAGAACAACAATTTCAGAAGCTGGGTGGTTGATCTGTATCCAGTCGATGGTATGTGAAAGATGTTCGAAAAATGTCGCAGGTCGATCGTCATTCGGGGAGCGGTAAAGACAACAAAGAAATTTAACGGAATTTCTCAGCACGACCTTCAACCATATGATGTCCATATTATTGGGTTCCAACGCCTCCATCCGCTGGCAAGCCAGATTGGACCGGAGGAAAACGCAAACTCCGCCCTTAAAACGGAATCTCGAATGCAAGTCGTATCCTGAGCAACGAAGATATGTCGAATCAGTTGACGAATCGACCTGGGTCTCAGTTAGGGCAAGGATATCAGGTTTCGTTGTTTGCAAATATTGGTGGACGGCGTTTACATTGGTATTGGTGAAACCGATGCCCCTGATGTCACAAAATGCCGTCACCAGTCGAGCGTGGGCCGAGCCTCGAGAGCGAGCCCGGTTATGCGATGACGAACCTCTTAATGTTCCATTATTTATCATGATATCTGCATGGTGTTCCCCCTGACATAGTCCCCCCCGGAGATCCGAATGGGAGACTAGTTTACCTCCGGAATTCTTTATATCAGAAGGTACCATCATGACTTATCCCCGTGTCAGTCCGGGCCATCAACCACACATCCGAAACACCGTCGAAGATTTCTCTCGTAGGTAAGTAAGATATATTACATAAGTAAGTGAGTGGGTAAGTAAGTTAGTGAGTATGTAAGTAATTAAGTTAGTTAGTAAGTAAGTAAATGAGCAAGTAAGTACGTAAGTAACTAATTAAGTTAGTTAGCAAGTAAGTAAATGGGCAAGTAAGTAAGTAACTAACTAACTAAGTAAGTAAGTAAATAAGTAAGTTAGTCAGTATGTAAGTAAGTAAGTAAGTAAGTAAGTGCAATAAGTAAGTAGTAAGTAAGTAAGTAAGTAAGTAAGTAAGTGAGCAAGTAAGTAAGAAAGTAGGTTAGTAAGTAAGTAAGTAAGTAAGGTCTGAGTCTTCTCCCATTCGCGTTTTTTGTACTTGAAGAGTCTCGTTGTCCCTTTCCGAATTGTCGCATATCTTTCTGCGTTGACTTTATCATATTGTGGCGACTCTAACAGATACACACACAATTCACAAGCAAAATAGTGAAGAGCACCGAACGAAAAATCGAATAAGAAAATACATCAGAGCCGTATCATCATCATCATCATCGGCACTACAACCGGGAACCGGTCTTGGCCTTATTTAGCAAGTCCTGAGGCTTGTTAAATTTTCCATAATGATTTATTTTTTCTGGGCAAGGTCATTAGTCTTGCGCCTCAGAGCCGTATACCAAGCGATAATTCACATCAGTGGAGTATAGTGAAAATTAAAAATCAAATTCTAAAACCGGCCAGTAGCCTGATGGGTAACGCTTAGGTTAAATTTTTGGTGATTCAAACTGTCATAGCGTCAGTTCGAATCACACGTTCTTCTTCACTATTATTTCAAACGCTATAATATCTTTCTAAGTGGATCTCTCTGAGGTGTTTACATTGTTCCATCTTCGCCCTGCACTCATCGTCAAACCAAGGTTTTGACTTAATTGTTTTCTTAAATCCTAATACCTTTGGGCTGTTTGTTTGATTGTGTCTCTGATCGATGGCCATTTAGTGTCCACACTATTGGTTTCCTCTTCCTCACTGCTCCCATTCTCTAGGATGCTAAATCTATTCGTTAGTTCGTCTTGATATTCAGCCCTTTTGCGCAAGTCTTTTAGTTTACGAGTATCAATATCGAACTTTTTGCTCGTTTCCCGTGACTGCCCATGTGGGATTGCTGCGGGCCGACTCCTGATTTCTCCTGACTAGAAGATGATCGGAGTCGCAATCTGCTCCTCTATATGGTCTTACGTCAAGGATATTCGAGTGGTGTCTTTTGTCTATGAGAAAGTGGTCTATTGGGTTCCGCGTTCCGCCGTCGGGTGATATCCATGTGGCTTTATGGATTTGCTTGTCCTTGAATATAATGCTTTTCACTACCAGATCTTTAGACGCTGCGAACATGATTATTCGATTTCCATTCCTTTCCAATTTTCGTATTGAGGTCCCCGGGGAGGATTTTAACATCCAATGATAAGATCCCACCAAATACCTCCTCTAGGATCTCGTAGAACGTGTACTTCGTTTCTTCGTCGGTATATTTTGTTGGGGCGTGTACGTTTATAAATACATAATTGTACCATGGTCCCTGTATTTTTAGCAACGACATTCGGTCATTAATAAATTGCACATCTTTTACATGGGGCATAATCTTCTTGCTTATAATGGAGCCGGTTCCGAGGATATGTGTATCGGTACCTCCACACGCCAGTGTAAATCCGTTGGTTTCGATTACTTGATGTGGGAGTCGGACTTCCTGAAGCCCGACGATGTCTATTTTATATTGTTTCGCGTTTTCTACGACTGCCTGTATCGCCCCTGGTTTATATAACGTTCAAACATTCCACGTGCCGACGCGTATATCTTGCTTTTTCCGTTTTTCCCTACGTCTTATTTTTGCCGAGTCGGTGTTTTCTTGATGATTTTCTCGCTTATGGGTAGTGCCGGCTCATCACACCTACGCCTAATGGGTTTTTCGGGAGATTATTTTTTGTATATTGATTATTCATTTTTGTTCCCACGAGTCTTGGGGTTCCAAATAGTCCACCATATCAGAGCCCCCCTTTGATATTGTAAGGTCAGCTTACTGCTCTGGTTCGACCCGGTGTCAGAGGGGGGCCGTTACAATACAGCCGGTACACCCCTGGCTGCAAACCACCCAATGGGCACGGTGACGCGTAACACCCTGGATTAGGGGTCTGCCTGTCTGACAATGATAGCCCTACTGGAAGCGTATGCATAGCCTGAGTGATGCATTGTAGTTTACGCCCCCGCACCACATCAAGGTTTCTACCAAACGGGGGAACTTATAACCAACGTCTTCTAAATTTATTTAAATCCATATGTAAGACTGGTATCATTCCACAGAAGTGGAAAACCTTCATTGTTATCACTCTAATAAAACTCAGCGGCCAATCTAACACAATCAATAGCTACCGACCGAATTTTATTTCACATTTTCATACGAACCATTTCAACCAGCTATTCGTGGAGCAACCAAATTAGTGGAGAAGAATAAAACACTAATTCGCATAGACAGCTCATCAACGAGCCAGACAAACCAAAACCAAAAATGAAATCAGAATCATCCATCTGATCCAGCATAATTTGATTAATAAGCAAAGTAAAATAAAAATAATGACTTTCTACCAAAAAGAACAATTGTTGCTATCTCCTGCGTCTAGTCAGTGGCATTGCTAGCGAATTATTTACACTTATGAATATAGGTATGCTTTTTCTCACACCTTCAGAGAAGCAATTGAAACAGAATACTTTAACGCTTTGTATTGACTATTGCCCATCAAATCGAATCGAACAGAACAATCACGCAACAGATGTTAAAATCATTTTGCAGTCATGGTTGGCTTCAGTGTCGTATCAGAAATTCACCACCCTGTATTCACCATAGAAGTTGTCAATAAAAAACTCGTTCAAGTAAACGTTTTCTATTGTATGTGAAATTAAGTTGATATATTTATTGAATTGAAAAGGGAATTGGTTTTAAAATGCCGACAGCGGAAGTAGAAGTACCCCCAAAGCTCGATGAAGAGCCCGATCAAGGGGGAAAATCACTTTCGGGGCCAATTATCGGCATCATCTATCCTCCTCCAGAGGTTAGAAGCATCCTTTTTAAACCAGCCATTGTTTGTTCTTTTCTTTTCAGCATATTTAGATAATATTCCTTAACCAAACAAATTATTAGATATTGTTGATAAAACTGCAAGTTTTGTCGCCAGAAATGGACCAGAATTCGAGGCGAGAATCCGCCAAAACGAGTTGGGCAATCCAAAATTTAATTTCCTAAACCCTGGAGATCCTTATCACGCATATTACAGACACAAAGTAAACGAATTCAAGGATGGCAAAGGTAAGTAAGGTGTGTCGCTCAAATCCTCTGATTAAATAAATTTTCAATCGCACAGGAGATGCCGGTCAAGCGTTGGTCCCTGGAATTAAGCAGCTGTCTGTGACAACATCTGCTCAGCAGAAGCAACAAGAGCTTCTTAAGCAAGTTGCTGAGCAGCAATTTATCCCCAAAGAACCACCGCCAGAATTTGAGTTCATCGCCGATCCACCTTCCATTTCTGCTCTAGATTTGTATGTTTGACTCGAACGCGTTCAAAATCGCCCAATAATCTGTTTATCGCCCCCACAGAGATATCGTCAAACTTACAGCGCAATTCGTGGCCAGAAATGGTCGGCAATTTCTTACAAACCTCATGAATCGGGAACAGAGAAATTACCAGTTCGACTTTTTGCGTCCTCAGCACTCACTGTTCCAATACTTCACTAAGCTACTAGAGCAATACACCAAGATCTTAATTCCACCGAAAGATCTAATGTCGAAACTGAAATCCGAAAGCGCTTCTAGCCGTGTAAGTATGAACTTGGTGTTGGACCAGGTGAAATATCGTGCCAATTGGCAGAGACACCAAGAAATCCAAAGACGACGCGAAGAGGAGAAAATCGAGAAAGAACGCGGTAAGTTTTGGGAATGCCGTGAATTTAAGAGTTCTCTTAATATCCATCTATCATTTTAGTGGCCTATGCCCAAATCGATTGGCACGATTTCGTAGTCGTAGAAACTGTTGACTACCAACCTTTTGAAACTGGCAACTTTCCTCCACCAACAACGCCAGAAGAAGTGGGTGCACGAGTCCTCATGGAAGAACGTATGCTGGAGGAAGACGGTGACATTGAGATGCAGATTGAATCAGACGAAGAAGACAGTCATGATGTCGCGCCCGCTGTAAAATTATCCCAGATGGAAAATCGTACCGGAATACACCACAAAAATCTTGGACCAACGACAGCGTTTCCACCATCGAAGAAGGATAACACGCAAGTTCAGGACATGGACGAAGCTTCAAGCGATGAAGACACGCCGCCAGGCAACAATAAGGTGCAACCATCAGTTACCCCGATGTTGCCGCCAACTCATGACAAAGTGGTTGTTAAAAAATATGATCCTAAGCAAACTCAAAAACCAGCCAAACCAAACCCAACAGATGAATTCCTCATATCTCCCATCACTGGAGAGCGGATTCCAGCTTCTAAGGTCGCTGAGCATATGCGCATTGGTCTACTGGATCCAAGATGGGTGGAACAGCGTGACAAACACACTGTTGATAAAATCAACCAAGACACGGTCTATGCAGCCGGCACTGCTATTGAGGCTAGTTTGAAACAATTGGCCGAGCGGCGAACAGATATCTTCGGTGTTGGTGACGAAGAAACGGTAATTGGTAAAAAATTGGGTGAGGAGGAAACTAAAAAGGATGATCGCGTTACATGGGATGGCCATACCTCAAGTGTAGAAGCCGCTACCAGAGCAGCTAGAGCCAACATCACTTTGGAAGATCAGATTCATCAAATTCACAAGGTAGATGTCTGGTACTTGCCTCAAGGGATTATACAACATTTTCGTTTTAGGTTAAAGGTCTTCTACCAGATGAGGAGAAGGAGAAAATTGGTCCGAAACCAGCAGTAAGTAAGTCAATTTTATCTGCTCCGCCTCAGCCTCCGGCTCACAACCCCGTGCCGGTTACGTCCCAATCTAAACCGGTACCAATTGCACCGACTGCTCCTCAATCATCTATGCAACCCATACCTCCACCGGTGCCTGTTATGATGATGCAAATGCGACCACCACCCATGATGCGTAAGTCTTTTCTTTCGAATATGTCACCACTTGACTTATCGTTACGAAGTGGTCCACTTAAGTCCCTTTTAATTATCATAAATAAATAAATATTTTGCAGCTCCTCCATTCCAAGTGGGCTATATGCCTTCCATGCAGCCTGGTGCGCCACAGATCTCACCAGCTCCACCAGTAATAGATCAAGCTAACATAATGCTACCAATTCCGATTCCTGTTGAAGAAGAACCGCCGAATAAGAAGCTTCGTTCTGAAGACCATCTCATTCCAGAGGCTCAATTCATAGCAATGCACAAGGTAAATAAAACTCAAAGGTTTCTCTTCCTGTCTGACATTTAACGGTACGACATTTTATGTAGAGTCCCATCACCATCCAAGTCCAAATTCCGAACGTAGCCGATAAATCTGAGTGGAAATTAAATGGGCAGACAATTGCAATCACCTTGGCATTAACTGACAACGTGTCCAGCTTGAAATCAAAAATACAAGATGAGACGGGAATGCCTCCAGCTAAACAGAAGATTTCCTACGAGGTAAAATTTAATAAATACCAATAAGACTAGCAACAGCAATCGCTCGTTTCTTTGACTCCAGGGAATGTTTTTCAAGGACAACAATACAATGGCGTTTTATAATTTACTCAATGGAACAACTGTTTACTTGCAAATCAAAGAGAGAGGTGGACGTAAAAAGTAAATTCTTCCCGTTCTTAGAACTCACTCCAGCGAAAAAAAAATGCGAAGATCATTCACCAAGGAATATATGTACCCAACACAGCAGGATAATCTGTGAAGCTATTGGAAAGTGGTTATTTTAAATAAATCTTGTGTACTCTATTTCAAATTATTTTTCTGGAATTTCTTCAATTTAAACATTGAAATGAATTCTTTCTTCCGATTAGCCTTGATCCAAATAAACACTGGTGTTCTTCAGGGTTCCAATAAGTCATGATCTTGTTCTCCATTTTTATAGATCACCTCTCGTCACAGAACCCAAAGCGCTCCTCTGTCTCATACTCATTCGACCAAACACTTCGGTCTTGATAACATCAAATATATTTTACTGGACTTCATTATTAATCAGCAAATTAAGCCCAATTCATTGCTTTCAGATTTCTTCAGGACATATAAATGATAAACGTCCAACTGAGTTAAATTCAGCGCCCCGAAGACCAATTACTATTTCTTGTCATCCCAAGGATATCCCTGAGCAAGCGAACTGCTCATGAATGGTGCCTTTCAATTCTTGGCACTGCACTTAATTTAAAAAAAAAATTAAAAATTACATGCACACGCCAACGAACCTTCAAAAGACACAGATCGTCCACTCGTCCGCTTACATCCCAATTATCTTTCCGCAGTACGCGTACAAGCAGGTATACCTGAACAATATAATACATCTCCCTTCCCACGTCGGGTTTTGTTTTATGAACAGTGCCAGTGAGTGTGAATAGACAAAAACTAGTGGCACAATGGCCCGCGGGCCAAATATGAGTGGTAACCGGTTTCGGGATCTTGCCGAGGACGTAGATTTCGAAATACGCAAAAAGAAAATAAAAGGAACACTTCCGAGAATCGAGGAACATTTTCCAAATTTACCGATGACATCAGTAAAAAATCAGAAATTTTTAATTATCACGGCCAAACAAAGTGATAAACCCATCTCGTCGCTTAATCCATTTGGAATAAAAAAAAGTGATAGATGATATTAGTCGAGAATATGAACAAATTACGATCTTACGCGACGGAAACTTATTAGTGAAAGTTAACTCATCAAAAACCGCGGACCGGTTCCTAAAAACAACTAATTTAGGCAATGTGTGACTCCAACATTGCCATTCCTAAGATCGGATCACCCATTTATATTGGATACTGATGGAAGTAACACAGACATCGAATCAGTGTTGTCACAGGAAGTCGATGGTGAAGAGAGAGTTGTCGCATATTATAGTCGAGTTCTATCTAAGCCAGAGAGAAAATACTGCGCAACAAGAACGGAACTGCTGGCTGCCGTAGAAGCCGTTAAGAATTTCCATAAGTACCTCTACGGACGTCGATGCCACCTCGGACGGATCATGCCGCCCTGAAATGGTTGTTACATTTTAAGAATCCGGAAGGACAAATAGCTCGATGGATCGAACGACTTCAAACGTACGAATTCCAAATTTCCCACCGTCAAGGGAGGGTGCATAATAACGCTGATGCTCTATCAAGAAGACCATGTAAACCAGATTGTGAACATTGTCATAGAGCGGAAGAAAAACAAGAGGCGTACGACCTTCGAAATGTACAAGTAGAAGTACTAGATGGGTGGACGAGTGATGCTATACGCGCAGCTCAACTTCAGGATGAAGATATGTCGCTAATCCTGGAACACAAACAAAAGAACGAGAAGCCAACTTGGAACAATGTTTCCGACAAGAGTGGAACAGTTAAAGCATATTGGGCACAATGGAATTCTAAAGCGTAAATGGGAAGCCGCGAACGGAAAATCCCATCGAATTCAGATTCTAGTCCCACCATCAAATGTGAAGGATGTACTAACAGAAATGAACAACGGGGCCTCCGGTGGACATCTGGGAGTTAATAAGACACTCAAAATTGCGATCTCGATTCTACAGGCTTCACATGAGAGATGACGTCGAGTCTTGGTGTAGGAAGTGCACAACTTACACTGCGTCCAAGGGACCAACAGCAAAACCAAGGAGCGCCATGAAGCAGTACAACGTGGGTGCCCCTTTCGAGCGAATTGCGATTGATATCTCAGGACCATTTCCAAAAACAAACGACAACAACAAATACATGTCGGTCATCGTGGATTACTTCAGCAAGTGGGTGGAAGTCCTTCCAATTCCAAACCAGAAAGCAACAACCGCCATTGAGCAGCTTATCAATAATTCATCAATCAATAAAAAACCAGGACCACACCCTTATATCCGCAGTCAGACGGAATGGTCGAAAGGTTCAAGCGAACAATAAAAGAGCATTGATCGAAGGTCGTTAGTGATCACCAAGGAGATTGGAACAAATATATACAAACCCCGGTATTGGAGGTCAAACTCCTCCCGATAAACTCACAAAAGTGAATAATAAAGTGCTAGACAAATCCATAATGTGTTCAAACACTAACTTTTGCCAACCACTTCAAAGTCTGATGGAGGACTCACCTGAAATGGATTCGACCAACGTCGATCAGTGCGCAGAAGCTACTAAAGAAACCGTTCCGCCAATTGTGGTGTTAAAATCATCTAGTGCTAAAGTGCGTAATATTTTGAGTAACATTAAAATAGACAACTACCTAATTAAAAACATATCGCTTGGACAAAAAATATGTGCCCCAACAATTGACATATATAACAAAATTAGAGCTGAACTCTTACGGTTAAAATGTGAGTTTTTTACCCACTCGCGTAAGGAAAATCGTCCATTAAAGGTAGTGCTGTCCGGATTAGACTTGATTAGTAACGATATAGTGAAAAATGAACTAATTGCACTCGGGTTTAAGTGCCTAGATGTTAAAACCATCACATTAAATTCGTCAACAAAAGCCCTGTACAAACACTACTTGTACATCGTCTACATTCAACGCAGTACTATAAAACTAAATGAACTCAATAGTAACTTCTCCACATTGTTCAAAACCATCGTTCGCTGGGACTTCAAAAAACATCATCCAGGTAAGGTCACACAATTGCCAGCTTTACGGCCACGGCTCGATGCATTGTCACATTAATAGCTTCTGTGCAATCTGTTCGGGAAACCACAAAACATCCGACTGCAAAACGAATGAGGTCATCAAGTGTGCAAATTGTAGTGGGCCACATAAATCCACCGATCCAGAATGCATAAGCCGAAAGCAGTACATAGACATTCGCCGCAAATTATCCCCACGTGGACGTGGTACAGGAAATACAACGTTCCTACAGCCTCCGAGTGACAAACAGCAGCCACTGCTCGACCGATTATCCATTGATAATTTTCCTCCACTACACCGATCTGTGCGTCAACCTTCACTTCCTTCATCCACTTGGGCTTCTGGCCTCCATCAAACCCAGCAACCGTCCAACAGTGATACGACACACACGAAGAAAAATCCGTCTGACACTATAACTAATGACAACTTGTTCTCATTGAGCGAGATAAACTCTCTTCTTAATGAAGTTGTAACCAAGCTTAGTGCTTGTCACACCAAATCTGACCAATTTAACGTCATTACTTCATTAGCTATTAAGTATCTATATTCGGAAAAATCATGTTAAGAAACTCTGAGCATCATAACTTGGAATGCGAGAAGCATCAAGAACAAACGACATGCATTTTTTAACTTCTTGATAAATTTGAATATTGGTATTGCACTTGTTTCAGAAACCTGGCTCAAACAAAACATTTCTTTCTCTCATCAAAATTACAGATGTTTTCGCCTAGACAGGGTACATGCTAGAGGTGGAGGTGTCGCCATTGTTGTGAAAAAATGTATACAACATACCTTGCGTCCTTCATTGCACCTTAAGTTAATTGAGGAAATTAGTATAGATGTAACATTAAGCGATAACTCCAAGGTGAGTATTTTTTCGGTCTATTTCCCTGGAGGATATGGAAACATTGAGAAATCTACTTACTTTAAGCGGGATCTGCAAAAATTGTATAGAGTCAACACTCGAAACAAGGTAATTATTGGTGGTGATCTAAACTGCAGACATCAGTCGTGGAATTGTCTTAGGGCAAACTGCTGGCGTAACATTTTACTAGATGTTACTGAATCCAGCCCAAGTTTTTCCATACTTTATCCACTTCTCCCCACCTATATCCCAGCGAGTGCTAACAAGAACCCCTCAACTCTTGATCTATATATCACTAATATTCCAAATTACTGCACAGTACCATTAACTCTAAATGCGTTAAGTTCAGACCACCTTCCGATCAGCCTCACAGTGAATCATACAGTATCTG
Source organism: Microdon myrmicae (assembly GCA_963931805.1). Taxonomy (NCBI): domain Eukaryota; kingdom Metazoa; phylum Arthropoda; class Insecta; order Diptera; family Syrphidae; genus Microdon; species Microdon myrmicae. The sequence goes on from OZ007499.1 coordinate 118,185,238, forward strand.
TAAATCGTGCCAGTTTATACCACAACTATTCCGCCACCAACTAGAATTGTTATAAATCATATATAAACACGAAGTTGGTTCTAGGTGATACCAGCCTAAATTCTATAACCTGCAGCGAGCACATTGATATCCTATGTAACAATTTTGTTTCTGTCATCAATAGCGCGGCCGATCTTGCGATACCTAAATGTCCCACTGCTCCAGTTGATAAGGCACCGCTTCCTGAAAATATCTTACATCTGATTAGGCTACGAAACTCTGAAAGTAGAAAATGGCTTCGTTAAAGAATCGATTGTTTTCTAGTTAATGTTAAAGTTTTAAATAATATTGTGACGCATATGACAATCAGTATTAGAATATTCTAGAGAGTCCGAAACAGAGTACTAGAATATTCTATAAAGTAATGGAAAACTGGAGACTAGGAACAGTAGAACATTCAAGGCAATGGAACGGACGGAAACGAAACGCTGAAACAGTATAAATACGCCGCACACCGAGCATAGTGACGAGTATGAAGTAGGAAGTGAAACAAGCGATTGCTGATGAGTAAGAAGTAGAACGTGAAACAAGCGATAAGTCTCGAGCGAGAAGTAAGCAGTAAAATACGCGATAATTAAGAAAGTGTTTACAAAGAAAACGTTAAGTGTACGGTAAAAAGTAATGATTGTTATTGCGGATTAATAAAATGTCACAATCGATTTAGCGGCTCTTATTTATTTACAAATAATTAATCCAGCGAACCCTAAGCTCTCTACAATATCATTAAAAAAGAAATCTCAGCATATATAAACAAGTGTTGGAATAAACACCTGTCCTCTCTTGATAAAGCAAGCAAACCGTTCTGGAAAATATCAAAAATTATGAAAAAGAGAGGGTCAGGTATTCCTCCGTTTAAAGTTCACGACAAGTTGTTTATTTCTTCAGTGGAGAAATCGAACCTACTTGCTAACACGTTTAGTAAGAACCACTCCATATCTATGCATCTAAGCGGCGCGTATACTGAAGCTGAAGTTGCTAACACTATCCATGTACTTTCTCAAACACCAGCTGAAAGTACTTACGCAACTAATATCAGCAAAGTTAAAGAATTGATAAAAAAAATCGAAATCAAAAAAGGCTGCGGGTCTCGATAATATTAACAACAAATTAATCAAAGCACTTCCACCTGCTGCAAGTAACTATTTAACGTTTATTTTCAACGCTTGTCTTAAGAATTGTTATTTTCCGGACTGTTGGAAAACAGCAAAAGTAATACCTATCCCAAAACCCGGCAAACCGAAGAACAGCCCCGAAAGCTACAGACCTATTAGTCTACTTAGCTGTCTAAGTAAGCTCTTAGAAAAAAATCATTAAGGAAAGGATTGATCGTTTTGTGGAAGACAATAACATCTTACCAAACTTTCAGTTCGGTTTCCGTAGTGGTCACAGCACAATCCACCAAGTCTGGCGCATTAAAACCCACATAGCTGGTAAATTCATCGACAAGGAGTCAACGGGACTGGTTCTTCTAGACATCGAAAAAGCCTTTGATACGGTATGGCACGATGCCTTGATTTATAAGCGACTGAAGCTTAAGCTGCCAATGCCGCTTATCAAAATTATCCAGAGCTTTCTTCATTCGAGAAAATATGTTGTGAGTATAGGAACCGACATATCCTCTACTCACCAAATCCACTATGGTGTACCCCAAGGCTCGGTCCTTGGTCCCATATTATTCACATTGTTTGTCGCAGATTTACCATGTCTAGGTGAAAACATTCAGGTAGCTATGTTTGCCGATGATACGGCCATTTTATCTTCGGGTGCCTTTTTCACTAACGTCTACAACTCTTTGCAAGCAGTTCTTGACAAACTAGCAGTATATTACAGGAAATGGAAAATAAAAATAAATGGTAATAAAACACAAGCTGTCTGGTTTTCGAGATGTAGGAAACACTGCTACCTACCAAATGGCACTAAGCTCAGTATGTGTGCAGTTGATATTGATTGGTCCGAAGACTGTAGATATCTAGGTATTATTCTAGATAAAAAACTTATCTTTCAAAAACACATCACTACCACAATTGACAAAATAAACAAAGTCGTAAGAGTTATATCAAAGTCAAAGCTTAGCATCGAAAATAAAATTATAATTTTCAAAACCATTTTTCAAGCTATACTCCTGTACGGCGCCTCTGTATGGAGTAATTGTGTTCGCACACACAAAATTAAATTGCAAAGGTGTCAAAATATAATATTGAAAATGTTGCTGAATTTGCCATGGCATTATTCGACACATGGACTACATGAAAACGCTAACGTTAAACCGGTAAAGTTCCTTATTGACAAAATCAATCGAAACTTCTTCGTCAATTGTTCTCTTGCTGACAATGTTCTCGTTTCCCATCTTGCGTTATCCTAAACCACTACATATGTACTCTGTCCATGAAAATTATATCGAGGTCATTATTATATAAAATAACCGGAAACCTGTCTTAAGTCTTAAGATTCAAATTAGGATTTTTTCTTGTAGTTTTCCCTTAATTTATTATTTATTATTCATTAAAAATGTGCTATTGTCATTATATAGATTTAAGATTATAGTTGTAAAGGAATTGCTCTCCTAAATCTCTTAAATACTAGTTGTAAAATATTGTGACGCATGTGACAGTCAGTACTGGAATATTCGGGAAAGTCCAAAACTAAGTACTAGAATATTATATAAAGTACTGGGAAACTGGAGACTATGGATAATAGAACATTCAAGATTATGGAACGGACGGAAACGAAATACCGAATCAGAATGTAGGGAAACGGTATAAATACGTCGCAGACAGCTCAAGTAGACAAGTAGAGAGTAAGAAGTAGGAAGTGAAGCAAGCGATAAGTCTCGAGTGAGAAGTAAGCAGTGAAGAAGTAAAAGACGCGATAAGTACGGAAGCGATAAGTAAAGAAATCGTTAAGTGTACGGTATAAGTAAGGGTTGTTATTAACGGATTAATAAAGTGTTATATTAATTCAAAATCGATTTAACGGCTCTTATTTGTTCAAAATAATTAATCCATCGAACCCTAAGCTCGCTATATATTATATTATCTCATCATCATCGGCACTACAACCGGGAGCTGGTCTTGGCCTTATTTAGCAAGTCCTGAGGCTTGTTAAATTTTCCATAATGATTTGTTTTTTTTTTTCGGGCAAGGTCTTGCGCCAGAGACTCCCCGACGGGGTATCGAACCCCGGTCTCCCGCGTGATAGGCGGGTATACTAACCACTATACTATCGAGGAGCCCACCATATTATCTACCAAATAAAAATTGAATTGAATTGTAACCAACAAGATATATGCGTGCCCAACTGGTTCACGTCCCCTCTGGTGGAAGCAAACGGTTATTATAGTAATAATTTTAGTTCTTCCACTTTCCATTGTTAGTAACAGAGGGCGGTACACTAGTCACGAATTCAAAATATAAAACCAATATTTCGTGAATTTTTTTACGCTTTTTCGACCCTGGTGCTGGCTGCTGAGAGTCTATTTATTGTTTACTTATTTATTCGGCTTAATTCAAGCTTAATTACAATAAATATAATACCTTAAACTTAAAACTAAAGTAGTAATTAAAAAAGAAAAAAAAAGAAAAGAAAGATATATATATATATATATATATATATATATATATATATATATATAATTAAAAAAACATATAATTAAAAAAACATATACTTAAAAAAAACAATGAAAAAAAAACAAGGAAGGAGAAGAGGACTTCGCGGTAGGGGAGGTAAGGGGCTGGAGGAGAGCGTGTGTATGTGGCGGTGGCAAATGGGGCGTATATGAGACAGCGAACAGTGAACGGCATATGTATTAGAATGTGTACGGGTTGCGAGGGGATAGACAAGGCAAGGTCAGGAGGGGAAAGAGAGAAGACAGAGTTTGGGTGCAGTAGATGTAAGGTGGAAACCGAAGGAGGTAGGGTAAGAGTTTGCCCACCTCGGCATTCGCGAAATGGGTTCATTAGAGCCGTAAGAAATGTGGTGGGTGAGCAGATAGAAGAGATGAGGGTTTCACAGGTTACGGGGGTTAGTGTGAAGTGCAATGATGGAGAGCAAGCTTGGGCAGTTGATTGTGCCAGAAAGGAGACGGTGGATGAAAAGGATATCTGCATGAGTTCTGCGCTCCTCAAGCGTGTTGAGGATAATCAGATGGAGCCGGCTTGTGTATGAGGGAGAAACCGAGGATTCACCCAGTTCAGTCCGTGGAGAGTAAAACGCAGAAAACGACGTTGCACGCTTTCGATTCTGCGGATATGGGACCAGTAGTGTGGAGACCAGACCTGACTGGCGTATTCAAGAAGGGGGCGGACGAAGGCTATGTAGAGAGAACGGGAAACGTAAGGATTAGAGAATTCTTTAGACCAGCGTTTCACAAACCCAAACGCAGAGCTGGTCTTAAGAATAATATCATCAATATGCGGGATGAAGCTAAGCTCCCTGTCAAATAAGATCCGAGGTCACGTATCGACGATACAGATGATATCTGCTGGTTTAGCAGGAAGTAAGGACGAGGGGGGGGGGGGCATTTGCGGGAGAAGGTGATGGAGTGACATTTGACAACGTTAGTTCAAGGCAGTTATTGCGGCACCAAGTTGAGAAGCTGTCGAGATCCGTTTGGAGAAGTGAGGAGTCGAGAGGAGAGATGATCGTTTTGTAGAGTTTGGCGTCGTCCGCATAGAGGGAGATGGATGAGTATTTAATAATGGAGTCAACGACATTGATGGTAAGGATAAATAGAAGGGGACTTAGATGACTGCCTTGCGGAACCCCCGATGTGGGAAGAAAAGGATTGGAAAGGGAGTATCTGAATTTGACACGGTAGGATCGATCTTTCAGATAAGAAGATAACCAGTTGATCAATAAGGGCTCGAAACCTAGGGAAGGCAGCTTTAAAAGGATGAGATTATGGTAGATTTTGTCAAAGGCCTTGCTGAAATCTGTGGTGATTACATCGACTTCGTCTTGCCATTCTCTAAGGCACGGAGAGTATGGGATGAGAACTCGATCAGATTGGTTGTGGTCGACCTACTCGAAAGGAAACCATGCTGGTTGGGTGAGATGATGGATTTACAACGGAAAGATAACGCGTTGTAAAGAATCCCTTCGAACAGTTTAGGGATTTGAGACAGTTTGGCGATGGGACGGTAGTTGTTTATATCGTTTTTAGGTCCCTTTTATGTATGGGGGTGACATAGGAGGCGAGGCGCAAGGCTAATAACCTTGTCCGTAAAAATAAATTATTGTGGAAAATTTAACAAACCTCAAGACTTGCTAAATAAGGCCAAGACCAGATCCCGGTTGTAGTACCGATGATGATGATGTGACATAGGAAGATTTCCAGATACTAGGGAAGATACCTTGTGAAAAGGATAGATTGAATATCTTTGATATCGGGAGAGAAAGAGAAGAGGAGCATTTCTTTAAAAATACAGCTAGGAGTCCATCGGGTCCAGGCCTGAACTCGTCTTTGAGTAAGTTTAATTTCTCCGCAACTACGTGATGCTGAATAATTTGAGCGGTGAAGGGGCCGAGGGAGAATTCGGGCAAGTCTTTGAAGTAAGACGGATTGGGCTCGAAGGAGATGTCTGTGAAGGATTTATTGAAAAACGAAGCGAATAGATTGGCAATAGTTAGGGAGTCGGTTGTAGTCGCGCCATAAGAAAGGGAGTTGGGATAGGCGTCGCATTTACGCTTGTAATTTGTAAAGTGGAAAAAATATTTGGGGTCATTGATCAAATTGGATTGTGTTTTTGTGAGGTAGTTGGTGTAGAGGGAGTTGTAGAGCTCGGAAAATTTATAAAAGGAACCGAAATAGTTGGAGTAGTTTTGCAAGGAACGCGTTCTGAGGAAAATGTTCCACAAGTTATTTCTCTTGTTCCGAGCAGTGCGGAGTGTGCAGTTGTACCGTGGCGGTGATGAAACCGATGACCTGTGACGAGAATAGGGGGCATATACAGCGATGGCATGGTAGATCTCCTTATAGAGGGTGGTAGTAGCTTCTTCTGGCCCCAGATGATCAAAGCGAAACGCTGTTTTGCTAAGCTGCTCATTTAGAAGGCGGAAGTTAGCTTTGTGGAAGTTGTAGGAAAAGCTGTCGTGAGGTAGAGACGGCTGGGTTTAATGATCAATAGCAGCAGGGGTGGTAATTATCAATGTCAGAGAGGGCGTGTGGACTACAACAGATGACTAGTGTGGGTCCGTTGTGAACACGAGGTTCAGTTGTCTCCCCATATGATTTGGGACATCGCTTATTTGATGGAGGCATGAGTTGATGAGATTGTTTATAAAAATACGTTCCTTGGAACTGTGGGGGGTGAAGTATTGTGCACCGGCGTACGGCGCTGATTCACTTCATTCCCCACCACGAATCGAAAGTTCCACCGCAGCAAGCTGTTCACCAGAAAAGCAATCACCTGGACAAATAAAACACCAGCATATGTTTTTCGAAGTTAGTTCTTTAATTTCATTATTTTTATTGATCCATAAATCTTACTGCGCTTAATTAGATTACAAAAACAAAATAATTACACCATGGATAAAACGGACGCACAGAAACAAAGTATAAGACATTAAACTTTTTTTTTAATTAAAAGCGCGCTTTCTCGACTCGACTTATGATTATTCGCGTCCCCGTGCGCACCGGGGAGCGAGAGTGGAAAAAACGATCGTCGCGATCGGTGGTTAGATTTAGACTCGGCGATATCAATTCGCTGGCAAAGGAAATTCGGCCAGAGGTACTGGCTCTCTTAAATTAGGGATGCATTTTCTATCCCACGAGAAACGTAAAGTCTCTCTTTGGGGGTAGGTAACCAGATCTCATAGAGAAGATCGTAGTGGTACCCATGTATGTGTGAACATTGGTTCTTTCATAGGACAAAGCCATGAGAACGAATCTGAAAACAAAGAAAGCGAATAATGTGCATCAATGAGATGTGAGTTCGACTAAGTAAACAAGCCGTATCTCATTGGTTACTAATGGGTTTCTGCTTGCTCATGCCGTTAGGTCATGAGAAGCGGATCCAGAAATATGGGAAGACAAAGAGATCGTGTAGATCATTGTCTATGATGTAATGATAGCCGCAATGTATCAGGCACGTGGTGCTAATTGGTTTTAGCTTATTTACAGGGAATTGGTGTTTATGGCATCCCTGCCAAGGGTCAGTACACAATTCCTATTTGCATTGCCTATGGTATAGGATTTGGTTTCGTCGTTGATTGCGCTAATTGTGTGCAGCTGCGTTGGATTGTTTATCGTATGGAGAAAAGGTCACCAGCCAATGTGTATGGAAAGGAATTTGTAGTACACATGATGAGGCTGGGAATAGGCGACACGATGTTTATTATCCCTGTTATGATGGTTACATTATATGTGAACCAAATTGTTTTTCAGGAATTCGTCTAGGGAAAATGCATATGATAAGATTGGGATTTACCTGGCAACCGAAGGTGCCGAATTGGCTTTGGATTTATGATCCGACAAGTTTGGACAGAATTCTTGTAGGGAATTTTGGATGCGAATTAATGCATGAAGGTAAGAATTCTCTCCCAGGAGCTTCAGATAAGTACAGTAGATAGATTTGATGCGTGAAGCATTTGCAGGTGCTAATGCGATTGCATTAGCAGACAACTATGGAAGTTGGGTTGTAGTTATGGGGGTTCTTCGGGAAGTATACAGTGGGGTTTGGCGGAACGGCCACAGAACTAGTGGGGTTTGAGACGTAGAAGGCTTGTTCGTCAGCCAATGTCCATCGGAGATGGGGGAGGTTAAAATCGCCAAGAACGACGATATCGTCTATGGAGGTGCTCAACTCGGTTAGGTTATCTACTGCTTCTATTGCGAGTTCGTATGACACGATGGGTCGTGAAGGAGGTATATAGAAGCAGATAATGAAAAGAGACTAAGGGCGCTTGTCGATCACCTGTGATTGCGCGCTACAATCTTCAATACATTGGCGGATAAATGCTATTCAACGCAAGCTCCTTGAACTCGACTGCAAAAAAATAACCGAACTGGATAGAATACCAGCAAGAGTCATTAAAAAATGTTCACCAGGACTTTCATCGGTTCTTAGCAAAAGTGTTTTAGATATTTTGTGCACAGAAAATTGTATCTACTTGTTGGAAAGCAGCTTGAATCCAATCAATTCCACAGAAAATGTGTCTCCCACAAAATTGTCGCCCAAAAGCTTGTCCTAGATAATGGAAAAAAGTGCCAACACCAATTTGGTTAAATATCTGGAATGCAACGCACCCCTAACTGATAACCAATAGGGATTTCGCAATTTCGATCCTTTTAAGGTTTGTAACAGACATCTGGACACATGTGATAGACCACGAAGACTGTTCGTCGGAGATTCGTGGCATCGTAAGTCAAATCACGTACTACAACGATACTTCATTTTCTAATGTTTTTATTTAACATTTTTACTGATGTTATTAAATATGGAAAACAATTGAATTAAGCTTGTATAATCATCCAAATATAACAATAATTAGTTAACAGAAAAAATACGATGAAATGCACTTTAGGCTTACATATAAAAAAATTTGGTCAAGTTCACCGGCTGCATAAATTCTACACGGTCGTTCTAAATCACAGGTTAATCAATATTTAAATGTACAGCTCAAGCAATATCAGAAATATCAAATGTATTATATATAAAAATATCGCCAGTGTTTACTTTAAACTTACTTTTAAAAAATTATATTAATATTTGACCCTAAAAAATATATCGTTCTAAATTTAGCTACTATGGGAATGTTGCTGCCATTGATAGTGTGAACCTTTTAATGAAACGTTTATTACTCTCTTTCCACCAGAAGCCTGGCCATTGCACGGTATCTAGTCATCATTTGAGTGTAAATCTCTGCACTATCCTTACTAGGATCGCAGAATTTTTGCAAATGATTGGGAATATATTGCACAATGTAGTCTCTATATGCTTCAGGTTCTAAATTGTCGTCGGCACACTGCACCAAATACAGTGAATATTTTGCGCGATAGGCTGCTCCTAAGACAGCGGCTTCATTCTCTCTCTAGAACACAAAAAAGATTCGTATTAAATGAGGGAAAAATGTTAAATTATATGGATTAGGTTATTTTGGAACAACAAACCTGGATATAAACAGGTGCGTTAAATACATCGGATATAACTTGAAGAATCGACTTGTTCACAGAAGCGCCTCCTGTGGCGATGATTTTCGTACGTTCACCTGAAATAGATACAAAAAAGAAGCGGTTTTACCAAACATAACAAAATACTCAAGTTAGACTTCATCATCATCATCATCGGCACTACAACCGGGATCCGGTCTTGGCCTTATTTACCAAGTCTCGAGACTTGTTAAATTTTCCATAATAATTTATTTTTACGTGCAAGGTTATTAGCCTTGCGCCGAACAAGTTAGACTTACCGAAGTGAAAACCCATATCAGAGGCTACGGCCCTCCTATGCAACATTTGACCCTCAATCAAAGCTCGGATTTCGGTCTGGGGCGATCCAAATCTAAAACAAATGTTCGTTACTATTCGGCCAACTAAGAACGTAGTCTTTCCTACTTTATTACACCTTGTGCAGCGTCCACACACGCTTCAGAATGTGCTTTGTTCCATCGGAGAATTCCTTTAGCCGGCGGTATTATTTCGAGGGAATGGAAGTGTAGAGCCATGTTGCCATAGTTTCCACGGGGGGTGGAGTCTAGAAGTTCGGAGAAATTATTCCAATTATCATTGGCTTCTACACGTTTAACTATATCCCGAACAAGAGACCCATTCCGGAAGCTAAAACACCGGTTAGTCGTTAAAATAAAACCAATCATCATGAGATATGTACATATACTCACCACAGAAGTCCCATATATTGATGAGGAACAGTTGGATGACATAGGACATGCCCTTCTTCTAAACGCGCGGGTTCATCAAGACCCATCATTATTGTGTCACTTGTTCCCAGAGAGATAACAAGCCAATCTTTTTCTATCAACATTCCAGACAACGCAGACGGATTATCTCCGGTGAATGCAGACACTTTACATTCAGCAGGAAATCCATAACGTTGAACAAAAAATCGAGCTACATTCCCCAGGATTGTGCAGGTTTCAATAGGAACACCAAGTCGGTCATCTAACTCCGGAGCGCATGCGTTTAAACATGCTGCAGACCAAGTCTTCTTAGTGATATCAAATAAATTCATTCCAGAAGCATCGGCATAATCAATAGGAGCTACTGAACCTAAAAATATTGACGCCAGGAAGCTACTAACTAGTGATATGCGTTGAGAGTCTTCATATGCATGTGTTCGTGTCTGATAGATTTTTCTTATCTGCGGTCCAGTAAATCGAGGGTAACACTTTGATCCAGTTATTGAAACCATTTCATTTCTACCCCCGATTGCTACTTCCATTTCCATGCATTGATTTTCTGTTGATCCATCCATCCAAATTGGAGTGCGAGTTAAGGCAAATGCTGAATCATCGATTTGAACGTGTAGGAACTTATCTGGATCAAGATTTTGTAACGCATCGATTCCGCGACGTGACCAATACAGGGAACCATGTTGCTAATGATAAAATTTGATGGGCATGGATAACATTCGAGATAACATACAATGTACCTGTGCTGAACCACCAATGGCTGCAACGGTGGTGAAGTCTGCGCCTTGTACAATGAGCCGATCCATGACTATGTCAATGGCCTTCACCCACATTGTTGGTTGTACATAAAACCTTTTTTGTATGATTGGTATTTTATATAGTCTAAGCATTCATGCGGAGTAGGCTTACTCATTCTTGTTGGTTCCAGCGTTAATCCCGCCTGTTGTCCGAAACTCTGGTAAGTCCGTATCGAATTTAACTTCGGCTGAGGCCAACACCTTCAGTGTATCTGATAGCTGCACCGCTTTCAGCTGAAAAGTGTAAACAAATATGTTCAATGACTTTTAGGAAATATACTACATTGTCTCGAGATATCTTAATTGTAAAAGCTCTTTTATATAGACTTGCTTATTTTCTGATTAATTATCGTTTTATGAGAAGATCGCGATCTTTGCAGAAGCAGACAGTGGCGTAAAATGTAGCTTAATCTTAGATTCAAATTATAGAAGTTGTACGCGCTTTATCAGTCAGTTCAAATTGATCCAACAGCTGGCTGCAGTCGATAACAGAAACTCCTGACAACGCATCTGCACAAGGAACCGAAACATAAGCACTCACCCGCGGTCACCCAACACCTTGCTGCAGTCAATAATAGAAACTCCTGACGACGTGAAGGATGTAGTACAAGGTGGCGCAAAATAAATCACCCTATCGGAAGATGTTATAATTATTGCAAATGACGTCGTACGTCAATCATATTTGACATTTGTGAACTAGACAGCTGCAATATACAAACAGACAAGCAATGGAGCGCTATACTCCTCAAGAGCGTGGAATGATTGTGTCGATTTTTTTTTAACAATAATTGGTCAGTGGTGTTAGCGAACATCATCATGAACGACGAGGCGCATTTCCACTTAAGCGGTAACGTCAATAAGCAAAATCTTCGTTTCTGGAGCACTGAAAATCCGCGTGTGATGCCCGAAGAGCCATTACATCCACTCAAAGCCACTGAGTGGCGCGGCGTTCACCCAGGAGGAGTGATTGGGCGGTATTTTTCTGAGGACGCCATCGGCAATACAGTCACTGTTACTGGCGAACGCTACATGATAAACAACTTCTTACTGCCGGTGAACAAATGGTTCCAACAAGACGGTGCAACCGCACACACAGCACAAGCCACAATGGATATTGTGAAGGAAGGGTTTCCTGGTAGCGTAATCCCCCATTTTGGCGATTTGGAATGGCCAGTAAGATCGCCCGATTTAACCATCCCAGACTTCTTTCTTTGGGGCTACTGAAGTCGCGGGTTTATGTCAACAAGCCTCAGACAATCGCAGCTCTTAAGGAGAATATTTAACAGGAATGCGAACAATTATCACCGGATATCCTGCGGAAAGTCATGGAAAATGCGATAAAACAGGTACAAATGTGTATCAACACTGGGGGCAGGCACGGATATCATCTTTTCCACTTAACAGAAAAAATCGTAAAGGTCCAAATAAAGATTTCCTTCATTAAATTTCATTTTTTTTTTAGTACAAAAGTAATTCAAAAACAAAATTGGATGATTAATTTTGCGCCACCTTGTATAAATAGTCATAGCATATTTTTGTTTAGTTGAGTTTTGCTTGGGTGGATGGGACCGAACATACAGGGCAAAGTCACTGAGTGCTTTCAACCCGGCGAAGGCCAGGACGATCCTTGTCCCTGTTAAATCCAAGTTGACATGCAGTCTCCACGTTACACCCCCGGATAGCTACTTTGGCACCCGCCAAGCAGTGCACCAATGCATGCAGCGACATCCTGAGAAAGGTTGGCGCAAGGCTAATAACCTTGCCCGGAAAAGCAAAATATTATGGAAAATTTAACAAGCCTCGGATAGGGACCGGATACACGACGACAACCACGGAAACGAAAATGGCTGACCGATTTGAGAATTTTCTCATGGAACGTCCGCTCACTATACAGAACTCTAGCCGATGCCCTGTCTGAATATAAGGCTGATATAACAGCATTACAAGAAATAAGATGGACGGGGAGTGGTGTTATTCAAAGAAACGAGCATGACATTTATTGCAGCTGTCATGCAAAATATCTAGTCAGCTATAAACTGAAGCCTGCCATTATCGGCTTTAATGCAATAAACGAAAGGCTGTGCACTCTTCGTGTACGAGGCAAGCTTAAGAACATAAACCTCATAAACCTTCACGGACCTACAGATGAGTCCCCTGACGACCAAAAGGAAGAATTCTACGAGAATTCTCAATGCCTGCCCAAGATACGATGTGAAAATCGTTCCTGGTGATTTGAATGCGAAAATTGGTCGGGAGCCGGTTGTCAGGCACTATGTAGGTTCCCATAGTTTGCATGAGAACACTGGAGTACGAGTCATCGAACTGGCAGCATCAGAACACTTGGTCGTTGCGAGTACCAAGTTTCCGCGTAAAGATCTTCACAAAGCCACCTGGGTGTCACCTGATGGAGCCACTCGCAACCAAATTGACCACGTATTGATAGATCGCCCCCACTCCCCGAGCCTGATGACGGTACGAACGTACCGAGGTGCCAACGTCGACTCGGATCACTATCTTGTTGGTATAGTTTTCCGAACGCGGATTGCCTTACGGAGACGTATTGCATTCGCGGATCAGGTTCGCATCAACACGGCTGCCTTACGCAATCAGAACACCAGGAACACCTTTGGTCAAGCGTTGAGAGTAAGTCCTGGGGCCAGAATGCGGCACATAAAAGAGAAATGAACGCGCCTTAAGAATAATGTCATTAATACTGCCAACTCCCTCTTAGGCGATCGGAGGGACTGGGTTGATGATGAGTGCAAACTAGCGACTGAACGTAAGAATGATGCATACCGGGCAATGCAGCAGTCTCATAGGACGCGGGTACGCGAGGAGAAATACAAAGAGCTTAGAAGATCTGAAAAAAGACTCCACGGACAAAAGAAAAGTGCTTGGGAAAAACCACTTCTCCGTGAAATAGAAAAAGTAGCACCAGGCGCGGAAGTTCTACCAAATAATCCGCAGTATGACGCGGTACACACCACGCTGCACTTACTGCAAGGATAAAGAGGGTAATCTGATCACCGATCCTGAAGACATTCTGGAGCGATGGAAAATGCACTTCAATGAATTGCTAATTGGTCAGCTCACAGAAGAATTGGAGGCTCCACCAATCCAAGATCAAGTCCAAATCCTGTCGCCTCCAAGCATTGAGGAAACATTAAAAGCCATAAGACAGCTCTATTAACTAAAGCCCCCGGAGCTGATGGCATACCAGCTGAGTTGATCAAACAAAGTGGAACAGCGTTACATCACGCAATTCATGAGATCGTGGTGCACGTATGGGAGCAAGAGGAGATGCCGTAAGATTGGTGTGGTATAATTTGCCCCACACATAAGAAGGGATATTTCACACTGTGCAGCAACTATAGGCATACAATATTGCTGAGTACCGCCTATAAGATACTCTCCTCTATCCTACAAGGTCAGACAGCCCCATACGCTAAAGTCACCATTGGTCAATAGCAGTGTGGCTTCATCCCAGGCAAATCAGCGATTGATCAGATATTCACCCTTAGGTAGGCGATGAAAAAATGTCTCGAATTTAAGATTCCATTATATCATCTATTTATAGACTTTAAGGCCCCCCACGACAGCATAGCCAGGGTAGAACTATATAATGCCATGAGAGAGTTCGGCATTCCAAACGAATTGATACGACTTGTAGGTTGCCCATGACCAACATAACTAGTCAAGTAAAAATAGCTGGATTGCTGTCCAAACCAATAAACATCTTTAATGGACTCCGACAAGGGGACGGTCTGGCCCGCCTCCTGTAGTGTAACAACATACCCACGAAATAACCATGAAGAATCATATCAAATAAATCAATTGCTCTTGTCACAATTAGCAACTTTCGCGTAACCAGCGTTCGTTGCCGACAATAATTCAAGGTCAATTCTTTTCATTGAGTAAGAGAAACGAATTGCTCCAGTTGCGATTTGAAAGAATCATATGACACCCGCTTGCGTGCTTGCTGCTAGCAAGTGATTCACAAATTAATTGGGTCAAATTGTGTCATTGTTCTTACACTATGCGCCAAGCTGGTGATAGGAAATAAAGTAGCACAGTAAGCAGAATTATATTGAGTGAATTATCAATTAAGAATGAAATAGTTTGTTAAGCAAAATTTGCATTAGTGAATTAAGAAATTTGTAAATAATTGAGTGATTGATTGGGAGTATAAATACCCCAGCATTTTGAAGAATAAAGCAATCAAATACCTAATCCGTTTTTGATTCAATAACTGCGGCGACTTCGCCATGAGCTTTCAGCGAGCTGCGCTTTAAACAGCACAATTCGGGAAATAGGGCAGTTCAATTTAGTCAGTTATCTCTTCAGACTGAATATTACTTGCCATACATTACATGGCCAGTCAAAAAAAGATAAATATTACAACATACATATTGCATGGCGAATGCAATGAACAACTGAATGGCGTTACTTCCATCATTACATTACACTCCTCTTCGACATGGCGTTGGAGAAAGTAATCCGTGACTCTGGCGTTACAATTAGAGGGACTATTGTCACCAAGTCTAGCCAGATATTTGCCTACGCAGATGACATCGACATCATCGATTAAACCCGATCGCCTGTACAGAACTCCTTCACCCAGATCGAGCAGGCGGCACAAAAACTGGGACTGCACATAATTGAGGAAAAAACGAGGTATATGGTGGCAAATTCTGCGAAGAGAAGACCGAACGTTAGTCAAACTCTCAGGGTAGCGGAGCACGAATTTGAAGTAGTGCACTCCTTTAACTAACTTGGGTCAATAGTATCAGCCGATAACAATATGGAAGAAGAAATACGCGAACGGCTGATTAAAACCAACAAAGCCTACTATGGTCTATCAAGGCTCTTTAAATTCCGAAATTTTGTTCCCATCTCTGAACCTCTGCTCTGTACCCTCGAAATACTTGAGAGCATACAGAGACGAGCAATCCGCCTGATCGGGGACACGGTGCTGATGTCGGGACTGCAGTCGCTATCACATCAAATGCGCGTAGCAACCCTTTATCTGTTTTAGTCGTGGGACTGTACTACGGAGATTCGTGCTATTGTTCCGCGCAAGTCAGTTTATTTGCGCTCCACAAGATAACCTGACGGAACACTCCAGTTTGTGGTTCATCTCCCGACGGCGCGCATTTACTCTGCATCAGAACTCGTTCCGTTACAGAACGTGGTAGCTGTGGAATTCCGTCCCCACGAGTTACATAACTATACGGTGGCCTCCACCCATAAACCTATTGTAGGTTAGGTAGCTGTTAGTTTATTATGGAGGGGTCGCCATGTAAAGTAGGAGGCTGGGAGGATCGCCTTGTAAGGATTCGTGCGTCACCCAGCAGAATAATGCAAAAATCTGACATAAAAGGTGAAGCGGATCTTTCAAATTTGTAGAGATCCTCGCATTGTTGTGTCGGGTCCAATTCGCTCGAAGAGTGCTACCAGGGGTAGAAGTCCTAAAGGAGAGATCTCCGCGTGTATATATGGCAGGGCACGAATCCCATAGGATTCTGCCAGAAAGTCGGCGTATATTTGTGGGCAGGGCACGAATGCCATAACTGCCAAAAAGAAAAAACAAAATAATGAGCAGTTCACCCGGAGCTTTCGACTGCGTTTGACGTGTTCATCTCGGTCGCGAGTTCTCATTACAATCATTCCCAAACGCGATAGATCGCCTGATACCGAGGACAATTGCTTGTCCTCGGATAAAAAACTTCGTTCCACTATGTATCCAACAAGTGGGCTTGGTAAAAACCCCTACTGTAATAAATTCACTCCCCTACAATGCCATCCAGATACAGATAATTCTGAAATGGACGAAACTGATTCGCCAATAATCAGAAAAGTGTATGTGCCACCAATCAAAGTGCTGCAAAAATCACCAGAATATGTGCATAGCCTCATGAAAAACCTTAATATATCCAGTTATTCAATAAAAAACTTAAAAATTGGTATAAAAATAATGTTCGGGACTATTGAATCATTTAATATTGTATTAGAAAAACTAAAAGAGGATAATTGTCAATATTTTTCTCATGATATTAAAAGTGCTAAAACTTTCAAAGTTATTTTGTATGGACTGGATGATATAAAAACTAATGAACTCAAAGCTGAACTCATTTCGCTTGGCTTAAAATGTTCTGATGTTAAAAAAATAGAAAAAAAAATATGATCAAGTTACTGATTTTTTTTATCTCATTCACTTTTAAAATGGAACAATTAAATTAAGTGAACTTAAAAAAAATTATCGCTCAATTTTTCATACCCAAGTGAATTGGAACTTCCAAAGGAAAATCAAGGGTAAGGTGACACAATGCTTTAATTGTCAAATGTTTGGACATGGTGAGAGAAATTGTCACCTAAAAAAAAATGGTTGTCTGGGCGCAAGGCGCTCGGACATTATATTCGTGACAACGTATCCTAAATATGTAACATTGAATATACAAGTTATTCAATCAAAATTAAAGAGTTTTTTTTTCGAATGCCTCCAAGTGTAGGCATTAATTTTGGTTTGCTTAACGAAATTTTACAATTATTGCAAACTACTGTGTATTCGTCAGGACACAGTTGTCGATTTTCTTTTGTGTGCCAGTCCGAAATTACGTTCATCTGTTGCACTGTGATCGGGTTTAAATCGCGTTCAAACCAAAGTCTATCGCAAGCAGAGCAAGCATACCCAAAGTCATTGTCAAGAAACATCAATTTAAATCTTGAAATCGATTTGTTCCATTTCATGTCCCATACCTCTTGCGCTGATATAACTGGTTGTATTGTAAAATACACGGGTTCTGCTGCTGAAGGCTGTTGTAGGTTTACAACCTGTAGTTCTTGAACGTTGTTTGAACTTGCCGCTGCGAAGCCACTATGAACAGACAATTTTCTCTTAGCTATATCCGATTTATTTAATGCTGCAAGGCGCTGCCTGTATTCGCGTTGTCTCTGTGTATTTTTTGTCTTTACACTTTCAACCTGTACAGCTGTTCTCGACAGTGCAAGGCGATGTCTGTATTCCCGTTGTCTCTCTGCATTTGACTTAGGAGCAATTAAGAGTCGCGCTCTCCGACTCGTGCGTTATCGGTTATCGTTATCGTAACGCTACAAATATTTTTCCGAATGCCTCCCAAGGTATATCGATTTATAAGACGTTGTCCCGTCAAAACATATTGTGCTACTTGCGCTGGTTCACACAAAACAAGCGAATGTAATAACGCTTCGGTAAATAAATGTGCCAACTGCAACGGCAATCATAAAGCTACTGACGTCACATGCACCAGTAGATCTAAATACTTAGAAATAAAAGAAAGATCATCTGGAAGATCCAAGATCCATCCAAGAACTCATTTCGCTGCATCAACTCAAATTTCTAATCATCAAGCTTGCCAAAAACCGATTTCGTTTACCTCTATGAGTGATTTTCCTACGCTTCCACAGCCACAGCAACGACTGGGACTGACCAATGCTCCGAGCAAAAGCTTTCCAAATTCAAGCCCGCAAATTTAAAGTTTTCCACCAACAATTAATGCATGGGAAAATGACTCACGCGGCGCTTCTTCATCAAACAATAACAATAATTTACCCAACAACAATTCACCACTCTTCACAATCGAGGAACTAAATTCCTTGTGCATGGAAATGATCTCAAATTTATCAGTTTGTAAAACGAAAATAGAACAATTTAATGTGATCGCGCATTTAGCCATTAATATTTTATACACTAATAATGTTAAGTAAAATGGCAGATACACAAATAAAAATAATTACTTGGAATGCTAAAGGCATACGCAATAAATTTCATGACTTTTTAAACTTCTTAAATAGCTATAAAATTGATGTTGCTCTACTAACAGAAACTTGACTTAATTTTGATATAAGACTCCCATCATCTGACTTTAACTGCTATCGCATTGATAGAGTAGACCAAAGGGGTGGGGGAGTGGCGATTCTTATCAGGAAGTCAATTCAGCATTCGCTTTTACCTGTAATTCCAACTAGGCTGGTGGAGAATGTAGGTGTAACGATTAAGTTAAGAAACCATAAGACAGTAAAAATCTATTCTGTTTATTTCCCTGGTGGATCCTCGTTGGATATTAAAAGAAAATGGCTCAAGCAAGATTTAAAAAAGTTATTCACAATGAATGGTGAATTTCTATTAGGTGGTGATTTTAACTGCCGGCATAGAGATTGGGGGTGTGTAAGAGCAAATGCTTGGGGCAATATATTGGCTGCCCTTCCATTGGCACTACCAATTAATATTTTTTATCCACCTTGTCCAACTTATTTTCCCGCAGGTTCTCGTGGCATCCTCTCTGTCCTTGACTTGTTTGTGTCAAAACTCCCTGGTCTTATAACAGAACCCGTTTCGTTAAGTGCTCTCAGTTCAGATCATAATCCTGTTCTTTGTAACCTTTCTTGGTTGGGTGAAAGAAAGATTCAATATTTCCTGGACATGAAGAATGCTAATTGGAATTCATTCAAATCAAAGATTAAAACGAGCCTTCAAAATAGTACTACAAATCTTGAAAGAGTGTCTTGTAAAGATGATGTTGACCTTATTGTACAAAACTTTACACAAGCTATAATTTCTTCGGTTGATGAAAGTATTCCCAAAAGAGTAAAAAAAGATATTTTTAAAAAACTTCCAATCCATATCTTAGAGCTTATTAAAGTGAGAAACATTCATCGAAGAAACTGGCAGAATTACCGTCAGCCCTTTTCTCGATCAATAGTTTCCCATTTTAATGAGCGCATTACTGACCAGATACAAATCCATCGTAATAGAGAATGGAACAAAAAACTGAGTGTTATGGATAAAAATGCTAAACCGTTCTGGAATATAGTGAAGTTAATCAAGAATAAAAACCGTAAAATACCATTTCTAAAGGATTCTTCTACTACTTTTTTTACAGGTTTGGAAAAAGCAAACCTATTTGGAACAAGTTTTTCAAAAAATCACTTGGTCTCTCGGCATTTGGGTGAATTTGAAGCTAATGAACTTGTCGGTAACAGAATCGAAAGATTCGACACCACAAACGAATTAACTCCTCTAAATGCATTTGTAGAAGAAGAAAACGTAAGAAATGTAATCAAGTGCTTGCAAACACGAAAAATAGGAGGACTAGACAAAGTTAAGAATGCCTATTTAAAACAATTGCCTCATATTGGAATTAAATACTTAACATTTATAATTAATGCATGCCTTAAATGTCAATACTTTCCTCAATGTTGGAAAAAAGCAATGGTTGTACCTATCCTTAAGGCTGGAAAAGCCCCAGATAAACCTGAAAGTTGCAGGCCAATTAGTTTACTTGGCAACATAAGTAAAGTTTTTGAAAAAATCCTGAAACAACATATTTTAAAAGTTGTTTCAGATAAAGATATTTTCCCCGATATCCAATTTGGATTTCGACGCTTTCACAGCACCTCACACCAGGTTAAACGAATTTGCAGCCATGTTCTAGACCATCGTTCACGTGGTCAATCAACGGGCATGATATTGTTAGACATTTAAAAAGCTTTTGATTCCGTATGGCACAATGGGATAATATATAAAATGATACAGTTCGACTTTCCTTTGTATTTGTGTAAGGTCGTCCAGAGTTTCTTATCCAATAGATGTTTTCAGGTTCATGTCAATTGTGATGTTTCTAGATTGATATTTTTTGATTGTGGCGTCCCCCAAGGCTCAGTACTTGGTCCAGCTTTGTACAATATCTACACATCGGATTTTCCAAATCTACCGCAGTGTGAATCAGCTATCTTCGCTGACGACACTGCAGTATTTGCGTCGCATGAATTTTCTCTCAACGTTGAGACAAATCTAAAGCATGCGATCGAGATACTTGAAAAATATTATATGAAACGGAGTTCATCTCGATACAAAACTCATATTTAAACAACATATTCAAAGTACTCTTAATAAAATGAGTATTGCTATTAAGATGCCTTACCCTTTTATTTATCGAAAGTCTTTACTCACAAATGAAAATAAGATTATTATTCATAAAGTTATTTTCCAAGCTATATTGTTATATGGGTGTCCAGTATGGGGTAACGCTGCAAGGTGCCATTTAAAGAAGTTACAGGTATCACAAAACAAAGTTTTGAAAATGATGATAGACCTCCCTTGGCACTATTCAACCTTAAGTCTCCACGGAAGGGCGGATGTTGAATTGATTTCTGAAAGAATTCGTAAACTAGTATATAACTTTAACATCAGCTGTGAAAGTTCTGAAAATTCTCTCATAACCCAGTTTCTTGCTTAATTTGTCATAATTTCATGTAAATATTTAAATTTTATATTATTTATTATTGTTATGCTTTTTTTTTTAAATGAAGGTTTTTTTTCGTATTTTCCTTCGATTTATTCTTTTAATTAATAATTATACATATTTTTCTTTTCTTTATCCAAGATAATGTTTCAGTTGTAAGATAATATCAAATCTCTGAATTGTAAAATGTGCGGTCACAGACTTTTTTTTTTGAAAATATTATGACGAAATAAAAGATCTCTATCTCTCTCAAAATAATGAGACGTAAGTTTGATTGTAGTTTGATTCTTTCAAAAATCGCTTCTTAAATATTATACTAATACTACAACATTTCCGATGTAAATCGATACCAAGTAGGTCACATGGCATCATGTTTCGGCCGTCCAATCATGACCTGAAAAACGATGTTCCTAATTTCAAACACTCATTGCACGTTGCATGGCAAATCCACAATATGTCATTTCTCAGATGACACGTTAATAGGTGACTACAATGCACCATAACACACACCTATCGGAACACCTGGGCAACGAGTATTGTTATGTAAAATTTTTTGTGGGAATCATGCCCCGTGATATCGTGTGCGATACATGACACACATCTATCGGAACACTTGGGCAATTGAGTATTGTTATGTTATACAGGGTGGTATAAAATTAATCATCAAGTTTTGTGTTTATTATATTTATTATTATATTATTATTATTTTTGTTTTTGAATTACTTTATTACTAAATAAAAAAAAAGATTTTCAGTGATGGAAATCTTTATTTGGACCTTTACAATTTTTTCTAGTTCTCAAATTTCAAATCTGATGTCTAGTTCACAAATGTCAAATATGATTGACGTACGACGCCATTTGCAAAAATTATAACATCTTCCGATAGGGTGATTAATTTTGCACCACCCTTCACTTTTGGACTGACTTCTCATGGTATCAGTGCTTTGACGTGTGCCGGCCGGTATTTGGTTTCACGATCGTGGATATTGATTCACGATCAGGTGTATATTATGGGAAATACGTTTCTGTTTTAATGGGTACACTTCAATATCGACCAACAGGAATTAATTTTTTTTTTTTTGGCATAATGATCAGCAAGTTATGTTCGGCAATGACCGCAAGGCATTGCGCTGTAATGTGCTGTATTTATATACATTTATGTATAATTATTATAAATTAATTCGAAAAAAGACTTCATGATGTCTACTCGTGTTCACCTTACTTATGTTTATATTTACTTAAAGAGACTTCATGAAGTCGATTTGTGTTCGTGTGTTTATATTTAATTCGCGCGAATGTTTTCGCGGCGTTTTAACCTGCAACTGGTCAAGAAGAAACAGCAACAGCTATTTATTGGAATCTCAGGACGCTGACTCGGCGCTATACGTTCGCCTCTCCTGAGAGAAGTATAATAAAAAAAATAGCTTTTCTTTTGCAAAACCCTTCGAATGGTAAAAATTTCAAGGATGATGGACTCTGTGAAATCGTACTTAGTTCAGCTTTTTCCCAGAAATTTTAGGATTGAGAAATCATGAAGCTTACAGAATGATGACAAAGGGTCATCGATCAAAATAGAATACATATCATAAGATTAAAGTTCATTCATTGTATAAAAAAAATCATGTTTTATTTGTATGAAAAAATCGACAAATACTTTCTTGCCGACCCAATACAAAGGATTATTGCACTCGAATATAAACCATGTATATTGTAAACAAATTGACTGGAAGTACAGACTATTTCAAGATATGGAAAGAGAGCTTTCTATGAAATCATAGAGTAAAATTTAGTTTCGTTAGTAAGTTTTGTAGTGTAGATAAAGATTTGTCGTCAAGGTTAGTTCCTATTGCTTACTGAAATTATAAATATTGAAGGTACAAATATAAGATATACAGTGCATCACAAAAAATCCCTAACCTATTAATACACACATACATATAAAGAATGGGGTTATACTATTAACGTAAGAAAATGGTAAGAATTGCGTAAGCCTCATCCTGTCTACAAAAATTACGAAATAAATACTTCGACTTCTACCTTGAGGTGGCGAAGAAAGGTTACTTTGGTGATAATATCGAAATAACAATTGCTTTTCAAACGAAATGCGTCAAAAGAAGACTCTTTGTTGCGAGAAATTAATGAAATGATTGGTAGAACAATGTAGTTAGGATTGAATCAGAAAGGGGAATTTGTAATGCTGGTTCCTCTTGAATTGTTTAATAAAATATAAATTGTAAATAACCGTTCGATCGAAACCGTTGTAAGATCTATTTCAGGATTTTAATCGATAATTCATTGAGATTTCCAATGATAGATAGATGTTATCGAAAGCAAGACATACGTGAAATAGCTATTGCTGTAAACATTGGTAATAAATAATTTTTAACAATTGCTATAACATCTTTTATCGAATATATTTCATCATCATCATCATCATCGGCACTACAACCGGGAAGCGGTCTTGGCCTTATTTAGCAAGTCCTGAGAGGCTTGTTAAATTTTCCATAATGATTTGTTTTTTCCGGGCAAGGTCATTAGTCTTGCTCCAGGATCGAATATATTTAGTACAACGTTTTTTTCATTTATTACTCTTTTTGAGCTGTACTTAATTTAGGTTAATAAAGCGAAGCGTCTGATAGTTTACTGGACTATTTGCAACTCCCAAGGCATTTGTGGTCCTTTTTTTTAAGGATATTTTTTGAATTCCCTTAAATAGATATTTAAAGAATATGTTTTGAATCTCAGAGGATTTTATTTTGAATACCCTTAATGGATATTTTTTGAATTCCCTTAAACGATGAACCACAGTGCGAGCGGAAGAAGAAGGAGAGGATCCGTAAAGATTTTTTTACATTTAAATTTAAATCTCATCTTGCGATAACCAGAATCACCCACATCCGTGAGGATGTTGGGCTCGGTCTCGAGATATCTGAAAAGAAGGGGGGAAAGAGGTATCTAAGGATAGTGTGGACAGGGTTAGTTCAAGTGTTCTCTAACTACTTGGATGTGGGGATGGTGGGAAAGAAATCGTACAAGACCGCTGGGTCTTGAGTGCGGTAGTAAACGCAGATCACGTATTTGGCGTCTGATAATCTGCGCTTTGGTCGGTGTGTATGTTTGTGTTTGTGCCGTCTTGTACTGTGCGTTCGTGTGTGCGGTTTGTTAATAGTAGACCCTATGGGATGGAGCCAGTTTCGGTAGGAAGGTGGAAATCTTCAAAAGATACCTCTACACCGATCCAGGGCATGCCGGGTTTTTACCGACTAAAATCACCTCCCGCCAAGCTCATATTCCCGTTGATCCCCGCGGAACTTTCTTTTAGATATTCCATCGCGGGGCGAGACGGAGTTTACCTGTTACTCCGCTCGTCGCGTCGCAACTGCTGCATCATTTCACAGAGAATACCATTTGTTACGGACCATGCCTGTTTTGAACTAAGCATGTATTCTATTACTCCTCCCGGAGTAACTGTCCGTCTCATATGTCTCTCCAAAATCGTTCGTGCGGTCTCGAATCTCACGCACTCCGTGAGTACGTGTTCCGCATTTCCTATTTTGCCTTCGCAATACAAGCAGTATGGGTGATTCACATGCTTATACTTGTACAAGTATTGCCGGAAGCATCCATGTCCTGATATTAGCTGAGTCAAGTGGTAATTCAGTTCGCCATGTTTTCTTCTCACCCATGTTTCTATATCAGGTATCATGGTGTGGGTCCATCTTCCTTTGGTGGAAGAATCCCACCTTCGTTGCCATTCTCTTAGGCTTGAAAGCTCTAACTGTGGCGGCATTCTCCGACGATTCTCTTGGGAGACCTTATGCAATGCAGCGTTTTCTTTAGTTGCAATGTCAAGTGGTGTCCTCCCGGCCAAAACATTTATGGCATCTTCGGATACCGTTCGAAATGCACAGCATACACTTAGTGATGCCAGTCTATGCGCTGAGTTTACTCCCCTCATGTATGACTTATACTGTGCGGCTCCTGCCCATATGTGAGCTGCATACATTATAGTGGAGGTGTTGACACTGGTTATGAGTTTCCTTATGTGGGGCCGGGGTCCTCCAACATTGGGTAGCAGACTCGCCAATCTTCTGGATTCTTGACAGCTTTTGTTATAAGCACAAGCCGCTGTTTTTTCCATCGTTTAGGAAATTGTCCTGTTTGAAAGCAGGTTGTGAACAGACTGCGGAAGACATCCGGCTTTTTTTGTTAGACCAACCTTCACTACAGCGTTAGGGATACCATCCAGTCCCGGGGTCTTGTTTTTTTTTATAACCCATGCATCCAAGAGCACCTCTTCGGTGGTCACGGGAGGTATCTCTCCTTCAGTGATCCTCCACTGCTCTTGCATTCTCAATACCTCATCACACTGCGGGAAGAGGACAGCAATGATTCTGGCCATGTCACTTTTCCTTTTTTGCGTTTGGCTACTGTTACTCTGTAGTCTTTTCATGACTATCCTGTAAGCGCTGCCCCATGGGTTGTTATTTAATTCATCCCTTAGGGAGCAGAACACGTCATGTGTGTGCGTGTGTGTGTGTGTGTGTGTGTCCTTGTGCTGTCTTGTACTGTGCGTGCTTGTTTGTAGTATGTCAGCAGTAGACCCTATGCGATGGGTCCAGGAATCCTCTATTATAGAGGAGAATGTTGTTGGGAATGGTGCTTTCTTTAGTTTTGTACTGAAGAAGAAATTGTGGTGGTCCGAAGAGATCGAGAGAGAGAGAAGGGTCAAGAACGCAAGACTCCCGTACAAGTGGGTTCTCGCTGTTCTGAATGTTTTCGAGGTACTTATATGCTGATTGTAGCAAGTACTCGTCGATAGGGATAATAGAGGCACCTTCGTATAGGTGAGAGTTCGGGTAATGGGGGCCGTCAGGCCTTCTAGAGTGGTTGGTGCATTTTCTGAAGAGTTTTCTTTCGAGAACTCGAAGTCTTTCCATTGATCTCCGAATCTGAAATTCATCACCCTTTTATTCAAAATCTTATCGGAATTTTATATCCCGAATGCATCAAAATGCGAGCAAAATCTCGAAAAAGACACTTGGCTGGAGTCAAATGTTTGTAATTTTGAGCTAAGAATTCGGTTAGACGAATTCTCGGAAGCATGACCGTTTTGTTTGAGGATCTTAGGAAATTGATGTATATGGATGATAAGCAAATATTTAATTCGTTTACCAGGAATTTTGTTGGATCGGGATAATGTCTTTGTGGATTTGAGTTAAAGATGATGGGGAGTTGGGTGCACGGGCGATAAACGAACATTTAATCGTTTATCGCGAATTTTGAATTTAGATGATTTTTTTTTTGTATTTTAGTTAAGGATTATGGGAATTGAATGTATATTTTTGGGGAAGGAGAGAGTAGGGCTTTTCAGAGCACCACAGTAAAGAACAGGAACTACAAGGTGTTAAAGTGAAATTGGAATTTTCCACCAACCCTTAAGGGAATCAAGTAGACAAGAACGAAAAGGCAAAGGAAGAACGGCCCAACCACGTTAGGCGAACATTGGGTTCCATATGACCCAATGTCTATAAGGAAACCGTGAGTACTCTCTAAAAAAACATATTTAATTGTACGCAAGTAAAATATTGTAACAATTTGGCAACAGTATACATGTTACATATGCCATGTGGCTCTCTCTGCTTATTATATAGATCTTAAATACGTTTTAGTCTGTTTTTAATATTCAGAATGAAATTATTTTTATTGATTTTTTTTTATTTTCGTTTTTAATTTAATTTTAATTTTTATTTGTATTCCTTGTTTATGTTTGTCTGTTTTGTTTCAATATTTTATTTTTTATTTTTTGCGTGTCAACCCCTTATATATGTAATTAAAAAAAAAATTATAAATAATACATGATGTAAAAAAAAAATAGAATATATTTAAAAAAGAAAACATATCAAATATTGTGACATGTTATAAAAACAGTTATTGTACGCCGAAAGGTATAAGAAAAATAATAATGTATAATTTAGAGTGCTTGCGAAGAGCCAGTAAGCCAGTAAGTTGATGTAAGAATGATATTTGTAAAATAGAAAGTAACATTTAGTCTTAAGTAAAATATGTAATTAATTTGTTAAATAAATGTGGATATAAAACAAAACAAAACAAAACAAAACAAAGGCCTGAACTGCTCGTAGAGATCAGAAATCTTTGGCGGAGGAGGAGTATGAGCTAGAAGAATGAATATTATATGGCCCAGGCATGGCAGATTAAATTTTGGTAAAGCTATTTAAAAAAAAATATTGTATTTTAACTTTAAACGCAAATTTCTCAAAACAGCGCTTTTCAAGTTGGTGTGCATTATTAAAAGAAAAATATTTATCCGATCGTTCTGAAATTTTAACACGTTAATTTACACATGTTGATGTTGGATGAAAAAATTGCCATTCATTTTTTTGAGTTACAACCGATTTTTTAAAAGCAAAAAGTCAATTTTCGATTAAAAAAACCACGCCATTTTGATATTTTTCAACCAATTCTTTTCTTTTTAAGTCATTCCATGGCCGCTTTGATGCTGATTAAAAACCAGTTTTTTTTCAGATTTATCTGAGGGCAGTAATCCTGCACGCCATGATTTGTTGGGTTTTTTGTAATTATAGCAGACGACGTGGGGCAAAAAAAAATATATTTTTGTATACTATCAAACCAATAAAACATATGTTCAAAGTTTCATTAAGATATGTCTTCGTATTCAATAAAAAATTTACCCCTCAAATTATATGCTAAAATCGATGTTTAGAATAATACATCCTAATCTAATCATAGGACGAATGATTCTGTGTTCTTAAACTCCCAATCACTAGGATGAGGCCACACATTTTGCAATTGGTTTTCCGGAAACATATACTACCAAAAGAAATTCATAAAATTAAAGGGTAATTAAAAACGACTGTTCCCAAGATCAAAAAATAAACTACTTAAAAAGGGTATAAAAAAGGGCGCCACTTGGATGAGGCCATTGCGAATATTTCGTTGCAGGAGTACATATGAGCGATTTTTTTAAAACTTTTGTTTAGAATATTTAAAAAAGTGTTGAAAAGAACTGTTTTTATTTAATTTGAAACACAAATGGGTTCCGGAAAGACGTTGACAGCGACAGAAAGAGGACAAATAGATGCTTTCAGGATTTAGGACTCTCAGGCCGAGAAATAGCAAGGAGGCTTAACAGAAGTAAGACTGTTGTAAATAGTTATCTTGCGGATCTACAAAAATATATATACGCACATCTGAAGCAACAACATCACGAGAAAAGCGGTTGATTCTACGGCTTGCCTCAAATTCTACTTTACCAGTGACTAAAGTAAGGGCCAAAAGCAGAGTATCAGCCAGCATAGCAACGGTCCGAGGGATAATAAAAAAAAGTGATACTATCAAGAGAAAAAAATTGAAAATGAAACCTGTTTTGAGGCAAGTACACAAGGAGCATCGAATGTATTTTGCAAGAGAACATGTCGCTTGGACCATTGAATGGAAATGCGTTGTCTTCTCGGATGAAAAAAAGTTTAACCTTGACGGTCCCGATGGTTTCAAGTTTTATTTCCATGATCTGAGAAAGGAGGAGCTTATTTTGGCAAGACATCACAGCCGTACATCAGGTGTCATGGTGTGGGGAGCTATTACCTACTATGGCACAATCGAGTTGGAGTTTTTGTCTACAATAATGAACGGAAACAACTACAAATGTTTGCTGGAACGGTCATTTTCAAAAATTAAAAACATTTTCGGACCCCTGTCTTGGATTTTCCAACAAGACAATGCCTCCATCCACACTTCCAGGATTATTAGAAATTGGATTCAATCAGAAGATGGGGAACTTTTGCCATGACCGCCCTATTCGCCGGACTAAAACACAATCGAAAACGTTTGGTCATGGCTATCTCGTAAAGTTTATGTAGGCTTCAGACAATTTGAAGACAAGGACACCTAATCGAAGCTATTCGTGATTCCTTGGACCAAATTTCCCTAGACTATTTAAAAAAAAACTCTATGATTCTATTCCAAACTGTCTTATACAGGTCTTATCCAAAAACGGTGGGCATACTCATTATTAATGTAGAGCAACGTTATAAATAAATGTTTTAAAACCATAAAATGTAAATATTTCATTAATTTTTTCCTTCTTTTCTAAAATTTTGCATGTGCCCTTGTAGTGCTCTGAAAAGCCGTACTATATATCCAAATGCCATAATCCTACACCTAAACCCTAGATTAACTTCAAACATTAATCTAAATCCACAAATTCGCAATAAACGAATTAAATATTCGTTTGTCGCTTTACATTTGCCCCACGGCATAATCTAAACTCAAAAGTCACAAACACATGCCACCAATAAAATAAAATCCCTGATAAACGAATCAAATATTCGTTTATTATATACACCCAATCCCCAAAACAAACCAAATCCATGGCAAATCGAACCAGATGTTCAATTTGCCATAAGCAAACAAAACCTAATTCCAGTGCATATCCTCATATGCATTATAATTTCATGAGAATTCATAAAACGGAATTCTTATCTTATACAAACATTTGGCACCACACCAAATGTATCTAAATCGAGATTTTGCACCTGAAACATTCGTTTTAAGATACAAATCTCGATTTGTTTCCGCTTAAAAGGAGCATGCATCGTGATCTCCGGGCGGCAGTATATTATCGTTCATTCATGAGCGAGCCGCAGTATCTTAAAAGTAATTGTCGCAGGAGGAAGTACCCCAGGAAAAGTTAGCTGAATAAAGGAAAAATAACAAAAGTACATACTGTTACGTGCGGTTTCCGCCGCCACCATCATTCGATAATTTGTAATTTTAATATAATTTGTTTTAATGTAGTATGATGGTAAGATGGTGGAAGAAGTGCATGATCCACAAGTGAGTGTTCGAACACGCCCCGATTCGAGTGTGGATCGTGGGCGAGTTCGAATTCGGTCTTCTGAGTGGATGTCGATGGAGAGAGAGAAAGAAGCACCAGAAGGAATTTTCGATTCCGTTGGCTTTTGATTTTGTTTTTGGTTGAATACGGTTTTGAATTCCGTTGTTAGTCGAATTTTAAGCAGTTGAAGACTGTCCTTTTTTTGGTTTTCCGTGGAGTTGATCTCTTTTTTTTGAAGGAGTTATTTTCTGAAGTGGAAAGGGGGAGAAAGGGGGAAAAACCCGTGCCTTTGTTTTTGTTGAAAAGGAGAAAAAAGTAAAATCAAAAAATTAAAAGTTGTAAAAATAAAGTTTGGAAAGAAAAAAGAAACGAAATACTAAAAGCCCGTGTTTTGATCCCTCGAAGACGGAAGCAGGAGGGGAATATTCCATCGTTTGTGGTGCAATTAGGCACGCAGGAACAAATTGGCTTCTCCACAAAATCACCATTAAGCGGTGGCAGACCTGGTAGAGCAAGGAGGAAGAGCCGCAAATTCAGAGGACGAACCAGAGGAAGAGCCAGACTCTACGCTGGACTAACCAGGTAACCTATTTTAACTACCTAAATTTGTGTGACAAATTACGTCACAATACTCTGTTCATTCTTTTGAGTTTTCGCTGCTCCAGTAGAGTCGTGGAGGAGAAAGCATTTCTTTTCAGCTTTGTAGTTGCAGATCCCTGAGTCGTGCAACCTCAGCGGAGGCTGGTGACTGTGAAAGCCGGAAGTACCATTACTCATCGACGATCGGTCGCTATTCTTCCCTGAGGTTTGAGGAAGCACGGCGGCGACCGCAACGGATCCCCTCAGGAGCGGTCTATAGAGATCCCTCATCCTTTCAGGACATGGAAACACGCTACTTGGGAGCGAGGCCAGCTGTACTCGAAGTATAACACCCTCATCCTAGTGACGCACTTATTTATACCCTTTTAAGTACTTTATTATTTGATCTTGGGAAATTCCAACGGTCGTTTCTTAACTATCCTTTAATTTTATGAACTTCTTTTGGTAGTATATGTTTCCGGGTACACAATTTCCAACAGGTATAAAGAGCGAAAATCAATTGCAACATTTGTGGCCTCGTTCTAGTGATTGGGAGTGTATATCACATTTATTGTTTAAAAATAGTAACAATGAAAAAGTTCTTTCAATTTAAATTAAATGTTAGAATCGATCTTTAGAATAATATATCCTGATCTAACTTATTGGTTCTCCGCGACCCTTGAAGACTTTGGTTCAAGCATTTTTGTACAGATATCAGGGTGGAAGTTTAAAAAAAAAAGTGACATGTAAAAAAGAGTGGATCAATATTCAGCGATATCCTCTTTCCTTCTTCCCCCGGATCAGTCCTTTGACATTTCAAGGCACTTCCAGATTTCTTTTATGGACGCGATTCTTGTAAAAACAAGGTGAGTATATTAATGTGGCAAAACGGCCTCAATTGAGTTTGTGCACAAATAATTCTACATCTATCATTTAGAAATTTAGGAGAGAGTGGTCATTTGATTCCCCGTACGTATTACACCTTCCACACGGGAGTGTTAGGAGTGCCAGAAAAATACGGTAATTATTTACTTCCCGACACAAAGCCCCACAGTTAAGGGTATTTCGTGCCGCTCCTTCAATCGTTTATTCCGCTAGTGCCTCGCTTGACTGCAGAAAGCCACATTGTCGTTCTTATTACTAGTCTGCCATGCCCATCTTAGATTAATAAAACTAATGGCCCCACACTACCATTTCCCCCAGTCTTATATCACTGTAGCAACTCAGCAGTGACTGCTATATTTTATAACGACGACAAATACAAATATCAAATAAGAAATATGACATTTTTTATGCTGATCCTTATAAATATTCACATAACAATTTACGTACGTTTCAATTTGTTTCGCAGTAAGTAAACAATTCAACTGATAAGGCTGCCAATGTCAACAATCATGAAAATGCACGTGCAGCATTATACAATACGAATCATCCGACTGATAACCCGGTCAGTTGGAGTAGATCAAAAATACAACTGAATCTGAGTTTCTTGAATATTTTCCGTATCTAATCTTGTCATATTAACGATTACTGTGTCCTTTACGTATCCTTCAGATTCACATCAAAATGAAAATTTGTTAAAAATCACTGAAAAAACAACGGCACACAGGAAGGTCAATGTAACCACACGGATCACATCTTTGGCTAACATGATTCAGTACCTCTTAAAATGGGTATCTGATTTAAATACTCATCGTTGCCATAAAGAACTTTTTTTAACAAATAGTGTGAAAACAAAAAACCTTGGAAAGTTTTCTCTTCCCACTGAGATATTTAATGACGAAAGTCAGTCTGCGAAGATATTTTGAATACAATGATTGACACTAAGTACATGTAGCA
Source organism: Microdon myrmicae (assembly GCA_963931805.1). NCBI lineage: Eukaryota > Metazoa > Arthropoda > Insecta > Diptera > Syrphidae > Microdon > Microdon myrmicae. The sequence continues at coordinate 118,217,517 of OZ007499.1, forward strand.
TGAGATTTAAAACCAAATTTATACGAAACTCACTTTTTGCGTGCTTAGGTCGAAGCCCAAGTAAGTGTCTTCACTCTTAGGAGTCATAGTTGGTGAAAGTACACGTCTGCTCTACAGTCCTAAGAAAAAAATAATTCAATAAAAAGCACTACCAACGTTCCGGTATACGCAATTTTATTCTAGACCGGAAGACTCACTCTTAATCTGCACCCCAGTAAGGCGCTTATAATATAAAGTAACCGATGCACTGTTACAACTAACTTTACACCCGCAACCGAACACCACTTTTATCCCAACTGACTAAATTCTAGACGAGTTACTTATGTTGATAGTGCCGCCAGAGCTGTCAACAATTTGTAGGTTATGGAATTCCAATGGAAGGACAGCATGACACCAGCCATAGTGGGATATATTTGTAAACACACTGGAAGGGCAAAGTAATTTTATTGAGTCTGAAAGCAACTGGTGATGCTAAACCGTGTTATCAGTAAAATCTACAAGCACTAAACCCAATCCACTTGAACCTTATATTTCTTAATTGTGACAACATGAAATGGTGGTTAAAAGCCCTTCAGTTTCCAATAATATTGTTGCCAAAAAGGACGTGTATAAAAATGATCTTTTTAGTCGAATGTTAGGAGGATAGAAAAAGGCTAATTATTGAATGCAAAATAAGCAGATTTGAACAGACGATTTTATAGAGCAGATAGTTGAATACAATTAGATAAAATTAATTGAGATATCGAATTTATTGTTTTATCATCATCATCATCGGCACTACAACCGGGGACCGGTCTTGGCCTTATTTAGCAAGTTCTAAGGCTTGTTAAATTTTCCATAATGATTTATTTTTTCTGGGCAAGGTCATTAGTCTTGCGCCAGAGGGTATTGTTTTATATCCACATTTATTTAATAATTCAATTACATATTTCACTTAAGACTAAATGTTAACTTCTATTTTACAAATATCATTCTTACATTAACTTACTGGCTCTTCGCAAGCACTCTAAATTATACATTATCATATTTCATATGCCTTTCGGCGTACAATAACTGTTTTTATAACATGTCACAATAATTGATATTGTTGCGCGCTTAGGGTTCGCTGGATTAATAAATAAGAGCCGTTAAATCGATTTTGAATTAATATAACACTTTATTAGTCCGTTAATAACAACCTTTACTTTTACCGTACACTTAACGATTTCTTGACTTATCGCTTCCGTACTTATCCCGTCTTTTACTGCTTACTTCTTACTTATCGCTTGCTTCACTTTCTTACTTATTACTTCTTCCTGATCTGCGTGCGACGTATTTATACCGTTTTTCCTCATTCTGATCTGGTGTTTCGTTTCTGTCCGTTCGATACCCTCGAATTTTCTGCTGTTCATAGTCTACAGTTTTCCAGTACTTTCTAGAATATTCTAGTACTTTGTTTCGGACTTTCTAGAATATTCTAGTTGTGCGATGAAGTGGTACGCGTTTCGTTGGCCGCCGATGGACGGTCACAACGACCAATGGCTGTCCAACTCGTTCGGCGCAAAGGGGAGAGAACAGCGCGGTCATTATAGAAGGGCACGTCACCAATTGAGCGAGAACCAATTAATAATATCAAGTTATTCTTTATTGTAATGTTTCATGCGGGGAACGTTATAATACACAATGAATTGTAAGTTTGGCTAATTGCAACGACTTGCTATTCCGTTTGACTGTGTGAGCGTGATGAAGGTTGGATGCAGACTGACTCAGAGGGCATAACTGCCAATTCGAAACGGGACGTTGCTGACCTCATCGTTGGTGAAAATCGGCCAGCTGGTCCGTGACAGCCGCCACGCAACTGGTATACACCGCGAATGTACTAGATTTCTCCAGCACATCCAATTGCCAATCCGCAACATAGTACTGATTGTCATATGCGTCACACTACCCACCGCCTAGATTAGTTCGTCCCGAACTAAGTTCACTGGTCTCCTGGGTTAACAAAAAGTCGCCAGTCGGTCACGATGTACCACTTTCATCTTGGCGTTCGGTCTTCGCTAAATCCTATAGACAACGTCGTTAATTCTTGTGAGAATCTTATACGGTCCTTCCCAATGTTGCTGCAACTTCGGAGCCGATGAGGGTTATAAAGTCACACGTTATCGCCTGCATTAAATCCGGATGCTTTGGCTCGAACGTCGTACCTTGTTTTCATCCTGTCACTTGATACCTTGATTTGCTTTCGAACCAAATGATGAATCCTGTTGAGGCGATTTATCCATTCGGCTACGTAGTCTTCGGTCTTATCTATGGCGTCTGGAGGTATTCCGAATCGCAGATCGGCAGGTAATCGTATCTCTCGTCCAAATATAATTCTTGCTGGAGAATGGCCTGTCGTATCGTGATTAGTCGATCTATAGCTCATGAGAAAGGTTTGTACATATTTGTCCCAATCTCTTTGGTGATCACTAACGACCTTCGATAAATGCTCTTTCATTGTTCGGTTGAACATTTCGACCATTCCGCCTGACTGCAGATGTAAGGGTGTGATGCTGGTTTTCCTTACGCTCAGTGCCGCACAGACGCCTTGAAATATCTGTGCTTCGAAGTGTCGGCTTTGATCGGAATGAAGCTCACAGGGAACTCCATATCTGCTGAGCCAATTATTGATAAGCTGCTCAATGACGGTTGTTGCTTCATGGTTTGGAATTGGAAGGACCTCCACCCACTTGCTGAAGTAATCCATGATGACCAACATGTATTTGTTGTTGTCGTTTGTTTTTTGGGAATGGTCATAAGATATCAATCGCAATTCGCTCGAAAGGGGCGCCCACGTTGTACTGCTTCATAGCGCTCCTTGGTTTTGCCGTTTTGGTCGCAGTGCAAGTTGTGCACTTCTTACACCAAGACTCGACGTCATCTCTCATGTGAAGCCAGTAGAATCGAGATCGCAATTTTGAAAGTGTCTTATTAACTCCCTGATGTCCACCGGAGGCCCCGTCGTGCATTTCTGTTAGTACATCTTTCACTTTTGATGATGGGACTAGAATCTGCATTCGATGGGAATTTCCGTCCGCGGTTTCCCATTTACGCTTTAGAATTCCATCTTCTACCAGCAAAGAATTCCATTGTGCCCAATATGCCTTAAATGTTCCACTCTTGTCAGAAATATTGTTCCAAGTTGACCGCTCGTTCTTTTGTTTGTGTTCCAGGATTAGCGACATATCTTCATCCTGAAGTTGAGCTGCGCGTATAGCATCACTCGTCCACCCATCTAGTACTTCTACCCGTACCTTTCGGAGGTCGTACGCCTCTTGTTTTAAACCATCAATTTCTACTTCCGAATACTGAACGCGACGCTTTAGGGTCAACATTTCAGCTTGCCTCTCTGCTAGATCAGTTGATAAGCGATTGTTCTCCTCAATGATCTTTTCTCGGCTGGTCTTAAGAGCAATTATCTGTTGATGCAAGGATTTACATTCGGTCGTGGTGCTGTCCAAGTCTGAATCACTCTGAAGGCTTCTCTTGTGATTAGCGCATGAACAACAATTCTCAATTGATGTTTCATTCATTCGTCGACGTTTCCTACAGTCAACAGAGATGTGGCTGACTTCGCGGCATGTCCAACACTTCATATCAGATCTCGTGGTTCTCCGTTGTACATGCCCGATTTTTGGCAGGAACATTCCTGGACGGCCATTTCTCGCACTTTGTATGTACTCCTGGTAGCCAGTTTAGCAGATTCATATGCCAATGCGAACGCCAGTATTTCATTAGTCGTCTTTTTTCCTGCCAAACGAACGGCTTGTTGCAAGTCTCGATCTTGGAGTGCATTTATGAATGCATCCATTGCTACCTCGTTCAGAAATTCCCTCGTCATATTTGAATAAGACAAGTTTCCCAATCGCTCAATATCTGCCGGCAACTGTTGAAGATTTTCTCCCGGTTTCTGCGTTCTGCTCCGCAGTTGCATGCGGTAGACCTGCTGCATGTGGTTGTCTTCATGCCTAGGTTCAAGGCCGTCTCTTACCGCTTGGAAATCTGTTTGCTTCTCTGCTGGCATGGTTTGTAGCAATTCTGCAGCCGCCCTGCGGAGTGACAAGATTAGTGATGTTGGCTTCTGCTCATCCGACCATTTATTATAATTGGCCGCGGCGTCAAACTGACGTATAAATACGGAGAAGGGTCCCGTTCCATCGAAGGTTGGCGGTTGCATCCTTGTATCTTTGTAGTCATGTTGATTTCTAGACGATGTCTTATTTCTCTCAACACACTCAAGTCTCTTTTCGATTCGCGTTATTTCATCGGTGACTTTCTTAAATTCATCTTCGTTTTTTAGATCCAGATTTTATACTTCGTATCGAATTTTGGACTGAATTTCTTCCTTAAAGTGTTGAAAATTACATTTCATCCACTGCGTTTGGGCATCCATTTTTGCATTCAGATCTGCAGCTTGTGCGTCGAATTTTGAATTTTGGGCGTCGAATTTTGTCATCATCATCCTGAACATCTCCGAAATGTCCAACTGTGGCGAACTCTTCTCCGTTACATTGCCATCATCTTGACTCGCTGTTTCTTCTACATCCGAACAGTGTGGCCCAATCGTAAAACATATGTGTCGACATCAATAGTCTCTTCCTCCATTGCTACTTGCAGACGCTTTCGAAAAATTTGCTTCTGTCTTCTGCTTTCCACATTCCGGCACTGAAGTTCCTTCTTCTACCCAGGAACGCGAAGATCTTCCAAATGTCGATCTGACATCGTCACAGCACACTTTCACAGACTTTGTCGCAGTATGTTTTGTGTAACAGCGTGCTTAGGGTTACAAAAATTTGTTTTCATTGAAGAATACACATTTCAGGATTTCTTTTATTGTTTCCATGTTTTAACTGTTGTAAATTGTATTCCGTGTATTTCTTCTAGTACTTTCTTTAATGTGGCCTTTATTAAATGTATTGTAGCGAGCTTAGGGTTCGCTACTGGATCATCGGTTCCACAGCTGATGATGAACGGCCGGGCCCTCGAGGCTGGGGAAAGTTTGAGATTGCTCGGCATCACGGTCTGTGGGAATGTATCATGGACAATACAATACAACCTGCAACTGTTCAAAAGGAACTGCAACAGTTATTTGATAACATCTTGGGGCGCCCACTCGGTGCTATAGGTTCGCCTCTCCCGAGAGAAGTCTAATAAAAAAAAAAAAAAAAAAAAAAAAACGTTGTTTCGGACTTTCTCGAATATTCTAGTACTGGTTGTCATATGCGTCACACTACCCTCCGTCTAGATTAGTTCGTCCCGAACTAAGTTCACTGGTCCTCTGGGCTAACCAATGTTGCCAGTCGGTCACGATGTACCACTTTCATCTTGGCGTTCGGCGGTGGAAGCTCTTGACCTTCTTCCAAATTTTCTACTGCTCTCCTTTTCGCGTCAGCTCTAGGCTGCCGCAATTCTTTCGTCTCCCGACGACGAAATTCCTTATGCATTTTAGGGATCTCATGCGAATAGTATAAGAGAAAATGCATGTGCACACCCTTAAGCTCTTCTGGAGTTTGCACATCATGTAAGCGATCTAGATCTTCATCTTTAATTACATGCATCATCTGGTATTGGAGCATCTGTCGATTTCATAACCGTATCCAACTGGTAGTTCCGCATCTTTTCAAATAACTGGAGCGGTTTGTTCTTTGGAGCTGACAGTAAACACCAGCGTGCGTCGTAGTAATAGACTTTCCATAGATCGTCGCATGTTAATTTTGGTTTCACGTGTTCTTCTCTATAGAACGCAATGAACGGCGCCTGTAACTTTTGATTACGCCTACAATCTAGGGCTTGCTTGATCTTTCCCCCGAATGTGGTGACTTACAATAGCGGTCTCGACCTCAAACATCCGTTGATCTCTCTTGTTCGGAAACAGTTGATTTACAAAACGCCTGCTTGTAAATCCATTCAGCTTCATCTTGTAGTTCATTGGGTCCCTCTGGAACAGGCGTAACTGGAACTTCGCGCAATTGCATTCGCTCAGGAATATCCGTTTTACGGATGTCATTGTCCAAATCCGTAAAGTGACCCCTTTCCAATTGACTAGGTTCGTATTCGGGTTCATATCTGTCCTCGTCATAATTACTGAAATCCTCATAGTCGAAATCTACACCGATGACTAGAAGTCGTCTTTTCTTCTTCTTCTCAGCAATTGACCTCCCTTCGTCGTCTACAATAAAATCCTCATCATCAGACTCCGATTCCTCATCATCATTGAAATGTTTTGCCGCCTCAGTTTCCCTGTGACTACGTTCAGAGCGGCGTTCAACATCGTCTTCGTCGTCGAATAGCTGTTCGGCTATAGCCTCACGTGCTGAACCTTCATCGACGTGCTGTTCTTCTCCATCAGTTTCTTCGTCCTGTGTACGACGCAGACGCTTGGAACGGTCTCTGCGTTCGACTTTCAAACCAAGATTCTCTTCAATAAGGTCACAGTCGTCGCCTTCCAGTCGGTCGTCCAACTTGTCATCATCATTGTAAATCCGTTTCGGGGAACGGCCTGAAGCATCAGTGTCTTCACCATCACTGCCGTCCTCTTCAATCGGGTTATCATCGATGAGATTCTTCAGTTCTTCACGTAACACATCATCGTCTCCTTCCTCCTCTTCCTCACTGCTGTCGGCCATAGCTTTGCTCTTCCTGAGTTTCTTCCTTTCATGTGGCTCCAATTCCTCCCCATCCTCAGATTCTTCCGCTTCCGAGTCCCAGAATTCTTTCATACACTGCCTTTAGGCATCCAATTTTGCATTAACTTCTGCAGCTTTTTGCAGCTCGCGCATCCAAGTTTACCTTAAACTCTGCAGCTCGCGCTTCCAATTTTGCCATCATCATCCTGAACAACTCCGAAATGTCAAACGGTGGCGAATTCTTTTCCGTTACATTGGCACCATCTTGACTCGCTGTTTCTTCTTCATACGGACGGTCTGGTCCACTCGTAAAAGCATCTGTGCCGACATCGATATCCTCTTCCTCTATTGCTGCTTGCAGACGCTGTCGAAGAATTTGCTTCTCTCCTCTGCTATCCAGGTTCCGGCCCTCCAAATGCCGGTCTGACATCCTCACAATACACTTCCACAGACATTTATTTCACCAATAATTAATCCCACTTCTGACACCAATTATAGCGAGCTTAGGATTAATTATTTTTAATAAATAAGAGCCGTTAAATCGATTTTGAATTAATGTAACACTTTATTAGTTCGTTTATAACAACCGCTACTTTTACCGTACACTTAACGATTTCTTGACTTATCGCTTCCGTACTTATCACGTGTTTTACTTCTTACTTATCGCTTGCTTCACTTCCTACTTCTTACTCATCTCCATGATCTGTGTGCGACGTATTTATACCGTTTCCTCATTCTGATTCAGCGTTTCTTTTCCGTCCGTTCCATAGCCTTGAAAGTTCTACTGTTCGTACTCTCCAGTTTTCCAGTACTTTCTAGAATATTCTAGTACTTTGTTTCGGACTTTCTCGAATATTCTAGTACTGATTGTCATATGCGTCACACTATTAACATCCTGTAAGGTGTTTCGCTGCCACTGCGTTCTACTGCCATTTTGTTTTCAATATGTAAACGCTATAAAAGCGACTGTGTTCTATTTTTCAACTCTCTTATATTTTCGTTCGCAATTGCTATCGTTTCGGTCGCTTATTGTATCGTGTCGTGCGACTTTCTCACGTGTGTAATTGAATACTGTCGTTTAAATTACCACATAGATAATAAAGAGCATTTTTTTTTTGTGTGATGAATTTTATGTGTCGTTTTAATTTAAGTCGTAGTTCGTTTCGTTAATCATTTCAAATTGCACGGTAAACGCACCGTGCTGTTATACAGACTTATTTACTTCACTAATAATTTGTTGCGGATTGGCAATTGTATGTGCTGGGATGTGCTGGAGAAATCTAGTACATTCGCAGTGTATACCAGTTGCGCAGCATCTGTCACGAACCAGCTGGCCGATTGTCACCAACGATGAGCAGTAGCGTCGCTTTTTTGAATAGGCGGTTATGCCCACTGAGTCACTCTGCAACCAACCTTCATCGGGCCCACACCATCGGAGTTAACGTCACAAGTACCAGTTCATCGCAATAAGACAAAGTGTATCCGAATTGAATAATAAGAGAAATAAAAGTTAATCTCAAGGAATAAAGATCTCGGACTTTTGGTTTTTTTGTGGTTCCTCGCTGCTTTTTATTGGGTTCCTCTCGTCAAGGGAACAGTGGACAACTCCAAACATTACTACAACAAATTAATCCCACTTCTGACACCAATTGTAGCGAGCTTAGGGTTCGCTGGATTAATTATTTTAATAAATAAGGGCCGTTAAACCGATTATCTTTACAAACACTTTATTAGTCTGTTAATAACAACCGTTTCTTCATACTCCGCTTCTTTACTTATAGCTTCCGTACTTATCGCCTCTTTGACTGCTTACTTCTTACTTTGATCTGCGTGCGACGTATTTATACCGTTTTTCCTCATTCCGATTTGGCGTTTCGTTTCCGTCCGTTCCATAGCCTCGAATTTTCTGCTACTCATAGTCTCCGGTTTTTCAGTACTTTCTAGAATATTCTAGTACTTTGTTTTGGAGACCTGCCAGATATCACAGCTGATTCTCATATGCGTCACAATATATAACTTACATTAATTCATCAAAAATTAAGTGAGTAACTCGTATCCCAAACATGCTTGCCTAAAAGTGGTATATTTCCACTTGCCGTATTACTCACTCGACTTCCAGTTTATATTGCCTTATTACTCATCAAAAATTAACGGACAATGAGTTGTTTAAGGGAGAAATGTCATTTTTACCATTTTTTTTCACGTTGTTTATACTTCTCGCCAGTTCGTAAAACTTATGCAAAAAGTCCTTAGCGTCATTTAATTCTTCACTAAACAAAAAGCAATGAAATGAGCCCCCAAACATCCTTCAGATTATAATGCATCCAGGAAATGCAATTTATAAATTTAAAGTGTTGGTACACTTCAGATTATCGGATTAGTTTGGTGAAGTACTAGAAAAACATTACAATAATACATAGTAATATATTCAGCAGCAGAGTAAATTTCTAATATCATTGCCGATGCAACTTAAGGGAATCAAAGAAAGTGCTTCCAAAACTGATCCCGTTGTTTTATGAGCATTCTGCACGTCGCTGTCACTTTCTATTACATTTATTATGAGTGTTGCCAGTGGTCACACTATTCAGCTGAATTTGTAATGTTGACAGTCATATGATTGCGGATGTGACAATTACTGACCCTTGTTTGTCCTTTTGAGCATAATTTGTAATTTCATTTCTGTCATTGATTCGCCGTCTGTGTGTAATCGTTAAATATAGTTATAATATATCACTGTATATTGGAGTATAATTATTTCTCTTGTCTATTCAACTTGCTAATTAGTGTGAAGTTAAGTCGAATAAATTCAGTGTTAACGTATCATATCGTAGCAGAAACTTTGTTTAGTACATGTTTCGGCAGCCATGATTTTAACATGTGTAATTGTGTGACAAGCCATGTCATATTCATGTGAAATAAACAAATTTATTCGATGGAAGACTCTTTTTTTGGATTTCACACTGGTTGTCCGGTGAGTTTCACATAACTAAGTGAACATTTAATAAAACCCAAGTGTGAAAAGTCAGTAATCCACAATATACCCGTCAAACAAAGTCAACGCCATAATCGTGTGATGATGTTTCGTACTTGCTGAAGTCTGTTCTTTTTGATAGGGGAGCAATTTCCATAGAAATCTGTGTTTTAATCAACCGCCACGATCAAAACATACCAACAATTTATTATGTAAACAGAGACGATAACGCGCCATTGGTGCAATTGATGGAATTTGCCTTCACTATGACACATTTCTTTCGATGTGTTTATGATCAAGCTTTTAATTTCGTGCGCGTAACACTGCGCCAAAATGGATATGTCCTACAGGGAAGCCTTAATAATATCAGTATTTCTGACTAAAGTAAAATATACCTAAGGCTTCAATGCGTGGATCATATGCGATGTTGTAATTCTTGTTCTTGGAAGACCTAGTCACTTCAATAGAAAAGAAACGTGATCATGTAGAATTCTCGAATTTAAACGCTCCGCAATCTGAAAAGTTTCCCTACGGCGGGTTAGTTGAAATCAGTCTTCGATCAAAAACCTTGTGAAGGACATTTATTTTCTATTGTCGTGCAGCTGAGATCAAATAGAACCCCACATGAAAATAGTATTTGTGTCGTCTCGATTCCATGATTTCGGCACTTGAAGATATGGAAACCACTTCCAGCAACAGTTTGTCTGCAAAACCTTGGGATATATTCACATTTGTTAGTTACCATAATTAAAGATTTTAAAAACCGCTATAGCTATATACGTTTGTTTTATATTTGCCAAAGAATATTGATTAATACAATGTCTGTTCTTTTACTTTGCCGTATAGCTGGATGACGACGGTGGAGGGCGTATTGCTGAACCATCGGAGGAGGAATATGATGCATTAAATGATGAAACATTTGGTTCAGCCATCAATGGTGACTGGGAGGAGGTGCACGAAAATTTGGTTCGGCTGGATGATGGGAAAGTTAATGCCGACGAAACATCATCGAACAAGGCCAAAACTGACGACGATTCTGATTTGGAAGTAAATCTTGCAAAAGTGAATTTAGATGATTTCGACATTTGTTTTGATGATGGAGACAGTTCTATTACAATGGACCCAACGGTTTGGGGCAATTCCCTGTTATCGACACGTAGTCCGGAAAACGATAGCCTCAAACCTAACAACAGCCTTTACCCAAGCCCCCAAGCATTTCTTCGTGAACATTTCCCATCACCTTTCAATAATGACCCTAACGACTTTCCGGAAAAACCCAAAATCAAACCAATTCAACCACCAAAAAAACAGACTCCGGCACCACCATCAAATGTCATTCAAGCGAATGCATATAATACTCCAAAATTCTGTACTTTGGAGGACATCGAAAAAAGCCTTATCGAGCAGAGTTTGAATGATCAAGGGAAGAAAAAGCAGGTGGCGCAAACGTCTCAAGCCGATCTCGCAAATCAAGTAATTTCTTCAACTCCGAAACCGAAAGTAGCGACCAATGCAACCCCTTCAACACCACATCCACAACAACAGCAAATGCCACAAGCACCACCGCCCCAAATGCAACAGCAACACCAGCAAAACCCGATGAATTCACAACAGCAACACGATGAACTCTATTATCAGTTTGCCCTGAAGTACTTTCTACTCACTTCAATTGGTCCTCCACCAGGATTCAATGGTCCCCGGCCAAATTTCAACAACGTACCACAGCAGGGAGTGAATAATCATATGCTGCAGCCTGGAATGCAAGGTTATCGCAAGATACCTCCATGTTTTCCTGCTATTACGTTGTTACCTTTCGGCATGCAACCTCCCCATCAGATGTCTAAATATCCAGGTTATCATCTGCCAGTTGCCTTGAATAATTTCGCAATGCATCCCAATTTCAATGCGGTACGCCCAGGTCCACCGCCCATGCTCCCAAATCGTATGCATCAAATGCAAAACATTCCGAATAGGAATGTTGTCGGTAACCATCGCCTGGTGCAGGAAATTCAGCAAACACACCCACTGCTACCTAATATTCGTCATCCGTTCAATGCTCCCACTGGCGGTAATATGATGAATAACCAGCAAATGCAACAGCAACAGCATCAGTATAATCGTTACGACCGCAAACAGAATCACATGGGATCCAATGTCAATCAGAATATTGGTTACAATCAAAATGCCAGCAATGGAAATCTTCCTGACGAATACGACGAATACGCCAACCTTATGAGCACACGCGACAAGCACTGGCTAATCAATATACAATTATCTCAACTGAACACAGATACCCCGTACATAGACGATTACTACTATACAGTTTTCAAGAAGCGCAAAGCAGATTTGAGTGGTGATTCTGGTGAAAGTAAAACCCACAAAGATAACCAAATGTTTCATCCGCTGACACAACCTAAAGGACATGCTCAACTAATACTCGTTTCATTGGGCAATAAAAATGGAACACATAATCGCAATGGAAAAACTAACCGTGAACATAGAAACTCTGAAACAAGGAGCGATGGTTCCAAGTATGAGAATTCCTTGGGCAAGCTTCAATACGGCAGTGTGACAGCTCCGAGGAAAATCATTGATATGGATATAATGGGATCCGAGGGTAATTCACAGCTCAGTGCCGGTGTCGAGGTATCAGCTCAAAGGAAATCCCGTCACATTTTATTGCACATTGAAACGTTATACCGGATTGTTTTGAAATTAGAGGATCTCGATAATCCGACCGCCATCGCAAACATCTTAACAAAGGTAAGTACTATTGAAATTATATTTTACGCAGCATTATTCACTTGTAATTAAAAGGTAGCATTACTTGTCTGGTTCAGTTTTGTTCTTGTCCATCACCTACAATCCAACTCGCCCTTGCCGAAGACAATACATTAAAGTTTTCTCACTATTTCGAGTATTCTCGATTAGGGATTTTTACGATCTACTTCAACCCATTTGATGTGACCTCAAAGGATTTATAAGCTAGATTTTAACCCTAACATTTGATAATGAATTAAAAACGCGCGCACGTGCTTGTCAGGACGTAAGAGGGACCTATGAAAGTCGGAGGAAAAGTAGGCGAACCAAATTCAATTGCACCATTGAGGCTTGTGTGGAATGTGATCTGCTTATCCTTTCTCTGCATATTGTCCTTATTGGGAAAATCTAAATTATCACCCACATTACTGCAGTGAACTCCGCTTAAAGTGCTTGCTGGTAGACACCGCTCGTGCGAGGATGTCTTCCACATGATGTTTGTTGCTCTTTTTTTTTTTTTTTTTTTTATTGGACTTCTCTTGGGAGAGGCGAACCTATAGCGCCGAGTGGGCGCCCCGAGATGCCATCAAATAACTGTTGCAGTTCTTTTTGAACAGTTGCAGGTTGTAACGTGGGAAGGGAGTTCCACAGCTTCCCCGCTCTGTAGCGGAACGAGTTCTGATGTAGGGATGTTCGCGCCGTCGGGAGATGAACCACAAACGGGTGCGATCCGTCGGATTGTCTTGTGGAGCGCATATAAGCCGAATTGCGCGGAACAATACCACGAATCTCCGAAGAACAGCACCCGTGATAATATCTGTAAAACAGACAGAGGTCGGCTACGCGCCTTCGATGTGATAGCGACTGTAGTCCCGACGTCAGCGCCGAGTCCCCGATCAGGCGGATCGCTCGTCTCTGGATGCTCTCAAGTAGGTCGAGGGTATGTTTAGGAGCCGAGCTCCAAACATGAGAGCAATATTCGAGCGCGGGTCTAATTTGGGATTTATATAGGAGAAGAAGTTGGGCAGGAGTAAAATATTTCTTGGCTCTAAAAAGATAGCTCAGTTTTCCTGAGGCTGACCTGGCGATGTTCGACACGTGTTTATGCCATGATACATTCCCACAGACCGTGACGCCGTGGAATTTCAAACTTTCCCCAGCCTTGAGGGCCCGGCCATTCATCATAAGCTGTGGAACCGATGATCCACTTTTCTTTGTGTATGTTGTATACTGAGTCTTCGTTGCATTGAAGTCGACAAGATTGGCCTTTCCCCACAGCAGGACTTTATCCAGATCCCGATTCAGAGAATCAATCTGTCTACATCTCAGCTGGTGTGACGCAAATGCACCAATCGGCCGATCACTCGAAAAGGAGGAAACAAGCGTACTATCATCCGCAAAACTGAACACTTTCTTACCCGTTGTCTCCAACAAATCATTTATGTGAAGCAAGAACAAGGTTGGAGCCAAAATAGAACCTTGGGGCACCCCCGAATTAACAGGATACAGATCCGAACACTCGCCGTCCACAACAACCCGGATCGATCGTTTCTCGAGGAAGCTCCTCGTCCAGTCGCAAAGCTGTTGGGAAAGTACATATGAACGAAGTTTGCTCAGCAATGCCCCGTGCCAGACGCGGTCAAAAGCCTTAGAAATATCCAATGCGACCGCTCTTGACTCACCATGCCGTTGTTATGGGTTATTTAAACAAATATATTTAAATGTAAATATAATTTTATTAGGAAGGACTTACTTGATTTACCGTTGAGCGCGGTCGTCCGTGAAGCTGCTTGTTTGTGACTTGTTGCAGGGGGCGTTGATAGATTGCTCCCCTGTTCAGCTAAAACTTCCTCCGGCGTTTAATTTAATTTCTCTAACTGAGCAGGTAGGCTGGCTGCCGGTAGATGCGTGAACGTTTGAATATTGAATTGCAGCTCATTTAGACTTAGACGAATTTGGAACTTGGGAACGACTTTGGGTTTAAATACTGTGTCTATTCGCATGCATCCGACTAGTACCTTAGGATTTAGAATGAAATCTGGTTCTTTGTTTGCTGCATTAAGTATATCATCAATTCCGATGCTGATTATTTGATTTACGTCGAATTGTCATTAATTTAATTTTTCTCCGTTGACGTATATTTTTATTTTATTTGACGCCAACGTTGTTTTTTATTAATTTCTCCGCCAAGTAGAATTTGCATAAAGTAGTTTATGCAAATTAGCTACTTGGTGCGTTATTCTCCGTTTACAGGCAAGGAGGGGAATCGAAGGGGGATTAGTGGATTCTGGGGGGAGCTGGACTCAGTGTCGTTCCGTAACACCGTTCAATCGCAGATGTCCATATATCGGTTATAAGTGTCAAAAGGTCTCCTGTGGACCGCCTGCCACGGAATCCGTATTGACGATCATTCAGGAGTCCGTTTCACTCCAAGTACTTAACCAACTCTGTATTGATGACTTTTTCCATTACCTTAGATAAAATAGACAGTAATGCAATCGGACGGTAATTTTGTGGGAGACACTTTTTTCCCGTCTTTGGGATTGGCTGAACTCGAGCGATTTTCCAGCAGGCAGGAAAGGTCCTCCGTGCATAAGATAAGCGGAAGAGTCTGCCAGGAACCGGCGATAGTTCTGGAGCACAGTTCTTAAGGACTATTGCTGGTATTCCGTCCGGGCCGGTTGCCTTCCTACAATCCAGTTCACGTAGAATGCGTTGAATAGTGCGCGGACGAACTCTCACATCCCGCATGGAAGACTGTACCGGCGAGATCACAGGTGGGTCCAAAAGGCCAGGATCGAGGTTTGAATTCGCCGAAAATAAATTTGCGAATACATTAGATTTATCCCTTGAATTCGTGACTAACGTCCCGCTGTCTGTCACCAACGGAGGGTAAGAAGAGGATGCAAAGTTACCGCTGACAGCTTTTGCCATTGACCAGAAGGAGCGCGAGCCAGTTGGGAACCGAAGGAGCTTATTGATCACCCTGTCGTTGTGAGCCTTCTTCGCGGTATCAATCGCCTGGTTGCACGCGTTTCTGATTCTGACAAAATTTGTTCTGTTAACATCGGTGGGATTGGAGCGCCATTGCTTAAAATTATTTTTGGCCGCTGTAATCAGCTCGCACTTTTTGTCAAACCAAGGTTTATCAGACGAACTTCGTTTGATGGAATGTGGAATATACATCTCCATCCCCAGAAGAATAATCTCTGATACCGACTCCGCGCATGCGTTAACATCGGAGTTTCCGAAGCACACCTCGGACCACGGAAAGGATGCGAAGAAGTCTCGTAAATCGTCCCAGTTAGCGGCCCCATACTTCCATACATGGCGAAGCTGCCTAGGCCGGTTATTCGCTTGGTATGCAAGTGCTTGCGCGACAAATACAAAGCAGTGATCTGAGTTTCCTCGTGGCGCAGAAACCTCTACGGTATAAATACTCAGTTCGAATGTCAAAAACAGATCCAGGGTGTTCGCATAATCGCCCCGGGCATCCGGCACTCGCGTTGGCTCCCCCACGAGTTGAGTCAAGTTGTGGCTTACAGCAAACATCTCCGCCAGCCTCCCAGCCTCGTCGGTTCTGTTAGAATGTAACAACCAGCCGGAATTGTGCACATTAAAATCACCAAGGACAACAATTTCAGAAGCTGGGTGGTTGATCTGTATCCAGTCGACGGTATATGAAAGATGTTCGAAAAATGTCGCCGGTCGATCGTCATTCGGGGGCGGTAAAAACAACAAAGAAATTTAACGGAATTCCTCAGCACGACCCTCAACCATATGATGTCCATATTATTGGGTTCCAACGCCTCCATCCTCTGGCAAGCCAGATTGGACCGCGCGAAGACGCAGACTCCGCCCTTAAAACGGAATCTCGAATGTAAGTCGTATCCTGAGCAACGAAGATATGTCGAATCAGTTGACGGATCGACCTGGGTCTCAGTTAGGGCAAGGATATCAGGTTTCGTTGTTTGCAAATATTGGTGGACGGCGTTTACATTCGTATTGGTGAAACCGATGCCCCTGATGTTACAAAATGCCGTCACCAGTCGAGCGTGGGCCGAGCCTCGAGAGCGAGCCCGGTTATGCGATGACGAACCTCTTAAAGTTCCATTATTTATCATGATATCTGCATGATGTTCCCCCTGACATAGTCCCCCCCCGGAGATCCGAATGGGAGACTAGTTTACCTCCGGAATTCTTTATATCAGAACGTACCATCATGACTTATCCCCGTGTCAGTCCGGGCCATCAGCCACACATACCGTCGAAGATTTCTCTCGGCGATATCGCGGAATGTACAGCGTAACGGGGTGGTATCTCACCTTGGGACCGACTTCCACCTAACCAACCTTTTCTCGAACCGGTCCATCAGCCAAGCTCCGAAAGATGGCCAGGAATTTCTCCCAACCATTTCACGAAGCCTATAGCTTGATGGGGTGGTATATCACCGGGGGCACAGGGCGTTGGGACCCCGGCTACCACTCCGCCTTTAGTCGCCTTTTACGACAAGCTGGCCTAGCTGTGAGTATATTATAACGCCCTACTCACAGGGCATTCGCGCAAGGGAAACGTCTCGGACTGCTACCCGTCAGTGCCTGTTTTCAAGTCGCGTATATGAGTTTGTGGTCTAGTAGTTAGTTTAAGACGAACAAATAAATGCAGCATCATAATTGACCTGAATTACACAGGCATGGATGGCTTTGCGTTATGATTTCATCCTCAGTCACTTAACTCTAATATGCAGCATTAACTGCACAATTATCTTCATTTTCTGCTGTCCGCACTGTGCATTGATATTTTATTGTACCACTTATACCTTTCAATCAATGATCTCACTGATACGCTTCAAAATCACCGCGTGCGCCTGCCTTCTATTATCTTCTTTATGGGCTGGTGTTCTTCAGGAATCCGATCTCTCGCTCACTCTATTCCACACTTTTATTAATGATCTCTTGTCCACTCAGTTCCATGCGCTTGTTTAATGATGACAGTACCTTCAGTTTCTACTACTCACTGGAAGAAGTTAGATCAACTTTTTCGAGCTCGGTATCAATCATCAGGGTACTTATTATTCCGTGCTTAACAAGATGTACCAATGGGGATTACCGAACCGAGTAGAATTCAATGCTAGTCGTCTATGAGTAATTCCAAATTAGATTCCTTGTCGATAAATGGCATTTGCATTGCCAAACCAATGAATGGCTCTCGCATTGACAATTGAGTCGACGTTTAGTTGAAATGACCAATTTTTAAGCTGCAAGAAGTGGGGGTGTTTAAGAAATGCAAGAATTACTTCATCCCATTCAACCTGATCACAAATTACAATTATTCCATCAAACCTGATCACAAATTACAATTTTTTTTACGCTGACGCGTGCACGGATTTACACAACGCTGGATTATGAAGAACCCTTAAATGTCAAAGCACACTGCGACCGGGAGGAGGGGGTAAGGAAAGGAGCTATCGATGTATATTGGTCTTGAATGCCTAGAACTTACAACGACGAGGAAACACATGAAAAGGTAGAGCATTCCACATTCGTGTGGTTCGGCTAAAGAATGACTATGTTTATTTGTCCGCCTGAAATTGACTTTCAACCTGAACTGATGCGCATTCACAGATTGACGGGTATCACCGGAAAATGTCTGAAGGGGCGGCACACATTTAGTAAGTTCAGTAGAGCAACGATCGTGGTAACACCTATAGAAAAGAGATAGGCATGATACTGTGGCGGTTCCGCCAAACCCCACGGCCCACTTACCTGAAAATCCCCATAATTGCATCCTAATCTGCATAAGGTTTCGCTAATGCAATCGCATTAGCACCTTAAATGCTTCACGCATCAAATTGACCAAGTTTAATTATCTAAAAGTCCCTGTAAAGAATCCTTACCCTTCATGCATCTCTTCGCATACAAATAACCTGTAAGAATTCTTCCCTAACTTATCAGGACTCCCAAAACCAACTCGGCACCTTCGGTGCCAGGCAAATTCCCCTAGACGAATTCCTGAAAACCAAATGATTTGGTTTACATACAATATAACCATCATAACAGGGACCATAAATATTGCGTCGCCGATTTCCCGTCCTCGCCAAGTGTATCATAAATCACCATACATACACATTGGGTGGCGACCTACACCCAAGGGACCAAAACAAATATACGCATCTCACGTTTCTTGGCACCAATTAAATCCTACAGCATAAACATATGCAAATACAATTCGATACCTACCCTTACCAGCGATGCTATAAACACCATTTCCCGGTAATCTAGATAAAACCCATTAGCACATTTCCACATTGCATTGCCGCCTATTTATTTAGCCGCAATGCACATCTCAGACAAAGACCCAAACGTTCCCTATGTCTTCTCATATTTTGGGATCTGCTTCTCATCAGCAGCGGCATAAGCAAACACAAACCCAATTAGCATCCAATGAGATTCGGCTTGTTTGCTTAGCCGAGCCCACATCTCATGGATGCACATTTTCCCTTTCTTTGTTTTAGATTCGTTCCCATGGCTTTGTCCCATGAACGAACCAATGTACACACATACATGTGTACCACCATGATCTGGTTTGCTATTCCACCAAGAGAGACTTTACGTTTCTCTGGTGGTAAGTAAAAACATATCCTTAGTGGAGAGGATATCTACCACCTACTACATCTACTTAGTGGAGAGGATATCTACACCACAAACTCACCCCAGTAGCACAAGCCGTTTATCGCTGAGTCTTATTACATCCGCCGACCGCCACGGTCGTTGCCACTCCCGCTCCCCGTGACGCGCCGGGGAGGCGTAAATTCCAGAGTCGCAAAGTAACACCCCTGAGTGTAGTCGAGTGCGTCCGCGAGGTGCAGTACGAGTCAGTAGTGTTATGTTGAACTCTATCGTGTTCTAAGGCGTGCGCCTGTATTTAAACATTGTAATGAGCTGTGTGTTGCGTTTCCAATTAAAGTACAGAAATCAATTAAAGTACAGAAATTAAAGGACAAACAATAAAATTAAATTTAAAGTGGTGATCACCAACCAACGCTAGTGTTTTATTTCTCTCGGCCGGCATCTGTGTGTCTTTCTGCGGTTTGGGACGTAATCCTTGGTGATCGGTTAATGGCGGAACCGATGAACTAATAGTGATGTTTGTGAGGGTGAAGTAGAACCCTGCGCCCATGTCGGTGCCACGACTTGGTTCCCCACAATACGTTGCGCTTATGTTCTAACGACGGAATTAAACTACTTACGGCTGGGTCCCCAATAATTTTTACTGTTGGTTTTTGCATCCTATCGAGAATGTGTTTTGGATGCGCCTGACCGAACATGGGAGTTGAACTCAATTTTTGGACGAATATACGCCTTGTAAATAGTGGCCAGGTTGGATGGAGTGAAGTATTTTTTGCATTTCTTAAGTAACCCCATACATTCAGCTGCACTTTTCGCACCCGTGGATAGCTACTTTGGCACCCGCCAAGTAGTGAACCAATGCATGCAACGACATCCTGAGAAAGCTTGGCGCAAGGGTAATAACCTTGCCCGGAAAAACAAACTATTATGGCAAATTTATCAAGCCTCAGACTTGTTAAATAAGGCCAAGACCGGATCCCGGTTGTAGTGCCGATGATGATGATGATCGAGAACGTTCAGCGCAGTTTTGGATGCGGCTGCCCAAACATGGGAGTTGAACTCCATTATGGGACGAAAATACGCCTTGTATATAGTAGCTAGGTTAGATGGAGTGAAGTATCTTTTGCATTTCTTAAGGAACCCCATATATTTGGCTGCACTTTGCGCAGCTTTAAATATGTGGTCATTCCAGTTTAGAGTCGAATTAATTCGAGTGCCGAGGATTGATAATTCCTTGGCTTCGTCGATGCAAGTGCCGTTCATAGACAGTATATTCGCTTTGGGGTTGGAATTTGACGACAAGAGACAGCACTGAATTTTTGGGCATTGAGTTCTACTCAGTTAGAAAATCTCCACTGATATATCTTGTTGAGGTTTGAATTCAATATATCTTATAAGTAATTGACAAGAGATCATTTATAAAGATGGGGAACAGAGTGGGTGAGAGTCCCGAACCGAGGGGAACACCTGCATTAATTTGATGGAAGACAGATTTGACACCATCAAGAACCACTTGAATTGAACGATCAGAAAGATAGTGTCCTATCCATCGGATCAGGGAATTGTCCACCCCATAGGAATGTAATTTTGACAAAAGGGCTGGATGCAAAACTCTGTCGAAGGCTTTTGGAATATCCAATGCGACTACCTTGCTTTCGCCGAGGTAGTGGATGGAATGGCTCCACTTTTAAGCAACGTATGCCATCAAATCTCCTGTGGACCTGTGGCGTTTCTAACAGATACACGCAAAATATACAAGCTCACTACTTGGATGGACGGATGTGGGGAAAGAACACAGTTTATGTCTTTGGCGTCTGATAATATGCGCTTTGGTCAGTGGTTTTTTTTTCTCGGTAGGAAGGTTGAAATGTGCTGATATTAGCTGAGTCAAGTGGTAATTCAGTTCGCCATGTTTTCTTTTCATCCATGTTTCTACATCAGGTATCATGGTGTGGGTCCAGCGTCCTTTGGTGGAAGAATCCCACCTTCGTCGCCATTCTCTTAGGCTTGAGACCTCTAACTGTGGCCCCATTCTCCGACAGGGGAAGCTGTGGAACTCCCTTCCCACGCAAGTGTTCCCGGAGCGTTACAACCTACAAAAAGAACTGCAACAGTTATTTGATGGCATCTCGGGGCGCCCACTCGGCGAGAGAAGTCTAATAAAAAAAAAAATTGTCTTGGGAGACCTTATGCAATGCAGCGTTTTCTTTAGCTGCAATGTCAGGTGCTGTCCTCCCGGCCAAAATATTTACAGCATCTTCGGATACCGTTCGGAATGTACAGCATACTCTTAGTGATGCCACCCTATGTGCTGAGTTCACTCCCCTCGTGTACGGCTTATACTGTGCGGCTGCATACTTTATAATGGAGGTGTTTACACTGGTTATGAGTTTCCTTATGTTGGTCCGGGGTCCTCCAACATTGGGTAGCAGTCTCGCCAAAACTTTGCATACTCTTGCCGTTTTTTCACTCGTTTTCCTCAGGTGTTCTTTGAAGATCAACCTGTTGTCGAGTATAACACCAAGATATTTAATATAGGGGCTGGATCTGATTATTTGTCCTTCTATTTCCAGATCAAGATGTTCAACTTTCTTGCGGCTGCTTATTAAAACTGCCTACGTCTTATGTCGAGCTAATTTCAATCCGCCCATATCTACCCAGCATTTAATGCTCTGGATTGCTTGGCAGCAAATATTCTCCAGGTCATCTAGATGTTTAATTACGGCCATTATTGCCAAATCATCTGCGTACCCATTGATTCTAACCCCTTCTGGTACATTGACCCTGAGCACACCATCATACATGATATTCCATAACAGTGGATCGAATACAGATCCCTGAGATACACCCGCTGTTATTTTATATTCCTGTGGTCCCTCATCTTTGTCGTAGAGCAGTCTTCTATCCAAGAGATAGTTTGCTAATATACGCACCAAGTAGGGCGAGACTTGTAGATCGCACAACGCTTCTAGAATCCGATTCCAATTCACCGAGTTAAAAGCATTTTTAACATCTAGCGTCACCACCGTGCAATATTTTTTTGTACCACTTAGCCATCGTGCTCCATCTATCGCATTGCGAACGATGTCGCACACCACAGATAGTGCCTTACCGGTTGATCTACATTTCCGGAATCCAAACTACCATTCAGAGAGCCCCGATGTCCCCTCTGTGAATTGTTCCAGGCGAGTGGTAATTACTCGCCTAAGCAGTTTTCCCGTTGTGTCCAACGTGCACAACGGGCGATAAGACGACGGCTCTTCTGGGTTCTTGACACCTTTTGGTATAAGCACAAGCCGCTGTTTTTTTCCATCGTTTAGGAAATATTCCTGTTTGAAAGCAGGTTGTGAATAGACTGCTGAAGACTTCCGGCTTTTTTGTTAAAGCAGTCCTCACTACAGCGTTAGGGATACTATCCAGTCCCGGCCGTCTTGTTTTTTTTTGTTGACAACCCTTGCAGCCATGAGCACCTCTTCGGTGCTTACGGGAGGTATCTTTCTTCAGTGATACTCCACTCCTCTTGCACTCTCAACACCTCATCACACTGCGGGAAGAGGACAGCAACGATTCTGGCCATGTCAGTTTTCGCATTTGACTACTGTTGTTCTGTAGTCTTTTCAAGACTATCCTGTGGGCGCTGCGCCATGGGTTGTTATTCAATTCATCCCTTAGGGAGCAGAACGCGTCATATTTACTTTTGCGGATTACATTCCTCAACTCTCTTCGTTTGTTGACGAATTCGCCATGCAGCTGTGTTACGGTTTCTTGCTCTTTGTTGCAAGCGTCGTAACCTGTTACACTCCGATGGCACATGGGCGATTTCTGGGTTCCACCACTACACTGGCTTGATATCCCTGTTGGTTGGCTTTGTAATGGCATAGAAGCATCACATGCGGTAGTTAGCCACTTCATGACTTTTCCAGCCTGCCTGTCCGCATCGGCCTCTGCGTCAAACTGTGCAATTTGGTCTTTCAGTATATAATCGAGCAGTTCCGCATCGAGGTCCTTCTCTTTCCATCCATTTTTCTGGGTTTTCTTCGCCAATTTGCCAGTGATGAATCTCATGTGTGGTAATATTTCGTACATCACGGCTTGGTGGTCACCATGGGTGTATGTGTCCGAAACTCGCCACTCCATACTTCTTGCCAACATGGAGCTGGCAAATGTGATGTCGATTTTGCACCGGCCTCTCTCGTTTATGAAGATGTCATCAACACCATCATTAAGTAACACCACATATAGAACTGCGAAGGCTTCGAGTAGTACCTGCCACCTACTGTCGGTCCATGTGCTTCCCCATTCCACTCCCCAAGCGTTGAAATCTCCAGCAACTATAAGAGGGCTCTTATCTCTAGATTCTTGTGTTATCCTGTCCAAACAGCATTTGGAATATTCTATTTCCTACCTTGGCGGAGCTTAAAAACAGTAAAAATGAATTCCTCTGATCTTCGCATAGGCGAAGGGTAAGTATTAGGGGCAAAAAGGTAAGTATTAGGGTGTGGTAGGCGTTGCGTGTAACGGCCTTGATATACCACATACAAGACATTCTTTAAAATCCTAATAACTTCCGTTCCGAGACCTCTCTGTTTAACGACCTGCAAGATGTTGATCCATCTCTGATCGTTGTAGGTGACTCTTTAGTCGACCATGGTCGCCTTGTGGCGTTTCTAACAGATTCACACACAATACACAAGCAAATAGTGAAGAACACCGAACGCAAATCGAATAAGAAAATGCATCAGCGCCGTATACCATAGCGATGACATAACAAATCCACATCAGTCGAATGTACTTGAGTTTAGAAATTGAATTCGTGCACGCGGCAGTAACCTGATGTGTTAAGGATTGGTTCAATTTTTGGGGATTTTAACTGTCATAGCGTCAGTTCGAATCACACGTTCTTCACTATCATCGCAAACGCTATAGCCTTACTTCTCCATTTATTTATTAACGATACAAAATAACACTCCTGACGTGGCGGCACCGCCTTCTGCCATTACACCAACCATATACTACTTTCATACTTCCTGGATTCCGTCAGAATGTTTTGCTCGGATTAAAAAACTTCATTTGTCAAACCAATTATTCATCACCTACATGCTTAAGGGCACTCTTTAATATCCTAATTCCAAATAGATCTATTATTTCTTGAATACAGGATTCCTATTAAATCTGCTATCAGCCTTTAAGAGAAGAAATAGCTTCCGATTTGTCCTTTTGCAGAGATACAACTGGGTTTTCCAACTGAGCAGTAATTCGTTCCTGAAAATCAGTACGATGTTTTTATTCAAATGAAATACTAAATTCCCTAACCCTAGTGGTACTAACCACACAAATTGAAGTTGTTTTTTAACTGGGTAACCGGGTGCCCGAATAAGAATTTGTCGATAAAATTCCACTTTAACTTGAATTAATTTTATGCATTGGCACACATACGTTAACTACATGGATCGAAAAGTCTCGGGATTTTTTAATAGGTGGCGCCACTAGATAATGAACATGACTTGTTTCGCGAAGCACATCTGTGACTAGTTTATGCATGAAGTTACGTGACAGCTGTCACGGTGGGCGCCCCGAGATGCCATCAAATAATTGTTGCAGTTCTTTTTGAACAGTTGCAGGTTTTAACGCTCCTGGAACACTCGCATGGGAAGAGAGTTCCACAACTTCCCCACTCGGTAACGGAACGAGTTCTGATGTAGACATGTTTGCCCCGTCGGGAGATGAACCACAAACTTCCGCCTTCGTTAAAAAAAAATGGAAAAACATGAATATCGTATTTTGATCAAACATTTTTTTTCTGATGGGAATAACTCCTGAACAATCATTGTAGTGGCTGCATAAATATTATCCCACATCTGCTCCTTCAAGAACAACAGTTTATTGGTGGTTTAGTGAATTGAAAATGGGTCGTACAAGGACCTAAGACGCACCTTGCTCTGGAAGGCCAAATGTTACATCGCTTACCTTAGTCCATTGGAATTTGGAATCACTGGCAACAGTTGGCCTAATTGTAGTAGCCCAGGACTGTTGGTGATATGCCCGAAAGGGGTTACATTTTCGGATCAATGGCGCTCAGCTCTTGTTGTGCTTTGGAGAACTCTTAGCCGGTTTCGTGTTCCTGGCGTCTTCGGGAACGTTAGCCTTCCCGGTTGGAATCAGTAAGTTGGTGCTTGTCAAACGAGAACTGGATGCAGTCAAAGAATGAAATCTTAATTGAAACGGAACACAACAGGTGCCGTTGGTTTAAGGTCAAACAGGAGGATGTTTACTGGTGGGGAAGAAGAACTAAAGATACTCTTGGGTGTTGCGAGGGGTAATGTTTATTCTACTGAATGGTAGAGGGGCAGCTTTATCCAGTCGCCGTGTTTGTTTGATTGTTAGCCATCGAATCTTGGTAATTTGTAGAAATTATGATGTTCTCCGTGGCGCAAGGCTAATAACCTTGCCCGTTAAAATAAATTATTATGGAAAATTTAACAAGCCGCGAGACTTGCTAAATAAGGCCAAGACCGGATCCCGGTTGTGGTGCCGAAGATGATGATGATGATCTCCGAGGCTATTCCACGATACATGTAACCCGGAAATTCAAATCGACCATCTTGTCGTTTTGATGATCTTTAACGAGCTAAATTGTCTGCCATATCACTAAATTATAACAACCAAATCCTTAAAAGTTCACACATCGTGCAAGAAAAACTATAACCGCACCGAACCGAACCGAATTGTTTAAGAGAATACAGCTCACACCCGTTCAAGTTTTAAGCCAAACACTGGTCTCGTCCACTATCGATGTGTTATCGCTCGATTTAACGAATACACTAAACCACGTTGTAATTTATATTGCTCACAATAAATATATATAAATTATAAAATAGGTGTACTCACGTGTAGTTAGTAGGTGACCCTAGTTCGACTCGCTCGATTTATCGATGATTTCCTTTGACTTTTTTTTTTTTTTTTTTTTTTTTTTTACTTTTATAAACATTTTTATTTTATTCATAAAAATTATTTCTTAGTGGCTAGACAAAAATGTTTAAATACTAGCTTAATGGTAATATATTAGATCTAACTTACTGGTCCCAAGCAGACTCTCTAAGCTAATCTGTTTTTTGGTTCTTTAGAAAAATAGCCTTTCGGCATGGCATGATTAGATATTTAAGAAACTATCGGACAGTAGCACAAAGAAAAATTTTGATTAGCACAAAAAACTTTGTCTCGTTTTTAATTTTTCCTTAATCTAATCTCATTTTATCTACTGTTTAACTACTTATCTAACTTAATTCTGAACTAAAATATCTTAATTCTAAACTAACCTATGAATAAGAAATTCTTTGCAAACTAGCCGCTGATCACTTTTGCATTTGATTTGCATTGGATCTTTACAATACAGGTGTTTAGCTGCCATTCAACCACCAAAACCGCTCGCGTTGTTTTTTGAAATCTTTCTCGTCCCTCCAAGATATTACCCTACTGTGCCGCAGGCACTCTGGATTTACCTGTGTGACATTCCGATTGTAGCTTAAACGTTTATCTGCGACCGAACGGTGAACGTGGAAAATCAACGGAACGCCAGATTCGTCCTGTATGAGGCCGTCCATATCCAAACCGATGAAAGCCTCTGGTGGGATAAAGCCATTGCTACGCACTCTCTCCGAATACATAGTATTTGGGTAATAAGCCCCGAAAATAAGATCGTTTGGCGGGTTCATTGATCTGGCGGCGTGTCCTCGGATCAATTTTATCATGAAGTTATCTACTCTGTTTATATTGGCTCCATTGTACAGAGCTTCATTGGGATAGTACTTTCTGTAGTCAGATTCGGGTGTCAAACAAAGACAAGTTCTAAGACATTGTCTCTCGAAGACCCGAATCTTTTCCATTAGATTTGGACCTACGTTGAACCAGACCGGGCATCCATAGATGATCATTGGCCTAATGAGGGCCGTGTAGCAAATAACTTTTACTCTTTTATCTAGCTGGCTGTTGTGAAATAGCCTTCTTGTAATGGCAAAAGTTCTTTTTGCTTTGGCTAGTGCAGCATCTACGTGCTTATTGAAGTATAAGTAGTGATCTAGCCAAATGCCGAGGTATTTGACTAGGTTTTTAGTCTCTATTGGTTGTCCATTCGGTCCCACGACAACTAGATTTCTCCAGTTTCGCCTCGTATCCCTAGTAGCCCCATTTAAAGGTGTTCTGAACAAGATAGCCTCACATTTCATGATATTGATTTTAAGTTTCCAGTCATCGCAATAGCGCTGAACTTTATTAAAGTCCTGCTGTAATAGGCTGCTGATACTCTCAATATTCGGGGCTGTTCTATAGAGAATGATGTCGTCTGCATACGCAATGGCATGGTGCAGAGTGCCGATTAAGTCACTTGTGTAGATGTTGAAAAGAATCGGAGATAGTACCGCTCCCTGTTGTAGCCCATTCTTTATTATATAACTCCTACTGGAGGTTACATTCCCACTTTTGACAATGAATTGTCGCCCATTTAACATGTCATAAAGCATATACAGCAGAGGTTTATGGATGTCTAGTCTAACTTATAGTACAGTTCCTCGAGCCATACGGTATCGAAGGCCTTCTCCAAGTCAATTAGACATGCCCGTGTACACTGGTTCTTGCATTTATTCCATTGTATGTCTGAAACCAGTTTGGATGCGGCATGGGTAGTTTCGTGACCCGCCTTAAACCCAAACTGGTTATTTGGTATAATGTTGCGCTCCTCAACCCATTCACGCAACGCTTTGCGTACTACCTTCTCGAAGGCTTTACTAATACTTGGCGATATACCAATGGACCGTAGGTTCATGGGATTTGTGCTATCTTTTCCCTTTTTGGAGATAGGATGTATAATGGCCGTTTTCCAACGCGTTGGATAATATGCATTATTTAGCGCGTTGTTAAACAAGATCGTGTATATTTCCATGGCCAATGGAGGCAGTTGTTTGAGTACAATGTTGGGTACTCCGTCGATTCCTACTGATTTTTTGTTCTTCAGTGATTCGAAGATACCTTGGATTTCTTCCTTTGTTATCAGAAGATTGTTCGCTCTGTCTATGGCTGTGACGGCATCTGCCCTGTTTTGACTGCTAAATGCGGTAGAACCGCCGTTATCCGACCGCCATTGCAAAATACTGTTTTGAATCTGTTGACAGTTTCGTAAAGCTCTATTTTCCAGGTCGTGGTTATGGTGAAGTGTTTCAGTCACCTTGTAAATATCCTGGAAGACAGCTTCCATAGTATTCACTTTTTCCAAGGGATCTTCGATCACAAATTCTTCATCGTTTAGGATCGCGTTTTCCGCATCGATGCCTATATTTTCCAGCATTTGCTTGTTTTTGTCCGTGCGTCTTATATGGAGACACTGAATATCGTTTTGATTATTCCTCCTGAATATTTTATTTATCTGTGGGAACATACTCGGGTTATTGGGTTTTGCAGCCCGAATTCTGTTGTCCCAATATGAATTTATTGCTAACCTATAGTTAGCTTTTATTAGCTGTTGGAGGTTTTTTAATCTAGACTTCAGTGATATTATCTCCTGCTCGTGTCTGTCTGTGAAACGTCCGTACAGTAGTTTTAGTTTAGAAAGAAGCCTGCTTTTTTTCTTATGCAGCGCGTCTATTTTTGCGTTTCGGTGTGTGCTAACGTAATCGGTAGGTGCGGTTTTTGGTATCGTTTTGTCCATTGTCCGTTTTATTGTTTCGTCCATTAGTTGTGTGTAGTGGTCGATTTCATTGTTAGACAGGTTCCTATTTGCGGGCGGTGTGATGATGTTAGAGCTTATTTCTCGGGTTAGGGTTCTGGTGAAGCGCTGCCACCGTACTCCCCTGTAGTTGTACGGTTGCGGAATCATGCATTCATCCAGTTCCGTAACCTCGCTCGGGAGATTTACCACAGCGCTGAGCGCACGATGGTCACTGTCATACTCAATCGTTCGGAGGCAGTTTTTGTTTTGTGTGTTCGTATTTGTAAGTATTAGCCGTGAGTCGATAAGCAATATGTCTAAAAAAGATCAACCTCTGGGAAATGATGGATACTCCGTGGCCAACAAGTCGGTTTTATACTCAACGTGATGTTGGCCTAACCAGCTAGCTAGTTGGTTTCCCCTGGTGTTGGGTCTATTATTTCCCCAATCCCTATGTTTGGCGTTCAAATCGCCACCTATGATGTAATAGTTCCCCGCCAGGTGAAGTTGCAAGCAGCGGAAAAGACTCTCGAGCTCCGCAATGAAGGTATTTTGTTGGTGCGCTTCAGGTGCATAGACTGATATCACGTACATTCCCCTTCCTTGACTGAAATTGATTGATGATGGAAGGATTCGAATAGATCCAGTCTAGTCGTCTTCCGTGCTCGTTTGTTTGCTTCTGTATCTCTATCAACTGCTTTTGTAGGGAAAGCAAGAGTGAGAACACATCATTAAGTGAAACAGGAGATTCGGGCTCCATACGAGTCTGTGTCGATGGTGCTGTCTTTGGTAGGGCAATCTTCTCTGTTCCAGAAGTTATTTGAGCGTACGACATCTGAGGTATTACGGTCCGTGTAGGTTGTCCACCAGTTGTCGGGCGCTCCAATTTGCTTTGCCGTGACTCGGCTTTCGTTCGTATTTCGCGGAATTTAGGACACCCTCTATAGTTAGCAGGGTGACCTTCGCCCCTACATACTACACATTTCAAGAGGGTTAAATCTTCCACCTTTTCCTTTCCCAATGGGCACTCAGCTGAACCGTGGTCTTTCCCACATTTGACGCAACGTGGTTCCATTTCACAGTTCGCCGCTCCATGACCGAATCTTTGGCATCGTACACATTGTAGAACGTCTCTCCCTTTTCTTAGTTAGTCCCAAGTAATAATTTGGTGGTTCACTACGGTAATCTTTCGTAGCCCCCCAATCTTACTATTGGGAGTTAGCTGAACCAAAAAGAAGGGTAGTTTCCTATTTTCCCTTTTTGATTTACGTGTAGTAAACGCTTTTACCGAGGCGAACTGTAGGTCGACAGTATTGAACTTCTGCAATTTTTGCAGTAAAAGTCCTGGTTCTGTTTCCGGGTCAACGCCTTTTAACAGAACTGTCTGATTTTTAATAGATTTCGGGGTGAACGAGAAAAATTCCACGGAGGTTTTCTTCAGCGCTGTTTTGATTTTCTCAAAATCGGTATCAGCTTCCGATTGAATGGCATGCCTATTCCCCGATAATCTTTTTATGAAAAAATTATTCTTACCTACAGCTGCTTTGCAAAGATTTACCAATTCATTCGTTTTAACATCAGTGGTGTTGATAGGAGGCATCCTTGTGTTTTTGTTGTTTTGTTGTTTTTTTTGTTGCTGCTGGTTGGCGCTTGCTGGTTGTGCTGCTAGCTGTTTCACGTTTTGTTCCGTCTTTTCCTGTTGTTGTCGTTGTTGTGAATGCAACTCGTCATTAATTTTCCGCAGCTTTCTTCGTTCCATTATCTGCTCTTTCAGAGGCGCTAGTGTTGCTTCTGCGTCTCTGATTTCCTCTTCTTCGTCTTCCGATTCGGTCCAGGCGAGCTGGGCGAAAGAGTTGTGTAGACTTTTTACCTTTGGAGCAGGCGGAAATTCTTCAGCTTCTTCTTTTTTATTTTCGTTCCAGACACGTTTGGCGCCTTTGTTGCGTGCCAAGTGTGTTGTTGGCCGCTTCGTTATGGCTGCCTTTGTTTTCAATGTCGCCGTTTTTGTTTTTTTACCCATTATTTGAGCTTCTACAACCAACGGCGATTTGTTGCTTGTTGATATTGTACTCTATTTGTTTTTCCTTTTTCTTTGTTTTTCTTTTTATTATTATTATTTTTTTTTTTTTTTTTTTTTTTTTTTTTTTTTTTTTTTTGTTATTTATGTAGGCATAAAAACAAAAAAGAGACAATTAAGTCAAGAGTGACTGGTTTTCGCGCTGCGTCGCTACCGGCGTCACTCGACCAACGACGGACCGCTGGCGAATCCACGCACTACCACTTGCACTAACAGAGTGGCTAAATATTGTTTGTCAAGTTTCGAACTTATCTTTATAATTTAAATTAACTAATTAGATAGAAAAGAATTGTTAGTTTTTTGTTGATGCTGGTTTCCACGTGTCTTAATATTTCTGTTCGATTTAAGTGATATGCATTTTGTACTATTTCACTGATTTTACGTTTTCTTTCGATATGTACTGTATATGTTAGCTTTAAACTGTTCACTACACTGTTTAGCGATTTATTAACGGTTGTATTGATGCTCGTTCAATAGCCATAAGATGAGTCTATATACCAAGTCTAGTGCGTCGTGTACGACTTCTATTGTGCAACAGGTACCCCTCTCTCGGGTGAAAGAATACACTACTATCCGCGTGTGCACACTGGATGGTGGTTGAATTAAGACTCATGATTTCCTTTGATTGAAAGCCAACATGTCACAGGAATCTTGGGTTGATCGTCCTTCTGTGTTGACCCGAATAAGCCGAATACTTGCACCTCTATTCCCGGTTTCTCAGCCTTAGCATCGACCCACTTACGCCCCCGCAAAAAAAAAAAAAAAATAGGGTTTACCGTTGTTGAGGATACTTTTAATTCACTTTAAATATAGTTTTTTCAAGAAGTTCTTAATTAATGTACGAGGGTTGCCTCTTATGTTTCGGGATTTGGCAACCCTAGCGTTGCAATCCGACAATTGACAGCTCTGTCGTAAAGTTGGACATTTTTGAGGTTATACGCACTCAGAACGTTTTGACATACGAGCGCTATTTGTGTTGTTTACAGTAACCTCAAAGATTCATCTCGGCCCAAAAATGGAATTAAATCGTCAACATTTTCGTGAGATTATTTTTTACAACTTTCGGCGTAGATTAACTCAGCAACAGCGCATGGATGAACTTAATTCAATTTTTGGCGATGAAGCTCCATCAAGGACCAGTGTTTATCGATGGTATGGTGAATTCAATTGTGGTCGTAGTTCACTCCAAGATGAATTTCGTGAAAGTCGTCCAAAATCGGTTGTTGTTCCGAAAACCATTGATGCTGTGCGCTAACTGATATTGGAAGATCGTCATGTGACCTATCGTGAGATTGAGACAACCTTAGGCGTTAGTGGGACCAGCATACATTCAATATTGCATAAACATTTGACTGTCAAAAAAATTTGTTCGCGTTGGATCCCACACAATTTGTCAATCGCCCAAAAAAGGCTCGAGTCAATTGGTCGAAAGAAATGCTCAAAAAATACGGTCGCGGTGCTTCGAAACACGTCTATGACATCGTGACAGGTGATGAATCGTGGATTTACGCGTATGAGCCCGAAAGTAAACAGCAGTCGACTGTCTGGGTGTTTCAAGATGAGCCAAATCCAACAAAAGTTGTTCGCGCACGAAGCACTTCCAAGCAAATGGTCGCCTGTTTTTTCGGAAAAACTGGACATGTCGCAACCGTACCACTAGAACAACGCAGAACAGTCAATTCTGAGTGGTACACAACCATTTGTTTACCGGTTGTCTTCCAAGAAATCAGGAAAACCAACCGCCGAAGACGTATCACTCTTCACCACGACAATGCGAGCTCTCACACATCGGCTGCGACAACTGCATTTTTGAGCACCCAAAACATCGATTTGATGGGTCATCCGCCGTATAGTCCTGACTTGGCACCGAATGACTTCTTTTTATTCCCGTACGTAAAAAACAAACTGAGAGGTCAACGTTTTTCGACACCTGAAGAAGCGGTTGCTGCATTCAGAATGCATGTGTTGGAGATACCTCAATCAGAGTGGCAAAAGTGCTTCGACAATTGGTTCAAACGCATGGAAAAGTGTATAGATCTTCATGGGGAATATTTTGAAAAACAATAAATTGATTTTCGATGATCAATATTTGTTTTTGTTCTCTAATCCCGAAATATAAAAGGCAACCCTCGTAATCCAACTTCATTATTGTTCTTCTATTGGGTAACCATTTCCCTTTTTTATAACACGGTGTTCACCAATAACTAACGTGGTTTCTTACAATCTAAATACTTTCACAAATCTTCTTTAGACAAATCAAAAATTCAATATTGTTTTTGACGGAAAATCGTCATATCACAAACTTAGCGTCCGGTTGCCTCGATGCAATTTGAGAACGTTCACAAATCTCAAGTATTAATAATGAATACTCTCGACTCACTCCTTTGGCACACTCTTTTCAACCACTCTCAAATATCGACAACTTCCCAAACAACGGTGCGGTACTACCGGTTTTTCTAGAAACTGTTAGTAAAAACTGTGAAATCATCTTGCAAGCGGCAGAAGAGGTGGGCCTAGAAATAAATGAAGACAAAACAAAATACATGGTTACAACGAGAGCGGGTGGACCTCAGGGAACACATATAAACGTCAGAGGCAAGATATTTGAAAAAGTTAAAGAATTTTGTAGCGGTCCCGCCGAACCCTACGGCCTACTTACCTGAAAAAACCCCCATAACTACTACCCAACTCCCTTTAGTTTGCTAATGCAACAGTATTAGTACCTAAAAATGCTGCACGCATTTAAGAGATCAAATCTATGATCTTTAAGTCTCTGTAAAGAAAACTTACCTTCATGCATTCTCTTCGCATACCATTGCTCCTTAAGATTTCTTTATTAACTTACCAGGAATTTCTAATCAATTTCGGCATCTACGTCGCCAGTCAAATAATTAGATTTACATACATTTGTAACCTTCATGACAGGGACCATATATACTGCGCCGTCTATTTTCCCAGCCGCGTCCTGTACCTTTTCATACATATTGCCTGGCAACCCTTTTTGTTTGTCTTGTCAATAAACAACCCAAGCAGCTGCATATAATTATCGCAATAGGCGCCGAAACCAAATTCTCCAGCATTTCCTAATGGAAATATGAACCCGGTTTCTACTGCAGCCAGAGATGCCATAAACATCCAATTTGCTTTTAGCACCTTTTTCTCCCAACGTCGAAAATACCGACGAGGCATCGCGTAAACAATGACCCGCATTACCAACGGCGCATTTGGTCATTTTTCTCTATTGTCCTTGCCGCCTGCCTGCTTTCGAAGACGTGCAACAACATTGAATCTGTTCGATCGCGCACATATACCACTGCACCAAAAAGATCGCATTTTCTTAGTGGTCACACCCTTAAGAGGAAAGTTTTTCTCTCTCTTCCTTTTTTTCTTAGCGAAATCATCTCTGCATGAGATGACGATCGTTGAGTCGTATTCCAACCTTCAAGGCGGTCGGGTCACTGCCATTCACCGTACCGGCGCCGGTACGGTGTGGTATCTAAGAGTCGTGTCGAAGTGCTTAATCTACATTAAAATAATGAAAACGTAAACCAAGTGTCCGTGCATCATTAATATTGTAAACTCACTCAATAAAAAAAACATTATCATTAATAAGTTCACCAGTGCGTTTCAATTAATTTCTCCGGTGTGTGACTTTTGCTCTTGGCGAGCATTTTACTGCGGTGTTCGGTACGGATCATCGTTCCTTGTTGGTGTTTTCTTTCCTCAAATCGATTAGTGATGGGGAGTGAAGTGAACCGTGTGCCCGTGTCCGGCACAATACTTCTCCTCCCCACAATTTAAATATCTGGGAACGACACTGACGACCAGTAACGAAATATCGAAGGAAATTAACAAAAGACTACATTCCGGCAACGTTAGTTGGCACGCAGTTAGTAAACTGCTGAAATCCGGACTGCTATCACGTAACATAAAACTCCGTGTCTATAGAACCATAATCATACCGATTGTTCTATATGGATGCGAAACATGGGCTCTCACAAAACGGGAAGAAAACAAATTCCGCGTATTCGAGAATAAAGTACTAAGGGGTATATTTGGCGATAAATATGACGAGGAGGCAGGGCAATGGAGGAAACTCCATAACCACGAATTGGAAGAGATGTATCGCAAACCTACAATGGTGAGAGTAATCAGGTCGCGAAGATTAAGATGGGCCGGACAAGTGGCGCGAATGGGCAACGATAGGACCGTGCATAGAATTCTTGACGGTAGACCAACGGGAAGGAGACCGGCCGGACGCCCGCGACGGAGATGGGAGGACAATGTTAGGTTTGACCTAGAGGAGGTCGGATCGAATGGTCAAGCGTGGAAGGAGAGCGCACAGGACAGGGAACGATGGCGGAGTCGAGTCGGTGAGGCTATGAACTTCCGGGTTCCAACAGGCCAATAAATAATAATATAGAGAATGCTGAGTTCTTGGAATTATGACGAAAGAATGTCAAAAGCTTTTCGACTTGTTGATCCACTCTCATAAATAAATGAGCACACATTTGAATATTACAATAATCTAAACATAAAAACTACAATATTTGAGAACATGTAAATATAAAGCAAGTGTAAAATCTTGGGTGGATAATATAGACCCATCAAGTAATTTGTAATTATACATTCTCAAAGTTATGAATTCTTTTTCTACTATATTTTATTTCAAATCTATTTTACAAGCAGAAGGAGACTGAACGACAACAGATGTTGGAAGAAATGGAAAATACCAATAAATTATCGGGTGTTGAAGAAAAATCTAAAGACCATCAAGCGGACGACACTTCGGAGGTAAAGAATAACTTCTCTTATGAAATCGAACCAAAAGAAGTCCTTTTGTCCAAATTGATTGCGGGATTAACACACGATAAGGTGGTAGCAATGATGAATGTCCGTAAAGGGAAGGTAAATATTTCACTACATTATTCTGATTTCAATGTAATAATCTTGGTCTTTTAGATTTTGGTTCGTCGGCTGATGAAACATATTGAGGATAACTCAATTCGTTGGATAGTTTGGACGAGTGTTTTTAATTCACTACATACTATATACAAAAAGGATCGTGACGACACCGAAGGCGTTCTTTTCTCGCTTTATCCAGAATTTAGAGATCACATCAAAAAAGCTAATTTCGAGACCTTGGTCAAATTGGCAAGCAGCATACCACTGAACGACAAGAAGCCCAATAATTTCTTTTCCAGCAAGGTAAGGAAATCTATTTATTAAATTTTGGGTGTGTACCAAGAAACTTCCTAAACGACATTCATTTTTCCTTCAACGATAGCGAACTTAGCAGACACAATGTTTACTTTACACCTTTTTTGATTGGAACTCGATGGAAAATTGTATAGTCTTTTTTTGGGTCTTTGATTTCTAAATGTATTAGTATTTAAATTCGATATGTGGCGAATTCAAATGTCCGATATTTTCGGCAACGCGCAACGAAACTAGAACCGCTCTGTATAGAGCACCGATACCTCTCAGCAGCCAATTTTGCAATATATCGACAATCAGTGACTTCTACATGTTCAGTACAAAATCTTTGTAGTACTCAGTAGGACTTTCTATTATAAATTGACCTAACAGTCTCCGACTAGCTCTCGTTGCTTTGACATCGCGAGTTTCTTTCACATTCAAGTTCATAATCACCCCACTCTTTAAACCGGTTACTTTGCTTTTCAGTTCTCTTTTTTTTTCTCAATTCCTCCAATCTCTCTCTTTCTTCTCGCGCAACAGTAACTTTCCTTAACTTATATATTCTTTTTCCATCGCCTTTATAGCTCCATCCCAACGGGCTAATATGTATGGAAACAGATTTAAGGGGTTATCTCCGGATACACCCCTTCACTCTCCACCCATCAACTCTCCCCCCACTAAACGATCAAAACAAATAATTAATCAAGAAGAATGCCCTGAACTCCCTATTCGGTTAAACTCTAAAAAACCCAAATTTATTTTGATCTCTTCCAAAGATAAAACGAAGCCCCTTACAAATGTGAATGTTTTTGTGTTGAAGAAAGCTATAGATTCTATTAGCAAGGAATATGATAGTATTACTTAGCTTCACGATGCAAATATTCTTATTCTCGCAAAGAACAAAAGAATAGCGGATAAATTCAAAACAGTTTCTAACCTAGCAAATCAATGCCCAGTGACAGTGAAATATCATGATAGCTTTAACTCGTGTAAGGGCATTGTTATGCGCCTTTTCTCATTAATATTTCGGAACCTGAAATTGTTTCTGACAGGTCCACGCAAGGTGTCACGGAAGTATACAAGTTTACAAAGAATATTGATAACAAAACAACTCCTACTGGACTTATGCTGTTCACCTTTGATCTTTACCAACCACCAACTACTGTAGAAATCGGGTTTTATAAAGAAAAGGTTAAGGAATACATCCCTAACCCAATGCGCTGTCGCAACTGCCAAATACGTGATCACACGATTAAAAGGTGTTCCAAAGAAGCAGCTTGTGGAACTTGTAATCTCCCACTTCATGATAATGCACCTGAAACTTGTACACGTGTGATGTGTGCAAACTGCCCCCCAACTGCCGAACCTCACCCATCTTCATCCGTTAAATGCCCTTAATATATAAAAAATAAAGAAATTCTGACAATCAAAACAAGAAATAAATGCAGCTTGTCTGAAGTTAGACGTCTATACAACCTTTCCACGCCTTATTCCAGCTTTAATACAACCTGCAACTGTTCAAAAAGAACTGCACCAGTTATTTGTTGGCATCTCGGGGCGCCCACTCGACGCTATAGGTTCGCCTCTCCCGAGAGAGGTCTAATAAAAAAAAATCTTACACTGAAAAAGCAAAGACAGGTAACAATCTTTCCGTCGATTATGCTGCTCCCCGTGAAAAGACTAAAATAAACTTAAATCCATCAACAACAGTAAAAAATAACCTTTCAAACAGCACCCAAAATCCCAACAAAAATATTTCACACTCTAAGAAACCAGCTTCTTCTCGCTTATCCAACATATCAAATTTAAAAGCACAAGATAACTATTCTGCTGATAAGCAAACCTCAAACACTCTGCAAAACATATGATACGCATTTAACTCAATCAACTCCCAAAAAAGATAAAAAGATATACAAAACAAACAAATCGTTCAATCATCTTCTTCAATAACTCACACGAAAAGAGAAATAAACAACGAACCTGAAAATATGCACGTCTCAGATCCTGAAATAGATCCAACAAATTACGTGACCATCTCTTCACTAATATCATCTATTACTCACTCTCTCTTACAACAAAATACCTATTTTTTACCATCAAATGTAAACTATGAAAAAGAACCTGCTTATAATCAACAACAACACCCCCCCCCCCCCCAAATTGGTCCAAGCACCTCGACTTTCGGGCAACGGGGCTGAATTAATTACACCAACATACAACCATCAACCACTTTTCTACCACAACAGAAAAACACAATCGACACTCCTATTAAAAAGGAAAATTTACTGAAAGTTCTGCTGTGGGACTTGAAAGGATACCTAAATAACTATGACGAGCTAAACATCCTTATAAAGGACTGTGTCGATTCACACGCATCACACACTTTCCCACAGTAAACAGAACTTCACGACACGATCACGACTTCCGCATAGAGCATAGGCACACCCGCCTGCTCCGACGTTCTCTCGTTCGCTCCGTCGTTCGCACACGAAACTGATCGTAACAAAGTTACTGAGGAGGGAGTAGTGTGGCGATTCTAACAGATACACACCAAATACACAAGCAAATAGTGAAGAACACCGAACGAAAATCGAATACGAAAGTGCTTGAGAGCCGTATACCATAGCGATAACATAGCAAAATCCACATCAGTCGAATGTACTTGAGTTTAGAAATCAAATTCGTACACACGGCGGTGGCCTGATGGGTTGCGCTTTGGTTCAATTTTTGGTGATTCTAACTGTCATAGCGTCAGTTCAATTCACACGTTCTTCACTATCATCTCAAACGCCATAGGACCATTCACCTTGCTTTATTTCTCTACAAGAAACTCACTGCTCCGTTCAATCTACTCACATTGTGCCAAAATCTTATAGTGGATACTTTTTCAATTCTCATACAAACGTAACAAATAAACAAGGTGTTGCTGTTTTAATAAAAAACAATATTCCCCATAGACAATTACAAATCAACTCTAATTTACTGGTCCTCGCTATAGAAATACAAACCACTATTAAAATCACAATTGTTTCTATATACATTTTACCTGATCAAAACTTCAACAAAAATGATCTACTTGATATTTTGAGTCATATAAACACCCCTATCTTACTAATCGGTGATGTAAATGCTTGGAATGTGCTATGGGGATCCCCCAAAACCAACGCAAGAGATTCTATTATAGAGGACTTCATTCTTAGCTCCAACCTCTCAGTTTTAAATGATGGCTCGCCCACGCATTTATCAATTCACAACACTTTGACTCATATTGATATCAGCTGCTCTTCTGACTCTTTGCTACTAAAAACCACTTCTCACACCTTAGACGACCTTCACAACAGTGACCACTTTCCCTTAATTACAATTATTAATTTAGGATCATTTAATGGACAACCTATGAAATCATCCATATTGGCGAACTGGTCTAAGTACGGCTTTCATATCAAGCAATACATGTCAAACAAACCTACACAATCAGACACAAATAAAGAAGCAGCATTATTGGTCAAAGCAATTCGTTATTCTGCTAACATATCAATACCCCAATCTAATCCTAAGATAAAGAAACGAGTAGTACCGTGGTGGACCCCTGACTTAGTAAACCTTAGGTCCATTAAGGTAACTGCCTGGAATTTTTTTTTTTTAAAACCAGAACCAAATAAATTTAATAAATCAAATGCCGTTTTTCGACGCCAAGTTAAAATAAGTAATGCTGAAAGTCTCAATGCAATTCATCATCGTCATCGGCACTACAACCGGGAATCGGTCTTGGCCTTATTTAGCAAGTCCTGAGGCATGTTAAATTTTCCATAATGATTTGTTTTTTCCGGGCAAGGTCATTAGTCTTGCCTCAGAGGCTCCCCGACGGGGAATCGAACCCCGGTCTCCCGCGTGACAGGCGGGTGTACTAACCACTATACTATCGAGGAGCCCATCAATGCAATTACCTCATCTATAAATAGAAATTCAATCACCGCAAAAATATGGAACAGCATGCGTTGTTTAACAGGGAACTCTTTCCCTAAAATAATCAATTGTATTGCTTCGCCACAAGGTCCTATCTCTAACCCACCAGATATTTGTAATTACTTTGCGAAGATTTGGTATGAAGACTCAAGCGACAGTGGTTTTCCTATAAGTTATTGTATAGAAAAAAAACGACTGTCTTAACAACAGCATAGAAGCAACTACAACTGATACTTCAGCTCTTCATATAGAAGACCCCATAGAACTTCAAGAACTCGAAAGCTGCCTGACGAAACTCAAAGGCAAAACCCCAAGTAGAGACAAAGTTTCTTACCCGATGCTTAAAAATATACCTCTTGAAATAAAGCATTTTTTATTTTTATTTTTTATATTAGACTTCTCTCGGGAGAGGCGAACCCCTAGCGCCGAGTGGGCGCCCCGAGATGCCATCAAATAACTGTTGCAGTTCTTTTTGAACAGTTGCAGGTTGTAATGTTCCGGGAACACTCGCGTGGGAATGGAGTTCCACAGCTTC
The DNA here is from genome assembly GCA_963931805.1 of Microdon myrmicae. Classification (NCBI taxonomy): domain Eukaryota; kingdom Metazoa; phylum Arthropoda; class Insecta; order Diptera; family Syrphidae; genus Microdon; species Microdon myrmicae. The sequence goes on from OZ007499.1 coordinate 118,257,995, forward strand.
CCCGCTCTGTAGCGGAACGAGTTCTGATGTAGGGATGTTCGCGCCGTCGGGAGATGAACCACAAACGGGTGCGATCCGTCGGATTGTCTTGTGGAGCGCATATAAGCCGAATTGTGCGGAACAATACCACGAATCTCCGAAGAACAGCACCCGTGATAATATCTGTAAAACAGACAGAGGTCGGCTACGCGCCTTCGATGTGATAGCGACTGTAGTCCCGACGTCAGCGCCGAGTCCCCGATCAGGCGGATCGCTCGTCTCTGTATGCTCTCAAGTAGGTCGAGGATATGTTAGGAGCCGAGCTCCAAACATGAGACCAATATTCGAGCGCGGGTCTAATTTGGGATTTATATAGGAGAAGAAGTTGGGCAGGAGTAAAATATTTCTTGGCTCTAAAAAGATAGCTCAGTTTTCCTGAGGCTGCCCTGGCGATGTTCGACACGTGTTTATGCCATGATACATTCCCACAGACCGTGACGCCGTGGAATTTCAAACTTTCCCCAGCCTTGAGGGCCCGGCCATTCATCATCAGCTGTGGAACCGATGATCCACTTTTCTTTGTGAATGTTGTATACTGAGTCTTCGTTGAATTGAAGTCGACAAGATTGGCCTTTCCCCACTGCAGGACTTTATCCAGATCCCGATTCAGAGAATCAATTTGTCTACATCTCAGCTGGTGTGACGCAGATGCACCAACCGGCCGATCACTCGAAAAGGAGAAAACAAGCGTACTATCATCCGCAAAACTGAACACGTTGTTATCCGTTGATTCCAACAAATCATTTATGTGAAACAAAAATAAGGTTGGAGCCAAAATAGAGCCTCGAGACACCCCCGAATTAACAGGATACAGATTCGAAGGCTTGCCGTCCACAACAACCCGGATCGATCGATTCTCGAGGAAGCTCCTCGTCCAGTCGCAAAGCTGTTGGGAAAGTCCATATGAACGAAGTTTGCTCAGCAATGCCCCGTGCCAGACGCGGTCAAAAGCCTTGGAAATATCCAATGCGACCGCCCTTGACTCACCATGCCGTTCAATCGCAGATGTCCATATATCGGTTATAAGTGTCAAAAGGTCTCCTGTGGACCGCCTGCCACGGAATCCGTATTGACGATCATTCAGGAGTCCGTTTCACTCCAAGTACTTAACGAACTCTGTATTGATGACTTTTTCCATTACCTTAGATAAAATAGACAGTAATGCTATCGGACGGGAATTTTGTGGGAGACACTTTTTTCCCGTCTTTGGGATTGGCTGAACTCGAGCGATTTTCCAGCAGGCAGGAAAGGTCCTCCGTGCATAAGATAAGCGGAAGAGTCTGCCAAGAACCGGCGATAGTTCTGGAGCACAGTTCTTAAGGACTATTGCTGGTATTCCGTCCGGGCCGGTTGCCTTCCTATAATCCAGTTCACGTAGAATGCGTTGAATAGTGCGCGGACGAAATCTCACATCACGCATGGAAGACTGTACCGGCGAGATCACAGGTGGGTCCAAAAGGCCAGGATCGAGGTTTGAATTCGCCGAAAATAAATTTGCGAATACATTAGCTTTATCCCTTGAATTCGTGACTAACGTCCCGCTGTCTGTCACCATCGGAGGGAAAGAAGAGGATACAAAGTTACCGCTGACAGCTTTTGCCATTGACCAGAGGGAGCGCGAGCCAGTTGGGTACCGAAGGAGCTTATTGATCACCCTGTCGTTGTGAGCCTTCTTCGCGGTATCAATCGCCTGGTTGCACGCGTTTCTGATTCTGACAAAATTCGTTCTGTTAACATCGGTGGGATTGGAGCGCCATTGCTTAAAAGCTCTATTTTTTGCCGCTGTAATCAGTTCGCACTTTTTGTCAACCCAAGGTTTATCAGACGAACTTCGTTTGATGGAATGTGGAATATACATCTCCATCCCCAGAAGAATAATCTCTGATACCGACTCCGCGCATGCGTTAACATCGGAGTTTCCGAAGCACACCTCGGACCACGGAAAGGATGCGAAGAAGTCTCACAAATCGTCCCAGTTAACGGCCCCATACTTCCATACATGGCGAAGCTGCCTAGGCCGGTTGCTTGCTTGGTATGCAAGTGCTTGCGCGACAGATACCAAGCAGTGATCTGAGTTTCCCAGTGGCGCAGAAACCTCTACGGTATAAATACTCAGTTCGGATGTCAAAAACAGATCTAGGGTGTTCGCATAATCGCCTCGGGCATCCGGCACTCGCGTTGGCTCCCCCACGAGTTGAGTCAAGTTGTGGCTTACAGCAAACATCTCCGCCAGCCCCCCAGCCTCGTCGGTTCTGTTAAAATGTAACAACCAGCCGGAATTGTGCACATTAAAATCATCAATGACAACAATTTCAGAAGCTGGGTGGTTGATCTGTATCCAGTCGACGGTATATGAAAGATGTTCGAAAAATGTCGCCGGTCGATCGTCATTCGGGGAGCGGTAAAGACAACAAAGAAATTTAACGGAATTCCTCAGCACGACCCTCAACCATATGATGTCCATATTATTGGGTTCCAACGCCTCCATCCTCTGGCAAGCCAGATTGGACCGCGCGAAGACGCAGACTCCGCCCTTTAAACGGAATCTCGAATGTAAGTCGTATCCTGAGCAACGAAGATATGTCGAATCAGTTGACGGATCGACCTGGGTCTCAGTTAGGGCAAGGATATCAGGTTTCGTTGTTTGCAAATATTGGTGGACGGCGTTTACATTGGTATTGGTGAAACCGATGCCCCTGATGTTACAAAATGCCGTCACCAGTCGAGCGTGGGCCGAGCCTCGAGAGCGAGCCCGGTCATGCGATGACGAACCTCTTAAAGTTCCATTATTTATCATGATATCTGCATGATGTTCCCCCTGACATAGTCCCCCCCGGAGATCCGAATGGGAGACTAGTTTACCTCTGGAATTCTTTATATCTTGAAGTTATACAACAAAGTTTTTTCAACTGGATTTATACCTCTCAGTTGGAAAATTGCTTGCGTCAATCCAATTCCAAAACCTAAAAAAGATATAGGTTCAATTAGTGGCTACCGCCCAATGTCTCTTCTAATGGAAAAAATAATCGCAAAGCGTCTCCAATGGTTTATACAAAGAAAAAATCTAATTAGCCCTAACCAAGTAGGTTTCAAACCAGAAAAGGGTTGTATTGATGCACTTCTACATATAGACAATTACACAACAAACGCTTTATCATCTCGCAATCATGTTTCAATTTTGTCAATTGACTTCGAGAAGGCATTTGATAGGATTGGCATGCATCTTGTTCTTAACAAATTACAGTCCTGGAAATTGGGCCCTAAAAACATACAATATATTAAATCGTTTTTAACAAACAGACGATTTTGTGTTAAAACCAATAATTGTTTCTCTCCAACATACCCACTATACAATGGAATTCCACAAGGATCTCCTCTGTCAGTGGTTCTATTTTTAATAGCTTTTGGAGAAATTTCAAACATTTTAGCCAGGCACAAACTTCATGATCATTGCCTTTATGCTGATGACCTTTATGTCCTGAGCAAACGCAATGACCTTGAAACAACTAAAGTAATGTTCACGCGAGTGATTAAGGAAATATTGGTGTGGTCGAACATATCTTGCTCTTAAACACTAACACTAAATATAGGCAAAATTACCATTAACCCGGTTGATAAGTTAAGTATTCTAGGACTTATTTTTAATAGAAAATATAAATGGAATGATCGCATCACAGAATTAAAAAAGAGCCTAGCTGACAGAGCCAATATTATTAGTTATCTAGCATGTAAGAAAAGTAGTACACATATAAACTTATTATCAATAAATAAATCCTTCACAGACATCGAACCCAATCCGTCGTATTTCAATGATTTGCCCGAATTCTTCCTTGGTCCCTTCACTCCTCAACTTATTCAGCGTCACGTAGTTGAGGAGAAACTAAACTTACTCAAAGGCGAGTTCAGCCCCGGACCTGATGGACTCCCGTCTGTATTCTTAAAGAACTGTTCCACTTCTCTTTCTCTCCCGATATCAAAGATTTTCAACCTATCCCTTTCTCAAGGGACCTTCCCTAGTATCTGGAAATCCTCCTATGTCACCCCCATACATAAAAAGGGTCCTAAAAATGATATCAGCAACTACCGACCCATCGCCAAACTGTCTCATATCCCCAAACTGTTCGAAGGGCTTCCTTACAATGCGTTATCTTTTAGTTGTAAATCCATCATCTCACCCAACCAGCATGGTTTCCTTTCGGGTAGGTCGACCACAACCAATCTGATCGAGTTCTCATCCCATACTCTCCATGCCTTAGAGAATGGCAACGAAGTCGATGTTATCACCACCGATTTCAGCAAGGTCTTTGACAAAATCTCCCATAATCTCATCCTTTTCAAGCTGTCCTCCCTAGGCTTCGAACCCATATTGATCAAATGGTTATCTTTTTATCTGAAAGACCGATCCTACCGTGTCAAATTCAGATCCTCACTTTCCGATCGTTTTTTTCCCACGTCAGGGGTTCCGCAAGGAAGTTATCTAGGCCCCCTCCTTTTTATCCTTACCATGAATGATCTCGACTCTGTTATTAAACACTCATCCATTTCCCTCTATGCGGACGACGCCAAACTCTACAAAACAATCATCTCTCCTCTTGACTCCTCACTACTCCAACAGGACCTCGATAGCTTCTCAACCTGGTGCCGTAATAACTGCCTGGAACTCAATGTTGCCAAATGTCACTCCATTACCTCCTCCCACAAACGTCCACCCCCACCTACGTGACCTCGGAATCTTATTTGACAGGGAGCTCAGCTTCATCCCACATATCGATGATATCATTCTTAAGGCCAACTCCGCCCTAGGGTTTGTGAAACGCTGGTCTAAGGAATTCTCTAATCCCTACGTTTCCCGTTTCCTCTACATAGCCTTCGTCCGCCCCCTTCTTGAATACGCCAGTCAGGTCTGGTCTTCACACTGCTGGTCCCATATCCGCAGAATCGAGGGCGTGCAACGTCGTTTCCGCGTTTTGCCCTCCGTGGACTGAACTGGGAGAATCCTCGGATTCTTCCCCCATACACAAGCCGGCTCCATTTGATCAACCTCAATACACTTGAGGAGCGCAGAAATCTTGCCGATATCCTCTTCGTCCACTGTCTCCTCTCCGGCACAATTAACTGCCCTAGCTTGCTTTCCGCCATCGCACTCAACACCAACCCCCGTAACCTACGAAACCCTCGTCTCTTCTATCTGCCCTCCCACCACACTTCCTACGGCTGTAATGAACCAATTTCACGAATGCTAAGGCGGGCGAACTCTTACCCTACCTCCGTCGATTTCTACCTCACTTCTATTGCTCTCAATCGTCGTGTTCTCTCTTTCCCCTCCTGACCTTGCCCCACCCACCATCTACACTCTTACTACCCGTACACATTCCTATCATCCCGCCCCTTTATCCTACTACCCGGTCTTCGCCACCCCATCACGTGCACCGCCATCTTCCCACCTTATTACCTTCTTATTTATTCTAAAGTAATTTTTGTAATCCCTAGTTCTTAAGTTAGTTCGTAAGTTTTTTACTTTTAATTTCTTTTTTTTTCTCACGCTTATACTAAGTGAAATAAACGAGGGTTCTGCTCTCACTGAATAAATAAAAAATAAATAAATGATGTAACGTAGTCCGGGCTCTTTTACTTAGTAAAATTGATTACGGTTTATCTATATACGGCAGTTGTCCTATGTCAACGTTAAAAGTCATCAAACCAGCCTACCATCATGCGGCCAGGCCACCACTCCAATCAAAAACATACTGGCAGAAGCAGGTCTTCCAACAATCGAAGAACAAATTGTAACAAGAGGAAAATGTGATACTAAATTGTCATTTTCATCTGGGGCCATCGCTGAAAAATACTTCAAGTCTGCAATACGCCGACCTACGCCAAAGAGAATACCATCCGCAATCTCTAACATCGTTGCAGTTGCAATTGAAATGAATCTTCTATTGAGGCATTTTACCAAATATCTGCCTTTACGCCCACCTTGGACAATCAAAGAGTTGCCTTTCATCCTCGACCTAAATTCGAACCGAAAAAGCAATACCGACAGCAAATTCGTCCGTGCTCTCTTCAACGATATCTCAACCGAATTCAGAACAAAAGGATGGACGGTACTTTTCACCGACGGCTCCAAAATATCTGAAAGCGTTTCATTTGCAATTGTTCATGAAGATGGGTTCATTATTAGAACGGGTCTACTGTGTGAACAAGCATCAATCTTCACGACAGAAGCACATGCTATTCTGGAAGCAGCTAAAATTGCCGCAAAAACTTGCGGTAAATACATTATCTCAACTGATAGAATATCAGTTATTAATGCTATCCGTAATGATAGATATAATGTCCATGTTATTAACAAAATTAAAGACATCCTCATTCGTTCACCTAAAAAACTCATAATAATGTGGACCTCCGGTCACACAGGAATACAAGGAAACGAACATGCGGACAAAGCTGCTGCTATGGCTCACAAAACGCCACTCCATTTCTTTGATACGTTCACCAAAAATTCACTTAAAATGGAACAAGACTTATGGAAATCATATGTACACCACTACGCCAATATTAATCCAGAACGCGACAAGCCAATATATCCCACAACCACAACAAAAGCCGCAAACACAAATTTTACAAGACTCCGCTTAGGCCATACAACCGTCACTCATCAGCATCTACTACGCAAAGAAGATCCTCCGATTTGCACAACATGCGACGCACTCATCGACATAAAACATATTTTGGGCTTAGGACAATGTTCACTGCCCAGTTCGGTTATAAGCGATATTTTTAATAACAACACTGCTTTATCAATTTTAAAAGCCCCAAATACAGAAAATATATTAAGAATCAACGAATTTGTAAAACTATATAATATTCCTATATAAATTACATATATTCATATAGAAGAAATATATATAAATACATACTATTATTTTAACTAAATATTCAATTAATATTAGAGCCGGGGAGCTTGTGCTCTTTAATTAAGATTAGCAATGTAATTTTTTATGTAATTATTTTGTTAATAAAAATATTAATAATGATAATACTAAATATAAAAAAATGATTTTGGGTGATGGAAATCTTTATTTGGACCTTTACTATTTTTTCTAGTTCACAAATGGCAAATATGATTGACGGACGACGCCATTTGCAAAAAATTATAACGTCTTCCGATAGGGTGATTAATTTTGCGCCACCCTATAGTAAGGTGTGATTCGACCCGGTGACAAAAGGCACCGGTATAACACAGCCGGTATACTCTTGGCTGCAAATGGACGATGTAACACCCTGGGCTAGTGGTGGTAGATATTTGTTTATTCGCGAGCCTGTCTAACATAGTTAAACTTGGTGGAAACGTAGACTTCCACCAGATTTGCGCAAGTGAAGCATTGTAGTTTAAGTCCCGACAACACGTCGTTTGATTGGATTTTGAATATATAGGATGGTTAAATTTTAAGGGCCGATGTTGATTTTGAATAAAACACAAATTATTTAGGAAATTATTGTCATTTCTTTTTATTATGATAATATTGGTATGGTTCAATTATGTATGGAACAAAATATCGGCCAAATGGCCGCCGCGACCTCGGCGGCACACCTCCATCCCATGGTCCAAATTTTCGATGACGCTGAGGCATAATTGAGGTTCTATGCCGTTAATGTGCCGAATTATCTCATCCTTTAGCTCTTGAATTGTTGTTGGCTTATCGACGTACACCTTTTCTTTCAAATAACCCCAAAGAAAGAAGTCCAACGGTGTCAAATCACATGATCTTGGCGGCCAATTGACATCGCCACCACGTGAGATAACACGGCCATTGAATTTGTCGCGCAAGAGAGCCTTTGTTTCGTTAGCTGTGTGGCATGTGGCACCGTTCTGTTGAAAACACATATCGTCCGCATCCATATCTTCCAATTCGGGCCATAAAAAGTTCGTTATCATCTCACGATAGCGAACACCATTCACAGTAACTGCCTGACAGGCCTCATTTTGGAAAACATACGGCCCGATGATGCCGCCAGCCCATAAACCGCACCAAACAGTCACTCTTTGTGGGTGCATTCGTTTTTCGACAATCACTCTTGGATTATCATTCGCCCAAATGCGGCAATTCTGCTTATTGACGAATCCACTGAGGTGAAAATGTGCCTCATCACTGAAGATGATTTTCTTCGAAAATTGATCATCCGCTGTTGCCATTTCTTGCCACCATTCTGACCATTTACGACGCTTGAAATGGTCAAGAGGCTTTAGTTCTTGAGTCAATTGCACCTTGTAAGCGTGTAAATGCAAGTCTTTATGCATAATGTTCATCAACGACGAGCGTGAGAGGTGCAATTGTTGGGCACGACGACGAGTTGAGGTGGACGGCTCTTCAGCCACACTATCGCGAACAACAGCAATATTTTCTGCAGTACGAGCAGTACGAGCATGCACTGGTGTTGTCACATCTCCTACAGACCCGGTTTGCTCAAATTTTTGCACGATTTTTCCGATGTACGCACATTTGGACGATTAAATTGACCGAAAAAATCACGAAGTGCACGATATGCATTTTGATTTGAACGCCCATTTTCATAATAAGCCTGAATAACTTTAACGCGTTGCTCGATTGTGTATCTTTCCATGGTTCAAATTTAGTTGGTCTGAAATTGAGAAATGTCAAATGAAATGCAGAAAAAAACTTGACGTTTAGGTGTAGTTCACATTCAACATTGGCCCTTAAAATTTAACCCCCCCTAAAAAAAAAGTAAATACTACTACTATTAAAAAAATGAACAAAATAAAGAACCATTATTTTAAATTTAAAATTAAATACGTATATTTTTTATATTTTTCAGTTTGGGATATCGTCTTTAGTTTGTCTCATTTTACAAGCTGAAAAAGTGTATTCTACCGGTGAAGATGAAACATTTAACAGCGAAAATCAGGAAACTTGGAAGCACACGTTGGACGCATTAGCAATATCCTTAAGTCGAACCATTCAGAATCAAACAATTTGCGCTGCCATTGAATCTGACTCAATTGATCCAATGCTGAACCATTTCGGCAGGTTCAAAGATCTTAAACTCGACTCTCTGTTAGCGTTAATATCGCAAGTTAAAGGCAGATAAATTAATGCTACATGTACGAAAACAAAAAGAAAAAATTAAAACAAAGTAGTACTAATTTTAATTGCTTAATATTATCTTAATTGCCAGCACTCACTCTATTCATCATAAAAATTATATTTCTGTGTTTATTATTATTATTATTTTTTTTAAATTAAGTCACATAAAAACTAAACAAAATATTGAAAACGTAATAAAAAAAAATATTTTAAAGAGATCTGCTAATTAAAAAGTTATATAAATATATTTTTTTGTTGTTGACTTTTATGTCCATTTTTATAAAGCGTTATTTTTAGTAACAGTTATGAATTATTATTCTAGATATCTTATTTTGTACTTTGGTGTTCTATTTTTCTTGTAAATATTTGTGAGGGATTTTTTTAGTTATATATAAAGATGTTTTTTTTAAACAAAAATCTGAAATGAACGAAATATAAATGACGGGAATTGGAGTTTAAAATAAGATTAAGAATACCAGGCTTTTTTAGAATTTCGAAATGATGTGAAATAATTTCATTATGTGAATTTTGTTTCTTAGCGTTTATGGAAAAATTTAGTTACTGCGCAGGATCACGCTTACAATTAATATTGGTATATATGTGACTTATCGCATAATTTTTAATTATTGTTTACTCGCTAACTATATATTGCACTTATTACATGTATAATCGATAATGTTGAATGTTAAACCTAATTAACCTTTCTTTATTATGTGATATATCCATTCGAGGAATAAATATCATTTGTAAAATCTTTTTTAAATATTTATTTTCACTTAATAACGCAAATCGAGCAATTGTAGGATGAAATATTTTTTTCAATTCTAATCGCTACACTTTGTATCTATTTGATTATTATTAGTTAATTGAGTATTGTGTCTTTAAATCTATTCATAAAATAGATTCTATTGGACTTTTAACTGTGAGATAAAGCCCAAAACAAGTACAGATTTTTGTTTTTAATCGTGTTGTATCTCAAAACAATGTAGTATGCTTTTATATATCTGTACTATGGGAGATATATAAAGTCTTCTCTAGTTTTATTAATTTCACTCAAAATAATATTCTATAAAACTAATCCTCAATAACAAGAAACACCTTTTCGCGTTACAGTCCTCAAACAAAAAAATGAAAAAACAAAGAAAATTTATAAAAATACGTAGGAAAAAAAAAGCGGTGGTTTTTAGTATTTCGATTTAGGTATATTCATCATCACCATAGGCACTACAACCGGGACCCGGTCTTGGCCTTATTTAGCAAGTCCTGAGGTTTGTTAAATTTTCCATAATGATTTATTTTGTCTGGGCAAGGTCATTAGTCTTGCGCCAGAGGCTTCCCGACGGGGAATCTAACCCCGGTCTCCCGAATGACAGGCGGGTATACTAACCACTATACTATCGAGGAGCTTAGGTATATTAACTTTATATATTAATGATCTATTTTATATGCAATGATTTCGAATTTGAAAAGAAAATGTAAAGAAACAAGTTATATATATACATATATATTTATATTTATATTTATATTTATATTTATATTTATATTTATATTTATATTTATATTTATATTTATATTTATATTTATATTTATATTTATATTTATATTTATATTTATATTTATATTTATATTTATATTTATATTTATATTTATATTTATATTTATATTTATATTTATATTTATATTTATATTTATATTTATATTTATATTTATATTTATATTTATATTTATATTTATATTTATATTTATATTTATATTTATATTTATATTTATATTTATATTTATATTTATATATATATATATATATATATATATATATATATATATATATGTATATATATATATATATATATATATATATATATATATATATATATATATATATATATATATATGTATATATATATACATATTTATATATATATTTATTATATTTATATTTATATATATATATATAGCGTCAACAAAAAACACGATGTTTTAGGTTATTGCCAATTATTTGTAGAACTAAAGCTTAGCAATACATATATTTAGGAGTGCTAAAAGGATGGATATTTGTTTAAGAAATCCTTGATCTTTACAGTTTTGCTTAATAAATTTAAATTAAAAAGCAACAACAAAAACTAAAAAAGAAAATCAACACATGTATAAATTCACATTTGTTAATAAATAATAACTGAAAAATAAAATCAAGTATTTTGAATTCGCTGTTTCAAATAATATATTAATTACGCAAAAAATAATAAAGATAAAAAACCAACAAAAGAGGACTGTCGCGAAATAGTTTGCTATATAAGTTTAAATGTATTTATGTTATTAGGACAAACAATTTTTACACCTTTTTATTTACAAGAAGTTTTGTGTTTTGTCTTGACTGTAATATTTGAGACTTTTTAAAATCCCGAAACAAGTTGATTATATGTAACTTGAAAAGTAAAAACAAAAAATTAATAAATTAAAACTAAAACACACAAAATAAAGATGAGATTATAAGATCCATATAAATGCATAGTTTGGTATTTACCTTTCCTTTTTGATGGGAAATTTAAAAGTGAGAAAAAAAATACACGTATTTACTTATTTTAGAAAATATTTTCTACATCAATAAAATAAAAACACAAATCAGAAAAAAAAAAAAGAAGTCCAATCGTACGAATACACAATTGTTCTTTCAGAAGCTACATTCATTCAATTATTCAAAACCTTATTGAAATATATTGTATAAGAACAGTTAATATAAGAAATTAAAAAATACAAACTAAAAAAATAAAATAAAATAAATTGGCAGAATGAAAAACATTTCTCAAAAACCGAAAGAGGGTACAAGGGTACGAAAATATACATTATAAATATTATTTTTCTTCTTTTTTTTTTTTTTTTTACCTAGGCAGAGTATGAAAATATATACAACTGAATGATGGCATTTTTTGTTTTTAAATAATTGCTAATTTGCAAATGTTTATCGTCTTTCAATATATAAAGAAAGTTTGTTTAGATTTTTCTAAATGAGTTTTCTTTACTTTTAAAAATCCTTTGGAAGTGGTCGATGTTGTGTGGCTGTTTTTCAGGAAATGTTCAAGGTGAATGAGAGTAGCCGCCACAATTTGGAAAGTAGAGTTCTATTGAATTACCTATATCTTTGAAATGACTTTTTTTTTATTAATAAATAATATATATGGTATAAAGAACTAGGTTGTTATGATTCTAAACAAGGACATGGATGAAAAAGTCTATCGAAAGACAAGAAGACATGGCTTCCAAAAGTTGTAGGTTCTTCTTTGTCGTTTCGGATTTTTTGAGTACTGCCTTCGTTTATAGATGGGATCTTATTTTAAAATCAAAAGATACGTGTTACGTGATAACACCCCCACCACCCTTGTTCCAGCGAAGAACATTAAACGTGAACAGACATACATAACATGTAAACGTTAAACAATTTCAAACCATGTTTTCAAACTAAACTTAAATACAATTAAGCTAGAATTAAATAAATACAAAAAACAACGTACGTTGTGATTTACACATATAATAAATGCAGACTTCGAGAACACATCGCACCCACACGATGTTTCAGATGTTGCCAATACGGTCATGTGCCGAAATCCTGCAAATCCGAAGAAGGAACGTACGGAAAACTGAAATGCGGTGAAAAGGGCCACAAAGCAATGGGCTGTAAAGCACAACCCAAATGCATGTTCTGCGAATCAGGACGCGAAGGCGGTAACCACCACACAACAGGCCGAGCATTTAAAACGCGATTTCCGATCTTAATAAAAATTGGTGGGTTTAAGTGCATTGAAATTAACTTAAACCCTTATGGAGCCGCACATGATCTCCTTTCATAAACGTTTAAGGAATATGGTGCCGACGTGGTACTCATGAATGAGCAGTACAGGATGTCCGGCATTGGTACTATTACATGTGAGGAAGACCAGCGGATCAGCGGCCACCTGGACAACTGGAAATTCCGCCATGGAATGCAGAAGTGTCCAGCGGCTGGAAGGAATTGCCTATGCTAAGATCAAAGGAATTCATTTCTACTGCTGTTACGCTCCGTGGGAAATATAATATTTCAAATGGACAGGGTAACACAAGAAGTTAGAGATAAGAGCCCTCTTATAGTTGCTGGAGATTTCAACGCTTGGGCAGTATAATGGGGAAGCACAAGGACCAACAGTAGAGACCAGGCACTACTCGAAGTTTTCGCAGTCCTAGATGTGGTGTTACTTAATGATGGTGTTGATGACACCTTAATAAATGAGAGATGTCGGTCCAAAATCGACATCACATTTGCCAGCACCATGTTGGCAAGAAGTATGGAGTGGCGAGTCTTGGGCACCTACACCCATAGTGACCACCAAGCCGTGAAGTACGAAATATTACCGCACAGGGGATTCATCATTGGCAAATTAGCGAAGAAAACCCAGAAAAATGGGTGGAAAGAGAAAGGCCTCTTGCGGAACTGTTCGATTATATACTGGAAGATCAAATCGCACAGTTTGACGCAGAGGCCGATGCGAACAGGGAGGCTGGAAAAGTCATGAAGTGGCTAACTACCGCATGTGATGCTTTGGCGGTTTTTACGTTTTAGTTGTATGTTGATACAATGTTCCGCCAAACACTGTCCGCAGCAAAACAAAATCAAACGAAACCAGAGCGAACGCTGTCGCCAATCAAACACAGAGGTATTAGTTCTTCGAATCTGTATTTTTCTTTATTAACACAAATTGTTCTGATGTTTCACAATACGCGGCTCGTAATAAGGTGTATGTCACAAAAATAATTCGACAGTCATTTGGAAATACACAGCTCTCAGTTTCAAATAATATTTGTTCTTAAGAAAAATAACACCACAGGATCTTACTAGTCCGCGTCAACTTTTTCAGCGATCGTTACTTTTGAAGTTCACGGAAGAACGTTCGTTAAGGAGTTAAGGCTTGAACACCAATAGTTTATGATTGTTGCAATTGAAGTTAAGAAACAACGAAAGAAACAAGTTACTAAGCTAAAGTTTTAACACACGTACGGCGCGACTTTCTCGATTAACCTTCCTATACATCTTCTCAGAGTAGACTAATCTTCCTTTTCTAATTAATTTTTCTATCCATCTACCATTCTCTTCCCCTCATCTGAAAAAGAAATTTCCCATCTCGATTCTCATTTACTTATCTGTATCTTGGTCGAAGAATCGAGCGTACCGCCACTCATTTCTCGATGCTTTCATGGGATTTGTTTGCGTACCCACCTGGCTTACGACAACAAGAGTTTTTGTGTGCTTCCGATGGGTAACAAAGGAACCGTGGGATTTGGTATCGGTTCCTAGGTCGCATTTCCAAGTCATAAACATCTGGCGTGCGATCTGGGATCTTGCGAGGAATTTAGGGTGCTAATTGCTACGTACACATGAGGAGTTATGCGTTATTCTGTGTGTTTTCAGAAAAATGCGTTTAATGGATGGATTGACTAAATGGGGGAATTGCATTGAATTGAATTGAATGGATGCGTTGAATTCAATATTAGGAAATGTTGAACGTTTAGTTCGATTGAATTTTACTATTGAATTCAATGTTGGGTATTTGGAATGTTACCTTTTGTTTCAGGCGGACGAAAGGACTTTTGGGAAACGTATCTGTGGGCAGATGTAATGGATATAGGTGAGTGTGTTCCTTGGCGGAATGAAGATATCTCAACCTATAGTGGGTTATGTGGTTCGTAGAACCGCCACAATGCTTCTATGCCACGACAAAGACAACCAACAGGGGGTATCAAACCAGTGTATTGGTGGAACTCAGCAATCGCCCATATGCGATCGGACTGCAACAGATTACGACGCTTGCAAGAAAGAGCAAGAATACGTAACAACTGCCCACAGTTGCATGCGGAATTCGCCAACAGACGGAAAGAACTGAGGAATGTAATCCGCAAAAGTAAATATGACGCGTTCTGCTCCCCAAGGAACGAATTAAATAAAAACCCATGCGGCAGCGCTAACAGGATAGTCATATAAAAACTACACAACAACGGTAGTCAAATGCAAAAAAGTAAAACTGACATGCCCTGAATCGTTGCTGTCGTCTTCCCACAGTGCGACGAGGTGTTGAGAGTGCAAGCGGAGTGGAGTATCACAGAAGGAGAAATGACCAGCGAAGAGGTGCACTTATCTGCAAAAACAAGATTCGGGACTGGATGTTATCCCTAACGCTGTAGTGAAGACTGCTCTAACAAAAAACCCGGAAGTCTTCAGGGGTCTCTTCACAACGTGCCTTCAAAGAGGACAACTTCCTAAACAATGGAAAATACAGCAGCATGTGCTTATATCAAAAGGAGTTCCGCGACCACCTAAGGCAATGGACCCCAGCGATTGGAAGGAAGATACCGTACATCGCCCCTACGGGCCACCTCAAAGACCCGCAACATCACCACAATCAACCACCATTCCAGCAAAGGCTAAGAAGCCCAGCCGAAGCCTTCAGCGCTCCTCGTGGCGGGCGGCACCCTCCCAACTTCCCATCCACATGAAAACAAACATCAACTTCATGTCACGTTCAAACCACTGCACCGGACAATAATGCCAAACAACAACACCCAACAGAATTCTTTCGCAACACAATCATCCTCGACGGCCAAATAGCAGACGCCTCCAGCCACTACCAGAGAGGAGACGAAACTTAACGATAAGACGACTGGAAGCGATATCCAACCCAGTGACGTAACCAACCGACGACAGCTGCGATACAGATGCCAAAAGACGACAAGGCAACTACATCACCATCTACCATATCCACCAGAGCTCTACAAAACTTAAAAGGACCTTTTCCGAATATAATCAAGAGGTTTGCTCACATGCAGTCAACGCCACTCTTCAGCTGGATTCTTCTTTCATTGCTCGACTGGTGAACATCAACACAATTGTTTGTTGGATCATGTTACGTACGGCTTCCGCCACGCCCATCATTTAATTGATTTTTAATATGATTTAATAGTGGATGGTAGGGTGGTGAAAAAACACGCGGTCCACATGTTGAATATACGAACATACTCGTGTTCGATTGTGGATCGTGTGGAAGCTGATTAGCTTTTCGGAGTGGATGTTGAGGGAGGGAGAGAGAGAGAGAGAGGTCTTTTGTGTACCTGGGAAAGGAACAACAAGTTTAATATTTTGTTGAATACGGTCTTTGATTCCGTTTATTTTGATTTTTGTTGTTCGATACTGTTTTTTGGATGCAGTTAGTTGATTGAGTTCGGTTTCAGCTAGCAGTGAAAAGGAGGAAAGGAAGAAAATTATCCCATTTGAAAAAGAATAAGATTTTGAGAAAAGAAAAGATTGTAAAAGTTAAAGTTTAGAAATTAAACCTAGAAAAGTTAAAGTTTAGAAATTAAACGTAAAAGTAAAACTTTGTAAAAGTTTAAGTTTAGAAATTAAACGTAGAAAAGAAAAAAAGCTCTTTCCTTTCTTGGAGCGCCGTTTATAGACGTAAGTGTTTAAACATGGATTGGCCAAATCTATCCATCATGCTCGTGTTTTAATCCGTCAAAGACACATTCGTGTTCGGAAGCAGGAGGTGAACATCCCATCGTTTGTGGTGCGATTGGATTCGCAGAAACATATCGACTTCTCTCTAAAATCACCATTTGGCGGTGGCCGCCCCTGGTCGTGTAAAGAGGAAGAACCTGAAGAAGAACCAAGGTGATGGAGCAGCCGCTGAAGAAGAAGAGGAGTCCTAACTGGAGTCTCTGAGAACGAAATAATAGACACCCCACTCTGGACTAACTACAGGTAACCCATTTTAAATAGATAAACTTCTGTGACGGAAAACGTCACAATCATCAACTTATCTTTTTCAGCATCAACCCAACTTTTGTATTTTGATTGTTGTTTGATCACCAACTTATCCTTTTTAGGTCGCATAGGTTAAGGAGCATAGGCGTCAATTAAAAAAATCACATCACGGGTTTATGTGCCCTAGCGAATTCTCAACTCAAGGTATCAACATTCAACAGAGGAAGGTCAAAGGAGGCCTTTCCTCTATAAATCATAAACATTTGGGTAATCATCTAATCGGAACTCCAACGGAAGGTTGAAGTTCGTGCTCTGGTGGACCCGTGTTCTAGGGCAACCTTTATATCAGACTCGCTCGGTCGACGGTTACGCCCCCGACGACAAGCCTCGTCCGTTCCTGTTTACGGTGTTCGAGGTACTCACTGCAAAACAGCGAAGGCCCAAGCAACGATCACCATCGCCCCTCGTCTCCACTGCTCCCTACACTGGACTCTGAAAGCGTTGATCTTGTCCCGTCTTCCAGGGTACGTGCCACCACCACTAGCGATGCAACGGGATCTCTCATTTGTGGCGGATTTGGATCTTGCAGATTGGAGCATCGAATCTGACGATAAGGTGGGCCTCATCTACCCCACCCTTATCCTCGAAGGCTTGAGGAAAAATGAGCGCTCCAACCTTATCGCACAGGCTTTCACTTGGGATGGGTGCTAAGAGAAGCAGCACACCACATTATCCAGTTCTGGTGTGACAAAATTCTTTACCAGGCATCATACGACCAATGATGGCGGGTTGCGAACTTCTAACTCTTACTCAGATCAACTGGTTGACTCGGCGACTGCAGCTCGCAACGCATCCCAGCGGATGGAGGAGAGGTTTCGTCAGCACCAATTCCATGAACCATTCAAGAAGTTCATATAACAATACATCATCATGCTCAACCACCTGTACGAAATGAACACCGGATGCACGTCTAATGCGACGCACAATCTTGAAGGCAAGAGACGATAAAATGGCTCTGAGAAGATCACACAACTGAGAGAAATAAGGACTATCATGGAAAAAAAGCAGACATTCCCCCTCAACGAGATCTCATAAACATCCAAGCAGAAAACAGAACCCTCTCGCGTTCCCCGTGCGGGTGGCCTCCTCCAGTAAGTAGATATCGACATCAAAACAGTACATCGATTCACTCCAACAAATTTAACAACCCGACCAGTTCAGGTCCACCCATCAACAAAAAATCGAAACTAACACATATCAAAGCAAATGAAGACGCATCAATCGAACATCAGCCATCGCAGCAGCAAACAAGATCGAAAAAAGAAAAATCCGGTGAAAGTTTTACTTTCACATAATCAATTACATCGTCAGCGTCCTCTATTTCCTGAACCATAAATATAAACATGAAATTAATCATAATCATCATATTAATAATAGTAAATTCTTATAACACGGTCCAGTCTCATTTATTGAAGACGAGTGCACTTTCGAGGATGACGAGCTGAAACCTTCTAACGATACCCAACCGGCATCATCTAATCCACAAACTCTCAACGTTTCATCCTATCAAGGAGATCATCAAAGTCGACGCCACCATACCACAGTAACGTGTACAATTGCTTCTGGCCAAAACTTTGAATATTCCGGTGGTACTTTCGATTGCACCACAAATAGTGCGATGTCAGCTGTAGTCAACTATAATGGCGATGCCGGGTTGCTCAACAGCCTCAGTATGGGTCTTCATCGGTAGCTGACGCAACACACAACTCACTATTAGTTCATCAGCTTCAACATTACTGTCTGAAGGATGTTTATCTACCGCTTCATCGAAATCCCCATTATTGCAAAACGCAACTTGATCACGCAAAAAATCATCATTTAAAAACGTATCACGTAAATTCCATTTTAAGTTCAATTACGTGGTCACGTAAAACCATGATCCTGCATCCCCTGGGGCGAAGACCTTAGGACTCGCCTTCGACTAGCCAACTGCCGACGGCATAATACTTGCAATGTCGACCAAGGCGGGGACCGAAGGAACGTGTGAAGCAAATGGAGAAATTGTGATCCAAAACGTTCACATAGCTTCCACAAGCAACAGCCAATAGAAAGGGCCGCTTGAATTTCGGTCAACGCGTGGCATACGGGATGGAGGGTTGTTGTAAAGGGATTACAGTTCAGTGGCCGATAATCAAGGCCATCGCGAAACTGCTGTTTTGGTTCAAAAGGTAACAGAAAAACAAGGCAGTTTTCTCGGAGTAGTAAAAATTCGTCGTTTTGACGACAGTAGTTTTTCGCAGGTCGTGAGAGGTGTTTCAAACTTATTGGTTTATTTTTTGTATAACATATCTTGGGCGATTTTGTGCAGCAATTCATTTCAAATAGTAAAATAAAATTAATTAAAATCCAACTCCTGTATGTAACGCTGTCCCTCCTTATTTAATCAGCTCAGCTGGTATGGCATCAGCTCTGGGGACTTTATTTGATCTGAGCTGTCTTATGGGTTTGAATGTTTCCTCAATGCTTGGTGACAGCAGCATTTGGTCTTGATTTTGCATTGGTGGAGACTCCAATTCTTCTGTGAGCTGATCATTTAGCAATTAATTGAAGTGCACTTCCTATCGCTCCAGAATGCCTCCAGGATCGGTGATCAGATTACCCTCTTTATCCTTGCAGTAAGTGCAGCGTGGTGTGTACCGCGTCATACTGCGGATTATTTGGTAGAACTTCCGCGCCTGGTCCGGGCCTCGGTCTCTACTTTTGTCTATTTCATAGACAAGGTTTTTTTCCCAGGCACTTTTGTTTTGTCTGTGAAGTCCTTTCTTATAAACAACAGCCTGTTTTACTCCTGACTAAATTATCTATTTATTGTCAATGTCCCAATGTCAACGTCCCAATAGGAATAATCATCATCATCATCGGGACTACAATCGGGAATCGGTCCTGGCCTTATTTAGCAAGTCCCACCACCGGTATCCGGTCTATATCCGAGACTTGTTAAATTGTCCATAATAGTTTGTTTTTCCGGGCAAGGTTATTGGTCTTGCGCCAACCTTTCTTAGGTTGTCGCTTCATGCCATGGTTTACTACTTGGCGGGTGCCAAAGTAGCTATCCGGAGGTGTCACGTGGAGAGTGCATGCCAACTTGGATTGAACGGGGACAAGGATTGCCCTGGCCTTCGCCGGGTTGAAAGCAGTCAGTGACTTTGCCCTGTATGTTCGCTCCCATCGACCCAAACAAAACTCAACTAAACGTAGATATGCGTATTATATGGTGGCGCAAAATTAATCGTTAGATTTTGTTTTTGAATTACTTTTTTACTAAATAAAAAAAAAACATTTTTAATTATGGAAATCTTTATTTGGACCTTCACAATTTTTTCTGTTAAGTGGAAAAGATGATATACGTCAAGTGGCTGCCGCCAATTTGATACACATTTGAACCCGTTTTATCGCATTTCCATGACTTTCTGCAAGATATCTGGTGATAACTGTTCGCATTCCTATCGAATATTCTCCTTAAGGCCTGCAATTCTGAGGCTTGTTGATATAAACCCGCGACTTCAAGTAGCCCCAAAGAAAGAAGTCTGGGATGGTTAAATTGGGCGATCTTGCTGGCCATTCCAAATAGCCAAAACGGGAGATTACGCGACCTGGAAACGTTTCTTTCACAATATCCATTGTGGCTCGAGCTGTGTGTGCGGTTGTACCGTCTTGTTGAAGCCACATGTTCACCAAGCCGCCCTTCCCCAATTCCGACAGTAAGAAGTCGTTTATCATGGCCCTGTAGCGTTCGCCAGTAACAGTGGCTGTATTGCCGATGGCGTTCTCAAAAATACACTCCTCTCGCGTGAACGCTACACCATATAGTGGCTTTGAGTGGATGTAATGGCTCTTCGTGCATCACACGCAGATTTTCAGTGCCTCGGAAATGAAGATTTTGCTTATTGACGTAACCGGAAATACGCCTCGCCGCTCATGATGATTTTCGACACAAAATCGTCCTCTTCGTTGTTGAGATTATGGATGGCTTGACAGTAATTCACACGCAGCTGACGGTCAGCAGGCATTAACTGATGCACTATTTGCACTTTGTACGGGAACATGTGTAAGTCTTTCACTAAAATTCGCTGTCGGCTCTGCCTGGTGATGCTCAATTGCGTGGCCCGTCGTCTGGTTGATGCTTCTTCGTTCTCAGCAACAACGGCAGCCACATCTACGATATTCTCGGCCGAACGACCAGTCCTTTGGCGACCACACCCTGCATGGTCTCCTGTGGTTCCAATCTGTTCGAGTCGAGTAGCTAAGCGCCGGAATGTTTGCCCAGTTGGAGCGGCACGATTAGGAAATTGACGCCGAAATTCACGCTGCACTAACACCCCACGATCGATTATTGGTCAAAAAAATCGACACAATTATTCCACGCTCTTGCGGAGCACAGCGCTTCATTTCTTGTCTGTTATATACTGCAGCTGTCTAGTTCACAAATGTCAAATATGATTATAACATCTTCCGATAGGGTGATTAATTTTGCGCCACCTTGTACGAGGGTTGCCTCTTATGTTTCGGGATGTGGCAACTCTGGTGTTGCAATCCGGCAATTGACAGCTCTGTCGTAAATTTGGACATTTTTGAGGTTATACGCACTCAGAACGTTTTGACATACGAGCGCTATTTGTGTTGTTTACAGTAACTTAAAAGATTCATCTCGGCCCAAAAATGGAATTAAATCGTCAACATTTTCGTGCGATTATTTTTTACAACTTTCGGCGTGGATTAACTCAGCAACAGTGAATGGATGAACTTAATTCAATTTTTGGCGATGAAGCTCCATCAAGGACCAATGTTTATCGATGGTATGGTGAATTCAATCGTGGTCGTAGTTCACTCCAAGATGAATTTCGTGAAGGTCGTCCAAAATCAGTTGTTGTTCCGAAAACCATTGATGCTGTGCGCGAACTGATATTGGAAGATCGTCATGTGACCTATCGTGAGATTGAGACAACCTTAGGCGTTAGTGGGACCAGCATACATTCAATATTGCATAAACATTTGACTGTCAAAAAAATTTGTTCGCGTTGGATCCCACACAATTTGTCAATCGCCCAAAAAAAGGCTCGTGTCAATTGGTCGAAAGAAATGCTCAAAAAATACGGTCGCGGTGCTTCGAAACACGTCTATGACATCGTGACAGGTGATGAATCGTGGATTTACGCGTATGAGCCCGAAAGTAAACAGCAGTCGACTGTCTGGGTGTTTCAAGATGAGCCAAATCCAACAAAAGTTGTTCACGCACGAAGCACTTCCAAGCAAATGGTCGCCTGTTTTTTCGGAAAAACTGGACATGTCGCAACCGTACCACTAGAACAACGCAGAACAGTCAATTCTGAGTGTGGTGTTTTAAAGCCACAAAAAATTTTATATTTGGATACAAAATCGGTTACCTGATATTGGGGGAGGACTGCTTCCGTGTCTTAATGTTGTTGCGGCACACGCCCTTAATGAGGCTCCTCAATGGCGTTTCCCCAGTAAAATCGTAGAGTAGGCATCTTACATTAACCACACGAGATTCCGCTGAGTACCGCAAATAGTTACTGACCAAATTAATTATTTAAGATCCGGTTGCATATCAAGAACAATATGATTGATAATTATCGACGTCTCACTCGGGTTCACAACCAATGTTCGAGGATTAGGATTGTATCAGAAGCTTTTAGATAGACAATGCAAATTTCACTTCTTAGGAGGTTATTCTAGTTCGTTTTTTCTTTATTACTTTTTTTTTTTTTACTTTTTCTTTTACATGCAAATTTTACAAATTTTTAACAACACCGATCAATAACGGGGACCACTTCCTGCTTTTCTTTCCTCTTCCTAACTGAATCCAAAAAACGTTTCTTTTTTCTTTTTTCCTCCGTTGTCCAAAACGTCAACAACGGAATTCCAAACCGTATTCAAGAAGAAAAATTAACCCTCCGTCTCTCTCGCTCTCCACTCACGTCCACTTCGAAAAACAAATTCGAACTCGAAGAACTGCACGATCCACACCCGAATCAGGGCGTGTCCTCCATGCTCCCGACAGGCTGTTTACCGACGGTGGGAGGGGGGCGCGCTGGCGATCGGTCGTCCACAAATTCGTCCCTCGAATCATGGAACGCCTCCGGATCCACCTCGTCAACCGGCGGCTCGGGAAATGCCTCGGGTCGTGCCCGGGCAGGGGTGCCCTCTCGGACATCTCTCTGACGTTGCCTTGTTTGCATCTGCCGGCCCTGTAACCAAACTCAAAATTTCTCTCCACCAAACCCGGAACCCCGACAAGCCCTATGGCCAACAGTAACACCGGGAAAAACAACGGTCCAAACCCCGAGATCTAACAAGAAACACAGCAACAAACACCACACCTCCAACGTATATCGGACACAAACCCACAACGTCTGAGCCGATAGTGCTTTATCTCGAAATCTTCGACCGCCAAAGGTCGCCCACGAATCGAGGGGGCTGAAAAACAACAAGGAATACGATTTCCACCACAAATAAACAAACACTCCCAAGGAACACTCACACCAACCGCAGCAACAAACGGCAGACCACGCAAGAGACGCCACAGAACAAACAACAATCACACCGCTCGCGAAGAGAGAGAGAGAGAGAGGAAAGGAAAAACCTCAACGTGCCACCCGTAGCGCAGAAAAACAATATCCACCCTATTGCAAACTTTGTAATATAGAGAAAAAATTTTAACGCGACGATGAAGTAATAATACCAAAAATTACACACCACGAATACAACGCGCAGCTGAAAAAAAGGAAGAAAGAAAAGCAGATTCCCGGTTCCAAAATAGAAAGGCAACAATATCAAACATAAATTCGTAAATGAAATATAAATATAAATAACAAAGATTAGGGCTACGAGTAACAATAAATATGCCCCAATAAAATATTCCAAACTGTTAACATTCAACATCTCACTTGCAACCAAAACATTTTAACAATTATCGATACTATTGGCAAAATACAATATTAACAGCAAAAAGAACCAAAAAAAAAAAAAAATTTACACAAAAAATTTCCTTTGTTAGCTGCTTCACCGCTACGCTGGATTCTTCTGGATATGGCCACCAGCTGATGACCTGGTCGAACAATCGATGACCTCCTTGTGTTTCTCGCTAGACTCGGTCTTTGTCCTTGCTTTAGGCTCAGTTGGCTTCACTATGACTGGAGGCTCGTCTTCGCCAGCTGATCCTCCCGTTGGCGCTGGTTCTGTTATGGCGGCAGTAATGGGAGCCGCAACTCGATTTTTCCTTCCCGTCGATCTCTTAAGCACAGCTTGGCGCTGTACTTTTGTCTTGGCAGTAGTTGCCGTTCTCCGGCCGCTGCTAGATTTGCCGAGAAATTTCGATGACCCAATTGTGGTGTTTTAAAAGTATTTTTAATTCTCCTTCAGCGATTATATTGTTCCTTGGTCCTCTCCAGAGAGTTTTGTTGTAATATACACATTTGCGGATAGCGATCTTATTTCAAAACACAATCACCATCCTGTCCGCAGCGCCAGTTTGTGGTGTTTTAAAGCCACAAAAAATTTTATATTTGGATACAAAATCGGTTACCTGATATTGGGGGAGGACTGCTTCCGTGTCTTAATGTTGTTGCGGCACACGCCCTTAATGAGGCTCCTCAATGGCGTTTCCCCAGTAAAATCGTAGAGTAGGCATCTTACATTAACCACACGAGATTCCGCTGAGTACCGCAAATAGTTACTGACCAAATTAATTATTTAAGATCCGGTTGCATATCAAGAACAATATGATTGATAATTATCGACGTCTCACTCGGGTTCACAACCAATGTTCGAGGATTAGGATTGTATCAGAAGCTTTTAGATAGACAATGCAAATTTCACTTCTTAGGAGGTTATTCTAGTTCGTTTTTTCTTTATTACTTTTTTTTTTTTTACTTTTTCTTTTACATGCAAATTTTACAAATTTTTAACAACACCGATCAATAACGGGGACCACTTCCTGCTTTTCTTTCCTCTTCCTAACTGAATCCAAAAAACGTTTCTTTTTTCTTTTTTCCTCCGTTGTCCAAAACGTCAACAACGGAATTCCAAACCGTATTCAAGAAGAAAAATTAACCCTCCGTCTCTCTCGCTCTCCACTCACGTCCACTTCGAAAAACAAATTCGAACTCGAAGAAGTGCACGATCCACACCCGAATCAGGGCGTGTTCAAAAACTCACTTCTGGATCGTGCAATTCCTCCACCACCTTACCATCATACTATCTTAAAACAAAATTGTATTAAATGCAAATTATCAAATGATGGCGGTGACCGACGTACGTAACAGAGTGGTACACAACCATTTGTTTGCCAGTTGTCTTCCAAGAAATCAGGAAAACCAACCGCCGAAGACGGATCACTCTTCACCACGACAATGCGAGCTCTCACACATCGGCTGCGACAACTGCATTTTTGAGCACCCAAAACATCGATTTGATGGGTCATCCGCTGTATAGTCCTGACTTGGCACCGAATGACTTCTTTTTATTCCCGTACGTAAAAAACAAACTGAGAGGTCAACGTTTTTCGACACCTGAAGAAGCGGTCGCTGCATTCAGAATGCATGTGTTGGAGATACCTCAATCAGAGTGGCAAAAGTGCTTCGACAATTGGCTCAAACGCATGCAAAAGTGTATAGATCTTCATGGGGTATATTTTGAAAAACAATAAAGTGATTTTCGATAATCAATATTTGTTTTTGTTCTCTAATCCCGAAATATAAAAGGCAACCCTCGTATGATGGTGTCCTCAGAAGGGGTTAAAATCATTGGGTACGCAGGTGATTTGGTAATAGTGGCCGTAGGTAAACATGTAGATGACCTGGAGAATATTTTGCCTCTAAGCAATCCAAAACATCAAATGCTGGCTAGATATGACCGGACTGAAACTAGCTGGACATAAGACGGAGGCAGTTTTAATAAGCAACCGCAAGAAAGTTGAACACCTTGATTTGGAAATAGAAGGACAAATAATCAAATCCAGTCCCTATATTAAATACCTTGGTGTTATACTCGACAGCAGGTTGATCTTCAAGGAACACCAGAGGAAAACGAGTGAAAAAATGGCAAGAGAAGCAAAGTTTTGGCGCCAATATTGGTGGACCCCGGCCCCACATAAGGAAACTCATAACCAGTGTCAATACCTCCATTATAATGTATGCAGCTCACATATGGGTAGGAGCCGCACGGTATAAGTCGTACATGAGAGGAGTGAATTCAGCACATAGGCTGGCATCACTAAGAGAATGATGTGCATTCCGAACGGCATCCGAAGATGCCATAAATGTTTTGGCCGGGAGGACACCACTTGATATTGCAACTAAAGCAAACGCTGCATTGCATGAGGTCTCCCAAGACAATCGTCGGAGAGTGAGGTCACAATTGAAGCTCTCAAACATAAGAGAATGACAACGAAGGTGGGATTCTTCCACCAAAGAAGATGGACGCACACCATGAAACCTGATGTACAAACATGAGTAAAAAGGAAACATGGCGAGCTGAATTAACACCTGATTCAGCTAATATCAGCGCATGGATGCTTTCGACAATACTTGCACAAGCATAAGCAATGTGAATCAGAGGACTTCGGTCCAAAAACCATTCGATCTTACAAAATACTCACTCCCTTCCCTTTGATATATACACTCTGACCGAAAGTAACCTCACCCCTAGTATCAACAGCCTAGAACTGTTCTCCCCCTCCTTCACAGTTTTTCGCAACGACGATGTTCATCGTTCCTGTCCTGACTTCCCCTGACGAGGCATGCTGCTTGCCTTCCAAAATGGACTAACATCTTCCCTTACCACCATCTTTTCTTCTCCCAACCTCGACTATGTCGCTATAAAAATGGAACATTGCTTAAAGTCCTTGTACATCATATGCTTTTACATACCGCCTTCCCAAACTATCAAGTCATACGAACTCGCAATTGCTGCAATCGATCGCTTAATTGAGCTGAGTTCTTCCCAAGACGACATTGTAGTCCTTGGCGATTTTAACCTCTCGCATCTCCAATGGACGCTGTCTTTGTAGACAGCCTCACCGACTCTAGCCTATGCCAAGTAAGCAATGTCTTAAACCATCTGGGTAAACAACTTTACCTTATGTTCACGACATGCCCCTTTAATTCCTCCCTCTCAACTATTGACAACCACCACCCCCCGCTTCTCTTTTCCTTATACCACGACTGCCCAGCCCACTCCAAATCTCTCCCCAACCAATTTTCTTACAATTTCCGAAAAGCCCATTTTCGCCTCATAAATGAGTACCCCAGCAATATCACAATCCGCTTAAACCATATAAATGTAGAGGATTTACAACGCCATATCCCTATATGTCCCATACTCCCGACACAGGTTATCATTCTCATTGCCCCCTTGGTATAACCGCAAACTCTGCACCCATCGTAACAAGACGAATAGGTTGTGGAACCCTTTCCTAAATACGTGTTCTCCCCTGGACTACTCCAACTACCTCAGTTACTTTTATCAATTCACCGAGCTTTACAGCTCCCTTTACCACAATTACCTCAGCAAAGCCCAATTCAACCTGATCAACGAACCCAAATCTTTCGTCTACTTTATCAACTACAAACGCAAATCTGATGCCTATCCCAACTCTCTTTTCTACGGCTCAACTCCTGCAATTGACTCCCATACCATAGCCAATCTTTTTGCGCCCTTCTTCAAACTATTCTTCACGGACGACTCGTTCGAGCCTAACCCCTCTTATTTCACTGGCATGTCTGAATTCTCCCTCGGCCCTCTCATCTCTCTACACATTCAACAATACCAAGTTATAGAAAAACTTGAACAACTGAATGACGATTTCAGTCCCGGCCCAGACGGACTCTCTGCTATCCTCTTAAAAAAATGTTCCCCTTCTCTCTCTCTCTCTCCCGCTTGCTTCAATCTTCAATCTATCCCTTGCACAAGGTCTATTCCCTGACATTTGGAAATCCTTTTACATAACCCCCATACATAAAAAGGGGCCAAAAAGCGAAATAACCAATTATCGTCCCATTGCTAAGCTTTCGCCCATTTCTATACTGTTCGAAGGCCTTATATATGTTGCGTTATGTTTTCGCTGCACACCCATCATCTCTCCCAACCAGCACGGCTTCCTCTCCGGCAAGACCACAACTACCAACCTTCACATCCCACACACTCTTTGCCCTAGAAAACGGCGATGAAGTCGATGTAATCGACTTTAGCAAGGCCTTCGACAAAACTTCCCACAACCTCATTCTCTTTAGGTTATCTTCCCTCGGTTTTGAATCCCTACTGATTAAGTGTTTCTCATCCGATCTCAATTATCGAACCTGCGGCGTGCGATTTAGATCTACCCTCTCCGATCCTTTTTTTCCAACCTCAGGTGTGCCCCAGGACAGTCACCTCGGCCACCTCCTATTATCCTAACCATTAACGACATAGGCTCTAGTATCAATCACTCCTTTATCTCGTTTTACGCGGATGATACCAACATTTTCAAGACAATCCGCTCTCCCCTAGACTCCTCACTTCCCCAATCGGATCTTGACGGCTTTTCGACTTGGTGCCAAAATAACTGCCTAGAACTGAATATCGCTAAATGTCACACAATTACCTTCTCTTGGAAGCGCCCCCCCCCCCCCCCCCACCCCAGCCACTCTCCTATCTCTTAGTGAACTAACCAATAACATCGGTTGAATACATTCGCGACCCGGGCGTCCTATCCGACAAGGAGCTCAAATTTACCGCACATATTGATGACATAATCCTTAACGCCCTTGGCTTTGTCAAACGTTGGTCGAAGGCATTCCTAAACCGCAACGTCAACCGATCACTCTACATAACCGTTGTCCGCCTGTGGTGGTAATTAGTCGGTGTGCCGGCACGGGCGCGGGTTCACTAACATCCCCAACGCGTTCACAGTCTAAAACTCCGACTAGCGCCGCAAGCCATTCACACAAGAAGAAAATAACACACTTTTAGTCAATATGTATTTCTTTATTTGTTACCGCCAGTTTTCACAGGACAAAAATTGTTACTTAGTCTATTGCAAAAGGCACTTAAGTTAAACACTAATCGTGGCAGGCAGTCACAAACGAATAATTTTGGAGAAAGTTATGGAAATTGTAATAGCGTGGACATTCGGTGGAACAAATACAACGGCAAGGATTTGGTTTTTATCTTAACCACACAAGTTTTAATTTTGTTTGTATCAATTCACGGGAATACTTATAAAATCACTCCGCACTCGTCCACTCAGTAGGTTGAAAAGTAACACTCGACTTGGGTGTAGGAACCCGTTAAACGAAATGGGGTGTGCGCCCAGCCGTGCGCACTCTGCAGTGGTTGGATTTCGACACTGGGGTGTACTCTATGACTAACCTCGAGACACTCGTGGTGAGTCCACTCTCAGTTAAGGGTGAGTTTTCTTTTCTTGAGAGATACGTGAAGTCTCTCTTTATGGTGACCAATTGGAGAGGATCTCTCAGGGTTGGCCTTAGCTAGTGTGCTAATTGGTCCATTGTTTACTCATGCTACGAGGTCATGGGTAAACGAAACTGAAAATAGGGAATAGACAAAGGGCATCATAGGAGACATGGTGCGGCTGTAGAAATAGCCTGCATGCAATAAGGGAAATTGGTGCTAAAAGCAATTCAGATACACAATGGTGATTGTGCACTGTGTCTTTGGTGGCGGAAAGGGTCGAATTCTTTGTATGCATGTTTATATGCTGGAGAAATCGATTCATGGCGGTTAGACGCTAGATGCGCAAACTGCTTTTGTCGATTGGACAAAAGGCTGCCGAGACTGTATAAGCCAGGAAAATGTGCTACGCACGTGTGTGACAGGGTACGCTGGCTGACAGGGGCGCCTTTAAGGTTTCATAATTTATGATGATGCTTGGGTGTAAAGAATTCTTTTCAGAGAATTTTGATGATGCGTTAAATGCATAAATGTTAGCGAATTCTTTACAGGGAGTTTTGGGTGATGCAGTAGATGCCCTTGGGAAGGAAATGTTTGCAGGTTGGCCAAGGGAGTTGGGGTAGGAATTGTGGGTGGTTCTTTGCGTAGCTTTAAAGAACCCCCACACGCCCACTACTCGAATATGCTAGTCAGGTGTGGTCCCCGTATCAATTGTCTTACATTCTCAGGATCGAGAGCGTTCAACGTCGTTTCTTGCGCTTTGCCTTCTGTGGACTAAATTGGGAAAATCCGCTGACTCTAACACCATACACAAGCCGACTCCCTTTAATCAATTTTAACACACTTGAAGAGCGCAGAATCCATGCCGACATCATCTTTGTATATCGTCTTCTGTAAGGCTCAATCAATTGCCCAAGCCTGCTCTCTACTATAACATTTCACACAAACCCCCGTAACGTACGTAACCCTCGACTCTTTCACTTGCCCGCTCATCACACTTCTTATGGCGCTAACGAACCTGTGGCGGTCCCTTTGAACGACACTACCTACCTCCCCGTTATAGTTCGAAAATTTCCACCTAGAGCGGCCGAAAACTGATAAAACAAGTACTGAGGCAATTCCATTGCTTGCCTAGCAATTAAGCATTTACTTACCGTTTTGTCACCCACCTAAGGTGTCTCCTAAACCATATTTTCGCTAATTCAATAGCACGAACCACAAGAGACATTTTCCTCACTGGCATCATGTGCTAGGAGGCAATTCGTCGGGTGTATGTTGTATCATCAGATTTCCTAGTAAGAAAGTATAACATGCGGCATACACCAAGGAAAACCATTTGGTGCTACGTATAAACATATTCACCCCGCCACACACGTGCAGGGGATATCCTTTTATTATTTTACTACAGCACATCGATCGGCAAACTGACCGGCAAGCTAAAGAATTAGCATCCATGGCCATGTTCCATAAAGGCAATTTGGTTTCACAACCAAGCAACCAACATGTCTCGACCAGCGCGGTGCACATATCCCCCATCGAATTTGCAGCATACAAGCAGGAGATACTCTCGCCTTACTTCTATGCTGCAATCATATCGGTCGCTAAACCAATCGACATGAAATGGGTAACTCGCACCTGGCCACAAAAGGGAACCGAGTTCTCGTTAGTGTAAATACACACACGAGAATTCGACCCTCTGATGACGCCAGCAACGTGAGCCCGATCAGCATAGATGCCTTACGCCGTGCCGGTCGGGTAAACATTTTCTTTTATGGAGTTACAATATCCACGGTTCGCATGTTCATGGACACACGTCATGGGCGTGCGAGGTAAACACATCTGTGTGAGTGCACATCCTCCCCGTGTCCAGGGCATCTGAGATCATCTCTTATTGGCCGCTGAAGCGATGGATGGAATTTGGTATTCTGTCGTTTCGGTGGCAATCCTCAATCGCGATACGGATTCCGTGGAGGCAAGTCGGTCCTCCACGTAAAACATCGAGTTGAGTGGCGACGCGTAGTGTTGTGCTTTTGATAATGTCTGCGCTGTGTATTGTTTCTTATATTTGTATTGTGAACTTATTGTAATAACTGTTAAATATCCGGAGTAAAACAAGTATTGTTTCTTATATTTTTATCGTGAATTCATTGTAATGACAGTTAATTAACCTGAAATAAAACTAGTATATAAACGATGTGTTGTGTTGAAAGGAATGAAAAATGTGTTTTAATCTCATCCGACTAGTTTTGGACTGACCACAATCGGGAAGTGCGTTGCTCGCCACTGAAATTCCTTGACGTCTATCCTTTTTCTACCTCTTTGTCAGTTGATCCGCCTTTATTAATGATGTGTTGTTTCATTGCATTACGATGGACGCGATTATAGTGATATAGAAAAGCCCATCGGCAAGATGCCCAGTAAAATCAGTGTGTCTCGAAGCACCTTTGTTTGCAGAAGTAAAATGTTTCAAACTGTAGAACGGCATCCACGGCAGTGCATTCCACAATTCGATCTTCAGCTCCATTAATAACAAGCCGATACCGAAATTTTTACCCCACATTGGTGACAATCTACGGGGTAACTGCGTGGGATAGGAGTAGAACCTGTGCCAACGACGGCACACATACGTCCTACCCCATAAATCTATCTCGCGTATGCTACGACGGGCCAACTCTTTCCCCACCTCCTTCGATTTCAACGTCTCCACTCCCGCTCTCAAACGACGTCTCAGAAGATACCCGTCCTAAATCCGCCCCCTCCTTCCAATAACTCCTCTACCCAACAATCCTACCTCTCCTCTCCCGCTCTCAAACTACTTCCCCCTTACACCTTTCTAGTCCCACCCGCAATTTCAACCTCTCCCATCCAGCTCACTAACCCCGCCACCCTACCAGTTCGTACACATGCCGTTCACTGTCGCTGTCACACATGCACATATACTCGTTCTTCCCCAGCCTCCAACTTCTCCTATCGCCCAATTCTCTTCACCTTCCTGGTTTTTTCTCCTTTTTTCGTTTTTTAATTATGTTCCATTACTACTTTAGATTTTAAGTTAGTCTGTAAGGTATTGTGACGAATTTACAACCGAAGTGAATAGCAGGCAAGGATTTAAACGCGACATCTAACGCGAGATAGATGACATAGAGAAGCAGGCAAACTGACAGCGGAATAATAAGTGTCAATCAATAATGGGATTTAGAAAAACTAACAAGCGTGAAAAGTAATAAAGAAAATGATGAAGCTAGCGAAGTAAAAAGAACAAACTTTGGAATTTTACTTGGATTATTCACAATCCAGAGATCGAACCGAGGAAGTCGATCAACGTAAAATCGAAATTACGTAACAATTGGTGTCAGAAGTGGGATTGCTGAATAATCCTATATCATCTGGAAGTGTAGCTGTGGACCTGGAATAATCCTAAATCATGGTGAAGTTTGCTGACCGGAGAATGTCCCATTTAAGAGAAGAATTGGAGTCTCGAGGATTGCCTGTGACAGGGAATTAGGCAGATCTACAAGGGCAATTGCGTAAAGCAATGGAGAGTGAGGACATCGATGTTGGTGGAGACGAGTTTTGTCATGATGCTTCAGGAGCTTCATCAAAAGTCGAAGGGCAGTTGGTAGAGTTGCAGTCAGCGCCAGCATTTGACATGAAGGTGCTTTTAGCAGCAATGGCACAGCAGTCCCCACGCATGGAGGAGCAGCTGGCAAAACAGTCCTCACATATGGAGAACCAGCTGGCACAACAAACTTCACAACTGCAGGAAAAACTATCGCGCATCGAAGGGAATTCTGCCAGACTGCGGGCGAGCCAGGATGAAATGGGAGAGGAACAGCACGCCGATGAAGGTTTAGCACGGGAGACTATACCCGAACAGCTATTCGAAGAAGACGATGTTGAAGACCGCTATGAACGTAGTCACAGGGAAACTAAGGCTGCAGAACATTTCGATGATAATGAGGAATCGGAATCTGATGCTGATGATTTTATTGTAGACGACGAAGGAAAGCCAAGTGCTGAGAAGAAGAAGAAAAGACGACTTCTATTCACTGATGCGTCATTGCAAGAAGGTCAGGACATTCTCGGTGTAGATTTCGACTATGAAGATTTCACTAAGTATGACGAGGACGGATTTGAACCCGAATCGGAGGGTGAGGACTACGAAGAGGAAGACGGTATTGGGGAAGGTGAAAAACGACCCAATAAATCAACCAAAAAGAAATCTACCCGAAAGACTATTTTTGAAGTATACTAACCTAGTGAATTGAAAAGACGTCACTTTACGGATTTGGACAATGTAATCCGTAAAACGGATATTCCTGAGCGAATGCAATTGCACGAAGATCTGGTTGCGCCTGTTCCAGAGGGATCCAATGAACTACAAGATGAAGCTGATTGGATTTACAAACAGACGTTTTGTAAATCAACTGTTTCCGAACAAGAGAAATCAACTAATGCTGGAGGTCGAGACCGCTATCGTAAGCGACCACATACGGTGGGAACGATCAAGCAAGCTCTAGATTTTATACGTAATCAACAGCTAGAGGTGCCGTTCATTGCGTTCTATAGAAAAGAATACGTGAAACCAGAATTAACGTGCGACGATCTATGGAAAATCTATTACTACGACGCACGCTGGTGTGTACGGTCAGCTCGAAGGAACGAACTTCTCCGGTTATTTGAAAAGATGCGGAACTACCAGCTGGACATGTGGCGGTTCCGCCAAACCTCACTGTTACTTACCTGAAGAACTTCGACCCAACCTTATAAGTTTCGCTAATGCAATCGCATTAGCACCTTAAATGCTTCACGCTTCAAATAGATCAAATTTATATAACCTAAAAGTCCCTGTAAAAGAATTCTTACCTTCCATGCATTTCCTCGCATACAAATTCCCTACATGAATTCTTTCCATTATACGGGAGCGTAAAACAAAACCTATTCGGTACCTTCGGTGCCAGGCAAATTCCAACCTTCCCACACCTGCACCGCAATCTTCCCGCAGCAAAAACATTTCCTTCCCGAGGATAGTTAATGTTTTCAATGCATTACCTGGAAATGCCTGCAAAGAATTTTTCCTACATGGGCATTCATACATGTATCAATGCATTAGCGCCCCAGAACCGAATTTCCAATTAGTATAGATATTCACACTAGAGTTCGATCCTGGCGTCGCCATAGATGCCATGTACAATTGACACAGATGGTATATACAAACCGTCATCGTGTAATCATCTGAATTGCTTCGCAATGACTTTCAACTATCGATACAGCTGCAAGCACTTTACCCAGAAATGCCCCTTTGTTTGAACCTCCAAACAATCATCGACTTCGCGCATAGCCGCCGGATTGAATTCAAAGTATAAACAATGCAAATATAGAATCCGTTTCCCACAAACGAATTTCCCTGCATATACAAATGCAAGCAAGGGATTTGTTTCATCTACCAACCCATTAGCACCTTTCCCAATCTCTATTCGTATATTTACACAAGGTCATCACTCATCTAAGACTTTTATGATGCCCTCGTCCCATATTTGCTTTTAGCACATCTCTTCGATCCATCGTCGTCTATTTATTTAGCCGCGAGGCGCATCATAAATCATGATCGCCCCGATTCCTTTGACCTTGCCGCCTGCCTGCTTTGTTTTCCATTGCCTTCGCGCATAAGTACACAACGCAGATCTGAACGATCACATGCTGACCACCATGATCTCCAATACGAGATCTGGTTTTCTATTCCACCAAGAGAGACTTTACGTTTCTCTGGTGATAAGTAAATACATATCCTTAGTAGAGAGGATATCTACCACCACACCACAAACTCACCCCAAACGAGGGTTGTATCACTGAGTCAAATTACATCCGCCGACCACTACGATCGTTGCCGCTCCCGCTCTTCGTCGCGCGGCGGAGTAGCGTAGGTCGTGTCAAAAGGAAGTGTCTCATTCTGTTCAAAATTCATAAAAATCTATTTAATATTAATAATAAGTTTAGGTGAAGTATAAAAACACTAACATATTTAATAATGGCTGAGAACAAAGTGGTTTTTATTAACAGAATTATCCTTCACAATTTTAATAACGAAAGTGAAATAAACTAAAAATTAATTAAGATCAACTTGTGTTTTAATTGCTATCTGGTGGACAGTGTTTTCCCTTACTCCCGGTTGTGGACAAACATGGCGGCGTTTCGTCCTTTTGGTTCGGCGTTTTACTTGGTGAAACATTATGATTGAGGAGGAAGATGAATGGAGTGCCCATGCCTGACACAATACTTCCTCCCCACAGATACGCTTATGAAATCGACAGATGCTCCAATACCAGATGATATGCGAGTAATTAAAGATGAAGATCTAGATCGCTTACGTGATGTGCAAACTTCAGAAGACCTTGAGGATATGCACATGCATTTTCTCTTATACTATTCGCATGAGATCCCTAAAATGCAAGAGGAATTCCGTCGTCGGGAGAAGGAAGAATTGCGGCAGCCTAGAGCTGACGCGAGAAGGAGAGCATTCGAAAATTTGGAGGAAGGTCAAGAACTTCCACCACCCAACGCCAAGATGAAAGTGACACATCGTGACCGACATAGGATTCAACGAAGACCGAACACCAAGATGAAAGTGGTACATCATAACCGATTGGCAACTTTTGTTATCCCAGAGGACCAGTGAACTTAGTTCGGGACGAACTAATCTAGGTGGAGGGTAGTGTGACGAATTTACAACCGAAGTGAATAGCAGGCAAGGATTTAAACGCGACATCTAACGCGAGATAGACGATGAGAAGCAGGCAAACTGACAGCGGAATAATAAGTGTCAGTCAGTAATGGGATTTGGAAAAACTAACAAGCGTGAAAAGTATTAAAGAAAATGATGAAGCTAGAGAAGTAAAAAGAACAAACTTTGGAACTTTATTTCGATCCAGAGATCGAACCGAGGAAGTCGATCAACGTAAAATCGATATTCCGTAACAGTATTATATTGTGGCGCATATGACAATCAGTATTAGAATATTCGAGAAAGTCCGAAACAAAGTACTAGAATATTGTAGAAAGTACTGGAAAACTGGAGACTATGAACAGTAGAACATTCAAGACTATGGAACGGACGGAAACGAAACACCAAATCAGAATGAGGAAACGGTATATACGTCGCACGCTGATCGGGAAGATAAGTAAAAAGTAAGAAGTAAGCAGTAAAAGACGCGATAAGTACGGAAGCGATGAGTCAAGAAATCGTTGTGTACGGCAAAAGTAACGGTTGTTATTAACGGACTAATAAAGAGTTATATTAATTCAAAATCGATTTAACGTCTTTTATTTATTAAAAATAATTAATCCAGCGAACCCTAAGCTCGCTACAATTGTTGTCAGAAGTGGGATTAATTATTGGGGAAGTGAATAAGTCTGTGCAAGGGTGTTGTGACGATGTCAGAACGACATTTGGAGGATCTTCGCGTTCCTGAGTTGAAGAAGGAACTTGAGGAGCGGAATTTAGATAGCAGAGGACAAAAGCAAATTCTTCGACAGCGTCTGCAAGCAGCAATGGAGGAAGAGGGTATTGATGTCGACACATATGTTTTTACGATTGGGCCAGACTGTCTGGATGGAGAAGAAACAGCGAGTCAAGATGGTGCCAATGTAACGGAGAAGAGTCCGCCACAGTTGGACATTTCGGAGATGTTCAGGATGATGATGACAAAATTGGACTCGCAAGCTACAGACATTAACACAAAATTCGACATACAAGCTGCAGATCTGAATGCAAAATTGGATGCCCAAACGCAGTGGATGAAATGTAATTTTCAACACTTTAAGGAAGAAATTCGAAACGAAGTAGAAAATCTGGATCTAAAGTCGCCGATGAAATAACGCGAATCGAAAAGAGACTTGGGTGTGTTGAGAGAAATAGGACATCGCCTAGCAATCAACATAACTACAAAGATACAAGGATGCAACCGCCAACCTTCGATGGAACGGGACCCTTCTCCGTATTTATACGTCAATTTGACGCCGCGGCCAATTATAATAAGTGGTCGGATGAGCAAAAGTCAACAGCACTAATCTTGTCACTCCGCGGGGCGGCTACAGAATTGCTACAAACCATACCAGCAGAGAAGCAAATAGATTTCCAAGCGGTAAGAGACGGCCTTGAAGCTAGGTATGGAGACAACCACATGCAGCAGGTCTACTGCATGCAACTACGGAGCAGAACGCAGAAACCTGGAGAAAATCTTCAACAGTTGCAGGCAGAAATTGAGCGATTGGCAAACTTGTCTTATTCAAATATGACTAAGGAATTTCTGAACGAGGTAGCGATGGTTGCATTTATAAATGCACTCCAAGATCGGGACTTGCAACAAGCCGTTCGTTTGGCAGGAAAGAAGACGACTAATGAATCTGCTAAACTGGCTACCAGGAGTACATACGAGGGTTGCCTTTTATATTTCGGTATTAGAGAACAAAAACAAATATTGATCATCGAAAATCACTTTATTGTTTTTCAAAATATTCCCCATGAAGATCTATACACTTTTGCATGCGTTTGAACCAATTGTCGAAGCACTTTTGCCACTCTGATTGAGGTATCTCCAACACATGCATTCTGAATGCAGCGACCGCTTCTTCAGGTGTCGAAAAACGTTGACCTCTCAGTTTGTTTTTTACGTACGGGAATAAAAAGAAGTCATTCGGTGCCAAGTCAGGACTATACGGCGGATGACCCATCAAATCGATGTTTTGGGTGCTCAAAAATGCAGTTGTCGCAGCCGATGTGTGAGAGCTCGCATTGTCGTGGTGAAGAGTGATCCGTCTTCGGCGGTTGGTTTTCCTGATTTCTTGGAAGACAACTGGCAAACAAATGGTTGTGTACCACTCAGAATTGACTGTTCTGCGTTGTTCTAGTGGTACGGTTGCGACATGTCCAGTTTTTCCGAAAAAACAGGCGACCATTTGCTTGGAAGTGCTTCGTGCGTGAACAACTTTTGTTGGATTTGGCTCATCTTGAAACACCCAGACAGTCGACTGCTGTTTACTTTCGGGCTCATACGCGTAAATCCACGATTCATCACCTGTCACGATGTCATAGACGTGTTTCGAAGCACCGCGACCGTATTTTTTGAGCATTTCTTTCGACCAATTGACACGAGCCTTTTTTTGGGCGATTGACAAATTGTGTGGGATCCAACGCAAACAAATTTTTTTGACAGTCAAATGTTTATGCAATATTGAATGTATGCTGGTCCCACTAACGCCTAAGGTTGTCTCAATCTCACGATAGGTCACATGACGATCTTCCAATATCAGTTCGCGCACAGCATCAATGGTTTTCGGAACAACAACTGATTTTGGACGACCTTCACGAAATTCATTTTGGAGTGAACTACGACCACGATTGAATTCACCATACCATCGATAAACACTGGTCCTTGATGGAGCTTCATCGCCAAAAATTGAATTAAGTTCATCCATTCACTGTTGCTGAGTTAATCCACGCCGAAAGTTGTAAAAAATAATCGCACGAAAATGTTGACGATTTAATTCCATTTTTGGGCCGAGATGAATCTTTTAAGTTACTGTAAACAACACAAATAGCGCTCGTATGTCAAAACGTTCTGAGTGCGTATAACCTCAAAAATGTCCAACTTTACGACAGAGCTATCAATTGCCGGATTGCAACGCTAGGGTTGCCAAATCCCGAAACATAAGAGGCAACCCTCGTATAGAGTCCGAGAAACGTTCGTCCAGGAATATTCCTGCCAAAGAATCGGGCATGTACAACGGAGAACCTCGAGACCTGATATGAAGTGTTGGACATGCGGCGAAGTCGGCCACATCTCTGTTGACTGTAGGAAACGTCGACGAATGAACAAAACATCAAGTGAGAATTGTTGTTCATGCGCTAATTATAGGAGGAGGACAAGGAGAAAACAGTGTTTACTACCGGAAACGGACTTTATCAATTCAACGTGATGCCTTTTGGATTGTGTAATGCTCTAGGAACGTTTGAACGATTAATGGAAAGTGTTCTACGGGGACTTACATGGAAGATGTGTCTTGTGTACTTGGACGATATCATCGTTGTTGGAAGGAATTCATCAATAATCTGCGCTCCGTCTTCGAACGACTAAGACAGGCCAACTTAAAGCTCTATTCGAAGA
Organism: Microdon myrmicae; assembly: GCA_963931805.1. Taxonomy (NCBI): domain Eukaryota; kingdom Metazoa; phylum Arthropoda; class Insecta; order Diptera; family Syrphidae; genus Microdon; species Microdon myrmicae. Next base: position 118,297,552 of record OZ007499.1, read on the forward strand.
AATGTGAACTCTTCCAAAGGAGAGTGAAATTCATGGGACACATCGTTTCATCTGCAGGAGTTCAAGCGGATCCTGATAAGATAGCAGCGGTCCGAGAGTGGCCTACTCCAGAAGACAACAGTTGAGAAGCTTGATGGGATTAGCCACATATTACCGACGGTTTGTTAAAGGTTTCGCCAATGTGGCTAAAACCCTACACGAACTCACGGGTAAAGACAAGAAATTTAATTGGACAGAAAAATGTGAGGCAGCGTTCAACACATTGAACGCCGAGTTATGTAAGACTCCAACACTGGCATTCCCAAGATCGGATCGCCCATTTATATTGGATACTGATGGAAGCAACACAGGAATCGGAGCAGTGTTGTCACAGGAAGTCGATGGTAAAGAGAGAGTTGTCGCATATTATAGCCGAATTCTATCTAAGCCAGAGAGAAAATACTGCGCAACAAGAAAGGAACTGCTGGCTGTCGTAGAAGCCGTTAAGAATTTCCATAAGTACCTCTACGGACGTCGATTCCGCCTTCGTACGGATCATGCCGCGCTGAAATGGGTGTTAAATTTTAAGAATCCGGAAGGAGAAACAGCTCGATGGATCGAACGACTTCGAAACGTACGATTTCCAAATTCCCCACCGTCAAGGGAAGATGCATAATAACGCTGATGCTCTATCAAGAAGACCATGTAAGCCAGATTGTAAGCATTGTCATAGAGCGGAGGAGAAAGAAGAGGCGTACGACCCGCGAAATGTACAACTAGAAGTACTAGATGGGTGGACGAGTGATGCTATACTTCAGGATGAAGATATGTCGCTAATCCTGGAACACAAAGAAAAGAACGAGCGGTCAACTTGGAACAATATTTCCGACAACAGTGAAACATTTGAAGCATATTGGGCACAATGGAATTCCTTGCTGGTTGAAGTTGGAATTCTAAAGCGTAAATGGGAAGCCGCGGGTGGAAAATCCCATCGAATGCAGATTCTAGTCCCACCATCAAAAGTGAAGGATGTACTAGCAGAAATGCACGACGGGGCCTCCGGTGGACATCAGGGAGTTAATAAGACACTTTCAAAATTACGATCTCGATTCTACTGGCTTCACATGAGAGATGACGTCGAGTCCTGGTGTAGGAAGTGCACAACTTGCACTACGACCAAAGGACCAACAGCAAAACCAAGGCGCGCTATGAAACAGTACAACGTGGGTACCCCTTTCGATCGTTTTGCGATTGATATCTCAGGACCATTTCCAAAAACCAACGACAACAACAAATACGTTTGGTCATCATGGATTACTTCAGCAAGTGGGTGGAAGTCCTTCCAATTCCAAACCAAGAAGCAACAACCGTCATTGAGCAGCTTATCAATAATTGGATCAGCAGATATGGAGTTCCCTGTGAGGTGTATTCCGATCCAGGCCGAAACTTCGAATCACAGATATTTCAAGGCATCTGTGCGGCACTGGGCGTAAGGAAAACCAGGACCACACATTTACATCCGTAGTCAGACGGAATGGTCGAAATGTTCAACCGAACAATGAAAGAGTATGTATCAAAGGTCGTTAGTGATCACCAACGAGATTGGGACAAATATGTACAAACCTTTCTCATGAGCTATAGATCGGCTAATCACGATACGACTGGCCATTCTCCAACAAGAATTATATTTGGACGAGAGATACGATTACCAGCCGATCTACGATTCGGAATACCTCCAGCCGCCATAGATAAGACTGAAGACTACGTAGCCGAATGGAGAAATCATCTCGATGAGATTCATCATTTGGTTCGAAAGCAAATCAAGGTATCAAATGACAGGATGAAAACAAGGTACGACGTTCGAGCCAATGCATCCGGATTTAATGCAGGCGATAACGTGTAGCTTTATAACCCTCATCGGCAAAAAGGAAGGTCCCCAAGTTGCAGCAACATTGGGAAGGACCGTATAAGATTCTCACAAGAATTAACGACGTTGTCTATAGCATTCAGCGAAGACCGAACGCCAAGATGAAAGTGGTACATCGTGACCTACTGGCGACTTTTTGTTAACCCAGAAGACCAGTGAACTTAGTTCGGGACGAACTAATCTAGGCGGAGGGTAGCGTGACGTATATGACAGTCAGTACTAGAATATTCGAGAAAGTCCGAAACAAAGTACTAGAATATTGTAGAAAGTACTGGAAAACTGGAGACTATGAACAGTACGGAAGCGATAAGTCAAGAAATCGTTAAGTGTACGGTAAAAGTAACGGTTGTTATTAACGGACTAATAAAGTGTTACATTAATTCAAAATCGATTTAACGGCTCTTATTTATTAAAAAAAAATTAATCCAGCGAACCTTAAGCTCGCTACAATATTAATTTAATTTAAGCTTGGATTAAGTCTAATGCATGGGGGTTCTGCTCCCACTAAACTAAACTAAACTAAAACAGATAAACTACGTCCCGCCCGGCGATGGAATTGGTCAGAAGTGTGTTTTGAAGATTTCCACCTTCCTACCAAAAAAAAAAAAAAAAAAAACGCCAACACTATGTTAAGTCAGTCTTTCCATCTCATAGTATTTTAAGAACAGAAGTTTAAATTAGCGTCGTTGAGTTTAACAACGCTTCCGTGACTAGTGCAATATCAATAACATTATTGTTTAAAAAATTAATGAATTTAACATGCTGTCTATGAATACCTCTCGCGTCCCATTATTACCGGTATGACATTATAGTCGGTAAAACAATTTTGGAAGAATAGCTTAGCCACTAAGACAGTTTGACTAGGAAGATAATCTAGCCAGTACACAGTTTTAGAATTATCATTATTTTTAGATAAACAGTCAACATACACTCATCTCACTGACAGAATGATTGAACTTCAAAAATCATACATTTCTCAATCAATCTATGCCTTGTGATTTATGTAGTAATGAAATGATGATTTCAAGTCATTTATTTATATAAATGTTTTATATATTTTTTAAACTAATCGCCGGCTTGATAAAGTACATTATTTATAAGATTCGACCTTTATACTGTGCATTATATGACCGCAAGCACCCGTGGACCCTAATCCGTGCCATTGGAAACTATTTGGCAGGCGTTTCACTTGCTTTTTTATTCTGGAAAATTTTTATCCAGCATTTGTTCTTTGGTGAAACTTTTACTAATGCGACATTACTAATATTGGTTATTCTTTTCGGTTCGAATGTGTCACTTGTGGATTTTGTTTTTTATTAATTGGCGATTTTCTAGGTGTGGGATTTGTGTGTTCAGTTTCTATTAAATGTATTGCCTACATAGCTGCTGTTAACTTTACTGGTAAAGCTGGTAGAAGCTTCCTACGGGCGATTTGTATAGCATACATCATTGCTGGTAACGTATTTCAGTTCGTTTAATTTCATTTGTAATTTAACTCGTTGGGATTTCAGGACCGATTACTAATTTGGTGCTAAACGGTCAGGAAACAGTGCGCGCGTTCGCCTGCACAACTGTGCTCACATATAACTTGACGAAAACCCGTCTTGACCTAATGACTAAACCATTTCAAAGGACTTTAGCTGCTATGAAGGGTGAAATGAATGAGATTCGAGATGATTTTCGAAATATTGATGGGGTTCTAGATTTAATACGAGATGAAGTGGAAGGAGAGTTTGTTGAAGGAAACAGCACACAAATCAGTGAAGCTGCCAATCGGACCGCCAGACACGCGTCACGTCATTCATTGTTCGACTCAGTATCGGATGGTCGACAGGCTCAAGCTCAGCGGTATAAGGAAATGTATTCTGAAAAAATGCGACTGCGATGTAAAGATCAGCTCGCAAAAGGCGAAAACCGTTGTAAAGAAGCTTTTACCAGAGCCCACGATGGTTGTATAGATAAATTACCTAAGGTCGTCAATACGATGCTTTGTTGGCCCCTTCGTATGGATTATATTTGCAATATGAAATTAATCGGGTACTCAGACAACGGGGGCATCTGCGATACAAGCAACGTAATTGATCCATCTCTAGGTGAAAATGTTGTGGATTTGGAAGAGATTAAAAGTGAACTCTTTCACAATTTTACTGATTTCAAGATAGACTATAAAGTCGTTCAAGTACCAACTCCCCATGAGCTGATGTATGTAAGTCATAAAATGATCAGAAGAGCGAACTCGATTGTTGTTTGATCACTACACTCTTCCGATAGAGATTGCGGTCATAAACTGAGAGAACTAAATCGTCAGCATTGTACCAAAATTGAAGGCTATTTGTTCAGTTCACTTGCGGTTAAGATTTTGCCTATAAAATGATCAGAATAGCAAACTCAATCCACGATATTGTGCCAAAATTGAAAGCTGTTTATTCAATTCACTTCCGGTTAAGATTTTGGGTATAAAATGATCAGAAGAGTAAATTTAATCGTCGGTATTGTAGCAAAATTAAAGGCTATTCGATCAATTAACATTCTGGCCATAAAATGATCTGAATACCGAACTACAATCAATTGTTCGCTTTGTACCAAATTGAAGACTATTTCACTAGTTCACCCTTCTAATTAAGATTCTGGCCATAAAATGATCAGAAGAGCGAGCTAAATCGTCTGAGTTGTATCAAAATTGAAGGCTTTTTGATCAGTTCATTTTTTTGATTGGAATTCTGGCCATAAAATGATCTGAATACCGAACTACAATCAATTGTTCGCTTTGTACCAACATTGAAGACTATTTCACTAGTTCACCCTACTAATTAAGATTCTGGCCCTAAAATGACCAGAAGAGCGAGCTAAATCGTCTGAGTTGTATCAAAATTGAAAGCTTTTTGATCAGTTCATTTTTTTGATTGGAATTCTGGCCATAAAATGATCTGAATACCGAACTACAATCAATTGTTCGCTTTGTACCAACATTGAAGACTACTTCACTAGTTCACCCTACTAATTAAGATTCTGGCCATAAAATGATCAGAAGAGCAAATTTCATCGTCGATATTGTAGCAAAATTAAAGGCTATTCGATAAATTAACATTCTGGGCATAAAATGATCTGAATACCGAAGTATAATCAATTGTTCGCTTTGTACCAACATTGAAGACTATTTCACTAGTTCACCCTTCTAATTAAGATTCTGGCCATAAAATGACCAGAAGAGCGAGCTAAATCGTCTGAGTTGTGTCAAAATTGAAGGCTTTTTGATCAGTTCATTTTTCTGATTGCGATTCTGCCCATAAAAAGATCAGAAGAGCGAACCAAATCGTCTCAATTGTATCAAAACTGAAAGCTATTTGATCAGGTCATTCTTCTGATTGGATTTCGGGCAATAAAATGACCAGAAGAGCGAGCTAAATCGTCTGAGTTGTATCAAAATTAAAGGCTTTTCGACCGGTTCATTTTTCTCACTGCGATTCTGCCCATAAAATGATCAGAAGAGCGAACTAAATCGTCTAAATTATATCAAAATTGAAAGCTATTTGATCAGGTCAGTCTTCTGAGTTGATTTCTGGCAATAAAATGATCGGAAGAGTGAGGTAAATCATCAGCATTGTGCCAAAACGGAAGGCTATCTGATTAACTCTTATTCTGGCCATATAATGATCGGAAATATGATCTAAAGCATTGCTCCAGAATTCAAAACGATGCGATCAGTTCACTCTTCTGACTAAGATTCTGATTGCGCACATGTTACGCAGTATTTCTTATCGGATATACGTTATAGGAACGCATCTGAAACGGCTAAGGCAATAATGGAGGAATATGAAGAGAAGAAACAGAAAGCTAACATGATTTTTGTTCTGCTTGAAAAGTTGTTATCTTTTATTTTTCTTAGAGTTGTGTATAGTAAGGAAGTTCCAAAAATGTAACATCTCTTGTACCCACAGTGTCCTCTCTTTCAGATTCAATCAGTTACCATCAGCAATATGTCAAAAAAAATGATTTTGACAATATATATATAACGCCATATTTTAAAAAAATTGATAATCGAAGAAAAGAGGCCCAACAGCACACTTTACTGCCTCTTAAAAGGGTAAGTATGCTAGATGTTTACACTATATGTTGGGTATGTTATTTTTTGAAGCTTCAATCCTGTTGTGTTTTATATTAACTATATCAACCCCGTCATTAGAATATAAGTACAGTTCTGTAGTTTGTGAAGTTTGTTGACATTTTTTTTTTCAATTTTTGTGAGCAAAAGTTAGTCATACGACTTCATTTGTTCAAATGTACCAGCTAAACTATCTTCTTGCCTATATTGTCTTAATTGGCTAATTATTGGCTAAACTGTTAGATTGGGCAATGTTATTGACTAAATTCTCTCACTAGCTAAGCTTGTTGGATAGACTGGGCTCTTCTTGGGTAGACTATATTTTGGCGGTTTTGATCATGTAGTACTCGTTGTTCTTATTTTTAATTATATATTATCAAACATATTCAAATTTTACAATAAGTATGACAGAAACAAACATTTCGACACAAAATATAAGAAAAATGGAAGACATTCAATGATTTATACAATTTTATTGCGATTTTTATACGATTTTCAGGGCGCTTAATAAAGGTAAGCTAAGGTGTCAGGTCGACATTCGACTCATTTTTTAGGGCTAATTTCTGCAGGTCCAACAGTGGTTGTATTATATTTTTATAGTTACTTTTCCAATATGAAATTTCGTATTTTAACTTAGAATTGATGGTTCAGTGCGGAAGAGTTGTCAGAGTTTCCGGCATCTCGCCTAAATCTACCATTACAGTTCTTAATACTAAAACACAAATTCAAATTCACTCTGAAGCTCTGAATTTCTCATCCAACGGGCACTGTGACACGTAGCACCCTGGTGGTTGCCACTCAATAAGATTCGCGTGTGACGATGGACGTAGCACCGGACATCAAAGACAATAAGATTCGCGTGTGACGCAACGGGCACATTCGCCAAAACCAAAATAACTTGAGTACCAAACAAGAGGAGCAAGAGCCCATCATCCCCTGCAACAAGGAGAGCTGGAACGTCGATCGAGAAGGTCAGACGAGATAAATACCCAATTGAGTCCCCGCTACTGGTTTTGTGAACTGCTGGTCGAAAGAATTCTCTAATAATTTGCTCTACGTAACCTTCGTCTGTCTTCTTCTATAATATGCTAGTTAGGTCTGGTCGCATTATCACATGTCTCACATTCACAGGATTGTAAGCGTTCAACGTCACTTCTTACGTTTTGTCTTCCAGGATTGAATTGGGAAAAGCCTCTGATCCTACCTCCATACACGAGCCGTCTGCATTAAATTTACCTCAACACACTTGAGGAGCGTGAAAATCATGTCGACATTCTCTTTATGCACCGTCTTCTCACAGGTACGATCAATTGCCCAAGCCTACTCTCTTCCATCCCATTTCACACTAATCCCCGTAACTTGGGGAATGCTCGTCTCTTCTACTTGCCCGTCCATCACACCTCTTATGGTTCTAACTCTTACCACACCTCATTTGACTTCAACCTCACCACACACTAAATTCGCTGGACAACAATACCATTAAGATATACATGGGTGGCCTGAAAAGTTTCCGGACTAACAAAGGTACAAGACATTTTTTTTATTTAACATAGTCTCCTTGTAACTCTACACACTTCTCCCAGCGATGCACCCATCTGTCTAACCCGTCCAAATAGTACTCGGCGTTTTTCTCTGCAAAATAACTGTTCAAGAAGGTGATTGCTTCCTCATTTGACGAAAATCTCTGTCCTCCGAGCACAATTTTTAGATTAGGGAACAAAAAGAAGTCGCTTGGGGCTAGATCTGGCGAGTAAGGCGGATGGTCAAGCAGTTCAAACCGTAATTTGTGGATTTTCCCCATGGCAACCGCTGAGGTGTGAGACGGCGCATTATCTAGGTGAAACAGGATTCCTTTTTCTGCAAATGTGGCCGTTTTTCTTCAGGTTCTGCATTCAGTTGGTCAAGTAATGATGTGTAGTATGCTCCTGTAACGGTTTTTCCTTTTTGAAGATAATCGATTAAGATAACTCCATGACTATCCCAAAAAACGGTGCCCATCACTTTCCCAGAGCAACAGTTTTTGCTTTTTTTTTGAGCCGATTCCCCCCTGCAGTCCACTGTTTTGACTGTATTTTTGTTTCGGGCGTATAATGGTGAATCCAAGTTTCATCGACAGTAATTAATCGGCGCCAAAACTCTGATTTATTGCGCCTAAACTGCGCCAACAGAGTGTTGGAAATGTTCATTCGAGCACGTTTTTCGTCTAACGCGACCAAACGCGGAACCCAATGCGCGGACAGCTTACTCATGCCTTAATCTTGATTTAATATGCGACAAACACGTTCTTTGGGCATTTTCATAGCCTTTGCTATCTCTCTCACTTTAATTCGGCGGTCGTCTAGCACCATTTAGTGAAGTTCAGCGATGTTATCGTCAGTTGTTGCTGTTTTTGGACGTCCCGAACGTTCATCGTCTCCCAATCTCTCACGGCCACGTTTAAATTTAGCTGCCCAAAATTTCACTGTGGTAAATGATGATGCAGAGTCCCCATACACAGAGTCCAACTCGTCTTTGATTTGCGTAGGCGTATTGCCTTTCGAAAACAAAATTTTAATGACAGGTCGATACTCAATTTTGTCCATTTTCCCAAAAATACTCACATCGACTCACTCAAACGACTGTCAAATAAAAACTACTAGTCCAAAATGGCTGAAATTTTGGTGAGTATCTGTCAAAAGATGCACAACTACATTCACTAGCTTTTATTGACGAGTGGTGCTATCTTCACGTTGATGTCGTAAACTTTTCAGGACACCCTCGTATGCCTGTCCATTATGGTACCACATCTCACCCTCTCAAATGGAGAAGTTACGAGTCCTTGAAAGAAAATGTTTCCGGTTTGTCACTGGGTTACACCGTAAAATCAACTCAAGTAGATACTATAGTAACAAAAATCTGTACAATACCGCATCGGCGACTGGATAGACGGGTCCTAGAACTATCGATAAGATTTATAGAAAACTTCCCTAATAATCCCAACGCCCTAGTAACATACCTACCATCACCCTCCTCCAATATGGGAATTCACTACCGTAATTGTCTCCAAATCAGAACCCTCTTCTCCCCAGGCGGACTAATTAACGATCCAAACGAGGTCGTGTACCACAACACCGAACTGACACCCAATCAATTCAAATACAGCGACATCCAAACATTCTCCAAGATTCTAACTTTTAACACACCCAAGGACTGCACCCCCCTACTTTAAGAACATACCTGACCTTATCCCTTACTACCCAGAATCACAACAAGAAATCCCATAAACATCAACATAAATCATGGAAAACTAACATTTATAATCACATTGTACTATTGTTGCGGATTCAGAAATAAATATAGCGGAAAGAATCTAGTACGTTCACCTGAAACACAATATATACAGACGATCTGTTGAATTAATCAGCTGCATTGTAAATCAAGCTCCCCGATAGTATAGTGGTTAATATCCCCGCCTGTCGCACGGGAGACCGGGGTCCGATTCCCCGTCAGGGAGCCTCTGGCGCAAGACTAATGACCTTGCCCGGAAAAACAAATTATCATGGAAAATTTAACAATCCTCAGGACTTGCTAAATAAGGCCAAGACCGGTTCCTGATTGTAGTGCCGATGATGATGATGATTGTAAATCAAGCAACTTGGCCGCCCGTTCGCCAACAACTATCAAATATTGTAAATTGTAAATAAGATTAACTTAGGTTATGTTAAGTAATTTATGTAGGCTCAGTTAAAATTAACATAGTTCTGACTTTTTCCAAGAAATATAAAATTATAAATTTCTAAATCTCATTAAATCCGAAGCACATATAAAAAAGGCTCCTCCCTGGTTAGTATACCCGCCTCTCACGCGGGAGACCGAGGTTCGATTCCCCGTCGGGGAGCCTCTGGCGCAAGACTAATGACCTTGCCCGGAAAAAACAAATCATTATGGAAAATTTAACAAGCCTCAGAACTTGCTAAATAAGGCCAAGACCGGTTCACGGTAGTAGTGCCGATGATGATGATGACATATAAAAAAAACTGTTTGGAAAATGTTAACAAAAAACATGTAAACAATTATATCCAATCTGTTATAAACGACGATTCCGGAGACGCTGTAACCATGAGTTGTACGCGATCTACCGTGAAGGTAATGTTGTAAGAAAAATCAATTTCGGTAGACTCCGGTGGGCGTGATATCTAGCTCGAATGAGCGAAGAGGAGCCTGCTCGGAAAGTCCTTTGTGGCAGAATGTATGGAAGGAGACAGCGCGGCAGACCTTGTCTGCGATGGAAGGATGGAGTGGACCAGGGCGCTCAGAGCCTGGGAGTGCCAAACTAGATGACATCGGCTCAGGACCGGTGGAGAGACTTGCTCAATAAGGCCAGACCGGATCCCGGTTGTAGTGCCGATGATGATGATGATTGTTACTGGGGGGTACGGTGGGCGGTTTGTAGTGAGGAGAGCGACTGCGGTTCGATTTGAGAAAAGGAGTTTGATTATAACTTGGCTTGTGTGCGCCTTTTAACAGGCTAGCGAGGAGTAACGCACAAAGACCTGCCACCCTCAATCCAGACTAGATCCCGGTTGTAGTGCCGATGATGATGATGATTATAAGTTAACTGTATTACTTATTGTAGCTCTTAATTTTCGGTCTAATAAATCCAGTAAATAACTCGAGCGATCAGTCTCGATTGGCGTCCGAGGTGCAAGGACGCCAATAAATCAATTAAATTAATAAATTAAAATCAATCAAAGCAAAAATAGTCTTTGAATCAACTGTCTCACTGGGCTCGGCAAGTTCCCGGGCTCATATTCAACAACCGGTCGTCACTCTTTCAGCTGATGAGGCCCCGGAAGCACGGTGGTGACCGCAACGCTCAACTAGGGAGCGTTCTAATAAAGAGACGATCGTCCTTTAAAAACGAAGAGACGCGCTCCCTAAGAATTGCTATTACAACCTCTCGAAGACAGATCTTCCTTTATTCAAAATTGCCAGTGAATATAAAGATTTCCGAATATTTTTGATCAATTATATTTTAATACACTCGCCTAGTGAAACCAATAGTGCAATTATAAGCGAAAAAATCAATCACATCTATAAAGTGATTTTAAAGTTTGCAGGCATATATACAGACACAGGGATTCAAACACGACTATTATATATTTTCTTTGTATCTCATTTATTAAAATGCCATTAAAAATACATAAATATCACAAAATCTATTATTAGTACATTTTTAAATAAATTATCAATTACAATAATACACACATAAACACATGAACACATGGATGACAAAGATTTTGAGTGAGGAGATCATAAATATTGACTTACATTTTGATAATTTCGTAAAGTTTCGTAGAGTTGAAACAACCTCCTGACATCACCTTCATATCCTTTTATTCTAAACGTCCAGCACTTAGAGCAAGGGTCTCCGAAAACCTGCAGGCACGTGTTTTTATTCTGGGGCAACTGTCGGACAAGATCAACCACTTTTGAATCCTTATATACCTTAAACCCAATTTGCATCACGAGATTTTTCAAAATATAATTTTTCGCATCAAAAATCCGGCCAGGCGATCCAGTTATCATCAACTCCGTTCGTCCAATGAACCTTATTGAAGTTGATGTCTCCCGCGCCACTCTATATAGACATCCGAATCGATCTTCTGATAATAAATCGTAAAGTTCAGTGGGAGTAGTGAATTTAATCGTTACGGATTGAGTTAAAGGTGGCGGAATTAATTTAGAGATGAGCCGTTTTAATGCAAATTTAACGTTGACATCGTTTTCCTCGAATCCTTCTATCACAGCGGAGAAGGAGTTTGTTTCAGCTGATGATGCAAGGTAAATGCCTAGTTTACAGTCACATTGAATCAGATTTACATGTCGCGATGCTTGTTCAAGTGAAACACCTTCATTCACATCAAAATGGAGAATAACATTTGAGTAATTCCGTATTTTCTTTTGGATGTTCATTACGCCGAATAAGGTTCCATTTATTACCCATTTGCCGGGCTCCTCTACGGTCAGACTATTTATACCAGGTGCATGTTTTAACAGTTGGGCTCCATCGAGGTTATGGGCTGTTGATATATGTAAATCAACACTTTCTCCCTCTGTTACTACAATAGATAAAATCTTTTTTCTTGCTCGAAACACTCTTCTTTTTGTTCCAGATACTTCTAGGTGCTGTACTGGTTCATCGTAAGCCCTTGAATAGAAAATAAGCGTGGTGGTTTGCAGCATAATCTTTTGGAGTTGGTCGCGAAGTAGATTTCTCGAACCAAATATTGTTATATACACGGTTACAAAATTTTCAGACATTGGACATATTTTCTTTTTTTGTATTCAAAAATTGAAAATCTCTATTACCCCAACGACTTCGCTGGTGAGAACGTACTTATCGAGTGGTGTAAATACTCAGGATGAGCGACCTTTTATATCCTTACGAGTCTAGTGCAATTCTAGTAAATCTATAAATCTATAGTACGTTATTGCATTTGAATCTAATTTTAATACCTCCATTTCATAATACCATCACCATTTCTCCTCTTTTCTATTCTTTTCGAATTCTATACCTGTAGTTTTTCTACAATAATTCATAGAGAAGGAACGAAGTTAGTGAAGAATTCCATGAATAGTAATTTAGGATATGACATATTTTTAAGTGAACCGTTTACGAGTACATGAAGTTCAAATGTAATTAAATAACGAATTTTCTTTATTTGATCATTAACAACCACAAAGCAGAGTCTTACCTAATTCTTTAACTGCGTCTTTTACAAACGATCATTCTGTGATTCACTACACCGCGTGAAAATTATTGTAATTTTATTGCGATTGAATTATATTATTTATTCCATTTAACCCCAAATAAATAACTGATTTTTCCTTCTCAGTTTGATGTTAGAATATTATTTTAAGGGTATGTAAATAATACTTTTTGGCGCAAGGCTAATGACCTTGCCCGGAAAAACAAATTATTATGGACAATTTAACAACCCTCATGACTTGCTAAATAAGGCCAAGTCTGGATCCCGGTTGTGGTGCCGATGATGATGATGATGACGAAATAATACTTTGAATGAGGAAAGGATATACGCGAACGCTGAGGATCTACTTACGAGACTTTTTAAATTCGTTAGTGATTATTTTTTTTATCTTTATTTTTTTTACACTAACGCGCGCATAAAAGGGGATTTTGAAGTACCTTTAAATGTCAGAGCATAGTTCGAGCGGACGGAGAGGAAGTGGATAAGGAAATGACGCATGGATGTACATTGGTCTTAAATGCCCGGACATTACAACGACGAGGAAACGCATGATCAGGTAGAGGATTCCACGTGTGGTTCGGCTAAAGAATGACTATGTTTATTTGTGCGATTGCAGTTGACTTTCAACGTGAACTGATGCGCTTCCTCATATTGACGGGTATCGCAGGAAAATGTCTGAAGGGCCGGAGCACAAACAGGCATGATACGTTGCGCGTATTTTTTTTTTTTTTTTTTTAATAGACCTCTCGGGAGAGGCGAACCTATAGCGACGAGTGGGCGCCCCGAGATGCCATCAAATAACTGTTGCAATTCTTTTTGAACAGTTGCAGGTTTAACGCTCCGGGAACACTCGCGTGGGAAGCGAATTCCACAGCTTCCCCGCTCTGTAACGGAACGAGTTCTGATGCAGGGATGTTCGCGCCGTCGGGAGATGAACCACAAACGGGTGCGATCTGTCAGATTGTCTTGTGGAGCGCATATAAGCCGAATTGCGTGGAACAATATCACGGATCTACGAAGAACAGTACCCGTGACAATATCTGTAAAACAGACAGAGGTCAGCTACGCGCCTTCGATGTGATAGCGACTGTAGTCCCGACGTCAGTGCCGAGTCCCCGATCAGGCGGATCGCACGTCTCTGTATACTCTCAAGTAGGTCGAGGGTATGTTTAGAAGCCGAGCTCCAAACATGAGAGCAATATTCGAGCGCGGGTCTAATTTGGGATTTATATAGGAGAAGAAGTTGGGCCGGAGTAAAATATTTCTTGGCTCTAAAAAGATAGATCAGTTTTCTTGAGGCTGACCTGGCGATACTCAACACGTGTTTATGCCATGATACATTCCCACAGACTGTGAGGGCGAGCAATTTCAGGCTTTCCCTAGCCTCGAGGGCCCGGCCATTCATCATCAGCTGTGGAACCGATGATCCACTTTTCTTTGTGAATGTTGTATATTGTGTCTTCGCTGCATTGAAGTCGACGAGATGGGCCCTTCCCCATTGCAGGACCTTATCTAGATCCTGATTCAAAGAGTCAATCTGTCTACATCTCAGCTGATGCGACGCAGATGAACCAATCGGCCTAACACTAGAAAAGGATGAACAAGCATACTATCATCCACAAAACTGAACACTTTGTTATCCGTTGTCTCCAACAAATCATTTATGTGAAGCAAGAGCAAGGTTGGAGCCAAAATAGAACCCTGGCCACCCCTGAATTAACAGGATACAGATGCGAACACTCGCCGTCCACAACAACCCGGATCGATCGATTCTCGAGGAAGCTCCTCGTCCAGTCGCAAAGCTGTTGGGAAAGTCCATATGAACGAACTTTGCTCAGTAATGCCCCGTGCCAGACGCAGTCAAAAGCCTTGGAGATATCCAATGAAACCGCCCTTGACTTACCATGCCGTTCAATCGCAGATGTCCATATATCGGTTATAAGTGTCAAAAGGTCTCCCGAGGACCGCCTGCCACGGAATTCGTATTGACGATCATTCAGAAGTCTGTTGCACTCCAAATACTTAACTAACTCTGTATTGATGACTTTTTCCATTACGGGTACCTTAGATAAAATAGACAGTAATGCTATCCGACGGTAATTTTGTGGGAGACACTTTTTTCCCGTCTTTGGGATTGGCTGAACTCGAGCGATTTTCCAGAAGACAGGAAAGGTTCTCCGTGCATAAGATAAGCGGAAGAGTCTGCCAAGAACCGGCGATAGTTCTGGAGCACAGTTCTTAAGGACTATTGCTGGTAGTCCGTCCGGGCCGGTTGCCTTCCTACAATCCAATTCACGTAGAATGCGTTGAATAGTGCGCGGACGAAATCTCACATCCCGCATCGAAGACCGTAAAGGCTAGATCACAGGTGGCCCCAAAAGGCCGGGGTCGAGGTTTGAATTCGCGGAAAAGAAATTCGCGAACACATTAGCTTTGTCCTTTGAATTCGTGACTAACGTCCCGCTGTATGTCACCAACGGAGGGAATGAGGAGGACGCGAAGTTACCGCTGACAGCCTTTGCCATTGACCAGAAGGAGCGCGAACCAGTTGGGCTCCGAAGGAGCTTATTTATCACCCTGTCGTTGTGAGCTTTCTTCGCAGTATCAATCGCCTGGTTGCACGCGTTTCTGATTCTAACAAAATTCGTTCTGTTAACATCGGTGGGATTGGAGCGCCATTGCTTAAAAACTCTATTTTTGCCGCTGTAATTTGCTCGCATTTATTATCAAACCAAGGTTTATCAGACGAACTTCGTTTGATGGAATGTGGAATATACATCTCCATCCCCAGAATTATAATCTCTGATACCGACTTCGCGCAAGCGTTAACATCGGAGTTTCCGAAGCACACCTCGGACCATGGAAAGGATGCAAAGAAATCTCGCAAATCGTCCCAGTTAGCAGTCCCATACTTCCATACATGTCGAAGCTGCCTAGGCCGGTTATTCGCTTGATATGCAAGTGCTTGCGCGACAGATACCAAGCAGTGATCTGAGTTTTCCAGTGGCGCAGAAACCTCTACGGTATAAATACTCGGTTCGGATGTCAAAAACAGATCCAGGGTGTTCGCATAATCGCCTCGGGCATCCGGCATTCGCGTTGGCT
Source organism: Microdon myrmicae (assembly GCA_963931805.1). Taxonomy (NCBI): domain Eukaryota; kingdom Metazoa; phylum Arthropoda; class Insecta; order Diptera; family Syrphidae; genus Microdon; species Microdon myrmicae. The sequence continues at coordinate 118,313,417 of OZ007499.1, forward strand.
CCCCCACGAGTTGACTCAAGTTGTGGCTTACAGCAAACATCTCCGCCAGCTTCCCAGCCTCGTCGGTTCTGTTAGAATGTAACAACCAGCCGGAATTGTGCACAATTTCAGAAGCTGGGTAGTTGATCTGTATCCCGTCGACAGTATGTGAAAGATGTTCGAAAAATGTCGCCGGTCGATCGTCATTCGGGGATCGGTAAAGACAACACAGAAATTTAACGGAATTCCTCAGCACGACCCTCAACCATATGATGTCCATATTATTGGGTTCCAACGCCTCCATCCTTTGGCAAGCCAGATCGGACCGTACGAAGGCGCAGACTCCGCCCTTAAACCGGAATCTCGAGTGTAAGTCGTATCCTGAGCAACGAAGATATGTCGAATCAGTTGAGGAATCGACCTGGGTCTCAGTTAGGGCAAGGATATCAGGTTTCGTGGTTTGCAAATGTTGGTGGACGACGTTTACACTCGTATTGGTGAAACCGATGCCCCTGGTGTTACAAAATGCCGTCACCAGTCGAGCGTGGGCAGAGCCTCGAGAGCGAGCCCGGTTATGCGATGACGAACCTCTCAAAGTTCCATTATTTATCATGATATCTGCATAATGTTCCCCCTGACATAGTCCCCCCTCCGGAGATCCGAATGGGAGATTAGTTTACCTCCGGATTTCTTTATATCAGAAGGTACCATCATGACTTTTCTCCGTGTCAGTCCGGGCCAACAGCCACACATCCGAAACACCGTCGAAGATTTCTCTCGGCGATATCGCGGAAAGTACAGCGTGACGGGGTGGTATCTCACCTTGGGACCGATTACCACCTAACCAACCTTTTCTCGAACCGGTCTATCAGCCAAGCTCCGAAAAAATGGCCAGGGATTTCTCGCGACCATTTCACGGAGCCTAAAGCTTGATGGGGTGGTATTTCACCGGGTGCACAGGGCGCTGGGACCCCGGCTACCACTCGGTCTTTAGTCGCCTCTTACGACAAGCCGGCCTAGCTGTGAGTATATTCTAACGCCCTACTCACTGAGCTCTAACAATGGAATTAAACGACTTACGGTTGCGTCCCCAACAAGTTTCACTGCTCGTTTTTGCATCCTATCGACCACATGTAGCCCAGTTTTGAATGCGCCGGATCAAATATGGGAGTTGAACTTATGGGGTAGGACGTATGTGTGCCGTCGTTGGCACGGGTTCTACTCCTTTACCACGAAGTTACCCCGTAGATTGTCACCAATGTGGGGTAAAAATCTCGGTTTCGTCTTTGTTATTAATGGAGCTGACGATTACTTGTGGAATGCAACTGCCGTGGATGCTGCTCTAGAGTTTGAAACGTTGTACTTCTGTAAACACGACACGGGACACACTGATTTTACTGGGCATCTTGTCGATGAGCTTTTATATATCACTATAATCGCGTCTATCGTAATGTAATGAAACGATACATCATTAATAATGGCGGATCAACTGACGAAGAGGTAGAAAAACGATAGACGTCAAGGAATTTCGATGGCGAGCCACGCACTTCCCGATTGTGGTCAGTCCAAAAGTAGTCGAATGAGATTAAAACACTCTTTTCATTGCTTTCAACACAACACATCGTTCCAATATTGTTTTATTCCAGGATATTTTACAGTCATTAAAATGAATTCACGATAAAAATACAAGAAACAATACACAGCCAAGACGTTATCAAAAGCACAACACTACGCGTCGCCACTCAACTCGACGTTTTACGTGGAGGACACGACGTGCTTTCGCGGAATCTGTTTTGAGATTGGTGATTGCCACCGAAACGACAGAATACCAAATTCCATCCATCGCTTCGGTGATCAATAAGGGATGAGCTTTCATACATACGCAAAAGGGGCGCGAATCACATACACGATGATCGCTTTGGTTGCTTGTGATGTGTATCCATGTGTCTGCGAACCGTGGATATTGGAATTCCATAAAAGGAAATGTTAAACGATGAGTTTGCAACTGGGCAAGCTATCGTGACATAGGGACATGGTGTGTTTACCCGATCGGCACTGCGTACGGCATCTATGCTGATCGGGTGCACGTTGCTGGCGGCTTCGGAGGGTCGAACTCTCGTGTGTGAATTTACACTAACGAGAACTCGATTCCCTTTTGCGGCCAGGTGCTAGTTAAACCATTGCTTGTCGATCGGGTGACCGACCGATGTGGGCATAGGTAAAAAAGGAAAAGAAGAAATATATCTTGCTTTACTGCTGCACTTTAACTGCTTTACGTATCTAGGATTAACTAAGATATAATCTAAAAAACTTCAGTAAAAGAATTCTTATCTATTCTTGCATCTCTTAGCATACAAATTCCTGTAAGAGTTCTTTCTTACCTTATCATAAATTTCCTGTAATAAAATTCATCGGTTCGCATATCATACGACCGCATATCAGGGAATCTTACCCTTGAGTTGGGTAATCCCTGCCTCAATATGAGTACATAAAAACTATCTATGCACACATCGACCCTTTTAGCCAGCGATAAATAGTCCAACACCAGCTGCATGTAATTAGCACCATCCACGTTGAGACTATTTCCCTAGCACCATGTGTAAACAAAAGACCGCTGTCCTTCATCAAGCATTCTGGCGATACGCAAACAATTCAATCATTCTAGTATCCCAAATGCACCCACCATCCAATGAGTTGCAACTTGTTTACTCAGTTGAACTCTCAGGTCATAAATTGTTCTGGATTCGTTTCCCAGTAACCTTCTCACATAAACAAAGACCTCCACGATCCCTTTTTCCTTTCTTTGTTTCAGATTCGTTATCATGGCTTCGACTCATGAAAAGAACCGACGTACACATATACACGTGTACCATGACGAACTCATTTATAAGATCCGGTTATCACTACAGTGAAAGCGAATGGACCCAGAATTTCCTTAGCCAGCGAATTGAATCTTAGAGTCAAATTCCATCCGCTGACCACAATGGTCACGCGATCTCCCGCTCTTCGTCGCGCGCCGAGGATGCGAAAATCACAGAGTCGTGCGTGTACTAGCCTAGAATTAATAAGAAATCAATTTAATTTCAATTTAAAAACACTCACCGTGTCGTGCGTGTAACAGTTTAGAATTAATAAGAAATCAATTTAATATCAATTTAAAATACATCCAAACCAAATGACAGTGTTTATAATCAATAAAATAATAATAAACTAAATCAGTGCGTTATTCTTTCCTGTGTTAGTGTTTCGGAGTTGCGTTTGTGTTTCTCTCTCGGTACGCCTATTTTCCCCTCGGTAACATTTTGCTGTTTTTCTTTCGGTCTACGGCAGACACCAAGAATTGGTGGAGACGATGTAGAACTCTCGCCCATGCCGGCGTCGCGACTTCGTACCCCACCGTGCAACCAAATGGCTTTTAAGAAACATGAATGTTTCATGTGCTTCTTGCCATTAAGGAATATTGATGGCGCCCTGCGGTGGTTCGTGTTATGTCGGTTTCTTATTGATGAAACCGAATTGCTTTAGGAAATTGATGGTGCCTTGCGATGATGCCGTAACTGCATAAATAGATTTCTCCTTCAGGCAGGTTTCGCAGATGCATTGAATGCATATTATGGGGGGAAAACCTGTAAAGGGAGAATATCTGCAGGTGATTGCAGGTAATGCTAGGTGTTACGGCTGTCATAGCGCCAAGAACCGTGGGTGGTGTACCCTGGTGATTCCAGAGAAATTTCCGTATAGGATATAATGGTAGGTAGGGGCGTTCAATGGAACTGCCACAATACTTATATTTCAGGTTTACGGTTGCTTCAGAAGAAGGTTCCTCTTGGGAAAACGTAGGAAGGTAAGCGGTGGCGTTAAGTGGGAACGCCACAAACTCCATTTTGGACGAATATACGTCTTGTGAATAATGGCCAGCTGGGATGGAGTGAAGTATTTTTTGCATTTCTTAAGCAACCATATCAGGTAGAAAACTCATGATCAGGTAGAGCATTCCACATTCGTGTGGTTCGGCTAAAAAATTTATTAGTGTGCCTGAAGTTGACTTTCAACCTGAACTGAAGCGTATTTATAAATTGCCGGGTACCGCGGCAAAATGTCTGAGGAGGAGGAACACATTGAGCAAGTTCAGTTGGGCAACGACCGTGATAATACCTATAGAAAAGAGATAGGCACGATACGTTGCGGCTATGTTCTAACGATGGAATTGCTCTACTCACAGCTGGGTCCCCAATAAATTTCACTGGTCACTTTTTGCATACTATCGAGAACGTGTAGCGCAGTTTTGGATGCGCCTGACCAAATATAGGAGTTGAACTCTGGTGGCGAACGGACGGCCACAAATGATACAAGGGAAGTGAGGCGATCGGGGAGGTGACGTCCAGTATGACGCGCTATAATTCTCTTTGGTAAATTCTGACTTTCAGTTATAAACTCACGGACACGCAAACAAACTAGCTACACTGCAACCAACAATGTCTATCTTTTATATTTTCGGTATTTAGCTTAGTAAAATACATAAATTAATCATATTTTAAGGAGTTTGTATCGATTCAATATCGTGACGCTGCTTGCAGCGAGAGAACATGAATTGCTCAATTACGAGCGAGGGGTGCACACACAATGACGAGCTGGCAGGAACTCCAAAAACCATTGGTCACTTTTCAAATGGGTGACAGTCCGATGGCGACCCTAGGCGATGACGCATTGTCAGCTGGCGGCTGACAGGCGTGTGGTGAAGGAGTGTACTAGACAGTGAATGTACTAGATTCTCCCTCCAATTTTGGGAAGAATATGTGTCTTGTAAATAATAGCCAGGTTGGATGGAGTGAAGTATTTTTTGCATCTCTTAAGGAACCCCATACATTTGGCCGCACTTTTCGCAGCTTCAAACATGTGTTCATTCCAATTAAGACTCGAATTAATTCGAGTGCCAGGATTGATAGTTCCTTGGCTTCGTCGATGCAAGTGCCGTTCATCGACAATATATTCACTTTGGGGTTCGCCTTTGACGACAAGAGGCAGCACTCAGTTTTTAAGGCTTTATATTCTACTCGGTTAGATAATCCCCATTGATACATCTTGTTAAGGTCGGAATTCAATGGGTCAAGCATAATCTGCTGATTTGTAATGATATTCGAACAGTTTGGTCGAGAATGTTCGTATGAGTATGAGAAAGTCAACGTGCCATCATCAGCAAACGAGTGAATTGGACTTTAGGTAATGGATAGCAGATCATTTATAAAGATTGGAAGAGAGTAGACCCCAGGAAACACACATAAACATCAGAGGCATAGTATTTGAAAAAGTTGAAGAATTTAAATATCCGGGAACAATACTGACGGCCAGTAACGAAATGTCGAAGGAAATTAACAAAAGACTACACTCCGGCAACACTAGTTGGCACGTAGTCAGAAAACTGCTGAAATCCAAACTGCTATCACGTAATATAAAGCTCCGTGTTTATAGAACCATAATCATGTCGATTGTTCTATACGGATGCGAAACATGGGATCTCACAAAACGAGAAGAAAACAAATTCCACGTATTTGAGAATAAAGTTTTAAAGGGTATCTTTGGCGGTATGTACGAGTATAATGAATGAGGTAGAACAATGGAAGAAACTCCATAACCACGAATTGGAAGAGCTTTATCGCAAACCTACAATAGTAAGAGTGATCAGGTCGCGAAGATTAAGATGGGCCAGAAAAGTGGCGCGAATGGGCAATGATAGGACCGTGCGTAGAATTATTGAGGTTGACCAACGGGACAGAGACCAGTAGGACGACCACGACGGAGATGGGAGGGCAATGTAAGGCTTGACCTTGAGGAAATCGGATCGTGATCAAGCGTGGAAGGAGAGTTCACAGGACAGCGAACGATGGCGCAGCCGAGTCAATGAGGTCATGAACTTCCGGGTACCTATAGGCCAATAAATAGTATATAATATAGAAAAAGAGTGGGTCAGAGTACCGAACCCTGGGGAACACCTCCATTAATTTTATGGGAGGCATGTGTAACACCGCCAGAAACCACTTAGATTGAACGGTCAGTAAGACAGTCTCTTATCCATCAGATCAGGTTTGTTCACTCCATAGGAATGTAAATTCGACATAAGGGCTTTTGGCGGTTGTGTTATAGTGTTCCACCGTACACTAAAGAAAAACGCGTGTTGTATCTCTCCGAATTACTTTCATTTATTATTGCTATCTTACGCTAGTTGGACACCTTTTTTTTGTGTTCAATAGAAATTTGTCGAAATTACAGTATTCACTTTGATTGAGGACTTTTAGTTTATTAATGTTGATTATCGAGCTTTTATTTCTAAACAAGTTACTATCGGTTTAGGCGAACTATTTGACGCTTTTCGCTTTCCTTTGGTATAGTTTTTTTTTTACTAGGTACGCTCGATCCGCGACACGGCTCTAAGGTTTCACTTCCGCTCCTCGTCAAGGTCTCCTCTCGTTGAGGTCATTATCGTAGTCATTAAAATATCTGGCGACGGAAAAGAATTCTCACCGGAAAGAGGTTCGCCACGTTGTTCTCTTTTTCCCCTCATTCTACCTTTTGTATTTCCTTCGTACCTGATGACCTTTTCTACCTCGGCGGTATCTTTTGTGTTTTATTTGGTGCTTAATTAGCCAGGGTATTTTACCTGGCCGAAATCATTATTTTCGGCTGCGATACTTACAGGTAATTGTTTCTCTATAGGGAACATGTTGAAAATAATTGCCGTCTTTGTGCATGTACCTACGGTGATCTTTTTGCGATGGAAAAACCGAATTGCGGCTGGCCACGTTTTGTTGTACGTGGAGTTTAGTAATTATTGCCGCGCCGGCTAATGAATTCTTTAGCTAGTGCATTTACAACGAATTCGTTTTAGAAAAATGGGGTTTTTCTGTAGCCGTGTAGGCACAAGGAGTTTGGTAAAACATGCGACCCAGGTGTAAGACAGCACAGGCGGTTGAGGAGGCAAGTATGCATGGACGAACTAGGGGATTTATCTTACAGTGTTTTGTGGGGTTCGTAGAACCGCCACAGGCTCGATGCCAAACTCCGTCGAAGTAAATATCCGATGCGACAAACTTGCTTTCGATGAAGTAGTCGATAGAATGGCTCCACTTTCTGTAAGGTACGCCATCGTGGACCTGTTGCTACAAAAGCCATATCGTCGGTCATTGATGAGGTGATTTGATTCCAGATATTTCGAAAGTCGACGGTTAATGAGTGATTCCATTTCCTTCGAGAGAATAGATGTTAGCGCTATGGGTGGATAAGAAGAGAGGGACGATTTGTCACCCATTTTGGGAATTGGCTGAATGTTTGCCGACTTCCATATATTTGGGAAACGGGCAATAGAATAAGACAAATGGAAGAGTTTCCGCAGTGGTTTAGCAAGTGAAGAGGAACACTTCGTCAAGAGAATTGAGGGAATGCCATTCCCACCAGCGGATTTGTTTGCGTTTAGCTCCTTGAGTGCGCAGGCAACTGTGTACGCGTTCGAAAGTGAATCTGGCTCATACTGTGCTGCTTATGCTCAAGTTGAGACGGAACTGATGTGGTATCGGGCAGCGTTAAGTTCGCTGCAAAATGTGCAGCAAGTAGATTTGCTCTATTGCACTCGTGGCTGGTCTGTCATCGACTATAAGCGAAGGAATGGATGATGAGACCGAGTTGTTGTTTCGCCAAAAAAAAAAACGCAAAATCAATAATTGAAAGCGCTTTCCTGATCACCTGATTTTATGCCTTTCGATTTAACCTATCGTCTCGATTAAAATGAAAGTTAATGTAAATATTAGGTGGCCAACTTGCACTGTTACAGATAAACTGCACAACCGTACGGTTACTGCCAATTTAGATGTGAATAATTGCAATAAAAACGACTTTGTTAGGTCAGATTCTTTTTATATGATACAATTTAATGAAGTTATTCGTCTGAACACAAGCCCTCGAAATACGCGTAATTCCTGCTTTCTTTACATTCCTCTTCACCGGACCAATTATGGTCTCAATGAATCCCTTTCGCGGATGCTGAGAAATGTCAACTCCAATCCCACCTTGTTTGACTTCGACCTCTCTACCCATACTCTCAAGCACCGTCTCCTAAACCATTCCCACCACCAATATTAAGCGGCTCTTCTACACCTTACTATAACCTGCCCCCACCTCTCGCCCCACTCCCACCTTCTTAATTTGTCCTGGTTACCTTAGGTTAAGTCTAGTTAAGATTGTTTTTAAGCTCTCTAGTTTATGACTTATATAGTATATACTTTAGTTGTAGGTCATTATGTTGCTTGAATTAAGCCAAGAAATGGGGTAGTAGCCCCATTAAACTAAACTTGGTATATTTTGAATTCAATTTGGTCACAGTCACTTAATGTTGTTTATAGTAAAAATAACTGTATGAAATTCTCTCCACCGTCTTTATACGTTGCTTTAATCCATAATTGTTGTTGCTGTCCGCTTCCGCCGTTATCGTATAGGAAAATTCTATTAGCTTGGTGTCGTTTCTATCTTTTAGCTGAGTGTGGTAAAGTCCATGGTTTGTGATTAAATTCTGCGTCGTCGTTCATATGTTTGAGGTTGATTTCAAAGTACGAGAGTCTATAATGGATTAGATATTGCATCGCAGGTCATGTCTTTGTGCCTGATTACTTTTATTTTACGTTTTCAAAGTACGAAGGTCCCTAATTGCATTTTAAAATACGTGGGTCCATTACTCGCGCTATCCGTTACTAAGGAAGTAAGCGAAGTTATTGCTGAAAACCTTTCCCATTGATGAGAAGAGACTCGAACCAGTTGGGTACTCAAACTGTTTGTGATTCATTTTATCATTGTGAGCATTCTTCGCGGTATCGATCGTCTGGTTGTACGCATTTCTGATTCTGTCCAAATTGGTTCCGTTGATCTCCGTCAGACTGGAATGCCATTGTTTAAAGGTTGTATTTTTGCTGCTGTAATCTGCTCGTATTTTTTATCAAAAAAAGGTTTATCAGATGTATTTTGTTTGATGGAATGGATGAGAAGAAATCCCACAAAAGGTCCAAGTTAGCAGCCTCATAACTCCATACTTGGTGAAGCTGCTTGGGTTGGTTATTCGTTTGAAAAGTAAGTGTCTGCGTAACAAAGATCTAGCAGTGATCTGAGTTTCCCAATGGCGCAGTCATTTCAACGTTATAAATGCGCTGTTAAAAATAGATCCAGGGTGTTCGCAAAATCACCTCTGGCATCGGGCTTTCGCGTGGGTTCCTCCACGAGTTTAGTCAAATTACGGCTAACAAATTACGGCGGATCGCTCGTCTCTGTATACTCTCAAGTAGGTCGAGGATATGCTTAGGGGCCGAGCTCCAAACATGAGAGCAATATTCGAGCGTGGGTCTAATTTGGGATTGATACAGGAGAAGAAGTTGAGCCGGAGTATAATATTTCTTGGGTCTAAAAAGAAAACTCAGTTTTCCTGAGGCTGACCTGGCGATGTTCGACACATGTTTATGCCACGATACATTCCCACAGACCGTGAAACCGAGCAATTACATGCTTTCCCCAAATTCAAGGGCCTGACCATTCATCATCAGCTGTGGAACCGATGATGCACTTTGCTTTGTAAAAGTTGTATACTGTGTCTTCGTTGCATTGCCGATCACTCGAACAAAAAAGAAACAAGCATACTATCATCCCCGAAACTGAACACGTTGTTATCCGTTGATTCCAACAAATCATTTATGTGAAGCAAGAACGAGGTTGGAGCCAAAATAGAGCCTCGAGACACCCCCGAATTTACTGGATACAGATTCGAAGGCTTGCCGTCCACAACAACCCGGATCGATCGATTTTTGAAGAAGCCCTTAGTCCCTTACTCGAGCGACTTTCTAGCAGGCAGGAAAGGTTCTCCGTGCATAATATAAGCGAAAGAGTCTGCCAAGAACCGGCGATATTTCTGGACCACAGTTCTTAAGGACTATTGCTGGTATTCCGTCCGGGTCGGTTGCCTTCCTACAGTCCAGGCCACGCAGAAGGCGTTGAATTGTACGCGGGCGGAACCTCATATTCCGCATTGAAGACTACAGCGACGCAATCACAGGGGGCTCCAAAACACCGACATCGAGGTTTGAATTCGCGAACACATTAGCTTTATCTCTTGAATTTCTGACCAACGTGCCGATGCCCGTCACCAACGGAGGAAAAGAGGAGGAAGCGAAGTTACTGCTGACAGCCTTTGCCATTGACAGGAAGGGACGGGAAGCAGTTGGGCGCTGAAGGAAAGCTATTGGTCACTCTGTCGTTGTAAGCGTTCTTAGCGGTTTCAATCGGCTGATTGCACGCGTTTCTGATTCGTTCTGTTAACCCCAGTGGAGTTGCAGCGCCACTGTTTAGGGGTTATTTTTTGCCGCTGTAATCTGCTCGCATTTTTTATCAAACCAGGTTTATCGGATGAACTTTGTTTGATGAAATGCGGAATGTAGATCTCCATCCCGAGAAGAATAATCTCTGTGGCCGACTCCGCGGATACGTTAACATCGGAGTCTCCAAAGCACACCTCCGACTAGAAAAGGATGCGGAGAAATCTCACAAATGGTCCCCGTTAGCAGCACCATACCTCCATACATGGTGTTGCTGCTTAGGTCGGTTATACGCTTGAAATGCAAGTGGTTGGGCGACCATTACCAAACAGTGATCAGAGTCTCCCAGTGGCGCAGCAGTCTGCACGGTATAAATGCTCGGCTCGGATACCAAAAACAAATCCAAGATGTTTGCATAATCGCCTCGGGCATCCGGCCCTTGCGTCGGTTCCTCTACGAGTTGAGTCAGATTGCGGCTAACAGCGAACATCTCTGCCAGCCTCCCAGTCTCGTCGGTTCTATTAGAATGCACCAACCAGCCAGAATTGTGCACATTAAAATCGCCAAGGATGACAATTTCAGAAGCTGGGTGGTTGATCTGTATCCAGTCGACGGTATGTGAAAGATGTTCGAAAAGTGTCCCTGGTCGATCGTCATTTGTGGGAGCGGTAAAGACAACAAGGAAATTTTACAGAGTTCCTCCGCACAACTTTCAATCACATGATGTCTATGTTATTGGATTCCAACTCCTCCATTCTTTGGCAAGTCAGATCGGTCCGCGTGACGACACAGGCTCCTCCCTTAAAACGGAATCTAGAATGTAAACCGTATCCTGAGCAACGAAGATATGTCGAATCAGTTGACGAATCGTACTAGGTCTCGGTTAGGGCAACGATATCAAGTTTCGCTGTTTGCAAATATTGGTGGACGGCATTTACATTCGTATTAGTGAAACCGATGCCCTTGATGTTACAAAATGCCGTTATCACTCGAACGTCGACAGAGTATCGAGAAAGAGCCCGATTATGCCATAACGAATTTCCTCAAATTGTGGATATTATCATAACATCTACATGGTGTTCCCCCTGACATAGTCCGGGGATTACTCAGGGCCATTTCATGGAGCCTATAGCTTGATGGGGTGGTATTTCAGCGGGCGGCAGGGCGTTAGGACGCCACCTACCACCCGACCTTTAGGCGCCTCTTACGACAACCCGGGCTATCTGTGAGTATATATACCAACGCCCTATTTACAGGGTTTCTGTTATCACATATCAAGGTCAGTAATATCGCGCCGTTCTCTTAACCCCTTCCCAGTATTTGTTGTGTCACAACAAAACGTAGTAGATGTTGAGTTCTAAAGTTGTGACGCAAACTCAAATGCAGGGTGAGGAGAGTTATTCAAGAAAGTATTATAATGGATACTTACTCGCCACATCTAGTTGCAAGCTGCAATATCCACCAAGATTTCCCCTCTTTATCACTAAATCGTTTAGAAATAAAAGAGTTTGCACGGTTGTGACTGGGATTAACAATATTTTAACCCAAACCCAACAAATGTTGTCATTCCTAACCTAACAAGACAAATACAATGAACATTTTACCAGTTATGCCAAATTCTCGCACGAAGCTATCAAATGAATATTATGTTTTAAATACAGTCTCTTAATTTTCACTCTTTTTTAGTTTAAAATTATGACAATGTTACTAATTTTATATTATGGAATTTAGTACGAACGGCTGTATTTGGTGGATTCCGATGAACCGTTTCAGAAGACTAAATCCGAAGCAAGATCGGTCGTATACTACATACTCGAATTTATTATGGAGATTTTTGTAGCTAGTATATTTTTAATAATTGATCACATGGTCGTCGTATTACTAAAAATTATTGCCCAGAAGTCGGAAATATCTTACCATCAAGAAGGGTCACATTACGTGCATTTCCATGTAATTTAAAATCAATCTTCTCATTGCCCAGTTAATTATTTTAGCCGGTTAATATTATTAGATCAATGGCACAGGACTGATGGCGCGTCTTATGCGATCTACGTTAAATAACTTTAATATGCATGAACACATTTCGACGCGTCTTTCCAACGAGCCTTGTTTGCCACGACCTTCAGAATTATCGCGAAGGTGGGAACCTTTATAAAAGTTATCATTTACTCTTGATATTAATGCACCTTCTTTTCCAGTTATTATCTGAACTTAATTGGATTATACTTCCTCACGTTTGTATTAATTAAGTATAGCTGCCTAACTTTAAGATCCAGGAGTCGAATTTGTGGATATTTTTATTATAAACGGGAAAAGCAAAGGATCTTACATCTGTATAATAAAATGCTGAAAAATAGAAAGACATTATTTGAAACAATGTATCGGAAAGTAGAGGAAGATATTGTAAATTATAAATTGAAGATGAATTTTAATCTTCTATTGGTATAAGAGTTGGAGTTTCTAAGCGGTCTACTTTATTTTAATAAGGTGATTTACAGACATTCCGGCTGAAGTGTCCTTCCAGATTCGGTTGGCTGAGGGCTTTTGCGATAGCAAGGAGAAAATGCTTGATATGTGGAGAAAAAGAACCAAAAAGAGGTTAATAGTTCTATAATTTTGAACCATATTGCAATATAATATGTTCCCTGTTTTATTTCAGATAATGACCCTTCGTCGATTAAGGTTTTCGAATGCCCAACTCCGTCTTGTTATTTTATCTACTGTGAGGAATGTTGGCATGAGATTGGACAGAAGTGTTTGGCATGCAAGTAGATTGGTTATTGGAAGAATTTGTTATTTATATTTATACGAATGTTTAAATTATTAAAATGTGTGTAATGTAAATACTTTTACCACTTATTTTGCACACCACCACACACACACTTTATACACATTTGAAAACAACACACTTAGCAATTGGAACGAATAATAAAGATTGCAAATCCGTAACATGAAATAGTTTTTATTTTTTGAATCTTCACAAACCGTTTTGATCAATCCGATGATGACGGAGAAAGAGATAATTAAACAAAACCGATCTTACAATTCATATAACTATTTATTTGTTATTTAAATAAACTTATTTACGCTATTAATACAAGACAGAAACTCTTAATTTTACATCGATTATAAAGTCGAAAAAACTCCTCCTACACGAACTCAACACACTCTCGATGTCCGTTCTGGACGAAGTCTTCCAACCAACTCCTTTCAAGATTTTTCACCCACTCCTCAATTTTCATTTTTTCATCGGACGAAAACTTTTCTTATCCTCCAGATAAAAGGATTTTCCTTTCTTTGTCTTTCCCAAATTTGGGATCGAAAGACGAAACACAAAAGAACAATCAACAAAGGATCTTGCCCATGAGCATTTACGATCCTTGCTGGCGCGCATTTTATGATTCTCAACGATTTTGTTTGAAGAAAGACATCTGGTCCGCACATTTGGATCTTAGGAGATTTTTGTGGCGAACCTATGGTTCGATTGTCCTATCTAAGTTTGTGAGCAAATTGAACGTTTAGTTCAATTTGTTTGAACTTGAATTGATTAGAGCAAATTGAACGTTTAGTTCAATTTGTTTGGTATTGCATTGATGTGGGACCATTTGATGTATGGGGTAATGCTGTGGCTCAGACAACTCAGCTAACGTTCGAAGGATACGGATCGTTCTATCGTTCTATCCCGCGTCTTTCTAGTGTGTGCACCTGTGTGTGAAAGTGTGGCCGTCACTGAGAACTGTATAGTCATTGAACTCGTAGCCAAAGTGTTGTGCAAGGTGCGCGTAAAAGATAAAATAAATATTAATTAAACCCAAAAATAGGGTGTAACTTGAATAAAACGACATTGCGCCAAGTGCTTGTCTAAAACTCTCGTTGAAAACATTCGTTCGCCGGTCGTCCACACAAATTTACAATATTGTCGCGTACACGTGTGTGCTGACGTGTCTACCGCTGTGTATATACTGAACGGCCAATAAAAAACTGTGCGTGTGTTAATGTGTATGCGTGTGAAAGCAGATGTTCTCTGCATGCTGCTTCACAAATAAAACAATTAAATTAACGGTCGAAACAAATAATGGAAAAAAGAAAAGTAATGCTAAAAGTAATTTCAAAGAGGAGGCCCAAAGCCCAGCCAAACCTCCTTGCCAAACGGCATAAAGCTAACCCAACCAACAAAGAAAAAACTCGCAGAGAAGGAATGACCACTACTGACAAGCCACATTATTCCGGAGAAGGGAATAAATTTAAAGAACTGGCAACTGAAGACCAAAAAACCAGCAATACTGAAATGAGTGACAAAGATGCCGAACGTGCTGAATTTATTGCGGAGCTATACAAAAAGAAAGAGGAGCTCTCCAAAAAGAAGAACGATTTGGATCGACAAATCAAAGAAGCCTTATCGGAAAACAATATTCAACAGCAAGAGGAGAAACAACGACAGCAGCAGAAGCAACAGCAACAGCAGCAGCAACAACTGCTGGAAAAACAACAAACAGCAGCCAGTAAGAAGGAGAAAGTGCCTCCCATCATAGTCAGTTTTATGGAAGCTAAGGACCTAATTAAATTGGGTAAGTTAACATGTAGAAATTTTAAAACGAAGAATTTAAATAATAATAAAATAAGTTTTTTATGTGATAGTTTAGATGATTATCATAAAATTAAATCTGCTCTAAGGGAAGCAAGTAGTGAGTACTTCACGTACACACCTAAATCGGAGAAAACTATCTCCATGTTACTTAAAGGAGTTGATCCTTCTTTTTCATCGGAAGAACTCCTCTCAGAACTACAAACTGTCGAAAATGACAGTTTAAAATTCATTGATGTGAAGCCATTCTCCACTTCTCTCTCCCGAAGTCGCAACCGCAAGTTGCCGTTCTTCATTGTCTCCTTAAGTCCCAACAGCAAAGTCGATGCACTTAGGAATATTAAAGTTATTTTCCACCAAACAATAATTTGGGAAAAAATACGGAAGGCTGACCGTGTGTTGCAGTGCATGCGGTGCCAACGATTCGGCCACGTTGCATCTAACTGTTGTATGGAATTTAGATGTGTAAAGTGCCAAAACAATCATACCGTAGGAGAATGCCCCTTAGGTAAAGAACAGGTTCAGGATAGAAGCAAACTATCTTGCGTCCTGTGCAAAAATACAGGTCACCCGGCCAACTTTAGAGGTTGTCCGAAATTCCAACAACTAAAAGCCAAGTTGGAATTTAAAAAAAAACAACTTGAAGAAGAGAAACGAATGAAGGTTCGTTCTTATAATAACTTCGTTGCACCTAGTGTATCATTCGCTCAAATTGCCGGTAGTCCATTAAACTCAAACTTCGCGGCACAGGGAAGTAATATCACAAAACCTTCCGCACCTAGCATATCATTTTCTCAAATGGCTAGTAATCCAATTAATACAACGGCGGCGGAACTATCACGCAACGTCATAAAAGCGCCCGCTCCAGAGGCAAATTCAGATATAAGAGCAATCCTGTTAGCCATACAAGGACAGATTGCTGGATTTGAAAAAAAACTGACTGAACAAGCGGCCCGAATAGATATTATTTATTCGTCCTTGTTCTCAGACAACCCAATATACCACAATGAACTATCCAACTAATTTAACACTAAAAATTATAGCTGTGAATGCGAATTCACTAATCCACGTGGCAAGAAGGGATAATCTAGGTAACCTGCTTGAAGCCGAATGCCCCGATGTGCTTCTAGCTAGCGAAACCAAGCTAAACCAGAGGCACAAATTGGGCTACAAAAACTATAAAGTCATTAGACGAGATCGTCCACACGCCACACAAGGGGGTGGAGTTGCTATCTTAATTAAGAAAGGCCTTCACCACAAGGTCGTTTACAGCACAGCTGTACACAAATTTCAGCTGCTGGAAGCTTGCATTATAGATATACCTTTGAAAAGTCAAAGGCATCTATACGTGGTATCCGTGTATGCACCTGAAGCTCCTCAGTGTTCGCAATTTATCAGCGAAATGGATATCCTTTTTCGTAATCTCAAGTTAGACTCGGAAAACAATTATTTTGTTCTGGCGGGAGATTTCAACTCCAAACACAGTGCTTGGGGTGATATCACGCCGAACACAAGAGGTAATGCACTGTTCAACTGGTGGCAAACAAATGCAACAGAATATAAACTAGAATTGTACGCTACAACTACACCATCTTATCCAAGAGGAAACTCCTTTTTGGACTTACTTATGATTGACGACAGACTACAATTATTAGGCACGGACCTAAATACTCGAAATTGCCTTCGCACAATCGGGTATGATAGTGACCATTACGGCCTCGGCGCCGTTTTACATGTTCCAAACGAACATGCAATACTTGAGCAGTACGACCAGATACATTCGTTCGTTTTCCGAAAAGCACACTGGTCGCGCTTTGATCGCATAATAAAAAGAGAACTATGCTCTAATGGCATCGACCCTCCAACTAATAGGAACCTTCGAAATGAGGAAATAGATCATTATCTCTCAACGATGGACAACATTGTCATCAAAACAATGCACCGTTCCATTCCAAAAGCGGCGCACATGGAGGAGAATTTTAATAGATATAGAAACTCAACTATTGACGCCCTCTATAGACAAAAAAGCGCTCTGCTCTCCCAGCTCAAACTGCTCTACAGACAGTTCAGCGATCCTTATAGCCAAGAAATAAAGACAATTAAGTCATTGATTAAAAACGTTCAAAAGCTGATCCGTGACAACTACAGATCAGTAATTAATGAAGAATGGAAACGTAAAATTCTCTCCATTAAAACCAGTGGTGGGAATATGTTTCCGCAAATAAATAAAGTATTTAGAAGAATAGATCATAATGACATTCCCTGCCTTCGAGTCCCGAAGACTCCCGAGAATTGTCAAATATTGCTGAACGCAGGACTCACCCCGGAACACATCAACTCCAACGAAGAACTAATAGTAGTCGAGGATCCGCAAGAGAAAGCGAACTCCATTGGCGCCTGTTTCGAGGCAGTACACAAAGTGAATGAATCCATTCATTCTAACCTCGATATCGAAAACAGAGCTATCCAAAACCATATTTCGCTGCACAATGAACGGCAAAGTTGGCATTCCGAAAACAAAAGTTTCACCATCTTCAGTGAAAACAATAGAGCGGATGCGCCGCTTAGAAATTTGCACACAAATATATTTGTGAATAAGAATGAACTCATGGACATCCTAAGATCCATTAAAAACAAGAAATCCTCTGGAACAGATGGTATTCCGAATACAGTTCTTAAACATCTGCCTCCGGAAGCGGTGAAAATTTACACTACCTTGTTCAATAACGCTCTAAATAATGCATACTTTCCAAGACGTTGGAAAATAGCAGTAGTCCATCCCATCCCCAAAAAGGGCAAGGACAGGAGCAATCCCGCTAACCTTCGCTCGATTAGTCTGCTTCCAAATATTAGCAAAATATTCGAGAAAATCATAAATAGGGCATTGATAAACTGGTGTGATGAAAACGACATCATTCCGAGCAACCAGTTTGGCTTTAGAGCGGGCCACGACACAGTTCATGCAGCTACAAAACTTGTTTCCGATATACAGTGGAACAAGGCAAAACGACAATGCACAGGCGTATGTTTGGTTGACTTTGAAAAGGCCTTCGATACCGTATGGTTAGAAGGACTTGTATATAAGCTATCAAATCTAGGTTTGCCCGAATATCTGTTATACATCATTTACGATATGATAATGGATAAGCAATTTGTGGTAAAATGTGGGGACAAAATCTCCAATAAAACTTTCCATATTAAAAACGGCTTACAGCAGGGAGCCGTGAATTCTCCCATTCTCTTCAATATTTATACTAGTGATCTAGTTGGGTCTCTTAATCATGCTATTGCATACGCCGACGATATTGTAGTGTACAGATCAGAAAAAAATATCGATGCCATTAACAGACTTCTTCAAGAAGACTTCAATAAAATCAAACGCTTTTGTGACGATTGGAAATTGAAAATTAACTTCCAAAAAACAGAAACCATCCTTTTCAGAACACCTCTCTCTACAGCTTCAATAGATACAAGGCATAATTGGAAAAACTTTTCCATTGTAGGAAGCAATAATCTTCCGCTGCAAATGAAAACTGTTGTCAGGTACCTTGGTATCTGGATGGACCAATACCTATACTTTGATAAGCACATAGCAGCTGCCCTCTCCGCAGCTAAAAGTGCATATGCAATGACAAGAAGTCTGTTTCGAAATAGTCTCCTAGATCACAAAGTTAAAATAATTTCCTATTCAGCATTTATTCGTCCAATATTAGTGTATGGTTGCCCGGTATGGTTCAACGTTTCCCCATCCTACATGGAAAAGTTTCGCATGTTCGAGAGGCAGTGCTTGCGTTCCTGCCTCGGGTTACATAGAACACCTGAGTCTCAATACAGGAAATTCTATCCTAATAAGACACTGTATGACAAATCAGGACTGAATAGGATAGACAATTTCATTATCAAAATTATTCGTGGTCACACTGCAAGGGCAATGTGCAGCGAAAATAATCTTATCTCGGGAGCATACTACCCCAATGACATATACCTGGAGAATACATTCCAAAATGGGTTTATCCCACCAGAAGCGTTCCCTCTATTGGATAGAAAAGGTCTTATCCAAAACAAGCACGGAGTCCCTATTATTTACCACGCTTTTCGTGGTGCCTGGGACAAACGGATTCTTTATAACAGTGATATATCAAATGCTGCAGTTCACTTGCGATTTAGCATGGCAATAGGCGATCGAGATAAATCTATAAATGACCGATCCCATCCCAACTGGTGGTGGATTGACAATGAAGAAAGGATTTAATATCCCCAAATATAGTAACATCTTCAGACGCTACGCCTTCCCTTCCCATTCCTCACTTCCCTTTTCATATTTATTTATTCTTCCTTTTCATTTCCATTTTTCATTTAGATTCCTTTTCGTTTTAAAATTTCTTTATGTTAACATTTTTTGTTTTTTTGTTATTAATTTTTTTATAAACTTTTTTACCTTATATTATTTATAAAAAAAAAAAAAAAAAAAAAAAAAAAAAAAAAAAACCAGAGAGAACTTCGTCTTCTAAAATATTCGGGTAATAGAAAATATATAAAAATATAAAAATATAAAAATATTATTGTACGCCGAAAGGCATTACACAAAATTGTATCGTGTAATTTAGAGTGCTCGTGTAGAGTCAGTAAATTATTTTAAGAATAAGAAAAGATTGTAAAATAGGATTTAGCATTTTAGTCCTAAGTCAACATTTGTTAAATTATTGTACAATAAATGCGTTATTCAATCAATCAAGTAATGCTGTGGCTTGGGGAGTGTCTCATCCTTTAAGTGGATGTTATTGGCGTGTATCGCAATTAGTAGCGGAGATTGGCTCCAAAGGGGTAAGTATAATGGGATGTGTGGTTGTGGCCGTAACGTGTGCTTCACGTGGTATTTCGTATTCGAATTTACCGAAGCCACGGTAGATACTACATTTAGATGCTCCTCGATTTTCTTCTAGACGGAGAACCTGTTAACGAAGTGCATGTAGGCATAATAGACACATAAACAGTGAATATGGAATCTATTTCAATAGGTTGCTCCAAGCGTTAGTGAGCGGGTTTGAGTGTGTATGAAAGTCTTAATGATAAAAATACAGTGAGTGAAAGTTTGTCGGATTCTGATAATAATGAAAGTTTATGGAAGGATCTAGGTGAGCGAAGCAATTGGCTTGAGGCAATAATCAACCTCCAAATGTCCATTGACGAAAGACAGTACGTCAAAGAACGGATTATGAAGGTGACAGGCTGTTTGGCAATGAAGACCGTTATCTTGGCTCATGGTATATCCAGATCGTTGCCATAGGTCAGGGAGCCGAAGAGACCGTTGTCGCAGGTCAGGTGGAACAGAAATAAAAACGAGTGTGATGTGGCCAGCACAGCGAATTTCGGCAGACTTAGCTGGGAAGGTATTTCGTCTGTCGAAGGAACAGTTGGATAATGGTACGAGGACAGCTCAATAAGTCTTTGAAAATGAGGACGATTTTCTTTTATTTTCTCATTTATCGTTTGTCCTTTTTCAAAATAGTCAATGAGGATTTCAATTCAATTTTTGTTAAGTAGATAATACGTTTATAATTTAAGATTTTACAACTAGTATCTTAGAGCTTTAGGATAGCAATTCCCCTACAACTATAATCTTTAATCTATATAATGAAAAATAGCACAATTTCGATGAATAATAATTAATAAATGATTAAGGGAGAACTACAAGAAAAAACCCTCATTTTAATCTTAAGACTAATATTGCACAGGTGTCCGGTTATTTTGATGTAATAATGACCCCGATAGAATAACCATGAACAGAGTACATATGTAGTGATTTAGGATAACGCAAGACGGGAAACGGCTCCTCGATAGTATAGTGGTTAGTACACCCGCCTGTCACCCGGGAGACCGGGGTTCGATTCCCCGTCGGGGAGCCCCTGGCACAAGACTAATGACCTTGCCCAGAAAAAATAAATCATTATGGAAAATTTAACAAGCCTCAGGACTTGCTAAATAAGGCCAAGACCAGTTTCCGGTTGTAGTGCCGATGATGATGAAGACGGGAAACGAGAACATTGTCAGAAAAAGAACAATTGACGAAGAAATTTCGATTGATCTTGTCAATAAGGAATTCCACCGATTTAACGTTAGCGTTTTCATGAAGTTCTTATGTCGAATAATCATCATCCTCATCATCGGCACTACAATCAGGAACCGGTCTTGGCCTTATTTAGCAAGTCCTGAGGCTTGTTAAATTTTCCATAATGATTTGTTTTTTTCCGGGCAAGGTAATTAGTCTTGCGCCAGAGGCTCCCCGACAGGAAATCGAACCCCGGTCTCCCGCGACGAATAATGCCATGACAAATTTAGCAACATTTTCAGTTTTTTATTTTGACACCTTTGCAATTTTGTTTTGTGTGGGCGAACACAATTACACCATACAGCGGCGCCGTACAGGAGTATAGCTTGAAAAATGGTTTTAAAAATTATGATTTTATTTTCGAGGCTAAGCTTTGACTTTCTACACACCAATGGATACATAACTCTTACAACTTTGTTTATTTTGTCAATTGTGGTAGTGATGTGTTTTTGGAAGATGAGTCTTTTATCTAGAATAATACCTAGATATCTACAGTCTTCGGACCAATCAATATCAGCTGGACACATACTGAGTTTAGTGCCATTTGGTAGGTAGCAGAGTTTCCTACATCTCGAAAACCAGACAGCTTGTGTTTTATTACCATTTATTTTTATTTTACATTTGATGTAATGTACTGCTACTTTGTCTGTCAAGAACTGCTTGAAAAGAGTTGTAGACGTTTGTGAATAAGGCACCCGAAGAAAAAATGGCCGTATCATCGGCAAACATAGCTACCTGAATGTTTTCACCTAGACATGGTAAATCTGCGACAAACAACGTGAATAATATGGGTCTGTGGCGGTTCTACGAACCGCACATACCACTATTTTTTTCATTTTTAAAACATTTTTTTTTTATTTTATTTTTATCTTCTAAGTTTCTAAATTACATGCTAGACAAAAAATGCTTAAATTCCAGCTTAATTATCTTATATTATACTTGCTGGTCTTATATTATACTTACTAGACGCTCTAAGCTAGACATTACTTAACAATAGTATAATTTGCCCTTCGGCGACAGAACTTTGTGCCAGTACTTATGATTATTTGAAAGACAAAGAAAAATTTGAAAAACTTTGTGTCGAATTTTTTTTTGTTTTTTTTTTCTTAAAATTTAACTTACTTAATTTTTTTTTTGTTTATTTTATTATTATTATTATTTTTTTTTAATTTTTAATTTTATTTAAAAGCACTTAACTTAACTTAACTTAAATCTTATACTACCCTAATTCTAGAAAAGCTAAGTCTATGTGAGCTGGCTGATGATACTGTGATTCTATACCGACATTGGTATCCAGGTCTTTATATGCCACTCAACCACCAGAACTGTTGACGCTGCCCAATACTATCGTTCCGGTCTCTGTAGGAGAAAGCCCTACTGAAGCGCAAGAGCTCTTCTTCGGTGCGCGTTATTTCCGATCGTAGCACAATCGTTTGTCTACGAATGATCTATTTATATGATAGATCAGCGGAATTCCGGATCTATCTCGTATAAGCCCTTTCATGTCCAAATCAAAGAACGCCTCTGGTGGAACAAAACCGTTGCAACGTACGCTCATCTGTTTGGATAATAAGCCCCGAAAATTAGGTCATTGGACGAGCTTATTGCTCTCGCAATATGTCCTCTTATTAATTTAATCATAAAATTATCCACCCTATTTATGTACGCTTCAGTATATAAAGTCTTATTTGAATAATACTTTTTATAGTCCGATTCCGGTGTCTGATATAATCTGAGACAACTTCTGAGACACTTCCTTTCGAACACCCGAATCTTTTCCATCAAATTTGGAGGTATGTTAAACCATACTGGACAACCATATATGAGCATTGGCCTGATTAGCGTCATGTAGCATACGACTTTTACCCCGCTGTCAAGTTAGCTACTGTGAAATAGCCTCCTTGTCATAGCAAAAGTTTTCCTAGCTTTGACCAAAGCAGCCTCTACATGTCTGTTGAAATACAGATATTGGTCTAGCCAGATGCCCAGGTATTTAACTACACTCTTGGTTTCCAGTTTATCTCCATGCGGTCCCACGATAACTAACTTCCGCTAGTTTTTCCTTGTGTCGTTCGTGGCTTCATATAATGGGGTTCTAAATACGAGGGTTGCCTTTTATATTTCGGGATTAGAGAACAAAAACAAATATTGATCATCGAAAATCACTTTATTGTTTTTCAAAATATTCCCCATGAAGATCTGTACACTTTTGCATGCGTTTGAACCAATTGTCGAACCACTTTTGCCACTCTGATTGAGGTATCTCCAACACATGCATTCTGAATGCAGCGACCGCTTCTTCTGGTGTCGAAAAACGTTGACCTGTCAGTTTGTTTTTTACGTACGGGAATAAAAAGAAGTCGTTCGGTGCCAAGTCAGGACTATACGGCGGATGACCCATCAAATCGATGTTTTGGGTGCTCAAAAATGCAGTTGTCACAGCCGATGTGTGAGAGCTCGCATTGTCGTGGTGAAGAGTGATCCGTCTTCGGCGGTTGGTTTTCCTGATTTCTTGGAAGACAACTGGCAAACAAATGGTTGTGTACCACTCAGAATTGACTGTTCTGCGTTGTTCTAGTGGTACGGTTGCGACATGTCCAGTTTTTCCGAAAAAACAGGCGACCATTTGCTTGGAAGTGCTTCGTGCGCGAACAACTTTTGTTGGATGTGGCTCATCTTGAAACACCCAGACAGTCGACTGCTGTTTACTTTCGGGCTCATACGCGTAAATCCACGATTCATCACCTGTCACGATGTCATAGACGTGTTTCGAAGCACCGCGACCGTATTTTTTTAGCATTTCTTTCGACCAGTTGACACGAGCCTTTTTTTGGGCGATTGACAAATTGTGTGGGATCCAACGCGAACAAATTTTTTTGACAGTCAAATGTTTATGCAATATTGAATGTATGCTGGTCCCACTAACGCCTAAGGTTGTCTCAATCTCACGATAGGTCACATGACGATCTTCCAATATCAGTTCGCGCACAGCATCAATGGTTTTCGGAACAACAACCGATTTTGGACGACCTTCACGAAATTCATCTTGGAGTGAACTACGACCACGATTGAATTCACCATACCATCGATAAACACTGGTCCTTGATGGAGCTTCATCGCCAAAAATTGAATTAAGTTCATCCATGCACTGTTGCTGAGTTAATCCACGCCGAAAGTTGTAAAAAATAATCGCACGAAAATGTTGACGATTTAATTCCATTTTTGGGCCGAGATGAATCTTTTAAGTTACTGTAAACAACACAAATAGCGCTCGTATGTCAAAACGTTCTGAGTGCGTATAACCTCAAAAATGTCCAACTTTACGACAGAGCTGTCAATTGCCGGATTGCAACACTAGGGTTGCCAAATCCCGAAACATAGGAGGCAACGCTCATAGGATGGCTTCACATTTCTGGAACTTGATCTTAAGTTTCCGGTCATCGCAATAGCGCTGCACGTTGTTGAAGTCTCGCTGTATTAAACTATTTATGATCTCAACTTTCGGAACTGTTCTGTAAATTATGCGATCGTCTGCGTACGCAATAGCCTGCGGAAGTGCATCTAATAAGTCGCTAATATAAATGTTAAAAAGAATCGGAGAAAGTATCGCTCCCTGTTGCAAGCCATTCTTGATATTATACGTTTTATTAGAGGTCATATTACCATTTTTGACCACGAACCTCCTGTCCTTTAACATATCGTAAGATACATATAGTAAAGGCTTATGTATGCCATGTCTGACCAGCTTGTAATATAACCCTTCGATCGAGACGGTATCAAAGGCTTTTTCCAAGTCCATCAGACAGGCCCCTGTGCATTGGTTCCTACATGTATTCCATTGTATGCCATGTATTCCCCCCCTTAAAGCCAGACTGGTTATTTGGAATAATGTTGTTGTCGTCTACCCATATTAGTAGAGCTTTGTTAATAGTCTTTTCAAATGCTTTACTGATCCTTGGGAGTAAACTTATCGAACCCATGTTCATTGGATTTGTACACTCTTTGCGCTTTTTTGCGATGGGCTGAATGATTGCCGTTTTCCAACGAGCGGAATAATATGCATTATTCAACGCGTTGTTAAACAGGACCGTGTATATATCTATTGCCATTGGGGGCAGGTTCTTGAGTACGATGTTAGGTACTCCATCTATTCCCACTGACTTTTTGCTTCTTAATGAGTCGAAGATACTCTGGATTCCTTCCCCTGTGATTAAAAGGCTATTAGCCTCACCATTGGCATTAATGTCAATTGACAGATTATCGTCACTGAATTCGGTAAAACCCGGATGCTCCGATTGCCAAAGTGAAATTTCATTGCGGAGATGCAGGTAATTCAGTAGAATTCTGTCCTCCAAGTCGTGATTTCGGCGAATGCTTTCATTCACCTTGTACATTTCCTCAAAGACAGCTCCCACAGCGTTTACCTTTTCCAAAGGATTTCCATCATGAACAGCTCACTATTGAGGAAGGCGTTCTCTGTATCTATGCCAATGTTGGTTAGCAGCTGCTTGTTTACATCAGTATGTGGAATTTGGAGACACTGAATAGGTGGGCCACGAGTCCCGAACAATTTTCGTACGCCTGCACAGCGATCGAAGGACATGGCCCAGCATGGAAATTGTGTACCGACCCCTCAACTGGATATACACAAACGGTTGGCTCAGCTGCGCCAGATGCCGACAAAAATCACATCCCCGGCGATAAGCGAATTGCCGCAAAACCAATCAGTCGACAAAACCTTTGTCCCTGCCGCAATGCATTTCGCCTAATCAAAGGCCATTGCGGAACAACAGCAATAAACGAAAACGCTATTCCCATAGGGCAAAGTAAACACGATACCAGCATCGACTAATGTAAACCACACATTCGATTGTTTGCATAATCAATGCAACAGAAGTGTGAAAATTCTGGTGGACCCACGGACGGCAACCTCCGCGATCTTCCCTGCTGGAGAGATTCTCGATTGAGAGAAAGTCACCACCTAGAAGAAAGAAAACTATGGGGTGAATAGATTCATCCCCAGAGAAGTACGACATTCAATATAGAGAGTTTACAGGAAGTGTTCACGCAGGAAGGTTGCCAAAAAGTAACGCCTTAACCGAATTTAACTTTGCAACTTATGTTAAAGAAATCAGCCCTGTGACAATAATCGACTGTGTGACGTGTGCCAAGAGTAGCTTTCTAACGTGTGTCAAAAAGTAAAGTTTTAAGCGAAATTAACTTTAAGACTTATTTTAAAGGAAATCAATAAAAACCAATTTTTAAACTATTTTCTCCATGTTTCGCTTTTGTGCTGTATTCGCCCCGTGTTAAGTATTGGACAGTGTTGGGCGGAACACTTCTTTCGACTATAAGACCAAAATCCGCCAAAGGTCCAAGGACCGAGCCTTGGGGTACACCATAGTGGATTTGGTGAGTAGAGAATTTGTCGGTTCCTATACTCACAACATATTTTCTCGAACGAAGAAAGCTCTGGATAATTTTGATAAGCGGTATTGCCAGCTTAAGTTTTAGTAGCTTATAAATCAAGGCATCGTGCCATACCGTATCAAAAGCGTTTTTGTTCATTTGTTCAGTTGAGTGTACTTGAGTTTAGAAATCGAATTCGTACACGCGACAGTGGCCTGATGCGTTGAGCTTTGGTTCTATATTTTAGTGATTCTAACCGTGGTAGCGTCGGTTTGAATCAGGCGCTATTCACTATCGTCGCCAAACGTTTTAGGCTCCTTGTCGATGGATTTTCTAGCTATGTAGTTTTTAATGCGTAAGACTTGGTGGATTGTGCTGTGGCCACTACGGAAACCGAACTGAAAGTTTGGTATAATGTTATTGGCTACCACGAAACGATCAATCTTTTCCTTAATGATTTGTTCTAAGAGCTTACTCAGACAGGTAAGTAGACTAATAGGTCTGTAGCTTTCCGGGCTGTTCTTCGGTTTGCCAGGTTTCGGGATAGGTATTACTTTTGCTGTCTTCCAACAGTCCGGAAAATAACAGTTCCTAAGACAAGCGTTGAAAATGAACGTTAAATAGTTACTTGCAGCAGGTGGAAGTGCTTTAATTAATTTGTTGTTAATATTATCAAGACCTGCGGCCTTTTTTGATTTCGATTTTTTATCAATTCTTTAACTTTGCTAATATTAGTTGTGTAAGTACTTTCAGCTGGTGTTTGAGAAAGTACATGGATAGTGTTAGCAACTTCAGCCTCAGTATACGGGTCGCTTAGATGCATAGATATGGAGTGGTTCTTACTAAATGTGTTAGCAAGTAGGTTCGATTTCCCCACTGAAGAAATAAACAACATGAATACATGACCCCCTCTTTTTTATAATTTTTCATATTTTCCAGAACGGTTTGCTTGCTTTGGCAAGAGAGGAAAGGTGTTTATTCCAACACTTGTTCCTATTTAGGACTTTAACATTAACTAGAAAGCAATCGATTCTATAACGCAGCCATTTTCTTCTTTCAGAGTTTCGTAGCCTAATCAGATGTAAGATATTTTCAGGATGCGGTGCCTTATCAACTAGAGCAGTGGAACATTTAGGTATCGCAAGATCGGTTATTGATAACAGAAACAAAATTGTTACATAGGATATCAATGTGCTCGTTGCAGGTTATAGAATTTAGGTTGGTATCGCATAGAACCAAGTTCGTGTTTATATATGATTTATAACAATTCCAGTTGGCGGCGGAATAGTTGTGGTATAAATTGGTACGATTTACCTATATTGTATGGTTCACCGTGAGGCTGATCGGAAGGTGGTCTGAACTTAACGCATTTAGAGTTAGTGGTACTGAGCAGTAATTTGGAATATTAGTGATCTATAGATCGAGAGTTGATGGGTTCTTGTTAGCAGTCGATGGGATATAGGCGGGGAGAAGAGGATAAAGTATGGAAAAACTTGAGCTGGATTCAGTAACATGTAGTAAAATGTTACCCCAGCAGTTTGCCCTAAGACAATTCCACGACTGATGTCTACAGTTTAGATCACCACCAATAATTACCTTGTTTCAAGTGTTAAGTCTATACAATTTATGCAGTTCCCGCTTAAAGTAAGTAGATTTCTCAATGTTTCCATTTCCTCCAGGGAAATAGACCGGAAAAATACTCACCTTTGAGTTATCACTTAATGTTACATCAATACTAATTTCTTCAATTAATTTAAGGTGCA
Organism: Microdon myrmicae; assembly: GCA_963931805.1. Lineage (NCBI taxonomy): Eukaryota > Metazoa > Arthropoda > Insecta > Diptera > Syrphidae > Microdon > Microdon myrmicae. The sequence goes on from OZ007499.1 coordinate 118,341,602, forward strand.
ATGAAGGACGCAAGGTATATTCTATACATTTTTTCACAACAATGGCGACACCTCCACCACTAGCATGTACCCTGTCTAGGCGACAACATATGTAATTTGGATGAGAAAAAGAAATATCTTGTTTGAGCTAGATTTCTGAAACAAGTGCGATATCAATATTAAAATTTATTAAGATTGTTGAAAAATTCATGCTGTTTGTTCTTGATGCTTCTCGCATTCCAAGTTATGATGCTAAGAGAGTTTCTTAACATGATTTTTCTGAATATAGATACTTAATAGCTAATGAGGTAATGACGTTAAATTGGTCAGATTTCGCATAACAAGCACTAAGCTTGGATACAACTTTATAGCGTATTGCGACGATAATGAAGAACGTGTGATTCGAACTGACGCTATGACGGTTAGAATCACTAAAAATCTAACCAATGCTCAACACATCAGGCCACTGCGTGTACGAATTCGATTTCTAAACCCAAGTACACTCAACTGATGTGGAATTGTTATGTTATCGCTATAGTATGTGGAATTGTTATGTTATCGCTATGGTATACGGCTCTGATGCATTTTCTTATTCGATTTTCGTTCGGTGTTCTTCACTATTTGCTTGTGTATTGTGTGTGTATCTGTTTGAAACGCCACAACTTTATTAAGAAGAGAGTTAATTTCGCTAAAAGAGAACAGGTTATCGTTATTGTGAGTTTCAGATGGATTTCTCTTAGTGTGTGTCGTATCACTGTTGGAAGGTTGCTGGGTTTGCTCGTGGCCAGAAGCCCGGGTGGATGAAGGAAGTGAAGGTTGACGCACGGCAGTGGAGGAAAATTAGCAAGGGAGAATCGGTCGGGCAGTGGCTGATGTTTATCACTCGGAGGCTGTACGAACGTTGTATTTCCTGTACCACGTCCACGTGGGGATAATATGCGGCGAATGTCTAGATACTGCTTTCGGCTAATGCATTCAGGATCGGTGGATTTATGTGGCCCACTGCAATATGCACGCTTGATGACCTCATTCGTTTTGCAGTCGGATGTTTTGTGGTTTCCAGAACACATTGCACAGAAGCTATTCATGTGACAATGCATCGCATAGCTATCCTTTTCGAATTCCTAATAAATGGCAGTGTTTATTTTACCTATGACTCAACCGCCACGACACGATGCACGATTCCTTGCCCTTTTTCAGTCAGTCGCTAACCATCCGCCAAACGGCGCACAAACAGGGAGTCGAGTCCAATTCCGCCAGTAATCGAGAGTGCACGTGCCGCGAGTAATTGCCAAGGTTGCCGCAGGAATAGTATGTTCACCTTCGTTTCGCGGCCGTGTATATAAAATATTAATTGTGATTCTTTTGGACATGGACCCTGTGAGTCTATGTGAGCCGAAAATTCGCTGTGTTTCGGCAATGAGTCCGCGTATGAATACATGTAGCATCTCTGTCAAAATAGTCCGGTAAAGAAACAAAATAAATGTGTTTACAAAACAGCTAAAATCTATATGAACTCAGGATATATCAACAGAATTTAAATAAAGACCCCATTAACAATAACATGGTGAAAAGTGTATGCCCTGTTTTTCTTTTGGTGGACGTTGCGTTGTAGAGTTGCGTTCGCACTTTTCTTTTGGCATTCGGCGGAACCATTTGCAGCGATATTCAGCGGAACCTTTAGCAGTCAGAGTGTTTGGCGACGTCGGTGGAGTGAAGTGGATCAGTGCCGTACGCCGGCACCCATACTTCTTCCCCACAGGGGGATCAAGTTTCTTCAACCCATGCACCCAGAACAGCCAACTGGTCGACTAAGAAGAGGTCCGACCATAAATACCAGTAAGTCTCCTTGTTTCATCATCATCGGCATTACAACCGGGATCCGGTCTTGGCCTTATTTAACAAGTCTCTCCATCGGTATCCGGCCCATATCCGAGACTTGTTAAATTGTCCATAATAATTTGTTTTTCCGGGCAAGGTTATTACACAAGCGCCAAAGTCTCCTTGTTTACCATTTTCTAATTTGTAATTGTTATAAAAATTATATATAACAGATCAAATCCAACAAAGCCTACTATGGTATATCAAGGCTCTTTAAATCCCGAAATTTATTTAAAGCATCCAAGCTACTACTGTACAAGGCCATGGTCTTACCAGTACTCATGTATGGACCCGAGATCTGGGTGCTCAATAAAAAGCGCTCTGAACTCTTAGCCGCGTTCGAGAGGAAGGTCTTAAGGAGAACTGTTGGCCCCTTATATGAGGGAGGACGATTCCAGAGACGCTACAACCATGAGTGATACGCGATCTGCCTTGAAGCTAACGTTGTAAGAACAATCAAGCTCGGTAGAGTCCGGTGGACGGGACATCTACCTCGAATGAGCGAAGAGGAGCCTGCTCGGAAAGACCTTTGTGACAGGATGTATGGAAAGCGATACCGCGGCGGACCTTCTCTGCGATGGAAGGATGGCGTAGACGAGGCCGCCCAGAGCCTGCGAGTGCCGAACTGGACGACATCGGCTCGAAATCGGGACCGGTGGAGAGACTTGCTAAATAAAGCTGTGGGTGTTGGTTATTGTACCGTACAAGGGCACTAGTTCAACTCAACACCTAAACACTTACCATTGGTTTCACTGTAAATTGTCCACAAATAAAACGCTATTCAAGCAAGCAGAAAAATAAAAATGAACGCAAGTTACTTAGTTGACTGGTGTTCTTTATTTAAAACTGGGAGTTCACAATCACTTAATCTTTTGCGATGACGCCTGCACTCCTTCCGGATCGTTGAAAGATTTTATGCAAAGTTCACTTAAAAAGAACAACGGATTTCTTGACTTGTTGACCGAAAGGAAAAACGGCACTCCGACTCGAGTGTTTTAACGGTGGAAAATGAAACTGGTTACTTAGTAGCGGGCTGGTCAAAAGGGGAACTCTAAGCGGGTGCGACTGTCCGCTGCGGTAATAGGAATCTGACTCTTTAACGCGAGTATCCGACAGGGGATGAATTTTGACTCTGATCACGAGACCTTGAGACGTGTGTCCGGCTGGACGATAAAAATCTGACTCCCCTATGGAATCCACATCCGTCAGATTCAACGGTGCTGGATTACATCGGACTGGGAGGATTATCTATGTGTCCGTATAGCACAAGTACGATGCCCTTTAGCCTGCATATCGGCAACGACGAAAATGTACCTGAATAAACATGGACTGGTGTAATAAATTGCAGGCATTATTGAGATACGCGATAGCAAAGATCGGCGATGGAAGAAATAGGTTTCTGTGTGCTAAATAAACAGAAACGCAATTTCGAGGGTCATACGATGCGCTGCACATTATTTGTAATTTAGCCAATGCTACATGGGAACATCGGCTGTTTACATTATCGCCCGGAATTATGCTATTGCAGGCAATAGATTTTTTCGTGGCGATAAGCAAACCGAAGGTTTGCTCGCCTATGGCCAAGGCTATGGTGCCTTTTGTTTGAGCTAATTAAATGGAACATGGTCGCGACATGTCCAGTTTTTCCGAAAAAACAGGCGACCATTTGCTTGGAAGTGCTTCGTGCGCGAACATCTTTTGTTGGATTTGGCTCATCTTGAAACACCCAGACAGTCGACTGCTGTTTACTTTCGGGCTCATACGCGTAAATCCACGATTCATCACCTGTCACGATGTCATAGACGTGTTTCGAAGCACCGCGACCGTATTTTTTGAGCATTTCTTTCGACCAATTGACACGAGCCTTTTTTGGGCGATTGACAAATTGTGTGGGATCCAACGCAAACAAATTTTTTTGACAGTCAAATGTTTCTGCAATATTGAATGTATGCTGGTCCCACTAACGCCTAAGGTTGTCTCAATCTCACGATAGGTCACATGACGATCTTCCCATATCAGTTCGCGCACAGCATCAATGGTTTTCGGAACAACAACTGATTTTGGACGACCTTCACGAAATTCATCTTGGAGTGAACTACGACCACGATTGAATTCACCATACCATCGATAAACACTGGTCCTTGATGGAGCTTCATCGCCAAAAATTGAATTAAGTTCATCCATGCACTGTTGCTGAGTTAATCCACGCCGAAAGTTGTAAAAATAATCGCACGAAAATGTTGACGATTTAATTCCATTTTTGGGCCGAGATGAATCTTTTAAGTTACTGTAAACAACACAAATAGCGCTCGTATGTCAAAACGTTCTGAGTGCGTATAACCTCAAAAATGTCCAACTTTACGACAGAGCTGTCAATTGCCGGATTGCAACACTAGGGTTGCCAAATCCCGAAACATAGGAGGCAACGCTCGTAGGATGGCTTCACATTTCTGGAACTTGATCTTAAGTTTCCGGTCATCGCAATAGCGCTGCACGTTGTTGAAGTCTCGCTGTATTAAACTATTTATGATCTCAACTTTCGGAACTGTTCTGTAAATTATGCGATCGTCTGCGTACGCAATAGCCTGCGGAAGTGCATCTAATAAGTCGCTAATATAAATGTTAAAAAGAATCGGAGAAAGTATCGCTCCCTGTTGCAAGCCATTCTTGATATTATACGTTTTATTAGAGGTCATATTACCATTTTTGACCACGAACCTCCTGTCCTTTAACATATCGTAAGATACATATAGTAAAGGCTTATGTATGCCATGTCTGACCAGCTTGTAATATAACCCTTCGATCGAGACGGTATCAAAGGCTTTTTCCAAGTCCATCAGACAGGCCCCTGTGCATTGGTTCCTACATGTATTCCATTGTATGCCATGTATTCCCCCCCTTAAAGCCAGACTGGTTATTTGGAATAATGTTGTTGTCGTCTACCCATATTAGTAGAGCTTTGTTAATAGTCTTTTCAAATGCTTTACTGATCCTTGGGAGTAAACTTATCGAACCCATGTTCATTGGATTTGTACACTCTTTGCGCTTTTTTGCGATGGGCTGAATGATTGCCGTTTTCCAACGAGCGGAATAATATGCATTATTCAACGCGTTGTTAAACAGGACCGTGTATATATCTATTGCCATTGGGGGCAGGTTCTTGAGTACGATGTTAGGTACTCCATCTATTCCCACTGACTTTTTGCTTCTTAATGAGTCGAAGATACTCTGGATTCCTTCCCCTGTGATTAAAAGGCTATTAGCCTCACCATTGGCATTAATGTCAATTGACAGATTATCGTCACTGAATTCGGTAAAACCCGGATGCTCCGATTGCCAAAGTGAAATTTCATTGCGGAGATGCAGGTAATTCAGTAGAATTCTGTCCTCCAAGTCGTGATTTCGGCGAATGCTTTCATTTACCTTGTACATTTCCTCAAAGACAGCTCCCACAGCGTTTACCTTTTCCAAAGGATTTCCATCATGAACAGCTCACTATTGAGGAAGGCGTTCTCTGTATCTATGCCAATGTTGGTTAGCAGCTGCTTGTTTACATCAGTATGTGGAATTTGGAGACACTGAATAGGTGGGCCACGAGTCCCGAACAATTTTCGTACGCCTGCACAGCGATCGAAGGACATGGCCCAGCATGGAAATTGTGTACCGACCCCTCAACTGGATATACACAAACGGTTGGCTCAGCTGCGCCAGATGCCGACAAAAATCACATCCCCGGCGATAAGCGAATTGCCGCAAAACCAATCAGTCGACAAAACCTTTGTCCCTGCCGCAATGCATTTCGCCTAATCAAAGGCCATTGCGGAACAACAGCAATAAACGAAAACGCTATTCCCATAGGGCAAAGTAAACACGATACCAGCATCGACTAATGTAAACCACACATTCGATTGTTTGCATAATCAATGCAACAGAAGTGTGAAAATTCTGGCGGACCCACGGACGGCAACCTCCACGATCTTCCCTGTTGGAGAGATTCTCGATTGAGAGAAAGTCACCACCTAGGAGAAAGAAAACTATGGGGTGAATAGATTCATCCCCAGAGAAGTACGACATTCGATATAGAGAGTTTACAGGAAGTGTTCACGCAGGAAGGTTGCCAAAAAGTAACGCCTTAACCGAATTTAACTTTGCAACTTATGTTAAAGAAATCAGCCCTGTGACAATAATCGACTGTGTGACGTGTGCCAAGAGTAGCTTTCTAACGTGTGTCAAAAAGTAAAGTTTTAAGCGAAATTAACTTTAAGACTTATTTTAAAGTCAATCAATAAAAACCAATTTTTAAACTATTTTCTCCATGTTTCACTTTTGTGCTGTATTCGCCCCGTGTTAAGTATTGGACAGTGTTGGGCGGAACACTTCTTTCGACTATAAGACCAAAATCCACCAAAGGTCCAAGGACCGACCCTTGGGGTACACCATAGTGGATTTGGTGAGTAGAGAATTTGTCGGTTCCTATACTCACAACATATTTTCTCGAACGTAGAAAGCTCTGGATAATTTTGATAAGCGGTATTGCCAGCTTAAGTTTTAGTAGCTTATAAATCAAGGCATCGTGCCATACAATATCAAAAGCTTTTTTGATGTGTAGAAGAACCAGTCCCGTTGACTCCTTGTGGATGAATTTTCTAGCTATGTGGTTTTTAATACGCAAGACTTGGTGGATTGTGCTGTGACCAGCACGGAAACCGAATTGAAAGTTTGGTCGGATGTTATTGGCTTTCCATGGAACGATCAATCTTTGCCTTAGTGATTTTTTCTAAGAGCTTACTCAGACAGGTGAGTAGACTTATAGGTCTGTAGCTACTAGGTAGGTCTGTAAGGACTACGATCACGACTTCAGCATAGAGTAGCCGCACACTTGCCTGCTCCGACGTTCTCTCGCTCGCTCGTTCCTCATTGCGTCGTTCGCACACGAAGTTTATCTTAACAAAGTTACTGAGGAGGGAGTACTGTGACGTTTCTAACAGATACACACACAATACACAAGCACATAGTAAAGAACACCGAACGAAAATCGAATAAGAAAATGCATCAGAGCCGTATACTATAGCGATAACATAACAGTCCCACATCAGTTGAGTGTACTTGAGTTTAGAAATCGAATTCGTACACGCGACAGTGGTCTGATGCGTTGAGCTTTGGTTCTATATTTTAGTGATTCTAACCGTGGTAGCGTCGGTTTGAATCAGGCGCTCTTCACTATCGTCGCAAAACGTTTTAGGCTCCTTGTCGATGGATTTTCTAGCTATGTAGTTTTTAATGCGTAAGACGGTGGATTGTGCTGTGGCCACTACGGAAACCGAACTGAAAGTTTGGTATAATGTTATTGGCTACCACGAAACGATCAATCTTTTCCTTAATGATTTGTTCTAAGAGCTTACTCAGACAGGTAAGTAGACTAATAGGTCTGTAGCTTTCGGGGCTGTTCTTCGGTTTGCCAGGTTTCGGGATAGGTATTACTTTTGCTGTCTTCCAACAGTCCGGAAAATAACAGTTCCTAAGACAAGCGTTGAAAATGAACGTTAAATAGTTACTTGCAGCAGGTGGAAGTGCTTTAATTAATTTGTTGTAAATATTATCAAGACCTGCAGCCTTTTTTGATTTCGATTTTTTTATCAATTCTTTAACTTTGCTAATATTAGTTGCGTAAGTACTTTTCCCTGCTAATTGAGAAAGTACATGGATAGTGTTAGCAACTTCAGCCTCAGTATACGGGTCGCTTAGATGCATAGATATGGAGTGGTTCTTACTAAATGTGTTAGCAAGTAGGTTCGATTTCCCCACTGAAGAAATAAACAACATGAATACACGACCCCCTCTTTTTTATAATTTTTCATATTTTCCAAAACGGTTTGCTTGCTTTGGCAAGAGAGGAAAGGTGTTTATTCCAATACTTGTTCCTATTTAGGACTTTAACATTAACTAGAAAGCAATCGATTCTATAACGCAGCCATTTTCTTCTTTCAGAGTTTCGTAGCCTAATCAGATGTAAGATATTTTCAGGATGCGGTGCCTTATCAACTAGAGCAGTGGAACATTTAGGTATCGCAAGATCGGTTATTGATAACAGAAACAAAATTGTTACATAGGATATCAATGTGCTCGTTGCAGGTTATAGAATTTAGGTTGGTATCGCATAGAACCAAGTTCGTGTTTATATATGATTTATAACAATTCCAGTTGGCGGCGGAATAGTTGTGGTATAAATTGGTACGATTTACCTATATTGTATGGTTCACCGTGAGGCTGATCGGAAGGTGGTCTGAACTTAACGCATTTAGAGTTAGTGGTACTGAGCAGTAATTTGGAATATTAGTGATCTATAGATCGAGAGTTGATGGGTTCTTGTTAGCAGTCGATGGGATATAGGCGGGGAGAAGAGGATAAAGTATGGAAAAACTTGAGCTGGATTCAGTAACATGTAGTAAAATGTTACCCCAGCAGTTTGCCCTAAGACAATTCCACGACTGATGTCTACAGTTTAGATCACCACCAATAATTACCTTGTTTCAAGTGTTAAGTCTATACAATTTATGCAGTTCCCGCTTAAAGTAAGTAGATTTCTCAATGTTTCCATTTCCTCCAGGGAAATAGACCGGAAAAATACTCACCTTTGAGTTATCACTTAATGTTACATCAATACTAATTTCTTCAATTAATTTAAGGTGCAATGAAGGACGCAAGGTATATTCTATACATTTTTTCACAACAATGGCGACACCTCCACCACTAGCATGTATCCTGTCTAGGCGACAACATATGTAATTTGGATGAGAAAAAGAAATATCTTGTTTGAGCTAGATTTCTGAAACAAGTGCGATATCAATATTAAAATTTATTAAGATTGTTGAAAAATTCATGCTGTTTGTTCTTGATGCTTCTCGCATTCCAAGTTATGATGCTAAGAGAGTTTCTTAACATGATTTTTCTGAATATAGATACTTAATAGCTAATGAGGTAATGACGTTAAATTGGTCAGATTTCGCATAACAAGCACTAAGCTTGGATACAACTTTATAGCGTATTGCGACGATAATGAAGAACGTGTGATTCGAACTGACGCTATGACGGTTAGAATCACTAAAAATCTAACCAATGCTCAACACATGAGGCCACTGCGTGTACGAATTCGATTTCTAAACCCAAGTACACTCAATTGATGTGGAATTGTTATGTTATCGCTATGGTATACGGCTCTGATGCATTTTCTTATTCGATTTTCGTTCGGTGTTCTTCACTATTTGCTTGTGTATTGTGTGTGTATCTGTTTGAAACGCCACAACTTTATTAAGAAGAGAGTTAATTTCGCTAAAAGAGAACAGGTTATCGTTATTGTGAGTTTCAGATGGATTTCTCTTAGTGTGTGTCGTATCACTGTTGGAAGGTTGCTGGGTTTGCTGGTGGCCAGAAGCCCGGGTGGATGAAGGAAGTGAAAGTTGACGCACAGATCGTGGTAGTGGAGGAAAATTAGCAAGGGAGAATCGGTCGGGCAGTGGATGATGTTTATCACTCGGAGGCTGTAGGAACGTTGTATTTCCTGTACCACGTCCACGTGGGGATAATATGCGGCGAATGTCTAGATACTGCTTTCGGCTAATGCATTCAGGATCGGTGGATTTATGTGGCCCACTGCAATATGCACGCTTGATGACCTCATTCGTTTTGCAGTCGGATGTTTTGTGGTTTCCAGAACACATTGCACAGAAGCTATTCACGTGACAATGCATCGCATAGCTACCCTTTTCGAATTCCTAATAAATGGCAGTAAGTTTATTTTACCTATGACTCAACCGCCACGACACGATGCACGATTTCTTGCTCTTTTTCAGTCAGTCGCTAACCATCCGCCAAACGGCGCACAAACAGGGAGTCGAGTCCAATTCCGCCAGTAATCGAGAGTGCACGTGCCGCGAGTAATTGCCAAGGTTGCCGCAGGAATAGTATGTTCACCTTCGTTTCGCGGCCGTGTATATAAAATATTAATTGCGATTCTTTTGGACATGGACCCTGTGAGTCTGTGTGAGCCGAAAATTCGCTGTGTTTCGGCAATGAATCCGCGAATTAATACATGTAGCATCTCTGTCAAAATAGTCCGATAAAGAAACAAAATAAATGTGTATACAAAACAGCTAAAATCTATATGAACTCAGGATATATCAACAGAATTTAAATAAAGACCCCGTTAACAATAACATGGTGAAAAGTGTATTCCCTTTTTTTCTTTTGGTGGACGTTGCGTTGTAGAGTTAGGTTCGCGCTTTTCTTTTGGCATTCGGCGGAACCATTTGCAGCGATATTCAGCGGAACCTTTAGCAGTCAGAGTGTTTGGCGACGTCGGTGGAGTGAAGTGGATCAGTGCCGTACGCCGGCACCCATACTTCTTCCCCACAGGGGGATCAAGTTTCTTCAACCCATGCACCCAGAACAGCCAACTGGTCGACCAAGAAGAGGTCCGACCATAAATACCAAGTAAGTCTCCTTGTTTCATCATCATCGGCACTACAACCGGGATTAGGTCTTGGCCTTATTTAACAAGTCTCTCCACCGGTATCCGGACCATATCAGAGACTTGTTAAATTTTCCATAATAATTTGTTTTTCCGGGCAAGGTTATTACCCATGCGCCAAAGTCTCCTTGTTTACCATTTTCTAATTTGTAATTGTTATAAACATTATATATAACAGATCAAATCCAACAAAGCCTACTTTGGTCTATCAAGGCTCTTTAAATCCCGAAATTTATCCAGAACATCCAACCTACTACTGTACAAGACCTTGGTCTTAGCGGTACTCATGTATGGACCCGAGACATGGGTGCTCAATAAAAGGCGCTCTGAACTCTTAGCCGCGTTCGAGAGGAAGGTCTTAAGGAGAGCTGTTGGCCCCTTATATGAGGGAGGACGATTCCAGAGACGCTACAACCCCGAGTGATACGCGATCTGACTTGAAGCTAACGTTGTAAGAACAATCAAGCTCGGTAGAGTCCGATGGGCGGGACACCTAGCTCAAATAAGTGAAGAGGAGCCTGCCCGGAAAGCCCTTTGTGGCAGGATGTATGGAAGGCGATATCGCGGCAGACCTTGTGTGCGATGGAAGGATGGCGTAGACCAGGCCGCCCAGAGCCTGGGAGTGCCAAAGTGGATGACATCGGCTCGAAATCGGGACCGGTGGAGAGACTTGCTAAATAAGGCTGTAGCGTTCTAGGAACGCACAATTCCACCCAGGTAAGGTTCCTACCCTTCAAGGAACATACATACCTTATTCATTACACGTGCCCACAGACACGTGTCCCAAAGCTCTTGATCATACCTGTAACAAGGGTCATAGGAAGCTGCAACAATGTTGAACCCGATATCAAAAAAAAAACAAGGAACTTAACCTTCCAAAAGCTTCCAATATCCAGTTCAACGTTTCTTCCATCATATTCAAAAAACAATTGAAGAAACAAATCTTCAATTCCGAACATCTGCACGATGTTTCCAAGGAATTACATTGCCGGTAATTAAACCGAACAACGGAGCCTATTCTGGTGGCTATTGAAAATCAACACTAACCCAGCTAAGGCACACTTGTCCAAATAAAACTTATCGTTGCGCTGCTGATTAGCAGCCATAGAGCTATAATCTCTAAACACTATCCCTGATAGATATTTACGATTGAAAAGGCAAACAAAGCATTACCGATTCCATAGCCCTTTGTATCCATCTGAATAGCACGAGAACCCTCGTTTCTCAGGCCAGATGGGAAAAACAAACAATGTATAGAGAATGATCGGAGAAGAAGCGGCGGCATCCGATCAACACACAAAGGGACGAAATACCGACCGCCAACAACTAATGGTAATGATGATGATAATGATCATCAAGAAGATTTCTCCTTTTTACTGATACTAAGGGAAATTCTGTTTCACAGATACGTTGGAAAAATTTCCTTTACGATAGGGGATATTTTTCTTGGGCAGACACGGAGTCTAAGTTAGATCGTCAACGAGACGACAAGTCCCATTTTGATCGTCAACGCGACGAGTAGTCCATATCGAGGAGCTTAGCGAATACCGTCGAATTGAGGAGTCGGCTTGTGACATTCATCCGGAGTAGTGTCGAGTAAAAATCGTGGTGTGCACCAACAGTAATCCGGGGATAAATAATCCATCATATCGTGTCAAAAAAGAAAGTCGTGTGTGCGAAATTGTAATAATACACTCGTAATTGCTACATATTGTCAAGTAAAATCTAGGTTAAACCCAAGCAAAAGGACCAATAATAAAATAGGATGTATACACAAAACTTTCGTCGTGTTTTATTGGTGTGATCGTCTCTGTGTTCCGGTATTTAATTCCTTCTACTGCGGACGTGTTCGGCTGAACACCGCAGTCATCCATATCCGACCTAAGGACAATCTACAAACATCCGCCAAAAGGCCAAGACCGGATCCCGGTTGTAGTGTCGATGATAATGATGTTGTTGATGATGAACATATGCCAATTCTTTGACCTAAGTCCGTTTCATTTGGGCGGCACTTTTTACTTTAGAGTCAACTACCAATTACTCAACTGCGGTTGTGTTCAATGTGATACAAATCGTGTTTGGATTGTTTTATTTATGGTTGTGAAATAAAAATGATCGTTGTCGTTCATTTGATAAATCCACCACTCTAATCATTTCCCCAGATATTCATTTAAACAATTTACATATCTTTTTTAATATATGCTTTTTATTTTTACAAAATTATTAAAATGTGTAGATAATATAATGGTCTACGAATACAGTCGTGTGTTTGGTATTATAATCATTTAAAAAATTGTTTTGATTTAATAAAAATCCTAATTTTTAAGTAAGTTCGATTTCAGTTGAATAATGTTTAATCGAAATTAGTTTTGTTTTTTTTTTTTCTTTTTTCAGTGCAAATGTTTGTTTCTCTCGTTTTTTTTTTCTAGACTTTGGAAAGAAAATTTATTTAAATTAAATTTTGCTTATTTATTTTTTGTTTTGCTTTGTTATATATATTTTTATGTTTTTTTTTTTTTTTTTTTTTTGCAAAATAAAATGGAATATAATGCTAGTTCTACGCCTTAAATGAATCGGTATTTACATGTATATATAATTAACAAATAATAATTTAGGTACCAATGTTACGTTCGGAATGTCGTTCCTACTAAAGCCACCACGGACAATTGTTTAAAATTCTATTCAAATGTGCGAATCACATTTTATTTAACATTATTAAATCGGCCGGTATAAAGAAAATATATCGTTATTTTTCATTTGTTGTTTGTTTAGTTAACACTTTGAGAAGAGATATGTAATGATTTAATGCTTAAGGCTTATATCTAGCCAATTTCTTTCCGAAGAAATGGATTAATATAAGCGACAATCACTCAAGTATTTTCAGGAGTTTACTACATTTTAAATTAATATTATCATTTGGCTTTATTATTATTGTTTTTTAAAGCCAAAGTTATAAAGCCCGAATAGAGGATTTCAAAATGATTTCCTGTCCTTAATGAACTATCTGCACATTGTCAATCACAGGTAATTACAAGTGCACGAGAAATATTTATGAATGCCGAATGCGAATTTAGTTGGAGATACATCTAATTATAGGTTCTAATGGTATAATTAATCTCTTCCTTGTATTTCATCGACTTGGAAACGCAAGTGAGTCTTTAGAGAAAAGTAAAATATACAATAAAAGGATATATAATGGAAAATAAGTCGAAAAAATAAAAATAGAATGCATTCTTACACAAAAAGGATTTCGTTATGAAGGTGAATTGACTAGATTTATCACGAAAAACATTATTTAAAAAAAAAAACCGTAAAAATAAAAAATAATAATAAAATAAAACAATATAATTCCATATATATGATACAAAATATGAAATATAAAATTAAGTGTTGCAAAATACATATTTTCCTGATATAAATTATTTCACGCATTCGACCTTTAAGCACGCGATATAGCGGTGGCTCTTCTTCAGACAGACATTTCAATAGAAAACAAAAAATTATAAAAATGGATAAATAATTTAAATTAAATACAATAAAAAATATATATGCTCTTTTTTAATCTACAACAATTCGCATCTCTTTTTACATACATATTTTATACTGTACAGCCTGACTACATACAAATTATAGTTTTATCATTAGATTGCTTATTTTTTATTTGTTTTTCTTTCACATATATACATATACATATACATATAATATATTCAATTGTACAAATGGTTATAAATATAAAATGTTACATTTCGTACATTTATTTTAACGGTATATAATTTTATAACATATTTTATAAGTCTTTGTAAATTTTCTTTTCCGTTTTTTGCTTGTTTTCATTTTAGGGCACGTACGTGTTATTTATTGATTTTTTTTTCATACAATCTTTAATATGTTATGGTTAATTTTTCAAAAACAAAAATGTCAATTCGTTAACAATATCTCTTCTCCTTCATGGAAAAAAGAATAACTAATATATATGGAATAACTATTTAAAAGATAAGTAAGAAATTTTAACGCAATGTTACAAAATAATTGGTTTATTTATAAACACTAAAATAATAAGAACAATTGTAATAACATTTTACGATGATTTCTGATCACACTTTGTTTGTTTTATGAAAGTTTTCTCCAACAATGTTTCAATATTTTAACAAATTTTGTTTGAATTTTGCGCGAACTTCGTTTATTTGACGACATGGAGTTACGAGATGTACAGAAGGAAATCAATGTCTTATTGAATTGAAGCAAATTTAGTTTTGGTGAAGGAAACATTCGACTTGGGCTTGTCTTCAATGTTGTTTTCGAGCCGTGTGGAATTACGTTGACTGCAGGATTTGTAGAATTGTCAAATGTAGATTTTGCGACATTTATTGTGCTAGGATGTAAGATGGTACAAAATGATTTTTTAGCCAAAATAACATTGGGAGACTTTGGCGGTTGGAACGTATTTAGAAATTGTCACCGACGCGGAAAAATCACTTCCAGCCAGCAATGGCATGCTGTTATATCCGGTCGACGATATTTTGAACCCCAGCCTTTTGCGAAGCTGATTTGCATGCTAAATTGATCTATTGGACCTGTCTGTATACCACTCATTTGAGTATTACGCACCAGTTTTTGTGTTCGAGCTCTGAAATAGAAAAGTTTCGATTACAATTTGAATTTATATGTGAGAATGTATGTAATTTCTTGATAAATATATTTTAAGGGCAGTTCAATTCAAATCAATTGTATTTATTTTCAAATTTCAATTCAAATAATTTATAATATTTAAATAACGGGGCAACAACCTAAACGATAATTGATTTATAATCTCCAAAAAAATTATCGTTTTTTACATATTTAGAAAGTATATTCTGGGATGAGGCTTAACTGTGTTCACTATTTATTCCGCATATTTCAAAAAAAAAAAAGAGAAACCAGAGGCTTCACAGACAAAAGAGAAGTGCATGGGAAAAAATCTTGTCTGTGAAATAGAGAAAAGTAGAGAGTGAGGTCCGCACCAGGCGCGGAAGTTCTACCAAAGAATCCGCAGTATGACGTGGTACACACCACGCTGCACTTATTGCAGGGATAAAGGGGGTAATCTGACCACCGATCCTGAAGGCATTCTGGAGCGATAGGAAGTGCACTTCAATGAATTGCTAAATGGTCAGCTCACAGAAAAATTGGAAAAAAAATGAAGATCAGACCAAATGCTGCCGCCACCAAGCATTGAGGAAACATTAAAAGTCATAAGACAGCTCAAATCAAATAAAGCCGCCGGAGCCGATGGTGTACCAGCTAAACTGATCAAACAAGGAGGGACAGCGTTACATCACGCAATTCGTGAGATCGTGGTGCACGTATGGGAGTAAAAGGAGATGCCGGATGATTGGCGTCGTGGTATAATTTGCCCCATACTTAAGAAGGGAGATATCACACTGTGCAGCAACTATGGGGATATACCATTGCTGAGTACCGCCTATAAGATACTCTCCACTACCCTACAAGATCGGATAGCCCCATACGCTAAAGCCATTATAGCGTTTGGGGTGATAGTGAAGAACGTGTGATTCGAACTGACGCTATAACAGTTAGAATCACCAAAAATTGAACCAAAGCGCAACCCATCAGGCCACCGCCATGTGCACGAATTCGATTTCTAAACTCAAGTACATTCGACTGATGTGGATTTGCTATGTTATCGCTATGGTATATGGCTCTGATGCATTTTCTTATTCGATTTTAATTCGGCGTTCTTCACTATTTGCTTGTGTATTGTGTGTGTATCTGTTAGAAACGCCACACCATCATTGGTCAATATCAGCGGGGCTTCATCCTAGGCAAATAAACGATTGATCCGATATTCGCTCTTAGGTAGGCGATGGAAAAACGTCAGGAATTTAAGATTCCATTATATCATCTATTTATAGACTTCAAGACCGCCCACGACAGCATGGCCAGGGTAGAACTATATAATGCCACGAGAGAGTTCGGCATTCCAAACAAATTGATACGACTTTGTAGGTTCACCACGACCAACGTAACTAGTCAAGTTCAAATAGCGGGGTTGCTGTCCAAACCAATAAACATCTTTAATGGACTCCGACAAGGGGGCGGTCTGATCTGCCTCCTCTCCAACCTGGCGTGCGTTGGAGAAAGCAATCCGTGACTCTGGCGTTACAACAAGAGGGACTACTGTCACCAAGTCCAACCAGATACTTGCCTACGCAGATGACATCGACATCATCGGTAGAACCGAATCGGCTGTACAGGACTCCTTCACCTAGATCGAGAAGGCGACACAAAAACCGGGACTGCACATAATTATGGTGTAGCGGTTCTACGAAGCACTCAACCCGCTATAGGGTGAGGTATCCTTCCGCCAAGGAATATACTCACCTTTGCCAGTACATGTCCCCATAGTCATTAATCACACCTGAAATAAAAGCTAATATGACATGCAACGACCTTGAGGTCCATATCAGAAATCAAAGAACTAAACGTTCAAAAGCTTCCAATATCGAGTTCACCGCATCCATACATCGTATCCAAACCAATGCGCCAAACGCAGTTAGGCATCGCATGTAAGTCAAGCACCCATTCTAAGCATCAACGCGATGCTTCCCATGAAACACAATTGTCGGTAAATAAACCGAACAACGGATGCCTACTCTGGTAGCTAATAGCAATTAGCACCTAAATCCCTTGCATGACCCTAACGCAAAAGGCACACTTGTGCAAACAAAGCATATCGTTTCGCTGCCGACCAATAGTCATGCAATCATACACATCTTAACGTAGATCGCTCGCTAGATGTTTATGGTTTGGAAAAGCTAACAAAGAAACTACCAATCCCACGGTTCCTTTATGACCCATCTGAAATGCACAAGAACATTGTTAGCTTAAGCCAGATGGGTAACCTAAACAAACCGCACGAGAAGATCGGAAAATAAGTGGCGGTACGATCGATCATCGAACAAAGGAACAAGATTCCGATAAGGAAGACGGAAAGAAGAGTGATGGATTGATGATGGGAAAATTTTCTTTACAGATGCGATGGGAAATTCTGTTTAGCAGATTGGATGGGGAAATTTTCTATTGCAGATGAAGGGATGAGAAGTTGGGATTGGATTTTAAAGATAAAGACAATTAGTCTTTTTCAAGGTAGTTTCAAACGGTGTAACATAAGATAAGCGTGTCCAAAAAAGTGTCTTAGACGTAAGTGGAGACCGAACTCTAAAACAAAAATAAAAGTCAAAAATAAAGGCAATTCTTTTCGTGTTTTAATTTTGTACTGTGTGCGCTCCGTTGGTGTATTCGTTTCTCTGCGGTAAACAGTGTTCGGCGGAACACTTGGACAACATATAAATCCGCCAAAGGGGAAAACTAAATAGTCAAACTATCAGGGTACTGGAGCACGAATTTGAAGTAGTGCAATCCTTTAACTACCTTGGGTCAATATACCAGCCGATAACAATATGGAAGAAGAAATACGCGAACGGCTGATCCAGTCCAACAAAGCCTACTATGGTCTATCAAGACTCTTTAAATTCCGAAATTTATCCAGAACATCCAAGCTACTACGGTATAAGACCATGGTCTTACCAAAGCTTAACTCACTTGTCTTAATGGCTTCTCTGCACCATGAATTAAACCAAACATTTCCCTTGGGTTTAATACTCTTTACCCTGTGCGGAATAAAGGTCCGCATACAAAATAGAATCTTGCCTATTAATGTGTCTGCCACAGCGTCTCCTTTTTTATTAGAAAAAATAACGACCAATTTAACTTCCCAAAAAATCATTTAGACCTTCTCAGTTAGCTCTCTTGTAGAACCATACCCTATCCTTTGGAAGTTTTTTTTTTCGCTAATGTTGTTGTTGGTTAGAGGCAATTTAGTGGGCACGACACAGTGGTCTGAAGTGGCCAAGGGCGAAGAAACTTCATTTGTGTATTTGTTTGGGTGGGGGGTGAGAAACAGGTCCAGTGTGTTGGCGAAATGACCATATAGTCTGGTACCCGTGTTGGCTCATTGACAAGTTAAGTTGAACTATTTGAATCAGCAAATAGCTGGACATACTGATCTTAAAGGGATGTGTGTCGAGAGTGGCGAAGCCACTGAGAATTATGCTCATTGAAATCATCTTCAATAACGACTTCAGTGTGTGGATACAGGCTCAATATCCTGTCGATAGAATCAGATACAGCATCAAGTTCGTTAAAGGTTGCATTTCTATCCAAGTTCCGACTTCTGTAAAAAAAAAAAAGCAATAATCTTCTATGAACGTAAAGTTTTAGCTACGAAAAATTAAATTCTGGATTGGAGTAGAGCCCATTCTTGGCGTTCGAGCGTTGAACGCAACTTCCACTAACAACTGGATCTGTTGGTGGGCCGGGGGAAGGACGTCAGGATCCCGGACATGCTCCTGGCGTGCCCAATAAATGTTGATTCCGTTGGTTCTAAAACAACTGGAAATGTAATTGAAAAAAGGGAAAAGAATACCGAATTTTGAGGTACAGCAAGTCCAGAACGAATCCTCCAGATAAAGAAAAGAGTTTGCTTGTAGATTAATTAACAATAATGTAGCTTATTTAAATGATTCCTTTTGATTTCTTTGGATAACATCTATCTAGGCCAAGCGATACCGAAGAAGAGAGGGTTTTCAATTTGTTTGCTTGACAACCAAAATAATAATTGATTATGTCAGCTCGTTGCTGACATTTGTTATTCGGTTGCCACGGGTAGCATTCAGTTGCGAATTCGATGGTGGTGTCCAGTGCGAATCCGCAACACCCATATTGTGGCAGAAGCTGATAAGCAATATCACTACGTATGTATGTGGCTAGACCACGATGCGGGAGAACAGGGACATTAAATTATAATCAGGTAGATTGAAATCGGAAATATCTGTATCATTTATTTCGCTAACTCCAAGAATTGCTAGTTTCGGGTTAGAAATGTGGGCAGACATCGAGGAGAAAATATGTTTTTTTTTATTTATTTTATTTTAATTAATATACTTAAAAGAACTTAACTTAAATCCTATACTACCCTAATTCTAGAAAAATGATAAAATACAGCTGAGGCCTCGAATGATACAATGATCAACGCGAAATTTCAGTGCTATTGAGATGGCCTGACACAGAGAACCAACACGGCCTCAGAACTGGATCCAAATCGGGAACCACAGTAGATTAGCGAAAGCAACCACTACAGGTGTAATGCTCTCACATAGTAGCTGTCCCACTAGATCCCAGCCGAAATCCACATCCTTTGCATGACGAATGTTAAGCCACTAAAGCACTAAAAACCAACCGAGAATGTCGATGCTTAATTTACGTAACAGAGTTACGGAGGAAAAACAAATGCAAGTAAAGGAAAGGGTGGGAAATTTGCCTACACTACATTTCACTCGTGTGTATATTTTCAGGCTTTCCACTCTACTCAGACGCAGTCGGAGATCCGCTTCGGATCACACTGAAAACACTTTCCACCGGACTCGGACGTAAGTTTGTGAACTTCGAATTCCACAGAAGACTTGTCGTGCGAACCGAAGCACAATTGGGTATCTTAGGTTAGCTTAGGCAAGTATAGAGGCTGCCAAGTGAAACGATTTGCGGGATTCCGCCGCATCCTTTTTGTGATCAGAGGTCTGCTTTAGCTGCACGTTAGCACCTGCACAAATTCAGTCACTGGATTTATTCTTGTCGGTGTAGAACTTTACATTTCATTAAATGAAATACATCCGATAAAACTTAGTTTTATAAAAATAAGAACAGATTATAGCGGCTAAAAACAGGTCTTTAAAGCAATGGAGTTCTAATCGCACGGAGGTCAACAGAACGAATTTTGTCAAACTTCGAAATGCGCTTAACCAAGCGATTGTATCGTGAAGAAGTCTTACAACGACAAAGTTACAAACAAACCGCTTCAGTTCCCAGTTGGTTCACACCCCTCCTGGTCAATGGCAAAGGGTAGCAACCACAACTTCGGCCTCTCCTCTTTTCTTTTGTGAGTAAAGTGGAGCGGGGGCACTGGCCACGCATTCAAGAGATTAAGCGATTTCCGCGAATTTCAATTCAATCCACAATGTTGGCCCGTAAGAGCCACCGGTGATCGCTTCGGTGCAATCTAGATGTGAAGTTCCGTTCACATATTGCTCAATGCATTCTCTTTGTACGAAAGCAACCGGTTCGAATGGAATGTCAGCAATATTTCTCAAAAGATGTGCCCCAGAACTGTCGCTGGTTCTTAGTGAGTGCCGAACGAAACCCTACGATGGAAATGGAAAAAGGTCAATTACGTCGACTTAAATGCAACGAAGTTACAATATATAGGGTGCGCCAAGTTATATGTCGTTATGTAAACATTGAATAACTTTTATATTTATCAACCTTGATTGACTTGAGTAGACATGTTTTTGAAACGTCAATTCAGTTCGTTACACAGCGAAAAAACGACCGAAATGGTGACGCTGTGCATTAAAAAATTCAACGTGTATATCATCGAAAATGTCGTGGCCAACAAGGACCGTCTGACAACACTATTCGTCGAATTTTGTTGAACACGGGGCAGTGGGAGATCATCGACATGCCGTCCATCAACGCCCAAGACGTTCCAATGAACTTGTTGAGTGTTGGCGAGAACCCGTATGTGTCGTATCGTCACCGCGCTCAGCATTTTAACGTCAGTGGATCCAATTTGCGGCACATTTTGGAGGATGATTTGCATTTGTTTTCATATAAAGTGCAATTGACTCGAAGAATATTGCCGACCGACCGCCCACGTCACTAGAAATACCAGGTGTACCGGTCTGAAGTGAGCGTCAAGATACAAATGTATCGATAGGGAACGTTTATTGTGAACGAGCCCTTATATATTTTTTATTTGGTTGCTATGACATCTGTCAAACATATTTAGTATACATCAAGTCATTGTACAAACAACATCTTTTTTTTTTAATCCTGTTAAAAATGTCGAAATTTGTACCAGAAAATGATGATTCGCGGAAGGCATTAATTTTTTGTTTTCATTTGAAGAAAAGTGCTGCAGAGTCGCATCGAATGCTTGTCGAGGCTTATAGTGATCATGCTCTATCGGAAGCGACATGCAAAAGATGGTTTAAGCGGTTCAGAGATAATGATTTTGATGTGCGAAATGAAGAACGTGGAAGACCACCAAAAAAGTTTGAAGACGGCGAATTGCAAGCAATATTGGATCAAGATGACACTTTGAGTCAAAAACAAATGGCACAAATGTTAAATGTTGCACAACATACAATTTCTGACAGTTTAAAAGCTATGGGAAAGATCCAAACGTGTGGAAACTGGGTGCCACATGAATTGAATGACGGGCAGTTGGAAAAGCGAAACACCACATGTGAAGCGTTGCTTCTACGACACGAAAGGAAGTCAGTATTGCATCGAATTGTGACTGGTGATGAAAAATGGATTTATTTTAAAAATCGTAAACGCAAAAAATCATGGGTACATCCAGGAGAAGCTTCAACATCGACTGCAAAGCCGGATCGGTTCGGAAAAAAGAATTTCTGAAACCTGGCGAAACTGTTGATGCGCAACGCTGTCGACAAAAAAATTTTAAATTTGAACCATGTATTGGTCGAAAAACGACCAGAATGGGCCACAAGACACGGAAAGGTAATTTTGTTGCTGTTGTTGTTTAGTATACCCTCCCGTCACGCGGGAGACCGGGGTTCGATTCCCTGTCAGGGAGCCTCTGGCGCAAGACTAATGACCTTGCCCGGAAAAAACAAATCATTATGGAAAATTACACAAGCCTCAGGACTTGCTAAATAAGGCCAAGATCGGTTCCCGGCTGTAGTGCCGATGATGATGATGTTGTAATTTTAAAATGCTCCGAGTCATACAGGAAAACCCGTCAAAGAAACAATAAAATCTCTCGGCTGGGAAGTGTTACCCCACCCGCCGTATTCCACCAGACTTGGCTCCTTCCGACTACCATTTGTTTTCATCGATGGGACACATTGGCTGAGCAGCATTTCAATTCCTACGAAGAAGTCGAAAATTGGGTCTCCGAATGGTTTGCCTCAAAAGACGACCGGTTTTATTGGCGTGGTATCCACAAATTGCCAGAAAGGTGGTCAAAATGTGTAGAAAGCAATGGCTAATACTTCGAATAAAATGTTTTTACTTTCCGAAAAAACCTTTTTTACCTTTAAAATAAAACGCTCACTTCATACCGGTACACCTGATATAGTCAAACAGTTATATACCGGCATAAAAGATGGCGCACACGATGCAATTTTAAAAGAAAAGAAAAACGGATCGCCAAATCTAATAACGAACAACCAGGTAATTAAATCTAAGGAAAACAAGAATCTATTCGACGGCTAGTAGGAATGCAACGTGACATAAATGCGTGTCAAAAATATATCCAAGTTCGCCTCCAAGAAACTGGATTTACCTTTCCACAGTCAAAAACATATTTTACTCCAACTTTTCCTTCTTTAAAAATCCCAAATTGGGTCCGTCCTCTTGTCCTGTTCACTTCGATACCACCTATCCTTATCGACTGCCTCTCCGTCCGCTCGCACTGTGCTCTGACATTCAATGGTACTTCAAAATCCACTTTCGTGCGCGGGTTAGTGTAAAAAAAACTTGCTTCGAGTTCCCAAGCATACCCTCGATCTACTCGACAGAATTCACAGACAAGCAATCCACCTAATCGAAAACATCAAGGCTATAGTCACTATCACAGTGAAGCTGTGCAATGAACCATTGTTTGTTTTACAGATATTATCATGTGGTCTGCTCTTTGGAAGTTTGTGCCCTTTTTCAGAAAATTGGGTTTATTTGCACCCTACAATGTAATCCAATGGACCCCAATTATTCGCGGTTCATTTCTCTATAGCACCCACATTTCTGTACCAAAACTAGTCTTGTTACAGCGGAAAACCTATGGAATTCCTCCCGGCGCACTACTACAAGAAAAAAAAATCAAATAAATTCTACAATGACACTATTGCGTCTCTGGGAATCGAACACACGAAAGAAACTGGTGAGAAACGCATCAGAACAAGGGCGACGTGTATCAGTTGGAAACGCCACACTACTTCGTCTCCAGTAACTTTGTTACGATCAACTACTGCGTGGAACGATGGAGTCGACGAATGGTGCATACGAGCGTCGGAGCAGGCAGAATGGGCCCGGGCTCATTGTAAAAGAGATGACGAAAAGCTTCGGTGTCCGTGGGAAATACCACAGGACTAAATGATGATTTCCAACTCAGTTCCTTATTTTTTGCAAGAATAAATACACATTTTATAGCAGGGCTCCTTTCCCTGATAGTGCAACTATATATTGTGACGCATATGACAATCAGTATTAGAATATTGTAGAAAGTCCAAAACAATGTACTAGAATATTCTAGAAAGTACTGGAAAACTGGAGACTATGAGCAGTAGAAAATTCGAGGCTATGGAACGGGCGGAAACGAAACGCCGAATCAGAATGAGGAAAAACGGTATAAATACGTCAAACGCAGATCAGAGTAAGAAGTAAGCAGTCAAAGACCCGATAAGTACGGAAACGATAAGTAAAGAAGCGAAGTATCAAGAAACGGTTGTTATTAACAGACTAATAAAGTGTTTGCAAAGAGAATCGATTTAACGGCTCTTATTTATAAAAATAATTAATGCAGCGAACCCTAAGCTCGCTACAATATTGAGCAATATCTATTCAGACAATTCACTGATGTACAAGGAAAGTAGGCAAGGTAGTTCCATTAGGCGAAAATACAATAATAAAAATCTGTATACACATTATTTAAATTAACCTTAATTTCAAATATCTCATGACTACATTTTAAACAATATTTGAACTTTATGGTTTCTCATAATACGAGTAACCTCAATGGCTGTAATACTGTTGTGACAAACGAGCTATTGTGTGCGTACGTAAGTTTACCTATTATGTATGTTCGGGGAGTTAATTTGTTCTTTATTTGTGTAAAATAAGAAAGATATTTCGGATCTACATAGATTCAGATGTCCTTGATTGGACTTTAGTAATCGGTTGCAAAATATATACCGATATCCGTCAGGTACAAATCATTTGAATTGAAATGCTTTCGTTTTGTTACTTTTGTGAATCTTTTGAATATTTACCTATTTTGATCGAAAGCATTTAAGCAATAGCCTGGTGGTACTTTAGATACATGGCGAATATCATCATTTAATGTAAATGAATGAATAAAAATTGGTGCTTCCGACTGGTTATACAGCCATACGCCATCGGCTTCCTGGCTAAGGGTAATACCTAAAAAAGAATGAAAGAATTTGAAGTTAATTTCAAAAATAGTTGTTACACCGCAAGCGGTTGTTTCCTGACATACCTAAACCAATTTTTTGTCTCGTCTTTTGCACCGAACTTGGACTAGCGGCGCCTTTTTTGTCATTCTCCTCAGCCAATTTCTTTAAGCACATTCCATCGCTCCCTTCATTATATATGTTAATATACGACTCTTTGGCATCATATCGTTCACCGACACGATTCGATAGTTCCCAGTAGGCGATTCGACACCAAGTTAAAGGCGACATTGCTCGGTCTAGAATGAAAAGAACATTAAGAATATTATTACACCGGTCTAAATGGGCAGCATTTAAGCGTGTTGCATTATGTGGGTGGTGAATGTTGTATTTTGAGCACACCTCCTTACAAATGATGAGGCGTTTTCTGTTGTGGCAACATCATCATTCGGATTTAGCACAGAGAGACAGGCGAAAGGTATAAAATGAGTTGCTTGTGATACTTAAAACCGTACATATACTATAATTAATTTTTATAATATGCGCTCATTTATTGTTCAGTTTTGAGGCAAGCAGTGTGCACTTCTATGAAATTAATATTTTTTAACGACTTTTTCATAAATTTTTAGGGGATTATGTGTTAGGCAAAGTAGCCCATGATTTTCAAGTAGTATTGTAGAATCGTTGAGCACATATGGGGGACGGATCGATGCTTGCTAAATGGATCATTAACATCCTTACACAGAATGGGACTGATAAACTTGCTGACGTAGATTTTCAATTGTTAGAAATTACTGTAGATAGATTTGATTGTAATTTAAACGTTATCAAGTACAACCTTTCAAGATTATTTATTTATTTATTGTAACAAAAATATAGAGGGAATTACTTGGGAACGATTAGAGATTTAATCCGGTCCATGCCTATTTTGACAAGTCTCTCCACCGGTATCCGGTCCTTATCCGAGACTTGTTAAATTGTCCATAATAATTTGTTTTTCCGGGCAAGGTTATTAGCCTTGCGCCAACTGTTCTCGGGATGTCGCTGCATGCATTGGTTCACCATTTGGCGGGTTCCAAAATAGCTATCTACGAGGGGGCTTTTGGCGGTTTTGATTGGTCAAAGTCACTGCGGAAAGATGCTGCAGTGTTCCGCCGAACACTGGTTACCATGGAAGACAAATACACCAACGGAGTGGAGACAGGGTCAAATGAAATCACAGAATGCTTTTCTTTAATACTCTTATTTATTTTTCGTTTAATTTTATAGTTAGGTAATTTTTACAATTCAGTTTTTAAGTACACATTTGGTTCGTTCCACCACCTTTTAATTCACTTATTATTTAGGATGTCCAATTGATTAACTTAGTTTAAGCTGCCTTTAATAAAACGGCGCAGGTATTTCTCGCCACAAACGTTTTGTTCCGTCGGATTCCTTTAAATTCGCCACTATGACACTAAAATATTGTTACTCGTACATACGGTCTATGGGTTTTCAAAACAACATCCGATTCTAAAAATATGTATCTTTTGCGCGGTTGTCTCACAAGAGAACTCAAAACTTAATTCACTTGATCGCGTCTTAAAAACACTGTGCCAAAAATCCGCTTCTCAAAGTCGACCTCCTCGATTAGGGATCCTCTTCGTTCGACTATCTTTTTTAGACTAAATTCCAATTCCCCATCGGCAAGGGAAATCTTCCCAGCGCATCTCTGCACAGAACTTCCCATCATATCTGCTAACAGACTTTTCCAGCGCAGTCGTTTTTGGGACTCGTTCATTTCATGGGGCACTCACTTATCGAGGTTCTTTATCTTTCCTATGAGAGAAAGGGGTCGACTTATTGTCATTGTGGATACTCCCATGCTTTGTGCAATCTCCCACGCCGATTTCGTTGGGTCCACATCCACCATTGCTCTTAAAACATCGTCGTCAACTAACGTTTTCAACTTCCCACGTGGTTCATTTTCGAGGCTGAAATCTCCCGAACGGAACTTTTCAAACCAACGTCGTATAACGCGTTCGTTTACCGCTACACCCCCAAATGTGTCATTAATGTTTTTCATTGCCAATGTCGCATTATGTCCCATTTTAGATTCATAAAGGAAGAGGGTTCGAATTTGAACTTGAGCATGGTAAACAATTCCTAGAAAAGAAATAACTGTACTTGTAACGAACCCTTAGATTCTCACACGTCAATCACACGTACCACTTTACTTTATAAAAAAAGAAAATTTAACGTTCTGGCACAGATGTTCACCCGAGAACTTGTTATTTCCGCCTGATCTTCGGATCGGACATTTGCTGCGGTACAACACAATAGTCAGGAACCTCCTTACCGACATAGCTACTGAGCTGGGATAATCAAAATAATAGTAATAAACCTAGGCTCCTCGATAGTATAGTGGTTAGTATACCCGCCTGTCACCCGGGAGACATTTGACACCGTTTTCGCTCCGTTGTGTAGTTTTTTCTTGTGAACAGTGTTCGGCGGAACACTCCAACATCAGTCAGCTATAAATATTCGGCAATCAATAAAAATCCGCCAAACTACCATATCGGTAAGTCGACTGCGGTACTATTTTTATAAACGATAGCGGAAAAGACCAATACTCTGCTGTTGGCAAACATCAAAAAGCGGTAAAATCGGGGTCTAGGAGTACTGGAGGTCCGGATCGCGAGACTGATGCAAACAACATGTAAGGATAAATATAACCGTGCACTAAATTTCAATGGAAGAACTACAGGATTTTGCATATTAAAGGAATTAAGTGATTACAAAGCACTATCACTGTCTTATTGTAAACTAACATTCCACAGTTAACACATTTATGATTTTTAACAGCTAAATAATATAGTCAATTTCAAGAACAATAATTGGATTACCTTATACAGGGTGGGGCAAAATTAATCACCCTATTGGAAGATGTTATAATTTTTGCAAATGGCGTCGTACGTCAAACATATTTGAGATTTGTGAACTAGATATCAAGGCACCTCAATAGTATAGTGGTTAGTATACCTGTCACGCGGGAGACCGGGGTTCGATTCCCCGTCGGGGAGCCTCTGGCGCAAGACTAATGACATTGCCCGGAAAAAAGATACCATTATGGAAAATTTAACAGTCCTCAGGACTTGATAAATAAGGCCAAGACCGGTTCCCGGGTGTAGTGCCGATGAATTTGATGAACTAGATAGCAGCAGAATACAAACAGACGAGCAATGGAGGGCATGTGAATTACTGTCAAGCCATCATTAATCTCAACAACGAAGAGGACGATTTTGTGTGGAAAATCATCGTGAGCGACAAGGCGCATTTCCACTTAAGGGTACATTCTCATCAGTTGGGTCAAATTTTGGTCAACATTTTTTTTTGCGGAATTCCATAGCTATAACTGTCTAGAATATCATGTTAAAAGGAAAAATCGTAACGGTTAAAAATGTATGAGCCTCCGAGCCTCCAAATGCATACGAGTATGCTTGCACTCGTGACGCTAACCGCATAAAAGACGCCGGAGCGGTTAACGACGATTCAATCAATCGAGGCGAGAATGGCCAGAAAAAATGATAAATTGCAGGAGCAAATCGATTTTGAAGAAGTCGAAGGATTGTTGTATGGCCCTGGAATAGCTGACTAGCGGTAAATATCAAAATATAAACATTTATGTCGAAATAACTACACTTAAAACTTTAAACGCATTTTCTGGAAAACAACGTTTTTCGAGCTGGTGACTGTGATAACTCAGTCTATTTTCAACGTATCTTAATGTTTTTTTTAATACACTTAATTGAACTCTATCGCATGAACCATAATTATGCCGATACGTTGTAAATTGATTTTTTTATAAACAAAAAAAAAAGAACGAAAACATTCATTAAAACCTCACATAAATTTCAAAACGTCGCCATTTTGTTATTTTTGGATAGATTTCATTTTTCGTGGTTCATGCCATAACCACACTCATACTAAACAAGTAAACTTTTTCGATTTTTTGTTTCAGATAAATCTTATGACCTGTAGGACAGTCGCCATCGAGGTCCTTTATTTCGCAGCGGTCTACGGCGCAACGTGTCCCTACCTCGGGGTTATCTTAAAGGTGTAATATATATACCTGAAAAATCGCGTGTCTAGATTTATTACTTTCCTCAACAAAAAAAAAAAACATGAAAATAGCCTATTTTTCGGCCTTACTGATGAGAATGTACCCTTAAGCGGTTACGTCAATACGCAAAATCTTCGTTTCTGGGACACTGAACATCCACATGTATGTACGAAGAGCCATTACATCCACTTAAAGCCACTGTGTAGTGCGGCGTTCACGCGGGAGGAGTGATTAGGCCGTATTTTTGGAGGATGCCATCGGCAATATGGTCGCTATTACTGGCGAACGCTACAGGGCCATGATAAACGATTTCTTACTGCCAGAATTGAATGAGCGGGGCTTGGTGAGCATGTGGTTTCAACAAGACGGTACAACCACACGCACAGCACGAGCCACAATGGATATTGTGAAGGAAGCGTTTCCTGGTCGCTTTTACTCCCGTTTTGGCTGTTTGGCATGGCCAACAAGATCGCCCAATTTAACCATCCCAGACTTTTTTCTTTGGGGCTACTTGGAAGTCGCGGGTTTATGCGAACAAGCCTCAGACCATCGCAGCCCTTAAGGAGAATATTCGATAGGAATGCGAACAGTTATCACCGGATATCTTGCGGAGAGGCATGGAAAATGCCATAAAACGGGTACAAATGTGTATCAACACTGGCGGCAGCCACTTGACGGATATAATGTTTTCCACTTAACAGAAAAAATTATAAAGGTCCAAATAAAGATTTCCATCACTCAAAATCAATCTTTTTTATTTAGTAAAAAAGTAATTCAAAAACAAAATTGGATGATTAATCTTGCGCCACCCTATACTAGAACATTATAAGTAATATTGAACCTCAATACGAGGTTTTTCTTTGTATACACAATTTAAAAAAAAAAAGCATTTTCGCTTTTATTTAAAAAATGTCCAAGAAGTCAAACATCATAAATTGTGTCCCATATTAGACATTGTAGAAAGTGTTGAAAGACAAATGATAAAAACATTCATAGCCACTTAAAATATAATGTTAAAATTTGACTGCCTGACAAAACACGGTCATATAAAATATATTACACCCAAAGATTTCATGATCAACTTCATGAGTAATTTCAATTTATTCTGCGAATTCGTTGAACATTTTCCATAGTGTGTTTTGTTTTAAAAAGAACTGATCAAGACTACAGACTTGATAAACCGACGCCGTCTGTCTAATTGTATTCAAATTTTTAATAATTCATTTTAATTTTAAGCAACGTCCAAAGTAAATCATATTTTCCGAACGATCCCCAAAAAATAAGTCGACGCCATATACAAGAATACACGGCGGCGTCGCCTCGTGTGATCTCCAACTAGGTGATTGTGTGCAGAATTTCGTTTTTATCCGCAACCATTTTTTTTCTCGTGTTTATTTTTTGATTTTAAACACAAATGTTAAGAAGGTTGTACATGTAAATTCTCTTGTCGCTACCATATTCAACTATTTTCCCCCCCATTTACGTAATTAAGTGGCGCCAAGCGAACATGTATTTGCTATTTAAGTGCAACTAAACATTCAACAAAAATCTATTTGTAAAGGCGCGATAAAGTAACGAAACGCGCAATGGGAAATTGTTTTTATGTATTTTCTGTCGCTTGTTTTTTTCTCTTGCTGTTGCTGTGCTTTTAATTTATTGCATTGTCCATGTCACTTTTCAATAACTAAACAAATAATTTTTCTTTAAAATGTACTTTAGAAATTCAGCAACAGAGTGAAATTGAGAGACGTCGTCACGGAAATAAAATTGTTTTGAACTTGACGATGGAGGCCAATAAAAAAAAAAAAATTAGAGTGTTGAAGACCGAAATATACGATGCCAAAATGTGACAATAAATAAAAAAGGAAGAAAAGTATATATGTATGTATTAACATATGTTTATATATAAATAATGACATGAAATAAAATAAGTCTCGATGGGATGACATGAAAACCAAGCACAATTTATAAAAATAAACATAAAAAATGGATGGGGATAAAAACAAATAAAAATAACATTTCGCCACCAACGTATTCGCAAATTAGATTAAAAATACGTGATCTCAATCGCTAAATATAAAGATGATGCTTATGAAATGATAAGTGTATTATCTGCAGCCATATAACTGCAGGGGGCAAGGATAGTTAGATAAAAAAAAATTGAGTCAGTGACTAAATATTGGTGACAAATGAAACAATTTTCTTATCATAGCGCGTAGATTATTTATCAGTTCATTACGTCTTTGAAAAAGTTTTGAAAATTTACTCCTAAAAATGAAGCAGCAAATAATCCATTCGCAACAATTGTTCAAGGTCACTTGGATTAATTGTTTATGATATTGTTGTGTGAAAAAAAAATTATGTGATGCTGAGATAAAATCACTAATATTTCAAGGTTGCGGTGTTGCCAGATGTGCAATCTTATGATATGATGTTTTGTTTTACATCTGACAATTTCAACCGTAACTTCCTGTGGGGTCATCATTTATAAATCGCTGAGACTCCTTTGCAGTCATAATATCAATATTTGTTAATATGCAATTTTGAATGTATGTCTATCCATTGCATGTACACTTGTTAACACAATTAATTTCGAAAATATCATTTCTGTAAACAAACTGCTTTCAATTGATGTGTACATCCGAAAACTGCATTTTCTATTTCAAATTTTACCAGATAGGAGTGGAGATACATCAGAGAAATAATGATTGATTATTTTTTCCTTTTTTAAACAATGAATTTTATTCTTTTTACACATCCTGGTTGTCACCTTCAAAATCATGCGTAAAAACAGTGACAGAAAATTACAGTCGAAATCTAGATGAAGTTACTACTATCTAGGATATGCTGACAGCGATCCCCATAGAGTTCTCTGCACTGAACTGCACTGATCCCAAAGGAAGTCGTAAAGAGCTTAAGAAGGAAATGAAATGGCACACAAATTGCCATGATCAGCTTATCAAGAGAAAAGGCTAATATCTTATTCTTATATGGTTACTGCGGATCGAATGAGTAAGATGCAGACTACAGGAACACATCACACCCATACGATGCTTCAGATGCTGGCTATACTATACATGTGGTGAATTCGGAAGAACATCTGTGGGGGTGTAATATTGTGCCAATACAGGGGCACGGGTTCTCTATCACCCACCAACGATTTCTTCTCAATTATTGTCACAAAAAATTCCAACACCAAAGGGACAGAAATGAAATGCACTGGTGTAGTTTAATTAGTTTTATAGTTCTTTATTGTTCATTCAATGATTCCATATGCACAAATAAATTGATAAAATTTAACTGCTTTCTTGAAGATAATTAAACCGGGTGTTCGTGGCAAATATGTAATTGCAAACAGTCTATTTTGATAGGCAACGCGTTTCTCTTTCTCAATTGACTAACGGGACACTACGTTCGTCTGACAACACTTCTCTTAGGTTCTGACTCGAGCGTGTGCACCAGCAGGCACACGCTACGGTAGTTGAATAACGACCGACTGAAAAAGGGATGAAGCTGGGTAATTAAATGTTTGCACACCGGACAACCAATAGAGAACATCTTAACGCTTCTGCTCTCCCATGTGCCACGCCCGTCGAGATGTGGTGAACACTTCGGTTAATTCGATAGTCGACGAACATGGGAGAATGAGAGAACAGAAACACAATGTACTATGATCTCGGGGTGGGTTTGGTTGTGTGTGCAACCATATCAATGCAACTTTGAGGGTAGTACACTGACCCAATTCGATGAATGTGGTGACCTCAGCGTGCATTGACCTGTAAGGAGATAGAATTGTGGAGGAGAGTAAAATGTAGCTGGTGCTATTCACCTACGAAAAGAGATCATTGATCCCCAGCGAATGGAGTGTCTGGAGAAAGTGAACAGGACGCCGAATTGGCTAGGGAAATCTGATCATGGGAACTAAATTAAATGCTTTGATAATTTCCCCAGCGGTTGCATGATTGTGATTCTAAATCAGTACACATTTCCATTTCCGTAAAACCCTCTAACCCAATATCCCATTTTGAAATACTTACCCTTATTAAATCATAATCCATTTCCTATTCATTTCCTATTCATTCAATTCCCAAAACCCAATTCCTTTTAAAGCACAAAAATCGGGTTTGTGGTTCGCCAACGAACAAACACCTGTAGACAAATTCCGATGCGCCACAGTGTAAAAAGGCGGCGCATTTTGGTTTCGCGCCAGTTAGTGATCGACCACCACACAGTCGAAAACTAAATAAACGAATTACAAAAACAAAGATCTTTTCAGTTCGGTTTCGGAGGTAAAGTATAAAAACACCATAAAAATAAATATTGTTGAGTACCGGTATAATAACCGGTATACCAACAATTATGCAACCGCGTCGTTTGATCAGACTATGCCGTTGCTAACCGACATGATGCGATTTCCGGTGGAAATCTCATGGGTTAGCGAAATGGGGTTGCCGTATGGCGAAAAGATAGCTAAACTCAATTATGCATTATCTGCATAGGATAATGAGTTTAGCTATGCGTCCGTTTAACATGATTTACAGGTGGAATATCTTATAAGGGGAATAAGGGTAGAAATGACGCGCTGAAAGCGGTCGAAATAAGGTATGAAATTGTGGGTTGGTTCTCCATGTGGTATAGAGAACCCCCACACATCGCTAGGACATCCGTCTGAAATGCGGAGGAAAAGGCCTCAAGGCGAGGAGCTGTCAAGCATAAACCAATCGAATGTTCTGCGGATCGGGATATGAAGGCAGTAACGTACACTCAATAGGAAGTTACAAATGTCGAGCATTTAAGAACGCGGTGGTTAATCTTCTGTATAAAAATGGACAGGTTTAATTGTATACAAGTTAATTTAAACCACTGTGAAGTCGCCCAAGATGTTCTTTCCTCATCAACGAGCAGTATCGGATGACTTGCACTAGCGCAAATACCTAGGAACAAGACAACAGCGGAACAGAAGCCATCTGGATAACCAGAAACTCCCCCATAGAACACAAAATTGACCAGCGGCAGGAAAGATTCAGACATTCATTTCTATTGTTACGCCCCACCAGGGTGGGAAATAGAAGAACTAAAATGTTTTGTGGACCGGGTAACCGAAGAACCTAGAGCTAAGAGTCCCCTTATCATTGCTGGAGATTTCAATGCATGGGGAATGGAATGGCGAAGCACTAGGCCCAATAGTAGAGACCAGGCACTGCTCGAAGCCCTTACAGTCCTAGAAGTAGTCCTGCTAAATGACGGTGTTGAGGACATCCTTATAACCAAGGGTGGCCCGATCCAAAATCGATAGACCAGTTTTATGTTGGCAAGAAATTCGGAGTGGTGTGCTTTGGAAATCTTCACCCATACTGACTACCAAGCCGTTATGTATCAAATACTATCATCAATATCAATATCAAATGCTTGGTGAGTAACTCCTAAATGTTCTATAAGCTCTTCTTGAGTTCGACATGACCACACAGGGGTTTTGTCACAAGTAGATTGCCGAAGAAAGCCAGGAAAATGGTAGGAAAGAAAAGGACCGCGACGCAGAGCTGTTCGATTATATGCCAGAAGACTGAATCAAACAATTCGAGTCCGATGCGAAAAGGCACGCTAAAAAAATCACGGAGTGGCTGACTAAAGTGTGTGATAATTCGATGCTGCGACAAAGACAAAGAGCATAGTGCGAAGGGAGTGCAACAGGTTACGATGCTCCCAACAAAGAGCAAGAAACCTTAATAGCTGGCCACAGCTAGATGCCGAATTCGTCGAGCCAATCTCATCGACTTCAATGCAGCGAAGACACAGTATACGACATTCACAAAGAAAAGTGGATCATCGATTCCAGAGCTGATAATGAATGGCCAGGCCCTCGAATCTGGAGAAAGCATGAAATTGGTCGGCGTCAAGGCATGTGGGAATGTACAAGGTGAAGATAGCAGCACCCGTCAATAAAAGCTAGTAAATGTAGTTGTGCATCTTTTGACAGTTACTCACCAAAATTTCAGCCATTTTGAATGCGTAGTTTTTATTTGACAGCCGTTTGAGTGAGTCGATGTGAGTGTTTTTGTGAAACTGGACAAAATTGAGTATCGAGCTGTGATTAAACTTTTGTTTTTGAAAGACAATACGCCTACGCAAATCAAAAAAGAGTTGGACTCTATGTATGTGGACTCTGCACCATCATTTACCACAGTGAAATTTTAGGTAGGTTAATTTAAACGTGGCCGTGTGAGCTTGGGAGACGATGAACGTTCGGGACGTCCAAAAACTGCAACAACTGACGATAACATCGTTAAAGTTCACCAAATGGTGCTAGACGGCCGCCGAATTAAAGTGCGAGAGATAGCAGAGGCTATGAAGATGTCCACAGATCGTGTTTGTCACATATTAAATCCAGATTTAGGCATGAGAAAGCTGTCCGCGCGTTCGGTGCCGCGTTTGCTCACGTTAGACCAAAAACGTGTTCGAATGAACATTTCCAACGCTCTGTTGGCGCAGTTTAGGCGCAATAAATCCGTGTTTTGGCGCCGATTAATTACTGTCGATGAAACTTGGATCCACCATTAACGCCCGACACAAAAATACAGTCAAAACAGTGGACTGCAGGGGGGAATCGGCTAAAAAAAAAAGCAAAAACTGTTGGTCCGGGAAAGTGATGGCGACCGTTTTTTGGGATAGTCATGGAGTTATCTTAATCGATTATCTTCAAAAAGGAAAAACCGTAACAGGAGTTTACTACACAACTCTACTTGAACAACTCAAGGCAGAAATTGCTGAAAAACGGCCACATTTGCAGAAAAAGAAAATCCTGTCTCACCAAGACAAGGCGCCTTCTCACACCTCAACGGTTGCCATGTCGAAAATCGACGAATTATGGTTTGAACTGCTTGACCGCCCGCCTTACTCACCGGATCTAGCCCCAAGCGACTTCTTTTTGTTCCCTAATCTAAAAATTGCGATCGGAGGATAGAGATTTTCGTCAAATGAGGAGGCAATCACCTTCGTGAACAGTTATTTTGCAGAGAAAAACCCCGAGTACTATTTGGACGGATTAGAGAGATGGGAGCGTCGCTGGGAGAAGTGTGTCGAGTTACAAGGAGACTATGTAGAAAATTAAAAATAAAACTTATGAAAAAATGTCTTGTATCTTTGTTTGGGCGCAAGGCTAATAACCTTGCCCGTAAAAATAAATTATTATGGCAAATTTAACAAGCTACGAGACTTGCTAAATAAGGCCAAGACCGGAGGGCAAACAATTCATTCGCTTCTCTTGCATCCTCTGACTCTGAGGATGAAGAAGAGGAGATAAGTGAATTGGAGGCGAAACTTTCGATGGCAAGAGCTCGATTAGAAGAGAGACCCCGAAAGAAAAAAATAGCAGCTCTCGAACAGGAAAAAAACATCCAACAACAACGAATGCCGAAGCCAAATGTCGGCCAACAGCAACAGCAATATCAACACCAACAGCAACAGCAACAGCAACATCAACATCACGGTTGTAGTGCCGATGATGATGACGATCTTTGTTAGGTCGGAAACTTTTCGGCCCACACTCCTATCATAGCATAAACACAAGTCGAGCGTCGCCAGGTCAGCCTAAGGAAAACTGAACTATCTTTTTAGAGCCAAGAAATATTATACTCCGGCCCAACTTCTTCTCCTATATAAATGCCAAATTAGACCCGCGCTCGAATATTGCTCTCGTTTGGAGCTCGGCTCCTAAACATACCCTCGACATACTTGAGAGCATACAGAGACGAGCCATCCGCCTGATCGGGGACTTGGCGCTGACGTCGGGACTACAGTCGCTATCACATCGAAGGTGTTTTACAGATATTATCACGGGTACTATTCTTCAGAGATTCGTGGTATTGTTCCACGCAATTCGGCTTATATGCGCTCCACAAGACAATCCGACGGACCGCACCCGTTTGTGGTTCATCTCCCGGAGACGCGGACATCCCTGCATCAGAACTCGTTCCGTTATAGAGGGGTTGAGCTGTGGAACTCTCTTCTCGCGCGAGTGTTCCCGGACCGTTACAACCTGCGGCTGTTCAAAAGGAACTACAACAGTTCTCTGGTGGCATATCGAGGCGCCAAAAAAAAAAAATATATATATATATATATATACCATATATATATATAATAATTTCCGACTATTGAAGTAGGTGCAATCCCTTGATCGAATTTCTGTAACATATTCTGTGTTGCCAACCCCTTAACCAATGAAAGAAATCCCAATTTTGCTTGGGAATTATTTACAAACTTATCGAGTTATTGCCAGACTTGCTTGAGCTTAAAACTGAAGAGGTTAGCAGTGTCGACAGTGCTGATGTAGTATCCAGGGCAAAACAACATGGATTCACATCAAAACACTTTCCTAATTTTCATTCTGTGCTCATATTTCAATTTCTACATTAAGTACAGGAAATGGTGAAGGTATTTCACACAGAACTTAACTATAATAGTGAAGTTTCCGGTCTCGAAGGCGACTACCGTTCTTCAAAGTGGTTCGTGGCATAAAAATGGATAGCGCTTAAATCCATATTCATGAGCCGAACATTTTTTTAACATATGTTAACATTTCGGACGTAACGTATTAATAAAATCTGTTCATTCATCCTTGAGCGGCACAAATTACGAAATACTCGGGAATGGAAATGTAGAACAACTAAACGATTTCGGATCGTTTATTCGAGATTCCACAGATCGATGAAATGTTTTTGCATTAAATAATGTGCAGTCGGAAACCTTCTCAAACGCTTTTTTTTGTTTGTTCCTTCTTCTGACCACACTAATATTCAAGAAGATACGCACACGTCGAATCTGTCTCTCGTCTGGAATCCCCATTAGTATGCTAAAATCTTAAAGATTCGAATCTCACGGACTCGAGTTTGCCATCGGGATTAGCATAATCTATCGTCGTCTTCCTTTTAGTTGTTTGTTTTTAGGTTTTTTTGGGTTACTGTTAGTGTTTTTTTTTTTAATTTACTGATTTGATGAATGGCAAAGACTTGAATGACGCCTCCGAAAGAATTGAACGTATTTCAATCGCCGCGCTACAACTTGAATGAAACGCAATTCACAATGGGGGTACCACAGTAACATATTGGCATCAATAACCTGAAGATGTTGGAGGGCCGAAAGTACCCCGACGTTAGAATGGATGGTGAAAGCTGTGTTGATAAGAAAATGCTTAAATTTGCCCATAATGTCTCTGTAAATGATTCTTAAATCAACCATTGTTTTTTTTTTCATTTTCGTGATTCGAAAACTTGTGGAACTTTTAAATCAGGTTTGACGAGGCGTGGGTGTATGTGTGCGACGATTGAATCGAGTGGCGATGAAGAGGAGGAGAGTTAAATCCAAGTAATAAATGTTTCTGATGTTTCTTTGTTTTTTTTAAATAAATATTGTAAATTTTCATTGAAAAAAAGATCTGAACATATAACCATTGATTGGAATTGGTTTTTATTTTTTAAATCTCTGTTCACGTTTCGAGCACAAAAAAACCTCCTCATTAAAACTAAAATAAATTAAGTTTGTTTTAATGAATGAAACGCAAAAAAGTCATCACATTTCAAGATATTAAAATTTATGGAAACTCATATAATAATACAACTCGTCAATTCATACTAAACGAAGAATATTATTGGAATTCTTTACTAGATATAATTGTGTATACATATATGTATAAAAATTGTATAAATGGAATAAACAAAAAGGGGGAAAAAGCCTCACCACCAAGTTAACCATTTAAGTGATAAAAATACAAATGAATTTGCCATAAAATTTTATCGAGCACGCCCGTGTTAAAGCTGTAGGTAAATTATTTGAAACTGGCGCCAGTGCGCTTGTCACGTCCACTTTTTATGGGTTGGAATTTTATACAGTAATTGAAAGCAGTATCTCGAAGTTGTATTATACATCATTGAAGTATTGTTTGCCATTCCATTTTAAAACACTTTATTTACCGATGGTGAGTCAATGTGAATAATTGGTGTAAAGATATAATACGGTAGATAGACTAGCAGATTCGTGGCAAGTAATTTCACCATTGACACATAAGACAGAATTGAATAAATACAAAAAAGGTTTTTTTAGCACTTATTAATCAGTATAATATTACTTCTAATTAAATGTTATAATCTTAATAATAGGTTAGGGGCTTAATAAACCCCTTGTTTTATGACTAGATGGCTGTAGCAATATCTCGTAAAAGATTGATCCAACAAATTCAGATTGATGCTCGGAAGAAAAGCAACATTTCATGTTAAAACAGAAATTCCTTGACTGTTTTTTAATTGCTCGCTTCAGTTGTCAGTTATAACACAATATAGTGGGTTGATTAATATTTTACAATTTGACCAACATGGTGGTCGAAATTATTATTGGTGGTTATGACCCCCGACATTGACAGACGACTATGTGCAATTTTGGTTTTATCCATACAATCTCGTTATTTTCGATGTTAAATATGCTTTTCGCAGGTTTAGGACCATTGTCGAAAAAGTCCGTAAAATCATGGAAATGATCAAAGTAGACACACACGTTAGCAACTGTAGCCCTGGAACTAAGGATTGACAACGAAATTGTTTTATAACATCGTAAGATCGGTTTAAAAAGACATTCGACGATTAGGTACTACACGAATTGGTACAAGAAGGCACAATGGGATGAATCTCCATTGACGAGGCTTTAGCCAACCGATCAATGTATTTCTTCCACAGATGATGGCTGGGGATGAGAAATGAAGAGAAGAACTTACGTCAAAATTGTGCGAAAACATTTGTGATCAAAAAGTGGTTAAGCGGCTCAAACGGTGGCCAACCAGGACTAAAAGATTAATAAGAATTTGCTGTGCATTTGGTAGAAAAAAAAAAATCTATTATGAGTTCGTACCATATGACCAAACACTAAATTTGGACCTTTGCTGTCGACAATTGGACAATTTCAAGATAGAATAGCCAGAATTGATCAACAAGAAGGGGGCGGTGTTTGATCACTAGGCCATGCAACACACGCCCATAAGAACTTACAGGAAATGACGGCTTGTGTTAAGATTACGTTGTGAATATTAATTTTAAATGTATCCTTCCACTATTGTTATTTGATAAATTCCGTCAAAAAAGTACCGGGAATTATTATCGTTCAGTTTAACAACCAGCAAAATGACAGAACGCCCTCAAACTTCACGGCAGGATAGAGGACAGTTGTGTCAACTTAGCGACAAAAAGAATTCTGACAATCCCTTTAGATTAGTTAGTCCCCCACCCCCATCCGCATGCCTTAGTTTTTAAGGTAGTTCGTAAGTCTGTTTATAAGTTTATATGTTTATACGTCTTGTACTAAACGAAATAAAATGAGGGTTCTGTCCTCTATTCATTCATTTGTTGTAGCCTTTCTCTCAGGGAGCGTGTCTCTTTGTCCTTAAAACGACGAGGGATCTCTTTAATAGACCGCTCCTGAGAGGGCTCGTTGCGGTCGCGACCGTGCTTCCGGGGTTTCCGGGAAGTGTGACGACCGATTGCTGAATGAAAGAGACCCGATATTCGGCCGAATCCAATAAAACGCAGGTATTTGAATTTAAAACTATTTTTATTAATTCCAATTTTTAATTTATGTGATTGGCGTTCTTAAACATCGGACGCCAACCTAAGGACTGATCCTCGAATCAAAAAAACAAAAAATGGGGTGGCGAGAAGCCGACTTTAGGGAGACAAGGACAAATGTGTCCTACATCTTGTGTCTGGCTTGCGATAACCAGAATCACACACATCCGTGAGGATGTTGGGCTCGGTCTCAAGATATCTGAAAAGAAAGGGGAAGGGGGTATCTAAGGATAGTGTGGACAGGGTTAGTTCAATTGTTCTTTAACTACTTGGATGGGGGGACGGTGGGAAAGAAATCATACAAGACCGGTGGGACTTGGGTGCGGTAGTAAACACACATCACGTCTTTGGCGTCTGATAATCTGCGCTTTGGTCGGTGTGTATGCGTGTGTGTTTGTGCTGTCTTGTACTGTGTGTGCGTGTTTGTAGTGTGTCAGCAGTAGACCCTATGGGATGGTCCAGGAATCCTCCATTATAAAGGAGAATGCTGTTGGGAAGGGAGCTTTCTTCAGTTTTGTACTGAAGAAGAAATTGTGGTGGTCTGATCCGAAGAGATCGAAAGAGGGAGGGGTAAAGAATGCAGGACTCCCATACAAGTGGGGTCTCGTTGTTCTGAATGCTTTCGAGGTACTTGTATGATAATTGTAGCAAGTACTTGTTGATAGGGATAATGGAGGCACCTTCGTATAGGTGAGAGTTCGGCTAATGGCGACCGTCAGGCCTTCTAAAGTGGTTGATCCTCAAATCTGAAATTCATCACCCTTTTATACAAATCTTCATTATGATTTGTTTGTGAGAAACTGGAGAAAAGGAATGGGATATCTATTTTTAAAATGTACACATCTGGCTACAATCCAGATGGAGATAAGGATTTTAGAATTGTGTGTATGGGAACGAAATGAATATCTTTTAATATGGGTGTTTTTGCAAATGAAGATATGCATTGTGGTGTTTGGTTTTTATGAAGGATTTGATATTTGAACATTGGATCGTTAGTTTGGGGATATGGAGGCATGATATAGTAGGTGGGTAGAAATGTATGTGGGACGAAAATGGTAGG
The DNA here is from genome assembly GCA_963931805.1 of Microdon myrmicae. NCBI lineage: Eukaryota > Metazoa > Arthropoda > Insecta > Diptera > Syrphidae > Microdon > Microdon myrmicae. The sequence goes on from OZ007499.1 coordinate 118,383,024, forward strand.
GCTTCTTGGAGCCCTACACATTCATTCATTATCAATTCCCGGACATTTTTTGACAGAGTGTGAACCGTACGATTGATGTAGGGGTTAATAAAAAGAAAATATGGTATATTTCTGTTATGGAATTTTCAGTTTCAAAAATGCATCTCGTACCTATTGGCCCGACTTCGAAAATATCGACAAAATCATTGAAATGGTCGAAATAGACCAGCACGAGAACAGTCGTCACATCGCCTAAGAATTGAAGAATAACCAAAAAAAAAAAAATCATTTGCATAAACCTGGGTTTAAGCAGACCCTCGATGCTTGGAGTGTCAGTCGAATTGGCGCAGAAAAATCATGACGGATCGAATTTCCTTGACAAGCCTTGGCCAAACAAAACAGATTCGCTTCTTAATCCGATGGTGACTGCGGATGGGCAATGAGTCATATGTAGTGATCCTAAATCACTACTCTCTCCCACGTACCTATAATCCCAATCCACGTGAATCATATGAGCGACAGGTTAAACCAAAAGTTAGTTTGCCGCACATTGATTCAATTCCCGAATACCTTACCCTTACTCATAATTCCAATTGAATCATATGCGCGATAGATTTAAACCACAAGTTAATTTGTTGCGCATTGATTCAATTTCCAAGTACCTTACATCCCGATCCAATTGAATCATATGCGCGACAAAATTAAACGAAAGTCCATTTGTCGTGCATTGATTCAATTCCTTATAATTTGAAATTATGAAATGCGTAATACTAAATGCATTTCATGATTTCTCCTTCCGGGAATTAGTTCAGATAGAGTTCGTGTACACTTCCGGGAATCCTATTCCAATTGAAGCACACACAATTTTGTTTGGGCTTCTTGGAATTTTTAAGTAATATTTTTAACAAATCTCTGTTGCCACAGAGTATAAAAGGCGAGTGCATTTTGGATTCGAGATCAGTCATCAGTCATCAGCATCAGAGTATCAGTCCATCAGTGTCAGTGAATAACGATATTCAACAATATTCAGTGGTGTTTGTGCTCAGTAACAAAAAAAAAAAAAAAAAAAAAAAAAAAAAACACAAAACAGGATAAAACCCAAGGAGACAGGGAGTATTTGTTACAATTTAGATTATAATCTACTTTTCCTTGATTTACATCTTAATTTCAATTTCATTACATTTCATATTCTTTTCTTTTCATTTAAATTTCTATTGCTTTTCTTCTCACTGAAATCTCATTTTTCTTATTTATATTGTCCAAATATCTTTCTTCCTCTAACATAACTTTTATAATTTATATAGCAACTTTTTATATTTCGGACTTGCGTTGAATTTAGGTTCCGTCGGGCTGTTTTCTTTTTCCCATCTTCTTTCCGTTGTTTTTCTGCATTCCTACTTGTTTTATTCAGCTAGTCCTATCAGGCTGTTTCTCGCGCTCTGAGATCTCCGGTGTCCATCACTTTTCTTTCATTTATCCCTCGTAAAATGGACCTCTCTTCTCCTCAGAGCTTGGGGCATCAACCCAATCAGGATTTGATGACTCTTCTTGAGGGATTGAGAAGCGAACTCGCGACCGCGGTAGCCAGGATCGCTGCTCTCGAGAGGGAGAACGCAGCATTAAAAGCTACTTCACCCCCGACCCCCTCCAACAAAAACCTGGAAACCCGTCATTCACAGGTCGAACCTGAAATGATAAGCCTCGACAGTGACTTTGATGTCTCTGCCGACGAGAATGGTCTCTATGTCCCTACTCTTAATACTTGCCGCTCCACGCCCACCTCTATCCGCGCGGAAAAGCGGAAAACACCTCGACCCAAGCTGAACTGCGAGGGAGCTCCCTCCAGTAAACGTGTTGCCACCGGCTGTACGCCAATAATAGCCACAGCTTCGGCTAATGAAATCGTGGCAAACCTCTCGGTACACCCCACTGCACAAAAAGTCGTTCAGCTGGAAAAATCGTGCACATCGAAGGTACTGTGGGGCTTTTCAGGGCCCGAAGAGCCATACATCGCTCGATCCCCACCTTTCCAGGCGAACGACTTACCTCTCGGTCGAACTTCAGCAAGGTTGCGTAACCTTGCTACGGCATTTACCCTCAGCCAAATCGCCGGAATTAATACGGTTAACCAATCGGATAACCGTTTTGAATTTATGTTAGGCAGCTTACCTATTCTGTAGGGGATTTCCTTCCAAACCCCTTTTTCTCCAGCATCACCTCTAAAAACATTAAGCCCACGGCAAAGCTTATCACCTTGCCGTGGCATCGAAAACTCACCCTCGGCCAGACCATATTCCCTAAAAAACATTAAGCCCACGGCAAAGCTTATCACCTTGCCGTGGCATCGAAAACTCACCCTCGGCCAAACCATATTCCCTAAAAAACATTGAGCCCACGGCAAAGCTTATCACCTTGCCGTGGCACCAAAAATTTACCCCCGAGGCGTACATCATTTCCTGAAAAGAACATAAGTCCATGGCAAAATCAACACATTGCCATGGCATCTGAAATCTTATCTTTAGGCATACATTCTGCCAGGGCATCTCGTTTCCATAGCCTTAAGCTATGGAAACAACAATCAACAAGAGTTCCTTGTGACTCGTTGTATTTGTTTACCCCCTGCATAACATGCATACGGCTATTGCCCCTATCGATTTACTACCGCCGACAAGGTTTCTGTTGACGCAAATCAAACATGTCCCTGTTTACCAGCAATCGCTGGCACCACAATTAGCGTTCCCCATGTTCATAGATAACATTCAAACAACGATCACCAGCAGCCAGAAAATGTTTACTTACAACATCTGGCAATGGCTGCACCCTATGTTCGTTGCAATGTTTAATCATCGGCAACAGAAATGATGATTTATGGCCTTCCATTAGGATGACCAAATCATCGGTTTGGGTCTTTCACACCCCAGATGCTATTATTTACATTCCTAGAAAATGCACTAGCGATGTTGCCCGCCATCCACGGTCGCTGAACGATCGTATGCATGGCATACGCACACATGCGTAATGTATGCCTATCACACCCGGTCCAATCACGATTAACTACCTCGAGTTAATCGTGTAACTCCGCCTCTTTTTCAGTCTCTTTGAGGTTCCCTTTTCTTGGATGATTTCCATTTAGTCAGATCTCATAGTCCCAGGAGTACACTCACATTCTAGCCAGTCGGAACAGAGTACTTATAACGGACAGAGTTTAAGTTAACTTTTGATGTCGCGAGACGTGTCCGAGTTACCGTGAGAAAAAGTCGAGTTGAACAATCCATTCGAACTACAGTTGTACAAACTCAAGTTTTTTTAAAATCAAATTGTGAATCAAGATTTTTCCATTAAAGGAAGTTCATTTTGTTTTGCAATAAGAATCATCAACCAGAAAAAAACAGTTGTTCCAGATCGTTGTTGCAGTGAATTAAATAAAGTTAACTTTAACATCAAGTGTTCCATGAGTTTTCATTACTTTCCCTGCGAAGCAGTGACTTTCCTCTTTTGGTGAACAGTGTACAAGATTCAAGTTCTTTTAAAATCAAATTGTGAATCAAGATTTTTCCATTAAAGGAAGTTCATTTTGTTTTGCAATAAGAATCATCAACCAGAAAAAAACAGTTGTCCCAGGTCATCGTTGCAGTGAATTAAATAAAGTTTGCTTTAACATCAAGTGTTCCACGCGTTTTAATTACTTTCCCCGCGAAGCAGTGACTTTCCTCGTTTGGTGAAGAGTTTCCTGGGAGGACCATCAGTGGTGTATTACGCATAACCCGCGTCCGTGCTGACGCACAGTGATAATCTACCACATTGGTGACCTAAGGGTGAATAACACGCCACCTTTCTTTTCGAACATTCGCGTCAAAGTGGGTCTCAACGACAATAGTCAAATTGTGACTTGGTGTACACCAAAATAAGAACTTTGTAAGGGCAAGTAGAGCCCCACCTCAACAGTACGCAGCTAACCATCGCTCCAGCTCAGGACAGGGACTCAAGCCACCACAACACCGTCAACTACAATTAGCAGCCGCAACCCATCAACAGGAATCCTTCCTTTTCGTAAGTCTTTCACTCAGTTATTTGCTTTATTGGTGCAACAGTGTCCAACTAAATTAAGTGCGTAGCAAATAAACCTAAATGTTGAACTCCTTGCGTAAGGCAAAAAGTTTGTTAGTCTGGCAAGCTAGCTCCTATAAATAAATCAATAGAATCGGAAAATTTTGAATATTGAAACATAAATTCTTCTAGTAATTTATCCATTATATAACAAATAAATATAAAGTTATCATTTAATTCGTTATAGCGTTTTACTGTAAAATAAGATTAAATTACAATATACAACCAAATACGGTAACTGAACTAAAATAAATAATAACACACTTGCAATCATAAATCACTCCTGAGAACAAATTGTCTAGACAACCGTCACCTACTTAAATAATAAAAGATTAAGAGAAGGGTTGACAATTAACGAACAAACATTTACCGTCAAAATATCAAAATACAATTTTTTAAATATTTATCGCTATTAACTCAATTAATCGTGTCAAAATAGCGTGTGTTGAAGCAGAAAAATTTTATACTTTTAAGAAAACAAAACAATAAAGGCACCTATCATTGTAAGCCCCTTCAGGGTATTTAGCAGCGCCTAAACGTTCAACAACAATAGTACTATCTCTATAACCACTTTTCAATTAAAAATTAATGGTGACCTAACCCATATCACGAAGCAATTTAATATTCATACTAGAAAAGAGACATACAAAATATATTAAAAATATATTAATCAATTACATTCCATAACAGTTAGTTATTCAGGAATTGGTATTTGCGTTGTTGCCTATCGTAAGCCCCTTCTGGGCACAATCACTGTAAACACCCAATAGCGACTAGAGAAAATTTTGCAAGCTCCTTCAGAGCTCCGGAAAACGAAATTCAAGTGAAATAAGATAAAAATCACCAAGGAAGAAGCACCTATTCCTAAATTAATTAAAAAGACAATTGTTTCTCATTGTTCTCTGCTGTCCGCCAAATGAAAGACGGACAAAAATATATACTATAAGGATACGAACAAGAGTAAACCCTTTCAGAATAGTATTAAATTTATTTTAACCACACCGATAGACGTATCAACATAAGAAATTTCCGTTTAAACAAACTTAATCGAATAACTACTTTATATCCCAATTACCCCACATTATGTTCTTCTCTGTTATACACATAACCTTTACTTTTTATTAACATCGAAAACAAGATAAAGCAGAAAAACAATAAAAGCCTTAAAAACCAAAAAATCAAAAACAAAAATAAGAAATACTCTTATAATAAATACCTAAAATTTATACGATCAAAAAAATAATTATTGTAAACCCCTTTTGGGTACAGATTCACACGAAAATTTTCGACTACACACGACTCCTTTTCGACACTCTCGACTCTTTTTCACTAACATTCGCGACATTAAGCAACGCCACTCGACATTATACGGTTCTCTCTTGGCTCCGAAGCTCACAATCGCCTTCTTTTCACCACTTTTCGACAACACTGTTACACACACTCCGGCACACATTGAATTCTTGTTTTCCTTCCCTTTTGGAATTTTAATCGTGGTTGTAATTATCCATATTGACAAGCATTAATTTTGAAGTTCGGGTAGGCAATACTCCAACCCTGCACGTCCGTGTTAACAACTACACTCGACGCTCAGCGACTACCTTAGGTGCCATTTGACTCTGTCCAACCCCCACTTTCCCCAGCGACAACATCTTCAACCGACAATACGCGTTACTCGACCCTCTTAAATTCGCACCATCCCTTGGCGACCTTTCCCCAACTCCTCGCGTCCTCTTGTGACCCATCGGCCTCCCTTCACCTTTCTGCGCGTCCTCTTACGCCTTTTAATTCAGTTTCGCGTCACGACCTATAATGGTCAACACGAGGAACACCATGGCCAAAAAGGCTCTGGAACAATCCGAGCCTCTTGAATTTCACGACGCCTCCAGCGTCGATTTCCCCACTGAGCAAGTCGATGCTGACTTAGACTTGCCCGGACAATCTACTCCTCTGGCACCACCCGTTGCCCCCAGCGTCGTGAACCGACCCCAATCTTCTAACGCTCTCCCAACCTCTTCCAACGCCCCTGGTATCGGCCCTTTGACAAATTCCGGCATTTTAATGCCCACAACTGGTGCCGGCACCTCACAACAACCCCAAAGACCTTCAGAGTCCCAAGAATTCCACGATGCTTCCAGCCTCGGGAATGGGACTCGTCACCCTAATATAGGACTTCCCCCCTTCGATGAGGAGGACCCGGACCTTTGGTTTGCAGTGGCAGACCGCATCTTCCAGGCCTCAGCCTTGCACGACGAACAACTTCGTGCAGTTGAGCTGTTGAAAGTGCTTGACCGCACTCAGCGACCGCATGTTGCACACATAATAAAGTCGGCCGGCCGCACCCCATATAGCAACATGCGTGATGCCCTGCTTGAAGCTTTGGACGAACCTGGAAGTGTGCGGCAACAACGTTTGGCCGCTGTAACCAACTTATCCGGGATGAGACCATCTCTTTTCCTGACCCATTTACGCTCTATAGCGGGGACCAGGATTGGGGACGACTTAATAAGGCCTCACTTTTTGAGGTGTCTTCCCCAGCATGCCCGTTCGGCACTTATAGCCCAACCCAATCAGAGTTTGGGCTATTTATCCAAAATCGCGGACGCAATTATGGAAAGTTCAGATCAGTATTCTGAGCCTCCTGCGTACCAGGTAGCGGCGGTTTCTCAACACGCCGCCCAGCCTACACGGCACCCTCGTCTACCTTTTACAGCCCATCAATTGGTCTCAACTCCCAATCCTCCTAAAACCCAATTACCTTTTAGAGGGCCCGCCTCAACCAATTTCCCTCAGGGGAATCCAGTGGCAGGCCCCAACCCTAACCAAAGAAATTCGCCCACACAACTAACTCCTGCTGACCTCCGGGCGCTCCAAACCTCACTCCTCCGCGAGATAACTCAATTGCGGGCAGAGGTGAGGAACAATCCTCGAAGCGCCCAGAATCGTGCCATGCCGAGCCGTCCTCCCAATCGGCAGAATTTCTCCCAAAAGGCCCCACAGAGAGTCAATTCCTCTCAAAACGGCCCTCACCGGGCCAATTCCCAGCGAGCTCCGGCTCGACCTCCCCGTAACGGCAATGGTAATACGCAGAACATACCTGATAATGCCGTTACTCTGCCTTGGTGCGCCAATCACCAGCGATATGGTGATCGCGCATTCAATTGCAAAGCGCCTTGTGGTTGGACGCAACCTTCCACCAACCAGTGGCGCTCTTTAAACTAATTTTGCCGACCGACACCCTCGCGCAATCGGCCGGCACCCCTACGATAAGTCGCTTAACCATCCGGGATTCGAAACTGAATATCGCTTTTACTGTCGATACCGGCGCCGATATTTCAGTCCTCCCGCGATCGTTTGCTCCGCGTAACCGCGTGCCAGCCGCACTTAAATTGTCAGCTGCAAATAATACGCCGATACTTACGTACGGACGTAAAAAGCTGACACTACAATTGGGTCTTTGTCGTCCGATCACTTGGCGTTTCGTCATTGCGGACGTAAACGAACCCCTGATAGGTTCCGACCTATTAGGCGCACATAATCTGTTGGTCGATTCGACCCATAACAGACTTGTGGCTCCAACCGCACCCCCCTTGCCCATGACGGCATCACCAGCGGCAACTTCAGGGGCCACAGAGTGCTTAGACCCATTCCAGGTTATGGTACAGGAATTTGTGAGCACAACAATTCCTCTACCTAACCAGCGTCGACATAAAGCCACGGTGTTTCATCATATAGAAACACGTGGTCCCCCTGTGAGCCAGCGTCCACGTCGACTGGCTCCGGAAAAATTACGTGCGGCGCGCGCGGAGTTCGAGCATATGATCGAACTAGGTATCTGCCAACCGTCGGACAGTCCCTGGGCAAGCCCACTCCACTTAGTGAAGAAACGTTCTGGTGAGTGGCGCCCATGTGGCGATTATAGGCTGTTGAACGCAGCAACTGTCCCGGACAGATACCCAATTGCACACCTCTACGATTTTTCGTACAAGTTACGAGGGTGCAATGTCTTCACAACCCTGGATCTCACCAGGGCATACCACCAAATTCCGGTGGCACCTGAAGACATCCCCAAGACCGCAGTCATTACACCTTTCGGACTCTTCGAGTTCAAAGTGATGACTTTCGGCCTCAGGAATGCCGCACAGACATTCCAGCGGTATATCGACACGGCTTTACGAGGTCTTAATTGCTGCCATGCATACCTTGATGACATCCTCATCGCCTCCAAAGACCTCGCCGAACACAAACGCCACTTACGTCAGGTCCTAGAGCGCCTCCGTGAATTCGGTCTTGTCATCAACCCAGATAAGTGTCAATACGCCAAGGAGCAAATCACCTATCTGGGTTATGTCGTTGACAACCAGGGCATTCGCCCACTACCAGACCGCGTGGAGGCCCTCATGAAGTATCCCAGGCCTACTAACGTAAGTGAGCTGCGTCGATTTTTGGGCATGCTTAACTTTTACCGCCCAACCCTGAAGAATGCCGCTCAGATTCAAGCTCCCTTAAATGAATTTTTGAAAGGAGCTAAGCGCAATGATAAGCGCCCCATTAATTGGACAGAAGTCTCAGATCGAGCATTCCAACTGTCCAAAGAACAATTGGCAAATGCCACCTTACTCCGATACCCTCTCGAGGGAGCGGCACTTTCTATCCAATGCGACGCATCGGATACCGCAATCGGAGCCGTCCTTGAACAGGACATTGAAGGCCGCCCGGAACCACTTGGTTTCTTTTCAAGGAAGCTGAGTCCCACTGAGCGACGTTACAGCGCCTACGACCGTGAATTGCTCGCGATCTACAGCGCTGTTAAGTACTTCCGTCACATGATAGAAGGTCGCTCACTCTCCATCTTAACAGACCATAAGCCATTGGTCTATGCGTTCCGGAAGAAGTCGGGAAATGCCTCCCCCCGACAAGAGCGTCAATTAGACCTCATTGGGCAATATTCCACGGAGATAAGGCATATCTCCGGTAAACAAAATGTCACGGCGGACGCCCTTTCTCGAATCGATACGATTCATTTGCGTACCGCCTTGAATAACACTGACCTTGCCCTAGCTCAAGAGGAGGACGAACAGCTCAAGTCCCTCCTAACTGCCGATACGGCACTAGAGCTCAAGAAAATTACCCTTCGCGACCCTTTGGGCGAAATCTGGTGTGATGTCTCCACTGGAACCGCTAGACCTTACATTCCCGAGAAACTTCGTAAGGGCGTGTTCCAGGTTTACCACAACCCTGCCCACCCCAGCGGCCGAGCAACAGCCGCTGCTGTCCGTCGCAAATTTATTTGGCCCCGGATGAACAAAGACCTCACCGGTTGGGCCCGTGCTTGTCTCCAGTGCCAGCGCTGCAAAGTAGCGCGACATAATGTACTGGAGCCAGCGCAATTCAAGCTTCCCACGGCACGCTTCGCCCATGTCCACATAGACATAGTGGGACCGCTTACTCCATCAAGAGGATTTTCTTATATCCTCACCATGATGGATCGCTGCACGCGATGGCCAGAGGCGACACCTCTCCGGGCAGTTACTGCCGAATCAGTCGCCAAGGCCTTTTATTCAACTTGGGTCACACGTTTCGGTGTACCAACCACCATAACTTCGGACCGAGGTCCACAATTTGAGGCGACAATTTTTAGGCAGCTAACAAATCTTCTCGGCTGCCAAAGAAGTCGTACCACCGCCTACCACCCGCAATCAAATGGGATGATAGAGCGCTGGCATAGATCTCTTAAAGCCTCACTCATGTGTCATAATGACACACAATGGTTTGACGCCCTTCCAACCGTCCTCCTCGGCCTGAGGACAAGTATTAAGGAGGACCTAGGCGCTTCGGCAGCAGAGCTTACCTACGGTACCAACCTCCTTCTTCCAGGAGAACTTTTCCTGGATGGCGAAACACCGCGTGACCAACTTCGCGAATTGGGACATCTCCGTGACCTACTACGTAAGTATAGGGCAACCCCTGTAACCAGGCACGGCTCCAAAAAACTTTTCGTCCACCCTGAACTGCACAGCTGCACGCACGTCTTTGTCAGGGTGGATAAGGTCAAAAAACCCCTCGACCCACCTTATGATGGCCCATTCAAAGTCTTCCGCCGCATCAGTGACCGCGTCTTCGAGATCGACATTAGAGGCAAGCGATCCACGGTCAGCGTCGAAAGGCTTAAGCCCTGTTTTCTGGAAGCTTCCGCTCCAGAATCACCTCCATCTATCGACACCGCTCCTACTCCACCAGCACAACCTCCCCGTACTCGCGCTCAAACGCGCGCCCATAACCAACTAACCACCCCCTAACCTGCCTTACCTGTTTCGTGACTACGTCACTGGGGAGGGAGTGATGTGGGGCTTTTCAGGGCCCGAAGAGCCATACATCGCTCGATCCCCACCTTTCCAGGCGAACGACTTACCTCTCGGTCGAACTTCAGCAAGGTTGCGTAACCTTGCTACGGCATTTACCCTCAGCCAAATCGCCGGAATTAATACGGTTAACCAATCGGATAACCGTTTTGAATTTATGTTAGGCAGCTTACCTATTCTGTAGGGGATTTCCTTCCAAACCCCTTTTTCTCCAGCATCACCTCTAAAAACATTAAGCCCACGGCAAAGCTTATCACCTTGCCGTGGCATCGAAAACTCACCCTCGGCCAGACCATATTCCCTAAAAAACATTAAGCCCACGGCAAAGCTTATCACCTTGCCGTGGCATCGAAAACTCACCCTCGGCCAAACCATATTCCCTAAAAAACATTGAGCCCACGGCAAAGCTTATCACCTTGCCGTGGCACCAAAAATTTACCCCCGAGGCGTACATCATTTCCTGAAAAGAACATAAGTCCATGGCAAAATCAACACATTGCCATGGCATCTGAAATCTTATCTTTAGGCATACATTCTGCCAGGGCATCTCGTTTCCATAGCCTTAAGCTATGGAAACAACAATCAACAAGAGTTCCTTGTGACTCGTTGTATTTGTTTACCCCCTGCATAACATGCATACGGCTATTGCCCCTATCGATTTACTACCGCCGACAAGGTTTCTGTTGACGCAAATCAAACATGTCCCTGTTTACCAGCAATCGCTGGCACCACAATTAGCGTTCCCCATGTTCATAGATAACATTCAAACAACGATCACCAGCAGCCAGAAAATGTTTACTTACAACATCTGGCAATGGCTGCACCCTATGTTCGTTGCAATGTTTAATCATCGGCAACAGAAATGATGATTTATGGCCTTCCATTAGGATGACCAAATCATCGGTTTGGGTCTTTCACACCCCAGATGCTATTATTTACATTCCTAGAAAATGCACTAGCGATGTTGCCCGCCATCCACGGTCGCTGAACGATCGTATGCATGGCATACGCACACATGCGTAATGTATGCCTATCACACCCGGTCCAATCACGATTAACTACCTCGAGTTAATCGTGTAACTCCGCCTCTTTTTCAGTCTCTTTGAGGTTCCCTTTTCTTGGATGATTTCCATTTAGTCAGATCTCATAGTCCCAGGAGTACACTCACATTCTAGCCAGTCGGAACAGAGTACTTATAACGGACAGAGTTTAAGTTAACTTTTGATGTCGCGAGACGTGTCCGAGTTACCGTGAGAAAAAGTCGAGTTGAACAATCCATTCGAACTACAGTTGTACAAACTCAAGTTTTTTTAAAATCAAATTGTGAATCAAGATTTTTCCATTAAAGGAAGTTCATTTTGTTTTGCAATAAGAATCATCAACCAGAAAAAAACAGTTGTTCCAGATCGTTGTTGCAGTGAATTAAATAAAGTTAACTTTAACATCAAGTGTTCCATGAGTTTTCATTACTTTCCCTGCGAAGCAGTGACTTTCCTCTTTTGGTGAACAGTGTACAAGATTCAAGTTCTTTTAAAATCAAATTGTGAATCAAGATTTTTCCATTAAAGGAAGTTCATTTTGTTTTGCAATAAGAATCATCAACCAGAAAAAAACAGTTGTCCCAGGTCATCGTTGCAGTGAATTAAATAAAGTTAGCTTTAACATCAAGTGTTCCACGCGTTTTAATTACTTTCCCCGCGAAGCAGTGACTTTCCTCGTTTAGTGAAGAGTTTCCTGGGAGGACCATCAGTGGTGTATTACGCATAACCCGCGTCCGTGCTGACGCACAGTGATAATCTACCACAGTACCATCCACAACCCCGAAACCAAAGACCACTCCAACTCAAAAGGCCAACCAAACATCGGTCGGGGCAGACGTACCTGCTTTAAAAAAGAAGCAGCAACCTGGGGTCTTTGCACGAGACCTCAACCTAAAGGAGTTCGTCGGTGATATGAACCGACAAGGAATATCCAACTTTAAGGCAAAGACCTTGAGTCCAAGTCTCAATAAAATCGTAACCTACGATCGACAAACGTTCTCCAAGGTTAACGATACCCTGAAGGCCAAGGAGGTGAACTATTACACATTCACCCCGGCCGACGAAAAGTCGAGGATCATCCTCTTAAAACGAGTCGCTGCCTGCTGGGAAAAGGACGACATCGTAACTGCCCTTGAAGCAACATTCCCCCACGTCAAATTCACTGACGTTAAAAAATTCTCTCCCCCACAACGGTTTGTGAACATCAGACCGCAAAAATACAGCAAAGTAAACATATGGCAGCTTCACCTTGCCCCAGGAACCGACATAGACTCCATAATACGGACAAAGTCGCTTCCAACTCTCCATCAACAAGTTCTGTTCGAAGTATTTCATAACAATGAAATACCTCAATGCCGACGTTGCCAACGTTTCGGGCATGTCTCCCGGAACTGCAACATGGCCCGCCGTTGCGTCCGTTGTGGAAAATCCCACGACATTGGCAAGTGCGAACTCCCTTCAGCAAAATACGATCCCACAACAAATGTGCAGGATGAAATTACGTTGCCAATTTGCTGCAACTGCGGTAATAAAGGACATCCGGCCAGCTACAGGAACTGTCCCAAATATAAAGAGATAGTCCACAGAACCAAGGAGACTCGAGCTAAACAAGTAGCCAAGTCAAACTTCGGAAAACAGCCCACACAAAATTTCATCCAAAATGGATTTACATTCGCTGATAAGGTTAAAGGGAACCAAACAAAGAATATGAAAACCCCACCACCTCCCCCCCAAAAACATATTCAAGTTCCTAAGCGATCCGCTATACAGGCCAACACAATGCCACGAATCCAAGCGGCGGCACAAAAGCCTCCAAAGGGGCAACCCTCAATGCTGGAGAAACTACTTAGTCTCTCTCGCGTGATTGAGGATATTCGACCCCGATATGAAAAACTAACAACTGAGGCTGAGAGGGATGCACTCCTTTTCACGGCATATGTAAGACATACGCTTCAAAATGGATCCCAAAATTAAAGTTATCCTTATAAATGTCAACTCGCTTGTTTCGCTATCAAAGCGTGCGATAGTCTCTGACTTCATAAAGGATAACCGGGCGGACGTGGTTCTTGTAACCGAAACTAGGTTGCATCCATGTCACCGTCCCACTTTCCCAAACTTTTCAATGATTCGAAGAGATCGAACCCCCACTGGCGGCCCCACCATCAACGGAGGTGGCACCTGTATTCTAGTCAATAGCGAACTTCGCCATGAAGCTATTGACCTCCCACATTTCGAGTCCATAGAGGTCTCCGGGGTTGAACTGCATCTAGCTAATAATGGTAGAGTGAACATATACTCCGTCTACCACTCACATAAAACCAATAATGGCCCCATTAATCCCGAAGATATCGGCCAATTAATAACGTACTCGGGGCATACACCCTTCATCATAGGCGGCGATTTCAACTCCAGGCATCCCCACTGGAACAACTCCGTCTCTTGCCCAAACGGCACAAAGTTGTTCCAATGGTACAGCGAAAACTGTCATGCCCTCAACTTCGAAATAGTCGCACCTACGGGTGGTACCCGAGGTAACTCCATCCTGGACATCTTTATTGTGTCCAAAGACTTACTTCCCCAAATCACTCCTCCCCAAGTATCGCCGGGTGTATCTGACCACAACGCTGTGACCATGTTCATTCGCGGCTATCGAGCATCCCGGGCTCATGTCAGATACATACCCGATTATGGGCGCACAAATTGGGACAACTTCAATATTACATTGAACGGAAAACTCCACCAACTCTCTCTCCCCACTGACAGGAACCTAACGACGGTTGAGATAAATAACGCTGCAACTCGACTTCACGAGATTCTAGTTGAAACTTCTGAGACTCATGTCCCGAAGTACAAACTTGAAAAGACTTATCAGATTCCCCTTGACGACCTCACTCTTCGTCTCATCCGGGAGCGTAAAAAGCTCTGCAGAATGAGATATCGTCACCGATTTACGCAAAGGGAGCCATTATTGCGAGCCATTATTCACAATATTGGCACACTGATAAAACAGAGAATCCAAAACAATCGTACCCGACAATTGGAAGACAAACTGAAGGGTATTCAGATGGACCAGAACATTTATAAAAATGTTAAAAAGATATGTGGCACCTCTCGTATCACTGGACCAATCATGCACAACGGCCTTGTTGTCAATAATGACACTAATAAAGCAAACATCATCGGAGAGACCTTTGAAAATAATCACAAACTCACTCTCGAGGATGGCGACCCGGAAACTAATGCAATAATTAGTTCAGAGGTTCACAACAAATTAGACAACTTTAACGAGCCAATAGTTGTCTTTAACTCAGCTAACAGTGCATACTTCGACGACACACGTGATAATAGTCACGGCTTCGTCACACCAAATACCCTACAGAACCTAGTTAAATCTCGAAACCCCAAGAAGTCACCCGGTATCGACAATATGTCCTACCACTCGTTGCGAAGGCTTTCTGCTTTATTCTTTATAAAGCTCTCCATTCTGCTCAACCATGCCTACAACATGGGGTATTTTCCCCAAGCTTGGAAGCATGCTGTTGTCTGCCCAATAGCAAAAGTTGGGAAACCAAATTATCACCCCTCAAGCTTTCGTCCTATTTCGCTCCTCACCTGCATCAGCAAAATATATGAACAGTTCATATACGAGAAGCTAAATAAATTTATCAGTGTCAGGAACCTAATACCTGACTTCCAATTTGGATTCAGAAGAGCGCATAGCACCACTATGGCTCTCAACATATTTCAAAACCACATTTGCGTGCGCCTCTTTAATAAGGAACCCACCATTGCGGTGAGCTTGGACATTGAAAAGGCTTTTGACACAACCTGGATCGAAGGTCTCGTTTTTAAATTACTGAATACTGGCCTCAGTAAAACACTGTGTAATATAATTTACCAGTTCGTTTTAAACAGAACCTTCCAAGTTCGAGTGAATGGAAAGCTTTCCCGAACTTTCAACGCCGCCGCAGGCGTACCACAGGGCTCCATTCTAGGCCCCATCTTATTTAATATCTACACCTCAGATATTCCTCGCCCTGTGGATGGTAGAGTAAACCAGATTTGCTATGCGGATGACGTCCTAGTGTACACGTCATCTAAAAGCCCAAAACTCGCAACAAACCGACTCAACCGTCATCTGGACGAACTGTATCAGTATTACAGTCGGTGGAAAATTCGACTTAACCCATCTAAAGCAGTAGCTATAATTCTGAGTAGTAAACACTCCCAACCTACTTCTCGATATTCACAGAATATTCGAATAAAAATGGGAGATACTACGATTAGACCACAGGACAGGATGAAATATCTTGGGGTCGTTTATACCCCAAAAATGAATTTCATCAAACATGTGACCCACATTCTCCAAAGGGGCCTTGGTCGGTCTAAGCAACTGCACAACATCTTCAAGTGGAGTAACAAAGTTGACACCAAAGTTAAGCTTCTCTGTTATAAGCAGCTAATCCGATCTGGAATATCGTACGCCTTTCCCATATGGTCCTGCATATCTTCGGCCCAAATGGAAAGACTTCGGGTTTTCGAAAGGAAACTCCTCAGAAGATGCACCAATCATTCTAGAAGGCCTGACGGTCGTCATTACCCCAACTCTCACCTATACGAAGGCGCCTCCATTACCCCTATCGACGAGTACTTGCTTCAATTAGCATATAAGTACCTCGAAAACATTCAGAACAGCGAGAACCCACTTGTACGGGACTCCTGCGTTCTTGACCCTTCTCTCTTTCGATCTCTTCGGATCAAACCCCCACAATTTCTTCTTCAGTACAAAACTGAAGAAAGCACCCTTCCCAACAACATTCCCCTCTATAATAGAGGATTCCTGGACCCATCCCATAGGGTCTACTATTAACAAACCACACACACGAACGCACAGTACAAGACGGCACAAACACAAACATATACACCGACCAAAGCGCAGATTATCAGACGCCAAAGACGTGATCTGCGTTCACTACCGCACCCAAGACCTACCGGTCTTGTACGATTTCTTTCCCACCATCCCTCTATAAAAGTAGTTAGAGAACACTCGGACTAACACTGTCCACACTATCCTTGGATACCCCCCCTTTTTCTCTTTTCTTTTCAGAGATCGCGAGACCGAGCCCAACATCCTCACGGATGTGGGTGATTCTGGTTATCGCAAGATGACCAGAAGTCAGAGACAAGATGAAGGACACATATGTCCTGTCTCGCTAAATTCGGCCTTCTCGCCACAATGATTCGAGATCAGTTTGGATCCGGAGGCCAGAACGGCCACAATGATTAAAATAAATGAAATAAAATAAAAACTAATTTACCTAGAATTAAATCTCCTATTTTCATCTTGGACACAAGGCCAAAAGACCCGGAACCGAGGTAAGAAGAATAATCTATACAAATATAACCCTACACATATACGACAAACGCGTTAAACGGTGCCCAAACCAGGACTGACAGCCAGTAAAGCTTTGCTGTTCATTTCGTGGAAGTAGAAATGAATCATCTACTATATGCTACTTCCATTTTTTTTACACTAACACGCGCACAAAATGGGGATATGGCCAAACACAAAATTCGGACCTTTGCTAGCGATTGACCAGAAACAGCCAGAATTGGCCCACAGTAGACGTATTGTGTTTTGGCGGAAGGCTAATAACCTTGCACGGAAAAACAAATTATTATGGAAAATTGGAAAAGCCTCGGGACTTGCTATATAAGGCCAAGGCCGAATCCCGATTGTAGTGCTGATGTGATGATGATGAGACGTATTGTGTCCCATTAGTACGCTAAGCAATACACACCAATAATGGTTTGGCAGAACGTCTGAGAGCCTGTGTTAAGTTTATAGTTGTATAATATATCATTTTCTAATTGATTTTTCCGTGCATAGAATTCTTGACGGTAAGCCAACGGGAAAGAGGCCCACAGGACGGCCGCGACGGAGATGGGAGGACAATGTTAGGTTGGACCTCGAGGAAATCGGATCTGATGGTCGAACGTGGGAGGAGAGCGCACAAGCCAGGGAACAATTGCGGAGTCGAGTCGGTGACGTCGTGAACTTTCGGGTTCCTACAGGCCAATAAATATAAAATAGAATAGTGGCTGTTGCTTTATCAATAGTAGGAGAACTAGCCTGGGTAGTGATCGCCCTTGACATTGTAGTCAGTACAGGCATGAGGAAGCAAGAGGTACATACGTCTGTTGCGCAACGGATTATTTTGAAATTTTTAACAAATGAAGACGTTACACCCTCGGAAATTTTTTCTCGATTGAAGACACAGTTTGGTGATGATACACTGTCTCAGGACCGTGTGTATATATGGGGTAGAGAATTTAAAAGTGGGAGAGAATGTATCCAAAACGAAGGCCATGATAGACGCCCAAGGCGAAGTCGTACAGATGATAACATCCGTGCCCTTCGAGAGCATATTGAAAGTGATCCCCAGCTTAACCGTTGAAGAAATTTCACCAGCAGTCGACAAAAGCCGCATATCAAAACAAAAGACGAGGTATGACCATTCGGGATGTCATCCTTCTTTATGACAACGCCAGGCCTCACACCGCGTCCTTGACAACGAATACATTGGAAGAAATGGGCTAGGAAACCCTCGAACACCCTCCTTATAGCCCAGACTTGTCTTCCTGTGACTAGTTTTTGTTCACACCCTTGAAGGAAAAAAATTGAAAGTAATGAAGAAGTCGAGGAGCGTCTCCGCAGTCGGCTAACAACTCGCCCTAAATCTTTCTACGAACAAGGGATATTAAAGTTTCCAAATCGGTGGCAAAAGTGTGTAGATTATGCAGGAGAATATATTAAAGAATGTTGATAGTATAGTTAGGTGGTGCAAGGCTAATAACCTTGTCCGGAAAAACAATTTATTATGGAAAATTTAACAAGCCTCAGACTTGTTAAATAAGGCCAAGACCGGATCCCGGTTGTAGTGCCGCTAATGATGATGACGTATAGTTAAGGGGATGTGAGCGAACATACATGGCAAAGTCTCTGCTTTCAACCCGGCGAAGGCCAGGGCGATCCTTGTCTCTGTTCAATCCAAGTTGGCATGCAGTCTCCACGTGACACTCCTGGATAGCTACTTTGGCACCCGCCAAGTAGTGAACCAATGCATGCAGCGACATCCTGAGAAGGGCTGGCGCAAGGATAATAACCTTGCCCGGAAAAACAAATTATTATGCACAATTTAACAAGTTTAGTTTAGTGAGGGCAGAACCCCTATTTATTTAGCTTAATGCAAGCTTACATTAACTTAAATTAAATTAATATAAAAGCCTTACAGACTATCTTAAATCTAGAGTAAGAAGGAGAAAAAAAGAAAAAAAACCAGGAAGGTGAAGATGACTGGGCGATGGGGGAGGTAGGAGGCTAGGGAGGAGGGAGTGTATGTGGGGGTGGTAAATTCGGCATTTGTGAGACCGTGACAGTGAAGGGCATGTCTACGTACTGGTAGGGGGCAGGGTTGGTGAGCTGCGGGGAGAGGTTGAAATTGTGGGTGGGGCTGGGAGAACTATTTTGATGGTAGGAGAGGAGAGGTAGGATTGCAGAGTAGAGGGGATTGTTGGAGGGAGGGGGCGGATTTAGGACGAGTTTATTCTGAGACGTCGTTTAAGAGCGGGAGTGGAGATGCTGAAATCGAAGGAGGTGGGGAAAGAGTTGGCCTGTCGTAGCATACGCGAGATGGGTTCGTTAGCGCCGTAAGAAGTGTGATGAGCAGGCACGTAAAACAGTCGAGGGTCACGTACGTTACGGGGGTTTGTATGCAATGTTAAAGTGGAGAGCAAGCTTGGGCAATTGATTGAGCCAGACAGAAGGCGATGGACAAAGATGATGCCGGCATGGATTCTGCGCTCTTCAAGTGTGTTTAGATTGATTAGACGGAGCCGTGTATGGTGGTAGAATCGGCGGATTTTCCCAGTTTAGTCCGCGGAGGGCAAAGCGCAAGAAACGACGTTGAACACCCTCAATCCTGCGAATGAGTCACTTGATACGGGGACCAGACCTGACTAGCGTATTGGAGTAGTGGCCGGACAAAAGTTGTGTAGATTGATCGGGTGACGTAGGGGTTAAGGAATTCCTTCGACCAGCGTTTGACAAACCCAAGGACGGCGTTAGCCTTGAGGATTATGTAATCAAAATGTGCGGTAAATTTGAGCTCCTTGTCGCATAGGACGCCCAGATCGCGATTCAATTCAACCGATGTTATCGGTTGGTTCAGGAAGAGATAGGAGCATGGGTGAGTGGGGGAATTCTTCCGAGAGAAGGTGATTGTGTGACATTTGGCGATATTCATTTCTAGACAATTATTTCGGCACCAAGTTGAGAAGGTGTCAAGATCTGCTTGGAGAAGTGAGGAGTCCAGGGGAGAGCGGCTTGTCTTAAAAATTTTGGAATCAACCGCGTAAAGTGAGATGAAGGAGTGATTAATGCAAGAGCATGTCATTTATGGTTATGATAAATAGGAGTGGGCCGAGATGACTGCCCTGGGGGAGACCTGAGGTTGGAAAAAAAGGATCGGAGAGGGTGGATCTAAATCGCACGCGGCAGGTTCGATAACTGAGATAGGATGAGACCCACTTAATCAGCAGGGGTTCGAAACCGAGGAAGGATAGCTTGAAGAGAATGAGGTTATGGGAGATTTAGTCGAAGGCCTTGCTAAAGTCGGCAGCGACTACGTCGACTTCATCGCCGTTTTCTAGGGCAAGGAGTGTGTGGGATGTGAATTCGACAATGTTAGTAGTAATGGACCTGCCTGAGAGGAAGCCGCGCTGGTTCGGAGAGATCATGGGTGCGCAGCGAAAACATAACGCCTCATATAGTAGGCCTTCGAACAGTTTAGGAATGTGCGAGAGGATAAGGACCGGATATCGGTGGAGAAACTTGTTAAATAAGGACAAGACCAGATCCCGGTTGTAGTGCCGATGATGATGAATCGACATTTCATATATACCTATGTATTTCTAACACTAGGGGTTAAATAACCCGTGTTTTAAAAGTTATATATTTTAAGATTTTTAGCATGTAATAACTCTTAGTGCAATTTAGTGTATGAATAAAAATTTTTTCAATTCCATCATCTTTATATATTAAATTGAAAGAAACATAAAAATCTTCAATTTGGAAATAAATGGTGCCGATTATGATGATGATAGTATAGTTAGTGTGTAACATTATTCAATAAATGTATAAAAAGGAATTTGCGTTTATATTTGATTCAGCCTCGTATATCTTTTTAAAGTAAATAACTTACACTCCCATTTTCGAGTAAACGGTTTAACGAATCAATTTGTTTTTTTTTTTTTTCAATTCAATTCAATTTTTATTAAGTAGATAATACATTTATATTTTACAACTAGTATTTCAGAGTTTTAGGAAAGCAATCCCTTTACAACTATAATCTTAAATCTATATAATGATGGTTTAACTAATCAATACAACAAAAAATAAAAATTGAATAACTAAGGGTGCTAACAAAAAGGCAGTAATTTAAATAAACATTGTAGTTAAAATAGGTTTATCCTTAGATTTTAAGATGTAAAATAATTTGTCTTTTTTAAATAAATACGGTTCTAAATAAAAAAGACAATTATTCCCGACATTTCCTCGAGGATTTATGATTATCCAGAGTGAGGAAGACCCTCACCTCCAGAGGCAGGATGACATTGGGATTACAAACTGTAATGTCTTATCAGATCGTAATTGTCGAATAGGACCAACAAACGCCGCTTTTTTTGCAGAGTTTTATATAAAATTATTCGCCTCTTTTCTGGCGACAATGTCAGATGTCATTTTGATATCAAGAACTCTGGTTTTACATGAAAGGAAGCAAACATCTGTAGGTAGGCCAGTGATATAAGTCCATAAATACAATAACGCCTACTAAGCAATTTTCAGCTTCCGAATAACAAACCCATTTCTATTTTTCGAACTGATTCTCGGAATATTATCGCGAACGCAAAACTCGGCGGACATCAAAGTAAATTTGCAGTCACAAATTTTTTCTTTGATATTCACCGCTGCGCTGCGCGTTTTATAATTAATTCTATTAAAATTTATTTATTCGTCTCGAATCTTACTTTAAGATTAGCACACATGACACACATCAAATAATGTATGTAACTTGCGGTTCGGTTCTTCTCAATAACAATAAATTATTAATTGTACTGACAGAAATATTGATGACTTTAAAAAGGCGGATGAGTCGATGAGCCGAGGAGCCTGTGTCAGGCAGATACCTCACAATCAACAGTGTTGACCTATAACCCAGTTGACGCTCCCCAAACACTCAAGACTGTCAGTAAATCGGTGGTAGTGTTTAGTTAGAGATCACAGCAGCAAACCTGCACTTAAAAACTTACTGATCTTATGATTTATGTGCTGTTTGTTATTATTACTGCTTTTGTGTCGTCGCTGTTGTTCCTTTTACCCTTTTTACTTCAACTTGTGGCTCTTCTTGTATTTAAATGACTTCAAAGTAGCAACAATCATCGTAAAAAACAGTAACAATAATAATAAACAGGCGCCACCTAAATAACTCTCCCGCCAGCGTTTCCCTGCCGCTCACGACATTTGGGTTCGTCATTCGCCGTAAAGTTATAAATAATTACATTTAGTACGGCGGCGGCAGGGTGTCGTTGTGTGTGTGTTGGGTGGTATACGGTGTGCTGCTATTGCGTCGTCGGCACTGCCGCCGTGTCGTTGGCGTCCCAACCCACCCGAATGCAAATGATTGTCGTTCTTGTCATACATAATGTGTGGGTGTGTGCGTTTATATCGCATCCATAATCATCCAAATGGACGGTCATCGAGCTAATCAACAAACACAAATACAAAATAAAAGGCGACGTCGCAGGAAAAAAAATTCAAGTCTCGATTGAAGCCTCTTCTTCAGTAGTGGCACGACGACAACATTGGGGGAAGTGCTGAGCAGTTGGAGCCGATTTGTTTCCTCTTCGTCTCGTTGCTCCCTTACCCCATTGGCTTTGGCTTTGCATGCTGCTTGATTTTATCTCCATGCGGTTAATTTCTTTGATTATATAGTCGGTTCATGGATGGCGGTAACCGCTACTCGTCCACGATCATCAAACCTCTCACCCTAAAGGGTGTTTACACCAAAAGAAGTCGATAAACGCAGCGCCTCGTCGAAATTCATAATGCGTTTTGGGCTCCATATTATTTTTCCCCATTTTCATTTTATTTTTATTTTTATATTTCATTTATTTAATTTCTTTTTTTTCGGTTTGTTCTTCATTTTAAAATCTCATCACAAGCAATTGTCGTGTGGGAGCCAAAGACGATTTAAAGGTATCTCAGGTTCGTTTCCTGAATACTATGTGATGAACGATTTGACGCCAGTACCTTTTTAAGCAGCACAGAGGATGCCGCCTCGGCGGCAGGCGGGACGGGAAATGGCTTTGAAAGCGCGAATGATTATTTTTTTCTGCCTTTCTTTATTCATTTATTTATTTCTTTTTAGTTTTAATTGTAAAGCAATGATAAGTGAATGTGACGCGTGTTGGAAACGACGCGATAGTATAATATAAAATCTGCGAACGTGATGATGATCACACCGACGTCGATTTCAGTGGATGCATTCAAAGGCCATTTGCACATGGGTGTCGTTTTTTATCCTCGCATGCCATTTGAGTATTTCCGCTCAAAAGAATAAAGTCGACGTTTGTAGGTGAAAAGTGTCGAAATTGTATCTTTAGAAGGGAAACCGATTCGCGCACGAAGAGAAAAATTATCGCATAGATCAATTTCAGACAAAAATCATTTTCGTTTCTCCGGGAACCGTTGAGTGAAGATTTTCTGTCTGGTTGGTTGTAATTGTTAGAGAGCGTTGTGGTTATCCTTAAATTGTTTAACCACTGGGTAGGACTCAAATAAGGAAATAACAAATACAATTTACCCTTAGGAGATATTAGACTAAGCTTAATTAATTTATATGTGATTAGTAGTGGTTAGATTTACTTTACTTGCATCCCTCATTGTAAGGATGCATTAAATACCTTTCCGGTAATTGCAATTAATGAAAGCGGAACATATTCACAAATTGTTGATATAATTATATGGTTTTCTTACTGGATGATATATGGAAAATGTCTTTTTATAATGAACTTTAAAAGCCCTTTCGCTACACATACCGGTTTGCACAATTATTGGCACTTGATTCCACACAGAGAGATGTTAAGAACATAAAGCATGTGACGCAGCAAAGCGAAAAAAAAAATACCCTCACGTGTTAGAGAACCATTTCATTTCCGGATAGACGCAATGAAAGTACTAAGGCCAAAATGCTTACAATAAATTTGCCATGATGTAAAGGAAGAGCTGACTTCTAGGACCATCTTGATGACTTGAAAAAATCAAAGTATGACCTAGAGATGGCCTTAAAAACCAGCTTACTTCTCCCAGGAAAGGCGAACCTATAGCGCTGAGTCAGCGCTCGGAGATGCTATTGTTACGTGGTAACTCCTCCACCACCTTTGCCTCAGCGAGGACATTCATGCAATGTGTGTATTTTAATAACAACATTGGTTTTCATTTGGGTGGAATATTTTAATTCTATTGTACAAGTATACCCAATTGCAAACAAGAAAAAATACGTTAAATTATATTTGAATGTAATTTAATGAGAATGTAGTTGGTGCATGAACCCGGCGAGAATGGCTTCGGGTGGTTTCGTTGAGGCACCGGCGAAAAACGAGCGAAGAAGAAGAACAAAAGAAACCGTGTTTATACGGTTCTTGTGTCGTCTGAAAGGAAAGAAAAGAAGAACGAACAAAAGGCTGAAATTCAAGAGGAACTTACGAGTAGATTTAGCGTTCTAGAAAATGGGAGTAGTGAGGAAGGGGAAACTAATAATCTGCGCACTAAATGGGCATCGACCAGAGACACAATCAAACAAACAGCCCAAAAGGTATTAGGATTTAAGAAAACAATTAAGTTCAAACCTTGGTTTGACGATGAGTGCAGTGCGAAGATCGAAAAACGTAAGCGCCTCAGAGTGATCCACTTAGAAAGATATGATGAAGTCAATGCAGAAAGATACGCGACAATTCGGAAAGAGACGATGAGACTCTTCAACCTCAAAAAACGCGAATGGGAGAAGACTCGGATCGAGAAAATCCTCGAAAATGCCAGAGCAAAGAACATCAAAGGTATGTATGCCGGCATAAATTCAATTAGAAATGGCTACCGAGGGGGAGCCAAAATAATCATAGACACAAAAGGCTATCTGGTGACAGAAACAAAAAATATCATGACAAGATGGAAGCAGTACTTTGAAAACCTGCTAAATGTACGCACCCATCAACCACAAATAAACGCACCAAACGTACATACAGCCGAGCCCCAGATCACAGACCCCTCTTTCGACGAAGTTGTAGACGCAATAAATCGACTGAAAAACAAGAAAGCTCCCGGAGTCGATTGCATACCGGCAGAGCTTGTGAAGCATGGACGAGAGGCAACCGCTCGAAAGATCCTCCGACTGATTAAAACAATATGGGAAAAGGAAGTTATTCCGGAAGAATGGAAAACCTCAATAGTCGTCCCCATATTCAAAAACGGGTGACAGATCTGACTGCGAAAATTATAGAGGAATATCATTGCTCCCAGCCACATACAAAATACTAACTAATGTCATACTCGCGAGAATCACACCGTACACAGAAGAAATATTGGGAGACTAACAATGCGGATTCCGTAGGAACCGTTCAACAAGCGAGCAAATGTTCACAATAAGGCAACTACTGGAAAAGAAGTGGGAATACGGAGAGACGGTTCATCAACTGTTCGTTGACTTCAAAAAAGCCTACGACTCAATCGCAAGGCAAAGACTCTACCATATTGTAGTTGAGCTGGGAATCCTAAAAAAATATGCCGCCCTCATTCAAATTTGCATGAACGAAAACAAGGCGCCAGTTAGAATAGAAAACCACCTCTCAGAACCATTTGAAATCCGGAACGGACTAATGGTCTCTCACCATTTTTGTTTAACCTTGTCCTCGAGTATGTCATCAGAAAGGTACAAGACGACATGATGGCCGGATTATCCCTGAACGGTGTCACACAAGTGCTCGCATATGCGGATGACATCGCCGTTTTGGGCGATAATCCAGAAACTGTAAATAAAAACAATGAAATCATCATGCAAGCGGCAGAAGAGGTGGGCATAGAAATAAATGAACACAAAACAAAATACATGATTATGGCGAGAGCAGGTGGACCTCAGAGAACACACATAAACATCAGGGGCAAGATTTTTGAAAATGTCAAAGAACTTAAATACCCGGGAACAATACTGGCGGTCAGTAACGAAATGTCGAAGAAAATTAACAAAAGACTACACTCCGGGCATGCAGTCAGTCAACTGCTGAAATCCAAAATGGCTATTACCAAATATAAAGCTCCCTGTCTATAGAACCATAATCATGCCGATTGTTCTATACGGATGCGAAACATGGGATCTCACAAACCGGGAAGAAAACAAATTCCGCGTATTCGAGAATAAAGTCCTAAGGGGTATCTTTGGCGACAAATATGACGAGGAGGCAGGACAATGGAGGAAACTCCACAACCACGAATTGGAAGAGGTATACTCATACCGCAAACCAACAATAGTGAGAGTAATCAAGTCGCGACGATTAAGATGGACCGGACACGTGGCGCGAATGGCCAACGATAGGACCGTATATAGAATTCTTGACGGTAAGCCAACGGGAAAGAGACCTACAGGGCGGGCGCGACGGAGATGGGAGGACAATGTTAGGTTGGACCTCGAGGAGATCGGGTCGGATGGTCGAATATGGAAGGAGAGCGCGCGGGAGAGGGAACAATGGCGGAGTCGAGTCGGTGAGGTGATGAACTTTCGGGTTCCTGCAGGCCAATAAATAGTATTATATTTGGTGCAACCAGCCGGCAATCAGGTGCAGCAGGGAGGCTAAACTGAAAGGTTCCTCGGTAGCACCCAGCGTCCTTCGCCACACGACACCTGGACCAGCGGCAGACTTCCATCATTGACATCACAGCCGCCGTCGCAAGGGATACCCGGAAAGAGCAAGAATAAAAGTGATTCATCGCCTCAGGTAGGGTACCATTGCGTGGCCCCGAAACCGTGAGTACCCTTTGTTGATTAAAAACTATTAAAATGGAAACAAGAAGTTTGAAAACAATAAACTACTTAAATATATCTATATATATAGTATATATGGCTCCTCGATAGTATAGTGGTTAGTATACCCGCCTGTCACGCGGAAGACCGGGGTTCAGTTCCCCGTCGGGGAGCCTCTGGCGCAAGACTAATGACCTTGCCCGGAAAAACAAATCATTATGGAGAATTTATCAGGCCTCAGGACTTGCTAAATAAGGCCAAGACCGGTTCCCGGTTGTAGTGCCGATGATGATGATGATAAAATGGAAGAAATACAAAACATATGACACACCAAATCAACCACTTTCTCAGTATATCTAAGACGAGTGGTTAGCAAGTTTTTACTATGTTCTAGAGATTTCTGTTATTATCCGCTTAATCCAACGCTACTTCACGTATGATGGTCACGTCTGGTGGGACACCCTCTTTCGAAAAATGCGCACGCCTGTTCCAACGAGTCCGCCGAAACTGGCGTAGTTCAACGAGAAACTTCAAAAGTGGCGCGGTTCAGAGCCGTAGAGCATTTGTACACCTGATCGGGTTGTGTGATAAGCGAGGTCCGGAAATGTACACGTGAGTATATGGTATCGCAGACAAATTTTCTATGTCTGTTTTAGTATAAGTTTTCTTGGCACGTCTGTCGCGCCCGCAAACATCAATACGTCAACGACTTTTTACTTATACTATGATAATTGTTACGGAAAGGCCATGATCTGAGTTGCACCAAGTATTCAGTAGTGTTATGCGCTAAAACGGCCATCTTTAAAGATCTATCCCTTGCAACTACAACTAATCATAGGCGGAATCACTTAAAGTTAATGCCCACGTTTTGATCAACCAATGGCATTGACCGCACAACCAATAATTTGATTGGTGAAACCTGTATACTTACTGGTAATAAAATTAATTATAAAACCCAACTGGTGCCAAATAAAAGACCTGGGTAATAATCCTCGGTGGTACCATATTCCATAAAATCCCAAGTTAGAAATAAAAATATTTCACGGCAAAATGTGGTACCATCCATAGAAGTAAAAATATGTGATCATAAACATTTGTAATACAGAACTTGAAATAATGTGCCCACCCTTTTATTGTTGTCTTTTCGAATACCTGTGTTGAAGCTTGTTCGAGAGCACGTTGTCCAAAAAACCTCATAAAAGCAGGTAACCGGCGAAGGAATCGAGCTTCCAAGTAATTGCGACCCTTTCTCACGACCGGTAATCGTGGAATTTTCAAGCCATAAAAGGGTCGAAATTTGCGTGTCGAAGAAGGCGGTCATAGGAGAAGTCAACAATCAATCAGTTACCAAATCAAATTAAGGGTGTAAGAATCCAAAGATTAAAGTTTAGACTTCTCAAAGTGTTTTGCGGATACATTAGTGAGATTGTATGTCGTGTATGAAAAGCTGTCAAAGTTAGAATTGTTTTTTTTTTTTTTAGTGGAATTTGTGTCTGTCTTTAATACGTCGGCACGGGCCTAAATTGTATATTGTTGTTGATCCATTGGTATTTAATGGTAAAAAGAATTACTCAATAAATAAAGAATAGCCACAATTGAAAGTCGGCGTTTAAGAATATCATCATCATCATCATCGGCACTTCAATGTTTGGCGAGTTGGTTACTGGGTTTATCCATCAATTATCACTCATTCATTCACCTCGCTTAGTACAGGATGTAAGAG
Organism: Microdon myrmicae; assembly: GCA_963931805.1. Lineage (NCBI taxonomy): Eukaryota > Metazoa > Arthropoda > Insecta > Diptera > Syrphidae > Microdon > Microdon myrmicae. The sequence continues at coordinate 118,411,363 of OZ007499.1, forward strand.
TGTAGAAGGGGAAAGAAAGGAGATGAAGTTTGAGAGCTGTAGAGGTAAAGTTGAAATCGAAGGAGGTAGGGTAGGAGTTTGCCCGCCGCAGCATTCGCGAAATGAGTTCATTAGAGCCGTAAGAAGTGTGGTGGGTGGGCTGATAGAAGAGATGAGGGTTTCGCAGGTTACGGGGGTTAGTGTGAAGTGGAATGATGGAGAGCAAACTTGGGCCGTTGATTGTGCCTGAAAGGAGACGGTGGATAAAAAGGATATCGGCATGAGTTCTGCGCTCCTCAAGTGTCTTGAAGTTGGTCAGATGGAGGCTTGTGTATAGGGGGAGAATCCGAGGATTCGCCCAGTTCAGTCCGTGGAGAGTAAAACGCAGAAAACGACGTTGCACAGTTTCGCATTTGCGGGAGAAGGTGATTGAGTGACATTTGACAACGTTGAGTTCAGTTATTACGGCGCCAAGTTGAGAATCTGCCGAGATCCGTTTGGAGAAGTGAAGAGTCGAGAGGAGAAATGGTCGTTTTGTAGTTTGGCGTCGTCCGCATAGAGGGAGATGCATAAGTATTTCATAATGGAGTCAACGTCATTGATGGTAAGGATAAATAGGAGGGGACTCAGATGACTGCCTTGCGGAACCCCTGACGTGGGAAGAAAAGGATTGGAAAGTGAGGATCTGAATTTGACACGGTAGGATCGAACTTTCAGATAAGAAGATAACCACTTGATCAATAAGGGTTCGAAACGTAGGGAGGACAGTTTAAAAAGGATGAGATTATGGGAGATTTTGTCAAAGGCCTTGCTGAAATCTGTATTGATTACATCGACTTCATTGCCATTCTCTAAGACACGGAGAGTATGGGATGAGAACTCGATCAGATTGGTTGTGGTCGACCTATTCGAAAGGAAACCATGCTGGTTGGGTGAGATGATGGAATTACAACGGAAAGATAAGGCGTTGTAAAGAATCCCTTCGAAGAGTTTAGGGATTTGAGACAGTTTGGCAGTGGGGCGGTAGTTGCTTATATTGTTTTTAGGTCCCTTTTTATGTATGGGGTTGACATAGGAGGATTTCCAGATACTAGGGAAGATACCTTGTGAAAAGGATATATTGAATATCTTTGATATCGGGAGAGAAAGAGATAAGGAACATTTCTTTAAAAATACAGCTGGGAGTCCATCAGGTCCAGGGCTGAACTCGTCTTTGAGTAAGTTTAATTTCTCCTCAACTACGTGACGCTGAATAAGTTGAGGGGTGAAGGGGGCGAGGGAGAATTCGGGCAAGTCTTTGAATTGAGACGGATTGGGTTCGAAGGAGATGTCTGTGAAGGATTTATTGAAAAACGAAGCGAATAGATTGGCAGTAGTTAGGGGGTCGGTTGAAGTAGACGCGCCATAAGAAAGGGAGTTAGGATAAGCGTCGGATTTACGTTCGTAGTTTATGAAGTGGAAAAAAGATTTAGGGTCATTGATCAAATTAGATTGTGTTTTTGTGAGGTAGTTGATGTAGAGGGAGTTGTAGAGCTCGGAAAATTTATAAAAGGAACCAAGATAGTTGGAGTAGTTTTGGAAGGAACGCGCTTTGATGAAAATGTTCCACAAGTTATTTCTCTTGTTCCTAAGAGCGCTGAGTGTGCGGTTGTACCATGGCGGCGATGAAACCGATGACCTGTGGCTAGCATAGGGGACATATAAGCCGACGGCATAGTAGATCTCCTTATAGAGAGTGGCAATAGCTTCTTCTACCCCCAAATGATCAAAGCGAAACGCTGTTTTGCTAAGATGCTCATTTAAAAGGCGGAAGTTAGCTTCGTGGAAGTTGTAGGAAAAGCTATATATAGCTATAATGCAAAATGATTATTTAAAATTCATTTCCAAAGATGTAAGCCTCATGTCGTCTATGGAAACATTAGGGTGGAAAGGATATTCATTTTGTAGATGGAATCCATCAGGGTATGGCAATAAATGTGCATCAGCCATTGCTTGTTTTTATTTACGTAATCTTATTAACATATATTAGTTTGGGGAAAAAGAAACCCGTAATGTTTTCGTAAGGTGATATAGGCTTGATCGAACAAATTCGGGCTTGTGCTCGCTTGAAAAGCGATATTTTAATATTAAAGAAGAAACTCCTTGACTGTTTGATTGGGCGACTCGATTTTCAGTTTTTTAAAGTGTAAAGTAAGGAAGTTACCAAATTCGTGTATTTTTCAATTTTACTTTTATAAAGGTGAACATGCAAGCCATGCAGCTGAAATTGTGAATAGTGTTTATGGTCCCGATACCGTCTCAGCCAATATCGCGGAATTCTTCTTTCGGCGATTCCGATCCAGTATTTGATGTTAAAGAGCTACCTTGCACATCGTTGCCCAACTTGGAAAATGTTGATAAAGTCATGGAAGTGATTGAAGTAAACCAGTACGTTAGCAGTCGTAACATCCTAAAGATCGCCCAAACAAATTTTAAACCATCTGCATTAGATTGGAATCAAAAACTCGCTCGAGGTATAATATGTATTATAAATTCATAGTGGATGACTTATGGAACCTTTTTTCTCCAATATTTCGATATATAAATCGCAGATGTGCAAATAAAACAAACAAACTAGACGAGCTTGGGATTAGTTTCATGTGAGTGATTTTAAATACATACAAACGAATTATAATAAGAACCTAAAAAGCTTGTCAGCCTATAACCACAAACAAAACTTGTGGGCCTATAACTTCATGTCTAATCTGATTGCAATTAGATAAAAATGAGATTAATTTGTTCCAGGTGTGGTTTCCCCTAATTTTAAAGCCATTATATATTAATTGATGAATTTGTTTCACCTCTGAGATAGATTCTGTTTACTTTTCATATGTGCCTTTTAAATTCTATTCCCATCTGTATAATTGCACACACCAGGTAGTAGAGGCTTAATAAAAGATATCTGTTAATTAATGTATAGACATTATAGTAATGCATTTATAACTACCACAATTTCACAGTTAATATGCAAACGAGCAATTAATTTTCATATTCGATTATTTAAGATCTACTTTATGAGAATATCTAAAGTAAACACATTGTTTAAAGTTCCAGTGTTTTTACATATAATGACAAGTAGTATACTCCAAGTTACTAAGTTTGTCGTTATCGTAGGTTTATAATTCATTTCCCCGCCGATAATTCAACACATTGTTGGAACTAATTAAAATCGTAATTAAATGGCGCCAGATACACACGTACGGTTGAAAGTGCCTTGAAGTGAATAAGTCTTGTGTAACGTCGGTTACAAATCAGTTCGCATGCTGAGCTCACTTGAGAGTGGTTCGTGTTGCTAAGAGAATCCAGGTAGAATGAAGGATATGAGTAGGTGCGGGCAATCGATATATGGGAACTCCTAACGCACTCTTCAATGCCAGGTAAGGACTTATACAATGAGGTGTTATAATCGATCACCAAAACTAGATGAGCATAAACCTGTACTATTTTGGGGCTTTTTTCGCGTGTTCGTCGGGAGTTTGCGTTGGTCATTTTGCAACGTTTCTAAAGTTTTATCGGAATTTAGAAGTCAATTGCTGACATTTTTGTAATGTATTCGCATTTTGCTGCAATCTTGTACGAGCTGATATGTCTCTGGGAATCAAAAGAGCGAAATACGAGATGTGGGAAAATAGATGGCGAGCAATGCAACCACTAAAAAGACTAATACTATTGATAAACCATGCGAGAGGGAGTAACGCAATGCTTAACGTTGCTTTCGTTGAGCTACAGATAAAGATGAGATTAGTTTTCATATAGTGAGGTCTGTTTCAAAGCGAAGAAATTCTTTTGACTTGGGAATTCAAATCAGGCATTGAAAATAGGGTTCAAAAAAGGAGGATAAACACCACGGTCGGTCTTTACGTTACATAAAATATGGTTTAAAATATTGTGAAACTCCGTAATGTATACTGAGTATGGTTTATAACTAGTCACCAAGGATGCTAACTACGGGTATTAAGAATCGATTCAATTGAACTGAACGTAACTTCTGTGATTTCTCTTGACTATAACGGGAGGTACCACAGCTTTTCTTTTATAATTCGTGCCGTTTAACCCATTAACTGCCAACTACAAGTTATTTTGTAGTAAACGTATGTTTTAAAACTACCAGCTATGAGTTATCTCGTTTGGATCGCGAGCTTCGATTCCGATTGGTCACAGAATAAGCTTATAGCTGTCAAAGTTAGGAATTGCTCGAAAAGAGGAATGCAAATTTTATATACTACTATATTTTTCAAAATCGCATTTAATACCACTTTTTGTTATTAAAATACTAACTTAAATGATTCGTGAAATTCCATATTTTCTTTTCTTTTCTTAGCGCCTAGGGCAAGGCACTATAAAGATCCCTCATCCTTTTCAGGACAAGGAGACACGCTCCCTGAGCGAAGGACCACAACAGAAAATGGTGGCAGCGGTGGGATCTGTTGTTACTGTATTTTGTGGTGGACCGGGTTGATTCCTAAAAGTATTTCGGTTCGCAAAAGGGGATTGATTTTGGCTTCGCAAATGGGATAACCTGGTTCTACATTCTGCCTGAGAATGGTTAAATTTTCTGCAGTATGTTCATCCGATGCGTTCAGACTCTGTTTTGATGTTCTGGGGAACAAAATATGGGAATTTTGTGTTGCGATAACAAGTCGCAGAAGTATGTCCCCGTTTGTTACATGTCTGGCAAACAAGTGGTTGGTTATTTCTAGGGATGTTAGTAGAAGTTAGCATTGTGTATCGCTACCCAATATTTGAGATTATTCCACAGCGAAATTAATGTCTGTCTTTAAATTTGGAGCGTTATGCGATATGACTAAAATCCTGAGGTTAGGATTCCTTCCATCTTCGAATGTGTTTAGTGCGGGTCTTTGGTTTTCTGCCAAAAGATACGTCGGCTCAACCGAACTTGCAAACGTATCGCCGTCTAATTGATGGAGTAGGTGTTTGAGTCTGTCCCCAAACTCCTTTACATTTACCCTACATTCTTGTTTTGCCGCTACTAGACTATTCTTCCAAGCGACTCCAGTCAAGTCACTTTTCCAACTCTGTGAATTCAAATCATCTTCTCACTTCGAGAATTCAAATCCGCATTTCTTTATCTTCTTTCGAAGGTCGAAACGCATCGCCAGCTGGTAGCGTTTGGATGTTTATGATTGCAAGAACTGTGTGTCGGCGTATCGAATAGATATGCCTTTGTTTGTAGGAATTTTAGGTGTTAATTGCTTTTAGCATACATGAGACATAAAGCTGTTTGATTTTAGGAAATTGAATCGAACAAATGCATTGAATTAAATAAATGAATTTGAATTCAATAAATGAGAATTTGAACGTTTAGTTCGATTTGGTTTGACACTGAAGTCAATGTTATGTTGGGGATATGAAATGGATTTTGTTATAGGTGGGAGGAAAATGTAATGTGAGAGGAAAATGTAATATGGGAGGAAAATGGTAGGGCTTCTTGGAGCACTACAGCACTACAAATTCCCCACGCAGTGAATGGGTTAAAAGTGTTTTTTATGTGGCACATGTGATACTGATATATTATTATTTATTATTATTATTATTATTTATTGGTCTGTAGGAACCCGGAAGTTCATGACCTCACCGACTCGATTCCGCCATCGTTCCCTCTCCTGTGCACTCTCCTTCTACGCACGATCGTCTGATCCGATCCATCAAGGTCAAACCTAACATTGTCCTCCCATCTCAGTTGCGGCCATCCTACCGGTCTCTTTCCCGTTGGTCTACCGGCAAGAAGTCTACGCACGGCCCTATCATTGCCCATTCGCTCCACATGTCCGGCCCATCTTAATCCTCGCGACTTGATTTCTCTCACTATTGTAGGTTTGTGGTATAGCTCTTCCAATTCGTGGTTATGGAGTTTCCTGCATTGTCCTGCCTCCTCGTCATATTTACCTCCAAAGATACCCCTCAAAACTTTATTCTCGAATACGCGGAATTTGTTTTCTTCCCGTTTTATGAGAGCCCCATGTTTCGCATCCGTATAGAACAATCGGTATGATTATGGTTTTATAGACACGGAGCTTTATATTGCGTGGCAGCAGTTTGGATTTCAGCAGTTTACTGACTGCGTGCCAACTAGCGTTGCCGGAGTGTAGTCTTTTGTTAATTTCCTTCGACATTTCATTACCGGCCGTCAGTATCGTTCCCAGATATTTAAATTCTTTAACTTTTTCAAATATCTTGCCCCTAATGTTTATGTGTGTTCTCTGAGTTCCACCTGCTCTCGCCGTAATCATTTATTTTGTTTTGTCTTTATCTATTTCTATGCCCACCTCTTCTGCCACTTGCATGATTTCACAGTTTTTACTTATAGTTTCTAGATTATCGCCCAGAACGGCAATGTCATCCCCATATGCGAGCACTTGTCTGACCCCGTTCAGATATGATCGGGTCATGTTGTCGTCTTGTACTTTTCTGATGACATACTCGAGCACAAGGTTAAAAGACATGGCGATAGACCGTCTCCCTGTTTTAGTCCGTCCCGGATTTCAAATGGTTCTGAGAGGTGGTTTTCTGTTCTAACTGGCGCTTTGTTTTCGTTCATGCAAATTTGAATGAGGGCGGCATATTTTTTTAGGATTTCCAGCTCAACTGCAATATGGTAGAGTCTTTGCCTTGCGATTGAGTCGTAGGGTTTTTGAAGTCAACGAACAGTTGATGAACCGTCTCTCCATATTCCCACATTTTTCCAGCAGTTGCCTTATTGTGAACATTTGGTCGCTTGTTGACCGGTTCCGACGGAATTCGCATTGGTAGTCTCCCAGTATTTCTTCTGCGTACTGTGTGATTCTCGCCAGTATGACATTTGTTAATATTTTGTTCGGGGTTGGGAGCAATGATATTCCTCTCTCGTTTTCGCAGTCAGATCTATCACCTTTTTTAAAAACGGGGACGACTATTGAGGTTTTCCATTCTTCCGGAGTGACTTCCTTATCCCATATTGTTTGGATGAGCTGGTGGACCTTTCGGGCGGTTGCCTCTCCTCCATGCTTCACAACCTCTGCCGGTATGCAGTCGACTTTGTTGTTTTTCAATCGATTTATTGCGTCTATAACTTCGTTGAAAGAGGGCTCTGTGATCCGAGGCTCGGCTGTATGTACGCCTGGTGCAATTATTTGTGGTTGATGGGTGCGTACATTGAGCAGGTTTTCAAAGTACTGCTTCCATCTTGTCACGATATTTTTTGTTTTTGTGACCAGACAGCCGTTTGCGTCTCGGATTATTTTGGCTCTCCCTCGGTAGCCATTTCTAATTGAATTTATGCCGACATACATACTTCTGATGTTCTTTGCTCTGGCATTTTCCAGGATTTTTTTCGACCCGAGTCTTCTCCCATTTGCGTTTTTTGCATTTAAAGAGTCTCATCATCTCTCTCCGAATCGTCGCGTATCTTTCTGCGTTGGTTTCATCATATCTTTCTAAGTGGATCACTCTGAGGCGCTTACGTTCTTCGATCTACGCGCTGCACTCATCGTCAAACTAAGGTTTGGACTTAACTGTTTTCTTAAATCCTAATACCTTTTGGGCTGTTTGTTTGATTGTGTCTCTGATCGATGTCCATTTAGTGTCCACACTTTTAGTTTCCCCTTCCCCACTGCTCCCATTCTCTAGAATGCTAAATCTATTCGTTAGTTCGTCTTGATATTCAGCCCTTTTGCGCAGGTCTTTTAGTTTAACAATGTCATACTGATATAGTATAGTATAGTATTTATTCGTCTATTAGAACCCAGAAGTTCACCACCTCACCGACTCGGCTGCGCCATTGGTCCCTATCCCATGATGCCTTCATATTACAACGGCGAGGAAACATATGGTTAGGAAGAGTATTCTACATTCGTGCGATTCGACTACAAAAAGATTCTGTGTTTATTTGCTGGTCAGAAGATGAGTACTATCGTGGGCTAATGGGCCGTTTCTGACTGACGGGCATTGTAGAAAGATGTCTGGACAGGTGAAACACATTCACCAAGCTGGGTGAGCAACGTCCGCCTTAATATCTGTAGCAAACTTATAAACAGGATACGTGGCGCTTATATTCTAACGGCACAATTGAAAGACGTACTGCTCGTTTTTGTATCTTATCGAGCACATGCAGCATCGTTTTATGGATGCGCCTGACCAAACATGGAAATTGAATCCGTTTTAGGGCGAATATATGCTTTGTAGATTGTGACCAGGTTGAGTGAAATATTTTTTGCATCTTTCTTAAGAAACTCAATATATTTGCCTGCACTTTTCGCAGCTTCAAATTAAGAGTAGAACCGAGAATTGATAGTACCTTGGCTTTGACGATGCAAGTGCCGGTCGTCGAGTGTTTCTATGTTGGACATTTGTTTTGGACGACAAGGGCAGCCCCGGTTTGTTAAGGGGAGGTTCTCATATGAGAGCTTCAAAAAAAGATAATTTTCTCGAATCTTTTTTCCATAGAAGGAAATAAATGAAGAACTCAAACTTTGTCACTTGTTTAATATGTTCCAAAGTACAAAATAAAACAATTTTTTTTTATTAAAAAAATTTAGTGGCAATAATTGTTGACACGCTTTGTAATGTGACCGTCTCAAGAAGAGGTACCTTACTGTTGGCCACTCTACCACCTGCAATAATTATCAAGGCTTTGAATCCTACTTGGTTAACCATTAGTATATCTTGTTGAGATCGAAATTCAATGAACTGAACATATCACAATATCGCCTATATATGTACCCAGTGCGGCAACCGAAATGTTTTTCTTTTCAAAACAATGCTGAGATGCATTGATGTATGCGGTAATGGAGTATCGATTTCTTTCAGGGAAAATGGTATAACGCATTAAATGCGTGAATGCCCTTGATGGGAAAAATGATCGAGGTCGGAGGGAGAAATGCTTGAGGGTGTTAATGCGCTTGCGAAAAACGATGAGATCTCTGGAGCTTTAGGGCAGGAAAATTTGGGGGTAGGTGGAAAGGTAAGTAGTGGCGTTAGTAGAACCGCAACAGTGCCCCCCCCGTCACATAGTCACGGTATTCCTGGTAGGGCGAAGGGCTACTCAGATGGCTGCCGCCGTAATTAAGCGAGGTCGGCCGAAAATGCACCATGTGGTGGCGCTCGGGCATGGCTTCGTGTGAGGGGGCCGCTATTTCCGCTTGGTATTCCTGCCGTAGAAGTTGAGGTTAGCTCCTCTGTAGCATCGGGGTTTGTGGTGGCCTTTGGAAGGTTGGCCTCCGAGAAACATGGTTTCAATCTTTCTACGCTGACCGTAGTTGATCTGCCTCAGATTTCTACTTCATACACTCGATCGCTGATTCGTTTTAGAATCTTGTACGGCCCTTCGTAGGAGGGATCGAGTGGTTTCTTGACTTTGTCCATCCTGAAGAAGACGTGCGTGCAGCTATGCAACTCAGTGTGGATAAACAGTCTCTTGGTGCCATGTCGAGCTACGGGTTTTGCCCCGATTTTTCGCATCAGGTCGCGGAGGTAGCCCACGCTATGTAGCTGGCCGTGTGGAGCTTCCCTGCCCATAAATGGGTCGCCGGGCAACACTAGGCTGGTGCCGTAGGTCAGTTCTGCAGCGGATGCACCCAGATCCTCCTTAATACTTGTCCTCAATCCTAGAAGGACAGTGGGGAGGGCGTCGAACCATTGCGTGTCGTTATGAGACATTAGGGACGATTTTAGCGACATGTGCCAACGCTCTATCATCCCGTTGGATGAAGGGTGGTATGCGGTCGTACGACTTCTTTAACAGCCTAGTAAGTCGGTAAGCTGCTTGAAGATCGTGCGGTCTGATGTTAACGTTGCGGGTACGCCAAAGCGTGTGACCCATGTCGAGTAAAACGCTCTGGCGACACTCTCGGCGGTGACTACTCGTAGTGGCGTTGCTTCCGGCCATCGAGTAAAACGGTCGATCATGGTGAGGATGTGGGCGTGTGCAAATCGAGCGCCAGGGAGTTTGAATTGCGCTGGCTCCAACACGTTGTGTCTTCTAATTTTTCAGCGCTGGCATTTAAGGCAGGCATGAGCCCAACTCGTGAGGTCTTTATTCATGGGAGGCCATACGAACTTACGTCGGGTGGCTGCAGCGGTTGCACGTCCGCTGGGGTGAGCTGGAACGTGAAAGGTCTCGAATACGCTCCTTCGCAGTTCTCCGGGAAGATAGAGCCTGACTGTTCCCGTGGAGATATCACACCATATCTCGTCTACGGATTGCTCAAGCAGGAACTTGCGCAGCTGAAGTGCTGTCTCTGCTTTGAGAAGAGACTCGAGCTGGCTGTCCTTTTGCAGTGCCTGAGCTAGGTCGGCGTCGGCGATGGCGGCGCGTATCTGAATGGTATCGATGCGGGTTAGGGCGTCCGCGATGACATTCTGTTCCCCTGAGATGTGTTTGATCTCAGTGGTGTATTGACCTATTCGGTCGAGTTGCCGCTCCTGGCGTGGAGATGCATTTCCGGACCTCTTCCAGAATGCGTAGATCAGCGGCTTGTGATCCGTTCTGATTACCAGGGGACGACCTTCTACCATGTATCGGAAGTACTTTACTGCGCTTTACATAGCAAGTAGCTCCCGGTCGTAAGTACTATATTTCCGCTCGGCCGTACTAAGTTTCCTTAAGAAAAAACCGAGCGGTTCCCAGCTTCCGTTGCATTCCTGCTCCAATACTGTTCCCATGGCCGTGTCTGACGCGTCGCATTGTATGGCCAATGGTGCGCCCTCTGCGGGGTAGCGGAGTAGGGTAACATTCGCCAGCTGTGCCTTGGATCGACGGAATGCGGTCTGCAGCTTCCGTCCAGGCGATTGGGCGTTTGTCGTTCTTCTTTGCCCCCTTTATTTCCACATCAGTCGAATGTACTTGAGTTTAGAAATCGAATTTCTACACGCGGCAGTGGCCTGATGCGTCGAGCTTTGGTTCTATATTTTAGTGATTCTAACCGTGATAGCGTCGGTTCGAATCACACGTTCTTTACTATCGTCGCAAACGCTATAAATATGTACGACAGCTGTCAATTGCGCAAGGGTTTACTTTGTGGCCTTCGTTTTTCGGAGGTACTTTAAGATAGAGATATGTGAACATATTAATTTTAAATTAAAATTGAGTAATACCACAATGCAATAGATGATATATTGCATTATAAGAGTTATTCTTCTATCGTATTTATTTGAAAATGCAAACTCGTTCAATTATAAAGGCTGTGTTATACGATGAGCCTTTTAAAAATAATAATAGAATACATATAGTGGCGCATCTAATATTATGAAATCCCGGCTCTTACTCATAACCAAGTTTCCGTGAAATTTCAATTGAAATGCTTTCCGAAAAGTCTTTATATTCGCACATCCAATAAACCAATCATTGATAAATAAACCAAATAACAATCACTCGGATCTGAGTTGGTTAACTGCGAGCGTATTAATAATATCCAACGAATTGAAATTCTTCCCATCGGTAACTAACCAATATCATCTGGGACTTGGTGTCGTCACTACTGATGTTTGCCAACGATCTATTTATAGTCTTTACGTTACGTGCTTTGGTCTCTGGGTCAAAAAGCGTGCACTTAAGTTGTGCACCTCTACATCGAGCTGCATGGGTAAAGTACTTTAGTAAGCAACTACTTTGGCGCCAAGCTAATTACATGATTATTTAACTATGAGATGTGTGAAGAAATGTATTGTATTCCGTATCGTATATACCAGGTTTCTTTTCTATTGGTTTTTTTCAACAATTCTAATTAGGGTATTTAAACTATGTTAATAGACAGAAGCACGGGTAACATTACACGTGAGACTGCACATTGCGTTTTGCATTTCGGTTTTTTTATTCGCTAATTAGATGCACTTTACATTAATTTCATTGTCGAGTTTGATCTATCTAAGTAAACTCAGACTACATGAGCAGAGATATAAGTACATCAATATACCTCAAGCAGGCAACGATTATTACCTTGCAACAACTCAACTTAACTTAAAATAGTGCCACCAAAATTCAATAAATAACCAAACTTTAAATGTTGTACTTGGTAGTAGGAGAAGAATTAAATCAGCAATTGCTTTATTTTATTTTTAAATTGAATTTCTAAATCAGCAAGTTCCACTGTCCCACTATGCAAATCAAACAAGAATATTCAATTAATAAAAGAACTAGTAATTAAACGGAAGTAACTAGTGTGGTATTTTGAACATATTTCGTACACGTGACCTTAGCATTGAAAGCACAATGAAGAAATATCAGTAGAGAGCCGTATACCAGAGCATTAAGGTTGCAATCACTGTGTGGACTTGCTCCCATGCACATGGCCTTGACCTGATACGACGGTGCTTTAACTTAAACTCGACGTTATGTGCTTATGTGTAGAAATGAGCTTTCCAGGGATGGATACTGAATTATTATGGTGAGTTTTGTCGTTCATAAGAGATGGGGATGTTAGGTTGTGGATCACCGGATAATGGTGTAGTGGTGGAAAATCGGCTATTAACCAAAACAGAGATTTAGAAAAAACCCTTATTAGCCAATGTGAACAATATTTTAGATGCCTATTTGTGTTTTAAAAAACTATGTGGTTGCCGCGATCGTTAAGAATGGAACAATTCGGATGCGACTTTCTCAGCAATACTTGAAGCATCTTAAAGAAGATGTAACGTATTTTGTACATTGTTTTATTACTATGGATGACTTCCAAATATCACCATGATCCTGAATCAAAGCAAGAGTACATTAACGAGTGGCGCGACAACGGTACTTCGGCTCCGGAGGCAGTTACTTTCACAAGCCGGCCTAAAAGGTGTTACAATCCTTTTTTTTTGGATCCAGAAAGACTTTTGTTTAAGGTTCGTCTCCAAATTGGTAAAAAAATTTACACAAATTATTATTGTAACCTTTTGGACCAGTGGGACATCAAAAATCGTAAGAAAAGACTTGGTTTGCAGAAGAAAACTAATTTTTCATCAAGACAGCGCATCCCCAGGGTCAGAAACGATCGCAAAACTCCACGAATTGTATGAATTGTTGCAATTTCACCCTATTTACCAGATTTGGCAACCTTTGACTTCGCCTGTTCTCACGTATAAAAAAATTCACTCGGGACAACTGATTTTCATCGAACGAAAAAGTAATGGCAGCCGTGAAAGCGTGTTTCGATAGCCTTTCCATTTTCACTTTAGGGACCAAATCACTGGAACAAATATTTTCAAGTTCAAGGATTATATTGAGTAACAAAATTTATTTGAAATCGTAAAATCGTCTTTGGCTTATCACAAAACAAAATTTATTGAACAATCATATCGAATCAAACAGTCGTCCGATAAGACAAAGAAGATATAATCTCCCTGAACTTCAAAACTCGATAACTTGAAAGTAATCAATTGAGATATTTCATCAAAACCCTTGCTCACATCAATCGCAGTAACATCGAATTCGTTGCCATTTTCTATAGCCGTGAGATTTGTGGTATATGATTTCTATTTCAAGCAGTCGTTGGATAGTGGATCATGTAGGTTCTGGATGTTGGAAAAGAGGTTACTATTAAAAATAAGAAATGGTGTGGAGTAGACATCTTCAAAAATCGGTTGAGAGTTGTGATGTACGTAAAGCTACGCAGTTCGTGAAAGGATCATATCAACAGAGCAAATATTAGCCTAAAATCGGGTGAAATAGAGGCAAAAAGAGAAAGCTGGAAGCACGACAGTAGAATCACATAAGTAACTCTGAATACATTGATTAGGTAGAATGTGCAATCTGTGAAATTGGATTTGTACCAATCAACTCGAATTCTTGTCAAAATTATATCTCCCTTAATATTTAATTATATTCTTTTCAAAGAAGGAGATTGATAAGAGAGATCACTTTACTAACACCTCACAAATCACATTTATGGATTTTTTTCGACATTATAGACTGTAGACTCTATTGCCCCACGTAACTTACCTCATATAATGGATTTGACCCCAGAGGCAAATAAAATTTGATTATCACCTATACAAAAAAGCAAAACCTAATCATCAAAAGCAGACACTTAATATTCATTCGATTTATTGAAGTCCCAGAGTACATTTTTTCGCACACATGTGGTGTTGAAAAGTGTGTACTTAATATTCACTGAAATTCAAGTCATTGGTAATTCACCAGAAAAAAAAGAAGATTTTCCCATAATATTTATTTGCTAACGAAGAAAATGTTTGAAGTATTTCTAAGAACTATCAACTTCAAAGAAATACCAACCAGCTCAAAGTAATTTAGCAAAAAGTGAAAAAATTCTTTCGTCATGTGCTCTAAATATTGCTCAGAATATTAACACGAATAATACTCACTGAAGAGGGACCATACTCGAAGATCAAAACAAGATTTTCGCAGGAAAACAATTTGACAATAATAGAAAACCGGCTACGTTACTACCGACAGCAGTATTACAAAGAAGAATATTTAAAAAAGAGCAAACAAGAAAATATATAGAATTTTGGTAATATTCCAATATATATCCTCGGGGGATCTCTAAAGATTCGTATTCCAAAAACCGCCTAAAATTAATTTCAAATGTCAAAACTTAACAGCAGGTCTAAATAAATGAAGAGGAAGTTCATTGCCCTCGAACGCCATAACAGCACAGATGCGTCAATTGAACCTACACAGGCACATTCACCCACAAGTTAAAACTTCATTATTTTCACAGAAACAGGGATTCACTTTCTGTCAATCTTTTGACTGTGTGTTTATTGTAATGCACTTTCACGAGCGGGCTCTCCAGATGATCTTAATATATTGTCATCGATAAACAATTAATTTAATTCCCACGTAAATTACCGATTTTAGTAAAATTAACAATTATTGCATTTACTTTACATTTAACATTGTGCAATTCTTCAAATTTGATATCAGCCTTTCATCGAATTAAAATGCATGCTTATACAAATCTTCCATTTGATAATTTTTCTGCACTCTTGATACAAAATTGTCAAATCTGACAGAAGTTGTTAGATGTCTTGACAATGTCGAAGGGCAAAATGCTGGCCAACAGAAAGGAGGAAGGGAGCATTAAAAAAGATACGGGGTACGAGGAAGATGTGAGATAAGTGGAAGAGCGGAGAGGGCGAAGACGTGTGGAGACAGGAACAAAATGTGGAAAAGGAAAGGGAGTGGAGAGAAAAGGAAGGGAGTGGAGAGAAGGGAAGGGGGTGGGGAGAAGGGAAGGGGGTGGGGAGAAGGGAAGGGGGTGGGGAGAAGGGAAGGGGGTGGGGAGATGGGAAGGGGGTGGGGAGATGGGAAGGGGGTGGGGAGGTGGGAAGGGGGTGGGGAGAAAGGGGGTGGGGAGAAAGGGAGTGGAGAGAACGGACGGGAGTGTAGGGAAAGGGCGGGAGCGGGAAAAGGGAAGCGAGTGGGGCGAGAGGAAGGGAGTAGAGGGAAAGGAAGGAAGTGGAGAGAAAGGAAAGGGGTTGAGAGAAAGGAACGGGGTTGAGAGAAAGAAAGGGGGCGGGGAGAAAGGGACTGGTGTTACGTAAGTATCTTCCCCATCGCCTTTGTTTTAAGTAGAACATATGAAATAAATACTGGCGGCGTGTAAACCCAGTTTCTTTTCGGCGGTGGTGGCTTTGGCTAATTTCGAAGTCGACCACCGTCGAGGATGAGTCGTCGAAGATGAATTGTCGAGGGAGGACATAGAAGACCGCCGGGGTAAGAGGAAGTGCCGCGGCAGTTAAGTTCGGAGGAGAGAAGTATTGGAAAAAGAAGAACGATACGATAGAGTTTCGGTAGAGGAAAGAAAAGTTGAAAACCATGAAAAACCCTAAACACTGTGTAAAAGCAATGTTCTGTTTGAAGTGTTGAATTAAATTAAATCTTTGTCGGAGGAAACCGATGTTTAATAAAGTAACTATTGGTGCGTGTCGGAACTGTTATCTTATTCTTTGCTCGTGTTTGAACTGTAAAGTAGATTGGAACCGAGAGCCGGTGAATCTTGGCTCGGCAGGAGTTTACACATTTTTACATCTACGTAACCTGTGATGTGGATAAAATCAGGTAAACCGGAAATATATAACCGTCCATCCACAGGAATTAAAAGACTATCCGGTGACTATTGGGTGGTGATTGGGAACTGTTAAGTGTGACGCCGACCCTACGCCACAACGATTTCGTTACGCTTCAATTGGGATTACCTGTACATGACACAATGGTATAAGTAAAAAAGTCGATTCGATTACCAACAGAAGAAATGGAGCTTCAAATTCCAATTATTTACGGTCTATGTTGTATATTATGTCCGAGAAATATTATACATGACAAACTGACTGAAACCTTATCTTGAAATTGGCACACGTCCACGGGCGGGAGTGGAGAGAAAGGGCGGACCAAACTAGCAACTGATTATCTATTGTAAAATTCTTACAACTGACGCTGCGGACTGCGGCGGATAACCTTACCTTGAATTGCATCACTAATCTTTATTCGACACCTGACGCTGCCATCAGGATCGGAAAACACATTGTGTTGAATTGGTCTTAAATAATTATTCAACAAACTGGGTCATTATTATATTACAACTGGCGGTGGTCACTATTATTATCCAACAAGTGCTCAATACTTTATCTAACGGACCTTATGTCGAAAACGGTCGACTCCTTACATCAACTGGTGGTCAAACTTTTAACCAACAACTGGCGCTGCGAACTTGCCGACCAATATACTCAATACATTATATCACAAATTGACGCTGCGGAACTCCAACTTATTATTCTTATATAACAAACATATACAAGTCATCACCGGGACATGTCACAAACTGGCAATGTCACACTGGAAAGAAAAGGACTGGAAAGAAAGGGAGTGGGAAGAACGCGGGGTGGAGAGACCGGAGGTGGAGAAAAAGGAAGGGAGTGGAGAGAAGGGGAGGAAGTGGGGAGAACCATACGGGGGAAGGAAGGTGTGTATGTATGTTTAGTGGGACTAGCACCCCATATATTAGATTAAACCAAGCTTATAAAAAGAGGGCTAACTTAACTCAGCTGTGGTAAATGATGGTGCAGAGTCCCCATACACAGAGTCCAACTTATCTCTGATTTGCGTAGACGTATTGCCTTTCATTTAATGACAGATCGATACTCAATTTTGTCCATTTTCATAAAAACTCGCAGATCGACTCACCCAAACGACTGTCAAATAAAAACTACCCGCCCACGATGGTTGAAATTTTGGTGAGTAACTGTCAAAAGATGCACAACTACATTCACTAGCTTTTTTTGACGAGTGCTGTTATCCTCACGTTAAGGTCGGAAACTTTTCAGGCCACCCTCGTATACCACCCGTAATTGGAACATATTTGAAGCTGTGAAAAATGCGGCCACATGTGTGGGGTTTGTGGCGTTTCAAACAAATACACACACAATACACAAGCAAATAGTGAAGAACACCGAACGAAAATGGAATAAGAAAATGCATCAGAGCCGTATACCATAGCGATAACATAACAATTCCACACCAGTTGAGTGTACTTGAGTTTAGAAATCGAATTTGTACACGCGGCCAGTAGCCTGATGTGTTAAGCATTGGTTCAATTTTTTGTGATTCTAACTGCCATAGCGTCAGTTCGAACCACACGTTCTTGACTATCATCGCAAACGCTATAGGTTTCTTAAGGGATGCAAAAGACACATCATTCCATCCAACCTGGACATTATTTACAATGCGTTAATTCGTCTTCAAATCGAATCAACTTCGATATTTGGTCAGCTGGGTTCAAAATTGCGCAACCCGTGCTCGAGAGGATGCAAACACTACCACTGCTACTATTTGTTGACCTATAGAAACCTGGAAGTTGATGAGCTCACTAAGTTGGCTACGCCGCGATTATCCGGCTTGTGTACTTTCGCCCCACTCCTCGCTCCTGATCCGGCTTCCTCAAGGTCATGCCGTACATTGTTCTCCCATCTCCGCTGCATCCTTCCCACCGATCTTTTTCTCGTTGGTCTTCCGTCATGAATTTTACGGACGGTCCTGTTGTTATATATTCTCGCTAGATGCTGGGCCCATCTTAATCACTATTTGTTTTTGCATCCTACCACTAACTTTTAAGGGGTATCGTTGTGACTTGCTGGCGCAAGGTTAATAACCTTGCCCGGAAAAACAAATTATTATGGAAAATTTAACAAGCCTCATCATCATCATCATCGGCACTACAACCGGGATCCGGTCACTGATAGACTCTGATGTCGTGAAATTGGTGTATTATATATATAAAGTGTCTTGTCAATTATGTGCGAATTGGGAGAGCTATACCGCAAACCTACAATAGTGAGAGTAATCAAGTCGCGAAGATTAAGATGGGCCGGATATGTAGCGCGAATGGGCAACGATAGGACCGTGCGTAGAATTCTTGACGGTAGACCAACGGGAAAGAGACCAACAGGACGGCCGCGACGGGGATGGGAGGACAATGTTAGGTTGGACCTCGAGGAGATCGGATCAGATGTTCGAATGTGGAAGGAGAGCGCACGGGACAAGTAACAATGGCGGAGTCGAGTCGGTGAGGTCATGAACTTTCGGGTTCCTACAGGCCAATAAATAGAATAGTCAATTATGCCCACAATTAACCTCAATTCTGTCATGGCCCAAACTAATGCCGTGAACTAACAACAATCTTTGTAAATCGAGTCTCTTCCAGCTTGCGTGGCTCATCTTTTATACAATCAGTAATTTTAAGGAATCTGTTTCATTGGGTCAGGTGGGCCATGTGTTTCAACCCACTACTCAGTAATTGAGTCGAATTGCCGCAATAGGAAGAGTTATCAATTGCACCTGGATATGTACAATTAAACGCATGGCACCACCTCCGTACCACTGAGTTGGTACTCTGTCACAGGTTGCATGAGGTTACACCGAGCTGAAAGACCTTATCTTGTTGTCCCCGAAACAATGAATAGAAGCTCCACTTCTCAGTAAGGAACGTATTCAGATCTCGTGAGCACCTATTGCCATGAAATTAATATTGGTGATCATTAAGGAAATCGTTTGTTTCCGCATATGTTAAATCTTGACGGTTTTTTTTCTTTTACACTAACGCGCGCACAAATGGGGATTTTGAAGTACCCTTAAATGTCAGAGCACAGTGCGAGCGGATGGAGAGGAAGTGGGTAAGGAAAGGAGGTGTCGATGTACATTGGTCTTGAATGTCTGGACATCACAACGGTATGATGAAACGCATGATCAGGCAGAACATTCCACATTCGTGTTGTTCGGCTAAAGAATGACTCTCTATGTTTATTTGTGCGCCTAAAGTCCACTTTCGACGTGAACTGATGCGCATTCACAGATTTACGGGTATCGCGGGAAGATGTCTGAAGGGGCGGAACACACGGCTAAACATGACACCATAACTTCCGACAAGGCAAAAGTTAGTGCAATAGGTCGACCAGATGACTGGGTCGCTTTTCTTCGGAATTGATTAATTCCATTTTACGGGAATTGAGCAATTAAATAGGACAGATAAAAGAGTGCTTGCAGTGATTTAGCGAGTGAAAAACAACATCTCTTCAAAAGTATAGGGAGAGCGTCATCTGAGTCAGTGTACTTGTTAATGATCAGCCCTTTGAAAGCTGGGGAAATATTGTGAATTCAAAAGTGAACCTAACTCATGTTGAATTGCCGGTTGTGCTCAAGTTGATGTGAAACTGATATGGTTTCAACGTTGAATTGACTGCGAAATGTGCAGAAACTAAGTTCATCTCTATTGCGTGGATGACTGGCCTGTTATCAAGAGTTACTACTACAAGAGTTGAAAGGTAGGTAAAGGTTGTCCCCAGTCCTACAACGGAGTGAGAATAAAGCTATTAAATATCACAATCAGTAGGTTCAATGAGGATAACACAGGGTTTCCGTGCAAGAATTGAACAAAATGCATATAAAGAAACCATTACTAAAAGATAAAAAGGTCACATGGCAGATTGGATGGACAACATTTTTTGATTATCTATATGAAGAGAAATAGGTTTGGACTTTGAGTGCTTCTAAACGGATGTTGTCAACGACTAAACCTTAAATATACTTTCATCCATGTAGTTTTGCTTTTTTCATCTCCAGATATAAACAAAAAAAAATCTAAATTTACTAGAAAACGAATAAGATCCTTTCATCAAGTACTTTCCCTCTGTTCATCTTTAGACGATTGGTATTCAAAAATATTTATTGTCTGCTACCTGCAAAAGTGATTAGACATTATCAAGGTCAATAAGCAATAGAAATTATTTCACAACTTCAAATTTCAAGCAATTAACAATTGATCGATGAGTGATTAATCGATAGATTCGCTGCTGACTGTTGCTTTAGACATCGTTGACCCGGTGTGGAAAACTGGCCGTTGAGTCTAGTCAAAAGTATTATACCTCTGATTTCAGAAGGCGACAACAACAAAAATAAGTCTATAAGCTCAAAGTGTTTAATGCTGGCGCGTCAGCCAGGAAGCACAAGCAACTAGATACAAAGAAGATTTATAAACTATAAGCGAATGTATTTGTAACACGGTAGCGGCGGCGGCTTGCCGGCGCCAAATAAAATGCTTGTATCCACAAGTACGTACATACAAAAAGTCCCCATGTGTTCACAGTAGACGTCTCCCCATTCGATCATTCGAACTATACGCTACTAAACTGAATGTGGAGTGTTATTACTTGATTGGGGAGATATAGTACTTTCGAAATAGTAGCTCTACAATTATTAGGGCAAAAAGAAAACGAATACAAAAAAAAAAGAAAGAAAAAAACCAACATATAATAAAACTTAGGCAGAAAAGCAGAGCAATATAAAGCAGACGGCTGGCTTATTGAATATATTCGGCTTTAGAGAGGGTGTTGGCGACGACTATGGTCGACGATGAACTCTATTCGAAATCCAAACGAACGGCCTTCAAAACGAGCGTGCGGTTAGGTTAAAACAGGTACACAAATATGGGCCGCCAGAAAGGCAGATAAGGAGAGAGAAAAGTGGAAAGCCCTTCAATTTTTCGTGATAACCTTATTGTCGCGTCATATTTAATTGCGGCTCCAAAAACAATTTGCAAATACCACAACAGTGGTCTTATTTTGTTAATGTATTTTTTGTTTTCCTAATCGTCACCCCATACAAAGTTATTTATTTTGTTTTTGACGCAGATAACCGGCGTCGAGAAGAGAAACTCGGCTGATTGTATTCTCATTATCAACCCAAGAGATTATATAGTTTATCTTGTCTTGGAAAACAGTGAGCAAGTTTTAAATTATTATATTGTATCTAAAAGTGCAATTACCTTCGCCGTTTGTTGTGAATGATTCTGGAATTTGAACTTTCATACCAGTGGTGGTTGTGCTGCTGTTTATGGATGGGCCTGAGTCTTTTATGTTTTCGCTTAGACCATGCTCTGAAAACAAGATAAAATAGTATAAAATTAATTAACCAAGAAAACACTAAAATATTTGCATTACAATATCCCAAAAGAGTACGAATACGTACCACCTGTGTTTAATTACCCACGTTTGTCAAGAGGGATTAAAGTAAAATAGTTTGCACGTCTATTTTTAATATAATTTTAATAAGTCATCTATGGGGATTGTTTTACTCCAAACGTGTACCGATACGTGATACACGGCTGTAGTAATATAACGAATTAGGAATTCAAAACGCCGTTTTGATTAACTATTTCTCGTTTCGTAGACTTATTTAAAGTCTTAATAAATTTGGATAGGGTGGGAATTCATCAGAGCACTTACGCATTTCTAGTACCGAGGTAACAATCAATACACTATGGGGTTTTAGAAATACGCCTCTGAACACCAATAAAGTCGACTAAAGGCTTAGCTGTTATTGTTGTGGTTAGCATGGGTATCAACATTGGACAGATAGCGGACTTAGCTGTCTCCAAGTGTCGTTGACTCGTTCAAACACAATCTGTTTGATAGGCTGAATAATGAGAAGGTGCCCCGGATTGTAAATAAAATTCAATTCCCACAACCCGACAGAATTGTCAAAGCAGAAACAACACCTAATGAACAGCAGAACTTCTTGAAAAAACACAAGAATATTGTTGCAAAAACTCGAGTAAGGTAGTTTAAACTTAACAATGGTAATCAACTTCTGTCAGATTTCACAATTAACAACTTTTGTAATGTATAATACAATACTGGTGTTTATAGGTCACCGGAAACTGTTTGGTGTTATTAACTATACAGCTATTTCAACCCCAACCCATATCCCCGACTCATAGTACCCACCCTAACCCAAATTCCACCCATCAACCACTATACCTCCCGCCCCACCCTACTCTAACTTATTGTAATAATAATAGATTTAATAATTAGATAAGCTAGGCTAAGCTAAGTTAAGTTAAGTTAAGCAAATTAGTTATAGGTTAAGTAAATAATTATATCCTAGTTTTCTGACCTTTTCCAGGAAGCCCCACCTACTCCTATCTTGTCCACCCATGAAATATATAACTTTATAATAATGTTTGAAAAATGTACTAGCAAGTATGTGTAAACGATTAAAGCTAAGCTAATTATAAGTTATCTGTATTACTTATTGTAACAAATCATTTATGGTCAATAAATACAGAAATGTAAAAAAAAAAAAAAAAAAAAAAGCTATTTCAATGGTAGCTGTTTCCAATTGAGATGCGGAAAAAGTTGTCGCTAATGAAATATATAATTGTTTGATGAAATACAAAATACATTCATACTTTCCTAAATTAAAAACAAAATCTGCGAAAATGTTAATGAACTTTTACCAGAAGACTCATCTACAACTGTAACTTGAATTAAAATATAATTCGTTGGAAATTTTTATGGTTTGCAAAGTTTTTTGGTACTCTCATCAAACAATTACCAGATATATATGGTCATTTCGCCAACACACTGGACCTGTTTCTCACCTCCCACCCAAACAAATACACACTTGAAGTTTCTTCGCCCTTGGGCACTTCAGACCACTGTGTCGTGACAGCTAAATTTACTCTAACCAGCAGTAACGTTAATGAGAAAGCTCCCAAAAGAATAGTATGGTTCTACGAGAAACCCAACTGGGAAGGTCTGAACGACTTTTTTGGGAGGTTAAATTGGTCGTTATTTTTCCTCAATAACGATGTTGACTATAGCGGGCACATTGACAGACACGATTCTACTTGGCATACGGACCTTTATTCCACACAGAGTAAAGAGTATCAAACCCAAGAAAAATATGTGGTTCGATTCCGGGTGCAGAGAAGCCATTAAGGGGGTATTCTGGTCTAGAATTTTGAAACAATCGATTTTTTTCCTTTTTATATTTTCTTATAGTTTGTACTTTTAAGAATATGCTGTCCAAAGTAAATTTTAAAATTCCAATAATTGGCAAAGTTATAGCTGCTTTAGCAATATTATGTCACTTGAACCTGCTATGCCCTGAAATTTTAAAACGCGTTTTTCTCGCAACTGTCTTTTTTAAAACAATACCCACAAATTTTCAAGTTCTACTGAACCGATTTACTTCAAATTTAGTATGTCTTCTTTATAGGCTTTTCTATTGCATAAACTATCCTTATCTCAAATTTCAATGTTAACGATTTTTTAAAAATTCGAAAAACAAAAAAAAAGTGGTACAAAAATAAATATTTTTTTCAAGCAGTCGGCATTTTGTTTTCAACGTTTTTTAGTTCCAACGGTAGAGACATTTCTGTAAACTAATAATATTTTTTTCAAGCAGTCGCCATTTTGTTTTCAACGTTTTTTAGTTCCAACGGTAGAGACATTTCTGTAAATTAATAATCTTTTGTTTTCAGATTGCTAGGAGGGTTGAATTGTGGGTATGGTCGCGTGCCAACACTTCATCAGCTGCTAACTTTTTGAATCTTGAATTTTTTACTTTAATTTTTTTTACTGTATTCTTGAAATATTAATAAACATCCTATAAAAAAATGAATAGTAAAAATATTGATTGCTTTTTTTACAGCACTTCAAAAATTGCATAAAATTCGTGCGTCTAGACCAGAAAATCCCTTTAAGGCTAAAAAGTTGAGCTTCCGGTTGTATAAATCAAACAATACTGAGGAAAACCGAAAAAGATTTAAGAGAGCTAGAAATGACTGCAATGCGTATGTTCAACGCGCCAAGTTCTTGCATAACCAAAGAGTGAGACAAAAAATACTACACTCTCTCATAGATAGTAGAAGTTTCTGGGCATTCGTGAAGAACATTCAAAACTCAGTCTCGTCATCCATTCCATCGCTTAGACCAGTCACGACTGCAATAGAGAAGGCGAATCTACTTGCTGCACATTTTGCAGCCAACTCAACGCTGCCTGATACAATATCAGTTCCACCTCAACTTGAGCATAAGCAGCACACCATGAGCCAGATTCGCTTCCGAAGGCGTACTGTTGCCCGCACACTCAAAGAGCTAAACGCACACAAATCCGCTGGTCCGGATGGCATTCCCCCAATCCTCTTGAAGAGATGTTCCTCTCGCTAAACCACTGCGGAAACTCCACCCCAAATTGATGGAAGTCAGCGAACATTCAGTCAATTCCCAAAAAAGGGTGACAAATCATCCCTTTCTTCTTATCGACCCATAGCACTAACTTCTATTCTCTCCAAGGTAATGGAATCTCTTATCAACCGTCAACTTTCGAAATATCTGGAATCAAATGACCTCCTCAATGACCGCCAATATGGCTTTCGTAGCAACAGGTCCACAGGAGATTTTATGCATACCTTACCGAAAAGTGGAGCCATTCCAGCCACTACCTCGGTGAAAGCAAGGTAGTCGCATTGAATATTTCAAAAGCCTTCGACAGAGTTTGGCATCCAACCCTTTTGTCAAAATTGCATTCATATGGAGTGGACAATTCCCTGATCCAATGGATAAAAGACTATCTTTCTTGCGGTTCAATCCAAGTGGTTCTTGATGGTGTCAAATCTGTCTCCCATCAAATTAGTGCACGTATTCCACATGGTTCAGTAATCTCACCCACTCTCTTCCTCATCTTCATAAATGATCTCTTGTCAGTTACTCACAACCCAATTCACTCGTTTTCTGATGATAGCACGTTGAGTTTCTCATACTCATACGAACACTCCTGTCCAAACTCTTCGAACGTCAATACCAACCAGCAACTTATGCTTGACACATTGAATTCAGACCTGAACAAGATGTATCAGTGGGGATTATCTAACTGAGTAGAATTCAATGCCCAAAAAACACAGTGCTGTCTCTTGTCGTCAAAGGTGAGCCCCAAAATAAATATACTGTCTATGAAGGGCACTTGCATCGACGAAGCCAAGGAACTATCAATCCTCGGCACTCGAATTAATTCGACTCTTAACTGGAATGACCACATATTTGAAGCTGCAAAAAGTGCAGCCAAATGTATGGGGCTCCTTAAGAGATGCAAAAAGTACTTCACTCCATCCGTCGTCCAAAAATGGAGTTAAACTCCCATATTTGGTCAGGCGCATCCAAACCGGCACTACATGTGCTCGACAGGATGCAAAAACGAGCATTGAAACTTATTGCGGACCCAGCATCAATTCCGTCGTTGGAACACAGGCGCAACGTATCATACCTATCTCTTTTCTATAGGTATTATCACGGTCGTTGCTCAAATGAACTTGTTGAATGTGTTACGCCCCTTCAGACATTTTCCCGCGATACCCGTCAATCTGTGAATGCGCATCAGTTCACGTTGAAAGTGGACTTCAGACGCACAAATAAACATAGACGAGTTATTCTTTAGCCGAACCACACGAAAGTGGAATGCTCTACCTGATCATGTGTTTCCTCGTCGTTGTGATGTTCAGGCATTCAAGACCAATATAACATCGACACCTTTTTTCCTTATCCGCTTCCTCTCCGCCTGCTCCCACTGTGCTCTGACATTTAAGGGTGCTTCAAAATCCCCTTTTGCGTTAGTGTAAAAAAAAACATTACTGAAATGTTGGTCAAATTAGTAGCTCGGGTCTAGTCTCTTCGCGGCAGCTTCGATTTATACATTGTTTGTCCTAGGTGCGGAGAGGAGAGAACATGAAGTTAATTTTTGCTTGCATAGAACATCTGGAGATGTGGTATTTTAAGGCAACCTCAAAAGAGTAACAGCCTTGTAGTAAGGCATTGCACAAGTTTATGTTGCTTCCAACAGGTGGCGCTCTCAGAACTGAGTGCGTACACTTTAATGTGGCAACGCATCTATAAGGAGGTACAATAAACAAGTTCGAAAAATGAGTGTATGTCATTTCGTCGAGGTGTATATTTTTTTTCACAGTATTAAACGTGTCTACTTGGTGTACTTGGGAGAATTTTATTACGCTACTAAATAAATTCACCCAAAAAAGTCTACAGCTGACTCGCAAACAATTCTTATTGAAATTCGCCGTAAATCTCAACAAGACTTCTATGCTCTAACGGGTACAACTTGTAGGATATCGTTTAAATGTTTGTAAAATAATGATTTTGATGTTGAAGGTAAAGGAACGCTCTAGCGCACCGAAAAGGACACTACTTGAACTCCTAAAATCATTAGGAATTTATTACAAAACAGTTTTGAGACGGTTGTGTCATCAACATCTCTAATAAGTAATATATTGATGGCGTCTTAAAAATAACACAATGAAATAAAATACTGAGAGAATTGGTCATATGAAATGTCAGTACACAATGTAAAGGAGCCTACTTAATACAAATAAAGGCGAAATTTGGAGAATGATTCTGTTCTTCCCTATATATGATTGTTAGTTCAATAGCTAAGTCAACAACACATCATCCCACAAACTACGACTCCATTTCGCTGCTTACTTTGTTGGTTCATACTTTTTTTTTTCTTTACACTAACGCGCGCACAAAAGGGGATCTTGAAGTACCCTTAAATGTCAGAGCACAGTGCGAGCGGAAAAGCTAATTACTTTTATCAATGCCAAAAACTTAATTCTAGATTTCCAATTTTGGTTTAGAAGAACTCACACTATCACTACTACTATTACTATTTATTGGCCTATAGTAACCTGGAAGTTCACTGATTCGCCTTCCACGCTCGACCATCTGATCCGATTTCCTCTAGGTCAAACCTTACACTGCCCTCCCATCTCCGTTGCGCCCGTCCTACCAACGCTATCACTACAGCTCACAATATTTTTCAGAACCATATCAACGTCCGTCCCCTTAATAATGAACCCACCATCACCATAATCCTAGATATTTAGAAGGTTTTCAACACAATGTGGATCGAAAATTTCGTCTTCAAACCCTTGAGCATTGGTCTCAGTGGAACGCTTTCCACTATCATATATCAATTTATTCGTAAGAGAACTTTTCAAATTCACCTGAATGGGAAAGTTATCCCAAATTTTTCCGCCGCCCCAGACGTACCATAAGACTGCATTTTGGGTCCCATCCTGTTGAATATCTACATATGAGATATTCTCCGCCCTATTAATAAAAGAGGATAATCGCACATAAGACAGAGCCAGTTTTAATAACCAGTCACCAGAAAATTGAATACATTGATGTAGAAAAAGGGACGGGGTGGGAACGAACATACAGGGTAATGTCTCAGCTTTTAACCAGGCGAAGGCCAGGACGATCCTTGTCCCTATTCAATCCAAGTTGAAATGCAGTCTCTACGTGACACCCTTGGATAGCTACTTTGGCACCCGCCATGTAGTGAACCAATGCATGCAGCGACATCCTGAGAAAGGTTGGCGTAAGGCTAATAACCTTGCACGGAAAAACAAATCATTATGGACAATTTAACAAGTCTCGGATAAGGAACGGATACCGGTGGAGAGACTTGCTAAGTAAGGCCAAGACCGGATCCCGGTTGTAGTGCCGATGATAATGATCTAGAAATAGAGGGAGACAATATCACATCTTGGTGGTACCCTCGACAGCAGCTTGCCATTTAAGGAACAAGAATACGGTGGAAAAGGCAATATTAGGCAATGTAATAGCGTGACGGCTACCTCATTTATGGGGTAAGCAACATTTTTATTGCATTGCAATGTACCCATTTGAGTCCTCTCCTATTTATACTGGCCACTAATGACGGAAGGCTAATAACCTTGTCCGGAAAAAGAAATTATTATGGAAAATTTAACAAGCCTCGGGACTTGCTAAATAAGACCAAAACCGGATTCCGGTTGTAGTGCCGATGATGATGATGATTATGACTAATGACATCGACAAGGTCATTAAGAATTCCAGCTTGTCCCTACACGCTGATGATACCAAGTAATATAAGATCACTGAATCACCACTTGATTCTGCACTGCTGCAATCTGACTTTAACAGCTTCTCGACTTGGTGTGACAAAAATTGCTTTGTACTCAACATCGCCAAATGACAATCTATAACCTTTTCCCGTAAGCGTATTCACTCATCCTCACGGCCCTATACCCTTCATAACCAACCCCTGACCATTGTCCAATGTATTCGAGATCTTGGGATCCTTTGCCGCAGGGAGCTTAACTTCCTCTCTCACATTGATGAGAGGAGAGTATCCGACTGATACGTTACTCGATCCGTTTACCATACCCCTGTCCGCCCACTACTTAATATGCCAGGTATGGTCTCCTTATCACAAGATCCATATCTGTAGAATCGAAAGTATTCAACGGCGCTTCCTTCGGTTCGCTCTCCGAGGGCTAGGAGGGGAAAACCCCCTAATCCTTCCCCCATACATTCCACATCCCATTACCTTACCCTCGTCCACCCACTGCTTGAATATGCTAGCCAGGTATGGTCTCCTTATCACAAGATCTATATCTGTAGAATGGAATGTATTCAACGCCGCTTCCCTCGGTTCGCTCTCCGAAAGCTAGAATGGGAAAACCCCTTAATCCTTTCCCCGTATATTAACCGCCTGAAATTAATCAAACTCAGAACCCTTGAGGAGCACAGGGTCGTGACTGACATAATATTTATTCATCGGGTTCTCTCCGTTTCGGTCGACTGCGCTGACCCCCTTAACTTAATCCCTCTAAACACAAACCCTCGAAATACGCGTAATACCCGCCTTCTCCCCCCCCCCCCCCCCCGACCTCTTATGTTCTGAACGAACCCCTTTCGCGGATGCTGAGAAATGTCAACTCCAATTCCACCTTGTTCGACTTCGACCTCTCTACCCATACTCTCAAGCACCGCCTCCTAACCTATTCTCACCATCAATCTTAAGCGGCGTTCTACACTCGACTATAACCTGCCGCCACCCCCGCCCCCTCTCATTCCTTCTTATTTTGTCCTGGTTACCTTAAGTTAAGCCTAGTTAAGGTAGTTCTTAAGCTCTCTAGTTTGTAATTTAGATATACTTTAGATGTAGGTAAGTATGTTGCTTGAATTAAGCCAAAAATTGGGTGGTTGCCCCACTAAACTAAACTACACGGCGGACATGTGGGCAGGAGTGCCACGGCATAAGTTGGGCATGGGGGGGGGGGGGGGCAGTGAACTCAGGATATAAGTATTACCCAAACACCACAAATGGCATGGTTGGGAGGAAACTAGTTGATATCACAGCTAAGCAACCCGCGACGTTGCAAGAGGTTGACACATTCCGCTCACACTGTGCTCTGACATTTAAGGATACACCAAAAATCCACTTTTGTACGCGCGTTAGTGTAAAAAAAAATTAGCCAGTAGAAAAAGACAAATGGAAGGGTTTCCGCAGCGGTTTAGCGAGTGAAGAAGAACATCTCTTCAAGTGAATTGGGGGAATGCCATCCGGACCAACGGATTTGTTTGCGTTTAGCTCTTTGAGTGCGCGGGCAACAATACGCGTTTGGAAGTGAATGTTAAACGGGTTCGAAAAAAAATTGGTTTAGAAAGTAAGCCGATCCCAAGGTGAGATCCCATCCCGTATCGCTGTACCTTCCGCGGTAGGGGAGAAAATTTCGACTATGTTCTGGACGTTTGGGTGATGGCAGGGACTGAAATGGAGATAAGACATGATGGTATCCTCTGAGATAAAGAATTCCGAAGGTAAACAATCTCAGTCGGATCTCCGGAGGAGACTGTAGTATACAAGCAAAGGGTGAAGAACAACACAGAAAGAAAATCGAATCAGCAATAACATAGCAATTCCACATCAGTTGAGTGTACTTGAGTTTAGAAATCGAATTACGTACACGCGGCAGTGGACTTGTGGGTAAGAAAGTATTGTGCCAGGCACGGGCACTCTGTTCACTTCCTTCCACCAGCATCACAAAGACAAAGTTCCAACGTGCACCAAAGAAAAGCACAAACAGGAGAAATAAAACTGTTCGAAGACAACGCGGAAAATGTATACACAGAATTCCTTTTGTTTATTTTATGGTAGCACTGCGTGAAAGTTACAATGTAAAGTCAATAAAAACACAACCTTCGAAGACCGCAGCAAATATAATATTCGACATGGCGGTTGCAAACACTACACTGTACGTGAGAAATGCGACTTATGTCTATGAGGCACATAATTTTTACTTATTTTATTGTTCTTTTAGTTACTAAATTATTACACATACGCGACTCTGTGCGCACCGGAGAGCGGAAGTCGGCATGACTGTGGCGGTCAGCGGATGGTAAAGGACTCAGCGATAATCATCTCGTGCAGAGATGATTCGCTTATGGGGTGCGTTTTTGGTGTCGTGGTAGATATCCTCTCCACTGAGGATATCATTTTTACCTACCACCAGAGAAACGTAATGTCTTTCTTGGTGGAATAGGAAACCAGATCTTGTAATGAAGATCATGGTGGTATGTGTGAGATCGTTCAAATCTTATGTGGTTTACACGTGCTCGAAGGCAATGTACCAACGACGCAGACAGGCGGCAAAAACAAAGAAAGAAGCGACCAAATGCTTCGTCCGGTAATGAGGGCCATGTTTACGCTGTGTATCGTCGCTATAATAGACGCTGGGAAAAAAAAGGTGCTAATGGGATTGGTGGCAGAAACGAATCCCTTGCCTGCATTTGTATATGCAAGCAAATTAGTTTGTGGCGACGTACGAAATTGATGATTGTTTGTCTATTGAACAACGAATTGCTGGTCGGCTTGCTGCAGCTGTAAAAACAAGCCGTCCGTCGTTGCATTTCAATTGATAACAATGGGTGCCGAATATTTTGTATTTATGGTGCATATGCACTTTAAGGAACTATTTTTAGGAATATTATCTAGCGCGTTGAAAGTATTAAATGTCCTTGTAAAAGGAAATGTTTCAGGTATGCTGGGTGGAGATTGCGGTGCAGGTGTGGGAAATTGAAATTTGCCTGGGAACCGAAGGTACCGAAAAGGTTTTGGGATTCCTGAAAAGGTAGAAAAGAAATCTTACAGGAAATTATATGCGAAGAGATGCATGAAGGTAAGTTTTCTTTTACAGGGACTTTTTAGATTATACCTTAGATAATCCTAGATGCGTAAAGCATTTAAGGTGCTAATGCGATTGCATTAGCGAAATTATATGATTGGATAGAAGATATGGGGGTTTTTAAGGAAGGCGAAACCGTGGGGTTTGGCGGAAACGCCACAGACTGATGTGTTGAGCATTGGTTCAATTTTCAGGGATTCTAACAGTCATAGTATCGGTTGGAATCACATGTTTTCCACTATCGGCGCAAATGCTATAAGACTATGTCAGAGGGTGCAAATATATTGATAAATCACCGCACTTTAAACAATTCTTCACCGCGTTATCGGGTTCGCCACCGAAACACTGTCGATGTTCAATTAACGGTCTCACTAATACGAATCTAAAAGCCATCCGCCAATATTTGTAAACTGTGAAGTCTGATACCCTTGTCCTAACTGAGACCCAGGTCGACTCGTCAACTGACGACATATCTTTGTTGCTCAGGATACGACTCACATTCGAAATTTTGTTTTAAGGATGGAGTCTGCGTCTTCACACGATCCGATTTGAATTTCCAAAAGAAAGAAACGTTTGAACCAAATAACCATAATGTGGATGAAAATCGTGCTGAAGAATTATGTCAAATTTCTTGTTGTCTTTACCGCTCGCTGAATGACGAACGAACGGCGACACTTTTCGGTCATCTTTCACGTACAGTCGAATGGATACAATTCAAACCACCCGACTTCTGAGATTGTCATTCTTGGGGACTTAATTGTACGCAACTCCGATTGGTTAGTACGTTCTAACAGAACCGACGAGGGTGGAAAGCTAGTGGAAACGTTCACTGTTTCCCACAATTTGACTCAACTAGTAGAGGAATCTACGTCAGTGCGGGATAACAGAGAAGAGATTTTGTAGTTTGCTGACACTGTGGGGCTATAAGTCTAGTCAGGGCGTCGGCAAGGACGCAGGGTTCACTAAACTTCCCACTCTCTGCTGCACAAACGATTGATGAGTGATTAACGAGCGAATTAATCACCGGGAGAACACAACATAAATAAAGAAAAAACACACAGGTATTATTTGTCGAAAAACTTCCTTTTGTTTTCACTGAATATGGATTACATTGTTGCTGGTTTGTCCTTTAAGTAATCACCACGATCTCTATCTCTCGTTCCACCTGGAGTCAACACACGTGGTTCTTGTTCGACTTTTCTTTACTTACACTTTCGTACAAGTTTCCGAAGGGAGAAAAAGGTGTTCTAAATCTTTTGATTACCGAGAACCGGAAATTATGGAATGCACTTATATGCACTTAAAAGGAAAAATACATTATCACGCGGACTATATGACTTTCAACAGCCGGACTATATGACTCCTCACAACCTTACTCCACTGCGGATAAATTTTGACTCCTCGATGCAATCCACATCCGTCAGATTCAACGGTGGTGGATCACATCGATGTGGGTGGAGCGAACCGGATCAACCTGGCAGCGGCCAATGGTGATCGAGAAAGGCTGGCACCTGATCAAACAAATGTACGAGCATCAGGGGCTGCAGGCAATGTGGTCATAAATCATCGATGATCCACGCCTGAGAACGAAATAGTTGTTTGCTTTAAAGTAAACAAAAACGCTATTTCAAGGGTCAAACGATGAGGTGCACATCGTTCATGGTCTGCCGATGTTGCATGGGATCGTCATCGTATTTATTTATGAGTTCAAGGAAATGCCGTTGTAGGCGATACATACTTCAGTGACGATAGTTCAACCGGAGATTTGAGTTATGTTTGTTTTAGCCGTATGGCTCTGGAGCACAAGGAGGAACATTATTTATGGACATTAAGTCAACAGAGACCTTACCGACGGTGGCAAAGGGTCAGGCTGGATGGCTATATGGTTAGGTTAATGTGCTGGTACATGGATATGGTGGTGAGGGATTTGACCTGCAGATGTGCAAGCAAACATCTCACCCAGGGGAACCATGGACCAGCGGTTAGTAAACAAAACAAACGCAGTGAGGTTCTGTATGTTTACTTTGGTTTGCAGGAGGGTCATCATAGGGCATGACATAGGTCAGATTGCCTAAACAATGATTATATTCATGCCCAAATCCCATGATCGGTTGATAGCCGATAATAGGGAATTGTCACAACTGTCGCGGACATATGGGTATAGGCGCGATATACAATTGTGAACTGTGGAAAGAATATCGGCTACAGCTGTGTCAATAGATACGCTGACCAGCGTGTATTTGTCGACTATAATTGCTGACAAGTTGAGCCGATAGGGGGTATTGAATGGTTCAAGTATTATGAACCAGAACAATTCGCTAATATGTAAGCCAGGTTGCTTTCAGGTGGGAGATGCTGCAGGGGAGCTTACGCTGCCCCTTTGCAGGCAAGTAGAAAGACTTTCTTGGGAAGTGGGAGACAGGTGAAAGGGAATGGGTGGTTCTTGGGAAATGGCACCATGTTGTTAAGTATTCCTGTAACAATTTTCATTTTACCCTAGTTTTCAGTTAGTTTTTAAGTTATATATAGCTTGTATTTATTTGAAAAAAATTCTACCCTCACCAACACGAAACAATTGTCAACAGTAAACATTGAAAAAAATTGGTATTTTTAGCTTTAATGTGAACGATCTAACTCTCTTTCTGTCATGTAACTTTCACATATCAAATGCCGAATTTTAAACCGGCCAAAATTGATTGTTTTTTCTTTTGGAAAACTTTGGCAAGGAACCTGGGACGTAGTTTTAACCTCATTCCAATAGCCTTGTATTGTTTTTGAAATTGAGTAAATCCTAACAAGACTTAGGCAGTTTATGTCGAATAAATGTTTTCGAGTACGTACTTTGGAATTTCGTGGACTGTAGTGATATTTTTTTAAATCGAAAATCATTTTTATGTCCCATCAGAATTGACACCTTAGCGTATTAGATATTCGAATGTGTATTCAATACCTTATAGTAAAACATAATCGACATCGATTAAAGATTTCTGGCTCTTCCGCATTAAATAAATGTAATAGAAAAAAGCCCAACGACCTAAAACATTGTTACAACGCCATATAATTAGAAATGTGTTAATATTTGAAAGCAAGGAGTTCAATCGTGTACTTCAAAAACTAGTTTTCATGTTTCCTTTACTCAGACTTGTTATTTATAAAAATAGACTTGTGAAAACTCATCGCAATTTCTCTTCATTACTCTTTCGCTTCGTCGACAGCAATAATTTGTCATTTATTTCTTTCCGTCGTTTTTGTTTTTACTGATAAACTTATTGGGAGCGAGAAATTGCCGCCCACTCTGTGTTACCATAAACCACAGAGACGATGTTCGGAAAACTCGTCTTATTTTATACCGTACCCTGGTGACGATTAGGACCTGTGCGCAACTATATATACACGCGTATTCAGACAGCATGCGTTTGCATCTCTCCCCGTTTATAAGGATTTTTCACAAATCAAAACAATTATGATTAATTTTTATTAGAGAAGGTTTCTCAGTAGGCATACGTCGCGCCACGCATATTTAATCGCCGACTCGAGATGGGGAGACGGAGGCGTTTATGTGATTTTGGGGCAATGATTAACCAAGTAATCATTTTCATTTTCATTTTGGTTTTGGTTTTGGTTCTTTTTTCTTGGTTTTGATTTTGCAAACAAACTTTAAAAACTGAAGCAACAAATGTGTGCGCGACGGTGGGCATGACCAAATCAACAGAGAACATTCCACAAATCAATAAAAACATCGTGGCGGCAGCTGCTTAAGTCGGCGCCAGAATTCTTCGCACATTAACTAAGTGGATGTGTATTTTGCTTCTTTTTTTTTGTTTCGTTTTTACATATATATTTATATTTTTATTTAACACCGTTGTCGTCGCTGGCAGCTTTTGCGGTAGGAGTTTTCTTACCGCCACTCAGAGTACAAGTCGTTGAATTATGTGAAGGCGGCTGAGGAATAAAGATCCAAAGTAAAGGTGGGGCAATGACGCCTATGATACGATGAGAAAACGGTGGCGGTTATTATGAGTGACTTGTTTATTTATTTTGTGCTTAAAATGTTTTTAGCTAGCGTTAGTCAATGATTTTTATTTTTACCGCCAGTAAAGAACAGAAAAATCAATAATGAAGTATAGACAAATAATATTGAGGGGAAAGTCGTGAGTGTTATAGCGATGAACCTACGCAATCAGATTATCCGCAGAATTCTACGTAAGCCCAATTTGGGTGATGTTAGAGAATTTTGTGTATACGATATTTATTTTTCTGGTCCCATTAACATGGTTAAGAAAGTGGGATTTGGAATATAAAAGGCACTAAACAGGGAGTCGAAATGGAATTCTGGTCAGTTTTCATGGAAAACCGACATACCTAACTTCACTTGACTTTTTCCAGTTCAACGATACGAATTTAATAATATGCACCTGCTAAAATAATTTTTAATACTTTTGGGATATTAAAAAATGTACAGCGGGAACAAAAACACAAACATATAGAAGATACACAGTTTTTTTTTTATTTTTGTCTCTCAGGAAAGGCGATGAATCAGCACCCTGAAGTGTTTTTTTCGATCATCCATCCGCGTAATTTTGCCCGAAAAATGGTCAAAGATTTCTTCCAACCCAATATAGTATAATGTACCTATATAACTTGATTAAGTGCATGCTGCAAGTCAGTACTTTGTGAAAACAGTTTCGATGTCGCAATAAAAAGTATATTTAGTGTATGCTTACTGGAGAAACTTGCGACACCAATAAACAGCTTTATGGAACAGTTGCACAACATCACTAAGTAAAGACAAAAGAAAAATTCTCCCAATTTCCCAAAATACAAGTTGCTACAAATGCTACGCATCTACGACAATGTGTGTTGGTCTATCAATTAAACAATCGTCATTGACAGGTCATATAATTACGAATCCAACCACTGTAACCCCGTAAATGTTGCAATAATCACAGAGGGGTACTGTCAGTGGCCAGGCAACCACGTAGTGGGCTTGTGGGGATTAGGAGTATTGTGCCAAACACGGACACTCGGTTCACTCCTATCCCCATCCGACTGTCACTAAAGTTCCGACACGTATCGTTCGCAAGCCAACAAACCGAACGCCAAAATACGGAGCGGACAACACAGAAAATAACGCACACATTTAATCAATGTGAATTATTTGTTCAGCGCCATTATCAAATATGTTAGTGTTTTAAAACTTCACTTAGACTTATTCTTTAATATTAAAATTGATTTTTATAGGTTTTAAAAACGGTGAAACACTTCTTTCAGGACTCGACTTCTGCATATATACGCTTCTCCGCCGCGCGACGGAGAGCGGGAGATCGCGCGACCAGCGATAATCAGTGCGCGCGGAGCTGATTCGCTAACAAGGGAAATTTTTGGGTGCATTTTCCTTGAGAGAGAAAGTGTTTCCCCCCACTGGGGAAATGCTTTACCTACCACAAGAGAAATGTAAAGTCTCTCTTGGTGGAACGGAAAACCAGATCTCGTAATGGAGATCACGGTGGTGTGTGTGTGATCGTTCAGATTTGTGTTGTTTACACGTGCGCGAAGGCAATGGAACAACGAAGCAGGCAGGCGGCATGGACAAAGGAAGAAGCGACCTATTGCATCGTTCGGAAATGAGGGCCAGCTGGATAAATAGCAGCCACTAGTGGGGTAGAAGTAGGTGCCTTACACGACACTGGTTCACTTCACTCCCCAAACAATCTAAAAGTTCAGCCGAGAGAAGAATAAACAGTCTGATTTTGTCACTTAGAGTTAATCTTTATTGATAATAGTTCAATTTAATTTTACACAGCTTTTTTTTCATATATTCATTTCCAGGACTGAAGGTACTTTATTTGTTTTTTTATGGCTTTTACATCGAACTATAATCGTCGATTACGGCGACGGCATTTATCCTTAAGAACTGTTAAGTAGCACGTTAAGAATTAATTCCAACGACAAGATTTATTTTAGAAAACTGATTAGAATTTACACAACTCCACCCGACTAACAATCCGCGCGCACAGTCTGGATTTTTAATTTTGTGTGTCCACACACCACTGGGGATAAAATCTGACTCGCCGATGCAATCCATATCCGTCAGATTCAACGGTGGTGGAATAGTTCGGTGTGGGAGGATTCTATATGTGTCCGTATAGGACAAGTACGATGCCCTTCAGCCTGCATATCGGCAACGACGATAATGCACCTGAATAAACATGGGCTGGTGTAATGAGATACGCGGTAGCGAAGATCGCCGAAGGAAGAAATAGGTTTCTGTGTCCTAAATAAACAGAAACGATATGTCAAGGTTCAAACGATGCGATACAAATTATTTGTGATTTAGGCGATGCTATATGGGAACATCGGCTGTTTACATAATCGCCCCAGACTTATGCCATTGCAGGCAATAGATTTTTCGTGGCGATAAGCAAACCGATGGTTTACTCGCCTATGGGCAAGGCTATGGTGGCTTTTGTTTGATCTACAGGCCGGAGCATCGTTAGGCATGATCTAGGGTATGATTGTCTAACGTCAATCATATTCGTGCCCAAATCCCATGATCAGTAGATAACCGATAAAGGAAATTGGTCGCAAGTATTGCGAACCTCGGGATTGGGGCAATAAATGGTTACGAACCGTAGCAAAACCATCGGCTACAGCTGTGTCAACAATTACGCTGGCCAGCGAGTGTTTATCTATTATAATTGCTGACGAGCCGAGCCGATGGAGATATGGTATAGTTCATATAATATGAAACTGAAAAATTCAATGTGATGCATGCCTTGATGAGGTTTAACTTTCAGGTGAAAGTTATTTGAGACAGCTTACCCTGCTCGAATGCAGGTAGGTATGGGGTCTTGTGGGTGAGGGAAAAGACAGGTTAAGTTGAGGAGGTGGGTGGTTCTTGGAGGAGACTTTAAAGAACCGACACGCACTCATTAAATGAAAAGTGCGTTTAGGATATCACAAACAATATGGATTGTTTATGGTATCGCCAGGAAGCCTATGGAGG
Organism: Microdon myrmicae; assembly: GCA_963931805.1. Classification (NCBI taxonomy): domain Eukaryota; kingdom Metazoa; phylum Arthropoda; class Insecta; order Diptera; family Syrphidae; genus Microdon; species Microdon myrmicae. The sequence continues at coordinate 118,449,685 of OZ007499.1, forward strand.
AACAGCGTTATTTTGTTTGCACTTGGTGCGAGTTAGGGAAGTTGGCTTCAGCGTCGATTGCGCTAATTGAATGCAGCTGCTTGTGTATTTTATTGCTGGGAGAAAAAGGTCGCTGGCCAATGTGTACATTAAGAGATTTATCATACCATGGCGATGCTGAAAAATAGACGGCGCAATGTTTATGGTCCCTAGTGAAGGTTACATAGTATGTAATCCAAATCCTTTGGTATTAGGAATGCGTCTAGGGGAATTTGACTGGCACCGAAGGTGCCAAATTGGTTTGGGATTCCTGATAAGTTAAGAAAGAAATCTTACGGGAAATTGTATGCGAAGAGATGCATGAAGGTAAGTTTTCTTTTACAGGGACTTTTTAGATTATACCTTAGATAATCCTAGACGCGTAAAGCATTTAAGGTGCTAATGCGATTGCATTAGCGAAATTATATGATTGGATGGAAGATATGGGGGTTTTTAAGGAAAGCGAACCGCCACAGACTGATGTGTTGTTTTCCACTATCGACTATGTCAGGGGGTGCAAATATATTGATAAATCACCGCGCTTTAAACAATTCTTCACCGCGTGATCGGGCTCGCCACCGAAACACTGTCGATGTTCAATTAACGGTCTCACTAATACGAATCTAAAAGCCATCCGCCAATATTTGTAAACAGCGAAGCCTGATACCCTTGTCCTCACTGAAACCCAGGTCGACTCGTCAACTGACGACATATCTTCGTTGTTCAGGATACGACTCACATTCGAAATTTTGTTTTAAGGATGGAGTCTGCGTCTTCACACGATCCGATTTGACTTTCCAAAAGAAAGAAACGTTTGAACCAAATAACCATAATGTGGATGAAAATCGTGCTGAAGAATTATGTCAAATTTCTTGTTGTCTTTACCGCTCGCTGAATGACGAACGAACAGCGAAAGGTAAGTTTTCGTTTACAGGGACTTTTAGGTTAAAGATTTGATGTATTTAATGCGTGAAGCATTTAAGGTGCTAATGCGATTACATTAGTGAAGCTATGAGATTGGGTTGAAGCTATGGGGGTTTTTCAGGTAAGCGAACCGTGGGGTTTGGCGGAACCGCCACAGACTTATCATCTCCGATGTGTCTAGAGTCATTGGGACGAAGCCTTTGGAGCAAGTAGGCTATGAGTGTATTATAAAATCCTTCCTAACAGGTCAAATAAGTATTTTTTTACACGAAACACGCGATTTTTGAGGAACACTTAAGAATTGAAGTATAGAGTGGCTGGAAGAAAAGAGAATCGTTACGCGGGGGAAGATGTCAATGTGGATTATACATATGGAATACAAAGAAATGATATCAATTCCACTTTTGTATGGTTCAGCAAAAAACGCCACAATCCCCCTATCCTCTTTTGCAGTTTGAGAAATACTATGGGCTTGAGAATTTCTTAGCTTAGTCTTTATATGGGTATTATAGTGAGGGACCTCGAGGAGATCGGATCGGATGGTCGAACGTGGAAGGAGAGTGCACGGGACAGGGAACAATGGCGGAGTCGAGTCGGTGAGGTCATGAACTTTCGGGTTCCTACAGGCCAATAAATAGAATAGAATAGAATATAAATTTGTGCGTAACAAAGCAACAGTGAAACTCACAACTGATAATGAAGATTCCAACGCATACAGGCTTGAATTGACAGGAAAATTTTCATTTTTTTTTTCGTTTATTCTTCCTTTTTTCTGTTTGGTTTGTGGGTGTTGCAGGGTGGAGCAATTAAATCTATAGGGCACGCAGTTAGGACTTATAATTGCTGAGATTGTTATGTTTTTGCTGTCGGTGCAGAGGTTAGAATTTAAAAAGAAGCTGTCGAATCAAATGGGAAAAAATGCAAAGTACGAAAGTAATTGAACTACATGTAGAAACAATATAAAGGAGTGAATATCGCACCGTTGGAATCTCTATCTATTAACTGGTATCAGAGTCTAGTTTAGAAGTTTTAAGGATTGAGTTAAGTTTAAGACAAGAAAGAGATAAACCAAGATAGGATGGGAAGCTCGCACGTGGTGAAGTCTTCTAATATAAATATATTGTAATTGTAAATAAATTTGTTACCTTCGGTCTTGAGTCTGCTTTCCATTTCCGTACGTTGATAGGGCGGGGGAGGAGTTTCTGAAAAAAAAAAAATCGTATAATAAATAAACTTTAAAATAATTTATATTTCTTTAATTTATTAATTTATTTTTCTTAGTTGAATGAAAACGAATAGCCAAACGATAATAAAATAATTTTAACCCAGTTAATTCATACATTTATACACGAATAATAGTTATTTTATTTCCCAACCGTCAGAGTAGCATAGATTCGGCAGTTAAACCTGTGTGAAGATAGTCGCATGCATATCACAACATCAATAAGAACACTGAGGAGATTGCGTTCCTCCTAACTAACTATTTGCAGGTGAAATTCGGGTAAATATTTAGGGCGGACATCAGTTCACACTAAAGGAAAGAAGACGGGTAGATAAACAGAGGAAATCCTTCCTCAACCAAATCTAGGGGAGAAGTTTCTCACGGTTACAATCCTGAGACCTATTGTAGAAGACCAGTGTGTCTTCTGCGATTATTTTTGTAATGATCTCCCTCTACTTCCGCATTCATTGGATGTTAATATTTAGGGTATCCAAAACTCTTTAGACATTTATGGGTATCAATATTGTTCGTTAATTCTTCTTTTAAAAAAATTGTTACTTGTATATATAGAAATGACGACTTGTGATTGATTGCGTCATCTCATAGAATCAGTTTTCACTTGACGTTCGAAAGGCAAAGACCTTTTATATCGGGCTCCTCGCCACATATCGAATTCACACACAACAAAAAACGAAAGAAAGAAAAACAATACTGAAAGAAAATAAACGCGTACGCGGTTCTCTGTCAATAGTGTAAACCACAAAAGAAGTGTAAAAAAACAAAAAAAAAAAACGTTGAAAACAATACATAATAATAATAATAATGGGCACTACATCATTCAACCAACAAAATATCCTGCTAAGTAATACGAATAAGGGCAACATTATGACGTATGAACAGCTGGCAGTAGCATACCAACAACAAGCAGCTATGTGCCAACAACAACAAGCGACGATAAATGAAATGCTTCACAAAATCAACACAATAGAAAACCAAATGCAGTGACAGGTATGCGCCACTATCTTTTTTTTATTACTTACTTTATAAGAAAAAAAAAAAAAAACTGAAATAGTCATAAGCAAAATACAATACCAAATGTAAACAATGTGACGTCGGTTCGTGACCCAAGGAATGAGGTTGCCAATGAAAAGAAAATTCCCCTGCCACCACCAATCAATGGGAGGAATATAAGGGATTTAATGCATTTAGGGATTTAATGCCATTTTGCCTGTAGTGAAAAATAAAATTCAATTCAAAGCATTATCTAATAATGATATAAAAATAACATGAGAAACAGAAAATGCATACAGAGCTGTTAAAGAGAAATTTCAATGCCTTAAGACGAATGTAAGAACCTAAGACTTAGAATATCATACCTACCCACTAAAAAGTGAGAAATCATTTAGATTCGTAATCAGAGGACTTCCAGCTTCAATGTCCAAAAATATGATTGCAAATGAATTATGCTCACTAAATCATAAAGTGATAAAGGTAACAAACATCAGAAAAAAGCACCACATCGAATAATGGAGAAAAATTCTTTAAAGCCTCCCGATTGTTTTATGTCGACATAGTTCAAAAAGAGAATAACAAATCAGTTTATGAAATCCAAGAATTATTATGGTGCAAAGTATCGATTGAACCACACAAAAAGGTCAGATCGATACCTCAAAGGTAATAATCGCCAACAGCTTGGTCATACAAAAAATGTCTACAACTATAATTCAAGATGTGTTAAGTGTGCTGGGCCTCATCACACAACCCAATGCTCAAAACAACGCAACAGCATAGCAACATGTGCGCTTTGCCACGAGAATGGGCATCCAGCTAGTTACAACGGATGCTCGGTGTATCAAAAAAAAAAAAAATAATAAAAGCACAGCATCCAAAGAAAACTACAGTCACTCAAAGACTGCAATCAAAAAATACAGAGCGAGCGGGGCCAACGGCAACTGTCACTAGCAACACACAAATTAACAATAAACCAAATAAGAAAGCAGATAATAAAAGGAGACAACAACCTGTCAATAGCGAGCCTACCATCCTGGATATGATGAAGATGCTCACAGTGTATCCCAGGACGACATCAAGAAAAGCATCTACCAGCTAACAGAAAGGGTAGGTAAACTTGAAAATTATCAAAAGTACCGACCAAGAAATCCAGGGAATAAACACAATGAGTAATCGACTCCTCAGAATAATCACTTGGAACGCAAACGGGCTCAACCAAAGGGGTCAAGAACTAGAAATGTTTATAAGAGACCACAACACAGATATTGCGCTGATATCTGAAACACACTTTTCTCATATGAGCTTCATAAAAATCAGGGGTTATATGGCCTATTGGAATACCCACCCCAGAGAGCACGCCCGTGGAGGAACAGCTCTGATTAAAACAAAATATACATCACTTCCAACAAGAACAAATAAACGAATCTTTTATTCAAGCCTCCATTGTTACTATTAAGCTTAATGGAGCTGATTTAAACGTAGGTGTTGTATATTGTCCACCTAGACACACAATTTCAAAATAACAATTCACTGATATTTTCAAGAAGCTCGGACCAAGGTTTATAATTGGTGGACATTTTAATGTCAAGCACACTGCTTGGGGGTCAAGGTTGATTACTCCAGGCAAGCGCAAAGAATTGCTTACAGCCATCAAAGAAGCAAAATGCTAATTTCATTCGTTTTTTCATTCAACATACTAGCCTACTGATAGCAACAAAACTCCTGACCCGATCGATTTCTTTATTTCGAAAGGAGTGGCATCGAAATACATTGACGGTTAGTATACTTGATTTAACATCTGACGACACTCCAGTACTACCAAGATGGAATGCAGCTGTTCCCAGAAAGAACAAAAAACTAAATCTTATTAACAAATATACAGATTGGGAATGATTCCGAAAAGACCTTGAACATCAAATTGAATTAAACGTTAACCTACAAGATTTTGAAGAATTGGAACAACAAGTACAACAATTTGTCGAAACACTACAAAGCGCAGTCGCAACAGCAACTCCGGTGACAAGTGATAAACCAGAACCAGCAACCACCTAACCCTACGAGATTAGAGATCTAATCAAAGACAGGCGGAAAGCTCGACGAGCCTGGCACAGATCCAGGCACCCTAACGATAAAAAAATATTTAACAAGGTGAGCAATCTAGTTAACATATTAATTCAAGAACATAAACAGAGTTGTATAGATGAGTATATAAGTGGACTAAATCCGTCAGCGGATACGGATTACCCTCTCTGGAAGGCAACATGTAAATTTAAAAGTCTCCTTATCCAAGTGCCACCTACAAAGGATGCAGAGGGACAGTGGGTACGCAGAACTGAAGATAAAGTTGAAATATTTGCACAACACCTGGCTTCAGTGTTCAAACCACACAACAGCCACACTAGTATTGATACTTCACTCAGGTATCAAACAGAGCAAACAATCAAACCAGTGACACCAATAGAGGTTGCACAAGAAATCGACAAAAGTTTGAACCACAAAAAAGCCCCAGGCATCGATGAAATATCACCTGGTGTGTACAAAGAATTACCTCGAAAGGCTGTCATTATCCTAACATTTGCTTAATGCTTGCTTTTGACTAAGATACATTCCGAATTCATTCAAAACAGCCCATATAATAACGCTCAAGAAACCAGATAAACCAGCAGAAGATGTGACGTCTTATACCCATATCGCTAGTGCCATCCATTTCAAAACTGTTTGACAAAATACTCCTCAAGCGACTCAAGCCACTCATTAATATTCCAGACTTTCAATTTGGCTTTAGGAATAGACATCCAACTGGTTCACCTGTGACCATAGTAAAGGCTTTGGAAGAAAAGAAATACTGCCCGGCTGTCTTTCTTGATGTCTCCAAAGCATTCGACAGAGTATGGTATGAAGATCTTATATATAAAATGAGTAAACTGTTTCCAGAAAACTATTCCCAACTACTCGAATCATACTGATAAAACGTTAAAAGTAACACACGAACTTAACATTTACATTGCGACGATCAGATAACAATATTTCTACATATCTGAACGGAATTCCAGTTCCCAAAGCAGATTCAGCGAAATATCTCGGTATACATCTAGATAGCAGACTAAACTGGAGACATCATGTGAAACAAAAAGCTGAAACGTAGACAGATGTATTCATTAGTCTGTAAGCACTCTCAACTCATCTCTATTGTAAAAGATTGATCTATCAATCTATCATAAAGCCGATCTGGATATACGGAATCCAATTATGGGGCTGTACAAAGCAGTCCAATAGAGAAATAATTCAATGAAGCCTGAACAAATTCCTTCGCACTATCATCAATGCGTACCGTTTTGTGATAAATCAGGATATACATGATGACCTAGAGATCAAATGGATATATGAAGTTACCCAAGAATATGTTGTCAGACACGAAAGACGCCTACATAATCATACCAACGTAGAAGCCATTCAGCTCTTGGATATTACCCACGAATTGAGATGGCTAAAACGGACGAAACCTCATGAATTAACATATTAAAATCTAAAATATTATACTAAAATCGATTTGGGAGCTGAACACTGACCAAGTAAACTCTTACACGTTTTACTTAATTAAACTAAATTAAAGAGATCGGATCGAATGGTCAAGCGTGGAAGGAGAGTGCCCAGGACAGGGAACGATGGCGGAGCCGAGTCGCTGAGGTCATGAACTTCCGGGTTCCTACAGGCCAATAAATAATAAAATAATAATAAAACTAAATTAAGTACAATTCAAACATAGTATTAAATTAAGTTGTTAAGATTGTACTATTTGTTGGCGATGCAATCACGCCGACACGAACTTCCAGGAAGAGCAAGTAAAGCGCCAGCACAGAAGCACTCAGGAAACGACGATCAGCTGTACACCGGTTGCGGGAAACCCCTCCAGAAAAAAGCGCACAGGAAACGAGCTCAAAAGGAGAACATCACCCAGGAGAAAACCAGTGGAAGAGAACACTAGCCAGGAATCGAGCCTATATAAGGCGAGCACATTGGCAGAACAGCAGTTGGAACCTAATACCTGATTTCCAATATGGATCTAGAAGAGCGCACAGCACTACTATGACTCTCAAATTATTTCAAAACCACGTCTGCGTGCGGCTCTTTAATAAGGAACCCACCATTGTGGTGAGTCTAGACATTGAAGGCTTTTGACAGAACCTGGATCGAAGGTCTCGTTTTTAAATTACTGAATACTGGCCTCAGTAGAACGCTGTGTAGTATCATCTACCTCTTCGTTTGAAACAGAAACTTTCAAGTTCGAGTGAATGGAAAGCTATCCCGAACTTTCAACGCCGCTGTAGGCGTACCCCATCCTATTTAATATCTACACCTCAGATATTCCTCGTCCTGTGGACGGGAGAATAAACCATACGTGCTATGCAGATGACTTCCTAGTGTACACGTCATCCAAAAGCCCTAAACTCGCAACAAATCGATTCAACCGCCACCTAGACCAACTGTATCCGTATTACATCATCATCATCGGCACTACACAACCGGGGTACGGTCTTGGCATTATTTAGCAAGTCTCTCTACCGGTATCCGGTCCTTATACGAGACTTGTTAAATTGTCCATAATAATATGTTTTTCCGGGCAAGGTTATTAGCATTGCCCTAGTATCAGTATTACATGGAATGGAAAATTCGACTTAACCAAACGAAAGCAGTAGCTATCATTCTGAGTAGTAAACATTCCCAACCTACTTCTCGATATTCACAGAATATTCGAATACAAATAGGAAGTACTACGATTAGGCCACATGACAGGATGAAATATCTTGGGCTCATCTATACTCCAAAAATGGATTTCATCAAACATGTGACCCACATTCTCCAAAGGGGCATCGGTCAGTCTAAGCAACTGCACAACATCTTGAAGTGGAGCAACAAAGTTGACACCAAAGTTAAGCTTCTCTGCTATAAGCAGCTAATCCGATCTGGAATACCGTACGCCTTTCCCATATGGTCCTCCATATCTTCGGCTCAAATGGAAAGACTTCGAGCTTTCGAAAGGAAACTCCTCAGAAGATGCACCAATCACTCTAGAAAGCCTGACGGTCGCCATTACCCCAACTATCACCTATACGAAGGTGCCTCCATTACCCCTATCGACGAGTACTTGCTACAATAGGCATACAAGTACCTCGAAAGCATTCAGAACAGCGAGAAGCTATTTGTACGGGAGTCTTGCGTTCTTGACCCTTCTCTCTCTCCCTCTTCGGATCAGACCAATACGATTTCTTCTTCAGTACAAAACTGAAGAAAGCGCGCCCCCCCCCCCCCCCCCCCCCCCCCCGCAACAACATTCCCTTCTATAATAGAGGATTCCTGGACCCACCCCATGCTAACACGCCACACACACACACACACACACACACACACACACACACACACACACACACACACACACACACACACACACACACACACACACACACACACACACACACACACACACACACACACACACACACACACACACACACACACACACACACACACACACACACAAACACACACACACGCACACACAAAGAATAAAATAACAGCGGGTGTACCTCAGGGATCTGTATTATGTCCGCTGTTATGGAATATCATGTATGATGGTGTGCTCAGAGTCAATGCACCAGAACGGGTTAGAATCATTGGGTACGCAGATGATTTGGCAATAGTAGCTGTTTCGGATTCATAACTATATACTCGGGGAGAATCTAGTACATCGTCTAGTACTTTCCCCGACAAATATTCACCACACTGCCGGCAACACGATGACAGTGCAAAACAACTGTCAATCATCATTCAACCAGACTAACGTGTTGTTTACTGGTTTTGGTGGTTGATCGGCAACTTTCTGCAACTAATATACGGCTTTTGGTGATCAATTTTAACATTACCGTGTTATAAGAACTTTTAATTGATTTGTCACACGCCACCATGTGGTTTTTTAGTGCTTAATAAATGAAGTTGTCTCCATTGAGAACTCAGTCAAACTTTATTTATATTCGCGTTGGCTTTGCCTCAAAGTTAGTTAATAAAGTTTAATTTTCCTACTTAAACACAAATCCCAACAAATTCATCAATACATCCATTCAGCGCGTGAACTTCAACCAGGTTGCATCGAAGAACCTGGACCGGATTTCGACCACAAAGGTAATGCTGTTCGTTTGCATGTTAACACATTTGGTTTCGGGCAACGTTGGTTTCATCAACATCATTGTGCTCCATCACTATTCCCCAACGACACTCCTCGTGCGGCGGAACATCATCAGCAACGATCTCGGCCGACGACATTCCTCGTTCGGCACCGAGACATCGAACATTTTTTCTGGTCCTTCGAGCCGGATCCAGTGCTTATTTGGATCCACTCATCGCCGCCCAGTTCGCGGCACAACAACAATTGCAACAGTAGCCGTAGCTAAACATCTAGATGACCTGGAGAATATTTTCTCCCAAGCAATCCAGAGCATTAAATGTTGGCTAGATATGGCCGGACTAAAACTAGCTGGACATAAGACGGAGGCAGTTTTAATAAGCAGCCGCAAGAAAGTTTAACACCCTGATTTGGAAATAGAAGGACAAATAATCAGATCCAGTCCCTATATTAAATATCTTGGGGTTATACTCGACAACAGGTTGAGCTTCAAGGAACGCCTGAGGAAAACGAGTGAAAAAACGGCAAGAGTATGCAAAGTTTTGGCGAGACTGCTACCCAATGTTGGAGGACCCCGGCCCCACATAAGGAAACTCATAACCAGTGTCAACACCTCCACTATAATGTATGCAGCTCACATATGGACACGAGCCGCACAGTATAAGTCGTACATGAGGGGAGTGATCTCCGCACATAGACTGGCGTCACTAAGAGTATGTTGTGCATTCCGAACGGTATCCGAAGAAGCTATAAATATTCTGGCCGGGAGCACGCCACCTGACATTGCAGCTAAAGAAGGCGCTGCATTGCATAAGGTCTCTCAAGAGAATCGTCGGAGAATGCGGTCACAATTAGAGCTCTCGAGCCTAAGAGAATGGTAAGGAAGGTGGGATTTTACCACCAAAGAAGATGGACCCACACCATGATACCTGATATAGAAACATGGGTGAAAAGAAAACATGGCGAGCTGAATTACCATCTGACTCAGCTAATATCAGGACATGGATGCTTTCGGCAATACTTGCACAAGTATAAGCATGTGAATCACCCATACTGCTTGTATTGCGAAGGCAAAATAGAAAATGCGGAACACGTACTCACAGAGTGCGTGAGATTCGAGACCGCACGCACGATTTTGGAGCGACATACGAGGCGGACAGTTACTTCGGCTGGAGTAATAGAATACATGCTTAGTTCAAAACAGACATGGTCCGTAACCAATGGTATTCTCTGTGAAATGATGCAGCAGTTGCGATGTGACGAGTGGAGTAACAGGTAAACTCAGTCCCGCCCCGCGATGGAATATCTAAAAGAAAGTTCCGCGGGGATCAACGGGAATATAAGCTTGGCGGGAGGTGATTTTAGTCGGTAAAAACCCGGCATGCCCTGGATCGGTAGAGGTATCTTTTGAAGATTTCCACCTTCCTACCGAAACAAAAAAAAAAAAAAAAAAAAACCCCACAAATAGTACAAGACGCCACAAACATGCATACACAGCGAACAAACCGCAGATCATTAAGCGCCAAAGACGCGATCTGCGTGTACTACCGCACTCAAGACCTACCGGTCTTGTACGATTTATTTCCCTCCATCCTGGTAGTTAGAGAACACCTGAACTAACCCTGTCCACAACATCCTTGGATACCCCCCCCCCCCCCCCTCCTCTTTCTTTTTCAGATATCTCGGGACCGAGCCCAACTCTCTCACGGATGTGGGTAATTCTGGTTATCGCTAGATGACCAGAAGCCAGAGACAAGATGAATGACACATTTGTCCTTGTCTCGCTAAAGTCGTCCTCTCGCCACCCTTTTTTTAGAACAGCTGGAGTATGTGATCTGCGTTTACTACAACACTCAAGAGCGACTGGTCTTGTACGATTTCGTTCCCACCATCCCCCCATCCAAGTAGTTAGAGAACACTTGAACTAACCATGTCCACACTATCCTTAGATACCTCCTTCCACTTTCTTTTTAGATATCTTGAGACCGAGCCCAACATTCTCATGGATGACTCCGGTTAGCGCAAGATGACCAGAAGCCAGGGACTAGATGAGGGACACATTTGTCCTTGTCTCCCTAAAGTCGCCCTCTCGCCAGCCCACTTTTTTTTTTTGAGAACAGCAGGAGTCGTCACAGGAACTCCTCAAAGAACGGCCCTAACAAGACCATTATAAAAGGAAAATTGTTAATATTATATATACAAGAAAACAATTAACAGATATATTTATAATAAATAAACAATTAGGTTAAGCTAATTGTACCAGCGTGTTTTGTTTGTTTTGTTTCGTTTTCGTCTCCATCTTAATCGTTAAGGGCAATTACGATTCGTTTGGTCGTGTTGCTTTCGTCTTTTTTTCTGGTTTCGCAGGTCGTAGTAAATTGGGCTGGGCAAGACTACAGCGCCCTTTCATCCAGAGCAGAGTCCGGCTCTGGGAGTACAATTCGCTAACGAAAATAGTTCGCTTAGCCGGCCAGCGCCGATTGATATACCGCCCACTACAGGAAGTTGCGACGTCGCTGGAAACGGGGCGCCGTTCAAAGCTTGTTTTTTTCTTTTCAGCAGTGACACTATTCATATCCAATAAAGGATGTTATTAAAAAAAAAATCTCATAGAATAATACGAGATGGTTTATTTTCCAACCGGTCAAACGGTCACTGACGGTATGTTTGAACGTTCGGAACTCTTCCTAAGCAGTTTTATAGTTGTGAGGTTGTACGAAAATTGTAATAAAAAATGATTTTAATTTCATGTGTGGCGCAGAGATGCATTCGGGACATTGAAAAAGAATTTTTGATAGTCATTAGCATATATTCGAAATACTTCAAAATAAGTTTCAGTTTTATTGCTTGAAACGGTAACGCCAACCTCACGTATGAATTGGAATTCAGTCCAAAATTGTGTGACCTAGATTGCTTCTAATACGTTTTAGAATCCATTAGTATAATAAAACCCCATGGGCGCAAAGGTTAAAACTGACAATGAAATGCAATATAAAACTCCCGGGTAACGTCATGAAGTAGCTTCAAAGTGCAAAACCAAAAATTAACGAGAAAATCACTAAAAACGATTCGACTTTCCACTCAAACTAACTTTAGACATTGCATCATTTTAATATACGCCCTTTGGAACAAACACAGTGTGTTTTCCAACCTACGCCGTTTTATGTGACTAGCAACTTGACCCAAACTTCAAGCATACCAGTTTTTAAAGTAGTTGGCGACTAAATATAACAAACGACCAGCGCATAGTTGCGTTTAAAACTTTTCCCGTACAACCTCCTACTTAGGAACACCCTTCCAAGTTGAATAAATAAATACCGAATCACGCCACACAAAGTACAAATGTTTGAAAGAAACAACACCAACTAAAAATTAAAATATTATAATATAAGATGAAAAAAAAAGTATAAAACTGTTTTGTGTCTTGTCTTTTCTAAATATCGAGATGCTAACCCATAATGAGGCAGAGGAGAGGGAGATTTGAATCTCATATCAATTTTCGAGACTTGAAGATTGTTGGACGAGTTTTGTTGACTTTGTATGGATAAGTCCAGTTGCCATATAATCATTCAACGCGACGCAGTATGAACATTTTTTTTGTTTTTATATTTTATTGTTTTCCGTTTCTTTTTTTTTATTGAGCTCCCCACCGTATTAGAGAAGTCGCGATTAATTTGATCGTAGTTTTTGTTTTTTGTCGGCTTTGCCTGTTTTGTTTATCCATTGATGAATTTTTATTGAGGTTTTTTGGATGGTATTTCATTCATGAAAACGTATCGAATGAAAAGGTGTCGATGAACAACATGTAGATACTCATTTCTTGTCTGTTTTTGGTTGTTCGGTTTTTTATGTATCTCAAATCGATTGCATTTCGATCGAGGGAATTCGCTTAATTTAGTATTCTGCGGAGGGTGAGCTTCCGATTCGGGAAAGAGCAGAGTATGACAGTTTGTTTGCTATTGTGTAGCAGAGAGCTTCATTTTTAACTGGTTGGATGTAACAAATTTTTGGTGTGGTTTATTTGTTTTTGTATGTTTCGATGTTGCTTTACTTATGTGTTCTTAATTTTAAAACTTAGTTTTCTGTATCTAAATTAGACCTAGATGTATAATTTAATCTAATTCAGTTACAACAGAACAGTTTAGATAAGATTAAACAGGTTAGGGCCTTTACACAATATGTATAGCTATTATACATAATTAAAATCTAATTGTATAAATCTAATTGAGTTATAATATGTGACTGTTTATCAACAGAGATTTTAAACATATTATTTTGGAGCTAAATGTATAATCTAATCTAATTCAGTTACAACAGAATGGATTAGATTAGATTTTTCAGGTTGAGACTTTTATATGTACTCGTATAACTGTCATATAAAATTGATTTAGGCTTGATTGCAGAAAATTGTTTTGATTATGTTACTATTTTTCGGCGTATTTTCTGCTCAACGTATAACGAAAAAAGGCTGATACTCATATGTTCAACTGTCATTCGAAATAACATTATATTTAAGCATAAGACTTTTTGCAACGCACGTATTTTGCTATTTTTGTGTATTTTTGAATTGGCTAAATACATTTTCGATTGTTCTTCAAGACCCCCCCTTCCCTTCTGGCATTAAAGATCAATGTGTGTTGAAAGTTAGTTCCTCTATCCCCTCCATCTTCTTTCCACAATACTGTGCGTTGACATTTAAAAGAATCCTGTGTGTGGATGTATTTTATATGAAAATAATAATATTGTGACGCATATGACAATCAGTGCCAGAATATTCGAGAAAGTCCGAAACAAAGTACTAGAATATTCTAGAAAGTACTGGAAAACTGGATACTATGAACAGTAGAACATTCAAGGCTATGGAACGGAGGGAAACGAAACACCGAATCAGAATGAGGAAACGGTATAAATACTTCGCACACAGATCATGGAGATAAGTAATAAGTAAGCAGTAAAGGACGCGACAAGTACGGAAGCGATAAGTCAAGAAATCGTTAAGTGTACGGCAAAAGTAACGGTTGTTATTAACGGACTAATAAAGTGTTATATTAATTCAAAATCGATTTAACGGCTCTTATTTATTCAAAATATTTAATCCAGCGAACCCAATTGGTGTCAGAAGTGGGATGGGACAACTAGATTTTGTGTCGACTCCCGCCGGTTAAACGACGTTACGAAGAAAGACAGTTACCCCCTTCCTCGAATCGACGACACACTAGATACCCTTTCTGGAGCTCAGTGGTTTTCAACATTGGACCTAAACAGCGGTTACTGGCAAGTGGAAGTGAAGGAGGAGGACAAGGAGAAGGCAGCGTTTACTACCGGAAACGGACTTTATCAATTCAACGTGATGCCTTTTGGATTGTGTAATGATCCAGCAACGTTTGAACGATTAATGGAAAGTATTCTACGGGGACTTACATGGAAGACCTGTCTTGTGTACTTGGACGATATCATCGTTGTTGGAAGGCATTTACCAGAACACATCAATAATCTGCGCTCCGTCTTCGAACGACTTAGACAGGCCAACTTAAAGCTCAATTCGAAGAAATGTGAACTCTTCCAAAGGAGAGTAAAATTCCTGGGACACATCGTTTCATCTGCATTAGTTCAAAGGGATCCTGATAAGATAGCAGCTATCCGAGAGTGGCCTACTCCAGAAGATAAGCAACAGTTGAGAAGCTTTATGGGATTAGGCACATATTACCGACGGTTTGTTAAAGGTTTCGCCAATGTGGCTAAACCCCTACACGAACTAACGGGTAAAGACAAAAAATTCAATTGGACAGAAAAGTGTGAAGCAGCATTCAACACATTGAAGGGCGAGTTATATAAGACTCCAACATTGGCATTCCCAAGATCGGATCGCCCATTTATATTGGATACTGATGGAAGCAACACAGGAATCGAAGCAGTGTTGTCACAGGAAGTCGATGGTAAAGAGAGTTGTCGCATATTATAATCGAGTTCTATCTAAGCCAGAGAGAAACTACTGCGCAACGAGAAAGGAACTGCTGGCTGTCGTAGAAGCCGTTAAGAATTTCCATAAGTACCTCTACGGACGTCGATTCCACCTTCGGACGGATCATGCCGCCCTGAAAGGGTTGTTAAATTTTGAGAATCCGGAAGGACAAATAGCTCGATGGATCGAACGACTTCAAACGTACAATTTCCCAATTTCCCACCGTCAAGGGAAGGTGCATAATAACGCTGATGCTCTATCAAGAAGACCATGTAAGCCAGATTGTAAACATTGTCATAGAGCGGCAGAGAAAGAAGAGGCGTACGTCCTGGGAAATGTACAAGTAGAAGTACTAGATGGGTGGACGAGTGATGCTATACGTGCAGCTCAACTTCAGGATGAAGATATATCGCTAATCCTGGAACACAAAGAAAAGAACGAGCGGTCAACTTGGAATAATATTTCAGACAAGAGTGGAACATTTAAGGCATATTGGGCACAATGGAATTCCTTGCTGGTGGAAGATGGAATTTTTAAGCGGAAATGGGAAGCCGCGGACGGAAAATCCCATCGAATACAGATTCTAGTCCCACCATCAAAAGTGAAGGATGTACTAACAGAAATGCACGATGGGGCCTCCGGTGGACATCCGGGGGTTTATAAGACACTTTCAAAATTACGATCTCGATTCTACTGGCTTCACATGAGAGATGACGTCAAGTCTTGGTGTAGGAAGTGCACAACTTGCACTGCGACCAAAGGACCAACAGCAAAACCAAGGAGCCCTATGAAGCAGTACAACGTGGGTGCCCCTTTCGAGCGAATTGCGATTGATATCTCAGGACCATTCCCAAAAACAAACGACAACAACAAATACATGTTGGCCATCAGGGATTACTTCAGCAAGTGGGTGGAAATCCTTCCAATTCCAAACCAAGAAGCAACAACCGTTATTGAGCAGCTTATCAATAATTGGATCAGCAGATATGGAGTTCCCTGTGAGCTTCATTCCGATCAAGGCCGAAACGTCGAATCGCAGATATTTCAAGGCATCTGCGCGGCACTGGGCGGAAGGAAAACCAGGACCACACATTTACATCCGTAGTCAGACGGAATGGTCGAAAAGTTCAACCGAACAATGAAAGAGCATTTATCGAAGGTCGTTAGTGATCACCAACGAGATTGGGACAAATATGTACAAACTTTTCTCATGAGTTATAGATCGGCTAATCACGAGATGACAGGCCATTCTCCAAGAAGAAAAAGAATTATATTTGGACGAGAGATACGATTACCAGACCATCTACGATTCGGAATACCCCCAGACGCCATAGATAAGACTGAAGACTACGTAGCCGAATGGAGAAATCGCCTCGATGAGATTCATCTTTTGGTTCGAAAGCAAATCAAGGTATTCAGTGACAGGATCAAAACAAGGTACGACGTTCGAGCCAACGCATCCGGATTTAATGCAGGCGATAACGTGTGGCTTTATAACCCTCATGGACAAAAAGGAAGGTCTCCGAAGTTGCAGCAACATTGGGAAGGACCGTATAAGATTCTCACAAGAATTAACGACGTTGTCTATAGGATTCAGCAAAGACCGAGCGCCAAGAAGAAAGTGGTACATCGTGACCGACTGGCGACTTTTGTTAACCCAGGGGACCAGTGAACTTAGTTCGGGACGAACTAATCTAGGCGGAGGGTAGTGTGACGCATATGACAATCAGTACTAGAATATTCCATAAAGTCCGAAACAAAGTACTAGAATATTCTAGAAAGTAATGGAAAACTGGATACTATGAACAGTAGAACATTCAAGGCTATGGAACGGGCGGGAATGAAACGCCGAATCAGAATGAGGAAACGGTATAAATACGTCGCACACAGATCATGGAGATAAGTAAAAAGTAAGAAGTAAGCAGTAAAAGACGAGATAAGTACGGAAGCGATAAGTCAAGAAATCGTTTAGTGTACGGTAAATGTAACGGTTGTTATTAACGGACTAATAAAGTGTTCCACTAATTCAAAATCGATTTAACGGCCCTTATTTATTCAAAATAATGAATCCAGCGAATCCTAAGCTCGCTACAATATTGATGTACATTTTTATAAAAGACACCTTTTTTACATATATGAAGAGGAAAAAATTGACAAGCAAAGTTTGAACTAAAAGGATCTTTTAGTAATAACCCACCCACCCCTGTGAATGAATTAGTAATTAAGATTAACAAACTACAATGATATTTGCATACCCACAATCGCGTAATAATTCAACTGCCATGTGTGGGTAAATTAATGATTAGTAAACTGAAACCTACATTCTCTTTTCTTTTGATATATGCCAACTAGGAAAAATCACCATGGAAAGTCGAGCACGTCGTCGTTGAATCAATCAGAAATATCAATAAAAATCTTAGCTCAGACTTTAATAAAACTTAATAAAACACGAACTAACATTAAATAATAAAACAGTCGATAGAATAAGTGCACTTAATTTATTACAGAATATTACACAAGAAAATACTTGTCTTTTTGCATTGTGGAAATTGAATAAGTGTTAAATTCCGGTTGCCTGTAGGTTCCACTTTGAAGTCACACATTTTACAAAGCCCTAGTCAGTCATAAACTTCAAAGACAGTTTGTCTCAATTTGCACGTTATGCAACGATCTCCATATAATTGTGATGTGAATACAATAATAAATATATCATAGAGGAATTATACCGTCAAGATAAATTATTAACAATTCTACTCACTGACCTGCATACCTTTGTACAGCTCCGTTTATAAGGTTAAATAAGCTCTATTAGATTCAGTAGACACATCGGAGATGTGAGAGAAATTATTCTGTGATTCATGAGTGCACTTAAAAGTGTACTTGAAGAGTATACAGAATCGATTTCCAGAATACAAAATACCACGTTAGTTTATATGGTCTCAATCGAATATAAATCTCATGCATGGGGGTACATAGAAGAATGTGTCGTGATCTTGTCAAGGATTGATCAGTAAAGCACAATTTGAAGTACTCTTTCCAAGTTTGAAGATTAAATTTGGGCAACTGCTCAGATTGTGAACCATCAAGTGATGGAAATGAGTCTTCGCTTTTCTTTTTCATATCTCATTTTCTTTTTAAAGTTTAATTTAGCTTACTTTGCTTTATTTTAAAGGTTGAGTTCGATTACACCCTGTTTTGACAGCATTCGGAATAGAGAGCTAAACGTTATTCTTAACACACTGATGGTAGATCTTAATTTTTTTTACATAACATTAGGAATTTGGGTCTATTCAAAGTGCTTCTTTTACTAGGAAGCTCTCTGGACAGAAGAGTATGGCAAATATGTGGACAACAAAAGTCAGAAGCTTGGAACGAATAATCTCAACCGTTATCCTCGACAACCTGCATCAGTACTACAGTCGGTGAAAATTCCGACTTCATCTTAATCCATCGATCTAGCAACATACTTGCCCCGGTTTATCAAGTAGAACGTTCACCACATGCTTACCTACGAAGTTCGGTTTGAAATTGAAGGTGACTTGGATTAGTCAGTTGCGAGGAGGGAGATGAGGCGGGAGGGAGTTGGTTATACATAAGAAGACGATAGCTCCCTTTGGAAGCAAAGTTGAAATCCACAGACTCGACTAATTCAGTTCAAGAATAAGGTTGGAAACAGTCGGTCTTCATATTAAAAATGAATGTGAAATGTGTCGTCAGTTCAAGAGTTCCACTTGAACATAAGATTGGAATCAATCGGATGTCGGTTTAAGAAATCTGGCAAACTTAGAATCACCATCGTCATCATCATCATCAGCACTACACCGAGAGCCGGTCTTGGCCTTATTTAGCAAGTCCTGAGGCTTGTTAAATTTTCCATAATGATTTGACTGGTTTTTTCCGGGCAAGGTCATTAGTCTTGCGCCAGAGGCTCCCCGACGGGGAATCGAACCCCGGTCTCCCGCGTGACAGACGGGTATACTAACCACTATACTATCGAGGAGCCAAACTTAGAATCACTCAGTCGTAAAATAGTTGTCAAGGGCTCGATTTAGAGTAAAATAGGAGTCAGTTTTCAGGTCGGAAATCAAGTTACAGTCTGTCAGTCACAGAGTTAGTCCTCAATTCAATTAACAATTCCTGAATTCAATTTGGTAATAAATTGAAATCAGTCTATTGGAATCCCTCAGGAGTTGGGTTGGAATTACTGAGCGGCTGGATCAAAAGTTAAGCTAGGGAATAAAATTAGAATCAGCCAGTCGACAGTTCAAGAGTTCGACTTGGAAATAAAATTGCGAGGCAGTCGTCAGTTCAAGCATTTGTTTTGGAAATAACATTGAAATCAGTGAGATTTCAATCAGTCAGCCTTCAAATCTGTTAACGATTACTGACTTAAATTTGCCATTAAATTGAAATCAATCTATTAGAATCACTCAGCTGAGTTAGAATTGAGTCGTTGAACTGAATCGTCAGTTGAAGAGTTCGTTCGGGAATAAAATTGACATCAGTTAGTTGTCAGTCCAAAAGTTCGAATTTGAAATGAAAATGGAATGCCAGTCGTCGAATCGAGAGTGCCATCTGGAAGTCAAATTGAAATTAGTCAGTCCCTTGTTCTGAGTTCAATTTGGAAATACAAGTTAAAATCAGTCAGTCCGCAATTCAATTAGTAATTCCTGAGTTCATCATCATCATCGGCACTACAACCGGGAACCGGTCTTGGCCTTATTTGGCAAGTCCTGAGGCTTGTTAAATTTTCCATAATGATTTATTTTTTCTGGGCAAGGTCATTAGTCTTGCGCCAGGGGCTCCCCGACGGGGAATCGAACCCCGGTCTCCCGGGTGACAGGCGGGTATACTAACCACTATACTATCGAGGAGCCCTGAGTTCATTTGGTGATAAATTGGAATCACTCAAGAGTTCAGTTGAAATCACCGAGTGGTCAATTCAGCTGTTCGGGTTAGAAATAAAATTGGATTCAATCAATCAAGAGGTTGGAAATTAAAATCGAATTAACGTGTCATTAATTCGTCAGTTCAAGAATTCGATTTGGAAATAACGTTGAAATCAGTCAGTGCAGAAATTAAGTTATCCGCCTGTCCTCAAATTCAGTTGTCAATTTGAGAGTTCAGTTTAGTATTAAAAAGGAATCAGTTAGTCTTTACTTTGGAAACCAAGATACAGTCCGTCAGTCAGTCAGTCAGCCAGTCCTCAATTCAGTTAACAAATCCTGAACAAAATTTGGTAGTGAAGTGAAGTAAGTCTGTTGAAATCACCCAGAATTTGAGTTGAAAATACTGCGGGGCAGGTCGAGAGTTAAGTCAGGCAATAAAATCTGAATCAGTCACTCGTCAGTTAAAAAGTGCGACTTGACAATAGAATTGAAATCTGAAAATCGTCAATCAATTCAACGGTTTGATTCGAAATAAAATTGGAATCAGTCAGTCGTCAATTCAACAGTTTGGCTTGAAATAAAGTTGGAATCAGTCAGTCGTCAATTCAACAATTTAGTTTGAAAAAAAATTGCAATAAGTCAGTCGGCAATTCCGTTGGCAGTTCGACAAGTCACTTTGATGATAAACTGGAATCATTCAGTCGTCAATTCAACAGTTTGGTTTGAAATAAAATTGGAATCAGTCACTCCTCAATTCAACAGTTTGATTCGAAATAAAATTGGAATCAATCAGTCATCAATTCAAGTTTGGTTTGAAATAAAATTGGAATAAGTTAGTCGCCAATTCCGTTGGCAGTTCGACAAGTCAGTTTGGTGATAAACTGGATTCATTCAGCCGTCAATTCAACAGTTTGGTTTGAAATAAAATTGGAATCAGTCAGCCGTCAATTCAACAGTTTGGCTTGAAATAAGGTTGGAGTCAGTCAGTCGTCAATTCAACAATTTAGTTTGAAAAACAATTGGAATAAGTCAGTCGGCAATTCCGTTGGCAGTTCGACAAGTCACTTTGATGATAAACTGGAATCATTCAGTCGTCAATTCAACAGTTTGGTTTGAAATAAAATTGGTATCAGACACTCCTCAATTCAACAGTTTGATTCGAAATAAAATTGGAATCAATCAGTCATCAATTCAAGTTTGGTTTGAAATAAAATTGGAATAAGTTAGTCGCCAATTCCGTTGGCAGTTCGACAAGTCAGTTTGGTGATAAACTGGATTCATTCAGCCGTCAATTCAACAGTTTTGTTTGAAATAAAATTGGAATCAGTCAGTCGTCAATTCAACAGTTTGGCTTGAAATAAGGTTGGAGTCAGTCAGTGGTCAATTCAACAATTTAGTTTGAAACAAAATTGGAATAAGTCAGTCGCCGATTCCGTTGGCAGTTCGACAAGTCACTTTGATGATAAACTGGAATCATTCAGTCGTCAATTCAACAGTTTAGTTTGAAATAAAATTGGAATAAGTCAATCGCCGATTCAGTTGGCAGTTCGACAACTCAGTTTGGTGATAAACTGGAATCATTCAGTCGTTAATTCAACAGTTTGATTCGAAATAAAATTGGAATCAGTCAGTCATCAATTCAAGTTTGATTTCAAATCTTTCAGATCTTACAAACTTCAATTCAGAAACAAAATGAAAAGGAAGAGAAGTACGACGGTACGAATTTATAGTCAATGAATAAACAAATAGGAAAAACATCTTCCGTCCAACGTGTGGTGGATTGCTAAATCATATTCTCTTAGGGGGTTACACAACGTAGAATTTTTAACCATTAAAAAGAACAAATTATGTATATACATAAATACAATTTATGTATATACATAAATACAAATATAAATACATGGGCGGGCTGGAAAGTTTCCGACCTCAACGTGAAGATAACAACACTCTTCAATAAAAGCTAGTGCATGTAGTTGTGCATTTTTTGACAGTTACTCACCAAAATTTCAGCCATTTTGGAAGCGTAGTTTTTATTTGACAGTCGTTTGAGTGAGTCGATGTGAGTGTTTTTGTGAAAATGGATGAAATTGAGTATCGAGCTGTCATTAAATTTTTGTTTTTGAAAAGCAATACGCCTACGCAAATCAAAGATGAGTTGGACTCTGTGTATGGGGACTCTGCACCATCATTTACCACAGTGAAATTTTGGGCAGTTGAATTTAAACGTGACCGTGAGAGTTTGTGAGACGATGAAATGTTCGGGACGTCCAAACACTGCAACAACTGACGATAATATCGCTAAAGTTCACCAAATGGTGCTAAACGACCGCCGAATTAAAGTGAGAGAGATAGCAGAGGCTATAAAAATGTCCAAAGAACGTGTCTGTCACATATTAAATCAAGATTTAAGCATGAGAAAACTGTCCGCGCCTTGGGTGCCGCGTTTGCTCACGCTAGACCAAAAATGTGTTCGAGTTTTGGCGCTGATTAATTACTGTCGATGAAACTTGGATACACCATTATATGCCCGAAACACAAATATAGTCAAAACACTGGACGGCAAAGGGCGAATCGGCTCCAAAAAAAGCAAAAAGCATCGACCCACTCAAATAACTGTCAAATAAAAACTACACTTCCGAAATGGTTGAAATTTTGGTGAGTAACTATCAAAAGATGCACAAATACATCCATTAGCTTTTATTGACGAGTGCTGCTATCTTCACGTTGAGGTCGGAAACTTTTCTGGCAACCCTCGTATATATATATATATATATATATTTATTTATTTAGATATATTTTACTGTAGATAAAGCCTTTAATGCGTCTTTCTCGAAACGACCTTTTTTGAACTGATCGAAAACATAACTTGAACAAATCTTCACCGATCGACTTGAAATTTAGAGTGTTTATTCAAACTGCATTCCCTGACGATGTACGTAGGATTTTTTTTTATATTGCATGATTAATATAAATTTCCACCGAAAGTCATTATATCGAAAAAAATCTTACGTACGTTTCTTGCTGTTATACAGAATCAAAAAAGTTTTAGTTTTTTGTTTCACGTCAAATATTGCGGGAGGTAAGTTTCCGGTTGTAGACCCTGTCAAAAAAGGTATCGGCGGATTTCTGCCCCGCTACCATTATTATTTTTGCAATTTATTAGTAGTATTATAAAACCACTTTTGTGGAATTTCGACTGATCCTTTTATTGCCAAAAAAATTCTCAAAATATGTCTATTTTTTATTACCTACAGTGTTTTAGCCCTTTAAGTATAATTTATTTTTAAACCTATTTTTTTATTACACTACAGCGATTTAGGCCTTTAAGTATAGTTTCTTTGTTAGCCTATTTTTTATTACTCTACATTGATTTAGCCCTTTAAGTACAGTTTATTTTTCGCCTATTTTTTATTACTCTACATTGATTTAGCCCTTTAAGTATAGTTTATTTGTTAGCCTATTTTTTATTACTCCACATAGATTTAGCCCTTTAAGTACAGTTTCTTTTTTAGCCTATTTTTTATTACACTGTATTGATTTAGCCCTTTAAGTATAATTTATTTTTAAGCCTATTTTTTTATTACACTACAGCGATTTAGCCCTTTAAGTATAGTTTATTTTTTAGCCTATTTTTTACTACTCTACACTGATTTAGCCTTTTAAGCTTTAAGTATAGTTTGTTTTTTAGCCTATTTTTAATTACACTGTATTGATTTTGCCCTTTAAGTATAGTTTAGCGTGCCTCCCTTGGGAAGAACAATGTTCCTAAACTGCAACCGTTAATATTTCTGGTGGATGTAAAACAAAACACAATACATTCAGAAATCAAAAGTGAGCATAAGAGACGGACGAATCAGAACGAATTACATATTAGTGGGTTACGCATTTTAGTTAGGAACTCTGCATATTTCAGCGTTATGACGAATTAAAAAAATTTCCTGATAAATATTGCACTGAAAATTATATTTTCTGACCTAAGAAGTCATATGTGTAGTAATAGTTTTTTTGAAAATATGATCCAATGCATGAAAATGTACAAGTATGAACAAAACAGATGTACCAAACTACAATAACATGTGTGACAACACATGGCAATCATTCAGATGACAATCTGAAAACGGGCCTTCTCACTACACAGCTCTCGGTTGCACGTTTTTGCTGCATGAGTAGTTATTGTGGAGCATGCGTACTTTAATTATTTAATGAGTATATCACTTATGTTAATATAATTGGATGGATATGTTTTAAAAACGCATAATTTCTGAAATAACATGTGGTCCTGAGTGTGTCCAGGGAATCTGGAGATATAGGCATACTAGTGTACTTTATGAGACATATAGTGCCATCAACTTGAATAAAACTGATGTCACATTATAGCGGATTGAAGTCGGCACGTTATTTTGTAAAAAAAAGGTGAAGGAAAGGCTTAACTCAGGAGACGTGGTGGACCAACTTAGCGGAAGGATTTGAGAGCACTTAGCTTTTGAATTTGACTCCATCTGTTCATTTGACAAGTACTGACCAAGTAGTTGTCACTCAATACTCTCTTCTCTTGGGATCTCGTCACCAGTTGCAGACGGTTTGTCTATGTTTGCATTTATGTGACGATAAAGCGCTTTCAGTAGATTATGGCTTGCCTGGCAAAAAGTGCCAGTGTGCTTCTGTAGTGCTCCAATGAGCCCTACCATTTCCCTCCCACATACGTATCATCTACTAATCAAACTCCCATCCAAAGCATCCATATCCCCAAATCAACGTTGAATTCAATGTCAAACAAATCGAATCAAACGTTCAATTGTCGAACATTAAATTCAATTCCTTAAAATTCAAACATGACGACGAATATCTTCATATGCATTGTATGTTCAATTATCAATTTCCAAAATCCAAAGCCTAAAATAAATACACGATAAACGAGCCAAATGTTTATTTCTCATGCACACAAAATTCAGGCAATCTACATATCTCCATATGCATTGTAACAAGATGTTTTATGATATCCAAATAGACCCAGATTCATATCCAATTCCTATGGACTTTGTCTCCATCTGAAGTGCATGCAAACTCTTGATTGCATTAGCTAGACGGATAACACAAACAAGCTTTAAAAAAGGATCTATGATAAGGGGCGATGCGTCCGTACTACGAAAAAAAAGAATTAAAAAAATATGGATAGGAGTCCGTTAGCAGAAGATACAAAAATTAGTCAGCGCGTAGCGTGTGCAAGGGGATCATCCAAAATAAAGTTAACGCTATAATAAAATAAATCAGTTATATAAAATATATCAGTTTTTGTTTTCGGCTGTGACGGCGCATTCTTTGGACTATCTGGAAGGATCAAAGATACATGTCCGAATATCCGTACAAACTTGACGTCGTACCCAACAAACTAATCCGCCAGCAGACCATCCCTGTGGGACCATATAGGGCACACTTGCCATGAAAGGATTGGACAGGTCATCGGTCGCCACTCTTCCTCACTTATGAGAAGTACGGTAGCGTAGTGCAACACTTCTATGGTTCTCAAAGCCGCTGTATATTTCAAATCAGATATTATTGAATATTGCTTCCACCGAAAACCACCTCAGAAAAATTTGAGCAAACTTCGCAATTTAGTTCCGAAAGATTCACTGAAAAAGAAAGTTTTTATTCCGATTATTCAATTGCGGCTATTACTTCCAGTCTTGTAATCAACTTTGCCTTATGGTGTCAACATTAAATCTCCGAGATTTTTTAACAATCCGCAAAAAGTTAAAGTTGTTAACTGAACCGAGTACAGTGTTCAACCAGAATTCACTAAAAGGGCGTTGCAATATTGTAATCATCGAATTCATTTAAATAAGCACAACCATGTTTAGCCATTCAATATCGTATTGATGTTAGTGTGATTATAACGACATATGATAATTGTACTTGCTCATTATATGAGTAAACATTGATCGTTATATTGTAAGATGTATTCTAAGTCACCATAAATAAAACGTTGAATAAGTAAAATGTGAATAAGCAACCTGCTGTGGCTCTTTTAATGGAAAACGCAATATTAAGAGTGACTGTTAATGTGATTTAACTGAAAACCAAATAAGCTTGTTCACATAAGTGATAGTCCGACCTCTAATTCTTTATCTAGATAAAATCAACATTATATTGAAGTAATTTAATAAGTAGTATTGAATTAAATTTTTAAAAAGCTCACACTCGTTATGGAGTTTTTATTCAAACACATCTCTAGGATTAACCTGTCGATATGTTATCTATTGCTTGTTTCAAGAAAAACGTTTCATAATTTCCAGTTTTTCCCGTTTACTGTTTTACTTCCTGACTGATTTTTTACTTTTATATATTGTAGTAAACCGAGACTGTTAACAACTCTTTTTTTCATTCATTGTTCATTGATAATGTTGTTCGTGATCTCATCTCTAAATAAAACTAAAAGACCAAAAAAAGAGGAAACACCACACCGTTGAAACTACATCTATAATGGTGATGTACGTACTTGGCATTGTAATGCGATTCGATCCGGTCGAAAGATATTGTTTTGGAGCTTAATACGAATTATAACCAATGGATTAGGTTTTTTTTTGTAGGTTTAAATAAGTAAATGCAGACTTGTTTATAGTCCGTGCATTAGTATTCCAAGAGCTAGTGTGAATATGAGCAATGACGGAGTACGCTGTCTTATTTTTCGTAAGGATAAATGTAGAGATCCTAAGGATCATTTAATATTAGCCGATTTTAAGGAGTTCAGCCATTTTTATTATAATTCTACAAGAAAACCATACAGTAATGGAAGGACTATTAAATTAGAAAACTCAAAACGAGCACGAAGTTAAAATTAAAAAAAAAAGCTAAGTAGTTACTTTAGAGTGTTCAATATTACAATTTTGTATTTTAATACAAACGCACTTTTGAAAGTTTCTTCAGGATCTGTCAATGTCAAAACGTCAATCAAGGTCGACATTTACCCCACGGAGCAATTCACGAACAACGTTTGGAAATTATGAAAAATTTCTGCCGGAATTCTAAGCCGGGAGTTTTTATTTCGATCGTAATAATCGCCCTACCCCGACAGGCCGTCTTGCGAGGAAAATGAGGCTATTATGGATCATAAAATACATAGTGGAAAATTGTATAAAAAAGGACACTGTACCAGAAGGAAAAAATTCAATTTAATCCTTATCGCATCTTTGCCCACGTGGGCAGTGGCGAACCTATATGGTGCAAAAGATGCATCCACACTGGGTGAGCGAATTGAGAATGGTACAATAAACGCGTGGACGGAAAAATTAGAAAAGGGAAGTGAGCCGTAATGACTAATTTTATAAAGATATTATGTTGTGCGGTTGGATGTGCATAGGTGGGTTCAACTGACGACCCTTGCTAACGTGAGAAATCACAACAATTACTTAGTGGTAGGTTTATTGGCTAGCAGCCCGATGAAATATCATCACATTAGGCTATTAAGCCCATGAAAAGGTAGGCGAAATCCTTGTTTCGGAGTTTGACTGACTGTCCCACTCGAGAAGAAATAATATCAAACTAAAAATCCATTTTTCGAAAAAGAAAATCTCTCGATTTACATATAGAAACGAAATGTTGTGAAGCAAATCTCAGAAGGGGGTTGTGGGACTTTAAAACGCGGGAGTGAGTTTGGGGTTTGAAAGTTGTAAATTTCATAATTGTCTTAAGATACTAAGCAGTTTGTAATATGTCATAATTAGGATAAGGAATAAACATTAAAATGTTTTTACAATTTTTTATGATAGAAGCGAATGTACACCTCTCAGCACGGCAACATCATAGGTCTACAGAAAATCTGATATGTCCTCAGAAGGTCTGAATGTAGTGACACGACGTTGTTTTCGGTGAAAGTAAGGCATTGCATACATCTAAAGCATTCGACAAAATATGAAACCACGATTTACTATCGAAATTGCAATTATATAAAGCCAATGATTAAATGGAAACAAGTCCTCTGGCTGTTCAATTTCTTCCGTTGTACCACATGAAATGTCCGATTTTCGCTCAGTCGGAAATAAGAACTTCTCGAGTGAACATCTGTGCCAGAACGGTAAATTTTCTTCTTTTTTTTTATAAAGTAAAGTGGTACGTGTGCTTGACGTGTAAGAATTTTAGGGTTCGTTACAAATACAGTTCAAATTCGAACTCTTCCTTTATGGATTTAAAATGGGACATAATGCATCATTGGCAATGAAAAACAATCACACATTTGAGGATATAGCAGTAAACAAACGCACTATAGGCTGTAGTATAGTGGTTAGTATACCCGCCTGTCACCCGGGAGACCGGGGTTCGATTCCCCGTCGGGGAGCCCCTGGCGCAAGACTAATGACCTTGCCCAGAAAAAATAAATCATTATGGAAAATTTAACAAGCCTCAGGACTTGCTAAATAAGGCCGAGACCGGTTCCCGGTTGTAGTGCCGATGATGATGATGATAGGCTGTAGGACGTTGGTTTGGAAAGTTTCGTTGGGGAGATTTCAGCCTCGAAAATGAACCTCGTATTTATATATGTATATATAAACCAGGCGCTATACAGACGGTCGTAGAAAACGCGAAAGAATTAAAAATGGACATGGTCGCGCTTCAGGAAGTCCGACTCCTGTATCAAGTAATCGAAACCAACGGGTTTATACTGGTGTGCGGAGGTACCGATACACATAACCTCGGAACTGGCTTCATCATAAGCAAGAAGATTACGCCCCATGTAAAAGATGTGAAATTTATTAATGACCGAATGTCGGTGCTTAAAATACAGGGACCCTGGTACAATTATATACTTATAAACGCACACGCCCCAACAGAATCTTCCGACGAAGAACCGAAGGACACATTCTACGAGACCCTAGCGGAAGTATTCTATGGGATCTCATCATTCGATGTTAAAATCCTCCTCGGGGACTTCAATACGAAAATTGGAAAGGAAGTCATCTTCCAACCAAATATAGGTAAAGAGAGCCTACACGACGTTTCAAATGATAATGGAATTCGAATTATCACCTTCGCAGCTTCAAAATATCTGGTAGTGAAAAGAACTATGTTCAAGCACAGCAAATCTATACAGCCACATGGATATCACCCAACGGCGTAACGCGTAACCAAATAGACCACCTCCTCATAGACAAAAGACACCACTCGAATACCCTAGACGTAAGATCATATAGAGGAGCAGATTGCGACTCCAATCATCTTCTAGTGATGGGCAAAATCAGGAGTCGGCTCGCAGCAAACCTATAGCGTTTGCGACGATAGTGAAGAACGTGTGATTCGAACTGACGCTATGACGGTTAGAATCACTAAAAATTTAACCAATACTCAACACATCAGGCCACTGCCGCGTGTACGACTTCGATTTCTAAACTCAAGTACACTCAACTGATGTTGAATTGTTATGTTATCGCTATGGTATACGGCTCTGATGCATTTTCTTATTCAATTTTCGTTCAGTGTTCTTCACTATTTGGTTGTGTATTGTGTGTGTATCTGTTAGAAATGCCACAAACTCACATAGGCAGTCACGGGAGACGAGCAAAGAGTTCGACATTGATAAACTAAAAGACCTGCGCAAAAGGGCTGAATATCAATAAAACTAACGAATAGATTTAGCATCGTAGAGAATGGGAGCAGTGAGGAAGAGGAAGCCAATAGTGTGGACAATAAATGGACATCGATCAGAGACACAATCAAACAATTAGCGCAAAAGGTATTAGTATTTAAGAAGACAGCTAAGTCTTGGTTTGACGATGAGTGCGGGGCGAAGATCGAAGATTGTGAACACCTCAGAGTGATCCACTTACAAAGATAGGATGAAGTTAACGCAGAAAGATATGTGACAATTCGGAAAGAAACAACCAACAGACCTTTCAAACGCAAAAAAACGCGAATGGGAGAAGACTTGGATCGAAAAAAATCCTAGAAAATGCCAGAGCAAAGAATATCAGAGGTATGTATGCCGGGATAAATTCAATAAGTAATGGCTACCTAGGGAGGGGCAAAATAATTCGAGACACAAGCGGTTGTCTGGTCACAGAAACAAACAATATCGTGACAAGATGGGAGCAGTACTTTGAAAACCTGCTCAATGTGCGCACCCATCAACCACAAATACAGACGTACATACAGCCGAGCCTCAGATCCCAGAGTCCTCTTTCGACGAAGTTGTAGACGCAATAAATCGAATGAAAAAAAGAAGGCACTCTGAGTCGACTGCATACCATCAGAGCTTATGAAGCATGGAGACGAGCTCGAAAGATCCACCAACTGATTAAAACAATATGAGATAATGAAGTCACTCCGGAAAAATGGAAAACCTCAATAGTCGTCCCCATTTTCAAAAAAGGCGACAGATCTGACTGCGAAAACTACAGAGGAATATCATTGCTCCCAACCACATACCAAATACTAACAAATGTTATACTGACGAGAATCACACTGTACGCAGAAGAAATACTGCGAGACTACCAATGCGGATTCCGTAGGAACCGGCCAACAAGCGACCAAATGTTCACAATAAGGCAACTACTGGAAAAGAAGTGGGAATACGGAGAGACGGTTCATCAACTGTTCGTTGACTTCAAAAAAGCCTACGACTCAGTCACAAGACAAAGACTCTACCGTATTGTAGTTGAGCTGGGAATCCCGAAAAAATATGCCACCCTCTTTCAAATATGCATGAACGAAAACAAACGGCGAGTTAGAATAGAAAACCACCTCTCAGAACCATTTGAAATCCGGGACGGACTAAAACATGGGGATGGCCTCTCACCATGTCTTTTTACCCCTGTGACGAGTTTGTCATCAGAAAGGTACAAGACGACAACAAGGCCGGATCATCCCTGAACGGGTCACATAAATGCTCGCATATGCGGATGGCATAGCCATTCGGGGCGACAATCCTAAAACAGTAAGTAAAAACAGTGAAATCATCATGCAAGTGGCAGAAAAGGTGGGCCTAGAAATAAATGAAGACAAAACAAAATAAACGATTACGGCAGGAGCAGGTGAACCTCAGGGAACTCATATAAACGTCAGAGCCAAGTTATTCGAAAAAATCAATGAAATTAAAATATCTGGGAACGATACTGACGGCCAATAACGAAATGTGGAAGGAAATTAACAAAAGACTGCATTCCAGCAACGCTACTTGGCACGCAGTCAGTAAACTGCTGAAATCCAGACTGCTATCACGTAACATAAAACTCCGTGTTTATAGAACCATAATCATGCCGATTGTTCTATACGGATACGAAACATGGGCTCTCACAAAACGGGAAGAAAACAAATTCCGCGTATTCGATAATTAAGTTCTAAGGGGTATGTTTGGCGGTAAATATGACGAGGAGGCAGGACAATGGAGAAAACTCCACAACGAATTGGAAGAACTATATCGCAAACCTACAATAGTGAAAGTAATCAGGTCGCGAAGATTAAGATGGGCCGGACAAGTGGTGCGAATGGGCAACGATAGGACCGTGCATAGAATTCTTGACGGTAGACCAACGAGAAAGAGACCAGCAGGACGACCGCGATGGAGATGGGAGGACAATGTAAGGTTGACCTCGAAGAGATCGCATCAGATGGTCTGGCGTGGAAGGAGAGTGTACAGGACAGGGAACGATGGCGGAGTCGAGTCGGTGAGGTCATGAACTTCCGGGTTCCGGCAAATGAATAGTAATGGAAAAACAAAATATTATGAAACTGGAAACCAAGAGTTTAGTTAAATACCTTGGCATCTGGCTAGACCAATATCTGTATTTCAACAGACAGGTAGAGGCTACTTTGCTCAAAGCGAGGAAAACTTTTGCTATGACAAGGAGGCTATTTCACAGTAGCCAACTTGACAGCAGGGTAAAAGTCCTATGCTACATGACGCTAATCAGGCCACTGCTCATATATGGTTGTCCAGTATGGTTTAACATAGGTCCAAATTTGATGGAAAAGATTCGGGTGTTCGAAAGGAAGTGTCTCAGAAGTTGTCTCAGATTATATCGGACACCGGAATCGGACTATAAAAAGTATTATTCAAATGAGACTTTATATAATGAAGCGTACGTAAATAGGGTGGATAATTTTATGATTAAACTAATCAGAGGACATATTGCGAGAGCAATAAGCTCGTCCAATGACCTAATTTTTGGGGCTTATTATCCAAACACTCTGTACTATGAGAGCGTGCGTTGCAACGGTTTTGTTCCACCAGAGGCGTTCCTTTATTTGGACATGAAAGGGCTTATACAAGATAGATCCGGAATTCCGCTGATGTATCATGTAAGTATATCTTCCGTAGACGGACGATTGTGCTACGACCGGGAAGTAACGCGCACCGAAGAAGAGCTCCTGTGCTTCAGTAGGGCTATTTCCCACAGAGACCGGGACGATAGAATTAGACAGCGTCAACAGTTCTGGTGGTTGAATGGCATATAAAGACCTGGATACCAAAATCAGTATAGAATCACACTATCATCAGCCAGCTTACATAGACTTAGCTTTTCTAGAATTAGCGTAGTATAAGATTTAAGTTAAGTTAAGTGCTTTTAAATAAAATTAAAAAAAAAAGGTAAGTTAAGTAAGTTAAATTTTGAGGGGAAAAAAATTGACAAGGTTTTTCAAATTTTTCTTTGTCTTTCAAATAATTATAAGTACTGCCACAAAGTTCTGTAGCCGAAAGGCAAATTATACAATTGTTAAGTAATGTTTAGCTTAGAGCGTCTGCGAAGGACCAGTAAGTTATTATATAAGACAATTAAGCTAGAATTTAAGCATTTTTTGTCTAACACATAATTTAGAAACTAAGAATATAAAAAGAAAATAAAAAATGTTTTAAAAATGAAAAATGAAATGACAAAATATTATGGAAAGTTTAACAGCCTCAAACTTGTTAAAAAAGGCCAAGACCGGATCCCGGTTGTAGTGCCGATGATGGTGATGGTGGTGATGATGATGATGATGATGATGATGATGATGACAGGACGACCGCGACGGAGATGGGAGGACAATGTTATATTGGATCTCGAGGAGATCGGATCGGATAATCGAACGTGGAAGGAGAGCGCACAGGACAGGGAACAATGGCGGAGCCGAGTCATGAAGGTCATGAACTTCCGGCTTCCTACAGGCCAATAAATTAATAAAAAATAAAAAAATACACATTAATATATACATATATATATATATACATATATATATACATATATATATACATATATATATATACATATATATATACATATATATATATACATATATATATATACATATATATGTATATACATATATATATATACATATATATATATACATATCTACATATTGTGACGCATATGACAATGAGTACTAGAATATTCTAGAGAGTCCGAAACAGAGTACTAGAATATTCTATAAAGTAATGGAAAACTGGAGACTAGGAACAGTAGAACATTCAAGGCAATGGAACGGATGGAAACGAAACGCTGAAACAGTATAAATACGCCGCACACAGAGCATAGTGATGAGTAAGAAGTAGAACGTGAAACAAGCGATAAGTCTCGAGGGAGAAGTAAGCAGTAAAATACGCGATAATTACGGAAGCGATAATAAAGAAAACGTTAAGTGTACGGTAAAAAGTAACGATTGTTATTACGGATATATATATATATATATATATATATATATATATATATATATATATATATATATATATATATACTAATAAAATGTCACATTAATTCAGAATCGATTTAACGGCTCTTATTTATTTTAAAATAATTAATTCAGCGAACCCCAAGCTCGCTACAATATATATATATATATATATATATATATATATATATATATATATATATATATATATATATATATATATATATATATATATATATATATATATATATATATATATATATATATATATATATATATATATATATATATATATATATATATATATATATATATATATATATATATATATATATATATATATATATATATATATATATATATATAAATATATATATACATATATATATATATATTATTTTACACATGTGTACTTATGTATCGTAGTAAAATTATAAATATCCATTAACATTTAACCTTTTTGAATGGCACCTAACATAAAAAAAGGTGTCAAAATTCAAAACTCCTTCTTTTTTGCCCTAAATACTTGATTTTACTACTGGACAGGACCTAGAGGGCAACTTATATTTTAATAAGAATGTGGAATTTTTTGTTTCAGACGATCCAGAGCTGAGAAATCCTGTCAAGAATTTTTAACAGGGTTGCCGTCAAATTGCCCTATATGCGCAATATCAACTTTGAAAAATTTTAAAAAATATATTTTTGTACACTACAGTATGTACACATTAATGTATATAATTAGCAGATTGTTGAAATAAATGTTTCTATGATAAAAAAAAATAAATTACAAGTATGCCCAAAACAACCAGGCTGCCCTTAAATTCAAACTACACTTAACACAACGTTTTGCAGAACGTCCGCCCTTGAGCTTAGAGATATTTGAAAAGGCTTTAAATTAAAACTCATGTTGTGGAATTTCAATAGCGGATTAAAGTACAGTGTCGACTTGCGCTGGAAATAGTTCGGGGCCATTTTAGGGAGGAGACTACTATATAAATACAAAATATTGTTATTATCGAAGGGGCATTTGAAGAGTTGGCTCTATGGTTGTGGCCCCACCAAGCTCATACGTTAACCCACCCCTGTGGGCTTTATATAATACATTAACTTAAACTTATGTTGTGCACTTTAAAGTGCTCACGAAATGCGAGGATTTATTATTGGTACATCTATTAATATAAGATTGAATTATTATATTAAAAGGCTTGTCAATCATTTCTCTAATCAAATTAAAAAATAAGATATTCTAGACTCCTATGTGTTCCACGTATGCATATCAAATGGTCATACAAAACATATCAAATGTTCATACAAAATAAACGGTTGAATAGTGAACTAATATATAATAAGGTTCCTAATGGATACCCTACCCGAAAGTCTTCAAAAGCTGATCAAATTTCGAAAAACAAGGATGTTCCTTTTTTTCTGATTCAACCTGGTATGCTAACTTGTCCCGCAGAATTTCAGCGCCATGGAGGCAAACATGAAGGGAAAAAAAAGAAAAAGCGCCATAACACGACAAAAGTCGATCCCTACAGTTAACAAGAAGAAGCTCTTCATTA
The DNA here is from genome assembly GCA_963931805.1 of Microdon myrmicae. NCBI lineage: Eukaryota > Metazoa > Arthropoda > Insecta > Diptera > Syrphidae > Microdon > Microdon myrmicae. The sequence goes on from OZ007499.1 coordinate 118,485,089, forward strand.
TAACGAGAAAAAGGTACAGAAACGACAAAAATTGAAACCTGTTCTGTCGGGGAGTTCTTGAGTTAACCTAATCGACTGCTCCTTCATCATGGTCCAGGTAGGTAGGTCGGTTCCCATTTATGTCTATTTGTTCTTGTTTTTTTTTTTCCGTGAACATCTTGCAAAATAAAAAAAAATATATGTAAAAAGAAATCACAAAACAACGACCAGGATGCACACGGACAGTAGCTGGAAAATTAAGGTAAATTAATTTTCTAATTCTTATACTGAGATGTTAAAACAACAAATAAAATAAAGCATGGAGAAAAAGAAATCGAATCAATTCATTCAGGTAATCCTACGAGGTGCATTTTATTTATACGAAATGTATCTCGTATCTATTAGATAAAATGCTAAAATATATCTTATAAGGTAGTGCATTAAGCAGTACCTTTGTATTCTATCTACCGATATCATTGAAGAATAGAGGAACTGGATTTCGATTGACTTTTTACAAGGTATCATAACCGATTTCCAAAGTGAAGAAAAAGAAAGAGGAAGACAACATTCCGAGTCCATTAGTTGGCTGCGCGCATATGTATTTTGCGCTGGACGAATGTCTTCGCTGAGAGGATTGTCCTTATAATTCTTTGTCGATATTGGAATTTATATATATATCTGTTGTTTCTTTTTTGCTTGTTTTATCTTCAACTTCCATGAAGGTTTTTCTAAGAATTGTTTACTTGGTGGTGTGCCTTAAAATACCTCGTGTCCTCATTTATTGTGCTCCAAATACAATCAAGACAACAGGTAGTAAGTCAAGATTTGTTGTTTAGGTTGATTTTTCTTTATTATCTTTTTTAAAAGAAACGATTCTTTTACCATTAAGATATTTCTCATTAAAAAAAAAAAGAACCGCCAGCTTCTTACTGAGCAATCTGTGATTTCGATATAAATATGGAGACAAGAAACCTGATGACTACTCTCAAAGTTGCCCGCTTGATAAATATAATGCCCTCTTTGTATAATATAGTGACCAGGTCTGATTAAGGAATGAAGGTGGTCACGCAACCGACTGCAAAGAACTAATTTGAAATATTTGAATGATTCACATGGATTCTGTAATTTTTATGTGATTTTCAAAAGAACTATTAAGAAGTGTCACACTGAAGATGTGTACATTTTGAAACTATAAAGTACTCAAAACGTTTTTTTTTTTGAAAAATGAAATTAATTTACTGTAGAATAAGCAATTCATCCAGTTTATAATTTGTTTGAAGAACGTTATTATTAAAAGTATTTAAAAGTATACGAAAGCATTATGAACCATACCTTTCATGATATCCAAGAAATACTTTTCTCTATTATGTCATGTTTGAGAGTTTTTACGTGACGAACAATACCTGTGGACGACAAGTTCCTTGGGATGTAGAATCCACAATATGAGAAAGCAGGTTTTAAATAATCACCAATTCCCAGAAGGTTCTTCTTTTGGCTCCAAAGACAAATCGGCAAAATAGAAAGACACTGAACTATATGTGATTAACAGGCGCCACTGCAAGGAATCTGGGCGAGTTCAATCGACCGACTCATTCCCAAACAATTTATGTGTCTTGTTTAAAATAAACGCCTGCGGCCAATTAAATTGGTCTCCTCTGTTAATGAGTCAACGAGGCCAATTGGACAGTCTTCCCTACGCACCGGACCAATAACAAGAACAACATGAAGCATATAGATGATCAACAGCCAAACAAAATACAATTCTTTCCAATACCAACCTGATTGCATTTAGCAACTACGTCAAATTAAAGGGGATATAATTATTTAAATTGTCATATATATATATATATATATATATATATATATATATATATATATATATATGTATAATAGTAATCACAGGACGGTAAATAAGTTTTTTTGTTTGGTTGCGACTCAACGAATTTCTCTTGTAAGATTTTGAAAAATAATTTGCGTAGATTAAAGAACTTGGCGCCAGGAAGTAATCTTGATCACCGGCGTCGGCGCCATTGCTACAGCCCCCAACACCATCTAGTATATTAGAGACGTGGGTATTACAATGCGATAGCTGTTTCGACTCTATTAAGTGATGAATGGCTCAATAAAATGAAATCAACAGCATCTGCAACACCAATAAAAACATAGATAATATATATATATACAATATATGTATATATATTTAAAACTTGTTTGCGTGAAAGTGCTGATGAAGTATTTGAAGACTTTAAATTAAATTTTCACGAAACGATAGCAAACGACTAATGGCGACAGCTACAGCAACAACGGTGCTGTAATGAGGCGGCAATGGTGCCACCGATGGCGACTGTTTTCATTGTTTTTCGATGTTTGTTTTTTTTTTCTAGTGTTTTTGTCGGGCGTCGTCGCTGTTGTCCAAAAAGGCGGATTTAAAAGAAATGTGGTCATAAATTTTAATTTTGTCGCCGACACCACAACCGGATTCAATGAATTTTCCGCTATGCAGACTTTATCTATTTCAAATGGTTGTGTTTAAGAAACACACAAATCGTTCAAATCGCTGTCTTGTTGAAAAGAATGCAATTCACACTAGTCGTAGTCTTCTAGTCAAAAAACTTCAAGGGCATCATTCGATATCTTTGTCGTCTTGACCAGAAAATCCAATGAAATTATTGTCTCTAGTGTTTGGTTATCTGAAAAATTCAAATTTGAATTTGTCAGATATTTGGGAAGGGGGCTATAAGATGGTAGCTAAATAGACCAGCACAGTGAATCGGATGGTATTTTAGTCGGGTTATGTAGATGAGAGGAAGGTTACAAATTGGAATTCCTTGAATTTCGCTTTTTGTTTTATTTCTGATCTTTTAATAAGCATTAGATGATAAAAATGACAGTTTTTTGTGTTGACACTAAAACGCATACGGTGGGAAAAGTATCCGATAAACTCTTAACGGGTTCTAGTATTATGAATAAATCATTCCAAACTGACTCGGGCTGGAAGGGACCACATTTCAATTCTTCATCAGTTTAAGTAGAAATTTTCCCAAAGTTTATAAAGAGACAATTAATTTCCTATCTATTCTTCTGTAGAATTTTAATTGTTATTATTAAGAGGTATGTCCCAATGTGTAGAGTCGTGAGAAACGCTTTTTCGCGAGATCCGTCAACACTAACATGTTGTAAATGGCATAGCACCTCCAAATTTACGTCGATCACAATGGTAGTTACGTTGAAAAATAGCTGAAAGTCCAGCCTTTCCATTGACGCACAATTGTTTGTATGTATTTTTTACGTGAATCATAAGCTGACCTTCTTTTACTGACAAGCCTCATCATTATAACCTGGTGCAAAATTAATGTTATCTGAATATTTTAATCGACAGCCACAACGATCATTGGCTATTTTAAAATGTATGATATTTTGAGGGACTGGCAGATAAGAAACTCATTCTCGTCCATTTTTTCCCACAAAGGAGGAAGGAAGGCTATCTCCTTCATAGCAGTCGCAGATGCACATTGGAACGATTGACATTTTCGTCTAATAGGAAAGGCAAAAAGGATTTAAGAGAGCTAGGAATGACTGCAATGCGTATATTCAACGCGCCAAGTTCTTGCATGACCAGACAGTGAGACAAAAAATACTACACTCTCCCATAGGTAGTAGGAACTTCTGGGCATTCGTGAAAAACATTCAAAACTTAGTCTCTTCATCCATTCCATCGCTTATAGTCGAAGACAGACCAGTCACCACTCCAATAGACAAGGCGAATCTACTTGCTCCACATTTTGCAGCCAACTCAACGCTGCCTGATACCACATCAGTTCCGCCTCAACTTGAGCATAAGCAGCACACCATGAGCCTTCCGAACGCGTACTGTTGCCCTCGCACTCAAAGAGCTAAACGCACACAAATCCGCTGGTTTGGGCGGCATTCCCCAAATCCTCTTGAAGAAATGTTCCTCTTCACTCGCTAAACCACTGCGGAAACTCTTCCATTTGTCTTATTCTACGGGCCGTTTCCCAAATAGATGGAAGTCAGCAAAAATTCAGCCAATTCCCAAAAGGGGTGACAAATCATTCCTTTCTTCTTATCGACCCATAGCACTAGCTTCAATTCTCTCCAAGGTAATGGAATCTCTTATCAACCGTCAACTTTCGAAATATTTGGAATCAAATGACCTCCTCAATGATCGCCAATATGGCTTTCGTAGCAACAGGTCCCCAGGAGATCTGATGGCGTACCTTATCGAAAAGTGGAGCCATTCCATCCACTACTTCGGTGAAAGCAAAGTAGTCGCATTGGATATTTCAAAAGCCTTCGACAGAGTTTGGCATCTAGCCCTTTTGTCAAAATTGCATTCATATGGAGTGTATAATTCCCTGATCCAATGGATAAGAGACTATCTTTCTAGCCGTTCAATTTAAGTGGTTATTGATGGTGTTAAATCTGTCTCCCATCAAATTAATGCGGGTATTCCCCAGGGTGCAGTACTCGCACCCACTCTCTTCCTGATCTTTATAAATGATCTCTTGTCAATTACTCACAACCCAATTCACTCGTTTGCTAATGATAGCACGTTGAGTTTCTCATACACATACGAACACTCCCGCAAAACTCTTCGAACGTCACTACCAACCAGCAACTTATGCTTGATACATTGAATTCAGACCATAACAAGATATATCAGTGGATTATCTAACCAAGTAGAATTCAAGCCCTAAAAACTCAGTGCTGCCTTTTTTTTTTTATTAGACTTCTATCGGGAGAGGTGAACCTATAGCGACGAGTGGGCGCCCCGAGATGCCATCAAATAACCGTTGCAGTTCTTTTTGAACAGTTGCAGGTTGTAACGCTCCACAAACACTTGCGTGGGAAGGGAGTTCCACAGCTTCCCCGCTCTGTAACGGAACGAGTTCTGATGCAGTGATGTTCGCGCCGTCGGGAGATGAACCACAGACGGGTGTGATCCGTCGGATTGTCTTGTGGAGCGCATATAAGCCAAATTGCGTGGAACAATATCACGAATCTACGAAGAACAGTACCCGTGATAATATCTGTAAAACAGACAGAGGTCGGCTACGCGCCTTCGATGTGATAGCGACTGTAGTCCCGACCAGGTGGATTGCTCGTCTCTGTATGCTCTCAAGTAGATCGAGGGTATGTTTAGGAGCCGAGCTCCAAACATGAGAGCAATATTCAAGCGCGAGCTAATTTGGGATTTATATAGGAGAAGAAATTGGACCGGAGTAAAATATTTCTTGGCTCTAAAAAGATAGCTCAGTTTTCCTGAGGTTGACCTGGCGATACTCGACACGTGTTTATGCCATGATACATTCACACAGACCCTGACGCCGAGCAATTTCAAACTTTCCCCAGCCTCGAGGGGCTGGCCATTCATCATCAGCTGTGGAACCGATGATACACTTTTCTTTGTAAATGTTGTATACTGTGTCTTCGTTGCATTGAAGTCGACGAGATTGGCATTTCCCCACTGCAGGACCCTATCTAGATCCTGATTCAGAGAGTCAATCTGTCTACATCTCAGCTGATGCGATGCAGATGCACCAATAGGCCGGACAATCGAAAAGGAGGAAACAAGCGTACTATCATCCGCAAAACTGGAACTTTGTTATCCGTTGTCTCCAACAAATCATTTATGTGAAGTAAGAACAAGGTTGGAGCCAAAATAGAACCCTGGGGCACCCCCGAATTAACAGGATACAGATCCGAACACTCGCCGTCCACAAAAACCCGGATCGATCGATTCTCAAGGAAGCTCCTCGTCCAGTCGGAAAGCTGTTGGGAAAGTCCATATGAACCAAGTTTGCTCAGCAATGGCCCGTGCCAGATGCGGTCAAAAGCCTTGGACCGCTCTTGACTCACCATGCCGCTCAATCGCAGATGTCCATATATCGGTTATACGTGCCAAAGGTCTCCCGTTGACTTCCTGCCACGGAATCCGTATTGACGACCATTCAGAAGTCCGTTGCACTCCAAATACTTAATTAACTCGACATTGATAACCTTTTCCATTACCTTAGATAACATAGACAGTAATGCCATAGGTCGGTAATATTGTGGGAGTCACTTTTTTCCCGTCTTTGGGATTGGCTGAACTCGAGCGATTTTCCAACAGACAGGAAAGGTCCTCCGTGCATAAGATAAGCGGAAGAGTCTGCGAAGAACCGGCGATAGTTCTGGAGCACAGTTCTTAAGGACTATTGCTGGTATTCCGTCCGAGCCGGTTGCCTTCCTATAATCCAGTTCATGTAGAATGCGTTGAACAGTGCGCGGGCGAAATCTCACATCCCGCATCGAAGACCGTACCGGCGAGATCACAGGTGGCGCCAAAAAGCCGGGATCAAGGTTTGAATTCGCGGAAAATAAATTCTTGTCGTCAAAGGTAAGTCCCTAAGTAAATATACTATCTATGAACGGCACTTGCATCGACGAAGCCAAGGAACTATCTATCCTCGGCACTCGAATTAATTCGACTCTTAACTGGAATGACCACATATTTGAAGCTGCGAAAAGTGCAGCCAGAGGTATGGGGTTCCTTAAGAGATGCAAAAGATACTTCACTCCATCCAACCTGGCCACTATTTACAAGGTGTATATTCATCCAAAAATGGAGTTCAACTCCCATATTTCGTCAGGCACATCACAAACTGCACTGCACGTGCTCGACAGGATGCAAAAACGAGCAATGAAACTTATTGGGGAACCAGACGTAAGTCGATCAATTCCGTCGTTAGAACACAGGCGCAACGTATCATGCCTATTTCTTTTCTATAGGTATTACCACGGTCGTTGCTCAACTAAACTTGCTGAATGTGTTCCGCCCCTTCAGACATTTTCCCGCGATACCCATCAATCTGTGAATGCACATCAGTTCAGGTTGAAAGTGAATTTTAGGCGCACAAATAAACATAGAGAGTCATTCTTTAGCCGAACCACACGAATGTGGAATGTTCTGCCTGATCATGTGTTCCTTGGCCGTTGTGATGTCCAGACATTCAAGACCAATATACATCGTCATCTCCTTTCCCTATCCACTTCCTCTCTATCCGCTCGCACTGTGCTCTGACATTTAAGGGTACTTCCAAATCCCCTGTTGTGCGCGCGTTAGTGTTATTAAAAAAAAAAAAAACAAAAAAAAAAACGACACGAATAGATTCGATCTACGTTAAAAAGATTGGTTGTATCAAGTGGTTCGTTTGGTAGAGATACACACGATCCTGGTTACCTTAGATTAAGCTTAGTTGAGATAGTTCTGAAGCTCTCTAGTGTGTAACTTAGATATACTTTAGATGTAGGTAATCAAGTTGCTTGAATTAAGCTAATAAATGGGGTGGTAGCCCCATAAAACATGAAACTTGATACACAAACCATAGTGGAAAACAGTATTAAAAAATCGAAGAAATAAACCATCAGAGACATATACCATAACAATTAATACAACACACAGGGCTGTGGAAGATTATAGACTCAAACGTAAATTTTCAGTTTTCTTGGGATGAGTAATAAACTTTTATGACTAGTTTCTCGACAAAATATTATCAACCGACACCAACTCAGGAAAAACCCTTTAATGAGTTAATTGCTTTTTTACTAGGGATGGTAATTAATTAAAAAAAAAAACCCAAATTTTGCCTGTGAAAAAGTATAAAGTTAGACCTTTTCTCCGATCTCAGGCTTAGATGTAACGCATAGTTTGTCATAACAAAAGTTCTTAAACAGTGCAGACATTCTGGAGTAATAAAAAAAGGATTTTTGTTTCACGCTGTGAATTTTTTGTAAGTTCTAAATATGCCACGTTGGAGACAATTAACGGACATTGAAAAACAAAGAATAGGCGATTTACAAAATAGTGGATTCACAAAAAGATCAAATAATGATATAAATTCCTCTCAAGGTGCAGTGAAGAATTTTCTACAAGCCGATATTGAAAATTACGGAAGAAATAAGCGATCTTGGAGACTAACAGAATTTTCGCCAACAGTAAAACGAGCCGTTCTACGTGGCATTTCCAAAACAGGAGCTTTTTCGTCCCAAATGGTTCGACGTTTTAATTTGAACTGCGGTTCTAGCCTCATTAGAAAACGGGTAATAGTCTCAAGCAACTTGAAGTATCAAAAGTGCTTGTTCGAACCACCACTCAAACAGCGACACAAGGAAGCACGCATTGTATTCCCTGAAACACACATCCAACACAGTGAAATGTGGTCTCACATGTGATCTTCAGTGATGAGAAAAAAAAATTAATCTGGACGGCCCCGACGACTTCACGTACTATTGGCAGGATCTCAGGAAAGAAAGGAAAATCATATCACGGAGGCCTTTAGAAGGAGGAGTTGTGGAGTGGAAATCTGAAAACAGAAATTGTTTGAAGAACATCTTATTTCTTTAATAACCTTCACAGAGGACGAAGATGTCATATTTCAACAGGACAACGCCCCTATCCATACAGCACGAACAACAGCGAGGTTTCAAGAGCATGGAATTAAACTTTTTACGGTAGCCAGCTTTAAATCCAGACATAACCTCCATTGAGAAGCTGTAGCGGATCCTGGCAAGGGAGGTTGACGATCAGGAAAAGTGAGAAATTCAAAACGTGGAGCGACTCAGAGAAAGAATTGTTGAGGCATGGTATAATATAGCGGACAACACTATAAACTACCTGATTGCCAGTGTACCACGAAGATTGTTAACTATTATAAGAAATAACGGACAAAGGATTCCATATTGAATAAATTATTATACAAAAAATTAAAATATAAATGTCTTGAGTTTATACTCAACCTAGGTCGAATGAGCGAAGAGGAGCCTGCCCGGAAAGTCCTTTGTAGCAAGATGTGTGGAATGCGACAGCGCGGCAGACTTTGTCTGCGATGGAGGGATGGCGTGGACCAAGATGCCCGGAGCCTAGGAGTGGCAAACTGGGTGACATCGGCTCGAAATCGGGACCGGGCGAGAGACTTGCTAAATGAGGCCAGGATCGGATCCCGGTTGTAGTGCCGACGATGATGATATGTCTCTGATGATTTATTTCTTCGAGTTTTTGATACTGTTTTCCACTTTCGTTTGTATGCCGTGTGTATCTGTACCCAACGAACTACTTGATACAACCAACCTTTTCAGCGCAGATCGAATCTATTCGTGTGTGGCTATTGGCCGAGAATATCATTCGTTCCAATATGCATATGGAAGAGCAGTGTTGTATTTCTATTTCAGTAAAGAATTGTAAGAAATGACAATTCATCTCCCGGATGCGGTAGTGGACTGATGCGTTGAAGCTTTGGTTCTATCTTTTGATGATTCTAACCCTCATAGCGTTGGTTCCAGTCATCGCGGCAAAACACTATAGTACTTTCCCAACAGAGACTTTTTGACATATCAAACTGCCTTGATATTTTTGTTCTGTATTGTTTGACATCTCATCATGGAAGGGCTTGGCTCGACACAACATCTATAAATTATTTAGCGGTATTGTGATAATCACGAAGAATGTGTTTCGTGCTCTTAGACCAACGTATGGTGATATATTGTGGTAGAAAATTACAAATTACTATAGAAGATTAAAAGGTCGTGATATATGATTGGCCAGAAATTGCAGTAGAGAAATTGGTTGACCGTTTACCGAGATGGAACAAATTATTCTCTTGGAGTTTAATAAATCCATGAAAATTGTGATACATTGTGGTAGAAAAATATATAAAACACTATAGAAGATTAAAAGGTTGTGATATATGATTGGTCAGAAATTGCAGTACAGAAATTGGTTGACCGTTTACCGAGATGGAACAAATTATTCTCTTGGAGTTTAATAAATCCATGAAAATTGTGATATATTGTGGTAGAAAAATATACAAAAGAGTAAAAAGGTTGTGATATATGATCGGCCAGAAATTGGAGTAGAGAAATAGGTTGACAGTTTTTCGAGATAGAACAAATTATTCTCTTGGAGTTTAATAAATCCATGAAAATGTTGATATACTGTGGTAGAAAAATACACAAAAGATTATACAGGATTAAAAAGGTTGTGATATATGATTGGCCAGAAATTGCAGTAGAGATATTGGTTGACCGTTTTTCGAGATAGAACAATTTATTCTCTTGGAGTTTAATAAATCCATAAAAATTGTGATATATTGTGGTAGAAAAATGTATGAAACACTATAAAAGATTACAAAGGTTGTGATATATGATTGGTCAGAAATTGCAGTAGAGAAATTGGTTGACTGTTTTCCGAGATAGAACAAATTATTCTCTTGGAGTTTAATAAATCCATAAAAATTGTGATATATTGTGGTAGAAAAATATATAAAACACTACAGAAGATTAAAAGATTGTGATATATGATTGGCCAGAAATTGCAGTAGAGAAATTGGTTGACCGTTTTTCGAGATAGAACAATTTATTCTCTTGGAGTTTAATAAATCCATAAAAATTGTGATATATTGTGGTAGAAAAATATATAAAACACTATAGAAGATTAAAAGGTTGTGATATATGATTGGTCAGAAATTGCAGTACAGAAATTGGTCGACCGTTTACCGAGATGGAACAAATTATTCTCTTGTAGTTTAATAAATCCATGAAAATTGTGATATATTGTGGGAGAAAAATATACAAAAGATTAAAAAGGTTGTGATATATGATCGGCCAGAAATTGAAGTAGAGAAATAGGTTGACCGTTTTTCGAGATAGAACAAATTATTCTCTTGGAGTTTAATAAATCCATGAAAATTTTGATATATTGTGGTAGAAAAATACACAAAATGTTATACAAGATTAAAAAGGTTGTGATATATGATTGGCCAGAAATTGCAGTAGAGATATTGGTTGGCCGTTTTTCGAGATAGAACAATTTATTCTCTTGGAGTTTAATAAATCCATAAAAATTGTGATATATTGTGGTAGAAAAATGTATGAAACACTATAAAAGATTACAAAGGTTGTGATATATGATTGGTCAGAAATTGCAGTAGAGAAATTGGTTGACTGTTTTTCGAGATAGAACAAATTATTCTCTTGGAGTTTAATAAATCCATAAAAATTGTGATATATTGTGGTAGAAAAATATATAAAACACTACAGAAGATTAAAAGATTGTGATATATGATTGGCCAGAAATTGCAGTAGAGAAACTGGTTGACCGTTTTTTCGAGATAGAACAATTTATTCTCTTGGAGTTTAATAAATCCATAAAAATTGTGATATATTGTGGTAGAAAAATATATAAAACACTATAGAAGACTTGCTAAATAAGGCCAAGACCGGTTCCCGGTTGTAGTGCCGATGATGATGATAGAAGATTAAAAGGTTGTGATATATGATTGGTCAGAAATTGCAGTACAGAAATTGGTTGACCGTTTACCGAGATGGAACAAATTATTCTCTTGGAGTTTAATAAATCCATGAAAATTGTGATATATTGTGGGAGAAAAATATACAAAAGATTAAAAAGGTTGTGATATATGATCGGCCAGAAATTGAAGTAGAGAAATAGGTTGACCGTTTTTCGAGATAGAACAAATTATTCTCTTGGAGTTCAATAAATCCATGAAAATTTTGATATATTGTGGTAGAAAAATACACAAAATGTTATACAAGACTAAAAAGGTTGTGATATATGATTGGCCAGAAATTGCAGTATAGAAATTGGTTGACCGTTTTTCGAGATAGAACAATTTATTCTCTTGGAGTTTAATAAATCCATAAAAATTGTGATATATTGTGGTAGAAAAATGTATAAAACACTATAAAAGATTACAAAGTTGTGATATATGATTGGTCAGAAATTGCAGTACAGAAATTGGTTGACTGTTTTTCGAGATAGAACAAATTATTCTCTTGGAAGTTAATAAATCCATGAAAATTGCGATATATTGTGGTAGAAAAATATATATAAGATTAAAAAGGTTGTGATATATGATTGGCCAGAAATTGCAGTAGAGAAATAGGTTGAGTGAGTTCCAAGAATTTTATAAAGAATAAAAGAATACATACAATTTAAATTTTGTGACACTTTAAGTCCTGTGATAGGCTGTAGTAGTAAAATAAAAAAACGCTATTGAAAGTAAAATGGTTTAAAAGTTGGTCAAAAAATCCAGCAGAAAAAGTGGGGAGAGCTCCTATGATTTTATAAAGACTACAAGAAATTATTTAGATGGAATTTAGTGATACCAAGGATAACGATATATATATCACAATACACGGCGGGTCCAGTGTTTATAGGTTTGGCCAGAAATTGCGGCCGATTTCGATTGAGGAACGTCCTCTGTTTTCATGAAAGGCAGAAAAACGTATTCAGTGAAATGTAATGACAGCAATACACCGCTGTATAAAAACAGAAAACACCGTTGAGAATTAATGTTTTGATTGACCACCAATTATAAGGAGAAACAAGCAGAGTATCTAGATCTGGTAAAGGGTAAAAGAAATAATTATGTTGAAATCAGTGACACTTTAAATACGGCAATATATTGTAGGGAAAGGAACATAAAACACTGTAGAAGATTAAAAAAAACATATTTTGATCCAAATGTGAAACAGAAAGTGGTAGAGATAGTTCCTAGGATTTTACAAGAGATAGATGAACTGCTCTGAAATTTAGGTAACACCCGCCTTAGTTAATCTTAAGGTCTAAATAACCACAAATAGTTAAAATAATGCAAATGATATTTAGACTACCTAAATTTAAGTATAATGAGAGTAGCGCACAAATAGCTCGATTGTTATCCTTAAAAAGTAATCAATTTCAATGATTCCTCTTACCTGGTACTACAATGCGATTCCAATGGGCTGGATTGCAGCACACATAAACCTTTTCCCTTGCATTGGGGCAGATTGGTATGCGTTTCAGTTCCGTTGATGTTGTCAAATCCGGCCATGACCATAATCGGCATGCGACTACATTTGGTTCTTCGCCTTCGATCGTTTCGCGCGGAACTAAAATACAATCGGATGACAAATGAGTACGACGACGACCCGAATTGCTGACACCGTTCCCGTCGGTACCGGAACGCCTTTCGACTACTTGATATAATGTATCCAATTGAGCATCTTTTAATCGTTTCAAGAAGGCTTTGAACATTTCTTTGGCTTTCGCCATACGTAAATACGAATCGTTGCTTCTCGTTGTTTGTTCGGCTATGTTGGAATTGTTGGTTTGGTTGAAAGAAAAATCCGGCGGAACGTGATAATAATTCCCACCCGAACTGGATTCGTTTGAAATCGAACGACCGCGACAACAATTTCCGAATACACTTGCTGCAGTGGCTGTTATTGCTGATTTCATTGATACTGAGGTTTGGTTTGGTTTGTTTGTAGTTAAATTTTCGTATTGATTCTTTGAATAAGGGCAGGTACCTGAATGTTGTGTCATTGTTGCACACCGATTGTCGTCGATGTGCGGGTTCATTTGATGAAATGGAAAAAGTGATCTTTGATCCCAGTCTTGATTCATTTCTTCCTCCTTCGTAGTGGTTGTGTGATCGCGATAATAATCGTCGCTGCAATCGATTGATTCGTCTATACAATTTTCGCAATAGCAACCAAGTGTCTTGGATTCGCAACCCAATTCTGTGCTGGACTCCTCCGAGCCGTAATCGACGCTCATCTGAAGTGGTGATACGTTTTCGGGTAACTGATAACAATTGTTCCCACATCCACATTGGTGAGTTGCTGTTGGATTCAAAGCAGCCTGTGTGAACATTGTACTTGTAGTGCAATAGCCCCATCTTCCACAGGGATTCGTCTGGTAATAGCCTGGTGGTGGGCATCGATCCGAATGATCTAATGGCGAAGTGGACATTGTTTCGAACATCCGTTGACGGTGCTGTGTTTGATGATGATGGTGGTGAAATGATCGTTGATGTTGATGTGCTTGCGCCTGTTGTGGTTGCATACTTTGCATTACATCTTGATTGTGCTGTCGTAGTAGGGTTTCGCATGCAAACCATAGTTTGTCTTTTTTTTTCTGTTTGCTCGTAAGAAACATCGATGGACACAAAATGCATTGGAAACATCGATCTATCTTATTGGCATTATCAACCAATAACGACAAGAAACGTTTAGTACCCAGTTTTAAGCCTTTTACCGAACTAAACCGAATTTTGTGGTTGTGTGCGTCGCGACCTAACGTAAATTTTACTTTCTGCACTATGATCACAAAGTTAAAAAGTCCTTAACAAATATAATTTAACGATTCACGTTATTTCTATTCACTTTTCACTTTTCGCTTAAACTAACTCTAAATATGTAATAATATGTACACAAACACACGTATAATGGCACGACAAACGTATAATGTTTATAATTATAAATCAAGGGAAAACTGTTGTTTTTTGATATACTTTTAAGGCAACTACATGTATAAACGGTATCATTTAAAAATGTTTTAAATTTAAAATTGCACGTTTGAGTGATCATTAAATTAGATGAATTTTAAAGCAATTTTTGGTTGAAGCTATAGCATTTGTACAAAATATTTTTTGCTTTTTCTTTTTGTTTTTCGTTCTTGTATTATCTCGTTTGATATGTAAGATGCAAGATATTTAAAATAAAGATTTGTTGAAAGATCGACTAGATGGAGTTGATTTAAAAATGAATAAATCCAAAGCTGAAACAAATGCACAAATTTGAACATTATTTCTTGAGAAAGAAAAGATAAAATAAAAGAAAATTAAAGTTTTACATCAAATAGAAAATATAATAATACCAAGCGGTAGTGTAGTGTGTGCCTCAGATAGAACCATACTTTTTAATTGGCAGAAACCTACTAGAATATTCTTGTCCGTGAACAAAAAGTGTAAATGTTCGTCGTTCAACGGGAAATCTATTCAACATCTAACTTTATAGTAAAAAATTTACTAATAAGATGTGTATATCTATTTTTAAAAATTTGATTCGTTTATTCACCTAGTTACTCATCGACCTCAAATTTAGTTGAATGTGTCACACAGTCCCGAAACATTCCAACTGTCGTGTGGATGATGAAATATTAGAGTCAAGATCAAAAAGAAAAGTTCACAGACCATAAATCGAAATGAACAAAAGAAATATTTAATCAGTGGCCATCTGTTGCTTGGCTGAAATCAGTCAGAGTGCAATGTCCCCCTTAAAACGCAATAAAACAAAAATTCTAATCTCACTATTTGCAGATGTACAATATACTTATATAATAATAATTATATTTTCACAGATATCTGGAACCTAAAACCAAGCTAAAGACGTCTTCGCTGGAATAAATGAAATACGTTTAATTTTTATGATACAAAATGATAATTGCATGAAATATACGCGTAAATGAGTTTATTAATCTTCTAAACCTCCGAATACAAGTCATTTGTATTAAAGTCACATTTTGCTGAAATACTCGTATATCAACTATACTTGGAGATTTTAATTTATATCTTTCAACATTTGGTTGTCGATTCATAATTCAACTAAATGTGAGGAAAGTGAAATATTGTTTTTGAGTTGAGTTTTTGTAAATATGTCGCCCGCCTCTCACACCATTGATTTTTTCTTTACTGTATAATTTCATAACATTTTGGAAAACTGATCGGATTTTCTTTGTACTTTCTTTTACTTGAACTTAAAATCGATTTATGTGCCTATAACAGATTAAGTTTTTGTAAATATGTCGCCCTCCCCTCACACCATTGATTTTTTCTTTACTGTATAATTTCATAACATTTTGGAAAATTGATCGGATTTTCTTTGTACTTTTTTTACTTGAACTTAAAATCGATTTATATGCCCATAACAGATTAAGACCAATCTATCAAAAGATGTGGAAACACTCTCCAACCAGAAATTAAAAACTATTCCACGAAATTCGCGACATAAGAGCAATGAAAAACAACAAATAGAACCACACACTATCACACTACGAAACATAAATGTCCTGCATTTCTTGATCTTGAGTCAAGAATCATTCATAATGCTTTTTCTATTTTTTTTATAAAGTGCACGCCCTGAAAAGACTACTGATAGTCTTATAGTATAAAAAAATAGGGGACGGACAATAAAAATATTGGGTTGTACCACATGAAATGTCCGATTTTATAGTAAAAATTTAAAAGCCAATATTATTTGCCGTAAATTTTTATTCAATCAAAATAGGACCCGTTGGCATCTATGACATTCTTCCAACGTGGTACAAGGTCAAATATTCTGTTTTCGTAGAAGAGCCGACTTTGTGAGGCAATGAAACCTTCAAAGGCTTTTATGACCTCTGCTCGATTCCGGAAGACCTTCTGCCGGCAAAACGAATCCAGATTGCCGAAAAGATGGTAGTCTGTTAGGGAAATGTCAGGAGAATACGGTGGATGCGGAAGAATTTCAAACCCCAAATGCAACCGTTTTGTACGGTTACTTGTGAGGTATGGGGTCTAGCATTGTGATGCAAAGGGAACGGGCTGTGCCTATTGACCAACGGAGGTATCTTTTGAGCCAATTTAGCATGCAATATATCGATTTCCTCACAATATTTAATAGCGTCTATCGTTTCTCCTGGTTAAAGAAATGAAAAGGGGATTGGTCTTTTCGATGTCAACCAAATTGTCACCATCACTTTTTTTGGGTGAATATCGGGGTTGGGGGTGTGTTTTGGTTTTTTACCTGCATCCAACCACTGCCCAGGTCTTCTACGGTTGTCATACAGAATCCACTTTTCATCACAGGTGACTATCCCGTGCAAAAACGATTCAGTTTGGTTTCTTAATCCTAAGCGATGCGCAGATTTCCAGGGGCCGTAGTTTTTGGGACTCGTTTAGTTCATAGGGTACCCTATGGGAGAAAGCTGTCCACTTTTGTGTTTTCCTGTGGGAGAAAGCTGTCCACTTATTGTCATTGAGGATATTCCCATGTTTTGTGCAATCTTCCGCGCCGATTTCGTTGGGTCCACATCCATTGTTGCTTTTAAAACATCGTCGTCAACTAACGTTTCCGGCTTCCCACGTGGTTCATTTTCGAGGCTGAAATCTCCCAAAGGAAACTTTCCAAACCAAGGCCGTATAGTGCGTTCGTTTACCGCTACACCCTCAAATGTGTCATTAATATTTTTCATTGACAATGACGCATTATGACCCATTTTAAATTCATAAAGGAAGAGGGTTCGAATTTCGACGGCATGGTAAACAATTCCTAGAAAAGAAATAACTGTACTTGTAACGAACCCTAAAAGTCGCACACGTCAAGCACACTTACCACTTTACTTTATAAAAAAGAAAATTTAACATTCTGGCACAGATGTTCACTCGGGAACTTGTTATTTCCGACTGAGCGAAAATCGGGCATTTCCTGTGGTACAACCCAATAGTCAGGAACCTCCTTACCGACATAGCTACTGAGCCGGGATAATCATAATAATAGTAATAAATATAATACTATATATAGAATTGCTTGATAGGCTTTGACGGATGGTACAGCCAAGTTCGTTTATATGAAAAGCTACCTGTTGACGATGCATCATGAATTCCCAATATGGTGATACAAGGCGTATCATCATCGGCACCACAACCGGGAGCCGGTCTTGGCCTTATTTAGTAAGTTCTGAGGCTTGTTAAATTTTCCATAATGATTTCTTTTTTTTTCGGGGAAGGTCATTAGTCTTGCGCCAGAGGCTCTCCGACGGGGAATCGAACCCCGGTCTCCCACGCGACAGGCGGGTATACTAACCACTATACTATCGAGGAGCTTACTCGTCCAAAAATGGAGTTCAACTCCCATAGGTAGCTTCGCCTACCCCCAATTGATCAAAGCGAAACCCTGTTTTGCTAAGATGCTCATTTAAAAGGCGGAAGTTAGTTTTGTGGAAGTTTTAGGAAAAGCTGGTCAGGCGCATCCAAAACTGCACTACACGTGCTCGACAGGATGCAAAAACGAGCAGTGAAACTTATTGGGGACCCAGCTGTGATTCGATCAATTCCGTCGTTAAAACATAGGCGCAACGTATCATGCCTATCTCTTTTCTATAGGTATTACTATGGTCGTTGCTCAACTAAACTTGCTGAATGTGTTCCACCCCTTCAGACATTTTCCCGCGATACCCGTCAATCTGTGAATGCGTATCAGTTCACGTTGAAAGCGTACTTTAGGCGCACAAATAAATATAGAGTCATTCTTTAGCCGAACCACACGAATGTGGAATGTTATGTCCAGACATTCAAGACCAATATACATCGACACCTCCTTTCCTTATCCACATCGTCTCCATCCGCTCGCACTGTGCTCTGACATTTAAGGGTACTTTAAAATCCCGTTTTGTGCGCGCGTTAGTGTACAAAAAAAAACGATGGGCAGATTTCCAGACGCTGTAGTTTTTGGGACTCGTTCAGATCATAGGGTGCCCACTTATCGAGTTTCTCTACTTTTCCTGTGGGAGAAAGATGTCCACTTATTGTCATTGGGGATATTCCCATGTTTTGTGCAATCTTCCGCGCCGATTTCGTTGGGTCCACATCCACTGTTGCTTTTAAAACATCGTCGTCAACTAACGTTTCCGGCTTCCAACGTGGTTTATTTTCGAGGCTGAAATCTCCCCAACGGAACTTTCCAAACCAACATCGTATAGTGCGTTCGTTTACCGCTACATCCTCAAAAGCGTGATTAATCTTTTCCATTGTCAATGACGCATTATGTTCCATTTTAAATTCATAAAAGAAAAGGGCTCAAATTTGAACTGCCGACAGTATGGTAAACAATTCCTATAAAAAAACTGTACTTGTAACGAACCCTGAACTTCTCACACGTCAAGCACACTTACCACTTTACTTTATAAAAAAAGAAAATTTAACGTTCTGGCACGGATGTGTTCACTGGAGAATTTTTTGTTTCTAACTGACCGAAAATCGGATATTTTATGTGGTACAACTCAATAAGTAATATATATACATTTTCTTTTTTTTTTTTAAATCGATTGCATCATTAGCTGTGTTCGGCGGAGCAACGTCTTGTTGAAACCAGAAGTGATCCGTACCACTTTCAGGAATAATTGTTATCAACAAATCGGAGGCTCGTCACAAGAACAATTTTTTGATATCAAACGTTCGGGAAACAATGGTTTCAAAAAATCTATTGTAGCTTAATCTGTGCTTGATGGAGCATCTCGTTGAAACCAAAACTGATTCGTACCACTTTCAGGAAGAACCGGTATCAAAAAATTAGAGGCTCGTCACAAGAACAGTTTTTTTTTTTTGGGCTCGTCAAAAGAACATTTTTTTTTATATCAAACGTCCGGGGAGCAGTGGTTTCAAAAAATCGATTTTAGCTTTATCTGAGTTTGATGGGGCGTCTTGTTGAATCCAGAAGTGATCCGTACCACTTTCAGGAAGAATCGGCACCAAAAAACCAGAGGCCGGTCAAAAGAAAAATTTTTTGGGGAGCAAAAAATCGGAGGCTCGTCAAAAGAACAATTTTACTGATATCAAACGTTCGGGGAGCAATGGTTTCAAAAAATCGATTGTAGCTTTATCTATGTTTGATGGAGCGTTTTGGTGAAACCAGAAGTGATCCATACCATTTTGAAAAAGAATCGGTACCAAAAAACTAGAGGCCCGTCAAAAGAACAATTTTTTAATATCAAACGTTCGGGGAGCAATGGTTTCAAAAAATCGATCGTAGCTTTATCTGTGTTTGACGGAGCAACGTCTTGTTGCGACCAGAAGTGATCCGTACCACTTTTAGGAAAAATCGGTACCAAAAAATCAGAGGCCTGTCAAAAGAACAATTTTTTAATATGATACGTTCGGGGAGCAATGGTTTCAAAAAATCGGTTGTAGCTTTATCTGTGTCTGATGGAGCGTCTTGTTGAAACCAGAAGTGATCCGTACCACTTTCAGGAAGAATCGGTTCCAAAAAATCAGAGGCATGTCAAAAGAACAATTTTTTGACATCAAACGTTCGGGAAACAATGGTTTCAAAAAATCGATTGTAGCTTTATTTGTGTTTGATGGAGCGTCTTGTTGAAACCAGAAGTGATCCGTACCACTTTCAGAAAGAATCGGTACCAAAAAATCAGAGGCCTGTCAAAAGAACAATTTTTTGACATCAAACGTTCGGGAAACAATGGTTTCAAAAAATTGATCGTAGCTTTATCTGTGTTTGGTGGAGCGTCTTGTTGAAACCAGAAGTGATCCGTACCACTTTCAGAAAGAATCGGTACCAAAAAAATTAGAGGCTCGTCAAAAGAACAATTTTATGATATCAAACGTTCGGGGAGCAATGGTTTCAAAAAATCGATCGTAGCTTTATCTGTGTTTGGCGGAGCAACGTCTTGTTGCGACCAGAAGTGATCCGTACCACTTTTAGGAAGAATCGGTACCAAAAAATCAGAGGCCTGTCAAAAGAACAATTTTTTAATATGATACGTTCGGGGAGCAATGGTTTCAAAAAATCGGTTGTAGCTTTATCTGTGTTTGATGGAGCGTCTTGTTGAAACCAGAAGTGATCCGTACCACTTTCAGGAAGAATCGGTACCAAAAAATCAGAGGCCTGTCAAAAGAACAATTTTTTGACATCAAACGTTCGGGAAACAATGGTTTCAAAAAATTGATCGTAGCTTTATCTGTGTTTGGTGGAGCAACGTCTTGTTGCGACCAGAAGTGATCCGTACCACTTTTAGGAAGAATCGGTACCAAAAAATCAGAGGCCTGTCAAAAGAACAATTTTTTGACATCAAACGTTCGGGAAACAATGGTTTCAAAAAATTGATCGTAGCTTTATCTGTGTTTGGTGGAGCGTCTTGTTGAAACCAGAAGTGATCCGTACCACTTTCAGAAAGAATCGGTACCAAAAAAATTAGAGGCTCGTCAAAAGAACAATTTTTTGATATCAAACGTTCGGGGAGCAATGGTTTCAAAAAAATCGATCGTACCTTTATATGTGTTTGACGGAGCAACGTCTTGTTGAAACCAGAAGTGATCCGTACCACTTTCAGGAAGAATCGGTATAAAAAAATCAGAGGCCCGTCAAAAGAACAATTTTTTGATATCAAACGTTCGGGACACAAAGAGTTTAAAAAATCGAACGTAGCTTTATCTGAATTTGACGGAGCAACGTCTTGTTGAAACCAGAAGAGATCTATACAACTTTACTGAAGAATCGATATCAAAAAAGCAGTTATTATAGCCCGATAGCGCAAGATTGCTGTATGACCACGTTGATCTTTGAAAATTAACGATCCAATGATCGTATCAGCACAAAGACGTCCACAAGCAGTGACTTTTTGGAATGTGAAGAGGTGGATTGCTGGTGCCATAGAACCGACAATTTTGTTTGTGAAAGGTTCCGTTTAAAGTCAAATGAGAGAAACAACGTTTTTGGAATAAGTAGGTTTTTGAAAAAATTGTTCTTTCAATCAATGTTCCTACAGTAAAAGCGTGAATTGAAGAGGATTTAAAAAAAAAAAAAACACTTTCGATGCACTTTCTGACGGGACAGAAATGATTTTGCTCAGAATTACTTGCATTTTAGCTTAGGGCAAAGACAAAACAAATGCAAAAGAATAAAGTTTTAGAAAAACCCTGGATTAGGCTTGCTTCGATACTAAAAGCCCCACACAAGGTTTTATCCTTCTTACATGGCACTACTAGATTGCTGCCAATTTATATTTACATGAAACGTGAGTATTGCTTTGATTAATTATTTTTTATTCATCGCGAGTATTCCAATCGAACAGAATCAATAAAAATCGTTCGGCTGGGTGTGGTGTTCTAAACACTAAAAGATGCTATATTTAAATTGTTTTCACGAAAAATACGAAGTAGGTGTTAATATTTTTGGCTTTTGTGTTTACCTTGTCGACATCCATTCTTCTATAGACGGATAAATTATTAATTTAAATATAATAATTCAAAAAATGTTTATAGGAAACTTAGTGAGCTGAATTAACCTAATAGTAGAAAAGAGTAGAGAGGAAGAAAACGCCGAATTTGTAGGCGCAGATATGAATCCACTTTGCATGCATCCAAACTAACAAAACTTTTAACTATGCCAACGTGTGTGTGAGTAAATTAAGCAGGTTACACATTTATAGTTGAACATGTGTACAGATTTTCTATAGGCGCCAGTGGGCGCCACTGACGTAATAAAAAAAAAAGTGGATAATGGTAAACGTCGTCGCAGTGGCGCCAGCCACCAGACAGACAACCAATACACACAAACGCGACAAGAGCACGGACAAGAGAGAATACAAGAATCAAGTCAGTCGACTCCTTCGCCGGCTGACGGACAATTATGAGATACTTTTTTTTATAGTACGTTTCGTTTTTTGTTGTTGCTTCCTTTTCTTCTTTCTTGTTGTTGGTTTCTTTAATTCACTTGTGGCGAGAGAATATCTATTTGTATCCATGGGCATATTTGTTTGAAGAAACTGAGTTGTGCGCGAACTGAACAGGCACACAAGCGCACGTTGAAGACTGGCGATACATTTGTTAATCGGACGTTTCGTTTTCTTTGGCGAAGAAAGCACGTTACGGACAAAAACTGTAGCTCATATCATCGGGGTGTGATTGACAAAAAATCGTATTCCTCCTCAAAAGAGAAGAGGACAAAAACGAAGAAGAAAAGCTTAAGAATGAACTACGTGAAGTTATTTGGTATCTGACAACCGGTATGTGATAGATAAACAAATGTCAAGTCAAAACATCAACAGAAATTCGAAATTAAAATGTATCTATGGGTCCAGATATTGGTGTTGCTGCTGCAAACAATCGATATCCACACTAAATTTTCGAATTGAATGCGAGAATAAAATAACAAATGGCCAAACGCCTACCGAAGCTACAATAGATTGTCTAAAGGCACACACTAACTACATTAGTATACTAAGTCTGCACCTTCTGCTGTCATTTTCATCAGCATGATTTAAATTTCAATGCAGAAAGATACAGTTCAAAATATTCTTTTTTGTTTTTTGTTTGAGAAGATTTTCTTGTACTCACTTGATTGTTTGGACTCGATATTTTCCAGCAATGTATTCCTTATAAATTTTAATAAATAAACGTATATATTATATTTAAAAAACAATCCAAATTCACTTTTTTGTCTCCTTCTTCGAACATTCTGCGATTAAACAGCGATATGTATGTGTCTAGATAGATATTTTTATATGAAATTTACTTATTTTGCTTTACTTTCCGAATCTTATTTTTATATGATATGTTACAAAAAGATATTTCACTTTTTTGTTTAAGATATGTGTATGGAATATTTGCTAATTAAATATTGCACCGAATGTGTAACACTTATTTAATGTATTCCTTTCGTATTCACGACAGATTATTTGTTGTAATAAAGAAATCTAACAGATAACATAATCAATAACCACCGAAAGAATACTTCTATATGCGTTAACATATATTTATATTACTTTTTTTATTATTATTATTAAATATATTGCACAGACACACTGATACCGGACACGTTAATGCATTACACAGACGATGATTACAACTAAACTATTTCTTATACTTCTCCAGGGAGATGCATGTGATTATTTTAAAAAGAATAAATTGAAATAAAGAACGAAGTTGAAAAAAAATTAGTAATTTAAACCGACACCTCGGCGTACGCGAACTGACTGAATTCACAACGTTGAATTGAAGAAATTATTAATTCGCTCCTTTGCTCAGGCATTTCGTATTCTCTCTATGTATCTATCTATCTATAAGTCTTACTCTTTCTCGTTCTCTCTCACTGTGCCATGTTCATCTTTTATCATTTTTCTCTCTTATTCATTTTTGCTATATATTCATGCCTCGATTCATAGAATGCTCTCCGCCGGATATAACACAAATGCACACAATCCCAGGTAGGAAAAACGAAAGTTGAGATACAATTTCACAAGTGTTGCCAATGGCTGTATAATGCTGATAGCCTAAAAGGTGAGGCATGTAATTGGACATTAACGTGGCACCAGTCTGAAATTACCTTCGTTATTATTTACTATTTATTATGGCGGACGATAATTTATTACTTTCTGGTGGCAGACGAGAACTGAGAATATTGTCACCAATCCTCGTTATTTAATTGTCTGAGAAAAAAAATGTTATGTATCTCGCCAGTGTTTTCAATTATGAGCGCGTCATGTGTTTATTGCATTTTGGATACAATAAAAACTTGATTGTCTTTTACAATGTCTGGGAGGCGATTGTTGCAAAATTGAAAAACACGAAATATCGGTAACTCAGGAAAAATGTGTTAAAAGGAAGCCGATTCCTTTCTATGCGCATCAGACATATTCATATGAAATGCAGGTTTTGTTTCCGAAGCCACCAATTCTAGGGCCTGCAAAATTAATCCAATTTTAAGCAATTTCAGGCGATTCGTCTTTGCTGATGTCTTTGGTAATGGTGTAATTCATTATTGATGAGGATTTCTTGGTTCATTTATTGCGTCGATGATAGCGCATTTTTTTTTTTGTTGTTGTACGAATGATATCATCGCGTACGTATCCTGGAGCAAATTATCTCCAAGATAGCCTTTAATACTCCTTCCTCTTGGGAGGCTCGAACAGACTTAGGGACCACACAGAACGGATCTTTAATCTGGGACAGCGACGATATGACGAGTAGTGCAACGTATCAATCCGAGTCTCGGTAAGGGCTAAAAAATAGGACATGTACACGAGGATGACTCGTGACTAAAGCTGTGCGCTTGCTGTATTTATGCTCCGGTATACGGCACTTAAGGTTTTTTTTCGATTCTATTTTTGGGCTGTGTTTTTTATTCTGGTTGTATGGTCGTGTGTCTTTGTCAGAATCACTACACTTCCGTATTTCGTTTCATTTTCTTTACTATGATTTCATGTGCGAGTGTATGTCAGCTATTTGGGGAATGGGGGATGGGTGCGAACATACAGGGCAAAGTCTCCGAATGCCTTCAACCCGGCGAAGGCCAGGACGATCCTTGTCCCTGTTCAATCCAAGTTGACATGCAGTCTCCACGTGCCACCCCTGGATAGCTACTTTGACACCCGCCAAGTAGTGAATCAATGCATGCAGCGACATCCTGAGAAAGGTTGGCGCAAGGCTAATAACCAGGCCCGTAAAAATGAATTATTATGGCAAAATTTAACAAGCCTCGGATATGGACCGGATACACCACGACGACCACGGGAACGAAAATGGCTAAATGATTTAAAATTTTTACATGGAACGTACGCTCACTATACAGAGCTCGAGCGGCACAGCAGCTATCGGGTATCATGTCCGAATATAAGGCTGACATAACAGCATTGCAAGAAATAAGGTGGACGGGGAGTGGTGTTATTCAAAGAAAAGAGTATGACATTTATTACAGCTGTCACGCAAAACACAATGTGCTCGGGGTAGGCTTTCTAGTCAGCCAAAAACTGAAGCCTGCCATCATCGGCTTTAATGCAATAAACGAAAGGCTATGCACTCTTCGCGTGCGATCCAAGTTTAAAACCGTAAGCCTTATAAACGTTCACGAACCTACAGAGGAGTCCCCTGACGACGAAAAAGAAGACTTCTATGAGAACGTCGAACGGGCCTTCAATGCCTGCCCAAGATACGATGTGAAAATCGTTCTTGGGGATTTGAATGCAAAAATCGGTCGGAAGCCGGTTTTCAGGCACTACACAGGTTCCCATATTTTGCATGAGAACACTAATGACAATGGACTACGAGTCATCGAATTGGCAGCATCGAAAAGCTTGGTCGTTGCGAGTACCATGTTTCCGCGTAAAGATATCCACAAAGCCACCTGGGTATCACCTGATAGAGCCACTCGCAATCAAATTGACCACGTGTTGATAGATCGCCGCCACTCCTCGAGCCTGATGACGGTACGAACGTACCGAGGTGCCAACGTCGACTCGGATCACTATCTTGTTGGTACAGTTTTCCGAGCGCGGATTGCCTTACGTATTGCATCAGCGGATCAGGTTCGAATCAACACGGCTGCCTTATGCAATGAGAATACCAGCAACACCTTTGGTCATGCGTTAAGACTCGCCCTGGAAGAGCTCGACGGGGGGAGAGTAAGCCCTGGGGCCAGAATCCCGGGCGTAGAAGAGAAATGGAAACGTCTTAAGAATACTGCCATTAGTACTGCCAACTCCATCTTAGGCAGTAGTCGTAGAGATCGGAACGACTGGTTTGATGATGAGTGCAAACTAGTGACTGAACGTAAGAATACTGCATACCGGGCAATCCAACAATCTCATAGGACGCGGGTACGCGGGGGGAAATACAAAGAGCTCAAAAGATCTGAAAAAAGACCACGGACAAAAGAAAAGTGCCTGGGAAAAAAAACCTTGTCTGTGAAAAAGAGAAAAGTAGAGAGCGACGTCCGCACCAGGCGCGGAAGTTCTACCTAATAATCCGCAGTATGACGCGGTACACACCACGGTGCACTTACTGCAAGAACAAAGAGGGTAATCTGATCACCGATCCTGAAGGCATTCTGGAGCGATGGGGAGTACACTTCAATGAATTGCTAAATGGTCAGCTCACAGAAGAATTGGAGGCTCCTCCAATGCTAGACCAAGACCAAATGCTGCCGCCACCAAGCATTGAGGAAACATTAAAAGCCATTAGAAATCAAATCAAATCAAATAAAGCCCCGGAGCTGATGGCATACCAGCTGAGCTGATCAAACAAGGAGGGACAGCGTTACATCACGCAATTCATGCAATCGTGGTGCATGTATGGGAGCAAGTGGAGATGCCGGAAGATTGGTGTCGCAATATAATTTGCCCCATACATAAGAAGGGAAATATCACACTGTGCGGCAACTATAGGGATATAACATTGCTGAGTCCGCCTATAAGATACTCTCCACTATCCTACAAGATCAGATAGCCCCATACGCTAAAGCCATCATTGGTCAATATCAGTGTGAGTTTAAACCAGGCAAATCAGCAATTGATCAGATTTTCACCCTTAGGCAGGCGATGGAAAAATGTCTGGAATTTAAGATTCCATTATATCATCTGTTTATAGACTTTAGGGCCGCCTACGACAGCATAGCCAGGGTAGAACTATATAATGCCATGAGAGAATTCGGCATTCCAAACAAATTGATACGACTTTGTAGGTTGACCATGACCAACGTAACTAGGGAAGTAAAAATAGCAGGATTGCTGTCTAAACCAATAAACATCTATAATGGACTCCGACAAGGGGACGGTCTGGCCTGCCTCCTCTTCAACCTGGCGTTGGAGAAAGCAATCCGTGACTCTGGCGTTACAACAAGAGGGACTATGGTCATCAAGTCCAGCCAGATACTTGCCTACGCAGATGACATCGACATCATCGGTAGGTCCGAATCGGCGGTACAGGAATCCTTCACCCAGATCGAGCAGGCGGGACAAAAACTGGGACTGCACATTAATGAGGGGAAAACTAAGTACATGGTGGCAACTTCTGCGAAGAGAAGACCTAACGTTGGTCAAACTATCAGGGTAGTGGAGCACGAACTTGAAGTAGTGCCATCCTTTAACTACCTTGGGTCAATAGTATCAGCCGATAACAATATGGAAGAAGAAATACGCGAACGGCTGATTAAATCCAACAAAGCCTACTATGGTCTATCAAGGCTCTTTAAATCCCGAAATTTATCCACAACATCCAAGCTACTACTGTACAAGACCATGGTCTTACCAGTACTCATGTATGGATCCGAGACCTGGGTGCTTAATAAAAAGCACTCTGAACTCTTGGCCGCGTTTGAGAGGAAGGTCTTAAGGAGAATTGTTGGCCCCGTATGTGAGGGAGGACGATTCCGGAGACGCTACAACCATGAGTTGTACGCATTCTACCTTGAAGCTAATATTGTAACAAAAATCAAGCTCGGTAGACTCCGGTGAGCGTGACACCTGGTTCGAATGAGTGAATAGGAGCTTGTTCGATCCTTTCTGGCAGAATGTATGGATGGCGGCAGCCCTTGTCTGCGATGGAGGGATGGCGTAGACCCGGACGCTCAGAGTCTGGGAGTGCCAAAGTAGATGACATCAGCTCAAAATCGGGACCGGTGGGAGACTTGCTAAATAAGGCCAAAACCAGATCCCGTTTGTAGTACCGATGATGATGATGACGTACGGGCACAAAGTTTGCTGAATACTCTGGTCGTCCAAATGAACTGTAATTTTTTGACTTGTTGCCCAATCTGTCCTATTTAATTGACCAATTCTCAAACCGATGGAAATTATGGGGTATTAATTCATTTTAAAAAAATCTCATTTCGTCAACTCTTATGGTTATTCTGCGACAACCAGAATCAGCTACATTCGTGGATATGTCGGCTCTGGAGATGTCTGAAGAAGAAAAGGCCATCTAAGGATAGTGCCTATAGGGTTAGTTCAAATATTCTCTAACTACTTGGATGGAGGGATGGTGGGAAAGAAATCATACAAGACTGATTGGTCTTGAGTGCGGTAGTAAACGCAGATCACGTCTTCGGCGTCTGATAATCTGCGTTTTGGACAATGTGTGTGTGTGTATTTGTGCTGTCTTGTACTGTGCGTGCGTGTTTGTAGTGTGTCTGCAGTAGACCATATGGGATGGGATCAAGAATCCTCTATTACATAGGGGAATGTTGTTGGAAAGGGTACTTTCTTTGGTTTTGTACTGAAGAAGAAATTGTGGTGGTTGGATCCAAAGAGATCGAAAGAGAGAAGGGCCAAGAACGCAAGAAGACTCCCGTACAAATGGGTTCTCGCTGTTCACTGAATACTTTTTTGAAAACGGCCGCTTCATATAGTAATCCGAATCTTAATATAAATATACTACCAATGAAAGACCCTCGCATTGTCGAAGGAAAGGAACTGGCCTAGGCTTCATTCTTGGAATTTGAGTTAATTCAAGCCTTAATTCGAACGACTAGTTATTTAGAGCTGCCAAAAGTGCGATCAAATGTATCCGGCTTCTTAATAGATATAAGAAATACTTCGCTCCATCCAGCTTTGGCACAATTTGGAGATCTTGTGGCGGTTCCGCCAAACCCCACGGCCCACTTACCTGAAAACCCCCATAACTTCATCCCAATTTGCATAAGTTTTTGCTAATGCACTCGCATTATGCACCTGTAAATGCGTCACGCATCATATGAATCAAATTTGTAATCTAAGGATCCCTGTAAAAGAATCCTTACCTTTCATGCATCTCTTCGCATACAAATTTCCTGTAAGAATTCTTTCCTAATTTATCAGGAATACCAAAACCAATTCGGCACCTTCGGTGCCAAGCAAATCCCCCTAGATGAATTCCTGAAAACAAAATGATTTGGTTTACATACAATGTAACCATCATAACAGGGACCATACACATTTCGTCGCCTATTTCCCGTCCTCACCAAGTGTATCATAAATCACATTGGCTGGCGACCTACATCCAAGGGACCAAAACAGATATACGCATCTCGCGTCTCTTGGCACCAATTAAATCCTACAATATAAGCAAATGCAAATAGGAATTCAATACCTACCCTTACCTTAATCAAGCTAAAACACATTAGCACATTTCCACATTGCATTGCCGCCTATTTATTTAGCCGCAATGCTCATCTCAGACAAAGACCCAAACGTCGCCTTTGTCTTCTCATATTTCGGGATCTGCTTCTCATCAGCAGCGGCATAAGTAGACACAAACCCAATTAGCATCCAATGAGATTCGGCTTGTTTGCTTAGCCGAACTCACATCTCATGGATGCATATTTTCCCTTTCTTTGTTTTAGATTCGTTCCCATGGCTTTGTCCCATGAACGCACCAATGTACACACAATCATGTGTACCACCATGATCTTTATTACGAGATCTGGTTTTCTATTCCACCAAGAGAGACTTTACGTTTCTTTGGTGATAAGTAAAAACATATCCTTAGTGGAAGGGATATCTACCACCACACCACCAAACTCACCCCATTAGCGAGTCGGCTCTGCACGAGCCGTTTATCGCGGCGTCCTTTACCATCAGCCGACCAAGCCGGTCGATCTGGTCTTCCGCTGTCCGTAGCGCTGCGGACACGCGTTCGGTATATCCCAGAGTCGCGGATTTAAACCCCCAAGTTTATAGAAAGTTGGTTTCGAATCGTGTGCGTCGACTTGCTTACTTTACCTGTCCCTGTTTAATAGTACAATTTCATAGTCAAAAAGTATTCCGTGAATGTGTCTGTATCCAGTGTTAAAATAAATTCAAATGTTTTGCATCGAATAGAACAGATAAACAATAACCGCAGCCCTTTAAATTGTAAACGAAATGTGCTGTGTTTTAAACTGAATGTAAACGCAACTTACAATAGACATAAACCTACCAGTGAAAACAATAAAATATTTTACATCAAATCGGTGTGTTTCATTTCCTTTTCCTTGGCGAACAGTTTTCTTTTGTTACTTGTCGGCGGAACTGTTAGTAGTGAGGATGGGGATAGACTTGCATCCGGTGCAGTACGCATGCACACCATACTTCTTCCCCACAATCTTATATTTGTTCTAAGGGGGGAGTGGGAGCAAACATACAAGGCAAAGTTTCTGCTTTCAACCCGGCGAAGGCCTGGACGATCCTTGTCCCTGTTCAATCCAAGTTGGCATGCAGTCTCCACGTGACACCCCTGGATAGCTACTTTGGCACCCGCCAAGCAGTGAACCAATGCATGCAGCGACATCCTGAGAAAGGTTGGCGCAAGGCTAATAACCTTGCCCGGAAAAACATATTATTATGGAAAATTTAACGATTCTCGGATATTGACCGGATACCGGTGGAGAGACTTGCTAAATGAGGCCAAGACCGGATCCCGGTTGTAGTGCCGATGATGATGATGATGATGATATTCGTTCTAAACTAGAAATCAGTTCCCACATTTGATCAAACTGCGCTGCAAGTGCTTGATGGGATACAAAAACAAACTGCCTCAATGGTTGAGTTGGTGAGTAGGTTGTGCTATGTGCTTGATTGTGCATACGTAGCTTCACTGACGTGCTGTTGTGCCAGTTCATGGTTGGTTGCGTCTTAATGTCCAGTTTTATGGTGGAATGCCACTCCATTAACTTTTAGGTTCCGTGAAATGCTTGGGAGACATCTTCGTACTTATTCGTAACGACTAAATAAATAAGTAAAAAGGAGAATTAGAGTAACTTCGGGTATTGTGATATAGCTGGGAAATGTGATATACTATCATATTTTCCGAAATAATCAATTCTCGACAAGAATTTTCTTGTCAACATGACGGCAATGGAAAAGAACACGTGCTGCAGTTTTAGGCGCGCTCGCGCTCATTGCGTTATATGTCAATGCATTGAAATTGTTTAAGGTGTACAGTCGACAGTTTTTTTGTGTGAGCTTTATGTTATATTTCAACAAAAATTGGAGCAAAATTAAAAACTGAAGTAATACATTTTGTTTGTGTGTGAATAGAGCTGACAGTATATTGGGTGAGTTTTTAATTCAGTGAAGTGCATTTTTAAAAAAATCTCTTGATTGTTTTAAAAGCCAAATGCGGCTAATGTGATATACTTGAAATTGGGTAAAGTGATATACCATATCACATTACACACCAAATTATCAATCACTAAATATTATTATAATTTATTTCAGATCATGCCAAAAAAAGGGGAAATTCGTAAATGGGATGCGGAAGGAATGAGAAAGGCTATTCTAGCAGTTCGAGGAGGAGAAATGGGTATACTTTTGGCGTCGAAGACATTTGGAGTTCCATTTGCAACACTACAAAGATCCGCTCGCAGTGATAAATCTATTAGCGATATTTTAACCACGCCTTTGGGACGTAATCCTGTTTTAAGCCTGGAAATGGAATTGGAGCTGGTAAGATACATCCGAGAAATGGAATCACGCTTTTGGGATCTAACTCGCGGTGACATTCGATCACTAGCATTCCAAGTGGCAAAAAGAAACAACATAGCTTGCCCATTTTCAGTAATGAAAGAATGCGCAGGAAAAGATTGGTTGTATGCATTTCTTAAAAGGCACAAATCAAAGATTAGTATCAGGACTCCAACCGGAACCTCAATCGATAGGGCAAAAGGCTTTAATGCTGAAAATGTGAGCACATTTTATAGCTTACTCGAGCAAGAGTACGAAAAACATAAATTTTCCCCAACTAGTATTTGGAACGTAGGTGAGACAGGAGTGTCCATTGCACAAAGTAGGCAAGCCAAAATTTTAGCAGCGAAAGGAAAAAGGCAAATAGGTTGTATGACGTCTACAGAGAGAGGCTAGCTTATAACGGTTGTCAGCTGCATGAGCGCAGGCGGTTCATTTGTTCCGCCGTACTTTATTTTTCCCAGAAAGAACCATTCTCCGGTTTTAATGAAACATGTTCCTCCTGGCTTGGATTCTGCCTGCCACATTTCGGGTTGGATACAAATCCCGATATTTACGAAGTGGTTTGACCATTTCTTGCGGTTCACAAACCCTTCAAAGGAGAACCCTTCGCTACTCATTTTAGACGGTCATTACTCATTTTAGACGGTCATTACTGAAGACGTATTATAACGATGAAATTAGGCGATTTATGCGAGACCAGGGCCGAAAAATAACACAGTTTGATGTTATTGAACTTTTTTCGAAGGCCTACCTTAAAGTCCAAACACCACAAATCGCAATAAATGGATTCAAATGCACTGGCATTTATCCATTCGACAAAAATATGTTTCAGAAGGTTGATTTTATCGCTCAAACATTTTAAAAATCATCCGGATGAAGAATCTGCTCTTTCAGGACGAGAAGTAGAAGAACCAGTTGCCCGCACAAGTAGTGCAGCTGAAGAACCGGTTGCTAGTAGTAGCAGGGCAGCTTTGGAAAAGATCGTAACTCCTTGGGATATCTCACCACCGCCCAAACTTAAACGGGTTATCAGCTCCACAGGTAAAAGATCAGTTGCAACTGTACTAACAACATCACCGTACAAAACATCTTTGGAAGAGAGCATTAATAACATTGAAAGACGCAGGAATAAGCCGAAAAGACCTATGGTAGTAAAAAGCAAACGGGCAAAGAAAACAAAAGAAAGTTCTTGGAGCGATTCAGATGAAAGTTTGCATTTACCGAGCTCAGACGAAGATCCTTGGGCCGAAACTCCACCTAACAAGGACAGTGTCTGTGTCTTTTGTAACACATCTTCCCAAATGGATAATAAGGCAAAGATATGGGTACCTTGCTTGCAGAGCGATTTAGTTTGGGCTCACAATGAATGTCTTCCAATGCGGCAAGCAGTTTTTGTATGTGAGTCATGTAAATCGCTTTAAATAGAACATAGAGAAAGTACTATTCTTCTGCTAAATATTGGAGTTGTTAATTTAATTTTACTTCTAATTTAAGTTTTCTCTTGTTTTTCTTTTGTACTATGTAGTGGCTAATGTTCCTACTTTTGTTAAATTAATAAATTA
Organism: Microdon myrmicae; assembly: GCA_963931805.1. Classification (NCBI taxonomy): domain Eukaryota; kingdom Metazoa; phylum Arthropoda; class Insecta; order Diptera; family Syrphidae; genus Microdon; species Microdon myrmicae. Next base: position 118,518,443 of record OZ007499.1, read on the forward strand.
ATTCATAATCTATCGGCTTACAAGTATTTTTATTCGGCTGGAAACTATTCGGGAAAAGTGATATGGTATATCACATTATCCGCCAATTTTAATAAGGGGAGTTACAGAGATTTTTTTATTTTGACTTAAATATAATGTATGATACGCAATGTATCAAAGAGCTATAATGAATAGTGCGGCAAAAGCTATGTAATAAAAATTACGAATAATTGTTAGAAAACAAATACCTATACCACATTACCCGAAGTTACTCTATTTGTTCCCATACAGAGACTATTAGTTACTTCTACAATTAATAGTCGCAATGGCTTTATTAAGTTCTAATTTATTTTTGTTAAGGCTAAATAATTATACAAGAAAAATGCTCCAGGAGATAATAATAACAACAAAAACTGCTGGCTTCAATTCTCTTTATACCTGAAACGATAAGATGTTTTAAATATTGTACTATTCTGCTACCCAGTTCCTCTGATCGTATTAATTAGTGATACGAAAAGACACTGTTAAAAACTTCATAGCGCACACTCTGCCAATAGGCAAGCCCATTTCGTGACGGCTCTTTGCCCTATCGCTCTCCCCACAGCATTTCTAAAGGAAGTGAGCAACAACTGAACACGGCACACTTTACTCGAAGAGAGCTAGGAAATGGCATAGAAAATACGGAAGGAACACTAAAAGGAAAAAGTGTTTTTATAATGTGGAGTCCAAGGGAATAAAATCCCATGGCGCCATGTCTATGCAGGGCTGAGCAACTAGAAGCTAGATTCGATTGCAACATCATCACCCATCCGCAGCCAGATGCAGTTGTATGGATAAACTAATGGGGGAGTGTTGGACAAGGAGATGGTATACCTGGTGGAGGGTGTAGCTTAGCCTTACCTAGTTTCCCAGTCTTTGGGATTCAGTAATTAATGTTGATGCAGTTGATGATCTTAAGCAAACGAATAGGTGGGTCAAGGCTCTGCACAAGACGAATCGTCAAAGTCAATAGAGACAGAAACCTTCCTTCAGTTGAGTTTTGCTTCTCTGACAACTGAGTGTTTGTATAAATTATCTTTGAAACTTTAGCATATTTACTTAAACAATTAACAGGTAAAAAATGTTAGGAATGCCTTTAAACTATGACAGAAGTTTTAGGAAGGTTGGGTTAAAGAGTACTCGACTGTGATGGGTATTTTTCGTTGAATTCTGATAATTATGATCAGATTTTGTTTCAGAAATTTCTAGGCCACGTATGGCAACACACTAATAACAAATTCTAGAAGAATAAATAAATAAAATTAATAAATTTCAAAAAAGAGGAAGAACAACATAGGGAATAAAATCAACAGTTGATAATAAGTATTTCTTTTAAAACCTTTGCATTTTGAACTAAAAGAATGTTTGGGACAGAAGTATGACAAATATTTATGTTAAACCATTTGCATTTTATTCTCTAAGTTCTTTACCTTTTGTTTTATTTCCAGGTAGAGTTTTCATTTTTCATATTGACTGTTAAAGCTTGCTAGTTAAAAACAACTCCAGCTTATACATTCCCAATCACTAGGATGCGGCCATAAATGCAGCAACTGATTTTTGCTCTTTATACCTGTTGGAAATTTTGTACTCGGAAACATATACTACCTGTGACTAGGTACGTATTTTCCCAAAAGAAATGCATATAATTAAAGGGTAATTAAGAAACGACCGTTGGAATTTCCCAAGATCAAATAATAAACAAATTAAAAAGGGTATAAAGAAGTGCGTCACTAGGATGAGGCCACATGCAAAATTTTAGAAAAGAGGGACAAAATTTATGAAATGTTTGCATTTTATGGTTTTAAAACATTTATTTATAACGTTTTTCTACATTAATAATGAATATGCCCGCCATTTTTGGATATGACCTCTATAAGACGGTTTGGAATAAAATCATAGAGTTTTTTTTAAATAGTCTAGGGAAATTTGGTACCAGGAATCCCAAATAGCTTCGATTAAGGTGTTTTTTTGTTGTTGTTTGTGTTTTGTTTTATATCCACATTTATTTCACAAAATAATTACACATTTGACTTAAGACTAAATGTTAACTTTTATTTTACAAATATCATTCTTACATTAACTTACTGGCTCTTCGCAAGCACTCTAAATTACACATTATTAGTGTTCTTATGCCTCTCGGCGTACAATAACTGTTTTTATAACATGTCACAATAATTGATATGTTTTCTTTTTTAAATGTATTCTATTTTTTTCTACATCATGTATTATTTATAATTTTTTTTTTAATTACATATATAGGGGGTTGTTCTCTGCATTGAAAATCCGAAAAAAAAAAATTGTAAAACACAAATTTTTTGAAAGTATGGCCACAAAAGTCTTGGCCCCTCGATAGTATAGTGTTAGTATACCCGCCTGTCACGCGGGAGGCCGGGGTTCGATTCCCCATCGGGGAGCCTCTGGCGCAAGACTAATGACCTTGGCCGGAAAAAACAAATCATTATGGAAAATTTAACAAGCCTCAGGACTTGCTAAATAAGGCCAAGACCGGTTCCCGGTTGTAGTGCCGATGATGATGATGACATGGGGTTGACACATAAGAAATAAACTAATGAAACAAAACTGACAAACATAAACAAGGAATACAAATAAAAATAAAAAAATAAAAAATTAAAATTAAATTAAAAACGAAAATAAAAAAAATAAAAAAAATTGGGAATTGGGGATAAGAGGAAAGAAAGCGGTACGCCTGAGAGGCATACTATGTTTGGGCACGTGTAGTCCTTTCTTCATCACTGATCCACGACCAGTTGGGATGGGATCGATCTTTCATTGATTTATCTCTTTCACCGACTACCATACTAAAGCGCAGGCTCTCTGGAAAATTAGAGATATCGTTATCGTGGAAAATTCGTTTATCCCTGGCACCACGGAAAGCGTAGTAAATAATAGGGACTCTACGTTTGTCTTGGATAAGTCCTTTTTTTATCCAAGAAAGGGAACGCTTCTGGAAGAATGAACCCATTCTGGAGAGTACTCTCCATATACATACCATTGGGATAGAATGCTCCCGAAATGAGATCATTTTCACTGACATTGCCCTTGTTGTGTGACCACGAATAATCTTAATAATGAAGTTATCTATTCTGTTTAGTCCTGATTTGTCATACAGGACTTTATTGGGATAGTATTTCTTATACTGCGACTCTGGGGTTCTGTACATTCCGTGGCAGGAACGCAAACACTGTCTCTCCAACACCCGAAACTTCTCCATGTAAAATGGCGATATGTTGTACTATATCGGGCAGCCATACACCAATATTGGTCGGATGAATGCTGAGTATGAAATTATTTTCACCTTGGGGTCCAGCAGACTACTACGGAAGAGTCTTCGTGTCATTGCATATGCGTTTTTAGCTCTTGTAATTGCGGCTGCTGTATGCTTATCAAAGTAAAGATACTGATCAAGCCAGATTCCAAGGTATCTGACTACAGTTTTTACTTGTAGGGAAAGATTATTACTTCATACTGGAACATGTTTTCCAATTCCGTTTTGTATCCCTTGATGCACTGGACAGCGGCGTTCTGAAAAGGATAGTCTCTGTTGTCTGGAAATTTACTTTTTAATTTCCAGTCGTCGCAAAAACGTTTGATTTTGTTGAAATCATCTTGCAGAAGTCTGTTGATGACATCAATCTTTTCTCCAGATCTATACACCACAATGTCGTCGGAATACGCAATTGCATAGATTCGATTAAGGTGCCCTTGTCTTCAAATTGTCTACCGCCTTCATAAACTTTACGAGATAGCCGTGACCAAACGTTTTCGATTGTGTTTAAGTCCGGCGAATAGGGCGGACATGGCAAAAATTCCACGTATTCTGATTGAATTCAACTTCTAACAACCCTGGAAGAGTGGATTGTCTTCTTGGAAAATCCAAGACAGGGGTCCGAAAATGTTTTTAATTTTTGGAAATGACCATTCCAGCAAACATTTGTAGTTGTTTCCGTTCATTGTTGTGGACAAAAACTCCAGCTCGATTGTGCCATAGTAGGTAACAGCTTCCCACACCATGACACTTGATGTACGGCTGTGGTGTCTTACTAAAATAAGCTCTTACTTTCTTAGATCATGGAAATAAAAGTTAAAACCATCAGAATCCTCAAGGTTAAACTTTTTTTCATCCGAAAAGACAACGCGTTTCCATTCACTGGTCCAAGCGACATGCTCTCTTGCAAAATTCATTCGATGCTCCTTGTGTACTTGCTTCAAAACAGATTTCTTTTTCAATTTTGAAGCAATTTCTCTTGATAGTATCACTTTTTTTTAATTATCCTTCCGACCGTTCCTATGCTGGCTGATACTCCGCTTTTGGCCCTTACCTTAGTCGCTGGTAGAGTACAATTTGAGGGAAGCCGTAGAATCAACCGCTTTTCTCGTGATGTTGTTGCTTCAGATGTACGTCCTTTTTGATTTTTCCCATATTTTTGTAGATCCGCAAGATAACTGTTTACAACAGTCGTACTTCTGTTAAGCCTCCTTGCTATTTCTCGGCCTGAGTGTCCTAAGTCCTTGAAAGCATCTATTTGTCCTCTTTCTGTCGCTGTCAACGTCCTTCCGGAGCCCATTTGTGGTTCAAATTAAATAAAAACAGTTCTTTTCAACACTTTTTTAAATATTCTAAACAAAAGTTTTAAAAAAATGGCTCATGTGCACTCCTGCAACGAAATCTAGTATCACCTGATGAAGCCACTCGCAATCAAATTGACCACCTGTTGATAGATCGCCGCCACTTCTCGAGCCTGATGACGGTACGAACGTACCGAGGTGCCAACATCGACTCGAATCACTATCTTGTTGGTACAGTTTTCCGAGCGCGGATTGTCTTACGGAGACGTATTGCATCCGGGGATCAGATTCGAATCAACCCGGCTGCCTTACGGAATGAGAATATCAGTAATACCTTTGGTCATGCGCTAGGACTCGCCCTCGGAGATTTCGACGGAGAGAGAGTAAGTCCGGGGCTCAGGGTGCCGGGGGTAGAAGAGAAATGGACACGTCTTAAGAATACTGTCATTAGTACTGCCAACTACATCTTAGGCAGTAGTCGTAGATATCGGAACGACTGGTTTGATGATGAGTGCAAACTAGCGACTGAACGTAAGAATACTGCATACCGGGCAATGCAGGAGACTCATAAAACGCTTGTGGCCTTTGTAACAGATACACACACAATACACAAGCAAATAGTGAAGAACACCGAACGAAAATCGAATAAGAAAATGCATCGGCTCTGTATACGGCTCGTATACCATAGCGATAACATAACAAGTTCACATCAGTCAAACGTACTTGAGTTAAGAAATCGAACCCGTACACGTGGCTAGTGCCCTGATACTTCATTGCTTCGCTTCTCACACGTTCTTCACAATCATCCCAAACGCTATACGCTGGTACGCGAGGAGAAATACAAAGAGCTCAGAAGGTCTCCACAAACAAAAGAAAAGTGGCTGGAAAAAAAATCAAATCTGTGAAATAGAGGAAAGTATAGAGTGAGTTCCGCACCATGCGCGGAAGTTCTACCAAATAATCCTCAGTATGACACGGTATACACCACGCTGCACTTACTGCAAGGATAAATAAGGTAATCTGATCATCAATCCTGAAGGCATTTTGGAGCGAAGAGATGTGCACTTCAAAGAATTGCTAAATGGTCAGCTCACAGAAGAATTGGAAGCTCCACCAATATAAGATCAAGACCAAATGCTGCCGCCACCAAGCATTGAGGAAACATTAAAGCCATTAGACAGCTCAAATCAAATAAAGCCCCCGGAGCTGATGGCATACCAGCTGAGCTGATCAAACAAGGAGGGACAGCGTTACATCACGCAATTTATGAGATCGTGGTGCATGTATGGGAGCAAGAGGAGATGCCGCAAGATTTGTGTCGTGGAATAATTTGTCCCATACATAAGAAGGGAGATATCACACTGTGCAGCAACTATAGGGGTATAACATTGTTGAATACCGCCTATAAGATACTCTCCTCTATGCTACGAAACCGCATAGACCCATACGCTAAAATCATCATTGGTCAATATCAGTGTGGCTTCATCCCAGGCAAATCAACGATTGATCAGATACTCACTTTAGGTAGGCGATGGAAAAATGTCTGGAATTTAGACCCCATTATATCATTTATTTATAGACTTTAAGGCCGCCCACGACAGCATAACCAGCGTAGAACTATATAATGCCGTGAGAGAGTTCGCCATTCTAAACAAATTGATACGACTTTGTAGGTTGACCATAACCAACGTAACTAGTCAAGTAAAAATAGCGGGGTTGTTGTCCAAACCAATAAACATCTTTAATGAACTCCGACAGACAAGGGAACGGTCTGGCCTGCATCCTCTTCAACCTGGCGTTGAAAAAAGCAATCTGCGACTCTGGAGTTACAACTAAAGGGACTATTGTCACGAAGTCCAGCCAGATACTTGCCTACGCAGATGACATCGACATCATCGGTAGATCCGATTCGGCTGTACAGGATTCCTTCACCCATAGCCAACAGGCGCCACAAAAACTGGCAACTTCTGCGAAGAGAAGACCTAACATTGGTCAAACTATCAGGGTAGCGGAGCACGAATTTGAAATAGTGCAATCATTTAACTATCTTCGGTCAATAGAATCATCAATATGGAACAACAAATACGCGAACGGCTGATCAAATCAAACAAAGCCTACTATGGTTTACCAAGGCTCTTTAAATCCCGAAATTTATCCAGAACATCCAAGCTACTACTGTACAAGACCATAGTCTTACCAGTACTCATGTATGGATCCGAGACCTGGGCGCTCAATAAAAGACACTCTGAACTCTTGGCCGCGTTCGAGAGAAAGGTCTTAAGGAGAATTGTTGGCCCCGTATGTGAGAAAGGACGATTCCGGAGACGCTACAACCATGAGTTGTACGCGATCTACCTTGAAGCCATCGTTATAAGTAAAATCAAGCTCGGTAGACCCCGGTGGGCTCAAATAAGTTAAGAGGAGCCTGTCTGGAAAGTCCTTTGTGGTAGGATGTATGGAATGCGACAGCGCGGCAGACATAGTCTGCGATGGAGGGATGACGTAGACCAAGACGCCCAGAGCCTGGGAGTGCCAAACGGGATGACATCGGCTCGAAATCGGCACCGGTGGGGAGACTTGCTAAATAAGGCCAAGACCGGATCCCGGTTGTGGTGCCGATGATGATAGTGATGATGATGATGATGATGATGATGATGATAATGATGATGATGATGATGATGTTGATGATGATGATGATGATGATGGTGATGATGATGATGATGATGATGGTGATGATGATGATGATGATGATGATGATAGTGGTGATGATGATGATGATGATGAAGTTATGAGAAACGGGAGGAGCACTCGACCGGATTATCGTCCGAGCAGTGACGCTGCATCTGACTTCGGCGACCTGAATTCTAGGGTCTTTAGAATTTTATTTGGGACTTGGGACCAAGTGTACATCAGTTTTAAGACCCCAAAGCATTATTTCAGAAAAAAAAAATCGATCTTTTTTAAAAAGCCGGAGTGGCGTTATCACGTAATGGGACTATAAACATCCACGCGGCTTTATTGAAACTAGCCGCCTCGATCAGAGATCTAGTCCCTTTAATTACGTCTTCAAGAGCGCCTTTGTTGGCTTTCGACAACTTGCAAATTCTCTCATCTTTAATCGTTAAAAATGTAACAATTACCCGAGAACTCAAATCCTTCAACGCTACCTGCCTTGGGTGGAGTTTTGGACAACGTGTTTTCGAATGACTTTTAACACATGAACTCGGAAAACACATTTGTTATGTAAGTGTTGTGATACAAGTGTTGTTATGACGAGTAATTACTTTCATAGGTGGCACACAATTTTCCGCTTTCCGAAGGACTTTTAATCTTAGATGAGAATTCTATGGGTCACGGTGCCATCGAGAATTATTGGCCGCATCAATGGCTGCATTGGTAAGGAGGTTGAGTCTTGCGTTTGATTGTGCAAACTTAGGTTCAACGGGCGACTTTAGCTATTGTGGAGTTCGGCTTAATTATTGAGTGGTAGATAGGGTCCCAAAGCCCAACCATCCGGTGAAATTCCACCCCATCAAGCTATAGGCTTCGTGAAATGGTTGGGGGAAATCTTTGAGCATCTTCTGGAGCTGGGCTTATGGACCCGGCCGAGAAAAAAGGTAGCATCTCAGGGCGCCGACTCAGTGCTATAGGTTCGCCTTTCCTGGGAGAAATAAAATTTAAGAAAATCGACCAACCACATCCGAAGAAAGAACACCAGGAGCCAGGGAGAGTCATTAGGCAAGGTGTTTGAGAAACCCAAGATGGGACCGCCGATGAGACGTACACCAGGAAGACCCACGAAAAAAAAGACCGGGTGGCATGGTGGACCGAGGAAGTTATACCTCAAGCATCGAGACGTGAAAATTCGTCACAGGATGAGGGGGCGTAACAGGATCACGAAGAAAACGACGACCGGGTCGAGTTTTATATTTAATTTTATTGAATAATTCGTTGTGCCAAACAATATAAAATCAACCAACCAGTACGTGGAAATTCACTTTAAGTGATTCCGTGTTTGATGGTGGGTAGTCGCAGGGTATAAGTATTTAGGGATAAAGGTTTTAGTTCGTAATATCGGTAAGAAGAGGAACACACGTCAATAACCAGACCCATCATCGATAATTCAGAAGCTGGGGAGCTTTCCATGGAAGTGGAATGTGCGTGAGTTTTATAAAATAGTAATTCTACTGTAATTGCGTAGCAAAAAATTTTACATTCTGTACTAAATTCATCACTATAGAACGACCGGGAATTACGTATGTTGTGGGGGTTTGTGTTAAAAGTTGACTTGAGAAGATTGGAATAGTCGATGGAGCACAAGATTCTACGTTCTTCCAGAGCTTTCATTTAATAAATTTGAGACGGTTGAATTTTTGGGGGGACGTAGAGCGAAATGTATGAAACGACGTTGAATGTTTTCGATTGTGCGTATGTGTGTTTGCTGATAGGGGGGCCATACCTGACTAGCATATTCGAGCCAAATGTAGAGGGACCAGGTGACATGGGGGTTTGAGAATCTTTAGACCACCGTTTTACAAAGCCAAGGATTGTTGAGTTGGCCATAAGAATCATTTCATCAATATTTCTTTATCACATAAAATACCCAGGTCATGGATCGGTTGGAAAACGGTGATGGTATGGTTATCAAGAGAGTAGGGGAAGAGAAGATATGCGTTTTCGTGAAAAGGTTATAGACTGACATTTAGCGATGTTCAACTCGAAGTTTTTGTGATACCAAACTGAAAAATTGTCAAGATGTGCTTGAAGAATGCGGTGACATAATAATCTTATAGAAGTTTGTGTCGTCAGCATAGACATACAGGAGAGTGTTTGATGACTCTATCGATGTCGTTTGTAGTTGGAATGAAAAATAGAGGACCTAGCTGACTGCCTTAGCGGACCCGGAGGTAACCACATATTGCTGATTTTGTATATCATCTTAGTGTTCTATGAGAAATGTTCTTAGTTTCTAAACGTCCAGATTGGATTACCGTAGTTATTGAAACACACATTTTAGTTCGCATTAATTTATTATTATTCGTATTTTATTGAGGTACACTCTTTATAAAAGGCATTAAATCCACAATATATCTTCAATTTGTATTCGCAATACACTCTCAACAGTGCTCTAACAAACCTCGTTCTCCAAACAGTACTCACAAATGCTATTGCCAAGACGTCTTTTTCAGTTACTTGTTTCAATCCAAGTCTTTTCTTTGTTTTTTTCTTTTGGCACATCTCGGTGTCGCCTTATAGTGTCCTAGTTTTGGCGCTTCCATTTGTGGATTGATTGGTTGCTAATGGTGCACAACACTGACAATTTATTTTTGTATACCCTTTTGATTTCCTGGCTCGAATTCGTTTATTCCTAGGCGGCGCTTTTTTGTTCCGTTCAGGACATGTTTCGTCGAACAGGATTCATTGATCTACAGGGTGCCCACTTAGAATTTCTGTTTGACAGATTTATCGTTAAATTATTCAAGGGAGTTCATTTTCATTTATTTCTAGCACGATGCGGCTGCAACTCAGTAAAATATTTACAAGACCTTATTGGAGAAGTGTCACGCGGGAGACCGGGGTTCGATTCCCCGTCGGGGAGCCTCTGGCGCAAGACTAATTACCTTGCCCGGAAAAAAACAAATCATTATGGAAAATTTAACAAGCCTTAGGACTTGCTAAATAAGGCCAAGACTGGTTCCCGGTTGTAGTGCCGATGATGATGATGATTGGAGAAGTGTGTTATTTGTTTTTGTTAGTTTTAATTGTCAAATGTGGTTCGCGCAGGACGGAGTAACATTGTTTACAAGATTTTACCTGAAAAATTGATATCTCCACGAGATGACATAAACTTACCTATAATTAGCTTTTATTTGTCCCAATCCAATTGGACGCGAGAATCGTATTTTGACTGAAGTGTATAATATTATGAGAGAAGCGTGACAGTGTTTATTTGCCTTGACATTCAAAAAGGGGAGAGGAACACAACCATTAAGGATACATTTGTAATCATGCAGTGAAAGTAATCCAATAATGAGATTCTTTTTTTTTTTCACTAACGCGCGCAGGAACAAAGGGCAAGACGTAGCCTTAAATTTCATTCTAAGTATTGGAAGACAATGTTAAGGGCCAATACCACAAAACGCATGAGGTGGTAGGATTCTTCAATATGCACTAAATACAAAAATTAAATCAGGATTTTCTCGAATGAATGACTTATAAAAATTACATCTAGGGGAGGTCAGAAAATACCCTTCCAGAATTACACTCTCTATTGTTCGCGATTTTGGTATCATTCAATTCGACACCCATAAACACTGCAATTCCTCTAGCGAAGATCCACTCTCCCCCACAAGCCGATTCTTTTACATCTTCTAACCTGGATTGGGGCGCGTCAAGTCTACCTCGGATAGATCTAACCTTCAATCTCTCACTGTAGTTCCCTTAGTAAAAAGACGAAGACCACTGCTAAATGATCCACAAACTAAATATCTATTAAGAAGGGAACTCACGTCGGAGGAGTTCGCTGACTCAGGGTTTACAAGCCACCAAGTGTCCCCTCTATAGGACACCGGGGAGTGTGGGTATCACATACTTGCTTCGACCTTGCACTCATCACATTCGCATTCACATTCTTTGAACAAATAAAACACACTCACTCGAAGTCGCCAACTTTCCGTCTATGTGCCCGCATTTGCCTTGTTTCCATTTTCCCCCTCAGCCTTTCAGCCGTTCAACCGATCAGCCTTTCAGCCTTTCAGTCTTTTGGACTTCTCTCCATTCTGGGGCTTGTCAGAGTTGCTATTCTAATTGGAATCATTAAGCGCGTACGTATTTATCTGAATTTAGCCAAAATAGTTGTACTTGTGTATGGCGCCAGGCAGCTGGTTGCAAGCAGCACATACATTTGGTGGCCCGGTTCCTGATTCTCTTGCTTCCAATTCTCCCAGAGAGTGAGAAGCCTCAGTTGTGGAGCACCAATGCTTTAGTTGATCAACCAATGTTGCCGTGAGATTAGTTTATGGGAATTCATTTTGGACCAATACACGCTGACTTGGTTTTGATTTACTTGCACTAAATAGGTTTTTAGTTCTGTGTTTTCTATTCGTAAATGAAATTCTGAACGTTGATGCTGGTAACAATATATTTACGAGAACTGTTTGATAACTCATTGACTTTTATAAGAGAGGGCTTTTTAATCGCTATATTTTTTTTAGTATAAACATTTTAATCTTACACATGAAATTTAAAAGATAAAATATTAGGAAGCTCTTTAGAGTATTAAAAAAAATAAAAAAGGGCGATTCGTGCCTCAATAAACTATTTATGCAGAAAATGGGTAAAATATGCCCAAAAAATTAAAAAGGGGGGCGATTTATCTAGTTTTGTTGTCAGGGCAAGTGATGCTGATCGTCCTGGATGCCCAAACGGTGCATTAAAGGAAGGAATGATGGGGAAAATTATCATTACGATGGTATTAAATGATTAAAAATTAAAATTATATGGAATAACTAAAATAGCCAAAGCCAGAATATCACTCATTTTGCCACGACTCCGCCATCGTTCCCTGTCCTGTGCACTCTCCTTCTACGATTGACCAGCCGATCCGAACTCCTCAAGGTCAAACCTAACATTGTCCTCACATCTCCGTCGCGGACGTCCTGTCGGTCTCTTTCCCGTTGGTTTACCGTCAAGAATTCTACGCGCGGTCCTATCGTTGCCCGTCCGCGCCACATGTCCGGCTCATCTTATTCTTCGCGACCTGATTACTCTCACTACAAGGGTGGACTGAAAAGTTTCCGACCGCAACGTGAAGATAGCAGCACTCGTCAATAAAAGCTAGTGAATGTAGTTGTGCATCTTTTGATAGTTACTCACCAAAATGTTAACCATTTTAGACGCGTCGTTTTTATATGACAGTCGTTTGAGAGTGAGTCGATATTTGTGGGTGTTTTGATGAAAATGGACAAAATTAAGTATCGAGCTGTCATTAAATGTTTGCTTTTGAAAGGCAATACGCCTACGTAAATTAAAGATGAGTTGGTCTCTGTGTATGGGGGCTCTGCACCATCATTTACCACAGTGAAATTTTGGGAAGCTGAATTTAAACGTGGCCGTGAGAGCTTAGGAGACGATGAACGTTCGGGACGTCCAAAAACTTCAACAACTGACAATAACATTGCTAAAGTTCACCAAATGGCGCTAGACAACCGCCGAAATAAAGTTAGAGAGATAGCAGAGGCTATGAAAATGTCCAAAGAACGTGTTTGTCACATATTACATCAAGATTTAGGCACGAGAAAGCTGTCCGTGCGTTGGGTGCAAGGTTTACTATCTTTAGACCAAAAACGTGTTCGAATGAACACTTCCAACGCTCTGTTAGCTAAATTCGAGTTTCGGCACCGATTAATTACTGTTGAGGAAACTTGGAGACATCGAAACAAAAATACAGTCAAAACAGTAGACTGCAAAGAGGGAAACGGCTCCAAAAAAGGCAAAAACAGTTTTTTTTTCGGCTGGGAAAATGATGGCTACTGTTTTTTTGGGATAGTCATGGAGTTATCTCCATATACCCGCCTGTCACGCGGGACATCAGGGTTCGATTCCCCGTCGGGGAGCCTCTGGCGCAAGACTAATGACCTTGCCCGGGAAAAACAAATCATTATGGAAAATTTAACAAGCCTCATGACTTGCTAAATAAGGCCAAGACCGGTTCCTTAATCGATTATCTTGAAAAAAGAAAAACCATTACAGGAGCATACTATGCATCATTACTTGACCAAATGAAGGCAGAAATTGCGGAAAAACGGCCACATTTGCAGAAAAAGAAAATCCTGTTTCACCAAGACAACGCGCCGTCTCACACATTAGCGGTTGCCATGAAGAAAATCCACGAATTACGGTTTGAATTGCTTCACCCTCCGCCTTATTCACCAGATCTAGCCCCAAGCGACTTTTGTTCCTTAGTCTAAAAATTTCGCTCGGAGGACAGAGATTTTCGTCAAATGAGGAGGCAATCACCGTCGTGAACAGTTATGTTCAGAGAAAAACGCCGAGTACCATTTGGACCGGTTAGAGAGATGGGAGCATTGCTGGAAGAAGTGTGTAGAGTTACAAGGAGACTACGAGGAAAAATAAAAATAAATTAAAAAAAAAGTGTTGTATCTTTGTTAGGTCGGAACCTTTTCAGCCCGCCTATGTAGAACACAGAAGTGCACAGTGGCGGAAAGAATTCTCCTATGCTAAGATCAGAGGAATTCATTTCTATTGTTATATTTGGACGGGTTAGAGGAATGGGAGCATGGCTGGGAGAAGTGTGTAGAGTTACAAGGAGACTATGTAGAAAAATAAAAATAAAATTTAAGAAAGTTTAAAAGGCCAACTCATCGTTGATTTCGGTAGGGGTCTTTCCATTCAAAAACAAACATTTAATGACAGCTCGCTACTCAACTTTGTCCCTTTTCACGAAACACTCACATCGATCCACTCAAACGACTGTCAAATAAAAACTGTTCGTCCAAAAAGGCTGAAATTTTGGTGAGTAACTATCAAAAGATGCATTCACTAGCTTTTGTTGACGAGTGCTGCTATCTTCACGTTGGGGTCGGAGTCTTTTCAGTCCACCCATGTATAACACTTCGCACCCCACACTCTGCTTATACAATACTACTAATCACTAGCGTCAAACACATTTTGTGTTTAAAAGTGAAAAAGTACTCAATAAATTTAAAAATCATTTAAAAAAGGGGGAGACAAATTTTATTTATTATACAGAATATTATTTTTCTGTATTGATCATCCATTCCGTGGGAACACTGTGGAGTTTCAGACAGTCCGCCATATCAGAGCTCCTCTTTGATATGGTAAGATCTGCTTACTGCTCTGATTCGACCCGGTGTCAGAGAGACGCCGTTATAATACAGCCGGTATACCCCTGGCTGAAAACCACCCAACGGCAACGGTGACGTATCCAATAATATGGATTCACGAAGTCGGTAAATTGTATAAACTTCGCCCGTGCGCTCTATCTTGAATACACACTCAACAACTCGTGACGAAGATTCGTTGAGCTCGACGAGAACGACTGCAGCGGACGATGAAATCTCCCTTCAACGGCTACCACGAAAAGTAATACGAACGTTAGTCCACCCCGGATGGAGTCTGACTGACTAACCAAAAGCGAGGATCCGTTCATCGGAAATTAACAATATACTACACTCCGGGCATGCAGTCAGTCAACTGCTGAAATCCAAACTGCTATTACCAAATATAAAGCTCCCTGTCTATAGAACCATAATCATGCCGATTGTTCTATACGGATGCGAAACATGGGCTCTCACAAAACGGGCAGAAAACAAATTCCGCGTATTCGAGAATAAAGTCCTAAGTGATATCTTTGGCGCCAAATATGACGAAAAGGCAGGACAATGGAGGAAACTCCACAACCACGAATTGGAGGAGGTATACCACAAACCTACAATAGTGAGAGTAATCAAGTCGCGAAGATTAAGATAGGCCGGACAAGTGGCGCGAATGGGCAACGATAGGACCGTGCATAGAATTCTTGACGTTAAGCCAACGGGAAAGAGACCGACAGGACGGCCGCGACGGAGATGGGAGGACAATGTTAGGTTTGACCTCGAGGAGATCGGATCGGATGGTCGAGCGTGGAAGGAGAGCGCACAGGACAGGGAACAATGGCAGAGTCGAGTTCGGCTTCCTGCAGGCCAATAAATAGTAATAGTAATAGTAGAATGGAAATATGCCTACACAAATCAAAGGTGATTTGGACTCTGTGTATGGGGACTCTGCACCATCATTTACCACAGTGAAATTTTGGGCAGCTAAATTTAAAGATGGCTGTGAGACCTTGTGAGGCGATGAACGTTTAGGACGTCCAAAAACTGCAACAGCTGACGATAACATTGCAAAAGTTGACCAAATGGTGCTAGACGACCGCCGGATTAAAGTGAGAGGGATAGCAGAGGCTATAAAAATGTCCAAGGAACGCGTTTGTCACATATTAAATCAACATTTAAGCATGGGAAAGCTGTCCGCGCGTTGGGTGGCGCGTTTGCTCACGTTAGACCAAAAACATGTTCGAATGATTCGAATGAACACTTCCAGCGCTCTGTTGGCGCAGTTTAGGCGCAATAAATCCGAGTTTCGGCACCGATTAATTACTGTCGATGAAACTTGGAGACACCGAAACAAAAATGCAGTCAAAACAGTAGACTGCAAAGGGGGAAACGGCTCGAAAAAAGGCATAAACTGTTTTTTTTTTCGGCTGGGAAAATGATGGCTACTGTTTTTTTGGGATAGTCATGGAGTTATCTTAATCGATTATCTTCAAAAAGGAAAAACCATTACAGGAGCATACTATGCATCATTACTTGACCAAATGAAGGCAGAAATTGCGGAAAAACGGCCACATTTGCAGAAAAAGAAAATCCTGTTTCACCAAGACAACGCGCCGTCTCACACCTTAGTGGTTGCCATGACGAAAATCCACGAATTACGGTTTGAATTGCTTGACCCTCCGCCTTATTCACCAGATCTAGTCCCAAGCGACTTCTTTTTGTTCTCTAATCTAAAAATTGCGCTCGGATGACAAAAATTTTCGTCAAATGAAAAGGCAATCACCGTCGTGAACAGTTATTTTCAGAGAAAAACGCCGAGTACTATTTGGACGGTTTAGAGAGATGGGAGCATCGCTGGGAGAAGTGTGTAGAGTTACAAGGAGACTATGAGGAAAAAAAAAATAAATTAAAAAAAAAAGTGTTGTATCTTTGTTAGGTCGGAAACTTTTCAGCCCGCCTATGTAGAACACAGAAGTGCACAGTGGTGGAAAGAATTCTCCTATGCTAAGATCAGAGGAATACATTTCTATTGTTATTACGCTCCACTAAGATGGGAGATAGAAAAATTCGAATGTTTTTCAATTTGTGTTTGTCAAGAAGCTAGATCTAGAAGTCCTAGATGTGGTGCTACTTAATGGGGAGACAACTTTATAATCGAGGGAAACCGCTCCAAAATCGACATCACCTTTGCCAGCTCCATGTTGTCAAGAAATATGAAGTGGCGAGTTTTGTCAGACCCATAGTGACCACCAAGCGGTGATGTACGAAGTGTTACCCCACGGGGGTGCAATACAGGCATATTGGAGAACGAAGTACAGAAAACTGGGTGGGAAGAGAGGGAATTCGACGCGGTGCTGTTCGAAATATACTTGAAGATCCCATGGAACAATTCGACACGGATAGCAATCCGAACAGACAGGCTGGAGAAGTCATTAAGTGGCTAACTAACGCATGCGATGCTTCTATGCCACGACAAAGTCAACTAGCCGAGTAGTAGGTGTGGTCCCAAGGCTGTGTCGCCCGGTGAAATACCACCCCATCAAGGCCCCGTGAAAAGGTTGGGAGAAATCTCTGGCCATCTTTCGAAGCTTGGCTGATGGACCGGTTCGAGAAAAGGGTGGGTTAGATGGTAGTCGGTCCCAAGAACCATAATCATGCCGATTGTTCTATACAGATGCGAAACATGGGCTCCCACAAAACGGGAAGAAAACAAGTTCCGCGTATTCGAGAATAAATGGCGGTCCAATGTCAAGAGTCAAGAGAGATGACGAGACATTACTTGATGCTTGTACATCCTCCAGCGAATTTTATCCTATTTTTAGATATATTTTTGATCTTTTTCCAGTTGAGTGCCCGTTGGATAAATTGAATCTCCCGAAAGAGTAGACATCTTTGGGATCTTTGGGGTCACTGCTGAGCTTCCTCTATCCCGATAGAAGAATGGTGATCGTTGTCAAAGTTGAGTTAAAGCCATCATCATCATCATCGGCACTACAACCGGGACCCGGTCTTGGCCTTATTTAGCAAGTCCTGAGGCTTGTTAAATTTTCCATAATGATTTGTTCTTTCTGGGCAAGGTCATTAGTCTTGTGCCAGGAGTTAAAGCCTTAGTTTTACTTTAAAATACTTTTACTGTCTTTATTGAGTTTGATTTTTGGGCGCCGGACTTGTTCCACTTCATCTCTTTCAATACCAATCTGGGACCCTCGCCTATTCTATGTACCTGCCAATCACACCTCCGAGGCTTAAGACACTAAATTTGGGTCCACAATTGCCGGCCGTTAATCTTGAGGTAGCTCAACGAAACCAATATGTCAAGATCCCATGTCCCAATAAAAACACTTAAAGAAATCCTGAACTTTCCCTTCCGCGACAAGATATTTGACGTACGCTTTGATTTTTCAGATATTATTTAGAATATATTTGGATGGGGGAATAAATGAATGAATGAATAGAGGGCAGAACCCTCAGTTTATTTCGCTTAGTAAAAGTTGTATAAACATATAAACTTATAAATAGGCTTACGAACTAACTTAAAAACTAAGGCATGCGGGTTGGGGGCGGGGGCTAACTTTAAAGTAACTTAAAAATGGAATGGGGAACTAAACAAAGATTGATTGAATAATAGTCTAAGTGGTAGGACAGGGATGGGCGAGGATAAGCCAGATGCTAGGGTGTGAGTATGAGTGCGGGAGAGTGTAGACGATGAGGAGGGTAGGTTCAGGAGGGGTAAGAGAGGAGACGACGTTTGAGAGCGGGTGAGGTGAGATTGAAGTCAAAGAACGGGGAGTGAGAGTTTGCCCACCACAGCATTCGCGAAATGGGTTCATTAGAGCCGTAAGAAGTGTGATGGGCGGGCAAATAAAAGAGACGAGGGTTTCGCAGATTTCGGGGATTAGTGGAAAATGTGATGGAGGAGAGTAGGCTTGGGCAGTTGATTGAGCCTGAGAGTAGACGGTGGATGAAGAGGATGTCGGCATGAATTCTGCGCTCTTCAAGTGTGTTAAGGTTAATTAGGTGAAGATGGCTCGTGTTTGGGGGTAGAATCAGAGGATTTTCCCAATTCAATCCTCGGATGGCAAAATGCAAAAAACGACGTTGCACATTTTCGACCCTGCGAATTTGTGACGAGTAGTGGGGAGACCACACCTGACTAGCATATTCAAGAAGGGGGCTGACAAGGGCTATATAGAGCTATCTGGAAACTATCAGAGTTGGCCTTGAGAATAATGTCATCAATATGTGGGATAAAGTTAAGCTCCTTATCACATAAGATGCCAAGGTCGTTTGGACAGGTGTTATCTGTTGGTTGAGTAAGAAATAGGAACGTAGCGGGGTGGGCGATCGTTTACGGGAGAAGGTGATTGAGTGACATTTGGCAATATTTATTTCGAGGCAGTTATTTTGGCACCAAGCTGAAAAGCTGTCGAGATCCATTTGGAGAAGTGAGGAGTCGACAGAAGAGCGGATCGTCTTGAAGAGTTTAGTGACAACCGCGTATAGAGAGATGGAAGAGTGCTTGATACTGGAGTCTATATCAATAATAGTAAGAATGAATAGGAAGGGTCCAAGATGACTGCCCTAGGGAACCCCTGGCGTAGGAAGAAACGGATTGGAGAGGGTGGATCTAAATCTGACACGGTAGATTCGATCGTTCAGACAGGAAGAAATCCACTTAAGTGGGGTTCGAAGCCAAGGGAGGATAGCTTAAAGAGGATGAGGTTGTGTGAAATTTGGTCGAAGGCCTTTCTGAAATCGGTTGTGATTACGTGATAGATTGGTGGTGGCCGACCTACCCGTGAAGAAACCGTGCTGGTTGGGTGAGATGATGGATTTGCAGCGAAAACATAACGATTTGTAAAGAATGCCGTCGAACAGATTTGGAATATGTGACCGCTTGGCAATGGGACTGTAGTTATTAATATTCTTTTATGGCCGCTTCTTATGTATTGGGGTGAAAAAGAGGATTTCCAAATATTTGTAGGGTAGGCGTCATGTTTACGTTTATAATTAATAAAGTAGAAAAAAGATTGTTTTGTGTTTTTGAGAGATAATTGTACTAAAGAGAGTTGTAAAGCTCGGTCAGTTTATAAAAGGAAATGAGATAGTTGGAGTAGTTCAGGAAGGAACGTGTTTTTAGGAAAGTGTTCCACAAATTATTCCTCTTGTTCCGTAGAGTACGGAGTTTACGGTTGTACCATGGAGGTGATGATATCGATGTCCTATGTCGAGAATAAGGGACATATAGGGAAATGGCATTGTATATTTTCTTATAGAAAACGGCATTAGCTTCTTCTACCTCTAGTTGATCAAAGCGAAATGTGATTCCACTAAGATGCTTATTTAATAGGCGAAAGTTAGCTTTGCGGGAGTTGTAGGAAAAGTTGACGTGGATTGATGAGGTTTGGGATAAGCTGCCATGATAGAGGGATACGAGAAACGGGGGTCGGTAATTGTTGATGGTGGAGAGAGCGTGAGGACTAAGGGCAACTGTGGAATTATGGGGGTCCGTTGTAAACGGTCAAGTTGCCTCTTCATATGATTTGGCACATTGCTTATTTGACGGAGGCTTGAGTCGGTGAGACCGTCTATAAAGAGACATTCCTTGGTACTAGTAGGGTTTGTGGTGTAAAAGGATTGATCGTCTGACAACATCCATTGGGGGAGGTTGAAATCGCCAATAACAACGATATCATCAAGGGAAGTACTTAACTCGGCTAGGTGATCAACCGCTGCTATTGCCAGTTCGTATGACACGATAGGTTGCGAAGGAAGTATCGGGTTTTCCAATAGGGACTTGACAACTTTGAATTTAATTTTTTCACTAATCATCGAACTGTCACGGTCAATTTATTATTGGTTGAGTACACGAACGAAGAACATCTGCAAATTATAAAAATTTACTACCGAAATTTGGAGTCGGTGACCGCAACTTTAAGAGCGTTAACTCCAATTTTCGGTCGTAATTATCGCCCCAGTAGACAGGCAACAACAAGTTTAGTGCAAAAATTTGAGCCTACATATTCGTTGTGTGATGTTGCCGTTCCAGTGAGACAACGTGTTGGTCGAAGTGTCGAAAATATCGCTGCCGTTCAGGCGTCCGTAGCAAACGATCCAAATCAGTCAATTCCACGGCATTCTCAAAAATTGCGCATCGCCCAGACCACTTTATGGTGAATTTTGCGTAAGGATCTTGGTTTACACCCATACAAGATCAAGCTGACTCAAGAATTGAAGCCGATGGACCATTTGAAGCGACGTACGTTCTCCGATTGGGCTCTGGAAAAGATGCGCCAAGATGATGAAATTCATCGCAAAATCATCTTCAACGACGAAGCTCAATGAGTTGGTCAATAAGCAAAACATGCGTTATTGGTCGGGTGAAAATCCACATGTACTTCATGAATCACCACTTCATCCACAAAAAATAACTGTTTGCATGCCGGCGGCGTCATTGGACCATATCTTTTCGACGACGATAACGATCGTCACGTTACTGTGAATGGCCATCGTTATCGCGCAATGATTACCGATTATTTTTGGCCCGAATTGGAAGATATGGACTTGGGCGACATGTGGTTTCAACAGGATGGTGCCACGAGCCACACAACACACGATAAAATCGATTTATTGAAGAGTAAGTTTGATGAGCGTGTGGGGAGGAAGTGTATTGTGCCAGGCATTGGCACTCGGTTCACCTTCCTCCTCCATCATAAAACTTTCGCCACTGAAACACCGAACGAAAACTGCACGTCACCGGCGGGAAGGAAAACACATTAATAATCAACACCCAGGAACCATTGCCGGAAAATTAAAGACACTGATTTCATTTTTGTTTAGTTTTATTCTCTCAATAAAAACCACTACTTTTGTTAACACTACTGGCTTTGATGCAAATTAATATTAACACTAATTTATATAATGTACTTCTTTTGGTCCAGTCAACAAAACGTAATTTTTGACAAAATCCTCCGGAATCGACAAACCACGGCTCAACTTAAATGATGATGAATAAAATTCACTACGCCAATGACTCCGTACCGGGGAGCGGGAGCGGCACGACCGTGGTGGTCGGCGGATGTAATTGGACTCAGTGATAAACGGCTCGTGCAAAGCCAACTCGCTAATGGGGTGAGTTTCCCCGAGAGAGAAAGTGTTCCTCTCCACTAAGGATACGTTTTACCTACCACAAGAGAGACGTAAAGTCTCTTTTTGTGGAATAAAAAACCAGATCTCGTAATGGAGTTCATGGTAGTATGTATGCATGGGTGATCGTGAGGATAACGAAGCAGAGAGGCGGTAAGGACAAAGGGACCGCGAATATCGTTGGTAGTACAGATGTATGTGTGTACGTGGCTTCTTTCATGGAACCTGAAACGACGAAAAGGGCATAGGGCGTATCCATGAGATGTGAGTTGGGTAAAGCAAACAAACCGAATCTCCTTGGATGCTAATGGATTTTGTTTGCTCATGCCGCTGCTGATGAGAAGCAGGTCCCGAAATATGAGAAGACAAAGGGAACGCTTAGGTCTTTGTCTCAGATGCGCATTGCAGCTAAATAAATATGCGGCAATGTAATGTGGAAATGCGGTAATTGGTTTTAGCTTGATTACCGGGAAATGGTGTTTATAGCATCGCTGGTAAGGATAGGTATTCAATTCCTATTTGCATTTGCCTGTGCTGTAGGATTCAATTGATGCCTTAAGACGCGAGATGCGTATATTTGTTTTGGTCCTTTGGGTGTAAGTCGCCAGCCAATGTGTATGTATGGTGATTTATTATACACTTGGTGAGGACGGGAAATAGGCGACGCAATGTTTATGATCCCTGTTGTGATGGTTACACTGTATATAAACCAAATCATTTTGTTTTCAGGAATTCGTATAGGGGGATTTGCTTGGCACCGAAGGTGCCGAATAGAATTTGGGATTCCTGATAAGTTAGGAAAGAATTCTTACAGGGAATTTGTATGCGAAGAGATGCATGAAAGGTAAGGATTCTTTAACAGGGACTTTTAGATTATAAATTTGATCTATTTGATGCGTGAAGCATTTACAGGTGCATAATGCGAGTGCATTAGCAAAAACTTATGCAGATTGGGATGAAGTTATGGGGGTTTTCAGGTAAGTGTGCCGTGGGGATTGGCGGAACCGCCACAAGCGTGTTGTCTCAAGAAATGGGCCAGTCGGTTGGCCGCCTCGTTCGTGCGATTTAACGCGTCTAGACTATTTTCTTTGGGCTGCGTCAAGTCATTGGTCTGTGGGGGTCCTCTACATCACACGGAGAACCAACCCACAAACCTAACCTGCAAACATGCAAAAATCTAATCCGCAATAGTATCCGCAATAATTTAATCTACCATTAAACACTTTCCAAACTCCCAACAGAATATAATTCAACAGAATATATTCTAATCATCCCGGCATTCATTTCCCCAAAATTGCGTCAGTCAATTATCCATATTTCCTCAACGCAACCAAGCAATCCACATTTCCCCGAAATTTGTATGCCATAACAAACGCATATCCAAATCCTCAACGGAACATTAGCATGTATACCAAGCCGCACACATTTCCCCGAAGTTCATATGCCTTAACAAAGCGTATATCCAAATCCTCAACGGAACATTAACAGCCAACCAAGCGGCATACATTTCCCCGAAATGACTTCGGTTAACACCACTATCTAAACGATATTCCTTGCTTGCACCCAAGCAATTTCAATTCCTGGTATACACAACCAACGAATCCAACTTAGCTTATACGGCAAGGATTCGCTGGAACTAAACTCATATGCATAGGCATAGCAACTCTTCCCCTAGATTCTTAGGAAGTGGCAATGAGTTTACGACGCCACTACCACAACGCAATGGATTTTCAATTTCATGAGTCAGTCGCAATTTATCCGCTGTGGCGTCCAGAGCCAAAAAGTCGCAATCTATCCACCGTGGCGTCCGCAACAAGGAGTCGCAATCCAACTACCATAGAGTGCACACAGTCGCGCGTTGCCTTTTACCAAACTCGAGTCGATCGAGAGTCCGCGTTCGTTCTGAATCCTCGAGCTGTGTAGATATACAATCGGAGGGTCGGTTCTCACCGTTGGTTTAAACCGATTTTGAGTAATAAAAAGAAATTGACTAAGTGAAAAGTGTCACGCACTGAAGCAAAATAACTAACCATTTGAATTATCCATTAAGTGCTTCTAGTATCTAAAGTGTGGAGAGAACAAGATCTTATGACATAGCCAAGTGGTGGTAATTAAGTAGATTCGAGTTGACAAGGTTGCCATCTTTATGATTAAGTGCGCGAAAGACGAACGCATTCCGCGTGAATTAATTGTATCAAGTTAAGCAGAACTGTGCGGGAGCAGAATCAAGAACACATTAAAGGGAACGTCAACAAATAAAACAAGTGTTTTCATTTCCCTTGACACTACGAATTTCCAACGACGGTTGCGACGAACTTGTAAGTAGGGCGGTAGTGAACTAGTGCCATACGTTGGCGTCCAGAAAACCACCCCCCACAGGTCTATGCCAACAAACCGACGACGTTGACCTCAGAGCCAACATTGAACGCGATATAGCGGCGCGTTTCGCCCGAAATGTGTGGCCGAGTCATCGAAAATTGCGTCCAACGAATCGACCGCTGCAAACGTGCCCATGGTGACCATATGAACGTAGTCGACTTCCATTCATAAATAATTTAATTGTACTTCAAGCCGATAATAAAGTTTTTGAAATATCTCAGATGGTTTGCGTTTCATTTAAAAAAAAAAGTTGTCAAGTCCCTATTGGAAAACCCGATATATAGAAACATATAATGTATAACAACTTTGGGTGTTGGTCTATTTTTATTGCGACATAGTCAAGATTGGGAGGAGAAGCGATGGTAATAAGAGATGAGACCAGCTTATTTTGGATGGCAAGCAGACTCCAAACTCCAATAGGATTTTACAAACTATTATAGTATTATATTACGAGGGTTGCCTTTTATATTTCGGGATTAGGGAACAAAAACAAATATTGATCATCTAAAATCACTTTATTGTTTTTCAAAATATTCCCCATGAAGATCTATACACTTTTGCATGCGTTTGAACCAATTGTCAAAGCACTTTTGCCACTCTGATTGAGGTATCTCCAACACATGCATTCTGAATGCAGCAACCGCTTCTTCAGGTGTCGAAAAACGTTGGCCTCTCAGTTTGTTTTTTACGTACGGGAATAAAAAGAAGTCATTCGGTGCCAAGTCAGGACTATACGGCGGATGACCCATCAAATCGATGTTTTGGGTGGTCAAAAATGCAGTTGTCGCAGCCGATGTGTGAGAGCTCGCATTGTCGTGGTGAAGAGTGATCCATCTTCGGCGGTTGGTTTTCCTGATTTCTTGGAAGACAACTGGCAAACAAATGGTTGTGTACCACTCAGAATTGATTGTTCTGCGTTGTTCTAGTGGTGCGGTTGCGACATGTCCAGTCTTTCCGAAAAAAAGGCGACCATTTGCTTGGAAGTGCTTCGTGCGCGAACAACTTTTGTTGGATTTGGCTCATCTTGAAACACCCAGACAGTCGACTGCTGTTTACTTTCGGGCTCATACGCGTAAATCCACGATTTATCACCTGTCACGATGTCATAGACGTGTTTCGAAGCACCGCGACCGTATTTTTTGAACATTTCTTTCGACCAATTCACACGAGCTTTTTTTTGGGGGATTGGAAAATTGTGTGGGATCCAACGCGAACAAATTTTTTTGACAGTCAAATGGATATGCAATATTGAATGTATGCTGGTCCCATTAACGCCTAAGGTTGTCTCAATCTCACGATAGGTCACATGACGATCTTCCAATATCAGTTCGCGCACAGCATCAATGGTTTTCGGAACAACAACTGATTTTGGACGACCTTCACGAAATTCATCTTGGAGTGAACTACGACCACGATTGAATTCACCATACCATCGATAAACACTGCTCCTTGATGGAGCTTCATCGCCAAAAATTGAATTACGTTCATCCATGCACTGTTGCTGAGTTAATCCACGCCGAAAATTGTAAAAAATAATCGCACGAAAATGTTGACGATTTAATTCCATTTTTGGGCCGAGATGAATCTTCTAAGTTACTGTAAACAACACAAATAGCGCTCGTATGTCAAAACGTTCTGAGTGCGTATAACCTCAAAAATGTCCAACTTTACGACAGAGTTGTCAATTGCCGGATTGCAACGCTAGGGTTGCCAAATCCCGAAACATAAGAGGCCACCCTCGTATAAAGCCACTTTTATATAATTGCAATTCACCCTTCTATTGCGTGAAAAGCTTTTCCGAAATATACGATATCTACTTTTTATTACTTCATAGTGGTTTACCTGCTTAGGTGAATTCAGCGGATGCATGCTTTCTCTTAAGTACTACATTCTTCTCCAAAATTCATTAGTTAGTATGTATCCACCAGGTTATGAATAAAATTTGGATCGACAAAAGTCACTTTTATATGGACGTATATACAGATGGAATCATTCTTCAATCGAACTGCATATGAAGGCTTGGTCTGGTCAAGTATCCTCCTACTATGTCAACTTTTAGCCATTCCAAACCGCAGTGTTTTATACTTCTTTAGTCTGTGACTACCCTCCAGGCATAACCCGTACTAATTATAAAGGGCATTATAAAACTCCTTTTTGTGCTTGCTAATTAGAAAAACAACCAGAAAAAAGACGACAAAAACCCTTTGAAATTACACAATACCGTCGTATCCTCGGGATATTCCAATCAATCACCACATCGTTAAACATCTCGGTGGGCTACTGCACAAAAAGAAAAAAAAACGTATGTGATGAAGCACCTTATAAACAATTTCCCGCCAATGACGCCGACTTTTTGCTGATGCCCAATCAATTCCCAGAACACCCGTAAAAACAAATAAAATTTCTATAATGCTACTCTCTAACGAACCTCCTTCACCCCGGCTTCAGCGTTTGCCGACAACGTTAACGCATCCGCTCAACGATCTACCTACTTAAGAAGATGAAATGATGAGTATGTGCCAAGGAGGGCACCCAAACAGCATTCAAACTTATTACTTGGAAACAAATTATGGCGATCGATTAAGAAAATTTAGTCTGTACAAAGCACGGATAAATATCAACGCGATGCAGGCATATCATTCCGGGATGTTGAAGTTGTTATTGTTGTTGACGTGAACCTATCACAGCCATACCACTGCGAAGCAGAAGATCCAACGTGTGTAATGATACGTTCCAGCATCTTATCGATGCACAGTAAAAATGGTCCGCGAATTCGAAAGAAACCGCTCGAAGAGTAATAGGTCTCGAAAACGGAACAAAAATTTAATCTGTCTATAATCAGGATACTTCAATGCCTTATGGTTGTTGTTGTTGTTGGTGGTGCCCGTTTTCCTTTGGTTTGGAACATAAAAAGATGAAATCAAATGATCAAGAAGAGCCTGTTTGGTGGTACACAACAACAGCAACCAAACTACTACTCTAGCAGGAGTAACCGTCTTGCCTTTGTATGAAACAGGAGGTTGGAATGGACGCAGATCGTCTTACCAGAAATGACGAAGCGGCCTGTCATTATGATAATCGGAGCTTATTTGCCCTTGTGCAATGAATGAGCACTGAAATTGAGCCGGACCGATGGAGTGCAGAGATTTGTTGGGGAACAACATTAACAACGAAGGACATGTAAAAAGGCCAGGACAATTGTCCGGAGCTCTAAATTGAGAGATATGTCGTGTTTACTGTGCTGGCAGCCTGTTGTATCCTCTCGGTCATTTTAATAAAACGGGTCTTTACAATAAAAAGTAATAACAGCTCATTGTTTGTTCTTTAAACACGGAACCTAATCGCGATCAGCTAAGAAGAAGAATGATGAAATCATCTATGACAAGAGCTGGAGTTTTCTTTATTATTAGTTCTTTTATATAGTTCACTGAAAACCGAATTCATGAATATCGTCTGAAGTTAGGTGGAAACATAGAAGTTTATTTATTAATTTAGATACTCACCACGATTGCTTTCTCTTGATCTTTTGATGACGACACCATATAAGTTTGGTTTTTTGTACGCGAAACATAAGCGTAAAGAGAGATTAAGCTATCTTTAAATGTCAAACCACAGTGTGGGTGGAAGAAAAGGGAGAGAACACGGTAACGAAGTATCGATATGTATTGAATGCCTAAAGATTATAATTTCAAGAAATAACACACGCAGGTAGAGCATTGGGTAGTTGTGTGGTTCGACTGAAGAACGATTTTCAATGTTTACCTATGCATTTGAAATTAGCTTTTAACGTGAACTGGTTCTTACTCTCTGACTGATGGGTGTTACGTAAAATATTTGGAAAGGTATTTACCAAGTTCTTGGTAAAAGTTGCAGAAATAAAATAAGCAGGGTACGTCCTCCGGTGGTTTTCGTCGTGTTTTGAAAGACTCCGATCAAATTCACAGTTTTAGATGCGCATAACCATCTGACTAACTTAACATTGCTCCGTTATTCGAAAATGTATGTATGATCCTGTGGCGAACGTACAAATTCCCCACAGGAAAAAGTCCAGACCAACTTGAGGTAACGCACTTACCTGGACAACATCACGTCCACAGACGCCATCCCACAACCCAGGCAAGTGCCACCTCGGAGAGGCGGAAGTCAAGTACCTTGGCTACTGCATTAACGGCCAAGGAGTCCGCCCATTACAAGACAGGGTGGATGCATTAATGCAATTTCCTCGCCCCACGAACGTGCGAGAATTAAGGCGTTATTTGGGCATGCTTAACTTCTATCGCCCAACACTCCGAAACGCCGCACAGGTCCAGGCTCCTCTCAACGAATATCTAGTAGGAGCCAAACGCAACGATAAGCGACCAATTAAGTGGACCGAGTCAGCTGATCAAGCATTTCGCGCCTCAAAAGAACAGCTGGCGAATGCAACGTTACTTCGACATCCCGTCGAAGGAGCCCCATTGGCCTTACAGTGCGACGCGTCCGACACTGCAATTGGGGCCGTACTCGAACAAGAGTGCGACGGCAAATGGGAACCGCTAGGTTTCTTCTCGAAAAAGTTGAACCCAACCCAGCGACGATACAGTGCTTATGACAGGGAGTTACTAGCGATTTACAGCGCAATAAAGTACTTCCGGCACATGATTGAGGGACGTCAGTTGACGGTAAAAACCGACCACAAACCACTGACGTATGCCTTCCAAAAGAAAGCGGGAAGTTCAACCCCGCGACAAGAACGGCACCTGGATTTCATCGGGCAATTCACCACCCGAATCGAATATGTCCCAGGTGCAGACAATGTAATTGCAGACGCCTTTTCGCGTATCGATGCAATTAAACTCCGTGCGCAAATCGATGGTGCCGACTTGGCACAAGCACAAGAAGACGACCATCAACTCGAGTCACTACTGAAAGCGGAGACAGCACTAGTTTTGCGTAAACTCCCTTTCAACGACTCAAACGATGAAGTCTGGTGCGATGTTTCGACAGGGACAGCTCGACCCTACATCCCAGAAAATCTGCGAAAAAATGTGTACGAAACATTCCACAACCCAGCCCACCCAAGCGGACGCGCAACCATTGCCGCAGTCCGACGCAAATTTGTCTGGCCACATATGGCCAAAGACATAACAAAATGGGCACGAACTTGTTTGCAATGTCAGCGTTGCAAAGTCGATCGACACAATGTGCTCCACCCAGGACAGTTTAAGCTCCCCGAGGCACGATTTGCCCATGTTCACATCGACATTGTGGGACCGCTTACGCCGTCGAGAGGTTACCTGTACCTCCTGACGATGATCGATCGTTTCACTCGGTGGCCAGAAGCAGTGCCACTACGAACAGTGACCGCAGAGAATGTAGCCAAAGCATTCTATTCGACTTGGGTCACACGTTTCGGCGCCCCAGCTACCCTCACAGCCGATCGAGGACCACAGTTCGAGGCGGCGATTTTCAAGCAGCTGACCGATCTACTCGGCTGCCAGCAAAGCCACACAACAGCCTATCACCCACAGTCCAATGGGATGATCGAACGTTGGCATCGCTCTCTTAAAGCCTCACTGATGTGTCATGACGACAATCAATGGCTGGACGCACTACCAACAGTTCTTTTAGGCTTGCGCACAAGCATAAAAGAAGACCTGGGAGCCTCAGCAGCAGATCTGACGTACGGAACCAATCTGCGCCTCCCAGGAGAGTTCTTCGCCGATGGAGAACCACCGCTCGAACAGTTGCCAAATTTGGAAAACCTACGCAGACTCATGCGTAAGGTCAGGGCAACGCCGGTCGCCAGACACGGTTCCAAGAGGTTATTTGTTCACCCAGATATGGACAGCTGCACGCACGTCTTCATCAGGGTGGACAAAGTTAGGAAACCTCTAGAACCGCCCTACGAAGGGCCATACAAGGTGCTGGAGCGAATAAACGACCGAGTTTTATCCGTAGACATCGACGGAAAGCCGTACACCGTCAGTGTCGAGAGATTGAAGCCGTGCCACCTGGAACTACCGCCAGATACCGTGCCAGGAGAGGTACACCATCAACCGTTGGCGGCAGCCGAAACCCGCCCAGTGTACCACCCACCACACTCCCAGGAAACACCAGGCACGGTAAGAGTTGAGAATCAACCTAACCCTCGCGAAATGGTTGCTCGTGGGGCATCGGATATCCTGCACGGACCGATAACGCGGCAACGCGCTCGATATCTGCGCGCCCAAGAAGACGCCGCAAGGATTCTCAACTTACGGCAACCACTAACCGAAACCACCAACAACGAAAGCGCGACTAACACCCACAAGGAAACAACAAACGCGATTGCTTTCGCTCCTTTACCGCCTAAACACCGACCACGATGGAAAGGAGCACTCTCCGACCTTTAACAGCACCCTCCATACTCCTACCTTTTCCTTATCGTGACTACGTCACTGGGGGGGGGAGTCCTGTGGCGAACGTACAAATTCCCCACAGGAAAAAGTCCAGACCAACTTGAGGTAACGCACTTACCTGGACAACATCACGTCCACAGACGCCATCCCAAGCCCAGCGGGGGCCGCCAGTAACCCAACGTTGAGTCGACACCAGAAGGCAAGGAACTTAACGTCCCCAAAGCCTCTAATACCGAGCTAAACGCTCCAAACCTACGACCTGAAACAAGGAGAAACATTCATGCATCCTTCGACGTGTGCAATCGCAAGCTAAGTGAATGCCAGCACCACAAGTCGGCAACCCTGAACATCTGCACGAGATGCAGGGAATTACAATTAAAACAATTAACCGACCAACGGACGTGGTGCGGTTGATCTAAACATTAGATCACCCAAATATTCACCGCAAACAAAGGACCGCATTCCTTAGCCTCGTAAACACCCAGATGGCGCGAAAAACCAAGCACCACGTAACTCCAAACAATACTTTGTTTGGAGTTTTACGAAGGCCAGCTGCAATAAATAAATACGGCACAGCATTGCGCCGTTGCCACTGTCCGCCAAGCAGAAATGCATCAGCGGAATGTTTGTTTTTCACACCATGTGAAAAACTCTCTTGGATTTCAAATCCAATAGATACCAGCGGACTAGACGTCCAGGCGATCGGCAACACCAGATGGTCGACCTAACCAAGCAGCGTGGGAATAGAATCCACCGTCAACCACGACGGTGAAGCTTCCACATGTATGCGTGAGAATTTTTTCCTTACAGGAAATTGTGTCTGCACAACTGCAGATACAAAACACACAGATACTGGAAAAAGAGTATCCGATAGGTTGGAAGAGAGATTTGAATCGTCAAGAAGGACACAGAGATTTTGACCGTCAAACCACGCGGATCTCTAACGCAGAGATCACCGAACGAAGTAGAGAATCGAATTGTTCAAGAAGTCGAGTCGTCGCGTGCTTAAATTGCAAAATAATTAACTGATGTATTCACCACGATCGGTGCAAAAATAAGTTTTTTTTTGTGAATTAATAAACAGTCACCGTGTAAATAAGAAAAAAAACAGTTTTCGTGTTTTATTTGTGACGTTTCCGCTAGGTGTGTTCTTCCTGGTGTGCGTACAGTGTTCGGCGGAATACTTACGAGCGAATTAGAAAGAAACACGCCAAAATCCTTTCTGTTGTATTCCAGAATACTACCCTTTATTAAATTTAACACTGAATCTCCTTACACATCCTTAAAAACTTCCCTTAACATATATTTTATTCTCACTTAATACATACCATTCATAAACATTCACAATATTGCCAGTTACAGCAAATTTAATAACATGCCCCTTTTCATAACTTGCCCCTTTTCATAACTTGCCCCTTTTTATTTCAAAACAGAGCACTTTGATTTTCGTTCAAATTTTATTCAATTTAAAAGTCACAGAAACTAAAGGAATACTTTGAGAAAATTTGTTTTGTTCATATTATAATTTACAGTAAATTAGAACACAATGTTCCATAAGTAGAGAGAAATTCTAATTGTAAAACAGTTGAGTTGAAGCAGTTGAAGTGAATCAGTTAGTTGAGAAATACAGTCGAGGAAGTTAGTTGAAGTAGAAGAGTTTTGGATTAAGAATTTTGAGAAGAGTTTTAAAAGAAGAGTTTTGATTGCAGAGTTGTATTATAAATTAACTATAGTTTGAGTTGTGTAAATAAATATGAACACTAAAAATAAAACTAAACGCATTTATTAAAACCTCCACGCTCTTCCCTCGATAAAAAGAGGAAGCACGGCGTTGGAGATTCAACATTTCTGTTGGATCTACGGCCACAATGGACCTCATCTAACCGACCGATGTCCACCCAGAGCGCTTGTGCGCCTCACCAGCCCCTTTGATCGTTAGTATAATGAAATGCCTTTCGTTGTTTATCTATCTACTTTTTTTGCCATGTGCCAGTTTATTTGGTTTCATTTGGTTCTGTTGTACATCGTACGTCTCATAGTTGGGAATCGTGGCAGGTATCGGGGGTGCTTCTCTGAGGATGATGGAGGATCGTGTGAATGAGTTGTGCGTAGCTCCTTGCGGTCAGACCACCATGATTTGTATGTCGTATGGGGGTTGCATCATGGATCTGTGTATGTTCTGTTGGGTCTTCGCCTGTGTAACTAGTTCTCGGTGGCGATCCAATCGTCGAGTTGAGTTGAATTCTGTTTTGGTGAAGGGTGCGATTCGGTGTTAGTTTTGTGTGAAACTTGGACTTAGCTGTCAAAAGATATTGAGCGATTTTTGTGTTGTCACCAGAGGACAACATCAGCAACAACCACATGATGTGGTTGCTCCTTCATCGGCATCACTCACGTCATCATTTTAACAATGTACCATTAGTCAATTGTCAGGACCAATCTACCATCGATCGAGTTCTTCCCAGATTGGAGTCGTCTTCCCGAGCCGTGTGTAATTGGTAATGTTCCTGCAGCACACTGCAACTGTGCGCCATCTCTTCGTGTCGTCCATTATCTCCACGTGGACCCTAAGGTAAGCCAGATTATGATTAGCTAATTTCCTGAGGCATTTGACTGACGAGCGAAAGTTCGTCTTCTAGACCAATTCACAAAGAGAGTTACTTCTGCCAGAGTGTCATCGACGCATTCCCTTTCTTGTTACTCTTCGTCGCTTTCCTCAGTACTCGAAGATCCTCGACCCAAAATCGCTTCATACCTCTCGGTGTTCATTCCTCCCAATTACCGCTGGAAGTTTGCAATTTCAGTCGCACGGACTAAACCCTGTCATGTTGCTCAATCGGTGATGACGACCTACGCCAACAGTCAAACCTCGCGAGTGCCCTTCAAGGTCACGGAATCAGGTTCTCGACTGACTGCCTTCCGCTCTCGAACTCGGCGATATGACCATCAACAATGGTCCCTCGTTAAGTTGCTGGCAAGCACATAATTCGGAACACCGAGACTGTGGCTCAAACATGTTCGTATCAGCGACGCAGGGCTCTTTCACCGCTCTCCCTTCTACATAACAACCATTTCGAAAGAATATCCCTCGATGGATGCGTCTACTTTCTACTTTCGTCTACATCAACAATTATGTCCATTGGATAGTTTTCTCTCTTTTAATTAACAGTAAACTTGAAAGCGACGCCCTCGCTGACAGTATCGTATTTCGTACCGTAATCCTCTCGAGATTGGAGCAATATAGGAACCGAAGAGGTGGACTCGCATCTAGTATGGTTTCGGCCGAACAAGAAGTATAGCGTTGGCGAAGTAGTGGAGAAGGTGATCGAGCCCAGGATATGATTATGGCCGCGTACACATGAGGAAGTCTCAACTCACTGCTTAAACTGTGCGCTTGCTTCATTAATGCTTTGAAATACGGCTCTGAAGCATATTTCGATGCTCCTGACTACTATATTCTTAGCAACGGCTGAATGAATGAAGGAATGAATCAATGAATGAATGAATGAATGACTGAATGACGGAATGATTGAATGAATGAATCAATGAATGAATGAACGAATGAATGACTGAATGAAAGAATGAATGAGTGAAGTGAGGACAGGGCCCTCGTTTTATTCCGCTTAGTACAAGTGGTATAAACATATCAACTTATAAATAGACTAACGAACTAACTTAAAAACTATGGCATGACAGTTGGAGGTGGGGGATTAACATTGAAGTAACTTAAAAACTGGGGAATGGGGAACTAAACAAAGATCGATACAACAATAGTATAAGTGGTAGGACAGGAAAGGGCGAGGATAAGCCGGAGGCTAGGGTGTGAATATGGGTGCGGGAGAGTGTAGGCGATTCGAGGGCGGTGTTAGGAGGGGTAAGAGAGGAGACGACGTTTGAGAGCAGCAGAGGTAAGATTGAAGTCAAAGAAGGTGGCGTAAGAATTTGCCCACCACAGCATTCGCGAAATGGGTTCATTAGTGTCGTAAGAAGTGTGATGGGCGGGCAAATAGAAGAGACGAGGTTTTCGAAGGTTTCGCGGGTTAGTGTTAAATGTGATGGAGGTGACCAGGCTTGGGCAGTTGATTGTATCTGAGAGAAAACGCTGGCTGAAAGGGATGTCGGCATGAATTCTGCGCTCTTCAAGTGTGTTAAGGTTAATTAAGTGAAGTCGGTTTGTGTATGGGGGTAGAATCAGGGGATTTTCCCAATTCAATCCTTGGAGGGCAAAATCCAAAAAACGACGTTGCACGCTTTCGATCCTGCGAATATTGGACGAGCAGTGGGGAGACCAGACTGACTAGCATATTCAAGAAGGAGGCGGACAAAGGCTATATAGAGTGATCTGGAAACGTAGGGATTAGAGAAGTTTTTCGACCAGCGTTTCACAAAACCAAGGATAGAGTTGGCCCTGAGAATTTCACATCAAATGAATGATGAGCAAAGATTGCACCGAATTGAACATTGCAAAGACCTTAATGAACACATTCGAAATGACGAAAACATTTTAAAAGCTGTTGTAACTGGTGATGAAACATGGTGTTTTCAAAACGAACCAGAAACACAACGTCAGCTTGTTGAAGGTAATCCAAAAAAGGGACGATGAACGTCATATTCAACAGCATCCCAATCAAAAAGCACAAAACTCGTTTGGTGCACGAACGAGCAATTCAGTTCGGGGAGGTTATTTCGAATAAATAAACAAATGTTTTTAAAAATTAATTAACTATTAGTGTTTGTTTCAATACATTCCAGTTATAGTTTAGGACAGAGGTACAAGCTACTCCAACTGCATTTACGAGATTGCAATGCATGTAAAGACTAAGTCATGGTTATTCGAGTCCGAAGCCTCAGCCAATGGCAATAAAAATGGGACATATCTAGGACATATCACTTTATATCTGGACGAAAAGACCACGCGACGAAGTAGATTTTTACATGTATCAATGCCTGACTGAGCGAGGTGTAATAGCTGGATAAATTTAACAAGGAAGAAACACGACGGTTGAGATAAATAACGCTGCAGCTCGACTTCACGAGATTCTAGTTGAAAAACCGGATACCCATGTCCCATACACATCACTCTTCGTCTCATTCGGGAGCGTAAAAAGCTCTGCAGAATGAGATACCGTCACCGCTTTACGCTAAGGGAGCCATTATTGCATCCTGATAAAACAAAGAATCCAAAACAATCGTACCCGACAATTGGTAGACAAATTGAAGGGTATTCAGATGGACCAGAACATTTATAAAAATGTTAAAAAGATGTGGCACTTTTCGTATCACTGGGCCAATCATTCACGACAGTCTTGTTGTCAATAATGATGCCAATAAAGCAAACATTATCGGAGAGACCTTTGAAAATAATCACATGCTCACTCTCGAGGATGGCGACCCGAACACTAATGCAATAATTAGTTCAGAAGTTGACAATAAATTAGACAACTTTAACGAGCCAATAGTTATCTTTAACTCAGCTAACAGTGCATACTTCGACGGCACACGTGACAATAATCACGGTTTCGTCACACCAAATACCCGACAGAACCTAGTTAAATCTCTAAACCCCAAGAAGTCACCCGGTATCGACAACATGTCGTACCACACGTTGCAAAGGCTTTCTGCTTTATTCTTTATAAAGCTCTCCATTCTGCTCAACCATGCCTACAACATGGGGTACTTTCCGCAAGCTTGGAAGCATGCTGTTGTCTGCCCAATAGCAAAAGCTGGGAAACCAAATTATCCCCCTCAAGCTTTCGTCCTATTTCGCTCCTCACCTGCATCAGCAAACAGTTCATTTCATATACGAGAAGTTAAATAAGTTTATCAATGCCAGGAACCTAATACCTGATTTCCAATTTGGATTTAGAAGAGCGCACAGCACCACTATGGCTCTCAAATTATTTCAAAACCACGTCTGCGTGGGCCTATTTAATAAGGAACCCACCATTGTGGTGAGCCTGGACATACCGAAAAGGCTGAAAAGGCTTTTGACACGTGACGTGGATCGAAGGTGTCGTTTTTAAATGACTGAATACTGGCCTCAGTAGACTACGCTGTGTAGTATCATCTACCAGTTCGTTCTAAGCAGAACCTTATAAGTTCGAGTGAATGGAGAGCTTTTCCGAACTTTCAACGCCGCTGCAGGCGTACCACGGGGCTCCACTCTAGGCCCCATCTTATTTACTACACCTCCGATATTCCTCGCCATGTGGATGGGAGAGTAAACCAGACATGCTATATGGATGATGTCCTAGTATACACATCATCCAAAATCCCTAAACTCGCAACAAATCGATTCAACCGTCACCTGGACGAACTGTATCAGTATTACAGTCGATGGAAAAGCCGACTTAACCCAGCCAAAGCAGTAGCTCTCATTCTGAGTAGCAAACACTCCCAATCTACTTCGCGATATTCACAGAATATTCGAATACAAATAGGAAGTACTACGATTAGACCACAGGACAGGATGAAATATCTTGGGGTCATCTATACCCCAAAAGTGAATTTCACCAAACATGTGACCTACATTCTTCAAAGGGGCCTCGGTCGGTCTAAGCAACTGCACAACATTTTGAAGTGGAACTGTGGCGGTTCTTTAAAGCCTTCCTAAAGAATCATCCATTTCTTTAGAACAACCTACCTTTCCCTCAGTCCATAAACCACTATACTTACCTGCATTCGAGCAGTGTAAGCTTTCTTTCAAATAACTTTCACCTGAAAGTTAAACCTCATCAAGGCATGCATCACATTGAATTATTATATGAACCGTACCATATCTCCATCGTCTCGGCTTGTCAGCAATTATAATAGTTAAATAATCGCTGGTGGCGCAAGGCTAATAACTTTGCCCGGAATAACGAATTATTATGGACAATTTAACAAGTCTCGGATAAGGACCGGATACCAGTGGAGAGGTTTGCTAAATAAGGTCAAGACCGGATCCCGGTTGTAGTGCCAATGATGATGAAATACTCGCTGGCCAGCGTAATTGTTGACACTGTTGTAGCCGATGGGTTTTGCTACGGTTCATAACCATTTATTGCGCCAGTCCCGAGGTTTGCCACACTTGCGACCAATTTCCTTTATCGGTTATCTACCAATCATACCCCAGATCATGCCTAACGATGCTCCAGCCTGTGAAACAAACAAACATACAGTAGCATCACTGTGTTTATCCTATTAATCGACCGCTGGTCCATGGCCACCCTGGGCGAGATGTACGCTTGCACATCTGCAAGGCTAATTCCTCGCCATTATACTCATGTACCGGCACCGTCTTGTAAACAATACCCAAATTTGCGGCTGACCTATCGTCACCAGAATGTATAGCCTACAACGGCATTATCATGAACGCCTGAGTAAACACGATGTGCATATCATCGTGACCTTTGAAATAGCGTTTTTGTGTATCTTAAAGCAAAAACCTATTTCGTTCTCAGGCGCAGGTCATCAAAGATTTATGGCCGTCGTAATAGCGTTTCTGTTTATTTAAGCTCTCACCTATACGAAGGTGTCTCCATTACCCCTATCGACGAGTACTTGCTACAATTGGCATACAAGTACCTCGAAAGCATTCAGAACAGCGAGAACCTACTTGTACGGGAGTCTTGCGTTCTTGACCCTTCTCTCTCCCGATCTCTTCGGATCAGACTACCACAATTTCTTCTTCAGTACAAAACTGAAGAAAGCACCCTTCCCAACAACATTCCCCTCTATAATAGAGAATTCCTGGACCCCTGGACTGTTAACATACCACACACACACACGCACGCACAGTACAAGACGACACAAACATACACACACACCGATCCAAGCGCAGATCATCAGACGCCAAAGACGTGATCTGCGTTTACTACCTCACTCAAGTCCTGCCGGTCTTGTACGATTTCTTTCCCACCATCCCTCCATCCAAGTAGTTAGAGATCATCT
Organism: Microdon myrmicae; assembly: GCA_963931805.1. Classification (NCBI taxonomy): domain Eukaryota; kingdom Metazoa; phylum Arthropoda; class Insecta; order Diptera; family Syrphidae; genus Microdon; species Microdon myrmicae. The sequence goes on from OZ007499.1 coordinate 118,556,742, forward strand.
GAAGTAACCCTGTCCACACTATCCTTAGATACCCCCCGCCACCCTTTTTTTTTCTTTTTCAGATATCTCGAGACCGAGCACAACATCCTCACGGGTGTGGGTGATTCTGGTTATCGCAAGATGACCAGAAGCCAGTGACAAGATAAAGGACACATCTGTCCTTGTCTCGCCAAAGTCGGCCTCTCACCACCCATTTTTTTTGGGTGTAGTCTATAGGCACTGCCGGAGTGGGAATAAAGTAAATCCGGCATTCAAGTGGACGGCTTCTAGAAAAAGATTAGTACCTCCGAGTTGCAAGCTAAAAAAATGACCTTTTACATCCGATAAGTATTTACACACGGAAGGTTATTTCAAACAGTTCCTTTTAGGGCTGTTAGTGTTAATTGCTTAATTGTCAGACATTTTCAACTAACAGTAACATCGCCCAATCGGACACTGATATAGCTAACTGTCTCGCTGAACACTTCTGTAAAACTCATAAACAAAACGATTCCCTCTCAGTCACTAATTTCCACGACACCGTGAATGAATTCATCTCACTCACACTGGAGCCATCCTTCCCACCATTCATTACTGAATTCAACGAAACCAATAAAGCGTCACATCCCATGGGAACCGACACATTCCTAAGCTTTACAGAATTATCTGAATTGATTACTTCGCGTAACAATAAAAAATCTACAGGCTTGGATAGAATCCCTAACCTTCTATTTAAAAGACTTCACCCGGAGAACTTACTCCCCATTCTCGTTCTTCTCAACCACATAATAAACGCTTCACATTTCCCAAAATGTTGGAAAACAGCAGTGATAGTCCCTATTAGTAAATCCGGTTCTTCCAACAACCCGACTAACTTCCACCCCATATCACAGCTAAATTCGCTTAGTAAGGTTTTGGAATGTAAGATATACAAAAATCTTCTCCCATTTGCTACAGACAACTCCCTTACCCCGAATTCTAAATTTGTCTTTCGTCCACAACACTCAACTTGTCATGCTCTGCTAAAACTGACACATGATGTGACAATGAATCTTCAAAACCAATCCCCAACAGTATGCGTCTCTCTCGACATAGCAAAAGCATTCGATTGCGTTTGGATTGCAGGACTGATATACTATAAAACTTCTCGCTTCCTACCTTTCTGATAGAAAGTTCATGGTGAAAATAAATTCAACTCTCTCGACACCATACAGTATAACCGCGGGTGTTCCTCAAGGTTCCATTCTCGGACCATTATTATACCTCCTTTATACTTCAGACACCCCGCAGCCACTGTCACCTAATACAGTAATGCCGATGACACTTTAATTTATTCAAGCAACAAGTTTGTCAAGGAGGCAAGAAACTGTATTAGCAGCTATCTCCCGAATCTCTCAGCATATTTTACTAAGTGGAAAATCCGACTCAACCCAGTCAAAACTCAACTCATAGTGTTTAAAGGCAGATATGCGAATTGTACTAACAACACCATACGCTGCCATAACAAAATCAGAATCAAGTTAAATAACAATATAATTAAACCCTCCAAAACCTTAAAGTACCTGGGAATAACCTTCACCAACAATCTGTCCTTCTCCGCCCACACCAAAAACTCGATTCGCAAAGCCGCACTTCAACTTAATCTCTGCAGAAAAGTGATGTACAAGCCGAATGGTTTCTCTCCCAAAGTTAAATCACTTATCTACAAACAGATAATCAGACCCTCTCTCACATATGCATGCCCGATATGGTACCATATCAAACCCGCCCAAATGCAGAAGCTACGCATCTTCGAAAGGAAATGCTTCAGACTTATCACTGGCCTCAACCGACATCCCAACTCCCACAAATATTACAACAGTAGTTCGCTCTACTATGCCGCTAATATTGAACGTATAGATCGGCGCTTCCTCGAGCTGTCCATCAAATTTATCGAAAATCTTCCCAACAATCCCAACCCGATAATAAATGCGCTCACATCGACTCCGTCAGATAACCGAACTGCCTACCGGAACTGTCTCCACATCAGAACGTTCTTCACCTCTGGCAGGTTGGTTAATAACTCTAATGAGATTGTATACCACAATACAGAGCTTTCACCTCACCAATTTAAATATAGTAATATTCAACCCTTCTCCAATATTTTGCGTTTCAACGAACAAACGGAAAGTAGTTCCCCGACCCACATCCCTGACTGACAATATCCTCACTAACCCATAACCTACCTATTGATCACTATGCTTCCCCCTTCCACACCACACTAACTTATTTCAATAATAATTAGGTAACTAGACTAAGTTAAGATAAGTTAAGTTAAGTTAAGTTAAGTTAAGTTAAGTTAAGTTAAGTTAAGTTAAACAATTTAGCATAGGTTAAGTAAATAACTATATCCTGGTTTTCTGACCTTTTCCAGGAAGCTCTACCCACTAAAATCTTAATCCATAACCAATATATAACTTTTATCATATTGTTTGAAAAATGTACTAGTAAGTATATGTAAACAATTATAGCTAAAGTATCATAAGTTATCTGTATTGCTTATTGTAAAAATTATTGATGGTCAATAAATAGAAGAAATGTAAAAAACAAAAAAAAAAGACATTTTCGTAGGTACGCTGATCTCTTCGAGCAACTGAAAAACTCACGATACCCAGCTTCGGTTAATGTTTCTTCCTCCAAATTTATAACAGAAATTATAAACATTTTTAACTATGTAAATGTAAATGTAATATAAACCCCGCAACTGTGATTCCATGTTTTAATACAAATGAATTGCGATTGAATTTAGGTTTTCACATGTTTTACACGCATCTTAGGCATTAAATGCCATGTTCATGTGTTGTCATATGAAAACAGTTTTTGTTAATTAGTTCACATTCTCTCTGCGATCGTCGAAGTGTGTAGACGCGTCCTACTACTGCTTGTCAAAAACAAAAGGGAAAAGAAAAATTAAAAGAAAACACGTGTGCGCGTGCAGACATAAATGTGTGACCGTCATTAGGAACGGTCTGTGGCCGAACAATAGTGTATCCTGTATAGCATTAAGTGGAAAATTTTGAGAAATTTCTGCGCGACATTTTAAAATTTAAGTAAAATTGGTAAACCAAAACATAAAATCAGCGACCGCATCCGGAGTTTGCGTTCGCAGATGTTGGTCAGCGGGCCCACTACTGCCGAGCTACCTAAAAAACGAAAGAAAAAAACTACTCACAGTCCTCTGAACGCACCAAAGAAAGTAGCTAAAATGGCTACTCAACTAACAACCGAATACCACAAAAAATACGATGACGGGATGGAAACAATAAGGATACTAACAGCCCAAATGGAACAACTACAAGAAATAATTCGCTCTCTTCAAGCGCAAACCAAAACCAATGTCGACGTCCCCATGAAGGAAGTTCCTCCCCAACCCATCTCATTAACATTCAACAATAACCCATCATCATCGAATACCTCGCCACTGCCCCAAGATACCCACAAACCAGAAGACCACTGGCAAACAGTTGGACAGAAATCTGCAAATAAGGTGAGACCACCCCCAATTTATATTAAAAATCCTAATAGTACCAAAGAAGTCATCAAGACGCTTGAGAATGCCCTTGGACACAGAAATTTTACCACGGACTTAAAAGGATCTTCGATCTCTATCAAGACGATGACTCTAACGGATTACGACATGGCAATAAGAAAACTCTCAGAGAACAAACACGAGTTCTTCACATTCCAACATGCCCAGATAAAACCAAAAACATTCATCATAAGGCACATTGATCCAGCATGGACTACCGAGGAACTTACACTCGAAATCTTGAGGATATGCCCGTCAATGAAAATCCACAGATTGGACTACTTTCAAACCCCACACATGAGGGAGAATAATATTAGGAGCTTGCGAATCATACAGATCCCACCGAACGGTGATGTCACCCAACTTAACAATAAAATATTTGTTCACACACAAAATCACGATCGAGGAGCCACATAAACAGAGCATCCTCCATTGCAAAAGGTGTCAAGGATCAGGACACCTAGCAGTTGCGTGCCACCTAAGTGCACGATGCGGAAAATGTGCCGAACAGCATATACCAGGAGAGTGCAAAGTGAACCCGCCTGGCACAGAACCATCAATAATTCAGCAAACAAACGCCGATGGATCAACATCCACGAAAAAAATTACCTCAACTTGCTGTAACTGCGGAGGCCCACATCCAGCTAGTTTTTCACAATGCCCCGAAAAGCTACGGATTCTGGAGAGACGTTCGTTACATACGGTAATTAATACGGCCAAACCAGCTGCAACGAAACCCTTATCACCACAACCATCCCATCCCAGGGGGCCAGGAACATCATATGCAGAAATTACGAAAAGTTCCCGTAGCTGCCCGAAATCTCAACAACCCAACCCCAACGTTCTCAACCTGGATATCTTGGGATACATCAGGAGCCTGGAGACACTACTACCAACCTTAAAACACAGTTCCGAATTGGAAAAAAAGGTCAGATCTTAAATTTAATAACTTCCCACATCCTTACCCTTAACGTATAACTTAACCCTTATCTCCCTCAACTCAGAGTCCATTTATTCCCACACCCGTAGACAACACCTCCGACTGTTTGTTGAAAAGTTCTCCCCAGATATTCTTCTGCTTTCAGAAACTTGGCTGAAATCCACTTCTCGAGTCTACATACCTAATTACACATTTGTGTCCAACCCACGAACCTCTGGCCCTCATGGAGGTACGGGAATCCTAATACATAAAAAATTCCAATTTACTGAGATTAGATTTGCTAATATAACTAGTGTCGAATACACGGCTGTTAAACTTTTCTGCCGAAATAATAAAGTACTGGTCTTGTCCTCCATATACATTCACCCTTCTCGTGAACCAAACTTCCCTAGTGCAGACATCTCACAAATAATCCAACAGTCTCTGCCAGCACCTTTCATAATAGGAGGAGACTGGAGCGCACGACATACTGCATTTAATGACATCAAATGCAACAAATACGGCTGCCAACTCCTTGATCCCCTCCGACTTCATCCATATGTCTACGCAGACTGCCCGTTGCAACCTACTCGAATTTGCAACTCAACCAAGTCAACAATCGATTTCTTCCTAAAGTCTACAGATAGCTATTCATCTAATCCTCCCACAGTGTCCGTCACATTCCCTTCGGATCATGGCTCTGTCCACACCTCGGTTCAAATCCCCTCACTTGAACCACTCTACACTCTGAATCCTATTCTAAATTTCACCAAAACAAACTGGAAAAAAGTCAATAAGGATATTGCTGCTAGCTTTTCAAAATTGTCTTTACCGGAATCTTCTAACCTGGCCCCTACACAAATTGACCAAGCAGCGGCCCAAATAGAGCAAATACTGGGAAATGCTCTCTTCAGCCATACTCCCACTATCGTTCCTCATAATCACTTAGGAAAACCCCTACCCAACCTACTCACAAAATTATTACGTATAAAAAAACAACTCCAACGCAAATTGCACACTAGCTACTCACCTTTTATTAAACAACAGATCCAGCTATTGTCCTCCCTGATAAATGGACAACTAAAAGTTTTCACTAAGATCTACACATCCATCCTAAACAGTATCAAACCAAATCGCGATCTATTTAAAAACATAAACAGACTAACGGGTCGCAAACTCAAGCCTCGAACAGATTATCTTATTCACCCAACTAATAATAACATCGTCCAGTCGGGCACTGATATAGCAAACTGTCTCGATGAACATTTCTGCAAAGTCCATAAGCAAAACGATACCCTTCCAGTAACAAATTTCCACGATACCGTGAACGATTACATTCCACGCTCACTGGAGCCATCCCTCACACCATTTATTACTGAATTCACCGAAACCAATAAAGCATCACACCCCGTAGGAATCGATACATTCCTAAGCCTTGAAGAACTATCCGAAGTCATTACTTCACGTAACAATAAAAAATCGACTGGCCTAGATGGAATAAATAACCTCCTATTCAAAAGACTCCACCCAGCAACTTGCTCCCGATTCTTGTTCTTCTCAACCACATAATAAACGCTTCACATTTCCCTAAAAGTTGGAAAACAGAATTAGCAAATCTGGGCCCTCCAAGTACCCGGATAACTTCCGTCCGATATCGCAGCTAAACTCGCTTAGCAAGATTCCTGAATGTAAAATCTACAAAAATCTTCTCTCATTTGCCAGGGATAACTCCCTCATTCCGAACTCTCAATTTGGCTTCCGCTCACAACACTCCACTTGTCATGCTCTCTTAAAACTGACACATGATGTGACGACCCACCTCCAAAACCAATCCCCAACGGTATGTGTCTCTCTAAACATAGCTAAAGCATTCGACTGTGTCTGGATCGCAGGACTGTTATACAAACTTCATTCAATGTATGGATTAAACATCCACTCCACAAAACTTCTCGCTTCTTACCTCTCTGATAGAAAGTTCATGGTGAAAATAAACTCAACTCCCTCGACACCTTATAGCATAACCGCAGGAGTTCCTCAAGGATCCATCCTCGGCCCACTACTATACCTTCTTTATACATCAGACGCACCGCAGCCACTGTTACCCAATACAACAATGCTCAACTATGCCGACGACACCTTAATTTATTCAAGCAACAAGCTTGTCAAGAGGCAAGAAACTGTATTAACAGATATCTCCCAATCCTGTCAGCCTACTTTACCAAGTGGAGAATTCAACTAAATCCAACCAAAACTCAGCTCATAGCTTTTAAAGGCAGAAACGCGAGTTGTACAAACAACACTATTCGCTGCCATAATAAAATCAGAATTAAAATAAATAACAATATAATTAAACCCTCCAAAACCTTAAAGTATCTAGGTATAACCTTTACCAACAATCTGTCCTTCTCCGCCCACATTAAAAATACGATTCGTAAAGCCACAGAAAAGTCATGTACAAACCGAATGGTCTCTCTCCCAAAGTCAAATCACTTATCTACAAACAAATAATCAGACCCACTCTCACATATGCATGCCCGATATGGTACCATATCACACCCGCCCAAATGGAGAAGCTACGCATTTTCGAAAGGAAATGCTTCAGACTTATCACTGGCCTCAACCGACATCCTAACTCCCACAAATATTACAACAGTAGTTCGCTCTACTATGCCGCTAATATTGAACATATAGATCGACGCTTCCTCGAGCTGACCATCAAATTTATCGAAAATCTTCCCAACAATCCCAACCCGATAATAAATGCGCTCACATCGACTCCGTCAGACAACCGAACTGCCTACCCGAACTGTCTCCACATCAGAACGTTCTTCACCTCTGGCAGGTTGGTTAATAACTCTAATGAGATTGTATACCACAATACAGAGCTTTCACCTCACCAACTTAAATATAGTAATATTCAACCCTCCAATATTTTGCGTTTCAACGAACAAACGGAAAGTAGTTCCCCGAACCACATCCCTGACTGACAATATCCTCACTAACCCATAACCTACCTATTGATCACTATGCTTCCCCCTTCCACACCAAACTAACTTATTTCAATAATAATTAGGTAACTAGACTAAGTTAAGATAAGTTAAGTTAAGTTAAGTTAAGTTAAGTTAAGTTAAGTTAAGTTAAGTTAAGTTAAGTTAAGTTAAGTTAAGTTAAGTTAAGTTAAGTTAAGTTAAGTTAAGTTAAGTTAAGTTAAGTTAAGTTAAGTTAAGTTAAGTTAAGTTAAGTTAAGTTAAGTTAAGTTAAGTTAAGTTAAGTTAAGTTAAGTTAAGTTAAGTTAAGTTAAGTTAAGTTAAGTTAAGTTAAGTTAAGTTAAGTTAAGTTAAGTTAAGTTAAGTTAAGTTAAGTTAAGTTAAGTTAAGTTAAACAATTTAGCATAGGTTAAGTAAATAACTATATCCTGGTTTTCTGACCTTTTCCAGGAAGTTCTACCCACTAAAATCTTAATCCATAACCAATATATAACTTTTATCATATTGTTTGAAAAATGTACTAGTAAGTATATGTAAACAATTATAGCTAAAGTATCATAAGTTATCTGTATTGCTTATTGTAAAAATTATTGATGGTCAATAAATACAGAAATGTAAAAAAAAAAAGTCAGACATTTTCGGAGGTACGCGGATCTCTTCGAGCAACTGAAAAACTCACGATACCCAGCTTCGGTTAATGTTTCTTCCTCCAAATTTATAACAGAAATTATAAACATTTTTAACTATGTAAATGTAAATGTAATATAAACCCCGCAACTGTGATTCCATGTTTTAATACAAATGAATTGCGATTGAATTTAGGTTTTCACATGTTTTACACGCATCTTAGGCATTAAATGCCATGTTCATGTGTTGTCATATGAAAACAGTTTTTGTTAATTAGTTCACATTCTCTCTGCGATCGTCGAAGTGTGTAGACGCGTCCTACTACTGCTTGTGAAAAACAAAAGGGAAAAGAAAAATTAAAAGAAAACACGTGTGCGCGTGCAGACATAAATGTGTGACCGTCATTAGGAACGGTCTGTGGCCGAACAATAGTGTATCGTGTATAGCATTAAGTGGAAAATTTTGAGAAATTTCTGCGCGACATTTTAAAATTTAAGTAAAATTGGTAAACCAAAACATAAAATCAGCGACCGCATCCGGAGTTTGCGTTCGCAGATGCTGGTCAGCGGGCCCACTACTGCCGAGCTACCTAAAAAACGAAAGAAAAAAACTACTCACAGTCCTCTGAACGCACCAAAGAAAGTAGCTAAAATGGCTACTCAACTAACAACCGAATACCACAAAAAATACGATGACGCGATGGAAACAATAAGGATACTAACAGCCCAAATGGAACAACTACAAGAAATAATTCGCTCTCTTCAAGCGCAAACCAAAACCAATGTCGACGTCCCCATGAAGGAAGTTCCTCCCCAACCCATCTCATTAACATTCAACAATAACCCATCATCATCGAATACCTCGCCACTGCCCCAAGATACCCACAAATCAGAAGACCACTGGCAAACAGTTGGACAGAAATCTGCAAATAAGGTGAGACCACCCCCAATTTATATTAAAAATCCTAATAGTACCAAAGAAGTCATCAAGACGCTTGAGAATGCCCTTGGACACAGAAATTTTACCACGGACTTAAAAGGATCTTCGATCTCTATCAAGACGATGACTCTAACGGATTACGACATGGCAATAAGAAAACTCTCAGAGAACAAACACGAGTTCTTCACATTCCAACATGCCCAGATAAAACCAAAAACATTCATCATAAGGCACATTGATCCAGCATGGACTACCGAGGAACTTACACTCGAAATCTTGAGGATATGACCGTCAATGAAAATCCACAGATTGGACTACTTTCAAACCCCACACATGAGGGAGAATAATATTAGGAGCTTGCGAATCATACAGATCCCACCGAACGGTGATGTCACCCAACTTAACAATAAAATATTTGTTCACACACAAAATCACGATCGAGGAGCCACATAAACAGAGCATCCTCCATTGCAAAAGGTGTCAAGGATCAGGACACCTAGCAGTTGCGTGCCACCTAAGTGCACGATGCGGAAAATGTGCCGAACAGCATATACCAGGAGAGTGCAAAGTGAACCCGCCTGGCACAGAACCATCAATAATTCAGCAAACCAACGCCGATGGATCAACATCCACGAAAAAAATTACCTCAACTTGCTGTAACTGCGGAGGCCCACATCCAGCTAGTTTTTCACAATGCCCCGAAAAGCTACGGATTCTGGAGAGACGTTCGTTACATACGGTAATTAATACGGCCAAACCAGCTGCAACGAAACCCTTATCACCACAACCATCCCATCCCAGGGGGTCAGGAACATCATATGCAGAAATTACGAAAAGTTCCCGTAGCTGCCCGAAATCTCAACAACCCAACCCCAACGTTCTCAACCTGGATATCTTGGGATACATCGGGAGCCTGGAGACACTACTACCAACCTTAAAACACAGTTCCGAGTTGGAAAAAAAGGTCAGATCTTAAATTTAATAACTTCCCACATCCTTACCCTTAACGTATAACTTAACCCTTATCTCCCTCAACTCAGAGTCCATTTATTCCCACACCCGTAGACAACACCTCCGACTGTTTGTTGAAAAGTTCTTCCCAGATATTCTTCTGCTTTCAGAAACTTGGCTGAAATCCACTTCTCGAGTCTACATACCTAATTACACATTTGTGTCCAACCCACGAACCTCTGGCCCTCATGGAGGTACGGGAATCCTAATACATAAAAAATTCCAATTTACTGAGATTAGATTTGCTAATATAACTAGTGTCGAATACACGGCTGTTAAACTTTTCTGCCGAAATAATAAAGTACTGGTCTTGTCCTCCATATACATTCACCCTTCTCGTGAACCAAACTTCCCTAGTGCAGACATCTCACAAATAATCCAACAGTCTCTGCCAGCACCTTTCATAATAGGAGGAGACTGGAGCGCACGACATACTGCATTTAATGACATCAAATGCAACAAATACGGCTGCCAACTCCTTGATCCCCTCCGACTTCATCCATATGTCTACGCAGACTGCCCGTTGCAACCTACTCGAATTTGCAACTCAACCAAGTCAACAATCGATTTCTTCCTAAAGTCTACAGATAGCTATTCATCTAATCCTCCCACAGTGTCCGTCACATTCCCTTCGGATCATGGCTCTGTCCACACCTCGGTTCAAATCCCCTCGCTTGAACCACTCTACACTCTGAATCCTATTCCAAATTTCACCAAAACAAACTGGAAAAAAGTCAATAAGGATATTGCTGCTAGCTTTTCAAAATTTTCTTTACCGGAATCTTCTAACCTGCCCCCTACACAAATTGACCAAGCAGCGGCCCAAATAGAGCAAATACTGGGAAATGCTCTCTTCAGCCATACTCCCACTATCGTTCCTCATAATCACTTAGGAAAACCCCTACCCAACCTACTCACAAAATTATTACGTATAAAAAAACAACTCCAACGAAAATTGCACACTAGCTACTCACCTTTTATTAAACAACAGATCCAGCTATTGTCCTCCCTGATAAATGGACAACTAAACGTTTTCACTAAGATCTACACATCCACCCTAAACAGTATCAAACCAAATCGCGATCTATTTAAAAACATAAACAGACTAACGGGTCGCAAACTCAAGCCTCGAACAGATTATCTTATTCACCCAACTAATAATAACATCGTCCAGTCGGACACTGATATAGCAAACTGTCTCGATGAACATTTCTGCAAAGTCCATAAGCAAAACGATACCCTTCCAGTAACAAATTTCCACGATACCGTGAACGATTACATTCCACGCTCACTGGAGCCATCCCTCACACCATTTATTACTGAATTCACCGAAACCAATAAAGCATCACACCCCGTAGGAATCGATACATTCCTAAGCCTTGAAGAACTATCCGAAGTCATTACTTCACGTAACAATAAAAAATCGACTGGCCTAGGTGGAATCCCTAACCTCCTATTCAAAAGACTCCACCCAGGCAACTTGCTCCCGATTCTTGTTCTTCTCAACCACATAATAAACGCTTCACATTTCCCTAAAAGTTGGAAAACAGAATTAGCAAATCTGGGCCCTCCAAGTACCCGGATAACTTCCGTCCGATATCGCAGCTAAACTCGCTTAGCAAGATTCCTGAATGTAAAATCTACAAAAATCTTCTCTCATTTGCCAGGGATAACTCCCTCATTCCGAACTCTCAATTTGGCTTCCGCTCACAACACTCCACTTGTCATGCTCTCTTAAAACTGACACATGATGTGACGACCCACCTCCAAAACCAATCCCCAACGGTATGTGTCTCCCTAAACATAGCTAAAGCATTCGACTGTGTCTGGATCGCAGGACTGTTATACAAGCTTCATTCAATGTATGGATTAAACATCCACTCCACAAAACTTCTCGCTTCTTACCTCTCTGATAGAAAGTTCATGGTGAAAATAAACTCAACTCCCTCGACACCTTATAGCATAACCGCAGGAGTTCCTCAAGGATCCATCCTCGGCCCACTACTATACCTTCTTTATACATCAGACGCACCGCAGCCACTGTTACCCAATACAACAATGCTCAACTATGCCGACGACACCTTAATTTATTCAAGCAACAAGCTTGTCAAGAGGCAAGAAACTGTATTAACAGATATCTCCCAATCCTGTCAGCCTACTTTACCAAGTGGAGAATTCAACTAAATCCAACCAAAACTCAGCTCATAGTTTTTAAAGGCAGAAACGCGAGTTGTACAAACAACACTATTCGCTGCCATAATAAAATCAGAATTAAAATAAATAACAATATAATTAAACCCTCCAAAACCTTAAAGTATCTAGGTATAACCTTTACCAACAATCTGTCCTTCTCCGCCCACATTAAAAATACGATTCGTAAAGCCACAGAAAAGTCATGTACAAACCGAATGGTCTCTCTCCCAAAGTCAAATCACTTATCTACAAACAAATAATCAGACCCACTCTCACATATGCATGCCCGATATGGTACCATATCACACCCGCCCAAATGGAGAAGCTACGCATTTTCGAAAGGAAATGCTTCAGACTTATCACTGGCCTCAACCGACATCCTAACTCCCACAAATATTACAACAGTAGTTCGCTCTACTATGCCGCTAATATTGAACGTATAGATCGACGCTTCCTCGAGCTGACCATCAAATTTATCGAAAATCTTCCCAACAATCCCAACCCGATAATAAATGCGCTCACATCGACTCCGTCAGACAACCGAACTGCCTACCCGAACTGTCTCCACATCAGAACGTTCTTCACCTCTGGCAGGTTGGTTAATAACTCTAATGACATTGTATACCACAATACAGAGCTTTCACCTCACCAATTTAAATATAGTAATATTCAACCCTCCAATATTTTGCGTTTCAACGAACAAACGGAAAGTAGTTCCCCGAACCACATCCCTGACTGACAATATCCTCACTAACCCATAACCTACCTATTGATCACTATGCTTCCCCCTTCCACACCACACTAACTTATTTCAATAATAATTAGGTAACTAGACTAAGTTAAGATAAGTTAAGTTAAGTTAAGTTAAGTTAAGTTAAGTTAAGTTAAGTTAAGTTAAGTTAAGTTAAGTTAAGTTAAGTTAAGTTAAGTTAAGTTAAGTTAAGTTAAGTTAAGTTAAGTTAAGTTAAGTTAAGTTAAGTTAAGTTAAGTTAAGTTAAGTTAAGTTAAACAATTTAGCATAGGTTAAGTAAATAACTATATCCTGGTTTTCTGACCTTTTCCAGGAAGTTCTACCCACTAAAATCTTAATCCATAACCAATATATAACTTTTATCATATTGTTTGAAAAATGTACTAGTAAGTATATGTAAACAATTATAGCTAAAGTATCATAAGTTATCTGTATTGCTTATTGTAAAAATTATTGATGGTCAATAAATACAGAAATGTAAAAAAAAAAAGTCAGACATTTTCGGAGGTACGCGGATCTCTTCGAGCAACTGAAAAACTCACGATACCCAGCTTCGGTTAATGTTTCTTCCTCCAAATTTATAACAGAAATTATAAACATTTTTAACTATGTAAATGTAAATGTAATATAAACCCCGCAACTGTGATTCCCATGTTTTAATAAAAATGAATTGCGATTGTATTTAGGTTTTCACATGTTTTACACGCATCTTAGGCATTAAATACCATGTCATGTGTTGTCATATGAAAACAGTTTTTGTTAATTAGTTACCTGCAAATGGGTAAATAATGACGGCATACCAGGTATATTTGAGAGCATTTGACACATATATGTTTTTAACTTCTTAGAATACCCATCGAGCCGATGGCGCATGCGATGGAAGAGCATAAGAAAAAGTGCTCGTCTACCAACTGACTGTCTGGACATGATTGTAATATCGCATTAATATCATTTTGAACAACAACTTGCCTGAAGTGGCGACATTGAGAGCGACAATAAAAAAACACAATGAAGCAGTCTGAGGCGCAGACGCCGCGAGACATCAGCGTGTATCAAAGACCTTTGAGGGCTGGTTGGCAGATTTGCGTTGTTTTTGTTTTTTTGTTCTTACCAAGCTATTATTAAAAATGAGGATAAACAGCTGAAGGTGTACTAAGGGCAAGCTGCCAACAATTACACTTCCAATCACTCGGTTCTTTTATGTTAATGGACATGTCGACGACTGAGAGGGCGAGGAGTGACGCCGACGACGCCACTAAGATAAGACATATAGTATAACCATCGCGGGTACAGGGCATAAAAGATGATAAAATGCAGCCGCATGGCGCCAAATTTCATCGAAACGATTCTGTGGCAGTCCACAGACGGATGGCATAGTGTGGGACGTGCGTGGTCTGGTGGGTGACTACCGATATCACCGATCACAATATCACGACAATCTTCATTTTGATGTTGCGTATGCGAGATCACAACTTCATGTAGTATAGTCTGTACATAGGCAACATGCACTGAAGACTCTGATTGTTGTGTATAATGAACGGCATTGAGATTGTCCTTCACTTGGAGACTTGCTTTCGACATGAATTATCCGCCAGACTGCAACTGGATGATTGTCTGGAGCCACATTTTTTTTCGTAAGAATGCAATATGAGTAATAAATAGCAGTTTACGTGGAATTAGTTGCTGTAAGAATCAAATACGCGGTGGTTGGTGCTTATTGCTTCTTCAGTTGAGAGAAATGTTGGAATTATATTTAAATAAGTTGTGGTGGAGATATGTAGCACGAATTGGGGTTGTACTGACCCAGATTGGAAAGGACCCCTAAGTTTCTTTTTGTACGAGTACTAGGTTAATTTTCTTAATTACCATCGCTAATATGGGTCTTAGCAACAACTTAGAGTTAAGGAAAAGTTCGCGATTAGAGAACATACAAAGAATTTTTAACGATTCGTTGTACTCCCATGTGATTCTTGGTCTCCTCTGTCTAGTTTCCAAAGTGACCCCCTTTCATATTAGATGTGATACCCAGAATTAATTTATTATTCCGTAACTGAGCATGTGGGATGTGTTTAATAAACTGGGGGTTTACCAATTTTCTTAGATGGTTGTTTAACTCGAATTTTAATATTTGGTTCAGGATATAAGTATGTACATGTATAAGTATGATTATGATCTCGTGAAATACAATAAATATAAATAAATAAAATAAAAGAAATATAAATAAAAAAAAAAGTAGTAACAGTAAATAACGTAAACAAAGTAAATTAAGGCCTAAATTTTGTCGTTTCTGGAACGTATCTTAAGAGTCGTTAGAAAGGATGTTTTCATGACTACTTGTTTTTAGGAGACAAATCTAAAAAAATACTTGGTCCAACTCGTGTTGTAATAATTGGCGCCAGTTGTTTAGAATATATATAATCTTTTTTGATATTTAATTATTCGATGTTTGGACAAACAATAACGAGATTAACGCAGTAAACTATTTTACTTTAAATGTTTACAGTCAGTTATTGTCCTCTTTGACATATCAGTACACCTTGTCATTACAAGGCTGTTGTTGAAGTCCTCTTCTGTGAACTTATGGAGTGAGCCGCTTTTTTTACAGTTTCCATGGTCTTAATTATTTTTTATGGTTTCGCAAAAGGATGCGAGCTTCTAGTACGCACGATTCATAGAGTTGTATTCTCCGTTGGGCGAAAGGGCTGCATACAAAATTAAGATGTTCTGTATCATCTTCCCGCTCTTCACTTCGTTTTTGTTCTTGTTGACTGCGAATGGACTCTTGTTGCTTAGGATCCTGCTATCTCCCAATAATAAACAAGTATGAAGTTAATAAAGAGTATGCTGCCATGCATGCATCTCAAGGGATGTTTAGACTACATCTGTAGTTCACGTTAAAAATCTGTAGATATAAAGAATGTGAAGTTTTCCATCTAACCCCAAGGCCATTATTAAAAGGAGCTGACATCGAACTGTCAACGAAGACGGTCATTTTCATAAGTGAATCCGAAATAGAAATCGATCCAGAAATCTTAACTCCGACCTGACCTGTTTTTGATTCGCGGTCAATAACGTCGGAACCCATCGAGCAGTAACTTTTTTGAAGCTAAGATCATCAGTGATAATGGATTGAGCACTTCCATAGCTGATACCCACTTCTGATGAGATTTCTACAACAGTTAAGCGGCGATCACTTTCAATAAGCTCTCGAACGGACCTGTACCACTTGTCCTTGGGCGTCGATCATGACTTTCATTTTCGATACGCTCTCGTTCACTTTTAAAATCTCTGGCCCACGTATACACACGATTCTGAGACAGTGTATCATAACCAAACTGTGCCTTCAATCGAGAACAAATTTCCGAGGGTGTAACTCCTTCATTTGTTTTAGATTATCTAGCTTGCAACATGTTGCTAAGCAAAAAAGTAAAAAGTAAAATTACCTTTTATATATACAGTAGGGTCCAAATTTAACTGACTACAGTAACGGTCATGTGTTTAGATTATCAAATGAGAGTCGTTCACAAATTGTCAAAAAAAAAAAAACATGGCCGTATTTTTAAAAAACTAAAAAGTAGCCAATGGCACAAAGCTAATAATCTTGCTCGAAAAAACAAATTATTATGGACAAATAAACAAGTCTCGGACAAGGACCGGATACCGGTGGAGAGACTTGCCAAATAAGGCCAAGACCGGACCCCGGTTGTAGTGCCGATGAGCTAAAGATAACCGATCAACAAGGTGGTTGCGTTTTTAGTAGAGTCGTCCGCTGGCACGGTGCTCTGACGTTTAAGGGTATTTCAAAATCGCTTTTTGTGCGCGCGTTTGTGTAAAAAAAAAAAAAAAAAATAAGCCGTCAGCAAAAATTGTCATATTTTAAACTAAAAAAAAATGTCGGGTTTTCAATAACAAAAAAAATAAACAAAAGAAAAATACGCTTGTTAGGAAATCTACCATCGCGGGGTGGTGTCATACACTAAGGAGAAAATAAAGGCATACGCCGTTATGTTTAAAGCTACTGATGTTGTTTATTTGGACCATTATGCTGAAACACTTACACTAGTTCAAGATTCTAATTTTCTATAAAACTATTATAAAAATTGTGATACTCAATAATTTTTGATATTTAAATAGTAATTGTTACAGCTGCAACTAGGATTGACAAGAATATATTTATTGTAGAAACTCATCCCTAGAAGGACATTTTCAAGTTTCACTAGAGGCAGTCGCTATTCCAATGCTTTTTTGTATACTTGGATTACGCTTATTGATATTACTGCTTTACTGGTTATATGCTGCTTATGTCGGCGTGCGAAATTAACTCGAGAACGGGATTGTAGACGGAATAACAATAAGCAGGTCCACGCCGTCAGCCTGATAATCGATTGTCGCTAGCTATTAGTTTATGTCCTGAGCGAAGCTTAAGCCACAGTTTTCCATCATTCGGACTACATGCTTTGCCTAAAGTGAATATTCACCTCCAGTAGCTACTCCTATACAAATCGAAATAGTTATTCCCAGTCGAATAAATAAATACTCGCAGTTGGATATTTATACCCAGACGAAATAAACATTCAGAGTCGAATATTTATTTTCACACACTACAACACAAAATAAATATTCTTGGCCGAATGTTTATCTCCAAAATATGACGCGACATAAACAATCCGACTGGGGATTTACAACTTTCAAGCGATATATTCGAGTGGAGATATAATCCCATATATTTTCTACCCCATACAGTTCAAAATACACCCGATATTTTTCATTTTTAAACATTTTTTTATATTTATTTCTATATTCTTAGTTTCTAAATTAAAGGCTAGACAAAAAATGCTTAAATTCTAGCTTAAATATCTTATATAATAACTTACTGGTCCTTCGCAGACGCTCTAAGCTAAACATTACTTAATATTTGTATAATTTGCCTTTCGGCGACAAAACTTTGTGGCAATACTTATAATTATTTGAAAGACAAAGAAAAATTTGAAAAACGTTGTCAATTTTTTTGTTTTTTTTTATCTTAAAATTTAACTTACTTACTTACTTACCTATTTTTTTTTTTTTTTTTTTTTTTTTTTTAATTTTATGTAAAATCACTTAGCTTAACTTAACTTAAATCTTATACTACCCTAATTCTAGACAAGCTAAGTCTATGTAAGCTAGCTGATGATAGTGTGATTCTATACCGACTTTGGTATCCAGGTCTTTATATGCCATTCAACCACCAGAACTGTTGACGCTGTCTAATACTATCGTCCCGGTCTCTGTGGGAGATAGCCCTACTGAAGCGCAGGAGGTCTTCTTCGGTGCGCGTTACTTCCCGGTCGTAGCACAATCGCCCGTCTACGGATGATCTACTTACATGATACATCAGCGGAATTCCGGATCTATCCTGTATAAGCCCTTTCATGTCCAAATCAAGGAACGCCTCTGGTGGAACAAAACCGTTGCGACGCACGTTCTCATAGTACAGCGTATTTGGATAATAAGCCCCGAAAATTAGGTCATTGGACGAGCTTATTGCTCTCGCAATATGTCCTCTGATTAATTTAATCATAAAATTATCCACCCTATTTATGCAGGCTTCATTATATAAAGTCTCATTTGAGTAGTACTTTTTGTATTCCGATTCCGGTGTTCGATATAATCTGAGACAGGTTCTCAGACACTTCCTTTCGAACACCCGAATCTTTTCCATCAAATTTGGACCTATGTTAAACCTTACTGGACAGCCATATATGAGCATTGGCCTGATTAGCGTCATGTAGCATATGACTTTTACCCTGCTGTCAAGTTGGCTACTGTGAAATAGCCTCCTTTTCATAGCAAACGTTTTTCTAGCCTTGACCAGAGCAGCCTCTACATGTCTGTTGAAATACAGATATTGGTCTAGCCAGATGCCCAGGTATTTAACTAAACTCTTGGTGTCCAGTTTATCTCCATGCGGTCCCACGATAACTAGCTTTCGCCAGTTTTTCCTTGTGTCGTTCGTGGCTTTATATAATGGGGTTCTAAATAGGATGGCTTCACATTTCTGGAAGTTGATCTTAAGTTTCCAGTTGTCGCAATAGCGCTGCACGTTGTTGAAATCTCGCTGTATTAAACTATTTATGATCTCAACTTTCGGAGCTGTTCTGTAAATTATGAGATCGTCAGCGTACGCAATAGCCTGCGGAAGTGCATCTAATAAGTCGCTAATGTAAATGTTAAAAAGAATCGGAGAGAGTACCGCACCCTGTTGCAAGCCATTCTTGATATTATACGTTTTATTAGAGGTCACATTACCACTTTTGACCACGAACCTCCTGTCCTTTGACATATCGTAAAGTACATATAGTAAAGGCTTATGTATGCCATGTCTGACCAGTTTGTAATACAACCCTTCGATCCAGACGGTATCAAAGGCTTTTTCCAAGTCGATCAGACAGGCACCTGTGCATTGGTTCCTACATTTATTCCATTGTATGTCGGAGACCAGTTTAGCTGCGGCATGTGTGGTTTCATGACCCGCTCTAAAGCCAAACTGGTTATTTGGGATAATGCTATTGCCGTCTACTCATTTTAGGAGAGCTTTGTTAATGATTTTTTCAAATACTTTACTGATGCTTGGGAGTAAACTTATCGAACGCATGTTCATTGGGTTTGTACAGTCTTTGCCCTTTTTTGCGATGGGCTGAATGATAGCCGTTTTCCAACGCGGGGGATAATATGCATTATTCAACGCGTTGTTAAACAGGACCGTGTATATATCTATTGCCTTTGGGGGCAGGTTCTTGAGTACGATGTTAGGTACTCCATCTATTCCCACTGACTTTTTGGTTCTTAATGAGTCGAAGATACTCTGGATTCCTTCCCTTGTGATTAAAATGCTATTAGCCCCACCATTGGCATTAATGTCAATTGGCAGATTATCGTCACTGAATTCCGTAAAACCCGGATTCTCCGATTGCCAATGTGAAATTTCATTCCGGAGGATACACCAGATGTTCCCACCCAGATATTCAACTCCACAGAATACAATTAACCATACACTTTTACCATACAGAACGCTACACGAACTAGATGGCCCCAATCCGAATCACCATCCAATGAACACCCAACTCAAATGAAAGTAAATATTCTGACAGGTAATGAACCCTACACAGCAGTAGACAATGAACCCTACACAGCGCAACGCAGGAAATCTTCTCAACCGGAAACGGATTACGTCGCTGTGGATGCACCATCATTCAACTACACTATCCCCTAACGAAAAATGAGACGGATCATAGTTAGGCGCAAGGTTTGAGTAAGTACTCGAAGCAGTAGTTCGTTGCTTAATACTACAATACAATGAGTAATATTCTCAGCGACTTATTAAGATAAATAAGTAGAGATAGAGAGGGTAAAGTTTAGAAGCACTACCTTCAAGAACTACTATGCTGGAGAGCAACTTCCAGGCAAATGCCACAGTCAACGTCAACGCCATCACCGAAACTAAGGACGAGGCGGAAATGCTTCAGATAAAAGAAGCTTTTGACGGAATCCGGGAAATACACATCTTCTACGGTAGCTCTCTACCAGAAGCTTTGGATAAAATCCCAGACACTGTCGTAGCCGCTGGGAGGCATATCGCCACAGCAAAACGCTTGAAATGCGACTGCTTAAAAATAATCTCTTTCCCGTTTTTAATGACAAGACAAGATATGATGAAGTTTGTTTGTGTATTTTGTGTGTATCTGTTAGAAACGCCACAAACCCACATAGGCAGTCACGGGAGACGAGCAAAAAGTTCGACATTGATAAACTAAAAGACGTGCGCAAAAGGGCTGAATATCAAGACGAACTAACGAATAGATTTAGCATCCTAGAGAATGGGAGCAGTGAGGAAGAGGAAGCCAATATTGTGGACACTAAATGGACATCGATCAGAGACACAATCAAACAATTAGCCCAAAAGGTATTAGTATTTAAGAAAACAATTAAGTCCAAAACTTGGTTTGACGATGAGTGCGGAGCGAAGATCGAACGACGTAAACGCCTCAGAGTGATCCACTTACAAAGATATGATGAAGTCAACGCAGAAAAATACGCGACAATTCGGAATGAGACTGAGACTTTTCAAACGCAAAAAACGCGAATGGAAGAAGATTCGGATCGAAAAAATCCTAGAAAATGCCAGAGCAAAGAATATCAGAGGTATGTATCAATTCAATTAGAAATGGCCACTGGGGGAAAGCTAAAATAATTCGCGACACAAACGGGTGTCTGGTCACAGAAACTAACAATATCCTGACAAGATGGAAACAGTACTTTGACAACCTGCACAATGTGCGCACCCATCAACCACAAATAAACGTACATACAGCCGAGCCTCAGATCACAGGGCCCTCTTTCAACGAAGTTGTAGACGCAATAAATCGATTGAAAAACAACAAGGCTCCCAGAATCGACTACATACCGACAGAGCTTGTGAAGCATGGGGGAAAGGCAACCGCTCGAAAGATCCGCCAACTCATCAAAACAATATGGGATAAGAGAGTCACTCCGGAAGAATGGAAAACCTCAATAGTCATCGCCATTTTCAAAAAAGGTGACAGATCTGATTGCGAAAACTACAGAGGAATATCATTGCTCGCAACCACATACAAAATACTAACAAATGTCATACTGGCGAGAATCACATCGTACGCTGAAGAAGACTGGGAGACTACCAGTGGGAATTCCGTAGGAACCGGTTAACGAGCAACCAAATGCTCACAGTAAGTCAACTGCTGGATAAGAAGTGGGAATACAGAGAGACGATTAACCAACTGTTCGTTGACTTCAAAAAAACCTACGACTCAGTGGCAAGGCAAAGACTCCACCATATCGTAGTTGAGCTGGGAATCCCGAAAAAATATGCCGCCCTCATTCAAATTTGCATGAACGAAAACAAAAGGCGCGTCAGAATAGAAAACCACCTCTCAGAACCATTTGAAATTCGGGACGGACTGAAACAGGGGGATGGCCACTCACCATGTCTCTTTAACCTTGTGCTGGAGTATGTCATCAGAAAGGTACAAGACGACAACATGGCCTGATCATCCCTGAACGGGGTCACACAAGTGCTCACATATGCGGATGGAATCGCCATTCTGGGCGATAATTTAGAAACTGTAAGTAAATACAGTGAAATCACCATGCGAGCGGCAGAGGAGGTGGGCCTAGAAATAAATGAAAACAAAACAAAATACATGATTACGGCGAGAGCAGGTGGACCTCAGGAACACGTATAAACGTCAGAGGCAAGATATTTGAGAAAGTTAAAGAATTTAAATATTTGGGAACGATACTGACGGCCAGTAACGAAATGTCGAAGGAAATTAACAAAAGACTGCATTCCGGCAACGCTAGTTGGCACACAGTCAGCAAACTGCTGAAATCCAAACTGCTATCACGTAACATAAAGCTCCGTGTCTATAGAACCATAATCATGCCGATTGTTCTATACGATTGAGAAACATGGGCTCTCACAAAATGGGAAGAAAACAAATTACGCGTATTCGAGAATAAAGTTTTAAGTTGTATCTTTGGAGGTAGATATGACGAGGAGGCAGGATAATGGAGGAAACCTCACAACCACGAATTGGAAGGGCTAGACCGCAAGCCTACAATAGTGACGGCAATAAGTCGCGAAGATTAAGATGGGCCGGACATGTGGCGAGAATGGGCAACGATAGGACTGTAATGAATGATTGATCACCATGTGATGCAAGCGGACATGATCGTTATTCAATATATTTAAAAGAATATATGGTGGGTGACCAGTATATAAGATTTAATCTTGAAAGTTTATCTCTAATCTTACTTCCGTACTTTTTGCTGTTTAAGTGCAGCCCGCTGTAAGTCTATGGCGTAGAGCGCCGCAGGTTGGTGAATCAAAACACGCGTTTGGTTTTTGATTAACTTTACTTCTAAAAATGCTGTGGTATTTATACTCCCAATCAATCATTCAATTGTTTACACATTTCCTTATTCACTCATACAATTTCTGCTTACAAGCTATAAAATAATTAAATAGAACATCACTCATACAATTTTGCTTATTATGCTACTTAATATCATATCACCGCATAGCGAAAGAACAATGACATAAGTTGACCCAATTAATTCGTGAATCACTTTACCATTGACAAATTCGCAAACGATTGTCATCTGATTCCTTCAAATCGTAACTGGAGCAATTCGTTCGTTTTACTCAATGAAATGAGTTGACCTTGAATTTGGTTGTAAACAACGAATGCTGGTTACTTGAGAAGTGCAAATTGTGACAAGGGCAATTGATTCATTTGAGTTTATTGTTTGTGGTCATTTCATGTATAGGTTGTCACACTACAGGACCGTGCGGAGAATTCTTGACGGTAGACCAACAGGAAAGAGACCGGCAGGGCGGCCACGACAGAGATGGGGGGACAACGTTAGGTTTGACCTTCAGGAGACCGCACAGGACACGGAACGATGCCAGAGTCGAGTCGGTGAGGTCATGAACTTCCGTATTGTTACAGGCCAATAAATAGTAAATAGTATAATAGTAGTATTTAATATATATTATTCATATATATTCGTTGCCATTTTTTCGACAAAATCTTAAATGTACGAACGTATGACAAAAAAAGGTTTCACGCGTCACAACCATGGCAAGGCTTTGATTGACGTACGACTTTTAGGCATGCGTAGTTATTTTATAGCCATATTTGATATATCCACCTAAGTTAAAAAATATTTGGTCACTATCCTTCTATTTGCTTCGAAAACACATAAACTGCAGCAAATATTTTTCACGTTTGCCCACAGTAATTCTTAAATATTTAACTGTCTACTTCTTACAACCCCATCGTACAACATACACTACAGGTCGAAAGCATTTGTCCACCGATGTTTTATATTATTTAACTATCTTCATTTTTTAAGTAATTTTTCCTCTGAAGAGAAGTGAACGTAAGCGCTAAGACAGCATCCCAGGCTGTGAATGGGTAACTTTTGGTACTTCTTGTTTATGTATCTATATAGCGTTTCCAAATTATAACGCTCTGCTACGTTTCAAAGAATCGCTTCTCTATAGGACACAGAGTTTTAGTTATACGTCTTTTAAAAATTTGAATTTACAAATTGGCGCAGTCTATCGAATTCTTTTGTTGGATGTAAATAAACCGAATAACTTGAATTTCTCTGCTAGTACTTACATATTCAAGCGCTTATTTCTAAATTACTTTAATAGATGTATAAACTACTCAAACGAATTTAAAGACATCAAATTAAAGTGAATTTTATGACAGCAAAATATAAAAGCAAATATAATTGTAGTAACTGTTAATTAAAAACTTTTTTAGATATTATTTTTATATGTTCGATTGCATGTCGTGATTTAAACCATGACCATGGCCCATAATTTGATCCCACCAACAGATTATTAATGTTCTTTATTAGTTCAGTTCTTCTGTTTGTTTCATCTTGTTAAGAGCCATTAAATTTGTAATAAAGCCACGCGAAAAACAAAGTCGCCACGTAATTAGATTTCATTTTATATTTAGGACATCAAAAGACTCTGGCATTGAACCAAGTTCACAATAATATAGAATTCAAAATCAAGTTTAATACCATTTATTTACTGGATTGGCGTGTATATAACTATAATGGTTTTCCCTAATACATTGTAAAAAAAATAAAAACTAATTTTTTATTACGTTCTGACTCTGAAACATTAATAAACTTAATTGATCTGACTTGTGGTGTTCAAACAGGCGTTCATTAAACTAAAAATATTTGCTAATTTAATATTTTCATTAAGCACAAGGTCTACAATTAAATTAAAAATTGCATGTGTTTTATATATACTTCAGTATAATAGTGAGGAAGGAGCGATAGATGCGAAATAAATGAATTCATTACTTTGCGAATATTTCGGAAAATTTTGTCTTATAGTTCGGTATGCGTTAAATCACACATATCATTCTATCAGGGATCATAATTTTCTTCAGGTAACAAAAAATCTTCAGATAAAAAACCCTCCCGGACCGCAAGATGCAGTACGTTCGGAAATCCAAAAAATTTCCCTCCACCCGAAGATTATTGTGCCATTTGTTACATCCTTCTATGAGATCTGACAAATTTGAATCTAATAAAAAAAAATGGGGTGGCGAGAGGCTGACTTTAGGGAGACAAGGACAAATGTGTCTTTCATCTTGTCTCTGGCTTCTGGTCATCTTGCGATAACCAGAATCACACACATCCATGAGGATGTTGGGCTCGGTATCAAGATATCTGAAAAGAAAGGGGAAGGTGGTATCTAAGGATAGTGTGGACAGGGTTAGTTCAATTGTTCTTTAACTACTTGGATGGAGGGATGGTGGGAAAGAAATCGTACAAGACCGGTGGGACTTGGGTGCGGTAGTAAACACAGATCACGTCTTTGGCGTCTGATAATCTGCGCTTTGGTCGGTGTGTATGTGTGTTTGTTTGTGCTGTCTTGTACTGTTCGTGCGTGTTTGTAGTGTGTCAGCAGTAGACCCTATGGGATGGGTCCAGGAATCCTCTATTATAGCAGAGAATGTTGTTGGGAATGGTGCTTTCTTCAGTTTTGTACTGAAGAAGAAATTGTGGTGGTCTGATACGAAGAGATCGAAAGAGAGAAGGTCAAGAACGCAAGACTCCCGTACAAGTGGGTTCTCGCTGTTCTGAATGCTTTCGAGGTACTTGTATGCTAATTGAAGCAAGTACTCGTCGATAGGGGTAATGGAGGCGCCTTCGTATAGGTGAGAGTTGGGGTAATGGCGACCGTCAGGCTTTCTAGAGTGATTGGTGCATCTTCTGAGAAGTTTCCTTTCGAAAACTCGGTCTTTCCATTTGAGCCGAAGATATGCAGGACCATATGGGAAAGGCGTACGATATTCCAGATCGGATTAGCTGCTTATAGCAGAGAAGCTTAACTTTGGTGTCAACTTTGTTGCTCCACTTCAAGATGTTGTGCAGTTGCTTAGACCGACCGAGACCCCCTTCGAGAATGTGGGTCACATGTTTGATGAAATTCATTTTTGGGGTATAAATGACCCCAAGATATTTCATCCTGTCCTGTGGTCTAATCGTAGTATCTCCCATTTTTATTCGAATATTCTGTGAATATCGAGAAGTGGGTTGGAAGTGTTTACTACTCAGAATTATGGCTACTGCTTTTGATGGGTTAAGTCGAATTTTCCAACGACTGTTATACTGATACAGTTCGTCCAAGTGACGGTTGAGTCGATTTGTTGCGAGTTTAGGGCCTTTGGATGACGTGTACACTAGGACGTCATCCGCATAGCATATCCAGTTTACTCTCCCGTCCACAGGGCGAGGAATATCGGAGGTGTAAATATTGAATAAGCTGGCCTTGTGGTACGCCTGCAGCGGCGTGAAAAGTTCGGGAAAGCTTTCCATTCACTCTAACTTGGAAGGTTCTGTTTCGAACGAACTGGTAGATGATACTACATATCGTTCTACTGAGGCCAGTATTCAATAATTTAAAAGCGAGACCTTCGATCCAAGTCGTGTCAAAAGCTTTTTCAATGTCCAGGCTCACTGCAACGGTGGGTTCCTTATTAAAGAGCCGCACGCCGACGTGGTTTTGAAATATGTTGAGAGCCATAGTGGTGATGTGCGCTCTTCAAAATCCAAATTGGAAATCAGGTATTAGGTGCCTGGCACTGACAAAGTTATTTAGTTTCTCGTATATTACTGCGGATTCGTATTCGAAACAACTAGCGAATTCGCAATAACTAGATGTGCCACCAACTGAACTGTATCAGATATGTGGCATTACCGAAGCAATGTCAGCAATCAGCTGACATTTATGAATTCTGTCACTTGACAACCAGCTTTTGTTTACTTCTTACCTTTTTCGTTAGCTGCTTTTGCGGACCACATCGCAATTTTTTATTATCCTCGTAAATCAATTGAATCTTTTAATAAAAGTAATATTCAGAACCATTAAACAAACCCGATTTATTTGTGGATTTCTGGAGGAGAATTATTTCTAGTCTTTCCGGATTCAATCGTTCTTGAGGTATTCGTTTCCCTTTTTCATATAATTAGCCATTGGTTTTCAGCCATCGGAACCACCACGGTTGCAATCCAAGGGAGTGAAGCAGTATTGCCGACGCCATTGCTTTGGCTCACCATTTTTGACACCAGTTCCGTGGTGATTATAGAACGACATTCAACATAGTCGGCGAAGCCCAACAACGCCGAACCAACGTGCACGTCAGGAGACCGCATTGTTCCTGACGCCAGCCCACAGCACAGTAAGAACCCGGTGTTCGTGGAAGGTGTGTTCAACGCTTGTTGAACACACATATATGAATTTTTCATATATTTTGCTGATGCAAGTGAGAAGCGAGATAGGGCGAAAGCTTGAGGGATCATACGTTGGTTTCCCAACTTTTGCTATTGGACAAATAACAGCGTGCCTCCAAGCTTGGAGAAAGTACCCCATGTTGTAAGCATGGTTGAACAGAATGGAGAGCTTTATAAAGAATAAGGCAGACAGCCTTCGCAACGAGTGGTACGAGGGTTGCCTTTTATATTTCGGGATTAGAGAACAAAAACAAATATTGATCATAGAAAATCACTTTATTGTTTTTCAAAATATTCCCCATGAAGATCTATACACTTGTGCATGTGTTTGAACCAATTGTCGAAGCACTTTTGCCACTCTGATTGAGGTATCTCCAACACATGCATTCTGAATGCAGCAACCGCTTCTTCAGGTGTAGAAAAACGTTGACCTCTCAGTTTGTTTTTTACGTACGGGAATAAAAAGAAGTCATTCGGTGCCAAGTCAGGACTATACGGCGGATGACCCATCAAATCGATGTTTTGGGTGCTCAAAAATGCAGTTGTCGCAGCCGATGTGTGAGAGCTCGCATTGTCGTGGTGAAGAGTGATCCGTCTTCGGCGGTTGGTTTTCCTGATTTCTTGGAAGACAACTGGCAAACAAATGGTTGTGTACCACTCAGAATTGACTGTTCTGCGTTGTTCTAGTGGTACGGTTGCGACATGTCCAGTTTTTCCGAAAAAACAGGCGACCATTTGCTTGGAAGTGCTTCGTGCGCGAACAACTTTTGTTGGATTTGGCTCATCTTGAAACACCCAGACAGTCGACTGCTGTTTACTTTCGGGCTCATACGCGTAAATCCACGATTCATCACCTGTCACGATGTCATACACGTGTTTCGAAGCACCGCGACCGTATTTTTTGAGCATTTCTTTCGACCAATTGACACGAGCCTTTTTTTGCGCGATTGACAAATTGTGTGGCATCCAACGCGAACAAATTTTTTTGACAGTCAAATGTTTATGCAATATTGAATGTATGCTGGTCCCACTAACGCCTAAGGTTGTCTCAATCTCACGATAGGTCACATGACGATCTTCCAATATTAGTTCGCGCACAGCATCAATGGTTTTTCGAACAACAACTGATTTTGGACGACCTTCACGAAATTCATCTTAGAGTGAACTACGACCACGATTGAATTCACCATACCATCGATAAACACTGGTCCTTGATGGAGCTTCATCGCCAAAAATTGAATTAAGTTCATCCATGCACTGTTGCTGAGTTAATCCACGCCGAAAGTTGTAAAAAATAATCGCACGAAAATGTTGACGATTTAATTCCATTTTTGGGCCGAGATGAATCTTTTAAGTTACTGTAAACAACACAAATAGCGCTCGTATGTCAAAACGTTCCGAGTGCGTATAACCTCAAAAATGTCCAACTTTACGACAGAGCTGTCAATTGCCGGATTGCAACGCTAGGGTTGCCAAATCCCGAAACATAAGAGGCAACCCTCGTATGACATGTTGTCGATACCGGGTGACTTCTTAGGGTTTCGAGATTTAACCAGGCTCTGTAGGGTATTTGGTGTGATGAAACCGTGGCCATTATCACGTATGTCATCGAAGTGTGCACTGTTAGTTGTGTTAAAGACAACAATCGGCTCGTTGAAGTCGTCGAACTTACTGTGGACCCCTGAACTAATGATCGCATTAGTATCCGGGTCGCCATCTTGGAGAGTAAGTTTGTGATTGTTTTCGAGGGTCTCTCCGATGATATTTGCTTTATTGGTGTCGTTATTAACAACAACACCATTGTGTATGATTGACGCAGTGATACGGGAAGCGCCACATATCTTTTTAACATTTTTATAAACGTTCTGGTCCATCTGAATACCCTTCAGCTTGTCTTCCAATTGTCGGGTACGATTGTTTTGGATTCTCTGTTTTATCAGTGTACCAATATTGTGAATAATGGATCGCAATAATGGCTCCCTTTGCGTATATCGGTGACGATATCTCATTCTGCAGAGCTTTTTACGCTTCCGGCTGAGACGAAGAGTGATGTCGTCTTGGGGAATCTGATAGGTCTTTTCAAGTTTGTACTTCGGGACATGAGTCTCCGAAGTTTCAACTAGAATCTCGTGAAGTCGTTTTGCAGCGTTGTTTATCTCAACCGTCGTTAGGTTCCTGTTGTGGTCAGATACACCCGCTGAAACATGAGGAGGAGTGATTTGTGGAAGTAAGTCTTTGGACACAAAAAATATGACCAGAATTGAGTTACTTCGAGTACCAACCGTAGGTGCAACTATTTCGAAGTTGAGGGCATACGTGTTTTCGGTGTACCATTGGTACAGTTTTGTGCCATTTGGGCAAGAGACAGAGTTGTTCCAGTGGGGATGTCTGGAGTTAAAATCGCCGCCTATGATGAAGGGTGTATGCTCCGAGGTCTTTATTAGTTTGCCGATATCCTCGGGATTAATGGGGCCATTATTGGTTTTATGCGAGTAGTATACGGAGTATATATTCACTCTACCAATATTAGCCAGATGCAGTTCAACCCCAGACACCTCTATGGACTCAAAATGTGGGATGTCAATAGCTTCATGACACAGTCCGATATTAACCAGTATACAAGTGCCACCTCCGTTGATGATGGGACCGCCAGTGAGGGTTCGATCTCTTCGAATCATGGAGAGGTTTGGGAATGCGGGACGGTGACATGGATGCAACCTAGTTTCGGTTACCAGTACCACGTCCGCCCAGTTTTCCTTTATAAAGTCAGAGACTATCATACGCTTTGAAAGCGAAACAACGCGAATCTGATAAAGTATTCTCAGCTGTATATAATAAACTTCGTAACAAGTAACTGTGAATTGTAAACGACGAAAAAATATATTAGCCTCAACTTCTTATTGAGCTACAAGGGTTGCCTTTTATGTTTCGGGATTTGGCAACCCTAGCGTTGCAATCCGGCAATTGACAGCTCTGTCGTAAAGTTGGACATTTTTGAGGTTATACCCACTCAGAACGTTTTGACATACGAGCGCTATTTGTGTTGTTTACAGTAACTTAAAAGATGCATCTCGGCCCAAAAATGGAATTAAATCGTCAACATTTTCGTGCGATTATTTTTTACAACTTTCGGCGTGGATTAACTCAGCAACAGTGTATGGATGAACTTAATTCAATTTTTGGCGATGAAGCTCCATCAAGGACCAGTGTTTATCGATGGTATGGTGAACTCAATCGTGGTCGTAGTTCACTCCAAGATGAATTTCGTGAAGGTCGTCCAAAATCAGTTGTTGTTCGGAAAACCATTGATGCTGTGCGCGAACTAATATTGGAAGATCGTCATGTGACCTATCGTGAGATTGAGACAACCTTAGGCGTTAGTGGGACCAGCATACGTTCAATATTGCATAAACATTTGACTGTCAAAAAAATTTGTTCGCGTTGGATACCACACAATTTGTCAATCGCCCAAAAAAAAGCTCGTGTCAATTGGTCGAAAGAAATGCTCAAAAAATACGGTCGCGGTGCTTCGAAACACGTCTATGACATCGTGACAGGTGATGAATCGTGGATTTACGCGTATGAGCCCGAAAGTAAACAGCAGTCGACTGTCTGGGTGTTTCAAGATGAGCCAAATCCAACAAAAGTTGTTCGCGCACGAAGCACTTCCAAGCAAATGGTCGCCTGTTTTTTTCGGAAAATCTGGACATGTCGCAACCGTACTACTAGAGCAACGCAGAACAGTCAATTCTGAGTGGTACACAACCATTTGTTTGCCAGTTGTCTTCCAAGAAATCAGGAAAACCAACCGCCGAAGACGGATCACTCTTCACCACGACAATGCGAGCTCTCACACATCGGCTGCGACAACTGCATTTTTGAGCACCCAAAACATCGATTTGATGGGTCATCCGCCGTATAATCCTGACTTGGCACCGAATGACTTCTTTTTATTCCCGTACGTAAAAAAACAAACTGAGAGGTCAACGTTTTTCTACACCTGAAGAAGCGGTTGCTGCATTCAGAATGCATGTGTTGGAGATACCTCAATCAGAGTGGCAAAAGTGCTTCGACAATTGGTTCAAACGCATGCAAAAGTGTATAGACCTTCATGGGGAATATTTTGAAAAACAATAAAGTGATTTTCGATGATCAATATTTGTTTTTGTTCTCTAATCCCGAAATATAAAAGGCAACCCTCGTATAAATAATAATTTCGTCCGCTAGTGTTTGTCTTGATATCCGTGGTTACATTTTAAATTTGGCTATAATAGGTGTTCAATGTCAAATCAATTATATTAAAAGATATTATATTTACATTAATTGCAAGACCTCAAATACCATGTTTCGAATTGCGTGTTTACAATCAAATATACACCGTTTTGTTTCATATTTTGAAACAATTTAAAGGTAATTTCATTATACCTCTCCCACAGACGTGTCGTGAAGTCGAAAAGAGATCCCCTTGCCCTTAAAAGAACAAGTCTCTTTAGCGATTCTTTCGATCTTCCGACGCGATTAACCGTCGTGTTTCTTCAGGGTAGAGGGCAGAGCGGTGACCGCTTTTGATGATTAAAATGACAGCATTTTCTTGCTTTATAATTTTTTTTTTAATAAAGTGTATAATTGTTACTCAAGCGCAAGACTAATGACCTTTCCCGGAAAAAACAAATCATTATGGAAAACTTAACAAGCCTCAGGTCTTGCTAAATAAGGCCAAGATCGGTTCCCGGTTGTAGTGCCGATGATGATGATGATGATGATAATTGTTACTATTTTAAGGAGTATCTTTTTAAATTATATTTTATGTGACTGGCGTCCACAAGTATCGGTCGCCAATCTTGAAACTGACGCCGAAACAAAAAAAAAAAAAACAAAAAAAAGAGAGTGCCGTGAGGCCGATTTAAACAAGACAAGGACAAATGTGTCCTTCATCGTGTCTCTGACTTCTAGTCATTTTGCGACAACCATAATCACCCACATTCGTGAGTATGTTGGCTCTTATGGGATGGGTCCAGGAATTATCTATTATGAAGGGGAATTTTGTTGGGAAGTGTGCTTTCTTCAGTTTTGTACTGAAAAAGAAATTGTGGTGGTCGGATCCGAAGAGATCGGAAGAGAGAAAGATCAAAGACTCGCCTACAAGTAAATTCTCGCTGTTCTGAGTGCTTTCGAGGTATTTGTGTGCTAATTGTAGCACATGTGTGAATTTGTAGCAAGTCCTCGTCGGCAGGGGTAATGGAGGCACCTTCGTATGGGTGAGAATTGGGGGAATGGAGGCCATCAGGCCTTCTAGAGTGGTTGATGAATCTTCTGAGGAGTTTCCCTTCGAAAACTCGAAGTCCTTCCATGTGGCCATATACAGGACCATATGGGAAAGACGTACTATATTGCAGATCGAATTAGCTGCTTATAGCAGAGAAGATTAATTTTGGTGTCAACTTTGTGGCTCCACTTCAAAATGTTGTTCAGTTGCTTGGACCGATCGAGGGCCCATTGAAGAATGTCAGTCACATGTGTTCATTGGTTTTCCGTTGGTTTTTCTACATCAACTCGCAGGCAGAATGGAGTTTTTTAGGTACACTTATACGTCAAAGGACAGTGCGGGCGTGGGTGCGTTCAAAACATAGTAGCAGTGTGGCGGTTACAACAGATACACACAAAATACACAAGCAAATAGTGAAAAACACCGAACGAAAATCGAATAAGAAAATGTATCAGAGCCGTATTCCATAGCGATAACATAACAATTACATATTAGTTGAGTGTACTTGAGTTTAGAAATCGAATTCGTACACGCGGCCACTAGCCTGATGCTTCATTTGTTCGAATCTCACCCGTTTATCGCATGTTCAAATCACCCTCTTCACTATCCTTGCTTAACGCAACAACCCGCCGTGATCTGTGTACACACACACGCACACATACACTTTCCCATAGTAAACAGAACTTTACTACAACGTTCACGACTTCCGCATAGAGCACCGACAGTCTCGCCTGCTCCGACGTTCTCTCGCCCGCTCGTTCCTCGTTCCTTCGTTCCCACACGAAGTTGATCGTAACAAAGGTACTGAGGAGGGAGTAGTGTGGCGTTTCTAACAGATACACACACAATACACAAGCAAATAGTGAAGAACGCCGAACGAAAATCGAATAAGACAATGTATCAGAGCCGTATACCATAGCGATAATATAACAATTCCACATCAGTTGAGTGTACTTGGGTTTAGAAATCGAATTCGTACAAGCGGCAGTGGCCTGATGTGTTGAGCATTGGTTACATTTTTAGTGAATCGAACTGTCATACCGTAAGTTCGAATCACACGTTCTTCACTACCGTCGCAATACGCTATAGTAGCATTGCTATATTTTTTTTTTTTGATTTTATTTATTTATTTATTTTAATTTTATTTTAATTCTCCCAGAAAATGCGAACCTATAGCGCCATGAGATGGTATTTTTCCTCGATTGGGTCCATCAGCTAAGTTCCGAAATATGCTATAGGATTCTCCCCACCATTCCACGAAGCCTATAGCTTAATAGGGTGGTATTCCACCGGGCGGGTGGGCTTTGGACCCCACCTTCTACTCAGTAATTGTGCTGAACTCTAAAATAGCAAGAGTCGTCAGTTGAATCAATCTTAGCACAATC
Organism: Microdon myrmicae; assembly: GCA_963931805.1. NCBI lineage: Eukaryota > Metazoa > Arthropoda > Insecta > Diptera > Syrphidae > Microdon > Microdon myrmicae. The sequence continues at coordinate 118,590,719 of OZ007499.1, forward strand.
AAACGCAAGACACAGCCACCTTATCAACCTAGCCATTGAGGCGAAGAAATTGTAATTAATTAAATAATTAAAACCCGTTTTAGTTAATGATTTGGTTGTTCGATGTGTTGTAACAAAGTTCGCGGCGAAAGATCTGAATTTCATGCAAAAAAGGAATCGCGTCTTAATCATGGTTTGCAAGGCTGATACCGACTCAGACGAGATGTTATGAAGACGATTAATCTAGACGTCAGGCGAGTACATGGCGTGCATCCAATGAGCACAGACTGAAGAAACGTCTCCGTTTTCTATTTAAGAAAAGAAAGCGATTTCATGGATTTCGACGGTGTTTTTGCATCATGAATTCTGGTCACAAGGTTAGGTAGTCAACAAGAAGTTTTATCTGGGCGTTATTATACGGAAACAGTTCGTCTAAAAAAAAAAATCGGATTTGAAGAATATGTGGATTTTTCACCGCGTTAATGCACCATCATCATTGTTGGCTACTTTAGTAGCCGAGAGAAGGTAATGGACAAATCTAAGAAGATTTCTTACCGAACCACGATTATAAAAAGGATATTATCAAATGCTGGTATATATTACCAATTTTCTTTTCTTCATTTTCTGATTAAATTTCTTTTGAACGAAGTATTTCGCAACGACCAAGCAACAAAAAAAAAAACAATTTATTTGATCTGGTTATTATAGTATTTATTGTTTATTTTTTGTCCTTAAGTGCACTAAACGACATTTAACATATCATTAAATTAGTCACACGATGTTACAGCGTATAGTCATTAAATATAAAGAAAAAGTACACAAAAAAATTAATTGCAGAAAATAAAAACATGTAATTGCAAGGTCGGGTTCATTTGCATCTTTAACTAAGCTCTTAATTTTTTTTTACTTGCATCACACTGTACCAGCATGTCGCTTATCTTCATTTCGCCCGAGCTATTCCACCTTACGACTTATTACGTATTTCATATCATCAACCATCTGTGTGCACAGAGTCGTGTATTCAAAGGCAATTTTCTGCGAGGTACATTCGTACGGATATGCTGGTGGAGCGGCGCCTCGCTCTGGTGTCCCTTTAGAACGACATCATTATTTTTGTGGTGTACTTCCTTAAATAGAGGAAAGAAGATCACATTTCGCTCATTTGCTTTCAAGTATACACGTGTCCATGGCAAGGCTGGATTCTTTGTGGAGACACCTGCTGTTCGCTTTGTCCCTTGCCTTACAGAAGCGGTAACACCACCTGTTAAATGTCAAGATACCTACAGCCCCGATAAATTATCTCCAAACGGGTACATACACTACGTATCCCTTACTAATTACATTTACTTTCCGCATGAAGGCGAACCTTGTCACTGGTTCATCGATGAGTTCCCAGACCACCCCACACGCGTTTAGGTATTCCCAGCTTAATAATTGAACAACCGGGCACACACGATCCCCACAGGAATACCATCGGATGCTTTAGTGCCTTGGTGCCGTGGAGCACCCTAAAGAATAGCAGCATCGCATAAGCCCTGAGTAAATTATAACGTTTACAAAAACATTTCAAATTAGCAAAGTTTGCGTCTCGTTCCAATTAAATCATAACAAATCCCAAAATTCCTGCTGAGGAGGGCTCCACAAAAACCAGTTCTTTCCCGAATTGTGCAGAGTAGCGCCGCTTCCTAGGCATGCATGTTGGGGCTGCCCACGGCATGCCCGTTGGGTAAGCATCAATCGGGACATGCGAAGATGCGCTCGCTGAGCACTACCAACATCCGACTTTACGACTTGGTGGGTCAGTTGCGGTGCGGACCTGAGGTGCGCATGCTGTCGATGCAGTCATTTGAGACAAAGCGTTTGGTCTTCGTTTCGGTCGAGTTTATTATCGGTCAAAAATCAGACGCAAACCTGAATGTTAGGTGCTCATCAGGTTGCTGTTGCACCTTGTTGGGCATTTGGTGGAGGCACGTCGATCTACGTATTCATGACCCAGCAGCAAGATGTGTGTTAGAACCCGACGAAGTAGACGACGGGGAACGCAGGTATTTTTACTTTTGAGGATTTGCAACTAATACTAATTTTCCCACATAGTCACTCTGTTATGCGCAAGGTTGAGACTGAAATGCAGAGTTAAGCTGTGGCGCCAGCAATGCCGATGCCTTGGCAAATTGGTTCTTGTCAACAGCCATGGAAAGTCTTTGACTTAGATGGAGAACCTTCACGACTCGTAACCGCAAATTTTGGGATTTAAGCATTATGTATTGATTCAGGTGTGTCTAGCTAGGGTAATGTGATATTAGTAGGTTAATCCGGAGTGGGCTTTGCATTTTTTAAAACGCTATTATAAGATGTGTAATTTAAATACACCAAGAATTAACATACATTTTTATCCACGGGTGAATTATTGTTAAAGAGATGAAAGATTATGGAAACCATATATTTATTTATTTACTGGGCTCTAGAACTGGCTCTCGGTCTACAGCAGAGCTGTCTTTCAATGGTTGCACCAATTGATTGAAAGCCCCCGTTCCGTTTTGAATAGAATTAAATAACGAATTTATTTGAAAGAGAGAGAAGATATTTTACGTTTTTATTTTTTTATTGGAGCGCGATAGTACGGGATTTTAAAATAACAGTTTATTGAGTTTTTTTCTAGAATTTTCTTGATCAACCAGAAATCGCAAATAAATATTCGCCCCAAATCAAGAATGCACTGCGTTGTATGTATTTTAAAGTTTCTTTATATTACACGTACGGAAGTGTGTCTTGATTGGAGTAAGCCGTAAATCAAGGGCAGAAAATTCGAAATTACCCACGATGCACACGGTCGAAAATAAACAGAGTCCTCTATAAATCGCAGACAAAGACGGTCGAGTTTTTAAATGTACAAACAAATATAATTAACCGACATGTTCGAGGCCGTATTTTAAAGAAAAAGAGTCGATAGTCGTTGCGATTAGATGATTGGAATCGAATCAAATTGAGGAAGACGGTACGTATTTCGGAATATTAAGTATTTAAGTTCACGATGGGAAGTGTTGCTAATTTGCTAATTACGCAAATTTGCTAATTACGCAAAGTGTAGCTGGCGTTCTGCTCGAGGTCGTGTTTTTAAATAATAGAAGTCGAGCAGGGACAGACAGAAAAACTCAGTAGAGTAACGTAATTTACTGTAGCAGCCGAGAAAGTTCCCAAGCGTGTAAATGAAGGAAATCAATTATAACACTCAAAAAAGTACTCAAGCGTGCATATTAACGAAATATATTATAACTGTCCAAAAAGTACTCAATTGCATAAGATGCGTAAATAGAATATAAGAACCTATAGACGTTGTGGTGTTATTAACTTTCGATACAAACATGTAATAAAAGAAAAAGAAAAAACAATGTTATTTAAAACAGTTTTCGTGGAATGTGTTGTGACTATGACAATTTGAGATTAAAGGGTGGCACTAACAGATTCGCAAATTACGTCAAAGGCACATACCTGATTCGGTTTAAGGGGGCGATTCACATCGTATCTTGGTCAGGCATATATATATATATATATATATATATATATATATATATATATATATATATATATATATATATATATATATATATATACATATACATATATATATATATATATGTATATATATATGTATATATATATGTATATATATCCTCGATAGTATAGTGGTTAGTATACCCGCCTGTTACGCGAGATACCGGGGTTCGATACCCCGTCGGGGAGCCTCTGGCGCAAGACTAATAACATTTCCCGGAAAAATCAAATCATTATGGAAAATTTAGCAAGCCTCAGGACTTGCTAAATAAGGCCAAGACCGGTTCCCGGTTGTAGTGCCGATGATGATGATGATACAATTAGATCGACTAAAAAAAAAGATTTTTTTTTGCCATAAAAGGTAGAAAATTTCTCGTACCAAATGCTCGGGAAACTTGCAAAACGAAATTCGACCTTCTATGTTTTTCCGACGATTTTCGAAAGTGTTGCAGCTCGCAGCAGGTACCTTGGTGAAAGATACCCTTTCTCTATTGTATTTTATTCTACAATACTCAGAGACGGATTTATATATATATGTCCTGGTATAGGCCATCCCTCTATCGCAGACAAAGTCTGCCGGGCTGTCTCCTTCCATACATCTGCCACAAAGGACTTTCCGGGCAGGCTTCTCTTCGCTCATTCGAGCTAGGTGTCCCAGCTACCGGAGTCTACCGAGCATGATTTTTTACAACATTACCTTCGAGATAGATTGCGTACAACTCATAGTTGTAGTGTGGGGGTTCCTTAAAGCATTACCTAAGAACCATTTCCTTAAATCAACCTGCCTTCCCCTCACCATTACAAGCCATTTAACTTACCTGCAATCGAGCAGTGTAAGCACCTTTTCATCATCTTTCACCTGAAAGCAAATCCCCAGCATATCATCAAATCATTTCGTCCATATTACATGAACCTTACCAACCCAATCGGCTCAGCTCGACAGCAATCTCGATTGGTAAACACACGCCAATCTAGCAACGTGTTCTTGTTCCAACAATCCGTTGGTCCAAGAAGACGAGTCGTGTTGGTCGTTCACGAGAGTAGTCATTGTGTCAAGTGTAAAAGTTGTTTAAGAACCATTGTCCGGTAACGCTGAACAGTATGAACAAGTTAAATAAATCGGTTCTAACAACCATTAAAAACCAACTGACAGTTTTGTGAAACCCTTATATGTTTAATCTATATAACCGTGTAATCGATCGGATAGTTATTTTACATGTGGAACTATTGTATTGTTTTAAGTTACATATCTCAACTGATGTACTCACTGTGGATTTGTGTATACACGCATATTTAATTCAAAACTCGGTGCATATAAGTGTTCAGTTAATAAATAAAGAAACACATAAAATAAAACAAAAAAAGCTGTTTTCGACAAGACAGTGTGTTTTATTTATTTTCTCCTTCTTTTGGCGAACTATTTTAGTGAAGGATTCAGGTGGAGTTTTGCCTAACCCGCGTCCGTGCTGACGCACCAGTGAAATTCCTACAGTAGCGTCTCTGGAATCGTCCTCCCTCACATATGGGGCCAACAATTCTCCTTAAGACCTTCCTCTCGAACGCGGCTAAGACTTCAGAGTGCCTTTTATTGAGCACCCAGGTCTCGGATCCATACATGAGTACTGGTATGACCATGGTCTTGTATAGTAGTTGCTTGGATGTTCTGGATAAATTTCGAGATTTAAAGACCCTTGATAGACCATGGTAGGCTTTGTTGGATTTGATCAGCCGTTCGCGCACTTCTTCTTCCATATTGTTATCGGCTGATACCATTGACCCAAGGTAGTTAAAGGACTGTTCTACTTCAAATTCGTGCTCCACCCACTGACAGTTTGACCAACGTTAGGTGTTCTCTTCGCAGAAGTTGCCACCATGTACTTAGTTTTCCCCTCATTAATGTGCAGTCCCAGTTTTTGTACCGCCTGCTCGATCTGGGTGAAGGAGTCCTGTACAGCTGACTCGGTTCTACCAGTGATAAGAGTCCCTCTAGTTGTGACGCCAGAGTCACGGATTGCTTTCTCCAACGCCAGGAGGCAGGCCAGACCGTCCCCTTGTTGGAGTCCATTAAAGATGTTTATTGATTTGGACAGCAACCCCGCTATTTTTACTTGACTAGTTACGTTGGTCATGGTCAACCTACAAAGTCGTATCAATTTGTTTAGAATGCCGAATTCTCTCATGGCATTATATAGTTCTACCCTGGCTATGCTGCCGTAGGCGGCCTTAAAGTCTATAAATAGATGATACGAATATAATGGGCTCTTAAATTAAATTCCTGACATTTTTCCATCGCCTGCTTAAGGCTGAATATCTGATCAATCGCTGATTTGCCGGGGATGAAGTCACACTGATATTGACCAATGATGGCCTTTGCGTATGGGGCTATCCGATCTTGTAGGATAATGGAGGGTATCTTATAGGCGGTACTCAGCAATGGTATACCCCTATAGTTGCTGCACAGTGTGATATCTCCCTTCTTATGTATGGGGCAAATTATACCACGACGCCAATCTTCCAGCATCTCCTCTTGCTCCCATACGTGCACAACGATCTCATGAATTGTGTGATGTAACGCTGTCCCCACTTGTTTGATCAGCTCAGCTGGCTTTATTTGATTTGAGCTGTCTTATGACTTTTAATGATTCCTTAATGTTTGGTGGCGGCAGCATTTGGTCTTGATCTTGCATTGGTGGAGCCTCCAATTCTTCTGTGAGCTGACCATTTAGCAATTCATTGAAGTGCACTTCTCATCGCCCCAGAATGTCTTCAGGATCAGTGATCAGATTACCCTCTTTATCTTTGCAGTAAGCACAGCGTGGTGTGTACCACATCATACTGCGAATTATTTGGTAGAACTTCCGCGCCTGGTGCGGACCTCGCTCTCTACTTTCCTCTATTTCACAGACAACGTTTTTTTCCCAGGCACTTTTCTTTTGTTTGTAAAGTCTTTTTTCAGATCTTCTGAGCTCTTTGTATTTCTCCTCGCGCACCCGCGTCCTATGAGACTGCTGCATTGCCCGGTATGCAGCATTCTTACGTTCAGTCGCTAGTTTGCACTCATCATCAAACCAGTCGTTCCGATCTCTACGACTACTGCCTAAGATGGAGTTGGCAGTACTAATGACAGTATTCTTAAGATGTGTACATTTCTCTTCTACCTCCGGCATTTTGGCCCCAGGATTTACTCTCCATCCGTCGAGCTCTTCCAGTACGTCTTAGCGCATGACCAAAGGCGTTACTGGTATTCTTATTGCATAAGGCAGTCGTGTTGATTCGAACGTGATCCGCGAATGGAATACGTCTCCGTAAGGCAATCTGCGCTCGGAAAACTGTACCAACAAGATAGTGATCCGAGGCGACTTTGGCACCTCGCTACGTTCGTACCGTCATCGGGCTCGAGGAGTGGCGGCGATCTATCAACATGTGGTCAATTTGATTGCGAATGGCTCGCTCAGGTGATTCCCAGGTGGCTTTGCGCATATCTTTATGCGAAAACCTGGTACTCGCAACGACCAAGTCTTTTTATGCTGCCAGTTCGATGACTCGTCCATTGTGATTTGTGTTCTCATGCAAACTATGGGAACCTGCGTAGTGCCTGAAAACCGGCTCCCGACCTATTTTTGTATTCAAATCACCAAGAACGATATATACCTACCGTCCTACCTTGGGTCAATAGTAGCAGCCGATAACAATATGGAAGAAGGAATACGCGGACAGCTGATCAATTTCCGCAAAGCCTACTTGGTCTATCAAGGCTCTTTATATGCTGAAATTTATCCAGAACATGCAAGCTACTGTGACGTTTCTAACAGATACACACACAATAGACAAGCAAATAGTGAAGAACACCGAACGAAAATCGAATAAGAAAATGCATCAGAGCCGTATACCATAGCGATAACATAACAATGCCACATCAGTTGAGTGTACTTGAAATTAGAAATCGAATTCGGACACGCGGCTAGTAGCCTGATGTGTTGCGTATTGGTTCCATTTTTTTTAGTGATTCTAACCACCATAGCGTCAGTTCGAATCACACGTTCTTCACTATCGTCGCAAACGCTATACTACTTAATCATGTTTAGATCCGAGACCTGGATGCTCAATAAAAGGCACTCTGAAGTCTTAGCCGGGTTCGAGAGGAAAGTCTTAAGGAGAATTGTTGCTCCTGTATGTGAGTGAGGACGATTCTGGAGACGCTACTACCATGAGTTCTATGCGATTTACCTTGAAGCTAGCGTTATAAGAAAGATCAAGCTCGGTAAACTTCGGTGGGCGGGACACCTAGCTCGAATGAGCATAGAGGAGCCTGCACAGAAAGCCCTTTGTGGCAGGATGTATGGAAGGAGACAGCGCGGCAGACCTTGTGTGAGATAGAGGGCCCAGAGCCGGGGAGTGCCAAACTGAATGACATCGGCTCGAAACTTGGCCGGTTTTAGAGACTTGCTAAGTAATGTGAAGATCGGATCCCGGTTATAGTGATAATGATGATGATGATGATTATGATGATGTGTGATCGCGGCGGTACGGCCTTCGATGCGGGATGTGAGCTTACGCCTCCGTACCATTCAACTAATTATACATGGAATGGACTGTAAGAAGGCAACCGGCCCAGACGGAATACCAACAGTAGACCTTTAGAACTGTGCTCGAGAACTGTCGCCGATTCTTGGCAGACTCTTCCGCTTATTTTATACATCGTGGACCTATCCTACCTGCTGGAATGTGGCTCGAGTTCAGCCAGTTCCAAGGAGGGGAAAAAAGTGTCTCTCACAAAATAACCGTCCGATAGTATTACTGTCTATGTTATTTAAGGTAATCGAAAAGATCATCAATGCCGAGGTAATTAAGTATTTGAAGTGCAACGAACTTCTGAATGATCATCAGTACGAATTCCGTGGCAGACGGTCCATGGTAGACCTTTTGATCCTTACAATCAATGTATGGACATCTCCCGTTGAGGGTCATGGTGTGCCAATGGCAGTCGCATTGGATATCTCCAAGGCTTTTGACTGGGTCAGGCACGGGGCATTGCTGAGAAAACTTCGTTCATATGTACGTTCCCAGCAGCTTTGCGACTGGACGAAGAGTTTCTTCGAAAAGCGTTCGTTCCCGGTTGTTGTATACGGCGAGTTTTCGGATCTGTATCCTGTTAATTCTGCAATGCCTCAAGGTTTTATTTTGGCTCCAAACTTGTTTTTTTTTCACATGAATAATCTGTTGGAGACAACAGGTAACAAAGTGTTCAGTTTTGCGGATGATGGACGCTTGTTTCCTCTTTTTCGAGTGATCGCTCGATTAGTTCATCAACATCGTACCAGCTGAGAAGTAGCCATCTCGACTCCCTGAATCGGGATTTGGAAAAGGTCCTGCAGTGGGGAAATGCCAATCTCCCCAATATGTAATATTCACAAGGAAAAATGGAACCTCGGTGCCACAGCTGATGATGAATGGCCAAGCCCTCGAATCTAGCGAAAGGATACAATTGCTCGTCGTAAAGGTCTGTGGGATTGTATCGTGGTATAAACACGTCTCGCACATCGACAGGTCCGCCGGAAAACTGTGTTATGTCTTTAGAGCCAATTAATATTTTACTCCGGTCTGACTTTTTCTCCCATATAAATCCCGATTTAGAACCGCGCTTGAATATTGCTTCCATGTTTGGAGCTCCGCTCCTAAGCACACTCTCAACCTAATTGAGAGCATACGGGGACGACTGATCCGTCTGATCGGGGACTCGGCAGTGACGTCGGGACTACAGTCGCTATCACATCGAGGCGCGCAGCTGATGTCTGTCTGTTTTACAGATATTATCACGGGTACTGTTCTTCGGAGATTCATGGTACTGTTTTACGTAATACGGTTTATATGCTCTCCACAAGACATCGGATGGATCTCACGGATCGGAATGTTGACCGATGTTGGGGGAAAGTTAAAAAAAAGTCGAGCTTAATTTTTATTCATTTTTTTTTGAATAACCCTTCTTCGGCATTCGCAGTGTTGGGCGCTACTTCTGAGACTGGGCCTGAAAACTGGAATACATCGCCATTTTGTACAAAATCTCGTGGAGATTTGGAATTTAAAATCGCGTAATACTTCTGTGAATCGTTGATAAAACTTGTTTAACAGACGCAAGAGTCTTGAGAATGAATTCTATCAAATTGAATTTTTGGGAAAAGATAGTGTTAATCGTATTCAGAAATTATATTCGATGCGTGATATATGAACAAAGAATTCATATTACTGTAGATATGGGGGAATAATAATAACGGATTTGGTATTTGTTGTTATTGGTATTATAAATTATGGGAACGTGGAAAGAGTAGTGATTTAGAATCACTGCAAGGCTGATAATTGATGCGACTTACGGGACTTCTTCGTATCCTTTCTGAAGTCGGAGGTCTGCTTCGGAAACTCCGCCGTTAACGCCTGCGGGGAGTCAGTGACGGAAATTATTCTTCATGATATTGAACTTCAAATTTCACATCCTATCAAATGAAAGGAGCTTTTAAATAATGGTGCTCCAATCAGACGGAAGTCAACAGAACAAATTTTGTCAGAGTCAGAAACGCGTGGAATCAGGCGATTTCCAATGACAAGGTGGCCAACAAACTGCTTGAGTGTCTAAATGGGTCGCGCCCCTTCTGATCAACAGCGAAGGCTATCATCAATAATTTCAGTTCCTCCTATTTTACTCCGTTAATAACGCGCAGTGCAACACTAGCTACGAATTTAAAAGATAAACCAAATGGTCTCGTGAATTAAATTCGACCCTAGATCTGATCTTTTAGGAGTATCTATGATCGCGCTGGTACAACCTTCAATACCAGATGGGAGAGGGGATAATGGGGATTCGCCCGTTTTGCGAATCGGCGGTATATTCATCTATTTGGAATTTGTTAAGAAATCGTGCAAATTTATTTCGAAAATTATGTTGCAACACGCGAAACTTACCGTGTGCAAAATTTTGTTCAGCAACGACTCTGATATTTGGTTGAATGGTTACGAGAAGAAGAGAAAAAAAAACTGCCAGCTTTAGAGTGAAGAAAACCAAGAAGCATTTATTAAAATGCTGTTACATCCACAAAAAATCATCATTAGTTTGGTTATATGGACAGCATTGGTCTATTTTGTTCCGAAGATGATGCAGACAAGAACCTTACCGTGGAGAGTGAGTGGAGAGCGCTACAGATTTATGATTATGCATTTTTCAGTTTCTCGATTGATTGGCGTTAATGTGGAGGTCTGGTTTCAACAGGGAGATACAACAACCAACACACACAGGAGTCGAGATAATCAATTTATTGCAAGAAACGTTAGGTGGGCGCATAAATTTGCGGTATGCATTGGCTCCTCGATAGTATAGTGGTTAGTATACCCGCCTGTCACCCGGGAGACCGGGGTTCGATTCCCCGTCGGGGAGCCTCTGGCGCAAGACTAACGACCTTGCCCAGAAAAAATAAATCATTACGGAAAATTTAACAAAACTCAGGACTTGCTAAGTAAGGCCAAGACCGGTTCCCGGTTTTAGTGCCGTGATGATGATGATTGGCTTCCAAGATCTTGTGATATCACTCATTTTAACTACTTTTTGTGGGGATGCATAAAGTCGGTAGTCCTTGCTGATAAACCTGAGACTTTAGACCACTTGCAAGCCAATGTTAGCTAGATTATGGCCCCGTATCTTGGCAACCAGTGGAAAAATTGTCAAAATATAGACTTTCAGATAGGTCCCCATTCAATACAGTGTAACGTTTTCCGCCACAGAAAATTGGATTTATATATAAAAGATTACCTGTCCTTAAGGTGGTCAGATTAGCAACTCTCCCAGCTCGGCTCATGTCTGGGCAGCAGTCTTCCCCCAGGCTGCGGTTTCCAATTTCTCGGGTACTAAGTTGGAGATAATTTCCAACGCACTCGTGATACTTCTTCACACTTCTGGATCAGAAATTAGAAGTACTTCCAGCAAGACATTGAATGATTGGCATCAAAAATCTTATATCACCAATTACGAATAGACATTTTTCTTTCTTTTTCTTCTTTTTACAATTTCTTCACCTCTCGAACCGGAACACAGTGCCGTTTTTTCTTCTCCTTCCCAACTATTCACACGAACTCTATAATGATCGTTCTACCAACGGAATCAAAACAAAACTTGCTGTTCTTTCCCCCTGCTACTCACACTAAAAACCTTTCCCTCTGTCTATCTCCATCCACTCCGAAAAAGACACGATCCACAATCGAACAAAAGTATGTTCGTACATTCAACTTGTGGATCGTGTGTTTTTTCACCACCTTACCATCCATCACTATTCTATATTTAAAACGAAACAAACGATGGGAATGGCGGAAGCCGCACGTAACAACAGCCGCGATAATTTTATGCCAGAAAACATATTTAATCATTAATGGCATAAAATAATTTTTTCTATGAAGTCAATACCATCTTCATATATTGATTAATTGATTTTAAAGTTCCATGAATGTTAAAAAAAAAACATCCTGTACATTCAGTTACATCAACAAAATATGCTAGCCAGGTATGGTCTCTTTATCACAACACCCATATCCCTAGAATCGCAAATATTCAATGACGCTTCCTTCGCTTCTCTCTCCGAGGGCTAGGTTGGAATAACCCCTTAATACTCAAATGAATCAACCCCAGAACCCTTGAGGAAAACCGTGTCTTGGCTGACATAGTGTTCATTCATCGGGTTCTCTCCGCGCTGGGACTGTGCCTACTTCTTAATTTAATTCCTCTGAACACAAACCCTCGAAATACGCGTAATCCCCTTAGACTTCTCTACCCCCCACCGTACCCCCACGAACCCTTTTTGCGGATGCTGAGAAAAGTCAACTCCATTTCCACATTGTTCGACTTCGACCTCTCTACCCATACTCTCAAGCACCGCCTTCTTCTCACCACCAATCTGAAGCCGACACTTCTACGCTTTCCTATAACCTCCCCCCACCTCCTGTCCCCACTCCTGCCTTCTTAATTTATCCTGGTTACCTTAGGTTGGGTTACTTAGTTAAGTTAGTTCTTACGCTCTTTAGTTATAGTAAGTTATAAAGGGTGGGCCATATATTTTTGCACATTTGAAACATGAATAGAAAAAAAACTACAAATGTTATTTTGTTGATCATTTATTTAACGTAATATACGTTTATCGAAATTAATTTTTTTTAAATGACATCGTCGAGATGTGCCCCGTCGCGTCGTTGGCACTCCTGCAATCGACTACGCAAACTTTGGAAAACTCGCCGACACATGCTGCGAGGTACGGAAATTTCAAACACCCGAATGTTCTCATCGCTTCTTATTGAACGTGGCCGCCTTGTTTGTTTAATATTCGTTGTCGATCCCGTTTGGTCGACCTTCTTGACGCAAGATTTGATTAAATTATCACTTGGACACAGACTTACGCGGCGTAATCCGTATTCAATTCTAAATAGGCGTCGTACAGTAACGTAGGAATCGTTGTTTTTGTAAAATTGTTTTATACAAAAAGCACGCTGTTGTCCCATGAAGCGCTCCATCGTGACTAAAATTGCACGAAGCGGTGCACAATTCCCCACCACTCGCGCGCACCTCCCTCTAACGGTTTAAAGGTAAGAAAACAAGTGTTGCCATTTGCAAAAATGTATGGCCCACCCGATATATACTATAGTTGTAGGTACTTATGTTGCTTGAATTAACCCAATAAATGGGGTGGTAGCCCTGTGGGGTAGAAGTAGGTGTGCCACCGTACGGCACTGGATTCACTCCCATCCCCATCATACTTCACCAATTGTGATTGTCCCGCCGAGCACTGTCCACCGAATTGCGCCCACCAGAATGAGACACGAAACACCATAGAATAGCTAGAAACGTCGTTCACCAGAAAAGAGGGGAAAGTGAAATGCCATAATTTTCACAGAGTTTTGGTTTTATTGGGTGTTCTTTATTCACTTTGGTAATTTATTTAATTCGCAAAGTTCGCTCTATATGGCATGACTTAATGCTATTGATTGTATTTTGGGTCCCAATTAGTACACTGTTATTGTTCATGATTGAAAATATTTTAGATTAAAATAACGATTACAAATTTGTAGTTTCACAGAACCCACACGGATTGAACAGGAAAAGGTATTTAACTTTATTTTGCGGCCGTTTGCAAAATGATTTGAATAATTAAACGAACCAGACTCTAACTCGACAAAAGACTTAAGCTTCGTTATACACTCGGTGAAGTGCACACTTTAGTGTGCACTCTGCAGTGGCCAAAAGATGCTGCGCGCGCGATGGTTGTGATAAGACTCCTCGAGGATAGAACTTTGACCTCAATTCAATCCTCAATTAATGGTGTGGTGGATATCCGCTCGGCTAAGGATATGTTTACTTACCACAAGAGAAACGTAAAGTCTCTCTTTGTGGAATGGAAAACCAGATCTCGTAATGAAGATCATGGTGGTATGGGTGTATGCGCGCTTGTGAAGATCACATTGGTTTTTTCATGCACAAGGCCACGAGAACGAAGCTGAAAAATCTAAAGACAAAGGGATCGTATAGATCATTGTTTACGATGTGCATTGTGGCTATCATAGACGGCAATTCATCGTAGAAATGGTACTGAAAACAAATAAGGGCATCATTACAGTCGTGGATGAGTGGTACAGATGCGTTATTAGATGCATCGCCATTAGGAAAAGGTGCTAATGGGTTGTAAATGTTTATGGCATCTCGGACTGCAGTAGGAACCAAGTTCTTGTTTGTACTAGGAAATGCTAGATGATTCGGTTTCGATGATAATACTTGGGATGCGGTAATTGTTTGTCGATTGGACAAACGAATCGCGGGTCGGCTTATTGCAGCTGTATAAGCAAGCTGTCCGACATAGCCTTTTAAGGGTGCCGAATGGTTTGCAATTTATGATGCCGTATGATGTAAAGAATTCTTTTCAGAGATTTTCAGATAATGCGTTGAATGCATTAAATGTCCTTGAGAAAGGAAATGTTTCAGGTATGCTGGTGATTGAGATGCAAATATGGGTTGCGAATACGGGGGGTTCTTCAGGTGACCTTTAAGAACCCCCACAACCCCACTACACTTCTTCATTACCAAGCTGTAATATCTCTGGTTAAGTGCAATCGTTCTTGTTGCAGATTCTAATTATGATTATGGCCATTTCTTTCCCTCTTGATTTGTTTCTGGTCGCCCCATACTGGGTTTACTTTAAACAATCAGAAGTTCACTTTTTGTGTCTTAAATTTTTTTCACACCTATAATTGAATCGTGAGTTTGGTTTAGGCATTTAAAATGTTCTTGGCTCTCTGCGGAACGAAATATCTTATACCCGGAATGTTATTGCATCGACTGAAGCCGGAGCCATTCTCTTCATTTGGAGTTTTTCTGTTAACTTTATTCATATTAAACGGAAAATAAGACGACAAATGCACTGGCCTGAAGAGGCCTCCGTCGTATTTTATTTAGGGGGGAGGTGGGATATTGATCCAGAATATGTTGGTGGTATGAAACCCAATGTCTGAAATCCATGCCGGATTCTTGAAAATGATTATATTAGTCGTGTATAAAAATATAAAAATTTTTGTCCAAACATACTCTTACAAAAATGTTTATATATAAATATTTATACAAAAACACATATATATATATATATATATATATATATTTTGTTCAAAATATATCCAAAAATAAATTTACAGGATATAAATACATTATTTTTGTATTTAGGGGATATATATACAAATATACCCTAATTATATGAAAATAAATAAACAAAAAATTATTTGTGTAAAAATGCTGTATTTATATAAAACTAGTTGTACGAGGGTTGCCTTTTATATTTCGGGATTAGAGAACAAAAACAAATATTGATCATCGAAAATCACTTTATTGTTTTTCAAAATATTCCCCATGAAGATCTATACACTTGTGCATGCGTTTGAACCAATTGTCGAAGCACTTTTGCCACTCTGATTGAGGTATCTCCAACACATGCATTCTGAATGCAACAACCGCTTCTTCAGCTGTCGAAAAACGTTGACCTCTCAGTTTGTTTTTTAAAAACGGGAATAAAAAGAAGTCATTCGGTGCCAAGTCAGGACTATACGGCGGATGACCCATCAAATCGATGTTTTGGGTGGTCAAAAATGCAGTTGTCGCAGCCGATGTGTGAGAGCTCGCATTGTCGTGGTAAAGAGTGATCCGTCTTCGGCGGTTGGTTTTCCTGATTTCTTGGAAGACAACTGGCAAACAAATGGTTGTGTACCACTCAGAATTGACTGTTCTGCGTTGTTTTAGTGGTACGGTTGTGACATGTCCAGTTTTTCCGAAAAAACAGGCGACCATTTGCTTGGAAGTGCTTCGTGCGCGAACAACTTTTGTTGGATTTGGCTCATCTTGAAACACCCAGACAGTCGACTGCTGTTTACTTTCGGGCTCATACGCGTAAATCCACGATTCATCACCTGTCACGATGTCATAGACGTGTTTCGAAGCACCGCGACCGTATTTTTTGAGCATTTCTTTCGACCAATTGACATGAGCTTTTTTTTGGGCGATTGACAAATTGTGTGGGATCCAACGCGAACAAATTTTATGCAATATTGAATGTATGCTGGTCCCACTAACGCCTAAGGTTGTCTCAATCTCACGATAGGTCACATGACGATCTTCCAATATCAGTTCGCGCACAGCATCAATGGTTTTCGGAACAACAACTGATTTTGGACGACCTTCACGAAATTCATCTTGGAGTGAACTACGACCACGATTGAATTCACCATACCATCGATAAACACTGGTCCTTGATGGAGCTTCATCGCCAAAAATTGAATTAAGTTCATCCATACACTGTTGCTGAGTTAATCCACGCCGAAAGTTGTAAAAAATAATCGCACGAAAATGTTGACGATTTAATTCCATGTTTGGTCCGAGATGAATCTTTTAAGTTACTGTAAACAACACAAATAGCGCTCGTATGTCAAAACGTTCTGAGTGCGTATAACCTCAAAAATGTCCAAATTTACGACAGAGCTGTCAATTGCCGGATTGCAACGCTAGGGTTGCCAAATCCCGAAACATAAGAGGCAACCCTCGTACAAAGTAAATATTCAAATAAGGCTTTTTTTTATATACTTCTTTCAGGAGAGGCGTAGCTATAGGGTCGATACGGCTCCCCAAGATGGCACCGAATAACCGTTGCGGTTATACTTGAAAATTTGCATTTATCCTTGATATATAACATATTTCCATTTCTTAACTAATTTCATGAGATTTTATGTCTTAAGTGGGGATTCTGGTCTCACAAAAACAAACTAAGCCAATAATATTTGCAAAACTTTGCTTGCGGAAAAACATTTTTACCAACATTTTCCTACATAAATAATTATACAAAAGCGTTTGGTCAACAGTATGTAATTATCCAAAAATAATTATGCCAACAATTTATATATATTTTAATTTTACGAAAATGAAAATTTATTATATTATACGAAAATTTATGTTATAAAATTAATTATATAAAGTATTTTTAAAAAATGAGAAAGTCATGTACAAACACATTTGTATAAAAACATTTTTACTTATTTTTAATATTATAATTCTTTTAATACATTAATTTGATAACTTGACTTCAAAAAAGCCTACGACTCAGTCGCAAGGCAGAGACTCTACCATATTCTAGTTGAGCTGGGAGTCCCGAAAAAATATGCCGCCCTCATTCAAATTTGCATGAACGAAAACAAAGGGCGATTCAGAATAGAAAACTACCCCTCAGAACCATTTGAAATTCGGGACGGAATAAAGCAGGGAGATGGTCTATCACCGTGTCTTTTTAACCTTGTGCTCGAGTATGTCATCAGAAAGGTACAAGACGACAACATGGCCGGATCATCCCCGAACAGGGTCACACAAGTGCTCGCGTATGCGGATGACATCGCCGTTTTGGGCGATAATCTAGAAACTGTTAGTAAAAACTGTGAAATCATCATGCAAGCGGCAGAAGAGGTGGGCCTAGAAATAAATGAAGACAAAACAAAATATATGATTACGGCGAGAGCAGGTGGACCTCAGAGAACACATATAAACGTCAGAGGTAAGATATTTGAAAAAGTTAAAGAAATGAAATATCTGGGAACGATACTGACGGCCAGTAACGAAATGTCGAAGGAAATTAACAAGATACTACGTTCCGGCAACGCTAGTTGGCATGCAGTCAGTAAACTGCTGAAATCCAGACTGCTATCACGTAACATAAAGCTCCGTGTCTATAGAACCATAATCATGCCGATTGTTCTATATGGATGCAAAACATGGGCTCTCACAAAACGGGAAGAAAACAAATTCCGCGTATTCGAGAATAAAGTTTTGAGGGGCAGCTTTGGAGGTAAATATGACGAGGAGGCAGGACAATGGAGGATACTCCATAAGCACGAATTGGAAGAGCTATATCGCAAACCTACAATAGTGAGAGTAATCAAGTCGCGAAGATTAAGATGGGCCGGACACGTGGCGCGAATGGGGAACGATAGGACCGTGCATAGAATTCTTGACGGTAGGCCAAGGGGAAAGAGACCGGTTGGACGGCCGCGACGGAGATGGGAGGACAATGTTAGGTTTGACCGTGAGGAGATCGGATCGAATGGTCAAGCGTGGAAGGAGACCGCCCAGGACAGGGAACGATGGCGATGCCGAGTCGGTGAGGTCATGAACTTCCGGGTTCCTACAGGCCAATAAATAATAATAATAATAATAAATTTGATAACTGTTAATAATTTTTTTATTTTTGGACAAATTTATATCCAAAAACGGTTGCTAAAAAATATATAATTATTCACATAACATAATTATACAATAACATTTATAGAAAAATATTTTTGGAAAAATTTGAATGCGAACATTCATTTGTATAAATATGATTATTGTATTTAAATTATTTTTATAAAACTTGTTTTACAAAAATAAATATGCAAAAACAGTTATACAAAAATAAGTGCATAGCAACATTTATACCAACATGTGTGTTTGTACACAAGTTTATTTATTTAAAAATATATGTTGAAAAACATTTAACGTTAAAATTGTGATATTTCTTAAAAATGTACAATTTTATATTATATACAACGACTGTAATATCCTGATTGGTTCATTATTTGGTTTCGTCATCAGGGTCCGGTCTTTCACATCTTTAAATACATTTTTGCTTAGCAAGTATTTTTTCGAGAAAACTTCCTTTGAATTTAAGAAAAAGACAATGCACGGCATTTTACTATAAGCAACACTTGACACACAACAAATACTTTCTCAATAAATGCCTTACGTTTTTCAGTCAATATTCATAACACGGTGTGATGTTCTTATGTTTATAAACCGTAAAAGAACTCAAATTTAAATTTGTTCCACAGATAAATGAATTAAATTTCAAACTGTGTTTCGCGAGTATTTTATATTAATGCGTTATACTTAGTATTTAAACTAATAATATGTTGAAGCTAACAAGCTAGAGATATTCGATCAATTTGTAACTACTTACCACAAATTTTAACTTACACTGAACACACAATATTGCTTATTGCTACTTACCACACAAGAGGACGTAATTAAACAGTTTTTTTTTTTTTAACAACTATAATCGGCACTTTGGGAAATTGTTTATAGTCTATTCGTTTTGTATTATCGCATATACTTTAAATACTTTTTGTTTAATAATAGATATTTTTTTATTTTAAATACAAGGCAAATATATTCGAATATAATATTTTTTAATAATACAAAACTCGTACACTATTAATATTATTTATCACGATAACGTAGTTAAATCACTTAATTTAAGAGCACTTCGTTTATTTGGTTATTATTATATTTTTTAAATAGTTAATTCAAATAATATTTTATATCATTTTGTTTTTGTCTTATACCCTAGTCGGTCAATTACCGTTGAACAACTTTTATTTACATACGAAACTTTACGTAGCATACTGATACACACTTAAAATAACGCATGTCCTGTAAAGGACTTTCCGCTGGCATGTCTGCTAACGAACTAAACAGATCCTGAAGCAATTGAGTCGTTTTATATATTTTGGGGAATATGTATATTGTGAGGAGTATCATGCTCAGTGACGGGCAACATCCTTGTTGGTGGCGGCGGACATCGCTGCTATCTTCACGAAACAAAAAAAAAGTAAACACAGACAGTCTTCTAGTCTCGGTAGTTGAAATAGAAAAAAAAATGGTGATATGATTACTGTCATAATTATGGTAACTATTCTTATGAACCAGTAAATTTTCTGGCGACGCTTGTCGTCGTGGTGGATAAAATAAGATATTCTAAAAAGGGTCCGTGAATAAAAACAACAAGTAATCGAAGAAAAAAACAAAACCAAGAATGCGTTTATGGAATAACATAGATAAACTTATACAAGTAAGTAGAAATAACGTAATCATGTTATAAATATCGTATTAATGAATTTTTCTTTTAGTTGCTATACGTTAACGACCATACTGTGTTTTCTGAATAAGATAACAAGGATAATAAACCCATTTTCCAAGTTGTAATATTTCAAGCTACTGGCTACAGTGACTATACACCATTCAATGAAATGTTTATTTTGAATTTTATAACAGATAACTGGGTTTGTTATTTTTTATTATTATAAAATTATTATAAACTTAAATAAAAAGGTTAAAAAATGAATAACATACAATTCAATTAAATCAAAACAAAGAAGGTTAAAAAATAAAAATTAAATTAAGACCAAGAAGAAAAAAATGGAAATACTATATAAACAAGAACTATTAAAAAACTTACAAGTGAAGTTAATTAAATAGGATGAGGAAACACAAAATAAAAGGAAACATGGAATAAGACAGAAGAAAAGAAATATACACGTCGAGTGAGGAGATTATAAAAAGAAATAAAAGAAAAAAGTTACTAAAAAGAAATTTATGAGATAAAGAATAAAGTCAATAAATTCAAAAAATAAAAAAAATAATCTTATTACTATTATTTATTGGTCTGTAGGAACCCGGTAGTTCATGAGCTCGCCGACTCGACTCCACCATCGTTCCCTGCCCTGTGCACTCTGCTTCCACGCTTGACCATCTGATCTGACCTCCTCAAGGTCAAACCTAACATTGTCCATGTCAAACCTAACATTGTCCATTGTTCCATCTCCGCCGTGGCCGTCCTACCGATCTCTTTCCCGTTGGTCTACCGTCAAGAATTCTATGCGCGGTCCTATCGTTGCCCATTCGCGCTACATGTCCGGCCTATCTTAATCTTCGCGACTTGATTACTGTTGCGGATTGGCAATTGAATGTGCTAGGATGTGCTGGAGAAATCTAGTACATTCGCAGTGTATACCAGTTGCGCGGCAGCTGTCACGGGCCAGCTGGCCGATTGTCACCAACGATGAGGTCATAGCGTCCCTTTTTTGAATTGGCAGTTATGCCCACTGAGTCAGTCTGCAACCAACCTTCAACGGGCTCGTTACATCGGAGCAAGCATCGTCATCACGAGTAAAACCAAAGAAGTTAATCATTGTCATTGTTGTTAACATATTTATTGAATGTTCAATAAACTAACTCAATCTCTTTAAAAGGTAAATTCCTCGAGTCGTTTTCTTCTTCCATCTGCCTTGTTCATGCCAAGACCAACCGAATTGAAATACGCAATCACTGGCGTAATTGAATTGCATCACACTCAGGACAGTGGTTCGCGAGAATCACCATTATCACCCATCGGTGGACGCAGCCTTCATCCTAACGGTTGTATCCCGTCATATTTTCTGGTCCTTTGAGCCGGATCCAGTGCTTATTGGATCCGCTCATCGCCGCCCAGTTCGCGGCATAACACACCCAGGCAGCTCAACATCAGCAACAAGCTGAACATACGTAACAACAATTCAACCCCATTAGGGAAGGATATAAATAGCTATTGCTCGTTGTGTCCGTCCATCGGCGGCCATCGGCGTGAAGCCCTCTAAAGGAATCAACACCGGATCCAGCAACCTGTGAATCTAATCTATCGCCACCCAGTTCATGGCAAAACACTCAAGACTCAGCAACCTGTGAGTCCAATCCATCGCCGCCCAGTTCGTGGCAAAACACACCGGATCCAGCAACCTGCGGATTTAATCCATCGCCACCCAGCTCGCGGCACAACACACCTGAAGAACAACACGACAACAGTGAAGATAGCTCAGTAAAAATAGTTCTGGAGAAACAGGAAGCGAACACAAACGAAATGCCGGCACCAATGACAGTTGAGTGGAAAGCAACAAAGGCTGAATTGGCCAAACGCCGAAGACTCACCAAAGCAGAACGTCTGACTGAACGCGAACATCAAGAAGCCGAAGAGGATCGTCTGCACCAAGCCATTGAGGGAGTAAGCAGGCACAACCAGAAAGAAAGGCCTAAACGCAAAAAAGCTGAGGAAAAAGCAAAGAAAGTGGAAACGCCTGACGTGCCAACGGGCCCACTGACTAACCTAGTCCATATGTCGGATTTGGACACCGATGCAGAAAATGACGAACCGCTACAACCAGTCAAAAGAGCGAATCGCCGACCAGATCACCCTGAAGTAAAGGAAGAAGAACAATTTACAAGTGAACAGGTGACCATGGTTGAGGAGCTTATCGCCGCCCAGTTCGCAGCACAGGCCACCATCGCTCGCACCTTCCTCAACATGCAGGATAAGGGACAACTAACGACCACCAGCATAGAAATCACAAAACGAGACCTCCACACCGAATGGGAAGCCATCCGCAGGCGGCATAACCAAATCATTTACATGGCACCACCTGAGTACCAACAGCGTCAGTACTTCGCGGAGGACTTCATCGCCGAGACCGAAGAAATATACCTCGAGGAACAGACGAAGCTCCTCGAGGCCCAGTACGCTCTCGATTCAGCCTCACCAACCATGGCCAACAGCGCCAATCGCATCCACCCTAGCGAGCTACCCCCAGTGCAGCTCCCAAGGGTCGCCATCAAGCCAGCGGAAAGGGAACCGTACCCCAGAACAGCGGGTAAGAGTCAGCAGGCCGACGACCAGGGTACCGCCTGCCCAAAGCTCAACCTACCCCAGGTCCCGATGATCGACCCATCGCCGGAACCCCTACGGAAACGGGCTCCTTGCACATTCTGCAGGGCCTCACACGCTATTTACGCTTGCGAGAGCTTCCGATCACTAACACCTGGCCGTCGGAAGTCCTTCGCACACAAAAGAAACTTATGCATCAATTGTTTGGGTCCCCACCGCCTACGCGACTGCCAATCCAGCAAGACGTGCCGTCGTTGTCAGCGGAGACATCACACCTTGTTGCATGTTCGGACAACCGCCATCGGCGGGACAATCCCAACGCCGCTCCGAGCCAAAGGATCCGCCCTCCGGATCGACCGTCATGAAGGGGCCTGCGCACGCACAGTCAGCACTCCTTCACAGCATTCCGCGTTGCTACCAACAGCGAAAGTCATCGTGACGTCGGAGAACCAACGGAGGATTGAAGTCCGTGCTCTGCTGGATCCCTGCTCTAGCGGCACCTTCATTTCGTTGTCACTCGCCCGAAGGTTGCACCTCCGACGCCAAGCATCATCCGTCCCCACCCACGGTGTTGGGGTCACTCGTGGCCTTGCCACCAGGTCTCAAACCGC
This sequence comes from Microdon myrmicae, assembly GCA_963931805.1. Classification (NCBI taxonomy): domain Eukaryota; kingdom Metazoa; phylum Arthropoda; class Insecta; order Diptera; family Syrphidae; genus Microdon; species Microdon myrmicae. Next base: position 118,613,910 of record OZ007499.1, read on the forward strand.
CATCAGCATCACACCTCGCCTCCACGGGTCGAGACAATGGACACTGAGGCTGAGGTTCGCTGTCCACAAACAGTTCGTCGAGCAATACGAGGTTAGTACCGTAGGTCAGCTCCGCAGCGGATGCGCCTAAATCCTCCTTAATACTAGTCCTTAACCCTAGGAGACCGTGGGGAGGGCGTCAAACCACTGCGTGTCGATGTGACACATCAGGGAGGCTTTTAGGGACCCGTGCCAACGCTCTATCATACCATTGGATGCGGGGTGGTATGCGGTTGTACGGCTCCTTTGACAGCCCAGCAAAGCGGTGAGCTGTCCGAAAATCGTAGCCTCGAACTGCGGACCTCGGTCCGATGTTACTGTTGCTGGTACGCCAAAACGTGTAACCCACGTCGAGTAAAACGCCTTGGCGACACTGTCGGTGGAGACCACCCTAGTGGCGTCGCTTCTGGCTACCGGGTAAAACGGGCGATCATTGTGAGGATGTAGGAGAACCCTCTCGAGGGCGTTAGGGGGCCCACGATGTCTATGTGGACGTGTGTGAATCGGGCCTCGGGAAGCTTGAACTGCTCTGGCTCCAGAACGTTGTGTCGGATTATTTTATAACGCTGGTATTTAAGGCAGGTTCGTGCCCAACTCGTGAGATCCTTGCTCATGTGTGGCTATACGAACTTACGTCGTACGGCCGCGGCGGTTGCACGCCCGCTGGGGTCGACTGGATTATGAAAGGTGTCGAACACGCGGCTTCGCAACTCTTCGGGTATATAGGGTCTGACAGCTCCCGTGGAGATATCGCACTATATCTCATCTGTGGAGTGTTCGAGTAGGAATTTGCGCAGCTGTAGTGCTGTCCCCGCTTTGAGCAGATACTCGAGTTGACTGTCCTTTTCCTGTGCCTGAGCTTTAATCTCGCTGGTATATTGACCTATTAGGTCGAGTTGCCTTTCCTGGCGTGGAGATGCGTTTCCGGAGTTCTTCCGGAAAGCGTAGCTCAGTGGCTTGTGGTTCGTCCTGATTACTAATGAAGGGCCCTTCACCATGTTTCGAAAATACCTTACAGCGCTGTAAATAGCGAGCAATTCGCGATCGTAGGCAATGTACTTCCGCTCGGTCGTACTGAGTTTCCTTGAAAAAAAAAATCGAGCGGTTCCCAGCTCCCGTTGCATTCTTGCTCCAATATTGCTCCAATAACTGTGTTTGACGCGTCGCATTGGATGGACAAACGGTGCGCCCTCTGTGGGGTAACGGAGTAGAGTAGCATTCGCCAGCTGTGCCATGGATTGACGGAATGCGTTGTCTGCAGCTTCCGTCCAGGCAATTGGGCGTTTGTCATTCCTCTTTGCCCCCCTTAAGTACTCATTTAACGGTGCCTGAATGTACGCGGCGTTTCGTAAGGTGGGTCGGCAACACTTTAGCATACCCAGGAAACGGCGCAATTCCCGAACGTTAACGGGGCAGGGGAACTGGATTAATGCTTCCACTCTGTCTGGAAGCGGGCGGATTCCCTGGCCGTTGATAAGTTTGTGGCGGGGAAGATTGTACCGTGGGGTTTGGCGGAACCGCCACAAGATAACTCAGGTACGTAACTTGCTCTTTGGCGAATTGGCACTTTTCGGGGTTTATCACAAGGCCGAACTGTCGGAGGCGTTCAAGCACCTGTCTGAGGTGTTAGTGATGCTCGACAGGGTTTCGGGATGCTATCAGGATATCATTGATATACGCGTAACAACAGTCCAGGCCGCGTAGTGCAGAATCGATGTACCTTTGGAAAGTCTGGGCTACATTCCTGAAGCCGTCATTACGTTGAACTCGAAGACTCCGAGGGGGATAATGACGACGGTTTTTGGTACCTTCACGTGTGTCACCGGGATCTGGTGGTATGCCCTGGTAAGATCCAGGGTTGAGAAAACGGTACGTCCGCGCAACTTATATGAGAAGTCGTACAGGTGCGCTATTGTATATCTGTCGAGGACTGTCACTGCGTTCAACAGTCTATAGTGGCCGCATGGTCGCCATTCACCGTTGCGCTTTTTCACGAAGTGAAGTGGGCTGGCCCATGGGCTAACCGACGGTTGACAGATGCCCCGCTGGAGCATGTATCCGAATTCGGCGCGGGCCGCTCACAAGGGGGCTGGCCGCCTCCAACCGCACGACTGCTTACAATTTCTGGCGTTTGCCCCGAAACGCACCAGGCGTGTGTCAGGGCGCATGGTGCATTTGCCCTCGTGGTTCGCGGCCCTCTAGGAGAGTCGAACTGCCGTTGGGGAGTCCGCGCCTGTGGCCGCTGGTTGTTTGGCCGATTTTTGACTGTGTGACTGAGATTGTGGGTCCGAGCTTTCCATTATCGCGTCTGCGATTTTCGACAAGTAGCCCAAACTCTGGTTGGGCTGAGCTATCAGGGCGGAACGGGCATACTGAGGAAGACACCTTAAAAAATGTGGCCTGAAGACATCATCGGAAATCCCGGCCCCTGCTATTACTCGTAAATGAGTGAGGAAGTGTGACGGTTTCATACCCGTGAAGTTAGTTTCTCCAGCTAAACGCTGCCGTATGCGGCTCCTTGGCTCTTCCAGGGGGCTGAAGAGTGTCTCCTTCATGCTACTATAGGGGTTCGAGTCCGACGACCTAATTATGTGCGCGACGTGCATCCTCTGCATGCGATTTAGCACTCGCATCAACTCGACCGCGTGGAGTTCCTCATTGGCAGCCCGGAAAATACGTTCCGCTATGGCGATCCATAGCTCGGCGTTCTCCTCGTCGAAAGGAGGCAAGCGTATCTCGCGCGTGTGAGGGGGTGTTCAATGGCGGAAGCGTCCTCATACGCCGGCGAATCTGCGAGCGGCTGAGTCTGCTCTTGCTGTGCCGTCTTTGCCCTAGTAAACTGAGCCATTATCCTCATTGGGCGGTGAGAAAAAAAAAAACAAAGGTGTCCAGACGCGAAGGGTCGAGCACGGGACGAATGAATTGTTACCTGCCTGTGCGGAGCGGCAGAAAGACTTGTCGCCGTTAAACTCTTCAAGCGGGCGCCGGTTTAACTTGGATTACTAATGGCAATAGCTAGATCACATAATGTACATACACTTGTGATACTGTTTGTTTACTGTTTTTTAACTTAGCTAACTAGTCTAAAAATTAATAATATGTGTACATGTCTAAATATTTAAAGGTAAAATGGTGACGTTTCGCTCCAATGGTATGCGGTGATTACTAATATTAATATGTGACTTCCTAATTAAAATTCTATTTTCTTTTTTTTAATAAACAGTAAAAAAAAATCTAGTACAAAAGTTTTCACTTAATGGGAGCGAAGAAAAAATTAAATTTTTTTTACAAGAAAAATGCAATTTATGCTTTATGCATGGCGGCTCGGAAGGAGCTCACCACAAATAGAACTTACTAGCTTGCACAAAGCAAAAGAAGGTAATAATATTAATAATAATACGTGAAAGGAAAGGATTAAAAAAACTGACACCCCACGCTGGGTGATTACCGCTGGACTGCGTCAGGTGGCGTCGGTCGGGTCTGGTACAGCCGCGTGCCCTTTATTAGTGTTTAGTTTTTAAACCCTTTTGTTTTTGTTCTGTACACCAATCACTTGCACTGAGGAGTCAGGAATCAGAAGGTGCGTTTTAACATCCGTTAGTTTTTTTTTTCATTTATAAACTGCGTACAGCACTTAAGTTGATCATGCAAATGACCGTAGCTGTCCGAGGGGTCGAATTCTCGTGTGTATGTTTACATTGATGAGAATTCTGTTTCCGTCGGCCGCCAGTCACGGAGCATGATACTCCTTGTGGTCTCATGACCGGCCAACACGCACGCAGATAGGTAAGAAAATCAAACATAGGGAATACTAACCTAAAGGGTTGCAGCTGTGCGATACTTGATACAAGGGAACATTGGATGCTTATACGATCGGCGACTGTGCGCCGCATCTACGCCGGTCGTACATCATTCGTTTGGTAATTGGTGCAGCATTTTTGCTGGTGCTATCTTGGCTTACCCTTTCTGAGCGGCCAGGCATTATTCCTTAATTTGCTTGCCGATCACTTTAGCGACCGACATGCTCGCACCGAAAAGGTAAAGATAGAATATCTCCTGCATGGGTGCGGCGGCATCTGACAGGAGATATGAGCGCCGAAATGATTTAAGTTTATATCGGTTGCTTGGTGATGCCACCGAATTGCTTTTTCGGAACATGGTGCGTTTGGTGTGATCATGCCCTTGAGGAAAATGTCCGCTTGGTGCAATGGTTTTTGACTTAGCGCAGAACTATGGCTTAGGTGGTTAGGAGACATTTTAGGTGGATAACAGAAAGGTAATTAAATGTTTTTCAGGGTTTCCAGTGCTCTAGGAAGCAGTTTCTTCACACCTGATTGGAAGGTAATTAGTGGCGTTCAATGGAACTGTATGTATTTGTATTTCAGTTTGTTGGTCGAATGTTTATAGCCGATGATGTTGTAGTGTTCCGCCGAACACTGTTTACCGCAGGGGGAGCAGAACACGGTGGCAAAGGAAGCGACGAACTACTTTTAGGTGAACCAGGTCTGTTTATTTAAATAAATGAAACACGAACTATTTTTAGTGTATACTTTTTGTTTATTAACATTTTTTCTTTCCGAGTTTATATTAGTTCACCGATTCGCTTTCACTGTATGTTAACTTAAGATCTTTGGATACACGTCAAAGTCGCATTTCTCTTTATTTTTAAATTTTAAGTCGCGGTTACTTCTGCTGCCGTATTCGTCTTACGGTTCCACCTCCTCGGTGGGGTTCGCTGTCCTGTTGCTCGAAATAGACTAATCTTCCTTTTCTTATTAATTTTTCTATCCATCTACCATTCTCTTCCCCTCATCTGAAAAAGAAATTTCCCATCTCGATTCTCATTTTGTTATCTGTATCTTGTTCGAAGAATCGAGCGTACCGCCACTTATTTCTCGATGCTTTCATGGGATTTGTTTGCGTTACCCATCTGGTTTACGACAAGAGTTTTTGTTTGCTTCAGATGGGTAACAAAGGACCCGTGGGATTTGGTTAGTAGATCGCATTTCTCAGTCATAAACATCTAGCGTAGGATTGGCGTTACAATATTTATGATGGCAAGAATTGTTGGTCGGCGGGCGAATCGCTAGGCCTTTGTGCACGTGCGCTTGTCGGTTTGGGATCTTGCGAGGAATTTAGGGTGCTAATTGCTATTAGCTACATGAGGAGATTATTCTGTTTGTTTTCAAAAAATGCGTTTAATGGATGAACCGAATGGATGCATTGAATTCAATATTAGGAAATTTTGAACGTTAAGTTCGATTGGTTTTTACTATTGAATTCAATGTTGGGGTATTTGGAATGTTACAGGCGGAAGTAAGGACTTTTGGGAAACGTGTCTGTGGGCAGGTGTAATGGATATAGGTGAGTATGTTCCTTTGGTGGAACGACGATATCTCAACCTATAGTTGGTTGTGTGGTTCGTAGAACCACGACAGAATTTCCACTATACTTGTTTTACAGGGTTTTTGGATGCTCTAGGGGGAAGTTTTGTGTCTGACCTGGAAAAAGCAAGCAGTGGCGTTAGTGGGAAAACGCCACGGACCCACTCGCAACCAAATTGACCACGTGTTGATAGATCGCCGTCACTCCTCGAACGTACCTAGGTGCCACCGTCGACTCGGATCACTATCTTGTTGGTACAGTTTTCCGAGCGCAGATTGCCTTACGGAGACGTATTGCATCCGCGGATCAGGTTCGAATCAACACGGCTGCCTTACGCAATGAGAATACCAGTAACACCTCTGGGCATGCACTAAGACTCGCCCTCGAAGAGCCCCACGGAGGGAGAGTAAGTCCTGGGGCCAGAATGTCGGGCGTAGAAGAGAAATGAACACTGCCATTAGTACTGCCCCCTCCACTTCTGGCAGTAGTCGTAGAGATCGGAGCGACTGGTTTGATGAAGAGTGCAACCTAGCCACTGAATGTAAGAATGCCGCATACCGGGCATTGCAGCAGTCTCATAAGAGGCGGTTACGCAAGGAGAAATACAAAGACCTCAGAAGATCCGATAAAAGACTCCACAAACAAAAGAAAAGTGCCTGGGAAAAAATTCTAGTCTGTGAAATAGAGAAAAGTAGAGAACGAGGTCCGCAGCATGCGCGGAAGTTCTACCAAATAATCTGCACTATGACGCGGTACACACCGCTATACAAAACGTTTTTTATTTGTGCAATTTACACTATTCAAAGAGTTATTTATTTATTCAGTTTACACTATTCAAAGAGTTATTGATTTGTTCTTCCCCACATTTAATTTTTGGCACGTATGCCTAATTTAATTTTCGATAATACTATTGTTTCTGGTTTTGCGACACTTTGCTAAACCTCAAGTTCTTCGGCACTGGATGTTATCTGAAGCGACACTCAACAACTTCGTGACGGCACTCCCACAACGTAAGACTCCCGGACACTCGATCTTTGCACCACCGTACGTAAATTATCACCTCTCCGATCAGATTCTCAAAGTCGATTGTTCTAAAGTGTTCGCCTCAAAATGCTCATCCTCGTATCTTTATCTTCTTTCGAAGATCCAGGCGCATCGCCACTTATCGCTTGATCCTTTCTTGGGGTTTTGTTTGTGTTATCCATCTGGCTTATAACAACAAGAGTTATCGTGCACTTCAGATGGGTAACACAAGATCCGTGGAAATTGGGCGTCAGTTTTTAGATTGGTGCATTTTCAAGTCATAAAACATCTGTCATGTGAAGATATGCATTAGGATGTTTATGATTGCAAGAATTGTGTGTCAGCGGATCGAATAGATATGTCTTTGTTTGGACACGTGCACTTTTTGGGTTTTGGATCTTGTAGGAGATTTACAGGTGTTAATTGCTTATAGCATACATAAGAAGATATGCATTATGCTGTTTGATTTCAGGGAATTGAATTGAATTGGATGAAATTAAGTAAATGAATCTGAACTGCATAACTGAATTGAATTCAATGTTAGAGAATTTGAACGTTTACATAAAATGGGATATATCACACTGTGCAGCAACTGTAGGGGTATAACATTGCTGAGTATCGCCTATAAGATACTCTCCTCTATTCAAGAAGACCGGCTACCCCCTTCCGATAAAGTCATCATTGGTCAATATCAGTATCGGTTCATCCCCGGCAAATCAGCGATTGATCAGATGTTCAACCTTAGGCAGGCGATGGTAAAATGTCTGGAATTTAAGATGCCATTATATCATCTATTTATAGACTTTAAGACCGCCTACGATAGCTTAGCCAGGGTAGCACTATACAGTGCTACGAGAGAGTTTGGCATTCCAAACAAATTAATACGACTTTGTAGGTTGACCATGACCAACGTAACTAGTCAAGCAAAAATAGGGGGATTGTTGTCCAAACCAATAAACATCTTTAATGGACACCAACAAGGGGCGGTCCAGCCTGCCTCCTCTTCAAACTGGCGTTGGAGAAAGCAATCCGTGACTCTGGCGTCACAACTAGAGGGTCTATTGTCACCAAGTCCAGCCAGATACTTGCCTACGCAGATGACATCCACATCATCGGTAGAACCGAATCGGCTGTACAGGATTCCTTCGCCCAGATCGACCAGGCGGCACAAAAATTGGGACAGCACATTAATGAGAGGAAAACTAAGTACATGGTGGCAACTTCTGCGAATAGAAGACCTAACGTTGGTCAAACTATCAGGGTAGTGCAGCCCGAATTTGAAGTAGTGCAATCCTTTAACTACCTTGGGTCAATATCGAAGAAGAAATACCCGAACAGCTGATCAAATCCAACAAAGCCTACTGTGGTCTATCAAGGCTCTTTAAATGCCGAAATTTATCCAGAACATCCAAGCTACTACTGTACAAGACCATGGTCTTACCAGTACTCATGTATGGATCCGAGACGTGGGTGCTCAATAAAAGGCACTCTGAACTCTTAGACGCGTTCGAGAGGAAGTTCTTAAGGAGAATGTTTGGCCCCATATGTGAGGGAGGACGATTCGGAGATGGTACAACGACGAGTTGTATGCGTTCTACCTTGAAGCTAATATTGTAAGAAAAATCAAGCTCGGTAGACGCCGGTGGGCGGGACACCTAGCTCGAATGAGCGAAGAGCATCCTACCCGGAAAGTCCTTTGTGGCAGGATGTATGGAAGGAGACAGGGCGGCAGACCTTCTCTGCGATGGAGGGATGGCGTAAACAAGGACGCCCAGAGCCTGGGAGTACCAAACTAGATGACATCGGCTCAAAATCGGGACCGGCGGAGAGATTTGTTAAATAAGGCCAAGACGATGATGATTTCCAAATCTAGGTGTTCAACTTTCTCCCGGCTGCTTATTAAAACTGTCTCCGTCGTATGTCCAGCTAGTTTCAGTCCGGCTATATCTAGCCAGCATTTAATCCTCTGGATTGCTTGGGAGCTAATATTCTCCAGGTCAACTAGATGTTTAGCCGTGGCCACTATTGCCAAATAATGTCCGTACCCAATCGGACCTAATACAGATCCCTGATGTGGACCCGCTGTTATTTTATCTGTGTCATACAGCAGTCTTCTATCCGAGAGATAGTTTCTAGTATACGCACCAAGTGGGGTGAGACTTTAAGATCGCGCAACGCTTGTAGAATCCAAATCCAATTCAACGAGTTAAACGCATTTAACATCTAGCGTCACCACCGCGCAATATTTCTTTGTACCACCTAGCCCTCGTGGTCCAGCTATCGTACTGCGAGCGATGTCGCACGCCACAGATAGTGCCTTACCGGTTGATCTAACTTTCCGGAATCCATACTGGGATTCAGAGAGCTCCGATGTCCCCCCAGTGAATTGTTCCCGGCGAGTGGCAATTACTCGCTGAAGCAGTTTTCCTGTCGTGTCCAACATGCACAACGGGCGATAAGACGATGGCGCCTCTGGATTCTTGACTCCTTTTGGAGTAAGCACAAGCCGCTGTTTTTTTCCATCGTTTAGGAAATTGTCCTGTTTGAAGGCAGGTTGTGAAGAGACTGTTGAAGACTTCCGGCTTTTTTGTTAGAGCAGTCTTCACTACAGCGTTAGGGATACCATCCAGTCCCGGGGTCTTGTTTTTTTGGCAACCCTTGCAGCCAAGAGCACCTTTCGGTGATACTGCGGGAGGAGAACAGCAACGATTCTACCCATGTCAGCTTTACTCTGTTCCATTTGACTACTGATGTTCTGTGGTCTTGTCATGACTATCCTGTATGCGCTGCCACATGGATTGTTATTTAATTCACCCCTTAGGTAGCAGAATGCGTCATATTTACTTTTGCGGATTATATTCCTCAACTCTTTCTGTTTGTTGACGAATTCCGCATGCAACTGTGGGTAGGTGTTACGGTTTCTAGCTCTTTGTTGCAAGAGTCTTAGCCTGTTGCACTCCGATCGCACGTGGGCGATTTCTGAGTTCCACCAATACACTGGTTTGATAGCCCCTGCTGTGAGGGAGGATGATTCCGGAGACGCTACAACCTTGAGTTGTACGCAATCTACCTTGAAGCCAATGTTATAAGAAAAATCAAGCACGGTGGACTCCGGTTGGCGGGACACCTAGCTCGAATGAGCGAAGAGCAGCCTGCCCGGAAAGTCCTTTATGGCAGGATGTATGGAAGGAGATAGCGCGGCAGACCTTGTCTGCGATGGAGGGAAGGCGTAGACTGCGAGTGCCAAGCTGGATGACATCGGCTCAAATTCGGGATTAGTGGAGAGATTTGTTAAATAAGGCGAAGACCGGATCCCAGTTGTAGTGTCGATGATGATGATTAGTCCCTTAAAAGGGTATTTGCTTTTTCGCATCGCTCTAGATTTGGGTTTCTGGATTCTATGATTTACCTAATTATGTATTTCAGATGTTATGTATTTTTTGTGAGTGCCCGTCAGTGGCAGAGGCTTGCCTTTTATATTTCGGGATTAGAGAACAAAAACAAATATTGATCATCGAAAATCACTTTATTGTTTTTCAAAATATGCCCCATGAAGATCTATACACTTTTGCATGCGTTTGAACCAATTGTCGAAGCACTTTTGCCACTCTGATTGAGGTATCTCCAATACATGCCTTCTGAATGCAGCAACCGCTTCTTCAGGTGTCGAAAAACGTTAACCTCTCAGTTTGTTTTTTAGGTACGGGAATAAAAAGAAGTCATTCGGTGCCAAGTCAGGACTATACGGCGGATGACCCATCAAATCGATGTTTTGGGTGGTCAAAAATGCAGTTGTCGCAGCCGATGTGTGAGAGCTCGCATTGTCGTGGTAAAGAGTGATCCGTCTTCGGCGGTTGGTTTTCCTGATTTCTTGGAAGACAACTGGCAAACAAATGGTTGTGTACCACTCAGAATTGACTGTTCTGCGTTGTTCTAGTGGTACGGTTGCGACATGTCCAGTTTTTCCGAAAAAACAGGCGACCATTTGCTTGGAAGTGCTTCGTGCGCGAACAACTTTTGTTGGATTTGGCTCATCTTGAAACACCCAGACAGTCGACTGCTGTTTACTTTCGGCCTCATACGCGTAAATCCACGATTCATCACCTGTCACGATGTCATAGACGTGTTTCGAAGCACCGCGACCGTATTTTTTGAGCATTTCTTTCGACCAATTGACATGAGCCTTTTTTTGGGCGATTGACAAATTGTGTGGGATCCAACGCGAACAAATTTTTTTGACAGTCAAATGTTTATGCAATATTGAATGTATGCTGGTCCCACTAACGCCTAAGGTTGTCTCAATCTCACGATAGGTCACATGACGATCTTCCAATATTAGTTCGCGCACAGCATCAATGGTTTTCGGAACAACAACTGATTTTGGACGACCTTCACGAAATTCATCTTGGAGTGAACTACGACCACGATTGAATTCACCATACCATCGATAAACACTGGTCCTTGATGGAGCTTCATCGCCAAAAATTGAATTAAGTTCATCCATGCACTGTTGCTGAGTTAATCCACGCCGAAAATTGTAAAAAATAATCGCACGAAAATGTTGACGATTTAATTCCATTTTTGGGCCGAGATGAATCTTTTAAGTTACTGTAAACAACACAAATAGCGCTCGTATGTCAAAACGTTCTGAGTGCGTATAACCTCAAAAATGTCCAACTTTACGACAGAGCTGTCAATTGCCGGATTGCAACACTAGGGTTGCCAAATCCCGAAACATAAGAGGCAACCCTCGTAATTTTGGGTGTTGATTAACCACAGATGAATCAAAACGGGGAACTTCAGACTAAGTGAAACCGATTACTTTGGGGGCCGGCCCCAATAATAGGAACTTTTGGCGGCTTTGTGGGCCTGCAATTTTGTTCTGTAATGAATATTGCGGCATTCTCACATTGTAACCCATTCATTGATAAAAATCAGTAGTGGGTATTGACAAATGATGCACTCTACGCAACTGCACAGAAAGGAAAAAACTGATAATAATATTGCTTGTAGTTAATATTGCCTATAGTAACATATTAACACGTTTACGTAACTGAAGGCGATAATAAATAGCACAATCTACAGGGTTATACAATAGGGACTTAACAACTTTGAACCCTTTCACTAATCATCAAACTGTCACTGTCAATTTATTCAGTAAACTCAACATTTTCATCGTGGTTAAGTACACGAACGAACAACGTCTGCAAATTATAAAAATTTACTACCAAAAAAAAGTTGTCAAGTCCGTATTGGAAAACCCATTATAAGAGGTTCCTTGAAGGATTCCGTTGTTCGGAATAAACATTGAATTTTCTTCCAGTCAGAAAGGATTTGAGATATCTATAAATGCGGCCTCCAACATATTATTTTAACGCCTTGTGGAATGAAAATTTGGCGACAATTCGAAGAAAAGGATTGTAACGTGGTTTTCATTGGGCGTACCTTGACGTTATACTAGGTTATGTGAGGCATCATCGGATGTCAATTGGCTTGATTCTATAAAGTGCTTTCAATGCCTCATAAAACACTTTATAAATCTAGAAAACCTTCATTTGTAGCACATCACTTCCTTCCTCTCATTCTAACACTGCAAAGAGAATTATTACCAAGTACAGTTGCGCAAAAATAAAAAAGATCATACACGTATATCCTTTGAGTCATCGTACAAAATTTCGTGTTAAGTAGACAGATGAACAAATCTCCTTATTCATTCGTTAAACGATGAGAGTATTGAGTGCTAGTAAATACAAATACTCCTTGTTCAAGATGCCGGTCATAAATGCTTAGTCTTGGGAAACATGCTACTAGGACAATTCATCACAAAAAGGATGTGCCTTTGTGCCTTTAGCTCATCATTGTAAAAGAATTCTAATGACTCCCGCAACGACTTATTGGCAGACCATTGGCGCACGCAGCATCAACATAATTCTCCTTTTTTATTGGGACAGTCGCCACTTGTTACGTTTTTGGCGCCTTCTTTCACGCTCTATGATGTGTATGCGCGTGTAAAGGATGATTCATTCGTGAGCCAGAAACACGAGAAGAATGAAGAAGGACGAATAGGAAAAAGATACCAAAACCCCAAGCAGCATGTCCTTAATCGTTTGCAACCAACCAAGGGATCGGGTTTTCATATAAATATTTCCAAATTCAAATGGCTAATTTGGTAATAATGACGCGACATGGTTATTGGTTTGTTGGATTGTAGTGTACTGGTACAACAAGGACGTTACTGCCACCTTTTTTGGAGAGTACATTGTATACGCATCAAGTATACTGGCAGGGTGAGCCTTTTGATCCTACTCTCTTCATGGGCTCATTTGTAGCTCCAGCTCTCTGAGTGTTTAGATTTAGCGACTGTACGTCGAGTTCCGTCGACTTTGAATTTATGAATGGAGATCCTTGTTGGCATTGACGCCAGTGCCGCCGGCACACATGACGCCTTGACGGCATACAAATAAACATTGTAGTAAATTTGTTCGTGGTGCTTGGGGTAGTTGTTTGGTCCATTCAGAATCCGGAAGAAGAATATTTCGTTGGTTGTTTATTTATAGTGTCCTTGTTGCCGCCATGCCGATGGTGGTAGCAGTTTATGGTGTGAGCGGGCGCCGCTATCTCCATGAATTAAAGAATCGTTTTTATAGGTCTTAACTATGGGGACATCGTTTTGTTTTGTATGAAAATGGAAATTGGTAAAATAAAGAATTGACTGCAGCCCTTTCCTTGGGTACGTATGTTGCTTGGATCTTTGGACGGGGGATAAGGGCGATATAATACGATATGTAACGTTTATAAACAAGAAGCCAGAAAAAAATCTCAATTGAAAGTAAAGAATTTTTGTATGTGATTTTGGCAATGGCTCCTTGATTCTCAGTCTAGTGGTGTTAACAGCATCAAAAACTGACAGCTTAGCCAAAAGCCAGGGCCAAAATGCGCGCCGGTATTATGTAGAATATGGCGTTTTGTTAGCCAGTAGTATTGGCGCAGATTGGGTGCCTGAGTTCCTGCCGCCGCTGTTGCCGTCGTTCTTGGTGTCGCCAGGCCGCCACTCAGTTCAGACACTACCAAACTAGAAGGAGGACGACTGTCGTCGTCGCACATTTTCAGGAGAAAGAGAAATGATATTTCCAATGATGATAATGCTTATGTTGGTTGGCGCAAGTCATACTATTGACGGCTAGGAGGACACTATCCTTTGTTGTTTGGCATGCATATGTTTTGATGCTAAGTTCTTATTATTTCGGTGTGTTCGATAGATATAGCGGGTAGATGGGAAGTGTAGCAAAACTTGTTAGTAATCGAAAAGGCTACTTAATGAGTTCATATATCTCACTCTTTTGGGGCACAACCTTTAAAGTTATTAGTTGTTGTTCGACATTAAAAAAAAGACTGAAAAAAAACACACATTAAAATAATCAATGCTGCCGATGGTGATGATGGCAGTGATGGAAGGAGAGGACGAAATGGTGAGACGTTGATGGCGATCACGATGATTCTGGGTAATGATATTGATACCCAGTGGGGTAGTTGTGCTTCTTTCTGATATGAATGTCGCCATTAATATTGTCGCCGATGAATCTGTTGTCTCCCCGTTTACTAGGAGATGGCTGACTTGTTGTCGCGTCAAAGACAACTACCCCGCTAGAATAGTTGGTGGCGACTTTTAAGTCAACAGTATTCCATTATTTTTCCATTGAATTATAAAAGTGTACATGGCGACGAAAGGACGGAAGCAGATTATTCGTGATACAATTCTGTTCGGCGATCCGGAAAGTATGGCTATTCATTTTCTAATTAAAGAAATTTTATGGGTCTTTACTGGTTAAGAATATTTTTGGAGCCGGTTTATTTTCAGGTTGTGTAATAATTGGTTTGAGAATATTGTATAGACAGCTGTGCGTGCATTAGAGTAGTTACACCAAGTTACAATTTACTGTACTTTTAATGTTATTGCTCTGTTTGATATTCTATTGTTGGAATTCTTTTGGATATTAAGTAGATCCTTTGGTTAGCTGTACCATACTAATACGGATTATACGACTGTATAATCCGTATTAGTCGTATAATCAGCCGTATAATCCGTATTAGCTGTAATGGCTTTTCTTTTAGTGTCCTATGTTTATTTATTGTATCGTTTTTAGACTTATGAATTTTGTCATCCTGGTGGTCTAATTTGAGGCCTTAGAATGATTTAATATTCTGATGTTATTGGATGTTTTGAACAAAGGCGCTTATCTCAGTTATTTCGAATGGAGATAGGCATTCGAAATGAATCAGAATATAAACTACTTTTTGGGATAAATGAAAATTCTATTAATTATATTGAAAATTTAGTTATTTTTATACCTTTTTAAATTTGTCGCGACTCGAAATTATGGCGCCTTCAAATTTCAATTTTTTTTTCATTAACTTACGTCATTGTAAAAGTGTAGTGTTTTCTTTCTTAAGGGTTTGAGTTTCATAGTTTCTTGAACAGTCGTGACCAAATTGCAAAAGTAAGAGATCATAACAACAGAGTCACATAAAACATATAGACTTTCCAGGTAATTCGATGGCGTCGGTTTTTGTTTTTGTTCTTGTGATGTTAACCAGTATAGTTCAAGGTTGTGTGAGTTGCGTTGTTACTTTTTACGAAATCAAGTCTCTTATAGAATAGCTAAACAAAACAATAAAATTTATTTGAAATTTATTAAACCACTATAATTAAAAATGGGTGTTATTCGTCAGCTGTTAACTTTAAATAAATAGTTTATAAAACTATTCAAAAACGTATCCTGAACATTTTATTTCATTTTGTGTATTGAATACTAATTTGAACTTAAAATTAAAATTGTTCGCCCAATCCAGGAAAAAAAAAAAGGAAACTGAAAGTAGTTACTTTTTATTCGATGAGTATATTAGGAAAATCAAAACTATGTACATATTATAGTTAAGGGTTCTATTTCACGATTCTTTTTTATTGCGGGTTTGTATAAAATATATTTGAGCACTTTTAAACGGTAATGCGTAGAACAAGTAAAAGATGAAGACGATAGAGAAATTCGACCAATTGAAGAAGAAGTAAAAAAACCATAGTGTACATCCTCTTCCGTCCGTTGCTAAAACAGGAAGAGGGAATGGAAAGTTCTATCGTAGGGACAACATTATCATAATAAGAGATGTTATACGCGAAAATTGCCGCTTACACATTCATTTCTATTGCTGTTACGTTCCACGACGGTGAGGAATAGAGGAATTCAAATGCTTCTTAGACTGGGTAACAGAAGAAGTCAGAGCTAAGAGCTTCCTTGTAATTACTGGAGATTTCAACGCTTGGGCGGTAGAATGGAGAAGCACCAGGACCAACAGCAGAGACCAGGCACTGCTAGAACCTTTCGCAATTCTAGATTTAGTCCTACTTAATGATGGTGCCGAATAGACCTTTATAATCGAAAGACGCTGGTCTAAATCGACATCACCTTTGCCAGATCCATGTTGGCAAAAAATATGAAGTGGCGAGTCTTGGACACCTACACCCATAGTGACCACCATGCTGTTACGTATCAAATATTATCACATAGTGAGTTCATCACTGGCAAATTGGTGAAGAAAGCCCACAAAAATGGCTGGAAAGAGGAGGACCTCGATGAGGAACTGCTCTATTATATACTGAAAGACCAAACTGAACAATTTGGCACAGACGCCGGTACGAACAGGCACGCTGGAAAAGTCATGAAGTGGTTAACTACCCCATGTGATGCTTCGATGCCACGACAAAGACAACCAGCAGGGGCTATCAAACCAGTGTATTGGTGGAACTCAGAAATCGCCCATGTGCGATCAGAGCGCAACAGGTTTCGACGCTTGCAACAAAGAGCAAGAAACCATAACACCCACAATTACATGCGGAATTCGCCAATGAAATGTGATCCGCAAGAATAAATATGACGCGTTCTGCTCCCTAAGGGATGAATTAAATAACAACCCATTGGGCAGCGCCTACAGGATAGTCATGAAAAGATTACACAACGACAGTAGCTAAATGCAAAAAAGTAAGAGTGAGGTTGCTAGAATCGTTGCTGTCCTCTTCCCTCAGTGTGATGAGGTAATGAGTACGCAAGAGGAATGAAACATCACTGAAAGAGAAAAACCTCCAGTGATCACCGAAGAGGTGCTCTTGGCTGCAAGGTTTGTTAAAAAAAAAACAAGACCCCGTGACTGGATGGTATTTCTAAGGCTGTATTTAAGACTGCTTTAACAAAAAAGCCGGAAGTCTACAGCAGTCTCTTCACGACCTGTCCCCAAACAGGACACTTTCTTCAATGATGGAAAAACCAGCGGCCTGTACTTATCAGGTGTATGCATAAATTTTCTCCGGTTTCTTCGGTAAAAAAAAATGTTATTTTCTAGGGAAATTAATTTTTCTTTATTCAAAATATTGGCCATCGGCTTCTATACATTTCGCCCATCTTTCAGGTAATTTAGAAATAGCATGGCAGAAAAACTGCTTGTCTTTCACAGCAAACCATTCGTCGAGGCATTTTACAACTTCCTCGAAATCGCTGAAGTGCTGCTCTTCGAGCGCGTGCCCCATTGATGGCAAGAGGTGATAGTCAGATAGCACCAAGTCTGGACAGTACGCCGGGTGTAGAAGGATGTTGTGGGGGAACGAAGTTGTGGCACCGACATGGGCGCAGGTTCTACCTCGTCCCCACAAATCACGAACGCAGTTCCGCTGCTGATTATTCTCCAAGAGCAGGCAATTTTATTACTTATTTGTGATCATGTTTCGTTTTTTATTAATGCGGTTTATAAAACCAATTAACATTAAGTGTACACTTGAACTTTGGGATTCTAACTATTACACTGAATTGTTTTTGCTTTCTTATTTATATGTTTTTTTTATTATCTTATAAAAAAAAAAAACGAATGGAATAGAGCAGATCGTCGCACACATTTCGCGATTGAATGAAAACGAAGGAACTTTTGTTACTTCACGCTAGACTCCGGGTATTATCGCTCCCGTCCGCGGACCGGGAGCGGAAATCCCCACAACTATTGTCGTCGGCAGATGCAAAAGGACTCAACGATATTCAATCGTTGTCCAAGGGAAATTTGGGTGCATTCACTTTTACGGTGGTGATAACTGGATCTCATAGAGGAGATCGCCATTGTACACATGTATATGTGTATGTCGGTTCTTTTCATTGGTCGAAGCCATGATAACAAATCTGAAACAATGAAAATGGCACACGAAATACGATTCCGGTAAAGCAAATAAAACTGAACTCGTCGGATGCTAATGGGATCTTTGTATATATGTGCGTCGCGGCTAAACAAAAAGACGACGATTCGATGTGGAAATGTGCTAATTGGTTTTAGCTAGGTTACTGGGAATTGGTCTCAACGTCTATGATGCTAACTACATGCAGCTGCGTTGGACCATTTATTAGTGGCTAAAGTGGTCGCCAGCCAATGTGTATATTTGGTGATTCATGATACACTTGGTGAGGACGGGAAATAGGCGACGCAATGTGTATGGTCCCTGTTATGATGGTTACATTATATGTAAACCAAATCCTTTTGTTTACAGGAATTCGTCTAGGGGAAATTTGTCTGGCAACGTAGAAGCCGAAATTGGTTTGGAATTCCTGATCAGCTAATAAAGAAATCTTATAGAGAATTGGTATGTGGAGAGAATGCATGAAAGGTAAGTTTTCTTTACAGGAACTTAAAGATCATAGATTTGATCTCTTTAATGCGTGAAACATTTTCAGGTGCCTAATGCGATTGCATTGGTGAAAACTTATGCGTCTTGGGATGAGGTAATGGGGCTTTTTAGGTAAGTGTAAGCGTGAGGTTTGGCGGCACTGCCACAATGTCCCATCCAAGCGATTTCAAGGTTGTTACGTGGTAAACTCCGCCATCCCCCGCGTCCCCCCGAGCGGGGAAATTGGATCGATAGTTGAGATCAGGGCATTTAAAATACTCAGTGAATAAATTGAAAGTTTAAAATAAGGTTAAAGTTTGGGACCCAGTGATCCACATTTTCGGATTGGCACTCGGTACAAGCGAATGCACGATTGTTCTGTTTTTCGTTAAATCGTGGACTCCGCAGAAACAGCTGCGGCGCGTTTATTTTTTCGGGGAGATGGAGAGAGGAAGTAGAACAGGGGTCTGTTAGAACCCTTGAGAGGAGCAACAACGTAAAAAGAACTGGTGCGTTTTTTGGGCCCAGAATAGAAAAAAAAAAGAGTATGTGAACCAAGACGAAAGAAAAGAAAAACACGATTCGAGAATTTAGTTATTTTAAAAAGCGAATTTTTGTATAGGAAAAGTATTAAATAATTGTTAATGGAAGCGTCTTGTCTAAACATATTTATATAAATTAATTCAAGAATAGTCTAATAAACTGCATGTGATTGGAACGGAGCTGACGTTTGTCTTGATGTCTTATGGATCTCCCGAGTGGTTGGAGTCGTTAGTTGGGGGATCATCCTCAGAAAGAAGGAAGGTAACCAGTACGATAATTTAAATTTCCGTTTCTCAGGGGGTTGAATGTCCGGCCACTAACGGCGTGTGTGAGCGACCGCAAAGACTGCCGTTGGAGTTCCGTGTTGTCTACCGTTGACTGTGTCCTACAACGGAAAAACGAGATAAGGATATCATCCTGTGAAGACGTTTGGGGCACACATACTTTTTCCATCTATGTTTCCCCCCCACATTGGCACAGCTCCAGCCATAATCTTGCCCACTTCCTCACGACTGCTGTAATCGTGGGCACTGTTGTAGAGTAAAGGAAGTATTGCACCAGGACACGGGCGCTCGGTTCACTTCCTTCCCACTATGTCCGCCTAGAAGAAATGTTCGCCAGAGGATTCACAATAAGTCACCAGAGAAAACAATGAATGAAAACGCACAGGTGTAAATGTTCTTTTTACTTTTTATTATTCGGTTGGTATATATCTAACTTAGTTGCCGATTTACATGTGGGAGTGTTAAAAGCACTTATTTATTAACTATTGGCACAACAATCACTGAATAGTTGACACTTGGACATTCGTTCATACTCCTTCTCTACGAATAACGACTTTTGGTAAAGCACGCTCGACAATGTTTGCTAGTGGTGTTTGTATTTTACGCACGTCTATCGACCGAGAAATAGCTAACGTAAGACATTATATTTAACGGCACGCGGACTCGTAGATCGAACTCCTCGCAAGAGACGTACTTGCTCCAGAATTTGGACACTAAACATCAATTGTACGGCGGCGGCTCCGATACACAACGACTTCGCTACATCCGATTGATAGCACGATTCAAATCTGACTCAACGACGTAACCCAAATCCATCAGATTCAATGGCCGCGAATTGCATCAACAGGGGAGGATTCTATATGTGTCCGTATAGGACAAGTACAATGCCCTGCGATGAGGGCGATGATCGGCGGACACCTGATTAAACAGACGTACAATGATCGGGGGTTGCGGCGATATACCCATACATCGTTGATGATGTATGCTAGAGATCGAAATAGATTTTTGTTTCAAAGTAAACAGAAACGCTATTTCACAGATCAAATGGTGGCACACATGATGTAAATGATGTGCCTATGATACAAAGGGGTCGTCGTGGTATTTGCCTAAGATTCGTTGGAAACACCGATGCAGGCAATATCCAATCTAGCCGTATGACTCCGGTGCACAAGGAGGCAAATTATTTTGTTGACATAAGTCAGCAGAAACCTCGTCGACGGCGGCAAAGGGTCAGGCTGGATGGCTATATGTTTGATTAATATGCGGTTAAGTAAAACGTACACAGTGAGATACTGTATGTTTAATTTAGGTTTTTAGGCGGGTCATCATAGGCATGGCATGGGTAAGGTTACCTAAACAATGATCATATCCATGCCCAAATTCATGATCGGTTGATAGCCGATAACGGGGAATTGTTACAACTGTCGCGGACCTAAGGGTATAGGCGCGATATACAATTGTGACTATGGAAAGAATATCGGCTACAGCTTAGTCAACAATACGCTGGCCAGCGTTTGTTTATCGTAATTGAAGACAGGCTGAGCTGATAGGAGATGAACTGGTTCATGGAATATGAACCAGGGAAATTTAGAATGTGTGGATGCCGTCGGGTAGGTTTTCCTTTCAGGTATGATGCTGTAGGGGAGCTTACGCTGCCTCTAATAGCAGGTAAGTACTATGGCTTGGTATGGTAAGAGGAAGTGGTTAATTTAAAGAGGATGGGCGGTTCTTTGGGCATGTATTAAAGAACCGTCACACTGTCTTAGCCACATAGACTACAATTTTATTGTTACACACCAAATGTAACAATTGGCGCAGCCTTTTAGAATCTACCACATCATTTGCATTGGTACCTTTTATGTTTATATAACATTTATTGAGTTGCACACCTCAGTATCGGAAGAAATATAACATCACACATTTGATAAGGGACACAACCTTTGGCCGCAATCTGGGAAATAAAGCAATAACATTGGAAAAGAGTTCATATAAAATATATAACATTCCCTCATAAAATGTAACAGCTGGTATCACCGCCCGCAGGGTGTTGGTTCATCTAAATCATATATATGACAGTGGCGCAGCGGGGTGTCTCATTATATATATATATATGACAGTGGTGCAGCCGGCGCTCATCATCTGAGGGAGTACTGTATCAACGCCATCGGAGGTACTTACCCAGTGGTGAGGGGAGCCCTGGAGGCTCCGTACGCCCCTACGTTCCCGCAGCAGTGAAGTTGAAGCCGCAGTGAACTTAAAGACGGCGATTGGCGGCGTTCCCAGACGGACCTCAGGTTGTGAAAGTTATTTATTTATTTATTATTTATTTATTTATTTGTATATATTTTTTTTTGTTTGATGGTTGATTTTTATAATATTGTTATATACTGGAGATTTAGACAAATTGTGTACATTATGTTAATTATTACTTTATAATTGTAGTTTCTAGTTTGTAAGTTAATAACCATTGTCTTCGAATAGGATGAAGTTTTTCTTTTTCGGAATGTTTTGACATTCATTTAAGTTGCTAGTCTGTTTTTGAAAGGAAAGGCAAGAGTGAGTTTCTTGTGGAAATCGAGTGTAACCTCGTGACGTGTGATCTTTTTTTTATTTTTTCTTTCAAATCGTGGAGTGGTTCGTGTGGTGAACATTTTTGTCGGTTCCAGATTGGTGCCTCTCTCTCTCCACCTCTCTTTCGACTGTGAAGGATCGAGTTTGGCTTTGTTTCCTTTTTGTTGTTTTTTTCCTTTTGGATGCTGTTTTTCGCGATTTTGTTGCATGGCTCCATGATTAGAGATTTTTTTTTCTCTTCTTCGGGTGATCTGTTTGTGCCTTTTTGTGAGTCTGTTGATGGCCCGGCCTGTGCTCCTGATGGATATTGTTGGAGTCTGTTTCTAGTGCGTTTCGGTTGGCGTGTTGTTTTTGGGTCATTCGTGAATTGCTGCGGGAGTGGCATTATATGGCAGTGCTCTGTTGGTTTTCGCTGTTTATTTGTTTTTATGTTTGCAGGATATCCTAGTGCTGTATACTGTATTTTGTCGGTTTCTCGGGTTTTATTGTGTGCGTAGCTGATTGTTCTATATTATTTGCCGTCTTTTCTTTTTGACCCGTTGGTTGTCGGTAGAGAATCAATTCCGGTGCGTCCTTAGTTGTGTTTTATACCGGAACTATAGCGTTGTCAGCTGGGGCAGGTTCCCGAAGTGAAAGCATTGGGCGCAATAGGGGGGAGTATCCGACCGAAGGTCTCTTGTTTGCATGTGTTGTCGCTTCGTGTCGTGATCCTCTGTTTCTGAGTGAGAAAACCGCCTGTTTCTGTGAGGTGAGGCCGAATGCTTGTTTGGTGTCCCCTTTTTGTCGGTGGGTCTCGTTGGCGTTCGTTGGTTACTCGAAAGTGGGAGAGTTTTGGTTGTCCTTTGTCTGTTCCGACCGGAGTTTGTGGATTGGTTTTCGCCGGGAGACCAACGAGATTCCTGAGGTGTTCTGATTCGCGCGGCGACCCCATGAACGTTCCCTCCCCGACACCAGCATCTCCCACGGTTCCAAATACGCTGCCGCGAGCATGGAGGATACGGCGAATACGTCGTCTGCGGCCGGGGGGCGAGGAGTGGGTTCTCAACCATGTCCTGCACTGACTATGTTGGGCGCAGACAGGGTCTACGACCTTGTCTCGAAGACGGTCCCGATGTTCTCGGGTCAGGAACGCCCCAATGCAGCCGAGAAACTTACCTTGTTTCTCAAGGGCTGCAAGGGGACCATGGATTGCTTGGCGGTGGAAGAGGAGCATAGCTTCCCCAGATGGCTGCCCACTAGACTGTGCGGCGACGCCCGCCGCATGTTCGAGGAGCGACCTCCCGCGACCTTTCTCGAAGCGGAGGAGCGTCTGATAGAGGCCTTTGGGCCCAGAGTATCGTAGGAGGAGTTGTGCGCACAGCTATCCACAATGTGACAGCTACCCGCCGAGGACGCCACGGGTTTCGCTTCCAGGGTGAAGCGGGCCATTGCGCGGTATGAAGAGGCCGCCGAGCCCTGCTAGGGTCGACATAGTAGGGCCGTCTTTGCCAGACAATTGGAGAGGATGGCGAAGCCAGCGGTGATTAAGGACGTGGGGGAGGACGGGCTCAGGCACTTCCTCCTTACGTTGAGTGAGGACCATTTTTATGGGCTGGTGGCCACCTCGTTCACTTCGAGCGCTTGAGGATGGAAATGCTCCAGCAGGACGGTACTTTTTTTGTGGGGGTCCAGGCAAGGACCGGCGATCGGTCGACCAACCCTTTGGCTTTTGGTTCTGCATTCATGGAGCACTCCTTAGCGACGACGCTGGATTTGTCGACGTTAAACCCACAGGCTTTATCGTTTGTCGTCTCTGCCCCAGAGGGCCTCCATAACCACCAGGGTGAGAATAGGACTTTCGCTCCGACTCAGTCGTTTTATTCACAGGGATTTTACCAACCGGGTCCGCCGGCTAGTGCTGGTACATACGTTTGGTGCGTTTGGTGTGTCTTTCGACCACACCCAGACCCAATGGGGTCAGCCCCAGTGTGCCCCTGAAGAGCCCGCACGGCATTTCCCTAGTGAGGCGACCTACAAGATAATCATGCACCCGCGGGATCGGGAACACATTACCCCCCCCCCCCCCCAAGCTGGTGATGACCATTTTAACAGACGCCAGCCCTCCCAGGTTCCAGACAGTAGATCGATGCACTCTCTAGAAGCGCAGATGTCCTGCAGCTTGTGCAGAAAGAAAGGTCATCTATATGAGGGGGGCTTGAAGAGACGAAACACGCCTTTCTGCCGGGAGTGATGGCAATACGGCCACGACACCGTGGACTGCCGCGCCCATCTGGCCCAGGCGCGCAATCCCCAACCTTCACTCCGGAATAGGCGACCACAGGGTGGACTTGCAAGGGATAGGTCACCTCATCAGCAGCGAGGGTTCCGGAGAAGGGTCCTTCCGGAGCCACAGTCGCTCACTGCTAACAATAGGTCAACAACGCCAAACCCAATTGTTTTTAGTGTTCAGTGTTGCTGCGAGTTTTGTGGCCGCCAAGATCACAACTGGCGCTGGTGTAAATATAAGGTGAGGTGGGAACAACACCAAAGTTCCCAAACAGCACCCACCGCAAAACACACCAGGGGGGCTAAGACTACACGTTGACGCCGAAGGCCAGAGACCTGCACGTTCTATGCAGAGTGGCAGGAGCCCGAGGCGGGAGGCCGGCAGAGCCATGGGAGCAGGCGGGGCAGGCGCCGAGGACAGTGGGTTCGGACTCGGGCTCTAATCCTGCTATTTCGGATTCTCGAGGGATCGGCGAGCGAGGCGAGCGAGGCGTGACGGGCGCGTTGGCGGACGCGATCAGCGGAGGTGAACGAAAACCGCCCCGGCCACACCATCGTCGGCCCGTGGCATGCGACAGATGCCCCAACTCTGCGAGGTGCGAGGACGCGTCGAGGGACTCTGGGAGTCAGAAGCAGCGACCCTTGCACCGTAGGCCCAAAGTAGCATAAAACTATAATGTCTTGTTGTTGTTGTTTTAATATATAAGGCCGTACTGGCGCGCAATACTTATCATATTATTTTGTCTTATTTTTTTTCCTTATCCTTACAAATCGTTTCCACATGTACTGTATGATGCTTTCTTTTTTTAAAATATTATTTGAGGGAAAAGTAACCAAAACCCAATTTAGTTGTCGTATATATATATTTTTTATATTTATAATAAAACTACTTAAGCCTAGTAGAACTTAAATCTAACTAAGACTAAATCAACTCTACCTAAGCCTAGCTTAAGTCTACCTAATACTAATTAAGATTATCGACCTGTGGATCGGGTCCTGCCAAACGTCCTTCACCTCGCCGATCACCAGTCCTTTGACTGCCAGTCGACCGGACGGGTTTCACGCAGGAAGACCCGCTCCCAAACCTTTATCAGGCAACCTTCCAAAACATTTACAACAATTGACACCGATTGTTGTGATTATAATGAATTTTATTTGTCCAATGCTAAATTCAAATTAGGGGCATATCAATCTTCTGTGTTACTTTTATTAAATTAAAAAACTCGACAATTTATTTTTAGTCCTCGTATTAAACGTGTAAAAATATATTGTTTTTGTTGTGGTTTTTATGATTGTGAAAAACAAATTATTAGTTTTTTTCATCTGTCAGTTGTCAACCCTTAATATGCACAACACTTTAATATTCACAATATATAAATTGTTTAATATTATTATAATCGACTTTATTAGTTTCCAAATACACCACGAGTTTAATTTATTAAATTCAACAATCTTACACTGCCATTTTGTACATTATTTGCTTGTTTCTCTCTTTTTTATTATTTTCCTTTTTTTATTTTTCGTTCGCGCAGACCGTTTGGTTTTCATTCCTTCACTTGCATCTAAAATACTATGTTTTTATTCACCATTTTACCACAGAGGAACCCAGATCATGCGATGTATCTGTTACATCGCATAATCTGTTCAACGGTGATGATTGATCTCGAGTTTATCTGAGATATCAACTCGGGTGTAATAACTGGGCATTTGTATGTGCCAATTCGAATTAATGTTTTATCTTTTAATTGTGTACTTAAAAAAGGTGAATTGTTTACAATGTAAAAATGTAATGTATATTTTCTGTTTTAAATTTATTATAGTGAGTAGGGTGTTAGAATATACTCACAGCTAGGCCGTCTTGTCGGAAGAGGCGACTAAATGCCGGGTGGTAGCCGGGGTCCCAACGCCCTGTGCGCCCGGTGAAATATCTCCCCATCAAGCTTTCGGAGTTTGGCTGATGGACCGGTTCGAGAAAAGGTTGGTTGGGTGGTAGTCGGTCCCAAGGTGAGATACCACCCCGTCGCGCTGTACATTCCGTGATATCGCCCAGAGAAATCTTCGACGGTGTGTCGGATGTGTGGCTGATGGACCGGACTGACACGGGGATAAGCCATAATGGTGCCTTCTGATATAAAGAATTCCGGAGGTTAACTAGTCTCCCATTCGGATCGCCGGGGGTGCAGATATCATGATAAATAATGGAACTTTAAGAGGTTCGTCATCGCATAACCGGGTTCGCTCTCGAGGCTCGGCCCACGCTCTACTGGTGACGGCATTTTGTAACATCAGGGGCATGGGTTTCACCAATACGAATGTAAACGCCGTCCACCAATACTTGCAAACAACAAAACCTGATATCCTTGCCCTAACTGAGACCCAGGTCGATTCGTCAACTGATTCGACATATCTTCGTTCCTCAAGATACGACTCACATTCGAGATTCCGTTTTAAGGGCGGAGTTTGCGTCTTCTCGTGGTCCGATCTGGCTTGCCAGAGGATGGAAGCGTTGGACCCCAATAATATGGACATCATATGGTTGAGGGTCGTGCTGAGGAATTCCGTTAACTTTCTTTGTTGCCTTTTCCGCTCCCCGAATAACGATCGACCGGCGAAATTTTTCGAACATCTTTCACATACCATCGACTGGATACAGATCAACCACCTAGCTTCTGAAATTGTTGTCCTTGGCGATTTTAATGTGCACAATTCCGGCTGGTTGTTACATTCTAAAAGAACCGACGAGGCTGGGAGGCTGGCGGAGATGTTTGTTGTAAGCCACAACTTGATTCAACTCATGGGGGAGCCAACGTGAGTGCCGGATGCCCGAGGCGATTATGCGAACACCCTGGATCTGTTTTTGACATCCGAACCGAGTATTTATACCGTAGAGGTTTCTGTGCCCCTGGGAAACTTAGATCACTGCTTGGTATCTGTCGCGCAAGCACTTGCACATCAAGCGAATAACCGGCCTAGGCAGCTTCGCCATGTATGGAAGTATGGGGCTGCTAACTGGGATAATTTGCGAGATTTCTTCGCATCCTTTCCATGGTCAGAGGTGTGCTTCGGAAACTCCGATGTTAACGCTTGTGCGGAGTCGGTATCAAGGATTATTCTTCTGGGGATGGAGATGTATATTCCACATTCCATCAAACGAAGTTCATCTGATAAACCTTGGTTTGATAAAAAATGCGAGCTGATTACAGCGGCAAAAAACAGAGCTTTTAAGCAATGGTGCTCCAATCCCACCGATGTTAACAGAATGAATTTTGTTAGAATCAGAAACACGTGCAACCAGGCGATTGATACCGCGAAGAAGGCTCACAACGACAGGGTGATCAATAAGCTCCTTCGGTGCCCAACTGGTTCGCGCTCCTTCTGGTCAATGGCAACAGCTATCAGCGGTAACTTCACATCCTCCTCTTTCTCTCCGTTGGTGACAGACAGCGGGATGTTAGTCACGAATCCAAAGGATAAAGCTAATGTGTTCGCGAATTTATTTATTTTGGGTGAATTCAAACCTTGATGCCGGTCTTTTGGAGCCGCCTGTGATCTCGCCGGTATGTTCTTCGATGCGGGATGTGAGATTTCGCCTGCGCACTATTCAACGCATTCTACGTAAACTGGATTTTAGGAAGGCAACCGGCCCGTATGGAATAGCAGCAATAGTCCTTAAGAACTGTGCCCCAGAACTATCACCGGTTCTTGGCAGACTCTTCCGCTTATATTATGCACGGAGGACCTTTCCTGCCTGCTGGAAAATCGCTCGAGTTCAGCCAATCACAAAGACGGGAAAAAAGTGTCTCCCACAAAATTACCGTCCGATAGCATTACTGTCTATTTTATCTAAGGTAATGGCAAAAGTCATCAATACAGAGTTAGTTAAGTATTTGGAGTGCAACGGACTTCTGAATGATCGTCAATACGGATTCCGTGGCAGGCGGTCCACGGGAGACCTTTTGACACTTATAACCGATATATGGACATCTGCGATTGAACGGCATGGTTAGTCAAGGGAGGTCGCATTGGATATCTCCAAGGCTTTTCACCGCGTCTGGCACGGGGCATTGCTGAGCAAACTTCGCTCATATGGACTTTCCCAACAGCTTTGCGACGGGACGAGAATCTCTCTCGAGAATCGATCGATCCGGGTTGTTGTGGACGGCGAGTGTTCGGATCTGTATCCTGTTAATTCGGGGGTGCCCCAAGGTTCTATTTTGGCTCCAACCTTGTTCTTACTTCACATAAATGATTTGTTGGAGACAACGGATAACAAAGTTCCAGTTTTGCGGATGATAGTACGCTTGTTTCCTCCTTTTCGATTGTTCGGCCTATTGGTGCATCTGCATCGCATCAGCTGAGATGTAGACAGATTGACTCTCTGAATCAGGATCTAGATAAGGTCCTGCAGTGGGGAAGGGCCAACCTCGTCGACTTCAATGCAGCGAAGACACAATATGCAACATTCACAAAGAAAAGTGGATCATCGGTTTCACAGCTGATGATGAATGGCCGGGCCCTCGAGGCTGAGGAAAGTTTGAAATTGCTCGGCGTCACGGTCTGTGGGAATGTATCATGGCATAAACACGTGTCGGCGTTCTGCGATAGTATAGTGGTTAGTATACCCGCCTGTCACACGGGAGACCGGGGTTCGATTCCCCGTCGGGGAGCCTCCGGCGCAAGACTAATGACCTTGCCCAGAAAAAAAAAAAACAAATCATTATGGAAAATTTAACAAGCCTCAGGACTTGCTAAATAAGGCCAAGAGCAGTTCCCGGTTGTAGTGCCGATGATGATGATGATGACGATAAACACGTGTCGAGTATCGCCAGTTCAGCCTCAGGAAAACTGAGCTATCATTTTAGAGCCAAGAAATATTTTACTCCGGCGCAACTTCTTCTCCTATATAAATCCCAAATTAGATCCGCGCTCGAATATTGCTTTCAAGTTTGGAGCTCGGCTCGTAAACGTACGCTCGACCTACTTGAGAGCATACAGAGACGAGCGATCCGCCTGATCGAGGACTCGGCGCTGACGTCGGGACTACAGTCGCTATCACATCGAAGGCACGTAGTCTGTTTTGCAGATATTATCATGGGTACGGTTCTTCGGAGATACTTGGTATTGTTCCACGCAATTCGGCTTATATGCGCTCCACAAGACAATCCGACAGATCGCACCCGTTTGTGGTTCATCTCCCGATGGCGCGAATAACCCTGCATCAGAACTCGTTCCGTTACATAGCGGGGAAGCAGTGGAGCTCCCTTTCCACGCGATTGTTCCCGGAGCGTTACAACCTGCAACTGTTCAAAAAGAACTGCAACAGTTATTTGGGGGCATCTCGGGGCGCCTTTCCCGAGAGAAGTTTAATAAAAAAAAAAAAAAAATAAAAAAATAAATAAATAAATAAATAAATAAATAAATAAATAAATAAATAAATAAATAAATAAATAAATAAATAATTAAATAAATAAATAAATAAATAAATAAATAAATAAATAAATATTTTAATTTTTTTAATTTTACATTTTAAACCCAACGTGTGAAAATATGAATGTTAATGTTTTATATTTTATTTGTGTGAATAATGTAAAAATGTACAAATGTTGATTTTATGTTTTAAGTATTATATGTGTAAGTTAAAATGTGAATTGCATGCTTTATGTTTTAATTTTTCAGCCGGACAAGGGTGGCGGGGGAGTTACTATGTAACACTCTGCCTTCGTACACTTTACAAAAAATGGTGTGCGCAGCACTCTCCTAACCGCAAAATCTCCCCATTTTAGCATCCTCGTAGCAACCTCCCTTTACCGTGCGAAATTCGGATCAGGAAGTAACTCTGCTCGAACCTGTAAATAAGCCTAACGCGATTTTTTTTTAACAACAACCCAGTCTTCGGTCGCCACTCTTCTCATGCTCGTAACAGTAGTATAATATATATATATAACAAGTACTCTTTAAGGAACATTTCCGGAAGCGCGCAGTGGGTAGTAATTTTGAGCTCATGTAACAAACTCTCATGTGTGTGTAAATAAAAAAATCCCAAAAATACACAATTATTTTATGCATTGTTATACTTTATAAATAATTAAAATAATAATGTGGATGAAATTGAAATATCTTGCTAAACAATTTTTTAGTTGTAGTCTCTATTCTGTGAGGGTGGACAATTTGTTGATGATAAACCATTAATAACAGACTGTGTGTCGTGATATAGTCCTATGAAAATATAAAACCCTTCAATTAGTTTGCTAATATATTGGAAAAACCGAATGAGCTCATGGAAGTACTACTCAGACTGGGGCTACGAGGCAGTAAGGTGTTAATAGAGTTTGAAAATTGAAAGCGAGATAGTAATTGACTGAGTAGATTGAGAAAAGATCTACAGAATTGTCGATATTACTTTAACAATGCATTCCAAAGTGGTATCTTTTGGAATTTCGTGGTGTATACAAAGACGTATAGAATCTCAGACTGATCAAGAAGTACTATGCAATTATTTTAACTACATTCATATTAAAATAGAATATCGTAAAATTGGAAAGAATTCATTCGAGACGTATTTAAATGCAAAACTTAGTCGGTCGTAAAAGCATTTGAACTTCTCACACATAATAAAATTTCGATGGAGTCATTTTCGAATGTGTAAGCTGATGGGAAGGCGCCAGAATTTACTACCGTCGGTTTGGTGGCCACAGCCGCCACAAATACTACATCTATCGACCTCCAACAATTCTTGCCACAACACTTTTTCTGTAGTCTATCATCGTTTCAAGCTTTTGAAAATTGCTTGTTTTTTTTTTTTCTTTTTTATTTGGTCTTTTTTTTAGTTCATTTTGTGTTCAATTTTTGATTCAATCCCCGGATATGAGCGTGTGTACAGAAAGAATAGCAAGAGACAAAGGGCGCCAATCTTTGCTTGTTTGTTGTTACGTACAACACTGGGAACAACATGCGAATATTTTTGGGAAAATATCAATGGCGACAGAAAAACGATGACACCATTTCCATTACCACACGACTGTGTTACAACGACGTCTATGAGACCATGACTACTGTTTCAATTTTTCTTGTGATGAATAAAATCAAGAGTACTAAGGAGCCACATCGCCACGGTTAGAGTACGTTGTTTTTCTTCCATTTTATACTGCTTTGTTCGGTGGTATTGCCTGCATCCAATTGTCTCCCCACAGCGGCACCTATCTTCAATATCTTCTGGACATCGCGGAACCTGATTTGCTTCTATTATACGGAACTATACCGATGACGTATGCATATAAAAATGGCTAGATTTGTATAAATTGTACTAAATAAAATCATTTCATTGATGTTGAGTCGTATATACAGCTGCCAACATTTATTGGCGGTGCTCTGGTTCATCAGAAACCTTTTAACGGTCACAATGAACGGCGTGTAATAAATAAGTTCGATTATGGCATCATAATCCAACTTGTTTATTAGAGGGTATTAACGCTCTTCAGTATGACTAAAAAGAACAGGAATCTCAGTTTATTACTTAAAGGATATTTAAGTTAAGGAGAAATTGCAAAATTACAGGGTGTAAAAGAGAGCAAAAGGAAGAGAACGTGCCAGAGAGGGGGGGGGGGGGGGGGATACGTTCTATAGTAGCTTTCGTCTTTATAAAAATATGTTAGTACTATTCCACACCTAACGTCAGTCTCTTCCAATTAATTCCAGCTTTTCTAAAATATCACTTTGCGGATGATTTGACATCCATTTTATTACCCAACCTACTCCATAGGGTTGTTGGTCAATATGCTCTAATGATCCATACGTTCAAAATGGAGTTTAAATAATACGCACAGTATTGGATGTGGACTTGCGAAATAGTTTGCAAAATTTTTGAACTTCACTTGTAAGTCCAAAAAGAACATATTTCTTTAAAATATTGAACTTGGGTGTTTGAATTTATTTGTGACAGTTTCAAATCCTCTCAATACATAGAAGTCGAAAGGATTAAACTCTCAGCTGTTTTTGTTTTACTTTCACATTTATTTAACAATTCAATTACAGATTTTACTTAAGGCTAAATGTTAACTCCTCGATAGTGTAGTGGTTAGTATACCCGCCAGTCACGTGGGAGACCGGGGTTCGATTCCTCGTCGGGGAGCCTCTGGCGCAAGACTAATGACCTTGCCCGAAAAAAAAAAAACAAATCGTTATGGAAAATTTAACAAGCCTCAGGACTTGCTAAATAAGGCCAAGATCGGTTCCCGGTTGTAGTGCCGGTGTGATGAAATGTTAACTTAAGGCTAAATGTTAACTAAGATAATTAATGAAATTTTTGGACCCGTGTTGTTGCTTGCCAGGGTTCGAATGCTTGCGCTGTTGAAGCTTATTTGAAACCGAAAGTTGGGTAGTTGGAAAAAGAGTGAAGTCTCAGCGTGAGGTGGTATATGCAGGGTGTAATACTCAAGAAATATAATTTTAACAATTTACAAATTTGTCTAAGTCCAGTCGACTGGAAAAATACGCGTGGGGGGGGGGGGGGGGGTTCACAACCCTCATCGAAGACCGTACTGGCGCGATCACAGGTGGCTCCAAAAGACGGGCATCAAGGTTTGAATTCACCCTAAATAAATAAATTCGCGAACACATTAGCTTTATATTTTGAATTTGTGTCTAACGCCCCGCTGTCTGTCACCAACGGAAAGAGGAGGATGTGAAGTTAGCGCTGACAGCTTTTGCCATTGACCAGAAGGAGCGCGAACCAGTTGGGCACCGAAGGAGCTTATTGATCACCCTGTCGTTGTGAGCCTTCTTCGCGGTATCAATCGCCTGGTTGCACGTGTTTCTGATTCTAACAAAATTCATTCTGTTAACATCGGTGGGATTGGAGCACCATTGCTTAAAAGCTCTGTTTTTTGCCGCTGTAATCAGCTCTCTTTTTTTATCAAACCAAGGTTTATCAGATGAACTTCGTTGGATGGAATGTGGAATATACATCTCCATCCCCAGAAGATTAATCTCTGATACCGACTCCGCACAAGCGTTAACATCGGCGTTTCCGAAGCACACCTCGGGCCATGGAAAGGATGCAAAGAAATCTCGCAAATCATCCCAGTTAGCAGCCCCATACTTCCATACATGGCGAAGCTGCCTAGGCCGGTTATTCGCTTGATGTGAATCTGCTCGCATTTTTTATCAAACCATGGTTTATTAGATGACTTTCGTTTGATGGAATGCGGAATGTAAATCTCCATCCCGAGAAGAATAACTTCTGTGACCGGCTCTGCACATGCGTTAACATCGGAGTCTCCAAAGCACACCTCCGACCACGGTAAGGATGCGAAGAAATATCGCAAATCGTACCAGTTGGCAGCCCCATACCTCCATACAAATGAAATGCAAGGCTGCATGACCAGTATCAAGCACTGATCTGGGTTTTCCAGTGGCGCAGCAACTTTCACGGTTTAAACCATCGGCTCGGATGTCAACAATAGATCCAGGGTGTTGGCATAAACACCATGGGTATCCGACACTCGCATAGGTTCCTCCATGAGTGGAGTCACATTGTAGTTAACAGCGAACATCTCCGCCAGCCTCCCAGCCCCATCGATTCTGTTAGAATGTACCTACTAGCCGGAGTTGTGTACATTAAACTCGGACGACAATTTCAGAAGCCGGGTGGTTGATCTGTATCCAGTTGGCGGTACGTGCAAAATGTCCGAAAAGTGTTGTGGCGGTGCCGACAAACACCACAGTACACTTACCTAAAAACACCCATTACCTCATCCCAAGACGCATAAGTTTCCGCCAATGCAATCGCATTAGGCACCTGAAAATGCTTCACACATTAAAGAGATCAAATCTATGATCTTTAAGTCATGCATTCTCTCCGCATACCAATTCTCTGTAAGATTTCTTTATTGGCTTATCAGGATTCGAAACCAATTTCGGCATCTACGTTGCCAAGCAAATCTCCCTAGACGAATTCCCGAAAACAAAAGGATTTGAATACATACTTTGTAACCTTTACCAGGGATCATAAATATTGCGCCGTCTATTTTCCAACTTCGCCATGTGCACGATAACTTTCTTTATGTACACATTGGCCGGCGACCTTTTTCTCCCAGCAATAAAATTCTCTGACTCGCACAATGTGCAAACCAAAGCAAATATGCATTCCGCGTCTCTTGGCATTAATTGAATTCAAAGCATAAACAATGCAAATATAGAATCCGTTTCCCACAAACGGATTTCCCTGCATATACAAATGCTAGCAAGGGATTTGTTTCGTCCACCAACCCATTAGCATCTTTCCCAATGTCTACTCGTATATTTACACAAGGGCATCATTCATCTAAGACTTTAGATGACTTTAGACCTCGTCTCATATTTTCTTTTACCGCATTTCTTCGCTGTATCGTCGTCTATTTATTTAGACGCGATGCACTCTATAGGCGACGATATTTTCGATCCTTTGTCTTTACCGCCTGTCTGCTTCGTTTACCCATTGCCCTCGAGCACGTGTAAACCACACAGTACTGAACGGTCGCACACATACCAGCATGATCACGATGAGCGAGTGAGCTCTGCACGAGCAAGATATCGCTGAGTCTTATTACATCCGTTGACCACGCTGGTCAAATCACTCCCGCTCTCCGTCACTGCGGAGATGCGCAAGAGTCGTGTTCGCGTTTTTCGAGTAATTTTAGTCGGTGAAAGTATTGAATTAAATCTGTAATTTTATGTGTCGTTCAGTTTTGATATACTTTCAAAAATAAACAACTTATAAGTGAGAAAATGTTTTATGTTGCTTTCTTTGTTGGTGCGTGTCTTGTGGCGAAGTTTCGTTTCCTCTTGGTGTCCGTCGGAACAATTAATTTTGATGGAGGAGGAAGTAGAACTCGACTTCTTCCCCACAGTGTCAACGGTCGATCGTCATTTGGGAAGGGGTAAAGACAAACAAGAAAAAACACGACCTTCAACTAAATGATGTCCATGGTATTGGGTTCCAATGCCGCCATCCTTTGGTAGGCCAGATCGGACCGCGTGGAGGCACATACTCCACCCTTAAAACGGAATTTCGAATGCAAGTCTTATCGTGAGCAACGAGAATATGTCGAATCGGTTGACGAATCGAACTCGGCCTCATTTAGGGCAACGATATTATGTTTTGCTTTTGCCAAATATTGGTGGACCGAGTTTACATTCGGACTGGTGAAACCAATGCCACTGATGTTACAAAATGCCGTTATCAGCCCAAAGTCCACAGAGTTTCGAGAATGAACTTTAAAGTTCGGTTATTTACCAAAGCATTTGCATGATCCTCCCCCTGGAGTGCAAAAAGGAGGAATTTTGTCGTCTTTTACTTTTGTAAAGAAAAGAAGGCAGCACAAGCTGCTGAAAAGTTACGTGATGGGTATGGTGGTGAAGCCTTATGGGAAAGGATGTACCGAAATTGGTTTGAAAAGTTCCACTCTTGTGATTTTTTCATCAAAGATGACCTACGCTCTGGTCGGCCAACTGAAGTGGATGATGACCAAATCAGATCTTATAATCGAATCAGAACTTCATATACCTGCGCCAGAGATAGCAGAAAGGTTAAATGTATCGCACATAACAAGTGAAAATTATTTAAGATGTCTTGGATTTGTTAAAAAGCTCGATAAAAAGTAAACAAAGATCAGGCCACTGATCGGATCTATAATCTAAAAAAAAAATCTGATAAAACAAAGCTATGGATCAACATTGTTTAAAGACGAACTTCTGTAGAGACTTCAAGTACATCAAGTCATTCCAGCAAAAGAAAATCTATCTATAGGAACCCGAGGCGAAGAGAACAGCGAAAATCTACAAATCAACAGTCGCATTTTCAGTCAGCTTGGGTGGAAGTAAAGCCTATAGATCATCATAACATGACAGTGTTAGATATAAATTGTCAACTCCAAACGAGGAGAAGAAAAATTGTGATAAAATACATATAAATAAGTGACTAACAAAAAATTTAATGTGAAATCTCAATAAACTAATAGGTGTGCAAGTAGAAACTCGGCTTTTTGGTCAAATTCAACTCATATTCAATTCAAATTCAAGTGATATTGCTTGGTGAGAAACTCGTAACTCTTCGCAAGCTCTTTTTGAGTTTGACATCGATTTTCAACCACTAAAACTTGAAGTTCTTCGTCGTCAATTTCTTTTACTCCACCTGGGTGTGGAGCGTCCTCAAGATTAAAACTTTCTTCACGAAATCTTGCAAGGCACTTTTTTACTGTTGGTTTTATTATTTAATTTTCCAACTTTTTTTTTTTTTTGCTTTCTTAGATTCTAAATTATAGGCTTGATAAAACTTACTGGTCCTACGTAGACGATCTAAGCAAAACATTACATGACTATTGTACAATTTGCCTTTCAGCGACAGAACTTCGTTTGTTTTTTAATTATGTTTATTTGAATAACAAAGAAAAACCAAAAAAAAAACGTTGTGGCTTTTTTAAACTTAAATTTAATTTACATCTATTTTTTTAAATTTATTTATTTAATTTTTTTTAATTGCTTAAACACTTTGTGCGGGTTCTTTAAAACTACGCGAAGAACCACCCGCAAACATTTCCTCCCCAAGGGCATTGTTTCATGCATTAATGCATCACACCAATTCCTGAAAATAATTCGGTTAACATACAAAGTAACCGTCATAAATCAGGGAACTTTATCGGGGCCCCGTCAGCCGGCGTATCCTGCCACACACGTGCGCAGCCCATTTTTCCGGCTTACCCACATTTAAGGCAGCCTTTTGTCCAACCGAAAAAAGCATCGTTCGGTTCTCGCGTCTAGGCGCCAAAAACCGAATTCACCAGCATGTAAATATACACACAAAAGAATTGGATCCTTTCTGCCGGCATAGATACCATGCACAATCACCATTGTGTAAGTATCTAAATTGCTTTTAGCACCAGTTTCCCTAATGGCATGCAGCCTATTTACACAGCTGCATGCACATCTCTCACGATGCCCTTTGTCCCATTTCCTTTTCCCGGTTTCGTTTACCCATGACCTCCCAGCATGGGTGAAAAATGTAATCTCCGCGGGCTCAACCGCACACTCCCCAGGACCTACTCAGAGAGTTCATCTCCCCTTGGTCACCAAAGAAAAACTTCACTTTCTCTTAAGAACGAAACTTACCCCTAGCTGAGGGTCGACTCTGCACCAGCCAAAGTCAGTCGAATTTTATCCTACGAGGAGTGCGCATCGAGGAGGCGAGTGCCAATCGAGTTTTACCCTACAAGGAGTCGATGTGTAGCAAGCAAAGCGACAGGGTCGGTGTAAAATGAGTCGAGAAAGCGCGTTTTGAATTTTTTCCAGCAATACTATTCTTTAAAGTTTAAGAAGTCCATTTAATCATATTAATTATTAAGTTCTATGTGAAGTGTAATAACACATGAGTATTTAGTATTAGCCGAGAGCAAAGCGTTTTAAAGAAGAACAAAACTAAATAAAAACCATTGTGACGAAAAACAAAGAAGTAAAGTTCTATGAAAAATTAACTGCCTTTTCTTTCAACGACTTAACTTGCCTTCGAATAGCAAACACTGGTCGTACTAACCACTTTCTAAGAAAAACCAGTTCGAAAGTCGAAATATCGAGTGACTTCAGTGGAGTATTAGTGAACACGAGCCCGTGCTGGCACAACTATCTAATATTACCCACAACTTTACCTTAACTTAACTTAAATCTTATCCTACCCTATTCCTAGAAAAGCTAAACCTTTGTAAGCTGGGTGGTTGGAGTTAGTTTACCGACTTTGGCACACGGATCTTTATTTGACATTTGTTTGTACAATATTGCATTTATGTTTGCACAATATTGCATAATATATAAAATCCTTATTGTTGCTGCTGAATATCAAGAGGAACTAACGAATAGATTTAGCATCCTAGAGAATGGGAGTAGTGAGGAAGAGGATCAGAGACATCATCCGTATATGCGAGCACTTGTGTGACCCCGTTCATGGATGATCAGGCCATGTTGTCATCTTGTACCTTCCTGTTGACATACTCGAGTACGAGGTTAAAAAAACATGGTGAGAGGCCATCACCCTGTTTTAGTCCGTCGCGGATTTCAAATGGTTCTGAGAGATGGTTTTCTATTCGAACCCACCCTTTCTTTTTCTTCATGCAAATTTGAGTTAGGGTGACATATTTTTTCGTTACTCTCAGCTCAACTTCAATATGGTAAAGTTAGTGACTTGAGACTGAGTCGTATATTTTTTGAAGTCAACGACGAGTTGGTGAACCGTCTCTCCGTATTTCCACTTGTTTTCTAACAATTGCCTTACCGTGACCATTTGGTCGCTCGAACATTTGTTTTTTTCTTGGGATTGTTTTTTGTATATTGATTATTCATTTTTGTTCCCACGAGTCTTGGGGTTTTAAATAGTCCGCCATATCAGAGCCCCGTTTTGGTATGGTAAGGTCTGCTTACTATTCTAATTCGACCCGGTGTTAGACAGGCGCCGTTATATCCCTGGCTGCAAACCATCCAATGGGCACGGTGCCGCACAAACCTCTGGATTAGGCGTGTTACTCCTCGCTATCCCTTCTAAGATGGGTGGCCCTACTGAAAGCATATGTTCCGTCAGCATAGCCTGGATGATTCATAGTAATTTAAGCCTTGCACTACGTAAAGGTTTCTACGAAGCGGGGGTTTTCCCTTACTTGGGAACATTTAATATAATGCAACACATTTAATCACCTAAACTGTGGGTGCTGTTTAATAATGTGCGTAACTTCTCGATCGTAGCACAATCGCCAGTCTATGGATGATCTACCTATTGCGGTGTACCACATGAAATGTCCGGTTTTCGCTTATTCGGAAATAAGAAGTTCTCGAGTGAACATCTGCGCCAGAACGTTAAATTTTCTTTTTTTATATAGTAAAGTGGTATGTGTGCTTGGCGGGTGAGCATTTTAGGGTTCGTTACAAGTAGTTTTTTTTTTTAGGAATTGTTTACCATGCTGTCGGCAGTTCAAATTCGAACCCCTTTCCTTTATGAATTCAAAATGGGACATAATGCGTCATTGGCAATGAAAAACATAAATGACGCATTTGAGGATGTAGCGGTCAACGAACGCACTATACGGCCTTGGTTTGGAAAGTTCCCCATGGGAGATTTTAGTCTCGAAAATGAACCACGTGGGAAGCCGGAAACCTTCGTTGACGACGATGTTTTAAGACACAACGGAATCGGTGCGGGAGATTGAACAAAGCATGGGAGTATCCCCAATAACAACAAGTCGA
Source organism: Microdon myrmicae (assembly GCA_963931805.1). Classification (NCBI taxonomy): domain Eukaryota; kingdom Metazoa; phylum Arthropoda; class Insecta; order Diptera; family Syrphidae; genus Microdon; species Microdon myrmicae. The sequence continues at coordinate 118,652,970 of OZ007499.1, forward strand.
CACCATTCTCTCATAAGAAAGGTAAAGAAACTCGATAAGTGGGTACCCCATGAACTGAACGAGTCCCATAAACTACGGCGCTTGCACATCCCTTAGGATTAATAAACCGAACTGAACCGTTTTTGCACCGGACGGCCACCTGTGATGAAAAGTGGATTCTGTACGATAACCGCAAAGGACCTGGCAGGTAGTTGGATACAGGTGAAAAAACCAAAACACACCCCCAAGCCCGATCTTCACCCAAAAAAGGTTATGGTGACAATTTGGTGGACATCGAAAGGACCAATACACTTTTCATTTCTTCAACCAGGAGAAACGATAAACGCTGTCAAATGTTATGAGGAAATCGACATATTGCATGCCAAAATGGCTGAAAAGCAACCTGCGTTGGTCAATCGGCACGGCCTGATCCTTTTCCATGATAATGCTAGACCCATAGTAACGGTGCAAAAACGGTTACAGTTTTCATTTGAAATTCTTCGGCATCCACCGTACTCTCCTGGCATTTCGCCAACGGGCTACCATCTTTTCCGCAATCTGGATTCATTATGTCGGCAGAAGGTCTTCTTACGGAACCGAGCAGAGGTCATAAAAGCCCTTGAAGATTTCATTGCCTCAAAAAGTCAGCACTTCTACGAAAAAGGAATATTTGACCTTGTCTCACATTGGAGGAATGTCATAGATGCCAACGGATCCTATTTTGATTGAATACACATTTTGGGGAAAAATAATATTGGCTTTTAAATTTTTTACTATCAAATCGGACATTTAATGTGGTACAAACCAATACACGATAAATAGGGCAACTCCGGATCCATCTTGTATAAGCCGTTCATATCAAATTCGACGAACGCCTCTGGTGAAACAAAATACCAAGTATTTGTATAATAAGCTCCGAAAATTAGGCCAATGAACACAACTAATGGCTCTCGCAATATGACCTCTGATCAATTTGATCATAAAATTATCCGCCCTGTTTATGTAGACTTCGTTATACTCGTATAGAGTTTCATTTGGATATTACCTTTCTTGGTTAGATTCCGGTGGTCGGTATAATCTGAGACATGTTTTTCGAATTTCGAACACCCGAATCTTTTCCATCATATTTGGACATATATTGAACCACACTGGGCATCCATATATAATCATGGGCCTGATTAAGGTCTTATAGCATATAACTTTTATCCTGATATGGAGTTGGCTACAATGACATGGCCTTCTTGTCATAGCAACAGTTTTATTAGTTTTATTGACCAAAGCAATGACTAAGATACATATATCCAAAATTGCGAGCGAATTGGATGCGTTCAAGTATGTTTTTAATGGTACTGTGGGGGTCACCTGCAAACATTTCCGCCCCAAGGGCATGGTTTCATGCATTAATGCATTACACCAATTTTCCTGAAAATAATTCGGTTAACGTAGAAAGTAACCGTCATAAATCAGGAAACCTTATCGGCGCCCCTATCAGCCAGCGTATACTGCCACACACGTGCGCAGCAGATTTTCCCGGTTTATCCACATTCACGGCTGCCTTTTGTCCAACCGACAAAAGCAGTTTTCGCATCTCGCGTCTCACCAGCGTGTACATATACACACAAAGAATTCGATCCTTTCCGCCGGCATAGATACCGTGCACAATCACCATTGTGTAAGTATCTAAATTGTTTTTAGCACCAGTTTCCCTAATGGCGTGTAGCCTATTTACACAGCTGCATTTAGATCTCCCACGATGCCCTTTGTCCCATCTCCTTTTCCCTGTTTCGTGTATCGATGACCTCGCAGCATGGGTAAACAATGTAATTTCCGCGGGATCAACCACACACTCTCTAAGATCCTCTCCCCTTGGTCACCAAAGAGAAACTTCGCTTTCTCTTCAAAACAAAACTCACCATTAGCCGAGAATCGACTCTGCACGAGTCAAGGCAGTCGAGGTTAAGCATTCGGTGGAGAAAGTCGATGAGAAGGTACGAAGGAAGTCGAGTCGGAGGTTTTCTTGTTGGGATGGTTTTCGCTCATTTATATAACAATAATAAGTATAAGAATTACCTCATTCAATATAGAAGTGAATTAGTTTTAATCACGACAACAACCTTGTGTAAATGTGTTTCAATAAAAACTCTTAAACAATACAAGGACTTCATTCTAAACTCTTTAAACCTTGAAATAAAGAGTCAAAAAACAAAAATGCGTATTTTAATAAGACAATTATTTCGAAATGGATACTTTCTCAAATATGAAACAGGAAAACTTCTTACCTTAGAGGATTAAACAATCCACACAGGACATCATCTAATACATAATAAGAAAAATAAATAAAGTTGTTTTTAATCCAATTGTGATGTTCGGTGATCAACTCTCGGAATATTAGTGAACCCGTGCCCGTGCTGGTACACTAACTAATATTACCCACAGTACCAACGTCAGAAGCGAGTTTCTACTTACAGACCTTAATTTTATTCCAAGTTAATAACTAATCGTTGTATTTATCGTGCATACAAGACAGTTCATTGCAGAAGGGCAAATGAAATGATATCAATTGAACTTACCAGGAAACCGTAGTATACAGCCGTGAGTTGCAGCGAGCAATGCTAACAGGGCAAGAATTCATCGGTTCTGCCCCAGCATGTGGGTGTTATGCTGCTGCACTGTGAGACAATAAGGATTCTCGTAAGTCGGATTCACTCTAAGATAAGCTGAAAAAAAGGCAGAACCCAAGACCCTGAGGAATGACCTAAGCATTCTTTTACCACTCTTAACATCATCTATCTTCATTCGCTGCGACCTCTTTCCAAAATATGCTCTCAACAGGAGCAACCAACGTGTGGTTTAACGGGAAATATTTCATTCCAGAATCTGGGGAGTTCTTACAGCCACACTACAAAATAAAGGAGCTTAGGTGGGTCCCCAGTAATCGTTTCGCTAAAAAAAAAAAAAATGGGGTGGCGAGAGGCCGACTTTAGGGAGACAAGGACAAATGTGTCCCTCATCTTGTCTCTGGCTTCTGGTCATCTTGCGATAACCAGAATCACACACATCCGTGAAGATGTTGGGCTCGATCTCAAGATATCCGAAAAGAAAGGGGAAGGACATATGTAAGGATAGTGTGGACAGGGTTAGTTCAATTGTTCTCTAACTACTTGGATGGGGGAATGGTGGGAAAGAAATCGTACAAGACCGGTAGGTCTTGAGTGCGGTAGTAAACGCAGATCACGTCTTTGGCGTCTTATAATCTGCGCTTTGGTCGCTGTGTATGTATGTGTGTTTGTGCTGTCTTGTACTGTGCGTGCGTGTTGGTAGTGTGTCAGCAGTAGACCCTATGGGATGGGTCCAGGAATCTTCTATTATAAAGGAGAATGTTGTTGGGAAAGGTGCTTTCTTCGGTTTTGTACTGAAGAAGAAATTGTGGTGGTCTGATCCGAAGAGATCGGGAGAGAGAAGGGTCAAGAACGCAAGACTCCCGTACAAGTGGGTTCTCGCTGTTCTGGATGCTTTCGAGGTACTTATATGCTAATTGTAGCAAGTACTCGTCGATAGGGATAATCGAGGCATCTTCGTATAGGTGAGAGTTCGGGTAATGGCGACCGTCAGGCCTTCTAAAGTGGTTGATGCATCTTCTGAGGAGTTTTCTTTCGAATGGGAAAGGCGTATGATATTCCAGATCGGATTAGCTGCTTATAGCAGAGAAGCTTAACTTTGGTGTCAACTTTGTTGCTCCACTTCAAGATATTGTGCAGTTGCTTAGACCGACCGAGGCCCCTTTGAAGAATATGGGTCACATGTTTGATGAAATTCATTTTTGGGGTATAGATGACCCCAGGATATTTCATCCTGTCCTGCGATCTAATCGTAGTACCTCCTATTTGTATTCGGATATTCTGTGAATATCGAGAAGTAGGTTGGGAGTGTTTACTACTCAGAATTATAGCTACGGCTTTGGATGGGTTAAGTCGAATTTTCCAACGACTGCAATAAATCGTTTCGCTAGGTGTATTGTTTTTATTTTATAAAAAAAAAAATTAAATGTGTAAAATAAAATAAGTAAACGAATCAGTATCAACACTTCCTGAAAGTATGTCCATTTGGACATTCTTAATATGGGCAATGTCAAACTCGAATTAAAATTGTATATAGCCGTGAGTAGTTGCTGCAAGCTGCCTCGGGGGCAGGGGTTACAAATTAAAAAAAAAATTGTTAATAAGAGAAAAAAAGAATATCGGAAAACTAAAGCCATGTTGACAAATAATATAAATAAATCTTTGTATCTGAGACATTGTTACGGATTCGCACTGGATGTGACCAGCGAATTCGCAACTGAATGCAGCCCTTAGCAACCAAAGAATAACAAATGTCGGGAACCTGCTGACAGACAATAAATTCTTTGGTTGTCAAGAAAAGAAAACAAAACTTTCTTCTTCTTCGTAAATTCTTCAGACAAGCGACACGTTCGCATTTTTGTAAATCAATATTAATCGAGCTCATCCGTGAAATAAAACACAATTGTTAATAAGATAAACCCAACCCGTGTCATTATTCCCGTTTGGATGAAGATAGTTATGGAATTGCTGCTCCACCTTTATGTATTCTTTTCCTTTAATTCATTAGCTTTCATCAGTGTTTCAGAGCAACCAATTGAACATCGCTGCATGACAGAAGACATCAATTCCCCGACGATATTCCTCGGTCTGCGGAAAGTGCAAAGATCTCCTCTGACGACATTCCTCGGTCGGCAGAGATCAAAATACATATTGGCCGCTCAATTGCCAACATATACAGTATTGCACATCAGGAGACATCTCTGTTCCAGAAGTCATCACCCCGGCCCACAACAATATCCATTGTTCGTGGAAGTTGCGTTCAACGCCTGTTGTTCGCAAACGTTTTGGTCCTTCGAGCCGGATCCAGTTCGTGGATCCAATCCATTGCTGCCAGCTCACAGCCTATTAGAAGGTCGCGGGACATTAAAGTCCAGACGCGAAGACCGACCGTCGCCAAGTTTGTGATAACAATTACGTCAATGCCCAGAAATCAGTGCAATGACAGCGAAGTCGACGATGACAACGCCTGTATTGGCCGAAAACCTCATGGCGGCCCAGTTCGCCGCACATGAAAAGATGATGGGAACTTTCAATAAGGTCAACAAGAGAGGGCCACAGACGCTGGCTACAGTGGAGGCCGAAGAGCGCGACCTCCAGCTGAACTGGGATGAGGTGCTGAATCGGAACAGCTCATATGCCTGATCACTCCATGGACGACGATCATCCAACGGTATTTTGAAGAGCGATTCATCGACTAGGCCGAGGTAACATACCTTTACGATGCCACGGGGCTTGCTGCGGTAAGGCATGCGCTGATCGCCGGCCGTCCGACCGCTTACAAGTCTGCGCCGGACACCGTGTATCAACCCAACAGTCGTTTGCCGCCAATGATGGCGCAACCACCTTGGTGGCCAGGAACTCCATCAACACCAGGCATGCATATGCCACCTCGCCATCCATCAAGATTACCATCACGAATGATGCCCCCGGAACACACAACCCATACGGACAACAAAGGTGTGACGACAGACACCGAAAACCATACTGCTTGTATTGTGCGGGCAAAATAGAAATGCAGGACCAGTAAGTTATTATATAAGATAATTAAGCTAGAATTTAAGCATTTATTTGTCTAGCCTTTAATTTAGAAATTAAGAATATAAAAAGGAAAATAAAAAATGTTGTAAAAATGAAATGAAAAAAAATAGAAAATGCAGAACACCTACTCACAGAGTGCGTGAGATTCGAGACCGCACGAACGGTTTTGGAGAGACATACGAGACGGACAGTTACTCCGGCTGGAATAATAGAATACATGCTTAGTTCAAAACAGGCATGGTCCGTAATCAATGGTATTCTCTGTGAAATGTTGCAGCAGTTGCGATGTGACGAGCGGAGTAACAGGTAAACTCCGTCCCGCCCCGCGATGGAATTTCTAAAAGAAAGTTCCGCGGGGATCAACAGGAATAAGTGCCTGGCGGGAGGTGGTTTTAGTCGGTAAAAACCCGGCATGTCCCTGGATCGGTCTAGAGGTGTCTTTTGAAGAGTTCCACCTTCCTACTAAATCCAAAAAAAAGACACCGTAAAGCCAGCCAAGGCAGGTGCTGCCGAAAGCAAGACAGACCAAGGAGGAACGGTCGAGAAGAAACCCGATCCAAGACCTACAACTAACGCCGCCAAGGACGTCATGAAGGTTCCAGAAGTAGTGAAAGAAGTGAAAACTGCAGCAGCATCCACCTCTGACGCTACACTATAAAGGAAGGCTGAGTTCAGCACGAAGGCATCAACAGCTGACAGTTGTTGACAGGCACCAGTACCAGCGAAGAAAGATGACACGAAATCCGATGCACCACAACAAGGAAAGAAGCCTGTTGCAGAGAAACGCGCCGATCAAGGCAATAAAAGTCTACCGAGGCTGCTCGAGGCCCAAGGTTTTTTAACAATTATTATATATTGGGTTTTCACCAAACTTACCCCTATGAATGTCTCGATTGTTATTTCGTAAAATCCGAGGTTTGGATTTTTTGCACCCACACCTTCTAACGAAGAACTTCTTTAAATGAATTTTTACAATGTTCGATAATTGATTTATTTTCGTTTTTAATCTTTCTTGCTCTATTTCAAATTTCCTCTTAAATGAATTTTCACAATGTTCGATATTTGATTTATTATCGTTTTTAATCTTTCTTTTTTTATTTCGAACTTCTCTCACGAACCGCGCACGCACACGACTTAACTGAAAAAACTCTATCTCATTTAAATATCTCGTTGGAGCGACCGACCATACTCTTTCAACGCACGTTTAACAAGAACGAAATCTCGCGTCCTTCGTTTTGATATCCGTTTGTGTTCCGCTTCCACAATTGTTATTTTTAGGAAGCGGAATTGGCTAATAGGGGGCTGGGCTATGGTTGGTAGGAGACTACGGCTAATAGAGAGAATATGGCAACGTACAATAGGATTGAGGTTTTTAAATAGGGGTTTTACTTTATTTAAATTATTTAACTATTGTATTTGGGAATATTCTATTGTAAAGGGAAATTGGTGATTTGGAGGGAAGGGAAGGATATGCATGTGAAGACACGAGATGTTAATTATTCATAGGGGGCGCGATAATTAAATGAACTTAATTATATAACACGCTCGACCCAGTCTCCCCAACTACTGTGGACCATGCCGACCAATTCGACAGTAGCGAGTTGCCCTCAGTGCAGCTGTCAGAAGTCACCATCAAACAAGCTGTTAAGGAACCGCACACACTCCCAGTGAGTAAACACCAGCAGGCCCATCACCTGGACGTTCCTCGTGGGATGCGAACCTACAACTCCGACCCAGAGGAACTGGTCCACCTTGATCATAATTCAACGACCACTTACAGCGTATACAAAACGCTTCAAGAGCAAGCAGTAGCTATGGCAAATACAGGATTCGTGCCGGATCTAACGTCAGTGCATTTCACGAAGACGCCATCAACTGTCCCAGGAACAGTAACCAACAATGTCCGCAGTGACCATGACAAATCACAGAGTCCGGTTAATAGCCCGTATCATCAGCAAACATTACAGTATTTAGTACTAAATAGTTACTTAAGATTTCTCTTTCTTCAGTACACAATAAGCAGTGTGTAAACAATGAAGACTCAATAAATATATTGTCATTGTCATGTCGTAGGCACTCCTCGAAGGGTATTTTTCTCCTGACTTATTGTAAGCGAATTGGTGCCAATCGAACAAATGAGCAGTTGATACCGACCCGGCTCGAACGTTTAAAAACATTGACACGAATCATCGAACAGAATTGGATGAAGTCGATAAATCCTCAAATGAACAATGGTAATGCAAAGACGTTCACCTGGTGATCCAGTAAGACTTACGTCCGGTCTCCGGTCGTTGTTTTCGATGCCTATCCAGTAATCCGTGGGCGGAAAATTGCTGTTGTTGATGATGCTGCTATTGCTGTTGTGGTTGCTGTTGCTGCTGTTGAGCTGAAGTACTCATGGCTACTGACACTCGATTATTAGTTCCTGACAATGGTCTGGATCCTTTTTTCCCTAGTAGATGACAAGAACAGGTGATAGAGCAAGTTTTCGAACAGCTAAAAAAATAGGCAGGTGCACTGATTGAGTTGAAACGTACGCGGTATGTCCGCTTTGGCAGCCAGAAAGTGAAAAGCCTCGAACACAAAGAAAACTTGTTGTTCCAAACTGTACCGGATCAAACTTCTTTTTCATTGTTCTTCGATTTTGAATAGCCTGCTTTTATTCTTGACGGTAATGATTGAAATTAAATTTCTTTTTCAATACCTATTTTTTGAACTTGACCCCTACCACTTGTTTCTTTGTCCGATCTTAATCCTTTATTAGATCTTATCTGAGATAAGATCAGTAGTGGGCTGATCTTTGTTTACTTTTTGGTGTCACCGCCCACCCGTTATCAGCTGGCAGCTGGCAAATCGGGATTGTACTAGAATTGCCCGAACCAATTCTTAGCTGGTATAATTTGCAAGCCCGCAGCATCCCGTTCGCCCCCGCCAACTATTGACGAATTATCCTCTTCGAAAGAGGAGGCTCGGAATCTTAACTCGACAAGTAAGTAGAGAAAGGAGTGGCCGGAAGACAGTGTTCGCCTGTTGATCGAGTGATACAACTCCTGTGTGACCAAAAGGTATTCGTTGGTCATGGACTAACTAAGGCTGCTTGGATGACTTGCCCGATGATCAGTGACGGTGTAGAGTTTGTCGATTTTGGTGGAAGGGGAACGTTCCAAGGTGGTTGACGATGATGACGTAGAGTTGATGAATGATGACTGTCTGAAGAATGATGATTTTGATGAAGCGGAAGATGAGGACCCTTCAGACAGAGATGTTGAAGCTGATGTTACAATTGATGAGCAGGCAGGTGTTGTTAGAATTAGTTCGATTAATATTGATATTGTTATTAATGATATAGTGATTATGATTTAGTAGAATTAGGGAAATAGAGGACCCTGTTGATATTGCTGATTGTTTGAAGGTAAGGCTTTCGCCGTATTGCCTTCTTTTCGATTGCTTTGTCATTACTTTGTGTTGATGATGCTGCGATGACATATGTTCGATTAATAGGTCCTCATTCCTTTTGATATTTGTTACTAAGGGGTGGTGTGATGTGATGTGTTAAGGCCGCACCGAGCTTTTTTTTTGATGGGATCGAGTTAATGTGGTCAGGTCCCACACTGTCTGATTTAGGCGAGCTGGCTTGTCGAGTCGTGTATTTACTGAGGAAAGCCGCCCGCCAGTGGAACATTGAAGGCTCATGTTTTTCGTGCTACATCCCCATAGGATTGCGGCTGATTTAAATGAAGCTTGTCTGGGGGGGGGGGGGGGGGGGGGGGACATCACATCTAATGTCAAAGAATGCACTGAATTAAAGTCACGTGTATTCGATTTAATTAGATGGTGTATTGAAGATGTCGCCTTCGGACGCAGTTTGTCACTGAGGTTGAGTTTTTGAGTTTGGCTTGCGAAGCCAGGATTTTGAGATCTCCATGAAGTTGAGTTTTTTCCCTCTGTTAAGGTTATATAAATGTTATTTTTAGGTTTACCCTTATCTGCTAGTGTGGGCGTCTGTCCCAGCTGACGGGGTGAGGGTCCAAGTGAGGGCGGCGTAAAGAGTGTGTCCTTACAGCCTCCTTAGCGGCGACCGCCCCAATGAGATGACCTTCAGCGTAGGCTCCTTCTGGCCGGTTGCTTCCGAAGTCAGTACCCGACAGGTGCGGGATTACCTATTTGACAGTGATGCCAACAGCCTTAAGTGTTGATGTGCACCGACTCGATCGTTGACAGGTGACGGATGCAATTGTCAACCAAGAATAGGCAAGGAAAGGGCAATGCTTTTTTTTGCGGACTTAATTTTCTAGTTATTTATAAATTTTGGCCGTGATCTCTACCTCCGGCACTTGACTGATCGCATTAAGTTTAAATTTGAATTACCCTATCCAGACACTGATCATTGGCCGTGGCTTCGAGCTTCTGAATTTTGACTGATCCCGAGTCTGGAGTGGCGAGAGCCCGAGTTTAGCGAGACAAGGACAGATGTGTCTCTGGCTTCTCGTCATCTTACGATAACCAGAATAAGCCACATCTGTGAGGATGTTGGGCTCGGTTTCAAGTTATCAGAAAAAGAAAAGGTGGCGGTGGGGGGGGGGGGGGGTGTTGGTATCTGAGGATAGTGTGGAGAGGCTAAGTTCACATGTTCTCTAACTACTTGGATGGAGAGATGGTGGCAAAGAAATCATACAAGACCGGTAGGTCTTAAGTGCGGTACTGAAGGCAGATCACGTCTTTGGCGTCTGATTATCCGCGCTTTGATCGCTGTGTGTATGTTTATGCCATCTTGTATTGTGTGTGGGTGCGTGTGGTGTATTAGCAGTAGACCCTATGGGATGCCTCCAGGAATCCTCTATTATAGAGGGGAATGTTGTTGGAAAGGGTGCTTTCTTCCGTTTTGTACTAAAGAAGAAATTGTGGTGGTCGGATCCGAAGAGATCGAAAGAGAGAAGGGTCAAGAACCCAAGACTCCCGTACAAGTAAGTTCTCGCTGTTCTGAATGCTTTCGAGGTACTTGTATGCTAATTGTAGCAAGTACTCGTCGAGAGGGGTAATGGAGGCACTTTCGTATAGGTGAGAGTTGGGGTAATAGCGACCGCCGTGCCTTCTAGGGTGGTTGGTGCATCTTTTGAGGAGTTTTCTTTCGAAAACTCGAAGTCTTTCCATTTGATATGCAGGACCATATGGGAAAGGCGTACGATATTCCAGATCGGATTAGCCGCATATAGCAGAGAAGCTTAACTTTGGTGTCAGCTTTGTTGCTCCACTTCAAGATGTTGTGCAGTTGCTTAGATCGACCGAGACCCCTTTGAAGAGTGTGGGTCACATGTTTGATGAAATTAGTTTTTGGGGTATAGATGACCCCAATGTATTCCACCCTGTCCTGTGGTCTAATCGTATCATTGGTACAGTTTTGTGCCATTTGGACAAGAAACAAAGTTGTTCCAGTGGGGATGTCTGGAGTTAAAATCGCCACCTATGCATGATGAAGGGTGTGTACCCGGAATACCTTATTAATTTGCCGATATCTTCGGGATTAATGGGGTTATTATTGGTTTTATGCGAGTGGTGTACAGAGTATATATTCACTCTACAATTATTAGCCAGACGCAGACGCGGAGACCTTTATGGACTCAAAATGTGGGAGGTCAATAGCTTCATGGCGAAGTCCACTATTAACCAGTATACAAGTGCCACCTCCGTTGATGGTGAGATCGCTACTGAGGGTTCGATCTCTTCGAATCATGGAAAAGTACGGTGACATGGGTGTAACCTAGTATCGGTTACAAACCAGTTTGTAAGGTATGTTTTACATATGCGGGGAAAAGGAGTGCACCCCTCTCAGCCTCGGTTGTTAGTTGTTCATACCGGGGTCGAATATCGTCAATCAGCCGGGATAAACTAAGTAATTTCTCGAGCATCGAGGATTGCCCCCTCGGAGGCTTTTGTACCGCGTGGTCCCGAATCCAAAATGTGCCGCCCTTTTATTCTCTGTATCTACAGAGATATGCTTCAAAATGTGTATACAAATTCTGGGATGCACAGACAAAATTTTGTGTGTGCTTCAGTCGGAGTGAAATCTTAGGAAGTGAATGGGAATTTGATTGCACAAATTCCTGGAAGGAAAAATCATGAAATGCATTTGAAATAGGCATTTCATGATGTTAGGCATATTGGGAATTGAATCAGTGCGCGACAAATGGATTTTCGGTTTAATTTGTCGCACATATGATTCACTTGGGGAAGATTATAGCGATTATCGAAAAGGTGAGGTAATTGGGTTTGGCTATGAATTGATGATAAAATAATTGGGGAATGGATAAGAGTAGTGATTTTTTTTTGTGAGCTCCTTGGTACACCGTGATCAATCTCGCCTTTATGATGATACGCAACGGTACTGCATTTCACATTCGCCGCTGATTGTCCAAACCTTTGGCAGCGGACGCATTGTAGAATGTCTCTGCCTTTTTTAAGTTTGTCCCATGTGACAATTTGATGATTCAGGGCTGCACTTTTCCTTAGACCACTAATTCCGCAGCTCGGTGGTAATCGGACCAAAAAGAAGGGTAGCTTCCATTTTCCCTTCATGACTTACCTGTGGTGAATGGTCTTAGTGCGCGCTAAACTCGAGGTTTTTAGCTTTTGAAGCATTTCAAGCTTCAGGATCGATGCCCTCTAATAGAACTGTTATGTTCTTTGTGTGTTTCGGCATGAACGAGCTATATTCCGCTGTGGGTCTTTTTAAGACCTGTTTCATTTTGTCGTGGTCTGCCACCGTATAAGTTTGAATGGCATGCCTGTTACCTGCCGGTGTTTTCATTAAAAAAATGTTACCTACGTCAAGCTTACAAATACTTACCAATTCCTTACAATCAATATTGATGGTGTTGATTGGTGGCATCTTTATTCATTTGTTGATCTGCAACTGTTGTACTGCTTGCTTTTCCTGTGAGCGATGTTGTGTTGGCAGTTGCTGTTGATTTTGTTGATGTTGGTCGACTTTTGGCTTCGGCTTCTGTTGTTGTTGATTAGATTTTTGCTGTTCGAGCACAGCTATATTTTTCTTTCGTCGTCTGTCCTCTAGCCGTGCTCTTGTCGCCGCAGGTTTTGCCTTCATTTCGTTTATCTCCTCTTCTTCATCCTCAGATTTTGGCGATGCAAGAGAAGCGAAAGCATTATCGCCCCAGTTGGAGGGGGAGGGGAGCTCACTGGTCCTCCTCGATTTGCTGTTCTTTCTTCATCATCAATTTGACGGCTTTACTTCGCCTCACAATTGTATTTTTCAAGGCCCCTTTCCTTCGTGCTGGTCTTTCGGTTTGTTTTCATTAAAATTTAAATAAACAAAGGCGACCTTGCTGTGCCTTTACGAACCTCGACGTAATGACTTTATATTCTATTGAGGATGTATGCTCCTTTTTTAGTTTCATCAGTTTGATCGAAAATGGAGATTGAATTCCACATTTGAATGAATGTATGTATTTCCGTTCCGGGTTTTAACCGAAAAGAAAAGCAAATTTGTTAATATTTAAATTGTTATATTTAATATAAAATCACCTTCTGACATTCTCAGAATTTCAATCACTAAACTATAACCCTTCAAAAAACATAGCTCTATATCTTTTCCCATTGCAGTCTCTAAACAACAGAAACCAGGTTCTTTCTGTTTTATTATTTATTTTTCCGTAATTGCCGCAAAGTTTAATGGCCAGAGAACTATGCTTACCATGGCACCGAAAAGAAAATTATACGGCTGGCAACCATTCCAAATGGGACACCAATTCACTACTTGCCACGTTGCCTGAAAGAACACTTCAGATTTCCTCCGGTGGATGATAGCAACGCAAAACTTAGCTCCGACCACAACCTTGCCGGAGCTAGCTTACCATTGCCTACCCTTAGGCTCTAAACCACAACTAATTTGAATCAATTGAAACATTTGACTTGTTGCACCTGGTTTGTTGTGCTGTTGCTCTGCAATGTCTTCCCGGGTCGACGACAATGCATAAGTTGACGTTTCTTCGTCCCTGTTGTCAACGTGAGGTACATCAGCGTTGTGGTGATCTGGGCCGTGATAAGTACGATAATACTTGTGATTGAGAAATAAATAATCTTCAGTGCTTGATGTTGTTTCGTTTTCGATTTGATTGAAAAGAAAAGCAAATTCACATTACTAATTGATTCGTTTTATTTCTTATTACATTGCACAAGGTAACACTCTCTAATCCAGGCAGTTCATGTTCTGCTTTTTTATTGGTTTATAGCGGCAGCAGCAGCGGGGTGTAGTTGCTGGAGAACTGTGTTTAAATAGCACCGAAGAGCAGATTATTCAGCTGGCAACGGTTCTAACTGATGTCAATTCACAGCCTTCTCCGTTGCTTCAGAGCGTACTTCAGATTTCTCCCAGTCGACGAATGACATGAAGGCTCAGCCTCAACCTTGCCAGTGTCAGCTTATTATTGCCTACCCTTAGGCGTTGTGAAACGAGTGTAATTCAACAAGCATGGTGGGTTTGATTTTGCTGGTTGATTTGTTGCTCTGCAACAATATGTCTTGTATATGTTAAACAAATAAGATAGGTTTGGTGTAGCCCTTGAGTATCGTAGTCAGTTGCCATAGTTTTGAGTATGTGCTCATTCCAATTAAGAGTTCAATTAATGCGGTTGCGAAGCATAGAGGGTCATTTCGTTTGGATGATGTAAAGGCTTTCGATGGAGAATACTGGGGCCAGAGGAGCACAATCCCTCAATTCACTAGAGAATTTTTGTTCTATAACTGAATAGGAGTCGATAAATTACATCACGTCTATGAGCTAATGATGTACAGAAACCATATAATAAAAAGTGAAAACATATTTGAAAATTTGGTTTCAAAATGTACATAAAAAGCACATTGAAAATTGTTTTCAAAATATACAATAATTTATTGGCGATTAAAAAGAGTAAGAGTACAAAATATGTGTATATGATATATATTTTAACCAGCAATAACAAGGGGTGATGTTGTATAAGGAAATTTGGAAAATTTATAGCGCGGAATCACTATAGTTAAATCAATTTAGTATTTATAACAAATTAGCTATTTTCAAATGTTAGTTTATAGATATTTTCTAGTCTTTGGTTTTATTTTTATTTATCATTTAAAGTTAATAGATAATGACATCAACTCAATAAAGTATATTGAGTTTATATATTTCTGCGAAAATGTAACAAAAATTTAGGAAATTAGCAATAATTTGTGTGTTTTGTTATTTTCATTCTTTTCACAACTAAGTACATATATATATATATATAACTTGTTTTTGAACTAATATATATATGTATATTTATATGGTTTTTTGTTATAGTATTTATGTTTTTGTTTGTTTCATTTTATTTTTTCTTTGTTTTACTATAATAGTGTCCATTTAATTATTGCTATATCCTTGTAACAATATTTAACTCATTGGTAATCGATTATGAAGTAAAATTAAATGTTGGCTATTCATTAATATATCTAATATTTTAATGATTAATTAATTAAGATTTTTAACATTTACCATATTTGATTTTGGGATAGGTACACAATTTTTGTTTAATAAATTTGTTTTTGCTGATATTTTTTTTTGTTTGTTTTATAAATGTTTTAATTTTTATTTTTTGCTTTAATGATTGTTTCTTTATTGAATATGTTTTGGTTTTTATTTTGCATTAGAATATTTTGTTAATGTTTTTGTGGTGTTTGTATGTGTAACTATTGCTATGATTGCTTACTCTCTATTTATTTTGTTTTGTTTTTGTTTTTTATTCATCTCGTCTTTTTTTTTTATACATATTACTGAAAGCTTTCGACAGAATATAGAAGCGTGCTTAAAAATATAAAACTGAATTTATAAAACATAATATTCAGGCGATAAAAATTATACACGTTAAATATACTTACAAGAAGATACAAATCAATTTTAGCTTTCATTTAGTTTTTAGTTTTAGTTCTCACTTCGTTTTATAGATAACAGTAAAGTGTTAATAATATAGTAAGAAGAACCAAATAATAAAATTAATAGTAATAATAATAGCAGTGCGTGTCTGGTAAAATAAACAAGTATAAGAATATTTATCAATTTAATCTTGATACATATATATATATATATATATATATATATATATATATATATATATATGTATATATATATATATGTATATATATATGTATATATATATGTATATATATATGTATATATATGTATATATATAATATGTTATAAGTATGTATATAACATATTACCTTTGTTTTAATATAAATGGAATGCCTTTTTCCTATATGCGATTTGATAACTAGCATAAAGTAAAACAACAACAAATATTTATATTATTGTTTTATGGATTTCATATGTATATAATTAATGAGATTTACTTATATTTGGTTTTAATTATGGGTGCATATCTATAATACTGAATTTAAGCAAATCAAGAATATTTTTTAGTTCGTTTTGTTTTTGTTTTCCACTTACCGAAAATATGATAAATTTTATTTTCATTTTCTTGTAATTTTAATTATGTATTTAACATTAAAGGGTTAAATACGTAAGAGAGGATAATTATCTAATTTTATTTTCTCATTATTTTCTTATGCATTCTTGTTTTGTTTTGTGTATTTTTGTTGTTTATTTAGTTTAATTTTTTTCTTGTTTTGTTTTGTATTGTGAGAAAAATAATGTAAGTAAAATTTGTTTTTAAAATTGTTTCTTTGTATGTTCTATGATAAAGAATATTATTGTGTATCTTTAGCTATATGGTTAAGGCCACTGCAACGTTGCTTATTTTTATTTCTCTACCGCAGATAAACCATTAAATTTATTATTATATTATGGGATGTTTTTGAAGCAGTAGTCCAAATATTACAATAATGTTTGTTGTCGAATAAAATGAGTGTTAAATGAATTGTAATTAGAATATTGTTTCGTAGAGTGGTCATAATTATATAGCTAATAGATCGATTTAAATGATTATACAGCATATGTATGTATACACACGTATGTATGCATTCGATTGAGTTCACGAACTGGGGTTGCATATACAAAAGGTACATCTATGAATATATATATATATATATATATATATATATATATACGTATATATATATATATATATATATATATATATATATATATATAAATATATATATGTATACTTATATATGTATACATATATATATAAATATATATATATATAAATATATGTTTATATATATATATATATATATATATATAAACATATATACATATAAATATATATATATACATATATATACATATATATATATATATATATATATATATATATATATACGCATGCATACTCATAAATGATCTTGGCTATATATACACATGACTATAATGACATATATACATTTATATATAAATTGCATATGTAAAGACATTCTGTTTCATACATATTTATGATATAGTGTTATATATTTAATCTCTTTATTTTTAGTCAATATATATTTAATTGTATTAGTTTTGGAATTATTACTTCTTTTTGTTGTTAAATTTAATTTTAATTTTATAAAGAAAGTATATTACATTATGAACATCAATAATTTTATTAATCTCAACGACATAAAATTCGTTTTTAAATAACTATTATACAAATAACTTTATGAAATGTCCAGGGTTATTTGCCAAATCCAAATTTTCCAAAAAAAGAATCTTTTGCTTTAGATAATATATCTGTTCCAGGAGCGGCCATTTCATTAAGTTTCGACATAAAACCAGGACCCTGTCCGGCTTGTTGTTGGCCTGGTTGCTGTTGACCTGGTTGTTGCTGTTGTTGCTGCTGTTGTTGCTGTTGTTGCCCTCCACCAAATATCCCACCGAACCCTTGTGACGGTTGCTGCATTGGCTGACCAGTGTTAGGTGGTGCATTTGGATCAGTTTTAGGTTTTGAACCAAAGAGACCACCTGTAGCAGCCTGTGTAGCACCTGATAGTAAACTAGTTGCCCCAGAAAATAGACCACCCCCAGAGGGTTGTGATATTGGTGGAGGTTGCTGTTGTTGTTGTTGCGGATGTTGTTGATTTTGTTGTTGATATTGTTGAGCATCGAAATTTTGTTGTTGCTGCTGCTGTTGTGTTTGTTGTAATGTTGAATATTGATATTGTGCAGCATTATTACCACCTGCGATCATCCCGCCTGTCCCCGACATCACCTGTGAATTGTTAGTTTTGGTTTTTCATACAAAATCGAAAATACCTAATTTTACAAGGATAACAAATGAAATGAACTTTAAAATATTTAAGTTAACAATTGCTAGCAAAAGGAATAGTGAAATGACGATAATGCAAGTTTGGTCAATGTATTATCTAAAAGTAGTTACAATTGTTTTTTTTTGTGTTTATATATATAAAAGCGAAGCTGCGGAGGTATTGATGTTTGTTTAAAAATACGTTTTTTTTTTATATTTATATTTTGGTGTGGGGCCTATTAGAACAATTTTGAGGCTTTGAACAATATATGAACAAATGGAAAATTTATCTTTTTTTGTGGAACTGGAAAAAGGATTTAGTTTATGCAGGCAAAACTATTAGAGTTGTGGACTGAACATAATTATTAACGTCGTTTTGGGACGTTCTCAAATGTTCAGCATTCTAGATAGGAATATTCAATGGATAAATGTGTATGCACGATTGGTTTTAGTTTACACCCCAATAAAAACACGAAAAACAATACTAAGTAACAAAAAATAACAGAGATTCAGGTACTCAATGAATACAAATTAAAAGGGTGAACGTTAAATAAATATAAAATTAAAATACATTATTTTGTTCTAAATGTGGTAGAAAAAAGAAGCGTGGTCTCACACATATCTCTAATAGTTGCACAAACAACAAAGAAATTATAAATATATTCCATATAATACACATTTTTAAGCAAAAAACAAAATAATACACATTACTCATTAGAGTAATAAAAATAATAAGATACAAAAACAGATTTAATAAAATAAACGAACAATGATTAGGCGACAATAATTAGTTAATTTTATTTACATAGGAATTAGCAGTGTTACTTAAATTGTGAAAACATTTATGAAATTAGCTATTATATATTTGATATATTTTCGTATTGTGATAAACAAAAAAAAAAAAAATTAAAATCAATTTGTAAGCAAATGTTAAATTGAAATGATATAGAAAAAAAGCAAAATGAAAAACATTTATGTATAGGTTTACTGAGAAAGTGAGAGCATGTTCCAATTTCAAATGACTTTATATGCTTGAAAAGAAATAATGGGTAAGTTAGAAAGAGTATTTACCTGCTTTGGGTGATCGGGGGCAGGGTGGCCCGTGTTCTCTAACTGTGTAGGGGAAGCAGGGCGAGCATCTATAGCAACAAATAACATAAAGACTTGACATTTACCACAGCAGACCATTTAAAAAAATGAAGAAATTGTTTTTTTTTTCACGAATTACAAATATTTTTTTTCTTTTTACGTTAAAAAAGTATGCTTTTAACACTGGCATTCAGTGGAGCATCTAAGTAGTGCAACACAAAATTTAAAGCGAATAAAACATCTTTTTAATTTTCTGCAGTTTTTGTTTTTGTTTGTTTTTGAATATTTTTTGAATTTGTTTTGTTTTTTTTTAATTATCTACACGTCGCCTAACGTCTTTATTCTTATTTACCCTCTACAAGACATCTTTTAATATTCATAAAATCATCTGCAAAATGATTATGATGAAGAGTTCATCAAGAATTTGTGTGTTTAGTTTGTATTTTGTGGGGCGGCAAAATGGAGCTATTTTGCTAGATCAAATCGAATTTTTATGTGTTAATAGACCTCTTTCTAAATTAATTTCAAAGCAATTTTATATCAAACATCATTGGAAAATTCATTTAAGTGAATTATTATTGTTTACTAGATTTTGCTCACACTATTCTTTTAGATATAACAGAAATAATTAAAAGATATAGCATTTATTAAATAAAAAATATATTACAACTTTACAGTATTTATTAAAAACATCTGTAAAACTAAGGACTATTTGAAATTGAAGTGTACGTATATTTATAACATTAATATTCTTTAACTACTCATATCGTAAAATATTTATTCTACGAGTACAACGAAAGTTAAACTACTAGAACAGAAAAAAAAGTACTTTAACTATATCAGAGCACATTTAGATGCAAATTAAAAATCTACTTCTCTGGTTTCCTATTCGTATCATATTTACAAGATCAATTAAATATATGGCTATATAACCTTCTAGTTGCATATGTGGAAGAATGAATCAAATCGATCGATTCGGTTTTTTAAATATATGACCTCATTTTCTTTTATAAGTTTTATAACCTTCTGTGTTTCTTGTGTCGATTGAAACATGGCTAAAAATGCGAATCAACTTAATCCGAATGCCTTTTACACTGGACATTTACAAGCGATTTTTAAAGTAATACAATATAAAATAAATTATCTAGGCAAACAACTTAAAATGTACAA
Source organism: Microdon myrmicae (assembly GCA_963931805.1). Taxonomy (NCBI): domain Eukaryota; kingdom Metazoa; phylum Arthropoda; class Insecta; order Diptera; family Syrphidae; genus Microdon; species Microdon myrmicae. The sequence continues at coordinate 118,673,071 of OZ007499.1, forward strand.
TAAAAAGCACACAACATAGGAGACAATGATAAAAAATATATGTATTGCAACACAATACACAGTTGTGGTATTATCAAATACTTATTTGTGAAAATTAGTTTAGTGAAAAATTATTAAAAAACATCTTAATCCACTTAAGACAGAATGCAGGATGAGAGAATTTTATACTACGAAGTTAATCGTACTGAACACTGGCAGGAGACATTGACATATACAATTGTAGATTGGTAAGTTAATTAAACACAAAATTACACAATAAAATTGCCGCTGTAATATTAGATCTACAGATATCCTCTGACATCTCTCATAACCTTATTAGCCATTTGATTAATATGTTCGACGTCGCTATCAGGATAACGCAATTATTTGTTACTCCTTTAACGCAGAAAAAACTCACCCAATTATTCACCCTCTTCTGCCATCGATAGTAAGACTCATTCAGTAAACAAGTGAACAGTATTTACTCTCGGGATTAATGGAACATCGTATCTACACCGATGATAGCTTCTGACTTTACCGAGCGTCTTTGCATGATCATTCTAGCTCGGCTTAAATGATAATTAAAACGAATTGCCTTTGTAGTGCTCTGAAAAGCCCTACCATCTCCTTCCCCCAACACCTACATCCAAATCCTAGCAGTAATACACTAAAACCTGAAATTCAATCAAAACCCGAAAAAATCCAAACTAGACCCAAAATTGGCAATAAACGAATCAAACATCCGTTTATCGCTTAACATTTGCCCCCACGGCATAATTTAATCTAAAAAACTAAATTAAAATCAAAATTCACAATAAACGAATCATATATTCGTTTATCGTCTTGCATTTGCCCCACGGCATCATCTAAATTCTAAAACCAGAGATACGTTATCTCAATTTGGTAAAATCCATCTAAGTGAACAAACAAAAACCCGAATTCATTTACATATCCACATCTGCACAATAGTTTCATAGGAATTCAGGAAACTGAATCCTTATCTTAAATAAACACTGAGCATCTCACTCAGGATTCCAAAATCGGGATTTTTGTAGGAAATTGTGTATTTTCGAGATACAAATGTCGATTTGTTTCTCTTTATAAGGGCGATGGATTTTGTATTCGAGGATCAGTCTCAATTGGCGTTCTAGGTGTAAGGACGCTAGAAAATGAATTTACAAATAAAATTAAAATTTAATAAAATTAAAAGTATTTTTAATTGATCCTGGCCGATTCCCAGGACCATATTCGATCGGTAGCTGCTCTTCCCTCAAGGTTTTAGGAAGCACGGCGGCACCGCAACGGGTCCCCTCAGGAGCTTTCTTAAAGAGATCCCTCGTCCTTTTCAGGACCAGACAAGCTCCCTGAGAGAAGGACCACAGCACCTTTACCGCCGATTTATTAAGCAGATTTTTCTACTAATATCGCGACCCACAGAAAATTATTTTTCGAATACCGCGAATCATTCAAACTCAAGGCGATCTTTCCGCGAATGCAACATATGTCAATAAGAAGTGCATATTGGGACACAAACAACCTTTCGAGAATCCAAATAAAAACCAGTGTTTCTAACCATTTTGCCGTAAATTAAATTGAAGCACCGGACACTTGTTACCATATTGCTCCTTGCCAAAATACATGATGTCTAGATTGATAATGCCAGGTACACCTCAATTAGACTGTTATTCGTGTAAAATTAGCCCTATTCTACCATATATCTACAAACTATATTTTGCTTCCTTCCTCAATCTACTTATAAACGGCTGCAACGCGCAAAGTTATTGCATGACTAGAGTATGTGACAAAAAATACTACACTCCCCCGCAGGCAGTAGACACTTCTGGGCATTCGTGAAAAACATTCAAAACTCAGTCTCTTCATCCATTTGATCGCTTATAGTTATGACAGACCAGTCACCAGGGCAATGAAGAAGGCGAATCTAATTGCGGCACATCTCAACGCTGGCTGATACCACATCAGTTCAGGCTCAACTTGAGCATAAGCAGTACACCATGAGCCAGATTTACTTCCGAACGCGTACTGTTACCCGCGCACTTAAGTAGCTAAACGCAAAACCAATCCGCTGGTCTGATGGAATTCCCCCAATTCTCGTGAAGAAATGTTCTTCTTCACTTGCTAAAACACTGCGGAAACTCTTTCATTTGTCGTATCCTACTGGGCATTTCCCCAATAGATGGAAGTCAGTAAACATTCAGCCAATTCCCAAAAAGGGTGACCAATCGTCCCTCTCTTCTTATCGGCCCATAACGCTAACTTATATTCTCTCGAAGGTAATGGAATTGTGGCGGTTCCACCAAACCCCACTGTTACTTACCCGAAGAACCCCCATAACTGCTACCCAACTTTCATAATTTCCTGCTAATGCAATCGCATTAGCACTTGTAAATGCTTCACGCATCAAGCTTATCAAATTTATTTGTTTAAAAGCTTTTGGAAAAGAATTCTTACCTGCATTCATTCATTCGAATCCAAAAACTCCTCATAAGAATTCTATCCAAATTTATCACAGATCCCAATCATACATACGCATTACCTAGGAATTCCTGTAAAGAATTTCTCCCACAAGGGCATTCGTGCAGGCATCAATGCATCTCTGCATTAGCGACCAAGAACCGAATTCTCGTTTAGTGTAAACACTCACACTAGAGTTCGACACTTGAGTCTCCTTAGATGCCATATACAATTGGCATAGATGTTATACAAACCGTCATTGTATAGCCATTTAATTTCCTTCGCAATGACCTGCAGCTATTGATACAGCTGCAAGCGCTTTACCCCGAAATGCTCCTCTGTTTGAATCTCCAAACAATCATCGACTTTGCGCATAGCCGCCGGATTAAATTCAAAGCATAAACAATGTAAATATAGAATCCGTTTCTTACAACGAATTACCCCGCATATACAAATGCAACCAAGGGATTCGTTTCGGCAACCGACTCAAGTACCCAATATCGTATGATATACAATTTTCATTGTATAAAGTATCGCAACCCATTAGCCCCTTTCCCAATGTCTATTAGCCTATTTACACAAGGGCATCACTCATATAAAACTTTTATGATGCCCTCGTCCCACCTTTTCTTTTAACACCATTTCTTCGATGCATCGTCGCCTATTTATTTAGTCGCCATGCACATCATAAACCACGATCTTCCCGATTACTTTGTCCTTGCCGCCTGCCTGCTTTGTTTTTCCATTGCCTTCGTGCATGATTAAACAACGCAGATCTAAACGATCACACACATGCCACCATGACCTCCATTACGAGATCTGGTTTTCTATTCCACCAAGAGAGACTTTAAGTTTCTCTGGTGGTAAGTAACACATATCCTTAGTGGAGAGGATATCTACCACCACACCACCAAACTCACCCCAAACGAGGGTTGAATCTTTGAGCCTTATTCCAACCACTAACTGGAGCGGTCGTCGTCCACCCTCTTTGGCGTGTGCATCGGAGTGCGCACGCCCCGGAGTCGTGTTCATACTTTTTACACTGTCGGGTCAAGAGTCGCGCGCCACAAAAATGTATTCGATAAATGTAGTGTCCCATACAGAACAATTAAATAATAATTGTCTCCTCCGGTTACTTCTTGCAAATTTGTTAAAGGCAAAGAACAATAAAGAAAGGATCATTCGAACATTAAAGCCGTGCGTTTTATTCAAAGTGCTGGGTACGGTGAACAGTTTCTCTTCCTTTTAGTGAAATGACGATTCGGTTTGGCGGAACCTTGTAGAACAGCGGAGTGTAGTGGGCCGAGGTAGAACTCGCGCCCATGCCGGTGCCGCGAACTCTTACCCCACAGAATCACTTATCAACTGTCAACTTTCGAGATATCTGGAATCAAATGAACTCCTCAATGACCGACAATCTGGCTTTCGTAGCAACAGGTCTGTGGGGGTTGTAAGTATTGTTGCCAGCGTATGGCACGAGATTCACTTTAACCCACTGCACCGTCACTGCGAAATTGTCCACCAAGGGGAAGAATGAATGAAAGCTTGTTGTTATTTTAACGTTCTTTATTTTAATTTAATTGGGTTTAATTAATATGGTACACTTTGGTTTTTTTCCAAAAATTTATTGTCTTTTTTTTACAAATAACTTATTTTAAATAAGAACTCGACGCGACACGACCTTTCGTCCTGGTGATTGAATAGCGACTGACTAAATTAGGGTGGAAATCGTAATTTCTGCTTTTTACACATTGATCTGCCAATGGTAATCATGCTCTCTTGTGTGTTCCCCAACTCACCACACTCATCCAGGTCGAAACGTACTTGTGTATTCGTTCGACGTCGATGGGCGTAGCCAGAATGGAGAAATCAAAAGGGAAAGCACAATAACCCAGGGTTGATCTGGCTAGGTGTGTGTGCGTCAATGCCGTGTATACGGCTGGTCTACTGACCTAGTGATAATCTCTTAGGTAAACGCACTATAGCAAGACAGAAATACGAGAGAGGAAAACCTAGCTAAGGTTATTCACCAGCAAAAATAGATCATTGATCCCAAGCGAATGGGTGATCTGGGAAAAGTCAATAGGACGCCGCATCGGCTGGGGATATAATACCATTCTGTGGAATGTTCAATAAATACCCAAGCCTATGGACTATGACGCAATCGCGTTGCTTGGTTTGACTTGGTTGTTGCTAACCAATACGAATGGAATTTCCGGTGGAAATCCCATGGTTAGCGCAATAGTGTTGCCGTATGTCGTTGATTGTAGCTAAACTCAATTATGCATTATCTGCATAGAATAATGAGTTTAGCTATGCGTCCCTTTGACATGTTTTACACGTAAATAACTTATGAAGGAAATGGGTAGGTATTGTGGTTGGAATTGTGGGCTGTTTCTCCTATAGCATAGAGAAACCCCTACAGGTCCACAGGATGATGGCGTACCTTACCGAAAGGTGGAGCCATTCCATCCGCTACTTCGGCGAAAGCAAGGTTGTTGCATTGGATATTTCAAAAGTCTTCGACAGAGTTTGACATCCGGCTCTTTTGTCAAAATAACATTCCTATAGAGTGGGTAAGAGACTAGCTTTCTGGTCGTTCAACTCAAATGGTTCCTGATGTTGTCAAATCTGTATCCCATTAAATTAATGCAGGTGTTCCCCAGGCTTAGGTACTTTAACCCACTCTCTTCCTCATCTTTATAAATGATTTCTTTTCAATTACCCACAACCCAATTTACTCGTTTGCTGATGATAGCACATTGAGTTTCTCATACTCATATAAACATTCCCGACCAAACTCTTTGGTCATGTCAACAGCAATCAGCAGTTTATGCTTGATACATTAAATTCAAACCTCAACAAAATATATCAGTGGGGATTATCTAACCGAGTAGAATTCAATACCTTAAAAACTCAGTGCTGCCTCTTGTCGTCAAAGAGGAACCCCAAAGGAAATATACTGTCGATGAACGCCACTTCCATCGACGAAGCCACTGAACTATCAATTCTCGGCACTGAACTTCAGGCGCAAAAATAAACATAGAGAGTCATTCTTTAGCCGAACCACACGAATGTGGAATGCTCTACCTGATCGTGTGTTTCCTCGTCGTTGTGATGTCCAGGCATTCCAGATCAATATACACTGGCACTGCCTTTCCTTATCCGCTTCCTCTCCATTCGCTCACACTGTGTTCTGGCATTTAAGGGTACTTCAAAATCCCCTTTTGTGCGCGCGTTGATGTAAAAAAAATCGACGCCAAACCTTCCCTTTATCGTTCTTAGTAACCCCGATCTTCCCCCAAGATAAATAGCTTTTATCAAACGTTGGATCCTGCGCTACATCCATCGGTTTCACATCCAATGAGGAAACAACACCCTTGGACATACATACGGACAGACGTAGAGAACGGTCGATACTGAAGAGACGTCTCTCATTTCCTTTTGCGAGGGTACCAGGGTACACGTGTAGTAGTTGGTGATCCAGTACAGACAGTAAATTTGAGTAGTGATTATCGACAATAAGAAAATATATATAACAAGTAGTTGCACGGATGTGTATGCACAAATGTGTACTTTCGTGAAATCACTCCCGAAATAATAGCTGACATTAAAACCTAAAAGCAAACAAAAAATACATAAGAGTGGCGGCAACAAAATTGTTTTATGTAAGAACCAGTTCGGCAAAATGACGTCCAACTGACAATTTATCAGGATGAGAAAGGGGTGCGTATGAAGTTGACACCACAGATAATAATGATCTTCACTACTCCGGGGTAGGAAATAAATTCGCAGAATTGGCCACACAAAAGGCATACAAAAGAGAAAACATCGACTCCATTCCCGACTCGATGATGAATGGCCTGGTCCTTGAATCTGGGGAAGTCATGAAAATGCTCGGCGTCACGGTCTGTGGGAATGTATCGTGGCATAAACACCTGTCAAACATCGCCAAGTGCGCCTCTGAAAAACTGAGTTCTCTTTTTAGAGCCAAGAAATATTTTACTCCGGTCCTATAGGTTCGACTCTCCCGAGAGAAATGTAATAAAAAAAACAAACTTTTTTTCAAAATTTCGCTAAGGGCTAATAACAAAATTGATGGGCTAAGACAAATGAAACATCTCAACTATCAAATAGTGAATCGGGAAAAACCCCATAAAGCCAAATGTGTGTTACAATGCATGCGTTAACGATTTGGGCATGCCGCAGCAAAACAACATACAGTTTAAATGCGTCAAGTGTCTAAACATTCATAGCACTGGAGAATATCCACTTGGAACAGAAATATTCTCAGATAAAAGTAAACAAGCCTGTGTGCTATGCAAAAATTCAGGTCACATTGCTAATTTTATCATCATCGTCATCGGCACTACAACCGGGAACTGGTCTTGGCCTTATTTAGCAAGTCCTGAGGGTTGTTAAATTTTCCATAATGATTTGTTTTTTCCGGGCAAGGTCATTAGTCTTGCGCCAGATGCTAATTTTATAGGATGCCGCAAATTTCAACTCCTTAAGGGTAGAATAGATAAGCGAAAGCTTGAGATCAAAGAACAAAAATGAATGAAAGCTCGCTCTTACAAGAATTTCGTTGCGCCCAACAGGTCATATGCCCAAATGAGGTCTGGCTTAAATAAACCAATGAACTCAGCACCAAACATCAACCTCCGACAAAATCAAGCACGACAGAGGCAGATTCAGATATAAGAATGATTCTCCTCAACGTGCGCGCGGACTTTGAAACAATAATTAAAAAACAAACAGCTCGAATAGATTTTCTTTATTCATCGCTGTTTGGAAATAAAAAGACATAATCATTAAATTCTCCTTAGCTGAATCAATCCTAAAAATTATTGCTGTGAATGTCAATTTACTTATTAGAATTGCAAGAAGAGACAACTTAGGGAAATTGCTGGAAGCCGAACACCCTGATATTTTTCTGGTTAGCGAAACAAAGCTAAACTAGAAGCAAAACTTGGGCTACAAAAATTGCAATATGATAAGAAGAGATAGAACCCAATCCACATAAGGAGGCGGTTTTGCACTATTAATTAAAACAAGTGTTCGAAATAGGATCCTTTTTCAGCAAAGATGTGCACAACTTTCAAGTTCTGGAAATTTGAATAGTAGACATTCCTCTTCGAAGTCAGAAACATGGTGGTGTTGTCGGGGTTCCCTATATCACAAGGAGAACCAATCCACAATTCCTACCTAACTTCGACTGCCAACAGGGCGTCACCATAACCCAAATCTGCAATAGCACATACTTCCCAATATGCAACAGCAACCGTCCCCAAATCTGCAATCGCATACATCCGCAAACTTACCAAGACTCTATTTCCCAAGCTGTAATAAAATGCGTATTTAAACCTACAACCATCAGCTACATCGAACCGCATACATTTTTCCCAAAAACCGCTTCGGTTAATTTCCTATTTAAATTATATTTCTTGCTTGCAACCAAGCAGTTCTAATTCCCACCGAAAATCATTCCGGTTCACTTCCTGCTTAAACTATACTTCTCGCTTGTAACCAAGCGACATTCAGTTCCACCGAAAATCATTTCGGCTCCCATCCTACCCAATACCAATTCCCCTTACTAGTAAGCCACCACCACGATGCGTTGCATTTCCGCGAAACAACCATCGCAACGACCAAGACCCATATTCCCTTGTCTAACCGACAACTCATGCCCATACTTGGTCGTGTTTCCAAAACCGATTTCCCAGTACACATAGCGACAGAGGAATCTAACTCAGTCTATACGGCAGTAATTCGCTGGAACTGTATTCCCTATGCAAGCATAGCAACCCCTTTCAAGTTCCTAGTAAGTGGCAGGAGATTATTTAGCTATGACTCCACTGCCACTCTTTGGAGGTAAATATGACAAGGAGGCAGGACAATGGAGGAGACTCCATAACCACGAATTGGAAGAGCTATATCGCAAACCTACAATAGTGAGAGTAATCAAGTCGCGAAAATTAAGATGGGCCGGACACGTGGCGCGAATGGGGAACGATAGGACCGTGCATAGAATTCTTGACGGTAGACCAACGGGAAAGAGACCGGTGGAACGGCCGCGACGGAGATAGGAGGACAATGTTAGGTTTGACCTTGAGGAGATCGGATCGAATGGGCAAGCGTGGAAGGAGAGTGCCCAGGACAGGGAACGATGGCGAAGCCGAGTCGGCGAGGTCATGAACTTCCGGGTTCTTACAGGCCAATAAATAATAATAATAATGACTCCACTGCCACGACGCGATGAACTCTTTCTTGCCTTTAACGAATCAGTCGAGATTCATCCACCGCTGCGCCCAAGTCGAGTCGATGGGGAGTCCGCGTTAGTTATTAATCCGTAAACCGCTGGAAGACGGGAAGGGACAGTTTCATATTTCCGCCGAGACTAAAACAAACAACCGGCCCCCAAAGGAAAACGCGAAAACAAGGTATTTATACTATTAGACTGAACAAACCCCGTCTCACATCGCGCGGCCATTGCGTAGCAGACACCTAACCGAAGGAATAGGTAAAGCGTTTCGCCCGGCGCTTGGAACAGGAGCAACGGCCAAGGGAGAACAATCAAATGATGGTGTAAAATGCAACCGAGTGTTTGTCAAATACCAAAGGGGACCTTAGACGTTTAGTAATAAAGTGGATGGACACCGAAACATGCGATAATTTTTTTTAAATCGTTTTTATAACTCATTGTTAACTTTCCTTTCTGTAAATAATTGTATTTCCGTATCGTCCACCGAGTTGCACATCACCCCCGTGGAACAAAAAACACCGACGAATAAAAAAACATGTAAAAAAAAATTCAACGAATAAAACAAGTGTTTTCATTTCCCTTTGGATATTTATGCGGACGATTGTCAGCGGAATTCAGCGTAGTGGGAAGTTGAGTGAACTAGTGCCATACGTTGGCACATCTACTCCACACCCCCACTGTGTCACTATGTTATTACGCCGCCCGCCGTGCTTTCCCAATAGCGAGAGAAGAGTGAGTCGGCGGAGAATTAGTGAAACCCAAGATATGCCGACCCTTTAGTTACTTAACTCTATATTTATTATTTAGTGTTTTCTTTATTTTACTTTATGCCGATGCTTTAGTTAGTTGACTCTTTATTTGTTATCCGGTGTTTTCTTTATTTTACTTTAAGATTTTCACTATTATATATTTAATGTCTTGTTCTAATGTTTTAATATGTACGTTCCTTCGGGCTATCCCGATTAACTGAGCAATATTCCTTATACAACCACTCCTTTTAAACTCAAATTATTGGGGAAGAATCGCAAATGATGCATCTAATTCTTCTCCACTCAACCTGGCCCCGAGTGCAAGTCATTTACCCTGTCGGAGTTCCGCTCAGCCGGCTTTGAACCATGTTAAGTGCAATTGCCTGGCACGAGTCATTTGCTTTGCTTAATTGATATTGCCACTTAAAGTGCAGTGGCCTGGCTCAAGCATACGTTTCGCTAAATTTGAAATTGCCGCTTGATCGGTCCACTTAAAGTGCAGTGGCCATGGCTCAAGCATAGGTTTCGCTTAATTGATATTGCCACTTGATCGATCCACTTAAAGTGCGGTGGCCTTGGCTCAAGCACATGTTTCGCTTAACTAATCTTAACTAATATTTCCATTTGATCGGTCCACTTAAAGTGCAGTAGCCTTGGCTAAAGCATAAATTTTGCTTAATTTTATAGTGCCGGTGGCGTTTGTCATTGTTCATATACCTTACTTTCGCAAGCAATAGCATAAAAAAGCTAAGATAGTTAAATATCTTATTAGACAAGAGATATTTCTTAAAATCATATTATAAACAACCAAAAAATAATAAGACAAATATTGATTCCTCAACGAAGAGATTTATTAAGAATAATTTTGACAGAAACTTGTGAATAACAATATACTTAATTTTAGTTTAAAAGCTAAACCCTCCCAAGATTCCCACTCGTAAAAGAAAATTAATAATAAAACTCTTCAAGTCCCTGTTTTTTCACTTTGAACCCATTTTCAAGATGAAATTGAAAGTGGGCATCTAAGATATCTTTCATATCAATCCCTTGTTTGATGATATCCTAAACGAACAAAACAAGTTCATTTCCTGTGGGAATACCATATTTTCAACAGTATAATCAGATCGCGAACTCCAAGTAATTCTCGGGATCGTCAAAACAAGACTACGAGAATCCGCTTTCGAACTAACTCAGTTCAAAACTTTACGCGATTAGAAGGATCTGAATTGGAAACCCAATTTGCTGATCAAAAATCGCGTTCCTCCACTCAAAATGAAGTATTGTCCACTAAACAAAGACAGAGAGAAACTGTTAAGGCATTTGGCGACCGGGTAATGCACCTACTGAATTCACTCAACACAGCTACTTTCATTAGCACGAATGAAGCAAAAGGGAGGGAATTCCTAATTGTCGTAAATGATAAACTAGCTGTGCAGGTGTTCGAGGACGGTCTGAGAAACGATAATCTACGACTTATGGCCCAAGCATACCGAGAAGCCAACCTAATGAAGGCAATCTCCTTTACTGAAGATCATGCAGCTCAAATAGAGCGAAATTCCGGCTCCCAACCCAACACCAACCGATCACATGGTCCCAAAAACCTTTTGGTCAACAGTGCCGTAAAGTAGGCCATACTAAGGAAACCTGTTTTCATAATACACGATTTCCCAACTTTCCACCCAAAAGTTTAAAAGAGAGATACAAATTGTTGCGGATTCGCCCTGAACACAACCAGCGAATTCGCAACTGAATGCTACCCGTGGCACCAACCTAACAAATGTCAAAAATCAGCTGACATTAAAATTAAATTCTGCTGGTTGTCAAACAACAACCATTTTTATTCCCCTCTTCTTCGTCAACCTTGCAAGCGACCAGTTCGTTTACAACTGTAATCCGTTCCAATCTAAGAAATCAATAAAGCAAATTCAAATTTATTTAAAGTAAATCAAAGGAGTTATTCGTTGAAAGTAATCTGGACGTTCTTTTGGGATTCAATCAAGTAATCTGGAAGTTCTGCTGGGATTCCTGCAAGGGATTCGTTTCACTTTGTTCGTTTCTGCAACTATTGTTTTCAGCCAGCGGACAACATTAATACACGTCAGGAGACATCACTGTTCCTGACGCCAGCAACTCAGCCCACAACAAGACAAGAGCGATTGTTCGTGGAAGGTGGGTTCAACGCCTTTTGGACACACACAAATGACAACCTGTAGGTATTGTCGGAAGCCATATCATTCGGAAAATGAATGCAGGCTACGTATAGCACAGTCAACCCAAAGAAACGAATATAACCGGACATTCCAACTAAACCATAACCCAGGGGAACATACATATCAGCATTATCATCATCATCGGCACTACAACCGGGATCCGGTCTTGGCCATATTTAACAAATCTCTCCATCGGCACCGATTTCGAGCCGATGCCATCCAGTTTGGCACTCCCAGGCTCTGGGCGTCCTGGTCTACGCCATCCCTCCATCGCAGACAAGTTCTCCCGCGCTGTCCTCTTCCATACATCCTGCCACAAAGGACTTTCCGGGTAGGTTACTCTTCGCTCATTCGAGCCAGGTGTGCCACCCACCGGCGTCTACTGAGCTTGATTTTTCTTACAACATTAGCTTCAAGATAGATTACGTACAACTCATGGTTGTAGCGTCTCCGGAATCGGCCACCTCACATACGGGGCCAACAATTCTCTTTAAGACCTTCCTCTCGAACGCGGCTAAGAGTTCAGAGTGCCTTTTATTGAGCACCCAGGTCTCGGATCCATACATGAGTACTGGTAAGACCATGGTCTTGTACAGTAATAGCTTAACCCTCTTCTTGACAACCTTTCCTTAGTTCCCTTTTATCCTGCTCCCATTTCTCTATTTTTATCTTAGTGTTTTGATTTTATTTGTCTTTTTTTTTTTTTACTTTTTATTTGTTTTTAGTTTTGCCTTATAGCTTATTATTTACATTTTCCTTTCTTCTCTAATTTGTTTTTTTTTTTTTTTTTAGTTTTTTTTAGAAGATTGTTTTTACTTTTCCATTACTAGTTTTTATATTTATTAACTTACTACATAAGTTAAAAAGTCGGGGGTTTTTAATGAAAACAAAAGTGTTTTTGGACAAAGTAATATTCATTCCGCCTTTAAAGGTGACATACTTGGTATCGCGATTTTCCAACATTTCGAAGCCCTTTCTGTAGTATGAAACATCCAACCCCTCGAAATACGCCTCGGTTTCCCCGACGACTTCCTTATTTGATCTGAATCTCTTTCCCCGAAGCCACCGCTTGAGGTTTGGGAACAGATAATAGTCGCTGGTCGCCATGTCTGGAGAATACTGTGGGCGCGCAACTAATTGGTCCAATTATCGCTTTTAAGGACGTGTGTAACGGTGCGTTATCGTGGTGGTACGAACTTTTTCCTTCGCCATGTGGGGTCGTTTTTTCTTTATATATTTTTACGAAGGCGGAAGTAGCGTCACTCAAATGATTGTAGGTTGTGAATGAATTGACGAAATGTCATAAAACTTCATACGTAAACTAGTAACTGACGAGCCTCTCGAAATGAGTCATGTTCATTTTCTAATGGCGCCATCTATTGAAAAATCTGTGGACTTTTTACCCAATGTAGTATATAACCGTTTTTTATAACACCATTATTGTTCGTTCGTGTAATTAGGGAAATTTGAATTTAAGTTTATATGAAATTTAACTGCTTGTCATTCTTTATTCCCCCAGTTCTCAGGTTCTCGGCTCTCGGTTCTCGGTTCATAGTTCTATTGTTTTCAGTTCAAAAACTTGAAACTAAACATTCAAAAATTCCACTTACGTCTGCCTCGTTCAAAATCAAAATTCAATTCAGTTCATTATTTTCAATTTAAGTTTTCGTCCACTACTTGACTTCAAGACTCATTATTGTTAAGTTTTGAATATTCATTTTTTGTCCCTATTTTTTGAACTCCTGTCTATGAATGACGTTTTCATCGTCCAAGCCAGCAAACAATCAATTTATGGTACTCGAATTAATTCTTCGCCTAATTGGGATGACCACATATTTGAAACTGCGAAAAATGTGGCCAAATGTATAGGCTTTCTTAAGAGATGCACGAAATTTATCATCATATCGTGCCACAATTTTCAAGACGTATGTTCATTGTAAACTGGAATATGATTTGCATTTTTATTATAAGGCAGCTATGACCATTAGGATGTAAAACGGGCACTTAGGACTCAAGCCATGCGTAGGTACTATCAAAAGTTTTTATCTATTTTTTCTGCCATATCTCTCAATCAATGGGTGTCCATAATCTCACTTTCAAAATTAGATTCAACCGAACTGATAAAAATAGACAGTGTTCTCTAGCCAATTTGAACGAATGTTAGGTACTCTGCCTGACGCCTCGCATTTATAATCTCCAGAGATTAAAGACCAATGTATATCGCGAGGATATGGCCCCCTTCTTCCATCAATAACAGGTCAATTGAACCCCCGGCCTGATACATAGATGGCGGCACTAGAATTAAATCCATATGAGTTTTAGTTAGCCCTAACCTTCAAAAGACGCGTGTATAAATTTGACAGATGTCGGATCATTAGTTTGTGAATTATAGTATTTTGAGTGAGGCAACTTCTGTTATTGTGAAAAAAATGGATAAAAAGGAATTTCGCGTGTTGATAAAATATTGCTTTTTGAAGGGAAAAAATACAGTTGAAGCAAAAACTTGGTTTGATGACGAGTTTCCAGACGCCGCCCCAGGAAATTCAACCATCAAGGATCGGTATGCTAAGTTTAGACGTGGTGAAATGAGCACCGAAGACGGTGAACGCAGTGGACGCCCAAAAGAGGTTGTTACCGACGAAAACATTAGAAAAATCCACAAAATGATTTTGAATGACCGTAAATTGAAATTGAATGAAATAGCAGGCACTCTAGAGATATCAACTGAACGTGTACATCATATTATGGCGTTTGAAATAATAGTGAAGAAGATCGTGTGATTCGAACTGACGCTATGACAGCTCGAATCACGAAAAAAATTTGACCTAAGCGTTACACACCAGGCTACTGACCGAGTTTGGTATTTGATTTCCAAACTCGAGTATATTCCGCTGGTGTGAATTATTTTTATTTTATCGCTTGGTATACGGTTCTGATGTATTTTTCTTATTCGATTTTTTTTTCGTTCGGTGTTCTTCACTATTTTTGCTTGTGAATTGTGTGTATCTGTTAGAATCGCTACACACTCCCGCCGCAGTAACTTCGTTACGATCAGATTCGTATGCGGACGACGGACGAACGAGAGAGAAGCGAGAAAACGTCGGAGGCTGGGCTCTATGCGGAAGTCGTGACCGTGTGTGAAGTTCTGCTTTACTATGGGAAGTGGATGCTGCGTGTTCAGATCACGTCGGGGTCACCAATTATGGCGTTTGAAATAATAGTGAAGAAGATCGTGTGATTCGAACTGACGCTATGACAGCTCGAATCACGAAAAAAATTTGACCTAAGCGTTACACACCAGGCTACTGACCGAGTTTGGTATTTGATTTCCAAACTCGAGTATATTCCACTGGTGTGAATTATTTTTATTTTATCGCTTGGTATACGGTTCTGATGTATTTTTCTTATTCGATTTTTTTTTCGTTCGGTGTTCTTCACTATTTTTGCTTGTGAATTGTGTGTATCTGTTAGAATCGCTACAATATCATTCACGAATATTTGGGTATGAGAAAGCTCTGTGCAAACTGGGTGCCGCGCGAGCTCACTTTTGACCAAAAACAACGACGAGTTGATGATTCGGAGCAGTGTTTGGAGGTGATCAAGCGTAATACACCCGAGTTTTTGCGTCGATATGTGACAATGGATGAAACATGGCTCCATGATTTCACTCCGAAGTCCAATCGACAGTCATCCGAGTGGACTGCACACCATGAACCCGCCCCAAAGCGTGGAAAAACGCAACAGTCGGCTGGAAAGGTTATGGCGTCTGTATTTTGGGATGCGCGCGGAATAATTTTCATTGACTATCTTGAAAAAGGAAGGACCATCAACAGCGACTATTACACAGCGTTATTGGGCCGTTTGAAGGACGAAATCGCTGAAAAACGACCGCATTTGAAGAAAAAGACAGTGCTGCTTCACCAAGGCCATGCACCGCGTCACAAGTCAGTGAAAACGATGGCAAAAATCCATGAATTGGCCTTCGAGTCGCTTCCGCATCCACCGTATTCTCCAGATCTGGCCCCCAGCGACTATTTCCTGTTCTCAGATCTCAAAAGAATGCTCGCTGGGAGGAAATTTTCGTCGAATGAAGAGGTGATCGCCGAAACTGAGGCCTATTTTGAAGCAAAGGACAAATCGTACTACAAAAAAGGTATCGAAAAGTTGGAGGGTCGCTATAATCAGTGTATCGCCCTCGAAGGGAATTATGTTGAATAAAAAAAACGAATTTTGCCAAAAAAATGTTTTACTATGGAAGGCCGGGGACTTTTCAATTGACCTGTTATTGTGTTTTGACATTTAAGAGTGACATTTAAATTTTTTTTTGGCGAGGTTTTCAGGTATAAAAATTAATGCCCTATGCCTTAAAGCTTCAATCGAAAAAATAATGTAGCTTCACCTATACAGCTAAATACAGAAAATCGTATTTAGTCGAACCCCATAAATGTGTTTGTCAGATCATGTGTTTTTGTATATCGATACCTTCATTCCTTATTGTCACTATTTTTTTCTGCCATCTCTGTGTTCAGACATTTATGGGCAGCTCAAACATCTCTTTATACGCGAGTTTCATGTAAAAAATATCCATTGTTTTTTGAATAGAATCCCAAACCAGGACAACAATATGTGGTTAAACGAATAGGCTTGCCTGACTACCGTGTTATGTTGGTTAATTTTGACTTAACATTTGACGGAGATAACGGATTCATGGGGAAAGAGATTAGAACGGGCCGAACGACATTTTTACGAATTTAAATACCATTAAATTGCAGTTATATTCGTTATTTCATAAATATTGTTCTCTTATGGCAATTATTAAAGAATTTTTTATAACCAAAAATTTTGCTTTTTTTAAAACCAATAATATTTAAAAACATATTAGCAGGTATTGTATAACATAAAGTGTTATTCATTTTACATATAATGAGGAGGAGACACAGCCAATTTAACTACTTCTTATTTGGGTTTTCCACAAGACACAAAAACAATAGTAAAAGACATTAAATAGAAACATTTTCTAAAAAGAAAACTAATATCTAACGAACCATGCTTCCACTCAGATGAAAATACATTTAAAAATCAACAGAACAATTTTGATGTACTGATTGTGTGAGACTTTAAGTAACGAGTAAAATAAAAGCATAATTGTTTTCAGTACGCAGAAGTAAGTAGGATCTTATTCTACAGTAACTTTTCTGACATTTTGTTTTGAACGAAATATAAATCATTTGTAAAATATCTTTTTTATTTAATTATTAAATACTGTACGAAATGAAAATTGTATGTTATACGTTTTTTCTTGTTGTCGTTTAAGAAATAGTTGGTAGATACTAAACCCATTTCTATTTTTCTTTCTAAATAGGAACTAAAATGAACTTCAAAATTCCGAAAAGATGAATTAGAACGTAACGGACTGCTATATGATCACTAATACAGACCCACAACAGCTTATGTACGGGATACCCATTGGTCCATTTGAAAGTTAGTCTTTCAGAAATCGGTAATTAAAAATCATTGCATTGAAAATCTTTAAAGGTTTTTGACCACGTCTTGTTTAACAAGTAATTTTCTGTCAACATACTTCCCCAACAACTTTGTTATCGAATAAAGCATTAAATGAAATCGAAGCATTCCAATCTTTACAGGCGTCCTGTTTGGAAGGTGGTCGAAAGAATCAGCAATCTACAGGAAGAGCTGACGTCCAGGACCATCATAACACTTAAACAGTCGAGACGGGACTCAACGATATCCATAGGAAATAAAGCAGGGCGCTTCAAACAACTTTGGGGCACCACGTACAGTGTTTAGTGTTTAGTGAGGGCAGAACCCTCATATATTCAGTTTACTACAAGCGATAAAACTTAACAACTATCTTAAAACTATTCTTATAGATATAAACTATGATTTAAAAGAAAAAAAAGATGGAGGGGGGGGGGGGGGGGGGGGTATATTTGGCGAGTTGGTTACTGGGTTTATCCATCAATTATCACTCATTCATTCACCTCGCTTAGTACAGGATGTAAGAGTGTAGACGGTGAGTGGGTGTGGTCAGGAGGGGAAAGAGAGGAGATGAAGTTTGAGAGCAGTAGAGGTAAAGTTTAAATCGAAAGAGGTAGGGTAGGAGTTTGCCCGCCGCAGCATTTGCGAAATGGGTTCATTAGAGCCGTAAGAAGTGTGGTGAGTGGGCTGATAGAAGACATGCGGGTTTCGCAGGTTACGGGGGTTAGTGTGAAGTGGAATGATGGAGAGCAAACTTGAGCAGTTGATTGTGCCTGAAAGGAGTCGGTGGACGAAAAGGATATCGGCATGAGTTCTGCGCTCCTCAAGTGAGTTGAAGTTGATCAGATGGAGCCGGCTTGTGTATGGGGGGAAAATCCGAGGATTCGCCCATTTCAGTCCGCGGAGGACAAAACGCAGAAAACGACGTTGCACGCTTTCGATTCTGCATACATGGGACGAGTAGTGTGCGGACCAGACCTGACTGGCGTATTCAAGAAGGGGGCGGACGAAGGCTATGTAGAGAGAACGGGAAACCTAAGGATTAGAGAATTTTTTAGACCAGCGTTTCACAAACCCAAGGACAGAGTTAGCCTTAAGAATAATATCATCAATATGCTGGATGAAGCTTAGCTCCCTGTCAAATAAGATCCCGAAGTCGTGTATCGAGGGTGCAGATGATATCTGCTGGTTTGGCTGGAAGTAGGGGCGCGGGGGGGGGGGGGGGGCAGGGGGACGCTTGCGGGAGAAGGTGATGGAGTGACATTTGACAACGTTGAGTTCAAGGCAGTTATTACGGCACCAAGTTGAGAAGCTGTCGAGGTCCGTTTAGAGAAGTGAGGAGTCGAGAGGAGAGATGATCGTTTTGTAGAGTTTGGCGTCAGCCGCATAGAGAGAGATGGATGAGTATTTAATAATGGAGTCAACATCATTGATGGTAAGGATAAATAGGAGGGGACCTAGATGGCTGCCTTGCGGAACAACGGACAGATAACGCGTTGTAAAGAATTTCTTCGAACAGTTTGGAAATATGATACAGTTTGGCGATGGAACGGTAGTTGCTTATATCGTTTTTAGGTCCCTTTTTATGTAAGGGGGTGACATAGGAGGATTTCCAAATACTGGGGAAGATCCCCTGTGAAATAGATAGATTGAATATCATTGATATCGGGAGAGAAAGAGAAGTGGAACATTTCTTTAAAAATACAACCGGGAGTCCACCAGGCTCAGGGCTGAACTCGTCTTTGAGTAAGTTTAATTTCTCCTCAACTACGTGACGCTGAATAATTTGAGGGGTGAAGGGGCCGAGGGGCTCTTTGATAGTATAGTGGTTAGTATACCCGCCTGTCATTCGGGAGACCGGGGTTCGATTCCCCGTCGGGGAGCCTCTGACGCAAGACTAATGACCTTGCCCAGAAAAAATAAATCATTATGGAAAATTTAACAAGCCCCAGGACTTGCTAAATAAGGCCAAGACCAGTTCCCGGTTGTAGTGCCGATGATGATGATGAAGGGGCCGAGGGAGAATTCCGGCAAGTCTTCGAAGTGAGACGGATTTGGTTCGAAGGAGATGTCTGTGACGGATTTATTGAAAAGTTGGGTCGGTTGAAGTAGTCGCGCCATAAGAAAGGGAGTTAGGATAGGCGTCGGATTTACGTTTGTAGTTTATAAAGTGGAAAAAAGATTTGGGGTCATTGATCAAATTAGATTGTGTTATGTGAGGTAGTTGGTGTAGAAGGCTCCTCGATAGTATAGTGGTTAGTATACCCGCCTGTCACGCGGGAGACCGAGGCTCGATTCCCCGTCGGAGAGCCTCTGGCGCAAGACTAATGACCTTGCCCAAAAAAAAAAAAAATCATTATGAACATTTAACAAGCCCTCAGGATTTGCTAAATAAGACCAAGACCGGTTCCCGGTTGTAGTGCCGATGATGGTGATAATGGTGTAGAGGGAGTTGTAGAGCTCGGATAATTTTGAGGAAAATGTTTTGAGGAAAATGTTCCACAAGTTATTTCTCTTGTTCCTAAGAGCGCGGAGTGTGCGGTTGTACCATGGCGGCGATGAAACCGATGACCTGTGACGAGAATAGGGGACATATAAGGCGACAGCATAGTAGATCTCCTTATAGAGAGTGGCAGTAGCTTCTTCTACCCCCAAATGATCAAAGTGAAACGCTGTTTTGCTAAGATGCTCATTTAAAAGGCGGGAGTTAGCTTGGTGGAAGTTGTAGGAAAAGCTGTGGTGAGGTAGAGAAGGCTGGGTTTTATGATCAAGATATATGGAGGGTGGTATTTATCAATGGTGGAGAGGACGTGTGGGCTAGGAGGAACTGAGGACTTGTGTGGGTCCGCTGTGAACACGAGGTCCAGTTGTCTCCCCATATGATTTGGGACATTGCTTACTTGATGGAGGCATGAGTCGGTGATACCGTTTATAAAAATATGTTCCTTGAAGCTAGTGGGGGTTGAGACGTAGAAGGCTTGTTCGTCAGCCAACGTCCATTGGAGATGATGTAGGTTAAAATCGCCAAGAACGACGATATCGTCTATTGAGATGCTTAACTTGGTTAGGTTATCTACCGCTTCTTTTGCGAGTTCGTATGACACGCTGGGTCGCGAAGGAGATATATAGAAGCAGATAATGAAAAAAAAACTTAGGGCGCTTGTCGATTTTTATTGCGACGTAGTCAAGATCCGGAGAAGAAGAGATGGTAATTAGAGCCGAAGCGAGTTTGTTATGAGTGGCAAGCAGTACTCCCCGGGATGGGGAATTAAGATCTTCTCGATGAGCGTTATCATCGCGAAAAACATTGAAGGAGGGCGGGGGGGGGGGGGGGGGGGGGGATAGTTCAAGACTATTAATACTAAGGATAAGGTTGGTCTCAGTCAGAGCGTATATGTCGAAGGGGAGGGAAATACATAGAGGTCATTACAAAACCAAAATGACATAAAGCTCCCGACATGTCTTAAGAGGGTATTCTGGTCTAGGAGTTTGAAAAAATCGATTTTTCTATTAGTTTATATTTTCTTATAGTTTATACTTTTAAAATATGCTGTCCAAAGGAAATTTTAAAATTCTAATAATTGGCGAAGTTACAGCAGCTTTAGTAACGTGGCAACTAGACCGGTCTTGCGGTAACGAATCGAACAATAGACGGTACATACTCCCCAACTACTTGCGCGCTTGAGGTTCCTCCATACAAACCCTTTGTCTCGGAAAAATGACTTTAAAATGAATTATAACGGTATTCTGTGACGTATTTTGTTGAAATCTTTGCATGTTTAATGTTCAGTTGAGATCAGTTTAGTTTGAATCTTCAAATAACGAAGAATTACCGATAACAAAGTATAAGTATAACGCAATATTATGTCATTTGAAGCTACTATACCCTAAAAATTTTAAACACGTTTTTCTCGAAACCACTTTTTTCAAGTCTATTGACATAATATCTCAAGTTCTAATGAACCGATTGACTTGAAATTCGGTACACACCCCCTTGATATAAGGCTCTAAAGTCCCTTCCAAGCTTAAAAAAATTTTTACTATTTTTAAAATATGAATAACTGAAAAAAATAATGAGAAAAGTCAAACATTTTTTCAAACAGTTGCCATTTTTTGAAAAAAAAATTTTTTTTATTTCTTCGATTACAATACCTTCTCTGATTAAGAATCCATTTTTGTGTTTTTTTTTCAGATAATTAGAAGAGTCAAAATTATGTCAATCAGAACGCACGTTTTTGTTTCAACACCCCACTTCACCACCCTGGCATTTTGGAAATTTTCGACGTTTTTGTTTAAATTTTTAATTTTTTTATTTTGTTATGTTATAAATAAATATTGGGCAAAAATCCGATAATAAAAACATTTTTCTTTTTTTTTAACACAATTCTAAAAAAACATTCAAATTTGGCCCTCTACACCAGAATACCCCATTAATATCCTGCACTTAATAGTAGAACATGTTAGAAAAGAACACGAACGTTGTCATCATTCCATCCCGGACACTAGATGAGACACAAAGGGCACAGAATTCAAGACCAAAAACCTCGCAAATCTGTCAGAATTACTATTACTATGTATTGGCCTGCAGGAACCCGGAAGTTCATGACCTCGCCGACTCGACTTCGCCATCGTCCCATGTCCTGTGCGCTCTCCTTCCACGCTTGACCATCGGGTCCGATCTCCTCAAAGCCAAACCTAACATTGTCCACCCATCTCCGTCGCGGCCGTCCTCTCGGTCTCTTTCCCGTTGGTCTACCGTCAAGAATTCTACGCACGGTCCTATCGTTACCCATTCGCGCCGCTTGTCCGACTCATCTTAATTTTCGCGACCTGATTACTCTCACTATTGTAGGTTTGCGGTATAGCTCCTCCAATTTGTGATTGTGGAGTTTCCTCCATTGTCCTGCCCCTTCGTCATATTTACCGTCAAGATTTACTCCTTAAAACTTTATTCTCGAATACGCGGAATTTGTTTTCTTCCCGTTTTGTGAGAGTCCATGTTTTGCATCCGTATAGAACAATCGGCATGATTATGGTTCTATAAACACGGAGCTTTATATTACGTCATAGCAGTTTGGATTTAGTTTTAGTTTTAGTTTAGTGAAGGCAGAACCCTCATATATTCAGCTTAGTACAAGCGATAAAACTTAACAATTATCTTAAAACTATATATAAGAGCAGTTTACTGGCTGCGCGCCAACTAGCGTTGCTGGAATACAGTCTTTTGTTAATTTCCTTCGACATTTCGTTACTGGCCGTCAGTATTGTTCTCAGATATTTAAGTTCTTTAACTTTTCAAATTTCTTGCCTCTGACGTTTATGTGTGTTCCCTAAGGTCCACCAGCTCTAGCCATAATCATATATTGTGTTTTGTCTTGATTTATTTCTAGGCTCACCTCTTCCGCCGCTTGCATGATGATTTCGCTGTTTTTACTTACAGTTTCTAGATTATCGCCCAGAACGGCGATGTCATCTGCATATGCGAGCACTTGTGTGACCCCGTTCAGGGACGATCCGGCCATGTTGTCGTCTTGTACCTTTCTGACGAAATACTCGAGCACAAGATTAAAAAGACATGGTGAGAATTCCAACCCTGTTTTAGTCTGTCCCGGATTTCAAATGGTTCTGAGAGGTGGTTTTCTACTTTAACTCGCCCTTTATTTTCGTTCATGCAGATTTGAATGACGGCAGCATATTTTTTCGGGAGTTAGTGCCTTGCGACTGAGTCGTATGCTTTTTTGAAGTCAACGAACCGTTGGTGAACCGTCTCTCCGTATTCCCACTTCTTTCCCAACAATTGCCTTACTGTGAACATTTTGGTCGCTCGTTGACCGGTTTCTATGGAATCCGTACTGGTATTCTCGCAGTACGTGAAGATAGCAGCACTCGTCAATAAAAGCCAGTGAATGCAGTTGTGTATCTTTTGACAGTTACTCACCAAATTTCAGCCATTTTGGACCCGTCGTTTTTATTTCACAGTCGTTTGAGTGAGTCGATGTGACTGTTTTTGTGAAAATAGACAAAATTGAGTATCGAGCGGTCATTAAATTTTTGTTTTTGAAAGGCCATACGCCTACGCAAATCAAAGTTGAGTTGGACTCTACACCATTATTTACCACAGTGAAATTTTGGGCAGCTGAATTTAAACGTGGCCGTGAGAGCTTGGGAGGTGATTAACGTTCGGGACGTCCAAAAACAGGAACAACTGACGCTAACATCGAATTAAAGTGCGAGACATAGCAGAGGCTATGAAAATGTCTAAAGAAGATGTTTGTCACATTTTAAATCACGATTTAGGCACGAGAAAATGTCCGCGCGTTGGGTGCGGCGTTTACTCTCTTTAGACCAAAACCGTGCTCGAAAGAACATTTCCAACGCTCTGTCGGCTCAGTTTAGGCGCAATAAATCTGCGTTTTGGCGCCGATTAATTACTGTCAATGAAACTTGTATAAACCGTTGTACGCCCGAAACAAAAATACAGTCAAAACAGTGGACTGCCAAGGGGAACCGGCTCCAAAAAAAGCAAAAACTGATTTTTCGGCTGGGAAAGTGGTGGCGACTGTTTTTTTTTTTTGGGATAGTCATGGAGTTATCTTAATCGATTATCTTCAAAAAGGAAAAAACAATTACAGGAGTTTACTACGCATCATTACTTGACTAACTGAAGGCAGAAATTGCGGAAAAACGGCCACATTTGCAGAAAAAGAAAATCCTATTTCCCCAAGACAACGCGCCGTTTTACACCCCAGCGGTTGTCATGGCGAAAATCCACGTGCCGTAGTTCAAGCCATTGAATAATTTAATTACTATTACTTTTCTGTTATTAATTGTTATAGTTTATATTTGTTTTTGTTATTAATTGTTAGTCTTAATTTGTTAAAGTTTTGTAAATACCTGCATGTTTGGCAGCACTGTTTGTGTTTGTTACTGCCATTTTTGTTATTTTGTTTTGTTTGTCATTGTTATGCAAATAGTTTTAGTTTTCGTTCGTTTTCGTAAGCAATTAGTTGTTTTTTCGTTCGTTGTCGATTGAGTTAGTTTTTTGTTCGTTTTTTCGTAAACAAGAGTTAAATATATTCTTGTGGATTATATCGTTCGATTTTATTGCAAACCAGTGCAATTTTCGTTTGTATTCGGCTTTTTGAAGCAATTAAACTTATCGTATGTTATATAAGAAATAACAATAAACATTTTCGTGAAATTAAACATTTTGTGTATTCGGTTTTTATTGTCGCTCTTTCCCGGTAAATGCACCGGGACTCAACACCACGAATTACGATTTTAACTGCTTGACCATCCACCTTACTCACCAGATCTAGGCCCAAGCGACTTCTTTTTGTTTCCTAATCTAAAGGTTGGGCTCGGAGGACAGAGATTTTCGTCAAATGAGGAGGCAATCACCTTCGTGCACAGTTATTTTGCAGAGAAAAACGTCGAGTAATATTTGACTGGTTAGAGACATGGGAACATCGCTGGGAGAAGTGTGTAGAGTTACAAAGAGAATATGTAGAAAATGGGCTCTTCGATAGTATAGTGGTTAGTATACCCACCTGTCACCCGGGAGACCGGGGTTCGATTCCCCGTCGGGGAGCCCCTGGCGCAAGACTAATGACCTTGCCCAGAAAAAATAAATCATTATGGAAAATTTAACAAGCCCCAGGACTTGCTAAATAAGGCCAAGACCGGTTCCCGGTTGTAGTGCCGACGATGATGATGATGATGTGATTCAAACCTGTCAGAGTACCACACAACACTAACAGAGTTATATTCACCACGACCCTAGAGCTAACCCAAGCCACGACATAGAAATTCTTACAAGGACGAATGTTTCGCGATGCATTCTACCAAAGGGAAAAAGTAAATCACTTGATAGCCCACTGTCCTATCGTTCCAATATCTCCTGGAAACAATGAAAAAAATCCTGAAGAAGTTAGTATTTGGTAGATTGGTGGTCATAGCGGAAAATACCGGAGCGATATCACACTGACAGTACGACTTAAAACAGTCGGCATCGACCATCGAGGTCATCAAAACAGTGGTCGATATGGAAGCAATAGATGGACGGAAGGAACAGATAAATTCTGTGCTGTGGTGATGCATGATATAAAAAACACATTTAACTTGACAAACTGGTTATGTGAGTGGAAATTATTATATTCACCTACGAGATCAGGCTTGTAAAAATTGCCATGGATATTTGCAAGCTGGAAAGGTCGCCAAAAAGGCGATTAAAGACTAACTTCCATCTGCTGGGTTAGACTGTGGGGTTTATGTAGGTGTGCCGGCGTACGACACAGGTTCACTAAAAACACCCAACGATTGTTCACGGAATAAATCTCCGAGGAAGCAAACAGGAAGAATAAGAAATAAAACACACGATTGATGTTGTTGTAAATTGTTTTATTGATTTGACTTGTTGTAATTGGTTGCTAATGCACATTGAATTGTTTGTAAGTTAAAAAGTTAATTGAAGGAACAAGTTTCGTAATACCCACAGTTGCCGTGGACCTTTACTAGTTAAACACAATGTCATTAAATTGTTGATGGATTTCCACCGATATGGGAGGAGCAAATCCGATCTTCTCTTTGGTGACGACCAATGAACGATCGATTTGAGTTTTAATGGAAGTATTTCCATTGTGACCGTACAGGTCTGGTAAAATGCCCATTCACTGGAAGTGCGGACAACGATGATGCATCGGCGGTTACATGCAGGGGACAGCGATCAATCCTGCAGCTGTTCAAACAAAAGAACAAGCAGACATCCCAGTCGTAAACGATAGTGGCGATCGCTGGATGCAGAAATAGGTTTCTGTGTATTATGTAAACAGACGCTATTTCGGGGGTCATACGCTAAGATGCGCGTTTGTTTGCCTTAGCTAATGGTACATGGGTTGTTTAAGGGAAATACACCGTGGGACCTGATCATTGGCATGATTGTTTGAATAACAATCCTGATCGTGTCCGATTCAATGGGTGCTTATCGCTTATACTAGCGGTAAGGGCTAGCGTGGAGATTTGTTTAGTTTAGGAAAACGATACGTGGGACATGAACATTGGTATGATTGTTTGAACAACAGTTATGATCGTGTCCAGCTCGATGATCGGTTATCGGCTTAGGCGATCGATCATCGGAAATTTGGCTTGCAGATGTGCAAGCAAGCAAGTTGCCTGACGTGTCTTTTTTGGGCCAACGGATTGTTTGAACAAGAACATGTGTTTGATGGGCATGTGGCCGCCCATAGGAACCGATCGGTTCATGGCAGATGAACCGAGATGGTTTAATTGATGCAACTTGTTTGATGCCATGGCAAGATGGTAATCTTACCGTCGGCTTACGTTTCAGGTATGAACTGATCGAAGGAGAGCTTTGAAATGCTCATGCCCAGGTAAGAGGCTTTGGTGGGTACAGTATAGCACGGTTGGGGAAGGGGAGTTGGGTTACCACGATGGGTGGTTCTTCGGGCGAGCCTTAATGAACCCCACAAGAGGTTGTCGACCTAAAAAGAGGGGCGATTCTAATAACTATGTGGAAGCTTATGGAATACGTGAACTTCCAGATCGGAAACCAGAAAATACAATCAAGGAAAGCTGTCGAAGTACTTAGAAAGTACATATAATCGAAAACAGATATAAATTTATGTTGCAAGTAGACTAAAAAAAAGCCGCGGGCAGACAATTATCTCAAACCAGAACACTGCCCAACATTTCTTGGAACAGAATATAGTGAGAGAATTATCCTAGTAAGGATATACTAGGGATATTTTCATATACTTCTCTTGGAAAGAGTGGATAAATGTCTGATGCTATTAGATAACTGCTGGATTAAGCTATAGGCTTCGTGAAATGGTTGGGAGAAGTCCTTGAGGATCTTTCGGAGCTTGGCCGATGGAGCCGGTTGCGTAAAAATAGCATCTCAGGGCGCCGACTCAATGCTATAGATTCGACTTTCCTGAAAGAAATAAAATAAAAATAGAAATGCATACTAAGCACTCACAGAATCTTAACTGAGTGTTTGACAGTTGCGACAAGGATGTTGTTGATCATGAAGTAAAATAAAAAAAGAAATTTAAAAAAACATTGGGAGTCATTCCGCTAAGACTTTACATCTGCTCGTCATCACCCAACTAGAAATCACCAATTCGTTCACTAAATATAACCCAAAAGTTCCATACATTGGTAGTCATTCGGCTAAAACATAGCATCTGCTCTTCGCTATCTACCCGAATAAATGCACAATGGCGATGTATTCACCCTTGGAGTTGTCAAACGACTGTGCTGTGTTATTTTAACATCCCTAAATAAATCGTAAGATTAGTGAAAAAGCTCCTACATGAAAATAACGCCTCTATGGGAAACCCCACGAGGATGACCTGAACTACTTTTTCAGGAATTCATGTTGGTAGTAAAATTGATTTGATTTTAATGACGTTAATGTTACAGTTGATGTATTAGCAGTCACCATTTGTCATGGTCAAGTACTACATAAATCATACATGTTGTTCGAGTCTTAATGTAAAAAAACGATTAAGACAAAAGAATTGAATTTCTGGCCAAAGTCTACAGACGAAAGATGATGAGAGTCACAGAAAGACTACATTCCATATATCTAAACTGCAAAATTCTACCTTGCCGAGAAAGTAAAATGAAAAATATTACTATATGGAGTATAATATTCCTACCGTCAGCGAAAAGCATCATAAGCTCCACTTTCCATCCATATTTCAAAGGTGGCAAATTGTAGCTGCCCTCTTATCTTCGGGAGTTATCATGTTATCTAATAAAATAAACGAGTTTTGCTCTAGAGATGATTGATTATGTAGAACGTGATCCGAGCTCACGATATGAATAGTTAGAACCAAGGCATCACCCTATTAGGCCACGGCCGGGTACATACGATGATGTTTGAACTATTACTTAAGCCGTGGACTCCTACGCTTTGGCTTATGGCTCTAAAGAATTTTTTTTTCGATTCTCTTTTTGTACTGGGTTTTTAACAAAGGTTGCGTGGTCGTGTAAGTCTACTAGGATCGCCACAAATTATGTTGTATTGAAAATCTTGTGCTACAAGATTTAAGCGGTCTCAAGACCAATGACTATGAACTTTGTAACCCAAAAAGATCAGCGTAGTCAGGGAGCATGTGATGAAGATATTGGTGGCCATCTGGTTAGCTGATCTTGATCTACGAAGCCTACTCCACCTTGTGTTCTCTCTAAGATTAGGAAGTGCATTGCGACATTCCGTAGTGTTGATGGTGTGTTATAGGCATTGTGCTGCAGGAAACGACGGCATGTGCGATTTACATCAATAGGAATTATCCTTACTTTTTTTTTGTGGTAGAATTTGGTTAAAATAAGTTAGTAAAATATTACTACTATTTATTGGCCTATAGGAACCCGGAAGTTCATCACCTCACTGACTCCCGCTGCGCCATCGTTTCTTGTCCTGTGCACTCTCCTTCTACGCTTGACCATCTGATTCGATCTCCTCAAGGTCAAACCTTACATTGTAAAACATGAGTTCTAATAAAAATCTGTGAGGCCACGTGTTGGCAACAAATCATATTCCAAGAATAGCAAAGAGGTCCTCGTGTCGGAATTTCCACGATGGGATTTTGACAACTTTAGAGCATATACGACAGGAAAATATCAAGACTGGATCAAATGATTTCAGTTGTCCTGAATATCCAACGGCCCTTCCACCGCTGGATTGTATTTAAGACGACACTACCGTTCACATAGATTAGGAACCTTTGTCATCTCTACAACAAAAAAAGGACGACCGACTAAGACATCGATCTCTGGTTATCCATCAACACTACGGACTTTGCCTCGCAGTGTCGGTAATGATCGCGCGTTCAATATCCATATCGAACGGTAGCTTATATACGGCTTTAATGGATGTGCTTTTGGTGGTGTTGTTCTTTACTAGTCGTGTGTGTATCTGCTAGAAACGCCACTTCCACTCCCTTCCTTTCGTTACGATCAACTTTGAGA
The DNA here is from genome assembly GCA_963931805.1 of Microdon myrmicae. Classification (NCBI taxonomy): domain Eukaryota; kingdom Metazoa; phylum Arthropoda; class Insecta; order Diptera; family Syrphidae; genus Microdon; species Microdon myrmicae. The sequence continues at coordinate 118,702,242 of OZ007499.1, forward strand.
CGACTGAGCGAAGAGCGAGCGAGACAGCGATCGAGAGAATGTCAGAGCAGGTCAGTGGGGCGTTGCTCTGTGTAGAAGTCGTGCGATTACAAGTAAAGTAAAGTTCTGTGTGTGGATGGGAGTGTGTGTTATGTCGATACAGATATCACGTCGGGGTCACCAGTTATAGCGTTTGCGACGATAGTGAAGAGCGAGTGATTCGAACCGACGCTATCACGGTTAGAATCACTAAAAGATAGAACCAAAGCTTTTACCCATCAGGCCACTGCCGCGTATGTGAATTTGATTTCTAAACTCAAATACATTCGACTAATGTGGTAATGGTATATTATTGATATGGTATACGGTTTTAATGGATTTGCTTTTGGTGGTGTTGTTCTTTACTAGTTGTGTGTGTATCTGCTAGAAACGCCACATATATACACATTGATCCACATTTGTTAAAAAAAATTGAAAGTTATTTCGGAGGCGGCTGAATAAATCGACGGTATACCAGGCTTTTTCTTTTCGAAAACCATTAAGACCAACGAACACATTGCAATCGCATTGAAGTCAGAGTAAGCCTCGAAGAGCGTACTGCATAATAATCGTCCTTCCGGAGGTCTCGTCTTTCTTGGGAACGATCGACTTTCAAAATACTGAATGTGGCCCCATTCATGATGACAACTAGCGAAGTTCATTTAATAAATAGATGAGAAGTCGAAACTGCGCTAAAATAAATACCTTCGCTCATCCCTTGTGGGCCAAACTACCATCTTTTTCTGAGCCGGTATTGTTTTTCTATGTCGCACTTGTCCAATAACACGAAAGTTTCGCGTTGATTATTGCAACATTCGCGGACGATGGTATAATTTCTCCTCCCTGTCTGCCCACATTCTTTTGCACTGAATAAACCCAGCTAGAAACTGCTCCTGTAATTTTGGTGTTTGATCAGCGTAGTGTGGGCGCCTTTGAAGACGGTAGTGGTGGCCATCTGGTTCGCCGACTTTGATATACTAAGTCAACTCTGCTAATCTGGACGTGTCCATGTAGTATGAAAATATTTAATAACTCTGTGTGAGATTTTGGTGTGAAGAATTGCTGTTGGGGAGATTTTTAAATGGTTGTTTGGTGAGGGCAGAAGCTTCGTTTATTTAGCTTACTACAAGCGATATATATACAAAAAAAAAAGATATAAACTTAACAACTAACTTAAAAACTAAGGTATAATACATTTAATGAAGTAGGCGAAAGGAGTTATAGGGAGGGGGGGGGGGGGGCAATGGTATATATAGTTTAGTTTAGTGGGGCTACCACCCCATTTATTGCCTTAATTGAAGGGTAAGGTGAGTAGACGAACGTGTAAGAGGTAGGGTGATGAAGGATGGGATAGGCGGATCGGGAGTTGGAATGTGTGCGGGTACTTAACGAGTGGGCGGCGGGTGGGGTGGGATCGGGGGTGGGGGGAGGGGGGGTGGGGGGAGGGGGGGTGGGCGAAGTCAAAGAGCTGGAGAGGTGAGATTGAAATCGAAGGAGGAAGGGTACGAATTTGCCCGTCGCAGCTTTCGTGAAAGGGGTTCGTTAGAGCCATAAGAAGTGTGATGGGCGGGCAGATAGAAAAGACGAGGGTTTCGTTGGTTACGAGGGTTAGTGTGGAGAGTGATGGAGGAGAGCAAGCTTGGGCAGTTGACTAAATCAGTGAGAGGGCGATGGATGAAGAGGATGTCAGCGTGACGTCTGCGCTCTTCAAGTGTGTTGGGGTTTATTAGATGGAGACAACTTGAGTACGTGGGGAGAGCACGAAGGTTTTTCCAGTTTAAGCCACGAAGGGCAAAACGCAAAAGTCGACGTTGGACGTTTTCGAACCTGCGTTGCCAACTTTGAGTAGAATCTGTCAGGCAGTGTATTTACATCAGCTGATTAAGTTACGGGAGGGGGGGGGGGGGGGGCGAACATACAGCGCAAAGTTACTGACCGCTTTCAACCCGGCGAAGGCACCCCTGGATAGCTACTTTGGCACCCGCCAACTAGTGAACCAATGCATGCAACGACATCCTGAAAAAGGTTGGCGCAAAGCTAATAACCAAGCCCGTAAAAATAAATTATTATGGCAAATTTAACAAGCCTCGGATATGGACCGGATACACGACGACGACCACGGAAACCAAAATGGATAAACGATTTAATAATTTTTTCATGCAACGTCCGCTCAATATACAGAGCTCCAGCTGCACAGCAGCTAGCCGATGCCCTGTCCGAATATAAGGCTAACACAACAGTACAATAAATAAGATGGACGGGGAGTGGTGTTATTCGAAGAAACGAGTATGACAATTATTACAGCTGTCTTGCAAACCACCGTGTGCTCGGGGTAGCCAAAAACTGAAGCCTGCCACCATCGGCTTTAATGCAATAAACGAAAAGCTATGCACTCTTTGCGTGCGAGGAAAGTTTAAGAACATAAGCCTCATAAACGTTCCAGGACCTACAGAGGAGTTCCCTGACGACGAAAAGGAAGAATACTACGAGAACGTCGAACGGGCCTTCAATGTCTGCCCAAGATACGATGTGAAAATCGTTCTTGGTGATTTGAATGCAAAAATAGGTCGGGAGCCGGTTTTCAGGCACTACACAGGTTCCCACAGTTTGCATGAGAACACTAATGACAATGGACTACGAGTCATCGAACTGGCAGCATCGAAAAACTTGGTCGTTGCGAGTACCTGGTTTCCGCGTAAAGATATCCACAAAGCCACCTGAGTATCACTTGATGGAGCCATCGCAACCAAATTGACCACGTGTTGATAGATTGCCACCACCCATCGAGCCTGATGACGGTACGAACGTACGGAAGTGCCAACGTCGACTCGGATCAGTATCTTGGTGGTACAGTTTCCCGACCGCGGATTGCCTACTGAGACGTCGTGCATCCGCGGATCGAATCAACACGGCTGCCTTACGCAATGAGAATACCAGTAACACATTTGGTCATGTGCTAAGACTCGCCCTCGAAGCGCTCGACGGAGGGAGAGTAGGTCCTGGGGCCAGAATGGCGGGCGTATAAGAGAAATGGACACGTCTTAAGAATACTGTCATTAGTACTGTCAACTCCATCTTAGGCAGTAGTCGTAGAGATAGAGCGACTGGTTTGATGATGAGTGCAAACTGGCGACTGAACGTAAGAATGCTGCATACCGGGCAATGCAGCAGTCTCATAAGACGCGGGTGCGCGAGGAGAAATACAAAGAGCTCAGAAAATCTGAAAAAAGGTCTTCACAGACAAAAGAAAAGTGCCTGGAAAAAAAGTCTAGTATGTGAAATAGAGAAAAGTAGAGAGCGAGGTCTCCACCAGGGGCGGAAGTTCTACCAAATAATCCGCAGTATGACGCGGTACACACCACGCTGCACTTACTGCAAGGATAAAGAGGGTAATCTGATCACCGATCCTGAAGGAATTCTGGTGCAATGGGTAGTGCTAAATGGTCAGCTCACAGAAGAATTGGAGGCTCCACCAATGCAAGATCAAGACCAAATGCTACCGCCAACAAGCATTGAGGAAACATTAAAGGCCATTAGATAGCTCAAATCAAATAAAGCCCCTGGAGCTGATGGCATACCAGCTGAGCTGATCAAACATCGGTAGTACGTGAGATCGTGGTGCACGTATGGGAGCAAGAGGAGATGCCGGAAGATTGGCGTCGTGGTATAATTTGCCCCATACATAAGAAGAGAGATATCTCACTGGCCAGCAACTATGGGGGTATAACATTGCTAAGTACAACATATAAGATACTCTCTTCTATCCTACAAGACCGGATAGCCCCATACGATAAAGTCATCATTGGTCAATATCAGTGTCGGTTCATCCCAGGAAAATCAGCGATTGATCAGATATTCACCCTTAGCCAAGCGATGGAACAATGTCAGGAATTTAAGATTCCATTATATCATCTATTTATAGACTTTAAGGCCGCCTACGACAGCATAGTCAGGGTAGAACTATATAATGCCATGAGAGAGTTCGGCATTCCAAACAAATTGATACGAGTTTGTAGGTTGACCATGACCAACGTAACTAGTCAAGTAAAAATAGTGGTATTGTTGTCCAAACCAATAAACATCTTTAATGGACTCCGACAAGGAGACGGTCTGGTCTGCCTCCTCTTCAACCTGGCGTTGGAGAAAGCAATCCGTGATTCTGGTGTTACAACAAGAGGGACTATTGGCACCAAGTCCAGCCAGATACTTGCCTACGCAGCTGACATCGACATCTTCGGTAGAACCGAATCGGCTGTACAGGACTCCTTCACCCAGATCGTGCAGGCGGCACAAAAACTCGGACTGCACACTAATGAGGGGAAAACGAAGTACATGGTGGCAACTTCGGCGAAGAGAAGAGAAGACCTAATGGAGGTCAAACTATCAGGGTAGCAAAGTACGAATTCGAAGTAGTGCAATCCTTTAACTAACTTGGGTCAATAGTATCAGCCGATAACAATATGGAAGAAGAAATACACGAACGGCTGATCAAATTCAACAAACCCTACAATGGTCTATCAAGGCTCTTTAAATTCCGAAATTTATCCAAAACATCCAAGCTGCTACTGCACAGGACCATGGTCTTACCAGTACTCATGTATGGATCCGAGACTTGGGTGCTCAATAAAAGGCACTCTGAACTCTTAGCCGCCTTCGAGAGGAAGGTCTTAAGAAGAATTGTTGGCCCCATATGTGAGCGAGGACGATTCCGGAGACGCTACAACCATGAGTTGTACGTAATCTATCTTGAAGCTAATGTTGTAAGAAAAATCAAGCTCAGTAGACGCCGGTGGGCGGCACACCTGGCTCGAATGAGCGAAGCGGAGCCTGCCCGGAAAGACCTTTTAGGTAGGATGTATGGAAGGAGACAGGGATGGTGTAGACCAGGACACTCAGAGCCAAACTGGATGACATCGGCTCGAAATCGGGACCGGTGGAGAGATTTGTTAAATAAGGCCAAGACCGGATCCCGCTTGTAGTGCCGATGATGATGATGTTAGGAAAACCAATTATACCAGCATCAATCCGCGTATTGATGTAAGCGCACCTTTAAAGTTACCGTGCTTACGTCTGTCTATATGTGTGTATGACGACGTGAACACAAGACTGATATATGTCATTTTTTGTATTTAAAATATTGTGACGAGCTGGCCAGACTCCAAAACAAGGTACTGGAATATTTTGGAAAGTACTGGAAAACTGGAGACTATGAGCAAAAAGAAGCCAGAGGAAAAACGATGTCTCCAGTGACAGAAGTGTCACTTTTGACGGAGCAGAGAAACGTGAGAGAACGGTTGTCAAGAGCAGAAAAATAATGATTTAATAGAAAATTGATTTTACGGCTTATTTTGTGTGAATAATTAATCCAGCGAACCTTAAGCTCGCTACAATTGGTGTCAGAAGTGGGATTAATTGAAGAAATGAGTCTGTGAAAGTGTGTGGCGACGATGTTAGATCGACATTTGGCGGACCGGAACCTGGATAGCAGAGGAGAGAAGCCAATTCTTTGACAGCGTCTGCAAGCAGCAATAGAGGAAGAGGATATTGATGTCGGCACAGATGCTTTTACGAGTGGGCCAGACAAGATGGTGCCAATGTAACGGAGAAGAGTTCGCCACCGTTGGACATTTCAGAGATGTTCAGGATGATGATGGCAAAATTGGACGCGCGAGCTGCAGAGTTGAAGGCAAAATTGGATGCACGAGCTGCAAAATTGGATGCGCGATCTGCAGAGGTTAATGCAAAATTGGATGCCCAAAGGCTGTGTATGAAAGAATTCTGGGACTCGAAAGCGGAAGAATCTGAGGACGAGGAGGAATTGGAGCCACATGAAAGGAAGAAACCCAGGAAGAGCAAAGCTATGGCCGACAGCAGTGAGGAAGAAAAGGAAGATGACGATGATGTATTACGTGAAGAACGGAAGGATCTCATCGATGATAACCCGATTGAAGAGGACGGCAGTGATGGTGAAGACACTGATGCTTCAGGCCGTTCCCCGAAATGGATTTACAATGATGATGACGAGTTGGTCGACCAACTGGAAGACGACGACTGTGACCTTATTGAAGAGAATCTTGGTTTGAAAGTCGAACGCAGAAAGCGTTCCAAGCGTCTGCGTCGTACACAGGACGAAGAAAGTGATGGAGAGGAACAGCACGTCGATGAAGGTTCAGCCCGTGAGGCTATAGACGAACAGCTATTCGACGATGAAGACGATGTTGAACGCCGCTCTGAACGTAGTCACAGGCAAACTGAGGCGGCAAAACATTTCAATGATAATGAGGAATCGGAGTCTGATGCTGAGGATTTTATTGTAGACGATGAAGGAAGGCCAATTGCTGAGAAGAAGAAAAGACCACTTCTAGTCACTGACGCGTCATTGCAAGAAGGTCAAGACAGTTTCGGTGTAGATTTCGACTATGAGGATTTCACAAATTATGACGAAGACGGATATGAACCCGAATACGAACCTGGTGAATTGAAAAGGGGTCACTTTACGGAATTGGACAATGAAATCCGTAAAACAGATATTCCTGAGCGAATGCAATTGCGCGAAGTTCCGATTACGCCTGTTCCAGAGGGACCCAATGAGCTACAAGATGAAGCTAAATGGATTTACAAACAGGCGTTTTGTAAATCAACTGTTTCCGAACAAGAGAGATCAACGGATGTTGGAGGTCGAGACCGCTATTGTAAGCCACCACATACGGGGGGAAAGATCAAGCAAGCCCTAGATTGTAGGCGTAATCAACAGCTAGAGGTGCCGTTCATTGCGTTCTATAGAGAAGAACACGTGAAACCAGAATTAACGTGTGACGATCTATGGAAAGTCTATTACTACGACGCACGCTGGTGTTTACTGTCAGCTCCAAAGAACAAACCGCTCCAGTTATTTGAAAAGATGCGGAACTACCAGTTGGATACGCTTATGAAATCGACATATGCTCCAATACCAGATGACATGCGTGTAATTAAAGATGAAGATCTAGATCGCTTACGTGATGTGCAAACTCCAGAAGAGCTTAAGGGTGTTCACATGCATTTTCTCTTATACTATTCGCATGAGATCCCTAAAATGCAAGAGGAATTCCGTCGTCAGGAAAAGGAAGAATGGCGGCAGGCTAGAGCTGACGCGAGAAGGAGAGCATTAGAAAATTAGGAAGAAGGTCAAGAACTTCCACCACCGAACGCCAAGATGAAAGTGGTACATCGTGACCGACTGGCAACTTTGGTTAACCCAGAGGACCAGTGAACTTAGTTCGGGACGAACTAATCTCGGCGGAGGGTAGTGTGACAAGCTGGCAAGACTCCAAAACAAAGTACTGGAATATTCTGGAAAGTACTGGAAAACTGGAGACTATGAGCAAAAAGAAGCGAGAGGAAAAACGATGTCTGCAGTGACAGAAGTGTCACTTTTGACGGAGCAGCGAAAAGTGAAAGAACGGTTGTCAAGAGCAGAAAAATAAAGATTTAATAGAAAATTGATTTCACGGCTTATTTTGTGTAAATAATTAATCCAGCGAACCCCAAACTCGCTACAATACTATTTTTCTAATGGAACCTAGTAACTACGACGGCACAATCAAAAGCATTATAATCAACCTACAATCTGATCGATAAAGAACCAGGAGTTTTTAAATTGGTTGAATAGAATTAAATTTTGTGCCGAGCGTATCCTACTTTTAAGCAGATTTGATTTTTTGTTTAGAAGCTGATTTTATATTAAGTACATTTATGTACACTTTTGCAAAACATGGAAATTATTTTTATTACAAGATAACTTTGTTTTTTTTATATGAAAATAAATCCCCCACATTTTTAGAATGTTTTCTTTTTTTTGATTTGTTTATGAAGTCTCAAAGTTCCGATTAATGGAAAGATTACTAGAGGCGACGTACTACATATTATATAGAACTTAGTGGTGATGTTGAGGCAAGTTAAATAACTTAATGCAAACATATTTTTAAGTATTTGAAATACAGGACTGTATAGCAATATCAGATTCATTCTATTGCAGAATTGTTAATACATTTTACAATACACAGCTACAATTTTTTATAGTCATTTTTAGCAAATAACATGTAACACATTATAGAAAATATAATTAATGAACCTAGCTTGTGAGATTGTTAGCTACATACAGTGTTAATACAATAGATACGCTTTGAAAGTTGGATGGTTTGATGAGTCTTACATAAATGTACATTAAACAAATTTATAATACATTCAGATTTGCAAAATAATAATAAATAATAAAATAAATAGCCGAAAGCGGTAATTTGAAAAATAAATTATGCAAATTGCAACTCAACAAAGTCATTCCTGGTACAGGCGTATTAACACATACGTATTTTCAAAACTTATTAACCTATATTTGAAATCTAAATTTATGTTTGGTAGGAAAGTGGAGAAAATATATATTTTTCTATTTGGTTTTCGTTTTTCTGTTTTGTTTTTGTTTTTACTAAGTGATTTGGCCAGTATAAGTGTCATGTATGGGGATTAAATAAATCAAAAATAATTAATGAGCCGCTTTATGAGTGGATTTGTTACTCACAAGATGTTGGCAAACTCCTTGTAAATAGTAACCTAAATTTTTAACTCATTAGCGTTTTAATCTTTTGGAAATTAAGGTATACCGTTAGTTCGGAAAAAATTATGTTTCAGACGAAATTGTATTGTAGTTTTATCCGCACTTCAACTTTAAATGTAAATGTTGATTTTATTTTGCAAAAATTGTATTTTATAAATAATTCTAAGGACTAAGATGAGAAGATATTTTCACAGAGCAAAGACAGTTGATAAAATGTACCAAGAGATATTATTTTTTACTAGTACTGAAGTAAAATGAATTTTCGGGAAAAATGTTGGAAGCATATGTAGAAAATTTTTTATTTTTCTTTGTCTTTTTTTTTTGCATTTTTGTTTTTAGTTTTAGAAATAATTACGTAATGGTTAAGAAGCAACAAAGAGCACTTTTGCATCGTACAGAATTTGAATACTATAAGCAGTGAATTGCTTCCAGTTCTAATGCTTGCTTAACTTTCAGTAAAGAACATGTCAAACGTATACATATAGTTAATTGTGACTTCTTAAATGCACAGAAGGCTTAGATCTAAAGTAAAAAAGGTGTCTCATTTGATTTTGAGAGAAATCCACATGTACATTATATAAATAAACCATATTTCATTTGGATTTGGTAATAATAAGCGCAATAGTGTAATAAATTGAATTTGCATTCACGTAGACAGAACAAACATAAGAAATAATGTTCATAAGAAAATTGAACGTACCTTTTCTTTGTAGAACACGCTGGTTTGAGACTCCGGGCACAACATTATCTCGCGGCGGTGGCGGTGGTCCACGTGCTCCGGGTCCCTGACTTTTCCCTCTATTATTCATATTCCTTTGTGCCATATTTGGTCCACCGGGTATCATTTGATTATTATATTGTTCTGGTGCTTCGGCCAAGAAATTCGATGGAACAAGTCCTCGTACTCCATCCAATTCTCCCATAAAAAAACCATCTTCATCCATATCGCCGTACACTAATATAATTTCCCCTGTTTTGAAACTTAACTCAACTTGCTGGAATGTGTGAAAGTAATATTGTAAATATTATTTATCTTTCCCTTATTGATTTGAGTATAATTTGATTAAATATTTTTTTTAAATTATTTTTAGTTAATTTTTTTAAATCATTAAAAAATGTTTTGAACGGAAATATTAGATTTTATATATTTTGAGTAGATAAAAAAAAGAGTTACACGATCATCTGGATTCCCCGTCATTGTTGTCATTCTAACTCTATTTCACTAATTTGGACAAAAAGTAACGATACTGTAGTTAACCTCTTCAGGGACGAGTTTTACATTCAAATAACCATTATATAACCGGTTTAGATCGAAAATAACCATAACCAGTGAAGTCAAGCCAAAAAATGTTTACTTCTCTTGTGAATAAATTACTATCAAATTTTTGTAGATAGTAACAATAATTATAAAAAAGTAAAACTCGACATATGTGGCCAAGGGTGTGAAAAGGTTAAAAAAGCATTACAAATATGGATTTAAAAAAAATCTCCGACACGAATTTTCTTCTAATATTGATCATGAAGTTTTTGCTAGCTATTTATAACAGTCATACCAATCGATATTCGATATATGATATACGAATCCGATAAACGGTATACCAGGTGTACAGGTGTGAAATGAGCGTCAAGATACAAATGTATCGATAGGGAACGTTTGTTGTGAACGAGCCCATATATTTTTTTCTTTGGTTGCTATGACATCTATCAAACATATTTAGTATGCATCAAGTCAGTGTACAAACAACACCATATTTTTAATCCTGTTAAAAAATGTCGAATTAGGTACCAGAAAATGATGATTTCCGGAAAGCATTCGTTTTTTGTTTTCATTTGAAGAAAAGTGCTGCAGAGTCGCATCGAATGCTTTCGAGGCTTATGGTGATCATGCTCTATCGGAAGCAACATGCAAAAGATGGTTTAAGCGGTTCAGAGATAATGATTTTGATGTGCGAAATGAAGAATGTGCAAGACCACCAAAAAAGTTTGAAGACGCCGAATTGCCAGCAATATTGGATCAAGATGACACTTTAAGTCAAAAACAAATGGCACAAATGTTAAATGTTGCACAACAAACAATTTGTGACCATTTAAAAGCTATGGAAAAGATTCAAAAGTGTGGAAATTGGGTGCCACATGAATTAAATGACAGGCAGATGGAAAAGCGAAACATCACATGTGAAACGTTGCTTCTACGACACGAAAGGAAGTCAGTATTGCATCGAATTGTGACTGGTGATCATGGGTACATCCAGGAGAAGCGTCAACATCGACTGCAAGGCCTGATCGGTTCGGAAAAAATACAATGCTCTGTGTTTGGTGGGTCCAGAAGGGGGTGGTGTATCATGAACTTCTAAAACCAGGCGAAACAGTTGATGCGCAACGCTACCGACAACAAATGATCAATTTGAACCATGTATTGAACGAAAAACGACCAGAATGGGCCACAAGACACGGAAAGGTAATTTTGTTACATGGTCATATAGCGTTTGAAATAATAGTGAAGAAGATCGTGTGATTCGAACTGACGCTATGACAGCTCGAATCACGAAAAAAATTGTACCTAAGCGTTACACACCAGGCTACTGACCGTGTTTAGAATTTGATTTCCAAACTCGACTATATTCCACTGGTATGAATTATTTTTATTTTATCGCTTGGTATACGGTTCTGATGTATTTTCTTATTCGAATTTTCGTTCGGTGTTCTTCAGTATTTTTGCTTGTGAATTGTGTGTATCTGTTAGAGTTGCCACAATCATGCTCTGAGTCGTACAGCAAAACCCGTCAAAGAAACAATAAAAGCTCTCGGCTGGGAAGTGTTACCCCACCCGCCGTGTTCACCAGACTTAGCTCCTTCCGACTACCATTTGTTTTCATCGATGGGACACGCATTGGCTGAGCAGCATTTCAATTCCTACGAAGAAGTCGGAAATTGGGTCACCGAATGGTTTGCCTCAAAAGACGACCGGTTTTATTGGCGTGGTATCCACAAATTGCCATAAAGGTGGTCGAAATGTGTAGAAAGCAATAGACAATACTTCGAATAAAATGTTTTTTACTTTCCCATTTAAAATTAGTGTTTTATTTAAAAAAACCGCTCACTTTATACCGGTACACCTGGTATGATATGCAATATACGATATGCGATATGTGATATGCGATTGACCTTCTTGTAAACTAGTGAAATAAAAAGCTGAAAATCAAAGAACTTCTCCACAGTTATTCTTCGATGCTCATGCATCCACAAAACGTCAATCGTTTTTTGTTGGAGGAATGATTGGATTTCCATTTTCGAAAACATTCCAAGAAATTCTGTTTTTGGTGAATGGTGATCGTTACTGCGTAACGCTTACCAACCTTTCTTGGCTAGAATTGGATGATACCAATATTAACAATATGTGGTTTGAACATGAGGGCGCCACATGTCACATAGCATTTTTTTTTAATTAACGCACAAAAGGGGATATTGAAGTACCCTTAAATGTCATAGCACAGTGCGAGCGGAAGGAGAGGATGTGGATAAGGAAGGGAGGTATCGATGTATATTGGTCTTGTATGCCTGGACATCACAACGACGAGGAAACACTATCAGGTAGAGCATTCCACATTTGTGTGGTTCGGATAAAGAATGGATCTCTATGTATATTTGTGCGCCTGAAGTTGATTTCCAAGGTGAACTGATGCGCTTTCTCAAATTGATGGGTATCGTGGGAAAATGTCTGAAGGGGGGGAATACATTCAGCAAGTTCAGTTGAACATCGACCGTGGTAATACCTATAGAAAAGTGACAGGCATGGTACGTTGCGCCTGTGTTCTAACGACGGAATTACGGCTAGGTCCCCAGTTTTTCATTGCTCGGCTTTGCATCCTATCGAGCACGTGTTTTGGATGCGGGAAGTTTAACTCCATTTTTGGACGAATATACGCCTTGCAAATAGTGGCCAGGTTGGATGGAGTAAAGTATTTTGGCTGCACTTTTCGTAGCTTCAAATATGTCGTCATTCCAATGAGTCGAATTAATTCGATTGCCGAGGATTGATAGTTCCTTGGCTTCGTCGATGCAAGTGCCGTTCATTGACAGTATATTTACTTTGGGGTTCGCCTTTGACGACAAGACGCAAGTTTTTAAGGCATTGAATTCTACTCGGTTAGATAATCCGATATATCTTGTTGAGGTCTGAATTCAATGTATCAAGCATAAGATGCTGGTTGGTAATGACGTTCGAAGAGTATGGTCGGGAGTGTTCGTGTGAGTATGAGAAACTCAACGTGATATCATCAGCAAACACGTGAATTGGGTTGCAGGTAATTGACACGATATCATTTATAAAAATCAGGAAGAGAGTGGGTGAGAGTACCGAAACCTGGGGAACACCTGCATTAATTTGATGGGATACAGATGTGACAACATCAAGAACCACTTGTATTGAACAGTCAGAAAGATAGTTTCTTATCCATTGGATCAGGAATTGTCCACTCCATAAGAATGCAATTTTGACAAAAGCGCTAGATGCCACACTCTGTCGAAAGCCTTCGTGATTTCCAGTGCGACAACATTGCTTTCGCCGAAGTAGTGGATGGAATGGCTCCACTTTTCGGAGAGGTACGCCATCAAATCTCCTATGGGCCTGTTGTGGGGGTGATGTAATTACGCCAATCACGGGCACTAAGTTCACTTATCACCCACCAACTTCCGGCCATGCTTCTTTTTAGGATCTATCTTTACAGGTGAAATAGCTGAACGGGGGGATAGGGGTTGAAATGACGCGCTTTTAGCGGTCGAAATTAGGTTGGGATTGTGGGTTGGTTCTCCATGTAATATAGAGAACCCCACACTGTTGCTACGAAAGCCATTTTAGCGGTCATTGAGAAGGTCATTTGATTCCAGATCTTCCGAAAGTTGACAGTTGATAAGTGATTCCATTAGCTTCGAGAGAATAGAAGTTAGTGCTACGGGTCGATGACCGAGGTGATTATACGAACACCCTCGTTCTGTTTTTGATATTCGAACTGAGTATTTATACCGTAGAGGTTTCTGCACCACTGGGAAACTCAGATCACTGCTTGGTAGCTGTCGCGCAAGCACTTGCATTTCAAGTGAATAAACGGCCTAGGCAGCTTGGACATGTATGGAAGTATGGGGCTGCTAACTGGGACGATTTGCGATATTTCTTCGCATCCTTTCCATGGTCGGAGGTGTGCTTCGGAGACTCCGGTGTTAACGCTTGTGCGGAATCGGTCACCGAGATTATTCTTCTCGGGATGGAGATCTACATTCCACATTCCATCAAATGAAGTTCATCTGATAAGCCTTGGTTGGATAAAAAATGCGAGCAGATTACAGTGGCCTTTAAGCAATGGCACTCCAATCTCACCGATGTTAACGGAATAATGTTGTTAGAATTAGACACGCGTGCAACCAGGCGATTGATACCACGAAGAAAGCGCACAACGACAGAGTGATCAATAAACTCCTTCAGTGCCCGACTGTTTCGCGCTCCTTCTGGTCAATGGCAAGGGCTGTCAGCAGTAACTTTGCTTCCTCCTCTTTTCCTCCGTTGGTGACGGGCAACGGGACGTTAGTCACAAATTCAAAGGATAAAGCTAATGTGTTCACGAATTTATTTTCCGCTACTTCAAACCTCGTTCCGGTCTTTTGGAGCCACCTGTGATCGCCCCGGTACGGTCTTCCATGCGGGATGTGAGATTTCGTCCGCGCAATATTCAACGCATTCTACGTGAACTGGATTGTAGGAAGGCAACCGGCCTGGACGGAATACCAGCAATAGTCCTTAAGAACTGTGCTCCAGAATTATCGCTGGTTCTTGACAGACTCTTTCACTTATTTTATGCACGGAAGACTTTTCCAACCTGCTGGAAAATCGCTCGAGTTCAGCCATTCCCAAAGACGGGGAAAAGTGTCTCCCACAAAATTACCGATCGAAAGCATTACTGTCTATTTTATCTAAGGTGATAAAATAGAATGGCCGTATACCATAGCGATAACATAACAAATCCACATCATTCGAATGTACTTGAGTTTAGAAATCGAATTCGTACACACGGTGGTGGCCTGATGGGTTGCGCTTTGGTTCAATTTTTGGTGATTCTAACTGTCATAGCGTCAGCTCGAATCACACGTTCTGCACTATCATTTCAAACGCTATAAGTTAATTAAGTATTTGGAGTGCAACGGAATTCTGAATGATTCTCAATACGGATTCCGTGGCAGGCGGTCCACGGGAGATCTTTTGACCCTTATAACCGATATACGGACATCTGCGATTGAGCGGCATGGTGAGTCAAGGTCACATTGGACATCTCCAAGACTTGTGACCGCGTCTGGCACGGGGCATTGCTGAGCAAATTTTCGACTTTCCCAGCAGTTTTGCGATTGGATGAAGAGCTTCCTCGAAAATCGATCGATCTGGGTTGTTGTGGGTGTATGAGTATAAGAAACTCAAGGTGCTATCACCAGCAAACGACTGAATTGAATTGTGAGTAATTGACAAGAGATCATTTATAAAGATCAGTAAGAGAGTGGCTAAGTGAACCGAACCCTGGCGAACACCTGCATTAAATTGATGGGAGACAGATCACATCAAGAACCATTTGATTTGAACGGCCAGAAAGATAGTCTCTTATCCATCGGATCAGGGAATTGTCCACTCCATATGAATACAATTTTGACAAATGGGCTAGATGCCAAACTCTCTCGAAGACTTTTGAAATATCCAAGGCGACCGTCTTGCTTTCGCCGAAGTAGTGAATGGAATAGCTCCACTTTTCGCTGAGGTACGCCATCAAATCTCCTGTGGACATGTTGCTCCGAAAGGCATATTGGCGGTCATTTAGGAGGTCATTTGAATCCAGATATTTCAAAAGTTGACTATTAATAAGTGATTCCATTACCTTCGAGAGAATATAAGTTGGTGCTATGGGTCCATAAGAAGAGAGAGACGATTTGTCACCTTTTTTGGGAATTGGCTAAATGTTCGCTGACTTCCATCTATTTGGGAAATGGCTAGTAGAATACGACAAATGGAAGAGTTTCCGGGGTGTTTTGGCGATTGAAGAGGAGCATTTCTTCAAGACAATTGGGGGAATTCCATCAGACTACCGTATTTCTTTGCGTTTAGCTCTTTGAGTACTCGGGCAACAGTATGCGTTCGGAAGCGAATCTGACTCATGGTGTACTGCTTATGCTCAAGTTGAGGCGGAACTGATGTGGTATCAGGCAGCGTCTAGTTCGCTGCAAAATGTGCAGTAGATTCGCTTTCTCTATTGCACTGGTGACTGGTCTATCATGGATTATGAGCGATGGAGTGGATGAGGAGACCGAGTTTTTGATGTTTTTCCGTATGCACAGACATTTTCTACTACCTGTGGGAGAGTGTAGTTTTTTTTTTGGTTCATGGAATAGAACCACATATTTCTCTTGGGTTTGATACTCTTAGTCTGTGTGGAATAGAGATTCGCATGCCAAGTAGAATCGTGTCTGTCAATGTGTCCGCTATAGAGTAAACATCGTTATTGAGAAAAAATAACGACCAAATTAACCTCTCGAAAAAGTCCCAGTGACTATCAGAATCAAATTGTTCTTTTGGGATTTTTCTCGTTAACGTTGCTCTCAGTTAGAGCAAACTTAGCTGACACGATACAGTGGTCTGAAGGGCCTAAGGGCGAAGAAACTTCGATTGTGTATTTTTTCGGGTAGGAGGTGAGAAAGAGGTCCACTGTGTTGGCGGAGTGACCATCTATATCTGATAACCGTGTTGGCTCATTGACGAGTTGAGTTAACCTATTTGAATCACAAAAGAGCCGGGCATACTGACCTCCAGGTGTTGTGTGTCCGGAGTGGCGAAGCATGTTGGGTTATTTACGAGTTGAGTTAAATTATTTGAATCGGAGGAGTCATCTGCCTAGAGTAACGAAGTGTTCGCGAACTATGCACATTGAAATCACCCGCAATAACGATTTCAGTGCGCGTATATACCGTCAAGATATTATCGATAGAATCAGATAGAGCATCAAATTCGTTAAAGGATGCGTTTCTGTCCAAGTTTGGGCTTCTATAATGAAAGCAGTAATGTATGATATGTTTACGAACGTGAAGTTTTAGCCACGAGAAATTAAATTCTGGATTGGAGCAGAGCCGATATTGTGGCAGAAGCTGATATGCAATGTCATTTCGTATGCATTATCATTTCGTATGATATGCACTATCATTTCGTAGGTGGGTAGACCACGATTTGGAAAGAACAGAGGCACCAAGTTATATCCAAGTAGATTAAAATCGGAAATATCTCAATCCGTTATTAGCTAAGTTTCGTTAAGTGCAAGTATTAGTTATTTAAAATAGGATATGGTTAGAAACGTGGGCAGACACAGAGGAGAAATTGCATCTCAGGCTGCGAATGTTCCAAATATCAACGCAAAATTTTCCTTCCGTTGAAATGGGCCTATACCGAAAAACAATACCACTTCGGAAAAGAATACAAGTCGGGACTGGCAATAGATAAGCGAAAGCAACCACTACAGGTGTTATCCCCTTGTAGTACCAGGTGTACCGGTGTGAAGCGAGCGTCAAGATACAAATGTATCGATAGGGAACGTTTGTTGTGAAGGAGCCCTTATATTATTTTATTTGGTTCCTATGACATCTGTCAAACATATTTAGTATGCATCAAGTCATTATACAAACAACTTCATATTTTTTTAATCCTGTTAAAAATGTCGTGCCAGAAAATGATGATTTGCGGAAAGCATTAATTTTTTGTTTTCATTTGAAGAAAAGTGCTGCAGAGTCGCATCGAATGCTTATGGAGGCTTATGGTGATCATGCTCTATCGGAAGCAACATGCAAAAGATGATTTAAGCGGTTCAGAGATAATGATTTTGATGTGCGAAATGAAGAACGTGGAAGACCACCAAAAAAGTTTGAAGACGCCGAATTGCAAGTAATATTGGATCAAGATGACACTTTAAGTCAAAAACAAATGGCACAAATGTTATATGTTGCACAACAAAAAAGCTATGGAAAAGATCCGAAAGTGTGGAAACTGGGTGCTCTAATTGTGGCCGCATTCCCCGGCGGTCCTCTTGTGAGACCCCATGCAAAGCAGCAGTTTCCTTACCTGCAATGTCAAGTGGTTTCCTCCCAGCCAAGACATTTATGGCATCTTCGGCTACCGTTCAAATGCCGCATCATACTCTTAAGGATGCCAGAGTTCACTTCCCTCATACACGACTTATTCTGTGCGACTCTTGCCAGTCCATATGTGAGCTGCATACATTATAATGGGCTCCTCGATAGTATAGTGGTTAGTATACCCGCCTGTCACGCGGGAGACCGGGGCCCGATTCCTCGTCGCGGAGCCTCTGGCGCAAGACTAATGACCTTGCTCGGAAAAAACAAGCCATTATTGAAAATTTAACAAGCCTCAGGACTTGCTAAATAAGGCCAAGACCGGTGTCCGGTTGTAGTGCCAATGATGATGAAAAGCCTTGGGAAAGATCCAAAAGTGTGGAAACTGGGCGCCACATGAATTAAATGACAGGCAGATGGAAAAGCGAAACACCACATGTGAAACGTTGCTTCTACGACACGAAAGGAAGTCAGTATTGCGCCGAATTGTGACTGGTGATGAAAAATGGATTTATTTTAAAAATCGAAAACGCAAAAAATCATGAGTACATCCAGGAGAAGCGTCAACATCGACTGCAAAGCCTGATCGGTTCAGAAAAAAGGCAATGCTCCGTGTTTGGTGGGACCAGAAGGGGGTGGTGTATCATGAAGTTCTAAAACCTGGCGAAACTGTTGATGCGCAACGCTACCGACAACAAATGATCAATTTGAACCATGTTCAATCCAAAAACGACCATAATGGGCCACAAAACACGGAAAGGTAATTTTGTTGCATGATAATGCTCCGAGTCATACAGCAAAACCCGTCGGGGAAACAATAAAAGCTCTCGACTGGGAAGTATTACCCCCCGCCACTAGACTTGGCTCCTTCCGACTAACATTTGTTTTCATCGATGGGACACGCATTGGCTGAGCAGCATTTCAATTCCTACGAAGAAGTCGAAAATTGGGCCTCCGAATGGTTTGCCTCAAAAGACGACCGGTTTTATTGGCGTGGTATCCACAAATTGCAAGAAAGGTGGTCGAAATGTGTAGAAAGCAATGGCCAATACTTCGAATAAAATGTTTTTTACTTTCCCAAAAAAAATTTGTTTTACTTTAAAAAAAAAAAACTTCATACCGGTACACCTGGTAGATTCGCCACTAGATCCGTGTCGAAAACCAGGTCACATACCTTCCATGACTAACATTATGCCACTCAGCAACCAAAAACTCTTCAAAGGTTATAAATCAATCGAGGGGAGCGAAGGCCGAGGGACACAAATAGAGGTGTGAAAAGTAAGAAAACACACACAAGAAACGTAGAATCCTTTCCCGCGCTGCACATCACTCGCGTGTATATCTTCGTACTTTCTATAGCACTGAGACGTGTGTGTGGACATCCGTTTATTGGCTTAGGATCCCACAGTAAGGCTTGGCTCGCGCCCCGATAATGCAATTGGGTATCTGGTGTTTATTTAGGATTCCCAAAATGGATTGCACAACTCGTCGGCGGTCAGAACTCGACCCCACATGACACCACAGCTTTATTAAAGCTTTAATTTATTTATGTACTTTATTTCGGTTGCATAACTTTAAAGTTGATTCCGGCAGTGTGGACTAGATTCGATATTTTTTAGAAAACATCACTTTTGAAAATCCGGGAAATAAGTATAAGTATCTCTTTTTTTTATTTTTTTTATTAGACTTCTCTCGGGAGAGGCGAACTTATAACACCGAGTGGGCGCCCTGAGATGCCCCCAAATAACTGTTGCAGTTCTTTTTGAACAGTTGCAGGTTGTAACGCCCCGGGAACACTCGCGTAGGAAGGAAGTTCCACAGCTTCCCCGCTCTGTAACCGAACGAGTTCTCATGCAGGGGTGTTCGCGCCGTCGGGAGATGAACCGCAAACTGGTACGATCCGTCGGATTGTCTTGTGGAGCGCATATAAGCCGAATTGTGTGGAACAATACCACGAATCTCCGAAGAACAGTACCCGTGATAATATCTGTAAAACAGACAGAGGTTGGCTATGCGCCTTCGATGTGATGGCGACTGTAGTCCCGATGTCAGCGCCGAGTTCCCGATTAGGCGGATCGCTCGTCTCTGTGTGCTCTCAAGTAGGTCGAAGGTATGTTTAGGAGCCGAGCTCCAAACATGAGAGCAATATTCGAGCGCGGGTCTAATTTGGGATTTATACAGGAGAAGAAGTTGGGCCGGAGTAAAATATTTCTTAGCTCTAAAAAGATAGCTCAGTTTTCCTGAGGCTGACCTGGCGATGCTCCACACGGGTTTATGCCATGATACATTCACACAGACCGTGACGCCGACCAATTTCACACTTTCGCCAGATTCGAGGGCCTGGCCATTCATCATCAGCTGTGGAACCGATGATCCACTTTTCTTTGTGAATGTTGTATATTGCGTCTTCGCTGCATTGAAGTATACGAGATCAGCCCTTCCCCACTGCAGGACCCTATCTAGATCCTGATTCAGAGAGTCAATCTGTCTACATCTTAGCTGATGCGACGCAGATGCACCAATATGCCGAACACTCGAAAAGGAGGAAACAAGGGTACTATCATCCACAAAACTGAACACTTTGTTATCCGTTGTTTCCAACAAATCATTTATGTGAAGCAAGAACAAGGCTGGAGCCAAAACAGAACTTTGGGGCACCCCCGAATTAACAGGATACAGATTCGAACACTCGCCGTCCACCACAACCCGGATCGATCGATTTTCGTCCAGTCGAAAAGCTGTTGGGAAAGTCCATATGAACGGTGTTTGCTAGGCAATGCCCCGTGCCAGACGCGGTGAAAAGCCTTGGAGATATCCAATGCGACTGCCCTTGATTCACCATGCCGTTCAATCGCAGATGTCCATATATCGGTTATAAGTGTCAAAAGGTCTCCCGTGCAACGCCTGCCACGGAATCCGTATTGACGATCATTCAGAAGTCCGTTGCACTCCAAATACTTAATTAACTCTGTATTGACGACTTTTTCCATTACCTTAGATAAAATAGACAGTAATGCTATCGGACGGGAATTTTGTGGGAGACAGTTTTTTCCCGTCTTTGGGATTGGTTGAACTCGAGCGATTTTCCAGCAGGCAGGGAAGGTCCTCCGTGCATAAGATAAGCGGAAGAGTCTGCCAAGAACCGGCGATAGTTCTGGAGCACAGTTCTTAAGGACTATTGCTGGTATTCCGTCCGGGGCGGCTGCCTTCCTACAATCCAGTTCACGTAGATTGCGTTGAATAGTGCGAGGACAAAATCTCACATCCCGCATGGAAGACCGTACCGGCGAGATCACAGGCGGGTCCAAAAAGCCGGGATCGGGGTTTGAATTGGTGGAAAATAAATTCGCGAACACGTCAGCTTTATCCTTTGAATTCGTGACTAACGTTCCGCTGTCTGTCACCAACGGAGGGAAGGAGGAGGATGTGAAGTTGCTGCTGACAGCTCTTGCCATAGACCAGAAGGAGCGCGAACCAGTTGGGCACCGAAGAAGCTTATTGATCACCCTGTCGTTGTGAGTTTTCTTCGCGGTATCAATCGCCTGGTTGCACGCGTTTCTGATTCTAACAAAATTCGTTCTGTTAAAATCGGTGGGATTGGAGCGCCATTGCTTAAAAGCTCTATTTTTTGCCGCTGTAATCTGCTCGCATTTTTTATCAAACCAAGGTTTATCAGATGAACTTCGTTTGATGGAATGTAGAATATACATCTCCATCCCCAGAAGAATAATCTCTGATACCGACTCCGCGCAAGCGTTAACATCGGAGTCTCCGAAGCACACCTCGGACCATGGAAAGGATGGGAAGAAATCTCGCAAATGGTCCCAGTTGAGCGGCCCCATACGTCCAGACATGCCTAGACCGGTTATTCGCTTGATATGCAAGTGCTTGCGCGACAGACACCAAGCAGTGATCTGAGTTTCCCAGTGGCACAGCAACCTCTACGGTATAAATGCTCGGCTCGGTTGTCAAAGACAGATCCAGGGTGTTCGCATAATCGCATCGGGCATCCGGTATTCGCGTAGGTTCTTCCACGAGTTGAGTCAAGTTGTGGCTTACAGCAAACATCTCCGCCAGCCACCCAGTCTCGTCGGTTCTGTTGGAATGTAACAACCAGCCGGAATTGTGCACATTACAATCACCAAGGACAACAATTTCAGAAGCTGTGTGGTTGATCTGTATCCAGTCGATGGTATGTGAAAGATGTTCGAAAAATGTTGCCGGTCGATCGTCATTCGGGGAGCGGTAAAAACAACAAAGAAATTTAACAGAATTTCTCAGCACGACCCGCAACCATATGATGTCCATATTATTGTGTTCCAACACCTCCATCCTCTGGCAAGCCAGATCGGACCGCGCGAAGACGCAGACTCCGCCCTTAAAACGGAATCTCGAATGTAAGTCTTATCCTGAGCAACGAAGATATGTCGAATCAGTTGACGAATCGACCTGGGTCTCAGTTAGGGCAAGGATATCAGGTTTCGTTGTTTGCAAATATTGGTGGGCGGCGTTTACATTCGTATTGGTGTGACCGATGCCCCTGATGTTACAAAATGCCGTCACCAGTCGAGCGTGAGCAGAAGCTCGGGAGCGAGCCCGGTTATGCGATGACGAACCTCTCAAAATTCCATTATTTATGATGATATCTGCATGATGTTCCCCCTGACATAGTCCCCCCGGAGATCCGAATAGGAGACTAGTTTACCTCCGGAATTCTTTATATTAGAAGGTACCATCATGACTTATCCCCGTGTCAGTCCGGGCCATCAGCCACACATTCGAAACACCGTCGAAGATTTCTCTCCGCGATATCGCGAAATGTACAGCTGAAGGGGTGGTATATCACCTTGGGACGGACTACCACCTAACCAACCTTTTCTCCAACCGGTCCATCAGCCAAGCTTCGAAAGATGGCCGGGGATTTCTCCCGACCGTTTCACGGGGCCTAAAGCTTGATGGGGTGGTATTTCACCGGGCGCACAGGCCGTTGGGCCCCCGGCTACCACTCGGCCTTTAGTCGCCTCTTACGACAAGCCGGCCTAGCTGTGAGTATATTCTAACGCCGTACTCTCTATTTGGAGGAATGGAATGTTTGGCTTTTAACTGAGATCCCGTTTCGGTTTTTTACCATTTACATCCTGGTCAGCAACTGAATGTGTTGTGTTTTCTTTTTCTTTTTATTGTGTTGGTGCAATAAATCATTGTGCACTTTACATTATACTACAGAAAAACCTCCAACATTTCTAACTTCCTGAGAAAGTAGAATATATGGGGGGAATGTACTTTAATTGTAATTGGAGTACACCAACATGATCGATAGACTTGCAAATCTATGGAAGCCAGTGGGTGCAAGACATATGTGGTCAGTCAAATGTGGATCCTATTTGGAGAACCAAAAAACAAAACGCCACACAGCTCTTAAAATTGTGTTACTCAACTGAGCTAGATAGGAAAGTGGTTGGTTATGAGTAGAAAACTACATGCTAGACAACATCAGTACATAATAACATTCCAGACAAATTCAGAACATAACTCTGTACAAGACTATATAAGTAAATCAATAAGTTGAGGAAGAAACTAAACGGCTTCTTGCCGCTTCAAAATTTTCGAGAAAAGTTGATACACTTCCTTAATTTTCTCACCAACCAATACCAAAATATAAAAGATTTAAAAAAAGCGTTTAGATGCTAGTGCTTTTATACATACCTCTGCATCAACGTTTGGACTGAGTTCTTGCGGATCATAGTCATACAACGCAATCATGCGTTTTACGGGGGTGTTTGCATATATATCGCCCCATCTATCTCTGCTTACATTCCTCATACTTTGCATTGTTGTAGCTGTAGAGGTGGGTGGCTGGCCCACACTTGGTCCTGATATATTTGTTTGTGTTTCATCGACTTCTGTTACCATATTATGTGGAACATATCCTCGTCTTCCGTGCAATTCACCCCAATAAAATCCATCTGCATCTTTATCTCCATAAACCTATAATATTGTAAGTGTTCAAATTATATATGAATATTTTCGTACATCCAAAATATAACATATGAAAATAGTTATAGTTATGAGTTGATCAGAAAATACTCACTCTGATGGTATCCCCTTCACGGAATGGAAGCTCTTCATCACAGGAGTCCGGATTGGGACTCATGGTACTGGGGTCGTAATCAAACATTGCAATGAAGTAGCGGGGTTTCTTTTGTTGCATTTGCATATGATGTTGCTGCATTTGTTGCTGCTGTTGCTGTTGCATCATAGCTTGTTGCTGTTGAGCATTTATTGGTGGCCGAACGCCAGGTGCTTGCATAAAGCGAATCTGATTATTTCCAGGTTGTTGCATTTGCTGATGCATTTGCTGCTGTTGCATTTGCTGTTGTTGCATTTGTTGCTGTTGCTGCATAGTCATAGGTGCGTTAGGACGTAGTTGGGCAGTGGTTCGTGGTTGGGTGCCAGACTGATAACCCTTTTTAATGAATTAAAATCAGTTACAAGTTGTATACACATCAAATAAAAAACTTCAATTAGCAACTTTTAAAGGATTTTTATTATGAATAAGGATTTTGCGATTTTTGCATTTAAGTCCATGCCTTTTCTATTTAACTATTCAGTTATTACAAAATACTCTAGCAAGTAAATGTTGTTTAAGACTTGCTGTGAACAAATCTATTTCTAGAGGGGTTTTATTTTCAACATGTTTAAAGTTAATACTTCAAGTAAATGTAAGGTTTTAAAATGTGTTCAATATGCAGTATATTAAGCGTTGCTCTATTTTAAATGGAAAAATGTGATTGTTGTGAGAGTATAACTTATTTGTTTGTCTTTTTTTTAGCTTTGTTTTATATGCAGGCTTTTCGGGCAGACTTAATACTTCTTGTGGAGGTAAGCTAAGGTAGATTAATTTTTTAACTACATTTGGGGAGAGAGCGTATTTTACAGGGCTTAACAAGTACTTTTTGTTTGTGGCCAAATTATCAAAGGAAAAAGAATGTAACTGAATAAAATTTGAACAATATAATATAACTTCTTATAATGACATTGTTTGTTGATGTAGATCTTCATTTTTATACGATTAATAACAAATAATAAATTAAGCTTTTAATGTCTAAAGAGAAATAATAAGACATAAAAAAAATACTTACAACCAATTTGATAGAAAATGACAAACTAAATTTTTTTCAGTAGTGTGTATGCTGCTTTAAAAATAACCAATCGATTTTCGTAATTGCGTAAGCGCTCACATACATTGGTTCTTATATGAGTACTCAATACCAAAAACCGAAATTATATTTCTTCCTTCCAGCGATTACAGAATATCGGCATTTCCAATTAAATGAAAATAATATAGCAAACTCCAGTGTATCAAAGTTATTGTAATAGTCTAAATCAGGGTTCGGCAACCTGTGACCCGCAGGTCACCGAGTGACCCATTTACAAATTCCAAGTAGCCCACTTCAGTTCCAAAAAAAATTATAATATATAAAGAGAAATTATCAAACATAAACACGAAACGAATATTTTGAGAATAAAAAAAAATTGAAAATAGATACTTTGTTTTTACGCGCAAGTCAATTCCGCCCCTTACGTCTCCGTCCTAACAACATGCGCCGCGCGAGTTAACACACCCAACTCCCAACTAGAAGATAAGATTCATCAAATCACAAACTTACACCACAATGTAATAGAAATGATGACCTCCAACGTGATCAACATTGAAGATAGGATTGACTGCTCTAGCTGTCCAAACAATGCAACAGATAAACCTTCTGCATTGAAGATACGATTCAGTGCTGCATCCGACATGACACAGCTGTTCAAACAATCGTCGAACAGGATTATCAAAACGATCCCACAACCCAAATGAAGCGTGAGATAAGAAATTGCAGAAGCAACAAAAGACGACTGGAAAAGGGATATAGGAATAAGTTAGTCAGGTTTCATCGAGTGATGCGTGCAGATACACATAGTATCTAGAATACTTTGTAAAGATAGTTTTAAGAAAATAAAGTGTAAACATTTTTTTAACTAAATAAGAAAATTCTTTTTAATTCGCGCTATAGAGTAATGGCGGAGACGTAAGAGACAAAATTGGCGCGGCGTGTATCGTTCTCTCAGTTGTACGAGGGTTGCCTTTTATATTTCGGGATTAGAGAACAAAAACAAATATTGATCATCGAAAATCACTTTATTGTTTTTCAAAATATTCCCCATGAAGATCTATGCACTTTTGCATGCGTTTGAACCAATTGTCGAAGCACTTTTGCCACTCTGATTGAGGTATCTCCAACACATGCATTCTGAATGCAGCAACCGGTTCTTCAGGTGTAGAAAAACGTTGACCTCTCAGTTTGTTTTTTACGTACGGGAATAAAAAGAAGTCATTCGGTGCCAAGTCAGGACTATACGGCGGATGACCCATCAAATCGATGTTTTGGGTGCTCAAAAATGCAGTTGTCGCAGCCGATGTGTGAGAGCTCGCATTGTCGTGGTGAAGAGTGATCCGTCTTCGGCGGTTGGTTTTCCTGATTTCTTGGAAGACAACTGGCAAACAAATGGTTGTGTACCACTCAGAATTGACTGTTCTGCGTTGTTCTAGTGGTACGGGTGTGACATGTCCAGTTTTTCCGAAAAAACAGGCGACCATTTGCTTGGAAGTGCTTCGTGCGCGAACAACTTTTGTTGGATTTGGCTCATCTTGAAACATCCAGACAGTCGACTGCTGTTTACTTTCGGGCTCATACGCGTAAATCCACAATTCATCACCTGTCATGAGGTCATAGACGTGTTTCGAAGCACCGCGACCGTATTTTTTGAGCATTTCTTTCGACCAATTGACACAAGCCTTTTTTTGGGCGATTGACAAATTGTGTGGGATCCAACGCGAACAAATTTTTTTGACAGTCAAATGTTTATGCAATATTGAATGTATGCTGGTCCCACTAACGCCTAGGTTGTCTCAATCTCACGATAGGTCACATGACGATCTTCCAATATCAGTTCGCGCACAACATCAATGGTTTTCGGAACAACAACTGATTTTGGACGACCTTCACGAAATTCATCTTGGAGTGAACTACGACCACGATTGAATTCACCATACCATCGATAAACACTGGTCCTTGATGGAGCTTCATCCCCAAAAATTGAATTACGTTCATC
Organism: Microdon myrmicae; assembly: GCA_963931805.1. NCBI lineage: Eukaryota > Metazoa > Arthropoda > Insecta > Diptera > Syrphidae > Microdon > Microdon myrmicae. The sequence continues at coordinate 118,729,159 of OZ007499.1, forward strand.
CAGCACTGTTGCTGAGTTAATCCACACCGAAAGTTGTAAAAAATAATCGCACGAAAATGTTGACGATTTAATTCCAATTTTGGGCCGAGATGAATCTTTTAAGTTACTGTAAACAACACAAATAGCGCTCGTATGTCAAAACGTTCTGAGTGCGTATAACCTCAAAAATGTCCAACTTTATGACAGAGCTGTCAATTGCCGGATTGCAACACTAGGGTTGCCAAATCCCGAAACATAAGAGGCAACCCTTGTAGCACATGTTCAGTATCGCAGAGACGCAGTTACGCAGCTAAATAATTATTAAGCAGTTACCTAAGTGAAATAATTATTATTATTTAAAAAAAATATTACCATGAACAAACCAAAAGCAAAAAAGAGGTTATTTCAAGATATGTAGAAAGAAAAGTATGTATGTATCGAAAATGGTCACAAATTCGTATGTATTTTATGTACAGATGTAATTACCGCCAGGGCTTACAATATTGAGCGACACTTTTCTTCAAAACATAAAGATGTAAGTGAAATGACAAATGAAGATAAATCTGAATACATTGCTAAACGTGTATTAATTTTTGGAAAACAGAATAAATTCTTAAAGAGTTTTGTTAGGGGCGAGGTCGTGGCGCCAGCATGGGCGCAGGGTTCTACCTTGTCCTCACAAATTGTTCGCCTATAAAACACTGCATGTCATCGAGGGAAAGGAAAACAGAGGTCGCACAAGTGAAAAATAAAACACCCCAACAAGAAGCTGCCCCAGCGCAAATACAACGAACCACACCGCGACTAGGTCACGGCGCAAGGCCATCGAGGATCCAGACGTAAGGATCAACCGCCGCCAAGTTCGTGGCATCCTAAAGGGCCCAGTCCAAGGGCCGACCGACTTCAAGGTCGCGGGACAATAAAGTCCAGATGCGAAGACCCACCGTTATCAAGTTCGTGATAACAGTTAGCTCAAAGCCCAGAGCGCAAAGCAATGTCAGTGAAGTCAAACATGACTGCTACATTGGCGGTACAACTCATCAGCGCCCAGTTAACCGCACATGAAAGGATGATGGGAACTTTCAATAAGTTCCACAAGGGAGGGCCACCGACGATGGCCACAGTGGAGGCGCAAGAGCGCGACCTCCAGCTGAGTTGGGATGAGATGCAGAATCGGCATGAAGAGCCCATATGCCTGATCACTCCACAGACGGCCATCATCCTACGGTATTTCGAAGAGCGATTTATCGACCAGACCGAGGAAACCTACCTTAAAGAGGCCACGGCGCTTGCTGAGGTACGGCACGCGTTGATCGCCAACCGTCCGACCGCTTACACGACTGCGACGGACACCGTGTATCCAACCAACAGTCGTTTGCCGCCAATGATGGCGCAACCACCGTGGTGGCTGGGAACTCCCGCCACCCCTGGCATGCGCATGCCACCTGGCCATTCACCCAGAGCACCGACGAGGAACGATGCAAAGGCAATTGATGCCCCGAAGGAATCCTCTTATGCAACCGTACCAAATCAGTTGTTCAAAAATCATCTTAAAGGACGCCCTCATCTGGCTGTACGCGAAAGTGATGAAGAAGGTTCCCGAAGTACAACCAATTCGATTCGTCAAGAAGCTAACATCGCTCAACCATGCAGAACTAGCGAATTGGATCGTTCCAACCGTCTAGGAAGATCTAAGGGGCGTGCATTGGAGTGTTACACCATGTGTGACCATAATTTCCCTGGTAACCTGATGGGTCATCCCAGTCCTGAAGGCCACATGCAATTGAAGAAGTTCCTGCATCCGAGATGTCCTGTAGGTGATAAGGAATTGTCTAATCCTGTCGATTACGACACTCATTTATTGTCTGCTGCCCATAAGAAGAAGGCTGACTTGGCAGATGGTAAACCTGGCGAATCTAAACAAGATTTTTTGCCCATTTTGACTGAAGAAGAAGAACTGAAGGACCGCAAGATGGCACCAGCAACTGACAGTGCACCAGCACAAGATGGAAAGAAGTCCGCTGCAGAGAAACCCGCTGAGCAAGGCAAGGAGATTAAATCAACGAGACTGTTCGAGGCCCAGTCCGCACTCGACCCAGTCTCCCCAATTAAAGCAAACCGTGCCGACCAAGGCAATGATGGCCTCAACGCCGATCAAGGCAATAGACAACTACCGAGACCGTTCGAGGCCCATTTCGCGCTCGATCCAGTCTCCCCAACCACGGTGGATCACGCCGACCAACACGACATTAACAAGCTGCCCCCAGTGCAGCTGCCAGAAGTCGCCATCAACCAAGCGGTGACGAAACTGCACACACCCCCAGTGAGTAACAGTCAGCAGGCCGCCGAACGGAGCGATGCCTGCCCAATTAGTGAACCGCATTCCAGTCCAGGGAATTTGCACCAGCAGGCCGCCGACCAGAGTGCCGCCTGCCCAAAGTTCAACCCGGCTCCTGTTCCGATACTCGGAGCTTACAACTCCGACCCAGAGGAACGGGTACACCTTCCATCAAACGATGGTCAAAAACCGCTACCACATGTAGCCTCTCGAATAGGGATAGGAGAGCGCAATGACCCGCTTGGCGGGCGGCGCTCCCCAGCATCCAGGGATCAACAGAATCCCAGCCGACAAGCACGCCTCTCAGTAATCAAGGAGAGGCGGTACTTCTCTCAGCCCAGTGCGCACTAGGACCCGCGGACGGTTGCATGGAAGAAGCCGCACCAGACTCAAATATGCCAATCAGAGCATTATCACTTCTGGCAACTGCCGGTATTGTGGCGGCAGTTGTGAGATAGCACAAATTTATAATCAGCATGTAAAGGTTTGCGTAACTAGCGAAAAATCAATGCAAATAAATTTTAAATACATTCTGTCAAATGTCTACCTGGAATTTCTCAATAAAAAAAAAAAAAAAAAAAAAAAAAAAAAAGTCTAAGTAGTGTTCCTTATTCACTATTTAATCTAGCGAAGGTATTCATAGTGCAGTATATCACGATGATCGAAGAAAACAGTTAGCATCATTTAAATTTTTGATCGACTTTGTCGTGGTTTTTTTTTTTTTTTTGGTTTCGGCTCATTTTTGTAACCTAATTCGGATGATTGTTGACTTGTTTGAATGTCATACTCGTAGACCTATAGCGTGTTAAATAATAGTGAAGAAGCAACTGACGCTATGACAGTTTCATCATCATCATCATCATCGGCACTACAACCGGGGACCGGTCTTGGCCTTATTTAGCAAGTCCTGAGGCTTGTTAAAATTTGCATAATGATTTGTTTTTTTTTTGGCAGGGTCATTAGTCTTGCGCCAGAGGCTCCCCGACGGGGAATCGAACCTCGGTCTCCCGCGTGGCAGGCGGGTATACTAAACACTATACTATCGAGGAGCTGGAACTGTCATAGCAGTTTGAATCATCAAAAATTGTACCTAAGCGTTACCCATCAGGCTACTGGGCGTGTTTGGAATTTGTTTTTAAACTCGACTATACTCCACTGATGTGAGTTGTTATGTTATCGCTTGGTATACGGCTCTGATGTAATTTTTTATTAGATTTTTCGTTCGGTACTCTTCACTATTTTGCTTGTGAATTGTGTGTGTATCTGTTACAGTCGCCACACCACTCCCTCCGCAATAACTTCGTTACGATCAGATTCGTATGCCAACGACGTAGCGAACGAGAGAACGTCGGAGGCTGTTCTCTATGTGGAAGTCGTGATCGTGTGTGAAGTTCTGTTTACTATGGGAAAGTGTATGCTGTGTGTACAGATCACGTCGTAGTCACCAATTATAGCGTTTGAAATAATAGTGAAGAAGAACGTGTGATTCGAACTGACTCTATGACAGTTTGAATCACCAAAAATTGAACCTAAGCGTTACACACCAGGCTACTGACCGTGTTTAGAATTTGATTTCCAAACTCGAGTATATTCCACTGGTGTGAATTATTTTTATTTATCGCTTGGTATACGGTTCTGATGTATTTTTCTTATTCGATTTTTTTTCGTTCGGTGTTCTTCACTATTTTTGCTTGTGAATTGAGTGTATCTGTTAGAATCGCTACAACTCTTTCGCTTATTTTATGCACGGAAGACTTTTCCTACCTGCTGGAATATCGCTCGAGTTCAGCCATTCCCAAAGACGGGGAAAAGTGTCTCCCACAAAATTACCGATCGATAGCATTACTGTCTATTTTATCTAAGGTGATAAAATAGAATGGCCGTATATCATAACAAATCCACATCATTCGAATGTACTTGAGTTTAGAAATCGAATTCGTACACACGGTGGCGGCCTGATGGGTTGCGCTTTGGTTCAATTTTTGGTGATTCTAACTGTCATAGCGTCAGCTCGAATCACACGTTCTGCACTATCATTTCAAACGCTATAAGTTAATTAAGTATTTGGAGTGCAAAAATTGTACCTAAGCGTTACCCATCAGGCTACTAGCCGTGTTTAGAATTTGATTTTTAAACTCGACTATACTCCACTGATGTGAATTGTTATGTTATCGCCTGGTATACGGCTCTGATGTATTTTCTTATTCGATTTTTCGTTCGGTGCTCTTCACTATTTTGCTTGTGAATTGTGTGTGTATCTGTTAGAGTCGCCACAGACCCATGTCTCGACACCAGTTATGATGCGCTGAATGAATGGCGATTCGAGAAAGGATGTCTTCAGCAAGCGCTTTACGTTGCTCTGTTTGCAAAAAATTCACCTCTTTTGGAAGAAACGTTGTTGCGACGTGTCTTAATTCCAAAATATTGCCCAAAATCTTATGAACTGATTCATGTGGAATGTTACGCTAGTTCCCTCAAGCTATAATGGCGATTTTCAAGCACAAATTCCTTCAGTTTTCCTCAGACACGCTCGCGCAAAGCAAATCTTTAACATCTTGACGACCACATGTGTGTTTGCAATAGAACCGAGTCCCCATAGATCATAATCAACATTTTCAACGATTGAAAATTCTATTGGAAACACACATTTTAATGTAAACTCTTAGCTCAACCCAAATTTCCATTACGAAATTTGAAAAATATGCTTGAGGTGAACCAACAAAATCAGCATCTACAAACTAATTGACAGATAGCGCTCAAACTTGACGTCGTTTTGTCTCACAGTGGTGCCAACTTTGTGACAAAAAGACATTTGCCAACGGGCTCACGCGGGAATTTTTAATTAGAATTTCCGGGTAGACATTTGACAGAACATATGTCTCAAAATTGAGGCTACTGAAGGGAGAAATTGCTAGAGTATATAATCCCGAACTTCGGCTATATATCATTATCAGCGAATACGGACATTCTTGTGAGTTGCAACCGTTAATATAAGACTTCTAATAATCCCCTCAGTTTTTAAAATAGTTGCACTTTAAAGTTAAAAAAAAAATATTTGTATTTCATTTAATTTTAAAAACAAAGCGTTCGTATTGGGACACACATTACATCCAGCATAAGCAATAGGTGTCTGTGCTGCTCCTACAGCAGTGCATTTGAAGTTTGATTATAAAATCATATTTTTTTATAATTACATACCTTTGCGATAGGGGTTGTTTTTATAGACATTAACAAGTTTCTTATCACAGGAGACATACCAAAGTACAATAATAATTTCTACTGGTTGATTATACAATATTTTACTCATATCTAAGCTTATAAGCGATAAATCACTAATAAATCGGATTGGTTTCATATAATGTGAACCTACAATATATCTTTTCTAATTAAATATTTGGTTTAATTGCTGTAGCAACGCAAAAATAAATGAATTGTTTACAAATCAGACTTTTAAAAAATACAAGTGTGCAAACAATACAATTTTATATAAATTCACAACGATTTGTTCTAAACAAATTAATAAAACGTAAAATATAAATCATAAAGTTTGAAATACTTGAGAGTTGCGTACGATGTAAACATTTACTTTTGCTTAATAAGTTTTTATACCATCCAATCACACTTCCGGGATGACACCCTTATTTTGCTAATTAAGAAAGCCATTAAGTTCCATAGTTGAAGATGATTTAGGGGTTTTTCGGAACAGTTTCGTCGCTTTAAATTATCAAGTGTTTTCAGTTCTTAAGTTAATTTGATAAAAAAAAGGATCTTTAAGCGTACTTCATCACATTCGTTTGAGAGATTCCCAATTCCGGTGAATGGCGTGGAATCGACTCATTTTGAACTGAAATACTTATGGCTGCGATAATTTCAGTACTTCGGCCTATGTACTGTATCCCACTGGCATATCAACTCTGTCATACGCAGACATATTTCACAGCATGAAAGCAGACCACAAACTGTAAGCAGTGGGGAGGGCTGTATCCAAAATTCGGAGAACAAAGAATGGCAGTCTGCTGCTCCAGGAAAGCAGCAGAATGCACGCCCGCCATTAGCAAAGTGCTGGGAAAAGACGCAACCGTGAGAACCCTGACACATCGAACTTCAATCGCGTTCAAAGATATAGACGAGATCGCTATAAAGGTGGATATATGTGCGGCAGCGGGCTTCCAGTTTGGAAAACGTGGCACTCACAGACATCGTATCCTCGCACAACGCATACGGAGGTATCCAAACTGCTACAATCAAACTCCCTACAGTAACAGCAGAAAAGCTGGAAGCGGGCAAAATTAAAATTGGATGGCTTGACTGCCGTATTCGAACACGAACCTCAATGATCAAATGTTTGGAGTTCGGGCATATGGTCGAGAGCTGCAAAAATAAAGACCGCCTCCAACCCGACCGGCAATGTGGTACACCTGGCCACGTCACAAAAGACTGCGCCAACGAGACGAGATGCACGATTTGCAAGAACACGAATCCTAAAGAAGTAAACCATCCGGCTGTCATTAAGAGCTGCCCGGTACTAAGTAGTTAAACAGGAAATCACGATGAAGATTGTACAAATTAATCTTATTCGTTGTGATTTCGGTCCAGGGTATTCTGACACAAATTGGCAAAGAGGAGAAAGCCGACGTGGTACTGATCAGCGAACAGTACAAAACTCTTGATAGCAACATATGCATCAGTGATGAGACTAGATAAGCATTCATATAGGCATGTGGAAGACATGACTTTTAAAACATCGGTGCTCAACAAAGAGGCTTTAAAAGAGCTAACATTAATAGAGTTAACTTTTACACTTGTTACGTATGCTGTTATGTACGAATAGCAAACTGTAGAAACAACCCTATAGTAGAGGTGAGAGACAAGAAGCCCATTGTCATAGCCGCGATATTAATACATGGGCGACCAAATGGAGCAGCAAAGGTGCCAAGAGGAGGGAACTCCGGCTGTTGGTAAAATTTGTTGGAAGTCACCGTCACAAACATCTACCGCAAACCAGGACGAGGGTCAGTAATAGATATCGCCCTCGTCTGCAGCTTAGTGCAAAATATACTGTTACAAAAAAAAAGCTGCAACACTGGGCACGGATTACGTTCCCAAATTGATCTTTTACCCTAATGTCGAAAAATGCTCACCTCCCCGAACATCATAACCACAACATAACATACGCCACAAAATCTAGCATTATATAGCATTACATTCGCAACAAACCAAAGCTCAAAATCACTCTTGCCTCAGCCTAATCTCATCACCCCCCTGTAAATATGTTGTTCGGAGTGTTACATAATAAAACCACCCTGAATCATTAAATTGATTCCCATTCTTTTTAGCCTGAAAAAACGCCATTCGCTGAACCCCCACATAAGATTTCCTACCTGATACCAAAATGTTCATGCTGGTTAGCAACAGCAAACCATGGGTAGACGACGCTACATAGCGAAACAGTTTCGTCTATCGCCAATTGCTTTTGTACATTCCCATGCAAAAGAAGATCCCAAGTGCAATCATCCTTCCTGTATTTCAGTGCACAATCATTCGCTTGGGAACAAAATCAATGTCAGGTGAAAAGTATGCATGAGTATACTTTTCAGCCCTCCCCATTTCCATCAATTTCAATTTAATCAATCTAACGGGGGGGTTTAATTATGTAACAGGAGTACTCCGATCATTCGATCCGCTATGAACGTCATTCCCATAATAATGGCAATCACTTAACGTATCATCATTCACAACAAACGGGTAGTTAGGGGAATGTGAGTCCACATCGGCCGAAACATCGTCACATATCAGCAGCGGCAATCTCTAATACAACACTCAGCAGAAATCTACACTGCCGAGATATAGGTACATCCCTCGCTCTGCCAATCCCTTCTGAGTCTTCCAGTACTGTTACCAGAATCCAACATACCCCTCCAAACCAAATAAAGTAACCAACATCCATAGACTCGCACTCCCCAAAAAAGTACTCCAATCGTCTTCGTCAACAGCCTCAGCAAAACTCATCATATAAACGACCAACCTTTATTTATTTATTTTTTTTATGTTATTTATTTATTTATTTATTTATTTATTTATTTATATATATATATATTTTTTTTTTTTAATTTTTTTATTAGACTTCTCTCGAGAGAGGCGAAGCTATAGCGCCGAGTGTGCGCCCCGAGATGCCATCAAATAACTGTTGCAGTTCTTTTTGAACAGTTGCAGGTTGTAACGCTCAGGGAACACTCGCGTGGGAAGGGAGTTCAACAGCTTCCCCGCTGTATAGCGGAACGAGTTCTGATGCAGGGATGATCGCGCCGCCGGGAGATGAACCACAAACGGGTGCGATCCATCGGATTGTCTTGTGGAGCGCATATGAGTCGAATTACGTGGAACAATACCACGAATCTCCGAAGAACAGTACCCGTGATAATATCTGTAAAACAGACAGAGATCGGCTACACGCCTTCGATGTGATAGCGACTGTAGTCCCGACGTCAGCGCCGAGTCGCCGATCAGGCGGATCGCACGTCTCTGTATGTTCTCAAGCCTTGGAGATATCCAATGCGACTGCCCCCGACTCGATCATAAATACCCACATATTGGTTGTAGGGGTCAAAGGATCTCCCGTCGACTGCCTGCCACGGAATCCATATTGGCGATCATTCAGAAGTCCGTTGCACTCCAAATACCTAATTATCTGGCGTTGGTGACCTTTTCCATTACCTTAGATAATATAGACAGTAATGCTATCGGTTGGTAATTTTGTGAGAGACACCCTTTTCCCCTCTTTGGGATTGGCTGAACTCGACCAATTTTCCAGCAGGTAGGAAAGGTCCTTCATGCATAAGATAAGCGAAAGAATCTGCCAAGTACCGGCGATAGTTCTGGAGCACAGTTCTTAAGGATTATTGCTGGTATTCCGTCCGTGCCGGTTGCCACGTAGCACGTGGACGGAATCTCACATCCCGCATCGAAGACTGGACTGGTGCGATCACAGGTGGCTTCGAGGTTAGAATTCGCGGAAAATAAATTCGCGAAGACATTAATTTTATCTTATCTAATTTGTGACTGATATCCCGCTGCCCGTCGCTAACGGAAGAAAAGAGGAGGAAGCGAAGTTACTGCTGATAGCCCTTGTCAGTGACCAGAAGGGACGCGAACCAGTTTGGCACTCAAGGAGTTTATTGGTCACTCTGTCGTTGTGAGCTTTCTTCGCAGTATCAATCGCCTGGTTGCACGCGTTTCTGATTGTAACTAAATTTGTTCTGTTAACCTCAGTTGGATAGGAGTGCCATAGTTTAAAAGCTCTACACTCTGCTCGAATTTTTTTATCAAACCAAGGTTTATCAGTTGAGCTTCATTTGATCCCGAGAAGGATAATCTCTGTGAGCAACTCCGCAGATGCGTTAACATCGGAGTCTCCTCAGCACACCTCCGACCACGGAAAGGATGCGAAGAAATAACGCAAATCGTCCTAGTTGGCAGGCCCATACTTGGCCAAGCTGATTAGGTCGGTTATTCGCTTGAAATGCAAGTGGTTGTGCAACCGATACCAAGTAGTGATCTGAGTTTCCCAGTGGCGCAGCAACCTCCACGGTATAAATGGTCGGCTCGGATGTCAAAAACAGATCCAGACTGTCCTCGTAATCAGCTCGGGCATCCGGCACTCGCATAGGTTTCTTCACGAGTTGAGTCAAATTGCGGCTAACAGTGAACATCTCCTCTAGTCCCTCACCACCGTCGGTTCTGTTAGAATGCAATAACCAGCCGGAATTGTGTACATTCAAATCGCCAAGGACGACAATTTCAGAAGCCGGTTGGATGATCTGTAACCAGTCGACGGCACGTGAATGATATTCGCAAAATGTCGTTGGTCGATCGTCATCCGGGGAGCGGTAAAGACAACGAAGACATTTAATAGAATCCCTCAGCACAACTTTCAACCACATGACATCCAAGTTATTGGGTTCCAATGCCTCCATCCTCTGGTAAGCCAGATCGAACCGTGTGAAGACCCAGACTCCACCCTTAAAACGGAATCTCGAATGCAAGTCGTGTCCTGAGCAAAGAAGATATGTCGAATCTGATCGACCTGGGTCTCAGTTAGGGCAAGGTTATCAGGCTTCGCTTTTGCAAATATTGGTGGGCGGTGTTTACATTCAGATTGGTGAAACCGATGCCCCTGATGTTACAAAATGCTATTATCAGACGCAAGTCGACAGAGTTTTGAGATCGAACCCGATGCCGAATTTCTTAAAGTTGGATTATTTATCAAAACATTTGCATGATGTTCCTCCTGACATAGCCCCCCCCCCCCGGAGATCTGAATCGGAAACTAATTTACCTCCGGAATTCCTTATCTCAAAAGCTACCATCATCCATACATCCGAAACACAGCCGGTCATACATCCGAAACACAATCGAAGATTGATTGAATGTACAGCGTGACAGGGTGGTATTTCACCTTGCGACCGACTACCACCTAAACCAACTTTTTTTCGAAAAGGTCCATCAGCCAAGCTCCGAAAGATTGCCAGAGATTCTCCTGACCATTAGCCTATAGATTGACGGGGTAGTATTTCTGCGGGCGACAGGGCGTTGGAACCGACCTACCACTCGGATATTAGTCGCCTCTTACAACAAGCGAGTATATTCGATCATATTGATAGCATTTTTGGTCAGAAGGTCGCAAATTTACGTGCCATTTGATAAAATTTTAGTTCTCTTAGAACAAGCTAAGCCATGACCGAAGATTGAAAAGTGACGGTGCGTGAGATAACTAAGTTCATGAAGTAATCAATTGGTAGTGTTTCGCTGTTTTGCATCAGAATTTGGTCGTAAATAGTTTGCTTCTAACTGGGTACCTTTGCGTTTGATCACATTAAAGGAAAAACGGCAACAGTTAATGTTTCAAGTCATACCAATCAATGTTATACCAATCAATGCTTCACGCATCAAATTGATCAAGTTTATTTAGCTAAAAGCCCCTAGAAGAGAATCCTTGCCTTTCATGCATTTCTTCGCATACAAATTCCCTATAATAATTCTTCCCTAACTAATCATGTATCCCTAAATCATCCGGCACTCTGGTATGCGAAGCAATTCCGCTGTCCACAAGCACACTGCATGTCCCCGGCAATTCCACGGCCTGGGTAGGCTTTTGTCCAAGGGACAAAAGCAAACACTAGCGTCTAGTGTCATAAAACGAATTCCTTCGCATGTAAACATGCATAAAAATTCGATCCCATTTCGTTCAGCAAGATACGGTACACGACCACCCATCCTATACCTAAATTGCTTTGGCATCACCAGCATAATAGCAACACGCCTATTTACCCAGCTGCAATAGATTCACCCATGATTTGTTTTCCAACGAACAAACAATCACAACTTTGTGCTTAACCACCAAACGAAATATCCAGCATATACAAATGCGAGCAAATTCGTTTCAGCCACCGACTCAAAATACGACATGCAATTTTCATTGTATAAGGTATCGCAACCATTACCACCTTTCCCAATGTCTATTCGTATATTTACACAAGGGCATCACTCATCTAAGACTTTTATGATGCCTTCGTCTCATCTTTTCTCTTACCACATTTCTTCGATGCATCGTCGTCTATTTATTTAGACGCGATGCACTTCATAGACAACGATCTTCTCGATCCCTTTGTCCTTGCCGCCTGCCTGCTTTGTTTTGCCATTGCCTTCGCGCGTGAGTAAACAACACAGATCTAACGATCACACAGATACCACCATGATCTTCATTACGACATCTGGTTTTCTATTCCACCAAAAGAGACTTTACGTTTCTCTGGTGGTAAGTAAAAACATATCTTTAGTGGAGAGGATATGTGGCGGTTCTACGAACCACACAATCTACTATTGGTCCAGATATCGTCGTTCCACCGAGGAACACACTCACCTATAGGTAAATTACACGTGCCCGCAGACACGTGTCCTCAAAAGTCCTCCACCACACCTGAAACGAAGGTAACATACATCTGGGAAGCAAGAACTCCTCGTAAATTCTATGCCTGTATGATGTATAGAATTATTTTCAGGAATTTAGGACGATGCGTTAAATGTCCTTGGTAAGGCAATGTTTGCCAGTTTGTTGTGTCGTTCGGTCGCCGTGCAGTCGTAGGACGATTGGTCGGACTTGTGACTCACGTGTCTGTGCCGCCCCCGCTACCCGGTGCGCACGGGGACCCGAAAGTGAACCGCGAGTCGCGTGAGTAATAGTTTTGATATACAAAGTCGTCGTATCGTTGTTCCCCTGGTGTTTTACTCAAAGTTGTGGGCAAACGTGGCGGCGTTTCGTTCTTTTACTCGCCGAACAATTTCTTGGAGGAACATTTATGATGGAGGAGGAAGATGAACGGAGTGTCCGTGTTTGGCACAATACTTCTTCCCCACAACACCTGTGGAGAGTACGAGATCGCGACGCCAGCATGGGCGAGAGTTCTACCTCGTCTCCACCGTCACTAAAAGAAGGTTCCGCTGCAGCAACTGTTCGTCAAAAAAAAAAGAAACTACTTCGCAACACACCGGCCACAAGGAGTTCACCAGGACGAAGTAAAAAGGAAAACGCACTTTTTATTTATTGTGACAGGTTCTTATATTTCACAATGCTTTTTCTTTATTTTATTTAGATTACCCTGCACTAGAAAAATAATTTTTTTAATTGGTAACGCGTCCGACTCGACTGTACTTTACTTTTCACACCGTACCGGCGGAGCGACCGTCTCGGTCCGTGGATGAAATTTGCCTCAACGATATTTAATCGTTTTGGGGTGAGTTTTCGCCTGGGGTTTTTTAGGTAAGTGAACAGTGGGGTTTGGCCGAACCGCCACACACCTCTGGATAGCTACTTTGGCATCCGCCAAGTAGTGAATCAATGCATGCAGCGAGATCCTGAGAAAGGTTGGCACAAGAGTAATAACCTTGCCCGGAAAAACAAATTATTATGGACAATTTAACAAGTTTCGGATATGGACCAGATACCGGTGGAGAAACTTGTTAAATAAAGCCAAGACCGGATCCCGGTTGCAGTGCCGATGATGATGATGTTAAATTATTCTATGTACATGACATAGAAAAGTTGAAGAAAAACGATGGAATAGTCGTATCATAGTTAAAGGAAATTATGTTGGTGAATAAAGTAGTTAGTTTCGGAACTTATTGAACGATATGTCTAATTGCTTCACTGCAGTTATAAGTGTACATATCTGTTGGAAGTGGGTGGCAAGTCAATAAATAAGAACAACGGTTAATACACGTGGATGTATAAATATATGTATTTGTCTTATTATAAATGTAAACGTCTGTCTTGTATGGATAGTGCTATGCAACTGACGCGTCTCCCGCCATTGGCTTGGTGGTAACGAAGCGCGATAGTTCTACTTGTCGGTAAGGTCGACGTCTCTATTTGTCGGTAAGGTCGCTATCTCTACAATATCTTTTGGAGAAAATTTACATTTTTTCATTAATTACTTGTTGTGCGACAATGGGTTGTAGTGTTGAATACAAATTCAATGTTTTTTTTTATTTTGATTTTTTTTTATATTATACAAGAAAATAAACTGTAAGGAAATTAGATTTAAAAAAAAATAATAAGAAGCTTGGAAATGTCGCGGTATACAAAATATTTTTCATGAACTCAATGTACTAAATGTCTAAACACAATTTAGGATGAACTGTCCGCTGTTTTGTATTGCACTATTGGAACCAGAAATGTTTTACTTTGATGTTTACTTTATTTACTGTATGAAATATAATATTAACTAAAAATATGTCATATATGTTGAAGTGAAATGAAATGTATTTGTTACTATTATTTAGTAATTATAAATTTAGGTAAAACATTTTAACTTGATTTCTCAAAAATAGTTATTTTTGTATATGAGTTGAAAGAAAAAAGTTTATTGATATTATTAAAACAAATACGAGAAGTAAACGTAGTAACTCCAATGTAAATTTAAGAAGTTTTTAAAAAATGTAATAAAAATGTTCTTGTTTTTTTTAAATGTAATATTTCATAAACGCTAGATACATATACGAGTAAAGTGTTTATAGTGTATTTACATTAAAGTAAATAAATGCAATATATTTTTCTTTTTTAATAAGTTATATTGAAAAATAAAATTAAACTGTAATTAACTAAAAACAAAGTGTGTGAATAAACTTGTCTAATGAAAGGAGCGAGCAAGGCAAGAAAATTGAACTTTGATAGTAGGAGGAAGAGAGAAAGAAAGGAAATAAGAACATTAGGTAATTTAAAACTTACATTCTCTTGGGGGTTCACACTCTGGCTTTTTGAGAATAAACCGCCCAGTAGACCACCTAATATGCCAGAGCCTCCTTCAGTCTGCATTTAAAGTGTTCTTTTATTTTAGTTACATATGTGCAGTGTATTTGAAAATATGTAAATTCTACTAAATCAAATATAGTTTAACCAAAAAAATAACAGCTGCAAGTTTAGTGTTTTTAGTTGAAAACTTTAAAAGAAAAGTTTTTGTTTATTAAAGAGTAAAAGCAAATAGAAAGCTTGTTTAATAAAGTTTAATAAAGCAAAAGTAAGATAGTAGTTTTGTTGTTGTTTGTTATTTGATTTTGTTTTCCTCTATAAAAATAATATTTTGGATTTAAAAATGTGTACGTTTTTAAAATATGTACTGTATTATGTTGTCGTTGTTATTAGGTGTAATAAACTATTTTGCTCTAATTTAATATGCTGACTTACAAGTTCTTTTTTTTTTAAATTTAATTATTCATTGAAGATCATAAAATCTTGTATAATGTTAAAGTTTTTCAGACTTGTGACGTATTTAAGGCAAGAGTTAGTTATTGTCAAGTTAAGACAACATAACTATTTTTACGAAATTCGTGTAAAAATTAAAATGAAACGACTTGGACACTGGAAGGGTTTACACAATATTCTGCTACGAGTGTAGGAAACATTAACTATTTCTTGTATAGCATGTTTTTTTCTTTGATACGTTCTTTGTGTTATTAGAATTTTTTAACTTGACTGCCCAAATTATCTGAATATTTAACCGTTCGCAATAAATACACATTTACTACGGTCTTATAAATTGTTTAACTTACCACATCCGCTACCGTAAACTTTCGTGGATACATTATCTATCCGCTGAATGTTGACACTTTATGATATAACATTTTATTAACTTAACAAAGATATATTAGGTCGTCAAGGATGAAATATGAATTTCATTTTCCTACAAATTTCATCCTTGGTGACTCAATTTTGTCCATCCTGTTTTTTTTTTTTAAATCTTTAAAAAATTCATTGTAGTTCCTAAAAACTAGTATCTACATACTTTGATAAATAAAAGTAATCTCTATTTGTAAGTATCAACCAAGGTCGTGTATTTTAGTTTTACAAATTTAATCCTTGACGAGCCAATATTTTTTTTCCGGGCGAAAAAAAAACTATACTGTAAGACAGAGTTAGAACAAAGCATCGCCGAGACATTTGTCGTACACTTTTACAAGTAACATTAATTACAATTACAAAAACAAAAACAAATAATCGTGAATCTTAAAACAAGAAAACGAATTTCATGTTTCTGACAGCTAACCGAGCATTTGAATAGCGTTTTGTATTGGATAGTCTTGCGGATTCGCAACTAAATGCAGCGGGGAGAATCTAGTACGTTCACCATCTAGTACACTCCCCAACCAGCATAATCACCACGCCTGTCAGCCGCCAGCTGTCATTGCCTCATCACCTAGCGACGCCATCGAGCTGTCACCTAGATTTGAATGTGACCAACGGAGTTGGAGGCCAACTCCCCATCGCGAGCGCTTCGAAGTCCGTCTTCAGCCAACCACCAACACCTACACAACTGCCGACCATAAGGGAATGAGACTAAAGATTATTGATACTTAAACTATTAAAGAGTAGACCCCTCGAGTCGTTTTGTTTTTTCATTTGCCTTGTTAGTACAAATATCAACTGAATTGAAATACGCGATTACTGGCGTAATTGAATTGAATCGTATTAAGGACGGTGGTTCGTGAGACTCGCCGTTATCACCTCTCGGTGGACGCAACCTTCATCCTAACGGTTGCATCCACCACAGATAGCATTACTTATCGCTAACGTGTCTGTAGTTTAAATATGGCTGTATTAGATGCTCAATACGACCCACCTTGCCGAGGAGAGTGAAACGTTTAAATACATACGGGAAGCGATTGCGGCTTATAATTTTGCATGTGGCTGCAGTTGGTGCGGAGCTTATAGGGAACTATGGGAGCAAATTGGGAAATTACTAAAACAATGTGTGTGCCTCTATAGCGTTTGCTACTATAATAAAGAACGCGTGATTCGAACTGACGCTATGACGGTTAGAATCTCTAAAAATTGAACCAATGCTCAACACATCAGCCCACTGCCGAGTGTACGAATTTATTTTTCTAAACTCAAGTGCACTCAGCTGATGTGGAATTGTTATGAACCCGAGTTTTGTTTAGAAGTTTAAAAAAATCAGTCACAGATATTATAACAAGTTCTCGAGTGAACATCTGTGCCACAACTTAAAATTTTTTTTTTTATAAAGTAAAGTGGTACGTGTGCTTGAAGTGTGAGAATTTTAGGGTTCGTTGCAGGTACAACTATTTTTTTTTCCTAGAAATTGTTTACCATGCTGTGCAGCAGTTCATATTCGAACCCTCTTCCTTTATGAATTTAAAATGGGATATATGCGTCATTGGCAATGAAAAAATTGATGAGGCATTTGAGGATGTAGAGCTAAATGAACGCACTGTACGACGTTGGTTTGGAAAGTTCCGTTCGGGAGATTTCAGCCCTGAAAATGAACCACGTGGGAAACCGGACACGTTAGTTGACGGGGATGTTGAAAGAGCAATGGTGCACGCGGACTCAACGAATTCGGTGCGGGATATTGCACAAAACATGGGAGTATCCCCAATGACAATGAGTCGACATGATCCTAAATCACTACTCCCATCCAAATCCCCAATATTGCCTATAATCCCAACCTAATTTCCATGGTGAATCATATGAGCGACAAGTTAAACCAAAAGTTAATTAATTCCTAATAATCCTAACATCATGAAATGCTTAACTCTAAATGCATTTCATGATTTCTCCTTCCGGGAATTTATTCAAATAAATTCCTATACACTTCCCAGAATCCTATTCCAATTGAAGCACACAAAATCTTGTTCGTGCTTCTTGGAATTTTTCAATAACATTTTTAACAAATCTTTGTTGCCACAGAGTATAAAAGGGCGGCACAGTTTGGATTCGTGATCAGTCGGAATCCAGAGGGCCGAAGTTGCGCTCAAATATATTAAGGCAAATAAAATAAAATAAAGTAATACTTTAAACTTCGAGAACCCATTGTTTTTTATTGCCTCGTTCGCCGAAAAAATCAAAATCCAGAAACAATCAATTTGGAAGGAACTTGCGTTAGGAGATCGACTCATCGGGGAGGCTCCCAGTAAAGAGGCCGGGCACAGCCATTACACCGCCCCCACATCTCCAGCTGGAACAGACGTGCACCCTAGAAGGACGGAGGTAAGAAAACAATATTAAATAAAAATATAACCTCCACATCTTCCTCATAGGAAATGTAAAGAAACTCGATAAGTGGGCACCCCATGAACTGAAACGAGTCCCAAAAGCTTCGGCGCCTGGAAATCTGCGCATCGCTTAGATTAAGAAATCAAACTTTTATAAAGTACTTTTTTGCACCTGATAGTCACCTGTGATGAAAAGTGGATTCTGTATGATAACCGTAAAAGACGTGGGCAATGGTTGGATGCAGGTGAAGAACTAAAACACACCCCCAAGCCCGATCTTCACGCCAAAAAAGTTATGGTGACGATTTGGTGGACATCGAAAGGACCAATCCACTTTTCATTTCTTTAACCAGGAGAAACGATAAACGCTATCAAATACTGTCAGGAAATCGACATATTGCATGCCAATTTGGTTGAAAAGCAACCTGGGTTGGTCGATAGGCACGGCCAGCTCCTTTTGCATGACAATGCTAGACCCCATACTTCACAAGTCATCATCATCATCATCGGCACTATAACCGTGATCCGGTCTTGGGCTCATTTATTAGCAAGCCTCGAGGCTTGTTAAATTTTCCATAATAATTTATTTTTACGGGCTAGGTTATTGCCCTTGCGCCTTTCAGGCTATCCTGGCGGGCTTTCCCATAGAGGCGTTATTTTCATGTAGGAGCTTTTTCACTAACCTTATGATTAATGTAGGGATGTTAAAGTGGTTTGACGACTCCAATGGTGAATAGATCGCCATTCTGCATTTATTCGAGTAGATGGGGAAGAGCAGATGAAATGTTTTAGTGGAATGACTACCAATGTATGGAACTTATAATATAGATGGATGTCACTATTTTTCTGGGTTATATTTAGTGAATTGGCGCAAGACTAATGACCTTGCCCGCAAAAAACAAATCATTATGGAAAATTTAACAAGTCTCAGGACTTGCTAAGTAAGGCCAATACCGGTTCCCGGTTGTAGTTCCGATGATGATGATGATATTTAGTGAATAAAATTGGTGATTTCTGGTTGGGTGATGAAGAGCAGATGTAATGTCTTAGCGGAATGACTAAAGGAATTTTTTATGTTTTACTTCATAATCAACAAGGTCCTTATCGCAACTTCGGTAGAACACTCAGTTACGATCCTGTGAGTGCGTAGTATGCATTTTTGTTTTTATTTTACTTCTCTCGGGAAAGGTGACCCTATGGCGCTGAGTCAGCGCCCTGAGATGATTTTGTTTTCTCGACCGGGTCCATCAGCCAAGCTCCGAAAGATGCTCTAGGATTTCTCCCAACTGTTTTATAAAACCTATAGCTTAATGGATGGAATTTATAGCGAATTGAAGTCAACATTTTTCTGGGTTGTATTTACTGAACGAGTCTGTGGTTGGCCCATCCGTGAAACCTAAAATGTGGGCGAGCATGAAATTGATAATTTGGCAGAAGCGAACTTTTTTATTAATGTCATCCTTAACGACCCCATATTTTGATGACGAGTTGGCGTATCTTTTATCAAGAATCCTGCCGACTTCCTGGCCAATTTGTTACTAAGGCTGGACTGTGGGTTCGCCAATTTTCACTCGAATCAAAAAAACTAGACTAAGCAGTGGCTGTACGCGAAGAAAGCCAAGAAGATTGGATCGGCTGGAAAGGTTATGTCGTGTGCCTTTGAGGATTGCAAATTAAAGCCAAACAATTAATGGGAAATACCGTGCATGCCTCCTTGAAAATTGGACAGAAGAGGTCAGTTTTCCAAAACAGACATATTTCCTTTCACCAAGACATGTACCCACCATTTTTTTTTTTGTTGGTAAAGTAGAGGAATTTGGAGTATGCATTTTTGCGACATACTGAATTTGGATCCCTTCGGTTTTCACCTGTTCCCAAATATTAGGAAATTTATTGTTGGAAAACATTTTAGATCTAACGATAGCAGATGTTAATCTATATTTTGAAGACCATCTAGGATTGCACTTCAGGGACGTGGTTCAGCTATTACGAAGTGCATTTAGTATTTAGTATTTTTTAACTCTTTTTTTTCGCTATTGTTTCACTAGACTTAAATTTAAATAAATCCTCTTTTCGTAAATAAATTTGTGACATTTGACTAAATTCTATACATTATATACATAGAATTACATAAATTCTATACAAAGATAATTTTAACAGAATCCCCCTTTTACAAAGTAAACATTTTTGTAATAGTGTCCCTAACTTTTTGGCAGCGGATGTGTTAAGCAGTAAGTTAAACAGTCGCTTGAGTAGATGCGGAGCTTTTAGTCAAGTTTCATTCATTAAAAATAAATTTTTCATAATATGCTAAATATGCTAAATTTAAATAACACTTAAATTAAGTTAAAGTTCAGAACGTTGTGATATCATCGTACCAATGTGCTCTAAACATTTTTACCTTTATAAAATGCTGAAGCACATAAATATATTTTGCAATGCAAAACATCCGCGTTAATGATCACACTAACCTGTGGTGGATGTCCTTGCGGTGGTTGGTGTTCTTCATGCTCCATTTGATGAGGGTTTGGTCCCATAACTCTGCCTGGAGTCATTATTGTAACCGGGCCTTTTCTGGAAGCTGCCGTTCGAACAACATCTGAAAAAGCGTCTATTTCATAAGTAGTACATTTTTATAAGTTTATTTTAGGAATTTTCCAAGATACAAAACCAAAGTCACAAAATGCACCTCTAATTATTGGTAGCAGGTTCTTCAAAAATTGATTTTGTGGTTTTTTGTCTCGAGATTGTTAGACCACAGTGGAGTAAAAGTTATATAAAGTCAGTTAACTTTAACATGTTGCACATTGGAGCCAAAAAAATAAAAAACATCTCATTCTTACGACAAGGGCCGCGAAAAATGATGCTAAATTTGTGCAGGTCTAAACAGATTACTTAGATACGCCTCGAGCCATAGTATATAGTTTAGTACAACCTACTTTGGAAGAATTACTTACACGCGCACTTAGCATTTTGTAAAGAAATGAAAAACTTAATTCGAACTCACACTATGAAAGCGTTAGAAGCGAAGCACCAGACCACGGCCATTACATAAGCTGTGAATTGCAAGTAAAATGCTCTTTTTCGGTTTTAGTTTGATGCTGTGTTCTTCACTATAGTTGCATATTCATTTTGCCTGTTGGAACCGCCTAACCTTGTCTCCTTAGAATCAGCTTGAGCATTTATAAAGATGTCTAAAGTGACACAAGGACAGAATTCACTACAAATCGGTTTATCAATGTCGAAATTTAGACAGGGCTTATTTGATGTCATCATCATCGGCACTACAACCTTATTTAACAAATCTCTCCAGCGATCCTGCTTTCGAGCCGATGTTATCTAGTTTAGCACTCCCAGGCTTTGGGCATTCTGGTCTACGCCATCCCACCATCACAGACAAGGTCTGCCGCGCTGTCTCCTTCCATACATCCTGCCACAAAGGACTTTCCGGGCAGGTTCGTCTTCGCTCATTCGAGCTAGGTGTCCCGCCCACCGGAGTCTACCGAGCTTGATTTTTCTTATAACATTAGCTTCAATGTAGATTGGGTTCAACTCATGGTTGTAGCGTCTCCGGAATCGTCCTCCCTCACATACGGGGCGAACACTTCTCCTTAAGCCCTTCCTCTCGAACGCGGCTAAGAGTTCAGAGTGCCTTTTATTGAGCACCCTGGTCTCGGATCCATACATGTGCACCGGTAAGACCATGGTCTTGTACAGTAGGAGCTTGGATGTTCTGGTTAAATTTCGGGATTTAAAGAGCCTTGACAGACCATAGTATGCTTTGTTAGGTTTCAGCCGTTCGCGTATTTCTTCTTCCATATTGTTATCGGCTGATACTATTGGCCCAAGGTAGTTAAAGGATTGCACTACTTCAAATTTGTGCTCCACTACCTTGATAGTTTGACCAACCTTAGGTCTTCTCTTTGCAGAAGTTGCCACCATGTACTTAGTTTTCCCCTCATTAATGTGCAATCCCAGTTTTTGTGCCACCTGCTCGATCTGGGTGAAGGAGTCCTGTACAGCCGATTCGGTTCTACCGAAGATGTCGATGTCATCTGCGTAGACAAGTATCTGGCTGGACTTGGTGATAATGGGCCCTCTAGTTGTGATGGCAGAGTCGGGGATTGCTTTCTCGAACGCCAGGTTGAAGAGGAGGTAGGCCAGACCGTCCCCATGTCGGAGTCCATTAAATATGTTTATTGGTTTGGACGCCAATCCCACTATTTTTGCTTGACTAGTTACGTTGGTCATGGCCAACCTTCAAAGTTGTATCAATTTGCTTGGAATGCCGAACTATCTCACGCTATTATATAGTTCTACCCTGGCTATGCTGTCGTGGGCAGCCTTAAAGTCTATAAATAGATGATATAATGGGGTCTTAAATTCCTGACATTTTTCCATCGCCTGCCTAAGGGCGAATATCTGATCAATCGCTGATTTGACCCCTGGGATGAATCCACACTGATATTGACCAATAATGGCTTTAGCGTATGGGGCTATCCGATCTTGTAGGATAGTGCAGAGTATCTTATAGGCGGTACTCAGCAATGTTATACCCCTATAGTTGCTGCACAGTGTGATATCTCCCTTCTTATGTATGGAATAAATTATTCCACGACGCTAATCTTCCGGCATCTCCTCTTCCTCCCATACGTGCACCACGATCTCATGAAATGTTGGACGTATCGCTGCCCCCCCTTGTTTGATCAGCTCAGCTAGTATGCCATCAGTTCCAGGGGCTTTATTCGATTTAAGCTGTCTAATGGCTTTTAATGTTTCCTCAATGCTTGATGGCGGCAGTATTTGGTCTTGATCTTGCATCGGTGGAGCCTCCATTTCTTTTGTAAGTTGACCATTTAGCAATTCATTGAAGTGCGCTTCCCATCGCTCCAGAATGCCTTCAGGATCGGTGATCAGATTGCCCTCTTTATCCTTGCAGTAATTGCAGAGTGGTGTGTACCGCGTCATACTGCGGATTATTTGGTAGAACTTCCGCGCTTGGTGCGGACCGCGCTTTCTACTTTTTTCTATTTCCCAGGCACTTTTCTTTTGTCGGTGAAGCCTTTTTTCAGATCTTCTGAGCTCTTTGTATTTCTCCTCGCGCACCCGCGTCCTATGAGACTGACATTGCCCGGTATGCAGCATTCTTACGTTCAGTCGCTAGTTTCCACTCATGATCAAACCAGTCGCTCCGATCTCTACGACTACTGCCTAAAATGCAGTTGGTAGTACTACTATTACTATTTATTGGCCTGTAGGAACCCGAAAGTTCATGACCTCACCGACTCGACTACGCCATTGTTCCCTGTCCTGGGCGCTCTCCTTCCACGTAACGCTACCCAATCCGATCTCTTCGAGGTCCAAATTAACATTGTCCTCCCATCTCCGTCGCGGCCGCCCTATCGGTCTCTTTCCCGTTGGGTTACCATCAAGAATTTTATGCACGGCCTATCGTTGCCCATTCGCGCCACGTGTCCGGCCCATCTTAATCTTCTCGACTTGATTACTCTCACTATTGTAGGTTTGGGAGTTGGCAGTACTAATGACAATATTCTTAAGGCGTGCCCATTTCTCTTCTACGCCCGGCATTCTGGCCCCAGGACTTACTCTCCCTCCGTCGAGCTCTTCGAGGGCGAGTGTTAACCCATGGGCAAAGGTGTTACTGGTATTCTCATTGCGTGTGGCAGCCGTGTTGATCGAACCTCATCCGCAGATGCAATACGTCTCCGTAAGTCAATCCGCGCTCGGAAAACTGTACCAACAAGTTAGTGATCCGAATCGACGTTGGCACCTCAGTACGTTCGTACCGTCATCAAGCTCGAGTAGTGGCGGCGATCTATCAACACGTGGTCAATTTGATTGCGAGTGGCTCCATCAGGTGATACCCAGGTGGCTTTGTGGATATCTTTACGCGGAAACCTGATACTTGCAACGATCAACTTTTTCCATGCTGCCAGTTCGATGACTCGTAGTCCATTGTCATTAGTGTTCTCATGCAAACTATGGGAACCCGTGTAGTGCCTGAAAACCGGCCAAGAACCAAGAACGATTTTCACATCGTATCTTGGGCAGGTATTTAGGGACCGTTCGAAGTTCTCGTAGTATTCTTCTTTTTCGTCGTCAGGAGACTCCTCTGTAGGTCCGTGAACGTTTATGAGGCTTATGTTCTTAAACTTGTTTCGCACGCGAAGAGTGCATAGCTTTCGATAAGTCAGTGCTCTTTAAATGAATGTTTTTGAACAAATAGGATCACTATTCCATCAATTCGGGATGAAATCAGTGTAATAATGCTGTATAAGACGATATCGTAGTCCTTGGCGACTGTAAACACCCCCAATTCCAATGGACATTATGGGACGACCAATCCTTTTATATTTCAACTCCACTACTACCAAATAATGTCTATAGATCGCCTCATTGACTCAAGCCTCTGTCAAGTAAGTAATCTCACAAACCATATGGGTGGGCAACTTGATACTGTCTTTAGAACTGATCCTAATGATTCCCCAATTGCATTCAGCCGTCCCTTTATTATGATTGTCCAGTCAACTATTCTACTCCGTGACTACTTTTCCTATAACATCTGCAAAGCCAATTTCCGCCTTATATGGTGAATGGGTATCTTAGCAAAATCTCTATTTTGCTTGGTCACCATGTGATAGAAGACGCTGCCACCACTCTCTATAATTAAACTTTTAATCCCATTTCTCTATATATTCCTTATTCTCGACATAGAATATCGGTTTAGTCGTCCCTATGGTATAACCGCAATCTCCGTGCCCTTGGAAATACGAGGAATAAACTGTGGAACATTTTTCTTAGAACGTGTTCTGTCCATAACTACTCCAATTATCTGGGTTCCTTTTTTAAATTCACCGAACTTTACAGCTCCCCCTATACAATCACCTTATTAAAACGCAAACCAATTTAAATGAGGAACCCAAAACTTTTTTTCTGTTTATAAATTACAAACCCAAATCTGATGGAAATCCCACCTCTCTTTCCTATAACTCGATTACTTCAACCGATCCTCAAACTATCACCACTCTCTCTGTTTCATTCTTTAAACAATCACAAGATGGGTCTTTTGAGTCTGGCCACTATTATGTCAAAGACCAGCAGATCTCTCCTTTGGACCTTTCATTTTTCAACTTATTTAACAGTACCAAATTGGAAATAAATTAACCCTTCTTAAAACTGAGTTCAGCCCGGGCCCAGACGGTTTCCCTGCTGTCATAAAAAAAAATACTACCCCTCTCTCTCTCTCTCTCTCTCTCTCTCTCTCTCTCTCCCCCACTCTCAATGATCTATAATCTATGCGTTTCACAAGGTGAATTTTTGAACATTTAGAAATCCTTTTGTAACTTCTATACTTAAAAAGGGAGCTTAATGCAATGCTCTTAATTATCGTCTCATTGATAAACCATCCCACATTATAAAACCGTTCATTCTATTTCCACTGCAAGTCCCTCATCTCATTCAACCAATATGGCTTCCTTCTTGGTAGGTATATAAGCACATATCTAATAGAATTCTCATCTCACATTCTCCGTTCCTTAGAGAACGGCAACAAAGTGGCTGTTATCACAAACGACTTCAATAAGGCCATCGATGAAATTGGATTTCTTCCTACCTTAATAATCAACCTACTGAGTGAATTTTCGATCTACTACTCCTAATCCTTTTCTCCCCACCTCTAGGGTTCCCCATGGCCGTCACCTTGGTTCCCTCCTATTTATACTAGGAATAAAAAATGATACAAACACTAGTATCAAGCATTTCGCTATCTCACTTTACGCGGAGGACACTAACCCTTACAAAACTAGCGTATCTCCGCTCGATTCCTCACTTCTTTAACCACATGTCGCTAACTTTTCGGTTTGATGTCAAAGTAACTGTTTTAAACCAAACATCGTCAGACGCCACTCAATCACCATGCACCCCTACCACGCTGCGTCCTTATTTCCTACTCAATCAACCGATAACTTCTGTACAATCGATTCGCAAATTAGTCCTCTTATTTGACAAGAAGCTAAACTTCCTCTTACATATTGATTGCAGAATCTTGAACACAAATTCTGCTCTTAGTTTTGTGAAACGATGTTACTCGATATCTGGGCGTAACCTTTGTCCATGCTCTGCTAAAATGTGCTAGTCGGGTCTGATCCCCTTATCATATATATCCCACAATCGCAGGATCGAGAGCATTCAGCGTCGCTTCTTAGGTTGTGCCCTCCGAGGACTGAATTGCGAAAATCCTGTGATCGTCCCTCCGTATAAAAGCCATCTCAAACTGATTCACCTTAAAACACGTAGAAGAGCATAGAATTCATGCCGACGACCTCGATATCCACCGTCTTATATCTCACGTTCGATCAAATACCCTTACCTGTTTTCTTCTACCCCGTTTCATACCAACCCCGCTTGTGGAACCCTCGTCTCTTTCACTTGCCAGTTCATCGTACCTCATGGTTCTAAAGATCCCATAATGTAAGGTTACAAAAAAAAAAAAAAAAAAAAAAAAAAAAAAAAAATTGGGTGGCGAGAGGGCCGACTTTGGCAAGACAAGGACAGATGTGTCCTTCATCTTGTCTTTGGCTTCTGGTCATCTTGCGATAACCAGAATCACCCACATCCGTGAGGATGTTGGGCTCGGTCTCGAGATATCTGAAAAAGAAAAAAAGGGGGGGGGGGTATCTAAGGATATTGTGGACAGGGTTAGTTCGGATGTTCTCTAACTACTTGGATGGAGGGATGGTGGGAAAGAAATCGTACAAGACCGGTAGGTCTTGAGTGCGGTAGTAAACGCAGATCACGTCTTTGGCGAGCTAATGTAATGTTACAGAGTGGCTACTCTTACTTTACCTCCTTTGACTTTAACATCACCACTTCCGCCCTCAATCTCCTTCTCCTTACTAGTCCATGTGTTTTTATGTGTCCGTTGGGATCGCTACACCCCCACTTGCCTTTTCTCTTTCCCCTTCTCTCTTCTTCTCAGAAATATTTTTACCCTCTTGTTTTGTAGTTTTCTTCCTAGTTCTTCATTACTTCCCTCTTCCCGTTGCCTTCCGTCTTCCTTATTCCCACCCCTGTCCCTCTTCGTCATCCGTGTCTGCTTGTAAAGGGCAATAGCTATTGTAGAAAGAAGGCAGTACCATTTTTGTTTTTGTCATACATACGCACAAAAGACACTATGTGATATTGTAGTTCTCCAGACAGCCCTACCATCAATATTCTCCCACATACACTCCCATCATATCTAATCTTAATCAAACCCATATCCTCATATTCAAATCTATCTAAACAATTCCCTCGGGCAATCTCAAAAGCCCGGAAACCATGACAGCTGATCGATAGCAAACTAAAATACCATCAGCAAAACCGATATCAAAGTAGGGAACCATGAATCTAAACGATTCCCACGAACAACCATAGGAGCTGCTCAAATATGACTGACTTACATGTGTTTAAGAATTTTAGTATTTAAGAAAAGAACAAAATTGAGATAGCGATCTAAACATGTGACCCACATTCTTCAAGGGGACCGCGGTCGGTCTAAGCAACTGCACAGTATTTTGAAGTGGAGCAACAGTTGACCCCAAAGTCAAGCTTCTCTCCTATAACCAGCTAATCCGATCTGGAGTATCGTTCGCCTTTCCCATATGGTCTTGTATATCTTCGGCCCAAATGGAAGGACTTCGAGTTTTTGAAAGGAATCTCCTCAAGAGGTGCACCAACCACTCTAGAAGGCCTGACAGCCGCCATTTCCCCAACTCTCATTGGTGTTGTTGGGGCAAAAAGGTCCAAACGCGGCTAGTGGAGTCCATATGTTCCTAGATATCTGCAAAAGGACTCTTAGCTGGCGATGGAGGAGAAAGGGAGTTTTCTTAGGTGGTTGCCCACATTGAGCCGGAGAGGACCCGATGAATGAACATTATGTCTGCTACGACCCCGCGCTCATCAAGGGTTCTGAGGTTGATTAATTTGAGACGGATAATGTACGGGGGAAGGCTTATGTGGTCCGATGTTGCTGCGAATTTTGGGGCCGTAAAGGTCACACGTGGGAAATACACGACACATGCTGTGGATGTCCAAAAATTCACGACTCTCCAGACGCTTTTTGGCAGGTCGAGGGGATGTTGAAATGAGAATGTCAAGTTGCACCACAAAATTCCGTGCAGCTTCCAAGTAATGGACTCCTTGCAAGGGTTAAGTGAAGACAGGTTGTTGGGTAACGAAAAATTGCAAAGTCAATGGACCGGGCGACTGTTTGCAGTTTCCCCGATCAACCATAAATCTAGAAAACTTCTCCGTTGACTTTGAAAATAATAAGACAGGAAGGGTTGGACATAAGACAGCCGAACGGGGAATCGTACCAAGGAGACCTGGCAAGGTCCAGACCGCGGTCGTGATTCTCTCGGAGACCCTACCCACACAGGGACGAGCTGCGAGACAATGCTGGACCCTTTTATATCAACAAGTCCGCACCCCGAAGGCCCAAAAGGTGCCAAAGAAGGGAAAGCTTCCGTAGAACGCTCAACCAACCCTTCAGAGCTCGAATTCCTTCTGAGTAGACTCAGGCTTCTCTCCGAATAAATCTTCGCCTTTTATTAAGGACTTTCGTCGAGAGGAGCCATTAAATGAGTCTAAATGGAATTTTTAAGACCGGTCCCAAAACTATAGGCACCAAGCTGTAGGCCCATAAATACAGGTGCAAACTATAGGGGCAAACCGGGACGCTCACGAGGGATGATTGGGCGGTGGAGTTGCCCCCACCCGGGGAATATTCCGTTATTCCCCTGGGGTTGCGAGTTAACACGTCGACGGGACTCGCCTCTGATGACGAATGGAGTGATCTCATATCCGAAAACCAACCATCGGAAGAAACACATCCAACACATTCAACCTCTGTTCTCGGCTGGCAAGTCGTCAGATGAACTTACACATCTTGAAGGCGGTTACCTGACCGATCTCACCTATGTTACGCAACGTCAACTCTTATCCCACTTCTTCTGATTTCAACGTCACCTCTTCTGCTCTCAAACCCCGTCTCCTTACTTACACACGAGTGCATATATACACCTTTGCCCATATCCAGACGATGGTGTAAAATACCACAACGTCGCAGTGGGAGTTCCACAAGGATCAGTTCTGGGACCCCTCTTATGGAACATCATGTACGATCGCGTTTTGCGATTGGTGTTGCCACAACAGGTCCAGTTGATAGGTTTTGCGGACGACATTGCCTTTGTGACAGTGGCAAAACATATTCATGAGATAGAGGCAGCTACTAACGAGGCAGTGGTGAAAGTCAAAGAATGGCTGGTATCCGCTGGTCTCGAGCTAGCAGACCACAAAACAGAGGCGGTTTTAATAACTAGCCGAAAAAAGGTGGAATATATGAATATAAGGGTCGGAGATCGAATTATTAGATAGAAAGACACAATAAAATATCTAGGAGTTATGATCGACAACAGGCCATGGTGGATATCGCAAATATCTGCACCGTTTTGGACACAGCAGCTCACCGTTGTGCCCAGCGTGTCCAAACCAAGAGGAACATACGGAGCATGTGGTGTTCCACCGTAGACGCTTCAACGAAGGAAGACCCAATCTCCCAGGCCCGCAAGATCTCATAGAGCAGATGCTATGCTCCGAGGATAACTGGATGGAGATAAGCGCATATGTGACCAAAGTGCAACTCGAACTTAGAAGAATCGAAAAAGTAAGGCAAGCACAAATAGCCGACATGGAGAGAGCAGCTTAAAAAAGCATAAAGCTAACCAGCCCCGCGAAGTAATACCTAACGGTAGTCCCGCGGGGAGAGTGGTTGACGGGAGCGAGGGTGTGGTTTAGTACGCAGGCGTGCGACTTGGAACCGTCGTTCCAGGTACACGAATCGTGCATGCTAGTAGCACGGGCCGCTAGTATCTATGAAGATTCCACATCCGTTGACGTATCAAAAAAAAACCCTTTCCCATATAATACCCTAATACCTTAATACCTTAGTTTTTAAGTTAGTAGTTAAGTTTATATGAATAATAATAAAAGGTTTCTATTGGTGTCATTTTTGTTGCCTTTTTATCCCGAAAAAGTTTTAATTTGCATGAAAACTTACTTGGAATTAAAATCGGTGCACTATCCGCTGACTGTGAGTCACGCGACTTTGTCCGGATCGTAACAGCTTTCGGATTAAGCCCGGTTAGTTTCCCAATATCAATTAAAGCATGATCACCGGTTGGAGAATTGATGTCAGTTACTTTTTTACCGTCAGCATAAACGGCATATCCTGTAACTGGCCCTGAGGAAGAAGGTCTATTTACTGGCTGCCATGTAACAAGGATTGTCCCGTCTTGTGGACCAGCTTCCAGTTGTATATCCTTTAAAGGAATTAAATATTTTTACATGAAATTTTAAAGTAATTATTAATAATGCAATATTTTATTTTACCTGTGGAGGGTCTGGAAGTCCTTTGGCAAGCGTACGGAAATCAGCATATGCACCCGGAGCTTCTTCGTTTGGACGTCTAGAATGAGATGGTGCTTGCCCAGTAGCCCTTAAATGCTTCGCACGAACTGTTACTCGATATTGTGTGCTTGGTGATAATCCAGTAATTGTATGACGATATATTCCAGGCTTGACCACACGCACTTCAACATTATTAACACAAATTATGTGCTGATGATTTGAATTTGCTGGTAGCCAGGATATAAGAGCAGAGGAACATGTTGTATTGCTAGCCCGAACTCCTGATGGTCCTAAATGTGATGTATCGCGGCCAATAATCATCGTACAAGCTGCGTCTCTGGATGTTTTACGATTTTGTGCAACACTCCGTACACTTATTCTATGAGGCTAAAATTATTTAAGCACAGATATAAATTTTTATTTACACATAGAAACCATTATACAAGTTATGAAGTTTTGTAAAATAAAGTTTTAAATAGATGATTATGTGAATGTTAACTTTACGAAGCAAAATACGTCTCGTTCTATATATTTTACTAGCTCGCCCTCATTAAAAGGTTTTATAATATCCTTGAAAGTTTGGCGTTAAATACAACTGGAAACCGAGTCAAAGTTAATTAAATGTTGTATCAATGCCCATTGCCTTGAAACCTCTGAAGAATTTCACAGTGACTCAGCTGTTTGTACGAAACAGATGCTAGGCCCGGATTACAGAAACAGACGCGATTTACCTATTTGGTATTCGCGTAGGTTTCTCTATCAGGTTGGAAAAGTTATGACAGGTGGGGAACACTTTAGTTAGCCTCGCCTGCTCTGTTAGAATATAGTATTGCAGCCTTTTAACATATGTACATTGCAGCTACTTGATTTATGAGCCTGATTCTAGCAGAGAACGGACAAAATAAATTTAGAGGGATCGCGTCACATAAGGCTTGGAAAAATCTTTCGTCCAGCATTTTACAAATTCAGAGCAGAATTGGCCTTAGAAAATTTAGGTCCTTATCACATAATAATCGCTGGTTGCCAATCGAGTGAACGTGGGGTAGAGGTTGATCGAGTAAGAAGTAGGTGGGGACGGGGAAAGTGTGCGCTTCCGTGAAAACGTAATTGGTTGACATTTGTCAACACCTCAAGTTCCAAGCAATTCTTCTGGCATAAACCGAAAAGTTGCCGAGGTCTGCTTGGAGAAGGAAAGTATCCTGCCTACCATATTCTTGAAGAGAATGAACAAAGGTAACGTCAAACGATCGGGTCACGTAAGGGTTAGAAAATTCCTTAGACCAGTGTTTTAGAAACCCGTGAGTCAAATTGGTATTAAGGATAATGTTGTCAATTTCTGAGAGGAAGCCTAGCTGAAGAATCAAACGGAGAACAAGTGGTTTTGGAAAATTTAGTATCGTCGGTGTACAAAGGGATAATCATATTAATGTCGTTTTATGGTTAGTATAAATAGGACTCCTGAGATAACGAGAAAAGGATTTGAGACAAATGATCTGAAACCTACTGCGTAGAAGAAGAAATCCACTTTGTCAAATACGGGTTCGAAGCCCAGAGAAGATAATTTAAAATAAATAAGCTTGTGAGAAATGTTGTCGAAGGCTTTACTGATATCTGTTGTAATAAAGTCGACCTCGTTACGGTTCTGTAGGGCTGAGTGTGTGGGAAGTAAATTCGAAGTCGAGAGAGGACAATTTAAAAAGAGTTGGTTTATCCAAGAATTTAGCGAAACATGTACTGCAATCTGTTGTAATATCATCGACTTTGTTACCGTTCTGTAGGGCCAGGATTGTGTTGAAAGTGAATTCAACTAAGTTAATGCTGGTAGATCTACCAATAAGAAAGCCGTGTTGCCTGGGTGAAGTAAGAAATTTGCATCAGAAGCTTGACGCTTCGTACAGCATGCTTTCAAAAAATTTAGGAATGTAGGAAAGTTTGGTGATAGTAGTGTGGCGGTTCCCACAAATGCCACTACTCACCTTCCCAAATTACCTAAAAGCTTCTAGTCCTGAAGCTCCCATAACCCCATTGTTCTTTGCTAATGCAATAGCGAGTCTTATTACTACCACCGATCGCGATGGTAGGTTTTACTCCCGCTCCCCGTGGCACTTCGGGGACGCGTACCATCAAGGAGTCTCTCCCAGTTTATTTCATTATTATAGCGACGATCGACTGGAACGGCTCAGGAAAGTTGGCATTTCAGTGTTTAATTAAGTTGGTTACTTCAGACTTCATCGTGGAAGGAAAGTCTGCCACGTGTCTGTGTTCATCTTCTGTTAGATTGCTGACTGTCTCAGATGACCCTTTGTAATACAGTGCCCAGCGTATCAACAACCGACCTTCCTGGATAATACAGGGTCCTGTCTAGGTCGTAGACTCATCCCGAGGTCATGAGACTGGTGTTCAGACGTTGTCAGCCACTTGGAGAATACCACCACCACCACTGTTTTTGATTCCGTAAAGTAGTTACTTGCCGCACCGACATATTTTGAACTTACTGATGCCTTGAATGATGTTCAATGAGTGCACATCGTTTAGTGAAACACCCTACAGTAATTCATCACAGAATCACATAGTCTACCAGAGAGTTTTCTCATAAGCTGGGGCATCTAGGTCTCCCACAGTCATAATACACTGACGGTCTATACTGTCAATGTTCAGGGTTCATTTGCGACGACAGCGTTGGCTGGATCTCCTTCGGTTGCCTTCGTAAACTGAGTTTGGCCTCCTGACATACCGACTGCACGAATGATCATCAGATGTGCGGGTATGTCAATTTCGTCCTTGTCATTTTTCATCTTCGTTGTCTCCAGATTGATGTCGTGCCCCCAGAGAGCCCTGGTCCGGTGTCACTCAGGCATCAGATCGTTATCGACCTACGACACCGAACATCTCCTGCAATGTTGTGTGCGGAATCAGGGATGCTGTGACCGACGATAACGATCAAACCTCACTAGTACCGCTCGAAATCAACCTCGTTAAGCGCTCACTTTTTTTTTTTTTTTAATCGACTTCTCTCGGGAGAGGCGAACCTATAGCGCCGAGTGGGTGCCCCGAGATGCCATCAAATAACTCTTGTAGTTCTTTATGAACAGTTGCAGGTTGTAACCCTCCGGGAACACTCGCGTGCGAAGGGAGTTCCACAACTTCCCTGCTCTGTAAAGGAACGAGTTCTGCAGGGATGTTCGCGCCGTCGGGAGATGAACCACAAACGGGTGCGATCCGTCGGAGTGTCTTGTGGAGCATATAAGCCGAATTGCCTGGAACAATACCCAGAATCTCCGAAGAACAGCACCCGTGATAATATCTGTAAAACAGACAGAGATCGGCTACGCGCCTTCGATGTGATAGCGACTGTAGTCCCGACGTCAGCGCCGAGTCCCCGATCAGGCGGATCGCTAGTCTCTGTATGTTCTCAAGTAGGTCGAGGGTATGTTTAGGAGCCGAGCTCTAAACATAAGAGCAATATTCGAGCGCGCGTCTAATTTGGGATTTATATAGGAGAAGAAGTTGGGCCGGTATAAAATATTTCTTGGGTCTAAAAAGATAGCTCAGTTTTCCCGAGGCTGACCTGGCGATACTCGCCACGTGTTTATGCCATGATACATTCCCACAAACCGTGACGCCGAGCAATTTCAAACTTTCCCCAGCCTCGAGGGCCTGGCCATTCATCATCAGCTGTGGAACCGATGATCCACTTTTCTTTGTGAATGTTGTATATTGTGTCTTCGCTGCATTGAAGTCGACGAGATTAGCCCTACCCCGACGAGATTAGCCAATTTAAGGTTAATCTCTTTCGACTTTAATCTTGGCACGTCTACACTAAACTTCGTCCTTCAAATTCCTCTTAATTGCTTATAGTTTTCCTACCTATCCCATTCCTAACCACCTTCTTGCACCCTAGTTTTAAATCAGTTTTTCAGTCAATTTTAAGGTTGATTTATAGCTTGTTTATTAGCTTAATAAATGGTGATTCCGCCCTTATCAAAATAAATTATAATATACCAAACGACAAAGATACTAGGGCAACTCTACACGATAATATTTGTCATATGTAGTTAGCTGTCGGAAGCGTTCATATTTTCACTTCTTTTATAATTATTTTTATTTCAGCTTCTTACAAGGAAGGCCTGAGTTGATTTTTTTTCTCGATCGGATTCATTAGTCGAATGGAAGGACGGTCAAGGATTTTTCCCAATCATGCAGCCTAATGGGCTGGTATATATGCATAGGGGCTGAACCTACTATTTAGTAATTGTGCCGTACTGCCACAATAACAAGAATTGTCTCCTGAACCTACGTACGCACAACCAAATGACACAACCTCCTTACTAGCACAGATAGTTCTTGCAAAGTGTGTTGTATACCAACGGGAATTCTTTATCAGCCTCGTATGTGAGCGAGTCCACTGGAGAATTTAATAAATATCTCAATTATGGGTTGCTTCACCTCTATCGTAGAATACGGAGTATTTTTTTGCCCGGAGAAAATCCTTTTTTACAAAATAAAAATATTTAATCCATACATTTTTTTTTTAAATTACCCCTAACTTTCCAAACATGCAGGAACGCGACACAGAAATGAAAATTGAAGTGAAAAAAGAAAATAATTTACTTACTCTGGTGGAATCAACTCCCTCAATTAAAGCTCGCGTCCTTTCAGTTGCTTTTACAGTCACTTTTAAAACGCCATCAACATAAACATGATAACATTCTACATTCAAATAGTTAACTGGCTCCACAGGAGACCATCCAATAAGGACACTTTTATTCATTTGTCTCTCTAGAGTTAAATGTTTTGGTGCAGGAACTAAAAATAGATTTTAATCAAAGCAAATTCTAATTAGATTGTTGTCGTTTGCTATGCAAAACATTCTCAGTAATTCCTCATCTCAACAGAAGAAAAGTCTGGGAGAAACTTAAATGAATATTGTCATCTACAGACATCTAGATACCAATTAAATTTAATGTACTCATTATTTGTAAAACCAATGAACTAACCGTTGTCATCAATATCAGTTTCATTTTCCATTTCAGTTTGAGATTCGCTTAGTCGAGCCAAATCCTCGTGGGTATGCGTAAGCAGGGGATTATTGGGGGGCAACGAAGGCATGGATGTTGTATCACATTGCAATGAGGCATCTTCTGCATCTCTTAACGTTGATAACACTGCTTGATGAAATTCCAATAAATCATCACCTGAAATTTAAATCGTAATTTTTGCATTTATATAAATAACCTTTTCACACAATTGCCCCCAAAAAATTTGAATAATAAATAAAAAACTCAAAGGAAGAAATAAAAAATCAATTTATCCTGTGGCCATTTACCGACTAAACGTTGTACAAAGGATGCCGGGACTAACCCTCTTCGACCATCCAACAATTCGGCATCAAAGTATCCACCTTGGGGCTCTCCACCAGACCAAACGAGCAAGTAGTCTCCAGCACTAAGCGATAGTTCACCTTCGGCTTCCCTAAAGAAAGCAATTTCAATAAATATGTACAAAGTTTGATCGATAATAATAGTCGTTGCATATATATATACTACTCACTCAGGTGGATCGTAAGGGAATCTGGCAATAAATACACAACATCTTCCTTTGCCAGGTATATCTAACATATCTACTTGTGGCTCAGAAGTACCATTTAAAATATGTCCTCGGGCTTACGAAAGCGAATATCCAAGTAAATACTTAATAACACAAAAAGGAATCTCATGAAATTACCTTCCATATCTAATGCTGAACCAATTCCTAATCCTCGCTGGGTATGAATTAGATTGGGATTCAAATTATCTCCATACTCATCAATTCCCCATGTGCTCGGCGGTGGAATTGGGGAGCACGGTGAGCTACGATTGCCATAACGCATTAAGGAGAAATCAATATCCTCGAAGAGCTTTGGTTTCGAATTCCGAATTGTGCTTGTGTACGGTAGTGAAGTTGCTCCCGAATCAATGAATGATGGTGAGTATGTGCTCGGTAGACCAGAAACGACTCCACTTAGGCCATAAATCGATGAGCCAGTTGTGCCAGCTGTTGAATTTAATCCGTTGCCAAGAATGGCATTCGTATCCACAATGTTACCGATATTGGTATGTAAATACGAGGATGTTACTGAAAGGCCACCTAAACCTAAGTTGTAACTGCTTGATGGTGGGGCTGAATGTGAATTATGAAGTGATAACATGGGCATTGTTGTGCTCTGCAAATTGTATAGTTGTATAGTTCCACGCTTTTAAAAATATAAAAATAATATGTAATGAACTCTTTAGCAATACAATAATATACCGTTGGTACAAGGATATTACGATGATTGTAAGCAGCTATTGATTATTACCTGATTCATTGATGGCATATTTTTTAAGGTATAAACATTTGGCGATAATGAACTAACACCGGCGCTGCCTAGAACCTTTTCTATCCCAGATGTTCCTTGGTAAGTTGATGTGCTGAGTGGTTGAATGGGATTGCTGCTCAAGCTTGATGGTACATTTATAGAATTTGGCGCCAGAAGCCCACTGGTGCCACTTATTCCATTTGCAGCAATTGAATTTGTATTTGCGCTTAGGCTGTATCCTGTTAAACCCGATGCACCTGTCATAACTGGTGAACGAAATAAAACAAAAAAAACTTTATTAAAATTTTTTTGAAAAACTTGTTTATAAAATACTCTACTTAATCTAATTGCACAGAGCAAAACGACAATAGTGACAGCATAAGAGGTTTACTAATAGATGTTAATATTGGCTTTTGGGAAAAAGAATTCGTTGTTGTTCTGTTCAATGGATTTAAAAGTGAATTAAATTGAAAACGGTTAATCTCATTTGGTAACTCCTTTCTTCTTTTTAATTATTGAGATTGATGCGTTGTGGTAAAAATAATACAAAGCAAAAATGAGTGACATTAATATATTTTACAATTGCACTAGACAAATGTATGATGTTCATGATGATGGTATTCTTTTACAATCAACTGCCAGGAAATGATAGCCCCGCTTTCGTTGTGGATATTTGGGTATTAAAGATTCTCCTTCGAGCGAAAAAAAGTTAACGATAAGGTCCATGACGACCAACATATGAATAACCACGACATCTCTAAGGAACTGTTGACCAAACCCGAAAGTGTTTTACACCATTTGCAAAGTATTGAGAACAATCGAAGCTTCAATATTCAAATCTCTCATGAACAGTGTGCGAGATATTGAGCAGACTGAGACCGCTGCTGAAACGGAACGAATTCAAACTTTTTTTTTTTTTGTTTGTTTCGGTAGGAAGGTGGAAATCTTCAAAAAAAACATCTGGACCGATCCAGAGGCATGCCGGGTTTTTTACCGACTAAAACCACCTCCCGCCAGGCTCATATTCCCGTTGATCCCCGCGGAACTTTCTTTTAGATATTCCATCCCGGGGCGGGTCGGAGTTTACCTGTTACTGCGCTCGTCGCGTCGTAACTGCTGCATCATTAAACAGAGAATACCATTGGTTACGGACCATGCCTGTTGACCCAAGCATGTATTCTATTACTCACGGAGTAACTGTCCGTCTCATATGTCACTCTAAAATCGTTCTTGCGGTCTCGAATCTCACGCACTCTGTGAGTACGTGTTCCGCATTTTCTATTTTGCCTTCGCAATACAAGCAGTATGGATGATTCACATGTTTATACTTGTGTAAGTATTGTCGAAAGCATCCATGTCCTGATATTAGCTGAGTCAGGTGGTAATTCAGGTCACCATGTTTTCTTTTCACCCATGTTTCTATATCAGGTATCATGGTGCGGGTCCATTTTCTTTTGGTGGAAGAATGCTACCTTCGTTGCCATTCTCTTAGACTTGAGAGCTGTTATTGTGACCGCATTCTTAGACGATTCTCTTGGGAGACCTTATGCAATGCAGCGTTTTCGTTAGCTGCAATGTCGGGTGGCGTCCTCCCGGCCAGAATATTTATAGCATCTTCGGGATGCACAACATACTCTTAGTGATGCCAGCCTATGTGCGGAGTTTACTCATCTCAGGTACGACTTATACTGTGCAGCTCCTGCCCATATGTGAGCTGCATATATTATAATGGAAGTGTTGAAACTGGTTATGAGATTCCTTATGTGGGGCCGGGGTCCTCCAACATTGGGTAGCAGTCTCGCTAAAACTTTGCATACTCTTGCCGTTTTTTCACTCGTTTTCCTCAGTTGTTCCTTGAAGCTCAACCTGTTGTCGAGTATAACACCAAGATATTTAATATAGGGACTGGATCTGATTATTTGTCCTTCTATTTCCAAATCAAGGTGTTCAACTTTCTTGCGGCTGCTTATTAAAACTGTCTCCGTTTTATGTCCAGCTACTTTCAGTCCGGTTATATCTAGCCAGCATTTAATGCTCTGGATTGCTTGGGAGCAAATATTCTCCAGGTCATCTAGATGTTTAGCTACGGCCACTATTGCCAAATCATCTGCGTACCCAATGGTTCTAACCCTCTTCGGTACATTGACCCTGAGCACACCATCATACATTATATTCCATAACAGCGGACCTAATACAGATCCCTGAGGTACACCCGCTGTTATCTTATATTCCTGTGGTTCCTCATCTGTATCATACGGCAGTCTTCTATCCGAGAGATAGTTTCTAGTATACGCACCAAGTAGGGTGAGACTTGTAGATCGCGCAACACTTCCAGAATCCGATTCCAATTCACCGAGTTAAACGCATTTTTAACATCTAGCGTCACAATCGCGCAATATTTCTTTGTACCACTGTAGCGTCTCTAACAGATACACACATGGTACACAAGCAAATAGTGAAGAACGCCGAACGAAAATCGAATAAGAAAATACATCAGAGCCGTATACCAATGCCTTACACATCAAGCTACTGGCCGTGCTTAGAATTCGATTTTTAAAAGCAAGTATATTCCACTGATGTGAACTGTTATTATTTTATCGCTATGGTATACTGGTCTGGCGCAAGACAAATGACCTTGCCCGAAAAAAAAAACAAATCATTATGGAAAATTTAACAAGCCTCAGGACTGGCTAAATAAGGCCAAGACCGGATCCCGGTTGTAGTGCCGACGATGATGATGATGATACGGCTCTGGTGCATTATCTTATTCGATTTTCGTTCGGTGTTCTTCACTATTTGCTTGTGTATTGTGTGTGTATCTGTTAGACACGCTACACCACCTAGCCATCGTGCTCCAACTATTGCATTGCGAGCGATGTCGCACACCACAGATAGTGCCTTACCGGTTGATCTAACTCTCCGGAATCCATACTGCGATTCAGAGAGCCTCGATGTCCTCTCAGTGAATTGTTCCAGGCAAGTGGCAATTATTCGCTCAAGTAGTTTTCCCGTTGTGTACAACATGCACTGCGGGCGATAAGATGACGGCGCCTCCGGATTCTTCACCTTTTGGTATAAGCACAAGCCGCGGTTTGTGCCATCGTCTGGGAAATTGTCCTGTTTGAAGGCAGGTTGTGAAGAGACTGCTGAAGACTTCCGGCTTTTCTGTTAAAGCAGTCTTCACTACAGCGTTAGGGATACCATCCAGTCCCGGGGTCTTGTTTTTTTTTTTGACAACCCTTGCTGCCAAGAGCACCTCTTCGGTGGTCACGGGAGGTATCTCTCCTTCAATGATACTCCACTCCTCTTGCACTCTCAACACCTCATTACACTCCGCGAAGAGAACAGCAACGATTCTTGCCATGTCAGTTTTGCTTTTTCGCATTTGACTACTGATGTTCTGTGGTCTTCTCATGACTATCGTGTAGGCGCTTCTCCATGGGTTGTTATTTAATTCATCCCTTAGGGAGCAGAATGCGTCATATTTACTCCTGCGAATCACATTCCTCAACTCTTTCCGTTTGTTGACGAATTCCGCATGCAACTGTGGGTAGGTGTTACGGTTTCTTGCACTCTGTTGCAAGCGTCTTAACTTGTTGCACTCCGATCGCACATGGGCGATTTCTGAGTTCCACCAATAGACTAGTTTGTTAGCCCCTGCTGGTTGTCTTTGTCGTGGCATAGAAGCATCACACGCGGTAGTTAGCCACCTCATGACTTTTCCAGCCTCCCAGTTCGCATTGGCCTCTGCGTCAAACTGTGCGATTTGGTCTTTCAGTATATAATCGAGCAGTTCCGCATCGATGTCTCTAATCACATATCTGTCATGTAGTAATGCTTTATGGACCACATAGGCCTTTATATTTCGGAATTAATTTCTTAATGGTACTACTAGTAGAGTCAATATTTCTGATGACTACGTAATCTCCCTCTTCATACAGAGGCGCGATACGATGATACTCTTCAAACTTCCTCAGGTTATACTCCTAGGCTTTAGATATAGCTTTAGACGCCTTTTCCCTGTCTTCAGTCAGATTCCGATACAGGGGAGTCCAAAACTCGCCACTCCATACTTCTTGCCAACATGGAGCTGGCAAATGTGATGTCGATTTTGTACGGGCATCTCCCGTTTATGAAGGTGTCATCAATACGATCATTAAGTAACACCACATCTAGGACTCCGAAGGCTTCAAGTAATGCCTGGCCTCTGCTGTTGGTCCTTGTGCTGCCCAAGCGTTGAAATCTCCAGCAACTATAAGATGGCTTTTATCTCTAGCTTCTTGTGTTATTCCGTCCAAAAAGCGTTTGAAATATTCTATTTCCCACCTTGGCGGAGCGTAACAATTTTTTTAAGTGTATCGTATCACATCTGGCGCATGGCTAATAACCTTGCCCGTAAACATAAATTATTATGAAAAATTTAACAAGCCTAGAAACTTGCTAAATAAGGCCAAGTTCGGATACCGGTTGTAGTGCCGATGATGGTGATGACGATGATAATGATTATATCACATACTACAATTTTGAATAGAGTGTCTCATAAGTAATTTTCAATTTGTTTTGCTCTCTGGGAAAATGCGACGGTTGAGAGAGGCAGGCGATGTGTGTCGATAGTTAGCTATTTAACCACTGTGGAGCGTTTCACGGGGCGGAACATGCACGGTTTTTTTTTTAAATATATTTCTCTCGGGACAGGCGAACCTATAGCGCCGAGTGGGCGCTCCGAGATGACACCAAATAACAGTTGCAGGTTGTAACGCACCGGGAACACTCGCGCGGGAAAGGAGTTCCACAGCTTCTCCGCTCTGTAACGGAACGAGTTCTGAAGCAGGCATATTCGCGCCGTCGGGAGATCAACCGCAAATTGGTGTCATCTGTCGGATTCTCTTGTGGAGCGCATATAAACCGGATTACGCGGAACTATGTCACGAATTTCCGAAGAACAGTACCCGTAATAATATCTGTAAAACAGATAGCGACTGTAGTCTCGACGTGAGCGCCAAGTCCCCGATCAGGTGGAGCGCTCGTTTTTGGTCGTCTCTCAAATAGGTCGGGGGTATATTTAGGAGTAGAGCTCCAAACATGAGAGCAATATTCGAGCGCGGGTCTAATTTGAGATTTATATAGAAGAAGAAGTTGGGCCGGAGTCAAATATTTCTTGTCTCTAAAAAGATAATACCATTTCCGAGAGGCTTCTAGCGTTTTGGGATAATAGTGAAGAACATGTGATTCGAACTGACGCTATGACAGTTAGAATCACCAAAAATTGAACCAATGAGTAACACATCAGGCTACTGGCCGTGCTTAGAATTCGATTTTTAAATGCAAGTATATTCCACCGATGTGAATTGTTATTTTATCGCTATGGTATATGGCTCTGATGCATTATCTTATTCGATTTTCGTTCGATGTTCTTCACTATTTACTTGTGTATTGTGTGTGTATCTGTCAGGGACGCCACAGGCTGACTGACACTGCTCTTCAAGTGTTTATCCCACGGGACATTCCCACGCCTAATACAGATCCCTGCGGTACACCCGCTGTTATATTATATTCCTATGGTCGCTCATCTGTATCATACATCAGTCTTCTATCCGAGAGATAGTTCCTAGTATACGCACCAAGTAGGGTGAGACTTGTAGATCGCGCAACACTTCCAGAATCCGATTCCAATTCACCGAGTTAAACGCATTTTTAACATCTAGCGTCACAATCGCGCAATATTTCTTTGTACCACTGTAGCGTCTCTAACAGATACACACATGGTACACAAGCAAATAGTGAAGAACGCCGAACGAAAATCGAATAAGAAAATACATCAGAGCCTTATACCAATGCCTTACACATCAGGCTACTAGCCGTGCTTAGAATTCGATTTTTAAATGCAAGTATATTCCACCGATGTGAATTGTTATTTTATCGCTATGGTATATGGCTCTGATGCATTATCTTATTCGATTTTCGTTCGGTGTTCTTCACTATTTACTTGTGTATTGTGTGTGTATCTGTCAGGGACGCCACAGGCTGACTGACACTGCTCTTCAAGTGTTTATCCCACGGGACATTCCCACAGGCCGTGACTTCGAGCAATTTCATGCTTTCCCCTGATTCGAGGGCCTGTCCATTCATCATCAGTTGTGGAACGGATGATCAACTTTTTTTTGTGAATGTTCTACGAGGGTGGGCTGAAAAGTTTCCGTCAACGAGAAGATAGCACCACTCGTCAATAAAAGCTACTGAATGTAGTTGTGCATCTTTTGGCAGTTACTCGCCATACTTTCAGTCATTTTGGAACTGTAGTTTTTATTTGGCAGTCGTTTGAGCGAGTCGATGTGAGTGTTTTTGTGAAAATGGACAAAATTGAGTATCGAGCGGTCATTAAATTTTTTGAAAGGCAATACGCCTACGCGAATCAAAGATGAGTTGAATTCTGTGTATGCAGACTCTGCACCATCATTTACCACAGTGATATTTTGGGTAGCTGAATTTAAACGTGACCGTGAGAGCTTGGGATGCGATGAACGTTCAGGACGTCCAAAAACTGCAACAACTGACGATAACATCGCTAAAATTCACCAAATGGTGCTAGACAGCCGAATTAATGTAAGAGAGATAGCAGAGGCTATGAAAATGCCCAAAGAACGTCTTGGTCACATATTAAATCAAGATTTAGGCATGAGAAACAGTCCGCCCGTTGGGTGTCGCGCTTGCTCACGTTAGACCAAAAACGTGCTCGAATGAACGTTTCCAACGCTTTATTGGCGCAGTTTAGACGCAATAAATCTGCGTTTTGGCGCCGAATAATTACTGTCGACGAAACTTGGATACACCATTATACGCCCGAAATAAAAATACAGTCAAAACAATGCACTGCAAAGGGAGAATCGGCTCCCAAAAAAGCAAAAGCTGTTTTCTTCGGCTGGGAAAGTGATGGCGACTGTTTTTTGGAATAGTCATGGAGTTATCTTAATCGATTATCTTCAAAAAGTAAAAACCATTACAGGAGCATACTACGCATCATTACTTGACCAACTGAACGCAGAAATTGTGGAAAAGCGGCAACATTTGCAGAAAAAGAAAATTCTGTTTCACCAAGACAACCCCGTCTCACACCTCGGCGGTTGCCATGGCGAAAATCTACGAATTACGGTTTGAACTGCTTGACAATCCGCCTTACTCACCAGATCTAGCCCCAAGCGACTTCTTTTTGTCCCCTAATCGAAAATTGCGCTCGGAGGGCAGAGACTTTCGTGAACAGTTATTTTGCAAAAAAAAAAAAACGCCGAGTACTATTTAAATGGATTAGAAAGATGGGAGCATCGCTGGGAGAAGTGTGTAGAGTTACAGGGAGACTATGTAGAAAAATAAAAATAAATCTTAAGAAAAAATGTCTTGTATCTTTGTTAGGTCAGAAACTTTTCAGCCCACCCTCGTACACTGTGTCTTCGTTGCATTGAAGTCGACGAGATTGGCCTTTCCCGGCCGTAGGACCTTATCCAGATCCCGATTCACAGAGTCAATCTGTCTACATTTTGATGCACCAATCGGCCGATCAGTCGAAAAAGAGGAAACAAGCCTAGCATCCGCAAAACTGAACAGTTTGTTATCCGTTGTCTCCAACAAATCATGTATGTGAAGCAAAAACAGGATACAGATCCGAACACTCGCCGTCCACAACAACCCGGATCGATTGATTTTAGAAGAAGCTCTTCGTCCAAACGCAAAACTGCTGGGGAGGTCGGTATGAACGAAATTTGCTCAGCAATGCCCCGTGTCAGACGCTGTCAAAAGTCTTGGAGATATCCAATGCCACCGCTCCTGACTCACCATACTCCTCAATCGAAGATGTCCATTTATCGGTTATATGGGTCAAAAGGTCTCTCGTGGATCGCCTGCATATTGACGATCATTCAGAAGTATTAGGGTGCCCTGAGTTTTTGTTAGGTAGTTTTGGTAAAGAATATTGCAGAGTTCGCTGAATTGGAGAATTGAAGAGGTCGCAGGCGGAGCGATTACGG
This sequence comes from Microdon myrmicae, assembly GCA_963931805.1. Lineage (NCBI taxonomy): Eukaryota > Metazoa > Arthropoda > Insecta > Diptera > Syrphidae > Microdon > Microdon myrmicae. Next base: position 118,773,866 of record OZ007499.1, read on the forward strand.
AAGAAGGTAGCCCACAGCTTGTTCCGTTTATTACGTAACGTGCGAAGCTAGCGATTAAACCAAGGAGGTGAGGAGGTAGGATTTTTGTGCCTGGAATAGGGAACATAAAGGGAAATCGATTTAAAGATTTCGGTAGAAAGATAGGTGGTAGCATCTTCCATCGTCGAATGATCGAAGTTGAATGAAATTTGGTTGAAGTAGTCGTTAATGAGGTGATAGTTCGCTTTGTGGAAGGCATGTGAGTAAATGTCACGGGATGGGGTCGGCCGCGATGAAGAATTATGAAAAAAAAGATAGGGTAAGAGGGGGGTGGTGATTGTCAATGGTAGACAGAACAGGGGGAGAGAGGGCTACTGGGGAATTAGTAGGGTCCGTCGTGAATATAAGGTCTAGTTGTCTGCCTAGGTGGTTTAAGACGTTACTAGCTTGATATAGGCCTGAATCAGTTAGGTGGTCAATGAATAGGCAGTCCTTCGCCCTGGATGGGGTGGTGATGTAGAAGGAATGATCATCTGACAGAGTCCATTGTATGTGTGAGAGATTAAAGTCGCCAAAAACAACGACGTCATCTCGAAAGTCGCTTATCTCGATTATATGGTCGATAGCTTTAATTGCTAGTTCGTATGCTACAGAGGCCTGTGCTGGCAGAATGTAGAAGCAGGTAACATACATTGCTTTGCGATATAATTTTATTTTGACAGAGACATAATCGAACATGGGCGAGGAGGAGATAGCGACGAAGGTTGAGTCAAGGTTACTTTGAATGGCTATGAGCACCCCACGGCAGGGGGAGTCAATGGAGGGACTATTAGCAACGTTGTCGCGATATACAGTTAATGTGGGAGGAAATAACTCTAGATTGTTGATACTGTGTATTCGGTTGGTTTCAGTTAGGGCGTACATTTCCAAAAGGAGAGAGTGTGTCATCTGAAGAGGTGTCGACACTTAGTACGGAGACCTCTTACATTCTGGTAATAGAAGGTGAGAGGAAGATTATGAGGGGCTATGATGGGAGAAAGATACGGTGACAGTTCAAGATCGAAAAAATGTATTACGGTCAGCTCTATTGCGTTGAAGATTATAACTCAATGAGTGGACGTATTGGCCGAAGTTTATTTCTATCTTAGTAGATTCGTCAACAAACAGATTTGTTCCACCTGGTTTGTATATCGATCTTTACTTTTTCGAAAACAATACTGACCAAGCGTTACCGTTAATGACGAACTATACCACGACATGAAAAATAAGTTTTTGTGACGTAAACTAGATGGTCTGGATGATTTGATTTTAATAGGACGGTACGTACCACTTGCCAAATAGCGAACGACATGATGCCGGTTTTGTGGGAGAAGTTCTGTGGGCGCATTATCACATGAAAAATCAATCACAAATACATTTTCATATCATGCAATTTTAACTCGTCAGATTTCTTCTTTTGGGTTAATTTGAAGCCAAAGGCGTATGTGGGTAAGCCTAAGATCATCTAAGAGCTAATTTCGGCCGTTGTTGTATGTATCTACACCGGGGACATGCAATTATGCTTATCAATCGAAAGCTCTGCCTCGGGAGTCATGGTGGATATCTATCTGATATTTCGTTTCACATCAAATTGACATGGATCGATAAATCGAATAAAAAAATTATTGAAAAATCGAAAATTCAATGTTTTCTGGAATAGATCTTAAGCTAACACCCTTTATTACGTCGGTCATTGCTCAAAATTGCCTAAAAAAAGTTGTCCGGGCAAAAACCAACGCAAAACAAAGCAATGGTCTCACACAGGCCGACAAAACTTGGTTCCAACAACACAACATTAGGCAGACAAAACATTAAATTCACCGATCATATGCTGCTTTGACATCCAAGGATTGATTATTGTTCCTATACGTCAAAGCGATTTTCGACGCCAAAAAACAAAAAAGATTGAAGCGTTCAAAACGCATGTTTTCGAGGAACCACTTTCGGGGAAGTGTGAATGCTATAATAATTGATTTGAGTATATGCCATTATTTTTTTTTTTTTTAGCAATGTAAAAAAAAAACAAATAAACTTGCGGCATTTAAAGAATTACTAACGATCGGGTTTGTCGTTAGTTAAAAGAAAGGATACGATATGTTTGACTAAAAATAGGGACGTTCAGGATAACAATCGGATCTGTCACAAAATTTGGCTCCAACAAGACAATACGAGGATGGCCTTTTATATTTCGGGATTAGGGACCAAAAACAAATATTGATCATCGAAAATCACTTTATTGTTTTTCAAAATATTCTCCATGAAGATCTATACACTTTTGCATGCGTTTGAACCAATTGTCGAAGCACTTCTGCCACTCTGATTGAGGTGTCTCCAACACATGCATTCTGAATGCAGCAACCGCTTCTTCAGGTGTCGAAAAACGTTGACCTCTCAGTTTGTTTTTTACGTACGGGAATAAAAAGAAGTCATTCGGTGCCAAGTCAGGACTATACGGCGGATGACCCATCAAATCGATGTTTTGGGTGCTCAAAAATGCAGTCGTCGCAGCCGATGTGTGAGAGCTCGCATTGTCGTGGTGAAGAGTGATCCGTCTTCGGCGGTTGGTTTTCCTGATTTCTTGGAAGACAACTGGCAAACAAATGGCTGTGTACCACTCAGAATTGACTGTTCTGCGTTGTTCTAGTGGTTCGGTTGCGACATGTCCAGTTTTTCCGAAAAAACAGGCGACCATTTGCTTGGAAGTGCTTCGAGCGCGAACAACTTTTGTTGGATTTGGCTCATCTTGAAACACCCAGACAGTCGACTGCTGTTTACTTTCGGGCTCATACGCGTAAATCCACAATTCATCACCTGTCACGATGTCATAGACGTGTTTCGAAGCACCGCAACCGTATTTTTTGAGCATTTCTTTCGACCAATTGACACGAGCCTCTTTTTGGGCGATTGACAAATTGTGTGGGATCCAACGCGAACAAATTTTTTTGACAGTCAAATGTTTATGCAATATTGAATGTATGCTGGTCCCACTAACGCCTAAGGTTGTCTCAATCTCACGATAGGTCACATGATGATCTTCCAATATCAGTTCGCGCACAGCATCAATGGTTTTCGGAACAACAACTGATTTTGGACGACCTTCACGAAATTCATCTTGGAGTTAACTACGACCACGATTGAATTGACCATACCATCGATAAACACTGGTCCTTGATGGAGCTTCATCGCCAAAAATTGAATTAAGTTCATCCATGCACTGTTGCTGAGTTAATCCACGCCGAAAGTTGTAAAAAATAATCGCACGAAAATGTTGACGATTTAATTCCATTTTTGGGCCGAGATGAATCTTTTAAGTTACTATAAACAACACAAATAGCGTTCGTATGTCAAAACGTTCTGAATGCGTATAACCTCAAAAATGTCCAACTTTACGACAGAGCTGTCAATTGCCGGATTGCAACACTAGGGTTGCCAAATCCCGAAACATAAGAGGCAACCCTCGTATTAGGCAGGTAAAACATTAAATTCTTAAATTTACCGATCAATCGCCGTGTTATATAATTAAGTTCAATTAAGGTCGGCTACGTGACTTCGATGTGGTAGCGAGTGTAGTCCCGACGTTAGCGCCGTGTCCCTGATCAGGCGGATCGCTAGTCTCTGTATACTCTCAAGTAAGTTCAAGGTATGCTTACGAGCAGACCTCCAAGCACGGGTCCCATATTCGGGCGCCGGTATAATTTAGGAATTATACAGAAGAAAAAGTTGGGGCGGAGTAAAATATTTCATCATCATCATCATCATCGGCACTACAACCGGGAACCGGTCTTGGCCCTATTTAGCAAGTCCTGAGGCTTGTTAAATTTTCCATAATGATTTATTTTTTCTGGGCAAGGTCATTAGTCTTGCGCCAGGGGCTCCCCGACGGGGAATCGAACCCCGGTCTCCCGGGTGACAGGCGGGTATACTAACCACTATACTATCGAGGAGCCCACCATATTATCTAAAGTAGTAAAATATTTAACGGCTCTAAAAAGATAACTCAGTTTTCCTAAGGCGAACCTGGCGATGTCGCCATGTGTTTATGCATGATACATTCCCACAGACGGTGAGCAATTTGAGGCTTTCCCCAGATTCGAGGGCCTGGCCATTCATCAACAGCCGTGGTATCGATGATTTACTTTTCTTTGTGAATGTTGTGTACTATGTCATCGTTGCATTGAAGTCGGCGGTATTGTCGTTTCCCCACTGTAGTACCTTATCTAGATCCCGATTCAGAGAGTCGATCTAGCTACATCTCAGCTGATGCGGCTTTGAAGCACTAATCGGTGGATCACTCGAAAAAGAGGAAACAACTGTACTATCATCCGAAATACTGAACACATTGTTACGTTGTTATCCGTTGACTACAAATAATTTATGTGAAGCAAAAACAAGGTTGGAGCCAAAATAGAACCTTCAGACAGCCCGGAATTAACAGGACGCAGTACCTAACACTCGTCATCTACAATAGCCCGAATGGATCGATTTTCGAGGAAGCTCTTCACCCAGTCGCTGACGATAGTTCTGGAGTACAGTTCTTAAAGACTACTGCTGATTTTCCGCCCGGGTCGGCTGCCTTGTTATAGTCCAGTCCAGTTCGAATGCGTTGAATAGTACGGGGGCGAAACTTCGCATTCCGCATTGAAGACCGTACCGATGTGATCACAGGTGATTCCAAAAGACAGGCATCGAGATTTGATTTCGCGGAAAATAAATTCACATACACATTAGCTTTATTCTTTGAATTTGTGACTTACGTCCCGCTGTCTGATCCTAACCGAAGAACAGAGGACGAAACGAAGTTATTGAGGACAGGACCATTGACCAAAAACGACACGAACTTAAGGAGTTTATTGGTCATTTTGTCATTGTTAGCCTTCTTCGTGGTATCAATTGTCTGGTTGCACATGTTTCTGATTCTAACAAAATTGGTTTTGTTAACATCGGTGGGATTGGAGCGCCATTGTTTAAACGCTCAATTTTTTACCACTGTAATCTGCTCGCATTTTTTATCAAACCAAGGTTTATCAGATGAACTTCGTTTCATGGAATGCGAAATGTAAACCTCCATCCCGAAAAGATTAATTTTCGTGACAGACTCCACACATGCGTTAACGTCGGAGTCTTTAAAGCACACCTCCGACCACGGAGAGGATGCGAAGAAATCTTGCAATCGTCCCAGTTGGCCCCCCCACACTTCCATATATGGCGAAGCTTCTTAAATGGGTTATACGTTTGCAATGCACCAATACCTAGCAGTGATATGAGTTTCCTAGTGGCTCAGCACTTCCACGGTATAAACGCTCGGTTTGGATGTCAAAAATAGATCCAAGGTGTTGCATAATCACCTCGGGTATCAGACACTTGTGTAGGTTCCTCCATGAGTTGAGTCAAATTGCAGCTAATAGCGAACATCTACCCTAGCCTCCCACTCTCGTCGGCTCTGTTAAAATGTAGCAACCAGCCGGAGTTGTGTACATTAAAATCGCTAAGGACGACAATTTCAGAAGCCAGGTGGTTGATCTCTATCTAGCCGACGGTACGTGAAAAATGTTCCAAAAGTGTTGTGGCGAGGAAGTATGGTGCGCCGGCGGTCGACGCTGATTCACTTCCTCCTCCATCATAAATGTTCCACCGAATACAAAATGACGATCACCAGGGAAAAGGAGATAAAACACACGGGAAGTTGCGGCACAGAAAATGAAACACTGATTTAGATTATTATTCTTGGTTTTATTATAGGTAGACAGTAGTCGCGGTGAGTTTCTCGATTATATAGAGTTTAAAATTTTAGATACTGGTCACAGGTAAGACACAAAAACGGTTCCTTTATCCTGTAGTGTATTCAACTGCTTACACCTAAGACAGTTTACAAAACCGTATCGTCGCGGGCGTAAAAGATTGCACTTCAGAGTGATCAAGGAAACTGTCACATTCAACACATTCTAACTCCACGCACTGTTCCTAATTTTAATTTTATGGTAATTGCGGAAGGCTAAAACTTGATTCGCGACTAGCACTCAGAGAATGACAAACTCCCGACTATGAGGTGTACAGAACGCGTGTCCGCAGCGCTACGGACAGCGGGAAACAGCGCTATTAAGTCGCTGTCAAAAGAATTTTTGGATGCATCTCCTTTACTTGTAGTGATAACCGGATCTCATTAGAGGAGATCGTCATGGCACACATGTATGGGTGTACGCCGGTTCTTTTCTAGGATCAAAACCATTAGACGAACGTGGAACACAAAGAAGAGGCATAATGGGCATCCAAGAGATGTGTGTAAACGAATCGATTCTCGTCGGATGCTAATGGGTTCGCTTATGCATCGTTCGGTAATGAGGGTCGGCTAAATAAATAGCAGCCACTCATTAAATGAAAAAACAATGTTTTTCGGATACCACAAACGATATGAATTGTTTATGGTATCGCAGGGAACCTATGTAGGACAGCGTTCTTTTGTTTGCTCATTGCGTGCTAGGGAAAATAGTTTCAGAGTCTATTGCACTAATTATATGCAGCTGCTTGGGTTGTTTATTGATGAGAAAAAAGGTCGCGAGCCAATGTGTATGAAAAGGGATTTGTTGTAAACATGACGCGGCTGGGAAAATAGACGGCGCAATATTTATGGTCCCTGTCATGACGGTTACATTGAATGCAAACCGAATCATTTTGTTTACAGGAATTTGTCTGGTACCGAAGGTGCCGAATTGGTTTAGAATTCCAGATAAGCAAAGAAAGAAATCTTACGGAAAATTGTATGCGAAGAGATGCATGAAAAGGTAAGTTTTCTTTACAGGGATTTTAAGATTATAGATTTGATCTATATAATGCGTGAAGGATTTACAGGTACTAATGATGTTGCATTAGCGAACTTACAGAAGTTGGGTAGTAGTTATTGGGGGGTTTTTCAGGTAAGTGGACCGTGGGGTTTGGCGAAACCGCCACACTGTCACCGGTCGATCGTCAGTCGGGAAGCGGTAAAGAAAACAAAGAAATTTAATAGAATTTCTCAGCACGGCCCTCAACCCCATGATGTCCAAGTTATTGGGTTCCAACGCCTCCATACTCTCGCAAGTCAGATCGGAGAGCGTGAAAACGCAGACTCCACCCTTAAAATAGAATCTCGAATGCAAGTCGGATCCTGAGCAACGAAGACATATCGAATCAGTTGACGAATCGACATTGGTCTTAGTTAGGGCAAGGTTTCGCTGTTTGCAAATATTGATCGACGGCGTTTACATTCGTATTGATGAAACCGATGCGCCCGATGTTACAAAATGTGGACAGAGCCTCGAGAAAGAGCCCGATTTAAATTTCCTAAAGTTCCGTTGTTTATCAAAATATTTGCACGATGTTTCCCCCTGACATAGTCCCCAGGGGAGATCCGAATTGGGAACTAGTTTACGTTGGAATTCTTTATTTCAGAAGACGCCATCATTACTCATCTTCGAGTCAGTCCGGGTCATCAGCCATACATCCGAAACATAGTCGAAAATGTATCCCGACGATATCGCGGAATGTACAATGAAAAATTATAGACTCAAGCGTAAATTTTCCGTTTTCTTGGAATGAGAAATACGCTTTTATGACTAGTATTGTGACAAAATATTGTCAACCGATACCAATTCAAGGAAAACCCTTTAATGGCTTAATTGCCTTTTTACCAGGAATGGTAATTAATTTTCTGAAAAAACAAAAATTTCGCCAGTGAAAAAAAATAAACTCAGGACATTTTTATTTAAATTTTTTGTATAATAATTTATTTAATATCGAATGCTTTATCCTTTATTTCTTATAATAGCTAGCAATCTACGTGGTAGACTGGAAATAAAATTGTTTAAAGTGGTGTTCGGTTTTCACAGCACTGTACAGTGTGACTCTCACCATGGGACCGACTTACCACCTAAACCAGAGCAAGTTGTGTTTTGTGGCACAAAGAATAACATGGTTAGGACACAAGGTAAGAATGTTATTTATACTTCAGCGAAATGATACATACTGAATTTAAAAGGGATACGATGACGATGTAACATCAAAATAGTTACAAGACGGTCCGATACGATTTATTGCTACTTACGCCGTCTTTTGTAGAACCATCAAAACTTGTTTGTACATCCAATGTTTAAATACTGTATTTAAAGTATTTACTTATTATGTTAATAGTTATTGATTACACTTTTTTTAAGTGTATGTAATACTTCGAAAGATAGAGAGAAGGAAAGAGAGAGAGAGAGGGGGAGAGAGAGCGAGAGAGAGAAGGAGGGAGAGAGAGTGAGATAGAACAGAGTATGAGATAGAAGAGAGTGTGAGATAGAAGAGAGTGTGAGATAGAAGAGCGTGTGAGATAGAAGAGAGTGTGAGATAGAAGAGAGTGTTAGATCGAAGAGAGTGTTAGATAGAAGAAGGAGAGAGATAGAAAAGAGAAAGTCGTCTTTATGTACACTCTCAATTCTGACTGACTTCTGTGTTTTTTTAGTGAGAACTATTTACTTTATTCTTGCTATAAAATATCTTGCAAAAATACAATTTAAAGAAAAATTTTTTTTTTGGTTATTATTCTGGCCTGCATCACTTATGGTCACCAAAAACAAAAGCCTCAATATGATACAAAATAATGCATACAGAAAAAAAAATCACAATAAACAAGACAAATATCTATGGTACTTCTTAAATTACACATACCAGGTTTAGATAATGGTTTGTAATCGCCACCTCCTAAGGACATCATTGAGCTGGGTGGTAAAGTTGCCGTGGATGCTTTTGGTTCTTCAAGCTCTGCTAGGACTCGATTATCCTATAAAATAAATCCAGTATTTAAATAAAACATACGCTAATTAAATATGGTTAGTTTTTAAGTTGCGTTTTTTTATTATTAGTTTTATTCCCCTGCTGTAATAAAATAGAGTGAACAAAAGTTTATAAACTAGAAGAAGAAGAAGACATAAAATGTCTGTTCTGCGATAATGTAGAAATATTTGTGGGCTTTTGAACAGAACAAATATGAATCGATCCGTCGTTACTAATTGAAATAAAAATTGAACAAAGCGCACCCGATTTAACAAAATCAATCCCAATACCAGCAACTGGGGACACCGACGGGACAAAGGAAAATTAGCAGTTGGGTAAACCGTGTGTGCATGTGCGTGCAGACTATCAGCGGGTATTTCTTACCATTGTGTAATTGGAACTGGTAATCCGTATCGGCCATTGTAAAATTCGTAAATTTAGGGCAAATATTTTATTCAGTAGAAAGTGAGTACGAAGCAAACCATCTTACCACATATGAAAATGTGTGCACTGTTGAGAAATTTCCGTAAAAAACCATACACAGTTGAGTAAAAAATAATAAACAGATGGAGACTTGAATATTTGAAATTTTTTTTTCTGCTCGCTTTCACCCCAGCAATATACAGGGTGGGCCAGAACTATGTATCCGGTTTACTTCGTATATTTTGAATAAATATACTGGCGGGTGAGAGGAGTGGCGATGTCGTTAGATGCGGCAGTGCTTAGAATTTTTAGCGCCTATGAAGCGGTTCATACGAGTGCAGCTTGGTTAAGAATAAGTTCTTAGTCGGCAAAAACCCCAGAGGTTTAGCTTATCAGTAAATCAGTAAAAAAAAAAATTCACAACAATTGACTTACTAGAGAAGCATTAGAGATTAAGAGGATCACTTTACAAAAAATTTTACATCGAGATTTGGATCCCTAAGTATATTAATTTCAACTCAGAGAACAATTGAAGCCGAACGAATTGTTGAATGAGATGTTCCCTGGGAGACTTTTGGCGGGTTTTCTCCTAAAGTCACTGCTGAATGATGTTGGAGTGTTCCGCCTAACACTGCTTACCGTAGAGGAAAAATACACCAGCGGAGCGAACACAACAAAACACGGAAAAATTGTTTCTGTGGATTTTTCTTTATTGATTTCCTTTAATTTTTTTCTTGAACAGCACTTAGAACTAATTTACAAGAATTGTACTGGCGAAGAACACTCACACACTGATTTTATATGTTCTGATAAATTATCACCGTTTCTAGGTGAACTAAGTTCGCGATTCTTCGATTTGGAATTGATGCGATGTGTCACTACCGTTTCTTTCGCACCTCAAGAATAAGAAATCGAATCAATTCGGTATCCGGCACGCGTGCGCTTTCGTCCGACACGAAAAGTATTGTAAATTTCTCGTTATTAATATTGTGTCGTATTCGCGATAGTTCATCTTATAGTTGCCCGGCGCAGACCGACTTCCTTATTGGGTTTGTGGGGTTTCTCTATACCACATGGAGAACCAACCCACAATGCCAACCAATCTTGACCGCTAACAGTGTGTCACCCTACCCGAACCTGTAAACATGCAAAAATAAATCACAATCTGCCAGCGCACCCACCCCGAACTTGCACGAATCCATCTCCAAATATGCAATGAAAGCCATTTCCCAAAACTCCCAACAGAATACAATTCAATAGAATATATTCTAAATCATCTCCCTCAATTACATCAGCCCACATATAATTTTTCCCAAAATTGCTTCGGTCAAGTCTCTACTTAATTCATATTCCCTCTTTGCGACCAAGCAATCTTAATTTTCCCCGAAATTCATATGCTGTAACAAAACGTATATCCAAATCCACAACGGAACATTAACCATCACCACCAACTATACCAAGCCGCATACATTTTCCCGAAATTACTTCGGTTAATATCTTATCCAAACGATATTCCTTGCTTGCACCCAAGCAATTCCAATTTCCCCCGAAAACCACTTCGGTTCATTTCCTCCTTAAATCATACTTCTCGTCTGCGACCAAGCGACAGCTAATTTTCCACGAAACAATCACTACGATCAAGACCCTTGTTCATACTTGGCTATGCCAATTTCCCGGTATACACAACCAACGAATCCAACGTTAAGCTTATACGTCGAGGATTCGCTGGAACTAAATTCTTATGCAGGCATAGCAACACTTCTCGAAATTCTTAGTAAGTGGCAGTGAGTTTATTCTAGCTATGCCTCCACTGCCACGACGCGATGAACTTTTCCTTTCATAAGTCAGTCGAGATTCAACCGCCACCGAGGCCGGACATATCAAGTTGCTCTTGCAATCACCCCCAAGTCTTTACCCAACCACCATCGCGGCAGGTCGCGCCACGCCGGGTCATTGTGCAACTCCTACGATGATCGGTCGCGTAGTGTTAGAGTCGAGAGCGTAGCTTCCCGGGGTGTCTTTTGTCGAGTTTTAATTAATACGGCCGCCTGTTAATGTCGTGGTTGATGGACGATTTCGCGATTTAACAGCTAAAGTTAAGTGCGCAGTACACCTAAGCTAACCAATAAATGTAAACGCGGTTTTTAGAGCCCCCTTGTAAGCAACCCCAGTTGCAACAAATATAACCCGAATCGCGGATGCATTCCCGCCGAATAGTTTCGTGCCAAAAACGTTGTGTAAAATATAATAACAAAAGATAACTGAAAAGAACACAGACGATACTTTTTGCAATTAAATAAAGATAACATTGCGCCACAGAATTTCCCACAGTGCCTTTTATTTACCCTTACCTTGGTGCTTGAATTTCGGATGACAGTTTGCGGTGAACTCTTTAGTGGGGTGGTAGTGAACTAGCGCCATACGCTGGCACATATACCTATTCACTTCCACAGGTTCTCTGTCACTTTCTGTAAAAACAATTTCCACCATGATCATCATTCTCCTTTCTATCTGTAAGAAAAAAATTCCATTTCGATTTCTTATCGGAATCTTGTTTCTTTGTTCGAAGGATCGAGCGTACTTATTTCTCGATCCTTTCATGGGATTTGTTTGCGTCACCCATCTGGCTTAAGACAACAAGAGTTTTCGTGCATTCATATGGGTAACAAAGGAACCGTGGGATTTGAATGTCGGGTCCTAGATCGCAATTCCAAATCATAGACATCTGCCGTGAGATTTGTGTTAAGATGTTTATGATTGCACGGACTGTGTGTCGGCGGCGAATCGCTATGCCTTTGTTTGCACAAGTGCTCTTCTTGGTTTTGGAATTTAGAGTGTTAATTGCTATTAGCTATATGAGGAGATATGCATTATTCTGTTTGCTTTTAGAAAAATGCGTTTAATTGGATGGATTGAGTAAATGGGGGAATTGCCTTGAATTGAATTGAATGGATGCATTGAATTCAATATTAGGAAATTTTGAACGTTTAGTTCGATTGGTTTTGACCATTGAATTCAATGTTGGGTGTATGGAATGTTACCTTTTGTTTCAGACGGAAAAAAGGACTTTTGAGGACACGTGTCTGTTGGCATGTGTAATTTGGATATAGGTGAGTATGTTCCTTGGTGGAACCGACTCACATCGTGAAAAGAAGACATTGAATGAAATTACTCCGACTAATTGCTCTCTTCAGAGATACTTAAAGTCCGTCTCTAAAGATATTTTGATAACAATATACCAGGTGTAACAAAGTAAATTAGGAAAGTAACACAAAAGCAACTTGTCTACATCATCATCATCATCGGCACTACAACCGGGATCCGGTCTTGGCGTCATTTAACAAATCTTCCCATCGGTCCCGATTTCGAGCCGATGTCATCCAGTTTGTAACTCCCAGGCTTTGGACGTCCCGGTCCACGCCATCCCCCCATCGCAGATAAGGTCTGCCGCGCAGTCTCCTCCATAAATCCTGCCACAAAGGACTTTCCGGGCAGGTTCCTCTTCGCTCATTCGAGCTAGGTGTCCCGCCCACGTTAGCTTCAAGGTAGATTGCGTACAACTCATGGTTGTAGCGTCTCCGGAATCGTCCTCCCTCACATACGGGGCCAACAACTCTCCTTAAGACCTTCCCCTCGAACGCGGCTAAGAGTTCAGAGTGCCTTTAATTGAGCACCCAGGTTTCGGATCCATATATGAGTACTGGTAAGACCATGGTCTGGTACAGTAGCAGCTTGGATGTTCTGGATAAATTTCGGGATTTAAAGAGCCTTGATAGACCATAGTAGGGTTTGTTGGATTTGATCAGCAGTTCGTGTATTTCTTCTTCCATATTGTTATTGGCTGATATTATTGACCCAAGGTAGTTAAAGGATGCCACTACTTCGAATTCGTGCTCCACTACCCTGATAGTTTGACCAACATTAGGTCTTCTCTTCTCTTCGCCGAAGTTGCTACCATGTACGTGCAGTCCCAGTTTTTGTGCCGCCTGGACGATCTGGGTGAAGGAGTCCTGTACAGCCGATTCGATTCTACCGATCATGTCGATGTCGTCTGCGTAGGCAAGCATCTGGCTGGACTTGGTGACAATACTCCCTCTTGTTGTAATGCCACAATCGCGGATTGCTTTCTCCAACGCCAGCTTGAAGAGGAGGCAGGCCAGACCATCCTCTTGTCGGAGTTTATTAAAGATGTTTATTGGTTTGGACAGCAATCCCACTATTTTTACTTGACTAGTTACGTTGGTCATGGTCAACCTACAAAGTCGTATCAATTTGTTTGGAATGCCGAACTCTCTCATGGCATTATATAGTTCTACCCTGACTATGCTGTCGTAGGCGGCCTTAAAGTAATATATATAAATAGATGATATAATGGAATCTTAAATTCCTGACATTTTTCCATCGCCTGCCTAAGGGTGAATATCTGATCAATCGCTGATTTGCCTGGTTTAAACTCACACTAATATTGACCAATGATGGCCTTAGCGTATGGGGCTATCCGATCTTGTAGGATAGTGGAGAGCACCTTATAGGCGGTACTCAGCAATGTTATACCCGTATAGTTGCTACACACTGTGATATCTCCCTTCTTATGTATGGGACAAATTAAAGCACGACGCCAATCTTCCGGCATCTCCTCTTGCCCCCATACGTGCACCACGATCTCATGAATTGCGTGATGTAACGCTGCCCCTCCTTGTTTGATCAGCTCAGCGGATATGCCATCAGCTCCAGGGGCTTTATTTGATTTGACCTGTCTAATGATCTTTAATGTTTGCTCAATGCTTGTTGGGGGCAGCATTTGGTCTTGGTCTTGCATTGGTGGAGCCTCCAATTCTTCTGTGAGCTAACCATTTAGCAATTCATTAAAGAGCACTTCCCATCGCTCCAGGCACTTTCCTTTTGTCTGTGAAGTCTTTTTTCAGATCATCTGAGCTCTTTGTATTTCTCCTCGCGTACCCCCATCCTATGAAACTGTTGCATTGTCCGGTATGCAGCATTCTTACGTTCAGTCGCTAGTTTGCACTCATCATCAAACCAGTCGTTCCGATCTCTACGATTACTGCCTAAGATGGAGTTGGCAGTACTAATGGTAGTATTCTTAAGGCGTGTCCATTTCTCTTCTACGCACGGTTTTCTGGCCCCAGGACTTACTCTCCCTCCATCGAGTTCTTCGAGAGCGAGTCTTAGCGCATGACCAATCCTGTTACTGGTATTCTAATTGCGTAAGGCAGCCGTGTTGATTCGAACCTGATCCCCGGATGCAATACGTCTCCGTAAGGTAGCCCGCGCTCGGCAAACTGTACCAACAAGATAGCGATCCCAGTCGACGTTGGCACCTCGGTACGTTCGTATCGTCATCAGGCTAGGGGAGTGGCGGCGATCTATCAACACGTGGTCATTTTGGTTGCGAGTGGCTCCATCAGGTAATACGAATGTCTCCATTAGGTGATACCCAGGTGGATATCTTTACGTGATGACTCGTAGTACATTGTCATTAGTGTTCTCACGGGAACCCGCGTGTGTCTGAAAACCGGCTCCCGGCCTATTTTCGCATTCAAATCTCCAAGAACGATTTTCACATCGTATCTTGGGCAGGCATTGAGGGGCCGTTCGACGTTCTCGTAGTATTCTTCTTTTTCGTCGTCAGGGGACTCCTCTGTAGGTCTGTGAAGGTTTATGAGGCTTATGTTCTTAAACTTGCCTCGCACGCGGAGAGTGCGTAGCCTTTCGTTTATTGCATTAAACCCTATACTGGTAGGCTTCAGTTTTTCGCTGACTAGAAATCCCACCCCGAGCACATGATGTTTTGCATGACAGCTGTAATAAATGTCATACTCGTTTCTTTGAATAACACCAGTCCCCGGCCATCTTATTTCTTATAATGCTGTTATGTCAGCCTATTCGGACAAGGCATTGGCTAGCTGCTGTGCAGCTCGCGCTCTGTATAGTGAGCGGACGTTCCATGAGAAAATTCTTAAATCGTTTAGCCATTTTCGTTTCCGTGGTCGTGTATCCGGTCCATATCCGAGGCATGTTAAAATTACCGTAATAATTCGTTTTTACGGGCATGGTTATTAGCCTTGCGCCAACCTTTCTTAGGATCAACTTGTCTACACATATTTAAAAATCTTTAATATAGGGTGGCCTAACCCAGCCGAGCGCTGTGTATTGAATAAAAAAAAATTCTTGAAAATTAATTTTAAAAATATTTTAAGGGTCTGAGATTTTTTTAAATTTCTTTTATTAATGAAGTTATATATCGTATAACAAGTGCAGAGTAGCTCAACTTTAACAAACGCCTGCCTAAGTTGGGTCACTCTTTAGTTTCTAACAATTCAGATAAAACATTTTAAAATTCCGTAATTCATTTTTTATTGTATGTTGAAACTGAGAATGTAGTTAAGCCCCTCCCAAATAATGCTTTGCTTTAGAATGACTAACAACAAGATTCATACAAAAAATGTTTAGTTATCTGGGATGGTCTGCAGACAGCTAAACGGCTGGAGTTGTATGCAGACGAACTCAGCACGCAAATCAGAGTTTTTTTTTTATTCTGGCAAACCCACGATTCGGTAAAATGTTTAGGTTTGCTTTTTGTCAATAGTGTGTAAAAAGCTTCGACTTCAGTTTTATAAACGACTTGCTCACTGGTTAATTCATGTTTTTTAGCGAAGTCGTTAGTTCGGTTAATAAGTTTGGTGAAGCAGTACATATTTGTCAGACCAAAACTATTAGGAAATCACGTGCGAAAGTTTTCTACAAAAACGGGCTGATCACTTTGATGTAATCAATTTTGTTTTCTTTGCGGTGCAACTTATATATTCAGTTTATGTTTAAATTCACCTCCATTCTACAGCAGCGGATTTCCGAACAATTAAGTTATTTGATAAACTGAAACAGAGCTTGCTGAAATATCTTTTTATGTTCCTCAGAATTCCCCTTCCTTGGGCTTTGGCCATTTTCGAATTGACGTTTCAAAACGCCTTTAACTCGATTTTTGGAAAGTAGGAACATTTTTATGAACGCTTTCTGGCAAATTCTGAATCTCTTTTCGTAATTTATCATAAAATAGCCTCAAGAAAATCGTTTGCATCACATTTGAACGTCACGAAATAAGTTCGTTTTCTTAGTATGTAGGTTGTTGGTCTTGATGGTATTTTATTATTGATGGGATGTTATAAAATAACGGTGTGGCAAGAGGCTATCGAGTTCACAAAAGGCGACCTTGAGTAGGAGGGTTGATTGAGTTGGTTTTGAAATAGTAAATAGTTGCTTACCCCGTTTCTTACGAGAGTGATATGGATTTTCCCTGCATCGCTTTGTTACATGTTAGTTTAAAACAAGACATCGATTTACGAGAAAATTAAATTTTAAAATTCAGGGATTGAACCCGTTTTGATTCTAAATAACTCACATATTATTGAAAGTGAGATGTTACGTTTTACTCTACATACAAATGGTCACTAGTTTGAAGCCTAGATCAGGCGTTAACTTCGACTGCCGCCGTCTCGTTGTTGCAAGTACCATATGGAGAAATGGAAAATTAAACTATAAGACGGACTTATAAGTTTCGATATTGTTCTGGTAACTAAAAATATTTTGCCATGACCCTTTTCCATGCAGGAAACTATTAACAATAATTAATTCGATTTGCAAGAAATTTGAATTCACTGAACTGATGATAAGAAACATTCGTGTTTTAAATTAATCATTAAGTCTGTACTTTGTTTAAATAACTGCACAAACTCAATTATTTTGAATATTTCTTAGATTACAATATTTACCTGTTCAATCTTCGCCATTATAAGCTCAACTTCAGAATTTTGGTCATGATTAATAACTGGAGCCCAGGTTACTGATGAGCTCACTGAAGTAGGTGGAACATTGGTGTTGTGTCTTGAAGATTTTGATTTCATTGCGGCAGATAGCTCCAATTGCAATTCCTCACATCGAACCGTCTCCAGCGCCACCTAGAGTGAGACATATTCGATTTAATATTTTAAATACCATAAATATACAAATTAGGTATTAAAAGTGCTTGGCTTGAAGACTGTACTACAAAAAAGAATAAAATATAATTTTCACTTCAGCCACATTATTAAACCGGACTTTTTGAGATATGTTCAATAAATACATCCCTTCAATGTGGAGATTTAAGAAGTATGCAGATATGATCCCCCTTTAGCAGAACTACCCCCCCCTATTCCAAAATTATATCATAGTAGTATATTTTCTAATCGTGCAAAGCTAAGAAAAGAACTAAACATCACGGCTGAATTTGAATTCAAAGAAGTTTAAAGAGTGCAATGCAAACTGAGAATGGCCGCGAAACGTAAATTGCTGTTTACATTTTTTTAACACTTTTGACTTGTAGACATTAGCAAATTGACTTATGGAGATATACTCATTCGACCAATGTTAAACGAAAGTAAGCGATCAAAAAGAAAAACTTGGCGCACTACGCGATCATCTCGATCAGAATAGTCGTCCTGTAGTCTTCGATTTGAAAAATCTGGTAGAAATTTAAAATCATTGCGTCTGTGGTAAACGTAAGTCTGAAAACATGCCTTCATCCGACTGCTACCACCGAGAATATCGCTACTCATCCCACATAGGCACTATAGGACGAAAATGTGTTCAGTTCGATTAGCGGAATTAGTAACCACTCTTTTGTAGTGTTAACGGATGAAGTGAGTCATATATTAATGAATATATATACACTAAATATTAAATGTAACTAGTGCGACGTACAATAAATATACTCAAGTACACGCCAAAAGTTTAAATTCAATAGACACGTGGTGACCAAAATAAAAATAGTCAAGACAGTCAAAACAAAAATATTCAAAAAACCAACAAACAAAACAAAACACATAATAAACATGAACACATAATTCTAGAAAATGAGTGAATTAAAAAAACTGTGCATAAAATAAAATAAAACCCAAAAACAAAGTGAAGTGCGAAAAATAAAATAATAATCAACTATAAGAAACAAAATATATCAGTTCTCGTATCACTGGCCCAACCCTGCACAATCATCGTCATCATCGGCACTACAACTGGGATCCGGTCTTGGCCTTATTTAACAAATCTCTCCACCGGTCCCGATTTCGAGCCGATGTCATCCAGTTTAGCACTCCCAGGCTCTGGGCGTCCTGGTCTACGCCATCCCTCCATCCCAGACAAGGTCTGCCGCGCTGTCTCCTTCCATACATCCTGCCACAAAGGTCTTTCCGGGCAGGGTCCTCTTCGCTCATTCGAGCTAGGTGTCCCGCCCACCGGAGTCTACCGAGCTTGATTTTTCTTACAATATGAGCTTCAAGGTAGATTGCGTACAACTCATGGTTGTAGCGTCTCCGAAATCGTCCTCCCTCACATACGGGGCCAACAATTCTCCTTAAGACCTTTCTCTCGAACGCGGCCAAGAGTTCAGAGTGCCTTTTATTAAGCACCCAGGTCTCGGATCCATACATGAGTACTGGTAAGATCATGGTCTTGTACAGTAGTAGCTTTAATGTTCTGGATAAATTTCGGGATTTAAAGAGCCTTGATAGACCATGGTAGGGTTTGTTGGATTTAATCAGCCGTTCGCGTATTTCTTCTTCCATATTGTTATCGGCTGATACTATTGACCCAAGGTAGTTAAAGGATTGCACTACTTCAAATTCGTGGCCCACTACCCTGATAGTTTGACCAACGTTAGGTCTTCTCTTTGCAGAAGTTGCCACCATGTACTTGGTTTTTCCCTCATTAATGCGCAGTCCCAGTTTTTGTGCCGCCTGCTCGATCTGGGTGAAGGATTCCTGTACCGCCGATTCGGTTCTACCGATGATGTCGATGTCGTCTGCGTAGGCAAGTATCTGGCTGGACTTGGTGACAATAGTCCCTCTTGTTGTAACGCCAGAGTCACGGATTGCTTTCTCCAACGCCAGCTTGAAGAGGAGGCAGGCCAGACCATCCTCTTGTCGGAGTCCATTATAGATGTTTATTGGTTTGGACAGCAATCCCGCTACTTTTACTTGACTAGTTACGTTGGTCATGGTCAACCTACAAAGTCGTATCAATTTATTTGGAATGCCGAATTCTCTCATGGCATTATATAGTTCTACCCTGGCTATGCTGTCGTAGGCGGCCTTGAAGTCTATAAACAGATGATATAGTGGAATCTTAAATTCCTGACATTTTTTCATCGCCTGCCTAAGGGTGAATATCTGATCATTTGCTGATTTGCCTGGGATGAAGCCACACTGATATTGACCAATGATGGCTTTAGCGAATGGGGATATCCGGTCTTGTAGGATAGTGGAGAGTATCTTATAGGCGGTACTCAGCAATGTTATACCCGTATAGTTGCTACACACTGTGATATCTCCTTTCTTATGTATGGGGCAAATTATACCACGACGCCAATCTTCCGGCATCTCCTCTTGCTCCCATACGTGCACCACGATCTCGTGAATTGCGTGATGTAACGCTGCCCCTCCTTGTTTGATCAGCTCAGCTGGTATGCCATCAGCTCCAGGGGCTTTATTTGATTTTAGCTGTCTAATGGCTTTTAATGTTTCCTCAATGCTTGGTGGCGGCAGCATTTGGTCCTGGTCTTGCATTGGTGGAGCCTCCAATTCTTCTGTGAGCTGACCATTTAGCAATTCATTAAAGTGCACTTCCCATCGCTCCAGAATGCCTTCAGGATCGGTGATCAGATTACCCTCTTTATCCTTGCAGTAAGTGCAGCGTGATGTGTACCGCGTCATACTGCGGATTATTTGGTAGAACTTCCGCGCCTGGTGCGGACCTCGCTCTCTACTTTTCTCTATTTCACAGTCAAGGTTTTTTTCCCAGGCACTTTTCTTTTGTCTGTGAAGTCTTTTTTCAGTTCTTCTGAGCTCTTTGTATTTCTCCTCGCGTACCCGCGTCCTATCAGACTGCTGCATTGCCCGGTATGCAGCATTCTTACGTTCAGTCGCTAGTTTGCACTCATCATCAAACCAGTCGTTCCGATCTCTACGACTACTGCCTAAGATGGAGTTGGCAGTACTAATGACAGTATTCTTAAGGTGTGTCCATTTCTCTTCTACGCCCGGCATTCTGGCCCCAGGACTTACTCTCCCTCCGTCGAGCTCTTCGAGGGCGAGTCTTAACGCATGACCAAAGGTGTTGCTGGTGTTCTCATTGCGTAAGGTAGCCGTGTTGATTCGAACCTGATCCGTGGATGCAATACGTCTCCCCAATGCAATCCGCGCTAGGAAGACTGTACCAACAAGATAGTGATCCGAGTCGACGTTGGCACCTCGGTACGTTCGTACCGTCATCAGGCTCGAAGAGTGGCGGCGATCTATCAACACGTGGTCAATTTGGTCAATTTCAAATCCCCAAGAACGATTTTCACATCGTATCTTGGGCAGGCATTGAGGGCCCGTTCGACGTTCTCATAGTATTCTTCTTTTTCGTCGTCAGGGGACTCCTCTGTAGGTCCGTGAACGTTTATGAGGCTTATGTTCTTAAATTTGCCTCGCACGCGAAGAGTGCATAGCCTTTCAGTTATTGCATTAAAGCCGATGATGGCAGGCTTCAGTTTTTGGCTGACTAGAAAGCCTACCCCGAGCACATGGTGTTTTGCGTGACAGCTGTAATAAATGTCATACTCTTTTCTTTGAAAAACACCACTCCCCGTCCATCTTATTTCTTGTAATGCTGTTATGTCAGCCTTATATTCGGACAGGGCATCGGGTAGTTGCTATGCAACTCGAGCTCTGTATAGTGAGCGTATGTTCCATGAAAAAATCCTTAAATCATTTAGCCGTTTTCGTTTCCGTGGTCGTCGTCGTATATCCGGTCCATATCCGAGGCTTGTTAAATTTGCCATAATAATTTATTTTTACGGGCCTGGTTATTAGCCTTGCGCCAACATTTCCCTGCACAATGGTATTATACTATTGTTGTTCATCGCTGTCCACAACAGCCTCGAGTCGTCACTTATCGCTTTCCCTACCCCCTCTAAGCTGGACCTTGTGACTGTCAAAATCACTCTTTCTCGGAAATCAATCTTTGTCATGTGCTTCTGTATCTTGCCATCCCAGTCTATTGATGTTTACGAGCTACCTCTCATCGCTATCGACCATATAATCGAGCTGAGTAATTGCGAGGACGACATCATCATCTTCGAAGATTTTAATCTTCCACAACTCAATTGGGCTTTATCTGACGACCATTCACACATTCACACTTCACCTCCCACCCCACCTCGTCCAAGGAATGTCTTTTCATCGATCGGCTAGATGCTTCTTGTCTCTGTCAGATCAGCAACGTTCGAAACCTCTTGGGTAGGCAGATTTTCCTTTTCCCCTCCATGGTACAATCACAAGCTTCGTTCCCCGCGTAATAAAAGGATTAAGTTATGGATCATCTTCTCACGCAACACACACTGTTTCTTTTTTTTTTTTTGTTACAAACATTTAATAATCCTTATCATCAACGGAAGCAAACAATTACTGTGTACGGCATTATTTTATACAAACATTTAATGATCTTTTGACAGAGTGTAGGATTCTGACCGTCTTCTCAAACCAACTCCTTCCTCGTCCAAGGAATGTCTTTTCATCGATCGACTAGATGCTTCTTGTCCCTGTCAGATCAGCAACGTTCGAAACCTCTTGGGTAGGCAGCTTGACATCATCTTTACAACAGACCCTATCAATACACCTGTCTCGCCCAGCCCCTTCCTCCTTACATCTATAGACAACCACCACCCCCCTCTTCGCGTGACCTTCTTCCGAGTCCACGCGCCACTATCCGGCCAAGAGTTTAGAGTGCCTTTTATTAAGCACCCAGGTCTCGGATCCATACATGAGTACTGGTAAGATCATGGTCTTGTACAGTAGTAGCTTGGATGTTCTGGATAAATTTCGGGATTTAAAGAGCCTTGATAGACCATAGTAGGCTTTATCGGCTGATACTATTGACACAAGGTAGTTAAAGGATGGCACTACTTCAAATTCGTGCTCCACTACCCTGATAGTTTGACCAACGTTAGGTCTTCTCGTCGGTGGCGATAAAAAAAAAACGTGTGGTTCGTTTTATAGCCCAATTTGTTTGTTTTACCTTGGGTAAGGAGAATGGAAAAGGATGTTTCCTGTGGGAAATGGTTTAGGGAAACAAACCTTTAAAGGATCATAAAATTGCAGACGCGCATTTTATGAGCCTCAACAACTTTACTTGAAAGTTGGTCATCTGGTCCGCAGATTTGGGTCCAGGGGATTTTGTGTGTTGAAGATATTGTTCGTTTATCACGTCTTGGGTTTAAGTTAAATTCAATATGAGCTAATTGAACGTGTAGTTCAATTTGCTTGATATTGAATTGATATCGCGATATTTAATGCATGCGCGATTAATGATGGAGACTAGTTCCAAAGAGGTAGGTATTAAGGGGTTGAAGGTTTGTTGTACTTCTGGTTTCGGGGAGTGTGTGTCTTAATCCTTAAAAGGACTAAGAGATCTCTTATAAAAGTTCCCGAAAACCAGTCGCACAACAGGGTTCGTTTGCCGTGCTTCCTTTGAGTCCAAAGGGAAGAGCAACGTCCTTGGATATGGGTCGAATGTCCTTTTCTTCTTTTGGTCTTCCAGGCCAGGTGAAATGAAAAACCGGGTGTTTTAGTTTTCAGATTTTATTTCTCTCCTCCAGGGACAAGATACGAATTTAAACTGCGGCCCGGAGATCACGAAACCATTCCTTTATAAAGGAAAAGGAATCGAAAATTGTATCTCAAAGATACACATTTTCGTGCAACAATCTCGATCTTTTGGATATTTCGAGCGAGATGTTGTGTTTACACAAGATAAGAAATCAATTTCTTGAATTCTTACGAAACCATTACGCAGATGTGTGAATGTATCTGCTTTTGAGTTTTTGTTTGTTCAACTCAATGGAATTTTTAGGATAGAGATAACAATCTCTGAATTTTGGATTTGGGTGATGCTGTGGAGCAAATATAGAACAATAAACGAATATTGGATTCGTTTATTGTGAATTTTAATTTTAATTCGGATTTTGGATTAAACTTCGCCGTGGGGGCAAATGTTATGCGATAAACGAATTTTGATTCGTTTATTGCGAATTTTGGGTTATGTTTGGGTTTTTGTGGGTTTTGATAGGATTTTGGGTTAGGAATGGCGGAAAAAGATGGTAGGGCTTTTTGGAGCACTACATCCTCCCCTCCTTGAAAAAAAGAAAATTGATCTTTATGAGATTAATTTTCTGGAAAATGGTGTGATTGGGAATAAGGATGACGGTATCGTGATTCCGTTACATATGCCTGATATTTTCTAACATAGTAGCTTTTTGTATACAATATTTATTATAAATGTGTAATTTTTGTTCTTTGTTTTTTTTCTTAATATTTATGTATTCGTATTTATGGTCGTGTATTCAAGTTTCCACAATGGTTATATAATAAAATATTTTCTTTTTTTTCTGAGTGTAAGGTTAATTGTAGAATGTTTTATAATTACATAAGTATTTGAATTCATTATATTAAATTTAACTTTGCGTTTTTTTTTTTTTTTTTGTTTTATATTTTTATAAAGTACTATTTGTAAAAAGATACATAGATAAGTAAGGTTTTTATGGTTTATTCTTACAATTTGTATATTACATAGAATTTTCATTGTTTATATACTCGTATAAATTTTCATTATTTACATATATTATTTTTGTTCTTTTTTTTTTCATTGTCCTTATTAGTCGGGCGTTTATTTATTTATATAATTTTTTCCATGTATTTGAACGTACAATTTAATTCTATAACTTTTCCTTTTTTTTTTTTATATAAAAATTTTCTTACTTTCTTAGTATTTCTTAATTGAAAACTGTTTTGTATTTATATAAATATTAGAAGTTCTTATTTTAACACTGTTTTGTAAGTTTTGTTTTTGTATTTTCGTTTTTTTCATATATATATATAATGTGTTTTTTCTTATAATTTAAGATTATTTATTATTATTACAAAATTTTGTTGTTGTTGTTTATTTATTTAAGTTAGTGGTGGTTATTTAAAACATGATATAAACTTATTTTATTAAGTGCGTTTGTTTTTATCTATATATTTATTTTTGTTTTGTTTGTTTTTTTTTCTCTCTTTATTTTTTTTGTATTAAAAGTGTTGTATACTATTTACAAAATTATTTTATCCGTATACAATTATTTGAATAGAAATTTTTTTTTCGCAAATTTTAAATACATTATCGTGGTATTATTATTTTTTTTTTTTGTTTTTAAGGTTATCTATACATATATACATTTTTTCTTCAACTTTTATTTTTCTTTGGAGTTTCTTATTCGTGATTGCCTAGTCCACAAATAGTTTTATATTATTGTTGTGGACTATTCGAGTTCCTTTTCCTATTTTGAGGATTGAATTTTCTTCGGATAGGATCTTTACAACTTCATAGGGGCCTTTCCACAGGGAGGTTAGTTTGTTAGGTCTTGAGTGATTCTTTAATAGAACCTTGTCGCCAACATTAAATTTCTTACGGCCTACTTTTTGGTCGTAGTATGCCTTAGATTTTTGTTTTTTCTCTATCAGTATTCCCTTGGCTGTACGATAACCATGTTGTAATCGCATTTTTAATTCGTTTGCGTAATGGTCGTAGTTATAAGAGCTTTCGGGGTTTTGTCTGAGAGAACTGGGTATTTCGGCTGGGAAACCATATAGTAATTCATGCGGCGTGTAGCCTGTATTACTGTGGGGTGTAGTATTATACACAAACATTGCGTACGGTATCCAGGTGTCCCAGGTGAGAGGATCCTGGTTTACATAGTGGCGGAGGTATTCCACCAGAGTTCTATGGCTCCGTTCTAGTGCTCCATTCGTTTGTGGATGGTAGGGTGCTGTGTTTAGTTTTCGCATTTTAAGTAAGGAACAAATGTCCTTAAAAAGTGCACTGAGAAAATTTGCACCTCGGTCAGTTAATAGAGAAGATGGTATGCCGTGCTGGCAGACGATATTTTCAACGAAAATTCTGGCCACGTCCTTGGTTTCGGCGCTGGCCAGTGCGTAAGCTCCTGAAAATTTAGTCAAATCGTCTTGAAACGTTAGTAGGTATTTATTTCCATTATAGCTGACTGGTAATGGTCCTACTATATCTAAAGCAATTCTTTCGAAAGGTTTTGAGCTTGTTGTGGTTATCTTCATAGGAATTCTAGGATTCCTTCCACTTTTGTTTATCTGGCAGGAGGCACATTTTCTAATATACGCTGCAACGTCAGCGGTCATTGTGCGCCAGTAATATTTTTGTTTCAATCTTTTGATTGTTCGGGTGGCTCCTTGGTGTCCTCCGAAAGGTGAGTTATGGTATTCCGCGAGTAACTTTTGTATTTCGTTAGGATCTGTTAGAAGCTTCTTTTTATTGGAGAAAACGTACAGTGTCACGTTGAGGTGAGTAAAAGTTTCTTTTAGCAAGTTATTGAGTGCTACTTTTGATTCGTTTTCTATGAAGGGGACTAAAATTCCAATGGAATTGAAATTCCGGTCTTCGCAAATCTTCTTCAGATCAATAAGGGAACTCTTAGCGGTTTCCTGGTCGCTTAGGTTTCTGAAAGGCAATGGCAATGTGATGGCGCATAACCCATCTTGCTCATGAAACGTAATTTTACCTACGTCTGGCTTGGTGAAGTTTGGAATTCTTCCTGCCAGGTTTTCTTCCTCAGCAGAGTCTATCAATGGGAGGATTATGATACGTAGTCCAAGTTTTTTCTTGGTATAGATGGACCCTGTTTGTTCTTGCCATACAAGATTGGTAGTATCTTTGTATGATTGTGCAGCCACATCTTCTTCGAGTTTGGCTTTACTTCGTGTGGTGACGAGGATATTATTTTTGATGGAATCGACTGGGGTAGTCATTGTTATACGGCTGAGAGCATCAGCATTTGCATTTTGCTTTCCTTTTTTATGGACGATTGTGTACTCATACTCTTCGAGTAGAATTCTCCATCGCATAAGTCTGGATGTAGGATCTTTTCGTCCTATAAGCCACCGTAGAGAGCTATGGTCAGTGACTATAGTAAATTTTCGTCCGTAAACGTATGGTCGGAACTGGGCTAGTGCAAAAACGATTGCCAATAATTCCTTTTCGGATGTTGTATATCGAGTTTCTGCGTCGTTTAAAGTTCGGCTAGTGAAAGCAATAGGTTTATCTTGTCCTATTGTACCTTGAGATAGCACTGCTCCTAACGCAACATTGCTAGCATCCGTAGTTATTATAAACTCCCGGTTAAAGTCTGGATAAGCCAGTATTGGTGGGGTAATAACCTTTCTTTTTAAAGCTGTGAATGCCTCATCACAAAAGGCATCCCAATGAAATGGAACATTCTTCCTGAGCAATCTGCTTAAAGGTTTTGCCAGTTCGGCGAAATTAGGGATAAATTTTCTATAGTAGCCTACAAAACCGAGAAAAGATTTTACATCTTTTTGTTTCTTGGGCGTTGGAAACGTTTTCACCGCTTTAGTTTTTTCTGGATCTGGTTTTATACCTTCCTTTGAAATAACATGCCCCAAGTAGGTGAGCTCTTTCCTTATGAAGTGACACTTTTCTGGTTGTATTTTCAGATTGTGTCTTTGTAATCGCTCGAAAATTCTGGTAAGTTGGGAATTGTGATCGTTCAGATCGTATCCGTAAATTACGATATCATCTACATAGACGAAACATTCTATTCCTTGGAGACCCATGAGTACATTATTCATAAGCCTTTGGAATGTGGCGGGTGCGTTTTTAAGTCCGAAGGGCATTCGATTATATTCGTAATGTCCAAAGGGTGTGCTAAACGCTGTTTTTGCCTTGTCTCTATTGTCCATGCGTATTTGGTGGAAACCATTTGCTAAGTCTAAAGTGCTAAAATACTTAGCTTTTCCCAGCTGGTCCAAAATATCCGTAATATTGGGCAATGGATATGCATCCCCGACTGTTATTTTATTTAAGGCTCTAAAGTCGACAACTACTCTCCACCGTTTTGTCCCATCAGGTCCGGCCTTCTTGGGTACTAGTAAGAGAGGGGAATTCCAAGGACTGAAACTTGGTTGTACCACGCCATCCTGAAGCATTTCATTCACTTGTTTGTGGATTTCTTGCTTCGAGCTATCTGGGAGGCGATATGGTCTTATGTAAAGTGGGGGCTTTCCTTCTTCCGTGATGATCTGATGCTCTATGGCGTCAGTGTGTGTGAGATGGTCGCCCTCTAAGTAAAAGAGATCGTTAAATCTGCGGCAGATGTCTAGGATAGATTTCCTTTCCTCCTGGTTACAATGACGCAACTCTAGGAGTGATTCTAGCCGTCCAAGCCTATTTTTTAGAAAGTTCTTAGTTTCATCCGCCTGTAACACATTGTAGTCATCCAGATCTTCCCATTCGACTTCTATGTCGTTGGTGATTACTTCTTGATCCGTGTCTAATGTGTTCATTAGTAATACCTTTATTTTGTTGTCCTGTGGTGTTGTCAAACTATTACCCAGATATATCCCTGGCATGATCTCGGATTTTTTTATTATCAGTTCTTGACTGAGTTTTCCTTTAAATGGAATCTCCATTATTTGTTGAGATCGTGAATGCAATTTTATGAGATCGATTTTGGCATTTCGTTTTAAATTTACTGGGGATATTGGAGTTTCAGGTTCATGTTTTCCTGAACTCAGTTTTTCGGCAGTTTTACTGTTACCACAAACTTTATTGCAATGGGGAGAGGAAGATTCAAGTGTGGTTGGTTTCGTTGTGTTTGTCACAGCATCAGATCCGGCCCGTAGACAAACGGATTCGGATGTTGACTCACGAACGGTGTTATCCAATTTTTCAAGAATGCCTGTATTATCCGTGGAAGACACCTCGTAAGGCGTGGCATTCTGAATATTTTCCTTGACCTTATTTTTGTTCCCTAAAGGCTGCTCGAGTTCTACCATAGTTCTCTTCTTTACAGCGAATTTAAGGAATCCCTTTTCAAAGTTAATGTGGCACTGGTGCTTCGTAAGGAAATCGCTTCCCAGTATGCCATCGTGTTGGAAGTCTACATTGCTTCCCACTACAAATAGATTATGCTTAAAGGGTATGGAGTGCCTATCAGTTCTGAATTCGAACTCCCCCAATACCTTTCCGCATGTGCTGACCGTTTTCCCAGCAATGGTGGATATAGTCACTGGGTCTGAATTGTCTACAGATTGTTCAATATATAAGTTGTCTAATTTGATAAGACTGATGTCGGCGCCTGTGTCAATGAGGAAAGTGGAATATTTTTTATCAGATGGATTAAATTTTACACGTATTACTGGCTCCTTAAATTCAGGGCAGAAAAATACGCGCATTTGAAAATTTACATCGGGATGGGGTGTATATCGGCGATTGTCTGAACTCGAGAAGGATTGCCGTTGCTCGCTGCCCGAGTGAGTTCGTTTCCCTGTTGTGAATTGGATACCCTGTTAATATTTTGATTTTGTCGGGTATTTCGATTTTCAATGCGGGGCGAGTTTGTTATTGTCCTATTTTGAGATTGATTGGGCTGAGTTCTGAAAGGATTTCTACTCGTTGAAGGTTGGTCCTGGTTTCGCATATGAGCTAACCTGGTTCTGCACTCTGCCTGAGTGTGATTATACTTTCGACAGTATGTGCATTGGAGACGTTCAACCTCAGTCTTAATGCGTTGGGGGACGAAATTTGGAAAATTTGTGTTGCGATAGCAAGTCGCAGAAGTATGTCCCCTCTTGTTGCATGTTTGGCAAACAATTTGTTGGTTATTTCTAAAATTCTTAGTAGAAGTTACCATTGTGTTATCGCTGTTCAATCTTTGAGATTGTTCCAAAGCGTAGCTAATGGCTGCTTTTAGATTTGAAGCCCTAAGCGCTTTTACTAAGATTTTGAGGCTGGAATTTCGTATCCCATCCTCAAACGTATTTAAAGCGAGTCTTTGATTTTCAGCCAGAAGATAACTTCTGACTGCGGGCTCAGGTGAACTAGCGTATGTGGCGCTGTCCAATTCATGCAGGTGATGTGTGAGTCTATTTGAAAATTCTTTCACACCCTCCTTGCTATCCTGTTTTGTTGCCACCAAATTATTTTTAGCAGCAGACCTAGAGATTAGAGCTTTAAATTCTCCCTCCAATTCAGATACCAAATCTTCCCATGTAGAAATAATTTTATGTTTGATGCAGTCTCGCGCCGGTCCCTGTAATCTGGTCTTTACTACCCTTAGAATAAAGGATTTCTGGTTGTCTTCTTGTGCTTGTGAGAACAAAATGTCTCCACAAGAGACGAAACCCTCTAATTCGTCAGGATGACCGTTAAATACCGGCACGAGTCCCAGTATGTCGCTTAATCCGAATCCGTAGTTCATTCTAGAACTTTGTGCGTGTATTTCCGTACGTAACGTTTCCGACGTTTCGTCCTCGCGATTTTGTATGAGCTCGGGCTCAGGTCTCTGCGAACGCGTACCCGGTTTATTTTTGTCGCTCACGACATATTTGTGAAACAGACCTTCCCAAATGATGGTGAAAAGGGGTAGAGAACCAAGAGATGAGATCTTCATTATTGTTGGGTAAGATGGCCAAGAGAAAAGACAAGACCAACGACAAGAGAAATGTCTTCAAAAATTTTTTGTTTTGATCCTATTAGAAAGCCTTTGTTCTACTTAAGGTGAGAGAATCCACCCTTTCGCCCTATGGAAAAAGTGTCTAAACCTAAAATGGATTTTCGAAGAGCCACAGATGAGTCAAAGGAAAAGATTCAACCCAAAGAAAATTTTCCAAACTAGACGCTAAGGACAAGGACCAAGAATTTAAATTTTGTTCGTTATTGTTTTAGCTTGTCACGTAAGAAAAATCTTCCCAAAAGAAAATGTATGTATATATGTTTATGTGTATAATTAATTAAAATATATATCAAAAAAATAAATAATAAAACAAAATTTGTAGTTAATTTTTGTGTGGGGTCTTTTATATTGTCCCCTTTTGAAGAATAAAATGTTGATATTTTGGGAAAAAGTTTTTGGAAAAAATGTGTATATGTATATATTCGTGAAGAAAGTTTTGAAAATTGTCAAAAATATGTGTTTTTTTAAAAATGCGTTTAAGAAAGATACGTTTATTAAGAAAAATGTATTTAAAATGTTTGCCTCTACTAGCCGAAAAGTAAGTGCGTACTTGTATATTGTATATGCTTGTGTGAGAGAAAAATTTCTTTTATTAATTATATTTATCACTTTGGGCTTTTTTTTATGCGTATACTCTTCTTGGAAAAATGAGAACAACTTTGCTTATTATTCTTAGAAAAACAAGTTAAATTTAAATGCACTTGCACAAATTATTAATAAGCTTTATCCCAGTGTAAAAGAACAATTAAAATAAATATTCAATTTATTCTTGGCGTCCCCTTTTAGTTAACAATTCAAACATTTAAAAATTTACTTATTTGGGAGCCAATTTCCAAGACAAAATGACAAAAATGACAAAACTGAATTTAATTTTAGTTCACTTTTTGTTTCAACTAAGTTACCTTTATATCACTTTTCACTTAACAAATAAATAAAAATTTCGTACCTGTGATTTCTAGCTGCAGGTTTGTTGGGTGTCCTGTTGTTTGTCGTCACTAGCTGCTTGGTCCTGGTGTTGCCGCTGCATCAGGAATCCCGGTTTATCCTTGGCTGCTCGTTGTTATTTTTCACACTGTTACCTCTCCTCGGTGTATGCCCCAGAGGAACGCTTTTACCACTTTAGAATATTTAAAATTTACTATTTTGTAACTATTGCCGGTGTTTAGCCCCGGGCACGCTGTTTTTATCGGAATTAATTTTCCTGTTGGTAGCGGGATCTATAGATATCCCACTCGTGTGTTCTCCCTCTGGTAGGGGATGTTTGGACCAGTCTAATCCACTGCCTAGTTCGTATTTTATTGGTAGGGGATGTTGGGATCCCAAACCGCTGCCACCATAATTTTTTGTTGTACTTCTGGTTTCGGGGAGTGTGTGTCTTAATCCTTAAAAGGACTAAGAGATCTCTTATAAAAGTTCCCGAAAACCAGTCGCACAACAGGGTTCGTTTGCCGTGCTTCCTTTGAGTCCAAAGGGAAGAGCAACGTCCTTGGATATGGGTCGAATGTCCTTTTCTTCTTTTGGTCTTCCAGGCCAGGTGAAATGAAAAACCGGGTGTTTTAGTTTTCAGATTTTATTTCTCTCCTCCAGGGACAAGATACGAATTTAAACTGCGGCCCGGAGATCACGAAACCATTCCTTTATAAAGGAAAAGGAATCGAAAATTGTATCTCAAAGATACACATTTTCGTGCAACAATCTCGATCTTTTGGATATTTCGAGCGAGATGTTGTGTTTACACAAGATAAGAAATCAATTTCTTGAATTCTTACGAAACCATTACGCAGATGTGTGAATGTATCTGCTTTTGAGTTTTTGTTTGTTCAACTCAATGGAATTTTTAGGATAGAGATAACAATCTCTGAATTTTGGATTTGGGTGATGCTGTGGAGCAAATATAGAACAATAAACGAATATTGGATTCGTTTATTGTGAATTTTAATTTTAATTCGGATTTTGGATTAAACTTCGCCGTGGGGGCAAATGTTATGCGATAAACGAATTTTGATTCGTTTATTGCGAATTTTGGGTTATGTTTGGGTTTTTGTGGGTTTTGATAGGATTTTGGGTTAGGAATGGCGGAAAAAGATGGTAGGGCTTTTTGGAGCACTACAGGTTCTGTGCGTAACAACGCAGGAGACTATATTGAAAAATGTTGATAGTAATATATAATTGGCGTGTAACATTATTCAATAAATGTATAAACATAAATTACGGTTTATATTTGATGTGTATCATGCCTTCGGCAATTTATGTTAATTAAAACATACATTTTTAAAGCAATCATTAAAGATAGTATATTTTTTTAGAACACCTCCCTTCAACTCTCAACTTAAATTCGTGGACTTTACGCAATAGCTGCTATTTATCACTAACTTTCATCATCGTCATCGTCATCATCGGCACTACAACCGGGAACCGGTCTTGGCCTTATTAAGCAAGTCTCTCCACCGGTCCCGATATGGAGCCGAAGTTATCTAGTTTGGCACTCCCAGGCTCTGGCCGTCCTGGTTTACGTCATCCCTTCATCGCAGACAAGGTCTGCCGCGCTATCTCCTTCCATACATCCTCTCACAAAGGACTTTTCGGGCAGGCTCCTCTTCGCTCATTCGAGATAGGTGTCCCGCCCACCGGAGTCTACCAAGCTTGATTTTTCAATAACTTTCTTAGTGATTAAAACACAACTTTTTCAGGCAATCGTTTACTTTATATAATTTTGTAGGACATGTCTACTAAATTTAAATTCCGTTGGATGATGATCCAATAATCTGTATTTCTAACTGGACATGTGTATTGATTACAACACAAAAAAGAACAAAAAGCAATCATCGAAGATGGTATATTTTTATACGATACGCCTCCTCAACTTAAATGTATGTGTTTTCTGCAACATCCGAAATTTATGACTAAACTTTCTATTAATGTAACTAGAACGCGTATTTTTCCAGCAATCATTGTAT
This sequence comes from Microdon myrmicae, assembly GCA_963931805.1. Classification (NCBI taxonomy): domain Eukaryota; kingdom Metazoa; phylum Arthropoda; class Insecta; order Diptera; family Syrphidae; genus Microdon; species Microdon myrmicae. The sequence goes on from OZ007499.1 coordinate 118,806,680, forward strand.
AAATTATATTATATATTTCAAAATAAGAAGTCTCTTCAACTTAAATTTGTGTGATTTCTGCACTAGCCGGTGTTTATAACAATCGCTGCAGTTGACGGCATATTTTTATAGAGCATGTCTCCCGAACTGAAATGTAACTTGCATTTATGGCAAAAAATTTATATTGATTTTGAGTAACCATTGAATACACTATATTTTTATATGCTTATTGTGTATTATTTATATTTATAAATCGTATTATACATTTTTATACAATAAATCTCTTCAACCAAAATTTCTGTGATTCCTACACCAGTCGGAGTTTATAACAATCGTCGACGTTTTTATAGGGTATATATCCCGAACTTAAATTTAGGTGCTTGATGCAACAACTTGTATTTATCGCTGGACATTTATATTGATTTTGAGCAACGATTGAAGACACAATATTTTTATAGGATTACCTTAATTAAAACACACAATCAATCTTTAAAGATGATATATCTTTGGAGGACACGTGCCCTCAACTTAAATGCGGGGACTTTAGCAAGAGCTGGTATTTATACTCATAAATATAACTTTCTTATTAATTAAAACTCAAGCAAATGTTTACGTTATGTAATTTTATAGGTCATGTCTACCAAACACAAACTTGTGTACCTAATTCATACAGGTTTTTGGTTTTTTTTTTACACTTGCGTCCGCGCAATCGGGGATTTTGAGATACCCTTAAACATCAAAGCACAGTGCGAGTGGAGGAAGAGGTAGTGGTTAAGGGAAAGAGGTGTGGATGTAAAGTGGTCTTAAATGCCTGGACATTACAACGCCGAGGAAACACGTGATCAAGTAGAGCATTTCACATTCGTGTGGTTCGGCCAAAGAATGAATCTCTATGTGCATTTGTGCGCTCGAAGTTAACTTTCACCGCGAGCTGATGCCGATTCTAAGATTGACATGTATCGCAGGAATTTGTTTGAAGAGGCGGATCGCATTCAGCAAGTTCAGTAGAGCGCCTATGTTCTAACTACGGAATTGAGCGATTTATGGCTGGATCCTCAATTAATTTCACTTCTCGTGTTAACATCATATCAAACACGTGTAGCGCAGTTTTTGATGCGCCTGACGAAATATTGAACTGCATCTTAGGACGAATGGAAACCATTTCGATTTCAGTTTGCGGATACAAGATCAAGATCCTATCTATGTATAAATAATGCGTTTCTATCCAAGTTCGGGCTTCTGTAAAGAAAGCAGTAATAAACGTGAAGTTTTAGCGACGAAAAATTATCTTCTGTTTGGAGCAGAACTCATATTGGGGCACAGGCTGGTACGCAATGTCAATTCGTATGTATGTCGCTAGACCACGATCTGAGAAGAACAGAGGCATTAACTTATAACCAGGTAGATTGATTGATTGAAGGCGGAACCCCTATTTTTATTTAGCTTATATATATATATATATATATATATATATATATATATATACATATACATATATATATATATATATTATATACAGTGGTGGAAAAAATAATAGAAACAAGGGTTTACATAACGATCAACAATCAGTAACTGCATACAATTTGGTTTTTCTTCGACACCAATTCTATACCCGAACCATACCTAACAGTATTTTGATATGGTGCATGAATTAGCTCTTATCAGTTTTTTTTGTTTTTATCTAGTAGTAAAAAATGCAAGCGAAGGGATATTTTGTCTTGAAAAAATAATAGAAACAAACCATCACCACAGTCTTCAATCGTGATTGTGAAGTAAACTACTGGTTCGTCTCTATTGAAATCTTCGTAAATTTGTTAGACTTGTGTTTTAGTATTTGTTAGAAAAAAAAAAACAGTAAAAATAAAATTTTGTGAAAATGGGTTGTGGAGTACATTCACTAGTTCCGATCGTAAATTGATACAAAACTTAAGAAATGACGGGAAAACAATGGATGAAATAGCTAAGCTAATAAAGTGCTCTAAGAAAAACATGTTCACAGCTAAAATGGAAACCAAAGGCATAAAAAGAAAAACAACCTCACGATTCGACAAACTTCTAATCCGACTATCCAAGAACAAGCCGTTTTTTTCTTCAACAGAATTAAAAAATGACTTAAACGCACCTTGTACGAGTCGTACAATTAGAAATAGTCTAAGAAGCGGGTCTTTCTGGAAGAAGTCCCAAAAAAGTTCCATACTTGAGCAAAAAAAATATAAAGGAGCGACTCGTTTTTGCCAAAAAACACCTCCACCGTGCGAATTGAAATAACATCTTATGGTCGGCTGGAACCAAGATTAAGGGGGTATTTTGGTCTAGAAATTTGAAAAAATCTTTTTTTTTTTTTTTTCATATTTTCAAAGCTTAACCCACTAAGAATATGTCTTTAAGAGGAATTTAGATTCAAATTATTTTCGGAGGTATGACTGTTTTGTTGACAGCTCTGCCGGAACGAATCGAACAAAAGACATTAGCGACTTTATGTCAACCTGCGACCCTGTTTCCTCGTAAGACTTTTATATATATACGAGGGTTGCCTTTTATATTTCGGGATTAGAGAACAAAAACAAATATTGATCATCGAAAATCACTTTATTGTTTTTCAAAATATTCCCCATGAAGGTCTATACACTTTTGCATGCGTTTGAACCAATTGTCGAAGCACTTTTGCCACTCTGATTGAGTTATCTCCAACACATGCATTCTGAATGCAGCAACCGCTTCTTCAGGTGTCGAAAAACGTTGACCTCTCAGTTTGTTTTTTACGTACGGGAATAAAACGAAGTCATTCGGTGCCAAGTCAGGACTATACGACGGATGACCCATCAAATCGATGTTTTGGGTGCTCAAAAATGCAGTTGCCACAGCCGATGTGTGAGAGCTCGCATTGTCGTGGTGAAGAATGATCCGTCTTCGGCGGTTGGTTTTCCTGATTTCTTGGAAGACAACTGGCAAACAAATGGTTGTGTACCACTCAGAATTGACTGTTCTGCGTTGTTGTAGTGGTACGGTTGCGACATGTCCAGTTTTTCCGAAAAAACAGGCGACCATTTGCTTGGAAGTGCTTCGTGCGCGAACAACTTTTGTTGGCTCATCTTGAAACACCCAGACAGTCGACTGCTGTTTACTTTCGGGCTCATACGCGTAAATCCACGGTTCATCACCTGTCACGATGTCATAGACGTGTTTCGAAGCACCGCGACCGCATTTTTTGAGCATTTCTTTCAATTAATTGACACGAGCCTTTTTTTGGGCGATTGACAAATTGTGTGGGATCCAACGCGAACAAATTTTTTTGACAGTCAAATGTTTATGCAATATTGAATGTATGCTGGTCCCACTAACGCCTAAGGTTGTCTCAATCTCACGATAGGTCACATGACGATCTTCCAATATCAGTTCGCGCACAGCATCAATGGTTTTCGGAACAACAACTGATTTTGGACGACCTTCACGAAATTCATCTTGGAGTGAACTACGACCACGATTGAATTCACCATACCATCGATAAACACTGGTCCTTGATGGAGCTTCATCGCCAAAAATTGAATTAAGTTCATCCATGCACTGTTGCTGATTTAATCCACGCCGAAAGTTGTAAAAATTAATCGCACGAAAATGTTGACGATTTAATTCCATTTTTAGGCCGAGATGAATCTTTTAAGTTACTGTAAACAACACAAATAGCGCTCGTATGTCAAAACGTTCTGAGTGCGTATAACCTCAAAAATGTCCAACTTTACGACAGAGCTGTCACTTGCCAGATTGCAACACTAGGGTTGCCAAATCCCGAAACATAAGAGGCAACCCTCGTACGACGAAAATCCTCCTCTATGTGCGAAGGTATTGGATATTATGAAGCCGATTTACGAGAGTTTATCGTCGGAGGAGTTATTGACCTGATGTTTAGCCTCAGAAACTCAAAATAATAATGAGTCTCTAAACTCTTTGATATGGACTTTCGCGCCGAAACATATTCATTCCGGAACTCACGTCATTGAAATTGCTACGCTTATTGCTGTTTGCATATTCAATGAAGACTACATTCCTCTCTTAAAAATAATGATGCTTATGGGAGTCAAAATTGGTCCAGAAGCTTATTCATTCACTGGGAGACGAGACAATGCCCGGATTGACCGCTCAGAGATACGAGCGTCTAACGCATCAAAGGAGGCCAGAACTGCTCGGTTGGAAGAGAGAAGCGCGAAAGATGCTTATTTCGAAGTCGAGGAAGGTCCAATGTATGCAGCAGGAATGGCAGATTGAATAAACGTAAACCTAAAATATCATTTCATGACTTAGACCGCGAGAAACTTTACGTGAAACTTTAAACGCGTTTTTCTCGAAACTGTCTTTTTTAAAACAATACCTACGATTTTTCAAGTTCTACTGAACCGATTTATTCCAAATTTAGTATGTGTCTTCTTTATAGGCTTTTCTATTGCACGAACTATCCTCATCCCCAAATTTCAATGTTAACTATTTTTAAAAAAATTCGAAAAACTAAAAAAAAGTAGTACAAAAAAAATTTTTTTTCCAACTTTTTTTAGTTCCAACGATAGACGCATTTATGTAAATTAATAATCTTTTCTTTGTTTTCAAATTGCTAGCAGGGTTGAATCGTGGGTATGGTCGCGTGCCAACTTTTTGACATCCCCCAGCTGCTAACTTTTTGAATTTTGAATTTTTTACTTTTAATTTTTTTTACTGTATTCTTGAAGTATTAATAAACAGCCTATAGAAAATGAATAGTAAAAATGTTAATTGCTTTTTTAACAGCACTTCAAAAATTGCGTTAAATTCGTACGTCTAGACCAGAATACCCCCTTAATTTGTTTGGTTCCGATGGGAAAATGTACGTCAGATGACCAATGAACTCAGAATTCGATCCAAAGTATACGAAAAAGACAATGAAACATGGTGGAAGCAATTTAATGATTTGGGGGTGCTTTTCAGCATCTGGTGTTGGTCCAATTTTTCCTATAAGGGAAAAAATGTGTGCTGAAGATTATGCAGAAATCTTAAACACCGTTATGCTACCATTTGCTGAATAGGATATTATGGAGTGGCCATCGCAGTCCTCTGATCTTAACCCAGTGGAACACCTATGGGGCATTCTTAAGCACAAGATCGGAGACTGCAAAGCCAAAAATAAGGACGAACTTTGGTCCAAAATAAAAGATGAATTGTACTCTATACCACTCGCGACTTGTACCAAACTAGTCAATTCCATGGGACGAAAATGCGAAGCAGTCATTAAAAACAAAGGTGCAACAACTAAGTATTAAAAGGATATGAAACACTTTTACTGTAAATTAATTAAAACTAATTTGTTTCTATTATTATTATTATTTTTTTTTTTTTTTTATTAGACTTCTCTCGGGAGAGGCGAACCTATAGCGTCGAGTGGGCGCCCCGAGATGCTATAGATTTCCAGGCAAATCTAAGGAAAAACCGAAATCAATATTTTTTTTTCACTATTTCTCGCTTTTTTTTATTAAAAATTTTGTATTTCTTTTATGTACTACAGTGCACTAAATCTATTAGTACATTTTTAATTCGTATTTTTCCCCAAATACATTTTTTCTTAACGACTGATGTCGAAGAACAAGCTTGTTTCTATTATTTTTTCCACCACTGTATATATATATATATATATATATTACAAGAATTGAAATACACTTTTTTTAAACAATAATTGAAGACGATATATTTTTATAGGACACATCTCCTAAATTAAATTTGTGTGACATTTGCAACACCCAGTATTTATAACTAGAAATGTATGCTCGTACTAATTAAAACAGAATTATTAATTGTATATCTTTATATAATTCGTCGTTCCAGCTTAAATTCGATTTAATAATGGGTATTTATGACTAAAGCTCCTCAATAGTATACTGGTTAGTATACCCGCCTGTCACGCCGGAGACCGGGGTTCGATTCCCCGTCGGGGAGCCTCTGGCGCAAGACTAATGACCTTGCCCGGAAAAAACAAATTATTATTGAAAATTTAACAAGCCTCAGGACTTGCTAAATAAGGCCAAGACCGGTTCCAGGTTGTAGTGCCGATGATGATGATGATGATGATTTATGACTAAACATTTAAAAGTCACAGATTTTAAGTACTCATTGACAACGTGTATTTTTATAGGAACTATCTTCCCCGGCCTAAATTTGTATACTTCGCGCAACAGGCCACGAGTGAATCGTAACAGGAATATCTTCTATGAAATAAAGTCTATTATAAAGTATAGCAAGTGTGAATTAGAGTTAATCGTAAAAATTGAGCTCACGAAACGAAGAAATAATAATAAAAGGGTGATTATTATTATTATTTATTGGCCTGTAGGAACCCGCAAGTTCATGACCTGACCGACTCGGCTTCGCCATCCTTCCCTGTCCTGGGCACTCTCCTTCCACGCTTGACCATTCGATCCGATCTCCTCAAGGTCAAACCTAACATTGTCCTCCCATCTCCGTCGCGGCCGTCCTACCGGTCTCTTTCCCGTTGGTCTACCGTCAAGAATTCTATGCACGGTCCTATCGTTCCCCATTCGCGCCACGTGTCCGGCCCATCTTAATCTTCGCGACTTGATTACTCTCACAGTCTCCTCCATTGTCCTGCCTCCTCGTCATATTTACCTCCAAAGATGCCTCTCAAAACTTTATTCTCGAATAGACGGAATTTGTTTTCTTCCCGTTTTGTGAGAGCCCATGTTTCGCATCCATATAGAACAATTGGCATGATTATGGTTCTATAGACACGGAGCTTTATGTTACGTGATAGCAGTCTGGATTTCAGCAGTTTACTGACTGCGTGCCAACTCGCGTTGCCGGAATGCAGTCTCTTGTTAATTTCCTTCGACATTTCGTTACTGGCCGTCAGTATCGTTCCCAGATAAAATAAAAGGGTGATGAAAATACTAAAATCGTTTTTCATTCGAGAATGAATGAAATTTGTTCGAAGTTTAGCATAAAGTTAAATGATCCCATGGCGATAACCTTTATAAAAAAATTTACGTTATACAATTCATTGAAAAAACGTCATGCAGCACAGCGGGGCTGTTCCCCTGCTGAAGAGCTGAATAACTACGTATCTATGGAGTCTGGAGCAACAGGCGTAATAATTTGTAACCAAGCCTTTGAAATGACCTTTTTCTCTATAAAAACATAGTAAAACATCTCAGTTGCCGAATAAGCCGACATAATAGATAATAGTTTCATAAAAAAACAAGAAAAAATAAATCGATTAAATTATGAAGATTTATTCAGAGTTCAATGCATACAAAAGCCAAGCAATCGAAAAAAAGTCCATTAAACAGATCAATACATTTTAGTAAATATAAAAGCAAAAACAGGACTTTCGGGGTGTAAAAAGTGGCAATTCATTACAAACCGTCAAAGGGAGGAAAATCTCTAAATTTAGACTACATTTGCACATTGACCTTTATCTCGTACATATATAAGTATGTGCTTAAAGTTTTGTAACTTCAACACAAAATTGCCTTCAGAACTTTCGCAAAGAAAAAAAAAAACAGAAAATACCTGTACAGGTGTTTTTTATGTATGTTTCGAATATGAATAGAAAATTGCCATTTTAAGGCTGATTTAATCGGCAGCAACACGCGAATGTTGAGTTTAATAGATTTTCATGCGAATTTATTAGAGTTTTATGAATGCGTTGTGTTAACCTATTTTTATCCTGCATATGAGCATGTATTTGTAGGTGAACCGAATTTCAACCAGAATGAAGTCCGATTTTTATGTCTGCTCTCATTACCCCGAATTCCCATTTAAAAGGTATTTTTTTGAGACGATTATATAGAGAGTTTTGTAATAATAACACATATTATAAATAAATATTTTTATTTAGCACACAATGGGAACATGCAAATAAAATAGATCGTACCTTTTTTTCTAGTTCCCGAGCTTTTGATTGTAAGTTCTCTATCAGTTCATTATCAGGTTTTCCACTATGACTTAAATTTCGAATCTGGGCTAATGTGTCCTGTGATTGTAGTAATTACTTTGTAAAATGAATATGATTTCTTATGTGACCAACGATATGGCTTACCCTGTGGGCTTTTTCTATATCTGAACGTTTGGCTTCTGCTTCCCGCAGTTGAAGTCCTAGAGAATCCAACATATCGGTATTTCTTATATTCTGCTGATCGTACGGCATCTCCTTAAAATGTTTGTTTAACTCTATTAAATACACTTAAACATCTTATCATAAGCATCAAATTAAACAAGAATTAAAACATTTCTTCCGATTCCTTGAGACTATATTAAGAATTATTTAACATATGCAACTGGCCATTTTCAAGTGTTCATTACTTCAATTTGTTACATCTATTTTAACTAGCTACATTTTAATTAAAATACTAGAATGTTTCACACAATAAACTTAAGCGAGAGAAATCCTTCCGAAATATCTAACTTTTCTCAGTCGGCCGTGAAATTTTCAACTGGTATAAAGTTCTCCTTCGAATTCATACTTCAGTCTTCTCTCCTTTTTCTTTTTTTTTCTTTCTTTTTGGTCTTTCAGTTCAAACTTTTTATCAAACTTTATTAAAACTTACTTTAAACAATCGAACATTAAGAGCACTTCTTTCGTATAGTGACGTACGCTCATTTATTGCAATTCGAGATAAGCATTGGTATTAAATATTTTGCAAGGAGTATAGCAAAAGGGGGAAAAATATGTACGTGTTGAAATTAAAGCTCGGCAAGGAAACTTTCTTCTTCTTATTTCTCTCTTCGTAGCTAGTAAGGACTAATTTGAAAAACGGAAGTTTTATCTTAATTTTTTAGTTTTCGAAGACACAGAGGATAATAATTAAAAATGTATTCGTATCTCCGCGAATAGTCACCAACCTGACAATTGTTCCGTTTTAAAAACAATCGATTTTTCGTTTCGAGATGAACTTTGGGTGTAGAGAAAGTTCATGTAAAAAACACTTCACTACGCTTTATGGGTTAATACCAATCTAAATAGAAGATGGCATATCATCGGTGGGATATGCGCATGTTTCCCATTGCAGGGTTGTCGTTATCTGGCACAGTAGTTGGGTTATCCTATAGAACGTTCGGCGTTCAGACAATGTGACATTAAATTCCATTCACTTGGAATGGTTGTGGTTAGCTTTTAAAAAAATGCAGTTGCCAAAAATTCTTAGTTAAGGAAATGGGCGATTTAGTAGGAAGAGGGAAAAGCTTTGTATTTACATTCTTTTTTCCTTTTGAATTCTTAAGTCAAGTTAATGTCAGGTTCCATAACTTTCCACAGTTTTACCTAAATAAATTACACAGCAAAAATTCATTATGAGCGTAGAAAAACGTTTCGATTTGGCTAATTTGTTAATAAACAGGATTGTCGGTATTGGGTGATCGAAACTACTCAACTAATATATTGTAGCGAGCTTAAGGTTGTGGCGGTTCCAATAACGCCACCGCTCGCTTTTTCCAGGTACAACACCTAATTTCCCCCTAGGGCAGCGGTTTCCAACCTTTATGCTACCACGCCTCCCCGAAAAAAAAAATGTTTTTCCGCGCCTCCCCTACCTTTTATTGTTTTAATAGATTAAATAATATAGACACGTACTTTATTACAAAAAAAAAAACTGAAAACTACAATCAACAGAATAATAACAAGGTTTAGCTATAACATACACATACGTGTATATTTATTTTTATATAAAATTATTTTTAAACATTTAAACCAACTACATCTATCGCATAAAAATTTAATTCGAGGGTTGTTGTTGTTTACTGGCACAAAGTTTATCAAATCTTGGGGGCAATGTGCAGAGTGCCACTCGTATCTCTTTTTCGACTACTAACCTGGCTCGATATTTGGTTTTCATTGCAGCCACTGCCGAAAAGCCCGTTTCGCATAAATACGACGTTACAAACGGTAGAAGTGTAGGAAATGTCTTCGTCATGTGCCGGCTTTGGCACAGGTTCACAAAGATTTCCTATCATGTTCATGTGTGAGATGCACTTTTAACTCATTGTCATGGTCATGAAGTACTCCACCTATTTTCCAACGATCGAAAGTTCACTGTTCAATACAATGAGAAAAGAAACTCCACGGAATACCTCGGACAATCGTTCACCAAGGAAGAAATAAAGCGCACGGTGATATTGTTTCGTATGAATGTTGTTTATTTTTATTTACCACTAAATTTTGACACTCGAACAGTTGCAATTTACAAATGGTTTATTGGTTTTGCACAAAACTATTGTTAAATTAAGTTGCACAGTTTCAAGGATCACGTAATTGTCTGTGTCCGACTTCGACTCTGGGGTGCACTCCGGTACGCACCCCATGCTCACTCTACGAGGGTTGCCTTTTATATTTCGGGATTAGAGAACAAAAACAAATATTGATCATCGAAAATCACTTTATTGTTTTTCAAAATATTCCCCATGAAGATCTATACACTTTTGCATGCGTTTGAACCAATTGTCGAAGCACCTTTGCCACTCTGATTGAGGTATCTCCAACACATGCATTCTGAATGCAGCAACCGCTTCTTCAGGTGTCGACAAACGTTGACCTCTCAGTTTGTTTTTTACGTACGGGAATAAAAAGAAGTCATTCGGTGCCAAGTCAGGACTATACGGCAGATGACCCATCAAATCGATGTTTTGGGTGCTCAAAAATGCAGTTGTCGCAGCCGATGTGTAAGAGCTCGCATTGTCGTGGTGAAGAGTGATCCGTCTTCAGCGGTTGGTTTTCCTGATTTCTTGGAAGACAACTGGCAAACAAATGGTTGTGTACCACTCAGAATTGACTGTTCTGCGTTGTTCTAGTGGTACGGTTGTGACATGTCCAGTTTTTCCGAAAAAACAGGCGACCATTTGCTTGGAAGTGCTTCGTGCGCGAACAACTTTTGTTGGATTTGGCTCATCTTGAAACACCCAGACAGTCGACTGCTGTTTACTTTCGGGCTCATACGCGTAAATCCACAATTCATCACCTGTCACGATGTCATAGACGTTTTCGAAGCACCGCGACCGTATTTTTTGAGGATTTCTTTCGACCAATTGACACGAGCCTTTTTTTGGGCTATTGACAAACTGTGTGGGATCCAACGCGAACAAATTTTTTTGACAGTCAAATGTTTATGCAATATTGAATGTATGCTGGTCCCACTAACGCCTAAGGTTGTCTCAATCTCACGATAGGTCACATGGCGATCTTCGAATATCAGTTCGCGCACAGCATCAATGGTTTTCGGAACAACAACTGATTTTGGACGACCTTCACGAAATTCATCTTGGAGTGAACCACCACCACGATTGAATTCACCATACCATCGATAAACACTGGTCCTTGATGGAGCTTCATCGCCAAAAATTGAATTAAGTTCATCCATGCACTGTTGCCACGCCGAAAGTTGTAAAAAATAATCGCACGAAAATGACGATTTAATTCAAATTTTGGGCCGAGATGAATCTTTGAAGTTACTGTAAACAACACAAATAGCGCTCGTATGTCAAAACGTTCCGAGTGCGCATAACCTCAAAAATGTCCAACTTTACGACAGAGCTGTCAATTGCCGGATTGCAACACTAGGGTTGCCAAATCCCGAAGCGTAAGAGGCAACCCTCGTACTAAAGGGGAAACGCGAACCAGCGCTGTGCGATCGTTGGTGGTTGAAATGAGACTCCGCGGTTCTCTGCTCGTTGCAGAGCCACTTCGCTACTGGGGTGAGTTTCCTTGAGAGAGAAAGTCTTTCTCTCGTGGTGAAAACAAGGAAGAAGGACTTGGTAATGTATGTGTATGTGTGATCGTGTAGATCATAGTGTTTATCGATGCGTTTCGGCAAAGGATAAACGAAACCTAAAACAAGGGAAAAAGAACAAAGGGAGAAGCGACCTAAGGCATCGTTCTGTAATGAGGGTTCAGCTAAATAAACACGCTGCCACTCATTAGGTGCTAATAGGTTTGGGATGCATCATACAATTTGTATATCGTATCGCATTTGTTTATGCTACTGAATTCGAATCCGGCGGCTAAGCGCGAAGTTGGTGATTGTTTGGAGATTCAAACAAAGGAGCATTTCTGGGAGAAGTGCTTGTAGCTGAATCAATAGTTGCAAGTCATTGAGAAGCAATTTAGATGGTTACATAATAACGGTTGTTTATATCATCTATGCCGATTGTATATGGCATCTATGGTGACTCAAGGGTAAGATTCCAGTGTGAATATTTACACTACTAGAGAATTCGGTTAGGGGATGGCACGGATTCGATAGCAAAGGGTCACCAACAAGGGTAACGACATACAAGAGAATTCGGTTCTTGGCAGCTAGGCGCGAGATGCCCTATGCTTTGTTGGTTGGATAAAACCCGCCGTGGATACAGATAAACTAGGAAAATCTGCCGCGCACGTGTGAGACAGAAAACGTAGGCAGGCAGGGTGCCGTTGATTGTTTCCATAGTTTATTGCGGTTACCTAGTACGGCAACCGAAATGTTTTTCTTTTCAGAAAAATGCCGAGATGCCTTGATGCATACGAGAATGGTGTACCGATTTCTTTCAGGGAAATTGAATAACGCATTAAATGCGGGAACGTCCTTGATAGGAGGAATGCTTGAGGGTGCTAATGCGATTGAATAACCAAAAAACTATGAGATTTCTCGAGCTTTGGGAGGAAGTTATTTGGGTGATTGAAAATGTAAGTAGTGGAACCGCCACAGAAGCGCTTGCATTGCTTCGCAATACAAAGATTCATACTCTCCGCTAAGATTCATCCAAAATTGAATTAAGGTTTCATTTTGAAACGTTTGTTTTAGTAGGCTATCGCATGATAATTCTATCAGTTTTTCCTTTTCAATGGTTGTCAGCTCAAATTCGTCATCTTCATTGCCGATAAATGGATTCTATACCCACGAAAAACTTTAAGAAATCAAGTCTTTAAAATAATTTGAAAAATGCAGCACTAAACCATCCAAGTGTTCAATAAAAACATTCTTGCTTGTTTCAATATTGGCCGTGGCCCAGAAATCTTTTGACAGTGAAAACATGTCCAACTCATTCTGCAACTTCTCAAAAATTTATCCATTCGTCTAAAAATATTTTATTGAAAAGAATTAAAATAAATAATAGTTTAAATAAAAAATATAAAGTTTAAACCCTGCCGACACGCTTCAGTTTGACACTTTAGCTACGAGTGACATTTAAATTTGAGGTTATTGTTTTCATGCAACTAGCGGTCGTTTTGTGCATTACCGAAACAGAACGTTTGCAAACGCGCCATTTTTAAATTTCTCCACTCCAGATAATTTTTTTTAACAGGAATTAAATATATGTAAATGTAAAAAAAATAAAAATAAACATGCAATGAATTTTCACTGTTACGTTAAGATATGAAGTTTTATTTATTTGTATATATTATGGTATAAAAATTAATTTATTAAAAAATGTTGGGGCCTCCCCTGGCAATAGTCCGCGCCTCCCCTGGGAGGCGGGCCTCCCAGGTTGGAAACCGCTGCCCCGGGGCATACAAAAACCTGGACATCAAGTACTTATCTTTATATAGTTGTACCATGAAGACTTGAAACGCTGTAAAATCACAATATTCGCTGATGCAATATCCATCAGCACCAAACAGGCATGTTCCTTATGGGCAATTTGGTTGCATCACCATACAACCAACATGAACCGAACCAATCCATTACACATGTCTCGGATCGAATTCTATCAGCAATAACTGGTATCTTCCACACGTAAGAGCAATTTGGTTGCACCATCTAGCAACCAACATTGCCCGAACCATATCAATGAGATATACCTTTACGCGCCAGCCGCACACATCCAGGAAATGTTTGATCTTTTCCTTTCCATACATGCCCACATCGATCGGTCATCCGACCGACAAATTCATGATGGCATACGGCTGACCGCCCAAGGAATTCGAGTTCTCCTAAATGGAAAATTTCCATCGAGAATTCGACTGAGTGGAGATGCCACCAAGATGTGCACGACCAGCATAAATGCTTTGGCAAGTCGGGCTCCACGTGAATAAACCAATGGAGAGTCGTGTTTAAACAACCACGAAGTTCAGTCGGTCTGAATCGAGCGTAATTGGAGTGAATTGGCGGTTCAGCCCTTGGGGTTGGTTTGAGTCGAGTGAAGTCGCTACGCGGAAGTAAAATAAAAACTCATTAATGTGAAAGTAATTTATGCTGTTAATAAATGAATGAAGTTTTTACCTCCGTTTAACTGGCCAACATTATACCAGATAGAACAAAACTCATTAATGTGAAAGTAATTTATGTTGTTAATAAATGAATGAAGTTTTTACCACCGTAACCTTTAATTGTTGAAAATAAAAGAAAATATACCTTCCATAAACCTTTTAAGTGTGTTTTGTTTTAAATATGGAAAGCAGTCCTCTCCACGAGAGTCCAATTGGCGTCGAATCGTAAACCTAGACAACTACATGGATGACGGTGAAATATGAAAGTGAACTTATGCTGGAGGAAAGAAGTGAACCCCGTGTCGTACTTGGCACACATACTTCTTCTCCACAGGGTTCGCTGGATTAATTATTTTTAATAAATAAGAGCCGTTAAATCGATTTTGAATTAATGTAACACTCTATTAGTCCGTTAATAATAACCGGTACTTTTTACCGTAAACTTAACGATTTCTTTACTCATCGCCTCCTTACTTATCGCTTGCTACTCTGCTTACTTCTTACTCTGCGTGCCACGTATTTATACCGGTTTTTTTCATTCTGCTTAGGTGTTTCGTTTCCGTCCGTTCCATAGCCTTGAATTTTCTACTGCTCATAGTCTCCAGTTTCTCAGTACATTGTTTTGGACTTTCTAGAATATTCTAGTACTGATTGTCATATGCGTCACAATATTAAAGAACGTTAATCCCTCTTAGAATAACAGCATGGTGCATTATTGGGCCTATTTTTTGAGGAAAGTGTATTTAAGTTTTTCTGTAGTAGTTCCTAGTTAGTAGGAACCGTAGTAGTTGCAGTGAGCGTTAATGTTAGTAAACTTTCTGGTGCCCGACTTTGACGAATTAAGCTTCGATTGATTTCTTTCTTGAGGGTACTAAACCAACCACAACGGAAATGTACTGTTTACGACAGCTCTAACTTTCTCGGCGCGTATCGCTAGTTCAGCGAACAATATCACACTGTCTACCGAATTTTCATTGAATTAAAATGCAATCCAAATTAAAAAATTGACTCAAAAGCATTTTTTCAGTTTGCCAGTCATAAACCGATAACTATCCCACATCGCTTGCTCCGTATTTTACATATGTTATGTTGGTAGTGAACCGAGGAAGAACAAAAATACAATAAATGGATGGATTAGTGTTCTATAATTCAGTTTGTATTTATTCAATTTTGTTTATTTGTACTTATTCTGTCTGGAAATTACTTTGTTTTCCACTTCTCTCTTCTTGTTATTCTTCTGTTTTCTTTGTGTTGTGTCAAAAATACTCCTTGTGCCCTGTATTTTTCGTTATTATCTATTTTTTTGCTTCATATTGGCCCTTTGTCGCGTTTCTGCATACGTCCGTTATTGTTCTTCGACCATATGTGTTGGGTCGTGTCCAATATATTCTTTGTATCCTTTATCTCTCCTTATTGTCGAAATGTGTTGTGTCCATTCCTTTTTTTAATTTCCTTTGTACCGTGTTGTTAATTTCTTTTAGTCGCCATCTTAAAATCCTTTGTTCGCCTCGCTGTTGGTAGTGATCCTTATATTCAATTCTTGGAGATCAAGATCAGAAACTTAGTAGTGTTGATCTGTCTTCTCGTATCACAACAAAACGTATTACTAAACTATATTAAATTGTCCTTAGGTCTAGGATTACAACATAAGAGAAGTTATGCCAGGAATTTTGTGGCGGTTCTACGAACCTTACAAAACACTGTAAGGTAAATCCCTTAGTTCGCCCAGGGATACTTTTGTCCTCAACCATACGTGCTCTCTTATACGTGGGTTGCATGTTTCAGCAAACTCCTTGTGCCTACACGCCGCGGCGACAGAAAGATTTTTCTGAAACGAATTCGTTGGAAATGCATTAGCTGAAAAATTCATTAACCAACGCGGCAAAAATTATTAAAACACCACGCGGCCAAGTATTGGACAATACTGGTAATCTCCTCTGGAGCCGTTTTTTTCCGTTTTTCCATCGCGAAAATATTTTGGGGGTTCTTTAAGCATTCCCGAAGAACTACCCATCGTCCTAACCCAACTCCCCGTTCCCAACCTACAAATACCAGCACCAACCATAAGCAGCTTACCGGTATACGAGCAGTACAAAGCTCTCTTCATCAATTTCTTACCTGAAAAATAAGCCCACGGCAAGATCATCATCTTGCCATGGCATCATACGAAAACATACACTAATCCTCCTGTGTCTTCTTGTTCCAACAATCCGTTGGTCCAAGAGGACACGTCGGGCAACTTGCTTGCTTGCAAATCTGCAAGCGAAATTTCCGATGATCGATCGCCTAAGTCGATAACGATCATAATTGTTGTTTAAATAAGCAAATCAACGGCCGTGTCCCACGATCAGTTTCTAAACCAAACACACAATAATTTCACTGTGTTTATCTTTTTCCTACCATCCGTTAGTTCATAGCCAACCGGGGTAAGTTGTACGATTGCACATCTGCAAGTCAAATTTCCCATGATCGGTCGCACAAGCGATAAACGATCATCGAGTTGCACACGACCCATGATTGACCCATGATTCCTTAAATAAACATGACTTAACGTCAACAGAAAAATCTATCCACTATCGTTTACATCAACGATGCCTGCAGGCTCTATTCCTTGTCCTTTTGTTTGAACAGCTACAGGATTGATCACTGTCCGCACTTCCAGCGAATGGGCAATGTACCAGATCTGTACGGTCGCACGAGGAAATTCTTCCATGCAACCTCAAATCGATCTTTCATTGGTCGCCACCAAGAAGATCCGATTAGCTCCCCCCACAGCGGTGGAAATCCACCACAGTTGCATCTGGTGGGATATGGAGTGCACCAGCGAAAGTTTCCCATTCGTACCAGGAGTCAGATATTAATCGCATAAGCGAACACACGTGCCGGGGGACGTTGTGCTGTCGGAGTCATATTGTAGAGCAGTCGACAGACTTGAGTGTTGAGTCGGAACGTATTGTCTTAAACTTTTCTACCGGTGTTAAATCAAAATTAATTACCGACGACATACATTCGTGCAGGTTAAAAGCCTATGTGCTGATTGTTCTGAACCATCGCCGCGCAGACGAGTGAAGCTGCATATAGTAGCTGTATTAATTGTATTGAACGATATCTTCCGTGGATAAGATGATGATCCCAACTTCTACAGAACAATGGGTTAAATTTAGTCTCGCAAAAAAACAATAAATGTACAAGTGAATATTATTCAATAAAGTTTAGACAAGTAGCTTCAATTAAGCGGTCGTGTGTTTTATTACTGCTGGACATATCAGTGCGTTTGGTTTTTCTTCCTTTTTCCTTGAGGAACAATCTGGGAGGACGGGGTAGAACCCTGCGCCCATGCTGGCGCCACGATCACCGCAGGTACAGGCTCAAATACGGCTTTCATTTTTAACATGTACCCTACTGTAGAAACAATTACCTGTAAGTATCGCAGCCAAAAATAATGATCGCGACCAGATAAAATACCTTGGGTAATTAAGCACCAGGAAAAACTCAAAAACATACCGCCGAGGTAGAAAAGGTCATCAGGTACGGAGGAAATACAAACAGGTCGAACGAGGGGAAAGTGAGAACAACTTGACGTATCTTTTCGGGAGAATTTTTGACGTCGCGGATATATTATTTAGCATGATATTAACCTCAACGAGAGGAAGACCTGCATTCGAGAAAACGGGCGAGTGTGTCGGCGCAAGTAAAATTGACGAAAAATAAATTTAAAAAACCAAGTGTGTCGCCGCGAATCCCTTGTTGAAAATTAATAATAAATAAAGGCATATAGCCAAAAAAATCAATAATGAAGGTGACTTTTATTCCCAAGTGGTGTTCGGCGGAACACCTATGTTACATCGATAAATAAAAAATCGCCAAAATAAATCCTAAATCCTAAAACCTTCGCAATACAGGCTGTATTGATTGATTGATTTACATGCTTACGAGGGTTGCCTTTTATGTTTCGGGATTTGGCAACCCTAGTGTTGCAATCCGGCAATTGACAGCTCTGTCGTAAAGTTGGACATTTTTGAGGTTATACGCACTCAGAACGTTTTGACATACGAGCGCTATTTGTGTTGTTTACAGTAACTTAAAAGATTCATCTCGGCCCAAAAATGGAATTAAATCGTCAACATTTTCGTGCGATTATTTTTTACAACTTTCGGCGTGGATTAACTCAGCAACAGTGCATGGATGAACTTAATTCAATTTTTGGCGATGAAGCTCCATCAAGGACCAGTGTTTATCGATGGTATGGTGAATTCAATCGTGGTCGTAGTTCACTCCAAGATGAATTTCGTGAAGGTCGTCCAAAATCAGTTGTTGTTTCGAAAACCATTGATGCTGTGCGCGAACTGATTTTGGAAGATCGTCATGTGACCTATCGTGAGATTGAGACAACCTTAGGCGTTTGTGGGACCAGCGTGTACATTCAATATTGCATAAACATTTGACTGTCAAAAAAATTTGTTCGCGTTGGATCTCACACAATTTGTCAATCGCCCAAAAAAAGGCTCGTGTCAATTGGTCGAAAGAAATGCTCAAAAAATACGGTCGCGGTGCTTCGAAACACGTCTATGACATCGTGACAGGTGATGAATTGTGGATTTACGCGTATGAGCCCGAAAGTAAACAGCAGTCGACTGTCTGGGTGTTTCAAGATGAGCCAAATCCAACAAAAGTTGTTCGCGCACGAAGCACTTCCAAGCAAATGGTCGCCTGTTTTTTCGGAAAAACTGGACATGTCGCAACCGTACCACTAGAACAAGGCAGAACAGTCAATTCTGAGTGGTACACAACCATCTGTTTGCCAGTTGTCTTCCAAGAAATCAGGAAAACCAACCGCCGAAGACGGATCACTCTTCACCACGACAATGCGAGCTCTCACACATCGGCTGCGGAAACTGCATTTTTGAGCACCCAAAACATCGATTTGATGGGTCATCCGCCGTATAGTCCTGACTTGGCACCGAATGACTTCGTTTTATTCCCGTACGTAAAAAACAAACTGAGAGGTCAACGTTTTTCGACACCTGAAGAAGCGGTTGCTGCATTCAGAATGCATGTGTTGGAGATACCTCAATCAGAGTGGCAAAAGTGCTTCGACAATTGGTTCAAACGCATGTAAAAGTGTATAGATCTTCTTGGGGAATATTTTGAAAAACAATAAAGTTATTTTCGATGATCAATATTTGTTTTTGTTCTCTAATCCCGAAATATAAAAGGCTACCCTCGTATACTTTTAAAAGTATTGACGATCCAGATATCAGCTGAGTCATGTGATAGCTCAACTCGCCATGTTTTCTTTTCACCCATGTTTCTATATCAGGTCATTGGTGAAAGATTCCCACCTTCGTTGCCATTCTCTTAGGTTTGAGAGCTCTAATTGTGGCCGCATTCCCCGGCGATCCTCTTGCGAGACCCCATGCAAAGCAGCAGTTTCCTTAGCTGCAATGTCAAGTGGTTTCCTCCCAGCCAAGACATTTATGGCATCTTTGGATACCGTTCGAATGCCGCATCATACTCTTAATGATGCCAGCCTATGTGCTGAGTTCACTCCCCTCATACACGACTTATTCTGTGCGACTCCTGTCCATATGTGAGCTGCATACATTATAATGGAGTTGTTGGCGCTAGTTTTCAGTGGGGCCGGGTTCCTCTAACACTGGATAGCAGTCTCGTCAAAACATTGCATACTCTCGCCCGGTTTTTCCCTCGTTTTCGCAGGTGTTCCTTGAAGGTCAACCTGTTATCAAGGGTAACACCAAGATATTTAATAGAAGGACTGAATCTGATTGTTTTTCCTTCTATTTTCAAATTAAGGTGTTCAACTTTCTTGCGGCTGCTTAGTTAAAACTGCCTCTGTTTTGTGTGCGGCTACTTTCAGCTCGGCCATATCTAGCCAGCATTTAATGCTCTGGATTGTAAGGGAACAGATATTCTCCAAGTCATCTAGATGTTTAGCTACGGCTACTATCGCCAAATCATCTGCATACCCAATGATTCGTACTCCTTCTGGTACATTGACCCTGTGGACACCATCATATATGATGTTCCTTAATAGCGGTCCTAATACAAACCCTTGGGGTACATCTGCTGTTATTTGACATTCCCGTCCCTCATCAGTGTCTTCTGTCCGAGAGATAGTTTGCTAAGGTGAGACTTGTAGATCGCCCAACGCTTCTAGAATCCGATTCCAGTTCACCGAGTTAAATGCATTTTTAACGTCTAGTGTCACTACGGGGCAATATTTTTTCGTTCGTCCTAGCCATCGTGTTCTGGCTATCACATTGCGAGCGATGTCGAACACCACAGATAGTGCCTTACCGGTTGATCTACCTTTCCAGAACTCATACCGCCATTCAGAGAGTCCCGATGTCCCCTCAGCGAATTATTCCAGGTAAGTGGAAATTACTCGCACAAGAAGTTTCAATGTTGAGTCCAGCATGCACAACGGGCGATAAGACGACTGCGCTTCTGGTTCCTTGATTCCGTGTGGTATAAGCACAATTCGCTATTTTTTCCATCGTTGGGAATAGTGTCCTGTTTGAAAGCAGATCACGAAGAGACTGCTGAGGACTTCCGGCGTTTTTATTATAGGAGTCTTCACCACAGTATTAGGAATTCTTTCCAGTTCCTGGGTACTGTTGTTTTTAAAGACCTGTGGGGTTTTTCAGGGCCCGAAGAATCACGCATCGCTTTGGCCCCATATCCCACTGCAAATATCTGCAAATCTCTGTAATCAACTTACCAGCATAAGAGCATCCCACACTTGAAAACATAAGCCCACGACCAAGATTACCACCTGGCCGTGGCAACAAAAACGTTCGCCCCCAGGCATGCTTGCATCCAGTTACCCCTTCATGTAACCGACATCGAGTTCGTACATGCAAACGCGCATGGCTGAGAAGCATTGTCCCTAAAACATATGCGTGTCCCCTAATCGACACCCATGTCCATTGCCAACCATTAGGAAAACTTCCACGGTCCCCTTATCGACATTCATGTCAATCATGCTCACAGAAATCTTTCTGTGTTTGCTTTTCTCAAGCAATCACCGATCCCACGATCACGTCATGCAAATCGGTGCCTATACAGCTGCAACCAATCATCTCGGATCGGCTGCATAGGCAATCCTAATGTATTTGCATTTGTCTGTACAAATATAGCCGCATCTTAGTGCTTGCCCATTTAGATCCCATTTCGGTATATACAATATACCCTCTATCGTTTATGATAGAAACGTTTTCGATCTATGTTTGAACAGCTGCAGGTTTTTCCTTCTATCCTTTCTTCAACGCGCGTTCATTTGTCCTTCCTTCCAAGAGGAAGACATTCATTTCCAGTTGCAACGATATCTCTAAAGAATCTTCCAATGGGACGCGGATCGGTTCTCATTGGTCACAAATTGCCGAAGGGTTGTTTCTCCTGCGATGGTGTGCGTTGAAACCCATCGCAGGCATAGAGGCTGGGTCAATTTCATTGAGCTAAAGATAGTCAGATTTAATTACCCAGACGAGGCGGATGATAAGTCGAGAGTGCGACCGTTTAAACCAATACGTAAAAATTCTTAATCTGTGTCGAGGTTGTCGCGTGGCAAAAGTTTTAGTTGTTAACTTCTACGAGATTTTATAAATTAATGTCGAAATCAGAAGTGTGTTCAGTGTTTATAAACAAAAATATATTCGGTGCGAGTGGATAGTTACAAATTGTAACACTTAATTGCCCGGTGAAACGACCTGTCATTTTCCAATGCAATACGAACACAGATCACTGGGACCTATCCAATTAGTAAAATAACAAGAATGCTGTAAAATAAATTTGCAAGTGTCATCCAGTTCTTAATAATTGCAAAAGTTATGTTTTTTTTTTTTGCTGAATTGTGAAAACTAAAAAAAAGTAAACGGAAATGAAATCATAATAAACATTATCGATGTGCTTCATTTCTTTCTTTCAATTCACTACGTGAACATCCTACTTGGAACAATTTTGTGGAGTGTCGGTGGACGCAGTGGGAAGAACGTGAATCCGTGTCCTTGAGCCATCAACTTTCTCCACACCACAGACCCCTGCAGCCAAGAGCACCTGTTTGGTGGTCACTGGAGGTATTGCCCTTTCAGTGATGTTCCATTCCTTTCGCGCTTTTGGGGAAGATTACATTGTACACCATTTCACAGAGAATACCATTAGTTACGGACCATGCCTGTTTTGAACTAAGCATGTAGTCTATTACACCTCCCGGATTAACTGTCCGTCTCATATGTCTATCCAAAATCGTTCGCGCGGTCTCGAATAGCACGCACTCTGTGAGTACGTGTTTCGCATTTTCTATTTTGCCTTCACAATACAAGCAGTATGAGTGATTCACATGCTTATACTTGTGCAAGTATTGCCGAAAGCATCCATGTCCTGATATTAGCTGAGTGAGGTGGTAATTCAGCTCGCCATGTTTTCTTTTCACCAATGTTTTGTATATCAGGTAGCATGGTGTGGGTCCATCTTCCTTTGGTGGAAGAATCCCACCTTCGTTGCCATTCTCTTAGACTTGAGAGCTCTAATTGTGACAGCATTCTCTGACGATTCTCTTGGGAGACCTTATGCAATGCAGCGTTTTCTTTAGCTGCAATGTCAGGTGGCGTCCTCCCGGCCAAAATATTTATAGCTTCTTCGCATACCGTTCGGAATGCACAATATACTCTTAGTGATGCCAGCCTATGTGCGGAGTTCACTCACCTCACGTACGACTTATACTATGCAGCTCCTGCCCATATGTGAGCTGCATACATTATAATGGAGGTGTTGAAACTGGTTATGAGTTTCCTTATGTGGGGCCGGGGTCCTCCAACATTGGGTAGCAGTCTCGCTAAAACTTTGCATACTCTTGCCGTTTTTTCACTCGTTTTCCTCAGTTGTTCCTTGAAGCTCAACCTGTTGTCGAGTATAACACCAAGATATTTAATATAGGGACTGGATCTGATTATTTGTCCTTCTATTCCCAAATCAAGATGTTCAACTTTCTTGCGGCTGCTTATTAAAAAAGCCTCCGTTTTATGTCCAGCTACTTTCAGTCCGGTTATATCTAGCCAGCATTTAATGCTCTGGATTGCTTGGGAGCAAATATTCTCCAGGTCATCTAGATGTTTAGCTACGGCCACTATTGCCAAATCATCTGCGTACCCAATGGTTCTAACCCTCTTCGGTACATTGACCCTGAGCACACCATCATACATTATATTCCATAACAGCGGACCTAAAACAGATCCCTGAGGTACACCCGCTGTTATCTTATATTCCTGTGGTTCCTCATCTGTATCATACGGCAGTCTTCTATCCGAGAGATAGTTTCTAGTATACGCACCAAGTAGGGTGAGACTTGTAGATCGCGCAACGCTTCCAGAATCCGGTTCCAATTCACCGAGTTAAACGCATTTTTAACATCTAGCGTCACCACCGCGCAATTTTTCTTTGTACCACCTAGCCATCATGCTCCAGCTATCGCATTGCGAGCGATGTCGCACACCACAGTGCCTTACCGGTTGATCTACCTTTTCGGAATCCATACTGCGATTCAGAGAGCCCCAATGTCCCCTCAGTGAATTGTTCCAGGCGAGTGGCAGTTATTCGCTCAAGCAGTTTTCCTGTCGTGTCCAACATGCACAACGGGCGATAAGATTATGGCGCCTCTGGATTCTTGACTCCTTTTGGAATAAGCACAAGCCGCTGTTTTTTCCATCGTTTGAGAAATTGTCCTGTTTGAAGGCAGGTTGTGAAGAGACTGCTGAAGACTTCCAGGTTTTTTGTTAAAGCAGTCTTCACTACAGCATTAGGGATACCATCCAGTCCCGGGGTCTTGTTTTTTTTTGACAACCCTTGCAGCCAAGAGCACCTCTTCGGGGGTCACGGGAGGTATCTCTCCTTTAGTAATACTCCACTCCTCTTGCACTCTCAACCCCTCATCGCACTGTGGGAAGAGAACAGCAACGATTCTTGCTATGTCAGTTTTACTTTTTTGCATTTGACTACTGTTGTTCTGTAGTCTTTTCATGAGTATCCTGTAGGCGCTGCTCCATGGGCTGTTATTTAATTCATCCCTTAGGGAGCAGAACGCGTCATATTTACTTTTGCGGATCACATTCCTCAACTCTTTCCGTTTGTTGACGAATTCCGCATGCAACTGTGGGTAGGTGTTACGGTTTCTTGCTCTTTGTTGCAAGTGTGTTAACGTGTTGCTCTCCGATCGCACATGGGCGATTTCTGAGTTCCACCAATAGACTGGTTTGATAGCCCCTGCTGGTTGTCTTTGTCGTGGCATCGAAGCATCACATGCGGTAGTTAACCACTTCATGACTTTTCCAACCTGCCTGTTCGCATCGGCCTCTGCGTCAAACTGTGGGATTTGGTCTTCCAGTATATAATCGAGCAGTTCCGCATCGAGGTCGTCCGCTGTGGAATGTGGGAAATGCAAGATTGCAATTTTGGGCTTTATAAAGGAATTGCATACATTTCAAGGTGAGGACGTTTAGATGTGCCTTGTCTAATGGTGTGCAACATTAGATGTGTTACATTTCCAGACATGTTTCAAGCTGCATTGTGCAACTTGCATGGAATGCTGTTTTGAACATTTGCGTATATGATACATGTTATATGTATTGATTGGGTTTAGATTATTGGAATCTTGCGTACAGCATACATGCGTATACATGTTATGTGTACGTGAATGTTAGGGTTTGGGAGTTATATTGGGACTTATATGAGGGTTTTGGAATTCTGCGTGTAACAGGTTGTTGCTGTAACGAAAGGAAAACTGAAACAAACAAGCGGCGCTTCGTCTAGCGACGCCTCAGTCACCCCTTTAGTGGACTGTATTTTCCGGCACTGGCCGGCCAACGATGATTTTTCTTGCTAATCGGTAGGATTGCACCTCCAGAGACGGACTCTTCTCTGGATTGGCGGGCGTTGGAGTCTTGCCCAGTAGAATTCACGAATCCTTATTCTGAAACGAATAAGGAAGATGGAAAACAACACGACCAAACGCCCTTCTTCCACGAAGCAAACAATGACGAACCAGCACAACGCGCCAGTACGAATAGAACGAGACTTTGCTGATTCTTTATTTATTCTGAATATTTATTAATTATTATTTGAAAATTTCGTGATCTCTCCGGAGCTGGTCTTGATCAAGACCGATTGGGTAGGAGTTCCTTCGACGATCCCGCTGCTTCACTTTTTTTTTTAAACTGTATTTATTAACCGTAATTTTAATTTGTACATTTAAGTGATACAGTGATCTAAAATTAATTTTGTAACAACTGTTTACATGTAATTATTATAATAATACATACATTTTCCAAACAATGTTTTAAGAGTTACAGAATAGATGTGTGTTTATACATTTACGAGTAACAGTGTTTCGTCTTCCTGGAAAAGGTCAGAAAACCAGAAATTTCTTATATTTACTTTACTTAATCTAAACCTAACCCTAATTATAAATATAATTTAACCCAACTTAGTCTGATTAATATAAAATGAGCTATCAACAAAACAAAGTTTTATAAATAAGGGGTTATAAGAAGTACAGGATGTGGAGTGAAGTCAGTTATGGGTTAGAGGTAGAGTATTTCTTTCCGGTTGTTCGTTGGGAAAACATAGAATGTTGGAAAATGGTTAGACGTTACAGTATTTAAACTGGTTGGGGGTAAGTTCAGTGTTATGGTATATGATCTCGTTTGAATCATTTACCAGTCTGCCTGAGGTGAACATAACTCTTGTGTGGAGACAGTTAGGATGGTTAGTGCTGATATCTAGAGGGTTCGCCAAGAGTGAGGTTATTATGGGGTTGGGGTTATTTCGTAGGTTTTCCATAAATTTGATAGACACCTCGAGGAATCGTCTATCGAGGCGTTCTGTACCAGCGGTATTGTAGAGTTGGACGTTACTATTGTACTTATAGGAGTTAGGACGTCGATGTAATCCAGAGACATACCTAAGGCATTTTCTTTCGAATGCTCACAACTTCACCATTGGGGAGGGAGTGATATGGCACCACAATGGGCACGGGTACGTGAGTGTGGATCTGATAATTTGTTTGTAGATGAGCAGTTTGACTTTGTGAGAGAGACTATTAGGTTTCCACATAACCCTTCTACAGAGATTAAGCTGAATTGTGGCTTTATGAAGGGAATTTTTAATGTGGGAGGAAAAAGAAAAATTATTAGAAAAAGTTATTCCCAGATATTTTAGGGTTTTTGATGGGTTTATCAGAGTGTTGTTTAGTTTAATTTTAATTTTGTTGTGGCAGCGTCTAGTGTTGTTTGTACAGTGCTCGTTTTTGCCCCTGAACATTATGAGCTGCGTTTTATTTGGGTTAAGGTGAATTTTCCAGTTATTAAAGTATGTTGATTGGTTAGGGAGGAAGTTGTTAATGCGGTTTCTTGCAGCCTTAACAAATTTGCTGCTGGAGTAAATAAATGTATCATCAGCATAATTCAGCATTACAGCATTAGGAGATACGGGTTGAGGAATATCTGAGGTATATAACAGATGTAAGATTGGCCCTAAAATGGAGCCTTGGGGAACACCCGCGGTAATGTTGCGAGCTTCTGAGATGGAAGAATTTATTCTCACAACGAATTTTCTGTCAGAATGATAAGAGGCTAAGAGCTTTGTTGTGTGAGAGTTTAGACTAAATATGGAGTGCAGTTTGTACAGAAGCCCTGCGATCCAGACGCAATCGAACGCCTTTGAAATATCAAGAGATATGCACACGGTAGGGCTTTGGTTTTGGAGACCGGTTGTAACATCGTGTGTAAGTTTTAGTAGAGCATGACATGTGGATTGTCGCTTACGGAATCCGAACTGAGAGTTAAGGATGAGAGCGTTCTCATTGGCAAATGAGAGAAGATTTTGATAGATCTTGCGTTCGAGTATCTTACTTTATTATTATTATTATTATTATTATTATTATTATTATTTATTGGCCTGTAAGAACCCGGAAGTTCATGACCTCACCGACTCGGCTTCGCCATCGTTCCCTGTCCTGGGTACTTTCCTTCCACGCTTGACCATTCGATCCGATCTCCTCAAGGTCAAACCTAACATTGTCCTCCCATCTCCGTCGCGGCCGTCCTACCGGTCTCTTTCCCGTTGGTCTGCCGTCAAGAATTCTATGCACGGTCCTATCGTTGCCCATTCGCGCCACGTGTCCGGCCCATCTTAATATTCGCGACTTGATTACTCTCACTATTGTAGGTTTGCGGTATAGCTCTTCCAATTCGTGGTTATGGAGTCTCCTCCATTGTCCTGCCTCCTCGTCATATTTACCTCCAAAGATGCCCCTCAAAACTTTATTCTCGAATACGCGGAATTTGTTTTCTTCCCGTTTTGTGAGAGCCCATGTTTCGCATCCATATAGAACAATCGGCATGATTATGGTTCTATAGACACGGAGCTTTATGTTACGTGATAGCAGTCTGGATTTCAGCAGTTTACTGACTGCGTGCCAACTCGCGTTGTCGGAATGCAGTCTCTTGTTAATTTCCTTCGACATTTCGTTACTGGCCGTCAGTATCGTTCCCAGATATTTAAATTCTTTAACTTTTTCAAATATCTTGCCTCTGACGTTTATGTGTGTTATCTGAGATCCACCTGCTCTCGCCGTAATCATGTATTTTGTTTTGTCTTCATTTATTTCTAGGCCCACCTCTTCTGCCGCTTGCATGATGATTTCACAGTTTTTACTAACAGTCTCCAGATTATCGCCCAGAACGGCGATGTCATCCGCATATGCGAGCACTTGTGTGACCCCGTTCAGGGATGATCCGGCCATGTTGTCGTCTTGTACCTTTCTGATGACATACTCGAGCACAAGGTTAAAGAGACACGGTGATAGACCATCTCCCTGCTTTAGTCCGTCCCGGATTTCAAATGGTTCTGAGAGGTGGTTTTCTATTCTGACTCGTCCTCTGTTTTCGTTCATGCAAATTTGAATGAGGGCGGCATATTTTTTTTGGACTCCCAGCTCAACTAGAATATGGTGGAGTCTCTGCCTTGAGACTGAGTCGTAGGCTTTTTCGAAGTCAACGAACAGTTGGTGAACCGTCTCTCCGTATTCCCACTTCTTTTCCAGCAGTTGTCTTATTGTGAACATTTGGTCGCTTGTTGACCGGTTCCTACGGAATCCACATTGGTAGTCTCCCAGTATCTCTTCTGCGTACGGTGTGATTCTAGCCAGAATGACATTTGTTAATATTTGGTATGCGGTTGGGAGCAATGATATTCCTCTGTAGTTTTCGCAGTCAGATCTGTCGCCTTTTTTGAAAATGGGGATGACTATTGAGGTTTTCCATTCTTCCGGAGTGACTTCCTTATCCCATATTGTTTGGATGAGCTGGTGGATCTTTCGAGGGGTTGCCTCTCCTCCATGCTTCACAAGCTCTGCCGGTATGCAGTCGACTCCGGGAGCCTTGTTGTTTTTCAATCGCTTTATTGCGTCTACAACTTCGTTGAGAGACGGCTCTGGGATCTGAGGCTCGGCTGTATGTACGTTTGGTGCATTTATCTGTGGTTGATGGGTGCGTACATTGAGAAGACTTTCAAAGTACTGCTTCCATCTTGTCACGACATTGTATGTTTCTGTGACCAGACAGCCGTTTGCGTCTCGAATTATTTTGGCTCTTCCTCGGTAGCCACTGAGAACTGAGAGTTAAGGATGAGAGCGTTCTCATTGACTAATGAGAGAAGATTTTGATAGATCTTGCGTTCGAGTATCTTACTTAGTGTATTTAATAGAGATATTGGACAATAATTGCAAAGGTTATTACTACCACCGGTGTTCTTAATAGGAATTACTACCGCGGTTTTCCAGAACGAGGATGGGAAGCAGATTCGGCGGGCGTAACTTTTTAAATAGAAGGTGTGGGATTCCATCTAATCCAGTTGACTTTTTGTTATTTCCTGATCTTACGATCTCGGATAATTCGTCTGCAGTTAGAAAAGTGGTGGTGTCTAAGGGGTGTGAAGCTATGTTTGTGTTGTTAAATTCACCGATGAAAGGAGTAAAAGATGGGAATAATCTGTTTGAGATGTATTCGTTTACGGTGTCCTCGAAGCCGGAAGTTGAGAGGGAATTATTTTGCTGATGAATCTTTGAGAAGTGTTCTGCGAGGCAATTTGTTATGCCCATAACGGATTGGGCAGTATTATTGCTGATTGGGTTGATGAGATGATCAATTCGGGGTTTATATTTACGACCAGTTAATTGGTTGATGTTTTTGAAAATATCACGATTTGGTTTGATATTTTTAAGTGTGGAGATGTAGTTTTCAGCTGCGAACTTTTTCAACTGCTCAATTATCAGAGTGGATAGGAGTTGGATCTGACTTTTAATAAAGGGGCAGTATCTTGTATGAAACTTTCGGTGGAGCTGCTTTTTAAGGCGCAATAATTTGGTTAGGGTGCTGGGCAAAGGCTTTCCTAAATAGTTGTGAGGAATGGTTATCGGGGTGTTGCTGAGAGTCTCCTTTAGAATTTGCTCTATTCTTAAAGATGCTTGATCAATTTCAGTAGGGAGTGGGTTAGATGCTTCCGGGATATACAAGTTAGAGAAACTTATCGCTATGTCCCTATTGATATTTCTCCATTTTGTTTTGGAGAAATTTGGGACAGGGTTTGACGAGTAGAGTGGGTCGAGAGAGGGAATTTGGATCGTGGTGTGAACGTGTTCGCCCGTTGGGCAGCCAAACCAACTCCAGCAGTTACCTTGACAGTGTGTTTGCCCACAAGGAATAGCCAGACCGAAAATCCACTCACTAGGTTTGATACAGCCGGAACCCTGTTTTCTTTGTAACAGCAACCCTTTGTTTTCGTCTACGCCCAGTAGTTGAATCGTCCGAGAATCTGCCTAGAGGTGGAGATCCTCACGAAACCGAAGTTAAACGATGAACACCAAATAATCAAAATAATAAAAAATGGCAAGTTTTTTCTACTATTTTAAATTATATTCACAATTTAAAAACTTTGACAAAGATGATTATATTTTGACAAAAACTGAATAACTAAGTCTTCATTATTCGAAGACACCAAAAAAACTACCGCAGGTAACAAAACAAAAACAGCATTCCTCTGTTGCTAATTGAGGTTTCAAAAACACAGGTCCTTTTCCAATCAAAACAACAGGTTCTTCCTCGTCTTGTTGAACCGTTGTTGAGGTCAACAAGCAGAGTCCGTTTTCTTTTGAATGTAATGAAGAGCAGATGTTGCTGTTTTCTGGCAGATGACGCTGATCGCTGATGTAGGTTATCACTATCAGGTTGTTGGATTGGATTTGGTTTGTTGGTGTTTTTGTTGGGATTGATTCCGATGTTGATGCTTATCGGAATTATGTCAGTTTTGTCGCCTTCATTTTCGGTTATTTTTAAATGAATGGATGTGAACTCATTTTCTTTTAATTATTGTTTGGTTCATGTTGCTTGGACTGCAACAGAACGGAACCATGATCAGAAGGAAACATAAAGGAGACTGTAGCTGAACCCGCTGTGTGAACATCATCGGACTTGAGGAAGAAGTCGATTGTTGACTTGGCTGTGCTAGTGACACGAGTTGGCTGTAATGGGGAGTCAGTATATGTATATGGATAAGACGGGAGGAGGGCTAGCAACTGACGACCATATTTGTTGCATTTATTATCATTGAATGCTGTATGACGAGCATTCCAGTCTGCCCCGATTATAAATGGAGCGGGAACGGACTGTTGGATTATCTGAGAAATGTCAGCATCTGGGAAATCTGGTTGTCGTGAAGGATGAATACAAATGGATGCTAAGACGAGCAGTTTATTTTTCTCACAGAAAAGTTTTACTTGTGTGTATTCAATGCTGAATATATCAGTGAATCTAATTTCACTGAATTGAAATTTTTTATGTACTAAGATGCCGGTACCTCCGTGAAATCCATTAGTTCTGGAGTTAGAAGCAAAAGTATAATTGGGAATGGAAACTAGGGAATTTAGTTTGAGCCAGGTCTCTGAAAGGAAGAGGATATCCGGGGAAAAATTTTCAACAAACAACCGGAGGTGTTGCTTACGTATATTAGAGTAAATGGATTCTGTGTTGAGGGAGCCGCTGCTTCCCCGCTGCGGTCGCCTTTTATAGCCCGCAGCTGTCTCCTCATTCGCTCGATTCCTGGCTGTACTTCATTCTCACTCGTTTTCTCCTGAGTGGTTTTCCCTCTTGAGTGGTATTTTCTGCAATCGGCGTACGGCTGATCGTTGTGCTGAGTGCTTGTGTGCTAATGCTGATTGCATCGCCAACACAGGTGACACCTTAATGTGGTGGAATCCACTCTTAAGGTCCAAGAATATAAACAATTTCTTTCCCTCAAGGTACTCTAAACAATCTTTAATTAGCGGGGAGCCTAGTTATCACGGACTGTAAGTTTATTCAATGCACGATAGTCTACGCACATTCGGGTTTCTCCAGATTTCTTCTTCACTAGAACAATGGGCGATGCATATGGGGTATCACTCAGTTTTATAATCTTTCGATCCATAAAATCTCTTATAATATCGTTCACCTTTTGCTTCTCAGCGAAGGATAATCGGCGGGGAGAACAGAAGATAGGGGTATTATTCATAAGCCGAACATGCATCTCAAAGTCTGGAGGTTTAGCTTTCAATCTATCATAATTCAGATATTTATCCTCGACGATTGATACTTTTTTTTTTGAAATTCCTAATCTAAGATTGGGGCCAACATTTAACTCCTCACCCAAAGTGGGTTCTATAGCGCAAATCTCGCAAACACTGTTATCTTTCTCATCATCACAAGCTTGGAGAGTAGAATCATCCCTACCCGAATCATACTCATATTTTCTATCGCACGGTTACTACTGTTCATGCAATATTTGTTGTTAGTTTCACTAGGCAATCTAATAGAGCTGAATGTATTCCCATTTCTAGGGGCGTAAGTACAATAATACATAGAACTTAAACAAGAATCAATATTTTTATTAACTTTGCAGGGAAGTCATACTCTTTAAATTCATTTGTAGCGAAATATTAAAAACTCGCAATCCGTCACACCCAATCAACAGAGGAAGCGGCATAGCGTCATCTGGAATAATCATAACGAAAATGTTTCTTTTTAAAACCGAAAGAATCATCATCATCATCGGCACTACAACCGGGATCCGGTCTTGGCCTTATATAGCAAGTCTCTCCACCGGTATCCGGTCCTTATCTGAGACTTGTTAAATTGTCCACGATAATTTGTTTTTTCGGACAAGGTTATTAGCCTTGCGCCAAAACCCGAAACAATAATATGGCAATAAACAGTACCATAAGTGAATAACTTGACGTTCCTTAATCCTTTATAGTTGAAGTACGAGAGCTTTCTTAAGGGTATATCTTCATGCACCAATGACTTCCGAACAAAACTAACCGGACTACCGATATCCAAAAGAGAGTAGAAATGTTTATAATTAGTACACTTATTTTCTGTTAAAATAAAGGAAACGCTCACAAGTTGTACAGCACTCAAAGGTATTATTATTTCTTCATCACTATCGTTGGCCTTAAAGGCATTGTTGTCCGGGTGCACGGCTCCAACTCGCCTCGGCTTCACCTTCGAGCAATTCCTACAAGTATGTCCAGTATCGAAACATCGGAAACTCAAGCCTGGTGGTCTTTTCTCCTCTGGACAGCTGGATGCGAAATGACCGAATTTTGAGCAATTGTAGTACCTTTCTTGCTCTTTAGCAGATGTTATTGTAGAAGTTCTGCGTCCTCTTGCTGAAGTTTTAGGACTTGTTGACGTAGACGACGATCCTCTTTTGGTCATAACGGACGACGGCGGCTCCGACAACTTTCTCTTTTCGTAACGGGGAAGATGTCTTTTAAGCTCCAGTATAGATTTGGCGGCGTAAAGTATTGAGGTGCTTGATGACGGATCCGCGATACCTTCGATGATAAACTCAAGTAATTCCGCCTCGTCGATGTCTGTATGCGAGGCGATTTCCTGCATGGATAGGGCATAACGTAGCAGAGACTCCTCTTTTCGTGGTGTTCGACGACTCAACTTGTGGTAGACTTCTCTTTTGGTCGAATTCCGCCAGCAATATATCCTTAAGAGAATCCCAGCAATCAACACGAACGGTTCTCAAAAGTACCTTGGCAGTTCCTGTCAAAAGTCGACGTACACAGAGGTATTTAGTGCGATCATGGCAACAAAGCGACTGGGCCATATTCTCGTAGTCTGCTACCCACTTACGAATGCTATAATTTTCTTCGCCGGAGAACAAAGGGGCTGCGTTCTCAATGTCGTTGAAGTCCAACTTTTTTGTAGTCACTGGAACCGGCTCCATATCTTGTAGCTCCATCTGCAGTTCCCGAATGCGTTTCCTTCTCTCCAGTCGAGTGAGTTCTCGTTCCTCAGCATCATCAGAAATGCTCCCAGAAGTTGCGTCAGAAGTTGTTCGTCCGCCACCCATCTGCTGAGCAGCTAGGTCAGAAGTCGGTGCATCATCGGAAGCGAGCGCTTTGCCAGAAGTAAGGGGCTCCACCCGGAGTGCACGCTCCGCCAAAAGAGAGTCCTCTGCCAGAAGTTGTGAACACACCTGAAGTTCCGGAAGTTTCTTCGCCTGTACTTTCAAGCTCAGAATGACCAAATGCTTCCTTGTATATTCTCCGGATCCGCCCAATCGTGGCTGTGGTCGGGACATCTCTCCTTACCTTGTGCAGGGCTTCCGTCATCTCGTTCTTCCGGGGCCTATCGGTGATTAATCCGATTATGTTTGATGA
Organism: Microdon myrmicae; assembly: GCA_963931805.1. NCBI lineage: Eukaryota > Metazoa > Arthropoda > Insecta > Diptera > Syrphidae > Microdon > Microdon myrmicae. Next base: position 118,840,654 of record OZ007499.1, read on the forward strand.
TCCGCTGAAATTTTATTACTTACTTGTGGGCGGGTATAAGATCAAGATTCTATCAGTGTTGTCGGAAAAGGCGTCGAGCTCGACAGTTTGGCCAGAAAACAATAATGGATGGCATGTTTACAAGAGTAAAGTTTAAATGACGAATTGTGCAGTACCACTGTCACTAATATAAGCTAATTGTTTTTTACGCGAATGCATGATTCTTGCGCACCATATTGTGACGCATATGACAATGAGTACTAGAATATTCGAGAAAGTCCGAGACAAAGTACTAGAGTATTCTAGAAAGTACTGGAAAACTGGAGACTATGAACAGTAGAACATTCAAGGCTATGGAACGGGCGGAAACGAAACGCCGAATCAGAATGAGGAAACGGTATAAATACGTCGCACACACATCATGTTATAAGTAAGAAGTAAGAAGTGAGTAGTAAGCAGCCAAAGACGCGATAAGTCAAGGAATCGTTAAGTGTACGGTAAAAGTACCGGTTGTTATTAACGGAATAATAAAGTGTTAGATTAATTCAAAATCGATTTAACGGCTCTTATTTATTAAAAATATTTAATCCAGCGAACACTAAGCTCGCTACAATATTTTTATAAATATTTAAGATGAAGCCTAAAGTGAAATTTGTAGAACGTTTAAGAATTATATTTTTAATTTAATTATCGGCATTCACAATTCTAATTTCTTTCTTATGTCCACCCACTGTGACTGCTCGAACAAGAATTCTTTCTCATCCTATTGTACTAGATCAGTCACAATGGGTGTACATTAATGATGAGCTTACAGTGTAAGGTCTAGCGATAATTTATGTGTAGAATAAAAATCATCCCAGAATTTAATTTTATTAAGATGTGCAAGAATATGCAGCACTTTAAAAATAACTTTTCGAAACTATCATCATCATCATCATCATCGGCACTACAACCGGGATCCGGTCTTGGTCCTATTTAGTAAGTCCCGAGACTTGTTAAATTTTCCATGATAATTTGTTTTTCTGGCCAAGGCCTTCGAAACTATGGTTTTCTATAATGTTGAAGAAGTATTATTTTCGAATATCTTAAAACGAAGGTTTTCTTGTAAACATGAAATTGAATGGCGGATTAAAACACAATAACAAATAAAAACACGATAACGGTGTTGAGGGACGGACGAATGAAAACAGGGTAAGGCAAATTATTAGAAAACTGTAAAAAAAAAATGCAGAAATAAGTCATAAATTTGGTTTGCCTGTCCAAGAATTTTATAAAATAATAAATTCTTGATGGATGGTAATACCCCTGTGCTGTCAAATGGGAACATGAATTGAAAACAACTTCTTAACCCAGCGCCATCAAAACATTGTCACGCACCGCACTCGTTCAGATTACACGAGCAAGAGTGAGATAAATAAATGTGCATACACCAACACGTTTCCAATAGGCTACACTCGCCAATTCGTGTTGAGTAAAACTGTGTTGAATAACGGAGATTTGATGTCTCATCCACGGCTATGACATTTTTATTATTAATTCGGTCTATAGTTATCTAAAATTAAATTATCTAAAAGTGCGTAGTGTATAAAAATATCAAAATCAAAGTACCGTCATTTACACGGGAAAGATTTTCACATCATACGTATAAATAGCTTTTCGAATTTACTCTCTTTTCACATTTATTCTCATAGTATAATTTATTGCAAATCATGGTAAACGGGCTTCGGACGTTTTGTCTTCCAACCGATTTCGCATTTTTATTGAAATTTAACAATTGCAGGATGTTTTCCTCATGATAAGACGACTCAAGACGACTATATTCACGGATGCCAAGGAAAATACATCCGTTTACGAGCTGAAGAGGATGATTGAAGGTTCGCCACTTTGGTTCACTGGCCATTTCGTTTATCGTGTAATGTGTGTCGTTTCCAGGAATTGTGAAGATAAATCCCGAAGACCAGATGCTATATAGCTGTGATAACGAACCAATGGAAAATGAGAAAGTCCTGCAGGATTATGGAATAACTACGTCCAACGCAAAGGCTCAATCACCCTCTCAGCTGGGTCTGGTTTTCCGGTAAGTTTATTGTTCTTATCGGTTATTATGTCGGCACAGACGGACAGCTCTCGAATTAGTTAGGTTTCGCCTGCGCTGTCACTTGGAATTTGGACTCTTGGGTTCGGGTCGGGAATGAAACGATAAGTCTGAGTTTTGAACCCGGTTTGCATAATCTCGTTTTTTTTTTTGGTTCGTCTGGCGCCGCTGAATTGTTTATCTGCAACATATGTCTTTCTTCGCACATTACAATCTGTAGGTGTATCCATTGGATGGAATGTACTGTCGGGAGAGTAGTTTACTTGCACACAGGACTAATTAGCTTAAGTTGTTCAAAAACATATTGACATAAGGTTTACCCTTGCAAACAACACTTGAAACAGTCTATCAATTTAAACTCGGGGCATCAGTGCCTCATTTGAAGTAATATTGTTCTATGTGTCCATTTGGTCATTTAGGTGAAGCTAGCAGCTCTACTGGACATTAAGGCATTAAGTTGATCGACTTACACTTAATTCATGCTCTTTTGGAGTGGTTTGCCAGCTAAACTGTGGAAATTTAATTGGCTCCCAATATTCTCAATATTTTTTCCTTTGCGTAAATCTGTATTAATCTCAAGGGACATCTAAGAAGTCTAACCTCCACTACAAACTATCTCAAAAATGTAGAGCATTCCGAGGTGGTATAACTTTTCTGTTTAGTGTCATTATACGTAATATGTGTGCAGCTAGAAACTCGGCTTTTAGTCAAATTTAACTTTATTGGAAAATATACTTAGGCAAAGATTAATAATCGAAATATTCGCTATTGCTGTCTATAGTCCTTTGACATTTACCATGTAGACGACGAGTACCTTCGCTATAGAAACCTGGCAGTTTGTAGCAAAATAGTCATCGTCATTTTCCCGCATCTTCAAATTTCGTAAAACGCAAGTCTTTCAAATGAGACGACATTGATCTGAATAAGTGGTAATCCGGAAGAGTCAGGTCTCGACAATACACTGCATGCAGGACAACTTCTCAGTACAAGGAAAAGATTAGATTAGGGTTGGTTTCGGTGTATGAGGACGAGCGTTGTCATGCAACATCATCACCTTGCGCCTTCCTTAGCGGCTAAACGGTCTTTTTTTTTCTAACATCATCGCCATCGGCACTACAACCGGGATCCGGTCTTGGTCCTATTTTTACAAATCTCTCCGCCGGTCCCGATTTCGAGCCGATGTCATCCAGTTTGGGTGTCCTGGTCTACGCCATTCCTCCAACGCAGACAAGGTCTGCCGCACTGTCTCCTTCCATATATCTTGCCACGAAAGACTTCCCGGGCAGGCTCCGCTTCGCTCATTAGAGCTAGGTGTCCTGCCCACTGGAGTCTACTGATCTTGATTTTTCTTACAAAATTCGGCTCAAGGTAGATCGCCTACAACTCATGGTTGTAACGTCTCTGGAATCGTCCTCCCTCACATATGGGGCCAACATTTCTCCTTAACACCTTCCTCTCGAACGCGGCTAAGAGTTCATCATCATCATCGGCACTACAACCAGGAACAGGTCTTGGCCTTATTTAGCAAGTCCTGAGGCTTGTTAAATTTTCCATAATGATTTGTTTTTTCCGGGCAAGGTCATTAGTCTTGCGCCAGAGGCTCCCCGACGGGGAATCGCACCCCGGTCTCCCGCGTGACAGGCGGGTATACTAACCACTATACTATCGATGAGCAGGAGAGTTCAGAGTGCCTTTTATTGAGGACCCAGGTGTCGCATCCACACATGAGTACTGGTAAGATCATGGTCTTGCACAGTAGCAGTTCGGATGTTCTGGATAAATTTCGGGATTTAAAGAGCCTTGATAGACCATAGTAGGCTTTTTTGGATTTGATCAGCAGTTCGCGTATTTCTTCTTCCATATTGTTATCGGCTGATACTATTGACCCAAGGTAGTTAAAGGATTGCACTACTTCAAATTCGTGCTCCACTACCCTGATAGTTTGACCAACGTTAGATCTTCTCTTCGCAGAAGTTGCCACCATGTACTTAGTTTTCCCCTAATTAACACTAAACCTACCAGAGCGGTCAAATGACCGCTTTTGAGAGCCCGAAAAATAAATGTTTTATAATTATTATATGATAATTATTTTGTGTTTATTGTTTATGCTAAATTCTCTATTAATTACAATCAACTGGAAAAGACTATAATGTTTATTTCAAAAGCGGTCATTTGACCGCCATCGGTAGAAATAAGTATATATAATACGTCGGTAGGTTTAGTGTTAATGTGCTGTCTGTTTTTGTGCCGCCTGGTTGAAGAGGAGGCAGGCCAGACCGTCCCCTTGTCGGAGTCCATTAAAGATGTTTATTGGTTTGGACAGTAATCCCACTATTTTTACTTGACCTAGTTACGTTGGTCATGGTCAACCTACAAAGTCGTATCAATTTGTTTAGAATGCCGAACTCTCTCATGGCATTATATAGTTCTACCCTGACTATCCTGTCGCAGGCGGCCTTAAAGTCTATAAATAAATGATATAATGGAATCTTGAATTCCTGACATTTTACCATCGCCTGCCTAAGGGTGAATATCTGATCAATCGTTGATTTCCCTGGAATGAAGCCACACTGATATAGACCAATGATGACTTTAGCGTATGGGGCTATCCCCTACCAACTACCTCACAAAACCAGAATCTAATTTGATTAATGGCCCCAAATCTTTTTTCCACTTCATAAATTACAAACGTAAATCCGACGCCTATCCTAACTCCCTTTTTTATGGCGCGACTACTTCAACCGACCCGTTAACTATTGCCAATCTATTCGCTTCGTTTTTCAATAAATCCTTCACAGACATCTCCTTCGAACCCAATCCGTCTCACTTCAAAGACTTGCCCGAAGTCTCCCTAGGCCCCTTCACCCCTCAAATTGTTCAGCGTCACGTAGTTGAGGAGAAATTAAACTTACTCAAAGACGAGTTCAGCCCTGGGCCGGATGGACTCACGGCTGTATTTTTAAAGAAATGTTCCATTTTTCTCTCCCTCCCGATATCAAAGCTATTCAATCTATCCCTTTCACAAATGATCTTCCGTAGTATTTGGAAAGCCTCCTATGTCACCCCCATACATAAAAAGGGACCTAAAAACGATATAAGCAACTACCATCCCATCGCCAAACTGTCTCATATCTCCAAAGTGTTCGAAGGAATTCTTTACAACGCGTTATCTTTCCGTTGTAAATCCATCATCTCATCCAACCAGCACGGTTTCCTTTCGAGTAGGTCGACCACAACGAATCTGATCGAGTTCTCATCCCATATTCTCCATGCCTTAGAGAATGGCAACGAAGTCGATGTAATCACGACCGATTTCAGCAAGGCCTTTGACAAAATCTCCCTTAATCTTGATCTTTTTAAGCTGTCCTCCCTAGGTTTCGAACCCCTATTGATCAAGTGGTTATCTTCTTATCTGAAAGATCGATCCTAATGTGTCAAATTCAGGTCCTCCCTGTCCAATCCTTTTCTTCCCACGTCAGGGGTTCCGCAAGGCAGCCACCTAGGTCCCCGCCTATTTATCCTTATCACCAATGATGTTGACTCCATTATCAAATACTCATCCATCTCCCTCTATGCGGACGACGCCAAACTCTACAAAACGATCATCTCTCCTCTCGACTCCTCACTTCTCCAAACGGACCTCGACAGCTTTTCAACTTGGTACCGTATAAACTGCCTCGAACTCAACGTTGTCAAATGTTACTCCATCACCTTCTCCCGCAAACGTCCCCCCCGCCCCCTGCCCCCCTCACGTTTCTACTTCCTGCTAAACCAGCAGATATCATCTGTACCCTCAATACGTGACCTCGGGATCTTATTTGACAGGGAGCTTAGCTTCATCCCGCATATTGATGATATTATTCTTAAGGCCAACTCTGTTCTTGGGTTTGTGAACCGCTGGTCTAAAGAATTCTCTAATCCTTATGTTTCCCGTTCTCTCTACAGAGCCTTCGTCCGCCCCCTTCTTGAATACGCCGGTCAGGTCTGCTCTCCACACTACTCGTCCCATGTACGCAGAATCGAAACCATGCAAGATCGTTTTCTGCGTTTTGCCATCCGCGGACTGAACTGGATGAATCCTCGGATTCTCCTCCCATATACTAGCCGGCTCCATCTGATCAACTTCAGAACTCATGCCGATATCCTTTTCGTCCACCGTCTCCTTTCAGGCACAATCAACCGCCCAAGCTAGCTCTCCATCATTGCACTTCACACTAACCCCCGTAACCTGCGAAACCATCATCTCTTCTATCAGCCCACCCACCACACTTCTTACGGCTCTAATGAACCCATTTCGCGAATGCTGCGGCGGGCAAACTCCTACCCTACCTCCTTCGATTTAAACTTTACCTCTACTGCTTTCAAACTTCATCTCCTCTCTTCCTACCCCTGACCACACCCACTCCCCGTCTACACTCTTACATCCTGTACTAAGCGAAATAAATGAATGAGTGATAATTGATGGATAAACCCAGTAACCAACTCGCAAAACATGCCCCCCCAGTTCGATGACTCAGTCCATTGTCATTAGTGTTCTCGTGCAAATTATGGGAACCTGCGTAGTGCCTGAAAACCGGCTCCCGACCTATTTTTGCATTCAAATCCCCAAGAACGATTTTCACATCGTATCTTGGGCAGGCATTGAGGGCCCGTGCCACGTTCTCGTAGTATTCTTCTTTTTCGTCGTCAAGGGACTCCTCTGTAGGTCCGTGAACGTTTATGAGGCTTATGTTCTTAAACTTGGATCGCACGCGAAGAGTGCATAGCCTTTCATTTATTGCATTAAACCCGCTGATGGCAGGCTTCAGTTTTTGGCTGACTAGAAAGCCTACCCCGAGCGCATGGTGTTTTGCTATGTCAGAGGGAACATCATGCAGATGTTATGATAAATAACCGAACTTTAAGAAATTCGTCATCGCATAATAGGGTTCGTTCTCGAGGCTCTGTCCACGTTCTACTGGTAACGGCATTTTGTAACATCAGGGGCATCGTTTCAACAATACGCATGTAAACGCAGTCCGCAAATATTTGCAAACAGCGAAACCTTACATCCGTGCCCTAACTGAGACTCAGGTAGATTCGTCACCTGATTCGACATATCTTCGTTGCTCAGGATACGACTTACATTCGAGATTCCGTTTTAAGGGCGGATTCTGCGTCATCGCGGGGTCCAATCTGGCTTGCCAGAGGATGGAGGCGTTGGAAGCCAATAGCGTGGACATCATATGGTTGAGGGTCGTGCTGAGGAATTCTGTTAAATCTCTTTGTTGTCTGTACCGTTCCCCGAACGACAATCGACAGGCGCCATTTTTCGAACATCTTTCACGTACCGTCGACTGGATACAGATTCACTACCCAGCTTCTGAAATTATCGTCCTTGGCGATTTTAATGTACACAATTCGTGCTGGTTGGTGCATTCTAACAGTACCAACGAGGCTGGGAGGCTGTCGGAGATGTTCGCTGTTAGCCACAACTTGACTCAACTCGCAGAGAAACCCATGCGAGTGCCGGATACCCGAGGTGATTATACGAACACCCTGGATCTGTTTTTGACATCCGAACCAAGCATTTATACCGTGGAGACTGCTGCGCCACTAGGAAACTCATCACTGCTTGGTATCGGTCGCGCAACAACTTGCATTTCAAGCGAATAACCGGCCTACGCAACTTCGCCATGTATGGACGATTTGCTAACTGGGACGATTTGCGAGATTTCTTCGCATCCTTTCTGAGATTGAAGGTGTGCTTCGGAGACTCTGATGTTAACCCTTATGCCAATGACCAACTTTACCGACAGTAATCATCTCGTCGCAATTTCACGATTGCTCGGCCTAGTAGACGAATTTCGGTCCCATGTCTTAGATCATCTCCATTCAAACGTTTCTGAATGATAATTACGAAATTTCAATGAAAAAAAAATTTTTTTTTTTACTTTCAAATTGACATTTAAAAAAATCGACATGGGTACCCGGGTACCCGGTCATTGACATAAGAGTTAACGCTTGCGTGGAATCGGCCGCAGAGTTTATTCTTCTCGGGATGGAGATCTACATTCCACATTCCATCAAGCGAAGTTCATCTGATAAGCCTTGGTTTGATAAAACATGCGAGCAGATTACAGCAAAAAATAGAGCCTTTGAGCAATGGTGCTCCAATCTCACCGATGTTAAGAGAATGAATTTTGTTAGAATAAGAAACGCATGCAACCAGGCGATTGATACCGCGAAGAAAGCTCACAACGACAGAGTGACCAATAAACTCCTTCAGTGTCCGACTCATTCGCGCTCCTTCTAGTCAATGGCAAGGGCTGTCAGTGGTAACTTGGCTTCCTCCTCTTTCCCTCCGTTAGTGACGGACAACGGGACGTTAGTCACAAACTTGAAAGATAAAGCTGATGTGGTTCCGAATTAATTTTCCGCGAATTCAAACTTCGATCCCGGTCTTTTGGAACCACCTGCGATCGCGCCGATACGGTCTTCGATGCGGGATGTGAGATTTCGCCCGCGTACTATTCAACGCATTCTACGTAGACTGCACTGTAGGAAGACAACCGGCCCGGACGGAATACCAGCAATAGTCCTTAAGAACTGTCGCTGGTTCTTGGCAGACTCTTTCGCTTATCTTATGCACGCAGGACCTTTCCTACCTGCTGGAAAATCGAGTTCAGCCAATCCCAAATATGGGAAAATAATGTCTTCCGCAAAATTACCGACCGATAGCATTACTGTCTATGTTATCTAAGGCGGTGGAAAAGGTCATCACGGTGAGTTAGTGAAGCATTTGGAGTGCAACGGACTTCTGATATCAAGTTGGAGACAACGGATAACAAAGTGCCCAGTTTTACGGATAGTACGCTTGTTTCCTCCTTTTCGAGTGATCGGCCGATTGATGCATCGTCGCACTAGCTGAGATGTAGACAGATTGACTCTCTGAATCAGGATCTGGATAACGTCCTGCAATGGGGAAAGGCCAATCTCGTCGACTTCAATGCTGTGAAGACACCATATACAACAGTCACAAGGAAAAGCGGATCTGAAATTGTTTGGCGTCATGATCTGTGGGGAATGTATCGTGGTATAAACACGTGTCGAACATCGCTAGATTCGCCTCAGGAAAACAGATATTTTTAGAGCCAAGAAATATTTTACTCCGGCCCAACTTTTTCTCCTGTATAAATTCCAAATTAGACCTACTTGAGAGTATACAGAGACGTGCGATCCGCCTGATCGGGGACACGGTGCTGACCTCGAGACTACAGTCTCTTATGACATCGAAGGCTCGTAGCCGACCTCTGTCTGTTTTACAGATATTATCATGGGTACTGTTCTTCGGAGAGTGGTGGTATTGTTCCGCGCAATTGGGTTTATATGTGCTCCACAAGACAATCCAACGAATTGCACCAGTTTCCGCTTCATCTCCCGACGGCGCGAACATCCCTGCATCAGTACTCGTTCCGTTACAGAGCGGGGAAGCTATGGAACTCCCTCCCTGCGCGAGTGTATCCCGAGCGTTACTACCTGCAACTGTTTAAAAAGAACTGCGACGGTTATTTGGTGACATCTCGGGGCGCCGTGTCGGCGCTATAGGTTCGCCTGTCCTGGGGGAAAGTATATTAAAAAAAAAATAGAAAGAAGTCATTAGTGAAAGTGTGTCTTGCATTGTTTATTATTAAAATATAAATCAGTAAATCGTTTGAATATATACATATATATATATATATACATATATATATATATACATATATATATACGTATGTATATATATACATATGTATATATATACATATATATATATATACATATATTTATGTATATATATATATATGTACATATATTTATATACATATATATATATATATATATATATATATATATATATATATATGTACATATATTTATGTACATATATATATATATGTTTGTGTGTGTACATATATTTATGTATATATATATATATATATAATATATATATATAATACATATATATATATACATAAATATATATACATAAATATATATATATAAATATATATATATGTATATATATATATAAATATATATATAAATATATATATATATATATATATATATATGTATATATATATATAAATATATATATATATATATATGAATATATATATATATATATATATATATATATATATATGAATATATATATATATATATATATATATATATATATATATATATATATATATATATTCAACAGTTTAAATAGTGAGTGGCATATAATGACATTTACATTTGTATTAATAATTTTAACTCTGTGTTAATTGCAATATTCCTTTATATTTACAGGAAAGAAAATGGGGAGTTTGAAAAGCTACACATTACGGCCTATTCATGCCCACCGGATCTGCCGGAGGTCATGAAAACCCAAGAAACAACAAATGGTCAGGAACAGGTTGCTTAAAATAAAAAAAAATTAACTCTTGAGTTTAAGATAACAGTTTTTGACTTTTTTTTTTTATTTTGGTTTTTTTTTTCATGAATAAATTAAATGATTGTGTAAACATTTTGTACATTTATATTTAATATGGTCTTTTTTTGTTGCTAATTAGTGGTTAGTCTGAGAAGACCACTCCTCTGGTGATCATTTAATAACTTCTCTTGCAAATGTACTAAATAAAAATAAAACTTAATTTTTTAATCAAGTTTAATACTTGATACACCGACTTTTAAGTGTTGTAGATTCTTGTTTTATGGCGTGAATACTCAAAGGGGATCTGTAACAGCGCAAATTAATCAAGGAATCTTTTCATCCACTTATAAAGTAGTTGGAAAAGCCCGGAAGAGCGAGCTCTGTGCTACATACAGTCAAAGGTCTTCCAGATATCCCAACCACCCGCACTTGAACTACCATGTTTTGTTTCAATTGCAAATGTTCAGATGTTTGCCATTAACTTCAAATGGTCTCCCGTGGATCGCCTCCTGTGGAATCTGTATTGATGATCATTTACGAGTTCGTTCCATTTCAAACGTTTTATTAACTCAGATTACATCAGTTTTTTCAGCACCTTGTACAGCATGTACAATAAAGCGATTGAGAGAACATTTTTTGTCTTCCTTGTAGTTGGTTGAATTCGTATTTTATGATGTAGGAAAGGACATGTAGGAAAGATTTCCTCTCCATAAGATGGGAGGAAAAGTCTGCTAAGAACCGGAGACAGATAGGGGCACAGTGATTAAGGACTACAGTCGGTATTCTATCCACTCCGGGTAGTTTCTTGCAGTCTAGCCCGCGGAATACATTACCGAGAATACGGAATTAAAATCTAAAATCAGTGTTTTGGAGAACAAACTGAACAAATGCTCCTGGAAAATTTATTGGAAACTACTGCTCTATCTAACATCGACGAAACCTATGCTCTAACGACGGCTCAGAAGATTTTGAAAGGTCTGACCATCGAAGTTCCAGAAAAGGACATTGTCAGGTGTTATGTGGCGGTTCCGCCAAACCCCATGGTACGCTTTCCTTAAAAACCCCCATAACACCCATCTTCCCATATAATTTCGCCAATGCAATCGCATTCGGCACACAAAAACGCTGCACGCATTTAAGAGATCAAACCCATGATCTTAAATTCTCTGTTAAGAAAACTTACCTTCATGCATCTCTTCGCATACAATTTTCTGTAAGAATACTTCATGACCTTTTTAGGAATTCCACAACTCCCATTGTTTCCCGCCAATGCATTTGCATTTACCCCAAAAAACATTTCCTTTTCCAAGGACATGTAATGCTTTCAAGCATTATCTGAAATTCCTAAAATTGTTCCTTAATGTGCATATGCACCATAAATACCAAACATTCGGCACCTTTTGTCTGGGTTAAAATACTATGTCATCATCATCATCGGCACTACAACCGGGAACCGGTCTTGGCCTTATTTAGCAAGTCCTGAGGCTTGTTAAATTTTCCATAATGATTTTTATTTTTTCTGGGCAAGGTCATTAGTCTTGCGCCAGGGGCTCCCCGACGGGGAATCGAACCCCGGTCTCCCGGGTGACAGGCGGGTGAACTAACCACTATACTATCGAGGAGCCCAAAATACTATGTCGGTCAGCTTGTTTTTACAGCTGCAACACTAGCGATTCAATAGACAAACAATCATGCATTTCTTTCGTCGCCACCACGAATTGCTTGGCATACCTAAATGCAAGCAAGGGATACGTTTCGGCAATTAATCCAATATACGATATACAATTTCCATTGTATAAAGTATCGTATCCCATTATCACCTTTTTACCAACCTCCGTCATAGCGACGTTGCATAAACATGACCCTCATTACGGAGCGAACCATTTGGTCGCCTTTTCCTTTGTTCTCGCCGACTGCGTTTCTCGTTGTTCCACTGTTTTCGAACACGTGCAATAACATCGGATCTGAACGTCCACACACACACAACCATGATCTCAACTACGAGATCCGGTTTTCTGGTTCCCACAAGAGAGACTCTACGTTACACTCGTGGTAGATAAAACATAACCTTGGCAAGAATATATTCTCACACCCTTAAGAGAAAAGTTTTTCTCTCTTCCTTTTTACTTAAATTTCCCTTTTAGCGAAATCATCTCCGCATGAGATGATGATCGCGGAGTCCTATTACAACCACCGTTCGCGACGGTTAGTTCACTCCCGCTCTCCGCCGTCTGCGGAGATGCGTTCATGATGGGTCGTGTGTGAAGTACAAGCGAACTTTTCTTTTAGTAATTAAATAAATTTTATCCTACCGCTACTCCATGTTTTAACAGTTAATAATCCAAAAGTAATTATCGGTTACCGTCAACGAAGTAACCTTTTAGTTAATAAACAACACAAACAAGTGAATCTAAGTATTTTATTTTTCTAATGTTCCCCTGGTGATCGTTGTTTGGATGTCAGTGACTCCGGCGTCGTCCCTTTGACAATTTTAATCGGCGGACTTTCATTAAGTGAATTGTGGGGACGAGGTAGAACTTTCGCCCCGTGCGGCGTCGCGACTTCGTACCCCCACAGTTATGTAAGGAGATGTAAATCCAACTCCTCATCCCATCAGAAGCCCATCATTAGCATAGCCTTCAGCAACGAAGTGATTAAGCAACGTATAATGAGCGCAAAGGATGAAAACGAAAATAAGCTCAACACACAGACGATGGGCATCGAGGTCCCACACGGAAACGAAGAAGCAGCTGCCGGAATGCAGGTATTTATATTAACCATTCCATCACGAGATACAAATACGCTCTGTTGAGAAAGACGCAGGAGATTGTGAAACGAAAAGGCGGTAAATTTCTGTGGCACGACAAAATTTTAGTTAGGATTGCTTGGGGGGGAAAGGTCATTTCAATAAAATCGTTTAATGATCTTGCACGCTTTTAGTGCAGGGCAATTTTATAACTATATACAGTGCTCGGAAAAATTATAGACCCTCACGTAAATGTTCGGTTTTCTTGGAATGAGTAATCAACTTTTATGACTAGTTTTGTAACAAAATATTGTCAATCAGTATCTGGCTGACTTTCAAACCGATAACTTGTCTTTCAGTTTTGCTCGTGCTATTCTTCTTAATTACATCAACCGTTATATTCACAATAATTGTCACAAGTGTAATACCAGAGTGTAAAACTCTGACACTAACATTTAATTTTTGGTTATCTGAAAATGTTTTATTTTGTTTAGTCCCTGTATCACGTCGGTGGCCACAGGGTAGTAGCGTTTTTATGGCTCGTACCGCATTTGGTTTCAATATTTGTCCATTAAAGATTGTAAAATTGGGTCTTAGCTTTATTATTTATTCATTAAGAATACCGTATCTAGGTGTAACATTTATTCATTAAGGATTGTAGCACTTATTCATTAATATTTAGTTTGTAATATTTATTCATTAAGGATGTCGTATCTGGATTTAACATTTATTGACTAAAGTTTGTAATATTTATTCATTAAGGATGCCGTATCTAGATTTAACATTTATTCATTAAGGATTGTAGTACTTATTCATTAGGGATGCCGTATCTGGATTTAACATTTATTAACTAAAGTTTGTAATGTTTATTCATTAAGGGTGTCGTGGCTGGATTTAACATTCATTAACTAGAGATTGCTTATGTGTCTTGAGTCAGTGGGCTTCCTTCTGGGTTTGCCTGTTGCTCTGATGGGGACTTGTCTTCCAAGGTTGTGGCTTCTTCTATGGTCTCTTTGTTTCCCTCCGGTGTAGGCGGGTTGTAATTAAAGCAGCACGTTCTTTACTTTCACAAATAGTTTCCTTTATTATCAACAGCTTCACTTTTACAATTTGTCTTCTTTGATCTCAACAGCATCATTTTACAATTAGTCTTAGCTGGTCTTCCTTAATAATAACAGCATCACTGTACAAACATCACTTTTACAATTGTTCTTAGTTAGTCTTCTATTAATTTTAACTGCATCACTTTTACAATTATTCTTAGTTAGTCTTCTATTAATTTTAACTGCATCACTTTTACAATTATTGTTAGTTAAAACGACACTTTTAGTTTAGATGAAGTACTTAAACTTAGTAGTAAGAATGCCCGCTGTACACGCGCTAGGCCGCAACCTTCTTACTTTATTACTACAATAATAATAATAATAATTATTATTTTTTTCACCCATTCGCAACCTTCTCTTTATATACCAATTTACTGGCGAATTACTGTAGACGATGCATTTCCTTCTACCAGAACGTGTAACCTACTTTGAGGTTATTTGCATTTTCAGTAATTGTTAAGTTTGCCCTGCTAAAAATGCAGCGGTAATGAATTGCGCAATTACTTAATTGCTTTCATGCGGAGAACCAATTATAGGGCATTGCCCGTTTGTGCTAATCGTATCATACGATTAATTGCGCCTCACTGCTGGGCTCGCTACTTCGCCGAACTCAGCACTTTACCGACGCTCGATTACTTCGTCGTTGGTGGCCTTTGACAATACCGCTTGTGTGATATAACTTGTTTAACATCGTAACGACGTGTAGTCGAAACATGATCTTGTCAGGTGCTCGCTTCGTTTTTTGGCGACACAGCGGAATGGTCATAGCGAGCGACCTGGGGATCGTTTGTCATGATCGGCGCCTTGCGCCGGTTGGTGTTTATGAATAATATGATATTGGAATAAGTCGTATTTTGCATTGTATGCAAAATACTTGTGAGGGTTTTTGGCGAATATTTTTGCTTTATAATAGCGGTTGGTACAATGCTCCGCCCAACACTGTTCGCACCAGAGAAAAATACAAGCAACCTCAACACGGAGCGAATCAGCACAATAAACACGAACAGATCCTTTACGGATTTAATCTTTTTTATTTCTTTAATACTCGAACAATGTCCCGTACAATATTTTATTAAGAGGTGCAGCGAAACACACGCACGACACACACGTTACACCCTTGGATCCAATTAACTCAAAATCGGATATGGTACTCTACCTCCGCGACGTTTCTCCTTATCTCTTCGCCTTGACGATCAAAATCTCACTTTTCGGCTCGGAAGAAGCTTGAAAAATTTAGCACAGTACGGCAAAAAAAAGGTAAAAAAGAAGAATATATATAAAGAAATGAAATGATTTTGGAAAAAACTTGCGGCTTTGTTCGTTGTCCTGGCGTCCGTGGCGTCGTGCTGAGTCCTTATATTACGTCCGCAGGTGAGTTGCAGTCCGGTGGGCACTTAAAACTGTGGGTGGTCGGGTCACTTTCACTGGGCTAGCACTCCTCACTGTCTATTCTCGGCACTGGATTAGTGTTGAGTTTACTATTGTTTTTCGCGTGTGATTGCTATATAATTGTTACGAGCGTGTTCTTTTGTTTCGCGACACTGTCTGCTTTCGGGCGTGTTCACTTTACTCACGAGCGTGTTCTTTTACTCGCGAGTTCACTTTTTAAAATTGTTTTTGGCGTGTTCGCGCGTTGGGCTGTCACCAATTTGGAGAATATTTTTGCTTTATAATAGCGCTTGGTACAATGTTCCGCCGAACACTGTTCGCACCAGAGAAAAATACAAGCAACCTCAACACGGAGCGAATCAGCACAATAAACACGAACAGATCCTTTACGGATCCAAGGGTGTAACGTGTGTGTCGTGCGTGTGTTTCGCTGCACGTTTTAATAAAATATTGTACGGGACATTGTTCGAGTATTAAAGAAATAAAAAAGATTAAATCCGTAAAGGATCTGTTCGTGTTTATTGTGCTGATTTGCTCCGTGTTCTGGTTGCTTGTATTTTTCTCTGGTGCGAACAGTGTTCGGCGGAACATTGTACCAACCCGCTATTATAAAGCAAAAATATTCTCCAAAGGTTAATTATTTGAAAGGCATGAATTGCATTGTATGCAGACTGGCCGTTAGCTTGTTCTGGGAGGGGTTGTAAAACGAGGTGTAACACATGCCATTATCTTGTTATCTTGTTTTCTTTGCCTCGTTACTGCAAACACATAACTTGATCAAGTGTGAAATCCGTTAAGTTATGGCCCCTGGGCCACGTGAGTTAAGCAAAATTAAACGCAAACGGTTTGCGTTACGACCCCGATATTGGAGGTCAAACTCCTCCCGATAAACTTACAAAATTTAACAATAAAATGCTAGGTAAATTCAATTTGTTCAAACACTAACTAATTCCAACCACTTCAAAGTCTAATGGAGGACTCACCTGAAATAGATTCTACCAACGTCGATCAGTGTGCAGAAGTAATGAAAGAAACCGTTCCGTCAATTTTGGTTTTAAAATCAACCAATGGTAAAGTGCGAAATATTTTGAATAACATTAAAATAGACAATTACTTAATTAAAAACATCACTTGGACAAAAAATATATTCCCCAACAATGGACATATACAACAAAATTATAACCGACCCCTTGTGATTAAAATGTTAGTTTTTTACCCAGTTGCGAAAGGAAAATCGCCCACTAAAGGTAATGTTATCGGGTTTAGACCTAATTAACAATGACATAATAAAAAATGAACTAATTATACTCGGGATTAAATGCCTAGATGTTAAAACCATCACATTAAATTCATCAACAAAAGCTCTCTACAAACACTACTTGTACATTGTCTACATTCAACGCGGTAGCATTAAATTAAACGAACTTAAACGTAACTACTCTACTTTATTTAAAACCATCGTTCGATGGGACTTCAAAAAATATCATCCAGGTAAGGTCACACAATGTCATAATTGCCAGCTTTACGGCCACGGCTCGATGCATTGTCACATAAATTGCTTCTGTGCAATCTGTTCTGGTACCCACAAAACATCCGACTGCAAAACGAATGAGGTCAAGTGTGCAAATTGGAGTGGGCCACATAAATCCACCGATCCTGAATGCATTAGCCGAAAGCAGTACCTAGACATTCGCCGCAAATTATCCCCACGTGGACGTGGTACAGAAAATACAACGTTCCTACAGCCTCCGAGTGATAAACATCAGCCACTGCCCGACCGATTCTCCCTTGCTAATTTTCCTCCACTACCACGACCTGTGCGCCAACCTTTACTTCCTTCATCCAGCCGGGCTTCTGGCCTCGATCAAACCCAGCAACCTTCCAACAGTGATACGACACACACTAAGAAAAATCCAACTGAAACTTTAAATAATGATAACTTGTTCCCTTTTAGCGCGATTAACTCTCTTCTTAATGAAGTTGTAACTAAGCTTAGTGCTTGTCACACCAAATCTGACCAATTTAACGTCATTACCTCATTAGCTATTAAGTATCTATATTCGGAAAAATCACGTTAAGAAACTCTCTTAGCATCATAACTTGGAATGCGAGAAGCATCAAGAACAATCAGCATGAAATTTTTAACTTCTTGAAAAATTTTAATATTGATATTGCACTTGTTTCAGAAACCTGGCTCAAACAAGACATTTTTTTTTTCTCATCCAAATTACATATTTTATCGCTTAAACAGGGTACATGCTAGTGGTGTAGGTGTCGCCATTGTTGTAAAAAAAATGTAAAAGAACATACCTTGCGTCCTTCATTGCACCTTAAATTAATTGAAGAAATTAGTATTGATTTAACTGTAGTGATCGTAAATCACCACCCGCGCCCAATTCCTAATAAGCATCAACTTAATTCATTTTCCCCAAATGATGCATCATAGTACGAACCTTAAGTTCATACTGTGTGTTGAGCAATTCCTTGGAATGATAACATTTATGAAATGCGTATCTTCAAATGCATTTCATGGTTGTGTCTTCCGCGAAATTCGTCAATAATAATCCCAATCATGTTCCCCAATCGAATCATATGCACGACAAATTTAACCGAAAGTCCATTTGTCGTGCATTGATTCAATTCCCTATAACCATTAACATTATGAAATGCCTAATACTAAACGCATTTCATAATTTCTCCTTCCGGGAATTTGTTCAACCAAATTCCTATCCGTTTCCCAGAATTCCATTCCAATTGAAGCACACAAAATCTTGTTTGTGCTTCTTGCAATTTTTAAATAAAATTTTTAACCAATCTTAGTCGCTACAGAGTATAAAAGGGCGACACATTCTGGATTC
Source organism: Microdon myrmicae (assembly GCA_963931805.1). Lineage (NCBI taxonomy): Eukaryota > Metazoa > Arthropoda > Insecta > Diptera > Syrphidae > Microdon > Microdon myrmicae. Next base: position 118,859,267 of record OZ007499.1, read on the forward strand.
GTGATCAGTCACCACCACAATTTCTTCTTCGGTTACTATAAATTTGTTAATAAATGAAGGCGTTCAACCCTCAGGAATTTTTTCTCGATTGAAGGCACGGTTTGGCGTTGATACATTCTGACAGAATCATGTGTATACGTGGACCATAGAATTTAAAAGTGGGCGAGAACGCATCGAAAACGAAACCCATGATCGACACCCAAGGACAAATCGTACAGATGAGAGTTTATTGAAAGTGATCGCCGCTTAAGTGTTGCAGAAACCTCATCAGAAGTGGGTATCAACTATGGAAGTGTTCAATCCATTTTCGCATATTCGAGATGTCATCCACCATTTTCGTCTATTCGAGATGTCATCCTTCCTCACGACAACGGCAGGCCTCAAACTGCGTCCTTGACAAGGGATACATGGGAAGTAATGGGGAAAACCGCAGACTTGTCCTCCTATGACTGTTTTTTGTTCACATCCTTGAGGGAATCATTTGAGGGGAAAAATCGAAGGTAATGAAGGAGTCGAGGAGCACGTGCGCAATTGGCTAACTCGCCCTAAATCTTTCTACGAACAAGCGATATCAAAGCTAATTGGTGGCAAAAGTGTGTGGCTCGGGCAGGAATCTATATTGAAAAATGTTGATAGTATAGTTAGTATGTAACATTATTCAATAAATGTATAAAAAGAAATTACCGTTTATATTTGATTCACCCTCGTATCATAGTTTTTGTGATAGAGCACAATACGAGGGAATGTAGAGGAGGTGGATAAGGAAAGGAGGTATCGATGTATATTGGTCTTAAATGCCTGGGCATTACAACAACAAGGAAACATGATCAGCTAGAGCATTCCACATTCGTGTGCTTCGGCTAAAGAATGACACTATATTTATTTGTGCGTCTGAAGTTTACTTTTAACATGAATTGATACGCATTATCAGATTGACGGGTATCGCGGGAAAATATCTGAGGAGGCGGAACACATCGAGCAAGTTCAGTTGAGGAACGACCGTGATAATACCTATAAAAAAGAGATAGGCACGATACGTTGCGCCTATGTTCTGATGACGGAATTGATCGACTCACAGCTGGGACCCCAATAAGTTTCATTGTTCGTTTTTGCATCCTATCCAGCACATGTAGTGCAGTGTTGGATGCGCCTGACCAAATATGGGAATTGAACTCCATTTTTGGGCGAATGTACGTCTTGTAAATAGTGGCCAGGTTGGATGGAGTGAGGTATTTTTTGCATCTCTTAAGGAACCCCATGCATTTGGCCGCACTTTTCGCAGATTTAAATATGTGGACATTCCAATTAAGAGTCGAATTAATTCGAGTGCCGAGGATTGATAGTTCCTTGGCTTCATCGATGCAAGTGCCGTTCATCGACAGTGTATTTACTTTGGGCTTGATATATCTTGTTGAGGTCGGAATTCAGTGTATTAAGCATAAGCTGGTGATTGGTATTGACGATTAAAGAGTTTGGTCGTTCGTTTGGAATGTTCATATGAGTATGAGAAACTCAATGTGCTATCATCAGCAAACGAGTGGATTGGGTTGAGGGTAATAGACAACAGATCATTTATAAAGATGAGGAAAAGAGTGGATGAGAATACAGAACCTTGGCGAACACCTGCATTCATTTGACGAGAGACAGATTTGACACCATCAAGAAACGCTTCAATTGAGCGGCCAGAAAGATAGTCTCTTACCCATTGGATGCGGGAATTGTCCACTCCATATGAATGTAATTTTGATAAAAGGGCTGGATGCCAAACTCTGTCGAAGACTTTCGAGATATCTTTCTCCGAAGTAGTGGGTGGAATGGCTCCACTTGTCGGTGAGGTACGCCATCAAATCTGTGGACCTGTTGCTACGAAAGCCATATTGGCTGGCGGTCATGGAGGAGTTCATTTGATTTCAGATATTTCGAAAGTTAACAGTTAATCAGTGATTCCATTACCTTCGAGAGAATAGAAGTTAGTGCTATGGGTCGTAAAGAGGAGAGGGATGATTTGTCGCCCTTTTTGGGAATTGGCTGAATGTTCTCTGACTTCCATCTATTTGGGAAATGGCCTGTAGAGTAAGACAAATGGAAGAGTTTCCGCAGTGGTTTAGAGAGTGTAGAGGAACATCTCTTCAAGAGAATTGGGGGAATGCCATCAGGACCAGCGGATTTGTGTGTGGTTAGCTCCATGAGTGCGCGGGAAACAGTACGCGTTCGGAAGTGAATCTGGCTCATTGTGTGCTGCTTATGCTCAAGTTGAGGCGGAACTGATTTGGTATCAGGCAGCGTCGAGTTGGCTGCAAAATGTGCAGCAAGTAGATTCGCTTTCTCTATTGCACTGGTGACTGGTCTGTCATCGACTATAAGCGATGGAATGGATGAAGAGACCGATTTTTGGATGTTCTTCACAAATGTCCAAAATTTTCTGCTACCTGTGGGAGAGTGTAGTATTTTTGTCTCACTCTCTGGTCATGCAAGAACTTTGTGCGTTGAATATACGCATTGCAGTCGGTTCTAGCTCTCTTAACTCTGTGCGAGTAGATCTCGTTTATTTGACTTTGTAGTTGTATCATCTGTCTGTATAGATTAACCCTTATGTCAATGACCAACTTTACCGACAGTAGTCAATGGCCGGGTACCCAATGTTAAAACAAATATTTTGCAATAGATTTTAATTTGTTTATCAGAAACAAATATATTGTGAATATTTTATGTATTTTATATAATTATTTTTTATAAATATAAAGAATTTTGATTATCTGCGGCTACAAAAGGCCTATTGAAATCGGCGCAGAGCAAGGTCAGGATCGGCAGGTGTGTAACAAATTCAGTTATACCTGCTAGAGGGATCTCGAGTATTTGGTTGACGAATAACTTGTACGGTCAACTTTCTATTTACAACTTGCGAGTTTATGGTGTAACCATTCGAATCCGGCATTAGAGAAAGCGTGGTTCAGTCAGCGTCCTTTGTGCATCTGAGCATCTTCAAAATGACGACTTTGTTGACACGTGCTCAATTCAACAGGTAATAATAATAAAATAAATAATAAACAATATAATAATAATATTAATAATAAATAATAAAACTTGCAATCGAGTCCATCATCGGCAAGGTTCGGCCGCTCGTGCCGACGACCCAGACAGCATGTCCGCCCCTGGATAGTACAGGAAGAAAAAAGGTCACTGGTTGTTGCCACATTTGTTTATCGCAGGCTCTGAAAAAGCGGCGAAAAACAAGAAAGGCGTGTCGGCAATGTGAAATGCCGGTTTGCGACGAACACGCAACTACGTTGGTTGAATGTAATGCATGTCACAGAAGTCCTTCTGAATAAATTTGTTTGTTAATTTAAATGCATTTTTATTGTTTTTCATTAATTATTAGTTATTTAAATAATTAATTATTAATTAACTGTTTAACATTCAATTTTGCATCATTCTTCATCATTCTCACGGTGGCTCAGAATACAATTTTTTAAAATGTCAATTTGAAAGTAAAAAAAAAAATTTTTTTCATTGAAATTTCGTAATTATCATTCAGAAACGTTTGAATGGAGATGATCTACGACATGGGACCGAAATTCGTCTACTAGGCCGAGCAATCGTGAAATTGCGACAAAATAGTGATCGTCGGTCATTGACATAAGGGTTAAGCAAGATTGTGAACACGTCTGGCTGTGATGTTGTTTCAGTTTATGCCGAAGTATTTGTGGGTGTGAGTGTTGGAGCCTGTGTTGGGTTTCTCCCGCTACTCGCTATTTGTGCGTGAGCCCGCTGAGGGGTTACAGTCATTGATCTTGTGCGATTTGTCTCAGTTTTTCCTTGCCGAGTCACACTCTTCGACGTTAATTCTTAGCGATGGGAAGTGCACTTCAATGAATTGCTAAATGGTTAGCTCACAGAAAAATTGCAGGATCCACCGACGCAAGATCAAGACCAAAGGGTGACGCCACCAAGCATTGAGGAAACAGTAAAAGCCATAAGACAGCTCAAATCAAATAAAGCCCCTGGAGCTGATGGCATACCAGCTGAGCTAATCAAAAAGGACGGACAGCGTTACATCACACAATTCATGAGTTCGTTGTGCACGTATGGGAGCAAGAGGAGATGCCAGAAGATTGGCGTCGTGGAATAATTTACCCCAAATATAAAAAGGGAGATGTCACAGTGTGCAGTAACTATAGGGGTATAACATCTGCTGAGTACCGCCTATAAGATACTCTCCTCTATCCTACAAGATGGGATAGCCCCATACGATAAAGTCATCATTAGTCAATATCAGTGTGGCTTCATCCCAGGCAAATCAATAATTGATCAGATATTCACCCTTAGGCATTATATCATCTATTTATAGATTTTAAGGCCGTCTACGACAGCTTAGCCAGGGTCGAACTATATAATGCCATGAGAGAGTTCGGCATACCAAACAAATTGATACGACTTTGTATGTTGACCAAGACCAACGTAACTACTAGAGTAAAAATAGCGGGATTACTGTCCAAACCATTAAACCTCTTTAATAGTCTCCGACAAGGGGACGGTCTGACCTGCCTCCTCTTCAACCTGGCGTTCGAGAAAACAACCCGCGACTCTGGATTTACAAATAGAGGGACTATTGTCACCAAGTCCAACCAGATACTGGTCTACGTAGATGACATCGACATCATCGGTAGATCCGATTCGGCTATATAGGACTTCTTCACCCAGATCGAACAGACGGCACAAAAACTGGGACTGCATATTAATGAGGGGACAACTAAGAACGTGGTCGCAACTTCTGCGAAGAGAAGTCCTAACGCTGGTTAAAATGTTAGGGTAGCGGAGCACGAATTTGAAGTAGTGCAATCCTTTAACTACCTTGGGTCAACAGTATCAGCCGATAACAATATGGAAGCAGAAATACGCGGACGGCTGATCAAATTCAACAAAACCTACTATGGTCTATCAAGGCTCTTTGAATCCCGAAATTTATCGAGAACATCCAAGCTACTACTGTACAAGACCATGGTCTTACCGGTACTCATGTATGGATCCGTGGCTTGGGTTATCAATAAAAGGCATTCTGTACTCTTAGCCGCGTTCGAGAGAAAGATCTAAAGGAAAATTGTTGGCCCCGTTTGTGAGGGAGGACGATTCCGGAGACGCTACAGTCATGACTCCGGTGGGCGGGACACCTAGCTCGAGCGAAGTGGAGCCTGCCCGGAAAGACCTTTGTGGCGGGATGTATGGAAGGCGACAGCGCAGTAGACCTTCTCTGCGATGGAGGGATGGTGTAGACGAGGATACACAGAGCTTGGGAGAGCCAAATTGGATAACATCGGCTCGAAATCGGATTAACTATCATAAAGTTAACTCTCGGCGTCTAATGAATATGTTATAAAACCCATAAACAGAAAAAAAGATCATTTCAAACAAAGGCTCCTCAATACTCGTAAAATTGTCTAAGCAGTCATAAACCTATTATCACTGATACTGTTGAGTTTTGCAGGCCCCTGTGCATCTGAATATTCCTAATAAAACGACTTTAAATGAGATGAATGTATTTTATTGAAAAACATTTTCCATTTACGCGAGCTAAAGGACACTGCAAAATGAAGAGGACACCAAAATTGCAAGTAGTTTTACCTGTGTTGGCAGTCTTTTCCGAAATCATTGAAAGAATCCTCTTTGTTGCAAGGTATGTGCAAACGAGTTTTTCAACAATGAGATTTCGTTACGTTAGTGTTCTGTAGTCAGAATTTACATGCAGCTGAGCTTTGAGTTTGCTTCACATGACCGGAATTCCTGAATTATTAAAAATACTTCAAATTTCATAGCATGTGCCTGAAAATTGATTAAAATGCAAGCGACATAAAAGCATAGTTATGTGGAACCGATATCTGGTATATTTAACCCTTCAAAGGTGGTTTACCACATGGTAATAAGTTCGTGTTTTTTCGTATGTTTTTTTATATGCATGTATTTTGGTTTAATAGAAACTTTAAAATATATTTCAAAATTAGTATCAAGCTTAAAATTTCTGGTCTGAAAGACAGCTGGAGTGGTTTAATGATTTGCAGTACTCAGGAAATCTATGGGTGGACTAGTAATAAAGAATTCATTTTAGGAAGGTTGTGGTATATTAAAAGTTGAATATTCCCAGGAAATTATTACATCATGTGGAGTTTCTACATTTGCAAACAAATTTAAGCTGTTGTTGTGAAAATGTATGGTTTACTGTTGCAGCAACTACAGGCGAGGTTACTGACTGATAACAATAGTTTCCTTTTTTTTACACAAACGCGCTTACAAAAGGGGATTTTGGAGTATCCTTAAATGTCAGGGCATTTCGTCTCACAAATGCCGCTTTACCGCCCCCACATAGACTTGCCCTTCCCTAGCCTCCTACCTCCCCTATCACCCAGTCCCCTTCACTTTCCTGGTTTTTTCTCCTTTTTTTCGTTTTTTAATAATGTCTAAATTACTACTCTAGATTTTAAGTTAATCTGTAAGGTATTTTATTATTTTAATTTAAGCTTGAATTAAGGCTAATAAATGAGGGTTCTGCTCTCACTAAACTATAAACTATCCACAAGACAATCCGACGGATCGCACCAGTTTGCGGCTCATCTCCCGATAGCACGAACATACCTGCATCAGAACTCGCTCCATTACAGAGCTGGGAAGCTGTGGAACTCCCTTCCCACGCAAGTGTTCCCAGAGCGCTACAACCCGCAACTGTTAAAGAGGAACTGCAACAGTTATTTGGTGGCATATCGGGGCGCCCACTTCACCTCTCACGAGAGAAATGTAATAAATAAAAAAAAAAAAAGTTGAATTCAATGCCTATAAATCTCATTGCTGTCGTTTGTCGTCGAAAAGAAATTTCAATGTAGACCTATAGCGTTTGTGACGATAGGGAAGAGCGAGTGATTCGAACCGACGCTATCACGGTTAGAATCACTAAAATATAGCACCAAGGCTCAACCCATCAGGCCACTGCCGCGTATACGCTAAGAGTACAGAGTGCTTTTTATTGATCACCCAAGTCTCGGATCCATACATGAGTACCGGTAAGACCATGGTCTTGTACACTAGTAGCTTGGATGTTCTGGATAAATTTCGGGATTTAAAGAGCCTTGATAGACCATAGTAGGCTTTGTTGAATTTGATCAGCCATCCGCGTATTTCTGCTTCCATATTGTTATCGGCTGATACTATTGACCCAAGGTAGTTAAAGAATTGCACTACTTCAAATTCGTGCTCCGCTACCCTAAAATTTTGACCAGCGTTAGGACTTCTCCTCGCAGAAGTTGCGACCACGTTCTTAGTTGTCCCCTCATTAATATGCAGTCCCAGTTTTTGTGCCGCCTGCTCGATTTGGGTGAATAACCCCGATACAGCCGAATCGGATCTACCGATGATGCCGGTGTCATCTGCGTAGACCAGTATCTGGTTGGACTTGGTGACAATAGCCCCTCTATTTGTAAATCCAGAGTCGCGCATTGTTTTCTACAACGCCAGGTCGAAGAGGAGGCAAGTCAGACCGTCCCCTTGTCGGAGTCCATTAAAGATGTTTATTGGTTTGGACAGTAATCCCGCTATTTTTACTTGACTAGTTACGTTGGTCATGATCAACCTACAAAGTCGTATCAATTTGTTTGGTATCCCGAACTCTCTCATGGCATTATATAGTTCGATCCTGGCTAAGCTGCCGTAGGCGGCATTAAAATCTATAAATAGATGATATAATGCCCAAGGGTGAATATCTGATCAATCGCTGATTTGCCTGGGATGAAGCCACACTGATATTGACCAATGATGACTTTAGTGTATGGGGCTATCCCATCTTGTAGGATAGAGGAGAGTATCTTATAGGCGGTACTCAGCAATGTTATACCCCTATAGTTACTGCACACTGTGATATCTCCCTTTTTATGTTTGGGGTAAATTATTCCACGATGCCAATCTTCTGAACATCGAAAGGACCAATCCACTTTTCATTTCTTCAACCAGGAGAAACGATAAACGCTATCAAATATTGTGAGAAAATTGACATATTGTATTCCAAATTGGCTGAAAAGCAACCTGCGTTGGTCAATAGACACGGTCCGATCCTTTTGCATGACAATGCTAGACCGCAAACCCCACAAGTAACGGTGAAAAATGGTTGCAATTGGGATTTGAAATTCTTCCGCACCGTTGTACTCTCCTGACATTTCCCCAACGGACTACCATCTTTTCCGCACTCTGGATTCATTTTTCCGGCAGAAGGTCTATGGGTTTGGTTTGTAGATCGCATTTCCAAGTCATAAACATCTAGCGTGGGATAGGCGTTTACGATGGGAAAGTGTGTGCTGTGTGTACAGATCACGTCTGTGAGTCACCAATTATGGCATTTGGGATGATAGTGAAGAGCGTGTGATTCGAACTGACGCAATGACAGTTAGAATCACGAAAAATTGAACCAAAGCGCCACCCATCAGGCCACCGCCGTGTGTACGAATTCGATTTCTAAACTCAAGTACATTCGAATAATGTGGAAAGGGTATATTATTGCTATGGTATACGGCTTTAATGGATGTGCTTTTGGCGGTGTTGTTCTTCACTAGTCGTGTGTGTATTTGCTAGAAACGCCACATCACTCCCTTCCCAGTAACTTTCGTTACGATCAATTTTGAGATGTGAACGACTGAGCGAAGAGCGAGCGAGAGAGTGATCGAGAGAATGTCAGAGCAGGCGAGCGAGCCGGTGCTCTGCGTAGAACGTGTGATTGTAAGTGGTGAAGTTCTATGTGTGTATGTGAGTGTGTGTTGTGTCGTACAGATCACGTCGGGGTCACCAGTTTGGCGGTTTATTTATCTGTCTATAATTGGTACAGTGTTCCGCCGAACACTGTTCAATACTTAACACCAACAAAACACCAAAGAATTCCAGCACACATATGAAACACTGATAAGTTGTTTTCTGAAACGTTTTTTTTTTTTTTGCTTTATTAAGTACTGTCTTTATTAACACATAAACTGCTGTTAAAAAATGTTCGCTTAATATCACGCTTAATTAATTCACATGACACATATTAATCTCGTCGTTTTTTAAAAACATTAAACTCGACACACGACAAATACTCCTTTTTCTAAATGGAGGATCTGAACTCCGCAGCTATTAATTACCGACCTGATATCCGGAACGCATGCACTTTCGACCGACACGAAAAGTATTGTCTATCTTTCGTTATTAAGTGTTGATTGTGTTTGCGATCGTTTTTCTTGAGTGCGAAGTTAGGGGTTTTGATTAATTGCGCGGCGCGGACCAGCTACCCCTCCCGTTCGGGTTCTCTGTGACGACCTGATCCGATTATCTTTATTAGACCAACTGTCTCTACCTTTAAAATCCAATGCGAACTTCTCATCCCCGCATCTGCAAAAGAAAATTTCCCATCCAATCTGCTAAACAGAATTTCCCACCGTATCCGTTAACAGAATTTCCCATCGTATCTGTAAAGAAAATTTTCCCATCATCAATCCATCATTCTCCTTTCCGTCTTCTTTGTCGGAATCTTGTTCCTTTGTTTGAAGATCGGATGCCGCCGCTTATTGTCCGATCTTTTCTTTGGGATTTGTTTATACCGCACACCTGGCCTGAGAAGCAAAGGTTCTCATGCTATTCAGATGATTACAAAAGATTATGGGATGTAATGCTTTGTTTGTACTTCCACTCATAAACATCTATCGCGGGTTGTGTTAAGAGTTTATGGCGGTGTAGCGTTCTACGAACGCACAATTCCACCCAGGTAGGATTGCTACCCTTCAAGGAACATACCTACCCTGAAAACGTTACACGCGCCCACAGACGCGTGCCGCTAAGACCGCTAGCGCCCTGAAACATTCACCACAACGTTGAGCCTTACACGAAAAAGCAAGGAACTGAACGTCCCAAAGCTTTCAATGTCAAGCTCAACATGTCGATTGTAGCATACCTGAAACAAAGGTAAAAAAAAACCATACATTCATCCGGCTCCCAAGAGAAATTCCAAAAGATCGAAATGCATCGCATCTCAGCTCTGCACAATAGGAAATCCTGAACATCTACACGATGTTACAAGGAATCACTATCGTCGGTAAATTAGCCGACCAGCGGCTGCACGTGCGGGTAGCTGCCATAAAGACCACCCAAATCCGTCAAGCAAACAAAGGCAGCGACAACCTAGTTCAATAAAGCATATCGCCTGCCGCTACCCAATTGCATGCAACCGTAATTATCTCGACGAGATAATTCGGAAAATTTATGAGGCTAAAAACCTACAAAGTATCTATTTCGGTCCCATGGTCCCTTTCGAATTTCACACCCATTAGCAAGGTCTAATGGATTGTTAGTTTTAACCGAAAGAAGTTAAACGAAACCATGGACCGTACGTCCATCCAAATTGCACGATATCCGTCGGCCTTCGCGCCAGATGTGCTATGCAAATAGAGGCGGCACACAATCGACAACCGTCGATCTGAATTTCGATCACCACCACGAATGGTGATAATGATATAAGGATGTATGCCTCGATGGACTTTCTCCTTTTCAGGCACTTAAATTACCCATGGGCATTAATAACACGCTGCTAACAGAAATTCGGATATTTTGTTAGCAGAGCGAATAGGGAAATTTCTCCTGTACGGATACAGATACCAGAGTTGAATCGGGATATGTTTTTGTGCAGACGGACAGTCGAATCTTGATCGAGCACGAGAGGATAGCGAGAGAACCAGAAGAGGAGGTATATCCGCGCTGCATACTTAATCGAATATTACGGATATAGCAGCGCCGCGCCATTAATTTAATTTTTACACGGTCCGCAAGCGTAGTTTCGCGAGATAACTTGAATCCCTGTGTGCCATTGTAATAGTGTCGATTTTTCTTTTTTTGTGCAAATTAACGCCTCTTTGCTTGTGTAGATGTGCTAAAACACCCAGTGACAGTCCACTTGTAATTTAACTAACTGAATGTAACTTTAAAAGAAAAGGACGATTAAAATAAAAATTGAAAAAATAAAAACAAAGTATTCGTGTGTTTTACTGGTGACAGCATTTGCTCCAGTGTGGTCTTCCTTGTGGGTGAACAGTGTTCGGCGGAACACTCCGACGACTAAAGAAACCGCCAAAGCGGCATGACTGCTAATCGGCAGCGCAACGATAGCTTTGTTTGCACAAGTGTGCCTTTAGCGTTAGGGTCATGCCAGGGATTTAGGTGTTAATTTCCATTAGCTACCAGAATAGGCACCTGCTGTTCGGTTTATTTACCGACAATGGTATTTCTTTGGAAACATCGCGTTGATGTTTAGGGTGGGAGATTGGAGGCCTGTATGCCATGCTTGCTGCATTTGATGCATTGCTTAGGTGCGCTGCTTTAGCTGCCCCTTTGAATTGGGGTAGCATACCAAGTATGGATGCGTTGAACTCGATATTGGAAGCTTTTGAACGTTAAGTTCCTTTGTTTTTGATATCGGGTTCAACGGAAAGGATAACTCACCTGTAAAGAAGTTGTATGGTTCGTAGAATCGTTACAGACCCACTCGCAATCAAGAACTTACTTTGTCGGTGTCCACAAGGTATGAATTCTTGTCACTTGAATTAATTCGAACGTTAATTGGGATAAGCACGTATTTGAAACTGCGAAAAGAGCGACCAAGTATATTGTGTTTTTTAAGATTCTATTGTCACATGCGATCTGGGAAAAAATCGCAGCATATATTTCTTACGATGCAAAAAACGGGCATAGAAGCCCAAGTTTTTCAATTCTATCGTAAGGCACTACAATCTTGTTTCTTTTTTTCTATAGGTATTATGAGGTTGATGCTCAATTGAATTTAATGAACGTATTCAATGTCTCCAAGTAATTTTACGCAACACTTGCCAGTGTGTGGATCAATTTACGTTACACACCGGATTGTTCTTTAGCCGAGCCTGACGAATATGGTACGCTGTGCCTGATCATAACATATGATGAGTCATCAATATAATCTCAAGACCAATGTACATACATACCTCCTTTTTTTACTTCTTCCCTCTTCTTCCTTTCATACAGTACTTTTGACATTTTATCATCATCATCATCATCATCATCATCGGCACTACAACCGGGGACCGGTCTTGGCCTTATTTAGCAAGTCCTGAGGCGTGTTAAATTTTCCATAATGATTTGTTTTTTTTTTCTGGGCAAGGTCATTAGTCTTGCGTGAGAGGCTCCCCGGCGGGGAATCGAACCCCGGTCTCCCGCGTGACAGGCGAGGATACTAACCACTATACTATCGAGGAGCCTTTGACATTTTATGGTATCCCCAAAACCCTTTTGTGCGTGCTTAAAAAAACGATTGGGAATGGAATTACAATTATGCTTTTGCGAAGATCCATTGCCAGAGAAGTGACAACAAAAAAATGAGGAGAAGGATCACATTTACGGGACAAAATGCTTTACTGCAGATAACAAAAGAACACCATTTAAGGAACCCTAAGTAACTTAGTGAAGCACTCAACGTAGGTACTACAGGTTACGAAAAGGCTTCGCCGTTCCTTTTGTCAAAGGGTTAATGAAGTTAGAACAAGCCGTCGTACAAGAACTGCCAACGTCATTGCCTTTACCAATGCCTCTCAGCTCAGCGAATTATCCTTCAGTGCGATTCGCCCCATACCCCAGTAAATACTTCTTTCCCTACTGTCCCTGTAGTCGTATCTGGAAGCATTCGAATGTGTCGTCTACTTATGTTAGATAAACCTACATGGAACGGAAAGCCAATATTAAATAATAAATATTGTTACTCCATTTAGTATTATTCCTACTTTTGTTGTACACATATCTAGCTACGACAAAGCCGTCGATGAGCAAACTGATCCTAACAGAAGTGTCTACATGTGCCAACAACCCTTTACCACTGAAGGACACATGTCGAAATAAGGAGCCAAAAAGTAATAAGATACATCACAACCTCACACGAACGGTACACCTGTCGCATTGATAAGGATCAAGTGCCGTCGATTCGACAGTACTCAGTTATTAATCCAACATCTTAAGGATGCTTTTGTTGCCGTGGCGAATTTTTCACCATTATTTACACCCACGTCCTCCTTGTTCCCTGTCGTTGTGTTGTGTTCACTTTTTCTCTCTTCCGTCCTTTGACTTTGTCATAAGTCGGGCACAGTTGTGCATATATTGCATTAGCGTGCCTGAAAGCTTGAGGCAAATGAAAGATAAATATTCATCTTGGGCTGGTGAAATCAAGTTGGTAGTGTTGATCTGGTAAATATTTGCTCAAGGCCACAAGCAACATACACAAAGTTCTGATCCTGAGAGTACAACAAATGAAAATCAATAAAAAAAAAAAAAATAAGTAAACACCGGATGCGGAAACCACTTTCAGACACATTAAAGGCTGTGGACTACAATGAAAAGATACACCCGGGATTCACAGAGTTTTTCTCGCCAAGAAATTGACTTTTTCTCTTCACTGAAGGCAGATATTCATAAGCTACAAAAATGAGGAATATGAGTAATAACGGAGTTAAATTTACTTATTCCGTACAAAAACACCTCAGCAATAGATTAGAAAACCTTTTAGGGTTTGTCACTTAACGAGCACCTAACTGAGAAATATTGGAGAAAAAGAAGGAGTAATTGCCTTAAATTTAGATACGTTGTGCAAACATCTATACGCATAGAGCAGAAAAGCAGTTAGGGTTTGATATTCTATTCAATAAAAGTCGCAGTTTTTCTAAAATTGAGCTAAAATGCTTGCAACAATAATTCTACATATTAGGGATTCTATATGTGCTTAAGTTTACACCTTGCTTTAGAAACCCATTATGACATCCTTTCTACTTGTTGATGGTGCGGACTACGTCTTATATAGTTCTGACGTGGCGTTAGCTTTTCCTTTTCCATGTTGCAGAGTGCATAACAATATATCCTACTGACTGATAATGTCTTCGAGGGAGTTGGTCAAACATATTCGATTTAGTGGGAGAAACTACAGGTCCCAAACAAGAGGATCGGATTGTTGGTATTAGTCATCGGATCGGTTATAAAAATGGAGAATACAGCGATAATATGATGGGAAGCAGATTGGATTGAGCAGCCAGAGAAATAGTCTGTTATCCATTGAACCAGTATACCGTCTATTCCATTTAGACAGTAGGGGTGGGTGCTAAACGGTGTTGAACGCTCTTGAGATATGAATCTATTTTTAGTAAACTATGCCATCTTGTGGCCATGCGGCGACCCCAACAAACTCGTACAAACACGCAAACGTAGTGAAGAGCACAGCACCAAAAGAAATCATACTATATATATCATGGCAATTGTAAGAGGGAAAGTCGAGCTGTCAATGTAGGAAGGATAACCCCTAAAAGATTTCCAGTGGTCCAGACAAAACGTCCCTTTTATCTCTGTATAAAGTGTAAAAAGGGGTATGTTTACTGTTTGTCAATCCAGGAAGGATAACCTCTGAAGATATCCAGGCGTCCAGACAAACGTCTCTATAATTGCTCTACAAAGCGCAGCTTGCTGAAAGGTGACAAGAATGCCGCAATTCATCAATCTATAACCAATTCATCAATCTGGAACCAGGAACAATCCAAACAACAAACCCCGAGGGATCCATTACAACGAAGTAAATCACATTGACATGCTGTAACTGCGGAGGACCCCACCCTGCTAACTTCACGCAATGTTCTCATAAGCTGTGTATTCTCCAAAGACGAACAACACCCATGGCAACGAGCAAACCTTCACCAACTAAAACAACATCACCTCTATCAAAATATCCTGCAAGTCCAGGAATGTCATACGCTAAGATTGTCAAGAATTCCCATAACATGACAAAAAATCCAATTCAACTGTAACGATCTTAATTTTTTGGAAGCTATATTTTGAAGTTAAATGCTTTCGCTTGGGGTGGCGAGAGGCCCACTTTAGGGAGACAAGGACAAATGTGTCCTTCATCTTGTCTCTGGCTTCTGATCATCTTGCGATAACCAGAATCACCCACATCCGTGAAGATGTTGGGCTCGGTCTCAAGATATCTGAAAAGAAAGGGAAAGGACTTATCTAAGGATATTGTGGACAGGGTTAGCTCTATTGTTCTCTAACTACTTGGATGGGGGGATGGTGGGAAACAAATCGTACAAGACCGGTAGGTCTTGAGTCCGGTAGTAAACCAAGATAACGTCTTTGGCGTCTGATAATCTGCGCTTTGGTCGGTGTGTATGTGTGTGTGTTTGTGCTGTCTTGTACTGTGCGTGCGTGTTTGTAGTGTATCAGCAGTAGACCAAAATGGGTCCAAGAATCCTCTATTATAAAGGAGAATGTTGTTGGGAAGGGTGCTTTCTTCAGTTTTGTACTGAAGAAGGAATTGTGGTGGTCTGATCGGACGAGATCGAAAGAGAGGGGTCAAGAACGCAAGACTCCCGTACAAGTGGGTTCTCGCTGTTCTGAATGCTTTCGAGGTACTTATATGCTAATTGTAGCAAGTACTCGTCGATAGGGATAATCGAGGCACCTTCGTATAGGTGAGAGTTCGGGTAATGGCGACCGTCAGGCCTTCTAAAGTAGTTGATGCATCTTCTGAGGAGTTTTCTTTCGAAAACTCGAAGTCTTTCCATTTGGGCCGAAGATATGCAGGACCATATGGGAAAGGCGTATGATATTCCAGATCGGATTAACTGCTTATAGCAGAGAAGCTTAACTTTGGTGTCAACTTTGTTGCTTGCACTTCAAGATGTTGTGCAGTTGCTTAGATCACGAATCCAAAATGCGCCGCCCTTTTATACTCAGTTTTTTTTCTTTCTTCTTTGGTTTCCGTAGGTTTTATGGTTTTATACTCTGTAGCAACGGAGATTTGTTTAAAATTTTATTCAAAAATTCCAAGAAGCACAAACAAGATTTTCTGTGGTTTAATTGGAATAGGAATGCGGGATGTTGATAGGAATTTATTTGAATAAATTCCTGGAAGGGGAAATCATGGAGTTTAGAGTTAAGCATTTCATGATGTTAGGATTATTAGGGATTGAATCAATGCACGACAAATGGACTTTGTTTTAAATTTATCGTGCATATGATTCAATTGGATTGGGGTGTAAGTTAATTTGAAATTGAATCAATGTGCGACAAATTAACTTTTGGTTTAACTTGTCGCTCATACTATGGGAATTAGGTTGGGGTTATAGGTAATATTGGGGATTTGGATGGGAGTAGTGATTTAGGATCACTACAATCTGGACGTCACCGGATACATAAGTAGCTTACAGAAGATGCTGCTCACGCTGAAGCACAGATCAGCAATAGAAATAAAAAGGTCAGATTTTACCTCTTATAACTTTACATATCCTTTCCCTTAATGGCTAATTTTACCATAATTTCTCTCAATGCCGAGTCTATATATTCCAATATCCGCAGACAACACCTCCGATTGTTCGTTTGTGGGGGTGTTATAGTGTTATGAACAATTTGAATTGTAATATAGTTTATATATTTAATTCATTTAAGAGAAGTGAAACGACTTACTTGGGTGACCGTGGAGCGGTCACTTAGTGTTACTGATGCTGCTGTCACGTTGCGGGGGGCGTTGAGCGTGCTGCTCCCCTGTTCAGCTTCAGTTGTGCTTTTCCTAATTGTAAATTAGCTAGTGTCGTTGTGGTTGATTTACTGTTACTTTTGTGGTGTACACCGTTGTATTTTTTGTTAGTTGAATTGTGTTTATCAATCCTTTAATCGTATTTGGTGACTTTAGTGTGACCTCGTGTGTCGTTTAACGTCGAATTACTTATTTTTTATTTTCGCCGTTGACGTTTTATTTTATTATTCGGCGCCAACGCCGATTTTTATTATTTTCTCTGCCAAGTAGAATTTGCATAAAGTAGTTTATGCAAATTAACTGCTTGGCGAGTTGTTCTCCGTTCAGCGGTAAAGAGAGGAAACTAACGAAAGGGGATTAGTTGATGTTGGGGAGTCCTGGACTCACAGTCGGTCCGTAACAGGGGTTCTCTATATCACATGGAGAACCAACCCACAATGCCAACCAATCTCGACCGCTAACAGCGCGTCACCCTACCCTAACCTGTAAACATGCAAAACAAATCCCAATCTGCAAGCGCATTCATCCCGAATTTGCAAGAATTTATCTCCCAATCTGCAACGAAAGGCATTTCCCAAAACTCCCAACAGAATACAATTCAATAGAATATATTTTAAATCATCTCTTACATCACCCCACATATAATTTTCCCCAAAATTGCTTCGGTCAATTCTCTACTTAATCCATATTCCCTCCTTGCGACCAAGCAATCTTAATTTCCCCGAAATTACTTCGGTTAATATTTTATCCAAATGATATTCCTCGCTTGCACCCAAGCAATTCCAATTTTCCCCGAAAACCACTTCGGTTCATTCCTCCTTAAATTATACTTCTCGCTTGCGACCAAGCGGCAGTCATTTTTCCCCGAAACGATCACAACAACCAAGGCCCTTGATCATACTTGGCTATGCCGCCAAACCAATTTCCCAGTATACACAACCAACGAATCCAACTCAGCTTATACGGCCAGGATTCGCTGGAATAGCAATTCTGCTCGAAATTAGAATAGTTCTTTTTCCATTTCATCAGTCATCATGATACCATGGGCACGTGCGCATCAAATCGAGGTTCAGCCCCGACCGTAACGTGCGCTCGGGGGCGCGCAAAGCCCCGAGTGTGCAACCCAGCTCGCCGTGTCTTTGTCGGGGCCCTTGATTCCCAAATTAATTCAAAAATCGGCATTCGGTACAATCGTGTCAGTTAAGTGCTTGTCGGCGGAATGGATAACTCATGTGGTGGTTCAGATCCTTGCCACCTTCAATAGCGAGAAAAACGAAGGAAGGTCACAATAAAACGACTGTAATCTTGGATATTCATGAAATTAAAGATTCCTTGAGCAGCCACCGGTTATTGTAGGCCGTGCAAACAAAGACGTTTTAGTGTAATAAACAAACAAAAGTGACCCCGTATATGGTATGAGTGCGTTTTATTTCTCGGCCTGTCACCTGTCCATTTTGCTCGCTTCTTGTGGACATGCCGTCGGCGGAATAACTAGTGGGGCGATAGTGAACCGGTGCCGTACGTTGGCGCGCTGACATAGTACCCCCACACGTTGACAAGTTTTCTCCAGATATCCTCCCCCTCTCGGAAACGTGATTTAAACTAAACTCCCGAGTATCTATCCCTAATTATACACTTGTTACTAATCCATGAACCACTGGACCTCGTGGGGGTACTGGAATTCGAATACACAAGAAATTCCAATTTTCCGAAATTAGGTTCACCAATATAAATAATATCGAGTACACGTCAATTAAAATCTTTTGCAAAAGCAACAAAGTGCTTGTACTGTCGTCCGTATACATTCACCCTGCTCGGGAACCAAATTTCCCTAGTTCCGACATTACTGAGATAATCCAACAGTCTCTACATGCACCTTTCATAATTGGAGGAGACTGGAACGCTCGGCATACTTCATTTAACGACACTAAGTGCAATAAATACGGTTGCCAATTTCTAGCACTCCTTCAACTCCATCCATATATCTATGCGGACTGTCCATTACAGCTAACACGTATCTCCAATTCTACTAAATCAACAATAGATTTTTTCCTAAAATCCGTAGACATCTACTCACCCCCCTACAGTATCCTTTGAATTTCCATCAGATCATGGGTCCGTCTACGCCACTGTGCAAATCCCTGCCCTCGTCTCACGCTACTCATTCAATCCGATCCCGAATTTCTCCAGCACAAACTGGAAAAAAGTCAATAAGGACATTGCTGCCAGCTTTACAGACTATGCTTTGCCAGAGACTTCAAACCTACTCTCTGTTGAAATTGACCAAGCAGCCTTAAGAATAGAGCAAATACTAAAAAATGCCCTCTTTAGCCACACACACACATCCATCCCCCATAATCACCTAGGAAAACCTTTACCCAACATCCTTACAAAACTGTTACGCGTAAAAAAACAGTTAAGACGAAAACTACATAGCAGTTACTCCCCTTTTATTAAAAATCAAATCCAACTCTTGACTACCCTGATAAATGGACAACTAAATCAATTTGCCGACCAGGCTTACACGTCTATACTTAATAATATTAAACCCGATTGGGATTTATTCAAAAACATCAACCGACTAACGGGTCGAAAATACAAACCCCGAATCGATTATATTATCAACCCTACTAACAATCGCCCAGCCCAATCAGATATTGACATAGCAAACTCTCTAGCTAATTACTTTTATAAAACCCATCAACAAAACGACTTCCTCTCAGTCTCCAATTTTCAAGTTACCGTAAACGACATATTTAAGACCAGTACCAAATGAAGAAAAACTAGATTATCAGATCTGTTACGCACAAAACCCTCAACCCCTTAATACCTACTTCTTTGGAGCTAGTCTCTACCATTAATTGCGCATACATTAAATATCGCGATATCAATTCAATATTAAACAAATTGAACTACACGTTCAATTTGCGTATATTGAATTTAACTTGAATCCAAGACGTGATAAACGAACCATATGTTCAACACGCAAAATCCCCTGGACCCAAATTTGTGGACCAGATGACCAACTTTCAACTAAAGTTGTTGAGAATCATAAAATGCACGTCTGCAATTTTATGATGCTTAAAAGGTTTGTTTACCCAAACCATTTCCCATAGGGAACATCTTTTTCCATTCTCCTAAAACAAATAACGTGCGCCATAAAACGAAACACACGTTCGTTTTAGCGCCCACCAACATAAAGGATCATAAATGTGCACTAGCACGATCCTCTGTTGATTTTTCCTTTGTGTTTTCTCCGTTGATCCTAAGCCCGGAAAGATAAAGAAAGGAAATAGTGGCTGGCAAAAGGGCCAGGTAGAAAAAAGGACATATCCTTCGATCTGCAGGGTGGAAGAAAAAAGTCTTCGTTCGGGGAGATTAAGAAAAAAAAGAATGGAGTTGATGTTCGGTTGTTGACCGAGACGGTCGTTCGTGAGCAGAGTTGGTTCGAGACTATTGGCCGAGTCGGTCAGGGAGTTGAGTTGCAATCACTGACCTGATTAAAATCAGTAAAGTTCGGGTTAGCTTGCTGGTACAAAAGAAAAACGTGTGTCAGAGTTACGGAAAGACTGTGGTTTAAGTCGCTGTGTAAATTTAAAGCATCATTACAAATAAACTAAGTCAAAGTAAAGTTAAAGTTTTATTACAAATAAACCAAGTTAAAGAGAAAAGAGTGTTTTGTTTTCAAGTGCGTTTTGGTGAACAGAAAGACTTTGAGTGTTACGAGGATTTAGACGCGGCAGAACCTTAGGTAAGGCGGTGTTTCCCAACCGAAGAACCGCAAGGTGCTGCAATCAGCTACGAATTCAGATCCTCAAGTAAGTGACAAATAATTCACATAAAGATAACCCTGACAGATCCATAGTTATGTTTCGAATCGCACATTTCACCATCATCGCTAAGTTCCCTGCGCTGAACGTGATCCCATAAGAAGCGGTAAGCAACTTAAGAAGAAAAATATGGCACCCAGGCTGCCATGATCAGCCTACAAAGAAAAAAGACTAGGATCTTGTTGGTTACCGGTTTCCTGTGGGTCGGATGGGTGAGATGCAGACTGCGAAAACATATGATGGTTCAGATGCTGGCAATACGGAGATGTGGCTCCAAATCTGAAGTAGATGACTTGGACATCTGTCTGAAGTGCAAAGAAAAAGGTCATAAAGCGAGGGGTTGTCAAGCCTTACGCAAATGTATGTTCTGCAAATTAGGGTGCGAAGGCGGTATAGGCTGAATTATTGCAGTTTTCCAAGGCGTGGGATAGTGTGCATTATTTAACGCATTGTTAAATAGAACTGTGTATATGTCCATTGCTAATGTTGATAGATACTTGAGTACGATATTTGGTACTTCATCTATTCCCAAAATAGATGGAGTACCAAATAGCTTAAACTACAATGAATTACTCAGACTATGCTGACGGAAGCATACGCTTCCAGTAGGGCCACCCATGTCAGACAGGCTAGTGAGGAGTAACGCACAAAGATCTACCACCCTTAATCTAGGGTGTTACGCGTCACCGTAACCATTGGATGGTTTCCAGCCAGGGGTATACCGGCTGTATTATAACGGCGCCTCTCTGATACCGGGTCGAATCAAAGCAGTAAGCAGACCTTACCATATCAAAGAGGGGCTCTGATATGGCGGACTATTTGAAACCCTAGACTGATCCCATGAAATGAATGAAATATACACAAAAAACAATCTCACGAAAAACCCGGTAGGCGTAGGTGTGATGAGCGGACACTACCATAAGGAAGCAAATCATCAAGAAAACACCGACTCGACAAAAAGAAGACGTAGGGAAAAACGGAATAAGCGGGATATACGCGTCGGCACGTGGAATGTTCGAACGTTATATAAACCAGGCGCGATACAGACGGTCGTAGAAAACGCTAAACAATATAAAATGAACATCGTTGCGCTTCAGGAAGTCCGACTCCCACATCAAGTAATCAAAACCAACGGGTTTACACTGGTGTGTGGAGGTACCAATACATATAACCTCGGAACCGGCTTCATCATAAGCAAGAAGATTACGCCCCATGTAAAAGATGTGAAATTTATTAATGACAGAATGTCGGTGCTAAAAAACAAAGGGCCCATGGTACAATTATGTATTTATAAACGTACACGCCCCAACAGAATCTACGGACAAAGAAACGAAGGACGCGTTCTACGAAACCTAGAGGAAGTATTTGATGGGATCTCATCATTCGATGTTAAAATCCTCTCGGGGACCTCAATGCGAAAATTAGAAAGAAAGATATCCTCCAACCAACTATAGGTAAGGAAATCCTACACGACGTTTCAAATGATATTGGAATTCGAATTATCACGTTCGCAGCATCAAAAGATGTGGTAGTGAAAAGCGCGATGTTTAAGCACAAGCTAATCCATAAAGTCACATGGATATTACCCGACGGCGTAACGCATAACCAAATAGACCACTTTCTCATAGACAAAAGACACCAATCGACTATCCTTGACGTAAGATCATATAGAGGGGCAGATTGCGACTCCGACTATCTTCTAGTGATGTGCAAAATTAGGAGTCGGCTCGCAGCAAACCCACATGGGCAGTCACGGGAGACGAGCAAGAAGTTCGGCATTGATAATCTAAAAGACCTGCGCAAAAAGGCGGAATATCAAGACGAACTAACGAATATATTTAGCATCCTAGAGAATAGGAGCAGTGAGGAAGAGGAA
This sequence comes from Microdon myrmicae, assembly GCA_963931805.1. Taxonomy (NCBI): domain Eukaryota; kingdom Metazoa; phylum Arthropoda; class Insecta; order Diptera; family Syrphidae; genus Microdon; species Microdon myrmicae. The sequence goes on from OZ007499.1 coordinate 118,881,561, forward strand.
GATAATCGAATTATTAAGCTAAGAACAATGTCGTGTTTAAGTTGAGAACAATCTTGTGTTTAAGCTGAGAACAATCTTGTCTAAAGTTGAGAACAATGTCGTGTTTAAGTTGAGAACAATCTTGTGTTTAAGTTGAAAACAATCTTGTGTTTAAGTCGAGAACAATCTTGTGTTTAAGTCAAGAACAATCTTAAGTTTAAGTCGAGAACAATCTTGTGTTTAAGTCAAGAACAATCTTATGTTTAAGCTGAGAACAATCTTGTGTTTAAGTCAAGAACAATCTTATGTTTAAGTTGAGAACAATCTTGTGTTTAGGTCGAGAAACATCTTGTGTTTAAGTCAAGAACAATCTTGTGTTTAAGCTGAGAACAATCTCGTGTTTAAGTTGAAAACAATCTTGTATTTAAGTCAAGAACAATTTTATGTTTAAGCTGAGAACAATCTTGTGGTTAGGACGAGAACAATCTTGTGTTTAAGTCGAGAACAATCTTGTGCTTAAGTTGAGAACAATCTTGTGTTTAAGTTATAACCATTTTGTGTTTAAGTTGAAATCCGTTACGAGGGTTGCCAACTCTAGTGTTGCAATCCTGCAATTGACAGCTCTGTCGTAATGTTGGACATTTTTGAGGTTATACGCACTCAGAACGTTTTGACATACGAGCGCTATTTGTGTTGTTTACAGTAACTTAAAAGATTCATCTCGGCCCAAACATGGAATTAAATCGTCAACATTTTCGTGCGATTATTTTTTACAACTTTCGGCGTGGATTAACTCAGCAACAGTGCATGGATGAACTTAATTCAATTTTTGGCGATGAAGCTCCATCAAGGACCAGTGTTTATCGATGGTATGGTGAATTCAATCGTGGTCGTAGTTCACTCCAAGATGAATTTCGTGAAGGTCGTCCAAAATCAGTTGTTGTTCCGAAAACCATTGATGCTGTGCGCGAACTGATATTGGAAGATCGTCATGTGACCTATCGTGAGATTGAGACAACCTTAGGCGTTAGTGGGACCAGCATACATTCAATATTGCATAAACATTTGACTGTCAAAAAAATTTGTTCGCGTTGGATCCCACACAATTTGTCAATCGCCCAAAAAAAGGCTCGTGTCAATTGGTCGAAAGAAATGCTCAAAAAATACGGTCGCGGTGCTTCGAAACACGTCCATGACATCGTGACAGGCGATAAATCGTGGATTTACGCATATGAGCCCGAAAGTAAACAGCAGTCGACTGTCTGGGTGTTTCAAGATGAGCCAAATCCAACAAAAGTTGTTCGCGCACGAAGCACTTCCAAGCAAATGGTCGCCTGTTTTTTCGGAAAAACTGGACATGTCGCAACCGTACCACTAGAACAACGCAGAACAGTCAATTCTAAGTGGTACACAACCATTTGTTTGCCAGTTGTCTTCCAAGAAATCAGTAAAAACCAACCGCCGAAGACGGATCACTCTTCACCATGACAATGCGAGCTCTCACACATTGGCTGCGACAACTGCATTTTTGAGCACCCAAAACATCGATTTGATGGGTCATCCGCCGTATAGTCCTGACTTGGCACCGAATGACTTCTTTTTATTCCCGTACGTAAAAAACAAACTGAGAAGTCAATGTTTTTCGACACCTGAAGAAGCGGTTGCTGCATTCAGAATGCATGTGTTGGAGATACCTCAATCAGAGTGGCAAAAGTGCTTCGACAATTGGTTCAAACGCACGCAAAAGTGTATAGATCTTCATGGGGAATATTTTGAAAAACAATAAAGTGATTTTCGATGATCAATATTTATTTTTGTTCACTAATCCCGAAATATAAAAGGCAACCCTCGTATAATTCAATGTTTGGGTACTTACTAATAAACGTGAATGTTGAGTTTATGTCAAAACCAAGCGAGGTTGTTTCATTTATCGTTGGTGAGCGGCTCGAGGGGGAACAAGCGTGGGAATATTGGTGAACCCCTGCCCGTACTGGCACACCATCACTACCAATAACATCCCCACATATTCATTTTTGTCTAGCATATAGTTTAGAAACGAAAATAAAAAAAATTTTGCAAAAATGAAAATGAAAACAACATCCACAATAAAAAAAAATTGCTTTCATCATCTTTATAAGTTTTTGTAACGCCATACACTTGATTATTACAAAATATTAACTTTTCGCAAAATGTCCAAAAAATAGAATATCCGATAATCGACCTTAGATTGTTTTTAAAAAATTAATTGTTAATTAATCATTAAATCCGCTAGTCCCTAGATAGTTTATCAAAGAACCTGTAGCGATTCTAACAGATACACACAATTCACAAGCAAAAATAGTGAAGAACACCGAACGAAAAAAAATCGAATAAGAAAATACATCAGAACCGTATACCAAGCGATAAAATAAAAATAATTCATACCAGTGGAATATAGTCGAGTTTGGAAATCAAATTCTAAACACGGTCAGTAGCCTGGTGTGTAATGCTTAGGTAAAATTTTTTTCGTGATTCGAGCTGTCATAGCGTCAGTTCGAATCACACGATCTTCTTCACTATTATTTCAAACGCTATAAACCTACAGTTAAAATTTCAAGTCGATCGAATAAAAATTCCCCGTGTTATGTTGCATACCAACTTGAAAAACATGGTTTTGAGGAAAACACATTTAAAGTTTCAAAACGTGTTTACAGAACGAAATTTATGAAATACATGAATGTAAAGTAAAAGTTTTATAACGCCGTCTATACGTGTTTTATGAAAGTATGACTCACTTGAATTGATTAAAACTTATCGACCGGATTAACGCAGCGAAAAGCAAAGCGGCTTTTTCGAACGTTTCGGACCCTTTAAAGTTGTTGCGCAAATCAGCTTTAAAAAAATAGAAAAATATTTTCCCACATTAAATTCCTTATGGACATCATTTTTGAGAAGTTTATACATAATTTAAGCTAAAAAAATTGCTCGATAGATTAACCCCTTAAGAGATAACGTTAGAAAACTACTATGTTATTTAAATATATTGCACAAAAAAATGTTGAATCAAAACCAGATGGTTTGTTTACCATCCCCGAAAACATATTATAAAATAAGCTTTTCAGATCTAACAAAATTATTTCCAAAAATATATGAATTTCTGCCTTTAGAATGTAACCTTAGGGGATTTTCTCCTTCTCTTACTTTTATTATTGAATTCGTCTAGAAGGCGATTTGCAGCTGATTGGTCACAGTCGCAAATGACATTTCATTGTATCGTTGGGCATAGGGAAAGCGTGCTGCGCATCCTATTTAGTTAAATCACTAACTACATAAAATAAGATATTAAACACCATCAAGTTTAGTTCATTCAACCACTTCTCATCGACGTTATAGTACACAGGTAGGCAATATCTAAATTTTATACAATTTCCAAAAATTTTAGAATTTTCGGTTTAGGAACTTACAGAAAACTAAAGAAAAAAACTTAATAATTCACACGTGCACGTGAAGGACTTTTCAGGCAGACGGAAAGCAGAATATCCAGAGACCACCAACAATAAAACACACAGCCCTAATAGCGGTAAGTCCTTTTTTCTTTACATTTTGACTTTGATTTTTACGACACATTATGTTGAGGGAATGACAAGACGGATGTTTTTTATTTAAGTTCGTGGATAAACAAACACATTCTGCTTTTTTTTGTTTGTTTCTGGAAGGCATCGGAAAAATACTATTCTAGTAGATAGGAATGACTATATTCAAAGTCCTTACATGGACAGATATTTTGTTTTTATATTTGAAATTTGTTACAAATTTTTCATTCAATTTTCGGACCCAACTTTGTGCTAACATGATCGGTTGAAAAAAAACCACATGAAGTTCCTTTGCTGAAATAGAGAGAAAATGGGCGAAAAGCTGTCATAGTTAATTTATGAGATTTAATACTCACCGGAGAGTTTTGTTTTTGGAATAATAGGACTAGTGCGAAATAAATATTTATTCATCCGGTTTATATCAATATATTCACAGTCATTTTTGGTTCGGAAACTATGCTTTTACTGAGTTTTTACTACTTTAATGTATTTCCTTACAATTACCTTTTCTTATATTAACTACTACTTTTTTCGGAAAACCTGAACTTACATATTATATTACTATAAGCTAATTTTTTACTGATGTAATTTAAAGCCACATGACAATGAATAGATTGAGATATGATATTTCTAATAGCTAAATTTGGATGCAGTGAGTTTTTCAATACTGTAGGTAGAGAAATATGCTCTTCTAGACACCATCATTTAATATTAACGTATCCAGCTTTACAACCACAATCCACAATCTGCCTATTTTGCAATGCAGGCCTTATTAATTTTTTTTAACCACATTATTGGTAAATGAGATGGCAGTGACGAAGTGGAAATTTATTCGTACGATTTTTCTCCTCAACATGGATATATATATATATATATATATATATATATATTACATATATTTTATTTTATATATATATAATTTTCATAATTCTTGTATTACATCTTTTATAACTTCCGAAACTTTATTTTCAAAACAGACACAGCATATTAAGTTTAAAATGGCACCAAATAGACGAAGTTGGACAGTAAGAGTGGTAAAAAGAATTTGTATCACAGAGACCATTCATGAAATTTGGTCCAACAGTACAAGAGTAAGTGAAGAGTTTAACAATAATGGTCCTGAAATTACGGAAATTGAAGATCACGATAACGAAGAAATGGTGCCCGCAGATAACACAAATATTCTTACTGATGTAGAGAGAATAATGGTGGAACATTCATACGCAGCGCCACCGCCGGAAGCTCCCTTCCGTAGCTCCTCAAATATTCCTGCATTCCCTCTTCAGTTACCTGGCGGCGATTTACATATTCCTGATTATATGTCGTTCATTGGGAGCAATTTACCCACATCTAACTTGTTTTTTAATAATGACGAGATAGCTGCACTTGATGCAAATTACTTTTAAAGTGATGAAACTAATTAATTTATATATTAAGAATTTTTCTTTTCTAGTCCCATAACGATACTCGTAAAGACTTACTCACCGTATGTGATCCTTTTAAACTCGTTATACAACGGTAATTTAATATTCTTAATTTTTGGTTTTATTTAAATTCCATGTAAAAAAAAAAATTTTTTTTTTGTTTTTTTTTATACTGTTCACGTTTGTTTATTTATGTCTAATAAAAAATAAATTAAAAAAAAGTTTTACCAACCCACAAATGAATGGTATGTATAAACGACGATGATGCCAGGATAGAAAAATTCCGAAAGCCATTAACTACTAACTCAGAAACTTTTAGCAAAGTCTTTAGAATTCATTTATTATACTGATGCAAAGTGCTGGCGCACGACAACAACACAACACAAAGAGGAAAAAAGGAGCCGAAGATGGTTCTCTAACATAAAACTCAATTTGCACGAATAAACTGTGGAAAGTCGTCAATTGAACTCGGACATTATTAGACACAACTATACCACTAAGACTTATGGATCTAAGTTAAAATGAGCGAGTAACGTAAGTAGTGATCAAAAATTTAGTACAACATTCAATTGTATTAAAAAGTATTGGAGAAAATGGGGGGGGGGGGGGGGACATCATGCAGATATGATAAATGACCTAACTTTAAGAAATTCGTCCGCATAATCGGGCTCGCTCTGGAAGCTCTGTCGACGTTTGACTAATGTTGGCATTTTGTAACATCAGAGGCATCGGTTTCACCAATACGAATGTAAACGCCATCCACCAATATTTACAAACCGCGAAACCTGATATCCTTGCGTTAACTGAGACCTAGGTGGATTCGTCAGCTAATTCGACATATCTTCGTTACTCAGGATTCGACTTACATTTGTGTCTTCTGCGTCTTCACGCGCTCCGATCTGGCTTGCCAGAAGATGCAGGCGTTGGAACCCAATAACATGGACATCATATGGTTCAGGGTCGTCCTGAGGAATTCTGTTAAATTTCTTTGTTGTCCTTACCGCTCTCCGAATGAGCACCGACCAGCGACATTTTTCGAACCGTCGACTGGATACAGATCAACCACCCAGCTTCTGATATTGTCGTCCTTGGTTATTTTAATGCATACGATTCCGGCTGGTTGGTACATCTTTACAGACCCGACGAGGCTGGGAGGCTGTCGGAGATATTTGCTGTTAGCCACAACTTGACTTAACTTGTGGAAGAACGTATGCGAGTGCCGGATGCCCGAGGCGATTATGCGAACACTCTGGATCTGTTTTTGACATGCGAACCGAATACTTATACCGTGGATATTGCTGCACCACTGGGAAACTCAGATTACTGCTTGGTATCGGTCGCGCAACCACTTGCATTTCAAGCCAATAATCGAACTGGGTCGCTTCGCCATGTATGGAAGTATGGGGCTGCTAACTGGGACGATTTGCGAAATTTCTTCGCATCCTTTCCATGGTCGGAGGTGTGCTTCAGAGATTCCGATGTTAACGCCTGCTCGGAGTCGGTTACAGAGGTTATTCTTCTCGGGATGGAGATCTACATTCCACATTCCATCAAGCGAAGTTCATCTGACAAACCTTGGTTTGATAAAAAATGCGACCAGATTACAGCGTCAAAAAATAGAGCCTTTAAACAATGGCGCTCCAATCCCTCCAGTTACGCGAGTAACCTTTCCATCGTCCTTGTTCTAGCAACAAATAAACTCAGCTACATTATAGATAGAAAATTAAATAATTTATATTATAACAAAGCCAATTAAATGTAGCTGAGTTGTAGCTCAAATCGAATACAGCTGGTGTATAAACCCAGCTTCTCTACGGCGGTGGTATCTTCGGTTAGTTTCGAAATCAATCGAAACAAAAAAAAACTAAAAACCTTAGTTGGAACGGTGATAGAAAAAGGGAAAAAAGAAAAAAAGATCGGAGTGTGGATGGGGGACCGTTGTGACGGCTTTTTTTGAGTTAGTAACGTTTTTCCTTTTGTACGTTAGAGAATAGTTTTTTGATTTGGCCCAGTTGGATGAAGGTTCGATTTTGAGTCCGGAAAAGTGTAATATTAAATGTGAAGATACCAAAGAGAACCAAAGGGAATGTTGTAATACCAAATGTTAAAATTGTAAAATAAATACTATTTTACTATTTGTTGGCCTGTAGGGACCCGACAGGTCATGACCTCACCGATTCGACTCCGCCATTGTTCCCTGTCCCGTGCGCTCTCCTTCCACGTTCGACCATCTGATCCAATCTCTTCGAGGTCAAACCTAACATTGTCCTCCCATCTACGTCGCGGCCGACCTGTCGGTCTCTTTCCCGTTGGCTTACCGTCAAGAATTCTATGCACGGTCCTATCGTTGCCCGTTTGCGCCACGTGCCCGGCCCATCTTAATCTTCTCAACTTGATTACTCTCACTATTGTAGATTTGCGGTATAGCTCTTCCAATTCGTGGTTGTGAAGTTTCCTCCATTGTCTGCCTCCTCGCCATATTTATCGCCAAAGATACCCCTTAGTACTTTATTCTCGAATACGCGGAATTTGTTTTCTTCCCGTTTTGTGAGAGCCCATGTTTCGCATCCGTATAGAACAATCGGCATGATTATGGTTCTATAGACACGGAGCTTTATATTCCGTGACAGCAGTTTTGATTTCAGCAGTTTACTGACTGCATGCCAACTAGAGTTGCCGGGGTGTAGCCCACAATAAAATGAGCAGACTGCTATCGAAATTAAAACAATTACACAGACAGTTTACAGACAGACAAGACCAGGAGATAATATCTCTGAAATCCCGATTAAAAAACCTCCAACAATTACTTAAAGCTAATTATAGATTAACAACAAATTTGTATTGGAACAACAGAATTCGAGCTATAAAAACTAATAACCCGAATATGTTCCCACAAATAAATAAAATATTCAGGAGAAATACTCAAAATGAGATTCAGTGTCTCCAAATCCCACGTACTCAGGTAAACAAGCAGCTGCTAACCAACATTGGCATAGATGCAGAGAACGCTATCCTCAATAGTGAGCTCTTCGTGATCGAAGATCCTTTGGAAAAGGTGAACGCTGTGGGAGCTGTCTTTCAGGAAATGTACAAGGTGAATGAAAGCATTCACCGAAATCACGACCTGGAGGACAGAGTTCTACTCAATCGCCTACACCTCCGGAATGAAATTTCACTTTGGCAATCGGAGAATCCGGGTTTTACCGAATTCAGTGAAGATAATCTGTCAATTGACATTAATGCCAATGGTGTAGTGGCTAATAGCCTTCTAATAACAAGGGAAGGAATCCAGAGTATCTTCGACTCATTAAGAAGCAAAAAGTCAGTGGGAAAAGATGGAGTACCTAACATCGTACCTGCTCCCAATGGCAATAGATATATACACGGTCCTGTTTAACAACGCGTTGAATAATGCATATTATCCCGCGCGTTGGAAAACGGCTATCATTCAGCCTATTCCAAAAAAAGGGCAAAGACTGCACAAACCCAATGAACATGCGTTCGATAAGTTTACTCCCAAGCATCAGTAAGGTATTTGAAAAAATCATTAACAAAGCTCTGCTAAAATGGGTAGACGACAACAGCATTATTCCAAATAACCAGTTTGGCTTTAAGGCGGGTCATGAAACTGCATATGCTGCAGCTAAACTGGTCTCCGACATACAATGGAATAAATGCAGGAACCAAAGCACAGGGGCCTGTCTGATCGATTTGGAGAAAGCCTTTGATACCGTCTGGATCGAAGGGCTGTATTACAAACTGGTCCGACATGGCATACATAAGCCTTTACTATATGTACTTTACGATATGTTAAAGGACAGGAGGTTCGTGGTCAAAAGTGGTAATGTGACCTCTAATAAAACGTATAATATCAAGAATGGCATGCAACAGGGCGCGGTACTCTCTCCGATTCTTTTTAACATTTACATTAGCGACTTATTAGATGCACTTCCGCAGGCTATTGCGTACGCAGACGATCTCATAATTTACAGAACAGCTCTGAAAGTTGCGATCATAAATAGGTTAATACAGCGAGACTTCAACAAAGTGCAGCGCTATTGCGATGACTGGAAACTTAAGATCAACTTCCAGAAATGTGAAGCCATCCTATTTAGAACTCCATTATATAAAGCCACGTACGACACAAGGAAAAACTGGCGAAAGCTAGTTATCGTGGGACCGCATGGAGATAAACTGGAAACCAAGAGTTTAGTTAAATACCTGGGCATCTGGCTAGACCAATATCTGTATTTCAACAGACATGTAGAGGCTGCTTTGCTCAAAGCGAGGAAAACTTTTGCTATGACAAGGAGGCTATTTCACAGTAGCCAACTTGACAGCAGGGTAAAAGTCATATGCTACATAACGCTAATCAGGCCAATGCTCATATGTGGTTGCCCAGTATGGTTCAACATAGGTCCAAATTTGATGGGAAAGATTCGGGTGTTCGAAAGAAAGTGTCTCAGAAGTTGTCTCAGATTATATCGGACACCGGAATCGGACTATAAAGAGTATTACTCAAATGAGACTTTATATAATGAAGCGTACATAAATAGGGTGGATAATTTTATGATTAAATTAATCAGAGGACATATTGCGAGAGTAATAAGCTCGTCCAATGACCTAATTTTCGGGGCCTATTATCCAAACACTCTATACTATGAGAGCGTGCGTCGCAACGGCTTTGTTCCACCAGAGGCGTTCCTTGACTTGGATATGAAAGGGCTTATACAGGATAGATCCGGAATTCCGCTGATCTATCATGTAAGTAGATCATCTGTAGACGGGCGATTGTGCTACGACCGGGAAGTAGGTAAGTTAAGTAAGTTAAATTTTAAGAAAAAAAAACAAAAAAAAATTGACAACGTTTTTCAAATTTTTCTTTGTAATTCAACTAATTATCAGTACTGCCACAAAGTTCTGTCGCCGAAAGGCAAATTATACAAATGTTAAGTAATGTTTAGCTTAGAGCGTCTGCGAAGGACCAGTAAGTTATTATATAAGATAATTAAGCTAGAATTTAAGCATTTTTTGTCTAGTCTTTAATTTAGAAATTAAGAATATAAAGAGAAAAATAAAAAATGTTTTAAAAATGAAAAATGAAAAAATGCCGGAGTGTAGTCTTTTGTTAATTTCCTTCGACATTTCGTTACTGGCCGTCAATATTGTTCCCAGGTATTTAAATTCTTTGACATTTGCTCCTGATGTTTATGTGTGTTCTCTGAGGTCCACCTGCTCCCGCCGTAATCATGTATTTTGTTTTGTCTTCATTTATTTCTAGGCCCAAAATTGTAAAATAAAACGTGTAATGTTAAATGTGTAGATACCAAAGGGCACCAACGGGTATGTTGTAATACCAAATGTTAACTTTGTAAAATAAAAAGTGTAATATTAAACTTTATTGAATGCGCTAAGGCAAATGGTGTAATGCCAAATGTGGAGACATCAAAGAGAACCAAAGGGAAGGACGATCACACGTGTGTGGAGACCCCTAAAGATAAAACATAACCAATTGAAATCCAAATTTCCCGGTCGGACACATAAAGTACTACTCACTCCCAAGATATTTGACAACTAAAATATATTTGGCAGTAAAAATAATATTACAATAAAAAATATAACATCCGCAATTGAAAGATTTAAAGCTTTGATATTGATTACCAATTCGATGGATGGAGATTTCTATATACAGATAAATCCAAAACAACCGAAAATACATCTTTCGCTGGTACTTCTGAAGAAGGTGATGTAGAGAAAATCAGAGTGATACCTGAATTTTCGTTCATTTTTACGGCGGGAGCCTTCGCCATCCTACAAGTCGTAATAGTTGCCACCAAGCACAGGAAAAAATATATCATCTCCACAGACATCTCATATCAGTGCTCAATTCAATAAGTAACACCAACAACACCGACGATATTAACCAACTAACAGTAACATCGCCCAATCGGACACTGATATAGCAAACTGTCTCGCTGAACACTTCTGTAAAACGCATAAGCAAAACGATTCCTTGCCAGTCACTAATTTCCACGACACCGTGAATGAATTCATCTCACACACACTGGAGCCTTCCTTCCCACCATTCATTACTGAATTCAACGAAACCAATAAATCGTCACATCCCATGGGAACCGACACATTCCTAAGCTTTACAGAATTATCTGAATTGATTACTTCGCGTAACAATAAAAAATCTACAGGCTTGGATAGAATCCCTAACCTTCTCTTGAAAAGACTTCAACCGGAGAACTTACTCCCCATTCTCGTTCTTCTCAACCACATAATAAACGCTTCACATTTCCCAATATGTTGGAAAACAGCAGTGATAGTCCCTATTAGTAAATCCGGTTCTTCCAACAACTCGACTAACTTCCGTCCCATATCACAGCTAAATTCGCTTAGTAAGGTTTGGAATGTAAGATATACAAACATCTTCTCTCATTTGCTAGAGACAACTCCCTTATCCCGAATTCTCAATTTGGCTTTCGTCCACAACACTCAACTTGTCATGCTCTGCTAAAACTGACACATGATGTGACAATGAATCTCAAAAACAAATCACCAACAATATGCGTCTCTCTCGACATAGCAAACGCATTCGATTGCGTTTGGATTGCAGGACTGCTATACAAGCTACATTCAATGTTCGGATTAAACACCTACACCATGAAACTTCTCGCTTCCTACCTTTCTGATAGAAAGTTCATGGTGAAAATAAATTCAACTCTTTCGACACCATACAGTATAACCGCGGGTGTTCCTCAAGGTTCCATTCTCGGACCATTATTATACCTCCTTTATTTTTCAGACACCCCGCAGCCACTGTCACCTAATACAGTAATGCTGAACTATGCCGATGACACTTTAATTTATTCAAGCAACAAGTTTGTCAAGGAGGCAAGAAACTGTATTAACAGCTATCTCCTGAATCTCTCGGCATATTTTACTAAGTGGAAAATCCGACTGAACCCAGCCAAAACTCAATTCATAGTGTTTAAAGGCAGAAATGTGAATTGTACTAACAACGCTATACGCTGCCATAACAAAATCAGAATCAAGTTAAATAACAATATAATTAAACCCTCCAAAACCTTAAAGCACCTGGGGATAACCTTCAACAACACTGCAGAAAAGTGATGTAGAAGCCGAATGGTCTCTCTCCCAAAGTTAAATCACTTATCTACAAACAGATAATCAGACCCACTCTCACATATGCATACCCGATATGGTACCATATCACACCCGCCCAAATTGAGAAGCTACGCATTTTCTAAAGGAAATGTTTCAGACTTATCACTAGCCTCAACCGACATCCCAACTCCCACAAATATTACAACAGTAGTTCGCTCTACTATGCCGCTAATATTGAACGTATAGATAGACGTTTCCTCGAGCTGTCCATCAAATTTATCGAAAATCTTCCCAATAATCCCAACCCGATAATAAATGCGCTCACATCGACTCCGCCAGATAACCGAACTGCCTACCCGAACTGTCTCCACATCAGAACGTTCTTCACCTCTGGCAGGTTGGTTAATAACTCTAATGAGATTGTATACCACAATACAGAGCTTTCACCTCACCAACTTAAATACAGTAATATTCAACCCTTCTCCAATATTTTGCGTTTCAACGAACAAACGGAAAGTAGTTCCCCAACCCACATCCCTGACTGACAATATCCTCACTAACCCATTGATCACTATGCTACCCCCTTCCACACTATTTCAATAATAATTAGGTAACTAGACTAAGTTAAGATAAGTTAAGTTAAGTTAAGTAAATTAGCATAGGTTAAGTAAATAACTATATCCTGGTTTTCTGACCTTTTCCAGGAAGCTCTACCCATTACAATCTTAATATATATAACTCCTATCATATTGTCTGAAAAATGTACTAGTAAGTATATGTAAACAATTATAGCTAAAGTATCATAAGTTATCGGGCTCCTCGATAGTATAGTGGTTAGTATACCCGCCTGTCAACCGGGAGACCGGGGTTCGATTCCCCGTCGGGGAGCCTCTGGCGCAAGACTAATGACCTTGCCCAGAAAAAATAAATCATTATGGAAAATTTAACAAGCCTCAGGACTTGCTAAATAAGGCCAACACCGGTTCCCGGTTGTAGTGCCGATGATGATGATGATCATAAGTTATCTGTATTGCTTATTGTAAAAATTATTGATGGTCAATAAATACAGAAATGTAAAAAAAAACCGACGATATCATATTCAATATTCGAAACAATATCATTAAATATTATAATAAAATAAAACTGATATGGACTCCCAACCATGGTTCCACCAGCGGTAATGAAAATGCAGACTAGCTAACTCAGCTAGAAGAGCTCCAGTTCATAAATTTAACATCTATACAAAAACCGATCTACTAGCAACCATCCAAATCAAACTAAAAAGTACCATTCGAATGAATTGGGATACTTATCACCACACCTATAAAACGTAAATCCATTCAAATATCACCCCTTCTATCCAACGAATTTCAGTAAAACTAATATCACAAACTTGGTGAGATTGCGATTAGGTCATACGTCCGCTACGCATCTTTACCTGCTCAACAGAGACACCCCCAATCTTCCAAAAATGCAACATATTACTAACAGTCATTGATATATTAAAGGATTGTCCTCGCCAGAAACTTATAACAGACCGTATATTTCGTAACATAGATATTTATAAAATTCTCAAAGATCCTAGTGTAAGTGCTCCAAGGAGCCCTACTATTTCCCTCCCACATACACATTACTAACTAACCAAATTCCCATCCAATTTCATCCATTCATATTCCCAAATCAACCTTGAATTCAATGTCAAGCAAATTGAATCAAACGTTCAATTGTCGAACATTGAATTCAATTGCTTAAAATTCAAACATCACAACTAATATCTTCATATGCATTGTATGCGCAATTAACTATTCCTAAAATCAAAAGTGTAAAATAAATACGCGATAAATGAGCCAAATGTTCGTTTATCATGCACACACAAAATTCAGGCAATCTAAACATCACAATGCATATCTGTGGGGGGTTTCTCTATTCTACATGAGAAACAACCCACAATTCCAACCAACATTTCCACCTAATTTCGACCGCTTTCAGCACGTCATACTTACACATTTCCTTTATATGTATTCCCCTGTAAAACATTTCAAACGGACGTATAGCTAAACTCATCATCCTTTGCAGATAATGCATAATTGAGTTTAGCTACATAAATGTCATACGGCAACTCCATTCTTGCTAACCATGAGTTTCCAATCGGAAATCTCATAATGTCGGTTAGCAACAACAAGTCTAAAAGAACGACGCTGTTGCAACATAGCAAAATAGCTGGGGTAATTTCAGCGTCTTAGAGTCTGGTTCTCACGCGAATTATTTCCCAAACATCAGCGGCGTCCTATCGACTTTCCCTCAGATCACCCATTCGCTTGGGATCAATGATCTCTCTTTGCAGGGGAGTAACATCCGCTAGGGTTCTCTCTCATTCGTATTTCTTTCCACGGGTCAATGCGCTTTAACTACACCATAGCCGTACCACTGGGTCAGTAGGTCGTGTCAGTAGCTGCATCTGATACCAACACACACAACCAAAGCTACCCCGAGATCACAGCATGTCATGTTTTCTGTTCTCTCATTCTTCGTGTCCGTCAATTACCCTATTAACAAAAGTTACTCATACTTTGACGGGCGTGAGGTTGAGAGAGCAGAGGCGTGGTCTCTTTTGGTTGTCCTGTGTGTAGAAAGAAATATGAATTTCAACCCTAATTCACGTCAGTCACTATTCAATCACCATCACGTGTAGTCACGCTGCCGCAGGAGTCGCTATTTGTATCTAAACCTGGTTGTGTCTGCGGATGAGATAGTTCGTTTAGTTCACGGAACAAAAAGTCCAAGGAGTCGTTCGATAGAGTTGGTGTACAAGTAACGTTTTTTTTTTTAGTTCCCGAAGCCTATTATTGACGGTTCACCTATATTCGCGATTTGCGTACGACCGACCAGCTGAACAGTCTGGCGTTTCCGTCGCGTACTGCATTCCCTGCTTGACAGAAGTGAAATAGTAAATCTCTGATTAATCCAGTGAGGCTGTGATTCATGTTGGCAAATACAATTAAGACCAATTTTTAGCTGTGTAATTAAGTTCAATCGCTATTGTGCCATTCACCAGAAATAAAATTAAATAAATAAGAACGTGTTTTTTTTTTCATTTCTTTCTGCGGATCATCGTTGGGGGATTACAGTGAATCCTGTGCCATACGTTGGCATCATACTTACAACCCCCACATATCTCCATATGCATTGTAACCCGATGTTTTATGATCTGCAAATAGACCCAGATTCCCATCCAATATCTCATCCACCTCCCATGGACTCTGCCCCCGTCTGAAGTGCATGCAAACTCTTGTCAAAACCTCAAAAAAGATCTATGATAAGGGGTGATACGTCCGGACTTCGAAAGATAAGGAATAAAAAGTAGATTAAAAGACAGTCAGTGAGTAGCGTGGGCATGGAGAGGATCCTCCAAAATAAAGTTAACGCTATATGTTGCGGATTCACTGAAGTCGCAATGGAATGCTGCCCTTGGCAACAATATAACAAATGTCAGCAACTAGCTGGCATAATCGAATTTGGTTGTCAAGGAAACGACATAAACAAACTTTTGCCTTTCTTCGTTACCCATTTCAAGCGACACGGTTCGCATTAATTCTAATCAATAAAAATACCAATAATCACTTTAATAAAGGACATAAAATTATTTTTATTATTATTTACTGGCCTGTAGGAAGCCGGAAGTTCTTGACCTCACCGACTCGGCTCCGCCATAAACCTATAAGCAAAATAATCCCGACTGTTACTGGAAAGTAGAAGGATGATTATTTTCAGCATTTGGGGCATTTAAAGGTATTCATTCTATTTCAGTATATAACGCATTGGGTTTCAGGAATCAGACTGCTGACGGCATGGCTGTGGTGCCGTGTTGGACCTCTGCAACTTCTGTAAAGAGTCATCGTCTATGCCCACAACAAAACACGAACCCTTGTTAGTAGAAGGTGTGTTCAACGCTCGTTGGACACACATTATAATAAAATAAATCAGTTATATAAAATATCGAGTTTTCCAATAGGGACTTGACAACTTTCAATTAAATTTGTGAACGCACCCTTTCACAAATCATCGAACTGTTACTGTCAATTTATTTAGTAAACTCAACATTTTGTTAAGTTAAGTACACGAACGAACAACGTCTGCAAATTATAAAAATTTATCAGTTTTTGTTTTCGGCTGTGATGCGAAGTTTTTGTCGCTGCGTTGGTTTCCCGTAACATTTAAGTGTATCGTGAATTGGTCGTTTCCCTCCGGCTCATCCCCCGTTTACCATGCAGTTCTATGTATTATTTTCGAGTGTGACATATATCATCGTGTGATTCACCTGTTCACGGACGGCGCATTCTTTGGACTATTCGGAACGGCTGAAGATACACGTCCCAGTTTCTATCCGGATCTATACGGTTGCCCGCTCTCCGCGGAGGTCCCGGAACGGTAGTGCACCAGGAATATATTACTAGCCCCGACAACATAGAAAATGTAAATAAGATATAGATTTATGAAAATCCTAAAAATCAAATTATAATTTAGAACTACAGAGCCAATAGTCTCAGCTTTATTGATATGTAATTTTGAGTTACTTGTTGTTAATAAATAAGTAAATAGAATTTAAATTATATGATTTCATCCGTTTTCGGCGAAAGAATTTATTTACAATTATTTGGTGTTCTTCTTTCCTGGCTACTAAAAAGCAAATTGAATATTAGATATCCAACGGTAAGATGATTAAGAAATATGTTTGATTCGAAATTGGTATTAAAAAATCAAAAGCGAAGTTTCCTTCTTTCCAAATGTAAATTTATTTGTAATGTTTGTTAAAAATTTAACTATATTATTATTCAGATCGTCCCCTTTTGGAGGAAATAATGATTTAGAATCATGTTTTGTGTCAATAATTTAACAGGATTTTCGTTTAAGATCCTTTCAGCTCATAAAATTGTTTATGAGTTTGTTAAAAATTTATTGGTCACTTTCTTCCTTTTTTATTTTTATTTTCATTCTTCCCACAGCAAAACCAAGGTATATTTCTTCTGCTGTGGTTCGCGCTGGTAGGCTCTGAGTCTCAGGGCTCTACCCACCACCGGACGTTTACCTCCGAGATGTAGCTTGTTCTCGGATTTAATGACAGAAAACTGTCCAGTTCCGTCCCAACTAGTGAATACCGGCTGTGCAAAATCGTTGCAGATTTTGATTGGGTAGGATCTGTTGTGTTGGGATCGTTTGCATCATTTGACATAAATATTAAAAAAAAAAAAAAAAAACTGTGGCGAGAAGGCCGAATTTGGCGAGACAGGACATATGTGTCCTTCATCTTGTCTCTGACTTCTGGTCATCTTGCGATAACCAGAATCACCCACATCCGTGAGGATGTTGGGCTCGGTCTCGCGGCATCTGAAAAGAGAAGAAAAAAGGGGCGTATCCAAGGATAGTGTGGACAGTGTTAGTCCAAGTGTTCTCTAACTACTTTTATAGAGGGATGGTGGGAAAGAAATCTTACAAGACCGGTGGGTCTTGGGTGCGGTAGTAAACGCAGATCACGTCTTTGGCGTCTGATAATCTGCTCTTTGATCGGTGTGTATGTTTGTGTTTGTGCCGTCTTGTACTGTGCGTTCGTGTGTTTGGTTTGTTAATTGTAGACCCTATGGGATGGGTCCAGGAATCCTCTAGTATAGAGGGGAATGTTGTTGGGAAGGGTGCTTTCTTCAGTTTTGTACTGAAGAAGAAATTGTGGGGGTTTGATCCGAAGAGATCGAGAGAGAGAAGGGTCAAGAACGCAAGAGTCCCGTACAAGTAGGTTCTCGCTGTTCTGAATGTTTTCGAGGTACTTATATGCTAATTGAAGCAAGTACTCGTCGATAGGGGTAATGGAGGCGCCTTCGTATAGGTGAGAGTTGGGGTAATGACGACCGTCAGGCCTTCTAGAATGATTGGTGCATCTTCTGAGGAGTTTCCTTTCGAAAACCCGAAGTCTTTCCATTTGGGCCGAAGATATGCAGGACCATATGGGAAAGGCGTACGATATTCCAGATCGGATTAGCTGCTTATAGCAGAGAACCTTAACTTTGGTGTCAACTTTGTTCGTCCATTTCAAGATGTTGTGCAGTTACTTAGATCGACCGAGGCCCCTTTGGAGAATGTGGGTCACATGTTTGATGAAATTCATTTTTGGGGTATAAGTGACTTCAAGATATTTCATCTTGTCCTGTGGTCTAATCGTAGTATCTCCCATTTTGATTCGAATACTCTGTGAATATCGAGAAGCAGGTTAGGAGTGTTTACTACTCAGAATTATGGCTACTGCTTTGGATGGATTAAGTCGGATTTTCCATCGACTGTAATACTGATACAGTTCGTCCAAGTGACGGTTGAGTCGATTTGTTGCGAGGTTAGGGCCTTTGGTTGACGTGTACACCAAGACGTCATCCGCGTAGCATATCTGATTTACTCTCCCGTCCACAGGACGGGGAATATCTGAGGTGTAAATATTGAATAAGATGGGGCCTAGAATGGAGCCCTGTGGTACGCCTGCAGCGGCGTGAAAAGTTCGGGAAAGCTTTCCATTCACTCTAACTTGAAAGATTCTGTTTCGAACGAACTGGGAGATGATACTACATAGCGTTCTGCTGAGCCCAGTATTCAATAATTTAAAAACGAGACCTTCGATCCAGGTCGTGTCAAAAGCTGTTTCAATATCCAGGCTCACCGCAACGGTGGGTTACTTATTAAAGAGCCGCACGCAGACGTGGTTTTGAAATATGTTGACAGCCATAGTGGTGCTGTGCGCCCCTCGAAATCCAAATTGGAAATGAGGTATTAGGTGCCTGGCACTAATAAAGCTGTTTAGTTTCTCGTATATGAATTTTTCATATATTTTGCTGATGCAAGTGAGAAGCGAGATAGGGCGAAAGCTTGAGGGGTCATACGTTGGTTTCCCAACTTTTGCTATTGGACAAATAATAGCGTGCCTCCAAGCTTGGGGAAAGTACCCCATGTTGTAAGTATAGTTGAACAGAAAGGAGACTTTAATAAAGAATAAGGCAGAAAGCCTTCGCAACGAGTGGTATGACATGTTGTCGATACCGGGTGACTTCTTAGGGTTTCGAGATTTAACCAGGCTCTGTAGGGTATTTGGTGCGATGATACCGTAACCATTATCACGTGTGTCATCGAAGTATGCACTGTTAGTTGGGTTAAAGACAACAATTGGCTCGTTGAAGTCGTCCAGCTTACTGTGGACCTCTGAACTAATGATCGCAGTATCCGGGTCGCCATCTTGGAGAGTAAATTTGTGATTGTTTTCGAAGGTCTCTCCGATGATATTTGCTTTATTGGTGTCGTTATTAACAACAACACCATTGTGTATGATTGGCCCAGTGATACGGGATGTGCTACATATCTTTTTAACATTTTTATAAACGTTCTGGTCCATCTGAATACCCTTCAGCTTGTCTTCCAATTGTCGGGTACGATTGTTTTGGATTCTCTGTTTTATCAGTGTACCAATATTGTGAATAATGGATCGCAATAATGGCTCCCTTTGCGTAAAGCGGTGACGATATCTCATTCTGCAGAGCTTTTTACGCTCCCGGATGAGACGAAGAGTGATGTCGTCATGGGGAATCTGATAGGTCTTTTCAAGTTTGTACTTCGGGACATGAGTCTCCGAAGTTTCAACTAGAATCTCGTGAAGTCGTTTTGCAACGTTGTTTATCTCAACCGTCGTTAGGTTCCTGTCAGTGGGAAGAGAGAAGTGGTGGAGTTTATCGTTCAATGTAATATTGAAGTTGTCCCAATTTGTCCGCCCATAATCGGGTATGTATCTGATATGAGCCCGGGATGCTCGATAGCCGCGAATGAATGTGGTCACAGCATTGTGGTCAGATACACCCGCTGAAACTTGAGGAGGAGTGATTTGTGGAAGTAAGTCTTTGGACACAATAAATATGTCCAGAATTGAGTCACCTCGAGTACCAACCGTAGGTGCGACTATTTCGAAGTTGAGGGCATGCGTGCTTGCAGTGTACCATTGGTACAGTTTTGTGCCATTTGGGCAAGAGATAGAGTTGTTCCAGTGGGGATGCCTGGAGTTAAAATCGCCGCCTATGATGAAGGGTGTATGCCCCGAGGTCCTTATTAGTTTGCCGATATCTTCGGGATTAATGGGGCCATTATTGGTTTTATGCGAGTGGTATACGGAGTATATATTCACTCTGCCATTATTAGCCAGATGCAGTTCAACTCCAGACACCTCTATGGATTCAAGGTGTGGGAGGTCAATAGCTTCATGGCGAAGTCCGCTATTGACCAGTATACAAGTTCCACCTCCGTTGATGGTGGGACCGCCAGTGAGGGTTCGATCTCTTCGAATCATGGAGAAGTTTGGGAATACGGGACGGTGACATGGATGCAACCTAGTTTCGGTTACAAGTACCACGCCCGCCCGGTTTTCCTTTATGAAGTCAGAAACTAACATACGCTTGGAATGCGAAACAAGGGAGTTGACATTTAAGAGGATAACTTTAATTTTGGAATCCATTGTGGAGGGTATGTCTTGCATATGCAGTGAAAAGGAGTGCCTCCCGCTTAGCCTCGGTTGATAGTTTCTCATATCGGGGTCGGATATCCTCAATTAAGCGGGAGAAACTAAGTAGTTTCTCGAGCATTGAAGATTGCCCCCTCGGAGGCTTTTGCACCACCGCTTGAATTTGAGGCGTCGTGTTGGCCTTTACCGGGGCTCACTTAGGGACTTGAATGTGTTTTTGAGGGGGAGGAGTTGGAAGAGCTTTCATATTCCTTGCCTGCTGACCCCTAAGCATGTCGGCAAATGTGAATCCATTTTGGATGAGGTTTTGTGTGGCCTGTTTTCCGAAGTCTGACTTGGCTGTTTGCTTAGCTCGAGTCTCCTTGGATCTTAGTTTAATTTCCTTATATTTAGGACAATTTCTATAACTGGCCGGATGCCCTTTGTTGCCGCAGTTGCAGCAAATTGGCAGTGTTATTTCATCCTGCACATTTGTTGCGGGATCGTATTTCGCTAGCGGAAGTTCGCACTTGCCAATATCGTGGGATTCTCCGCAACGAACGCAACGGCGACTCATGTTGCAGTTTCGGGAGACATGCCCGAAACGTTGGCAACGTCTGCATTGAGGTATTTCTCTGTTATGAAATACCTCGAAGACAACTTGCTGATGCAAAGTTGGAAACGACTTTGTCCGTATTATGGAATCTATGTCGGTTCCTGGGGCAAGGAGAAGCTGCCATATGTTCAGCTTGGTGTATCTTTGCGGTCTGATGTTCACAAACCGCTGTGGGGGAGAGAATTTTTTGACGTCAATGAATTTGACGTTAGGAAATGTTACCTCAAGAGCAGTTACGATGTCGTCCTTTTCCCAAGAGGCAGCGACTCGTTTTAAGAGGATTGTCCTCGACTTTTCGTCAGCCGGAGTGAAGGTGTAATAATTCACCTCCTTGGCCTTGAGGTTGTCGTTAACCGTGCGATAGGTTTCCCTATCGTAGGCTATGATTTTATTTAGAGATGGACTTAAGGTCTTTGCCTTGAAGTTAGAAATTCCTAGCCGGTTCATGTCACCGACGAAATTTTTTAAATTGAGGTCTCGTGCAAAGACCCCGGGTTGCTGCTTCTTCTTAGAGACAGGTGGGCGGATTACGCCCTCTGGCTGAATAGTGTTGGGAACACAAGCAGCCTTTGGTTTTGGGTTAACCACCGGAGTTGGCCTCGGAGGGCGAGACTCCTGCGGAGGTACGATTTTCGGGTAGTTTTGAGTTATCGCGGGGTTCGACAACTTTTTGGGGACAGGTGATGATGATGATGGGGGTGGTGTTGGCGGGCAGCCGGTAGCGACGCGCTTGTTGGAGGGACCTCCCTCACAGCTTGTTGTCGGGAGCGGCGTTTTTCGCTTTGGTGCCCTAGGCGAGTTTGGGGTGGGGGTACGCGAGTCACCGCCGTCCATTGACTCGTCAGAATTGTCGGTGATAATCTCTAACTCCGGCTCGAGCTCTGATTCTGAATCAGAAGCTTCCGAACCGGCGCCGAAGAGGGACGTGGATGGGGCAGCCTCCAGTCGGGATAGTCTATTTTTTAGGACCGTGTTCTCAGCCCTGAGAGCCTCGAGGTCCTCCTTCAATCTCTTAATGATGGCCATCATGCCCTGATCCGGCTGATGGCCCATACCACGGGAAGAGCAGGTGTCCATGTTTTATCTGCCACAAAACATGTGAACAGATAAACGACAAGGGAGAAGAAGCGCGCGGAAACAAGGAGAGGAAGGGGGGAAGAAACGAAACCAACAAACGGGAAAGAAACAAAAAACAAACGAAAAAGGAACAAAGTCAACAAAGGGAAAAGAAACGAAAATCAAGAAACGGAAAAGAAAACAAAACCAACGAACGAAAAAGGAACAAAAACCAACAAACGAAAAAGAAACAAGAACCAACAAACGAAAACAAAAGGAGGAGAGACCTAGTCTCAAGGGTTTTTTTATTGTTATCGTTATTATATTAAGTTAAATTTTGGGATATCCTTTATTAAATTAAATTTTTTTTTTGTTTTACAGAAAATTTGTCTTGATAGTACGAGAACTGAAGTATAGTATGAACTGGACTCTGTCTGGAGTCAATATGTCTTCAGTATGAACTGACTCTTGTCTTGAGTATGGGTATGCCTTGTCTTGTCTTGACATAAATATTGTAGTTCTCTCAACAATATAATACACCACGTGTACGAACAAAGTGTGAATCATAAATCAACAGTGGAAGCTTGAATCAGCTTTACCTGGAGATTGCTCTGATAATTTGTTTCTCGATTAAGGAAAGACAATGGAAAGGAGGTAAACAAGAATTTAAAAAAAAAAAAACAATTCACAGTTTAAGTAGCGATAACAGTTAAGTTTATATAAATGTTAACGTCAATTCAAATCTCCACTTTGTCTGTGTTGTCTCAAGGTATCACCTGACTAAATAATTAACGTTTATAAATTGACTCGTTGGTTGAATTTCTTTAGGAACGTTAATTTCAAAACAATCGACTTTTAAAACCTTTTAGTTATTTAGTATATACTTTTTAGTTGTCTTAATCAATCGATTTAATAAAGCAATTAAATAAAAATAAAGAATTTGCAATGAAATATTTAATTTTATCATTTCATTTTAATATAAACATGAAATATTATATATGTCGAAACAGAGTCGATCGTTGGTCGTGAATGACATCGGTAGCATTGTTCTTTGAGGATAGTGTCGAGTTTTTCAATTATGAACATCACATTTACATGGACGATGTGTTTCGCACCGTGAAAAAAAGAATTTAATTGAATATAAAAACCAATTACGAATAAGTTCTACGTTATGGTGTATTGATCATTTTCCAAATCGAATCTACGCAAAGTTTACAGTGTTGTAACTAGTAGAGCTTAACATATAAAATTAAATAAATAAAAAAGTTAACAGTTATTGCAATTTAAAAACGAACAGTATACTAATTGAAAGTATTAAATAATTGTTGTGAAGTGCGGCACTGACTGAACCGACCAAAATAGAAAAGAAAAAATAAAAAATAAATGTAATAAAAGAAGACAAAGACAAGACAGTCAAAACAAAGAAACTTAAAGACAAAGATTATCATCATCGGCACCACAACCGAGATCCGGTCTTGGCCTTATTTAACAAATCTCTCCACCGGTCCCGATTTCGAGCCGATGTCATCCAGTTTGGCACTCCCAGGCTCTGGGCGTCCTGGTCTACGCCATCCCTACATCGCAGACAAGGTCTGTCGTGCTGTCTCATCCATACATCCTGCCACAAATGACTTTCCGGGCAGGCTCCTCTTCGCCCATTCGAGCTAGGTGTCCCGCCGACCGGAGTCTACCGAGCTTGATTTTTCTTAAAACATTAAGTCATCATCATCATCATCATCATCATCATCGGCATGACAACCGGGATCCGGTCTTGGCCTTATTTAGCAAGTCTCTCCAATGGTCCCAATTTCGAGCCGATGTCATCCAGCTTGGCACTCGGAGTCTACCGAGCTTGATTTTTTTTACAACATTAGCTTCAAGTTAGATTGCGTACAACTCATGGTTGTAGCGTGTTCGGAATCGTCCTCCCCCACATACGGGCCCAACAATTCTCATTAAGACCTTCCTCTCGAACGCGCCTAAGAGTTCAGAGTACCTTTTATTGAGCACCCAGGTCTCGGATCCATACATGAGCACTGGTAAAACCATGGTCTTGTACAGTAGTAGCTTAGATGTTCTGGACAAATTTCGGGATTTAAAGAGCCTTGATAGAACATAGTAGGCTTTGTTGGATTTGATCAGCCGTTCGCATATTTCTTCTTCCGTATTGTTATCGGCTGATACTATTGACCCAAGGTTTTTAATGTTTCCTCAATGCTTGGTGGCGGCAGCATTTGGCCTTGATCTTGCATTGGTGGATTGGTGGAGCCTCCAATTCTTCTGTGAGCTGACCAGTTAGTAGTTCATTGAAGTGCACTTCCCATCGCTCCAGAATGCCTTCAGGATCGGTGATCAATTTACACTCTTTATCCTTGGAGTAAGTGGAGCGTAGTGTGTACCGCGTCATACTGCGGATTATTTGGTAGAACTTCCGCGCCTGGTGCGGACCTCGGTCTCTACTTTTCTCTATTTCACAGACAAGGTTTTTTCTTCAGGGACTTTTCTTTTGTCTGTGAACCCTTTTTTCAGAACAATGATGGCTTTAGCGTATGTGGCTATCCGATATTGTAGGATAGTGGAGAGTATCTTATAGGCGGTACTCAGCAATGTTATACCCCTATAGTTGCTGCACAGTGTGATATCTCCCTTCTTGTGTTTGGGCAAATTATACCACGACGCCAATCTTCCGGCATCTCCTTTTACCCCCATACGTGCACTACGATCTTATGAATTGCATGATGTAACAATGTCCGTCCCTGTTTGATCAGCTCAGATGGAATGCCATCACCTCCGGGTCGTGTTGATTCGAACCTGATCCGTGGATGCAATACGTCTCCGTAAGACAATCCGCGCTCGAAAAACTGTACCAACGAGATAGTGATCCGAGTCGGCGTTGGCACCTCGGTACGTTCGTACCGTCATCAGGCTCGAGGAGTGGTGGAGATCTATCAACACGTGGTCAATTTGGTTGCGAGTAGCTCCATCAGGTGATACCCAGGTGACTTTGTGGATATCTTTTCGCGGAAACCTGGTACTCGCAACGACCAATTTTTTTGATGCTGCCAGTTCAATGACTCGTAGTCCATTGTCATTAGTGTTCTCATGCAAACTATGGGAACCTGCGTAGTGCCTGAAAACCGGCTCTCGACCCCTTTTCGTATTCAAATCACCAAGAACGATTTTCACATCGTATCTTGGGCAGGCATTGAGGGCTCGTTCGACGTTCTCGTAGTATTCTTCTTTTTCGTCGTCAGGGGACTCCTCTGTAGGCCCGTGAACGTTTATGAGGCTTATGTTCTTAAGCTTGCCTCGGACGCGAAGAGTGCATAGACAAGCAAAACATATAATAAATGTATAAACAGTGCAGTCAAGCGCGAAAAATAATATAATTCGCAACTAAAAGACGTAAAATATATCACCTCGTACGCAAGTGTGAAAATAATAGCTAACAATATATTGCTCGTTAATCAAACAGTTTTTAAATAATTATTTAACGCGCGTGTAAGATGTCTGAGTCTTAGTCGGCGATTAGCGAGTTCCAATCAGGTTGCGGGGAAACCGAGTTGCGTCGAGGTGTCTCTGTTTTTTTTTAAAATGAAGGGGAAAATCACGCAACAACAACCACGAAAACCGCTGTTGTGAGGCGAAGTAAAACTGCGACGTTAACAATGGAGAAAAAACAACAGCGAATGGAGGAGGACAGTGAGTTCCCTTCCCTCTAACTTTAACATGTATGAGGCAAACAACTCATTGGCTTCTCTTGCGTCGTCAGAGTCTGGGGATGAAAAAGAAGAGATACGCGAATTGGAGATGAAGCTTGCGATGGCAAGAGCGCGGCTAGAAGAGAGACGCCGAAAGAAAAATATATCTGGGCTTGAACACCAAAAAGCCACCCAACAACAAAAACCGAAGCCAAAAGTCGGCCAACCAAGCAATCTTAATTTCCCCGGAAATTCATATGCTGTAATAAAACGCCTATTCAAACCTACAACGGAATATTAATCATCACCACCAACTACACCGAGCCGCATACATTTCCCCGAAATTGCTTCGGTTAATTCTCTATCTGAATTATATCCCTCGCTTGCACCCAAGCAATTCCAATTTCCCCCGAAAACCATTTCGGTTCCTATTCTGCCTAAAAGATATAAAACCACATCAATTCCCTACAATCAAACCGTATGCATTTTCCCCAAAAACCACTTCGTTTCATTTCCTCCTTAAACTATATTTCTCGCTTGCAACCAAGCGACAGCTAATTTTCCACGAAACGATCACAACGATCAAGACCCTTGATCATGCTTGGCTATGCCGGCGAAACCAATTTCCCGGTATACACAACCAACGAATCCAACTCAGCTTATACGGCGAGGATTCGCTGGAACTGAATTCCCTATGCAAGTATAGCAATCCCCTTCAAGTTCCGAATAAGTGACAGTGAGATTATTTAGCTATGACTCCACTGACACGACGCGATGTACTTTTTCTTGCCTTTAACCGATCAGTCGAGCTTCAACCGCCACCGGGGGCACACACCAGAGTCGAGTCGGAACCACCAGTGAGCGCGCATCGCCCCTCAATCTAAGGTTTCGTCGAGTTGCAATACCCTCTAGAGT
Source organism: Microdon myrmicae (assembly GCA_963931805.1). Taxonomy (NCBI): domain Eukaryota; kingdom Metazoa; phylum Arthropoda; class Insecta; order Diptera; family Syrphidae; genus Microdon; species Microdon myrmicae. Next base: position 118,908,473 of record OZ007499.1, read on the forward strand.
GCATACTAATTACAAGTACCGGACTAAGTGATTAATCATGAGTATACGTGCGTAGACAATATCGTTATCTGGTCAGTGAAGAGTAATGCGCCGACGGACTCGGGATTATGTAAAACACAAATTTAAGATTTAGATAACAGTTTAATAACCTTTGTATAGATTCATCGTAATGTTAAATAAGAGATCAGTTGGACTACCAAACAAGCCACAAGTGTTTCATTTTTGGCTCCTCCTTGGTGGGCGGTTCTCGACGGAACAGTCGACTATTCTGCTGTGAAATCCCGGTGAACGACCTTCAGTGAATTAGACGGTGGCAGTTTGGTGAACCCCGCGCCCTTGACGGCGCTCCGACCAAACCACCCCACAAACCTGCCCCCAATGGCAATAGATATATAACCATGGTCCTGTTTAACAACCCGTTGAATAATGCATTTTATCCCGCGCCTTGGAAAACGGCTATCATGCAGCCCACCCCAAAAAGGGCAAGGACTGTACAAACCCAATGAACATGCGTTCGATAAGTTAACAAAGCTCTCTTAAAATGAGTAGACGATAGCAACATTATTCCGAATAACCAGTTTGGCTTTAAGACGGCTCATGAAACCCCACATGCCGCAGCTAAACTGGTCTTCGACATACAATGGAATAATTGTAAGAACCAATGCACAGGGGCCCGTCTAATCGACCTGGAAAAAGCCTTTGATACCGCCTGGATCGAAGGGTTATATTACAAAGTGGTTAGACATGGCATACATTAGCCTCTACAATATATACTTTAGGATATGTTAAAGGACAGGACGTTCGTGGTCAAAAGTGGTAATGTGACCTCTAATAAAGCGTTTGATATCAAGAAAGGCTTGCAACAGGGAGCGGTACTTTCTCCGACTCTTTTTACCATTTATATTAGTGACTTGTTGGATGCACTTGTGGGGATTAGAAGTATTGTGCCAGGCATGGGCACTCGGTTCACTTCTTCCCCATCAATCACGAGTTCAGCCAAAAGTCAATCATCCGGTAAACGAACGAAACGCCGCCATGTTTGTTCACATCCGCCACTAAAACATCGAACGAAAACTTCGCAACACCCGGAGCAAGTCAAAGAAAACACACTCGAAACACCAGGAACTGCAGCCGAAATATTAAAACACTCATTTCATTTTTGTTTAGTTTTATTCTACCAATAAAAACCACTGGTGATGTTGATGTAAATGTTTTTTATTTTATTTCACTTTCGTTGTTATCTTTGTTCTTAGCCAGTATTAAATATGTTAGTATTTTATACTTCACTTAAACTTATTAAGATATTAACTTGATTATTATTAATTTTAAACAAGGTGAAACACTCCTTACCCGTCACGAACTACGCTTCTCCCCCGCGCGACGAAGAGCGGGAGCGGCAACGACGGCGGATGTAGTTTGACTCAGCGATAAACGGCTCGTGCAGAGCCGACTCGTTCATGGGGTGAGTTTTCCCGAGAGAGAAAGTGTTTCTCTCGTGGTGAAAACAAGGAAGAAGGACTTGGTAATGTATGTGTATGTGTGAGTGAAGATCACATTGGTTTTTTCATACACAAGGCCATGGGAACGAATCTGAAAACCAGAAAAGGAATGATGTGCATCAATGAGATGTGAGTTCGGCTAAGTAAACAAGCCGAATCTCATTGGGTGCTAAATGGGGTTTCTGTTTGTTCAATGCCGCTGATCATGAGAAACAGATACAGAAATATGGGAAGGCAAAGGGTAAGTATACCATACCTATTTGCATTTGCTTATGCTGTAGGATTTAATTGGTGCCAAGAGACGCGAGATGCGTATGTTTGTTTTGGTCCATTGGGTGTAGGTCGCCAACCAATGTGTTTGTATGGTGATTTATGATACACTTGGTGAGGACGAGAAATAGGCGACGCAATGCTTATGGTCCCTGTTATGATGATTACATTGTATGTAAACCAGATCATTTTGTTTTCAGGAATTCGTCTAGGGGGATTTGGCTGGCACCGAAGGCGCCGAATAGGTTTTGGTGTTATGCACCTGTATAATGGTAAGAATTCTTTTAGGGGATTTGTATGCGAAGAAATGCTTGAAAGGTAAGAATTCTTTTACAGGGACTTTTAGGTTATATAAATTTGATCTATATGATGCGTGAAGCATTTAAGGTGCTAATGCGATCGCATTAGCAAAACTTATATGGTTGGGTCGAAGTTATAGGGGTTCTTCAGGTAAGTAACAGTTGGGTTTGGCGGAATCACGACACACTTCCGCAAACTATTGCATACGCAGACGATCTGATAATTTACAGAACAGCTCCGAAAATTGAGATCATAAATCGTTTACTACAGCGAGACTTCAACAAAGTGCAGCGCTATTGCAACGACTGGAAGGTTAAGATCAACTTCCAGAAATGTGAAGTCATACTATTTAGAATCCCATTATATAAAGCCACGGAAAAACTGGCGAAAGTTAGTTATCGTGGGACCGCATGGAGCCAAACTGGAAACCAAGAGTGTAGTTAAATACCTGGGCATCTGGCTAGATCAATATCTGTATTTCAACAGACATGTAGAGGCTGCTGTGGCCAAAGCGAGGAAAACTTTTGCTATGACAAGGAGGTTATTTCACAGTAGCCAACTCGACAGTAGGGTTAAAGTCATATGCTAAATGACGCTAATCAGGCCAATGCATATATATGGATGTCCAGTATGGTTTAACATAGGTCCAAATTTGGTGGAAAAGATTCGGGCGATCGAAAGGAAGTGTCTCAGAAGTTGTCTCAGATTATATCGGACACCGGAATCGGACCATAGAAAGTATTATTCAAATGAGATTCTATATAATGAAGCATACATAAATAGGGTGGTTAATTTTATGATTAAATTAATCAGAGGACATATTGCGAGAGTAATAAGCTCGTCCAATGACCTAACTTTCGTGGCTTATTATCCAAACACTCTGTACTATGAGTGCGTGCGTTGCAACGGCTTTGTTCCACCAGAGGCGTTCTTTGATTTGGACAAGAAAGGGCTTATATAGGATACATCCGGAATTCGGCTGATCTATCATGTAAGTAGATCATCCGTAGACGGGCAATTGTGTTACGACCGGGAAGTCACGCGCACCGAAGTAGAGCTCTTGCGCTTCAGTAGGGCTATCTCCCACAGAGACCGGGACGACAGTATTGGGCAGCGTCAACAGTTCTGGTGGTTGAATGGCATATAAAGACCTGGATGCCAAAGTCGGTATAGAATAACAGTATCATCAGCCAGCTTACACAAACTTAGCTTTTCTATAATTAGAGTAGTAAGTTAAGTTCCTTTAAATTAAATTAAAAAAAAAATTGAAGTATTTTAAATTTTAAGAAAAAACAGAAAAAAATCGATAAAGTTTTCCTAATTTTTCTTTGTCATACAAATAGTCAAGACTAATGACCTTGCCCAGACAAAATAAATCATTATCGAAAATTTAACAAGCCTCAGGACTTCTAAATAAGGCCAAGACCGGTTGCCGGTTGTAGTGCCGATGATGATGATGATGATACAAATAGTCATAGGTACAGTCATAAACAAAATTCTGTTGCCGAAAGGCAAATTATACAATGTTTAGCTTAGAGCGTCTGCGTAGGACAAGTAAGTTATAATATAAGATAATTAAGCTAAAATTTAAGAATTTTTTTCTAGCATATAATTTAGAAACTACGAATAGAAAAAAAATAAAAAATAAAAAAATTGAAAAATGAAAATTCGATGAGAAGTAAGCTTTCTACCTGTGACCTCTTTAATATTACTTCAAAACTTAAAAATAAATCTATTAAAGGATATACCCAACAACCTTTGACAATAAATCTATTAAGGGATATAATCAACAACATTCGACAATAAATCTATTAAAGGATATATTTAAGCGGAACCGGGGGTTGCTTCCTACATAGTTATCGCGAATAAATTTAGTTTGCTGGTGTTGGCAAAAGAAAGTGAAAGTCTTTACGTACAACATAGAGATAATATTTTGTAAAATGTTTGAAACCGAGTATTTCAGTTTTTTAAAAAAATATGTAAGTATCTTGATTGTGTTAATTTTTTCTCTCCTGGATTGAACTTGTTTATTTGGGAAATTTATAAATCGACCTTAAAACACTAAAACCGAATACCGTTTAAAAAAGAAATTTACTCAGGCATCAGCACTTCTCCCCGCGAGTGAAGATTGGGGATGACCGCCAGTGCAGTTGAGGGATATGCAAGCGATGGGGTTTTAATGGGAATGTGAATTGTGTAAATTATATAAATTATTTTTTGTGTTAACTCTTCCCTCCTGAGAGGAGTTCTCATTTTCAAAAGTGGGGTATTTGATTAATTCTGAGTGACTTTGGTGGTACCATTAGTCGTTTTGGTTATAACTCCGGTGCACGCTATTGATCTTGTTATCTCGGTCATAGGGGGTCCTTGTACTATATTTTTGCGGCTTACTTTTATATAAACACATCGCGTCAAAAAACAATTGTGATGGTCCTCTGTACATTCTATCGGCAAACACAGATGCTTCGTTAATATTTAAACATACTACATTATTTTTATTTAATTAATTCTGGCTTTTATTAAGTTCGTTTTTTAACTGTTTTATTGGTAACGTTCGTTATTTCATTTATTCTATCTGTTGTCACTTTATTAATTGTAATTTGTCGGCTATTGTTTTTAAAAAAAACCATCGTTAATTCTTGCTTTCAGAATTAGAAAGTTGTAATGTTTAGGATTACCTGCAATAAGATAAAATTGAAAGACTTTCTCACTTTAATTCGGTGTTTCATTTAGTTAATCAGGGATATAGTTTTGTTGATTTCATCCACAGGATGGATGGATAGATGGAATGATTTGGTACAATGTCTTGCCTAAGCTTTAGCTCTAGATCAGGGACGGATCCAAGTTAATATCGTGGATGATTATCAACGTTCCAGCTTGAATTTGAACTACTGCCAAGCTGTTATCCAAAAAATCGCGAAGAGAGGAATTAACTTTTAATATTGCTTTTATGAATCGTTCTACCTGATTGCATTAAAATGATCCTAGAAAGGTTCTTTTACTATTTCTCTTTTGTACCGGAGGGATAATTTTATTCCGAATGGCTTATCTATTTCAACATAAATAGTCTTTTATGTGTTGCTTTTGTTATTAGTGTCCGTAAATCGATGCCTTGCTTCTGTTCGAGTGTTGTTATAATTTCTCCCTACCTTTTTAAAATCTCCTGGCCTTGTACTAACACCTTTTCCAATGAATACAAGCGGTCTTTCATTTGTTGTTGAGTGTATGGCGAAATTACATTCATATATTGCTCTATCCAAAGAATTACCTGTATATGCCATCGGCTTTAGATATCGCATAATTTCTGGAATTTGTCTGCTCGTCCATTCATTGAACTGTTGTAAGGAGAGGTTTTAACAATTTTGATTATGGGTTTGTTTGAAAGCATAAAGTGTATTGACGGAGAGTTTAGGTATTTTCCATTATCAATTGCCACAATCTTTGGTAAACCAAATAAGAGTTTTAATTTACGTAAGGGTTCGTCGATAGATTCGGCATTTAGCGGTGCTGTTTGCGCGTATTTTGAGAACTTGTCTACAGGTATGAGCAGTAGTTTTACTTTCGGTGGCATAGATATTTGTGTGCGCGATTTCCCCTGGGAAGCTTGGGATTGGTGTCTCTTTTAGTTCATGCCTATTGTGTTTTTGTTCTTTCCACGAGCTAAGTTATTAGTTAGCCGCAACGAACAAAACCACCAGTTGTGAAGAAAAACACTTTGTTTATATCTTTCATTAGTCATTTATTTATTCCTTGTAAGTTGTTCGTTTAAGTTCTTCATATATGATATTGTTTGATCACGCCCTGTGTCTTATCTTTTAGTTAAACTTTATGCGATGTCGCCCAACTATACTTTACAAAATGTTCATCTGAGTACATCACATTTAATATTAATAAATTGTAATTTGGGTCTTGTATTGAAATTAAATTTTCCACATCATTATTTAACCATACATACATTGTATATTGTCATTCGATTACATCTCGTATTATGTGACACACACTTTGTTAACTATTGCTTTGTTAGACTTTACACATTGACACTTATTTATGATTTATATACTTTCTGTTAGCTAACTGGACACAAGACACCAAAGATTTCTCTTGTTTCGGGACTCTTACGTCTTCTTCTTTATCTCACTAAGAACCTTTACTTCTTTAATGCTTTCACAAAATCTCGACCTCTCCCGAAACCAAAACTACGGACCCTCAATATCGATCTCCAATTACAGACTCTCCTCCATCTGTTTTCACCCCTTGTTGTTACCTTGGGGTCAACACCCCCCCTATGACGACAATGCAAATTCGTTTTCCATCGACCCACATTCCGCTTTGGGATTGCGTTGAAATGCAACATCAGCCGACATCAGCGTCACAATTCAACTCCCGCAATTTGCAAAATGACCCAATAAATGTTACGTCCAATTATACATTTTTCATTTTATTGATTATAACGAAATGTGGGGCGAATTAATTGTATTATCGTTCCGGCGGTTATATGAGTTCAGAATATATTGGGGGTTTTCGGTTTAAGTGCATCAATGACATTATGATCGACATCTTTATTTAGTTTGTCATTGATGTACTTAATACACTTAATTTCCAGCCGGAATTGTGCACATTAAAATCGCCAAGGACGACAATTTCAGAAGCCGGGTGGTTGATCTGTTTCCAGTCGACGGTACTTGTAACATGTTCGCAAAGTGTGACCGGTCGATCATCATTCAGGGAGCGGTAAAGACAACACAGAAATTGAACAGAATTCCTCAGCACGATCTTCAACCACATTTTGTCCAAGTTATTGGGTTCTATCGCCCCCATCCTTTGGCAAGCCAGATCGGACCGCATAAAAACGCAGACTCCACCCTTGAAACGGAATCTCGAATGTAAGTCGTATCTTGAGCAACGAAGATATGTCGAATCAGTTGAGTAATAGACCGCGGCTTAGTTAGGCTAAGGATATCAGGTTTCGCTGTTTTTTTTTTTTTTTTTAATACTACAGCGCACACAAAAGGGGATTTTGAAGTGCCCTTAAATGGCAGAACACAGTGCGAGTGGATGGAGAGGAAGTGGATAAGAAGAGGAGGTGTCGATGTATATTGGTTTTGAATGTCTGGACATCACAACGGCCAGGAAACACATGATCAGGCAGAACATTCCACATTCGTGTGGTTCGGCTAAAGAATGACTCTCTATGTGTATTCGTGCGCCTGAAGTCCACTTTCAACGTGAACTGAAGCGCATTTACAGATTGACGGGTATCGCGGGAAAATGTCTGAAGGGCGGAACACATTCAGCAAGTTCAGTTGAGCAACGACTGTGGTAATACCTATAGAAAAGAAATAGGCATGATACGTTGCGCCTGTGTTCTAACGACAGAATTGATCGACTGAGTCCCCAATAAGTTTCACTGCTCGATTTTGCATCCTCTCGAGCACGTATAGTGCAGTTTTGGATGCGTCTGACCAAATATGGGAGATGAACTTCATTTTTGTAAATAGTGGTCAGGTTGGATAGAGTGAAGTATCTTTTGCATCTCTTAAGGAACCCTATACATTTGGCTGCACTTTTCGCAGTTTCAAATATGTGGTCATTCCGGTTAAGAGTCGAATTAATTCGAGTGCCGAGGATTGCCAGTTCCGTGGCTTCGTCGATCCAAGTGCCGTTCATAGACAGTATATTTACTTTGGGGCTCGCCTTTGAGGACAAGAGACAGCACTGAGTTCTTTGGGCATTGAATTCTACTTGGTTAGATAATCCCCACTGATATATCTTGTTGAGGTCTGAATTCAATGTATCAAGCCCAAGCTGCTGGTTGGTACTGACGTTCGAAGAGTTTGGACGGGAGTGTTCGTATGAGTATGAGAAACTCAACTTGCCATCATCAGCAAACGAGTGAATTGGGTTGTGAGTAATTGACAAGAGATCATTTATAAAGATGAGGAAGAGAGAGTGGGTGAGAGTACCGAACCCCGGGGAACACCTGCATTAATTTGATGGGAGACAGATTTGACACCATCAAGAACCACTTGGATTGAACGGCCAGAAAGATAGTCTCTTATGCATTGGATCGGAGAATTGTCCACTCCATATGAATGCAATTTTGACAAAAGGGCTGGATGCTAAACTCTGTCAAGGCTTTTGAAATATCGAATGCGACTACCTTGCTTTCACCGAGGTAGTGGATGGAATGGCTCCACTTCTCGGTAAGGTACGCCATCAGATCTCCTGTGGACCTGTTGCTACGAAAGCCATATTGGCGGTATTTGAGGAGGTCATTTGATTCCAGATACTTCGAAAGTTGACGGTTGGTAAGTGATTCCATTACCGTGGAGAGAATAGAAGTCGATAAGAAGAAAGGGATGATTTGTCACCATTTTAGGGAATTGGCTGAATGTTCACTGGCTTCCATCTATTTGGGAAACGACCAGTAGAATAAGACAAAAAGTAATGGAAAACTGGAGACTATGAACAGTAGAAAATTCGAGGCTATGGAACAGACGGAAACGAAACGCCGAATCAGAATGACGAAAAACGGTATAAATACGTCGCACGCAGATCAAGGAAAGGAGTAAGCAGTAAAAAACACCATCAGATCTCCTGTGGACCTGTTGCTACGAAAGCCATATTGGCGGTCATTGAGGTCATTTGATTCCAGATACTTCGAAAGTTGACGGTTGGTAAGTGATTCCATTACATTCGAGAGAATAGAAGTAAGAGCTATGGGTCGATAAGAAGAAAGGGATAATTTGTCACCCTTTTCGGGAATTGGCTAAGTGTTCGCCGACTTCCATCTATTTGGGAAACGGCCAGTAGAATAAGATAAATGGAAGAGTTTCCGCAGTGGTTAAGCGACTGAAGAGGAACATCTCTTCAAGAGGATTGGGGGAATGCCGTCCGGACCAGCGGATTTGTGTGCGTTTAGCTCCTTGAGTGCGCGGGCAACAGTACGCGTTCCGAAGCAAATCTGGCTCATGGTATGCTGGTTATGCTCAAGTTGAGGCGGAACTGATGTGGTATCAGGCAGCGTTGAGTTGGCTGCAAAATGTGCAGCAAGTAGAATCGCTTTCTCTATTGCAGTGGTGACTGGTTTGTTATGGACTATAAGCCATGGAATGTATGAAGAGACCGAGCTTTGGATGTTCTTCACAAATGTCCAGAAGTTTCTACTACCTGTGGGAGAGTGTAGTATTTTTGTCTCACTCTCTGGACATGCAAGAACATGGCGCGTTGAATATACGCATTGCAGTCATTCCTAGCTCTCTTAAATCTTTTCCGGTTTTCCTCAGTATTGTTTGATTTATACAACCGGAAGCTCAACTCTTTGGCCTTTTTTTTTTTTTTTTTTTTTTTTATTAGACTTCTCTCGGGAGAGGCGAACCTATACCGTCGAGTGGGTGCCCCGAGATGCCATCAAATAACTGTTGCAGTTTTTTTGAACAGTTACAGGTTGTAACGCTCCGGGAACACTCGTGTGGGAAGGGAGTTCCACAGCTTCCCCGCTCTGTAACGGAACGAGTTCTGATACAGGGATGTTCGCGCTTTCCAGCAGGCAGGAAAGGTCCTCCGTGCATAAGATAAGCGGAAGAGTCTGCCAAGAACCGGCGATAGTTCTGGAGCACAGTTCTTAAGGACTATTGCTGGTATTCCATCCGGGGCGGTTGCCTTCCTACAATCCAGTTCACGTAGAATGCGTTGAATAGTGCGTGGACGAAATCTCACACCCCGCATGGAAGACTGTACCGGCGCGATCACAGGTGGCTCCAAAAGCCCGGGATCGAGGTTTGAATTCGCGGAAAATAAATTCGCGAACACATTAGCTTTATCCTTTGGATTCGTGACTAACGTCCCGCTGTCTGTCACCAACGGAGGGAAAGAGGAGGAAGCAAAATTACTGCTGACAGCCTTTGCCATTGACCAGAAGGAGCGCGAACCAGTTGGGCACCGAAGGAGCTTATCGATCACCCTGTCGTTGTGAGCCTTCTTCGCGGTATCAATCGTCTGGTTGCACGCGTTTCTGATTCTAACAAAATTCGTTCTGTTAACATTGGTGGGATTGGAGCGCCATTGCTTAAAAGCTCTATTTTTTGCCGCTGTAATCAGCTCGCATTTTTTGTCAAACCAAGGTTTATCAGACGAACTTCGTTTGATGGAATGTGGAATATACATCTCCATCCCCAGGAGAATAATCTCTGATACCGACTCCGCGCAAGCGTTAACATCGGAGTTTCCGAAGCACACCTCCGACCAAGGAAAGGATGCGAAGAAATCTCGCATATCGTCCCAGTTAGCAGCCCCATACTTCCATACATGGCGAAGCTGCCTAGGCCGGTTATTCGCTTGGTATGCAAGTGCTTGCGCGACAGATACCAAGCAGTGATCTGAGTTTCCTCATGGCGCAGAAACCTCTACGGTATAAATACTGGCTTCGGATGTCAAAAACAGATCCAGGGTGTTCGCATAATCGCCTCGGGCACCCGGTACTCGCGTTGGCTCTCCCACGAGTTGAGTAAAGTTGTGGCTTACAGCAAACATCTCCGCCAGCCTCCCAGCCTCGTCGGTTCTGTTAGAATGTAACAACCAGTCGGAATTGTGCACATTAAAATCGCCAAGGACAATAATTTCAGAAGCTGGGTGGTTGATCTGTATCCACTTGACGGTATATGAAAGATGTTCGAAAAATGTCGCCGGTCGATCGTCATTCGGGGGGCGGTAAAGACAACAAAGAAGTTTAACGGAATTCCTCAGCACGACCCTCAACCATATGATGTCCATATTATTGGGCTCCAACGCCTCCATCCTCTGGCAAGCCAGATCGGACCGTGCGAAGACACAGACTCCGCCCTTAAAACGGAATCTCGAATGTAAGTCGTATCCTGAGCAACGAAGATATGTCGAATCAGTTGACGAATCGACCTGGGTCTCAGTTAAGGCATGGATATCAGGGTTCGTTGTTTGCAAATATTGATGGACGACGTTTACATTCGTATTGGTGAAACCGATGCCCCTGATGTTACAAAATGCCGTCACCAGTCGAGCGTGGGCCGAGCCTCGAGAGCTAGCCCGGTTATGCGATGACGAACCTCTCAAAGTTCCATTATTTATCATGATATCTGCATGATGTTCCCCCTGACATAGTCCTCCCCGGAGATCCGAATGGGAGACTAGTTTACCTCCGGAATTCTTTATATCAGAAGACACCATCATGACTCATCCCCGTGTCAGTCCGGGCCATCAGCCACACATCCGAAACACCGTCGAAGATTTCTCTCGGCGATATCGCGGAATGTACAGCGTGACGGGGTGGTATCTCACCTTGGGACCGACTACCACCTAACCAACCTTTTCTCGAACCGGTCCATCAGCCAAGCTCCGAAAGATGGCCGGGGATTTCTCCCGCCCATTTCACGGAGCCTTAAGCTTGATGGGGTGGTATTTCACCGGGCGCACAGGGCGTCGGGACCCCGGCTACCACTCGGCCTTTAGTCGCCTCTTACGACAAGCTGGCCTAGCTGTGAGTATATTCTAACGCCCTACTCACTTAATGACTTCTCTGCACCCGGAATCGAAGCACATATTTCTCAGGGGTTTGATACCCTTCACTCTGTGTGGAATAAATGTCCGCATGCCAAGTAGAATCGTGTCTGTCAATGTGTCCTTTTACGGACCGACCTTGAGTCCAGGTCCCCCCAACATCCACTAATCCCCTTTCGTTAGTTTCCCCTCTTTACCTGTAAACGGAGAACAACTCGCCAAGTAGTTAATTTGCATAAGCTACTTTATGCAAATTCTACTTGGCAGAGAAAATAATAAAAACCGGCGTTGGCGTCGAATAATAAATTAAAACGTTATTGTTACGGACCGACCTTGAGTCCAGGTCCCCCAACATCCACTAATCCCCTTTCGTTAGTTTCCCCTCTTTACCTGTAAACGGAGAACAACTCGCCAAGTAGTTAATTTGCATAAACTACTTTACGCAAATTCTACTTGGCAGAGAAAATAATAAAAACCGGCGTTGGCGTCGAATAATAAATTAAAACGTTATTGTTACGGACCGACCTTGAGTCCAGGTCCCCCAACATCCACTAATCCCCTTTCGTTAGTTTCCCCTCTTTACCTGTAAACGGAGAACAACTCGCCAAGTAGTTAATTTTAGAACCATACTGCTCTTTTGGGAGCTTTCTGATTAACGTTACTGTTGGGTAGAGGAAATTTAGCTGACACGACACAGGGGTCTGAAGTACCCAAGGGCGAAGAAACTTCAATTGTATATTTGTTTGGGTGGGAGGTGAGAAACAGGTCCAGTGTGTAGGCGAAATGACCATATATATCTGGTGCCCGTGTTGGCTCCTTGACAAGTTCAGTTAGGCTATTTGAATCAGCAAAAAGGTGGACATATTGACCTTCAGGTGTTGTTGTTCCGGAGTGACGAGTTATTATATATTATTAGGAATTACTCCTAATATGTCCAAATATTTTGGACTACTTTTCATTCCTTTGTACAATTGTAGAATACGGTTTACGTTTTTTCCAAGAATTGAACTCGCCTAACTCTGTCGGTAATTTTAGCCAGATTACTGATGTCTCTCTCGTGAGCTGCGTTAACAGTTTGGTTTACACCTCCTGCGGTGTTTCGGCTACACGCTGTAGGTGCATACTTCGTTTTAGGAGTAGTGGGTACTTTGTTTGAATTAACGTTGATACTACTTGAGGGTCTTTTGGATTTGGTACTGCTTGAGCATCTTTTCATAACTTTTTACGATAACACTACCCGGTCCCTCTGCCTCGGCACCACTTAAAAAATATTATACATTTTTGGAAAACAGAAATTTAATGGTTATTTTTTACTTTTGCCGATCGGACTTATTTATTTAATGGATTTATAAATCAAGCTTTAAAGCCAAACGTAAGTTTTTATATGAGCATATTGTATAGATAAAATAATTAAATTATTATTCATTATTTGTTTTATAAGTAAATATGTTCAAACTGATTGTCTTTTTAGGATGAAGCTCGGGCTGATGAGAATATACATGGACGTCGGCGAAGGAGAACGTTAAAAATACATCAGGTTGAGAGACTTGAGCACGTGTTCTATGAGAATCCCTCATTAAGCGATAAAAGGGTATTTACCAGTTTAGCAGAGGAGCTTAAACTGGAACCCAAAACCATAGAAATATGGTTTCAAAATAGACGCGCCAAGTTAAGAACATCTAGGCAAAGTAGTGAAGAAAATGATAATTATGAAAACGCTGTTATGGCCTTGAATGCTATTGTGCCAACATCGGCAAAGCTCGCTTTAGAGGATCATTGTTATTGTTTACCGCCGCGAGAGGACCAGCCCCACGAATTCCCTCCTCAAGACTGTAATACTAAAACAAATGAATTCGGGATTACCAACGAAGACGTCAATAAAGTTATTGATTGCATTATGGATAGCAACAATAACTGCAACATAGACGATGAGTTCAACATCAATGAATTTTTAATTTTTTTAAATAATATGTAAATATTTCTTTTTATTTTGTATTTATATTTATTACTTGTTTTATTTATAGTTGTAGTTATTTTTTATGATAATAAATGTTTATATGTATAATCGTTTTTTTTATTTGTTGCTAAGGTGTGATCTGTTCACATCTTTGTATCACTCTATCCTTGCGTGTGGTGTTCTCTTTGTTAGATGTGTCCTTGAATGAATCCCAGAGGATTAAGTTTCCACTGCATGCTTAGAGTGTATGTTGAAAAGAAAATCCGTACGATATAGTTCCTTGTACATGGCCCAGCTGTTAGAAATATAAAAAAGTCGATTTCACCTATGAGTCGTTGCAAAGCAAAGCCGTTAAAGCACATGAGCTATACATTTTATATAACAATTGTTTAATTCCAGTTTGCGTTTTCTAAATAACTATTATAATTTATTCTAAACTTGCATTATTGTATGTTCTGTCTAATCCAAATTAATATTTACATTTGCAGTTTTACCTTTAACCGGATTGATATAAGGAACTCTTTTTCCGAAGTGTATGGTCCGCTAATGGTTTCTAAAACATTTCACGCTAAAAGAACGCTTTTGTAAAATGGGAGTGGTGTGCATTAAAATGTGAAGTAGAAAAATGTTGAATAGTAAAGTTATTTATAAGATTGATGTTTCCAAAGTTGGAGGGTATTTAATCACGAAAAATGATTCAAAAATTGGTTGACATCATAAAGTAATTGTTGAAGGATCTCCGAGGAACTCCAAGGATATCTGAAAGTACCAAATCAGAGTAATATCCAACAATTGATAGGCCAAAACTACGTTTTTAAAGAGAAGCATCTAATCTAATGTGTGGTGATTTCAACAAATCATGCCCATGCAACCATTGTAAAGAAATATAAATGAAAATAGTCATTAGTGACGTACAGCAGAACACTAATTGTAACAATCACAATTACCCCTTAAGTAAACATCCTCGTATATATCGTAGCAGTCTTAGGGGGTGCGTCTCCTTTTCCTTAGAATGACGACGGTCTCCTTCTATACTGCTTCCTAGAGTTACATAATTAAAACCGCTCCCCCCGAATCATTAAACCGATTCGCTATCGTTTTTCAAAGAAAAACGCCATTCTCCGAGTCCCCCATATAAGATTTCCCTACCTGAAATCGAATCTGCCATGGTGGTTAGCAACACCAAAGCATGGGTGGGTGACGCTGTTTGTAACAGTTTAGTCTATCACCAAACCCCCTTTGCAAAAGAAGATCCCCGCGTTCTTGTACAAAAAAGTACAACCATTCGCTTGGGTACAAAATCAATGTCAGGTGAAAAGTATGCATGAGTATACTTTTCTAGACTTTCCATTTCCCCTTCTCGGAGTGCACTTGTGGCTCTGCATTCTGAGTACAATCCAAGCATGAAATAAGATCATGTGGTTACCCTTCCCGTTTCGCTTTCGTTGCAAGCGAAACCAAATCAACCCCCTATATCGTCATGTTCTCCTTTGCAATTTTCCCATTCTCCCTGGGTTCATTGGTTGTTGAGTAAATTCGCAAGAGTTTATTCATCTTTAATTGGCGAGGAAATTGTAAAATAAGAGCGAGTGTGCGATCGGAAGTGGGCGGTCATGGAGAGAGTACCTGTTGTTGGGTAGGAGTGGTAGTCCAGTAGTCAAGTGGTCGTTATCGGTTTGGTGCAAAAAGCATTTTTCAGCGAATCCTCTATTCAAATTTATCAATAAAAAAAGGAACGCCATGAAAAGTATCAAAAATTAAGCTCTTACATTCACCCCTTTCCCTATGTGTTGAAAGTTTTTTTTTTAAAATATCCAATAAAGTGTAAAATCAGACAAATAAATGAAATTGAATTCAAAGAAGAAAAAAAAACGATTATGGTGGGAAAGAAATATTAACAAATAAAGGAAAAATAAAGACAGCAAAATAAAGAACTTAGAATTGAAAAGAAAATGTAATGTGACGAATCGGAGAGCGAAGGAACAACCCAGGTATGAGACCGTAGGCAACCGTGAGTACCCTCATATATTTGTTTAATATATTATTTTACTATTGTGCAAAAGAAATTGTTACAGAACCAGCACTAAAAATAAAATACGGCGTACACTTAGGCGTCAAGCACATAATGCAGATCAGAAATAAACAAAAGTTCATGAGAACCAAGTTAAACCCCAAGTGCAGATAGAGAATAACATTGAACCAAGACAAGCCATAAGATCACATGTACCAGGTTTCCGTGTAAAGATATCCACAAAGTCACCTGGGTATCACCTGATGGACCCACTCGCAACCAAATTGACCACGTGTTGATAGATCGCCGCCACTCCTCGAGCATGATGACGGTACGAACGTACCAAGGTGGCAACGTCGACTCGGATCACTATTTTGTTGGTATAGTTTTCCTAGCGCGGATTGCCTTACGGAGACGCATTGCATCCGCGGATCAGGTTCTGCTTGTCCATCTTAGGCAGTAGTCGTAGAGATCGGAGCGACTGGTTTGATGATGAGTGCAAACTAGCGACTGAACCTAAGAGTGCTGCATACCGGGCAATGCATCAATCTCATAGGACGCGGGTAGGCGAGGAGAAATATAAAGAACTCAGAAGATCAAAAAAAAAAAAAAAAAAGACTTCACAGACAAAAGAAAAGTGCCTGGGAAAATACCTTGTCTGTGAAATAGAGAAAAGTATAGAACGAGGTCCACACCAGGTAAAATTAATTCAAATCTCCACGTTTACTATGACAGCCAACCGTGAGGTAATTTTGGTTTTTTATGATTCGCGGTTTATTCTTCCACAAGCTGTATTAGATTGTTGATATATCTCCATTCTTTTCGCCGAATGACCTGTACCACTATAACAATTCACATACTCTTAGCAACAAATACCCAAAAAACTCAATTATGTATATAAAAAAATGTTGAATAATAAAATATAAATAACAAAACTATATAAATTTAACTACTATTTAAAAACTTCAAAAACTCCGTAGTATTGCAATCGAAAAAATTAAAACAATTTTTTGTATTATTCCAAAAAGTAGAATATTAAGAGAAAACATCATCATCATCGGCACTAAAACCGGGATCTGGTCTTGGCCTTATTTAACAAATCTCTCCACCGGTCCCGATTTCGAGCCGATGTCATCCAGTTTGGCACTCATAGGCTCTGGGCGTTCTGGTCTACGCCATCCCTCCATCGCAGACAAGGTCTGCCGCGCTGTCTTCTTCCATACATCCTGGTACAAAGGACTTTCCGGGCAGGCTCCTTTTCGCTCATTCGAGCTAGGTGTCCCGCCCACCAGAGTCTACCGAGCTTGATTTTTCTTACAACATTAGCTTCATGGTAGATCGCATACAACTCATGGTCTCCGGAATTGTCCTCCTTCACATACGGGGCCAACAATTCTCCTTAAGAAATTCCTGGTCACCTTGGTCTCGGATCTATACATGAGTACTGGTAAGACCATCGTCTTGTGTAGTAGCATCTTGGATGTTCTGGATAAATTTCCAGATTGTAAGAGCCTTGATAGACCATAGTAGGCTTTGTTGGATTTGATCAGCCGTTCGTGTATTTCTTCATCCATATTGTTATCGGCTGATACTATTGACCCAAGGTAGTTAAAGGAATGCACTACTTCAAACTCGTGCTCCACTACCCTGATAGTTTGACCAACGTTAGGTCTTCTCTTCGCAGAAGTTGCCACCATGTATTTAGTTTTCCCCTCATTAATGTGCAATCCCAGGTTTTGTGCCGCCTGCTCGATCTGGGTGAAGGAGTCGTGTACAGCCGATTCGGTTCTACCGATGATGTCGATGTCATCTGCGTAGGCAAGCATCTGGCTGGACTTGGTGATAACAGTCCCTCTTGTTGTGACGCCAGAGTCACGGATTGCTTTCTCCAACGCCAGGTTGAAGAGGAGGCAGGCCAGACCGTCCCCTTGTTGGAGTCCATTTAAGATGTTTATTGGTTTGGACAGCAATCCCGCTATTTTTAGTTGACTAGTTATGTTGGTCATGGTCAACCTAAAAAGTCGTATCAATTTGTTTGGAATGCCGAACTCTCTCATGGCATTATATAGTTCTACCCTGGCTATGCTGTTGTAGGCGGTCTTAAAGTCTGTAGATAGATGATATAACGGAATGTTAAATTCTTGACATTTTTCCATCGCCTGCCTAAGGTTGAATATCTGATCCATCGCTGATTTGCCTGGGATGAAGCCACACTGATAGTGACCAATTATGGCTTTAACGTATGGGGCTATCCGGTCTTGTAGGATAGTGGAGAGTATCTTATATGCGGTACTCAGCAATGTTCTGAGCTCTTTGTATTTCTCCTCGCGTACCTGTGTCCTATGAGACTGTCAAATCACCAAGAAGAATTTCACCCCTGATTTGAGTTAGTCACTATTGAATAATCACGGTGGAAGTTCGCGCCGCCGCTCGTCACATCAATTTCGAATTTCTTCTCAAAATATGACGCATGCGTTAAACTTCTTGCCAAAAAAAAGCTGGAGCATATAGCGGAAGACTGGGGCAAATTTCATCAATAAAACAACTAACGAAATAAAACGAAAAGTTATTAATTAGAAGCTTTCTTTAGAGTGTAAAATAGTATATTGCGTGCGTTTCGAATTCATCTATTTAAATAAGGATACCTGCAAACAGACTTGAGCTGCAAGAAAAATACGAAAAAAAAAAACAACAAACTAAAAGTGTTTTCGTTTTCCATTTCTTTCGGACGAACTATTGTTTTCGCAGTGACGGTGCAGTGGGGAAGAAGTGAATCGTGTGCCCGTACTTGGTGCAATACTTCTTACCCACCACAATACACCTCGACTTACGTTACCCTACAGAGGGCCTTAACAATTTCGTATCACGAACATAAAGAGAGATACAACAATGCTTGATGACTATATCATCAGAGTGGCTGCCTTTCGGGGAAAGGTACTCGTAGTTAGTCAGAAAACGATTAGATAAGTACGTACATTGTAAAGCCGATTTCACAGATTACCTTAGCAATACGGGTTCAAAGCCAAGGGTAGGTCTAAATTTAACTGGTATTTTGTGTGACTTGATGGTGACACTTTGCTGAACGGAGTGTGTTATGTCTCGACAGTCAAGTAGAGTTAGTCTCTTATCCATTGGATCAGGGAATTGTCCAGTCCATATGAATGCAATTTTGACAAAAGGGCTGGATGCTAAACTCTGTCGATGGCTTTTGTAATATCCCATGCGACTACCTTGCTTTCACCGAGGTAGTGGATGGAATGGCTCCACTGTTCGGTTAGGTACGCCATCAGATCTCATGTGGATCTGTTGCTACGAAAGCCATATTGGCGGTCATTGAGGAGGTCATTTGTGTCCGTTATAGAGTCAACATCGTTATTGAGGAAAACTAACGACCAATTTAACCTCCCAAAAAAGTCATTCAGATCTTCCCAGTTAGCTTTCTCATAGAACCATACTGTTCTTTTGGGAGTTTTCTCGGTAGCGTTGTTGTTGGTTACAGGAAATTTAGCTGACACGACACAGTGGTCTGAATGGCCTAGGGCGAAGAAACTTCAATTGTGTATTTGTTTGGATGCGAGGTGAGAAACAGGTCCAGTGTGTTGGCGAAATGACCACATATGTCTGGTGCCCGTGTTCGCTCACTGACAAGTTGAGTTAAACTATTTGAATCAGCAAAAAGCTGAACATATTGACCTTTAGATGATGCGTGTCCGGGGTGACGAAGTCACTGACAGTTATGCACATTAAAATCACCCGCAATAACGATTTCAGTGTGCGTATATACGGTCAAGATCCTATCGATGGAATCAGGCAGAGCATCAATTTCGTTTTAGGATGCGTTTCTATCCGAGTTTGGGCTTCTGTAAAGAAAGCAGTAATGTATGATATGCTTACGAACGTGAAGTTTTAGCCAAGAGAGATTAAATTCTGGGTTGGAACAGAGCACATGTTGTGGCAGAATGGCAATATCATTTCGTATGTATGTGGCTATACCATAAACTGGGAACAACTGTGGCACTAAGTGATATCCAGTTAGATTAAAACCGGAAATATCTGTAATAATAGGTAAGTGCAAGGATAGTTGGTTTCTGGTTAGAAACAGAAGAGAAATTGCATCTCGAGCCGCGAATGTTACATAAATCAACGCGAAATTCCCACTCCATTGAAAGGGCCCTGCATACAAAACCAATACCACCTCGGGAAAGGATGCAAGTCGGGACCAGCAATAGATAAGCGAAAAGCAACCAATACAGGTGTTATGCCCTTGTAGTAGGTGCCCTACTAGATCCGTGCCGAAATCCAGGTCACATCCCTTCCATGATGAACATTATTCCACTCAGACACCAAAAACCCTCCAAAGATTATAAATCAATCGAGAGTATCGATACTTGAGGGACGCAAACAGAGGTGTGAAAAAAAGTAAAACAGACACAAGGGATGAAATGAGTATAGCAGGTCAATTGAAAAGTCCCCGGCCCGACACATAGATGGCGGCACTAGAATTAAATCCGTATGATTTTTAGTTAGCCCTAACCTTCAAAAGACGCGTGTATAAATTTGACAGATGTCGGATCATTAGTTTGTGAATTATAGTATTTTGAGTGAAGCAACTTCTGTTATTGTGAAAAAAATGGATAAAAAGGAATTTCGCGTGTTGATAAAATATTGCCTTTTGAAGGGAAAAAATACAGTTGAAGCAAAAACTTGGCTTGATGACGAGTTTCCAGACGCCGCCCCAGGAAAATCAACCATCAAGGATCGGTATGCTAAGTTTAGACGTGGTGAAATGAGCACCGAAGACGGTGAACGCAGTGGACGCCCAAAAGAGGTTGTTACCGACGAAAACATTAGAAAAATCCACAAAATGATTTTGAATGATCGTAAATTGAAATTGAATGAAATAGCAGGCACTCTAAAGATATCAACTGAACGTGTACATCATATCATTCACGAATATTTGGGTATGAGAAAGCTCTGTGCAAAGTGGGTGCCGCGCGAGCTCACTTTTGACCAAAAACAACGACGAGTTGATGATTCGGAGCAGTGTTTGGAGATGATCAATCGTAATAAACCCGAGTTTTTGCGTCGATATGTGACAATGGATGAAACATGGATCCATCATTTCACTCCGAAGTCCAATCGACAGTCATCCGAGTGGACTGCACACGATGAACCCGCCCCAAAGCGTGGAAAAACGCAACAGTCGGCTGGCAAGGTTATGACGTCTGTATTTTGGGATGCGCGCGGAATAATTTTCATTGACTATCTTGAAAAAGGAAGGACCATCAACAGCGACTATTACACAGCGTTATTGGGTCGTTTGAAGGACGAAATCGCCGAAAAACGACCGCATTTGAAGAAAAAGAAAGTGCTGCTTCACCAAGACAATGCACCGTGTCATAAGTCAGTGAAAACGATGGCAAAAATCCATGAATTGGGCTTCGAATCGCTTCCTCATCCACCGTATTCTCCAGATCTGGCCCCCAGCGACTGTTTCCTGTTCTCAGATCTCAAAAGAATGCTCGCTAGGAGGGAAATTGTCGTCGCATGAAGAGGTGATCGCCGAAACTGAGGCCTATTTTGAAGCAAAGGACAAATCGTACTACAAAAATGGTATCGAAAAGTTGAAGAGTCGCTATAATCAGTGTATCACCCTCGAAGGGAATTATGTTGAATAAAAAAAAAAAACGAATTTTGCCAAAAAATGTGTTTTACTATGGGAGACCGGGAACTTTTCAATTGACCTGTTATATCCTCGCACTTTTCCCAGCACTAAGATGCGTGTGTGGAGATTCGTTTAGAAACATATAGTGAACACGCTCCATCAATTAGAAACTGTGAGGTATGGTTTCAACAATTTAAAAGTGGTGATTTCAATGTGAAAGACAGTGAGTGCTCTGGTAGACCCAAAAATGTGAAGACGAGCATACGAGTATACACCTATATGCATGGTAGTTGACGGGAGTAGTGTTGCATTTAAAATTACTTAAAGAGTGGAAAATTCAAAAAGTCATTGACTTATCAGACTGTTCTCGGATAGCGTCGTTGCGACTTATAATTGTTGAAATATTACATGTTTTCAAAAGAAACTTAAAGTTTAAAACGAATGTCATCAAAACTGATGTAATGTGTACGAGTAGTAAGAGGAGGAAGCGTAGCTCCGTTCCTACCTCTATTAATTAGCTGGAATTAAGAATTTAGTTCAGAAGTTTTAAAGTTGAACTCAAGTAAGTTATTAAAAAATAAAAAGAGGAATAAGGTTAAAAGAAGATTAAATTTAAATGGCCTGGTGGCGCTTATAGGCTATAATT
This sequence comes from Microdon myrmicae, assembly GCA_963931805.1. NCBI lineage: Eukaryota > Metazoa > Arthropoda > Insecta > Diptera > Syrphidae > Microdon > Microdon myrmicae. The sequence continues at coordinate 118,930,352 of OZ007499.1, forward strand.
TGTATATTTTTAAAATAATACATCGGTTCGTTTAAAGAAATTGTAAAACATTCCAGAGATCTAAAAATAATGGCACACCCATTGTTGAGTCCTGGTGCGTTTACCGTGCACGATTCGAAATGCGAGATGAACGACGATTTAAAATAAAAACCGATACATACAGATCATCACACAAATTCTCCTTTATTTAATATGTGGTAATTGAACGACAATATTCAATTACACTTTCAACGAAATACCAAACTATTTTTACGAACGAAAACTAATGTTGGCTTCAACGAACGAAAAAACTAGACTCATGTTTACGAAAACGAACGAAAAATTAACTAATTTACATAATAATGACAAACAAAACAAAATAACAAAAATGGCAGTAACGACCACAAACAGTGCTGCCAAACATACAGGTAATCACAAAATTATAACGAATTAATAGTTAACAATTGGGCTCCTCGATAGTATAGTGGTTAGTATACCCGCCTGTCACCCGGGAGACCGGGGTTCGATTCCCCGTCGGGGAGCCCCTGGCGCAAGACTAATGACCTTGCCCAGACAAAATAAATCATTATGGAAAATTTAACAAGCCTCAGGACTTGCTAAATAAGGCCAAGACCGGTTCCCGGTTGTAGTGCCGATGATGATGATGAATAGTTAACAATTAATAACAAAAACAAATATAACGGATTAATACTAAAAGTATAAATTAAATTATCTAAAAACTACAATATATATGTTGAGTCAATCCAGGCTGCGACACCCATAAACGAATTTAAAAAGAACATTCAACAAGTAGACTAGTTGGGAATTAAGATTCGAAGCTATATATAGAAAAGAAACTACAACTCTCTGGAATTGAATCCGTGATATTTTTCGAATAAATTAAATTTGAATGCTAATTTGTTTCGAAATAAGCAGACCATCTTAATAGCAAGTCTTTTCATTAGAAATCCTTGCTCCAAAAAAGAATTTCCTTCTGCTCATTCGCAGAATCATGTCAGTTTTATATGGCCATTTGTACCTACAATTGATGAGCAATCTAAGCTAAAGTATGTAATGGTATATATTGCTTTTATAAGACATTAATGCGTCGATCACTTGTGATTAAATAGTTGCACTATAATCAAAATGCGAATTTGCAATGCAACTTTATCCATCGTACTATTTGACTGACGGTCGAATTAGAAATTCTTAACTTGGGTAGTATCCACAAGGATACTAAACATAAACGCGTTACTCTACTGGGTAGCTCAAGAATCCAACCGCAAGCGGAACTGCTACATCTGCACGCTTTGTTTTACGACCATTTGTTATTTTGCAACCTAAAGGTTCCAACCTAATTTAAGTTTAGGCGGCAGAGACATTTATATGCATTTATATATTTCTCAATTACATTTAAATATATATATATAGGTATTCAAGATGTTCTTCAAGTTAGTGTAATATTCACGAGCAGAGGATGTGTCACATTACAAAATAAGGAGGAAAAAAAGGAAAATATTACATAGATGCCTAAAAGGACCGCACATGCATTTAATTCCTGTCAACCTCATGAACTCAAGCTTAATTTAGCAAATTTACTGGTGGGGTGTGAAGCGAACACTCAACAACAACTGCCTTGTAACATTTAGCTGGAGGCGAAGCACGTATTCTTGTCCTTTAACTGTAGATGATGTTGAAGTGGCTGGGAAACTTTTGTATTTTGATGATTTCTTCCACGACCATATCTAGTCTGCTCATATTCTCTTCTCCTTGGATAATCCCCAGGCACTTGGTAGAATTACGCAATGGTTTCGGTTGTTCTTTGAGAGATCTTACAGTCCGACGTTAATTGATTCTTACAAAGTCCTGCAAAGAAAGTTGGACACATGTGTGAGTGTTTTCTAATTTGGTTTGCTTGCGTATAACTTTGACGCAGGTAGATTTTGTATAATTTAATAATAAATATAAGTTCTGGATATAATAGATTATTTGTTAGAACTTAATTCAATATTAGTTACAGGGAAATACGTCTTATTTCCTTCGTAAACATATTCGTACCTTCAACAAGTCACATTCAAATTTCGACCAAAACAGTATTAAAAGATGTATAGGGTGGTTCAAATTATTCTTCTGCATTGGATAACACTATGACTTTAACATTTGTTAACTGGTGTTTGAAACTTCAGACTTAGGAGACTAAAAAAAAAAAAAAAAATATATATATATATATATATATATATATATATATATATATAAACGTAACTACTAACTTAAAAACTAAGATATTATAAGGACAAGGAAGTATGTATGCAAGTGTGTCTATGTGAATTGGACTGGGGGCTAAGAGGACAAAAAAAAAAAGATACTCTTTGGGCTTTGTGCCATCTTGTACAGACAATCAGTGTGAAAACGTGCGTTGGAAAACACATAAAAAACCAATGTTTATATGGCCCTCTGAAGAAATTAACTTTTACTTTTTTTCGATTTTTACAGTAGACGAGTACAGCTGGTGTTGAAAATGGCGGCACGCATTTTCAACTGAGCGTTGAGTGGATCGGGGGGATGGGAGCGAACAGACAGGGCAAAGTCTCTGATTGCTTTCAACCCGACGAAGGCCAGGACGATCCTTCTCCCTGTTCAATCCAAGTTGACATGCAGTCTCCACGTGACACCCCTGGATAGCTACTTTGGCATCCGCCAAGTAGTGAACCAATGCATGCAGCGACATCCTGAGAAAGGTTGGCGCAAGGCTAATAACCAGGCCCGTAAAAATGAATTATTATGGCAAATTTAACAAGCCTCGGATATGGACCCGATACACGACGACGACCACGGAAACGAAAATGGCTAAACGATTTAAGAATTTTCTTATGGAACGTCCACTCACTATACAGAGCTCGAGCTGCACAGCAGCTTGCCTATGCCACGTCCGAACACAAGGCTCGCATAACAGCATTACAAGAAATAAGATGGACGGGGAGTGGTGTTATTCAAAGAAACGAGTATGACATTTATTACAGCTGTCATGCAAAACACCATGTGCTCGGGGTGGGTTTTCTAGTCATCCAGAAACTGAAGCCTGCTATCATCGGCCTTAATGCAATAAATGAAAGGCTATGCACTCTTCGCGTGCGAGGCAAGTTTAACAACATAAACCACATAAACGTTCACGGACCTACAGAAAAATCCCCTGACGACAAAAAAGAAGAATTCTTCGAGAACGTCGAACGGGTCCTCAATGCCTACCCAAGATACGATGTGGAAATCGTTCTTGGTGATTTGAATGCAAAAATAGGTCAGGAACCGGTTTTCAGGCACTACACAGGTTCCCATAGTTTGCATGAGAACACTAATGACAATGGACTACGAGTCATCGAACTGGCAACATCAGAGAAATTGGTCGTTGCGAGTACCAGGTTTCCGCGTAAAGATATCCACAAAGTCACCTGGGTATCACCTGATGGAGTCACTCGCAATCAAATTGACTACGTGTTGATAGATCGCCGCCACTCCTCGAGACTGATGACGGTACGAACGTACCGAAGTGCCAACGTCGACTCGGATCACTATCTTGTTGGTATAGTTTCCCGAGCGCGGATTGCCTTACGGAGACGTATTGCATCCGTGGATCAGGTTCGAATCAACACGGCTACCTTACGCAATGAGAATAGCAGTAACACCTTTGGTCGTGCGTTAAGACTCGCCCTCGAAGAGCTCGACGGAGAGAGAGTAAGTCCTGAGGCCAGAATACCGGACGTAGAAGGGAAGTGGGCACATCTTAAGAATACTGTCATTAGTACTGCCAACTTCATCTTAGGCAGTAGTAGTAAAGATCGGAGCGACTGGTTTGATGATGAGTGCAAACTAGCGACTGAACGCAAGAACGCTGCATACCGGGTGAATAATTTTCGATTTGTTTACCGGAAGCGAACGAACACGATATCGAATAAAACTCAAACGAATTGATAAAACGAAAAGGAAATCCTTTAATCAACGAACACTATTCAATATAACAGAATGAAAAACTTATCATTTGCATAATGCAAAAGTGTCAACAACTAACACGACAACAAAAACTGAATAACAACTGGCAATAACAAAAAGGAAAAGTGCTGCCAAACATGCAGTTAACTATAACTTAGAACAATTGATAACAAAGATAATAGCAATTAATACTAGGAATAAATGTAAACTACTAATACTCAATAACAAAGTAATTCAAATGGCTTGAACTAATTCGTGTAAGTATGACGCGACATACAGCCCGCCTTGAAGCATCAGGTTCAAACTGGTTGTGGAGTCTTCGTCTTCGGCAGGATAGTTGATGGGAATAAATTTTATTTACATCGCTAGATCGCTTTGATAAAGCAGGTGAGGTCTTAATTTTGTTATACGTTTTCCGATACAATTTGCAAATCAATTGCAATCTTTCGCAGCTACGACGATCATATAAACTCGAATTAGGCTGCACTGGACCAATTGACTTGTCATCATGTATTGTTCCCAGAATAGTTTTGATAATTGGGTCCCATTGAAGAAACCAGGCAGTAAACGTACATGATGATGTGGACGAACGAATGCTAAGATGCCGAGGATGGCATATTTGAGATCACCACATGAGAACAATGCTGTAGTTGTATGCTAACATGTGTAAGACTGATATTTGATTCTCCTCTTTTCGCAGAAAGCCGAAATTTATGTTTGTAAGATCGGGAACATGTTGAATCCAGGTGACCTTACCCAGAACGAGCGACGCTAAATTTGTATTTGTAAGATCGATGATTTTGGAGAATAAATAAGACCATGGTTCAGAATACAGTTGCAAAGTTTGCTGTCTGCTCCGTAGAATTTCACATCGTTTCGACCTTAAGCGGGAAAATATTGTACTTTCATTCAATAATATATACGCTACATAAGTTGAACGGATCGATTGAAAACCTTTGTGTCCAACTATGATCTTCTGTATATTATAAGGAATCCATTGGGCCATATAAGCAGGACCAATTTCGAAAATGAGCACCAATGCTCCTTCCTTCAATCGAACCTCTGGGGGTCGGGAGCGACCGAATCGAATCAGCTGCTGTCGGGATTTCTTGCGCCTACGCTTCCAAATATGTTGCTTCAATTGTTGCGCGTGACGCCAGTCGGATATACGATTAACTGGCGTACCTGTGAAGTCGAATTGGTGGAAAGAAGCTAAATGGCTACTCACTAGGAAGTGGGCAGGAGTGAAAGGTTCAAGATTATTTGGATAGGAGGAGTGATATGGGAAGGGAATTAACTATTGCTTCCAATTCGATAATATACGTTACTAATTGCTCATAAGTAAGCAAGGGAGGCGCTCTTAGCGGAATAAAGTGCCAATCAATTCCTTGACCAATAAGAAAACTAAATACTACTTTTTGATGCCTTTTGAGCAAGTTAGTTCCATTATCGTAATGTATCTTGACTGACGTATCTCGACCGACGTTTTCCGTCCTGAAAAGAAGCGCTTTGGGCTTGCGATAAAATACTCGGTGGCGAATCCACCGACTAGTTCTAAATGAACCGTCTTCGTAAGGCTAACGTACTCCGCTGCGTAAACCTTCCACCGAACTTTGTTGTGATGTTTCCTTTCTTTAATATAGAAGGTTCGATATGAAATTTTAGAACAGCTATCGTACATGTTCTGGAGAACACCTTTGTTGCGATAATCGATTAATTGATCTCTGTGAAATGCCAGCTTCTCACCATAAGATCCAACGAAAAGTGTTTTTAACGATTTATGAACAATTAATTCATTATATATATATAGTTGTGCGCCTTGTTTCGAGGCCACCGATATGAAATTACTTTCATCGATATTTTCTTTGTATTGTGCTAATGCACGAGGCAAATTCCCCTTGGGACTATTTTGCAAATCTAAGCAATCTCGAAGAATCGTCCGTGCTGACGCACGTGCCAGAATGTGAGAAGGTGCCTTCTGGTTCGGTGTTCCAGGATCGAAGCTAATTTCGCATATGTCGTCTGAGGATGGCGATAAATTATCCAACTTCAACTTCAGCTCGACATCGTCATCATTGTCTGACTGATATTCGTATGCAGGTATTCCCGATATGTCTATTGTGCTTTCCTTTACCCTTTTTATGATATTATTTCCTTCGTAGAGGACATTCGCCTCCATCAATGGAACGAAAGATATTTCCGAGGTGGCCAATGGCATCTTTGGTGTAGCACATTTGACTTGTAGATGCGAATCTTCTTTGCATTTGTTAATTATAACTGCAATAACCGCACTTTCTCCACAATCCTTCTCAATAATTTTGGATTTAAGTAGATTAGTATATACCGAAAAAGGTTCTTTGGCATGCTCGCTTCGAAGTTTCGCCGCGATGCCATAAGCCTGGAAATATAGATCTTCAAAATCGGATCTATAATCAAGAAGCTCCTCAGTTAGCTCTAATAACTCCTCCAGAGCTTCCTGAACGATCCCAAACCTTTCCCGAACCCTATCAATTTCAACCGACATTCTTTCCAGGACGAAAATATCAGTCTCGGGATCAAAGTTGGTTAAAAAGTTGACATATTTGGTCAACTCGTGTTTGGCGATAGCTCTTTTATTGCTCAAGGATCTGCTTCTTTTCTCGGACATTTCGATTATAAGCGACAATATTAAATAAAAATTTCAACCTATAGTACCGAACGGAAGGAGATATGGCGAATATATAGAATACTGTAAGGAATTTTTATGGAAATAGGAAGGGTAACCAATTTAAACTTCTTATTCACTAACACTACGACTCACCTGCAAAGCTCACGCTTTCTTCAGTTCTTGTCTTTGTTGGTGACCACTCTCTCTGGTTGGAGCTGGTTTTTGATGGTGTTGTGTTTCTGCACTAAGGATATCCGCTGGAGAGGTGAATGTTTTCATGCACGGTTTTTAATTTTTGCAAAAGTTTTAACTGTTTATTCACGACAACGTGATCCACTACTTTTCTTCGAATGTTTTTAATCCTTTTCGACACACAGGAATGAGCAAAATTTTGTCAATTGAACTATTGTTCAAGGACCGATTAATCACAAAGAGCACTATTGTTCGAGGACCGATTAATCACAAGGAGCACTGATTTGTTAGATAAAAAATCGATCCGGGTCGAAGGACCATGAATAATTTCCGATTCGTTTACCGGAAGCGAACGAACGAGATATCGAATAAAACTCAAATGAATCGATAAAACGAAAAGGTAATCCTTTAATCAACGAAAACTATTCAATATATCATCATCATCATCGGCACTACAACTGGGAGCCGGTCTTGGCCTTATTTAGCAAGTCCTGAGGGTTGTTAAATTTTCCATAATGATTTGATTTTTCCGGGCAGGGTCATTAGTCTTGCGCCAGAGGCACCCCGACGTTTTCAATGCAACACAATGAAAAACTAATCATTTGCATAATGCAAAAGTGACAACAACTAAAATGAAAACAAAAACTGAATAACAATTGGCTATAACAAAAAGGAAAAGTGCTGCCAAACATGCAGTTAATTACAACTTCTAACAATTCATAACAATTAATACTAGGAATAAATGTAAACTACTAATAATCAATAACAAAGTAATTCAAATGGCTTGAACTAATTCGTTCAGGCACGACGCGACACCGGGCAACGCAGCAGTCTCATAGGACGCGGATGTCCGAGGAGAAATACAAAGAGCTCAGAAGATCTGAAGAAAGACTTCACAGACAAAAGAAAAGTGCCTGAGAACAAAAACCACGGAAGTTCTACCAAATAATCCGCAGTATGACGCGGTACACACCACACTGCAATTACTGCAAGTATAAAGAAGGTAATCTGATCACCGATCCTGAAGTCATTCTGGAGCGATGGGAAGTGCACTTCAATGAATTGCTAAATGGTCAGCTCACAGAAGAATTGGAGGCTCTACCAATGCAAGATCAAGACCAAATGCCGCCGCCACCAAGCATTGAGGAAACATTAAAAGCCATTGGACAGCTCAAATCAAATAAAGCCCCTGGAGCTGATGGCATACCAGCTGAGCTCATCAAACAAGGAGAGATAGCATTACATCACGCAATTCATGAGATCGTGGTGCACATATGGGGGCAAGGGGAGATGCCGGAAGACTGGCGTCGTGGTAGGGGGGTTGCCTCTTATGTTTCGGGATTTGGTAACCCTAGCGTTGCAATCCGGCAATTGACAGCTCTTTCGTAAAGTTGGACATTTTTGAGGTTATACGCACTCAGAACGTTTTGACATACGAGCGCTATTTGTGTTGTTTACAGCAACTTAAAAGATTCATCTCGGCCCAAAAATGGAATTAAATCGTCAACATTTTCGTGCGATTATTTTTTACAACTTTCGGCGTGGATTAACTCAGCAACAGTGCATGGATGAACTTAATTCAATTTTTGGCGATGAAGCTCCATCAAGGACCAGTGTTTATCGATGGTATGGTGAATTCAATCGTGGTCGTAGTTCACTCCAAGATGAATTTCGTGAAGGTCGTCCAAAATCAGTTGTTGTTCCGAAAACCATTGATGCTTTGCGCGAACTGATATTGGAAGATCGTCATGTGACCTATCGTGAGATTGAGACAACCTTAGGCGTTAGTGGGACCAGCATACATTCAATATTGCATAAACATTTGACTGTCAAAAAATTTGTTCGCTTTGGATCCCACACAATTTGTCAATCGCCCAAAAAAGGCTCGTGTCAATTGGTCGAAAGAAATGCTCAAAAAATACGGTCGCGGTGCTTCGAAACACGTCTATGATAACGTGACAGGTGATGAATCGTGGATTTACGCGTATGAACCCGAAAGTAAACAGCAGTCGACTGTCTGGGTGTTTCAAGATGAGCCAAATCCAACAAAAGTTGTTCGCGCACGAAGCACTTCCAAGCAAATGGTCGCCTGTTTTTGTCAGAAAAACTGGACATGTCGCAACCGTACCACTAGAACAACGCAGAATAGTCAATTCTGAGTGGTACACAACCATTTGTTTGCCAGTTGTCTTCCAAGAAATCAGGAAAACCAACCGCCGAACACGGATCACTCTTCACCACGACAATGCGAGCTCTCACACATCGGCTGCGACAACTGCATTTTTGAGCACCCAAAACATCGATTTGATGGGTCATCCGCGTATAGTCCTGACTTGGCACCGAATGACTTCTTTTTATTCCCGTACGTAAAAAACAAACTGAGAGGCCAACGTTTTTCGACACCTGAAGAAGCGGTTGCTGCATTCAGAATGCATGTGTTGGAGATACTTCAATCAGAGTGGCAAAAGTGCTTTGACAATTGGTTCAAACGCATGCAAAAGTGTATAGATCTTCATGGGGAATATTTTAAAAAACAATAAAGTGATTTTCGATGATCAATATTTGTTTTTGTTCTCTAATCCCGAAATATAAAGGGCAACCCTCGTATAATATGCCCCATACACAAGAAGAGAGATATCACAGTGTGAAGCAACTATAGGGTATAACATTGCTGAGTACCGCCTATTAGATACTCTCCACTATCCTACAAGATCGGATAGCCCAATACGCTAAAGCCATCATTGCTCAATATCAGTATGGCTTCATCCCAGGCAAATCAGCAATTGATCAGATATTCACCTTTAGGCCATTGTTCCCTACCCTGTGCGCTCTCCTTCCACGAGCCGAGTCGGTGAGATCATGAACTTCCGGGTTCCTACAGGCCAGTAAATAATAAAAAAAAAAATTCACCCTTAGGCAGGCGATGGAAAAATGTCAGGAATTTAAGATTCCATTATATCATCTGGTTATAGACTTTAAGGCCGCCTACGACAGCATTGCCAGGGTAGAACTATATAATGCCATGAGAGAATTCGGCAAATGGTCAACCTACAAATTGATACGACTTTGTAGGTTGACCATGACCAACGTAACTAGTCAAGTAAAAGTAGCGGGATTGCTGTCCAAACCAATAAACATCTATAATGGGCTCCGAAAAAGGGATGGCCTGGCCTGCCTCCTCTTCAACCTGGCGTTTGAGAAAGCAATCCGTGACTCTGGTGTTACAACAAGAGGGACTATTGTCCCCAAGTCCAGCAGATGACATCGACATCATCGGTAGAACCGAATCGGCGATACAGGAATCCTTCACCCAGATCGAGCAGGCGGCATAAAAACTGGGACTGCACATTAAGGAGGGAAAAACTAAGTACATGGTGGCAACTTCTGCGAAGAGAAGACCCAACGTTGGTCAAACTATCAGGGTAGTGGAGCACGAGTTTGAAGTAGTGCAATCCTTTAACTACCTTGGGTCAATAGTATCAGCCGATAACAACATGGAAGAAGAAATACGCGAACGGCTGGTTAAATCCAACAAAGCCTCCTATGGTCTATCAAGGCTCTTTAAATCCCTAAATTTATCCAGAACATCCAAACTACTATTGTTGAAGACCATGGTCTTACCAGTACTCATGTATGGATCCGAGACCTGAGTGGTCAATAAAAGGCACTCTGAACTCTTAGCCGCGTTCGAAAGAAAAGTCTTAAGGAGAATAGTTGGCCCCGTATGTGAGGGAGGACGATTCCGGAGACGCTACAAGCATGAGTGGTACGCGATCTACCTCGAAGCTAATGTTGTAAGAAAAATCAAGCTCGGTAGACTTCGGTGGGTGGGACACCTAGCTCGAATGAGCGAAGAGGAGCCTGCCCGGAAACTTCTTAGTTGCAGGATGTATGGAAGGAGACTCCGCGGCAGACCATGTCTGCGATGGGGGGATGGCGTAGATCAGGACGCCCAGAGCCTGAGAGTGCCAAACTGGATGACATCGGCTCGAAATCGGGATCGGTGGAGAGATTTGTTAAATAGGGCCAAAACCGGATCCCGGTTGTAATGCCGATAATAATGATGAACGTTCATCGTCTCCCAAGCTCTCACGGCCACGTTTAAATTCAGCTGCCCAAAATTTTACAGTGGTAAATGATGGTGCAGAATCCCCATTCACAGAGTCCAACTCATCTTTGATGTTCGTAGGCGTATTGCCTTCAAAAACAAAAGTTTGATGACAGCTCGATACTCAATTTTGTCCATTTTCACAAAAACACTCACATCGACTCATTCAAACGACTGTCAAATAAAAACCACGCATCCAAAATGGCTGAAATTTTGGCGAGTAGCTGTCAAAAGATGCACAACTACATTCGCTACCTTTTATTGACGAATGCTATCTTGTGTTGAGGAAACTTTTCAGACCACCCTCGTATAACTGTGTGAGGAAAAATATTAAACCTGCAAGTTTAAACTAGTGCTTCAGAGGACTTCATGAAAAAGAGGAATCTGTAAATGAAAATTTCCATAAAATTGCGTTCTGAAGGTATTGCACAAACGATTTTTAGTCCTGCAAAATTTTTTATTGTGGAAAGTACAAACAATAAAACAAAAACCTCTGAAGAGGCATTTCTTATTAAAAGAAGCAAAGGGCAATGGGTAACACACATCGCAGCTTATCTAGGTCGATATAATGGCTGGATTGCGCGGCATGTATGGATATCCTTTTAAAAATCAAACTACCGCAAGTGCAAACACATGACATATTTTGTGGCATCAAAGAGATATAACTTCATTTACAAGTAAATGCCATAATTTCCACCTCACGGGTTAAGTACGTAAAGTGCTAGTCGACGTAGAGATTATTCGATTTGTCGCATAAAAGTGAACACAACTGATGGTTCAGTTGTCCTTTAACGAAAGTCCAGATCGGGGATGTATTGGGTATGCATAATTCAAACAGCTATGTCACTTGTTCCTCAGGAATCCATTTCATTATTCTCTTCCCTGCCTTTTCAATATTGGATGGTTTTTCCCCGGAGACAATTCGGGCAAATGTGTGGTGATGTCCTTAAAAAGTTATATCTCAGTATAAATACAATTCAGAATCTGGCAGGGATTCGAATAACCTTTAATCGATTGGTAATTCAAATCAGGTGGAATCGAAAAAGATTGTGAGGTTGCCCCATTCGTTTGAATTTACAGATTGAAGTGTCTTATCGTTTCTATTTTCGAATGTGTCACAACATCAAACAGTTCGTTTTTGAAATTGTCTTTTTATGTGGTGTAATTTGTCAGGCGATATTTTTGGGGATATCCTTCCGACGTGGGGTGTGCACGGGCACATAGACAACCACTTAATTACCAACATCGAAATGAATTCATGGTCTCTGATCAAAGATCACGGGTATACTTGTGATTTCGAATTTTATATAAAAAATAGATATATTCGTTCGGGTGTTTGGGGGTAGCGTTTCGTATATGGCGAACACCTTGATTGTGTCAAAGAGAATATGTGAGATATACAAACATGTATATCTCACATATTCATTTCAGAAATGCACTAATGTATCTAATAATGAGAAATATATTATATTATTATATTTTTATTCTTAATTGTTGTGATTAGTAGTAAAATCGTTATAATTTGTTTTATTATAAATTTCCTTAATTGTTATAATTGTTAATAGTTTGTATAATATTACCTGCATGCTATGTCGCAGCATGCTTGATTCGTTATTATACTAAACAATTTATTATATAGTTTTTGTTATAGTTTCCTAATTGTTAATAGTCTTTGTAAGTACCTGCATGTTTGGCAGCATTTTTTTGGTTTTTGTCACAATCTTGTTTTCTGTTATTGCATTATGCAAATTAGAGTTTTTCGTTGTCATTCAGATTCCTGTTTGAATATTTGTTCGTTCGCAAATAGTTTTGTAAACAATCGTTTTTGTTTTGAAGTTTATCGTCGTGTGCATACGAGTTTGCTCAGTTTCCGGTGAAATACCACCTCACTAAGTTATGGGTTCCGTGAAATAGTTGGGAAAAAGTTTTTGAACATCTCTTGCATCTTGGTTGATGGAACGGTATTGAACAAATAATATCTCAGAGTGCTAACTCAACGCCATCATCATCATCATCGGCACTACAACCGGTATCCGGTCTTGGCCTTATTTAGCAAGTCTCTCCCGAGACTTGTTAAATTGTCCATAATAATTTGTTTTTCCGGACAAGCTTATTAGCCTTGCGCCAACTCAACGCCATAGACTTGCTTTTTCGGGGGGAAATATGTCTTTGTATTATACCGAATAATTTTCTCTTGTCGACAAAATGCTCTGTACACTCCGCCCGGAAATAAAAGAAAAATTTCAGGACAAGGTAATATGGGGATTGTTTTTATCTATCGTTTTATTGAAGAGGGTATCTCAGGGACACAGGTTCCTTCAATTTCCCATATGATTGCTACGACGGCTAACAGGAATAAGACACTCTGATCCTTTTCTGAGGATCCTCACTTCTTTATTGTTTATCAATCTCTAATTACGGTTACAGGTGGTCTATTAGTGTTAGAAGGGTGAAATATTTACACTGGCGTTCTTATGCGCTAATCATAATCCAAACGTACACACTAAGGAATAAGTATTCATTAAGGATAAGGTAAAACTGAAGAGTTCATATTCTTGAAAGTAATTAATTACTATTTACACTAGTAATTCGTCAATTCAAAAGGACACAATATAATACTTAGAGTAATCTGAACACAACACATTGAACGAACTGTTAATTAGCTTATACACAGTGTCATAAGTGTTTATTGTTATTTACATTTGTAATTCGTGAGTATTTATTCAAACGGAAACAATACAAAATTTATATTAGTTTGGACACAACACATTGAACGAACTATTAATTACCTTATACAATTTGTACGAGGTACGCTGCAAAGACGAACGCGGAGCTGATTGTGACGCTGTTGAACCACTGGGAATAATTTGAGAACAATAATATTCATCAAAAGCCTCTCGGTTACTTGTTAGTGCCCTCCGGTTGAGTTTCTGACTAGCAACTGGATGACGACTCTGCTCTTCGTGGTCAGTTGGCACTTGATTTCGCAGCGACGAATTATTTAACCTGGAGGCCCGACTGGCCTCCACGGAATCTGAAACGCGATTAAAGGAGTTCATCGAAGCGATAGAATACCACATATTCAATCATCGCTTCGATGACCATATTTGGTCATAATCCCCTTTTGAATTGTATCTAAAAGAAAAGGGTTGAAACTTTACACACACACGATGATCCCTTTTGGCTGTGTGGGGGGTTTCTCTATTCTACATGAGAAACAACCCCCAATTCCAACCACAATTCCTACCGTCGGCTATTTCACCTGCAATACATAATTTCCCCAAGGACGCATAGCTAAACTCATTATCCTATGCAGATAATGCATAATTGAGTTTAGCTACTATCTTCGCCATACGGCAACACTATTGCTCTAACTATGGGATTTCCACCGGAAATTCCATTCCTATTGGTTACCAACAAAACCGCATCATAGCGAAACCGCTGGGGAATTTATCAAAATATCTAATTAGTTGTCATGATGAATTACTCTAGTCAATTTGGCGTCACTTCGGCTTTTCATCAGATCACCCATTCGCTTGGGATCAATGATCTCTTTTTGCAGTTGAATAATATCAGCTACGTTTTCCTCTCATACGTATTTCTGCCATTCCATGGTTTAATGTGCTCCGACTACACCATAGCCGTACCACTGGGTCAGTAGGTCGTGCCAGTAGCTGCATCTGATACCAACACACACAACCAAAGCTACCACGAGATCACAACACATCATGTTTCTGTTCTCTCATTCTCAATGTCCGTCAATTACCCTATTAACAAGAGTTACTCACACTTTGACGGGCGTGAGGTTGAGAGAGCAGAGGCGTGGTCTCTTTTGGTTGTCCTGTGTGTGGAATGAAATATGAATTTCACCCCTAAGTTGAGTTAGTCGCTTGTCATTTTCTATCGGGGTGAGTCACTATCGAATAATCAAGGTGGAAAGTCGCGCTGCTGCTCATTTTCATTATAATAAAAGCAAAAACTGCAAAATTTCGTCTCTATTGCCAAAAGTTTCTAAGTATAGTAGAAGTTATTATTTGTCTGTTAAGCAATTGTGTATTGAAATTGTAGAGTGATAATAGAATAAAAAAAAAAACAACAAAATAACCCAGTGCGTTTGTATTTATTCGTGCGCTTTGAGGAACGATTTTCTTCGGACAAGTAAGTACGTGGACAATTGTGGGAAAAAAGTGAATCCTGTGCCTTACGTTGGCAACCATACTTTTTCAACCCCCACAGTTGCTCATCGCGTGTGTCGCCCAGCACGCGAACCATAAACTTGAATTTAAATAAACAATCGTTTGCAGCTGGGGCGAGTCATCCTGTAAAGGATTGGGATGTATACACGATCAGCTACTACTTGTAGCATGATTGCTGATCGTGTGCATGTTGTTGTTGGCGTCTCCACGTAATCAGCCAGATACCCTGGTGTACTTGTCGGTCAGATGACCGTGGGATGTGGACATGCATAAAAGAACCAAAAAGTAGGAAATATCTCCTGAGGCATTATAGCCGACTCTTTAGGCGACATTTCATTGGTAAGAACTAATGTAATGTTGGTTGCTAGATGTGCAACCAATTTGCCCTTCCATATAGAAACGCTTGTGTTGCTGGTGGTGTATTACCTCAGCGCGGTTAAGCATTTCAGCGGTGGTTGGTCGTTATGCGTAGGTAAGTCATGCTTTTCAGGTTTCTATATGCCCTAGGTGGGAGTTTTAAATGGGGTAGTGGAAAGATGATAGGGCTCCTCGATAGTATAGTGGTTAGTATACCCGCCTGTCACCCGGGAGACCGGGGTTCGATTCCCCGTCGGGGAGCCCCTGGCGCAAGACTAATGACCTTGCCCAGAAAAAATAAATCATTATGGAAAATTTAACAAGCCTCAAGACTTGCTAAATAAGGCCAAGACCGGTTCCCGGTTGTAGTGCCGATGATGATGATGAGTGGAAAGATGATAGGTGGCGTTCAAGGGAACTCCCACGGTACTGTTTAGATTCTGCCCGGAGATCATTTTGATATTTGCAGATCCCTGATACCATCTATCAAATTTGAAGCAGAAAAAAAAATCCCACCAATATCAAATAACTGTGAATTGTAAACGAAGTAAAAATACTCCTGCTTCCGATAGTTGACTTTTTAGACTTCGCCGTTTTTGCTATGTAAACAAAAAATGTATATGTGGAAAGGCAATGACGGAGGTGAATTTGAGACAAAATTATAATTCACAATCACATCGTGACAATGGAGACAAACTGAATTTTGGTTGGTGCCATAATTCACAGTCAATCAGAGCAGTACACTCGTGAAAATGAGAACACAGTTCGTTAGATGGGTAATTCGAGATTCGTGACTGGTTGTCAGCTCAAATTGGTAATGAATAAATAAAGTGAATACTGTTATACCACATTGTGAATATTTTATTTATACCACGTTTGGGGACTCAAGCGGGATAAAGACGGATCTAAAGGAATAAAGAAGACAACCGAGATAAAGACGGATCTAAAAGAATAAAGACGACAATCGGGATAAAAACGACAACAGGGAGTAAGACGGATTCAAAGGTACAAAGACGACAAGCAGGATAAAGGCAGATCTAAAGGAAAAAAGAGGGACCTAAGAGAATAAAGAGGGATCTAAAGGAATAAAGAGGAATCTAAAGGAATAAAGAGGAATCTAAAGGAATAAATAGGAATCGAGAGGAATAAAGACGACAACCGGGATCTGAAGGATTAAACACGACAACCAAGATCTGAAGGACTCAAAACGAGATCGAAGGACACCAACGAAGGAATAAAGACAATGACAAAGAACAAATTAACCATACCTGAAGCGAGCAATTTCATCGAATCGAAAAGCGAGTACTACACGTACACCCCTAAATCGGAGAAAACTATCTCCATGCTTCTCAAAGGGGTTGATCCTTCCTTTACTCCCGAAGATGTGCTCGAAGAACTAAAAAGCTTCGAAAACGATACCTTGAAATTTACAGGTGTGAAACCATTTTCTACAGCAAATTGTAGAAATCGCAACCGTAAGTTGCCTTTCTTCATTGTGTCGCTAAGCCCCAATAGTAAAATTGATGGACTTAGATATATTAAATACATTAATCACCAAACAATAAGTTGGGAGAGAATAAAGAAGTCCGACCGCGTATTGCACTGTATGGGCTGTCAACGCTTCGGCCATGTGGCAGCGAATTGCAATATGCATTTCAGATGCGTCGAATGTCTAAATAAGTATATCATTGGAGAATGTCCATTGCGTAAAGAGAGCTCCCGGATAGAAATAAACTATCATGTGTCCTCTGTGACAACTCAGGTCATCCTGCTAACTTTAGAGGTTGCCCTAAATACCAACAACTAAAATCAAAGTTGCAAGCCAGAAAGAAGCAAGTTGAAGAAGAGAAAAGGATGAAAACTCGCTCTTACAACAACTCCGTGGCACCAAGTGTGTCATACGCCCAAATGGCAGGTGGAGTAAAAAATGCACCAATCTTAGAACAATCACGCAATATCATTAAAACGCCCGCTCCAGAGGCACAAACTGATATAACAGCAATATTACTGTCCATATAAGGAGAGTTTGATAAAAAAATTCGAAATGATCGAAAAAAACTGACGGAACAAGTGGGTCGAAAGGAGATGATCTATGCAACCCTGTTTCAGGACGAACCCCCACTTTAATCATAACGTTCACTGCGGCTGAATTCACCATAAAAATTATTGCTGTGAATGTTAATTCACTAATCCGCATGGAAAGAAGGGATAATCTTGGCAATCTGCTGGAAGCTGAACGCCCAGATGTGCTTTTGGCTAGCGAAACTAAGCTAAATCAAAGGCACAAATTGGGCTACCCAAATTATAAGGTAATCAGACGAGATCGTCCAAATTCCACTCAGGGGGGCGGGGTCGCTGATTTAGTTAAAAATGGTCTACAACACAAAGTCGTCTACAGTAGAGACGTATACAAGTTCCAGGTACTAGAAGCCTGCGTTGTAGATATTCCTTTGAAAAGCATCTATATGTGATCTCTGCTTATGCTCCCGAAGCTCCACAGTGTATACAGTTTATCAATGAACTTGATACCCTTTTTTGAAGTCTCAAGTTAGACTCGGAAAATGATTATTTCTTTATGGCGGGAGATCTCAATTCCAAGCACGGTGCTTGGGGTAACCTTATCACGAACACAAGAGGCAATGCGTTGTTCGACTGGTGGCAAACAAACGCTATCGAACATAAACTAGAATTGTACGCTACAAGTACTCCGTCAGAAATTCCGTTTTGGATTTACTATTGCTGGACGAGCGAATACAATTATTAGATACGGATCTAACTACTCGAAATTGTCTTCGTACAATCGAGTACGGTAGCGATCATTATGGACTTGGTGCTGTAATACATGTCCCAAACGAACATTCACTACTTGAGCAGTACAAACAGATACATTCTTTTAATTTCGGAAAAGCACACTGGTCGCGCTTTGATCGGATAATAAAAAAAGAATTACGCTCCAATGGCATAGATCCACCAACTGACAGAAATCTTCATAAGGCCGAAATTAATCATTATCTTTCGACGATGAACAACATTGTTACTAATACAAAGAATCGTTCTATCCCGAAAGTGTCTCACATGGAGATCCATACAAACGGATACAGAAACGCAACGATCGACGAGCTGTATAGGCAAAAGAGTATTCTGTTCTCTAAGTTAAAACTGCTCTACAGACAATTCAGCGATCCAAATGGCCAGGAAATAAAAACAATGAAGTCACTAATTAAATATCTTCAAAAACTGATCCGTGACAACTATAGATCAGTAATTAATGAAGACAGGAACAAGAGAATTCAAGCCATTAAAGCTAGTGGACCGAATATGTTTCCTCAAATAAATAAAGTCTTTCGAAGGAAAGATTATAATGACATCCCATGTCTGCGAGTTCCGCGGACTCCCGAGAATTGTGAAACTCTGCTGAACGCAGGACTTACCCTGGAAAACATCAACTCTAACGAAGAGTTCATAATAGTCGAGGATTCGCAAAAAAAGGCGAACTCAATTGGTGCTTGTTTCGAAGCAGTGTATAGATTGAACGAATCGGCTCATTCTAACCTTGACCTGAAAAATAGGGCTCTTCAAAAACATATTTCACTACGCAATGAACTCTTAACTCGAAGTTTCATGCCCTGTGCGTAGGGCGTTAGAATATACTCACAGCTAGGCCAGCTTGTCGTAGGAGGCGACTAAAGGCCGAGTGGTAGCCGGGGTCCCAACGCCCTGTGCGCCCGGTGAAATACCACCCCATCAAGCTTTAGGCTCCGAGAAATGGTCGGGAGAAATCCCCGGCCATCTTTCGGAGCTTGGCTGATGGACCGGTTCGAGAAAAGGTTGGTTAGGTGGTAGTCGGTCCCAAGGTGAGATACCACCCTGTCACGCTGTTCATTCCGCGATATCGCCGAGAAATCTTCGACGGTGTTTCGGATGTGTGGCTGATGGCCCGGACTGACACGGGGATAAGTCATGATGGTGTCTTCTGATATAAAGAATTCCGGAGGTAAACTAGTCTCCCATTCGGATCTCCGGGGGGACTATGTCAGGGGGAACATCATGCAGATATCATGATAAATAATGGAACTTTAACAGGTTCGTCATCGCATAACCGGACTAGCTCTCGAGGCTCGGCCCACGCTCGACTGGTGACGGCATTTTGTAACATCAGGGGCATCGGTTTCACCAATACTAATGTAAACGCCGCCCACCAATATTTGCAAACAACGAAACCTGATATCCTTGCCCTAACTGAGACCCAGGTCGATTCGTCAACTGATTCGACATATCTTCGTTGCTCAGGATACGACTTACATTCGAGATTCCGTTTTAAGGGCGGAGTCTGCGTCTTCACACGGTCTGATCTGGCTTGCCAGAGGATGGAGGCGTTGGAGCCCAATAATATGGACATCATATGGTTGAGGGTCGTGTTGAGGAATTCTCTTAAATTTCTTTGTTGTCTTTACCGCTCCCCGAAGGACGATCGACCGCCGACATTTTTCGAACATCTTCCAAATACCGTCGAGTGGATACAGATCAACCACCCAGCTTCTGAAATTATTGTCCTTGGCGATTTTAATGTGCACAATTCCGACTGGTTGTTACATTCTAACAGAACCGACGAGACTGGGAGGCTGGCGGAGATGTCTGCTGTAAGCCACTACTTGACTCAACTCGTGGGGGAGCCAACGCGAGTACCGCATGCCCGAGGCGATTATGCGAACACCCTGGATCTGTTTTTGACATCCGAACCGAGTATTTATACCGTAGAGGTTTCTGCGCCACTGGGAAACTCAGATCACTGCTTGGTATCGGTCGCGCAAGCCCTTGCATACCAAGCGAATAACCGGCCTAGGCAGCTTCGCCATGTATGGAAGTATGGGGCTGCTAACTGGGACGATATGCGAGATTTCTTCGCATCCTTTCCATGGTCGGAGGTGTGCTTCGGAAATTCCGATGTTAACGCTTGCGCGGAGTCGGTATCAGAGATTATTCTCCTGGGGATGGAGATGTATATTCCGCATTCCATCAAACGATGTTCGTCTGATAAACCTTGGTTTGACAAAAAATGCGAGCTGATTACAGCGGCAAAAAATAGAGTTTTTAAGCAATGGCGCTCCAATCCCACCGATGTTAACAGAACGAATTTTGTTAGAATCAGAAACGCATGCAACCAGACGATTGATACCGCGAAGAAGGCTCACAACGACAGGGTGATCAATAAGCTCCTTCGGTGCCCAACTGGTTCGCGCTCCTTCTGGTCAATGGCAAAGGCTGTCAGCAGTAACTTCGCATCCTCCTCTTTCCCTCCGTTGGTGACAGACAGCAGGACGTTAGTCACGAATCCAAAGGATAAAGCAAATGTGTTGGCGAATTTATTTTCCGCGAACTCAAACCTCGATCCCGGCCTTTTGGAGCCACCTGTGATCTCGCCGGTACAGTCTTCCACGCGGGATGTGAGATTTCGTCCGCGCACTATCCAACGCATTCTACGTGAACTGGATTGTAGGAAGGCAACCGGCCCGGACGGAATACCAGCAATAGTACTTAAGAACTGTGCTCCAGAACAATCGCCGGTTCTAGGCAGACTCTTCCGCTTATCTTATGCACGGAGGACCTTTCCTGCCAGCTGGAAAATCGCTCGAGTTCAGCCAATCCCAAAGACGGGAAAAAAGTGTCTCCCACAAAATTACCGTCCGATAGCATTACTGTCTATTTTATCTAAGGTAATGGAAAAAGTCATCAATACAGAGTTGGTTAAGTATTTAGAGTGCAACGGTCTTCTGAATGATCGTCAATACGGATTCCGTGGCAGGCGGTCCACAGAAGACCTTTTGACACTTATAACCGATATATGGACATCTGCGATTGAACGGCATGGTGAGTCAAGGGCGGTCGCATTAGATATCTCCAAGGCTTTTGACCGCGTCTGGCACGGGGCATTGCTGAGCAAACATCGTTCATATGGACTTTCCGACCAGCTTTGCGACTGGACGAGGAGCTTCCTCGAGAATCGATCGATCCGGGTTGTTGTGGACGGCGAGTGTTCGGATCTGTATCCTGTTAATTCGGGGGTGCCCCAGGGTTCTATTTTGGCTCCAACCTTGTTCTTGCTTCACATAAATGATTTGTTGGAGACAACGGATAACAATGTGTTCAGTTTTGCGGATGATAGTACGCTTGTTTCCTCCTTTTCGAGTGATCGGCCGATTGGTGCATCTACGTCGCACCAGCTGAGATGTAGACAGATTGACTCTCTGAATCAGGATCTAGATAAAGTCCTGCAGTGGGGAAAGGCCAATCTTGTCGACTTCAATGCAACGAAGACCCAGTATACAACATTCACAAAGAAAACTGGATCATCGGTTCCACAGCTGATGATGAGTGGCCGGGCCCTCGAGGCTGGGGAAAGTTTGAAATTGCTCGGCGTCCCGGTCTATGGGAATGTATCATGGCATAAACACGTATCGGGTATCGCCAGATCAGCCTCAGAAAAACTGAGTTATCTTTTTAGAGCCAAGAAATACTTTACTCCGGCCCAACTTCTTCTCCTATATAAATCTCAAATTACACCCGCGCTCGAATATTGCTCTCATGTTTGGAGCTCGGCTCCTAAACATACCCTCGACCTACTTGAGAGCGTACAAAGACGAGCGATCCGCCTGATCGGGGACTCGGTGCTGACGTCGGGACTACAGTCGCTATCACATCGAAGGCGCGTGGCCGACCTCTGTCTGTTTTACAGATATTATCACGGGTGCTGTTCTTCGGAGATTCTTGGCATTGTTCCACGCAATTCGGTCTATATGCGCTCCACAAGACAATCCGACGGATCGCACCCGTTTGTGGTTCATCTCCCGACGGCGCGAACATCCCTGTATCAGAACTCGTTCCGTTACAGAGCGGGGAAGCTGTGGAACTCCCTTCCCACGCGAGTGTTCCCGGAGCGTTACAACCTGCAACTGTTCAAAAAGAACTGCAACAGTTATTTGATGGCATCTCGGGGCGCCCACTCGACGCTATGGGTTCGCCTTTCCCGAGAGAAGTCTAATAAAAAAAAAAAAAAAAAAAAAAAAACCTTTAGTGAAAATAATAAAGCAGATTCCCCGCTTATAAATCTAAACACTACCATATTGGTACACACGGATGAACTGACGGACATTCTTAGATCGATCAAGAACAAAAAATCTTCTGGAATAGATAGTATTCCAAACATTGTTCTAAAGCATTTACCTCTTGAAGTAATGAAGGTTTACACTATTTTCTTCAATAACGCTCTAAATAATGCATATTATCCAACCCAGTGGAAATCTGCAGTAGTCCA
Source organism: Microdon myrmicae (assembly GCA_963931805.1). NCBI lineage: Eukaryota > Metazoa > Arthropoda > Insecta > Diptera > Syrphidae > Microdon > Microdon myrmicae. The sequence continues at coordinate 118,953,127 of OZ007499.1, forward strand.
TTCCATCCCCAAAAAATGCAAAGAAACGAGCAATCCAGCCATATTCACTCGATTAGTTTGCTTTCGAACATCAGCAAGGTATTCGAGAAAATTATAAATAAAGCCTTGACTAACTGGTGTGAGGAAAATGGTATTATTCCGAACAACCAGTTTGGTTTCCGATTGCAACATGACATAGTTCATGCTGCGACAAAACTTGTTTCCGACATACAGTGGAACAAGGCGAAGCGACAATGCACAGGGGCCTGTTCGGTTGACTTTGAAAAGGCTTTCGACACCGTATCGTTAGAAGCGCTTGTATATAAGTTATCAAATCTAGGTATGCCCGAATATTAATTATACATTATCTATGATAGAATATGGGTAAACAATTTGTAGCGAAATGTGTAGATATAATCTCTAACAAGACCTTCCACATCAAAAACGGTCTACAACAGGGAGCAGTCAATTCTCCCATTTTATTTAACATTTACACTAGTGGTCTAGTGGGTTCTCTCAACAATGCAATTGCGTACGCCGACGACATTGTGGTGTATACATCTGGAAAAAAGATTGTTGTCAGCAACAGACTTCTCAAGATGATTTCAACAAAATCAAACGTTTTTTCGACGACTGGAAATTAGAAATAAATTTCCAAACAACAGAGACTATCCTTTTCAGAACGCCCCTGCCCAGTGCATCAAGGGATACCAAACAGAACTGGAAAACATTTTCCATTGCAGGAAGTAATGATCTTCCCCTACAAGTAAAATCTGTAGTCAGGTACCTTGGAATCTAACTTGATCAGTATCTTTACTTTGATAAGCATACAGCAGCTAAAAACGCATATGCAATGACACCGAGTCTCTTCCGTAGTAGTCTTCTGGACCCCAAGGTGAAAATAATTTCATACTCAGCATTCATACTACCAATATTAGTGTATGGCTGCCCGGTATGGTATAACATATCCTCATTCTACATGGAGAAGTTTCGGGTGTTCGAGTGGCAGTATTTGCGTCCTTGCCTCGGAATGTACAGAACCCCAGAGTCGCAATATAAGAAATACTATCCCAATAAAGTCCTGTATGACAAATCAGGACTAAACAGAATAGATAATTTTCAAGATAATCCGTGGTAAATCGGGCAATGCGCAGTGAAAATGGTCTCATATCGGGAACATTCTATCCCAATGATATGTATAAGGAGAGTACTCTCCACAATGGGTTCATTCCCCCAGAAGCGTTCTCTTTCTTGGATAAAAAAAGACTTATCCAAGACAAACATGGAGTCCTTATTATTTACCACACTTTCCGTGGTGCCAGAGATAAACGAATTCTCCATGATAACGATATCTCTAATTTTCCAGATCGCCTGCGTTTTAGTATGGTGATCGGTGAAAGAGTTAAATCAATAAAAGATCGATCCCATCCCAACTGGTGGTGGATTAGTGATGAAGAAAGGACTATACGTCCCCAAACATAGTATGCCTCTCAGGCGCACTGCTTTCCTACCCCCTATCCGCAATTCCCAATTAATTAATTTTTAATTGTTTTTAATTTAATAAATATTTTAATTTTTTTTTTTATTTTTATTCATATTCCTTGTTTATATTTGTCCGTTTTGTTTCGTGTTTTTTTTTTATTTTGCTTGTCAAGCCCCTATATATGTAATTAAAGAAAAAAAAAAGATTATAGAAAAAAATAGAATAAAATTTAAAAAGAAAACATATCAATTATTGTGACATGTTATAAAAACAGTTATTGTACGCCGAAAGGCATAAGAAAAATAATAATGTATAATTTAGAGTGCTCGCGAAGAGCCAGTAAGCTAATGTAAGAATGATATTTGTAAAATAGAAATTAACATTTAGTCTTAAGTAAAATATGTAATTGAATTGTTAAATAAATGTGGATACAAAAAAAGAAATATATTACCCTAAGCGGTGACTATTTTTTATTATTATTTATTATTTATTGGCCTGTAGGAACCCGGAAGTTCATGACCTCACCGACTCGACTCCGCCATCGATCCCTGTCCTGTGCACTTTCCTTCTACGCTTGACCATCTGATCCGATCTCCTCAAGGTCAAACCCAACACTGTCCTCCCATCTCCGTCGCGGCCGTCCTACCGGCCTCCTCCCCGTTGGTCTACCACCAAGAATTCTACGCACGGACCCATCGTTGCCCATTCGCGCTACATGTCCGGCCTATCTTAATCTTTGCGACTTTATGATTATTTTGAAAAATAAATATATGATTTTATAGTTTAAGAATTGTACTTTAATATACCCCTTGCCCGATCTTGCTACTTTGTTTTTGTTCGCACTTGCATCGATGAAGCCAAGGAACTATCAATCCTCGGTACGTGAACTTAATTGCAGCGACCACATATATGATGCTGAGAAAAATTGAGCCAAATGTATGGGGTTTCTTAAGAGATGTAAAAGATACTTCACTCCATCCAACCTGACCAGCATTTACAAGACATATATATGTCCCAAAATGGGGTTCAACTCCCATATTTGGTTAGCCGCGTCTAAAACTGTGCTACACGTGCTCGATAGGATAGGATTCAAAACGAGCAGTGCGATTTATTGGGGACCGAGCCGTAAGTCGTTAGAACATAGACGCAATGTTTCACGCCTGTCTTTTTTCCAGCCAGCATTTACAAGGCATATATTTGTCCCAAAATGGGGTTCAACTCCCATATTTGGTTAGGCGCGTCTAAAACTGTGCTACACGAGCTCGATAGGATAGGATACAAAACGAGCAGTGCGACTTATTGGGGACCGTGCCTTAAGTCGTTAGAACATAGGCGCAATGTTTCATGCCTGTCTTTTTTCTCCACGTATTACCATGGTCGCTGCTCAACTGAACTTGCTGAATGTGTTCCGCCCCTTCAGACTTTTTTCCGCGATATCCGTCGATCTGTGGATGCGTATCAAACGGCGTTGAAAGTTAATTTTAGGCGGACAAATAAACGTAGAGAGTCATTCTTTAGCCAAATCACACAAATGTGGAACGCTCTACCTGATCATGCGTTTCCTGGTCTTGAAGACCAATACACATCGATATCTCTTGTTGCATGATGCAACTAGTGACGATGAAGGTGCTTCATATTATATTATAGCGTTTGGGATGATAGTGTAGAACGTGTGATTCGAACTGACGCTATGACAGTTGGAACCACCAAAAATTGAAACAAAGCGCAACCCATCAGGCTACTGGCCGTGTTTTGAATTCGATTTTTAAACTCAAGTATATTCCACTGATGTGAATTGTTATGTTATCGCTATGGCATACGGGTCTGATGCATTTTCTTATTCGATTTTCGTTCGGTGTTCTTCACTATTTGCTTGTGTTTTGTGTGTGTATCTGTTAGAGACGCCACAATATAATAACGTGTTTTAAATAACTCTCCACCATCTACACTCGAGGTGTTAGCTTGTGTCACAGCCGATTAGCTCAGTTTCGGTTACGTTGAGCTGTGACAAGGAATAATAGGGCGAATTCAAGAGAACATTACAACAGTACTGCTCTTGATAGCAAATAGCAGAAAAAAGCTCTGGAGAGAGGAGGAGAGAGAATAACGTTTTGGCTGAAAAAATGCAGATTAGCGGGGAGGAAGGAAGAAAACCTATATAGAAGGAAAAAGGTAAAAAGGTGATCTGACATCGATTACGGGGGTTAGAGAAAAAAAAAGAGGAAAGAACGAGAACAAAAAACAATCACGATGGAGAAAAAGAAGATAATTAAATTTTACTGTGCTCGGTGCAAAATAAAGTGAAGTTTCGACCAGAGACCTGGGAGAAAGCAGATTAAAGGATTGCGACGAGGATCAATTTAATTATCTCCTGAAGGATACTTCGGCGCATGAACATTTTTGAAAAAACGGAAACAAGGTGCATCGGGTTGGTGATAAGAGACAGCAGAAAGAACTTCAATATCCACAGAACAAATGTGGGGGTGAATGCCGTGGGTGCCGACGTACGGCACGGGTTCACTATCACCCACCGACGGAAATCTCAGGAACGACAAATAGTTGCGGGTAATAGCATTGGTAATGGTAAGCTCGTTCGAGCTCTGTGTTTTTTTATTTTCCTTTTCTTATTCAGAACTCACAACCAAGGAACAGTCACCACTGCGTCAGTTTAGATCGTTTGCAACTATTTTAAAAGTTTGGTTAATTGGATCATCATTATCATCATCGGCACTACAACCGGGAACCGGTCTTGGCCTTATTTAGCAGGTCCTGAGGCTTGTTAAATTTTCCATAATGATTAATTGGATCATACCTTGAAGTTATTCACTGCGGGGACGTTACGAGCACTTGAACACCTGATGCGAAACTGTCATCCGCAAGGAGGAGACACCACAAATGAAACACCCGGGCTTCGTTGAACTTAGTTTTTTTATTTCTTCAATATTCTGTACAGTATGACAATATTGTGTCATTACCACAATTTACAAGTCAGTAGCACTTAGGCACATGGAGTACAAAGAGTAGTTTGATACACAAACCTTCGTATAAAAAGCTATCGACCTCTGCTAATTTCCGACTTTATTTTATCCACTGAGTCACAAGCCTTCAACAAAGTAATATATTGTTTATTAAGTTCTCTGTATTCACGATAATTTATTTTACAATTATTGTTCGCGCATACGCTACCAAAGTTGAATTCGTTTCTTAATTCTCTTTCTTTTGATTAATACAATGGCGCGGATTTTCTACTCGACTCGACCGCGTTTAAAGGAAGCTCCCCGCGACCCGCGTTGTGTATGCGTGACTAGGGGTACAAGCCGACTCTTCGTGGTGCAACGCGGCGTGGCCGGCCGCGGCGGCAGTGAGACGACGCTGGGGCGTGTGTGCACGCAGCGGTGGTTGTGAAGCGACTGACTGAATAAATGCAGGAATCCATTCGGGGTGTCGTGGCAGTGGAATCATTGCTAAGCTAAACTCACTGCCACTTAATAGGAACATGGGAAAGGGTTGCTATGCCGACGTAGAAAATTTAGTTTCGGGGAATTTCTGCCGTACAGGCTGAATTAGATTCCTCTGCTGCTGTGTATACGGAGAAATCGGTGTTGGAGGCATAACCAAGTATGGGCATGGGTTGTCGGTTAGACAAAGGAACATGGGTCTTGGTCGTTGCGATGGTTGTTTCGTGGAAATGCAGCGCATCGTGCTGGTGACTTACCAGTAAGGAGAATTGGTATTATTTCAGATAGTTTAGGTAGGATGGGAGCCGAGATGGTTTTCGGGGAAACGAAATGCTGCTTGGTTACAAACGAGAAAAATGGTTTAAGTAGGAAGTGCGCCGGCATAGATTTCGGGGAAAATTAAATGCTGTTTGGTGTAGATGAGGGAGATGATTTGAAATGTATTCTGTTGCAGGATTTGGGGTGTATTCTGTTGCAGGTTTGAAAAACGGATTGGGAATGTATGCTATTGCAGATTTGGGAATGGATGCTGTTGCAGATTGGGAAATGTATTCTTTGCAAGTTTGGAAATGGATGCTGTTGCGGATTGAGAAATGTATGTTGGGCTGTTGGGCTATGGTGACGCGCTTTTAGCGGTCAAAATTAGGTTTGAATTGTGGGTTGGTTCTCTGTGTGATATAGAGAACCCCCACACAAACACAGTGGAAAAACAGTAAGTAGAACTGATCTATTTTGCGAACAATAAAAATCTTGAATTTCGTCATACGTTCAAAAGGCGCAAAGGGAAGTAAATGTGCTTAATTATTAAAGAACAAATTAAGTAAAACAACACTGAATAAAATAAAGTAGTTCGATGTAAAGAAGAATAACTTTGATTTTAATTTAATCATTCGGGAAGGTTGTTCAGGCAAATACAGTCCGCAAGCATATCCACGACAGTGAAGAAACACCTCCTTTCCTTATCCACTTTCTCTCTGTCCACTTGCACTGTATTATGACCTTTAAGGGTATTTCAAAATCCCCCTTTGCTCGCGCGTTCGTGTAAAATAAAAAAATGAAAGCAAAGCAGGTGTGTATTACTTTTCAGCCTGCTCGCTTAGTTATCATTATCTTGGGAATCTACCACAATCTCGGGGCTTTCAGTGGTTCACGGGTTTGTCGTAATTGTGATCTGATGTGCGGCGTCAACCTTATTAGGACTCGATTGTGGGTCTGACGTTTCAACGTTATATGTGTCAAGGTCAACCTTACATGTGTCAAGACATGGGTTTGTTTTTTAAAGCACTACTAGGAACCGATCCAAATGAACGAATTGGTAATAATACTGTACATTCGTGTAACATTGTGAAATTTTTGAAATCTGTATCAAAATTTCAAAGATTTTGACCCTAAGGTAGGCTGTAAAATCTGTAGTTGCTCCATATGCTTCTGAGTGGACATTGTTGTCAATTTTTATTCTTCGATATTTCATTGGAACTGTTTCTAACTGAATTTAATATTAACGTACTGCCCTGTCGAGTTTAATAACCTAAAACAGTTGCATTTAAGTTCTTATAAATCGTGCTTTCACTGAACTATATCTCATAGACGCCTAAAGCCCGAAATTGTTTATTTTTACTCCTACAGTTAGGTTGTATTTTTCTTTTGATCGCTATTGGGGTTTTTCCTAGAGGCTCGCCCGAAACACAAAACATCATTGCTGTGCATTCAGCACGTTTGTATGATGTGCTAATAATAAAAGTCAGAATGAGTGAAACTACACGAAATAATCTGAAGAACATGTGGATTGCTGAAGACTACACATTCCAAAAAAAAAAAAACGAACACCACGTTGGGTAACCACATGCAATATACATCTGACCGATGTCTTTGTCCTGATTTAGAAATTTAACTCCCCGGAGCTCTTCTGTTAATGCTGGGTGCCACACCAAAATAACAAAATCCTCACAGCCAGCCTAGCGATATAAGGACACCACTTAAGTTGGAAGAGCTTGTATGTCATGCTTAACACAAGTTTGACGTGATTATAAATGGGTGAAATCCTGGAAAATTTATTAAACGCTTTGACAATTTATTCGTAGGAATTCTAATAGTTTCTACTCTGAGATTTCGGACAACACGAGGCTTGAAAGAGATAGAAACGGCAGGCGGCGTCGTCGGGGACAAAGAAAGGGCATTTATTTTTAACGACTTCCCAAAAACGAATTGCTGTTGGGTAAATTGCACTGAAAAGGATAAACTTTTCCCTTGGTCAATGTTCTGCTTCAAAAACTTTCGACGTGAAGTCAATCATTTGTGTGTTGCATTTATTTAATTGCACGAAAAGGACACACGACACAGATGCTCAGGAATTTGTCGTTCCATCGTTTCAGACAGCACGTATTCAATTGAGGGAACGTGAGCTCTAAGCTAGACATGCACCTCAGATTCGGTGATAGTTTTATTAACTCATTAAATAATTGCAAACTGTACGACACGGTAACGTATGTAGACAGAAGAGTTTTGCCAAAGAGTAAACGTACAAAACCGCCCACAATGGTCGTCCTAAGGACTTTCAGTTATCTGATGGCATCAAAGGTTAATCGACCCGATCATTGAAGGTAGTCGAATGGGGTTTCGAATGGATGGAATATACAGTGGCCACAGAGGATTGGAGTTGGTCTATCGACATCTGGTGCCTTCTAACCGACATGTTGCCAGACCAGGTATCGAACAGGTTGTTAAAATCCGTCGGTTTATTTGCTTTTTCCCTGAATACTTTTCAATATATACGCGATTGCCATTCAATGTGGAGCACCTCTAACGACCGCTTGGTCATACAAGTACGTGCAGCAACTTCAAAAATCATACATCTCCAGGTATAGATAGCTAACAGTTAGCTACTTGACTTTTTTTCCTAGTAGTTGTTGTTATTTTGAATGAGCGGAGATACCTGGTATTACCACGGCTGTTGGGTTGATTTCGTAGGCAATAGTATTGTAGTAACAATACTGAATAGAGACGGATATAATTCCCATTGGACAGTTGTTTAGAATCAGAAACTAGATACGTTTATTGTTGAGGATATGTTCTGTGAATAGATTGCTAATGAATGGTCCGGCTAGTTGTGACAAGGACTGAAATGATGTAATCCAATCACGTTATGCATGCCCACAAAACAGGCACTAGGGTAAGATTATGTCACACACGTTGCGGTTGCCTGGACTCGATAATTGACAAAAAACCAAAGAGAGAAAAGTTATAATACTACAATGACCTGGGGCATCCACTAACAAGCTTTTTTCACCGGGTTCAACTCGCACCAGCTGTCGCATCGCCCAACGTGGTACACCCTTCCATCCGTATTTTGTAGGTTCTCCTTTTAATAATGGACTAGATAAATAAATTGTGGTAACATAAAAAGGTAGTAGATATATGTTTCTATTCCACAGTTCCTGGCATGTCTTGTTGGAATGTTGAAAGAGAAACGACAACTTAATAGCTGAACATCAAAGACCGTGTTAAGCATTGAAAGATTCCCCATACCTCCAGAGCAATTGAATTCAAAACCGATTTGGCTCGCGAAGTGATTACTTGTCGACAGTGTTGTCTTGTCACACTACTCCAAATCCCAGAATCCTCTATCGATTATTCTAAAGGCTTTCTCTATTTATCCCCCAAAGCACTCACTTCCGTTAGTACAACAGATCTATTCATCCGTAAAACACAACAAAATTTTTGAATAACCATTTTTCCAGGCCATCAGCCACATTGTTGTTTGTCATAGTTACGGAGTAGTAAATCCAGGGCCGTAAGCACGTATGTCTGTGAAAATACTGTTTATCTACCCCGAAAAGTTTATACATGTCCTTAGTGCATATCCATTGTTGGTCGCGAACTGGTAGGCGTCCGGACTAAATGTCTACAAAACTGCATTGTAACTGGGTGATGAATACTCATGCTTGTGGATGAGGGAAAGCCAGTCGAGCTATTTGAGTTGGTCCGGGAATGCCAATTGTAAGGGTTGAATAAAATTGCATAATTTACAGAGTTTTTAAATTAACAATCATGACCCATGGCTGTAGTCGAGTGTGAAGTCACTGCAATCAGATTTAAAACCACTGAATTTAACCGCATTAAGAACGTGTCAAAACACCATTTCCCCCCTAGGTATTCCCCCAAAGAGGGAATATATAGAGATCGGATGTATGGTATTGTAATCTCGAATCTGTGATGGGCCATGCACAAGTTAAGCTGATTGCGATGGGATGCGTTTGTTTTCCTTCTTTATGGGAAATAATAACATTATATGAAATACTGACCATGGGAGTTTCTGGTTTAGCGAATTTCCGAGTCGCAAGGGTTCACCGATATAAAACCAATTTTAAAGGAAACGTATTATTCACAGCAGCAATGAGTGCATTTTATTGAAGCGAATAATCAGTTGATAAGATTTGGGTTGCTTAAAGTACATCCGTTTTAAAGCGCTTGAAGGAATGGGTCTTACAATCAGTTTAAAAGTTTTGGCTGTCTTAAAGTACATCCGTTTTTAAAACTCTTGAAGGAATCCGTCCTACAATCAAATGATAAGGTTTGGCTTACTTAAGGTACATCCGTTTTAAATCCCTTGAGGGAATCGGTCTTATATTTGGTCTGTCATTTCATTTCATTTTTAAAACATTTTTTATATTCTTTTTATATTCTTAGTTTCTAAATTAAAGGCTAGACAAAAAATGCTTAAATTCTAGCCTAATTATCTTATATAATAACTTACTGGTCCTTCGCAGACGCTCTAAGCTAAACATTACTTAACAATTGTATAATTTGCCTTTCGGCGACAGAACTTTGTGGCAGTACTCATAATTATTTGAAAGACAAAGAAAAATTTAAAAAACTTTGTCAATTTTTTTTGTTTTTTTTTCTTAAAATTTAACTTACTTAACTTACCTATTTTTTTTTTTTTTAATTTTTAATTTTATGTAAAAGTACTTAACTTAACTTAACTTAAATCTTATACTACCCTAATTCTAGAAAAGCTAAGTCTATGTAAGCTAGCTGATGAAAGTGTGATTCTATACCGACTTTGGTATCCAGGTCTTTATATGCCATTCAACCACCAGAACTGTTGACGCTGTCTAATACTATCGTCCCGGTCTCTGTGGGAGATAGCCCTACTGAAGCGCAAGAGCTCTTCTTCGGTGCGCATTACTTCCCGGTCGTAGCACAATCGCCCGTCTACGGATGATCTGCTTACATGATAGATCAGCGGAATTCCGAATCTATCCTGTATAAGCCCTTTCATGTCCAAGTCAAGGAACGCCTCTGGTGGAACAAAGCCGTTGCGACGCACGCTCTCATAGTACAGAGTGTTTGGATAATAAGCCCCGAAAATTAGGACATTGGACGAGCTTATTGCTCTCGCAATATGTCCTCTGATTAATTTAATCATAGAATTATCCACCCTATTTATGTACACTTCATTATATAAAGTCTCATTTGAATAATACTTTTTATAGTCCGATTCCGGTGTCCGATATAATCTGAGACAACTTCTGAGACACTTCCTTTCGAACACCCGGATCTTTTCCACCAAATTTGGACCTATGTTAAACCATACTGGACAACCATATATGAGCATTTGCCTGATTAGCGTCATGTGAAATAGCCTACCTGTCATAGCAAAAGTTTTCCTCACTTTGAGCAAAGCAGTCTCTACATGTCTGTTGAAATACAGATATTGGTCTAGCCAGATGCCAAGGTATTTAACTAAACTCTTGGTTTCATTATATTTGGTATGTTATATGTATACCATATGTTAGTAATTGATATTTTTAATCTAAATTTAAATATCAATAATTTTATTTGACTTACTTGGTGTCGTCTGACCGCTTCTCGGTCATCGCTCAGGTTTTCTGGTTGCAGGGGGTGTAGGATTCTTGTTTCTGTCACCCGTGGCGATATATCGGTTAGTCGGGTTGCCGGTCGTAGTGCATTCTTGTTTCTGTCGCCCGCGGCGATATTTTAGTTATTCGCGATGACGATTTTTCAAATTCTATTCGCTTAGACGGTGTGTCAGTTACTGAAAACTTTTTCTCAACGTTTTCTGACGTCTCGTTTTTGTTTTCGTCGCCAACTTTTTGTTTAAATTATTGCCAAGTAGTTTATATAAATTTACTATTTCGCGCAATTATAATCATAGAGAGAGGGGGATTGTGGGTGTAAGACCCTGTGTGGGTAAGGTTTCCGGATGACTACCGACCACGGTCTGGATCTTCTCAGATCCCCTTGGTGCGGGCTCCCGTTCGGCTGCCTTATGCCCTGATATCCCCTTCCCATCATTTGTAAATTTAATGGAACAACTTACCGGATTGATGCCTGTTTGGGGAAATCCATACAATCTCCCGGTCCATTAACTTTACAATTCCTAGACAGAAAGTCGTTACCTAACAAGTCGTCTGCAGACAATGTAGTGCTCGAAGAAGCCCTACCATTACCCTCTCGCCCACACATTTCATATTATTATTATACCGATAAACATCTACCTCGATAGTATAGTGGTTAGTATACCCGCCTGTCACGCGGGAGACCGGGGTTCGATTCCCCGTCGGGGAGCCTCTGGCGCAAGACTAATGACCTTGTCCGGAAAAAACAAATCATTATAGAAAATTTAACAAGCCTCAGAACTTGCTAAATAAGGCCAAGACCGGATCCCGGTTGTAGTGCCGATGATGATGATGAAACATCTACCTACTATATCATTAATCCATATTCCCAAACTAACTAACTAACTAATTCAATCCAATGTTAGACAAATTGAATTGTTCAATTCCCAGAAAGTCCTAAAAACTAAACACCACAATGTATATCTTCATTGTCCGTATTATGGAATCTATGTCGGTTCCTCGGGCAAGGTGAAGCTGCCATATGTTCAGCTTGCTGTATTTTTGTGGTCTGATGTTCACAAACCGTTGTGGGAAAGAGAATTTTTTGACGTTAGGAAATGTTGCCTCAAGGACAGCTACGATGTCGTCCTTTTCCCGGGAGGCAGCGACTCGTTTTAAGAGGATTGTCCTCGACTTTTCGTCAGCCGGGGTGAAGGTGTAATAGTTAACCTCCTTGGCCTTGAGGTTGTCGTTAACCTTGTGGTAGGTTTCCCTATCGTAGGTCACGATTTTGTTTAGGGGTGGGCTTAAGGCCTTTGCCTTGAAGTTGGAAATCCCTAGTCGGTTCATGTCGCCGACGAAATTTTTTAAATTGAGGTCTCGTGCAAAGACCCCGGGTTGCTGCTTCTTCTTAGGGACGGATGGGCGGGCCACGCCCTCTGGCTGGATAGTGTTGGGAACACAAGTGGCCTTTGGTTTTGGATTAACCACTGGAGTTGTCCTCGGAAGGCAAGACTTCTGTGGAGGCACGATTTTCGGATAGTTTTGAGTTATCGCGGGGCTCGACAACTTTTTGGGGACAGGTGATGATGTTGATGGGGGTGGTGTTGGCGGGCAGCCGGTAGCGACGCACTTACTGGAGGGTCCTCCCTCATAGCTTGTTGTTGGGAGCGGCGTTTTTCGCTTTGGTGCCCTAGTCGAGTTTGGGGTGGGGGTACGCGAGTCACCGCCGTCCATTGACTCGTCAGAATTGTCAGTGATAATCTCTAACTCCGGCTCGAGGTCTGATTCTGAATCGGAAGCTTCCGAACCGGCGCCGAAGAGGGACGTGGGTGGGGAGCCTCCAGTCGCGATAGTCTATTTTTTAGGAGCGCGTTCTCAGCCCCGAGAGCCTCGAGGTCCTCCTTTAATCTCTTTATGAGAGCCATCATGCCCTGATCCGGCTGATGGCCCACACCACGGGAAGAGCAGGTGTCCATGTTTTATCAGTCACAAAGCATGTGAACAGATAAGCGACAAAGACAAGAAGCGCGCTGAAACAAGGAAAGAAGAGGAGAAACGAACAGAAATAACCAGCAAAGAAAAGCCAACAAACGAAAAAGAAAGAAAAACCAACAAACGGAGTAGAAACAAAATCAATAAATGAAATAGCAACAGAAAACCCACAACGAAAAAGAAACAAAAACCAACAAACGAAAAACAAAAGGAAGAGAAACAAGGTAAACCTAGTCGCAAGGTTTTTTTTTTTTTTTTTTTTTTTTTATATATATTTATTATTATTATTATATTAATATGTTAAATTTTGGGATGTCCTTTATTTTTATTCATATACGGTTATAATAATAACAATAAATAATAATATTATAATATGCAGATATGCAGTTGTCTTCAGTATGTCTTGATTGATGTACTACCAAGAGTAACTGAACTCAGTATATGGTAAGTATGAACTGAACTGTCTTGTCTTGAGTATGTAGTCTTGAAACTGAACTGAACTGTCTTGAACTCAGTATGTCTTTATCTTCACTGACAGTATGAAAGACAAACTATATCGCAATCCAGATATTTATACAATTCTAGCAGATCCCACTACCGACAACATAGAAAATTTAAATAAATTTGTAATTAGCATTAAGAATAAATTGTAAATTAAAAATACAGAGCCAATAGTCCCCGCTGCTAGGCTCATTATGCTAAGTTTTTGATATGTAATTTTACATTATTAGTTGATAATAAATAAATAATTTACGTATAAGTTTCCATAATGCATAGAACTTTTTACGCGAAAGTTTTTCCTATGGAACCAGTAACTGTTATAATCAGAATCTACATTTTCTTTCTGATTAGAAAATAACAATCATTTCCGTGTTTCTTCCAAAGGTGCGAATGAATTAGTTATGTCGGTAAAGAAAAGATTTACCGAAGCAACAATTCAGTTATGGCTTTAATGTATATAAATAGATTACATGTTTGAATATATTAATTTAATCAAACACAAATTATCGTGTTCTGTTTGATTATAACCCTTTAAAATGAACCAGACATGAGTCATTAAATTTAAATACAATAGTCTTCATTATTTAATAATTTCATTCATTTTTAGCTACTTGTCAATAAACATTAATAATAATTTTAAATTTTACAACTTACTGTAAAGATTTTACTTTCGCTGCTCAAATAAAACAAATTCTTCAACGCTGACTGCGTTCCCTCTATTGAATGGTTTTTATAAATGCCGTACGCTTTCAGATTATCCCACAATCTTTGGAAAACACATGAACAAGAGCGTTTTTTAAAAGAATGCAATTGCTTTAAATTAATATTATACTTGTGTGCTACAGAAATATAACAGAAAAATGTCGGAATAGCAAAGCCACGCACCGGGAACTTCGTACACCAACCACTGATTTGCAATTGTATATTATTTTATACGTCTTTATATAATTCACAACCACTTTTACAACAAACAGCTATTTGTTCTTGGAAGTACTTGCCGGCATTTGTGCCTTAAACTAACGAGTAAGGAAAATATCCCGTTATGTTAACGCATAACGTTGTATCTATACGGAGGAATTGGCTTACTTGTGATTTATTCCGTGTAAGTACTTTTCTCTAGGAGCCAAATTTTTCGCAGGGTTAGAGGTCGTGCTTTGGTCAGCCCTTACTTTGGTGCTGTGCCGGAGTAAAGCGATCTGGCCCGTTGAGTATTGAATTCCAGATTAGCATTATTTTCTTAAAGCAAGCGAGTGAACTATAATTGGGTTTGGCGTGGTGGTTCGATGGATTCCGTTGATACTTGCACTCGTACGTTCGAATGTATCTGCTTATTGTGTGGCGACGAGATGATGTAATTGTTTTCATTTTAGCACCTCTGTGGAACTGTGAAAAGTCAAGTAATAGTTAGTATTTTATTGAGCCCACATGCTTGGCGCTTATATTTTATTACATTGATTACATTTAAACTATTATGTCTTTCATTGTTGGTTAAACGAATTCACGAATTCAATTTATTTTTTATTATTAGTCAATTCAATTTAAAAATATTGTAGGTATTTAGAAGATTGGATTTTTTTTTTTTTTAGCAGATTCATTTCGAAGTCCTGAACTATGATGGAGATATTAAAATTTATGTGAGGCTTATGGTTTATATCAAAAACTTGTATGTTGATTTATTGTGAAACTGTATGTCAACTGACACAGCAGCGTTGTTGAAAATCGTTGGAACGAATGACTGTTTTTGTTTTTTGCCCCGGCGGAGATTTTCATTGGCTTATATAGGTTTTTTTTTCTTTCTTGGTCCTGCAAATAAATGAAGACAAAACAAAATATATTGTTACGGATCTTCGATTTTCACGTCTAGCGGCTTCCTAGGTCCCATCTCTGGATTGCGAAATAATCTAAATCACATTCCAAAAGTTCGTTCTCCTTACTTTAATGGATTTACATTTATTATTTTACACGTGTTCATTACACTTATTCTTTAACATCAACCCTCGCGTTACGCTGTCAGCTTTCTTCTTCTTGACTCTTGACTGACACTTATTATTCCGCTGTGAGTTTGCCTGCTTCTCTATGTCGTCTATCTCGCACTAGATGGCGTGATTAATGTTCGTGAATTCGTCACAATATGATTACGGTGCGAGCAGGTGGACCTCAGAAAACACACATAACCATCACAGGCAAGATAATTGAAAAAGTTAAAAAATGTAATTATCTGGAAACAATACTGACGGCCAGTAACGAAATACGAAGGAAATTAACAAAAGACTGCCAGTTGGCACATAGTCAGTAAACTGCTGAAATCCAAACCGCTATCACATAATATAAAGTTCCGTCTTTATAGAACCATAATCACGCCGATCCTTCTATACGGATGCGAAACATGGGCTCTCACTGTTGCGGATTCGCATTCGAAACAACCGGCGAATTCGCAATATTTAAATTTGTGGCATCACCTTTAGCAAAGTCAGCAATCAGCTGACATTTATGAATTCTGTTGGTTGTCACTTGACAACCATCTTTATGTTTTGATTACTCTCTTGGATTTTAGCTGTTGGCGAAGACAGTCGCAACCATACTTCATCTGAATAATTTAAAATAATCAGACCAATAAAAGTCCATACCATACTTCATCTGAATAATTTAAAATAATCAGACCAATAAAAGTCAGAATTATTAACAGTAAACCAACCACGTTTCATTGAGGTAGTCTGGTGGACGTTTATTTCCTGGATTGCGCATTCAACATAGGTATTAATTCCTCTTTTTCTCAGCATTACTTTTAAACTTATTTCAGAACGACATTCATCAGTCGGCGAAGTCCAACAACGCCGAACCAACGTGCACATCAGGAGACCGCATTGTTCCTGACGCCAGCCCACGACACAATAAGAACCCAGTGTTCGTGGAAGGTGTGTTCAACGCTTGTTGAATTCCGCGTATTCGAGAATAAAGTTTTAAGGGGTATCTTTGGAGGTAAATATGACGAAGAGGTAGGACAATAGAGGAAACTCCACAACCACGAATTGGAAGAGCTTGTGGTTATATTGTGTGGGGCGAAGTAGAGGTGCCGGCGTACGGCACGGGGTTCCCTTCCACTCCCCATCATCATTACAAGTTCAGCCAAAATTGTTCTCAGGAATGGTTCAAAACACGCATTTCGTAGTCATCGGAAAATCCAACAATAAAACGCACTAAATGTTATTCAGGTATGATTTTATTGTATATTGAATTTAATTAGATTACAGAAAACAGATTCTAATTACACTGACGATGAAACGGATGCACAAAAGATGTAAGACAGTGTACTCTACTAGTTTCACAGATGTTTTACTTATTTAGAGTTTCTTGATTAGTTTGTTATACGAGGATTGCCTTTTATATTTCGGGATTAGAGAACAAAAACAAATATTGATCATCGAAAATCACTTTATTGTTTTTCAAAATATTCCCCATGAAGATCTATACACTTTTGCATGCGTTTGAACCAATTGTCGAAGCACTTTTGCCACTCTGATTGAGGTATCTCCAACACATGCATTCTGAATGCAGCAACCGCTTCTTCAGGTGTCGAAAAACGTTGGCCTCTCAGTTTGTTTTTTACGTACGGGAATAAAAAAAAGTCATTCGGTGCCAAGTCAGGACTATACGGCGGATGACCCATCAAATCGATGTTTTGGGTGCTCAAAAATGCAGTTGTCGCAGCCGATGTGTGAGAGCTCGCATTGTCGTGGTGAAGAGTGATCCGTTTTCGGCGGTTGGTTTTCCTGATTTCTTGGAAGACAACTGGCAAACAAATGGTTGTGTACCACTCAGAATTGACTGTTCTGCGTTGTTCTATTGGTACGGTTGCGACATATCCAGTTTTTCCGAAAAAACAGGCGACCATTTGCTTGGAAGTGCTTCGTGCGCCAACAACTTTTGTTGGATTTGGCTCATCTTGAAACACCCAGACAGTCGACTGCTGTTTACTTTCGGGCTCATACGCGTAAATCCACGATTCATCACCTGTCACGATGTCATAGACGTGTTTCGAAGCACCGCGACCGTGTTTTTTGAGCATTTCTTTCGACCAATTGACACGAGCCTTTTTTTGGGCGATTGACAAATTGTGTGGGATCCAACGCGAACAAATTTTTTTGACAGTCAAATGTTTATGCAATATTGAATGTATGCTGGTCCCACTAACGCCTAAGGTTGTCTCAATCTCACGATAGGTCCCATGACGATCTTCCAGTATCAGTTCGCGCACAGCATCAATGGTTTTCGGAACAACAACTGATTTTGGACGACCTTCACGAAATTCATCTTGGAGTGAACTACGACCACGATTGAATTCACCATACCATCGATAAACACTAGTCCTTGATGGAGCTTCATCGCCAAAAATTGAATTAAGTTCATCCATGCACTGTTGCTGAGTTAATCCACGCCGAAAGTTGTAAAAAATAATCGCACGAAAATGTTGACGATTTAATTCCATTTTTGGGCCGAGATGAATCTTTTAAGTTACTGTAAACAACACAAATAGCGCTCGTATGTCAAAACGTTCTGAGTGCGTATAACCTCAAAAATGTCCAACTTTACAACAGAGCTGTCAATTGCCGGATTGCAACACTAGGGTTGCCAAATCCCGAAACATAAGAGGCAACCCTCGTATGTTATTTTTTTAATTTCCACTTGAATTAGCACTCGCGCAGCAAACTCGTGCGAGGCGACTCGACTTTAGTCTATGCTCGCGGGTTAAAGATCCGCGACTACAGGATGGGATTTACGCTTCCCCGGCGCGCCACGGGGAACGGAAGACGCACCGCCCAGAACGGTGGTTGTAATACGACTTCCCGAGGAAAGAACACCGACCTGTATTCAATCCTCGGTTAAGGGTGAGATTTGTAGGTGAAAGAGAACCTTTTTTCTTTAGGGTGTGACCACCAAGGAAATGCCATCTTTCCTTACTGCCAGTGACCAATTGAAAGACGATCTCTGGCACGCAGTGGTGTGCGTGTGTGATCGCATAGAGCTTGGTCTGCTCATGAAGAACGAAGCAGAATGACGGTAAGGACAAAGGGATCGTGAAGATCATTGTCTATGATGTGCATTGCGGCTAAATAAATAGATGGCACTGCATCGAGGAAATAGTGCTAACAGGAAAGGTGGGACGAGGGCATCATTAAAGTCTTGGATGAGTGATGCCCCTGCGTAAATATACGCAGAGCCATTAGAAAAAGGTGCTAATGGATTGGGATACTTTATACAATGAAAATTGTTTATCGTATCTTGGGTCGGTGGAAGAAACGAATCCCTTGTCTGCATTTGTATATGCAGGGTAATTCTTTTGTGGCAAAGCGCGAAATTGGTGGTTGTTTGTTCGTTAGACGAGGGATCGTTGTCGGGTATATTCCAGCTGGACAAACAAGCTGCCCGCCGCTGCTTTGGTCGTTGGACAAGGGATTGGAAAAGCCAATGTGTATGTAAGAACATTGTCGTACACATGTGAGGCTGGGAATAGCCGACTCAAGGTTAATATTCCCTGATTATGTGGTTACATTATATGTGAACCGAATTGCTTTTTTTCAGGAGTAATGTTTGACCTTTAAGGAATATGACGCTTGGCCGATAAAGAATTTTTTTAGAAAAATTTTGCCGATGCGTTGACGCATGGAAAATGCCCTCGTGGGAGAAATTCTTTTTACAGGAGCTTTAAGGTTATGCATTAGATAACCATAATATGTGAAGCTTTTACAGGTGCTAATGCAATTGCATTGGCGGGAAACAATGGAATTTGGGGGCTTCAGCACAGGAAGCTTGGGGGTAATTGTGCAAGTAGGCAGTGGCGTTTGGCTGAACCGCCACGATATATATTAGTCTTGCGCCGGCTAGGGTACGGGTCCACTAAGATTCCACTGTCTGTTTGTCGGCCGCGGGCAGGAACTCTTCTTGTTAAAAGAAACACGGGTCT
Source organism: Microdon myrmicae (assembly GCA_963931805.1). NCBI lineage: Eukaryota > Metazoa > Arthropoda > Insecta > Diptera > Syrphidae > Microdon > Microdon myrmicae. The sequence goes on from OZ007499.1 coordinate 118,972,366, forward strand.
TTAATTTTATTCTTGACTTTATTATCATGCGTAATTAAAATATAAATTAAATTGGTAAATAGACCCTAGCGAGGGTGCGGTTATTTACACGGAGATCACTTTGTTTACCCATGCCACGAGGTCATGGGTAGAGGAATTGTTCTGCGTCGAGCTTTTCCTCGACGAGACAGCAAAAGGAACCACTGTTGTTTGTATTCCAAAACAGCGAACAATATAAAAGAAACAATAAGCATTAATTTTGCACTAATTTTTATTTGTTAAAAGAAAGGTCACCGAGCAGCAAAAATTTTCACTCTTCTTTTTCTAAGTTCAGCAGTAACGTTCTCAAATTAAAAATTACAAAATCGGTGTTTTTCCTTGTTCACAAAACAGTAATTAACCGTCTTATCCAAAACACCTCTTAGCAGCACCTTGTAAAAACTGTCAATTCACCGTCGACTTTAACGATTGCAACAACGGGGCCTGCGATCAGCCAGTCGAATCTACTCCATAGTTTGAGAGAGCACTTCGAATGCATTCAGTGGCATGACCGAGTTTCGAATACAACTTCCAGTTGCATACCCTAAGGCACTTGATCCATTGATGCATTTGTTTTCGAAGTCTGCGATATTTCAGATCGCAAACGAGTTCGTTGAATCTTATAAATTCACAACGTCCAAGGTGATTAGCCTTTATGTTTGTTGCTGTAGTGCAACACGAACCGTAGACAAGAAATTCGAACAAAGGGCATTATGTGGGATGTGCGTGCAGCTGAATAAATAGGTTGGATGTCATTAGGAAAACTTGGTGCCTAAAGCAAACTAGATGCTTACACAAGGGCGATTGTGTATAGCATCTATGCCCGCGCAAAGGGTCGAATTCTTGCGTGAATATTCACACTACTAGAGAATTCGGTTCTTGCCTGCTAGACGCGAGTTGCGATATGCTTTTGTCGGTTGGACATAAGGCCGCCGTGAATGGAGATAAGCCAGGAAAATCTGCTGCGCACGTGTGTGGCAGAATACGTTGGCAGACAGGGGCGCCGATACTGTTTCTATGATTTATTGTACGGCAACCGAATTGTTTTTTTTTCCAGGAAAATGATGAGATGCATTGATGCATGCGACAATGCCCTTGGGGGAGAAATGTTTGCAGGGGCTAACGCACTTGTATTAGCGAAAAACAATGGGGTTTTTGGAACTTTAGTACAGGAAGTTTTTGGGGTAATTGGAAAGGTAAGTAGCGGCGTTAGTGGAACCGGCACAAGCTTTACCACAAACCTACAATAGTGGGAGTAATGAGGTCGCGAATATTAAGATGGGCCGGACATGTGGTAAGAATGGGCAACGATAGGACCGTGCAAAGAATTCTTGACGATAGACCAACGAGAAAGATACCGACAGGACGGCCGCGACCGAGATGGGAGACCAATATTAAGTTTGACCTTTAGGAAATTGGATCGCATGGTCATGGCCGTGGAAGGAGAGTGCACAGGACAGGAAACGATGGCACAGCTGAGTCGGTGAGGTCATAAACTTCCGGGTTCCTTTAGGGCATAAATAGTAATAGTAGTAGTAATCATCATCATTATTAACGACCCTACAACCGGTAGCTTGGATGATCTGGATACATTTCGAGATTTTAAGAGCCTTGATAGACCATAGTAGGCTTTGTTGGATTTGATCAGCCGTTCGCGTATTTCTTCTTCCATATTGTTATCGGCTGATACTATTGACCCAAGGTAATTAAAGGATTGCACTACCTCAAATTCGCCCTCCACTACCTTGATAGTTTGACCAACGTTAGGACCTCTCTTCGCAGAAGTTGCCACCATGTGCTTCGTTTTCGCCTCATGTGCAGTCCCAGTTTTTGTGCTACCTGCTCGATTTGGGTGAAGGTGTCCTGTAGACCCGATTCGGTTCTACCGATGATGTCAATGTCATCTGCATAGGCAGCATCTGGTCGGACTTAGTGATAATAGTCCCTCTAGTAGTGACGCCAGAGTCACGGATTCCTTTCTCCAACGCCAGCTTGAGAAGGAGGCAGGCTAGACCGTCCCCTTGTCGGAATCCATTAAGAGGTTTATTGGTTTGGACTACAATCCCGCTATTTTTACATGACTAGTTACGTTGGTCATGGTCAACCTACAAAGTCGTATCAATTTGTTTGGAATGCCGAACTCTCTCATGGCGTTATATAGTTATACCCTGGCTATGCTGTCGTAGACGGGCTTAACGTCTATAGATAGATTATATAATGGAATCTTAAATTCCAGACATTTTTCCATCGCCTGTCTAAGGGTGAATATCTGATCAATCGTCGATTTGCCCGTGATGAAGCCACACTTATATTGACTAATGATAGCTTTAGCGTATGGGGCTATTCGATCTTGTAGGATGGTGGAGAGTATTTTATATGCGGTACTCAGCAATGTTATACCCCTATAGTTGCTGCACATTGGGATATCTCCCTTCTTATGTATGGGGTAAATTATTCCACAACGCCAATCTTGTCTTGCTCCCATACGTGCATCACGATCTCATGAATTGCATGATGTAACGCTGTCCCTCTTTATTTGATCAGCCCAGCTGGTACTGAAGAGGAAATTGTCGTGGTCTGATCCGTAGAAATCGAGAGAGAGAAGGTCAAGAACGCAAGACTCCCGTACATGTAGGTTCAAGCTGTTCTGAATGCTTTCGAGGTACTTGTATGCCAATTGTAGCAAGTACTTGTCAAAAGGGTTAATGGAGGTACCTTCGTATAGGTGAGAATTCGGGTAATGGCGACCGTCAGGCCTTCTAGAGTGGTTGATGCATCTTCTGAGTAGGTTTCTTTCGAAAACTTGAAGTCTTTCCATTTGAGCCGAAGATATGGAGGACCATATGGGAAAGGCGTACTATATTCCAGATCGGATTACCTGCTTATAGCAGAGAAGCTTAACTTTGGTGTCAACTTTGTGGCTCCACTTCAAGATGTTGTGCAGTTGCTTAGACCGATGAAGGCCCCTTTGAAAAATGTGGGTCATATGTTTGGTGAAATTCATTTGTGGGGTATAGATGATCCCAAGATTTTTCATCCTGCCCTAGGGCCTAATCGTAGTACCTCCTATTTGTATTCGAATATTCTGTGAATATCGAGAAGTAGGTTAGGAGTGTTTACTACTCAGAATGATGGCTACTGCTTTGGATGGGTTAAGTCGGATTTTCCATCGACTGTAATACTGATACAGTTCGTCCAGGTGACAGTTGAGTCGATTTGTTGCGAGTTTGGGAGGTTTGGATGACGTGTATACCAGGACGTCATCCGCATAGCGTATCTGGTTTACTCTCCCGCCCACAGGTCGAGGAATATCTGAGGTGTAGATATTAAATGAGTTGGGGCCCTTTTATACTCTGTGGCGACAGAGGTTTGTAAGAAATTCTACAGAAAAATTCCAAGAAGCGTGGCATTTTGTGTGTGGTTCAATTGGAATGGGGTTCTAGAAAGTGGGTGGGAATTTGGTTGAACAAATTCCCGGAAGGAAATTATGAAATGTGTTTGGATTTGGGTATTTCATAATCTTAGGGTTAATGGGAATTGAATCAATGTGCGACAAATGAACCACATATTTCTCTTGGGTTTGTTCCCTTTACTCTGTGAGGAATAAAGTTTGGCATGCCAAACAGAATCGTTTTCGTCAATGTGTCCGCTATAGAGTCAACATCATTATTGAGGAAAAATAGCGACCAATTTAGCTTCCCAAAAAAGTCGTACAGACCTTCCCAGTTGGCTTTCTCGTAGAACTATACTGTTCTGTTCGGAGCTCTCTCGTAAGCGTTGCTGTTGGTTATAGGAAATTTAGCTGGCACGACACAGTGGTCTGAAGTGCCCAAGGGTGAAGAAACTTCGATTGTATATTTGTTTGGGTGCGAGGTGAGAAACAAGTCCAGTGTGTTGGCGGAATGACCATCTATATCTGGTACCCGTGTTGGTTCACTGACGAGATGAGTTAAATTGTTTCATCATCATCATCGGCACTACAACCGGAAGTCGGTCTTGGCCTTATTTAGCAAGTCCTGAGGCTTGTTAAATTTTCCATAATGATATGTTTTTTCCGGGCAAGGTCATTAGTCTTGCGCCAGAGGCTCCCCGACGGGGAATCGAACCCCGGTCTCCCGCGTGACAGGCGGGTATACTAACCACTATACTATCGAGGAGCCCGAGTTAAATTGTTTGACTCAGCAAAAAGCTGAACATACTAACCCTCAGGTGTTGTGTGTCCGGGGTGAGGAAGCCCCTGAGAGTTATGCGCATTAAAATCATCCGCAATAACGATTTCACTGTGGGGATATAGGGTCAAGATCTTATCGATGGAATCAGATAGAGCATCAAATTCCTTAAAGGATGTGTTTCTATCCAAACTTGGGCTTCTGTAAAGAAAGCAGTAATGTATGATATGCCTACGAACGTGTAGTTTTAGCCACGGGAAAATAAATTCTGGATTGGTACAGAGACCATATTGTGACAGAAGCTGATAAACAATATCACTTCGTATGTTTGTAGTGAGACCACGATGTGGAAGGATTAAGGCACTTGGTTATAACCGAGTATAGTAAAATCGTAAATATCTGTATTAGTACACACGACAACAAATAAACCAGCACCAACCAAAGCAACTGCAACTAAACCCTCATCACCTCAACCATCTCATCTCGCGGGATCAGGAATATCCTATGCAGAAGTTACGAAAGATTCCCGAAACTGGACTAAACCTCATCAACCCAATTCCAACGTTCTCAACCTGGACATCATGGGTTATATTAGAAGCCTGCATACGCTACTACCCACCCTGAAACACAGCTCGGAAATAGAAAAAAAAGGTCAGATCTTAGATTTAATAACTTCCCACATTCTTTCCCTTAATGAATAGTTTAACCCTAGTCTCCCCCGACACAGAATCCATATATTCCCACACTCGTAGACAACACCTCCGTTTGTTTGTTGAAGTTCTCCCCAGATGTTCTTCTTCTCTCAGAAACTTGGCTTAAATCAAACTCTCGAGTATACATTCCTAATTACACATTTGTGTCCAACCCGCGAACCACTGGCCTTCATGGTGGTACTGGAATTCTAGTACACAAGAAATTCCAATTTACTGAAATCAGGTTCACTAACATAACTAATGTCGAATACACGGCAGTTAAACTCTTCTGCAGAAGTAATAAAGTACTGGTTTTGGCGTCTATATACATTCACCCTTCTCGTGAACCTAACTTCCCTAGTGCAGACATTTCTCAAATAATCCAGCAGTCTCTGCCTGCACCTTTTATCATAGGGGGAGACTGGAATGCTCGACATACATAATTTAATGACATCAAGTGCAACAAATATGGTTACCAACTCCTAGATCTCCTCCCACTTCATCCATATGTTTACGCAGACTGTCCATTGCAACCTACATGAATTTGTAGTACAACCAAATCAACAATCGATTTCTTCCTAAAATCCACAGATATCTATTCATCTAATCCCCCTACAGTGTTCTTTACATTCCCATCCGATCATGGGTCCGTTCACTCCACGGTTCAAATCCCTTCGCTCGAACCACTCTACACAGTGAATCCTATCCCAAATTTTTCCAAAACAAACTGCAAAAAAGTCAATAACGATATTGCTGCCAGTTTTTCAAATTATTCTTTACCGGAATCTTCAAACCTATTCCCTACTGAAATTGACCAGGCAGCTGTCAAAATAGAGCAAAGACTGGGAAATGCTCTCTTCAGCCATACCCCTACGACCGTCCCTCATAACCACTTAGGAAAACCATTACCCAACCTCCTCACAAAATTATTGCGCATAAAAAAACAACTCCGACGTAAATTGCATATTAGCTACTCACCCTTTATTAAACAACAGATACAGCTTTTGGCCACCGTGATAAATGGACAACTTACAAATTTCACCGATCAGACCTACACGTCTACTCTAAACAGTATCAAACCAAACCGTGACCTATTCAAAAATATAAATCGACTAACTGGTCGTAAATTCAAGCCTCGAATAGACTATCTCATCCAACCATCTAACAGTAACATCGCCCAATCGGACACTGATATAGCAAACTGTCTCGCTGAACACTTCTGTAAAACTCATAAACAAAACGATTCCCTCCCAGTCACTAATTTCCACGACACCGTGAATGAATTCATCTCAGGCACACTGGAGCCATCCTTCCCACCATTCATTACTGAATTCAACGAAACCAATAAAGCGTCACATCCCATGGGAACCGACACATTCCTAAGTTTTACAGAATTATCTGAATTGATTTCTTCGCGTAACAATAAAAAATCTACAGGCTTGGATAGAATCCCTAACCTTCTATTTAAAAGGCTTCACCCGGAAAACTTACTCCCCATTCTCGTTCTTCTCAACCACATAATAAACGCTTCACATTTCCCAAAATGTTGTAAAACAGCGGTGATAGTCCCTATTATTAAATCCGGTTCTTCCAACAACCCGGCTAACTTCCGTCCCATATCACAGCAAAATTCGCTTAGTAAGGTTTTGGAATGTAAGATGTCCAAAAATCTTCTCTCATTGGCTAGAGACAACTCCCTTATCCCGAATTCTCAATTTGGCTTTCGTCCACAACACTCAACTTGTCATGCTCTGCTAAAACTGACACATGATGTGACAATGAATCTCCAAAACAAATCCCCTACAATATGCGTCTCTCTCGACATAGCAAAAGCATTCGATTGCGTTTGGATTGTAGGACTGCTCTATAAGCTACATTCAATGTTCGGATTAAACACCCGCACCATAAAACTTCTCGCTTCCTACCTTTCTGATAGAAAGTTCATAGTGAAAATAAATTCAACTCTTTCGACACCATACAATATAACTGCGGGTGTTCCTCAAGGTTCCGTTCTCGGACCATTATTATACCTCCTTTATACTTCAGACACCCCGCAGCCACTGTCACCTAATACAGTAATGCTGAATTATGCCGATGACACTTTAATTTATTCAAGCAACAAGTTTGTCAAGGAGGCAAGAAACTGTATTAACAGCTATCTCCCGAATCTCTCAGCATATTTTACTAAGTGGAAAATCCGACTCAACCCAGCCAAAACTCAACTCATAGTGTTTAAAGGCATAAATGCGAATTGTACTAACAACACCATACGCTGCCATAACAAAATCAGAATCAAGTTAAATAACAATATAATTAAAACCTCCAAAACCTTAAAGCACCTGGGGATAACCTTCACCAACAATCTGTCCTTCTCCGCCCACTCCAAAAACTCGATTCGCAAAGCCGCACTTCAACTTAATCTCTGCAGAAAAGTGATGTACAAGCCGAATGGTCTCTTTCCCAAAGTTAAATCACTTATCTACAAACAGATAATCAGACCCACTCTCACATATGCATGCCCGATATGGTACCATATCAAACCCGCCCAAATGGAGAAGCTACGCATTTTCTAAAGGAAATGCTTCAGACTTATCACTGGCCTCAACCGACATCCCAACTCCCACAAATATTACAACAGTAGTTCGCTCTACTATGCCGCTAATATTGAACGTATAGATAGACGTTTCCTCGAGCTGTCCATCAAATTTATCGAAAATCTTCCCAATAATCCCAAGCCGATAATAAATGCACTCACATCGACTCCGCCAGATAACCGAACTGCCTACCTGAACTGTCTCCACATCAGAACGTTCTTCACCTCTGGCAGGTTGGTTAATAACTCTAATGAGATTGTATACCACAATACAGAGCTTTCACCTCACCAACTTAAATATAGTAATATTCAACCCTTCTCCAATATTTTGCGTTTCAACGAACAAACGGAAAGTAGTTCCCCAACCCACATCCCTGACTGACAATATCCTCACTAAGCCATAACCTACCTATTGATCACTATGCTTCCCCCTTCCACACCACACTAACTTATTTCAATAGTAATTAGGTAACTAGACTAAGTTAAGATAAGTTAAGTTAAGTTAAGTAAATTAGCATAGGTTAAGTAAATAACTATCTCCTGGTTTTCTGACCCTTTCCAGGAAGCTCTACTCACTAAAATCATAATCCATAACCAATATATAACTTTTATCATACTGTTTGAAAAATGTACTAGTAAGTATATGTAAACAATTATAGCTAAGGTATCATAAGTTATCTGTATTGCTTATTGTAAAAATTATTTATGGTCAATAAATACAGAAATGTAAAAAAAAAAAAAAAAAAAAAAAACTGTATTAGTTAGTACCTGAGTCTCGCTAAGTGGATGGCTGATTTCTGGATACCGACGTGGGCAGGCACAGAGGAGAAATTGCATTTTAGGCCGCGAATGTTACACAGATCGACGTGAAATTCCCGTTTCATTGAAATGGCCTGAAACAGAAAACTAATACCGCCTCAGAAAAGGATGCAAGTCCGAACCCGCGATAGACGAGCGAAAGCAACCACTACAGGTGTTATGCCCTTGTAGTAGGTGCCCCACCAGATCCGTGCCGAAATCCAGGTCACATTCCTTTCGTGACGAATATAACGCCACTCAAAACACCGAAAACCCTCCAAAGATTATAAATCAATCGAGAGTATCGATGCCTGAGGGACGCAACAGAGGTGTGAAAAAGAGGTAAAACAGACACAAGGAAAGGAAAGGGTATGAGTTTGCCCGCACTGTACACTTCTACACAATTTTTTTTATAGCAATCGAATCTCATTAGGGCAATGTCAGCCCACTGTCCGTATATCAACTGAGATAAAACACTAAGTTGTACCTATCATTCCCTATTCGACTGATGGAAGTCGAACTAAAAAGCTAGTGTTGCAGATGATGGGCAATTCAACTTACCAATTAGACGGAGGAGGTATATGAAAAAGAGCGACCTACCACGACAAGTCCTTTTTTATAAAAGCCCCAAAAGCATCCTCATTGCCACAAGGTGCCCTATTAAAATCTTCACAGTCGCCTGCCATTGATCTCGGGCCTTTGTTTTGAAGTCCTCTTTAAAACTATCGGCGCATTCTGGCATTCCATTCAACTCGAAACGAATTAACACGGCCCAGTTTTGAACTCTCTGTGGCGAAAAGGAAAATGTCATAAAGTGCAGAGTACGATGCATTTACATCTATGTCAAGTGCGAAATTCTAAAATTAATTTACATGTCATTAGTTCTATGTGTAACGAGACGGGAAGGCGCAGTTGCATCAGATCCTTGATTCAGTTTGCACTTAAAAGTATTTCAATCGCAGGTCATTAGATATCATTGCAAACTATGAGAGTTGTCGTCATTCTGTGCAGAGTTTTAATTACATAGTGCTGGTACTTAGGGCGCATTTACTGCTTGCTCATGAATCGCCGCAGCAAGACAGCCTTTACGTGTCCTTGACGTTCCCTTTGGTGTGTTTTACTCTGTGTATCAGCTTCTTTGTTGCTTCACTGGGGAATCCAATGAAACGCGCAGCACATAATTAAGTTGATTCCCTTTTTACTCCTGAATTTCAATACCTACATTTATTCATATGTATATGTTGGAGTACAGGCATCCCTAGATACAATTAAAAGCAGAAAAATAAACATACACAACCACATATTAGGCAATGAAACTCTGAGGTGGAATGAGAATGAGTTAAAGTTTTGCGGCACCCATTGAAAATCCTATCCACAAACAGTGATTCTAGATACGGCACAAGAAGATGTTTCTTGAGTGCCCCGAGTACCCTCAGTAAAATCTAACCCTGTCATGCAGCGGTGGTGACCTCATTGCCTGTCCCACCCCCCAACTTCGAGCCACATCTGATATTAAGAGGCTATTATGGTGTGTGAAGAAGTTTATTTAAGGTTGCTTTTACAGACAATTTGTGTAACTCTTCAGAACCGAACCAAAGGGGATACTTTGGAAGGGATCCCTCGACACAGATTCCTGTACAACAGGGAGAGTTAAAGAGAGAGAAGGAATAACGACTTGTGGCTTGGAATCCAGTGTCTTAGACGCATGCAAATTAATGACGCAAGACGCCTTCGTCCAAAACATACAAACACATAAAGGACGAAAAACCGAGGTTTTGTTCATGATGCTCCTGCTGCCGACGTACTAACACCATTTGACGAAGACAGTAAAATAAATGTTGTTGGAAAGTTCATAATTGCATCTATTTACATACATTATTGAATGGAAGACGGAAGACGTTTTGTTGCCGAAAGCATCCCATTGCAAAGGCGCTTGTAGATCCTACGAATCCACCCGATTCAACTTCAACAGTTTATGATCATATAAATAGTTGTAACAAGTTGTTAAGAAACCTTATTCATGTGCGCCTGGAACACACAGGCGAGTAATACGCTATCGTAATGCCCCTGTAATCGGTTTTAGGAATAACTTCTTTCTTTACTTGAAATACGGCGAAGGAGGGCGCACCGACGGGAAAGGGTTGACAACATTTAAGGAAAGTATGAAAATTATGAATGCTTGCTGTGCTGTATTTGCCGGAAGTGGATTAGGCAAATAGTATCATTAGCATTTGATTTAGGATGCACTCAGGCGATTGGAAGTGCTCTCAAAACTAGCTCTTCAAAATATCTCATCACCATATGTTGCGAACAAGATTACACCACAACGGGTGGTTACAAGGAAGAGTGGTGCATCGGGGGAAAATGTGCGGTTTTTTTGCTACGGGTTGGGGGATTCCATGTACATGCCTATAGTTAATTTAAGGTTTTTGTACTTAATACTGTGGCGGTTTGGGATTTGGTTTTGTTTTCCTGTAAAGGTGATAAACACAAACTATTTGACATCATTTTAGTTTATTACAAATAACTCTCCTTCGCCTGAACGTAATATGAAATTTTCCTTGCTAGATACATCGGACTAGATGTTGCACAAAAGAGGGAATGTCTCCCATATGTCTGGTGGACACCGCACCTGCCACTGTGCATACCGCTAGAGGGGCACCGTTGCGTGTTAATATGTCACGAGGGTACCTCTCCTTGCGCCGCACTTCCGTGGCAATAATCACCCAAAGTACCGACAGGACAGACTCCTTGCCCTACATAATGGAAGGGATGCCGATGCACGATTCGTGACACCAGTTGCTAAAGAAAAGAAAACGATCGCTATAGGTGGACCCACGGTCAGACCGACTATCGAGAAAAGGAACACAGGCCGAGGCAGCAATGATGTTTCCTAGGCCAGAGCAGGGCAAGGCATATGCAAGGCTTAAGCTATTGCAAGCGAGATCGGAGATGGAAGATAAGTCCGAACAAAAAGAGCTTCACCCTGGCCAGCTCGAATCGTATCTCAACCAACCGAAGTCGGTTGAGGAGCAGGAAGCGATACCGCACTATAGAAGCGAAAGAAAGAGTGACATCTAGGAGTTGGCTTAAACAAGCGCGAAGTTATCTTGAAGATTGTCGGAGGTAACTACGTCAAGACATATGGTAGGGGCACCACATTGGCGCCAGTGAAGAATAGTTAGTATTTAAGAGATCATTCGAAAATACAGTGCTCGCCTTCACTGTCGCGTCTGCGAAGAGCGCTCCAGGAAAGGACGAGAAAAATAGAGAGGAGTCAACTATCTATCAGTGGGGTCCCAAAAGAGGTAATGAAAAGATTAGAGGCACGTTTCTGGAGATCAGAAGCTTTGGCTTTGACAGAATTGACCAAGCTTGCGAATCTGGTTCGACTCACAGAAGACTCGGTAGATGTAAGAAGCTCTGCCGCCAGTCTCAAAGCATTTCGAAAGGCATGATATTTGAACTCACCCGAAGCAGTGAAAGAACTGATCGACATGATGCCATTAGCCATGAGGGATAGGTGGTTTACGTGCCGCCACAGTTACAGAGGGGAAGAGAAACCAGAGCCCACATTTTTCAGGAACTTTATAGAGGTAAAAGCAAACATGTGCGGCAATTTCGCTCCATTCGAAGTATATTTGGAGACGATATGAAACTACTGGCTACATGCTCCGTCTGAAGGGAAAGAAGGCTCATTAAGCAGAGTGAGCTAAGAAGCTAAAGCACCTCAGAACGGAGGTGGGACGAAGTGTACCCCATGTTACAAACGATATGACGATTTCAAATGCACTATGTTCAAGAAGTACGGTTTTATAGAAGAAGGAGAGTTAGAGAAGGAAGTCAGAATCCGCTTTAAGTATTTTCGCCATCAAGACAGAAGGACAAGGCACCTCCATAAAAGAGCACATTGCTCTTCATCCAGGGAAACCTTCAAGAATGATGGGGTGCGGAAAATAGAGTAGACAACATCACAGCAGGCTCTGATCGAGCAGAGAATCCGGTGACGAACCAACCGAGTTAAGAAGGGAAGTGTGCTTCCAAGCGTATCATCAGTTAGTTTTATTAGGTGTACAACTTTTCTTCCGCCGTTTTTTCCGAAATTCGAGACTTTATTGTAAATACTAATACGAGTCTTTCCATTTAAATCTAGTGATAATTTATTTTAATGTAAAATAAAAGGAACCATTATATTAACAAATAAAGAAAGAAAGAAAAACGAACAACTACGCGTATTAGGTGTACAACTTTGCTCCCGCCGTTTTTTTCCAAAATTCGAGGCTTTATTGTAAAAAAATCGCCGTTCTTGAAGCGTTGAAACCGCTCTCGGCACGTTCTGTCACTAATAGCGGTCTCACCATAGGTATCTGAGAGCATTCGATGAGCCTCAGCCGCAGATTTCTTCATATTAATGCAGAAAATTAAAACCTCCCGCAAACGACGAGAGTTTGGCTCGTAAGCTGACATGTTTAATCGAGAATAACTTTATGATGCAGACACAAATCGCCTAACATTTCGATGGCGTTATGTTTACAAATACCTAAGCTTATTGTATGACATCTATGATCTATTTATTTCAACTACCACTTAGCGCTACAGCCATCTATTGCAAAACGGCGGAAGCAAAGTTGTACACCTAATAGTTGATTACGATGTCAGTCGATTTTTACGAACCGAACGGTCGATGTAGATCTCGTGCTATGAGGTTCATCAATCGCTATGAGGTTCATCAATCGACAGGAAGATTGATTAAGAAGGCAAACTCGTCTTGGAGACTGTCGATGGATAAAGCCTTAATAATAGCGATTCGTAGACTGTACATATCAATATTAAAGAGGACAACAGGAAGGACAAACGGTCGAGCGAAATCAGAATGATCACCAACTCGAGGCTCGCCACATAGGATGTGAAGAAAGAGTCGATTAGATGCTGCAAGCATTTTCCAATTCCTACCCACTTTACATGGAATTGGATAAAGTGAATTCCTTGGAGTTGATAACTGTTAAATTTAACAATCTATGAAAGTCTAGGACAAAAAAAAAAAACAACAAACATAAGAGGGAAAAGCTCTATGATGGCATTCCTTCCATTAAATCCCGTCATAGAAAAAATGTCTTGCCCGGTGCCTGGTACCAACCAACAATAGAAAAGCATCTGACAGCAATGCCACTAACCTATAATAAATGTCTTTCGAACGGTTGTTCATTAATTATTGAACATGACTGTAAATCCCAAGTGTTGATCGGTAACCTAACATATATGATCCACGTACGAGAAATGAACAAAAGGAGCAAACAAATCCTGTCTCCTGGGTAACAAAAAAAAAAAAAAAATAAATAAATAAAGGGTCTTTCGTTAGACAAGCGGTAAATGCGGAAATAGATTGATGGGCAATAAAGACCTGTAGGAAGACTGGGTCGGAGATGGGGGGATAATGTGAGGGGCAACCTTGAGGAAATCCGATTCGTTGGGGAAGCGTGGAGGGAAAGTATACAGAACTGGGGGCGATGACATACCCGAGTTAGTAAGGTCATGAACTTTCAGATTTCCCACGACCAATAAATAAAAATAGAATAGGAGGGCAGAACATCATACTTAAGATTAATAAACAAGCTATATATCAGCTTAAAAACTCACTTAAAACTAGGATACGGGTGGTAAGTAGTTAAGGGAGTTAGAAGAAGTTCCGATCTTCTCCGTAGTATTCGGGCGACAAGTTCCTTAGTGCCATATTACTTGTGGTAGTATAGAAAAGTTGGAAAATCCGTGAATTGTGGGGGGTGGTATAGAAAGAGACAAAGTAGAGAAGATTCGCGTAATCCACAAAGTTTGAGAGTAGACGGTGGAAAAAAATATCATCTTGATCTTGCGTTCTTCTAGTGTGTTTAAGTAGGATTACTTTGAGACGGTTTATATAGTGTTTAGTGTTTAGTGTTTAGTGGGGCAACCACCCCATTTATTGGCTTTACTCAAGCAATATAATTACTTACATCTAAAGTATATCTAAATTATAAACTAGAGTGCCTAAGAACTACCTTAACTAGGCTTAACTTAGGGTAACCAGGACAAAATAAGAAGGAAGGGGAGGGGTCGAGGGGTGGTGGCAGATTATAGTCGAATGTAGAAGCGCCGCTTAAGATTGGTGGTGAGAATGGATTAGGAGGCGGTGCTTGAGAGTATGGGCAGAGAAGTCGAAGTCGAATAAGGTGGGTGGGGGTGGAGAAGGTAGAGAAGGTGGAGAAGGCGGGTATTACGCGTATTTCGAGGGTTTGTGTTTTTAGGAATTAAGTTAAGTAGGTGAGCGCAGTCGACCGAAACGGAGAGAACCCGATGAATAAATATTATGTCAGTCACGACCCTGTGCTCCTCAAGGGTTCTGAGTTTGATTAATTTCAGGCGGTTAATATACGGGGAAAGGATTAAGGGGTTTTCCCATCCTAGCTTAGGGAGAGCGAACCGAGGGAAGCGGCGTTGAATACATTCCATTCTACAGATATAGATCTTGTGATAAGGAGACCATACCTGGCTAGCATATTCAAGCAGTTGATGGACGAGGGTAAGGTAATGGGATCGAGTATCGTAAGGGTCGGGAAATTCCTTAGACCACCGTTTCACGAATCCGAGGATAGAATTGCCTTTCCGGATCGTCTCACCAATGTGAGAGAGGAAGTTAAGTTCCCTGTCGCAAAGGATCCCAAGATCTCGAATACATTGGACAATGGTCAGGGGTTGGTTATGGAGGGTATAGGAAGGTGAGGACGAATGAATACGCTTACGGGAAAATGTTATAGATTGGCATTTGCCAATGTTAAGTACAAAGCAATTTTTGTCCCACCAAGTCGAGAAGCTATCAAGGTCAGATTGCAGCAGCGCAGAATCAAGTGGTGACTCAATGATATTGTATAATTTGGTATCATCGGCGTATAGGGACAGACTGGAATTCTTAATGACCCTATCGATGTCATTAGTGCCCAGTATAAATAGGAGAGGATCCAGGTGGCTAACTTGAGGGAAGCCAGGGGTGGCAAGAAAGGGGTTGGATATCATGGACCTGAACCGAACGGAAAAAAGTCTATCCTTTAGAAAGGAAGAAATCCATATCAGCAATCCAGGTTCGAAACCGAGGGCGGATAATTTGAAGAGGATTAGATTGTGAGAGATTTTGTCGAATGCTTTACTGAGGTCGGTTGAGACCATATCGACTTCGTAACCGTGCTCTAGTGTTGAGGGTGTAAAGGAAGTGAACTCAACAAGGTCGGTTGTAGCTGATCGGCCATTGAGGAAACCATGTTGCCTTTATGAAACAAAAGGTTTGTAACGAAAACTAAGAGATTCGTACAGAATGCTTTCGAGAATCTTGGGTAAGTGGGACAGTTTGGCGATGGTGCGGTACTTCGTGACATCGGTTTTGGGACCCCTCTTGTGGGCGGGGTGATGAAGGAGGTTTTCCAAATGTGGCGGAATACGCCTTGAGAGAGTGAGAGATTAAAGATCAGTGAGAGGGGAGCAGACAAAACGGATGAACATTAATTGAGGAGTATTGCAGGGATTCCATCTGGGTCTTTGAGTTCTAGTAGCTTGGATTCAATTCAGGTCGGATCAAAGGAGTTGTGATGAAGGGGCCCGAGGGAAAAGTTAGGTAGGTAGTTAAACTATGATGGGTCAGGAACAAAGTGAATGACTGCGTGAATTGAGTGGCGAAGAAGGGGGGCTTTTTATCTCAGTCCTTGGAGGGCAAAATCTAAGAAGCATCGTTAAACACTTTCGATACTTCATATGTAACTCAACTGATAAGGGGAGCAGATCTGACCGGGATATTTTAGAAGAGGGCGGAATAGGAAATGGAGAGAAGAATCGATTGGAGAACTGATGTTTGGAAAAGAGTAGTATCGTCATGGTAATGAAAGTTAAAAGAATGTTTGATAAATGTATTAATATCATTAATTGTTAGTATAAAAGTGACTGTCCTGAAGTATATTCGAGGTAGCAAGAAAGGGATTTGATAGGATGGATCT
Organism: Microdon myrmicae; assembly: GCA_963931805.1. Classification (NCBI taxonomy): domain Eukaryota; kingdom Metazoa; phylum Arthropoda; class Insecta; order Diptera; family Syrphidae; genus Microdon; species Microdon myrmicae. Next base: position 118,988,651 of record OZ007499.1, read on the forward strand.
GGAAACTACCCCGTGGAACCGATTGCTCATATATGTAAAAATTCTTCAGTCAAAACTGGTTCTAAGCCAAGGGAGGAAAATTTCAACAATATGAGCTTGTGTGAAGTTACAGCCAATGGTTTACTGACATCTATTGAAACACCATCGATTTCTTTGCCGGTTTCTAAAGCAAGGAGTGTTGACTACATTAATGGTGATAGATCTACTAGCAATATTATCTGGTTAAAATGAGGGATTCGCCGTGGAAGAATACCTCTTCATACAAAATTCTCTCGAAACGGTTAGGAATGGGGAGTTTGGCAATAGGAGGATAGCTGGAGACATTACATTTGTGATCACCTTTATGTTAACAGAAAATGAAAAAGGTTTTTAAAATGTTAGGGAATTCATTTTGAAAAGGGGCTAGATGCTTTGCAGATTTGTAGTGAATTATGTTTAATGACATTTTCTTGGAATACTTAAAGCTCATCTCACCCTAAAAACCGGCATTCAACTCTTTGTTTTTTTTTTGTTAAATGTATAAAAACACTGAATATCTTCTATTTTCCTCATATTTTGTTTTAAAGGTTTATAAAAAAATTCATAATTTTAATGTGTTTAATTATATAAGAAATATAAAAAATAACAGCCACTAGGTTGAAGATTATATAAGGTCAGGTCAATAAGTCTGAGGACGATTGTCTTTTATTTTCTCGTTTAGCTGACCTAATAATGACGCATAATACTGGCCAGTTGTCGTCTGTTCCTTTTTCAAATAGTCAATGAAGATAATACCACGTGCATGCTAAAGCACAGTAGCCATACAGTCACAGTGCAAACATCGTCAGTATCGCACGAAAGCGGACGGTCGTGAACAAAAAAACAACGAAAAAAAAGGTGAAAATAAAAGTGTGTGAGTAACACGTTAAGTGTGAACCTGTGAAAGGTCTTTACGTGTAAGCGCACGAACATTGGGAGTGCGTGCGCAAATCCGCAATCTTTTTGTCCTTCGCGCAATAAAAAAAAGTGAGAACACGTGGTCCATAATATGGACGAAGATCAAATGGATGCCAAAATGGTGCTTCGGAGAAGGCAAAGAACAGACCCAAATCTAAAGGCTAAACGTCATAAAGCCAATGAAAACAAGAATACTGACACGTTGCGTGACAGAAGCGACGGTGAAGACAACGCCCATGGTGCTCAGTGCTCAGGGGCTGGAAACCAGTTCCAAGAATTGTTGGCTGCTAGCGAAACAAATGCAGACGTCAGCAATCACGTCGAGGTCCTCAACATACTCATTCATGAGATTGGTCTTAAAAAAAAAAGAACTGGACAAACAAATGGAAGAAGTTCTTAAACTAAAAAACAATTTGACCCAGAATGAGCGGAAAACGAATATGGTACAACAACAACAGCAAGAACAAACACAATAGCAACAAAGGAGTTGATCCTTCCTTTACTCCCGAAGAGGTGCTCAAAGAACTAAAAAGCTTCGAAAACAATACCTTGAAATTTACAGGTGTGAAATCATTTTCTACAGCAAATTCTAGAATCGCAACCGTAAGTTGCCTTTCTTCATTGTGTCGCTAAGCCCCAATAGCAAAATTGATGAACTTAGATATATTAATTCAATTCAATTCAATTTTTATTTGGTAGATAATTACAGAAGAAGTTTCGATTGATTGTGTCAATAAGGAACTCTACCGGTTTAACGTTAGCGTTTTCATGTAGTTCATGTGTCGAATAATGCCATGGCAAATTCAGCAACATTTTCAATATTTTATTTTGACACCTTTGCGATTTTATTTTGTGTGTGCGAGCACAATTACACCATACAGGGGCCCCGTACAGGAGTATAGCTTGAAAAATGGTTTCAAATATTGAACGAACTGTTAATTAGCTTATACACTGTGTAATAAGTGTTTATTGTTATTTACATTTGTAATTCGTAAGTATTTATTCAAACAGAAACAATACAAGATTTATATTAGTTTGGACACAACACATTTAACGAACTGTTAATTAGCTTATACAATTTGTACGAGGTACGCTGCACAGACGCACGCGGAGCTAATTGTGACATTGTTGATCCACTGGGAATAATTTGAGAACAATAATATTCATCAAAGGGGGGCAAAGTCTCTGATTGCCTTCAACCTGGCGAAGGCCAGGACGAACCTTGTCCCTGTTCAATTAAAGTTGACATACAGTCTGCACGTGACACCCCTGGATAGCTACTTTGACGCCCGCCAAGTAGTGAACCAGTGCATGCAGCGACACCCTGAGATAGGTTGGCGCAAGGTTAATAACCAGGCCCATAAAAATGAATTATTATGGCAAATTTAACAAGCCTCAGATATGGACCGGATACACGACGAAAACCACGGAAACGAAAATGGCTAAATGATTTAAGGATAGTACGCTCACTATACAGAGCTCGAGCTGCACAGCAGCTAACCGATGCCCTGTCCGAATATAAGGCTGACATAACAGCATTACAAGAAATAAGATGGACGGGGAGTGGTGTTTTTCAAAGAAAAGAGTATGACATTTATTACAGCTGTCACGCTCGGGGTAGGCTTTCTAGTCAGCCAAAAACTGAAGCCTGCCATCATCGGCTTTAATGCAATAAATGAAAGACTATGCACTCTTCGCGTGCGAGGCAAGTTTAAGAACATAAGCCTCATAAACGTTGACGGGCCTACAGAGGAGTCCCCTGACGACGAAAAAGAAGAATATTATGAGAACCTCGAACGGGCCCTCAATGCCTGCCCAAGATACGATGTGAAAATCGTTCTTGGGGATTTGAATGCGAAAATAGGTCGGGAGCCGGTTTTCAGGCACTACGCAGGTTCCCATAGTTTGCATGAGAACACTAATGACAATGGACTACGAGTCATCGAATTGGCAGCATCGAAAAACTTGGTCGTTGCGAGTACCAGGTTTCCGCGTAAAGATATCCACAAAGCCACCTGGGTATCACCTGATGGACCCACTCGCAACCAAATTGAGCACCCTTGGTCATGCGTTAAGACTCGCCCTCGAAGAGCTCGACGGAGGGAGAGTAAGTCCTGGAGCCAGAATGCCGGGCGTAGAAGAGAAATGGACACGCCTTAAGAATACTGTCATTAGTACTGCCAACTCCATCTTAAGCAGTAGTCGTAGAGATCGGAACGACTGGTTTGATGATGAGTGCAAACTAGCGACTGAACGTAAGAATGCTGCACACCGGGCAATGCAGGAGTCTCATAGGACGCGGGTACGCGGGGAGAAATACAAAGAGCTCAGAAGATCTGAAAAAAGACTTCACAGACAAAAGAAAAGTGCCTGGGAAAAAAACATTGTCTGTGAAATAGAGAAAAGTAGAGAGCGAGGTCCGCACCAGGGCCGGAAGTTCTACCAAATAATCCGCAGTATGACGCGGTACACACCACGCTGCACTTACTGCAAGGATAAAGAGGGTAATCTGATCACCGATCCTGAAGGCATTCTGGAGCGATGGGAAGTGCACTTCAATGAATTGCTAAATGGTCAGCTCACAGAAGAATTGGAGGCTCCACCAATGCAAGACCAGGACCAAATGCTGCCGCCACCAAGCATTGAGGAAACATTGAAAGCCATTAGACACCTAAAATCAAATAAAGCCCCTGGAGCTGATGGCATACCAGCTGAGCTGATCAAACAAGGAGGGGCAGCGTTACATCACGCAATTCATGAGATCGTGATGCACGTATGGGAGCAAGAGGAGATGCCGGAAGATTGGCGTCGTGGGATAATTTGCCCCATACACAAGAAGGGAGATATCACAATGTGCAGCAACTATAGGGTATAACATTGCTGAGTACCGCCTATAAGATACTCTCCTCTATCCTACAAGACCGGATAGCCCCATACGCGAAAGCCATAATTGGTCAATATCAGTGTGGCTTCATCCCAGGCAAATTAGCAATTGATCAGATATTCACCCTTAGGTAGGCCATGGAAAAATGTCAGGAATTTAAGATTCCATTATATCACCTATTTATAGACTTTAAGGCCGCCTACGACAGCATAGCCAGGGTAGAACTATATAATGCCATGAGAGAATTCGGCATTCCAAACAAATTGATACGACTTTGTAGGTTGACCATGACCAACGTAACTAGTCAAGTAAAAGTAGCGGGATTGCTGTCCAAACCAATAAACATCTATAATGGGCTCCGAAAAAGGGGACGGTCTGGCCTGCCTCCTCTTCAACCTGGGGTTGGAGAAAGCAATCTGTGACTCTGGTGTTAAAACAAGAGGGACTATTCTCACGAAGTCCAGCCAGATACTTGCCTACGCAGATGACATCGACACCATCGGTAGAACCGAATCGGCGGTACAGGAATCCCTCACCCAGATCGAGCAGGCGGCACAAAACCTGGGACTGCACATTAATGAGGGAAAAACTAAGTACATGGTGGCAACTTCTACGAAGAGAAGACCTAACGTTGGTCAAACTATCAGGGTAGTGGAGCACGAATTTGAAGTAGTGCAATCATTTAACTACCTTGGGTCAATAGTATCAGCCGATAACAATATGGAAGAAGAAATACGCGAACGGCTGATTAAATCCAACAAAGCCTACTATGGTCTATCAAGGCTCTTTAAATCCCGAAATTTATCCAGAACATCCAAGCTACTACTGTACAAGACCATGGTCTTACCAGTACTCATATATGGATCCGAGACCTGGGTGCTTAATAAAAGGCACTCTGAACTCTTAGCCGCGTTCGAGAGAAAGGTCTTAAGGAGAATTGTTGGCCCCTTATGTGGGGGAGGACGATTCCGGAGACGCTACAACCATGAGTTGTACGCAATCTACCTTGAAGCTAATATTGAAAGAAAAATCAAGCTCGGTAGACTCCGGTGGGCGGGACACCTAGCTCGAATGAGCGAAGAGGAGCCTGCCCGGAAAGTCCTTTGTGGCAGGATGTATGGAAGGAGCCAGCGCCGCAGACCTTGTCTGCGATGGAGGGATGGCGTATACCAGGACGCCCAGAGCCTAGGAGTGCCAAACTGGATGACATCGGCTCGAAATCGGGACTGGTAGAGAGATTTGTTAAATAAGGCCAAGACCGGATCCCGGTTGTAGTGCCAATGATGATGATGAATATTAATCAAAAGCCTCTCGGTTACTTTTTAGTGCCCTCCGGTTGAGTTTCTGACTAGCAACTGGATGACGACTCTGCTCTTCGTGGTCACTTGGCACTTGATTTCGCGGCGACGAATTATTTAACGTGGAGGCCCGACTTGCCTCCACGGAATCTGAAACGCGATTTAAAGAGTTCATCGAAACTATAGAATACCACATATTCAATCATCGCTTCGATGACCATATTTGGTCATAATCCCCTTTTGAATTGTATCTAAAAGAAAAGGGTTGAAACTTTACACACACTCGATGATCACTTTTGGTTGCTCATCGCGTGTGTCGCCCAGCTTGCGAACCATAAACTTGAAATTAAATAAACAATCGTTTGCAGCTGGGGCGAGTCATCCTGTAAAGGATTGGGATGTATACACGATAAGCTACTGCTTGTAGCATGATTGCTGATCGTGTGCATGTTGTTGTTGGCGTCTCCACGTAATCAGCCAGATACCCTGGTGTACTTGTCGGTCAGATGACCGTGGGATGTGGACATGCATAAAAGAACCAAAAAGTAAGAAATATCTCCTGTGGCATTATAGCCGACTCTTTAGGGGACATTTCATTGGTAAGAACTAATGTAATGTTGGTTGCTAGATTTGCAACCAATTTGCCCTTCCATATGGAAACGCTTGTGTTGCTGATGGTGTTTTACCTCAGCGCGGTTAAGCATTTCAGCGGTGGTTGGTCGTTATGCGTAGGTAAGTCATGCTTTTCAGGTTTCTATATGCCCTAGGTGGGAGTTTTGAATGGGGTAATGGAAAGAAGATAGGTGGCGTTCAAGGGAGCTCCCACAGCACTGTTTACATTCTGCCCGGAGATCATTTTGATATTTGCAGATCCCTGATACCATCTATCAAATATGAAGCAGAAAAAAAATCCCACCAATATCAAATAACTGTGAATTGTAAACGAAGTAAAAATACTCCTGCTTCCGATAGTTGACTTTTAAGGCTTCGCCGTTTTTGCTATGTAAACAAAAAATGTATATGTGGAATGGCAATGACGGAGGTGAATTTGAGACAAAATTATAATTCACAATCACATCGTGACAATGGAGACAAACTGAATTTTGGTTGGTGCCATAATTCACAGTCAATCAGAGCAGTACACTCGTGAAAATGAGAACACAGTTCGTTAGATGGGTAATTCGAGATTCGTGACTGGTTGTCAGCTCAAATTGGTGATGAATAAATAAAGTGAATACTGTTATACCACATTGTGAATATTTTATTTATACCACGTTTGGGGACTCAAGCGGGATAAAGACGGATCTAAAGGAATAAAGACGACAACCGAGATAAAGACGGATCTAAAAGAATAAAGACGACAATCGGGATAAAAACGACAACAGGGAGTTAGTCGGATTCAAAGGTATAAAGACGACAAGCAGGATAAAGGCAGATCTAAAGGAAAAAAGAGGGATCTAAGAGAATAAAGAAGGATCTAAAGGAATAAAGAGGAATCTAAAGGAATAAATAGGAATCGAGAGGAATAAAGACGACAACCGGGATCTGAAGGAATAAACACGACAACCAAGATCTGAAGCACTCAAAACGAGATCGAAGGACACCAACGAAGGAATGAATCAAGACAATGACAAAGAAAAAATTAACCATACCTGAAGCGAGCAATTTCACCGAATCGAAAAGCGAGTACTACACGTACACCCCTAAATCGGAGAAAACTGTCTCCATGCTCCTCAAAGGGGTTGATCCTTCCTTTACTGCCGAAGAGGTGCTCGAAGAACTAAAAAGCTTCGAAAACGATACCTTGAAATTTACAGTTGTGAAACCATTTTCTACAGCAAATTGTAGAAATCGCAACCGTAAGTTGCCTTTCTTCATTGTGTCGCTAAGCCCCAATAGTAAAATTGATGGACTTAGACATATTAAATACATTAATCACCAAACAATAAGTTGGGAGAAAATAAAGAAGTCCGATCGCGTATTGCAATGTATGCGCTGTCAACGCTTCGGCCGTGTGGCGGCGAATTGCAATATGCATTTCAAATGCGTCAAATGGTCAAATAAGCATATCACTGGGGAATGCCCATTGGGCAAAGAACAGCTCCCGGATAGAAATAAACTAGCCTGCGTCCTCTGTGACAACCCAGGTCACCCTGCTAACTTTAAAGGTTGCCCTAAATACCAACAACTAAAATCAAAGTTGGAAGCCAGAAAGAAGCAAGTTGAAGAAGAGAAACGAATGAAAACTCGCACGCACAGTTTGCCGTGTTTGATAAAAAATTCGAAATGATCGAAAAAAAAAAACTGACGGAAGAAGTGGCTCGCACTGACATTATTTATTCGACCCTGTTTCCAGATGAACCCGCTGTCTTAGTTCAAAATGGTCTACAACACAAAGTCTACAGTAGAGATGTATACAAGTTCCAGGGTTCCAGGTACTAGAAGCCTGCGTTATAGATAGTCCTTTGAAAAGTCAAAAGCATCTATATGTGATCTCTGCTTATGCTCCCGAAGCTCCACAGTGTATACAGTTTATCAATGAACTTGATACCCCTTTTCGAAGTCTCAGGTTAGACCCGGAAAATAATTATTTCTTTATGGCGGGAGATCTCAATTCCAAGCATAGTCCTTGGTGTAACCTTATCACAAACACAAGAGGCAATGTGTTGTTCGACTGGCGGCAAACAAACGCTATCGAACATAAACTAGAATAGTACGCTACAAGTACGCCGTCATATCCAAGAGGAAATTCCTTCTTGGATTTACTATTGCTGGACGAGCGAATACAATTATTAGATACGGATCTTACTACTCGAAATTGTCGTCGTACAATCGAGTACGATAGCGATCACTATGGACTTGGTGCTGTAATACATGTCCCAAACGAACACTCAGTACTTGAGCAGTATAAACAGATACATTCTTTTTATTTCGGAAAAGCACACTGGTCGCGCTTTGATCGGATACTAAAAAAAAAATTACGCTCCAATGGCATATATCCACCAACTGACAGAAATCTCCACAATGATGAAAATGATCATTATCCTCCGGCGATGAACAACATTGTTACTAATACAATGAATCGTTCTATTCCAAAAGTGTCTGACGTGGATGGCCATAGAAACCAATACAGAAACGCAACGATCGATGAACTGTATAGGCAAAAGAGTATTCTGCTCTCTAAGTTAAAACTGCTCTACTGGCAGTTCAGCGATCCAAATGGCCAGGAAATAAAAGCAATTAAGTCACTAATTAAAAATCTTCAAAAACTGATCCGTGACAACTATAGATCAGTAATTAATGAAGACTGGAACAAGAGAATTCGAGCCATTAAAGCTAGTGGACCGAATATGTTCTAACAAATAAATAAAGTCTTTCGAAAGAGAGATTATAATGACATCCCATGTGGGAGTTCCGCGGACTCCTGAGAATTGTCAAACTCTGCTGAACGCAGGACTTACCCCGGGACACATTAACTCAAACGAAGCGTTTGTGGGGTAATGAAAGTTGATGGCTCAAGGACATGGATTCACTTTCTTCCCACTGTGTTCGCCGACACGCCACCAGACTGTTCCAAGAAGGATGTTCACGTTACGTTTACTTTTTTTTTAGGTCTCACAATTCGTCATAAAAATAGCATAACTTACAATTATTAAGCACCGGATGACACTTGCAACTTTATTTTACTGGTGTTCTTGTTATTTTACAAATTGAAGTTAACAACTAAACTTTGTCACGCGACGACCTCGACACCGATTAAGAATTTGTTTTTATTGGTTTGAACTGATCGCACTCTCGCCTTAACATCCGACTCGTCTGAATCATTAAATCTGACTGACTTTTTACTTAAAGAAATTGACCCAGCCTCAATGCCCGCGATGGGTTTCCACGCACACCATCGCAGGAGAAACATCTCTTCCGTCAAGCAGTGACCAATGGGAGCCGATCAACGTCCCATTGGAAAGTTCATGCACAAGATCGTTTCTATTGGAACGAATGTCTTCCTATTGGAAGTAAGGACAAACGAACGCGCATTGAAAAACGAATAGAAGGGAGATATGCAGCTGTTCACACATTAGCACTGGTAGCCCTAACATTTCTATCATAACAATAGAGGGTATATTGAATACCGAAATGGGATCCAATGCATAAGCGCTAAAAATGCGGCTTGTTTGAACAAGCCAATGAAAATACATTAGGATTGCCTATGCGGTGGTGATCCGAGATAATTGGATGCAGCCGCATATGCATCGATTTGCATGATGTGATCGTGGGATCGGTGATTGCTTGAGAGGCCCTTAAAAAGGTAAGCTGCCTATGGGGTACTTATCTCGGTTATCCGTGGGGATAACCGAATTGATTTCAGCAAATTGGTTGGCAGTTAATGCCATAGCAAGATTGTGTAATCTTGCCGAAAATTCAACTTTCAGGTAAGCTGTATTTGCTGATAATGGTGGGGTTGGAGCGATGCGTGGCTCTTCGGGCCCTGAAAAGCCCCACACGTTCATAGTAGTCGAGGATCCGCAAAAAAAGGCGAACTCAATTGGTGATTGTTTCGAAGCAGTGTATAGATTGATCAAATCGGCTCATTCTAACCTGGACCTGGAAAGAGGGGCTCTCCAAAAACATATTTGGCTACGCAATGAACTTAACAATTGGCGTCTCTTTAGTCGAAGTTTCACTATCTTTAGTGAAAATAATAGAGCGGATTCCCCGCTTAGAAATCTAAACACTAGGATATTTGTATGCAAGGATGAACCGACGGACATTCTTAGATCAATTAAGAACAAAAAATCTTCTGGAGTAGACAGTATTCCAAACATTGTTCTAAAGCATTTACCTCTTGAAGTAAGGAAGGTTTACACTATTTTGTTCAATAACGCTCCAAATAATGCATATTATCCAACCCAATGGAAATCTGCAGAAGTCCATCCCATCTCCAGAAAAGGCAAGGACAGAAGCAATACAGCCAATCTTCCCTCGATTAGTTTGCTTCCGAACATCAGCAAGGTATTCGAGAAAATTATAAATAAAGCATTGACTAACTGGTGTGAGGAAAATTGCATTATTCTGAACAACCAGTTAGGTTTCCGATCGCAACATGACACAGTTTATTCTGCGGCAAAACTTGTTTCCGACATACAGTGGAACAAGGCGAAGAGACAATGCACAGAGGCCTGTTTGGTTGACTTTGAAAAGGCTTTCGACCCCGTATGGTTAGAAGGGCTTGTATATAAGTTATCAAATCTAGGTATGCCCGAATATTTATTATACATTATCTACAATATGATAATGGGTAAACAATTTGTGGTGAAATGTGGAGATGTAATCTCTAACAAAACCTTCAACATCAAAGACGGTCTACAACAGGGAGCAGTGGATTCTTCCATTTTTTTAACATTTACACTAGTGATCAACCATGCAATTGCGTATGCCGACGCCATTGTGGTCTATAGATCTGGAGAAAAGATTGAAGCCAGCAACAGACTTCTGCAAGATGAATTGAACCAAATCAAACGTTTTTCACAATACTGGAAATTAAAAATAAATTTCTATATAAGAGAGACTATCCGTTTCAGAACGCCCCTGTCCAGTGCATCAACAGATACAAAAGGGAATTGGAAAAAAAATTCCATTGCAGGAAGTAATAATCTTCCCCTACAAGTGAAAACTGTACTCAGATAACTTGGTATCTGGCTTAATCAGTATCCTTACTTTGATAAGCATACAGCAACTGCTCTTACAGCAGCTAAAAACGTATATGTAATGACACGAAGTCTATTCCGTAGTAGGCTTCTGGACCCCAAGGTGGAATTTATCTTATACTCGGCACTCATCGGACCAGTATTAGTGTATGGCTGCCCGGTATGGTATAACATATCCTCATTCTACAAGTTTCGGGTGTTCAAGATGCATAGGACCCCAGAGTCGCAATATAAGAAATGCTATCGCAATAAAGTCCTGTATGATAAATCAGGACTAAACAGAATAGATAACTTCATTATCAAGATTATTCGTTGTCGCACAACAGGGCCAATAGGCAGTGAAAATGATCTCATGTCAGGCGCATTCTATCCCAATGATATGCATCTGGAGAGTACCCTCAAGAATGGGTTCATTCCCCCAGAAGCGTTCCCTTTCTTGGATAAAAAAAGGACTTATCCAAGACAAACATGGAGTCCTTATTATTTACCACACTTTCCGTGGTGCCATGATTTTCCATGATAATGATATCTCTAAAATTCCAGATCGCCTGCGTTTTAGTATGGTGATCGGCGAAAGACATAAATCAATAAAAGATCAATCTCATCCCAACGGGTAGTGGATCAGTGATGAAGAAAGGACTATACGTCCTTAAACATTGTATGCCTCTCAGGCGCACCGCTTTCCTTCCCCCTATCCCCAATTCCTAATTATTTTTTATTTGTATTCCTTGTTTATGTTTGTACGTTTTGTTTCGTTTTTTTTTTGCTTGTAAACCCTCCTACGAGTATATATGTATTTAAAAAAAAAGAAAACATAATATTGAAAGAATAGAACATATATTAAAAAGAAAACATATCAATTATTGTGATTAGTTATAGAAACACTAGTTACTGTACACCGAAAGGCATAAGAAAAACAAAAGATTAATAATGTATAATTTAGAGTGCTTGCGAAGAGTAAGTTAATGTAAGAATGATATTTGTAAAATAGAATTTGACATTTAGTCTTAAGTAAAATCTGTAATTGAATTGTTAATAAATGTGGAGATAAAACAAAAACAAAAAAACACAGTCCAGCTGATATCACTGTCTCTGCCTTCTTTGGAGGCCATTCGCCTTTAACAATTCACTGTTTTGACTGTTCTTTCGTCTCGGGAGTGTAGTGGTGTATCCATGTTTCATCTGCAATTGGGTATTATTAGGCTCTATGGGTGCCGTCGTTGGCACGGGTTCTATGCCTACCCCTCCTACTGCCTCGTTTGTTATCGCCAAAGGTGTGTTACGGTTTGGGGTTTCTGTTCACTATTGTTCCTGAGTGTCTTCCGTTTTGTTTAATAATAAAAACATTTTCCATCCATCGTAAGCACTTCTTTATTTAAACCAACAATGTCATAACTAAACAAACCACACAGATTTAAAAAACTTTTTTTTTCTCCGCTTAATAAATTACGACGACTCCAATGTTCAACTTGTCTACTAACAAATGCTTCGATAATTACAGTGTCCGGCTAAGCGTTCAGAATTACACAAGATTTCACAATAAACTATTAATGGGGCACGGACTAAAGTCAAAGAATAGTAATTAAAACCAAAAGATAGCAAACGGCAAAGACTTCACATTCGCTGGTTATCAGTCAAACTTTAAAATAACACTGTTTGGCTTTCGAATTGTAATCAATTTGAACAAAACAACTGGAGGCACACTTTCACCGACTGTAGCTATTCTCTGATTCAAATTATTTAACGTGGAGGCAGGACTTGCCTCCACGGAATCCGTATCGCGATTAACTGTTCATTCATCGAAAACGGCAGCACAGCAGATTTTGTACATTGCTTCGATGCCCGACAAGGGAAGATCTTCCTTGCATTGGTCCAGCAAAAAGGGGTGAAACACACACACGATGATCGTTTCCGCCGCTCATGGCGTGTGTCCACGAGTATGCGGGCCGTGGATCACCGAATCCACAGGGGGAACATTAGCTGGCATGGTTGCAGCTGGCGCAAACATCTCGACATAGAGATTTAGGTGTTTACACGACCAGCAACTGCGTACAGCAATTATGCTGACCTTGCACATCCTGGCGGCATCTCCAAGTAGTCGAATTCTCAGTGGTAATTTTCCATTTAGGAGAACACGACTTCCTTGAGCGGTCAGCCGTATGCCATCATGTATTTGTCGGTCGGATGACCGACCGATGTGGACATGTATAAAAAGGAAAAGATAAAACATCTCCTGCACGTGTGCGGCTGACTCGTAAGGGAATATCTCATTGATATGGATCGGGCAATGTTGGTTGCTTGATGGTGCAACCAAATTGCTCTTACTTGTGGAAGATACTTACTATTGCTGATGGAATTCTATTGGAGACATGTGTAATGAATTGGTTCGGTTCATGTTGGTTGCTTGGTGATGCGACCAAATTGCTTATAAGTAACATGTCTGTTTGGTGTTGATGGATTTTGCATCAGCGAATATTATGAATTTACAGCATTTCAGGTATTTATAGTACAACTATGTAAAGGTAAGTTTTGGTGCTCTAGAGAGCAGTTACCTGGATGGTTAATGGGAAGGTAAGCAGTGGCGTTCAAAGGAACCGCCACAAAACTCTTCTGGGTTGCGATGCATGCGCTCCATAAGTTCTCAGCTGAGAGCAAATGCAAATCGCAGATATTTTTTTTATCCAATTTATCATGCAAAATTGAAACGTGAAACAAATTCAAAATTGGCAGATGCGAGGGTTGCCTCTTATGTTTCGGGATTTGCCAACCCTAGTGTTGCAATCCGGCAATTGACAGCTCTGTCGTAAAGTTGGACATTTTTGAGGTTATACGCACTCAGAACGTTTTGACATACGAGCGCTATTTGTGTTGTTTACAGTAACTTTAAAGATTCATCTCGGCCCAAAAATGGAATTAAATCGTCAACATTTTCGTGCGATTATTTTTTACAACTTTCGGCGTGGATTAACTCAGCAACAGTGCATGGATGAACTTAATTCAATTTTTGGCGATGAAGCTTCACCAAGGACCAGTGTTTATCGATGGTATGGTGAATTCAATCGTGGTCGTAGTTCACTCCAAGATGAATTCGTTGAGGTCGTCCAAAATCAGTTGTTGTTCCGAAAACCATTGATGCTGTGCGCGAACTGATATTGGAAGATCGTCATGTGACCTATCGTGAGATTGAGACAACCTTAGGCGTTAGTGGGACCAGCATACATTCAATATTGCATAAACATTTGACTGTCAAAAAAATTTGTTCGCGTTGGATCCCACACAATTTGTCAATCGCCCAAAAAAAGGCTCGTGTCAATTGGTCGAAAGAAATGCTCAAAAAATACGGTCGCGGTGCTTCGAAACACGTCTATGACATCGTGGCAGGTGATGAATCGTGGATTTACGCGTATGAGCCCGAAAGTAAACAGCAGTCGACTGTCTGGGTGTTTCAAGATGAGCCAAATCCAACAAAAGTTGTTCGCGCACGAAGCACTTCCAAGCAAATGGTCGCCTGTTTTTTCGGAAAAACTGGACATGTCGCAACCGTACCACTAGAACAACGCAGAACAGTCAATTCTGAGTGGTACACAACCATTTGTTTGCCAGTTGTCTTCCAAGAAATCAGGAAAACCAACCGCCGAAGACGGATCACTCTTCACCACGACAATGCGAGCTCTCACACATCGGCTGCGACAACTGCATTTTTGAGCACCCAAAACATGGATTTAATGGGTCATCCGCCGTATAGTCCTGACTTGGCACCGAATGACTTCTTTTTATTCCCGTACGTAAAAAACAAACTGAGAGGTCAACGGTTTCCGACACCTGAAGAAGCTGTTGCTGCATTCAGAATGCATGTGTTGGAGATACCTCAATCAGGGTGGCAAAAGTGCTTCGACAATTGGTTCAAACGCATGCAAAAGTGTATAGATCTTCATGGGGAATATTTTGAAAAACAATAAAGTGATTTTCGATGATCAATATTTGTTTTTGTTCTCTAATCCCGAAATATAAAAGGAATGATGCTTACTAAAAACAGACCCTTAGCGACCTATCCTCGTAGCAAGGTGAGAAGAAAGAGTGGAGGAACATTTTGTGAGGAATATAGGCAACGTTTATTACCCTTATAAGATCAAAAGATGGAGTCTACCTGTCTCAACTGGTAGTTTTTTTAAAATTATTCTTCAAAAACGCTCATAGCATTTATGGTTTACAGAAAGTAACTTTGTTTATTACTCGTACTTGGGAGTGATTTGTTTGTACTTTTTTTTCCAAATAATTGTGTCAAACTTGTATTCACTTTCGTTCTAAAAAAAAAAAACGCGTGTTTACCCGACGACCATGCTTTTGATAAGTTACGGAATCTCGTAACAGTGTACATACTGTCAGTAACTAAGTTGCTTGTAAGTCAACACCGAATTTTATTGCGGAAATTAATCAACACCAGTTGTCATGAAGGTTTCCTGCCCACAGAGCAAAATGCACTCACCATTTAAATACCGAAAAGAATTGTGTTCATGACATTCGAATGCGGTACTCATTACATATTTTTCACATCCACATCTGTATTCAGTTCTTTCACATCCGCTTCGCTCCGCATTTAATTGTAGTTCTCTTCTTGCAAGTGGCTGAAAAATTCGCCATATGTTCCCCGTTTATTTTTATCTCTTCGTTAGATAATTGTATTGGCCTGTTCAAACGCCACACGCGGCCCCTTTGGCGCCCACTGCTCGTGCAAAGTCAAGGCCTTTTCCAAGGTTATTAAATAAAAATTATTGATAACCAACATTTATTTTATGCCTTCGATATATACGGCAATACATTTATGCTAATCTACTCATTGGAACACTTTATCTTCCAAACACTTGGTGGTGCGCTTTTAGTCCATTTATTGCTTTGGTTTCGTATTCTCAAGTGGGTCGAAAGGACTTCTTAGACACGATGAGCCTGATTGAGTTTTGGGGTAAATATGCATCAATCCGGAACTTATCTGATGAATGAAATGGTTGGTTGATAAAATTGATATGCCGCATGGTGGTAGATTTGTGTGAAAATGTCGATAACGTTACACTATCATTAATATGCGGCTTCACACCCTGCAAATGGTTTAATTTTGGCTAACATTATCGCACGACATATTGAGATCAAATCGTTCCTTATTTTTTAAAGAGGAATGAATAATCAACTATGTTTAGTGTGTTACAGTTGTGGCGAATAGCGCTGGAGCTGTTGTATCAACTTAACATAAAAGAAGACAATAATAGAAAAACATTTCAGCTAAAAATTCCATCATATTGTGTAATCATGACCTACCAGCGGTTGTCGTCATAAACTATCTGCAAACACAACAAAACCGGGGATATCTGATCGAATAACCCAGCATTTCAGGCCAGGCATGAAGTTCATAACGTAACCTACATAAAGGCATTGTTATCAAATGAGATGGAAAACTCGTGTACACGATGGAGAGCAGATACGAAACGTGGTCACAAAAGCGTCTTACTTTCTGATGGAAATTGATAATATTTTAAAGTTAATCTACTTACTAAGCTCGTGAGTCTGTGGTGGTTATATTTTTACACTTTGAAATAATTCAATTCAATTTCTGTAGCAAACTCTGGTGGTTTGGAATTATTTATATGTATTTAGTTTTTGTTGGATCAAGAAGCAAACACTTTTTAAAGACAAAGAAGCAAACACTTTTTTAAAAAAAAGTTGAGCTCAATGTAATTAAAAAAAAAACAGTCATCGAGCACTGCCAACAAAAGTGAAAACTTAAAACTATTTCTGAATATTCAAATTAATTGTAGTTCTAAAAGTGTCTACTACTATTCATTGGCCTATAGGAACCCAGAAGTTCATGACCTCACCGACTCGACTCCGCCATTGCTTCCTGCGCTGTGCAATCCATTTCCACGCTTGATCAGCCGATCCGACCGCCTCAAGGTCAAATCTAACATTGTTCTCTGTTCGTGCGGAAAAACGGAAAACAGCTCGAGCAATAGTAAACTGGGAAGGAGGTCCCTCCAGTAAACGTGCCCCACCGGCTGTACGCCAACAGTATCCCCGGCTTCGGCTAATGGATCTGTAGCAAATCTCTCGGTACACCCCACTACACAAAAAGTAATTCCTTTGGAAAAATCTTGCACATCGAGGGCAGTATCATCCACAACCTCAAAACCAAAGTCTGCTCCAAATCGAAAGGCCATACTAACAGCAGTCGGGAACGACTTACCTGTTTTAAAAAAGAACCAGCAACCTTGGGTCTTTGCACGAGACCTCAACCTAAAGGAGTTCGTCGGTGATATGAACCGACAAGGTGTGGGGGTTCTTTAAGACATTCCCAAAGAACCACCCACTCCCTTTTAATTAACCGTCTCCCACATACCAGGCAAGTCATTATACTTACCTGCAGATGAGCAGCGTAAGCTACCCTGCATCACCTTCCTCCTGAAAAGATAAGCCCACGGCAAGATTACCACCTTGTCGTGGCATCAAATTTTCACCCCGGGACATGCTTGCATCCAACGCATCATGTTTTTGAAATCTAATTCGGTTACCTCTTCATGTAACCGACATTAGTTCTCGAACATGTCAATGCGCATTGCTGAGAAGCACTTTCTCACACACTTGCATGACATGTTCATCCTCAACTTATCTGCTGGGCCATCGGTTGATCGTCCACACAACAATCCGTTGGTCCAGAAGACGCGCCGACCAGCGTACTTGTTGACACAGCTGCAGCCGATAGTTTCCCTACCATTTGGTAATTAAATATTGCCCCCAAATCCCTAGGTTCGCAATAGCTGCCGCCAATTCCCATTATCGGCTACCAACCGATCGTAGAACTAGATATGAACATGATTGCTACTTAAACAATCATACCCTGGTCATGTCTCAAGTATCGTTTCCTAAGATAAATAATCATAGTAATGGCCATGCCCTACGATGCTTGCCCAAACTAAACATTCAGTCATCCAGCCTGGTATTTTGCCATCGTCGGCGAGGTTTCTGTTGACATAATGTCAACAAAATATCAATCCTCCATCGTGCACCAGAACAATACGGCTAAACCAAACAAAGTGCATCTAATGTACGTCCCTCGAAATAGCGTTTCTGTTTACTTAGGACGTAGAAACCTATTTCGTTCCCAGGCGACCATTGCGATGATTTACAACAACGATGGCGGCAGCCCTTATGCTTGTTCCTTGTTTGAACAAGTGCAGGATCGTTCGTTGTCGGTATTTCGAGCGAAAGGGCATTACACTTGACCGTACGGTCATACGGAAATCCTCCCATTTAACGCCGTTTCGATCGCCCATTGGCCGTCGCCAAGGAGATCGGGTTCGCTCCTCCTACATCGATGTGATCCACCACCGTTGCATCTGACGGGATGTGGATTGCATCGAAGAGTCAGATTTATATTACCACAGCGGACAGTCGCACCCGCTTAGCGCACCTTTTTACCAGCCCCGCTACTAAGTAGCCAGTTTTGTTTTAACACCGTCAAAATATTCGAGATTGAGTGCCGTTTTTCCTTTCTGTCACCTAATCGAAAAATTTATTCTGTACGTTAAATTGAACCTATTGTTAACTCTCATTAAAGGATTAGGTGAACTTATTGTTAACTCTCATTAAAGGATTGGGTGAATTTTATTGTGAACTCACAGTGTTATGCGCATGTGCCGATGCCATAACGTAGATTAAATAAAGAACACTTGATAACGAAATACTTGCGTGTCTATTTATTTATTTCGCTTGTTTGAAGTTGTTTTATTTCGTGGACAATTTTCAGAGAAACCAATGGTAAGTGTTGGGGTGTTGAGTTGAACTAGTGCCCAAGTCTGGTACATATAACCAACCCCTACACAGGAATCTCCAACTTTAAGGCAAAGATCTTGAGTCCGAGCCTCAATAAAATCGTAACCTACGATAGACAGACATTTTCTAAGGTTAACAATATCTTGAAGGCCAAGGAAGTGAGTTATTACACTTTCACTCCGGCCGACAAAAAGTCGTGGAGCATTCTCTTAAAACGAGTCGCTACCTACTGGGAAAAGGCGACATTGTAATTGCTCTTTAGGCAACATTTCGTCACGTCAAATTCACTGGCGTGAAAAAATTCGGTCTCCCACAACGAATTGTGAAAATTAGAGCGCAAAAATACAGCACGGTGAACTTGTGGGAGCTTCACCTTGCTCCAGGACCCGACATAGATTCCATAACAAAGAAAGGACAAAGTCGCTTCCAATCCTTCATCAACAAGTTGTCTTCGAGGTATTTTATAACAATGAGATACTTCAATGCCGACGTTACCAACGTTTCGGGGATGCCTCCCGTAACTGCAACATGGACCGGCGTTGCGTGGTTTGTGGAAAATCCCACAATATTGGCAAATGCGAACTCCCTCCAGCAAAATATGATCCTACACCAAATATGCAGGATGAAATTACGTTGCCAACTTGCTGCAACTGCAGTAAGAAAGGACATCCGGCCAGTTACAGGAATTGATATAAATATAAAGAGATATTCCACAGATCCAAGGAGACTCAAGCTAAACAAGTAGCCAAGTCAAACTTCGGAAAACAGGCCACACAAAATGTTATCCAAAATGGATTTGCATTCGCTAATAAGGTACAAGGGATCCAAACAAAGAATATGAAAAATCTTTCACCATCTCTCCCCCAAAAACATATTCAAGTCCCTAAGCGATCCGCTACACATGCCAACACAACGCCACAAATCCAAGTGGCGGCCCAAAAGCCTCCAAAGGGGCAATCCTCAATGGTTGAGAATCTGCCTAGTCTCTCCCGTTTGATTGAGGATATTCGACTTCGATATGAAAAACTAACAACCCAGGCTGAGAGGGATGCACCCCTTTTCACGGCATATGTATGACATACGCTTCAAAATCGATCCCAAAATTAAAGCTATCCTTATAAACGTCAACTCCCTAGTTTCGCTATCAAAGCGTATGATAGTCTCTGATTTCATAAAGGATAATAATGACGCCAATGAAGCGAAAATCATTGGAGAGATCTTTGAAAATAATCACAAACTCACTCTCGAGGATGGCGACCTGGACACTAATGCAACTTTAACGAGCTAATATTTGTCTTCCACTCAGCTAATAGTGCATACTTTGACGCCATATGTGATAATGGTCACGGTTTCATCCTACCAAATACCCTACAGATCCCAGTTAAATTTCGAAACCCTAAGAAGTCACCCGGTATCGACAATATGTTGTACCACTCGTTGCGAAGGCTTTCTGCCTTATTCTTTATATAAGCTCCCCATTCTGTTCAACCATGCACACAACTTGGGGTACTTCCTAAAGCTTGGAAGCATGCTGTTGTTTGTTCAACAGCAAAAGTTGGGAAACCAACGTATCACCCGTCAAGCTTCCGCCCCATCTCGCCTCTCACTTACATCAGCAAAATATTATATGAAAAATTCATATACGAGAAACTAAATAACTTTATCAGTGCCAGGAACCTAAGCCCTGATTTCCAATTTGGATTTAGAAGAGCGCACAGCACCACTATGGCTCTCAACATATTTCAAAACCACGTCCGCCTACGCCTCTTTAATAAGGAACCCACCGTTGCGGTGAGCCCGGACATTGAAAAGGCTTTTGACACGACGTGGATCGACGGTCTCGTCTTTAAAATGTTGAATACTGGCCTTAGTAGAACGCTGTGTAATATTGCGCGGGTTCTTTAAACATACGCAAGAACCACCCACAATTTCAACACAGCTCCCTTTGCAAACCTGCAAACATTTCCTTCTCAAGGATACCTAATTCATCACCCAGAATTCCCTGCAAAGAATTCATTAACATGCATACAACCAATGCATCATCAACATTTTCAGGAAAAGAATTCTTTCGCATACATGCATCATAAATTTGAAAAACTTATCGGCGCCCATGGCAGCCAGCGTACCCCGTCACACACGTGCGCAGGACATTTTCCTGGCTTATCTACAGTCTCGGCAGCCTTTTGTCCAATCGACAAAAGCAGTTTTCGCATCTAGCGACTAGCCGCCAAGAGTCGAATTCTACAGCATATAAACATGCAAACTAAGAATTTGACCCTTTCCGCCAGCAAAGATACAGTGCACAATCACAATTGGGTATTTGAATTGCTTTTAGAACCAATTTCCCTAATAGCTTGCGGTCTATTTATACAGCTGCATCCATGAACCTGTGATGTCCTTTGTTCATCCGCTTTTCTCAGTTTCGTGTTCCCATGAACTCGTCGCATGAGTAAACAATGGATCAGTTAACACACTAGCTAAGATCAACCCGGAGAAACCACGTTTTTCTCGAGAAAAGAAAACTCACCCTTAGCTGAGAGAGGACTCACCACAGAATAAGTGAGTCAAGATCCAACCATCATGGAGTCGCTTTCCATCCACCGGCAAACACACATCGCCAAGACTCGCTTACCATCCACCACAAAGTGCGCACGGCAGTGCGCACACCCCGGAGTCGAGTAATAACCATCGCGGAAGACAGAGGTTCTTTCTTACGCACGAAGTCGAGTGCGTACGAGAGTTGCAGTACGAGTCAGTAGTGTTTTGTTGGAGTCTATCGTGTTCTAATGTCGTGGGTCGGTAGTTTGGCATTTTAATAAGACGCTTTGTGTTGTTGTGCTAACTAAAGATCTATAGTTTACGATTAATTCAATATAGTGTACTAACCCGACCATTAAACAGTTATACCAGAAAATGCAATCCAATGTAAAATAAATGTGTTGCAGCTTAACATTCCCTATTTACTGAAAGAGATTTACAAATCAGTTAAGTGAGAAATAAAGGTTACCAGATTAACAATACAAAAACGAAATTATTGTGTTTTACTTTTTCTTAACCAATTTTCCTTTTGTGACCGGCTGTCGGCGGAAGAAAGAATAAAGGTTACCAGATTAACAATACATAAACGAAATCAGTGTGTTTTAATTTTTCTCTACCAATTTTCCTTTCGTGAACGGCTGTCGGCGGAACTATCGTTGGGGATATGAGTGAACCCGCACCCGTGTTGGCACACCGCCGTCTTTACCCCCACAATACAATAAGACGTACCACTGGGCTCCATTCTAGATTCCATCTTGTTTAATATCTACATCTTATATATTCCCCGCCCCGTGGATGGCAGTGTAAGCCAGATATGCTATGCGGACGACGTCCTAGTGTACACATCATCCATAAGCCCTACACTCGAAACAAATCGACTCAAGCATCACTTGGATGAACTGTATCAGTATTACAGTCGATGGAAAATTCGACTTAATCCATTCAAAGCAGTAGCTATAATTCTGAGGAGTAAATACTTCCAACATACTTCTCATATTCTCGGTATATTCGATAACAATGTAGTGTTATAAATATTGAGAATTAATTTTCTACTCACGTACGGATGTGCTGCTGTAATACCTTGCCGTTCTGCGGTTGGGGAACGCCGACTTATATAGGTTCGACTACGTCCAAATCTTCGTTTAGTTCCCTTTTTATCTGAATCAAGAAAATAATCCACAGGGCCCAAGGATAAACTAAAACACGCTTTAATAGTTGTACTTCTTTTAAGTGTATTTATTTGGGCACTTAGCGTAAATTAACTTAACTTGACAATATTGTAGTTCATATTAAATTCGTTCACTGCGAACATACTGCAAAACTTTTTCTATTACTTTTTTCAATAAACTTAACTTACAAATATATATGTTCGTGTTAAACTTAGGCAATACGCGCACACTGCAACAATTTCTCTACTCCTTTACTAACCGTCTCGGTCACTAGTTTCCAATCAACTCCACTCTATTGCGATCGTTCAATCGGAGGAAAACCTTTTCCCACGTTAACCAAAGGCACGTTTATTTTCCTTTTTCCTTTTCTTCGCTGACCTCACATAAAATCCTCTGTATCCGGATCTCTATTGTCAGCTAGCGATCTTTTGTTTGATCCTTTGATAATTTTCCAGATGTACGTCTGGACTCTATGGTTTTATTCTTTAGCGATATCGGTAGAGAATTTTTTTTAGCGGCTTGGTACATTAATCAATCCGCAGGAGATTCACCTTATGTGATCCGAAATTGAATGGGGCTTCTCCCGGTATGAATGTTCGGATGGGTGGCCTTGGTAAGTAACAACAAATAGGAGGTACTACGATTAGATCACGGGACAGGATGAAATATCTTATATATAAGAAACAAAAAAAACAAAAAGACGTACGCCGAAAGGCATGTGTAATTTAGAGAGCTCGCATAGAGCCAGTAAGTTAATTTAAGGACTGTGATTGTAGAAAAGGGTTTAATATTTACCCCTAATATTATACATGTAAAAAGAATTAGAAAAATAAATGTGGTTTAAAAACTAAAAAAAAAAAAACAAATAAAAATCATTCCAAAAATGACTTTATCCTCGCCTAATTAAGTAAAGAAAACCTGGTGTCATTCCAAAACTTACTTTATTTCGTTGAAGGGACGTGTCAAAACTAACATAATCCAAGAACCAATAGGAAGCGTTTGTAAGATCACGTGGTATACGTTGCAACCAATAGAAATCATGACAGCGTTTAATCAGTTTCTTTTTTGATAAACATAGTTTAGTAATCATTTTATTGCCGGTTTCTCTTATAATTTTATTGTAATATTATTTTAATTGTTTAATTACGTTCATATAACATCATAATAATGGATGTTTATATTACTCCTACAAGCCCTGGAAGTTCAAGAAAAAGAATCGCTAATCCTGATAAATGGGCAAAAACAAAGAAGAAAAAGTTAAGGTGCGTTCCTTCGATCTTTCAAGATTTTTATTGCAGATAGTATCTATTTATTTACTATTTTCATGTCGCATTAGGAAATATTTTGAATGTTAATAAAAAGCTATAAAAACGATTGTTTTAAAAATGATTTTATTTTGTTTTGTTTTTAGGTATAGCGCAAAGTGTCTACCACTTTATCCACAATGCAATCACAAAAAAAGTGCTACATACGAGGGTTGCCTTTTATGTTTCGGGATTTGGCAACCCTAGTGTTGCAATCCGGCAATTGACAGCTCTGTTGTAAAGTTGGACATTTTTGAGGTTATTCGCACTCAGAACGTTTTGACATACGAGCGCTATTTGTGTTGTTTACAGTAACTTTAAAGATTCATCTCGGCCCAAAAATGGAATTAAATCGTCAACATTTTCGTGCGATTATTTTTTACAACTTTCGGCGTGGATTAACTCAGCAACAGTGCATGGATGATCTTAATTAAATTTTTGGCGATGAAGCTCCATCAAGGACCAGTGTTTATCGATGGTATGGTGAATTAAAATCGTGGTCGTAGTTCACTCCAAGATGAATTTCGTGAAGGTCGTCCAAAATCAGTTGTTGTTCCGAAAACCATTGATGCTGTGCGTGAACTGACCTATCGTGAGATTGAGACAACCTTAGGCGTTAGTGGGACCAGCATACATTCAATATTGCATAAACATTTGACTGTCAAAAAAATTTGTTCGCGTTGGATCCCACACAATTTGTCAATCGCCCAAAAAAAGGCTCGTGTCAATTGGTCGAAAGAAATGCTCAAAAAATACGGTCGCGGCGCTTCGAAACACGTCTATGACATCGTGACAGGTGATGAATCGTGGATTTACGCGTATGAGCCCGAAAGTAAGCAGCAGTCGACTGTCTGGGTGTTTCAAGATGAGCCAAATCCAACAAAACTTGTTCGCGCACGAAGCACTTCCAAGCACATGGTCGCGTTTTTTCGGAAAAACTGGACATGTCGCAACCGTACCACTAGAACAACGCAGAACAGTCAATTCTGAGTGGTACACAACCATTTGTTTGCCAGTTGTCTTCCAAGAAATCAGGAAAACCGACCGCCGAAAACGGATCACTCTTCACCACGACAATGCGAGCTCTCACACATCGGCTGCGACAACTGCATTTTTGAGCACCCAAAACATCGATTTGATGGGTCATCCGCCGCATAGTCCTGACTTGGCACCGAATGACTTCTTTTTATTCCCGTACGTAAAAAACAAACTGAGAGGTCAACGTTTTTCGACACTTGAAGAAACGGTTGCTGCATTCAGAATGCATGTGTTGGAGATACCTCAATCAGAGTGGCAATTGGTTCAAACGCATGCAAAAGTGTATAGATCTTCATGGGGTATATTTTGAAAAACAATAAAGTGATTTTCGATGATCAATATTTGTTTTTGTTCTCTAATCCTGAAATATAAAAGGCAACCCTCGTATTAATTCAAAATCGATTTAACGGCTCTTATTTATTTTAAAATAATGAATCCAGCGAACCCTAAGCTCGCTACAATACGTTTAATTTATGGAAATGCTTGTTATTTAACAACTAGGGGCTTCGCCCTTAATAAGTCGCATCGGTTACAAAAATCGCGTCTGGACATCTGGATATAATAATCTTGAGTGTCGTTTAATTAACTTACAATGTAATATATGACAAAATACATAGACAATAAATATTATGAAAAGGTTCTTCACCAGCATCTTCGAATGTTCACTAAATGAACACACTATGGGTATTTTCAGTCTCGAATTATTATGTATTTAATTTGTATCTTCCCTTTGTTATAAATTGCCACATAAATTAATTCCTCTTCAGCATTACTTTTATTTCTTGAACACTTGAATATGAAATTCACGTACATACATATTAATAAAGTCCACTAATAGATAGTATCTATGCCTTAATCATTATCAATAAATTATTTACCTATATCACTCCACGAAGTTACCTTGTTTACATTCGATTTCTTTAATTTTTTTTGGATGTCAATTCAGTACTTCATTTTACTTTTTGACACTTTACAGCTGATGTTGAAACGTTCGACAATTTTGAATGTCACTTTTTTATTGTGATTTACAATCCACAGTTAGTTGGAACGGCAACGGCTTCTTATACCAGTAACATAACCCGGATAACGTTACTCTGGCTTCTCTTCAGTGGTGTCGAATAAATCTTTCGCCTTTTACTAAAGATTTCCGTGGAGAGGGGCAATTAAATGAGTCTATATAAAATTTTTCAAAGCACCTGACGAAAGTCGGGTCATAAGTTTCTCAGTATCATTCTTAACGATTGGGAATTGTGTGGTGTGTTCGATAACCAATGTCGCAGTGGCTATTTTACGCGGTTAGGGGTGTTTTTTTATAGTTTTCATATGACTTCCATTTAATAGGGGACGTGGAAACAAGTGCTTTGTTTTCTAGGGTAGGGAGCGGTGTCTTCTGTTTATGTTTTGGTATATCTGCTAACGCAAATATAAGTTTTGGGTGCGAGACGAGGAAGATTTTACACGTTTGCGAACCGGTTTAAGTTGCAAAAATTCGTTGTTGATCTATAGAGTTAATTTATAATTAATTTTTAGATTTTTTATTAAATTTATATTTCTATGTTATAAATTCGTCATCATGGAATATTTGGGGAGAAAGTTGTTAAATTGAAGATTGGATGAAAGTATTAAAGAATCTGTCAAACAATTCGGTTAACAAATGTTACGGACACCTTATTGGACGCCTAAAAGTAGGCACGGAACATAAACAATGGCGGGAGAAAACGGCGCAGAAATGGCCATCAGCGGTTTCCCATTGCAAATATGTATTATTTACTATTAACGAGTTTAAAATTACATATCTTATCAAATGAAAAAGCACCTGGGATATATTATTTTTAATTTATAATTTGACTTTGGCAGTATTTAGCGAACTTATTATTATATTTTTCATGTCTCTTCAAGTGTTTTATATGTGCTCTTTTACATATTTTAAGTACGGGCAATTTTTCAGTACATGGATGGTTGAGTATTGTATTTTTGTCCATTGAGAGGTTAAGGTCTTTATTGAGAAGATAAGATGAGCGAGCAGTGGATTTAAGTCGACATGTTAGTTTCAATCAAAATTGGTTGGTAGGGGGGTTGGCGTTTGAGTCGATTAATTACGTAATTTTGTTGTTGACTATTTTCCCAAATATAACTCTACATAATATCATCATGATACCACCCGAGGACGGGGGTTACGTATTATTTAAAATATATGCAAAATTTATAAGATTTGAGAAAACTAAACTTGATCCGTATTTCCAATTCTAACTTTTTTTAAGGGGACCATTAGCAGCAAAGTATTTTTTAATTTGTATTAACTTCTCATTGAAATTTTGCTTTATAAGAATATATTATTTCTGTAACAGTTACATGGAATTTCTGTAACAGTTACATGGGATTATATTTATATTATTAGTTTTACGTTGGGCGTCATCGGTTCTTAGACTGCCAGTCTTAGTATTATATAATTCTATCCGATGGGGAACCGTAATCTATTCCGAGAAGAAGGTCGTTCCAACATGGGTTGCCGAAAAGTTTCCGACCTTACCGTGTAGATAGCAGCACTTGTCAATAAAATGTAGTTGTGCATCTTTTGACAGTTACTCGCCAAAATTTCAACCATTTTGGATGCGCCGATTTTATTTGACAGTCATTTTAGTGAATCGATGTGAGTGTGTGGCGGTTCTTTAGGGCTCGCCCTAGGAACCACCCATGTTCCTAACCCAACTCCCCATTACCAACCTTCAATACTTTACTAACCATTACCTCTTACCTGCATACGAGTAGTACAAAGCTCTCTTCAACAATTTCTTACCTGAAATAGAAATTCACGGCAAGATCATTAGCTTGCCATGGCATCATACGGAAGCATATCAACCAAACCATTTCGGTTCATCTTACATGACTCATTTAGGAACCTCATCGGTTCCTCTGGGCGGCAAGATGCCAATCAAACATACACTGATCCTCCTGTGTTTTCTTGTTCCAATAATCCGTTGGTCCAAAAAGACACATCGGGCAACTTGCTTGCTTGCACATCTGCAAGCCAAATTTCTCATGATCGATCGCCTATGCCGAAAACCGATCATCGAGTTGGACACGATCATAATTGTTGCCCAAACAATCAAATCAACGGCCGTGTCCCACGATCCTTTTTTCTAAATCAAACACACAGTAATCCCACTGTGTGCATTTTTCCCTACCATCCGTTAGTCCATAGTCAAGTTGGATAAGTGGTATGCTTGCATATCGGCAAGACAAATTCCCCATGATCGGTCACACAAGCGATAAACGATCATCGAGTTGCACACGACCCATGATTGTTATCCTAACAATCATATCAATGGCCATTCCCTACGATTCGTTCCCAAACCAAACAGGCACCCATCCACCCTAGCTCTTGCCATCGCGAACAAATTTTCTGTTGACTAAACGTCACAGAAAAATCCACTCCTGCCTTCGGCAATATCTTCTATTGTTTACAATGGCATGATTTTAACCAATCGTGTAAACATCCAATGTTCCCACGTTTCATTGGTTAAGGCAAGCAAAATTAGACCCGCGCTCGAATATTGCTCTCATGTTTGGAGCTCGGCTCCTAAACATACTCCCGACCTACTTCAGAGCATACAGAGACGAGCGATCCGCCTGATCGGGGACTCGACGCTGACGTCGGGACTACAGTCGCTATCACATCGAAGGCGCGTAGCCGACCTCTGTCTGTTTTACAGATATTATCACGTGTACTGTTCTTCGGAGATTCGTGATATTGTTCCACGCAATTCGGCTTATATGCGCTCCACAAGACAATCCGACGGATCGCACCCGTTTGTGGTTCATCTCCCGACGGCGCGAACATCCCTGTATCAGAACTCGTTCCGTTACAAAGCGGGGAAGCTGTGGAACTGCCTTGCCACGCGAGTGTTCCCGGAGCGTTACAACCTGCAACTGTTCAAAAAGAACTGCAACCGTTATTTGATGGCCTCTCGGGGCGCCAACTCGGCGCTATAGGTTCGCCTCTCCCGAGAGAAGTCTAATAAAAAAAAAATAAAAATAAAAACGCGCATCTTAGCGAAATAGCGTTCTGTTTACACAATACACAGGAATCCATTGCTGCATCCGGCAATCACCACTATCGCGTACGATAGCAATGCCTGCAGCTTTCGTTGCTTGTTCATTTATTTGAACAGCTGCAGGATGGATCGCTCTCCCTCACATCTAACCGCCGATGCATTTTCGTTTGTCCTTGGTTCCAGTGAATGGGCATTCTACCAGACCTGTACGGTCACAATGGAAATACTTCCATTAAAACCCAAATCGATCGTTCATTGGTGATCACCCAAGAAAAAGATCCGATTTGCTCCTCCCACATCGGTAGAAATCCACCACCGTCGCGACTGGTTGTATGTTCTCGGCAACAGCCAGGAGTCAGATTTCATCCCCCGTGGAGTGCATACACACGCTGCCGATTAATAACCCAATACCTCATTTCATTCGGGTCGCTTGTTGCAATTTAAGTTTTACTGAGAGTTTTAAAATATCTAAATGGAGTAAGATTTTAACCACCGCTGCGTGCACACAGGCAAAACGAATCGAGTTATAACCACGAATTGTGCACTCTTAATAGGAAGAAATCTCTGCGCGGTGGAGTTCCGTTTCTCTTGGAGAACATTTCCCGGTGATTACCATCTGTGCGTTTTACTTTACCTTCGCGGTTCCTGGGTGCAGAGTGTTCGGCCGAACGTTGACAGTGACAAGGAGTGGTGTTTGTAATGAACCCGTGTCGTACGCCGGCGCACCCACATCAAACCCCACAAGTGTTTTTGTGAAAATGGAGAAAATCGAGTATCGAGTTGTCATTAAATTTCTGTTTTTGAAAAGCAATACGCCTACGCAAATCAAAGATGTATGGGGACTCTGCATCATCATTTACCACAGTAAAATGTTGGGCAGCTGAACTTAAACGTGGCCGTGAGAGCTTGGGAGACGATGAACGTTCCGGACGCCCAAAAACTCAAACAACTGATGATAACATCGTTAAAGTTCACCAAATGGTGCTAGCCGACCGCCGAATTAAAGTGAGAGAGATAGCAAAAGCTATGAAACTGCCCAAAGAACGTGTTTGTCACACATTAAATCTAGATTTAGGCATAAGAAAGCTGTCCGCGCGTTGGGTGCCGCGTTTGCTCACATTAGACCAAAAACGTGTTCGAATGAACATTTCCAACGCTCTGTTGGCGCAGTGTAGGCGTAATAAATCCAAGTTTTGGCGCCGATTAACTACTGTCGATGAAACTTGGATTCACCATTATACGCCCCAAACAAAAATACGGTCAAAACAGTGGAGTTCAAAGGGGGGATTGGGCCCAAAAGAAGCAAACACTGTTTTTTCGGCTTGGGAAGTGATGACGACTGTTTTTTGGGACAGTCATGGAGTTATCTTAATCGATTATCTTCGAAAAGGAAAAACCATTTCAGGAGCATACTATGCATCATTACTTGACCAACTGAAGGCAGAAATTGTGGGAAAACTGCAACATTTGTAGAAAAAAAAAATCCAGTTTTACCAAGACAACGCGCCGTTTCACACCTCGCGGTTGCTATGGTGAAAATCCACGAATTACGGTTTGAACTGCTTGACCATCCGCTTTACTCTCCAGATATAGCCCAAAGCGACATAGATTTTCGTCAAATGAGGGGGCAATCACATTCGTGAACAGTTATTTTGCAGAGGAAAACGCCGAGTACTATTTGGACGGGTTAGAGAGATGGGAGCATCGCTGGGAGAAGTGTGTATAGTTACCAGGAGACCATGTAGAAAAATGGAAATAAATTTTAAGAAAAAATGTCTTGTATCAATAAAAGGTCGATCTCATCCCAACTGGTCGTGGATCCAGTGATTAAGAAAGGACTATACGTACCCAGACATAGTATGTATCTCAGGCGCACCGTGTTGTATTCCAGAATACTACCCTTATTCGCTTTAACACTAATCTCATGTCCTCTCTAACACAACCTTTAAAACTACATCCTCACATATCTTACATTCTCATTTAATACAATTCATAAATAAACAGACAAAATATTCTATATCCAGTCACTTACAGCACATTTAAAAACATGCCCCTTTTCATAACAAGCATATTTTTCATTTCAAAACATAGCCACTTTGATTTTCGTTCAAAGTTTATTCAAAATTTTAAGTCACAGAGACTTCTAGATTGGTTTGTTCATTTTATACGACACAGTTAGTTGGAACAAAATGTTCTATAAAAACAGGAAAATTTATATTGTAATGGTAGTTCAGAAGAGAGCTCAGCTTGAGATAGCTGAGTTCAAATAAAATAAATAAAAACTAACTATAATTAATTTAATAAATATATAACCCCCACGCTCTTCCCTCGAAAGAGGAAGCACGGCGCTGGAGGCGTAACACTGGTGGCAGCGGTGGGATCCACGAAGACTGGTCGACTCCCCAAAGGAAGACTCAATCCCCGAAGGAAGACCAATCCCCGAAGGGCGACTTAATCCCCAAAGGAAGACCAATCCCCGAAGGACGACTTAATCCTCGAAGGAAGACCAATCCCCGAAGGACGACTTAATCCTCGAAGGAAGACCAATCCCCGAAGGACGACTTAATCATCGAAGGAAGATCAATCCCCGAAGGACGACTCAATCCTCGAAGGAAGACCGATCCACGAAGACTGGTGGACTCCGCGAAGGACGACTGAATCCTCGAAGGTAGACCGATCCACGAAGGAGGACTCGATCCCAGAGGAAGATTAGTGAGATTAACGACGACTGGCGGGATAAAACCCTAAAGAGGGAAGGAATGTCCTCATTTTCGACTTGGATGGCGGAACATTCGATGTATCGAGTGTAACTATTGATGAAGTCAACGCAACTGCTGAGGAAATCCAAATTAACCTCAGAGACTTGAAAAAAAAATATAATAAGAAATAAAAAGACGAAAAAAAAGACCAGGATAACACACAACTATAGGGCGTGAAGTCTGCCTGGCAGTAATAAGAAAAAAAAGCGGAAATAATATAAAAAGAAGACAATAACTCAAGAAAGAAAATTTTTTTTAAGAAGAAACTACACTATTGGAATCCAGGAAGTGGTAATCTCGAAAAGAACAAAACATCAATCAACAGTTAGCCCACATATATTATTAGTAAGAATCGTTAGCAAAATATCAATTTTTCTCTCTTCATTTTCCCGTAGGAATAGTTTCAACTTGGAACTTTTAACTTTTCCTTTTTACAAACAATTTTTTCCGATAGAAATTACTTCGAATATTCTCTTTTCAGTATTTCGACGACATTTCCGTTTTTTCTTTTTCGTCGAATTTTCTTTCTTTACAGCTTTGGGACCAAATTAACTTTCATTTCCATATATATTGAATAACTAAAAGAAAGGCCATTTTTATATACCGTATTTTTAAGAAGTGATTTTACCATACATTGATTTCAAAGTTTTCAATATTACGAGTCCTTATTACACGAGACAGGCGGCTAGGCAGGGGGAAGAACAAATCCATTCTCTACAAATACACCATAACCCCCCTGAAATGGCTCTTTCTGTCGGAATTTCTGATGTTTTCAGAATCGTCCCTACCTTTGACGGAAAACCCTGCGACCTAGATAAATTTATTTCCGGGGGAGACGTTTTATTTAGATCTATAAAAAGGGCAGACCCGGAGATATATGAAACATTTTTGGAGCTAGTCAAAAATAGATTAGAGGGTCCTGCCTATGATCTGATTAGGTATAGCACAATCGCTAAATGGGAGGATTTAAAGGATAAACTTGAATCAGAATATAAAGAGGAGCAATCTCGGTCAACGGCACACAATGAGTTGATATCCCTGAAACAAAACTTCAGAGAAACCGTTCGGGAATACGGAGATAGAGTTGCGAATGGTCTGAGGACGCTGAACTCGGCTACGTGTGAAATAACAGCAGACGCGGTGGTTAGGGAATTCTTGATAGAAGAAAACTCAAAATTGGCAGTGCAAATATTTGAGGATGGTCTCAAGAATGAACAACTGAAAATCCTAGCCAAAGTCCATGGGGGAAGTAGTTTAAAACAGTCAATTGCACATGTAGTATCACATGCTGATCGAATGGAGAACTCTCCCAGGTCATATCAATATAATGAAAATCCTAAATTTAATTGTAGAGTCTGCCAAACCTGCGGTAAGCCAGGTCATTCTCAGGACACATGTTATCGGAACATGCAGTCCAACAATTTTCCGAATAGACAACCCATAAAAAGAGAATATAACATTACTTGCAATTTCTGTGGACGGAATAATCACACAGAGAACGAGTGTAGATACAAGATATCTAGGAATGGACCGTCCTTAACAAATTACCAACAAGGTACAACAACGCGTAATCCATTCCGAAATAATCCTGCAAACACCGAAAATCGTTTTAGTGAAAATCCTAGAATCACCAATAGACAAAACGATAGGCAAAATGTTCACTTTTTTCGGGTGCAAGAGTCGGAAAACGAGGCCTGACGCCAACCCAATTATATGGAAGACAGACAACATTTTTCTATTTATAACATTAGATCTTTGGCAATAGATAACGACAATTTTAATGAAGCTCCTAACCAAATAACTAAAGCGATACAGATAAACGAAGAGAAAACAAGCACTAATATAAATATTCCGATTCATACTCCAATTTTGGAAAATAATTCAGCAACACAGACTGAAAATTCGAAATTTTCAGCAGTATTAAAGACTGAAATCGCTAATATTTCGGATATCCCTATTGACAACACAGACACTTCAGCAACCAAGACTGAAAACTCAGCAATATTAAAGACTGAAAATTCAGAAATTGCAGAAAATACACAAACAAAAATCCCTCACATTTCGGCTATCCCTATAGACAACCCCGACACTTCAGCAACAAAGACTGAAAATTCAGCAGTGGTAAAGACTGAAGATCCAAAAGGTGCAATACAAATCGAAACCCAAGTCAGTTCTGTAGCTAACACTGAAGAACACCATGTTTCAGCAGCAAAGACTGAAGGATTGAAGGTTTCTACAGCAGATATAACTGAAGAAATAGTTCAAACAGCAAATAAGACTGGGAACCAAGATGTTCTAACAGCAAATAAGTCTGAAGAACTATACGAATCAGTAAATGAGACTGAGAAACTAAACGATCCATCAGCAGTGAGTAAGACTGAAAAGGTAAACGTTCCGACAGAAGTTAAAGCTATAGAAAATGATGACATTGAGCCGAAAACACTAAACATTTTAAATAACGATACTGAACACCAGCGCGAAGTAATGAAAATTGAAAATAATAATTCAATTAAAATAGGTATTGAAAAGAAAATCCATATAAATACCTTACAAATTAATTTTTACAACAATAAACATGTATTCGAACACAAAATAAGAAAAAATAAAAAGGTACACAGTCATTTAGGACAACTAAGATCATTTCTTAAGAAAATGTTTGGTATTATGCAATTCTATGCAGTCATCATAATAATAGGCCCAAAAAAGTTTTGGAAAATTTTCCATACATTTAAGGAAAAGATAGACACTTAACAAATGGCCTTTGTTTTTATTCAATATATAAAACAATTGTAAGAAATGATGGAAACGAAAAAAAAAATTAAAAAAGGGGAAGAAAGAAAGAAAATTTTAGCGTTAAAATATATATTGGGATATAATATATTTTAAAATATATATTGGGATATAATATATTGGAAATTCGAAAG
Source organism: Microdon myrmicae (assembly GCA_963931805.1). Taxonomy (NCBI): domain Eukaryota; kingdom Metazoa; phylum Arthropoda; class Insecta; order Diptera; family Syrphidae; genus Microdon; species Microdon myrmicae. Next base: position 119,023,079 of record OZ007499.1, read on the forward strand.
AAAAAGAGAATTTCGAGAATTGATATTAATCATATATATAGAAAAAAATATATTTTGGATAATAAAAGAAAAGGTTCCAAGTGGAAATATTTTAAGTTAGTTGGAAATATTTAAAGTTAGTTAAAATATAATGTAAGTAGACTATAAGTAAACTTTTGGATTATTGTAACCTATTTTTCTAGTATTAAGAACTTTTGGATTTTTGTTACTTTTGATATAAGATTAACTTTGAACGCCATTGTAATTGAACGAAAATCCAAGTCTGTAATTAATCCTAATCTAAGCAATAGTTAACAGAAAATTATTCTCTTCAAGGATAATTTTCTTTCTCGAAGAAGGGTGGGATGTTGTATTCCAGAATACTACCCTTATTCGCTTTAACACTAATCTCATGTCCTTTCTAACACAACCTTTAAAACTACATCCTCACATATCTTACATTCTCATTTAATACAATTCATATATAAACAGACACAATATTCTATATCCAGTCACTTACAGCACATTTAAAAACGTGCCCCTTTTCATAACAAGCACATTTTTCATTTCAAAACATAGCCACTTTGATTTTCGTTCAAAGTTTATTCAAAATTTTAAGTCACAGAGACTTCTAGATTGTTTTGTTCATTTTATACGACACAGTTAGTTGGAACAAAATGTTCTAAAAAAACAGGAAAATTTATATTGCAAAGGTAGTTCAGAAGAGAGCTCAGCTTGAGATAGCTGAGTTCAGATAAAATAAATAAAAACTAACTATAATTAATTTAATAAATATATAACCCCCACGCTCTTCCCTCGAAAGAGAAAGCACGGCGCTGGAGACGTAACAACCGCTTTCCTTCCCTCTTTCTCCAATGCCCAATAATTTTTTTATATTTATTTTTAATTGAATTTAAATTTTTTATTTTTGTTAGTTTTATTTGTATTCCTTGTTTCGTTTTTTCTTTTATTTTGCTTGTCCAACCCCTTATATATGTAATTTAAAATGAAAAAAATTAATAAATTATACATGATATACAAAAACTAAAATCAATTTTAAAAAGAAAACATATCAAATATTGTGACATGTTATAAGAACATTAGTTATTGTAAGGGCATAAGAAAAATGATAATGTATAATTTAGACTGCTTGTGGAGAGTCAGTAAGCTAATGTAAGAATGATATTTGTAAAACAGAAGTTAGCATTTAGTCTTAAGTAAAATCTGTAATTGAATTGTTAAATGAATGTGGAGATAAAGCAAAAAAAAAAAAAACGCCCTTCTTACCAAGGATATGGTACAGATCGACTCTTCCTCCATTCTATCTAATTGTTATAATGAATATTACGCCGATCGAGATGGTTCAATAAAATCTTAAAAACCTGTAAAGTCATAGTGAAATAAAAACAACACGATTTACAGCGAATTTGTAATTTTATTTCGAATTTCATTTATCAATTAAGTTTCTGCATTAACATTTAATGTTCTCATTATGAAATCTTTGGTTACTCCAAATGTAGATACATACATTCCCATAAGGTTTTGATTTTTCAAATTATACGTTTGTATTTATTTTATTGTTAACAAATATATAATATCTTTTTTTACACTTCGTTTTTAGTTGTTTTAAATTTAATTTAAATGCTATAACGTTTGTTTTTCTTTAATCCTGATTTTTTTTCTCTTTCCATGTTTATTTTACTGTTGTTTTTTGGTTTTTGTTTTTTTGTTTATATGTAGTTAATGTTTCTCCCCTAACGCTTCAGTTAAGAGGATTTTGGCTATTTCATTTATATACAGAATTAATTAAAAATAAATCTTTACTACTAGAGTATAAACATGGTTTTAAAAAACAGCGAGTATGTGATAGCAATCAAGTTTATATTATTTTATTATACTTAATTTATGCTTTGTAATCCTTATATAAGTTAAATATGAAGCGAAATAACTTAATACTTAACGCCAAGCGATTTATTTTAAAATCTCTTGTTTTAAAATTATATACAAAATCTTTGAGAGTGGAAAAATTTAACGTCAAGCTTTAGTGTTCCAAACTTACAGAATATTGTACTGAATAATTTGTAGAATTTTGAATTTTAATGTCGATTGAACTATCAACGTTTGCAGAACGCAGATTCGGAGGGAAGGACTCTTTCGAAAAAAAAAGAAAATATACAAATATTAATAGGAAGTGAGTGAGTGGTGTGTAAAGTATATTGTGAAAAGAAATAATTATGGTAAAGATGATTCAATAAAGTGTGCATTGTGGACAATTTGGTAATTTTTTTTTTCTTTTTTGCAGTTTGTTAGTTTATAGGCGTAATCTCCTAATTTCAATAATATCACCAAAATTCTTCGAAATATTGGGGAATTAAAGTTGTCCTGAAAAACCATTTAACATTCTGGTAAGGTATTTCGGATTCGCCATAATTTGCAAGATCTTCCGAAATTGCACTTCAAATCGGGATCCAGTTGTAAAAGGAATGTTAGAGAAATTTTATCAAAATAAAGAGGGATTACATTGAGAAATAATTAAATAATAGGATTACTTTTTATAAATCAATATGTAAAATAATAATTCTGTCACATTTTGTTGTTGTTGTTGTTGAATGTCGGTTAAAAATACTTCTCTCGTAAACACCAACTTGTCAATACTCTAAATGATTATCAAACAGCTAATAAAGCATATTATAGAACTACTCATCGTCCACAAAGTTACAATCTTAGAAACCCGAATAAAAGTATAAACTTATTGATCTACCCTCAATTTTACCCTAAATGAAACTAAATATTTAAGGAAAACAAAAAGCAGAATGCATGTATAGCTTTCCTCCTTCGTTCCAACTTCCGTTCTGCAAATGGTTGTTAAGGAACTTAAAACGAGACATTTGCTAGATTTATATAAGTTATCATTAAACAATTTAATACAACGACTAAAAGTGTCCAGTTTTCTTGAAATCTTTCAATATCGTGTACAAATAAATATTTTCAAGTAGACATTTATAAATTTGTGTTTTTAACAATTAGTTTATAATTCAAATTGATTTTTTAGCGCGTTTATTATTTTTTCTTCGCGCCTCTTTCTGAGGACTTTTATTTTTAATTAGTTTTTGAATTTATGATTTTTGTCAGTTTTCACTATTCTTAATGTTTATGTTTACTCTCACATTTGAACATGGTTTTGCAAGGTTTTATTCATTTAAAATATGCGAACTTAAATTCAACTATCTGCACCTGTATTGCAACCAGTGGAAACTTCCAATTGCACCCGTAGCTATGCTGATTGCCAGCAACTTTGTCTGCACTGATGACGGCGATGACGAGGACGAAGAGAAGTACAAATTGAAGAAACTTTTTAAGCCGGACCCAGATGACAGAGTCACTGAAAAGGCCCAAGGAAACACAGTAATATTGAGTTTAAATTTTGTTATTGCATTACTTCTCTCTAGATTTAAATAGTTAGTTAGTGCAGGGGAAGGTATTCAACCTCTTTTTGGTTTTGGTGTGAAACTAAAATTCAGCATTACAAGGCACGTTGGGTAGGATGGGAGTTATATGTATTAAGGTTACAAAACGAATGAAATTAAAGCGTTTCATAGAGTATCAAAAAGGAAAAACAAAACGCAACAAGGCAGTAAGAAAAAAATAAAATGGCAATGATGAAACTGAGTGCGAATGACATGCGGAGTAATTAATCAAAGATATCGCTCAATCAAATTTCAGTGCTCTCACCTCTAGCTGGAATTGGATCCCTTTGTGGTGTTCCCAACTCAATCTCCTTGTATTCTTGGTATAAGTCACCAATTTGGGCCGTGCAGCGCAAGATTAAACTGCCACTGCTCTGACCACTATTCAGTTGATTGCTATGAATTGAATTTAGAATTTGATTTCCATGTGTTGGACTGCCTCCTGTGAAGTGTATTGCTTGCAACTGTAGCTTCAAACTTATCCTCGATGCCATCAAGCCATCAACTGTACGAATGTACTCTGTATCACCGGAAGATACCTGTGAATGAAAGCAAAAAGGAAAACTTTTAGACATACATAATTCGCTTTCCATTGGTAGTTTGTTTTTGTTTTCTAACTCACGAAGTAATCTATAACTAATTCCATTGAAGTAAATTTTCGTATTAATTTTTTGTTTTACTTAAATATGTAATTGTTATTAATTTTATGTCATACTAAACATTCAACCGTAAGTAAGTTAACGTCTAGTCGACTATGAATTATGTGTAGGACAAACGACTTATTCCTTTTTAGTCCAAAGATACTTTAAACTTCGAGGCTCTGCTCGGCTTTTATGTTGAGGTATGCAACGCCCGAGAGATTCGCGTTGTCTTTCGCAACATTCGGCGCTTTGAAAAGCAATTTCTAAATAGGAGGGTTATTACGTACAAAACCCCCCTATCTAAACATGCATACCGGGCCAAGCCCCATTCAAATTGGGATCATATAATGTGAATCCCCTTAAATTCCTTAATTAACCCAAAACACTAAAATTCCTTAGCGGCATCGCTAAAAAATAAAACCATCGAGGAGTACACACGTACTCTATGGCGGCACCGTTTCCTTTAATCCCATTCAAGGAAACATTTTCTAAACGGAACAAGGGACGGTGACCATAAATACATTCGGTGGACAACAATACCACTAAGATACAAAAATATCTTTGGCACCGTTGTCCAGTAAAATACAATTACCAAGTCTGGACACTCCTGGAAATCCCAGGTAATGTTTAAGGGTTTCCAGACGGTTGCCGGTAAATCACCTAAGGATCAGACAAATGATGTGCTGGCTCACAAAACAGATCCTAATACAAGAATCTTAAGTGAGATCAGCGCAAAAGGAAAGTACCACGTTGCCTTTTCGTTAAGTTGGTGTTCAGGTGTTGACCAAGACGGTCATTGAGAGTGGAGTGGTTGGTATCGTGTTCGTGGTTGCGGGTTAGTGGTTGTTTTATATGAAAAATACTAAGTTAGAAATGAAAGAATATATTGAAAATGAAACGAGTCGCTTCTAAAAACAATCTGTGTTGTTTAAATTTAAAAGTTTCAGTTTGTGTATCCAAAATAAAGAAAATAAAAACATAGATTAAAACAACGAAAAACACGACCTTTTTCAATGAATACGAAACGAATCCGCTTACTGTGTCCAGTGGGAAATATCTCAAACCGCCCGTGTTGGGATCAATAAAATTCGAATGCCAGGAATCAAATGACTAGATCCATTACGTGACACAAAAACACCAACTTCACCTTCTAAGCACTATCTAAAACGTTATCTTGTCATACTGAACATATGTGAGTACTGTTTCATAATAGTAATAAATATATTCATCATCATCACCGGCACTACAACCGGGAACCGGTCTTGGACTTATTTAGCAAGTCCTGAGGCTTGTTAAATTTTCCGTAATGATTTGTTTTTCCGGGCAAGGTCTTGCGCCAGAGGCTCCCCGACGAGGAATCGAACCCCGGTCTCCCGCGTGACAGGCGGGTATACTAACCACTATACTATCAAGGGGCCTATATAAATATATTATTTGTGAGCAAATATTGCAACAAGGTCCAAATATTCCGTTCTTCGGGATCAATCGAGCATACCTGATTTTTACCGACCAGATCCAATTGTTTCCAGTGTAATTTTCCAGTTAGATATTTTTTCATGTGGCGTATTTGTTACTCCGCTCACATCGTTCCATCGCTGCTTTATTCCACATAAGACATCATTTGCTACTGATGTTGCATTACGCTACATAATCGCCATAACTCTTTAACGCACACGATGTAATCATCCTTAGCTCACCATTTCTGCTCATACCGCACACGTTCCGATAGCCGGAATATTCATTCCAATACTCTTATTAATTGCCCACCTATGACGCATACTAGCTTCCTAAAGCTGCACGCTTCTCGTGTATCGTCAATTCATATTCACATTGCACATGAAGCAATCCAACCACAGCAATTAACATACAAAATCACATGACTTCCCAAGGTCACACGCAAAATGCGCTTCGCTTCATATTCAAACACCAAGCATGCACCCGCCCTGGGACCTAATCACACCGTTTAAAATTTCAAATAAATTTTTTGCATCATGTCCGAGAACAGGTGTCATACAAATCATATGACACGATCTGCGCCTTCAAAGGCAATTAGCGACGTTTTAACTGAGGGTTGGTTGAAATTTTCCATGACTTTCCGCAAGATTTCCGGTGATAACTGTTCGTGTTCCTGTCGAATACTCTCCTTAAGGGCTGCGATTGTCTGAGATTTGTTGGCATAAACCCGCGGCTTCAAGCAGCCCCAAAGATAGAAGTCTGGGATGATTAAATCGGGCGTGCCAAATCGCCAAAACGGGTGATTACGCGACCAGGAAACGCTTCCTTCACAATATCGATTGTGGCTCGTGCTGTGTGCGGTTGCACCATCTTGTTGAAACCACATGCTCACCAAGCCCCGCTCATCCAATTTCGGCAGTAAGAAGTCGTTAACATGGCCCTATAGTGTTCGCCAGTAACAGTGACCGTATTGCCGATGGCGTCCCCAAATATATACGACTCAATGACTTGTCTCGCATGAACGCCGCACCACACAGCAGGTTTGAATGGATGTAATGTTTCTTCGTGCATCACACCTGGACTTTCCGTGCCCCAGAAACGAAGATTTTTCTTATTGACGTAACCGCTTAAGTGGAAATGCGCCTCGTCGCGCATGATGTTTTTCGACACAAAATCGTTCTCTTCGTTGTTGAGATTAAAACGACACAATTATTCCACGCTCTTGGGGAGTATAGTGCTCCATTGCTTGTGTGTTTGTATACTGCAGCTGTCTAGTTCACAAATATCAAGTATGATTGACGTAAGACGCTCTTTGCTAAAATTATAACATCTTCCGATAGGGTGATTCATTTTGCGCCACCTTGTATATATATATATATATATATATATATATATATATATATATATATATATATATATATATATATATATATATATATATACATATGGTAAAAAAAAAAGTATGTGCGCGACTAAGTTTCCGCTGTTTGTGAATAGATGTGTTGGGCGATTTCGACATATCCAAAACGTCATGAACCAACTTAGACATATGGTAAACAACCCGCTTTGACACTGTAGTGATTTTGTTTTGGCGTCATATACTTTTGCTTATGTGAAAATGTCTGATTTTGTGCTAAATAATCGTCATTTGTGGGAAGTTCTTCTGTCATTCGAAGAAAACGCCGGATGAAGCGTATCGGGAGCTCCTCACAATTTAGGGAGACACTGCTCTAAGTGAAAAAACGTGCCGTGATTAGTTCCGTCGCTTCAAGGATGGTGATTTCGATGTTGACGATCGTCCGCGTGAAGGTAGGCCAAAAACCTCCGAAGACGTTGGATTGGAGACATTGCTCGATGAGGATCTATGCCAAACGCAACAAGAGCTTTCAAGAGGATTTCTCCGCCGAGACATTTCCAAGCGATTGCAGGCTTTAGGAATGATTCAAAGGCAAGGAACCTGGGTTCCTTACGATTTGAAGACAAGGGACGTTGAGCGTCGTTTTTTTCGCTTGGGAAAACTGCTCCAGCGGTAAAAGAGGAAGGGTTTTCCTCATAGCATCGTGACGAGTGAAAAATGGATTCATTACAGCAACCCAAAGAGAAGAAAGTCATGGGGACTACATGGCCATGCTGCTACGTCATCGGCTCGGTCGAATATTCAAGATGAGAAGGTTGTGGTATTTTTTGGTGTTTTCGTTAATGTTTCGTCAATGGTTCACGAAGATTCCCAACTTACTCGTCGCTGACCACTCGCAGAACTTGAAAACTGCGGTTGATTCCGGAATGTCACCTCAGAATACAAAAAACACGTCTCTCTTCCTTTCTCTGATTTTATTCCAATATAAATAAGTCACAATCCACTTAATATATAAAAAAATAAAAGTTAACTTTGAGTCCAATATGGCTAAGCTTAAATCAAATACCATAAGTCAACTTGGAAACACTTAGTGATATACAAAGATAAAATGTGACTAAAGTTCCAATATAATGATCAAGAAACACTTAATTATATACAAAAATAAGATGTGACTATGGTTCCAGTATAATGATTAAGAAGCACTTAGTTGTATACAAATATGAGGTGCCACTATAGTTCCAAATTAATGATTAAGAAACACGTAATTATATATAAAGATGCGATGTCACTATAGTTCCAATGCAATCATTAAGAAACACGTAATTATATACAAACATGAGATGTAACTATAGTTCCAATATAATGATTAAGAAACACTTAATTATATGCAAAAATAAGATGTGACTATAGGTCCAGTATAATGATTAAGAAGCACTTAGTCGTTTACAAAAATGAGGTGTCACTATAGTTACAAATTAATGATTAAGAAACACGTAATTATATACAAAAATGAGATGTCACTATTTGCGACGTGAACCCGATACTTTCTACTATTCTCACTCGACAGGACCGAACGTATTCAGTGGCGGCTAAATCTCGACTACTTTTATTCCCCCATGAAGACAAAAACTTCGGTCGCATCCCCTGATCTGAACGACTCATAGGAGACGATAGTCACGACCGCTCCCAAAGAAGATGTGCACACACACCATGATGTGGTTACTTCGCATGCTAATGCTGTGGTCCATGAGTATGCGAACCGTGGATATTGGGATTCCATAAAAGGAAATGTTAAATGACTTGGCTGCAGCTGGTGCAATTATCTCGTAGTAGAGATTTAGGGTGTTTACACGATCAGCAACTGCGTACAGCATTTATGCTGATCGTGTACATCTCGGTGGCGTCTCCAAGCAGTCGAACTCTGGCTGGTATTTTTCCATTTAGGAGAACTCGACTTCCTTGGGTGGTCGGCCGTATGCCATCACGTATTGGTGGATCAGGTGACCGACCGATATGAACATATGTAAAAAAAAAAAGGAAAAGAGGAAATATCTCCTGCACGATATGGTTCGGGTAATATTGGTTGCTCGATGGTGCAACCAAATTGCTTTTAAGCGACATGCGACCATGCCCTTGTGGAAAATACTTATTGTTGCTGATGGATTTTACATCAGCGAGAATTATTGATTTAAAGCATTTCAGATGATAGTTGTACAAACTATGGAAAGGTAAGTACATGCTTTCCAGGTTTTTGGTGCTCTAGGGAGCAGTTTCTTGAATAATTGATGGGAAGGTAAGCAGTGGCGTTCAAAGGAACCGCCACAAGGTTATATTGTGTATTTGGAGGACCGGGTCGGTACTATTTACTATGAACTGTTGAAACCGAACGAAACCATCACTGGGGAACAGTACTGGGGAACAGTACTGGCGATTAAGCCGAGTACTGTAGCAGAAACGGTCACAATACGCGCAGAGGTACGAAAAAGTGATTCTACAGCATGATTACGCTCGGCTTCACGTTGCCAAACCCGTTAAAACCTACCTGGAAACGCTCAAATGGGAAGTTATACTCCACTCGCCATATTCCGCAGATATTGCCCCGTCCCATTATTACATGCTCAGTTCGATGGCACATGGTCTGTTCGGCTCGTATGAAGACAGCAAAAAATTGCTTGATTCGTGGATAGCCTCAAAAATGAACACTTTTACCCTTACGGTATTCGAGCTCCGCCAGGAAGATGGGGGAAAGTTGTAGCTAGCGATGGGGAATACGTCGAATGATTTATTTTTAATCATTTTTTCACAATAAAGTTTCATAAAAAAAAACAGCGATAACTTAGTCGCCCACCTGATATTTATATGTATATTGGCACAAGGCTAATAACCTTGTCGGGAAAAACAAAATATTATGGAAAGTTTAACAACCCTCAGACTTGTTAAATAAGGCCAAACCGGATCCCGGTTGTAGTGCCGATGATGATGATGATGATGACATGTATATATACATATATATATACATATATATATATATATATATATATATATATATATTTATATACATATATATATACATATATATATATATACATATATATATATACAGGTAGCCCCCACTTACGACCGTTCGACTTACGACTATTCGCACTTACGACATTTTTTTTCCAGTTTTTTTCATAAAAAATACTTAAAGAAGACAAATATGTAGTTGCGGGGAATCCCTAAAATATATGAGAAAAATTAAAAAAAAAATCAAAGTAAAAAAATTCGATTTGCATACATATTTCAGTACAAATTAATTAGCTAAGTCGGATTTTTTTTATATGAAATTCGACTTACGACTTAATCGACTTACGACCGATGACCAGGAACCTATCTCGGTCGTAAGTCGTGGAATACCTATATATATATATATATATATATATATATATATATATATATATATATATATATATATATATATATATATATATATATATATATATTACATTGTAAAAAAATACTTTTAAAACATGTATGCATGGTTAAAAAAAAATCTATGTATACTCGTATAAACAAAATAAAAAAACAATAAAAAACATAAAAATTATAATAATGTAACCAGATTCAAGTTTTCCTTTTTTTTGTCTGATAAAATTCGTAAATTTTTTTTTAACTATAATAAGAATAATAAAAAATAAAAATACTGTACACCGAAAGGTAACATATTTGTAACATAATATATGTATGAAGAATAATTTAGAGTGTTCACACAGGTCCAGTAAATTACATCTAAATGTAATACGTTAAAATAGGCTTAGCATTTAGTCGAATGTTTACAATATATACCTTATTCCTTTTGCAAATAAATGCGTTTAACAAAAACAAAAACAGATCCTTTTGTGGAATCCGTATTAGAAACACAAAGAGGATTTTGAAGCTATTTCCATTAGTGGCGTTTTGTTATTGCGACAAAAATCAGCAACAATTTGTAAATAAATGCTATTTAAATTATTTCATGTATTTCAACTTTAAAATCTGATCCTCAGGATGTTGCAAGTGAATCTGATAAAGGGAGTTAAAATTCTTGAAGTTGTCCCATTATGAGGTTTTGAAAAATCATGCTTTGAAAACGCATGTTTAAAGTGTTATAGATATGAAAATTAAATGACTATTTGACACTTTTAACCATTAAACTGTTGTCACAGGACTGTAATGCTGCCGTTCCATATTAATCCTCATACATCATTCTCCACTCTCTTTCTCCGAAGATTTTCTACTAGAGTATGTCTCTTCTGCCGCAAATCTCAAAGACAACTGAGCTTGCTTCATCCGTTTAACATAGTCCTCAGGACAAATATTTGACAGCAATATCCGTCTCTGGATCTTACAAGAATTTTAAACACCAGTCAGGCCATATCAGTCGATATATGTAAGTCGTTTTGGCCATTTGAATAAAATTTTGTCTGAAATTGCTTCTGACAGCATAAAATGCACACCTCCTAATAACATCACCTCTGAATTTCAGAAGTAAGAGATTAAAAGAAAGACATTAGCCTGTATTGTTTAGAAGGGATTTGTTTGAAATAGGTAGAAATTTTGGGACAAACTGACGTGGGGACAAGATTTCGGCATTCCAAAGAAAAGTTTTCTTCTTCAATCAATAAAGTGTCCACTCCATGTTCTAAAGTACATTTTCTTAAATATATATAGTGATGTTGCCCCTTAACACGACTGGAATCCTAATAATGTGCTCTGCAGCCATTTAAATAACATAATTTAAGTCATGATGCTAGCATTTTCTTTTCTTCAGCCACATAGTTTAGAAGAACTATTGGGGGATTTTTTAGCTTCAGGTCAGTATATCCCAAATGCACCACCTCTCTATTTACTGCTTTTACTATATATCTTCATTTACCTTCTAGAAAGGAGCTATTCTTTTAGGTAGCATATAAAAAATCAAATAAAATGAGATTCCATCTTCAAATACACAAAACAATTTTGTGTAATGGGTTCATTGCAATATAGACTCGACTTTATTTCAGACCCAAAATCATTCTATTGAAAAATACCAACAAAAGCTGTTTTTCTCAAGAAAATGACTTCATGAAATAGCATTTTCAAAAACAAGGACAATGAAATACGAGTAATGACATCCTTGTTTAATAATATTTGCCTTTTTTGCAAAGCAGGTCAGCGGAAAGCCAACGTATCATTCTGCAGATGGTTACGGCACCAGCGTGGCTAGAACACACCTTCAGAGACTATACGCCATGCCCGGATGTAACACCTTTGTGTAGCTTTCAAATAATAATATGGAACCAGGATGCGTAAGTTTTTATGCGGAGAGAGATAGAGGGGGTAAACGAGACAATGTTTTCGAGGTTTTTGTCGTTTATGCTGCTATGCGACAATTTTGCCTTTCCTGTTGATTCATTGTTAGATCGGAAGACGAGTTGCAATATTTTATTGTATTCTATTTGCTTTCCTTCTCTTTTGCAGCCATAGATAATAATAATAGGCAAGAAAGGACTTTCTCAGGCATTTCTTCATGCAAGACTGAAGGAGAATAAGGAAGCGCAAAACAATCATGTGAAAAATATAATAAATGGTCGGATGTCACGGAATAGTGTGGCCGACTGCACCGTTTTATTGGAGGACTATTGCTTGTATGGTAAACTTAGGTCGTTGACTTGAAAGTGGATTGCTTAGCTTAATTGAAATAAATCGATTCTTTTTTTTAAATACTGATATATTCCAGGGGTTTTTCGTTATTTTTAAAGAGCTATTACGGATAATGATAAAAAAATCAATTTTTTTTGCATTTGTCAATGTTTTATATCTCTCAAATTTTGCTTTGAGAAATTTAAAAAAAAAGTTAGAATAATGTTAGTACAGGCGCATTTTATTAGATGCAAAATCGACTACCGGCATTGGGGCCGGCGTCACACTGATTGAAATCATTTAAGAGGCTACGCCACCTTGGCGTTCGGACAAATAGGTATAAAAACAAATTTTTAAACGCTGTCAATAAATATAATAAAATAATCTTTATTTTACACACATACGAGTACGTAGTATTTTTATAACAATGTTAAAAATTGAAAAGAGTTCAAGAATAGCAGCCTTGTTCGCTGATGGTGTACTTGTTTTTTCTGCTAGGAATTGTCTAAAACACAAAAACACGTAGGAAATAATTTTTTTAATTTTTTTTTTGTTTTGTAGAAATGACATTACAACATCATCGGCATTACAACCGGGGACCGGTCTTGGCCTTATTTAGCAATTCTTGAGGCTCCTCGATAGTATAGTGGTTAGTATACCCGCCTGCCACGCGGGAGACCGGGGTTCGATTCCCCGTCGGGGAGCCTCTGGCGCAAGACTAATGACCTTGCCCGGAAAAAAACAAATCATTATGGAAAATTTAACAAGCCTCACGACTTGATAAATAAGGTCAACACCGGTTCCCGGTTGTAGTGCCGATAATGATGATGATGAATACAAAAAGAAAGAAGCTAGCCCACTTGGTTATGGCGCTATCCTCCTGCAGCGGCAGGCTGACAATAAGTTCCACCCCGTGACCTGCTTTTCGAAAAGCACCATACCATGGGAATTACTCTACCACAGCTCCGAACTCGAGACCCTGGCAATAGTTTCTGCTCTTCGACGCTTCCGCGTTTATCTGGAAGGAATCCCGATTACTCTTACCCTTACACTTAACAAGAAAACCCTTAATCCAAGAATCGCGAGGAGGGCATTCGAATTAGAGAACTACAATTATAAGGCCAAACATCGTAGTGTAGTTATAATAAGTCACGCAGATGCGTTAAGTAGATGTTTTATGGTTTCCGTAGTAAATTCCGAAGACATAGACTTCCAATTGAGAGCAGCCCAAAATCGTGATCGGATAATCTCATCTCTAAGGGATACACTAGGAGGAGGATTCTACATCGTTTGCCCTCCATGATGGTGTTGTGTTTCGAAGGGATACGTCTGGTAGACTCCTCTTTTATGTCCCGACCGAGATGGAAACAAATCGAATTAGGCATGCCAGTTGTGCAAGCACGGGGACGGGTTCACTCACACCCCCAATGCGTTCGCTGAACACCACTGCAAACTGTTGCCAAGATGGGGAAAAAAAAACACCGGAATGTTGTTTTGAAATCTGTTCTTTATTGTTTTGAAATTTTTCTTAAATGTACTTAATCACTAGGTGAACACTACATCACACTTGTACAATGAGTGGAAATAATTTAATTCGGGTAAATATCCTTGCTGACTGGAATTAATGTTCAAATAATTTGATTTGTTTAAAAAGGTATACTGATTCACTATTTGTACTCCACGGTGATTGAAATCTGACTCCTGTTGATGCACACACTACCGAGGATAAGACCCCGCACAATTAGCGATGCGCACTCTCCAGTGGCTGAATATCGAATCCTGGGTACGATCACGACTGATCCCCAGAGTTGTCGAATTTCGACTCATCATAAATGAGTCGTGCAGAGTCGGTCATCCGCTAAGGGTGCGTTTTCATTCTCGAGAGAAACGTGAAGTTTCTCTCTGTGGTGACCAATGGAAGAGGACCTCTCTGCCGATATTGGCGGGATTATTTCGCGTGCCCATGTTGCCAGATCATGGGCAAACGGACACGGGAAAAGGAAATAAGACGAAGGGCATCCTGGTGCTGTGCACGCAGCTGCGTATATAGTCTGCATGCCATTAGGGAAACTTGTGCCATAAACAAATAAGATACTTGTACAACGATGATTGTGCACGGTATCGATGCCGGTGGAAAGAGTCGAATTCTTTGTGTGCATGTTTACATGCATGAGAATTCGATTCTTGGCGGTTAGACGCGCGATGCGTGAACTGCTTTTGTTGGTTGGACAAAAGTTGGTGTGACTGTAGGCAAGCTTGAAAAATGTGCTGCGCACGTGTGTGGCAGTGTATGCTGGCTAACGTGGGCGCCGATCGGCTTCCTAATGTATCTTGCATGTATGTTAAGGTTTTGCTGTCAGGGAATTTTGGATAATGCATTATGGTGCATGAAATGATGAATTCTTTTCAGCAATGTTCAGGAGATACATTAAATGCATGATATGGTGCCCTAGGAAAGGGGAATGTTTGCAGGGTTGGGGTGGACATTGTGGGTAGCATTGTGGGTGAAATTGGTGTTGGAGTTGTGGTTGGTTTTCATCGCGATATTACAGAACCCTCACAGGGCCCTCCGGGTAATCACGGACAGAGGCACTTGTTTTACTTCGCTGAAGTTCAGTTCATTTTGATTGGATACGAATGTGACGCACGTAAATTGGATAAGAATGTAACGCGGTTTAACTATAAGCGAATGGACAAGTAGAAAGAGTGAACCGGGTGTTGACGGGTATGTTAGGAAAGGTAAGCGATGCAATCGATCACGGTGATTGGGTTTAAAAGTTATCTCTCGTAGAGTATGCTTTAAACAATACCATGCACAGGTCCACCCATAATACACCTAGTAGGCTTCTGTTTGGTGTTGATCAACGCGGTCCTAACATTAATAAACTGGCAGAGTTCTAAAGCTATATCTGAAGTCCAGGAGTATAACCTGAGGGAGTTTGAAGGGCATCATCGTCCCGTGCCTCTGTATAAAGAGGAAGATCACGTAGTCATCAGAAATATTGACACTACTAGTGGTACCAATAAGAAATTAATTTCGAAATATAAAGGCCCCCACGTGGTCCATAAAGTATTACTACATGACAGATATGTGATTAGAGACATCGAAAATGGTCAAATTACACAGTTGCCATATAATGGTGTCGTCGAGGCTAAAAATATCCGCTTTGGAGGACTAGTGCTAGCTGATTGAATTAAATGTTTTGTTAGGAACGCTTACCCACTATATTATTGAGTTTAAGGGCGAAAATTGTTGTTGAATCATGTAAGATCGTGGTCAATCTAAATTGTCAGGTTGACCGAAATGTAGTAAAAAAATAAAAAATTGTACACGTAACTTATCGCTAGACCTTACAGTGTAAGCCCATCATTAATGTAAACCCATCGTGACTGATCTAGTACAATAGGACGATAATGGATGGGCTTCCGGTTCCTTGCCTTCTTCTTGTTCGAGCAGTCACGGCGGGTGGACGTAAGAATGAAATTAAAATTGTGAATGTCGAAAATTTAAATAAATATAGTTCTTAAAGGCCATTTTTTTTTTTACTTAAAATTTAATTTAGTTCCATTTTTTTTTTTAATTTTTCATATAAGAGTTAACTTAAATCTTAATCTACACTAAAAAGTTAAGTCTGTGTAAACTGGCTGATGAGTTATTTTACCGATATTGATACACAGGTCTTTATTTGCCATTCAACCAATAGAACTGTTGATGTTTAATATGATCATTCCGGCCTCTGTGGGAAATAGCCTTACTGAACCGCAAGAACTCTTCTTCGGTTCGGGTGACTTCCCGATCATAACACAATCGGCCGTCTACGGACGATCTGCACAAATGATAAATCAGCAGAATTCTAATCATCCATTCTGTATAAGGACATTTCACAATACCATAAGGGAAGAAATCATCAAGAAAACATCAACTCGGCAAAAAGAAGACGTAGGTAATTTGGATAATAAGCCCCGAAAACTAGGTCATTGGACGTGATTATTGCACTCCCAATATGTTCTCTAATTAATTTAATCTAAAAATTATCCTCATTACTATATTTATGTTGGCTTAGTTATATAAAGTTTCATTGGGGCAGTACTTTTTATAGTCCAATTCCGGTGTTCGTTATAACCTGAGACAAGTTCTGAGACATTTCTTTTCGAGCACCAATCATATATAATCACTGGCCTGATTAGCGTCATTGTATAGTATTTATTGGCCTATAGGAACCCGGAAGTTCATGACTTCATTGATTCAGCTGAGCTAGCGTTCCCTGTGCTGTGTACTCTCCTTCCCAGCTTGGTCATCCGATCCGATCTTCTCGAGGTCAAACCTAACATTGTCCTCCCATTTCGACCGCGTCCATCCTACCGGCCTTTGTCCCGTTGGTCTTCCGTTAGGAGTTCTATGCATGGTCCTGTTGTTGCTCATTCTCGCCACAAGTCCGGCCCATCTTAATCTTCGCGACCTGATTATTCTCACTATTGTAGGTTTGCGGTATAGCTCTGTGGGGATACGAAGTCATTGCACCGGCATGGATGCGAGTTCTACTTCGTCCCACTCGCCACTAAACCGAAGTTCCGCCGAATACAAAAGGACGATCACCAGAAAATTGTCAGTACACTAAACGATCCTCACCAAAACACAGGTCGCACAAGTGAAAGTAAAACACACTATGTGAGGAGTAAATGGTTATTTTATTTCAATTTTATTTTAACAACAATTTGAAGTTACAGAATTGGTTAGTAGCAATAATCACGTTGATTTGAGGTTTCACAATTGGTTAGAAGCAATAGTCACGTTAATTTGATGTTAAATTTAACAGATGTACGCCATCAACGTCTAATTTCAGAAAACCAAGGTTCGTGATATGCGCATTACACGGGAAATAAGACTTGACTCCGGTAAGAGTGTTTACATTTACGATTCTCTAGGGTGTGCACTCCGAGCACACCCAACAAGGGATGATGGACGGCTCGACCGATCAGTCCTGTGATTGGAATACGACTCAATCGAGGGTTGGAATCTGGCTCTTGATTCACCCTCGATTCGGTGGTGGTGGATATCCTCTCAGCTAAGGATATATATTTACTTACCACAAGAGAGGCGTAAAGTGTAATAGAAAACCAGATCTCGTAATGAATATCATGGTAGTATGTGTGTAGGAGTGATCGTGAACATCATATTGTTCAACTCATGCGCGAAGGCGATGGAAAAACAAAGCAGGAAAACGGTAAAGACACAGGGACGTAAAGATCTTGTTTATGGTGTACATTACGGCTAAATAAATAGACGGCAACGCATCGAGGAAATGTGCTAAAAGAAAAGATGGGACGAGGGCATCATAAAACTCTTAGATGAGTGATGCCCTTGTGTAAATAGACGAATAGCCATTAGAGAAAAGTGCTAAAGGATTACAATACTTTATACAATGAAAATTGTATATCGTATTTTGGGTCGGTAGCCGAAACGAATCCCCTGCTTGCATTTGTATATGCAGGGTAATTCGTTTTTGGCAAGGAACGAAATTGGTGATTGTTTATTTTTTTAGAGGAGGGATCTTCGTCGGGTATATTCCAGCTGAACAAACAAGCTGCCCGACGCTGCTTTGGCCGTTGGACCATGGAATCACCAGCCAATGTGTATGTAAGACATTGTTGTACACATGTAAGGCTGGGAATAGCCAACTCAAGGTTAAGATTCCCTGATTATGCGGTTACATTATATGTGAATCGATAAGTTTTCTTTTCAGGGATATTGTGTTTGGCCTTGGTGAAATCCTTTCAGAAGATAGTTATGATGGTTACATTGTATGGAAACCAAATTGTCTTGTTTTCAGGAATTCGACTAGGGAAAATTCGTGTGTAAGATTGAGATTGCCTGGCCACCGAGGGTGCCGAATTGGGCTTAGGATTAATGAAGTTTGGAACAGAATTCTTATAGGGAATTTTGACTTCGAATAAATGAATGGAGGTAAGAATTTTCTTCCAGTAGCATTTAGCTAAATACATTTGCTGACTTAATGCGTGAAGCATTTACAGGTGCTAATGCGATTGCATTAGCAGAAAACTATGACGGTTGGGTTGTAGTTATGGGGGTTCTTCGGGCAAGTAGACAGTGGGGTTTGGCGGAACCGCCACAGCTCTCCCACTTCGTGGTTATGGAGTTTCCACCATTGTCCTGCCTCCTTGTCATATTTACCGGCAGAGATACTCCTTATAACTTTATTCTCGAATACGCGGAATTTGTTTTCTTCTCGTTTTGTGAGAGGCTATGTTTCGCATCCGTATAGAACAATCTGCATAAGTATGGTTCTTTAAACACGTGTAGGGTTATTTAGTTATTGGTATTTGGTGACTACCTTTTGGTGCGGGAATGTTGGTGCTGAGGAACATCATCTAGCTATATAGCTCCCACTATCAAACACTGAACGAAAAACCTTTGCGATATAGGTAATTTCCCGATGTGGTCTAGACCCTGGTAATGAGGGAAAGTAGCACACGGCTGAAAAGGCAGGATTCTGGTGCAGAGCGATTGTTCCTAATCGCGTGTGGTCCCCTAGAATCATGGGACCATTGCTGATGATGTCCTAATCGCCAAGTCAGGAATGCACCCACTTCAATCAATATATCACAACATTCCTGTTTTCAGTGTATAATTTGCTCTTTATTTGCATATTTTGATAAGTTTGATTTATGAATATTAGGCACAATCACAAAAAGGGGTGAACTTTAATTTCATTTATTTCGACAATTTACCACTCTTGCGTACTGTTTCTAGATTTTAACAACCGTGGATTCGACCCCAAGTACTTAATTATATCGCTTTAAAACAACGTCCGCAACATTAAATCTGGTTTCTTCCGCCAGATCAAAGAATATTTCCTTTTCCCCGCCTGATCCTTTTTTCGGTATTAAACACGAAGAAAAATCAATAGTGCGTTTATTGTGCCTGTTGTTATCTTTAACCGAATGGGCAAAAATTTTTTCCGTGGGAACCGAATGAACGAAAGATCAATAACACCGAGGCGAATGTGCATTGTAGTTTATTGCCTTTTGTTTGTTTTAACTTAATTTGGTTAAAACAAAAACTCTCGCTGGTTGTTTTAATGGTTTCAGGTAACCATTTTCCTACGGGGTCATAAAATTGCTGGCGCGCATTTTTATGATTCTCATCGATTTTGTTTGCACGACAGCATCTGGCCTGCACATTTGGCTCTTAGGGGTTTTTGTGGTGAACCCTTGGTTCAATGATTATATTTCGGTTTTTTTGTGTGAGCAAATTGGACGTTCAGTTCAATTTACTTGGGGCTTAATTGATTAGCGCAAATTGAACGTTTAGTTTGATTTGCTTGCTCTCAATTTATGGGGGACCATTAGGTGTATGAGTTCTTCGCTAGTATAGTGGTTAGTATACTCGCCTGTCACGCGGGAGACCGGGGTTGGATTCCCCATCGGGGAGCCTCTGGCGCAAGACTAATGACCTTGCCAGGAAAAAATAAATCATTATGGAAAATTTAACAAGCCTCAGGACTTGCTAAATAAGGCCAAGACCGATTCCCGGTTGTAGTGCCGATGATGATGATGATGATGATGATTTGGTATATGGGGTAATGTTGTTATTGTTTTAGGCGAACGTGTAGTTCAATTTATGATGACTGTTTTTGGCTTAGTTAAAGTCACATCCTTTAAGTGGATGTTCTTGGCGTGTATCGCCGTTAGTGGTGGAGGCTGGCTCCACAGAGGTAAGTGTTATGGGATGGGTGGTTGTGGCCGTAACACACGGGGCTTTATATTACGTGATAGCAGTTTGTATTTCAGCAGCTTACAGTGTGCGTGCCAACTAGCATTGCAGAAATGCAGTCTTTTGTTAATTTTCTTTGACATTTCGTTACTGGTCGTCAGTATTGTTCTTAGATATTTAAATTCTTTAACATTTTCAAAATGTTGTGCCTGGCGTTTATGTGTGTTCTCTGAGGTCCCTGCTCTCGCCGTAATGATATATTTTGTTTTGTCTCCATTTATTTCTAGGCCCGCCACTTCTGCCGCTTGCATGATGATTTCGCTGATTTTACTTACAGTTTCTAGATTATCGCCCAAAACGGCGATGTCATCCGCATATGCGAGCACTTGTGTGACCCTGTTCAGCGATGATCTGGCCATCTTGTCGTCTTGTACCATTTTGATGACATATTCGACCACAAGGTTAAAAAGACATGGTGAGAGGCTATCCCCTTGTTTTGTACTTCGCCGTTTTCAAATGGTTCTGAGAGATGGTTTTCTATTCTAACTCGCCCTTTATTTTCGTTCATGCAGATTTTAATGAGGGTGGGATAAAACGAGACTTTGTTGAAAAATACAATGCATAGTTGCTGAAAAAACAGCAGCTATTCAAAAAGCCGCTGACCTTTCACACAGTCCTCGTATTATATACTAAAGTTATTGTTATGATTTCTTCATCGAGGAACAGACCAATCCGTTCCCATTTGCTTCGTCGCTGCAGAAGATCGCTATCCGTTCTGTTTTTCAACTTTCACAGTTCAATTATGAGACCATGGTCCATTGTTCTTGAAAGCTATATAGTTTGGTATGGGTAAATCATTGAGTTCCTGGTCGCAATTTGCTGAGGTTTTTGTTACAGCTACAGCACTTTATCTGACTCAAAGGAACTTTTTATTTGTATTTTTGTATGGGGTGTAGTGAATATTCTTTGTTCAGTATTTCCGGCAGGTGGTAAAGTATATGTAAACAGATCTTTCGGGTAAGATGACAGCTTCAATTTCTCTCGGGGCGCCTATCATAATAGCAGCCTTAGTTAGCGAACTGCCGCTTTGGGTATATTGCACGTCCTGCAAGGTTTAAGTACTTCCACATGCTCAGTGGCATGTGACCACATCCTCGAGCGGATGTCATTGTGTAAACTCCATCCCAACGATTGCAATTAAAACATTCTCAACGATCAGCAGCATATTAACTGCGCTCAAAAGTTTTCAGTTTAGAACCTTCGATTAATTTTCACAATGCCGGTGCCCCATTTTCTTTGTTCATTCTGTGTTTGTGATGGTACGAGTACTGCTGATATATTTGAATAATATTATTTTATTTTTTGTTTTATTTTCTTTTTACTTTTCCGTTTTGTATTGTACATACAAAAGTCTCTGGGATATGAGTTCCATGAATGGGGTCGAAAATTTCTTCAGAACACACGGTTGAGAACATTGATATGTAAAAAGTTTACTCCTGACTGATGGTTGTTTGCACGCGTACCTGTGTTACGGTCGGATGGCCTCAATTTAATTAATCCGATAGTACGTAGAGCAATCAAAAAGTAATTAACCACAGGGCAATTAACAACTCTTTCAATAACTTTGTCATCAAGGATTTGAATTGACGAATGTCTTTTGTGTCCCACGCCGAATAGCGATAAGTATATAATAAAGGAGTTTTGATTCCATTGGTCGAAAAGGACTATTTAAAGTTTCCTTTTCGCATACGAACAAATGAAATGTGCACCTTTTCGTTTAATGTAAACAAACGACCTGGCAATTTCATCTCTGAGCTTCATTCATAAATGAAATAATATTGCACGCGCTCTTTGACTGGTAGAGATGGTTGAGTGACAGTAATAGAGTAGTCCTACGGTGGATACACATCTTTTTCAGCGCGAATGTATACACAATACGAGTATGGGAGAATACAAACAGGAAGGAACTGTAAATACCATCGAAATTGAGTTCAATTGGTCGTGAAAATTGAGTCCGCAATTTATGACCAAACATATTTCAGCATTTCTCGGCCGGAAGAGCAGACTTAAATGTTGTACCTTTCCTTCATTGAAGCGGATAGGTCCCGGAAAAAAATATTGAGAATTCGGCAGTTTTGCTAGGACCGTAAGAACAAATTTATTGGAATGGGCTGGCTATTGGAAACAAAAAATAAATATCTACAAAGGTTCTACCTAGTGGCTATATAGCAGGTCTTCCCATACAAGTACAAGATTGTTTCGTAGGTAGTAAATACACTTGGGATAAAATTTATTTGAAATGTTGTGAAAAGTGATCATTTAAGGGCGATTAGAAAATTCGTTCGTGAATGAAAGGACCCTGAAAAGAGTAAATCTCGTATTTTGATAGGATAGAGAGAATGGTTGTAAAACTAGAAGAAACTTTTGGCATATAGTCCTTCGATTCTTGATGAAATAAAAAAAATGTATCCCGATGGCGAAAACAAAAAAGGGTTCAATAAGGTAAGACGGACCACCAACATTTCCCGTACTACTCGAGTTTTATGTACATCGATTGGCGTTTTGAATCCTCTAAGAGAATTTGACACTGTTCTTTCTCCTTTTTTCTTCAGCTGTGTCTGTGAGTATTTACACAAGTCCTTATAACTCGAGTGCAACATTTTTCTTTTCTCTATATTACAATTTGTTGGCCATAACGTTTGCAAGAGTACGCAGTTTGTGGCTTGGATTTCCAGAAAAACCCCAGTGCTCGTATACTTTTTCCAGTTTCAGTTCAAGTGGCAACGATAAATCTTCTAGAAGGGCAAGAAGTGGGTGATTTGTTTTCGTTTAAATTACCCATTACCGGGCATTTAAGAAGTACAAAGATGTTCTCCTAGGAAAAAATGATTTAGCAGGGGCAACAATAGAAATACATAGAAATGCATATTATACATCGTTTATATGTACTAAAGGGTAGACACATTTGTATTTCACTCTATTTTAATAACAATTACTCCGTGATAAAAGACTGAAATATATTACATACAAATGAATATTATACATCGTTTATGTGTACGAGGGTTGCCTTTTATATTTCGGGAGTAGAGAACAAAAACAAATATTGATCATCAAAAATCACTTTATTGTTTTTCAAAATATTCCCCATGAAGATCTATACACTTTTGCATGCGTTTGAACCAATTGTCGAAGCACTTTTGCCACTCTGATTGAGGTATCTCCAACACATGCATTCTGAATGCAGCAACCGCTTCTTCAGGTGTCGAAAAAAGTGGACCTCTCAGTTTGTTTTTTACGTACGGGAATAAAAAGAAGTCATTCGGTGCCAAGTCAGGACTATACGGCGGATGACCCATCAAATCGATGTCTTGGGTGCTCAAAAATGCAGTTGTCGCAGCCGATGTGTGAGAGCTCGCATTGTCGTGGTGAAGAGTGATCCGTCATCGGCGGTTGGTTTTCCTGATTTCTTGGAAGACAACTGGCAAACAAATGGTTGTGTACCACTCAGAATTGACTGTTCTGCGTTGTTCTATGGTACGGTTGCGACATGTCCAGTTTTTCCGAAAAAAACAGGCGACCATTTGCTTGGAAGTGCTTCGTGCGCGAACAACTTTTGTTGGATTTGGCTCATCTTGAAACACCCAGACAGTCGACTGCTGTTTACTTTCGGGCTCATACGCGTAAATCCATGATTCATCACCTGTCACGATGTCATAGACGTGTTTTGAAGCACCGCGGCCGTATTTTTTTAACATTTCTTTCGACCAATTGACACGAGCCTTTTTTTGGGCGATTGACAAATTGTGTGGGATCCAACGCAAACAAATTTTTTTGACAGTCAAATGTTTATGCAATATTGAATGTATGCTGGTCCCACTAACGCCTAAGGTTGTCTCAATCTCACGATAGGTCACATGACGATCTTCCAATATCAGTTCGCGCACAGCATCAATGGTTTTCGGAACAACAACTGATTTTGGACGACCTTCACGAAATTCATCTTGGAGTGAACTACGACCACGATTGAATTCACCATACCATCGATAAACACTGGTCCTTGATGGAGCTTCATCGCCAAAAATTGAATTAAGTTCATCCATGCACTGTTGCTGAGTTAATCCACGCCGAAAGTTGTAAAAAATAATCGCACGAAAATGTTGACGATTTAATTCCATTTTTGGGCCGAGATGAATCTTTTAAGTTACTGTAAACAACACAAATAGCGCTCGTATGTCAAAACGTTCTGAGTGCGTATAACCTCAAAAATGTCCAACTTTACGACAGAGCTGTCAATTGCCGGATTGCAACGCTAGGGTTGCCTCTTATGTTTCGGGATTTGGCAACCCTAGCGTTGTAATCCGGCAATTGAAGGTTCTGTATGGGGGAATGGGAGCGAACATACAGAGCAAAGTCAGTGATTGGTTTCAACCCGGCGAAGGCCGGTACGATCCCTGTCCCTGCTCAATCCAAGTTGACATGCAGTCTCCACGTGACACCCATGGATACCTACTTTGGCACCCACCATTTTTTATTTATTTTTTTTTATTTATTTATTTTTTTTATTTTTTTTTAATATATCATATTTTATTTCTTCCTATTATTATAATTTACCTACTTGCTAGACAAAAATGATTAAACTCTAGCTTATGTTATCTTATTTCTTAACTTACTGGTCCCTTGCGGACTGTCTAAGTTACATGCATACGCTTAAAGCATGGAAATTTGTCTTGCGACATTATGATTATTTTGTTTACATGAATTTTTAGGGAACTTAATTGGATACAAAGAAAATGAAGAAAAGAAAAAACATTGTGTTTGTTATTGTTTTTACCTTATATCTAACTTAAATACTAAACTATCTATAGATTTTTTTTTTAACTTAACTAAACCTAACATCAAAACTAAGTTTTCGAAATGCTAAATCTATGTAAGCTTTCCGTGGTTTGTCGGTTTTTTTTTCTTTTTAAATTATTATTATTATTATTGCTTTAGTTTTATAAGGAAACAGGTTTTTAATTGCCACTCAGCCACCAAAATCTCTGGTGTTGCTTATTCGTGTCTTTTCGGTCTTTCTGTGCTACTACCGTACTGAACTGCAGGCTCTCTTCATTAGTGTGCGCAACCTCTCGATTATAACATATTCCTTTATCTATACCCGACCGACGCACGTGATAAATCAACGGTATAGCGGATTCATTTTGTATGAGGCCGTTCATGTCAAGACTAAGGAATGCTTCTGGTGGAATAAAGCCATTGCGATGTACCCCCTCATAATACATATTGTTTGGGTAATATGCAACCAAAAATCAAATCGTTCTGTGAGCTCATTGATCTCGCAATATGCCCTCGGAACAGCTTGATCATAAAGTTATCCACTCTGTTTATATTGGCCCCACTGTACAACGCTTCATTGGGATAATATTTTTTGTGATCGGATTCAAGAGTCCGATGTATGTGAAGACACGTCCTGAGGCATTGCCTCTCAAAAATCCGAATCTTTTCCATTAAGCTAGGTCCCAGATTAAACCACACTGGACATCCATATATGATCATCGGTCTGATGAGAGCCATGTAGCATATAACTTTAACCCTATTCTATTAAATTCCAAAGTTTGTTCTTTTTACTTCTCTAGCTTTATCATTTTCTTTATTACTTTTCACGCTTGTTAGTTTTTTCAAATCCCATTATTGACTGACACTTATTATTCCGCTGTCAGTTTGCCTGCTTCTCTATGTCGTCTATCTCGCTCGTCACAATATTATGGAAAATTTAACAAGCCAATGTGGACCGGATACAGGACGACGGCCACGGAAATGAAAATGGCTAAACGTCCGGTCACTATACTGAGCTCGAGCTGCATGGCAGCTTGGCGATGAACTGTTCGAATATAAGACTGACGTAACAGCATTACAAGAAATAAGATGGATGGGGAATGGTGTTATTCAAAGAAACCAGTGCGGCACTTATTACAGCTGTCATGCAAAACACCATGTGCTCGGGGTAGTCTTTCTAGTCAGCCAAAAACTGAAGCCTGCCATCATCGGCTTTAATGCAATAAATGAAAGACTATGCACTCTTCGCGAGCGAGGCAAGTTTAAGAGCATAAGCCTCATAAACGTTCACGGACCCACAGAGGAGTCCCCTGACGACGAAAAAGAAAAATATTATGAGAACGTCGAACGGGCCCTCAATGCCTGCCCAAGATACGATGTAAAAGTCGTTCTTGGTGATTTGAATGCGAAAATAGGCCGGGAGCCGATTTTCAGGCACTACGCAGATTCCCATAGTTTGCATGAGAACACTAATGGCAATGGACTACGAGCCATCGAACTGTCAGCATCAAATAACTTGGCCGTTGCGAGTATCAGGTTTCCGCGTAAAGATATTCACAAATCCACTTGGGTATCACCTGATGGAGCCACTCGCAACCAAATTGACCACGTTTGATTGATCGCCGCCACTCCTCGAGCGTGATAACGGTACGAACGTACCAAGGTGCCATCGTCGATTCGGATCACTATCTTGCTGGTACAGTTTCTCGAGCGCGGAATGCCTTACGGAGACGTATTGCATCCGCGGATCAGGTTCGAATCAACACGGCTGCCTTACACAACACCTTTGATCATGCGTTAAGACTCGTCTTCGAAGAGCTCGACGGAGGGAGAGTAAGTCTTGGGGCCAGAATGCCGGACGCATAAGAGAATTGGACTGAAAAATACTGTCATTAGTACTGCCAACTCCATCTTAGGCATAGTCGTAACTGTGTCAGAGGGAACATCATCCAGATAATATGATAAATAACTCAACTTTAGGAAATTCGTCATCGGATGATCGGGCTCCTTCCCGAGGCCCTGTTCGACTGATAACGAC
The DNA here is from genome assembly GCA_963931805.1 of Microdon myrmicae. Classification (NCBI taxonomy): domain Eukaryota; kingdom Metazoa; phylum Arthropoda; class Insecta; order Diptera; family Syrphidae; genus Microdon; species Microdon myrmicae. The sequence goes on from OZ007499.1 coordinate 119,050,224, forward strand.
ATTTTGTTACATCGCGGGCATCGGTTTCACCAATACGATGGTAAAAGCTGCCCACCAATATTTACAAACAGCGAAACTTGATATGTGTCCTAACTGAGATCCGGGTCGGTTCGTCAATTGATTGAATATGATACGACTTCCATTCGAGATTTCGTTTTATTCGGCGGAATCTGCGTTTTCGCGCGGTCCGATCTGGCTTGCCAGAGGATGGACGCGTTGGAACCCAATAGCATGGACATCATGTGGTTGAGAGTCGTGCTGAGGAATTCTGTTAAATTTCTGTGTTCCCTTTACCGCCTCCGGAATGACGATCGACCGGCGACATTTTGCGAACATTTTTCACGTACCGTTGACTGGATACAGATCAACCACTCGGCTTCTGAAATTGTCGTCCCTGGCGATTTTAGTGTGCACAATTCCGGCTGGTTGGTACATTCTAACAGAACTGACGAGGCTTGGAGTTTGGCGGATATGTTCGCTGTTAGCCGCAATTTGGCTCAACTCGTGGAGGAACCTACGCGAGTGCCGGATGCCCGAGGTGGTTATGCGAACACCCTGGATTTGTTTTTAACATCCAAGCCGAGTATTTATACCGTGGAGATTGCTGCGCCGCTGTAAAACTCGGACCACTGCTTGGTATTAGTGGCCCAAGCACTTGCATTTTAAGGGAATAACCGACCTAAGCAGCTCCGCCATGTATCGAGGTATGGTGCTGCTTCTGTTACTTCCTGGGTGCCTCAAGGTTCAATTTTGGCTCCATCCTTGTTTTTGCTTCACATAAATTATTTGTTGGAGTCAACGGATAACACGGTATTCAGTTTCGCGGATGATAGTGTGGGGTCCTTGTTATGTGCAGGCAGGTGCACGGGTTCACTAAGACACCCTAACATGCTAGTCATTAATCACGGTGCCGAAATTAAGACACTGTGGTTGGTCCCCGCACGCCCCAACTAGATTTACAAAAAAAAAAAACGAATCCAATTCCCCTTTCTAGCTTTTATTCGGTATACAGTGTTACACATGAAATAGTTCACAACTTACGCACAACGTCTTAAATTCATTTATATTTAGTTAAAATAGTTTATAGCTTAAACAACACAGTCAGGTTCATTTATATTTCGTAAGAATAGATTACAGCTTAAACAACGCATTCAGTTTCACTTATATTTAGATTAAATATATTTTATATTTAGATAAAATATATTACAGCTTAAGCGACACACTCAGGTTCATTTATATTTAGTCAATATAGATTATAACTTAAACAGCACATTCAGTTTCATTTTATATTTAGACAAACTAGATTAATGGGAAATGCCACAATAGTACAGTTATTTCTTCTTTTTCCAGTGATCGACCGATTAGTGCATCAGCGTCGCACCACCTGAGAAGTGGTCAGATCGACTCTCTGAATCGGGATCTACATAAAGTCCTGCAGTGGGGAAAGGCCAATCTCGTCAACTTCAATGCAACGAAGACACAGTATACAACATTCACAAAGAAAAGTGGATCATCGGTCCTACAGCTGATGATGAATGGCAAGGCCCTCGAATCTGAGGAAAGCATGAAGTTACTCGTCATGGTCTGTAGGAATGTATTGTGGCCTAAACACGTGTCGGACGTCGCCAGATCCGCCTCAGGGAAACTGAATTATGTTTTTAGGGCCAAGAAATATTTTACTCAGGCTCAACTTCTTCTCCTGTATAAATCTCAAATTAGACCCGCGCCCGAATATTGCTCTCACGTTTGGAGCTCTGCTCCTGAGCATACGCTCAGCCTAATTGAGAGAATACAGAGACGAGCGATTCGCCTGATCGCAGACACGTCTCTTAGGTCGAGACTACAGTCGCTAACAGATCGAAGGCGCGTAGCCGACCTCTGTCTGTTTTACAGATATTATCACGGATACTGTGCTTCGGAGAATCGTGGTATTGTTCCACCCAGCTTGGTTTATATGCGCTCCACAAGACAATCCGACGGATCGCACTAATATGCAAAAAGACAAATTTTTGCAAGATTCAAAAAGATACAATTTTTTACGGTATAGTTTGACATCCCCCCCCCCCCCCCCCGTACGCGGCCACGACCACTGAGCTAGCACCGGGGAGTAGTTTCGAAGCCGCACGAGTGACCCGACCCTACAATTTAAGGCTTAAATTTAAGTGTGGACCGGCATCGAAACGTCAAATCTTATTGCTTTTGTTGTTTCGTTCGCACACTCGATATGTGCAGTTATATAATAACATGGGGATCCCCGGCGTATGAACAGGAAGGGTGGCTTTCTTTTCTAACATCCACAGTACCCAATCCGACCACAGCGAATTCAACAACAATTTACCATGATAAAGGATTCAACCCACTAATAATGTTGGATATTGCCGATGGGCTGTCGGCACCGCTGGTAGAAGTATGTTGGCACAGACATTATCTCGGAAACGGATCGGGTGGTTGAATAGCTGATGGTAATCGTAGTGGATTTTTCGGGCGATATAGTGAGATTACCGAACTCATGCCAATCTTGGATTCGGGTTGTTCGAGTGGGCGCGCCTTCTTTTATGTTCATCGCTGTTTCCACTGTGATGTAGCCAGGCCAGTATCAGATTAGATCGTAAGTAGTACACTTCGCATCAGAAGACCAACGATCGGTGAGCTTTTCACGCCTGATTCTATCGCAGATACAAGTTTATTCCGTTTGTTCTTCGCATCCGGAAAATACACTTCGAGTTTGTGTTCGATTCTAATTACAGTAAAATACAGAGTTTTAGAAAATGTTACGATGTTAGTGCAATTGCCGAATTAGACGATGAGATTTTTGAAATTATTATTTACTAACCTACTATCTCGAAAAAATTTGATAAAAGTAAATAGATCTGGATTTGGAAGCTAAATTCGGTGTCCAGAATATATTTGTGCGAATGAGTACGAGTTCGAGATTAATTGGGATTTCAGCAGCCTTTATCTTGCTGCTGTTATCAGATGCATCAGTTTTACAAAGATTACAATGTGAGAGGATAACAGTTACGGCGTGCCTGGGTTTAGGATACAATGTGTACGCCATGCTGTACACACCAATCAGCTGGATGCCGAATTACGAACATAAACATGATTGGGAGTAAGAGCGATATTCAGCGATCCGCGTATTCTTGGACAGCCAGAAATTCACCAAATTCACACGGACACTAGAAATTCAACAGATGTTCCAATGGATGGTTCCTCAGGCATCTTCATATTCCTCTTCTTGGGGTCAACTGGCCGACACCTTTCTAATTCTACAACTCATTGGGACCTAGATGAAAGTTGTTCAATTCTTTCCTTAGACTGACTCACAACCTCCTGGTTATATAAGTTCTAGAGCCCCTGAAACCGGTGTACGGAAAAAAATCAACAGTACGAAAAAATACTGATTGCAGTATAATGCTTTACACATTCGGCCAACTGTTGATATATCTGAGAACTATGACTTTGCCATTATCCAAATCTGCTTATGTGTTTAAAAATTTCCGGACGTGCTTACCTCACATCTCATCCAATCTGGATAATGAGTTCTAGAAATTGCATGTATGAGTCATGATTTTTACCATTCCGGAAATACGTGTATCCATATGTGTCGAAAATGAGACCATTGAAGTCAATTACCAATTCTGAACACCTTCCATCCTCACAATATATCTATTACCTCTTCGATATTGGTTAATAACTCAACGGGGATTGAGATATACCATACACGTGCTTACAAATACAAGCATATAACATAACCAAGGATGTCAATTGCCTCTATGCTCTTCAAATTCATACACCAAGGTATTTCTATGACTTTCAAAATCATCGGAATGCGAATTAAGGAATTACGTTTCGGGCTGGTGGGGCGGAAGATTGCAAGGGGAATTGCTATAATGGAAAAAAATAGGTGCAGAGACAACAAGGTGAATCCTTCACAAATAATTTGCTAAAACATACGAAACCAACTTCAAATTGTTTGTGGTGTGGAGAACAAATTGTATGCATTTCGTCTTGACGATTTGAAATTATAGAAAAGTTAAAGGCAGTCCATTTTGAAGTGATTACTGAGCACTTACTGTGTGTCACTTGTGATTATTTTTACCAGCATCGGGGAAGAGATTAAAAAGCGCGCAAAATTCTTCACTGATCTGATGACTTTGTTCTTCATTCACCTTGATTCTTTTGCCTTTTCTGATTGATAAGTGATTGACGTAGCTGTGCATGGTCATCATCATCATAGGCACTACAACCGGGAACCGGTCTTGGCCTTATTTAGCAAGTCCTGAGGCTTGTTAAATTTTCCATAATGATTTATTTTGTCTGGGCAAGGTCATTAGTCTTGCGCCAAGCTGTGCATGGTGGTTGTGGGATTTCCAAAGCAAGTGACAAGTGGTTTCGATGTGGGGCATGTTTCTGTTTTATTTATCCACCAGCTCGAAAGTACAATAACTACAGAGAATAAATTGATTGGATGAGTGGCCATTCTTTAAAACAGCGGCTAAATTGTGGGATACGAATAGCTAATTGTTCGAATGCTTAGGTTTTTTATACTACGTGCGCAAAAGAAGGACCTCGGAAACTAATTAAATGTCACAGCGCAGCCCAGGCGGAAGGAATGAGTGTCGTTGTACATTGCTTCGAGTACACGTCGCTGCCGCACTGCCTCGTGGCTCTACCCTGCGTTATTTCTTTGTTATCATCTATGCCAATAATATTTTCTATCCCGAGGAAATGCAAATAAAGCAAATATGTCACCCGGATGACGTTCTCTTATTCACTGCGTCATGTTGGGAACGCACATAACGTTAAAGCCAAACTGACGCCAGCTCATATCCCAGAACGAATAGATAAATGTGGGTGCTGTAAAAACACATTATCTTAAGGGGGTATTCTGGTCTAGAAATTTGAAAAAATGTTCATATTTTCAAAGCTTAACCCTCTAAGAATATGTCTTTAGGAGGATTTTAGAAAATTCAAATTATTTTCGGAGGTATGGCTGTTTTGCTGACGCGCCGTCTAAATCGGAACGAATCGAACAAAAGATATTAGGGACTTTCTGTCAACCTGCGACCCTGTTTCCTCGTAAAACCTTTTGTGCCTTTATATATATATATATATATATTGAAATACAATAACCGAAGGTAACCTTTACGTGTTTTTAAATTATCTTTTATATGTAGTGTGAGCTTACATCCAGTTGCGAACAGTTGAATTCTAACCTTCAAGCCAAGTGAACGCATGTGCTGTGAGTAAAATAAAAATATTTCAAGTGATAATTTTAATTTTTTAAAGTAAAATGGATCGAAAATCTTCTGCGAAATGGATTACGCGTCCGGATCGAAGTAAAAAAAGACGATTTCATGGTAATAGATTCACGGTAGAGGAAGACACCAGTTTTACGAGTGTATCAGCAGCAAAATTAAGCAAATCAAAGTCTCTAAACTCTTTGATTTCGACTTTCGCGCCGAAACATATTCATTCCGGAACTCATGTCATTGAAATTGCTACGTTTATTGCTGTTCGCATATTCAATGAAGGCTACATTCCTCTTTTAAAAACAATGATGCTTGTGGGGGTCAAAATTGGTCCAGAAGCTTATTCATTCGCTGGGAAACGAGACAATGCCCGGATTGACCGCTCAGAGATACGAGCGTCTAACGCATCAAAGGAGGCCAGAACTGCTCGGTTGGAAGAGAGAAGCGCGAAAGATGCTTATTTCGAAGTCGAGGGAGGGCCAATGCATGCAGCAGGAATGGCAGATTGAATAAACGTAAGCCTAAAATATCATTTCATGACTTAGACCGCGAGAAACTTTACGTGGGCCTTTAAACGCGTTTTTCTCGAAACTGTCTCCTGGGGATGGATCACGAATTCCCAGGAAAAGCAAGCGCTAACATACCACTTCCAGGCAAAACGACGATCAGCCGCGCACCGATTCCGGGAAGCCACTAAGAAAAGCAGATCCCAGGAAACGAGCAAAGGACGGGACGACTGCGGGCCTATATAAGGCGGGCACTTTCGATGGAGCAGCAGGAGTAAGCTTGCACTCGCGCCAAACGATGAACGATATAAGCGGCTAATCCGATCTGGAATATCGTACGCCTTTCCCATATGGTCCTGCATATCTTCGGCTCAAATGGAAAGACTTCGAGTTTTCGAAAGGAAACTCCTCAGAAGATGCACCAATCATTCTAGAAGGCCTGACGGTCGTCATTACCCCAACTCTCACCTATACGAAGGCACCTCCATTACCCCTATCGACGAGTACTTGCTTCAAGTAGCATATAAGTACCTCGAAAACATTCAGAACAGCGAGAACCTACTTGTACGGGACTCTTGCGTTCTTGACCCTTCTCTCTCTCGATCCCTTCGGATCAAACCCCCACAATTTCTTCTTCAGTACAAAACTGAAGAAAGCACCCTTCCCAACAGCATTCCCCTCTATAATAGAGGATTCCTGGACCCATCCCATAGGGTCTACTATTAACAAACCAAACACACGAACGCACAGTACAAGACGGCACAAACACAAACATACACACCGACCAAAGAGCAGATTATCAGACGCCAAAGACGTGATCTGCGTTTACTACCGCACCCAAGACCTACCGGTCTTGTATGATTGCTTTCCCACCATCCCTCTAGAAAAGTAATTAGAGAACACCCGGACTAACACTGTCCACACTATCCTTGGATACCCCCCCCCCCCCCTTTTTTCTTCTCTTTTCAGATGCCGCGAGACCGAGCCCAACATCCTCACGAATGTGGGTGATTCTGGTTATCGCAAGATGACCAGAAGTCAGAGACAAGATGAAGGACACATATGTCCTGTCTCGCCAAATTCGACCTCCTCGCCACAATTTTTTTTTTTTTTTTTTGGAGCAGCAGGAGTCGTCGAAGGAACTCCTACCCAATCGGTCTTGCTCAAGACCAGAATAAAGAGATCACACAGACTAATAAATAATAAAATAAACTATAGGAAATAAGCAAAGTATTCCCTAGATATTATTGCAACCTGTTTTTCGCTTCGGTGTTGAAATTTTCCTTGGTCGGTTGGCTTGTCTTCCTCATTGGTCGCGTAGATTAAGGATTTGTACTGGGCAAGACTCAAACGCCCGCCAATCCAGAGAAGAGTCCGGCTCTGGAGGTAAAATCCCTCGAAATAAGAAAACATCGTTTGGCCGGCCAGCGCCGGAATACAGTCCACTAAAGGAGAGACTGAGGCGTCGCTAGAGCAGCAACACTGTCTTTTTTAAAATAATACCCACGATTTTTCAAGTTCTACTGAACCGATTCAAATTTAGTATATGTCTTCTTTATAGGCTTTTCTATTGCATGACCAATCCTCATCCCCAAATTTCAATGTCAACTATTTTTAAAAAATTCGGAAAACTAAAAAAAAAGTGGTACAAAAACAATTTTTTTTTCAAGCAGTCGCCATTTTTATTTTTTTAACTTTTTTTAGTTCCAACGGTAGAGGCATTTCTGTAAATTAATAATCTTGTTTTTTTTTTGTCAGATTGCTAGGAGGGTTGAATCGTGGGTATGGTCGCGTGCCAACTTTTTGAGATCCTCCACTTCATCAGCTGCTAACTTTTTGAATTTTGAATTTTTTTATTTTCAATTTATTTAATGTATTCTTGAAATATTAATAAACATCCTATAAAAAAATTAATAGTAAAAATATTGACTGGTTTTTTTTTTACAGCACTTCAAAAATTGCGTTAAATTCGTGCGTCTAGACCCCCTTAAATGAAACCGAAGGCTCCTGTGGAGGTTCTTTGTACTACATGGAGAACCAACCCACAATTTCAACCAAATTGCAACCTTATTTCGACCGCTTTCACCGCTTTCACCAACCTATTTACCTGTAAAAGAAGCATGGCCCGAAGTCATTTATTCATTTAGTTAATGCACAACTGCATTCAGTGTTTTCTCGCCATACGGCAACACTTCTGCACTAACCCAAGCGATTTTCACCGGAAATTCCAGTCATTTTGGTTGGCAACAACCATGTCTGACCAAACGACGCGGTTACATAAGCACCCAACGGCTGGGGTAATTCCAAATTCTTCGAGTTTGGTTCCCACGATAATATTACCCTAGCCAATTTAGCGTCTCTTCGACTTTCCCCAGACACTCCATTCGCTAGGGATCAATGATCTGTTCTTGCAGGTGAATAGCTACAAAACATTTTCCTCTCCTTCTAAATTTTATCTTCTCTCAATGTACTCTGAGATCACCACATTCAGCGAATTAGGTCAGTGGGCTACCCTTAGAGCTGCATTGATCCATGCACACAAAAACCAAAACCACCTCGGGATCATTGCACATTGTGTTCCGGTTCTCTCAATCTCCCTTGTCCGTCGACTATCGGATTAACCGAAGCATTTATCTACCTCGATAGGCGGGGAACATGAGAGAGCGTCTTATGGCTTTTAATATTTTCTCAATGCTTGGTGGTGGCAGCATTTGGTCTTGATTTTGCATTGGTGGAGCCTACAATTCTTCTGTGAGCTGACCATGTTGCAATCCATTGAAGTGCACTTCCCACCCCTCCAGAATGCCTTCAGGATCGGTGATCAGATTACCCCTTTTATCCTTGGAGTAAGTGCAGCGTGGTGTGTACCGTGTCATACTGTGGATTATTTGGAAGAACTTCCGCGCCTGGTGCGGACCTACTTTTTCCATCTAGACTAGATTTTTTCCCAGGCACTTTTCTTTTGTCTGTGAAATGTTTTTTCAGATCTTCTGAGCTCTTTGTATTTCTGAAAACCAGCTCCCGACCTATTTGCGCATTCAAATCACCAAGAATTATTTTCACATCGTATCTTGGGCATTCATTTTGGGCTCGCTCGACGTTCTCGTAGAATTCTTCGTTTTGATCGTCAGCAGACTCCTCTGTGGGTCTATGAACGTTAATGAGGCTTACGTTCTTAAACTTGCCTCACACGTGAAATGAAAATTTCACGAAAAACTTGTGTATCTTCAATTTCATGCAAAAATATTGGATTTCTTCCACTACATCTATTATTAGTAGGATCAGACAAACAGCTAAGGGTACACTTCTTCATCTCAAGTGTAAATCCACTGCGCAAATCACAGACATGAAAATGGAGTTAGTAGTAGCATTAGATAGCAGAGACATAGATAAAGTTATCTCAAAGGAACCAGTGAAAAAGATTAGGAAATCGAATGGCAGCTCACAAACTAACAATCCATCGCTTCTCTCAAAACACGCCTCTGTGCTCCTGGCATCCTACCTCCCAAAAGAATGGTCCCGATGCAAATGATTATACGCAGATTAAGATCCCGAATTCGAAGACCTAATGAGCAATCTTATTCGGTTCGTAAGAGGAGAACACTTAGTAATCGTAGCTGTGGACTTCTTCACATGGGCCTCCCAGTGGGGGAGGAAGTAAACGTTCTGGACCTTTTCGTGACTCTAGACTAGATCCTACTAAAGAAAGCCACATTTAACAACGGAAGAGGCTCATCAAAAATGATCTCACTTTTGCCAGCATGTCCTTTACAAGAAGTCTCAAGTGGAGCATGCTTGCCATCTATACACATAGCCACAATTTCTTAATCGTATTGCAAACCATTAGGAGGTACATGCCGAATCACAGAAACACAAATGTGCAGCATAGGGCATGGGGAACTTAGTGAGTTAGTAGTAGCATTAGAAAACGATGCCACCGTAAAAACTCTGTCACGGTGTACTGTGGGGGTGAAGAAGTATTGTGCCGATCATGGCCACAGATTCACTTTCTTCCCCACGTATAACTGCGGCACCGGCGGGAAATAAAACACAAAAAACACCAACTGGTTCCGTTAGAGACTAATTTCTTTTTTTCTTTTAATACTCATGAACTTCCGGGTTCCTACAGGTCAGTAAATAATAAAAAAAAAATTTATAAATTAGGTTCACAAGCACTGTCTACTTTAAGGTATTTTTTTTTCAAATATCACATTTCAACAAAAACTAAACAAATAAAAAGTTACTAGACATAAATGACTTATTCCTTGATGATTATTGAATTTTATGACTCTTGCTACAGGTGACAAACTATACTCGCGGCTCGTAATCCTAACGACGTGTATGCTCATTCCAGAGGTTGAATGTCGGTTGAATGTGGTGAAGATTTAATTTAAATTTCGCGCGGCGGCGTGATTGCCCGTGATGATGAACGGCAAGCGACTGATCTAATTAGGGGTGCAATTCTGTGTTCTATTTTTGCACACAGGACAGCCAAAAGAGATCACGCCTCTGCTCTGTCATTGTCACGCCCGTCGAAGTGTAGTGGATAATCGGTTAATTGATAATCGACGAACATGGGAGAATGAGAGAACAGAAACACGATGTACGATGATCTCGGCGTGAGTGTGGTTGTGTGTGCTGGTATCAAATGCAGATTCTGAGAATGACCTACTGCCCTAGTGTTACGGCTGTGGTGATCTCAGAGTACATTGAACGGTAGGGAAACAGAATTGTCGAGGAGAGGGAATGTAGCCGGTGCTATTCACCTGCGAAAAGAGTTCGTTGATCCCGAGCGAATGGATGATCTGCGGAAAATCGATAGGACGCTACATCGGCTAGGGAAATATTACCGTGGGAAAAACACTAAGGAATACGGTAATTACCCAAGCCTTGGATGATGATGCAACCGCGTCGTTTGATTCGACTTGGTTGTTGCTAACCAACATGAATTGGAATTTCCGGTGGAAATCTCATGGGCTAGAATAATGGGGTTGCCGTATGGCAAAAAGGGTAGCTAAAATCAATTATGCATTATCTGCATAGGATAATGAGTTTAGCTATGCGTCCTTTGGGAATACATGATATTTCAGGTGAATAGGATGAACGGTGGAATAGGGGATAATATGACACGCGGAAAGCGGTCGAAATAAGGCGGAAATTGTGGTTGGAATTGTGCGTTGGTTCTCCATGTAATATAGAGAACCCCCACAGTACTATCATCGTGTGCAGAGCCCTAGATAAATTTATCTCAAAGGAAGCAGTGAAAAAGATGCCAGCGTAGGGCATGGAGAACCACTATGCTTTAGAATTGTAGAATATTATAATATATAATTAATTATAATTATGTAGAATATTACAAATTTCTTTTTGTATTTAGAACATTTTTTGGTTGGAGTCCGGCAAACATTATCTAGTTCGGAGAACTTCTTTTTTACCCTCTCTCGTACCATTGGACACAAGAAAATTCGAGGGGGATTTCCATTTCAATTAGACTTCGTTACATTCTGGAACTTATGTTGACTTGGTAAAGTTGTTGTCACATATGCAGGTTCAATTGGTGACCTGATGTTATTGTGGCGATTAGATAATAAACAAACTTTTCATTGGTCGAAATCATGGAGAGCTATGACATTAATTTTAAATTTTGAATTTTGCTTAGTTATTAGTCATGCGTCTGTTGACAAGAAATTGGGACTAAAAATTCCCATTCGTAATTGACATTATTACAGTCGAAAATTAATTTCCTTGGACAGATTTTATGCTTAGGCTGGTCTCCGCATGTAGCAGTAGCACCAACATTTATTTGATATAGGTAAGATTGCAGTTGACTTCGTGTAATCTATAATTCTCAGGAATGTCAAATAATGCTAGTAGGTGAAGCATATTAAATACGTGCATTTATCTACTCTTGTATTCCATTATTTAAATGCTTTCCAACGATAGCACCAAATTTAAACCAGACCCCAATAAACATTTGATAATCACAGCAAGGACCTATATAGGTTGCAGTGGTAGTGACTTGATTCTCCTACTCGTAGTAGAGACCTTTCAAAAAAAGCTAGGTATTCAACTTTAGTGTAGTTTAAAATGACCTACACTCTACCTCGCAAGGGAAAGGCGTACAGGATTGAGTTTTCGTCTTGGGAATATTGAAACAAGAATTGTTTTTTCTTTTCCAAAGATGTGGCTGAGGGACCTTACTAACGCCAACCTTGAAATCTGCCGACACGAAAAGAAGCAAACAAATGACTGGACTCACTTAATTTTCCAAACAAGGGTCCTTGGGAAGGATGTAACAGAAGTGTCGGTCAAAATGGCGAAATGGGTAATGGAAATGCCCATAAAGTCAAATGAATGACACGCTAAATTTTTATACCTATTTACTGGGGTCCTTTTTATCTAATACTTTGTTGGCGTTAAGGTTGGGTTCCCTGTAATTGTGTCGTCCTGAATATTTGTAGTAAGTCGTCCTGACGGGGAAGTTAGGTAAATTAGAATGTTCCCTTTTCAATTGTGATAAATGACCATGTGGAATTTCATCGTCAGACAGTTCAAGATGCCAAAGAATGTTTCTTTTCACCGAATCTTGTCTCCGGTGGATGGTTTGCGGTGTGTTCAATCAAACCGTTCAACTTCACTAAGTAAGTTCATCGGGGCCTTTTTTATCTTTTGCTATGTTTTCTTCTTTTTATGTATGTGTCGTCAAGGTTTTCTTTTACACCAGTATTTATGACTGTACTATGTGTAGTAAAGAATTGGTGAGTCAATTATTTCTTATATGTAGCGAAAGCATAAAAACTGGTGTTACAGAAAATTGATACCAAACGAGAAGAGGTTAATCATTCTTCGAGTTTATTTTGGCCGAGATAGGAACCACAGGAGGATGTTGTTCTTTTAGGGTTTCATCACACTGTTAACGACTGACAGATGTGGTGCCATGTTTGGGAGTTCACGAACTTTCAGCTTTCAATAGATTCATGATTGATTGATTGATTTCTTTATTTGTTTTATCTGTGACATATTCCTTTCAATGTGGTAATGAATTTCTGAAGTCTAACAGACCGACGATTGATTGATTTATTTGTTGACCTTAAGTGTGTAATTGTCCTTTCAATGAAGTCGTAAACCTTCGACTTTCAATGGTTGATATGTCACCCCTATATGTGGTGTTGCGTTTTACGACAGTAGTCATTCGAACCAATGCTATGACGATTAGAATCACTGACGTAACCTTTGCTTAACACATCAGACCACTTCCGCATATAGGAGATGACCTATTATTTTTTGCTGTGGGATGATATGTTGGCTGTTGTTTCTTTGATGGTTTATTTTTCAATGTACCTCTTGGTGTTTGCGTATTCATGAATATTTGTTAAAAATGCGCCAGTGCCCTAGCTTTGCCAGGGCGTCATAATCAACCGAGTTCTAACTTACCCATAACCGATTGATAATTCGGTTGATATGTAAGGCTCAGTTTTGACATAGCCACAAAAACCCGCGATTGGTTAATTGACTGGCTGACATATTGGCCTTAGGTGTGGAGTACCTGCATTAATGAGGTTATGAAATTTCGATAATTTTGCCAATTGGTCGCAAACTTTCGTCTTCAACAAATCTATTTTTGATTGATTTGTTCGTTTTAGTTAGGTTATACTTACGAACTTCTGAGTTCCAACAGCCGTATATCTGATTGATTGATTGATTGATTTGTTGCAAACCTAGGTTCAACTGACGACTCTTGCTATTGTGCAGTTCGGTACAATTACTGAGTGGTAGGTAGGGTACAAAAGTTCAGCCGACGGGCGAAATATCACCCCATTAAGCTATAGACTTCGTGAAATTGTTGGGAGAAATCCTTGAGCAATTTTCGGAGCTTGGCTGATGAACGCAGTCGTGAAAAAAATAACATCTCAAAGCATTGACTCAGCGCAATAGGTTCGCATTTCCTGGGATAAATATAATAAAAATAAAGAAATTTTAAGTTCAACTAGGGTTTTGTTAAGCCGTACTTCTCTCAATGGGTTTATATCGTCATGCGACGACGGGAAGAACACACACCATCACACCAGACCACAGTCGCGCGTGCCTGAAGATGTTAGAGTTCGTTAACTTAGATTGTGTTGTTACGTTTAATTCTCTGATGATTCCTTTCATTCGATTCTCTTTTATGCTGTGTTCGTCGTTACTTCCACCTCATGTGGAATCATCGCTGGTTCATTTACTTTCGTTTTTAAAAAGATATGTGAGTGTTGAATTGTGGGTACTTGGTCTGTTAGGTAGGGTGCCTCAAGGGCACAGGTTCACCAGTTTCCCAACAAATGGTTTGGATTCCAACGCATACAACGTCGCAGTGCTGTTATTAACCGGCACGCTCCGTAATTTCCTCAAAATAATACGATTCTTTTTTGCACCAATTAAAAATGCAATCAATGGTTCTTTATTGATCATGTGACTGTTTCACAAATGATATAACTTAAATTACGTTAACTTAAGGGGCTGGCTTTCAAAAGCCGGTAGAAAAAAATTAAATGATTACAAGCGTATTTTCTAAAGTAAAGTTCAGGATTAAATTTAATGAGGTTTTAACCTTGCCAATATGTAGAAAGTTCACTTTTACATACATAAACTGTTTACAAACTTATTTTATTGTCGATCGACATTTAAGTTACAAAATGGTACACTAGTTTAATTTTACACTGACCTTTTTTCGTTTTGTTGTCAATCGAAATAGAAGTTACAAAATGGTACACTAGTTTAATTTTACAAAGGTACAGTGTTAATTACAACCAAAATGAACTGCCTTGACTTTACAGATTTTAATTTCCACAAAACTACTGATTCAATTTTTAAGTACACCGAAAAACTCCAGTAGCTCGTCCACTGACTGTTGGTAATGTTCGACGCACTCAAATTATTTAACGTGGAGGCACGACTTGCCTCCACGGAATCCTTATCGCGATTAACTATTCATTCATCGAAGACGACAGGCATGTACAAAAAAGGAAAAGATGAAACATCTCCTGCACGTGTGCGGCTGACTCGTAAGGGAATATCTCATTGGTGTGGTTCGGGCAATGTTGGTTGCTTGATGGTGCAACCAAATTGCTCTTACTTGTGAAAGATACTTACTATTGCTGATGGAATTCGATCGGAGACATGTGTAATGAATTGGTTCGGTTCATGTTGGTTGCTTGGTGATGCAACCAAATTGCTTATAAGTAACATGTCTGTTTGGTGCTGATGGATTTTGCATTTGCATTTCAGGTATTTATAGTTCAACTATGTAAAGGTAAGTACATGCTTTTATGTATTTTGGTGCTCTAGAGAGCAGTTACCTGGATGGTTAATGGGAAGGTTAGCAGTGGCGTTCAAAAGAACCGCCACAGAATTGTTCAATCAACGGAGTCATAAGTACCCTTCATTGATTGATTGATTGACTGAATGCAAGTAAGAAGCTCATATGCTGTGTTCGTCATTATGGTGGCGTCTTCATGTGTGTCTTGTGGAATCATCGGTGGTTAATTTACTTTCGTCTTTAAAAAGATCTATGATTGTTGAATTGTTCAATCAATGGAGACCTAAGTGCTCTTCATTGATTGACTGATTGACTGATTGCAAGTAAGAAGCTCATGATTACATGTATGGGATTGTACAATAAATAATCATTTAATATTCCTGTCAATATGGTCATCAACTTTCCACACAAAATAGACTGGTTGATTGATTAAACGGCAGATAGATTTATTGACCTTAGCCATGCTATAGACCTGTTAATTAGATAATGAACTTTTGGTTTCTAATAAAGCTCTCGTAGATTGACAGATTGGTTGATGTTCTCGTCAGAATTTCCGAGACGCGATTGTTTAAATTTTTGATATGTTGATCTTTGATGTAGAATATCTTTCGCGTTCTCTAGTAGGGTCATATGAATTTGGTATCTACATATGGTTGAGATATTACGCAAACATTAATTCCAAGTACAGTAGACATGTTACATATAAGTCTAGAAGGCTTTTACATAAAATTCGTTACTTTAAAGTTCCCAATGCCTCTGAACTGTGGGGGTACTATAGCGTATTGCGACGATAGTGAAGAACGTGTGATTCGAACTGACGCTAAGACAGTTAGAATCACTAAAAACGTAACCAATGCTCAACACATCAGGCCACTGCCGCTTGTATGACTTCGATTTCTAAGCTCAAGTACACTCAACTGGTGTGGAATTGTTATGATATCGCTATGGTATACAGCTCGGGTGCATTTTCTTATTCGATTTTCGTTCGGTGTTCTTCACTATTTGCTTGTGTATTGTGTGTGTATCTGTTAGAAACGCCACAGTACTTCTATCAATGCGTTGTCTCACAGACACAAGAACATACAATAATTTTGACTTACATTTTTCTACTATAGCACGCACCGCCTGATTGGTGGAATGATTGTTACAACCGAAATAAGGAGCAACCGCTCGAAAAGTCACGACATTGAGAAATCCTGAAAAATGTTTAAGGGTGTGTTTGTATTTATTTTTAGCCCTTTTGAAAAACCACTATGTTATGGGTCTTTAGAAGAACCCCTTATATAATAATTGAAGAGTTTGGTTGATTGAAAAATGTATTATTTATAATAACTTGCATTTTAAATAAGCTCACGATTGATTGATTTGCTATATCTACCATATAATTCTTTTAATAGATAAATTAATATAATATAAATACATAAACTTATGAGTCCCAACAACCCTGTAATGTAAAGATGGGATTAACGCCATTCAGTTGTTTATTGCGTTCGCCATGCAATATGTATGTTGTAATATTTGTTTGTTCTATTGTCTGGCCATTTAATGTATGGCAAGTAATATTCAACATCATCATCATGATTGGCACTACAACGGGGAACCGGTCTTGGCCTTATTTAGCAAGTCCTGAGGCTTGTTAAATTTTCCATAATGATTTGTTTTTTCCGGGCAAGATCATTACTCTTGCGCCACAGGCTCCTCGACGGGGAATCGAACCCCGGTCTCCCGCGTGACAGGCGGGTATACTAACCACTATACTATCGAGGAGCCTAGGTAATATTGAGTCTAACAAAATAACTGACTAAAAGCACTATTTCCCCAATTCTGCTGTTTAAAGCGCACCTCGCTAAAAGTTCATGGCAAAATCGCCGCAGTTATTGAATCAAAAACGGATTAGGTATTTGATTGATCTATTCTTCAAAATGCTGGGGTATTTATACTCCCAATCGATCACTAAATTATTTACAAATTTCTTAATTCACTCATACAAACTTTGCTTAACAAACTATTTCCCTCTTAATTGATAATTCACTCAATATAATTCTGATTACTGTGCTACTTTATTTCCTATCACCAGCTTGACGCATAGTGTAAGAACAATGACACGATTTGAACCAATTAATTTGTGAACCTTATCTGTAGGCGAAGGTGGTAACCACCACTCAACAGGGAATTACAACTGCCGAGCTTTTAAAAACGTGATGTCCAATCTTCTCAATAAAAATTGACAGGTTTAAGTGCATTCAAATCAACTTAAACCATTGTGGAGCCGCACAAGATCGCCTTTCCCAAACAGTTAAGGAATATGGTGCCGACGTAGTACTCATCAATGAGCAGTACGGGCTGACACTGGTACTATTACATGGGAGGAAGAGAGCAGCGGAACAGCGGCCATCTGGACAACTGGAAATTCCCCCATGGAATGCAGAAGTATCGAGCGGGTGGATCATTGTGTTGATAACACCTTCATAAATGAGAGAGCTCTTGCGAACGCCACTACTTACCTCGTTACCTACCACCAGGTAACCCCCTTTTCATAAGCGTTCGGCTCCGATAAATCGTGTACTTACCTGCATTGGCATTTTGAAAAACCACAATGTCTGCTGATACGAAAAGTGTATCAGCAATAACAGGCATTCCCCAACATGGAAATACTTAAAATACCTAAAGCACGACACGAAGACCAAGCGCAACGTAGTTGCAAGAAGCATGAAACTCTAAGTCGTAAGCAAACATGGGACACCTGCACATCGATCTGGTAAAAACATCAACCAACGATTTGATATAGCAGAATAACCATCCAACATATTATGCGGTTGCTCAAGCCTGCGACTAATTTCCAGAATTACCAAGCAGGCGCGCAAGAAACGAAACCCACAACGCATGCCCTTAAAAGGACACATCTCTAATTGAATACAAATACAAGAGATATAACGCATGCCAGTGTAAAGATACATCAAGTCGCACGTATGAGCCATACGGGACGACCTCTGATATGAATACGTATCCAGGATCGAGCCACACACAATAGCGCCCAACACTGTGCACATAAGGGATAATGTGCACACAGACCGGGGAAATGGCGATCGCATCCTTGGCTGTGTGAGACGTCTCCACGCAAAGAAATAATCTCCGCAGATACTGACCTGCGGAGGGGCGGTTGTTATTGTGTTGGTGTGTGCTGAATCAACCCGAGTGGAACAAGAGCGCACCCAGCAGAGAAGTCAGTCTGAAGTGAGCTATCAGCACTTTGAACAGTGGGTTGATTAACGCAAAATAAAAATACGTATCTCAATAGTCGAAAGGCTCGCGAGACACAACGCAAAGTTCTTAGTACGGTATACACCAGTTACAAAACGCGTAAAATATAAATACTCACTTTGTGGCTCAGCACGTTGAACAGTGGTTTGATTAACGCAAATTAGAATACGTATCGAAATACCAGAAAAGCTAGCGAGACACAACGTAAGGTTCAGGGTGCAGTAATAGACCGTGGTTCGGAGTGTTATAAATAAAATACCCTTTATGTACGTTTAACATATACCTTTGGAGTAAACATATAAAATACACTTTATGTAAGTTTAACATATACCTTTTGTGTAAACATTTAAAATACACTTTATGTAAGTTTACTATATACTTCTGTGTAAACATTTAAAATACACTTTATGTAAGTAATGAATACTGCTTTTGTGTAAGCCCAAAAAAATATTGTATTTAAGTTCCTTAATTACTGACACGAAATAAAACACAAAACGAAGGAGACCCGAGTGTTTCTTTATCTGGGCGACGAGGTACCTGAGAGCGACGTCCAATCACGAAGCGACGGACGCTGGTGAGATTTAGGGGCGCCTTGGTGAATCTGTGTCGGACCGACACACTACCAAGAGCAAAGAACCTATAGTCTTATGGGGTAGAAAAGTATGTGTGCCCTCCTTGGAACCGGTTCTACTCATATACCCATCAGTTCTGTCACTTTGGAACACTAAAACTCAACTTCCTTCTTTTCTTTTGTGTTTCTTTATTCATATAGTAAGCTTGGTTTTGATATACAGTTACGGTATAACTTAAATTTTAAACATTGAAATTCGGTACTGTTTGCTTTTGACACAAGGTTTGTTATAGTTTGGTTTAAATAATTTAGTACACTATATGCATTGTTCAACAGAAGAAAAGGTTCGTTATAGTTGATTTGAAGAACTAAACTTAACATGGTTGGAATATTATAACTGGAGAGTTTATGTTACTACCCGCACTACACAGCGCAACACCCGAGGATCGCGTCTGCACCACACAACCGTTGAAAATCGACTCTCTGTTTATTTAACGTGGAGGCCCGACTTGCCTCCACGGAATCCGTATCGCGATTAAGTATCGCCACCGAAGCGACAGAATTACCAAAATTCCATTCATCGCTTCGATGACCATATTAGGTAAGATTCCCTTTTGTATTCTGTTCTATTAAAAAGGGTTGAAACACACACGATGACTTCCTTTGCTGCTCATCGCGTGTGTGCACAAATATGCAGACATAGAATCGATCCAATCTACATGATTGCAGCTGCTGCAAGTATCTCATTAAAAAGGGGTTGAAATGTTTACACGATCAACGACTGCGTAAAGCATTATAGCTGATCGTGTACATTTTGCTGGCATATCCTCGTAGTCGAATTATGATGGTAAATTTCCATTTTGCGAACTCGACTTGCTTGGGCGGTCGGCCGGATGCCCTCATGTATTGGTCGGTCGGGTGACCGATCGATGTGGGCATGCTATGCAAAGGAAAGATAAAAATTTCCTGCATGTGTGCGGCTGGCGCGCAAGGGAATTTCGTATGGATATTGTACGGGCAATATTGGTTGCAAGAAGGTGCAACCAAACTGCGCTTACGTGTGGAGGATGCGATCCAAGACATGTACAATGTATTTGGTTGGGTTCATGTTGGTTGCGTGATGGTGCGACCAAACTGCTTTTAGGGATATAGCATTTGTTCACGCTGGAATTTCATATCAGCGAGAATTAATGTTTCACAGGTTTTACTGATGTTATAGGTACGACTAAGGCAGGTAAGTACACGATTTTTATGTATTACAGGAAACTATTTCTTAGTTATAGCCGTAAGGTAAGTAGTGGCGTTCAATGGAACTGCCACAATACTTGTTTTTTATGCCTTTGGCATCCCCTAGATGGGGTTTTTACCTGAATAATGGGAAGATGGTTGGTGGCGCTCTAGAGAAACGCCACAGTCTCCCAAGAGAATCGTCGGAGAATGTGGTCACAATTAGAGATCTCAAGCCGAAGAGACAGGCAACGAAGGCGGCATTCTTCCGCAAAAGGAAGATGGACCCACACCATGATACTTGATGCAGAAACGTGAGTGAAAGGAAAACATGGCGAGTTGAATCACCTGACTCAGCTAATATCGGAAGATGGATGCTTTCGGCAATACTTGCACAAGTATAAGTACGTGAATCACCCATACTGGTTGTATTGGGAAGGCAAAATAGAAAATGCGGAATACGTACTCACAGAGTGCGTGAGATTCGAGACCGCACGAACGATTTTGGAGAGACATATGAGAAGGACAGTTACTCTGACAGAACTAATAGAATACATGCTGAGTTCAAAACAGGAATAGTCCGTAACAAATGGCATTCTATGTAAAATGATGCAGCAGGTGCGACGCGACGAGTGGAGTAACAGGTAAACTCCGTCCCGCCCCGCGAAGGAATATCTAAAAGAAAGTTCCGCGGGGATCGACGGGAATATGAGCCTGGCGGGAGGTGGTTTTAGTCGATAAAAACCCGACATGCCTTTAGATCGGTCTAGAGGTATATTTTGAAGATTTCCACCTTCCTACCGAAACAAAAAAAAAAAAAAACCACACATACACCCCCCCCCCTCCCTCCCCAACACATACTGATAACGTGAAAAATGCACCTGTCATATAACCAAATACATATAGATATATAATGAATTAGCAAATTAATTGTTAATAATCAACATAACATTACTGCCACCTCATCTTTTCACATCGTTTCCCGTTCATGAGCGAGACAACACATTGAACCATATTTCGTTTTTCAAACATAAGCATCCCCTTACCAACTGTGGCTAAGTTAACCGCTGGGCTGATACGCCTCACCTTAACAACAAATAAAGGAAGGGCTGTGACGACCACACCCACTGATGCATTATCGCTGCCCCGGCAAGATGTTGCAGTGCAATATAACAATCACCAGCATTAACCAGACTAAACAACACAATCAACAACATGAAACAGAAGAGACTAGTCTAAGGTGCAGACGTTACGCCGCGCCCAAGGATATGCAATGGAAGGCTCGCTCTGGCAAGGTTGCGATCGGAGCTGAGTTTTGCATGCCAGTCGTCCGCTTTAAAATTCGAAGTGTGATCTCAGGCAACGGAGAAACACAGTAAAGTGACTTCAGGTAAAGCCGTTGCCGGCAGAACAATCTTTTCGGTGCCATAGTAAACACAACATTTGGCACGGCATAAGGCAGCCAAATTTTCAGAGATTTAAGTCTGTCTAAAAAAGCTTAAAAGGTGATAGACTGATTGTTCTCTTAAAAATAGTTCAAAATAAAAATATTAAGTTAATATTAATTTGTGTTCTTTTTTGCTGGGTTCGTAACGAACCAACAGCTCTAAATTGAAGATGCGTGCTGTGATCCAGTTTGTATAGAAACCGGTTTGTTTATAACTAGCTGTTTAACGAATCTCTTAATAGGATTTTGAGAGAATACATCTACAATGTTAAAAAGCACTTTTAAGTAAAAGAGGGTTTTTTCTTTAAATCTGAAATAGAAAATTTTTTAATAAATAATTTGATGACAGAAAAACAACATTCTAAATATTTTTTGATCACATTATATATGTAGGAATATCTTATATCTCTCTAGTTTAGAAAAATATCAATTTCAAAGTTTTGAGGTAAATCTTCAGTTCTTGAAGCGAAGGGTGTGAACACGTGGATATATCATTTAATGTTTCCCGTGTGTGAGCCTTTAACTTATAGAACTTTGCAAGTTGTGACAGTTTGTTTTGAAGTTCCAATAACAGCTAATTTTTGAAATATGGGTTTCGAACGATAAATGCCATATATTCCACACTTGCATCTGCCTTCCTTGACTACGATTAAATGGTTTAATAGATGTTAGTATAAAACAAACAGTTTAAAGCCTGGACCTGCTGTACAAGTGCTTTGCTGTCCAAACACTCGGCCATTTCCAGGAGAGCCCCAAGATAGACATAATGACTGTCTAGAACTGGTCATTAAATAATTTAATTCTCCTTTTCGAAATCTTTAGTCTCGTAGTCCTTTGAATACTTTAACAGGACACTGCTTTCCTCTCATCCAACCTATGGCTAAGCTATTAACGGACATGTCATCAGAACGTGCAGCAGTTTTCAGTTCTGCTTTAAAAATCAGTTAATGATATCAAGTTGTGAAAAAGTGATTTATGAGAAACACCATCCACACAGGATAGTGGTGCAGTTCAAGTTCAGAACATCTGAGGCGTTAAAACAAATCGAATTACTTATGCAGAATGTGAACGGTTCACTTTTAATCACAGAGGAGCGATGTATGATGATGCAACGTTATGGGAACGGATGTTAGCACTCGTCTAGTTTACGGATACATGTTGGTCTCTGGGCTAAGTTGTCAATCCGGTGTTTTAGCGAGACGAGCGCCTTTGCTGTCTGTTCTGTGCTTTCATGATGGAGTGAGATTGTGTCCTTGTATAGCTGCATAGCACTTTTTTTGTCCGGTTTTTTGCGCTTTTAGTTTAGTTGGAACTGTCAGGCGAAAGGTCCGGTCCAATAAGCTGGTAGTTGATAACCGGCCCTGGGCAGGCTTGTTTTATGGGGCATATTCGAAACCCATAAATTTAATGTTTTAATGTAATTAACACTATTTTCGGTTGTTCATTACGGTAATTGCATCGAAGTCCGTAGTTGCCTGAGATAGGAAGAATATAATATCGACGGGGCGGAGAGGCGGTGTTTGCTCAAGCTGATGGTTGATGGCGGTTAATTGCCAACCGGCAAATGGGCGAGTGAACATTGTAGCCTAACTACTGGGAGTGTTATGTTGCTTCTACTGTTGCAGCTACAAATTCAAGCGAATCTTGTGATGGAATAATTTTTGGCACGTTTTCAACAAACCACTTTGGAGTGTACATATCTCAGCATGCAGTCCACCAAGGGGAGGCGGATGGGATATACCTAGGTGTTCACGACGAGAGCATTGAATTGCTGGCTTAAATGTCTTTTCGAAATGTTTTTTGTTCTGTTTTAGAGTTTATTTTTCTTGTTTTGTTGTTTTTGTAGTTTTCATTGTTATTTTGGATTTGTTTTACTTTTTGGCGGTTTACTTTGACAACGGGTGGAAATTTCTTATCCTGCGACTTTATCTACAACCATTGTGTTATATGGGTGCATACGGGATCTAAGCTATATGTGTATGGATCATCACAGTGGCGTCATTTATTGCCATGTATATCCGACAGTTATGCCTTGTAGTAAAGCCTGTTTTATCGCCGAGAAAGTTAGCACCGCATCGCACAGGATGTGAAAGCAGCTTATCCATGTGCATGGCATGGTCTGTTTCTGAATTAGGATGTGCTCGAGTGTAATCTGTATTATCCTTGCATTAGTTTTTATTTTCAATTCAAGAATTTTCACGATAAAACCTCGAATGTGTGTGTTGTGCGGATTGCTGGATGGGCGATGGATCGGCTGTGATGTTGCATGGTTGTATATGTATCTATGTGGAGTTGAATGTGTGCAGCTGTTAAGATTCTTTGGCAGGGATATGTGTGTACACCGTAGAGACACGGTCACGGAAAGGAGTGAAAAAAGTGAAAAACTTTTGCAACGCCAGGATAGCACTGGTATGCCCTGTGGACATAAGGGAGTTTTTTTTTCTTTTTTTTTTTGTTTAGATTGCAAGGACTCTTTTTTATACATTCTTCCAAATAAATGTTACTTGAGAGCTAATTTAGAATCAAGAGACGTGGACGTTATTGTTGCCCATGGATTCGTCCTAAATGCATTCTGGGCTTCGGATTGTTGGCGCCATTAAGCTATTTTCTTAATTTGAAGCATTTATCAACGTGAAATTAGTTTTGGAATTGTTTTCTTTTTATTTCTTTTCGGAAGGAAGAAGTGAGACACGAAGTGAAAAGCAATTTGAATCCGGGCAAAGCACTTTAAAATTATCGTCCATCGGGTGAGAGATTTCGGTTAGTTTTAAGCTAAGTAGAAATTATAAAGGGAGCATTCAACATTTACCATCAAAATATGGGTCAAGAGGAACGATAGAAATGAGCAAACATAGTATTTTAATTTTAACACTGTACTTGTCAGTAGTAAACGTTGGTGTCGTTGTTGGTGCGATGCGTTGCAACATTTTGCAGGAATTTAATTTGAGAAAATGATCCACTGATCCGATTGGTTCTAGTAATACCTTTGCATAAAGCATTTTGTATGCTTAAGTAGAAGGATGGACGGGGAAGAGGATAACTTTGAATACAGGATAACTGTGGTTTCCATAAAGTATGACGGAACATAAATTCGACGGCCGTGTAATTCAAGTAAATATCGTTTTTTACAGTGGTTTTCTTTTTGTAATGCCATTGTTGTATATTTCTATACAGCACTTATTACATTTCTAGTTATATGTGTTACTTACTTATGCGGCTTCTTGTTGATCTTCAGGCCGACTTTAAACTTCTCGGTCCAGCTACTGCCTTCCGGCTCTTTGATAGAGCGGTCGCCGCCTTGTCAATTGTTGTATTTGCCGTATTAAATAAGAAGTCCCTTTTTTGTTTCTTTTTGTATTCATCATCATCATTATCGGCACTACAACCGGGAACCGGTGTTGACCTTATTTATCAAGTCGTGAGGCTTGTTAAATTTTCCATAATGATTTGTTTTTTTCCGGGCAAGGTCATTAGTCTTGCGCCAGAGGCTCCCCTACGGGGAATCGAACCCCGGTCTCCCGCGTGACAGGCGGGTATACTAACCACTATACTATCGAGGAGCTTTTTGAATTAGTTTATTTATGTCACTGTTGTATGTATACACTGTATAATATAAAATGTTGTATTTTTATCTTTATACAACGGTTGATGCACAGCTGTTGGTGCACTGATTCTAATTCTCCGATGCACCCCTTGTGCTTGGTGGATACTAATTAATTCTTCTCCTAACGAAACTCCCTATTTATAGTCAGAATCTACATAAAATGTCCACATATCTTCCCACGATCATGGCTGTCCTCCAAACAGCCACCTGATGCCAGTCGCAGTCGAAGGCCAAGCCAACGACAATGAGAATCGCAACATTACAAAATTCTTTTTCTCCACGGCCATGAGAACATTTCGATTCACGGTGACGTGAATCTGATTTTCTCATAGCGAACGGTGTGCAGGTAGAATTACCTGGGAAATGATGGGGTGGCGCAAGACTAATGACCTTGCCCAGAAAAAATAAATCATTATGGAAAATTCAACAAGCCTTAGGACTTGCTAAATAAGGCCAAGACCGGTCCCCGGTTGTAGTGTCGATGATGATGATGATGATGATGATGGTGGGGTGTTGGGTGCGATCGTCCAGGTGATGAGTACGTTGGGTGTGGGAATTGCAGAATTGCAATTTAGATGTGGCTATGGAAATGCATGCATTTCAAGGTAATTAGCTTGGCCTAGGTAAAATGTGGGAAAATGCAAGATTGCAATTTTAAGTATGGGAATTGGGAATGCGTTTAGCAGCAGGTAGACATGTGATACGGTTTCACATGGATTGTAGAAGGAAATTATTTGATGCCACACTGAGAGTATGCTTTCGGTTTTAACACTAATTAACGGTGTCCCATATGTATGCAATACTATTGTTTTTTGCAAGATAAATGTTAGGTTTAATTATTAGATCTGGATGATCTTAACGGTGTCCCATATGTATGCAATACTATTGTTTTTTGCAAGATAAATGTTAGGTTTAATTATTAGATCTGGATGATCTGGTATTGGGATTCTGCGTGTAATGCGAATGTTAGGGTTATATACTAAATTTGGAAGGCTAATGGTATTCTGCGTGTAACACCATAAAAAGGTATCAATATTTATTTGGGACCGACAGTATGTATGCCGGCTCCGCCATATAGTAAGGTTACTGATTAGGACCTTACCTGACTGGTTGAGGGCGGTCCGCCCTTGCTGTTCCGGGTCCCAGTGGAGAGTCGAAATAATTAGAAGTACGTTAAGGTTTTTTGTATTTATTTTATTTTAAGGAGAACTTGTTTAATTGTTCAATTATTTTACTAGAGTAACAAGCCCGGTATACCAATGCAGGACTGCAACTTGTTACTCTTAGTTTACGACTGCTCATGTGCTTCTAACAGAACCCCTTTTATATTCCCAAAATCAAAGCTGATTTTACATTCTTTCCACGATCGTTCACCTTGAGACAGTTACCCGATGCCAGCCCAGTCGAAGGCCATGCCAACGACGATGAGAACTGCAACGTTGTAATACTGTCGTCACTCACCCTGAGATGGCAACCTTGCACCTATTCTGAGTTCGAGGTTTACCCCAAGGCTATGGGAATATTTCGGGCAACGGATCCAGGGGTCAACCGATTCACGGTGATGTGAACAGAAGGCAGGCGCTAGGATGGCACGTGGGAATTGCAGAATTGCAATTTAAGTTGTTACTTGATGGAATGCGGGAATTGCAGAATTGCAAGTTTAGTTATGGGAATAGAAAATGTATGTGTAGTCATAGCATATGCTATTATATGATGAGAAATTGCGTTTAGCAAAAGGTAGGTGTGTGATAGGGTTTCACAGATGCTACACTGAAATAATTCCGTCGGCTGTAATAGGAAATTAATTTTGATGCTACACCAAAAGAAATCTTTTTATTTAAAGTTATTAAAACTTTAATGTATGACCCTTAATGTCATACATGCAGGCAACGTAATTCATTTGTGGAATTATGATTTGGTTTTGTTTAATTTATGACAGTTAATGTCACATATGCATGCAACATTTTCTTAAATATGTGTATCGTACATGTTTCATAAGTGTGTCATCATCATCATCATCGGCACTACAACCGGGAACCGGTCTTGGCCTTATTTAGCAAGTCCTGAGGCTTGTTAAATTTTCCATAATGATTTGTTTTTTCCGGGCAATGTCATTAGTCTTGCGCCAGAGGCTCCCCGACGGCGAATCGAACCCCGGTCTCCCGCGTGGCAGGCGGGTATACTAACCACTATACTATCGAGGAGCCTTCATAAGTGTGTAGTGATCCTAAATCACTACTCTCACCCAATTACCTATGATCCCAACCTTATCCGCATAGTGAATCATATGAGCGACAAATTAAACTAAAAGTTAATTTGTCGCACATCGATTCAATTTCCAATTACGTTACCCTTACTCATAATCCCAATCCAATTGAATCATATGCGCGATAAAATTAAATGAAAGTCCATTTGTCGTGCATTGATTCAATTCCCTATAACATTATGAAATGCCTAAATCTAAATGCATTTCTTAATTTTTCCTTCCGGGAATTTGGTAAAATAAATTCCTATCAACTTCCCAGAATCCCATTCCATTTGAAGCACACAAAATCGTGTTCGTGCTTCTTGGAATTTCTAAATAAAATCTTATCCAGTCTCTGTCGCCACAGAGTATGAAAGGGCGGCACGTTTTGGGTTCGTGATCGGTCGAGAAAAAGAAGGCCGAAGTTACGGTAGAATATTGTGAACTACTTAAAAGTCTAAGCAAATAAATATAAAGTAAAATTAATTAAAATCAAAAAGTCTTTAATTCAATAAATAAAAACTATCCGCTGGTTACAATCATCACCAGTAGTAATTGCTGGTTCACCCCACACCCGCGACCAAGGTATCATATAAGACGGCCATCCCAAGCCACTTACCCCAGAGTTCTTAAGGACTATTGTTGGTATTCTATCCGGGCCCCTTGCTTTTTCATAGTCCAATCCACGTAGTATGCGTTGAATGGTATGCGGGCAGAATCTCACATCCGACATTGAAGACCGTACCGACGCAATCACAGGCGGCTCTAAAAGACCGGCATCGAGGTTTGAATTCGCGGAAAATAAATTCGCGAACACATCAGCTTTATCTTTTGAATTTGTGACTGACGTCCCGCTGCCCGCCACCAACGGAGGAAATCAGGAGGAAGCGAAGTTACTGCTGACAGCCCTTGCCATTGACCAGAAGGGACGCGAAACAGTTGAGTAGTCAAAGAGTTCATTGGTAACTCTGTCGTTGTGAACCTTCTTCGCGGTATCAATCGCCTGGTTGCACGCGTTTCTGATCCTAACAAAATTCGTTCTGTTAATCTCGGTGGGATTGGAGCGCCACTGTTTAAAATCTCCATTTTTTTGCGGCTGTAATCTGCTCGTTTTTTTATCAACCAAGGCTTATCAGACGAACTTCGTTTGATGGAATTCGGAATGTAAATCTCCATCCCGAGAAGAATTATATCCGTGAACGACTTCGCGCATGAGTTTACACCGGAGCCTCCAAAGCACACCTCCGATCGCGTTTCCCATACATGGCGAATCTGCTTAAGTCGGTTATTCGTTTGAAATGGAAGTGGTTGGGCCACCAATACCAAGCAGCGATCCGAGTTTCCCTGCGGCGCAGCAATTCCCACGGTATAAATACTCGGCTTGGATGTTAAAAACAAATCCAGGGCGTTCGCATAAACACCTCCGGCATCCGGCACTCACGTAGGCTCCTTCACGAGTTGATTCAAATTATGGCTAATAGCGAGCATCTCCGCCAGCCCGTCAGCCTCGTCGGTTCTGTTAAAATGTACCAACCAGCTGGAATTGTGTACATTAAAATCGCCAAGGACGACAATTTCAGAAGCCGGGTGGTTGATCTGTATCCATTCGACGGTACGTGAAAGATGTTCAAAAAGTGTCCCCGTTCGATCGTCATTTTGGAGAGCGGTAAAGACGACAAAGAAATTTAACTGAATTCCTCAGCACGACCCCAAATCACATGATGTCCATGTTATTCGGTTTTAATGCCTCAATTCTTTGGCAAGCCAGATCAGACCGCGCGAAGATGTAGACTCTGCCCTTAAACCGGAATCTCGAATGGAAGTCATATCTTGAGCAACGAAGATATGTCGAATCAGTTGACGAATCGACCTGGGTCTCAGTTAGGGCAAAGATATCAGGTTTCGTTGTTTGGAAATATTGGTGGACGGCGTTTACATTCGTATTGGTGAAACCGATGCCCCTGATGTTACAAAATGCCGTTACCAGTCGAGCGTGGGCCGAGCCTCGAGAGCGAGCCCGGTTATGCGATGACGAACCTCGTAAAGTTCCATTATTTATCATGATATCTGCATGATGTTCCCCCTGACATAGTCCCCCCCGGAGATCCGAATGGGAGACTAGTTTACCTCCGGAATTCTTTATATCAGAAGGCACCATCATGACTTATCCCCGTGTCAGTCCGGGCCATCAGCCACACATCCGAAAGACCGTCGAAGATTTCTCTCGGCGATATCGCGGAATGTACAGCGTGACGGGGTGGTATCTCACCTTGGGACCGACTACCACCTTACCAACCTTTTTTCGAACCGGTCCATCAGCCGAGCTCCGAAAGATGGCCAGGGATTTCTCCCGACCATTTCACGGAGCCTAAAGCTTGATGGGGTGGTATTTCACCGGGCGCACAGGGCGTTGGGACCCCGGCTACTTACGACAAACTGGGCTAGCTGTGAGTATATTCTAACGCCCTACTCACAGGGCCAGTTGATCGCCAATCGTAAAACAATCAAGAACCAATTTACGAATTAAAGCTATTCCGTGAAAAAAAAGCAATATTCGCCGCGAGTGAACCGCGCGTGCAAATCGCCAATCGCAAAACAACCAATAACCAATTAACCAATTAACGCCACGAGTGAACCGTTTGTTAAATATATTAATAGACAAAAGCTTAATATTTGCGGCGTCCAACCACCAATCGCGTGTGTCGTGCGTTACATTGTAATCCACCAAAAGGAGAGAAGAAGAAATAAACAGGGGGCTCTAGAACTCAACAACGCCCTCCAACCAGAATAGAAGAGAAGCGTCAACCGAGAAGCGGTTCGACGATTTACAAGTAAGTCTCTCACTAATCTATTAATTGTTAAATATATCAATAACATGATAAAATCCAATAAAAGACCACTTTTAATTGTTAGACATGGATAAATTTAAGCAAAATAAACATTTGAAAAACTAAGATGGAGTAAATATGGAGAGGATAGAAAAGTAAGAAACGAGAATAAGGAGATATATTTTAATCTAATTGATCTTCGGCTTTGACAGAGGTTCACAATATGGACAATAAATAAAAATGTACGTTTCATATTTTGTAATACATTTTTAGTCATAACGTTGCAACGTTTACCAGAAGTATCGGTCATGATTTAAAGAATTTTTATGATGTGGAAATAAAAATAAACTCAGCTTCAGGGATAATATTGTAACAAGCTATCTAAATCCTTAAATGTCTCTACAGAATAGTTGGCCTTTCCTATTGGACGAACTTTTAAATTCTAAATAAAAATCATATTGTATTTGTGTGAAAAAAATCGGCAATTACTTTCTTGCCAAGTTATAGTATAATATTCTATTACATACTTTTACAAGTCTATAACTTTATGGAGTTTGCTATAACTGTACCCAAATGGTCTATCAAGCCAATTCTCATTTGTCATGGTTCAAAGAGACTGCCCGCAAACCAGACATTATTGTTATATACGTCACAGAGCACTCGATCCATCGCCGTAATTCCACCTATCCGTTTTAAATCCCGACGAGCTTGTTCTCCCCTTGGCATCAACTTTCTCTCAATTTTTTTCGAAATGTAGAATTTCATATGAGAGGATGAATAATCCCATGGAAATAGGACACGAGTTCACAAAGACGAACAGATCCGTTCCAATCTATCAGTCCGAATGTTCATAATCTACAAATAAAGGACCCTCCCGCCCACTCGAGGCTTGTTCGAGTCAAAAGCGTTCGCCCCCTCGACACACAGATACACACATTGCAATACTAAATCGTCCTGTGCGGTTTTTGTTGTTCAACTGCATCCGGCATTTGCCAGAGACAAAGAGGTAAATTTGAAGATATTTACAGATTCGCAGAACGTTCCGCAAGATACACGAGATGGGAGTAGATTTCGTGCATATGGTGCATATGTGATATGTTCCCAGATTTACTTGCATCTCAGCCCAGTTAACGGTGCAGGAGCTTATCGTCATTGCTGTTGTCACTCACATTGCTAAACTGCAGAGAAGAATGTTTAGATATCAAATAGATTTAGTTCGTAAATAGAAAGTTGAGCCATTGTACGCTCGTTTTCTCCGGTGCTCGTCCTATCGTAAACCCTTCTGATCTGGATAGATATGTTTGCGAACAGAAAAAGGATATTGCGGATCTTTGTCGGCCTCTCATCTCCTTGTGTTTGCACTGTTTGGTTGTTATCTTGCATTGTTCATATTTTCAATCAGGACCCCAGGCAGAGAGTATCCGATACAGAAGAGTAGATACGGCTCCTAGTCGATGGAGTGTGCAATAGTAAGTCAGGAATTTTGCATGGTAAATTGTTGGTTGTTCAAGCCAAAGAGTTGACTTAATTGGTTGGCAGGATAATCAATGGTTCGTGAAGGAACTCGAGGCACTTCCAGTGTGGATTCACTATATTTTTTCATTTTTTGTTTGTTTGTTTGTGGTCTGAACAATGATATATGGAGGTTGTTTTTTTCAACTGAATATTTTGCTAGACATTTGCATATTAAACGACATTTCTCGGTAACGGAGATTTCTTTGTATCGTATGTGGTAACTCGTTCTTGGCAGTATATTGTTCTTTATGTCGCCTTTGGACCTAAGGAATTTATAAACAAGATGTCGTCAAATGGTAACACCGCATCACTCGTTGTTGTTTTCAGCGAAGGCAGACTTGATTATAGGTACGAACTTAAAGCTAAAAACTAGTCTCAAAGCAAGCGGCGTTCTATATTCAGAGAGAGAGAGGGAGAGAGCTAAAGCCCTCAAGTAACACCTTGTCTTAGGCTTCATAAATGACAAAAGAAGAAACGGAAGTAAGATGTCGTTGACTTTATTCCAGAATCACCTAACTCTGGAACAATGGACCGAAGTCGTAGGTCATGTGCTGGTACGTGACACCTATCTTTTAAACGTTGCAGTTGACAAATGAATCCTCTCTTACGAAAGGATATATCGACAAATGAACAAATGATATTTTCCCTTGGTTATATGTATACCCGACCCGAACACAATTTATATTTCGCACTAGAAACTTGGGAGTTTAATGTACCGTCTGGCATTGTGACACTTTAATTGGAACAGCGGTGTCCTTAGGATGTCGACAACAGAAAATATTTTTCCCGTTTAAGAGTTGTACCTGGAAATAAGACAAATTAGTCCTTCCTTGTGTCTTGACACGAGGATGAAGCTCCTTCGGGGACGTTCTACTGTCTCTTTCGGGAGCATATGTCACTGTAGATTGAACTGTTTTATTTTTCTAGCTGCTTGATACAAGGGGAGATTGAATACCGAGTGAGATGGTATACATGAATCCAATTACAAGAGTATTTTTATTTGAATTTCTATTTTATCCACACCAACACAGTTTCCTTAAACTCATTATAAGAATTCGTAATTATTAGTATTGTAAAAGTGCAGTCATTTAATCAGCAATTATCAACGTCCAAGTCTAGAAGTAAAATCCATTTAATGAGCGAAAATTATAAGAAAAAAGGGGCTATTTTATTAGTAATAGCATCACGTAATTCCTTCCTTTTTGGAAATTTGTGGATCGCATCAGATGAGACCTCTTATATCCTATCATTCCTTAAGGGACCTTCGGTGACATGTACGGCTACTCAGGACCTTACGCTTAATACATAATCTCACAGCAAATGATTTCGTTTAGGATTGGGTTATCAATGTTATATTTCAGTTGGCATTAGTTCTATTTTGTGGCATTTTTCGAATAAATATTTGGCTTATTCCGTCGGAAATTTTCCATTGAAAGCCTAAAAATGTATCACAGAGAAGATAAGAGTAGAACCCCCTAAAAAATTAACTGAGAACTTACACAGAATGGTATTACAATCATCTTAGGTTGTTTTATATCCTGAAATTTTACACATATAAACAAATAAATCAACAAATGCGTTTACGATACCCCATGGCCAGAAAGGGGCTCAAAATAAAAACGAAAACCCATGAAAGGAGACAGTGCGACGTATTATATTAGGACACCTGGATTGCAAGCTCCTGATGATGATGATGATGAATGACGCATTTATTGTACAATAATCTAACAAATCTTGACTTAGGACTAAATGCTAAATCCTATTTTACAAACTTTTCTTATTCTTAAAATAGTGTACTGGCTCTACACGCGCACTCTAAATTACACGATACAAATTTGTGTAATGCCTTTCGGCGTACAATAATATTTTTATATTTTTATATTTTAATATTTTTATATATGGTATTTCGTGAAAAAAGTTCTTCCTTTTTTTTTAATAACAAGATAAAATAAAAAGTAAACAAACAAAAAAAAATATTAACAAAATGTTAACATCATCATCGGCACTACAACCGGGGGGCGGTCTTGGCCTTATTTAGTAAGTCCTGAGGCTTGTTAAATTTTCCATAATGATTTGTTTTTTCCGGGGAAGGTTATTAGTCTTGCGCCAGAGGCTCCCTGGCGGGGAATCGAACCCCGGTCTCCCACGTGACAGGCGGCTATACTAACCACTATACTATCGAGGAGCCTTCATAAGTGTGTAGTGATCCTAAATCACTACTCTCACCCAATTACCTATAATCCCAACCTTATCCGCATAGTGAATCATATGAGCGACAAATTAAACCAAAAGTTAGGCAAAAAACAAAAGGAATCTAAATGCAAAATGGAAACGAAAAGGAAGAATAAATATATATGAAAAGGGAAATGAGTAATGAGAAGGGAAAGCGTAGCGTCTGAAGATCTTACTGTATTTGGGGATTTAAGTCCTTTCTTCATTGTCAATCCACCACCAGTTGGGACGGGATCGGTCATTCATAGATTTAACTCGATCGCCTCTTGCCATGCCAAAGCGGAAGTGAACTGCAGCATTTGATATATCACTGTTATAAAGAATCCGTTTGTCCCTGGCACCACGAAAAGCGTGGTAAATAATAGGGACTCCGTGATTGCAAGCTCCTCATATGTCGAGGATGGGCTTGTTTTTCAGCCAAAGATTGGGACACGATGTCGGGACGCTGGCCTTCTTCAGATCAGCAATTTTTTTTCAGATGATGTATACATTAAAAAAAAAAAACCAGACTACCTAATTATGAAATAATTATTGTTTGAATGTATATATATGTATACTTTGAATGTAAAATTATAGGACTCCCGTGAGAAGGTTACGATAAGACCTCTTTCACAATAACAAAATTATCGCCATGATCTGCTGAAAATTGTACGCGATCTACGACACCATTCTTTTTTAATACACATAAGACACCTACTACAAATCTGCCAACCTTAGCCAGCCTTTGTTTTGACCCTGGAATTTTTTTGTGGTATGGCGGAGAGAGTGAAATGACTCCTCTTTGACCCGCTCGTATTGAGATTCGGTAACGGGGATGTTTCCCAGTCGTTATTGACGTGTCTGAGAAGTCAGTTTTTGACAACACAGTGTTTCTTAACGGGGAAAAGGCTCCTCAATAGTACGAGGGTTGCCTCTTATGTTTCGGGATTTGGCAACCCTAGCGTTGCAATCCGGCAATTGACAGCTCTGTCGTAAAGTTGGACATTTTTGAGATTATACGCACTCAGAACGTTTTGACATACGAGCGCTATTTGTGTTGTTTACAGTAACTTAAAAGATTCATCTCGGCCCAAAATTGGAATTAAATCGTCAACATTTTCGTGCGATTATTTTTTACAACTTTCGGCGTGGATTAACTCAGCAACAGTGCATGGATGAACTTAATTCAATTTTTGGCGATGAAGCTCCATCAAGGACCAGTGTTTATCGATGTATGGTGAATTCAATCGTGGTCGTAGTTCACTCCAAGATGAATTTCGTGAAGGTCGTCCAAAATCAGTTGTTGTTCCGAAAACCATTGATGCTGTGCGCGAACTGATATTGGAAGATCGTCATGTGACCTATCGTGAGATTGAGACAACCTTAGGCGTTAGTGGGACCAGCATACATTCAATATTGCATAAACATTTGACTGTCAAAAAAATTTGTTCGCGTAGGATCCCACACAATTTGTCAATCGCCCAAAAAAAGGCTCGTGTCAATCGGTCGAAAGAAATGCTCAAAAAATACGGTCGCGGTGCTTCGAAACACGTCTATGACATCGTGACAGGTGATGAATCGTGGATTTACGCGTATGAGCCCGAAAGTAAACAGCAGTCGACTGTCTGGGTGTTTCAAGATGAGCCAAATCCAACAAAAGTTTTTCGCGCACGAAGCACTTCCAAGCAAATGGTCGCCTGTTTTTTCGGAAAAACTGGACATGTCGCAACCGTACCACTAGAACAACCCAGAACAGTCAATTCTGAGTGGTACACAACCATTTGTTTGCCAGTTGTCTTCCAAGAAATCAGGAAAACCAACCGCCGAAGACGGATCACTCTTCACCACGACAATGCGAGCTCTCACACATCGGCTGCGACAACTGCATTTTTGAGCACCCAAAACATCGATTTGATGGGTCATCCGCCGTATAGCCCTGACTTGGCACCGAATGACTTCTTTTTATTCCCGTACGTAAAAACAAACTGAGAGGTCAACGTTTTTCGACACCTGAAGAAGCGGTTGCTGCATTCAGAATGCATGTGTTGGAGATACCTCAATCAGAGTGGCAAAAGTGCTTCGACAATTGGTTCAAACGCATGCAAAAGCGTATAGATCTTCATGGGGAATATTTTGAAACACAATAAAGTGATTTTCGATGATCAATATTTGTTTTTGTTCTCTAATCCCGAAATATAAAAGGCAACCCTCGTATAGTGGTTAGTATACCCGCCTGTCACGCGAGAGACCGGGCTTCGATTCCCCGTCGAGGAGCCTCTGGCGCAAGACTTTGGCGGTACTTGGTCAGTCACTGCGGAAAGATGCTGGAGTGTTCCGCCGAGCACTGCTTACCATTAGAAGACAAATACACCAACCGAGCCGAAACAAGGTCAAATGAAATCACGGAATGCTTTACTTTAATACTCTGTCGTATTTATTTTCGTTTAATTTTTTCGTTAGGTAATTTTTACAATTTAGTTTTTAAGTACACATTTGGTTCGTTCCGACTCCTTTTAATTCAGTTCTTATTTTCGATGTCCAATTGATTAACATAGCATAAGCTGCCCTTTAATAAAACGGCGCAGGTATTTCTCGCCACAAACGTTTAGGTTCCGACGGATTCCTTTTAGTTCGCCACTATGACACTAAAATATTGTCACTCGCACGTACGGTGTATGGGTTTTCGAAACAACCTCCGATTCTACAAATATGTATCTTTTGCGCGGTCGTAACACAAGAGAACTCGAAACTTAATTCACTTGATCGCGTCTTAAAAACACTGTACCAAAAATCCGCTTCTCAAAGTCGACCTCCTCGATTTTTCGAAATAATCTCTTCAATCTCGAACCTCAATGCAGACTCTTCGATCTGGAGCCTCGAAGCAGACTCTTCGTCTGCCCAAAAAAATATCCCGATTCAGATCTCCGATCTGTATCTCATCATCATCATCATCGGCACTACAACCGGGATCCGGTCTCGGCCTCATTTAGCAAGTCTTGAGGCTTGTTAAATTTTCCATAATGATTTGTTTTTTCCGGGCAAGGTCATTAGTCTTGCGCCACCGATCTGTATCTGCAAAGGGGGAAATTTCCCATTCAATCTGCCAACAGAATTTTCCACAGTATCATAACAGCAGCATAACATCTTCCTTTTCATCACACAAAGAGAATTTCCCAATGGACCTGGAATGAGAATCTTGGTCATGATCATTATTATCACCATCCGTGATGGTGATTGAAATTCGGTTCGACGGCTGTCGATTGTGTGCCGCCTTTATTTGCATAGCACATCTGGCGCGCAGGCCGACGGATATCGTGCAATTTGAATGCACGTACGGTCCATGGGTTTTGTTTAACTTCTTTCAATTAAAACTAACAATCCATTAGGTCTTTCTAATGGGTGGGAAATACAAAAAAGGAACCGTGGGATTGGAGTAGTTCCTTTTATTGGTTTTACTCTCATAAATATTCTCGAATTATCTCGTTGAGATATTTAGGGTTGCCTAGAATTTGGCAGCGGATAAGCGATATGCTTTATTGTATGAGGTTACCGCTGCCTTTGTTTGCACGACGGATTTGGGTGGTCTTTATGGTAGACTACCCGCACGTGCATCCGTTGGTCGGCTAATTTACCGACGATAGTGATTCCTTGTAACATCGTGTAGATGTTCAGGATTACCGCTGTGCAGTGCTGGAGTGCGGCGCATTTCAGTCTTTGGGATTGTTCTTGGGCATAGGATGAATGAATGTTTTACCTTTGTTTCAGGTATGCTATATTCAAATTGTTGAGCTTGACATTGCAAGCGTTGGGACGTTCAGTTCCTTGCTTTTTAGTGTCGGGCTCAACGTTGGCAAGATGTTTCAGGTCCCTAGCAGGACTTAGTGGCATGCGTCTGCGGGCGCGCGTAATGCTTTCCGGTAAGTATGTTCCTTGAAGGGTAGGAACCTTACCTGTGATGAATTGTGCATTCATAGAACCCTACAAAACTAAATGACCTTGCCCAGAAAAAACAAATCATTATGGAAAATTTAACAAGCCAACTTGCTAAATAAGGCTAAAACCGGTTCCCGGTTGTAGTGCCGATGATGATGATCTTTCTTAACGGACATACAGTGGTGGAAAAAATAATAGAAACAAATGTTTAGATAATGGCCAACAATCAGTAGTTGCGTGCAATTTGGTTTTTCTTCGACACCAATTCTAAACCTGAACCGCACCTAACAGTTTGCTCTTATCAGTTTTTTGTTTTTGTTTTTTCCCGGTTGTAGTGCCGATGATGATGATCTTTCTTAAGGGGCATACAGTGGTGGAAAACATAATAGAAACAGATGTTTAGAGAACGGTCAACAATCAGTAGCTGCGTACAATTTGGTTTTTCTTCGACACCAATTCTAAACCTGAACCGTACCTAACAGTTTGCTCTTATCAGCTTTTTGTTTTTGCCTAGTAGTAAAAAATGCAAGCGAAAGGGATATTTTGACTACAAAAAATAATACAAACCAACCATCACCACAGTCTTCAATCGTGATTGTGAAGTAAACGTCTTGCTTGTACCAAACTAGTCAATTCCATGGGACGAAGATGCGAAGCAGTCATTAAAAACAAAGGTCCAACAACTAGGTATTAAAAGGATATGAAACACTTTTATTGTAAATTAATTCTTCGCAAAACACAAACAAACAACTAGTTTGTTTCTATTATTGTTTTTTTCACTATTTCTCGCTTTTTTTTATTAAAAATTTAGTATTGTTTTTATGTATTACAGTGCACTAAATCTATTAGTATATTTTTAATTCATATTTTTCCCCCAATACGTTTTTTCTTAACGATTAATGTCGAAGAACAAGCTTGTTTCTATTATTTTTTCCACCTTCGTATGTTGGATTTAGTTTACCATCGCTTTGGCGACATAGTCCATTCGTGGGGTAAGTTTACCGGTCATGTAGACTTGTCGGTTAGAGTATATTTTGTTTTGCGATTGATAGTGCATACCAATATATGATCTAAGTACGGTTCTTTCTAAGATCTCTAGGTTCCTTGTCAACGTGGGCGAAATTGTAAGCAATACAGTCAACCCAAACGTTGTAATTGCTCTAATGATGGTCTTGTAAAGGATACGTTTTGTTTTCGGAACGACTGATTTGCTTCTCAGTAGTGGAGCTAAAGAGTGAGTGACATTCTTAGCCATTTTTAATGCATTGCGTGAGTGCGGGCTAAATTTTCGTAAGGTATTGGAACTTATCCCTAGGTAAGATATGTTTTTCTTTTGTTTCCGCTGGAAGGCTTACTTTTTTGATTACCAGTTCAAGATTGCGGCTCTGCCTGACGTCTCTTCTCAGACATTTTCTGGCAGGATTTCGAATACAAATAGCTTAGATTAAGGTACGTTGGTCTTATACCATATCGTGGGTGGAATGTAACTATTTGTTTAATGTCGTCGGAAACGATTTCCCGAGCTGCCTTGGTGTCCTATTATGTACGTAGATTAAGGAACCGGCAGCATATAGTAAGGGTTTCGAGTTTTCATACGTGTTGATTCCATGTGTTACTTTGGGAAAGTCATACATATGAATTTTGTACCCAGTATTGATCTTTGAGATACTTCCCGTTGTATATCGAATATGTGTGACTTACTGTGACTATTGGTCTCAAATTAACTCTGAAGTAATATCGTTTTCGGCGCAAGGCTAATAACCTTGCCCGTAAAAATAAATTATTATGGAAAATTCAATAAGTCTCGAGATTTGCCAAATAAGGGCAAGACCGGATCCGGATTGTAGTGCTGATGATGATGATGAATATCGTATGCAACCACTCCTCTTATATTATAGGAAAAATCGGAAACGATGGCCTTAATTCTTCTCCACTCAGCATTACCTAGCCCACAAGTCATTTAGCCTACCACAGTTTCACCTAGTCGGTTTTTAGCGCCATGGAATGCATTCGCCCAGCACGAGTCATTCTTTTCGCTTAATTGATATCGATCCACTTAAAGTGCAGTGACCTTCGTTTAAAATATTTCGCCGCTTTGAATCACCGGCGGCGATTTGGTATTATTCAGATACCTTTCTTTTATAGGCATAAGCATTTTTACTGGGAAATCTCCTAAGCAGGTGCATGCCACTTGGTGTATGGTAGTTCGTTATTATCCGTACGTTTCACATTTGGAGGCGAAATTAAGTGACAGGGACTGTGCCACCTGGTGTGCCGTTTGCTTTTAATATTGTGTTATGCTGATGCGTGCACTTGCGGGTATGAATGATATCTAATTGGATAATGCATAAGGTAAGGTAATTAAAGAGGAAATGGTTTTGAGTGCATTGTGTGTCTATGATTATTACATGGGGTTTATGTAGTAAGGTACTACAGGTTTACGTCCGCGTTGTTACTAGCCAGATTGCGTGTTCTGGCAAGCGACACAGTGTTATTATTTTTCACGTTGAAGATCATATTGGGAAGTTTTTCCTCTTCCATAAATACGTAATCCTCCCACTTCAAGGGGGGAGAAGGTGGGTTCGAACAGCGAGAACCCGCTTGTACGGGAGTCTTGCGTTCTTGACACTTTTCTCTTGCGACCTCTTCGGATCCGACAACCACAATTTCTTCTTCAGTACAAAACTGAAGAAAGCACCCTTCCCAACAACATTCTCCTCTATAATAGAGGATTCCTGGACCCATCCCATAGGGTCAACTGCTGACACACTACAAACACGCACACGCAGTACAAGACAGCAGAAGCACAAACACACACACCGACCAAAGCGCGGATTATCAGACGCCAAAGACGTGATCTGCGTTTACTACCACACTCAAGACCCACCGGTCTTGTACGATTCCTTTCCCACCATCCCCCCATCCAAGTAGTTAGAGAACAGCTGAACTAACCCTGTCCACACTATCCTTAGATACCTGCCCCCTTTTTTCTTTTTCAAATATCCCGAGACTGAGCCCAACATCTTCACGGATGTGGGTGATTCTGGTTATCGTAAGATGACCAGAAGCCAGAGACAATATGGGGGACCCATCTGTCATTGTCTCGCCAATGTCGGCCTCTCGCCGCACTTTTTTTTTTTTTTTGATTCATTATCACTCAAAAACCAGGAAGCCGAGACAACGGCCAAAGAGGAAATAACTATAAAATAAAAAAAAGGTCCTCTGAAAACTTTTTGTTACTGTTTTTCGGTTCATACATTATTTGGTTGATTTCGCGACGTCCACACTAAAAGGAGACCCATCCCCTGTTGGGAACTAAGGTCGGAAGCAACCGACCGGAAGGAGCTTACACTATAGATCGGCACATCGGGGATGCTCCCACTGCAGAGGCCGGACCCAACCTTTACGCCGCGTTCGCATTAGAAGGTAAGGGTAAGACAATACAAATAAAAAATAACATTACAACTGGCGCAGCCGGTAGGATCATGGAAGCACAAGTTAAATATTTGTAAGTGCTTGAAAACCCCTGATCACTACAATAATATATTTCCAATCGTACTGGGCAAGACATCTCTACCCTGCGCCCGGAGCTGAGTCTGCACCGGATGTACGAATTGGTAATTGGAATTAAAAAAAAAATAAACAGAAACTTAATAACTTACCTCGAACGTACTGGGCAAGACTCCCTTACACTGCGTCCGGAGATGAGTCTGGCTTCGGAGGTACGCTTCGTAAAAAAAAAAAAAACTCTTTTCAACAGAAAAAAAAACTTCACCAGAAACAGCAGCAGTTATACAGCAGCAACGTCAACAAAAACAGCAGAAGCAGACCAACAACAGCAGCAGTCAACACACCAACATAGACCTAAGAAGCATTTTTTTATGAAGACAATTTAAAAAAAAAAAACCTATAACCTTAGTCTGCTCCCTCCCATTAAAACCAAACAAGACCAATTTTTAAAAGAAAAACTCTGTCGTTGTCCATATTGCGCATTTACTAAGCCTAGGGAAGAATTTCCACCCCTAAATAAATAAATGACAATAATAAGAATTAACGCAACGACACTTACGGGATACCAAATGTCTTAAACAGTAACAAATTCCCTCTTTAATACTATTGTTATTACCATTCTTCCTCCTTATCAGCACCCATTACCATTGTGGCGGTTCTACGAACCACACAAATTACCTATAGCATAATTCATT
Organism: Microdon myrmicae; assembly: GCA_963931805.1. Lineage (NCBI taxonomy): Eukaryota > Metazoa > Arthropoda > Insecta > Diptera > Syrphidae > Microdon > Microdon myrmicae. Next base: position 119,092,327 of record OZ007499.1, read on the forward strand.
GCATATCCCCAACGAAACATTGAATTCAATGGTTAAACCCAATCGAACTAAACGTTCAAATTCTCTAACATTGAATTCAATTCAATTTCATCCAATTCAATTCGATTCCCTAAAAGCAAACAGCTAATTCATATCTTCTTATGTATGCTATAAGCAATTAACACCTCCAAATCTCCTACAAGATCCAAAACCCAAAACGTGCACGTGTACAAACAAAGGAATATCTATTCGACCCGCCGACACACAATTCTCGCAATCATAAACATACTAATGCATATCTTCACATGCCAGATGTTTTATGACATGTAAATGCACCAATCTAGAAACCGACACCCAATTTCCACGGATCCTTTGTTACCCATCTGAAGCGCACGAAAACTCTTGATGTTATAAGCCCGATGGGTAACACAAACAAAACCCCAAGAAAGGATCAAGAGATAAGTGGAGATGCGTCTGGATCTTTGAAATAAGATAAAGATACGAGGAGTAGAATAGAGAATTGAATAGAATAAAAACTTTTAGAACAGTCGTCACTGAGAACCCAACGAAGAGGTCGTTCCGCGCGACGAATTAAAACGAGAAAGTTACGTCGATCTGAAGTTTAAACCTTTTAAAAGACGAGAGTAACTTAAGGGGACATTCCGGTTTGTCGGGTCAAAAAAATAGGTTATTTTCATGATTTTTTTAAGAGAAAGTATTAAAGATATAACAACAATTTTTTTTTAAACATTTTATTCATCTTTCGACTACGTTTGTAAATTTTGTCGAGTCACCCCAGAACCGGAAACCCGCCCCCTCCAGGTGTTCAAAGTTAGCCATCCGTTCTGCGTGTGTAAGGGTTATTTTCGTCCCCCGTGAAAAAATACGAAAAATGCAAAAAGTTTATTGAACTTAAATACATTTAGCCCAATGTGAGTGAAATTTTAAAATTGATAAAAACCAACAAAATGGTGGACTATTGAAAAAAATTTGACTTTTCGGCCCTTTTTTACTCTATTTTTTAGTTATAACTAAAAAAATAAATAAATAAATAAAAAAGTAATTCCCTCACAATTTGCGTGTGCTTGTTAAAAATATGTGTGCGAACTTTCATAAGAATCGCACGCACCGTTTTCATATTATCGCTTACACCGCACTCAAAAAAGTCGTGTCGAGAAAAACGCATTCAAAGTTTGGAATTCGAATTTTTATCCGCGGGAGACCCGACCCTTTAATGACCTATAACTTTGGAACCGCCTAAGATTTCGTTTCCAAATTTTAACATATTATTTTTGAAGGATAAAACTATCGATTAAGCAAAAAAAAATTGATTTTTTTGAACCGAACAAACCGGAATGTTCCCTTAAGTAATTTGTAAACATCATAAACGTAATAACCGACGTTCAACACACAGCAATTTCTCGTCGCGACACTTTCGTGATATTCCTAGCGTGTGCAATTTTAATTCACTATTTGTTTTGTGTAGTTGTCCTGAAAACACCAAACGATGTGACAGAAACAAATAAGGATATTGTAAAAATTTAAGAGAATTCAAGGCTTAGTGGACGTTTGTGTTTTATTTTGTAACATACTACCCAAAAGAACAAAATACTAAGATTGTGTCTGAGACGATTAAGCGAAAAGAAATAAACAATAAAAAGAGCATTTCCAGAAGAAGAACTGGTGTTTTATTTGTGCTTATTCGCTCCGTGTTCGATTTGTGGACAGTGTTCGGCGGAACACTTTCGACCAAGACAAAAATCCGCCAAACCATCATATAAACTCCTAACCATTCCACTGTCTGTCTGTGGAACAGAGCACCACACCAAACCCTAGTACGTCCCACGATCTAGCGCCCCCTTCACCAAAAACGCTCCGTAGCGGAGCCATTCGGCAAGGTAAAACACTAATTAAGACTCGCGGCCCCAGCCCCCCCTTGTCGGAAAGTACAACTCCTCAACACCAAACTGATCTCGCAACCTTTACATAAAGGTTGCGAAGCTATCAGCACAGTTAATCCCCGTCTTCTCTGGAGAACCAAATCCGCATATAGGTGCGGAATTGGAAACCTTTTTGGATTGCTGCAGGAGGGTCTTAATCTGCCTCAAGACCGAAGAACAGGGGGCTTTCTTATAAATATTCCCGACCAGACTGCGGGGAGAAGCTTCTGCATTATACGCGTGCACTCAGTTCGCATCCGTAGGCTGAGACAATGAACCGAAACTTATAAATAAAATAAATATCTAAAGGAAAAAAGTCTTTCATTAAATAGTTTCTAATTTAACTAAAAGTTTCACATTTAACTAAAATTTTTCGCGTCTGCCTCTTTTGAAGAAAGCTATAGGACACCCCGGCTATTAAGGACTCGCAGAACCCGTGGCACTAGGTTAAGTAAACAAAAAATAACTAAAAAATATAACACTACACTTCGGACGATTCCCAAAAAAAGTCGCGAAAACGTTGTGTCTCATCAACTTCTGCCGGGGAGTCGGTCGATGGAGATGACAAACCTGCAAAGCGCTTTAAGACTGATGAGACCCTAGTTGAGTCAGAGATTTCAAATGTGTGCGACAGTCGCACCTCATATTCGACCTCTTCAATTTCCACGTCAACTACTGCGACGGCATCAGTTGCCTCAACAACAAGCGCCATGTCAACAACGTAAACCCCGATTATAAATAATTATTGCAATGTGCTACTATAAACATTCACATCTTGAGTTTGTGTTTATTTAACAACAATATAAACATTCAAACTTTGAGTTTGTGTTTATTTAACAAAGAATCAATCAGTTTAGCCTTAGAAATTCGCTAAGGAACATTTACGTACTTTTTATTGATAGTATTACCACTTTCCTCTTCTCTGAACTAACCCTGTCTCTTGATGATTAATGGGATGAGATAATGAAAACAGGCAACGCCTTAGGCGTTTGTTTATCAATGTTTATGTTAATTTCTAATTTAATTGATAATTCTATTATGTATGATATGATGAAGTCAACGCAGAAAGATACGCGACAATTCGGAGAGAGACAATGAGACTCTTCAAACGCAAAAAACGCGAATGGGAGAAGACTCGGATCGAAAAAATCCTAGAAAATTCTAGGGCAAAGAACATCAGGGGTATGTATGTCGGCATAAATTCAATTAGAAATGGCTACCGAGGATGAGCCAAAATAATTCGAGACGCAAACGGCTGTCTGGTCCCAGAAACAAACAATATCGTGACAAGATGGAAGCAGTACTTTGAAAACCTGCTCAATGTACGCACCCATCAACCACAGATAAATGCACCAAGCGTACAGACAGCCGAGCCTCAGATCCCAGAGCCGTCTCTCAACGAAGTTGTAGACGCAATAAATCGATTGAAAAACAACAAGGCTCCCGGAGTCGACTGCATACCGGCAGAGCTCGTGAAGCATGGAGGAGAGGCAACCGCTCGAAAGATCCACCACCTCATCCAAACAATATGGGATAAGGAAGTCACTCCGGAAGAATGGAAAATATCAATAGTCATCCCCATTTCCAAAAAAGGGGACAGATCTGACTGCGAAAACTACAGAGGAATATCATTGCTCCCAACCGCATACAAAATATTAACAAATGTCATTCTGGATAGAATCACACCGTACGCAGAAGAGATACTGGGAGACTATCAATGTGGATTCCATAGGAACCGGTCAACAAGCGACCAAATGTTCACAATAAGGCAACTGCTGGAAAAGAAGTGGGAATACGGAGAGACGGTTCACCAACTGTTCGTTGACTTCAAAAAAGCCTACCACTCAGTCGCAAGGCAGAGACTCTACCATATTCTAGTTGAGCTGGGAGTCCCAAAAAAATATGCCGCCCTCATTCAAATTTGCATGAACGAAAACAAAGGGCGAGTCAGAATAGAAAACCACCTCTCAGAACCATTTGAAATCCGGGACGGACTAAAGCAGGGAGATGGTCTATCACCGTGTCTCTTTAACCTTGTGCTCGAGTATGTCATCAGAAAGGTACAAGACGACAACATGGCCGGATCATCCCTGAACGGGGTCACACAAGTGCTCGCATATGCGGATGACATCGCCGTTCTGGGCGATAATCTAGAGACTGTTAGCAAAAACTGTGAAATCATCATGCAAGGTGCAGAAGAGGTGGGCCTAGAAATAAATGAAGACAAAACAAAATATATGATTACGGCGAGAGCAGGTGGATCTCAGATAACACATACAAACGTCAGAGGTAAGATATTTGAAAAAGTTAAAGAATTTAAATATCTGGGAACGACACTGACGGCCAGTAACGAAATGTCGAAGGAAATTAACAAGAGACTGCATTCCGGCAACGCGAGTTGGCACGCAGTCAGTAAACTGCTGAAATCCAGACTGCTATCACGTAACATGGAGCTCCGTGTCTATAGAACCATAATCATGTTGATTGTTCTATATGGATGCGAAACATGGGCTCTCACAAAACGGGAAGAAAACAAATTCCGCGTATTCGAGAATAAAGTTTTGAGGGGCATCTTTGGAGGTAAATATGACGAGGAGGCAGGACAATGGAGGAGACTCCATAACCACGAATTGGAAGAGCTATATCGCAAACCTACAATAGTGAGAGTAATCAAGTCGCGAAGATTAAGATGGGCCGGACACGTGGCGCGAATGGGGAACGATAGGACCGTGCATAGAATTCTTGACGGTAGACCAACGGGAAAGAGACCGGTAGGACGGCCTCGACGGAGATGGGAGGACAATGTTAGGTTTGACCTTGAGGAGATCGGATCGAATGGTCAAGCGTGGAAGGAGAGTGCCCAGGACAGGGAACGATGGCGAAGCCGAGTCGGTGAGGTCATGAACTTCCGGGTTCCTAGAGGCCAATAAATAATAATATAATAATAATAATATAATAATTCTATTATGTGATGTCATTCCTTTTTTTTCAAGCAAACATACATCCAATTTTATTTTCCAACCACTCATTGAGACGAAAAAAAAGGACAAACAAAGGAAACTTATAGAAGATATTGTAGCGAGCTTAGGGTTCGCTGGATTAATTATTCTCATGAAATAAGAGCCGTGAAATCAATTTGCTAATTTAAACGTTATTCGTCCGCTAATGACAACCGTTAGTTCATTTCTACCCTGACTTTTCATTTTTTTCATTCCCGGTGACACTTCTCTCTCTGGCGACTTATCGTTTTTACTACTCATAGTCTCCAGTTTTCCAGTACTTTGTTTTGGAGACCAGCCAGATGTCCAGTTGATTGTCATATGCGTCACAATATATTAATACAAAAATCATAATAAGATTTAAATATATTTAAATAAAGAGAAAAATAAATGGACTCGCATCACCTGCATATTTTGAACCCCACCATCTTCAAGTCGTAGAAAAAAAAAACATTCTTTCCACGCCGCTAAGCTCTGCTAGCTTTCCAGACACGAATTGTCGTAATTGTTATGTTTTCACGACAATATGTGTTAATTCTGCGTCAGCAAGTGTGGGGTAGGTAATCGGTGCGCCAGAATGGTCGCGAGTTCTACTACCAATCCACCAGTTTCACTGTCACAGAGGTCCGCTGTTCTGCCGGGAGAAAATCAAAACTAGTGCCAAATCAATTGTTCACTAATTGTTCCGCTACCGAACACTATTCACCCAAAAAGAACCAAAAATAAAACACTCGTGGTTCTTAATTAATTTTTAGTTTATTTCCGACGTGATTATCTTTGTTCTTAGCCGTTATTAAATATGTTAGTGTTTTGATACTTCATTTCAACTTATTATGACATTAACTGGTTTTTACTTATTTTATTTTAATAGACACACGACTCCTGGTATTATCGCTTCCTAGGCGCGCGACCAGCGTGGTCGGCAGATGGAAATGGACTCAACGATATTCATTCGTTGTCAAAGAAATTTGGCAAGTGAAACAGCAGCTTTCTTACTTTGAAGGGTGGATTTTCTATCCCTAGAGAAACGTGAAGTCTCTCTTTGGGGGTAGGGAACCAGATCTCCTAGCGAAGATCTATGACGGTACACATGTATGTGTGAACATTGGTTCGTTCAGGGAACGAAACCAGGAGAACGAATCTAAAACAAAGGATGGGCATAATGTGCATCGATGCGATGTGAGTTCGGCTAAGCAAACAAGCCGAATCTCATTAGATGTTAATTGGTTCTTTGTTTGCTTATATGAGGAGGTCACTGGTAATGAGAAGCAGATCCCGAAATATGAAAAGACAAAGGGAACGTTTGGGTCTTTGTCTGAGATGTGCATTGCGGCTAAATAAATAGGCGGCAATCCAATGTGGAAATGTGCTAATGGGTTTTGGCTAGATTACCGGGAAATGGTGTTTATGGCATCGCTGGTAAGGGTCGGTATTGAATTCCTATTTGCATTTGCTTATGCTGTAGGGTTTAATTGGCGCCAAGAGACGCGAGATGCGTATATTTGTTTCGGTCCCTTGGGTGTAGGTCGCCAGCCAATGTGTTTGTATGGTGATTTATGATACACTTGGTGAGGACGAGAAATAGGCTACACAATGTGTATGGATCCTGTTATGATGGTTACATTGTATGTAAACAAAATCATCTTGTTTTCAGGAATTCGTCTAGGGAGATTTGCTTGGCACGAAAGGTGCTGAATTGGTTTGAGATTCCTGATAAGTTAAGAAAGAAATATTACAGGAAATTGTATGCGAATAGATGCATGAAAGGTAAGTTTTCTTTTCCAGGGACTTTTAGATTAAAGATTTGAGCTTTTTAATGCGTGAAGCATTTAAGGTGCTAATGCGATTGCATTAGTGAAGTTATGAGATTGGGTGGAAGTTATGGGGGTTTTTTAGGTAAAAGAACCGTGGGGTTTGGCGGAACCGCCACACAAGTATAAAGGTCTGTGGGGTTTCTCTATATCACATGGAGAACCATCCCACAATCCTAACCTAATTTCGACCGCTAACAGCGCGTCACATTATCCCTTATCCCACCGTTCGGCTATTTTACCTGTAAAAGAGCATAGGTGAATTCATTATTCTATGCAGATAATGCAGAATTGAATTCAGCTACCTTTTGCCATACGGCAACTCCATTTTTGCTAGCCCATGAGATTTCCATCGGAAATTATATCATGTCGGGTAGCAACAACAAGTCGAAGCAAACGACGCCGTCGCATCATAGCGAAACCGCTGGGAATTTATCAAAAAATCGAATTCGTTTTCATGATAAATTACCTTAGTCAATTTGGCGTCACTTCAGCTTTTCTCCAGTTCAATGCTCTCTTTTGCAGGTGAATAGCATCTTAGCTTAATTTTCCCCTCCTTCACAGTTCTGTCTTCGTACAGATCAATGTACTCTGAGCCCACCATATTACCGAATTAGGTCAATGGGATTCGCTCAGAACTGCATTGATTCATGCACATACAACCAAATCCACCCTAATATAATCATACATCGAGTTTCTGTTCTCTCATTACCCCGCTTTCTTCGATCATCAATTTATCGATGTAATCCACCACACATCGACGAGCGTGGCAATGAGAGAGCAGAAGTATGTTCTCTTTTGGTTCTCGGGTGCAAAAATTAAATTATCCAATTTCATCCCTTTTCGAGTCAGTCGATTAACAACATTAACAGGAGTAAGTCGTTACGCTAACCACCGCAGCGTGTGCATGCTTATGCACACGCTCGCTCGCGAAGAGTCCCTAATATAACCAAGTTTACTGTCGGAGATCTGATGAAACAGAAGAGATGTAAAGTTTATAGTGATTTAAATTGTATTTATATTGCAATAAAAATGTATCTTTAGCTGTTTTGCGCGTAACAGGCTAACGCACCCCGAGTGCCCAAGAACGTTCTACTTATCAAAATGTTAATTAAAAACTTAGCGGCCATGGCGCACCAACATCGACTAACAAATTTATGTCCAGGAATCATCATCATCATCGGCACTACAACCGGGAGCCGGTCTTGGCCTTATTTAGCAAGTCCTGGGGCTTGTTAAAATTTTCATAATGATTTGTGTTTTTCCGGGCAAGGTCATTAGTCTTGCGCCAGAGGCTCCCCGACGGGGAATCGAACCCCGGTCACCCGCATGACAGGCGCGTATACTAACTACTATACTATCGAGGAGCCTATCTCCAGGAATACTAAAACAAATATTAAAAACCATCTCATTGGATAATGCAAAATCAAATAAACAAAAACATTTATACAACAAACCAACACCAGTGTGTTTTCTATTGTTCCTGTCTTCCTGGGTGAACTATTCTCATCGGAGCGACATCGTTGGGGAAGAAGGAAACCGCGCGCCCGTGCATGGCGCAAAAATTCTTTACCCCCACAGGTCTATATCAATATAAGTTATGTGTAACAGTGTCTCTGTGTGTTTAAATCCTTTTTCAAAGCCTAGATAAAATAAATCAGTACGTCTAGGCGATTTTTACTCAATCATATTTTTATCGGTGATTCTAAGCATATTTCATAAAATTTTGATTAAAGGCATTAAATTAACTTAAGTTAGCAATAGACAGAAATATAATCATCATGCTAACAAACGCTGGGTAAGTGTATTCTGATTAAGTTTCGTAGGTGGGGGGAAATAATAAGCAAATGCCATTTGCATCACTATCATCTCAAGCAATGATGACCACTATGGAAATTAGGAGAACCTTGATGATGTACACATGAATTACTTAACACTAGACTCTTTCAAGAAAGGTGGGCAATTGTTCTTATTTTTCCTGTAGGGATTGTTCATTACCACTTCTTCACCATAAAATTCTAAACAATAAAACAAAAATCTTTTTCGAATATTGGATCAAGAGAAACGAAACCTCCTAAAATAAGCTTCTTTGTTACGCGATTCCTAACTACATACAGGAACTAAACATGCACATGAATGCAAATGCCAGGAGCAATGGAATGTGATAATGATGTCTATTCAGGTAGAGAGAGAACGGAACCTCCTCAACATTCGTCACCAAACATTTACCTGCCTCTATTGCACCGAAATGCATCCGGATTCTCTAAATGGTTCATTTCATGTATTCGACGTGAGTAAAGTCTACTTTGCACGTTTTGCAAATGCGAACAAGTCTTCCCCACTAGGTATCCTGCCGCCATTCCTATACCCCAGTTCGTACCCAGTCAACCGTCTCACTACATCCAAATAGTCAAGAGTTACAAACCTACCTATTCTAGCTTTGCAATTCTCTACCCGATTTTTTAGCGTACTTCTTTAGCTTCGGGACAGAAAACTGAGAAGAAGCAAAAAAAAAAAAAAAAATACAAAATCAAAAACTAAAAACAAAAAAGGGAACAAACGGAAATGCTCACATTCTCCCCGCCAAGTACAGACGGAAGCCTTACGTGTGTATGGAGGTGAGGCACATTCGCGACGCATTCAACTCGGTTCTTTGAAAATCCGGGTACATTTTTCCAACAGTTGAATAATTGCAGTACACAGCGGTGCAATGTTAAGATGAGTGCAGCTTTCAGGAAAAGAAACGTACATCATCCTTCAGGGGAAGGCAGGGTTATAAAAGGGAATGTCACCGGGATGATGAAAGTTAAAAAAAAAACGACAACAAAAAACCAACAAAAATAAAACGGAAAATATGAATAGAACCTAAATGCTGATAGATAGACAGTTGAATGAGTTCATTTCGTTGACTCTTTTCAGATTTTAATCTTCTTTCTTTTCGTCTCAGCATGATGAGATTCTTCCTACAATACTTTCTATTTCTCCTACAAGAGTCCTTCATTTCATTCTTGCTTGCAAGATAATAATTGCCTTCGCAACGTCGAAAAGAAGAACACAGGTAAAACTATACTAGACGAGTGAATTGCTAACTTCGCCAGAATTACGTCCTTCATTCCTTCGGCAGCATTGCTAGATTGCAGAACTTGTCTACGCAAAAGTTTCATGTAGATTTGGCACATATCCCACGCACAGAATTACCCATACGACAGAGAAATCACTATGATGAGATCTCAATCAATTCATTCCATTGATGCATGTGAATTGTTCGAAACCGCAATGAGCTTCAGTGAAATATTTATTCGTGATTCTAAGGAAAAAATATTTGAATCACATCACGGGTTACTAGTTTTCACTCCTGCGATATTTTATATAAACGTCAAGGCTTATCAGCCAATTAAATTCTCTTTTCTCCAGAAGATACACAAATTCATCAATCTAAGTTGAAGCACAGTGCGACTTGGCCACTAATTGATTTTTCCTCAGTCGAGAGGCTCAACAGTTGAGTATTTTTTTCTGATGGGTGGCTTACTATATACTGTTTTTTTTCATTTCTTTTTTAAATTTTGTATATCATTTTTTATTCCTTCCTATTATTATCATTTACTTACGCTAGACAAAAATGATTAAACTCTAGCTTATGGTATGTTATTTCCTAATTTACTGGTCCCTTGCGACTCTCTAAGTTACATGCATACGCTTAAGCGTGAACATTTCTCTCGGCATTACGATTCTTTTGTTTACATGGATTTTAAAGAACTTAATTCGATACAAAGAAAATGAAGAACAGAAAAACCTGTTACGGCCACAACCACCCATCCCATAATACTTACCCCTTTGGAGCCAGTCTCCACCACTAATTGCGATACAACCAAAAACATCCACTTAAAGAAAAAACACTACCGAAACCAGAGCATTACCCCATACATCAAATGGCCCCACATCAATTGATACCAAACAAATCGAACTAAACGTTCAATTTGCCCACATTGAAAACTTAGGCAGCATAATCGAACCATACGTTCTCCACAAAAATCCCCTAAGATCCAAATGTGCGGATCAGATGCCTTTCTTCAAACAAAATCGTTGAGAATCATAAAATGCGCGTCAGCAATTTTATGATCCCCTAGAAAAATGGTTACCTAAAACCATTAACACAATCAGCGTCGGTTTCCGTTTTAACCAAATCAAATTAAAACTCACAACAGGCACCATAAAATGAACTGCACGTGCGCCTAAGCGCTTAACAACAGAGAGAATCATAAACGTGCATTAGCACGATTCTCTATTGATTTTTCCTTTGGGTTTCCTATCGATTTCCCACAGAAAAGATCCTTGCCCATTCGGCTAAAACAAACAACAGACGCCATGCAATGAACTGCACGCTCGCCTAAGCGCTTAACAACATAGAGAATCATAAATGTGCATTAACACGATTCACTATTGATTTTTCCCTTTGTATTTCCTATCGATTTCTTACAGAAGAGATCCTTGCCCATTCGGCTAAAGCAAGGAACAGGCGCAATAAAACGAACTACACGTTCACCTAAGCGCTTAACAACAGAGAGAATCATAAACGTGCATTAGCACGATTCTCTATTGATTTTTCCTTTGGGTTTCCTATCGATTTCCCACAGAAAAGATCCTTGCCCATTCGGCTAAAAGAAACAACAGACGCCATGAAATGAACTGCACGCTCGCCTAAGGGCTTAACAACATAGAGAATCATAAATGTGCATTAACACGATTCACTATTGATTTTTCCCTTTGTATTTCCTATCGATTTCTTACAGAAGAGATCCTTGCCCATTAGGCTAAAGCAAAGAACAGGCGCAATAAAAGGAACTACACGTTCACCTAAGCGCTTAACAACATAGAGAATCATAAATGTGCATTAGCACGACTCCCTATTGATTTTTCCTTTGTGTTTCCGCTATCGATCCGAATTTAGGAAAGATAGACAAAGGACAATGGGTGGGGGAGAAACAAGGAGATATCCTTTTACTTGCAGGACAAAAGAAAGGTTTTCCATCCGATGGGAAAATGAAATCGAGAAGAGGGAAAATAAAAAAGAAACAAATAGAGACGAGTTGGCGTTTTAAGATTTGACCGAGACGGCGAAGGAGTTGGTTTTCGATTTTCGACCGGAACGGTCCGTTACGTGGGTGAGAGCGATTAAAGTGTCGGTGGTTTAAGTCGATGGTAAAGCAAAGTAAGTGTTCGATTTCCCGGTGTTCGTGATTAAAATGTAAAGCGTGATTATAAAATAAAATAATTTAAGGAGAATTCCTATATAAAGATTCGTGAACTTGATTATAATTAAACACTACAGTATTTGTAATAATAAGTGAAACAAGATTACAAAATAAAGTAATTTAAGGAGAATTCCTGTTTAAAGATTGGTGAGCTTGACTATACTTAAATGCTACAATACGAGGGTTGCCTCTTATGTTTCGGGATTTGGCAACCCTAACGTTGCAATCCGGCAATTGACAGCTCTGTCGTAAAGTTGGACATTTTTGAGGTTATATGCACTCAGAACGTTTTGACATACGAGCGCTATTTGTGTTGTTTACAGTAACTTAAAAGATTCATCTCGGCCCAAAAATGGAATTAAATCGTCAACATTTTCGTGCGATTATTTTTTACAACTTTCGGCGTGGATTAACTCAGCAACAGTGCATGGATGAACTTAATTCAATTTTTGGCGATGAAGCTCCATCAAGGACCAGTGTTTATCGATGGTATTGTGAATTCAATCGTGGTCGTAGTTCACTCCAAGATGAATTTCGTGAAGGTCGTCTAAAATCAGTTGTTGTTTCGAAAACCATTGATGCTGTGCGCGAACTGATATTGGAAGATCGTCATGTGACCTATCGTGAGATTGAGACAACCTTAGGCGTTAGTGGGACCAGCATACATTCAATATTGCATAAACATTTGACTGTCAAAAAAATTTGTTGGCGTTGGATCCCACACAATTTGTCAATCGCCCAAAAAAAGGCTCGTGTCAATTGGTCGAAAGAAATGCTCAAAAAATACGGTCGCGGTGCTTCGAAACACGTCTATGATATCGTGACAGGTGATGAATCGTGGATTTACGCGTATGAGCCCGAAAGTAAACAGCAGTCGACTGTCAGGGTGTTTCAAGATGAGCCAAATCCAACAAAAGTTGTTCGCGCACGAAGCACTTCCAAGCAAATGGTCGCCTGTTTTTTCGGAAAAACTGGACATGTCACAACCGTACCACTAGAACAACGCAGAACAGTCAATTCTGAGTGGTACACAACCATTTGTTTGCCAGTTGTCTTCCAAGAAATCAGGAAAACCAACCGCCGAAGACGGATCACTCTTCACCACGACAATGCGAGCTCTCACACATCGGCTGCGACAACTGCATTTTTGAGCACCCAAAACATCGATTTGATCTTTTTATTCCCGAACGTAAAAAACAAACTGAGAGGTCAACGTTTTTCGGCGCCTGAAGAAGCGGTTGCTGCATTCAGAATGCACGTGTTGGAGATACCTCAATCAGAGTGGCAAAAGTGCTTCGACAATTGGTTCAAACGCATGCAAAAGTGTATAGATCTTCATGGGGAATATTTTGAAAAACAATAAAGTGATTCTCGATGATCAATATTTGTTTTTGTTCTCTAATCCCGAAATATAAAAGGCAACCCTCGTATTTGTAATAATAATTGGGGTAAATTTGACTAGAATTACACACTAACATGTTCGTAATAATAAGTAACAATTACGAGTTATTGAGTATAATAAAGTGCTTATGACTAAAGTTTGTCATATTATAATATTTACAATCCAACCCCCAGCACTGGGGTTTGCCTCTGCAGTCTGCGCTGGGACTGCGCCTGCAGCATTAGGCCTGGCCTTAAAGACTTTTCGTCAGACTCTCAAGTTGGTATCCCTCGACGAATGTCCTCTACAAGGACGAAGATTCCGGAGGGTAACCAGAGTCTGGCCAGCTAGGATCAGGGGCTCCAAGTTACAGGAAGGCTTATCCTTCCCTTATTTGTTCTTTTATTAAAGGTGTTGTCTAATGACTATATTACCAACGTCCGCTGTTCGGGGTTCATCCGGATGACCTCGTGGGTAGCACGTGGTTGCACAGCTTTTCGCAGTCCTCCCCTGTATGGGTAGGGTCTCCGGGCGAGTACCTGCCGCAGTATCGACCTTGACAGGTCCCTTCGGCACGTCTCCCCGTTCAGCTGCCACATGTTCAACCCTTCCCGTCCCATTGTTAATAAATTGAATGGAGAATAGCACGGGATTTACGGTAGTTCGGGGAAAAACCAAACAACCACCCGGCCCGTCTACCTTACAATTCCGAGACAGGAAGTCGTACCCCAACAATCCGTCTTCCTCCAAACACGGCAAGGAGTCTACTATTTGGAAACTGCAGGGAATCTCATGGTGCAACTTGAAATTCCCAGTGCAGCATCCCCTCGACTTACCTTTGACAAACAGCGCTTGGAGCGTTGTAGATTTATGCACATACATGCCATATCTAGGATGGAGTGCCTTTAGCTTCAACAGGCTGATTTCAGCGCCGGTGTCCACGATTAGGCGCGTAGGGTTCCTACGGCCAATGTCTAAAGGGAGAGAGACAATCGGGACCTGGATCGGTGAAAACTGAGAACAGCTGGAGCCGGGTTCCGTTTCTAGTGCGGTCGGGTAGGATCTTGCCGACCCGACCTTGGGGAGTTTCCCGAACTCTCCCATTTCGCCTTATGTCGACACTCTGCCGCCTTGTGAATGTGTCGACCGCAAAACTCGCACAATGTTCCGCTCCCCCGCTCAGGAATATTCCGCTCGGGAGTCCCACTGGACTCCGAACTCGCGGAACGGGAGCTATTCTTTCTGCCCACTTTGGGCCCAATGCGCCGGGGCTGCCATTCCCGGCTCCCCGCGCTGCCTGATGTGGCGTCATGCCTCGCATCCGTTTTTGAGGACTTCGAGTCCATGGAGTCGGGTCGCTTACCGCCACCGCTCGACACGGACGATCGTCGCCCATCCTCTCACCCTGCTTCCCGGGAATCCTTACTCTCCGCGCTACTATTACCGGCTTTCCGGTTTCGCCGACGCTGCCTCCGACGCCCTCTGCGCCTGTTTCTCGCGCTTGCCCCAGTCTCCACACGGGTGTCTTGCTCTCGGCTCGCAACAGGTGCTGTTCCGGCGTACGCTTGTGGGGAGAACCCCGGGAACCCCGTTGTTGTTCCCACCTTTGCCTGTATTCGCACCCGCACAAGCTATGACCTTGTCGGCCACAAAACTCGCAACAGCACCAGACGCTGAATACTCTTGGGCCTGATGTCGCCGGCCCGCCGCCCGTAGACGGGGGCTGCGGCACTGGTAGGGCTCTCCGCTGAGCCTGCGGCCGCTGATGGTGCGGCCCATGTCGCGCGGTTCGGCTCTGCTGTCCACCACCCCTGTATGGAGCCTGGGCTTGGCGCGTCTGTCTCGGACGATCCGGGCAGTCCACTATGTCGTGGCCATACCGCCAGCACTCGCGACAGAAAGGAGTGTTCCTTCTCCTCAGGCACTCGTCGTACACATGACCCCTCACGTTGCAGAAGCTGCATGTTGTCTGGGATTCCAGGGGGCGAGCCGATCGATCAACCGAATCCCGGACCGGATTGTCCCGACCCGATCGATCTCCAGGCGCATACGCCCCTTGAGCCAAACCCTGCGACCCTTCACTCCGACTCGAGGAAGACACGGTATTTGACCAGGCTCCCCTGCCAGAGGAGGCCGGAGTGTAGGCCCCAGCATCCGTACGATGATCATGGTGTCCGTACGACCGCTCCTGAACGAAACCATCCTCCCCCCGCCGACGACTATCAGGCTCTTCGGCCGGCAACACGAACGACACCACCCGGGGATTTAAATGCGATAAAACCGGCGCCGGCGCCGCGGTGCAATCCCTAAAAGTGGAGGAAGGGCCATCTATAAAAGTTGAAGAGCTTCCTAGTCCTACATCTAATGATTCAGACGCTGGATCGGCGATTCCGGGCCGCGCATCCACAAACAAGTCGTCCTGCCTCAACATTTCCCTTCGAGCTCGTTCAAATCCAGTTAGGTGGTCCACCAGGCTTCGAAAAGGGACATTACCCAACGTGAGGAGGAAGTACTTTAGTCCTTCCTCCCTCAGACCCCTTACCAACACCAGTTTGGCCATGCCCTCAAGCTGGCTGGCAAAGACAGACCTACCCTGGCGACCATAAAAACGCTCAGCTGCCTCCTCGCACCGTACCACTGCCCGCTTCACTCGGGAAACGAAACTTGTGGCATCATCGGAAGGAAGTTGTCGGATTTTGGAGAGTTGAGCACACAACTCCTCATACGACACCCGGGGTTCGTAGGCCTCTCTGAGACGCTGTTCGGCTTCGAGGAATGTCGTGGGTGGTCTCTCCTCGAACATTCGATGGGCCTCGCTGCTCAGTCTAGAGCAGCCACCGGAGGAAGGTATGTTCCTCCTCCACCGCTAGCCCACCCAGGGTCCTTCTACAGCCCTTGAGAAACGAAGAGAGTCTCTCAGCTGTATCCGGGCCCTCCTGTCTCGAAAACATGGGTACCGTCTTCGACACTAGGTCGAAAACCCTATCAGTGCCCAACATAGTCCGCACAGGACATGGTTGCGGGCCCAGTTTAAAATATGAGGGCATCGGCGTGTCCTCCATGCTCCCAACAGGCTGTTTACTGACGGTGCGAGGGGGGCGCGTTGGCGATCGGTCGTCCACAAATTCGTCCCGCGAACCATGGAATGCCTCCGGATCCACCTCGTCAACCGGCGGCTCGGGAAATGCCTCGGGCCGTGCCCGGGCAGGGGTGCCCTCTCGGACATCCCTCTCTGACGTTGCCTTGTTTGCATCTGCAGGCCGTCTACTAAATCTCCCTATTACCTACACCAAAGTCAATCCCGGATACCCCGCGGAGAAAAGAAAAAACAATCTCGTCGCCGACAGTATCAACCACCAGAAAGGGTGTGGAAAACAAAAAAGGAAAACAATTCCCACAACAAACAAACAAACACTCTCAAAGGGGGAAAGGAGAGAGAGAGAGAGAGAAAAGGAAAAGAACCCGGAAATGAAGACAAAAATCCTTCAACTCCACGATGAGGTAACAACACCAAAAATAGACCTAACAAAATCACACGCGTATTCAAAAAAAGGAAGAAAAGGCAGAATCACAATTTCAAAAAAAAAAAAAAATATACCAGATTAAGCCAGTGCTACAAATAAATGGTTATCACATATATAAATAAATAAATAAATAAATAAATAAATAAATAAATAAATAAATAAATAATAGCACCAATCAATTTTCAAGAATAAATAAAAGAGAGAAAAAAATTTAACTACATATATATACATATAGGTTTCAGCTCTGCCTGCAACTCCGCAATTTCACTCCAATTGATACGTTGGCTGTCTCTTCCGTTTCGAAAATGAACAAAACCACAACCTTTGGAGACGCACTCTTCATCCACAGCGACCTCGCAGCTCAATATTCTTCTATAAGCACCTGTATCGACTATTCTGTGCAGACACACAACTCCGATCGCCTCACTGAGCCGCTAAGCCAAAGCAGCAAACCTGCCGCGGTCCGTCCGGAAGGTCTGTCTAGTCAGTTTGTGACGTGTCCTGCTACTTGAGATGCACAGGTTTCTCCTGGATTTGGGCTTTTCAAGCACTTACGAGTTTGACTCAGGCTTCCTCAAATCCTGTCCGCAGCGCCAGTTTGTCATATTATAAATATAGCTTTAATATTTGTTTGATGTATAGAGTCGTGCTGTATGTGTCGTATGTTGTCCAGTTCAATGTTGTAACTGTTTTTCCTCCAATATCCTTACTTAGTTTGGGAGCCAGTATTCGCAAATTTGGGCTAATGGTTCTTTCATAAGAGTTGTAGATCTGCGCCAAATGCTGCAGATCTGGCTAATTTGAATTGGGTCTGTGGTGAAACTACAGGGGAGTAGTATCGTGTATACTATCCGGACTGTCGCATTCTCGAGCGCCACTGGTCAAGGGCAACAGACAGGCTTAAACAATAGGTACTCACAGTAATGGAGGCGTCAGTATTGTAGGTATGTAGCCTTCTCAGTCGTCGTCTTCACTTGGCATTCCATAGACGTCTTCAGGTGCTGGGTTTCCAAGGTGTTGGTCCACTGGTAATTGGGCCAGAAGAGCCCTCTTCTCAAGCACAAAAACCAGTTCGAGATGTGTTGTAACTTCCCATTTGTTGAATCTGCAATGCTTTCCTTGAATTCACCCAATATAAAAACTGCTTCTAGTCGAATGAGCTGTTGTTAAGTTCAAAATCAGATCCAACCAAAAAAAAAAAAAAAAAACAAAACGTAAAACAAGTCCACACTTTATTAAGTACACATTAAATTACGCTTCAATTACACCTTCAATTCCAACCGAACCAAAAAAAAAAAAAATTATCTCCGGTAACAAAAACGGTTAACAACAGTTCGGTTTTTTTGGCTTTTTTCTGCCCTTTTCTCCACAAAAACATTTTACGGGAATCTTTTTGATTCTTCCTCTAAGTCCGATGCTTTTTCTCTCTTCTGACAACGGAACGTCAACCAAAACAAACCGTACATCAAAACATTGACCCTCTGTCTCTCTCGCTCCCCATTCACGTCCACTTCGAAAACCAAATTCGAACTCGAAGAACTGCACGATCCACACCCGAATCGGGGCGTGTTCAAAAACTCACTTCTGGATCGTGCAATTCCTCCACCACCTTACCATCATACTACCTTAAAACAAATTATGTTAATAATTAAATACAAAATTATTAATTGATGGGGTGGCGGACGCACGTAACAAGTTTTAAAACAATAAGGTGAAGTTTACTGTTTCTCCTCGGTGCATTAAAGATCAAACCTGACCTACATTTTACAAAGGACTTATAAGTGGGTGGTAAATAAAGTAAGTAAAACTAAAACCACATTTCCGTGGTGAAACGGAAAAAATATAATAAAACTTTGTTTTTGTTATTGTTTTTACCTTAATCTAGCTTAAATACTAAACCAACTAATATTTTTTTTATATTATATATATTATATTTTATATTTTTTTCTTTACCTTAACTCTATCCTAAACCTAACATCTGAACTCAATCTTCGGAATGCTAAATCTATGTAAGTTTTCCGTTGTTTGTTAGGCTTTTATTATTATTATTATTATTATTATTATTTTCTCTTTTTGCCAGTTTTATATGGAAACAGGTTTTTAATTGCCACTCAATCACTGGTGTTGCTTGTGGATATGTGGCGCAAATAGGCAACGATAGGACCGTGCGTAGAATTCTTGACGGTAGACCAACGGAAAAGAGACCGGTAGGACGGCCGCGACGGAGATGGAAGGACCATGTTAGGTTTGACCTTGATGAGATCTGATCGGATTGTCAAGCGTGGAAGGAGAGTATTATATAGTATATACAGTACAGGGAACGATGGCGGAGTCGAGTCGGTGAGGTTATGAACTGCCGGGTTCCTACAGGCCAATAAATAGTAGTATTATAGCCGATAATATTTGTCAATTGTATTGTAAAATTTAATAAAAAATAAAACTACTCCTATGAAAAACAAAAAGTTAAGTTTCCCAATTTCTATGCCCGACCGTCGCACGTGATAAATCAACGGTATAGCGGATTCATTTTGTGTGAGGCCGTTCATGTCATGACTGAGGAATGCTTCTGGTGGAATAAAGCCATTGCGACGGACCCCCTCCTCGGTAGCATAGTGGTTAGTATCCCCTCCTGTCACGCGGCAGACCGGGGTTCGTTTACCCGTTGGGGAGCCTCTGGCGCAAGACTAATGACCTTGCCCGGAAAAACAAATTATCATGGAAAATTTAACAAGCCTCAGGACTTGCTAAATAAGGCCAAGACCGGTTCCCGGTTGTAGTGCCGATGATGATGATGACGGACCCCCTCATAATACATATTGTTTTGATAATATGCACCGAAAACTGAATCGTTCGGCTAGCACATTGATCTCACAAGATGCCCTCGGATCAACTTGATCATAAAATTATCCACTCTGTTTATATTGGCCCCACTGTACAGCGCTTCATTGGGATTGTATCTTTTGTGATCGGATTCAGGAGTCCGATGTAAGTTAAGGCGCGTTCTGAGGCATTGTCTCTCAAAAATCCGAATCTTTTCCATTAAGCTAGGTCCCACATTAAACCACACTGGACATCCATATATGATCATCGGTTTGATGAGAGCCATGTAGCATATAACTTTAGCTCTTCTGTCAAGTTGACTACTATGCTATAGTCTTCTTGTCATAGCATACGCTTTCTTTCCCCTGGCCAGGGCAGCCCTCACATGTTTGTTAAAATATAGATACTGATCCATCCAGATGCCTAATGAGATTGACTACATTTTTGGTTTCTAGTGTTTGTTCGTGTGGTCCCATAATATCTGGCTTCCGCCAGTTTTTCCTGGTGTCTCTGGTTACTTCAGCCAGTGGTGTTCTAAAGAGAATGGTTTCACACCTCTGGATATTGATTTTGAGTTTCCAGTTGTCGCAGTATCGCTGAACATCATTTAAATCTTTGGCGGTTTTTATATTTGTCCTTGGTCGGGTATTGATGGCTGCGGTGTTCCGCCGAACAACGTCCGCAGTAAAAGGAATTAAACCAACCGGAACACGGAGATGATCACACAAATGCAACACCGCGAAATGTTTTGTTTTAATTTTGGTTTTATTTGAACAACTTGTAAATATTACGGATTTAATATTCCAATTTTTAATGTTTTGTTCACAAAACGACTTTCCTAATCGAAACGACTACATTTCTTTTCAATTGAACACGAATCTCACACAACTCACAACTCACGTTAACTCGAATTTTGTTTGTTTCTCGAACCGCTGATACCTCCTCGATGGGGTTCTCTAACTGTCTCTTCTTTGGACGGATGCTCTAAGTAGTCTATATGGTTCGACGGTATTCTCTAGATTCCTTGTCTCTATCCTAAAAATCCCATTCTAGTAGAGTAGTCGCCTCTTTTAACAAGTCGGCCTACTTGTGTGTGTATGCGAACGACCCACTCACAAGGTTGAGTTAGCCTGTGCCTTCGAAGAATAGAGAAACCACAATATGCAACCCGCATTTTCGTCAAGCCAAGCAACCTACTGCAAGGGTTCAACTCCCCCTCAGTTCGACCATCAAAAACGACTGCAAAAAATGATTGGCATCTGGTAGGAATTCGTAATCGGAACTGCACAATAGCAAGAGTCGTCAGTTGAACCCAGGTTAACGAAGAATAACGAGACAGCTGCCTGAAAAACTCGTTATTTACGATCACTTTCACAGTTGGTATAATGCTTGCCGATAACTCACCCCCGTTTTCCCCTATACACTCATATTATCGCCGATCATCTGCTGATCTCGTCGTCCATTAATACGGCGGCGCGTGCTCCTGTGTATTTTTCAATGGCATTGGCATGGGCGGCTTCAAACAGTCATGTAAGGCGCCTACACAGATGCTATTTCATGATGATGGCATGCGGTAGAAAAGGGATATTACAAATCGCAAGACACAACCTCCTTACCAATTCAGCCATTGAGGGGGCACCCGGAGAAACCCTATCTTCAAAGACATGTTTTCGATGGTCTTTTTGTAAGACATTGAGCTCCTTCGGAACAAGTCGAGTCTCGATTTCAATTGTCATAAAAGCTAATTTTTTCAAAGTTCAATTCCCGAGCTAACTCGCTAACGCTGAAACGACAATATCCAAGCACCAGTGGGTTGTTTTTGAATGTGACCGTCAGCGGTAGACGTTGGAGGTTGCCCGGGATGAGCCAGTTTTTTTTTTTTTTTTTTGACACAGTTGAGTTACCCTATACATTTTAAACATAATTAATGAGCAGAAGAAATTTCATTTGAAACACATAATTTATGGCAAACTTTTTATTCTACTAATCTATGAACAGTAACATTTTTAGGACAACTCTGAGGTCGACCCATTCCGACAGCAGCTGTAACCAAACTAGATAGAGAGCGCTCACATTTGGCTTGGTAAATTCTACCAACTTGACAGAAAACAAAAAAAAAAACACCGATTCATTTTAACCAATAGATTTAAATGGCAAATTCTGGATAGTTTTTATCCAGAAAGTGTGTCCTATAAATACAATATATTTTAATTAGGTAATGTTAATATTTAACCACTCAAAAGCAAGTGATGCATTTACTTTTAAAAACATCCTTCAAAGCGCCAGAAATTCCTGACATCAAGAACAGCTTTAAGAACTGAACTATTATAATCCTATTGTGTTTTAAGGAAACCATCATCAGCACACTTTTGTGTTGTAAAATATCTAATATAACCCATCACAGCAAATTCCCCACAAGCTTGTTTATCCTTTGAAAGCGTTATTCTATGCTTTCCTATTTGACAAATCTTGAGAATTCCCTTTTGGTGTACACACGCAAACCCTAATGTCGTTCAGCAATGACACACAGTGAAACCTCTTTCGATATGAGTAACATTTGGTACTTAAAAGTTTCATTCTCGTTCAAATACGTACAAATGACAGGACAATTGAGCCTACCTTTGGGAAAACCGACAAAACAAGAGACACCACTGCGGCTTACCACACAAACGTACACCTGCACGTATGTATATCTATTCATATACGTCAGGTATATGTATAACTACATTGGGATCCTTCTTTGACAAGCACTATGTCCTGTTCAACTAATTGCCAAACAGTTGAACAAAAGGTATTCCAGTCCTTGTGAGAGAGGTGATATCTAATGGTGTAGAATGTGAACACACCCAGAAAACCATTTCTGAAGATGAAAGTCCTTAATTAAAGTAATTTCCGTCTTGGAAACGTCCCTGTGACTCATCCAGGTGTAATTTCGGACCCTAGAGCAAAGCTATTTTACGAGATTTATCTGAATTATCTACAGATGAGTGTCAAAGTATTTGCGTCGTTATTCCACTTCCCATTTGTCAATAGTCGTAATTCACACAGAATTGTGAGATGTGCCTTCAGAGATTTATCTGTTCACTTAACTTTTTTAATGGGCCCAATATAAGGTCAGATGAGATACGACGGATGCTGGAGCTAATAAAAAATAGATTCCTCCACAAAACTTGTTGTTCATTCTGTCACCCCCGCCCAAAAAAGTCAGTGACCAGAAAATCCACATCGAATGACACCCACAATCGTATCCTGCGTATATCACGATTCAAACTGTCATACATTTTGATAGCAGACCAAGATTTCGGATATCTGATCTGAACCATAAAGTTGAGATATTTTTCATTTTTTTAAATGACACTCATACTTTTTGCTCCTGCCCCTACTCCCCCTTATCCAGAAGATATGACAGCCAACAACCAACGACTCCCACCGTTCATACATGTCACATGACATATGAACTCCCCGACAAATCGAAAGGACAAATCATCATACAAAAAAAAAGCAAAAAAAAAAAGAAACAATATAAAATAAAACAGGAGCACCGTAGTTGTGGTCATAGGATAGGACGAGTGGTTTTATAACCGATTCTCCTTGGAATTTTCCTCAGTTTTACTGGTTCAAGCTGAAAGTCGGAACAGACACTGCAGCATTCGAAAGTTATGGCCAAGCTATAAACACGAACATTCGGGGGTTTTTTAAGTGGAATCAAAACGCCCACAAAAGTGCCATTAAATTATCTAAATTTCAAATGTTACTCATGTCCAATAATTTGTTTATGAAGTGAACATATGTTCCATCCACCAAAGGGTCGTAGGGTTGGAGTTTTATTGCAAGTCTTCCATAAGCCATTAGAAACATAAGGTGATGAAAAAACGGGTTCTTGGTTTTTTTATTTATTTGTGGTCGGGGCGGATTTATAGTCCCTTGCGGTCAGGTTTCTTGTATTATGAGATGCTGAAGGATATTCATATTAATTTTCGAAGGATCTGAGAAAATTTAGGGTTCACGTGGAAGATGAAGTTTCAAGAGTGGTTTTGTTATTAATGTTTTCGAAGTTATGACTTGTTTTGGTGAGACAAGAAGTCGTGTTTTTTGACTGATTATATTGTAGAATCAGCTTTAAACTATATTTAAGGATATCATACCTACATCCGAAGGCGAATACAACTTTGATCAAAAAGTTCTGGCATTTAGAAAATGGTATGGTCATTAGAGCCGTTGATTTTTATATTAACTCCTCTTGGTTGCTAAAACTCATTTCCCTCATTCGATTAAACAGAAATATGTCACAAAGTAAATCAAGGGAATTCGGTGGCTGATATGGATGGTATTGGTATTGTATTTAGTCAGAAAATGTGGGATAATGGTAACATTGTGGGGCGGTACGTTCTCGTGCAAAGTCCTAACCCACGAATTCGGCCTTACTTGGCGAACTACTTCACGCAACCATCTCGTAATGCTGAATTAATACTTCTTGTTCTTCATGATGCATAACAAAGTCCAATTCAAGAAAACTGCCGCACGACCTTCATGAACCTCTTGTATAGCCCATGAAATTGAAGTTGAGGCAGTAGTGTGTTTTGGGGTCTTCTGGCACAGTTTTTTGTATGAAAAATGGCATGGCATTGCCAGATGCGAATTCCCGCCACCTAAAAATGTTAGTGTGTATAACATTTGGTTGGGGGTCGGTTTGTGTGTATACCAGTTTGGTTTTTTCAAACAGGGCGGTTTTATTTAAACAGGGCAGTTTTTTCAAACAGGCTGTTTGAAAGAACCGCCCTGTTTAAATAATTATAAACAGCCTGCTCGAAAGAACCGCCCTGTTTGAAAAAAACCAAACTGTTATACACACAAACCGACCCCCAACCAAATGTTATACACACTAACATTTTTTGGTGGCGGGAATTCGCATCTGGCAGTGCCATGCCATTTTTCATACAAAAAACTGTGCCAGAAGACCCCAAAACACACTACTTGAGGCCCAAACTTCTTTTCTATCCGTGTTGTAGTCGCAGAGTCGTTCAATGGATGTGAATTAGATTTGAAAGGTAGGTGAAGTACATAACAACCATGTGTGTTATGTAGGTGAGTCGAGCTTCGCACTTGCTTGCTGCATCGGCGGGTAATGCTGAGGTCCTGTGTGACCTCTTCTTGATCTATATCTTATCGAAGAGGCTATGGAGCTCGCGCTCGACGCTGATTTGATAGTTTCTCAGGGATCACGTTCTAATTTTGAGGCTGTTGCACCCGTTAGTATCCACCCCGCGCTGGTAGCTTGAGCAATTACTTTGTAGTTCTGGTTTTTCGTCAGCCCTGCACTCAAGGTAAAGGTCAGCCCCAATAATAAGATCAATCTTGTCATTCGAGTCAATGTTATGATCGTCTAACTCCAGATCAGCTACAAATGAGAGATTCCCCGGCAACGTCCGTGTTGGTGTTCTGTAATCCGACGAATGCGCCATGTAACAGTTTAGTGGGGCTGTGGGGGTTCTCTAATATCGCGCTGGGAACCAACCACAATTCCAACCACAATTTCACGCCTATTCCAACTCCAACCATCTTTGCCAGGCATCACATCATTTCATGCATTTAATTCATCACTATCCCTGAAAACGAAACTTTAACATACATGCAACATACATTGGGAAACCGATCGGCGCCCCTGCCAGCCAGCATACCCTTCCACACACGTGCGCGGCACATTTTTCTGACTTGTCTACAGTCACACCAACTTTTGTCCAACCGACAAAAGCAGTTCACACATCTCGCGTCTAGCCGCCAAGAATCGACTTCTCTAACATGTAAACAGGCACACAAAGAATTCGACCCTTTCCATCGGCGTCGATACCGTGCACAATCATCGTTGTGCAAGTATCTTATTTGCTTGAGGCACAAGTTGCCCTAATGGCATGCAGAATATTTGCGCAGCTGCATGTACACCACTATGATGCCCTTTGTCTCCTTTTCTCGCTTTCGTTCACCCATGTCCTGGCAACAAAGACAAGCAATATAATCCCACCAAGATCAATGCAGAGAGATGCTCTCCCATTGGTCACCACAAGAGAAACTTCACATTTCTCTCGAAGGCAAAATGGAACGACTCTGCACGAGTCAGTTCAAGGAGTCGGAATTCAACCACCACCGGGGTCGGTCGTGATCGTAACTGAGTCGAGTTTTATCTGTTGATGAAAGCAAACGAACTAAGTTAAAATATCTGTGAAAGTGTGCTCGAATCGGAACTTATTATTTCATGAACCATACAATATTATTTAATGGACAAACGAACTAAGTTAAGACATATTGAATTAGAGCTTAAGTGGAATACCCCTGTAAGTGTAACCACTATACTGTTAATAAAACATAAGGAAAAGAAGTGGAGTTTTGTTTCCAATGCGGTTGTGGCGTCGTGGACAACGGTATACTAATCTTCACTCGGTGGAATTTTGTTGAACCCGTACCCGTGTAGGCACCCCCACCAACAAATAACCCCACAGGGCTACGACCCAATTATTGGTTTAATTCAAGCAACATAATTACCTGCATCTAAAGTATATGTTAGTTACAAACTAGAGAGCTTAAGAATTATCATAACTAGGCTTAAACTAAGGTAACCAGGACACACTAAGAAGTCACGAGTATTCGCGAGAAGTGTGGATGCGTCGCTTAAGATTGATGGTGAGAATGATTTAGGAGGCGGTGCTTTAGAGTATGTGTAGAGTGGTCAAAGTCGAATAAGGTGGAATTGGAGTTAACATTTCTCAGCATCCACGAAAGAGGTCCGGTGGGGAGAATGTAGAGAAGGCGGGGATTACACGTATTTCGAAGGTTTATGTTCAGACGAATTACGTCAAGGAGGTAGGCACAGTCGACCGAGCCAGAGAGGATACGATGAATGAACATTATGTCAGCCACGACCTTGCGTTCATCAAGGGTGCTGAGGTTGATTAATTTGAGACGGTTAATTTTTTTTTTATACAAACGCCCACACAATAGCGGATTTAGGAGTACCCTTAAGTTTTAGAGCACAGTGCAAGCAGAAGGAAAGGAAGCGGATAAGGAAAGGAGGTATCGATGTACATTGGTCTTATATGCCCGGACATTACAAGGACGAGGAAACACGTGATCAGAGAGAGTATTCCGCATTCGTGTGGTTCGGCTAAAGAATGACTCTCTATGTTTGTTCGTTCACGTGAAGTTGACTTTCAACGTGAACTGATGCACATTCTCAGATTGACGGGTATCGCGGGGAAATGTCTGAGGAGGTGAAACACGTTCAGCAAGTTTGGTTGAGCAAGACCGCGATAATATCTATAGAAGAGAGATATGAATGATACGTTGCGCCCATGTTATAACGATGGAATTGATTAATGTACGGAAGAAGGATTAAGAGGTTTTTTGCATGAAAATGTAGGTAGATGCACTGGAGGCAGTTTACGAGAGTGAACGTGATTGGTATCCATGATGGTCGAAAGTGTTGCTGATGCTGATGATGGTGCCGAGATATCTGTCTTGAGATTATTAGTCGCATCGAGAAATTGGCGTATTCATCCAGACAGGTTTCTTCGGCCATGAAGATGAATTGCTTAGTGAAAGAGCTTCTATAAGGTCAGGTTTTGTCCCACCGATGCTTCCATCTCTCTAACCTGTCCAAATAGTACTGGGCATTTTTCTCTGCAAAATAACTGTTCACGAAGGTGATTGCCTCTTCATTTGACGAAAATCTCTGTCCTCTGAGCGCAATTTTGAGATTAGGGAACACAAAGAAGTCGCTTGGGGCTAGATCTGGTGATTAAGGCGGATGGTCAAGTAGTTCAAACCGTAATTCAAACCTCCGAGGTGTGAGACGGGGAGTTGTCTTGGTAAAACAGGATTTTATTTTTCTTCGAATGCGGTCGTTTTTCCGCAATTTCTCCGTTCAGATAGCCAAGTAATGATGCGTAGTATGCTCCTGTAATGGTTTTTCCTTTTTGAAGGTAATCGATTAAGATAACTCCATGACTACCCCAAAAAACAGTCGCCATCACTTTTCCAGCCGAAAAATCAGTTTGTGTTTTTTTTGGAACCGATTCTCCCTTTTCAGCCCACTGTTTAGACTGTATTTTTGTGTCGGGCGTATAATGGTGTATCCATGTTTCATCGACAGTAATTAATCGACGTCAAAACTCGGATTTATTGCCCCTAAACTGCGGTAACAGAGCGTTGGAAATGTTCATTCGAACACGTTTTTGGTCTAACGTGAGCAAACGCGGCACCCAACGCGCGGGCAGTTTTCTCATGCCTAAATCTTGATTTAATATGTGACAAATACGTTCTTTGGACATTTTCATAGCTTCTGCTCTCTCTGCCACTTTAAGTTGGCGGTCGTCTAGCACCATTTGGTGAACTTAAGCGATGTTATCGTCAGTTGTTGCAGTTTTTGGACGTCCCGAATGTTCATCGTCTCCCAAGCCCTCGCGGCCACGTTTAAATCCATCTGTCCAAAATTTCACGGTGGTAAATGATGGTGCAGGGTCCCCATACATATGTATCACTTATTATCTGTCAACTTGGAAAATGTCTGAAATTAAATGAATTCCTCAATGACCGCCAATATGGCTTTCGTAGCAACAGGTCCACATGAGAGTTAGTGGCGTACCTTACCGAAAAGTGAAGCCATTCCATCCACTAACTCGGACACAGTCGGAAGTCATTCAATTCCGTCGTTGGAACATAGGTGCTACGTATCACGCTTGTCTTTTTTCTGTAGGTATTGTCACGGTCCTTGTTTAGCTAAACGTGCTGAATGTGTTCCCCCTCTTCAGACATTGTTCCGCCTCTTTATATTTTTCCCATCAATCTGAGAATGCGTATCAATTCAGGTTGAAAGTGAAGTTCAGGCGCACAAAATAAACATAGAGAATCATTCTTTAGCCGAACCACACGAATGTGGAATACTCTACCTGATCATCTTGCCTTGTCGTTGTAATGTCCAGGCATTTAAGACCAATGTATATCGATACCTCCTTTCCCCATCCACTTCTCCCCTTCCCCACCACTGTGCTCTGACATTTAAGGGTATTCCAAATCCCATTATGTGCGCGCAATTGTGTCAAGAACAAATCGCAAAATATTTGGGAAAAACTTCATGTATTTCTTTACATAGTTTCCTTTTAGCTCGAGGGAGTAATTCATATCTCAAATCATTGACCTTGGCCACTGTAATAATGGATGTGTGAACAGGCGCGTTGTCGTGATGGAATAACACCTTCTTCTTCGCCAAATGCGGCATTTTTTCCCTAATTTCATCACTCAAAGGGTGCAATACGCCAGCATAATACTCGCCCTTCATGGGGTTTCTTTTTCAAAACAATCATTGAAGATTATACCATGCGCATCCCAAAAAACTGACACCATAACCTTGCCTGCAGATGGAACCGTCTTTGTTTTTATTGGAGCCATTTCTCCCCCTTCAGACCATTGTTTTGACTATTCCTTCGTCTCGGGTGTGTAGTGATGGATCCATGTTTCATCCATGGTTATGAATCGACGCAAAAACTCAGTTTTGTTGCGGCGAAACATGGCCAAACACTCGATTGAAACATCCTTACGAGGCTATTTTTCTTCGATTGTGAGTAAACGTGGCACCCATGTTGCACCCGGCTTTCAGTCAATATGCGATGCATAGCCCTTTTTGAATGCCTACCATTTCTGCTAACTCGCACGCTTTTAGTCGGCTGTCATCCAATACTATTTTGTTGATTTTTTTTTACCATTTCTGGACCAGCCGCCTCATTTGGTCGATCACTGCGATGTTCGCTTTCGCAACTCGTATGGCCTCATTTAAACTCTGCCACCCAATACCTCATGGTTGAAAGCGTAGCTGCCAACTTCGCCAAAGTAGAATATAGGTCGGCTTTGATATTAGCTGCACTAAGTCCTTTCAAATGAAAGTATGGAATCATATAACAATGACCAATTTTTTCCATGTTTACAAATTTACTACGAGTGTTTATAGCGTTTGCGACGATAGTGAAGAACGTGTGATTTGAACTGACGTTATGACAGTTAGAATCACTACAAATTGAACCAATGCTTAACACACCAGGCCACTGCCCCATGTACGAATTCAATTTCTAAACTCAAGTACACTCAACTGATATGGAATTGTTATGTTATCGCTATGGTATACGGCTCTCATGCTTTTTATTATTCGATTTTCGTTCGGTGTTCTTCATTATTTGCTTCTGTATTGTGTGTGTATCTGTTAGAGACGCCATAGGTTCACAATTGATGGCTGTCAAACAAGTAATATACAACGTAGCGCCTTCAAGCTTGAAACCAAATCTTGTAAAGTTGGTACTATCTACCACAGTCATTATACTTTAATGATTACCCCCATATATGTGTCACGTCGAACAATTCTAGCACTGTCCTGGTATCCTAATAACTAGGTTTTTAAAATAAGGTACGAGGGTCAAAAAAGAAAGTAATGATTGACGCCCAAGGACAAATCGTACCGGTGACAACATCCGTGCTGTTCGAGAGCTTATTGAAAGTGATCCCCGATTAAATGTCGAAGGAATCTCATCAGAAATTGGAAGTGCTCAATTCATATATTTCAATAAGCTGTCGAACGGCACGGATATTGTCATCTGTACGACTTGTCCTTGGGCGTCAATCATGACTTTCTTTTTTGACCCTCTTAAATTCTTTGGCCCATATGTATGCACGATTCTGAGACTGTGTACCATCACCAAACTGTGCCTACAATTGAGAAAAATGTCCGATAACTTAACGCCTTCATTTGTTAACAATGTTATAAAGATCCGTTGCGCAACAGATCTATGCACCTTTTGCTCCCTCATGGCTATACTGACTACGAAGTCGAGGGCGACCGCTAATCAAGCCGGTTCCCTTACTCTTCATAAACCAAACAACAGCCACCCACAAGATTATCTAGCTCGCAACTTGTTGCTAAACAAAAAAGTGAAATTACCGTTTATATTTGATTCATCCCCTGGCGCACGGCTAATAACCTTGCCCGGAAAAACAAATTATTATGGAAAATTTTTCAAATTTTACTTGCTAAATAAGGCCAATGCCGGATCCCGGGTGCAGCGCCGACGATGATGATGATGATGATGATGATGATTTGATTCATCCTCGTATAAAAACCTTTGTGCTGAACTCAAAAAAGATTTACAAATGCCTTGATATTTACAACTGTTATGTTCTGTAGGGGCTTCGTTTCAGGAAGCGAGTCTCCTTATCCTGAAAAGGATGTGGGATCTCTTTAATAGACCGCTCCTGAGAAAAACGTCCTACAAAGTGGTCGTCGCCGTGCTTCCTCATATACCTGAGGGAAGAGCAACGTCCTTAATTTGGTCCTGTCGTTTTTTCGGCTTTCATAGTCCTCGTCTCCGCAGGTTTGCTTGAAATGGGGATTGGTCAAAATGAAAACTAGGTTTTACTTACTAGAAGATTTTTATTTATTTCCGATTCTTCTCGGCACGATGGACATCCAGATACTGCCGTCTGGCACAATAAATATTAGGACACTGCGGCTTTGCTTTTGGTGTATCTCTTTCCGGGGCAATTATTAAAGTTTAACTGCGGCCCGGAGATCACTTTACTATTCCTTTATAAAGGAAAACAAATCGAGATTTGTATTCCAAAAATATACATTTTCATACAACAATCTCGATTTTTGGGTATCCTGAGTGAGATGCTCAGTGTTTACTTTAGATAAGAATTCAATTTCTTGAATTCTTACGGAACTATTTCGCAGATGTGGGAATGTATCTGGATTTTGGTTTTCTATTTGTTTTTCTTAATGGAAATTTTCAGATAGAGATAACGATCTCTGAATTTTGGTTTTCGATTGATGATGTGGGGCAAACGATAAATTAACTCTTGCTGACACATCTAATAATTATTTCGTCAATATTAGCTGTAATCTTGAACCGAGTCTTGCTCATTCGTCTGGTTGTACTTGTCGTAACATTTACGCGCAATATCAACCGTTCTAGATTAGTGTTTTACTTTTCAGCCCATTACACCTTCTGAAATTTTTAAAGTTATTGGTTCGAGTTCATGTGGACCTGATATGATCTCAAATAGGATACTTAGAAGAACAGTATATTTTTAGTGGAAGTCGTATGAATCTTTGCGTGTTGGATGGGGTCGTTCCTCACAGTTTTGAATGTCCACATGTCATTCCTCATTTCAAGAAAGACTCTGCTGCAAAGGGCAATCTGCTTTCTTTTTCTTTTTGGTAAAGTTTTTAGAAAAAAAAATCTTAAGAAATTCAGAATAATGAAAAACTGAATTTTTCAGTCCAGCAACGTTTGGTTTTCTTGTAGGTAAATCCACTGAACAGACCCCCATCGTTTTACTCCAAACTAATGTCACACCTTGGTGGGAAAAAATGTTCGACTGGCTTGCTTATTGACATTACTAAAGCGTTCCACATGGTCAACCATCATTTCTTATTAAGGAAATTGGAAAAAACTGGTTTTCGTCGTTTCATGTTCGACTGGTTCAGGTCGCGTTTTGAAAACAAGATGCAGCCAGTAAAGATAGATGATATTAGGAATGGTAAAAGAATTTTGAACGTGAGGGTTCCACAAGGCTCCGTTTTGGGTCGTATCCTTTTTTTTTGGTCTACATTAATCGACTCTTTTCTCTGGATATCAGGGGGTCTCCAACTGCTTTTGCTGATGATATTGCTTTCCCAAGTGGCCTAGATAATCTACTGGATTTAAACTCTGATGCTAACTGGGATTTGAATTTGTTGATACACTGGTTTGCTGAACATAATTTGGTAATCAATTCTAAAACCAAATTAATGTTTTTCAACTTATCTTCCTCACATGACCGAAACCCAATTTGTATTTCCACGCACCTGAATGCCGTAGCCTTAAGCTGACAAAATTATGCTGTTCAAGTGATAGCCCTTCACCATTTTTCTGTTAAATGTAAATTGGACTGATACACGTTTTCTAATTGAAAGTGTAAACGAACTTAAATATCTAGGGCTGTTCACTCTAGGTAAAGTTCTTCACCACCCTGAACAAATATTTCCGATGGACTTTCCCACGCTTTTATGTATTACGCCACATCTGTTCTATTAAACTTTTTTGGATAAGTTATTATGGTATTTTCAATTCCAACTTTCAATACGGAATCATAGGTTGAGGGGGTGACTATAACAATAAAATAGAACTACTGGTGGTCTTGCAGAAATAAGAAGTCCTCAGAAAAGTTTATCGAAAGCCGATCAAGGATCTAAGCGTTCGTTTTGTTCATCGCCTTAAAGATTCTTTATGTAAGGCATTTGTATTTTTTATAAGTTTATTCTTTTTGTGGTCTGATAATCTTAATCTTGGTCTAATCTGTGGATATAACCTGGTGGGAATGTCAATTATGTTTTTCTTTTTGGATGACGTTGGTGAAAATAGTCTTAGAGTTACACTAACTGTTTGAATGCAAGTTGACTACTCAGAGCTGGAACATTCTGCAGCCAGAAAAAGAAAATGTGTCTATTACGTATCTCAGATGAACGTCGCGTAAAGCCGTAATAATATTGCTGACGTCTACATAGATAAACAGAAAAGCATTGATGCTGTACTCGATCATCCACACATGGACGTAGGGTTAGCCCCCAAATGTTTAATTCATAACCTTTTTACATACTTTATTATGTATAACTCATTGTTTACCTGTCTCTTTGGTTCTGGATAAGCTTGTCATATATCTCACCAAGCTGTTCGTAGCTAAACTCAATCTTCCAAAAGCTGCAATCGCGAAAGTCATGATTTTAAGTCCATCCATTTAAGTAAAAATCTTCTTTTAATTCCATCATAACGAGCATAATAGCAATGGCAGCGATTTAGTGCCACAGCAACTCTCTTATCAAGGTTAAAACGTTAAATCGCTTACACCAAACCTATTACCGGCTTCACATGAAATGAATCCTTTACAGGGACTGCCATCCAGCGATTCAGTTTCCCAAGTTCACTCCATAAGGACAGAATGGCGGTCTCCCAAAAGTATATAAACTTACTACACACACTCCCCCCTTATATCCTGTCACGGAGTTTAATATCTCCAAAGCAAACCTTGCTCTTGGTGAAGGATAAGAGATAACAAAATATTTATAATCCCAGTGTACTTGGTTGTGTGGTGTTTTATTTATGCTTTATACCTTATACACCGTTCAGTGGAGGATTTTCCAGTAAAGTGAAAAATTATTTGAGCTGCCGAGCAGAGTTAGTGAAGTGGAACATCGCCCAAGTGAAAAATTCGACTAGAAAATTATGAAAACTAGCAACGGATGTCTGTGGAGCAGGACGAATGAAGCGGCAACTTGGTCGGATGATAACACAAGCCACCAATAAGGAGTATCAACAAGGCGGCAGTGTACAGTGACAGACCCTTGAAAAGGAAGTTTATGGACAAACAAGACAGAGGCGAGACGTTGTTAAGAATATAAGAAAAGAATCGCTGGAGACGAGAAAAACAGAAAGGAACAAATTATAAGGGAAGAAAATTAAATTTACAGTCATATAAGCTAAAGCTGTTAAGTGCTAGAACGGTCCATTGCGTCCTAGGATCACAAAAACGCCTTGGAAGCGGGATAAACGATTATATTGTGGAAAATAGGATGAGGTTATGTGCGCGGTAATAATGGGATCTGAAAGAAGCCGTAACCTTGAGTAACTTGTGACTGTGTCTTAGAGGGGAATATATTACATTGTAAACCCTTCGATCTAGGGATATTATGGTTTTCCCATCCGGTGGCAACTCTTTAATAGCCTTTTCCGGCTCGTATTACTGACGAGCATTAATGACAGATGGCTGTATATAACTGAGCCTACATAAAGAGGGCCAGAAGTTAAGAATCTAGGCTGGAATACGCAGCACGTAATATAAGTAAAAAACGGCATGCAAGGATAACCAATCCCAAAAACGCTCTCTTTTAAAAGAATATGATTCTTGCAGGGTTAGGTCAAGGTGAAAGGTTTGAGTTAAACTTGAATCAAGCATTTTGTTATCAAAAACGACTAATTTAGCTTAAACAAGGACATTGACGCAATTCAGTCGGAACGGCGAAGTTGTAAAGGTTTTACTGTGTTTTCCAACTGTCGGATATGCCCAAAATTTTAATTAACGAAGACGTCCCCCGAATCGTCGGTACATTTTAAAACTTTCTGGTTGCAAATTGGGTCCCTTTAAATATTTGATCGATAGCACACCGAGCTTTTTAGCTAACTATTGTCGTACAGTGTATTTTTAGTCAACACTCGTTATGACAGATATTGCTCGGCGTAAAATATACGTCTTGACTTTCCGTTACTGTGGCAATATCCCAATTGTGCCTTACCTCCTTGAAGTAGCCACTGCTTACTGGTCCTGCTAATACGTGTAACTTTAATAATATGTGTGCTCTGGCAGGATCGTGGATGGCAGGATCGCTGTGTAATGTGAAAAGATTTTGTGCAAACCTCTCCTATTTGAGCCATGCAATGTAAACGCGTAAGGATACTTTGTACCTGGTCCAAACAGTGCTTGCAGGGGTGGAAAATGTCATGGGTGGATCTTCGCTTAATAGACCGACAGGGAACGACTGCAATAGTTTCTGCCAAAAAGAATGGAATCGAATGGCAGGGCACGAATGCCATAAGTATCTTCCAAATGAATCGAGAAACAAGTCAGTTTGTAGTCTGATGAAATTTCATTTGTTCTCAAAAATGTCTGCCCCTAAATACTATTTTTCCCAACAACATTTCCATTGCATATCAATATCAAGTAGGTCAAAAGCCGTCATATTTCGGCCGTTAGTCATGACCTAAAAATTACGTTCATCTTTTCAAATATATATTGCACATACTATGGCAACTCCACAATGAGTCGATTCTCAGATGACATGTTAATATGTGAGTCTCATGCAACGTGATATCTTATACTATGCTTGACACACGTCCATCGGAACATCTGGGAAATGAGTGTTGTAATGGCATACTCTTGGTTTGGCGTATACGGTCAGGTATTTCGTGTCAATGACCGTGGAAATTGAATCATGATCCAATTATCGGAAAAATGTGTTTCGGTTTCAGTGGGTACTACTCCACATATGAAAGTGTGAATCTGGAATAATGTAGATCACTCTAATTCCCTACTTTAATAATCCGTATGATACACAATAGTGAGAAACTCAAAATGTGGACGAACTTTGGAAAATTTGTATAGCGGTGCCATCAAGAGTTAGCAGGGCAGACACTTCAGATAAGTTGGGCTGAAGTACTATATTTTGGGAAATAAACATAACTGTGCGCAAAAAACCCTTATTTTCATTAAAAATCCCGGAACTTTATAGCCTATGTAGTATGTATCAGAGGTCAGTAAGTAGTACTTCAAGTATGGACAAATCGAAGAGTTTACGTCACCGACATGTTTTTCTGACCCTGGAATTTGCATCGTTTTATTTAAGGGTACTCCCCTTTTGTTCGCGCGTTGTTAAAAAAAAACAATTTCAAAGAACCCATCGCGGATTTAGACCTCAATTCTTAAACAATCAGTAGCACTGAAAAAGGATGTATCTAGATGTATAACTCTGGTTTCACCTTGCCGAAATTCGGGGTTTTATTGTAAGAAACTTAGTTATGCATTTATAGTGACCTTACGAATCCACACACTAGTTCGGAAAACCAACAGAGCCTTCGCCCACTACACGTGGCTATGACCACCCACGGCTATTTCATGACAGATCGTGGTAAAAGTGGGTTCCTCGATAGTATAGTGGTTAGTATACCCGCCTGTCACCCGGGAGACCGGGGTTCGATTCCCCGTTGGGGAGCCTCTGGCGCAAGACTAATGACCTTGCCCAGAAAAAATTAATCATTATGGAAAATTTAACAAGCCTCAGGACTTGCTAAATAATGCCAAGACCAGTTCCCGGTTGTAGTGCCGATGATGATGATGATGATGGTAAAAGTAAAATCAAAATTGTCTGGTGACCACAATGTTGGGTGAACACAATTGACCAACTGCAGCATCGCGAGATACTATTAACTTTAAAAAACTTAAGACTCCTTAAGAACGCCATCAAAAACGCATCAAACGTAAGCGGACTTTGCGGTCCTCGTTTGAGATACACATCGAGCGGGTTTTTCTCCACGGAAATTTTATTATACGAGTACTACTAAAAGCTTAAAAAAAACACCAAGAGTAATTTAATGCAGTTTCAATATGGCAGCACGTAGTATACAATATATGTTTTTATTGAAATATAAAATCAGCCGTTGCCGTTGTATTCGAAGATGGTAATACAAACGGAGACAGGTTAACATGGGTTATAAATCATACCAACGAAAAATGTTCTTAAAAATGAACAACACCAACGTGTAAAAATCAAACATGATCCGATCGCATCTTCGGCCACACAGGCGTCGACGATCATATTTGTGAATCCGCAACGGTAGCATTAATTTAAAAGTTACGGTAAGCGTTTTAATGTTTTAAGTTTTGGTCTAAACACCGACGAGACAGCATATGAGCTTCTGGTTGGTGATCGATACCGTCGGAACAATTGCGCAATCTGTTTTAGGGATTTTAAGTAAATACAAGATACCCAATTTCGCTATTGGTTCATGCGACAAGTCTTCTGTGTGCTCCGGATAAACAAACGAATCTCCACAGACGCTTCTGAGTGGAGTGTTAGCTGTGGGATCCGAAGTAATCAAACGCGTGCCTTATTGTGTTAAATGTGTAAAGGGTGCAGTATAAGAAAAGCTCATACCCTTTCCTTTCGTCTGTTTTTCCTCTTTTTTACTCCCCTGTTACGTCCCCCAGGCATCGATATTCTCGACTGTTTTTATAATCTTTGGAGAGTTTTTGGTGTTCGAGTGTGTGGTACCTGAGTGTAGAGCAGAGCTATCTATGGGATTCGCGCCGTAGTGTGAAAATTATATGGATGTGTGCTCCGTGGGAAGACCTTATAGCGTATTGATAGAATAGTGAAGAATGTGAGATCCGAACTGACGCTATGACGGTTAGAATCACTAAAAATGGAACCAATGCTCAACACGTCAGGCCACTGTCGCGTGTACGAATTCGATTTCTATCCAAAATTCCGTCTCTTCATCCATTTCTTCGTTAATGGCCGATACCAGATCAGTCACCAGTAGGATAGAGAAAGCGAATCTACTTGCTGCACATTTTGCAGTGAACTCAACGCTGCCTGATACCACATCACTTCGCCCCCAACTTGAGCATAAGCAGCACACCACGATTTACTTCCGAACGCGCACTGTTGCGCGCACATTAAAGACGATAAATGCAAACAAATCCGCTGGTCTGTTTAGCATACCCACAATTCTCTTGAAGACATGTCCCTTTTCACTTGCTAAGTCACTGCGGAACTCTTCCATTTCTTTTAACATATTGGTAGTTTCCCACATATATGGAAGTCAGCGACCATTAGTGAATGCCCCAAAAAGCCGGCAAATCCTCCCCTTATCGGCCTATAGCGCTGACTTCTATTCTCTTGAACGAATGAAACGACTTATTAACCGTCAACTTGCAAAATGTCTGAAATCAATTGACCTCCTCAATGACCGCCAATATGGCTTTCGTAGCAACAGGTCCACAAGAGATTTAATGGCGTACCTTACAGAAAAATGGAGCCATTCCATCCACTACTTCGGCGAAAGCAAGTTTGACGCATTGGATATTTCACAAGAGTCCGACAGAGTTTGGAATCCAGCCCTTTTGTCAAAATTACATTCCTATGGAAAGGACAATTTCCTGAAACGATGAATAAGAGACTATCTTACCGAAAAATGGAGCCATTCCATCCACTTCTTCGGCGAAAGCAAGTTTGACGCATTGGATATTTCACAAGAGTCCGACAGAGTTTGGAATCCAGCCCTTTTGTCAAAATTACGTTCTTACGGAAAGGACAATTCCCTGAAACGATGGATAAGAAACTATCTTTCTGCCCATTCCATCCAAGTGGTTCTTTTCGGTGACAAATCTGCCACCCATCAAATTAACGCTGCCTCCTGTCTTCAGAGGCGAACCCCAAAGTAAAAATACAGTCGATGGACAATTGAATTAATTCGGCTCTTAATTGAAATGACTACATAATTGAAGCTGCAAAAAGTGCCGCCAAATGTATGAGGTTCCTTTAGAGATGCAAAAGATACTTCACTCCATCCAATCTGGCCCCTCGTTACAAGGCGAGTATTCGTCCCAAAATCGAGTTCAACTTCCATATTTGGACAGGCGGATCCAAAACTGCGCTACACATACTCGATAGGATGCAAAAGCGAGTGTTGGAACTTATTGGGGACCCAGCCGCAAGTCATTCAATTCCGTCGTTAGAACATAGGCGCTACGTTTTGTGGTGGTTCTACGAACCACACAACCCACTGTAGGTGAGATATCGTCGTTCCACCAAGGAACATACTCACCTATAACTATTACACCTGCCCACAAACACGTGTCCCAAAAGTCCTTACTCCCACCAGAAACAATAGGTAACATTTCAGACACCAGCATTGAATTCAATAGCAGAAATCAAACGAACTAAACGTTCAAAAGTCTCTAATATTGAATTCAACGCATCCATGCAAGGCATCCAATCCAACGCATCCAATCCAACGCATCCAATTCGACGCGCCAATTCAACGCACCCAAGCCAACGCACCCATTTATGGCATCAATGCATTGCACCCATTAAACGCAATTTTCGGTAAACAAACCGAACAACGAATATCTCCTCTGGTAGCTGATAGCAATTAGCACCTAAATTCCTAGCATGACCCAAAACCTAAAAGGCACACTTGTGCAAACAAAGGATAGCGATTCGCCGCCGACCAACAGTCATGCAATCATAAACATCTTAGCGTAGATCGCACACTAGATGTTTATGAGTTGGAAATGCAAACAAAAACTATACTAATGCCACGGTTCCTTTGTTACCCATCTGAAGCACACAAGAACCGTGTTGTCTTAAGCCAGATGTATAGCACAAACAAATCCCACGAAAAGATCGGAAAATAAGAGGCGGTATGCTCGATCTTCCAAACAAAGGAACAAGATTCCGATAAGAAGACGGAAAGGAGAATGATCATTATGATGGGAAATTTTCGTTGCAGATGCGGGGATGAGAAGTTCGAATTGGATTTTAAAGATAGAGGCAAATAGGAAAGTCGAACAAAGAGAACCCCACCGAGGAGGTCGATAGAGGACACTTAGAAAAACCCAACAAGAAGGTCGGTCCGCGCGTGTGTAATTAGAAAAAGAAATTTAGCTACAAAGTTTGAATGACAAATAGTGCCTGAGTTTTAAACGAAAGACAGACCACTGGTGTAAAAACCGCGTGGTTAAAACGTTGAATGCTTTTTGGTTTAAAGGATTATCTATGTTTTTTAAATCCGTTTAATCGTTTCACCGAAACTAATGTTTATCGTGTACTCCCATAACGTTGCGAAATATAAATATTTAATTTGTCATTATATAGATTTAAGATTATAGTTGTAAAGGAATTGCTGTCCCCCGCTTGGTAGAAACCTTGACGTGGTGCGGGGGCTTAAAGTACAATGAATCACTCAGGCTATGCTGACGGCAGCATATGCTTCCAGTAGGGTCACCCATGTCAGACAGGCTAGCGAGGAGTAACAAACAAAGATCTACCACCCCTAATCCAGGGTGTTACGCCGCACCGTGCCCATTGGATGGTTTGCAGCCAGGGGTATACCGGCTGTATTATATCGGCGCCTCTCTGACAGCGGGTCGAGTCAGAGCAGTATACAGACCTTACCACATCAAATCGGGGCTCTGATGTGGCGGACTATTTGAAACTCCAAGACTTGTGGGAATAAAAATGAATAATCAATATACAAAAAACAATCCCGCGAATAACCCGGTAGGCGTAGGCGTGATGAGCCGACACTACCATAAGAGAACAAATCATCAAGAAAACACCGACTCGGCAAAAAGAAGACGTAGGGAAAAACGAAAAAAGCGGCATATACGCGTCGGGACGTGGAATGTTCGAACGCTATATAAACCAGGCGCGACACAGACGGTCGTAGAAAACGCGAAACAATATAAAATGGAAATCGTCGCGCTTCAGGAAGTTCGACTCCCACATCAAGTAATCGAAACCAACGGGTTTACACTGGTGTGTGGAGGTACCGATACACATAACCTTGGACCTGGCTTCATCATAAGCAAGAAGATTACGTCCCATGTAAAAGATGTGCAATTTATTAATGACCGAATGTCGGTGCTAAAAATACAGGGCCCATGGTACAATTGTGTATTTATAAACGTACACGCCCCAACAGAATCTACCGACGAAGAAACGAAGGACACATTCTACGAGACCCTAGAGGAAGTATTTGATGGGATCTCATCATTCGATGTTAAAATCTTCCTCGGCGACCTCAATGCGAAAATTGGAAAGGAAGATATCTTCCAACCAACAATAGGTAAAGAAAGCCTACATGGCGTTTCAAATGATAATGGTATTCGAATTATCACGTTCGCAGTGTCAAAAGATCTGGTAGTGAAAAGCACGATGTTCAAGCACAAGCAAATCCATAAAGCCACATGAATATCACCCGACGGCGTAAGGCGTAACCAAATAGACCACTTCCTCATAGACTCAAATATCTTTTACGTAAGATCATATAGAGGAGCAGATTGCTACTCCGATCACCTACTAGTGATAGGCAACATTAGAAGTCGGCTTGCAGCAAACGCACATGGACGGTCACGGGAGACGAGCAAAAAGTTCGAGATTGATAAACTAAAAGACCTACGTTAAAGGGCGGAATATCAAGACGAACTAACGAATAGATTTAGCATCCTAGAGAATGACAGTAGTGAGGAAGAGGAAGCCAATAGTGTGGACCCTAAATGGGCATCGGTCAGAGACACAATCAAACAAACAGCCCTAGTGGTATTAGGATTTAAGAAAACAACTAAGTCCAAACCTTGGTTTGACGAAGAGTGCAGGGCAAAGATCGAAGAACGTAAACGCCTCAGAATGATCTACTTAGAAGCATATGATGAAGTCAACGCAGTAAGATACGCGACAATACGGAAAGAAACAACTAGACTTTTCAAACGCAAAAAACGCTATGGGAGAAGACTCGGATCGAAAAAATCATAGAAAATGCCAGAGCAAAGAAAAAAAAACAGCAGAGGTATGTATGCCACCGAGGAGGTCGATAGAGGACACTTAGAAAAACCCAACAAGAAGGTCGGTCCGCGCGTGTGTAATTAGAAAAAGAAATTGAGCTACAAAGTTTGAATGACAAATAGTGCCTGAGTTTTAAACGAAAGACAGACCACTGGTGTAAAAACCGCGTGGTTAAAACGTTGAATGCTTTTTGGTTTAAAGGATTATCTATGTTTTTTAAATCCGTTTAATCGTTTCACCGAAACTAATGTTTATCGTGTACTCCCATAACGTTGCGAAATATAAATATTTAATTTGTCATTATATAGATTTAAGATTATAGTTGTAAAGGAATTGCTGTCCCCCGCTTGGTAGAAACCTTGACGTGGTGCGGGGGCTTAAAGTACAATGAATCACTCAGGCTATGCTGACGGCAGCATATGCTTCCAGTAGGGTCACCCATATCAGACAGGCTAGCGAGGAGTAACAAACAAAGATCTACCACCCCTAATCCAGGGTGTTACGCCGCACCGTGCCCATTGGATGGTTTGCAGCCAGGGGTATACCGGCTGTATTATATCGGCGCCTCTCTGACAGCGGGTCGAGTCAGAGCAGTATACAGACCTTACCACATCAAATCGGGGCTCTGATGTGGCGGACTATTTGAAACTCCAAGACTTGTGGGAATAAAAATGAATAATCAATATACAAAAAACAATCCCGCGAATAACCCGGTAGGCGTAGGCGTGATGAGCCGACACTACCATAAGAGAACAAATCATCAAGAAAACACCGACTCGGCAAAAAGAAGACGTAGGGAAAAACGAAAAAAGCGGCATATACGCGTCGGGACGTGGAATGTTCGAACGCTATATAAACCAGGCGCGACACAGACGGTCGTAGAAAACGCGAAACAATATAAAATGGAAATCGTCGCGCTTCAGGAAGTTCGACTCCCACATCAAGTAATCGAAACCAACGGGTTTACACTGGTGTGTGGAGGTACCGATACACATAACCTTGGACCTGGCTTCATCATAAGCAAGAAGATTACGTCCCATGTAAAAGATGTGCAATTTATTAATGACCGAATGTCGGTGCTAAAAATACAGGGCCCATGGTACAATTGTGTATTTATAAACGTACACGCCCCAACAGAATCTACCGACGAAGAAACGAAGGACACATTCTACGAGACCCTAGAGGAAGTATTTGATGGGATCTCATCATTCGATGTTAAAATCTTCCTCGGCGACCTCAATGCGAAAATTGGAAAGGAAGATATCTTCCAACCAACAATAGGTAAAGAAAGCCTACATGGCGTTTCAAATGATAATGGTATTCGAATTATCACGTTCGCAGTGTCAAAAGATCTGGTAGTGAAAAGCACGATGTTCAAGCACAAGCAAATCCATAAAGCCACATGAATATCACCCGACGGCGTAAGGCGTAACCAAATAGACCACTTCCTCATAGACTCAAATATCTTTTACGTAAGATCATATAGAGGAGCAGATTGCTACTCCGATCACCTACTAGTGATAGG
The DNA here is from genome assembly GCA_963931805.1 of Microdon myrmicae. Taxonomy (NCBI): domain Eukaryota; kingdom Metazoa; phylum Arthropoda; class Insecta; order Diptera; family Syrphidae; genus Microdon; species Microdon myrmicae. Next base: position 119,135,753 of record OZ007499.1, read on the forward strand.
CAACATTAGAAGTCGGCTTGCAGCAAACGCACATGGACGGTCACGGGAGACGAGCAAAAAGTTCGAGATTGATAAACTAAAAGACCTACGTTAAAGGGCGGAATATCAAGACGAACTAACGAATAGATTTAGCATCCTAGAGAATGACAGTAGTGAGGAAGAGGAAGCCAATAGTGTGGACCCTAAATGGGCATCGGTCAGAGACACAATCAAACAAACAGCCCTAGTGGTATTAGGATTTAAGAAAACAACTAAGTCCAAACCTTGGTTTGACGAAGAGTGCAGGGCAAAGATCGAAGAACGTAAACGCCTCAGAATGATCTACTTAGAAGCATATGATGAAGTCAACGCAGTAAGATACGCGACAATACGGAAAGAAACAACTAGACTTTTCAAACGCAAAAAACGCTATGGGAGAAGACTCGGATCGAAAAAATCATAGAAAATGCCAGAGCAAAGAAAAAAAAACAGCAGAGGTATGTATGCCGGCATAAATTCAATTAGAAATGGCTACCGGGGGAGAGCCAAAAAAATCCTAAACACAAACGGATGTCTGGTGACAGAAACAAAAAATATCGTGACAAGATGGAAGCAGTACTTTGAAAACCTGCTCAATGTGCGCACCCATCAACCACAAATAAACGCACCAGACGTACATACAGCCGAGTCCCAGACCCCAGAGCCCTCTTTCGACGAAGTTATAGACGCGATAAATCGATTGAAAAACAACAAGGCCCCCGGAATCGATTGCATACCGGCAGAGCTTGTGAAGCATGGAGGAGGGGCAACCACTCGAAAGATCCACCAACTGGTTAAAATAATATGGGACAAGGAAGTCATTCCGGAAGAATGGAAAACCGCAATAGTCATCCCCATTTTCAAAAAAAGGCGACAGATCTGACTGCGAAAATTACAGAGGAATATCATTGCTCCCAACCACATACAAAATATTAACAAATGTCATACTGGCAAGAATCACACCGTACGCACAAGAAATATTGGGAGACTACCAATGCGGATTCCGTCGGAACCGATCAACAAGCGACCAGATGTTCACAACAAGGCAACTGCTGGAAAAGAAGTGGGAATACGGAGAGACGGTTCACCAACTGTTCGTGGACTTCAAAAAAGCCTACGACTCAGTCGCAAGGCAAAGACTCTACCATATTGTGGTTGAGCTGGGGATCCCGAAAAAATGTGCCGCCCTCATTCAAATCTGCATGAACGAAAACAAAGGGCGAGTTAGAATAGAAAACCACCTCTCAGAACCATTTGAAATCCGGGACGGACTAAAACAAAGGGGTGGCCTCTCACCATGCCTTTTTAACCTTGTCCTCGAGTATGTTATCAGAGAGGTACAAGCCGACAACACGGCTGGATCATCCCTGAACGGGGTCACACAAGTGTTCGCGTATGTGGATGACATCGCCGTTTTGGGCGATAATCTCGAAACTATAAGTAAAAACTGTGAAATCATCATGGAAGCAGCAGAAGAGGTGGGCCTACAAATGAACGAAGACAAAACGAAATACATGATTACGACGAGAGCAGGTGGACCTCAAAGAACACATATAAACGTCAGGGGCAAGATATTTGAAAATGTCAAAGAATTTAAATATCTGGGAACGATACTGACGACCAGAAACGAAACGTCAAAGGAAATTAACAAAAGACTACATTCCGGCAACGCTAGTTGGCATGCAGCCAGTAAACTATTAAAATCCAAACTGCTATCACGTAATATAAAGCTCCGTGTCTATAGAACCATAATCATGCCGATTGCTCTATACGAATGCGAAACATGGGCTCTCACAAAACGGGAAGAGAACAAATTCCGCGTATTCGAGAATAAAGTTTTAAGGGGTATATTTGGGGGTAAATATGACGAGGAGTCAGGACAATGGAGGAAACTAAACAACCACGAATTGGAAGAGCTATACCGCAAACCTACAATAGTGAGAGTAATCAGGTCGCGAAGATTAAGATGGCCCGGACACGTAGCGCAAATGGGCGATGATAAGACCGTGCATAGAATTCTTGACGGTAAACTAACGGGGAAGAGACCGACAGGACGACCGCGACGGAGATGGGAGGACAATGTTAGACTGGACCTCGAGGAGATCGGATCGGATGATCGAACGTGGAAGGAGAGCGCACAGGACAGGGAACAATGGCCGAGCCGAGTCGATGAGGTCATGAACTTCCGGGTTCCTACAGGCCAGTAAATAAACTGACTCCCCGTCATATTTACCGCCAAATATACCCCTTAAAACTTTATTCTCGAATACGCGGAATTTGTTCTCTTCCCGTTTTGTGAGAGCCCATGTTTCGCATCCGTATAGAACAATCGGCATGATTATGGTTCTAGAGACACGGAGCTTTATGTTACGTGATAGCACTTTATTATTTTGGTTATACACGTTGAATGGTTTTTTCTCGAAACTATGTTTTTCGACTTGTTTCCGGGTATATCTCAAAAAGTGTTAGAGGTATCTACATAGATCAAAGTGCACATTATTCCTCGATGTCGTCATTTTGACAGAAACTAGAATTTTGTGGTTTCGTAATATATTTTCTAAACGGCGGCTGTTTAAAATCGAGTACTGTACGAGTGAGAACAGTGATTTTTGACGACTTATTTTTAAAATGCAATTCCTCGTTGGCTTTTTAAGTTTTGTTTTTAGATCCTAGTTAGTGCTATAAATGAATATGTATATTTTCCAAAAATTCGTTATTATTTAGTTCACTGGGGGTTTCACAACGCGGGAAACCACCAAGCTAGAAAAACATCGCAGTGTCGACTTCAACGCCATCTACACTCAGCTAATTTTTTGAATTCAAAGAACAAAAAATGTTTACAATCTCAAGTCATGTAAAAATAATTTTTTATATTTACTTTTGTAATAAAATATTTATTTGTACGAGTATATATATGTATATATATATATATATATATATATATATATTTATTTATATATATATATATATATATATATATATATATATATATATATATATAAGTGAGAATAAAAGTACGTATATCTTAATTAATGATAAACCATATACAAATAATAATTTACCAATAATTACTATTATTCTTGTAAAACTTCAGGCAATCTGTAAAAAATATGTATATCGGGATGACCATGATAAATGTTGGGTTTTTTGTTTTTAAACAAATTTAAATACCACTGGGAAGTTCACAAACAAGAAAGTAAAGTCTCTTGGTTAAAGCATAAACGAGAATCCATTCGTCCATACGTACGATGTAATTACGGCTACCAGAGCTCTCGTCTAACACACGACAACTCAAAATACCACAGAGTTAATAATTCCGTCGAGATAGAAACCGAGATACGTTTGTCACCCTCTTTCCGAGTTTGTAATCCACAGATCTCAATGCAAAATAGCATCTCCTTACATATTGTAAGGACACAAAAACACAACAGAGCAATCGTATGTGCCGCTAACTAAAATTATTTTTGTCAAACTGGTCTAAATTGCTGCAATAAACCCAAAACTTTCCCTAGCTGCCTACACTTATAGTTGTAGTAATAATCACAACGATATCCGGGAGCCTACAAACATAAGTTGTTTCACATTAATCTGAATGTAAACCTTGTACCTGGACGTATCCTTTTGGGTCTCGTAAACATGACTTTTGCTCAGATAATATGCGTACTTTCGCACAGTTACTTATCCAGATTGGCAGTCGCATGAAATATCTAAATAGTTTTTGGCATTCTTGATTGTAATCCCAGGGCGAAAGGGTCCTTCGCACTTATAACGTCAATTAAAAGTCCTAACTTGAAAGGATATAGGCAGTTTTATAATTACTTGACAGTCACGTACGTAAAATATTTGCCAAGAACACGTAACAAACGGCCCCCCAGGAGCTGGTGCCCACCCCTGGACTAGGAGTGCTCCAATAGTCCTGAGTGGCCACATAAACGTGTTTTGGTCTACGTTTGAACCTGGAAACAACGGGATGTACGATTTTAATGAAAGCCGTGTGTGTCTGGTAAATATTTAAAATGCAAACAAATTGCGAGTCGAATTCCATTTTTGTTTTGTAGCAGACAGTTTGGTTTTTCTGAAAAATAATTCGAGTAACCGATTCTCTCCAGAACAACGTAGTAGGTATTCATGCGAAGTCCAAAAGCTGCTGTTCAATTTCCCAAAAGGCCAAAAGAAGAAAATCTTACCGAATGGCGGCAATTCGTATTCCGGTGAACAGTATTTCGATGTGGAAAATGCAAAAACACACACTGCCTCTTATTTAATTTTTTATGCTAAATTTCGGAACATAATTTCTCTTTTAGGGGGAACAGAAAAGCATTCAACATTTCATCGCTGTAAATCAAAGTTACTCGAGTGAAATCACTGGGCATATAAATATTTATAACCATCCTGCGATTTCCTTTCGTTGTCTTTCAAATATTAAAACCATCATCAAAGCCTCAGCCGGGTAGTCCTTGCCGTGTGTTGCTTTTTTATACTATAACTTTCTATATCTCGGACTCCCACCAAGTGCTTGCGCCTTTTTTAAATCACTTGACTTTTTAATTCCATTTTAATACAAATATAAGGCAAACGGCGTAATACAAAGGAGACGAAGGAGATGAATAAGACGAAGAAAATAATGACGGCGACGTCGACAATGACGGCGAGGATGACGATGAGGATGTAGGAAAAAAGGAACCGGAAATGGAGAAATATTGAAGGAATGTCGGCTACAAATTCTGGGAGTCCTTTAGTAATTTAATAACATTATACTTGAGGATCAGTAGAGTCGGGAAGTCTCTCAACTGCTTGCCCAGGATTCACAATTTAAGGGTTTGCATAGTTGAGTTTTGTAATACCTTTGTTCGTATGTTTCCTTTCTTCCTTATTGTTGAAGGAGGTTAAGCGGAAATTTGTGTTTTTCTTTTACTTGGCTTGGATTCGTTTAATATCCTCAAAAATTATAGACAAACGAAAAAGGAGCAAAAGGAAGATGTGAAAAAAGAAAAAAAAATGGATGAGAATTAAGGATCCGTGAGGACTAAATCGCTTCTTTTGGCCGTGATTTTATGGCAGGACATACAATTTAACAGATTTCTCCAGAAAATTATTAGTGATTCGACCTAAGCTATAAGTTATCGCGGTAAAACATCGGTTAATGGAAATTTAGTTGGAAATCATTTGTAGTTAGATAGATGAGAACAATTTCGGGCATTTATTTGGAAGGGTTTATAAAGTAAAGTAGGATTATCTGTCTAATCACCGGCTTTCTTTTAGTCCAGTATGCCTACATGCACAGTTGCTCATCGCTCGTAGAAGGAACAGCATCTAGTTGCACAATGGTATTTATTATTTGTAATGTGATCTTAGGGTTTAGGCAAAACTTTATTCACTTCGAGCTCGGGCACTCAAAGCCGTCAACATTGACAAATTCGCCGGTCCAAAAGCGATCCCGAAAGTACTTTGATGATATGCTCATCGTCACTTGTAGAAGTGCTCTAAAAATCAAATACTTTGATTGCAACAGTTATTAAATCGGTTATGAACAACACGAATCTCCCTGTTCATATCGAGTCCTGGTACAAAGTTCTAGACTTTTAAAAGTTATGAAGTCACTGACTAACCGTCAACATATATAAACATATAATATATTAAGTGACAACCAGAGGTCTGCAAAATGTCTGATTTTCTTCATATCATTCGCACGCACAATTGGAATCTTATATTGTCCTTAAATATCACGACATAGTCAAGGTAGAATAAAAGGAAGAGGGCTGTGAAAGGAAATCTCTACTCCCCTTGGTCTGGAATAGTTAGTGCTCCATGTTCGTTTAGTTCGACTGAAGAACGATTATCCCATGAATCTACCATAAGTTTCAAGACCCGATTGAGTTTTATTATGTGCAGCGCTGTTTTTGAAGCACTTGACTAAATATGGAATTGAGTTCTATATGGATTCCATGTGGAATTTCGCGTGTAAGATTGTGTGGAATTCTGTGTGGCATTCCGTGTGGGATTTCGTGTGGGATTCCGCGTGGAAAGAAATATGTTTCTTTTCCGATTGAAGCGGAACGCTTTCTTGGGATTGTCTGCTGGAGCGCAAATAAACCGAAATTTGCAGGATAATACCACGAATCTCCCATGACAATATCCGTAGAACAGACAACGGTCCGCCACGTGCCTTCGATGTGATAATGACTGCAGTTCTTGCTGAAATCAGTTGTGATTACATCGACTTTGGTGGCAGCTATTGAATACAATTTTTATTGTTCGGCTATTAACTTCTTATAACAGCTTGTTCTTATTGCAAATTTAACGAACACTGAGGTGGACACAATTGAATCTTAATAATTAGCGGAATCACTATTGTCAATTTGATTTTACTTTGTTTTAATAAATTCACATGTGGTGGGACACTCTTCAAGTTATTTCACAATCGTCTAATAATTTATATTACAATTTCAATTAACATTTACGAACACGTACAACAACAAGGAAAAACACTTAGCCAGAAAAACAACAGAAACTCGACTCGCGTAAGGGAGTTTCAGATAGACTCAATGGGGTGGACATCCCCCGTAACGTAGGTACATGTGTGCTCGACTCGTGTGCTCGACTCGACGGTCGTAATAAGACTCAATCGAGGGTTCGAATCTGGCTCTTGATTCACCCTCGATTCGGTGGTGGTGGATATCCTCTCAGCTAAGGATATATTTTTACTTACCACAAGGGAGACGTAAAGTCTCTCTTTGTGGAATAGAAAACCAGATCTTTCTTGTGTATGAGTGATCATGAAGATCATATTGTTCAACTCATGCACGAAGGCGATGGAAAAACAAAGCAGGAAAATGGTAAAGACAAAAGGGACGTGAAGATCTTTGTTTATGATGTGCATTGCGGCTAAATAAATAGACGGCAATGAATCGAGGAAATGTTCTAAAAGAAAAGATGGGACGAGGGCATCATAAGAGTCTTAGATGAGTGATGCCCTTGTATAAATAGAGAAATAGCCATTAGAGAAAGGCACTTATGGATTACAATACTTTATACAATAAAAATTGTATATCGTATCTTGGGTCGGTAGCCGAAACGAATCCCTTGCTTTCATTTGTATATGCAGGGTAATTCGTTGGTGCAAAGAACGAAATTGGTGATTGTTTATTCGTTTAGATGAGGGATCGTGGTCGGGTATATTCCTGCTGAACAAACAAGCTGCCCGACGCTGCCTTGGCCGTTGGACAATGGAATCACCAGCCAATGTGTATGCAAGACATTGTTGTACACATTATGTAATTAAAAAAAAAAATTATAAATAATACATGATGTAGAAGAAATAGAATACATTTAAAAAAGAAAACATATCAATTAATGTGACATGTTATAAAAACAGTTATTGTACGCCGAAAGGCATAAGAAAAATAATAATGTATAATTTAGAGTGCCTGCGAAGAGCCAGCAAGTTAATGTAAGAATGATATTTGTAAAATAGAAGTTAACATTTAGTCTTAAGTGAAATATGTAACTGAATTGTTGAATAAATGTGGATATAAAACAAAACAAAAAACATTGTTGTACACATGTAAGGCTGGGAATAGTCAACTCAAGATTAAGATTCCCTGATTATGCGGTTACATTATATGTGAATCGATAAGTTTTCTTTTCAGGGATATTGTGTTTGGCCTTGGTGAATTCCTTTCAGAAGATAGTTATGATGGGTAAGTACTTGATAAATTCTTTCAGGGAATTTATGAAATGCATTGGATGCATGGATGAAGGAATTCTTATAGGGTGTTTAATGCAGTGTCCTAGGTGCATTAATTTCTTACGGAAAGGAAAGGTTTACAGGTGTGCTGGTGCTTGAGATGCAAAAATGGTTTGCGAATATGGGGGTTCTTCAGGCGAGCTTTAAGAAACCCCACAGACCAATGGGAAGGAGACCGACAGAACGGCCGCGACGGAGATGGAAGGACAATGTTAGATTTGACCTTGAGGAGATCGGAGCGGATTGTCAAGCGTGGAAAGAGAAGAGCCCTGAACCGGGAACGATGGCGGAGTCGAGTCGGTGGGGTAATGAACTTCCGGGCTCCTACTGACCAATAAATAGTAAAATAGTAACACATACGACGCACAACGAACAAAGGAGGATGCGAAAACACATGCGACGCACACCGAACAAAGGATGATGCCATGCCTTAGGAACGGACAGAACAATCAGAATCCCCGCCAATCGTAGCGATAACATATTAGTATCATCATCATCGGCACTACAACCGGCATCCGGTCTTGGCCTTATTTAGCAAGTCTCGAGGCTTGTTAAATTTTCCATAATAATTTATTTTTACGGGCAAGGTTATTAGCCTTGCGCCAAACATATTAGTATAAATATTTTAAATATATAGGTGCCACATTTATATATATTTATTTTTCAAATTTTTATATATATTTAAAATTGTTTTTAATATTTCCTTGCCCCTGGAGACTTGGTGGTGGTGTGTGTCGTGGCTGGGAAGCGTATCCTTTTCTTGACAATGTTGCTTGTAGTTTTCAACAAAATCAAAATTTCGTACTAATATTTTACTGTCGTAACTTAAGAACTTGTTATCTTGTTCAAAATACACCACACCAAACAGCAGCAACGAACGGCACAGGGAGGACGGGAAATTCATTAAACGAATTCTGCGACACGCACCACCAAGCTTATCGAGAACTACTTTAGAACTATATTTTTTATTTATTTTATTTTTATTTATTGTTGCTTTGGCATTTTACAAATCTGCAACAGACATCGAGCGACCACCGACGACGACTTTATGATTGCTACTCCTTTGATTGGTCAAAACGTACTCACTATTTTTAACCCCTTAGCAACTCATAATCCTTTTTCGATTCCAATTTGTTCCAAATTCACCGTTAAATGATTCTCTGCAAATGTGTGGAAATCAACTGCATTTACCATTTTCCATCCTATGCTAGGGTCACAGCTAACGGTAAACCAAAACAAATAGGGGCAAGTGTTGTTGTTTTTATTTGTAAATGGTGTTTTGGGCAAATCGTACAGATTAGGGTTGTTGACACGTGCGATTTAATGTGGGAAATGAGAAGTTTTTTGCATCGAACTGCAATGGAAGTTTTGGCCACAAAATATCAAGTATTTGGGATGGGATTTTGTATTTTAAGGGGTAATAATTTTATAAAATGTGTCTAATTTATGGGGGGAATGTTAATTGCGGGCTTCAAATTTGCTCTGTGTAGGATATGAATTAGTAAGAATTTCAGGTGGATTTATGAAGGGGGGCGGGGGGAGGGGGGGTGATAATTATATTACGGCCACAACCACCCACCCCGTAATACTTACCCTTTGGAGCCAATCTCCACCACTAATTGCGATACACGCCAAAAACACCCACTTAAAGGATGAGACACTCCCCAAGCCAGAGCATTCCTCCATACACCAAATGGTCCCACATCAATGCAATGCCAAACAAATCGAACGGACCAGATGTCCTTCATCAAACAAAATCGTTGAAAATCAAAAAATGCGCGTCAGCAATTTTATGATCCCCTAGAAAAATGGTTACCTAAAACCATTAACACAATCAGCGTCGGTTTTCGTTTTAATCAAACCAAGTTAAAACAAACAACAGGCACCATAAAACGAACTGCACGTTCGCCTAAGCGCTTAACAACAGAGGGAATCATAAACGTGCATTAGCATGATTCTCTATTGATGTTTTCCTTTGGGTTTCCTATCGATTTCCCACAGAAAAGATCCTTGCCCATTCGGCTAAAACAAACAACAGACGCCATAAAACGAAATGCACGTTCGCCTAAGCGCTTAACATCATAGAGGGTCATAAATGTGTATTAGCACGATTCCCTATTGATTTTTCCTTTGTGTTTCCTCTATCGATCCCAATTTGGGAAAGACAAAGAAAGGACGTGGGGTGAGGCAGAGAAAAGAAGAGATCCTTTTATCTGAAGGACGAAAGAAAAGATTTCCATCCGATGGAAAAATAAAAAAATAAAAAAATAGAGACAAGTTGGCTTTTTAATACTTGACCGAGACGGCCAAGGAGTTGGTTTTTGAAAATTGACCGAGACGGTTATCGAGAGCGGAGTGAGTTCGCGTGCGCAGAGGTGTCAGTTGTTGGTGGTGAGTTAGTGTGTGGGGAGGAAGTATGGGTATTTGCATGGGTACTTGGTTCACTTCCTCCTCCATCATAAATTGTTCACGCGCGAAGGTTCATCCGTTGTTCCGCCGACCCAAAAGGAAAAGCCAAACACCAGACCAGTAAAACTAAAACACACCTTTCTTCTATTATTAGGGGTTCTTTTATTGTTGTTTTATTTTCTTATTGGATACTAAAATTTTACGGTAGCACTGCGTGAACGTTACAATGTGGAGTCAATAAAAACACAGTCTTCGAAGACTGCAGCAAATATAATATTCGATATGGCGGTTGCAAACACTGCATTGTAGATAACCGACTTTTTACTTTTTTTAGCGCGTTAACTCGGATTTCGACTCGGGGTTGTACACACCCCCGCGATACGCGGCGTGGTTACTAGGCGACTCCTGTGACGTGTGCGCACTTTGGTGGTTGTAATACGTCTCGGCGATATTTTGCTCGTGCAGAGCTCACTCGCTAATCGTGATCATGGTGGTATGTGTGCTTGGTTCTTTCATGGATGAGAACGAACCTAGAACAAAGAAAGGGCATAAAGTGCATTCATGGGATACGATTTCGATATGACTCATTTTGAAGGCTTTACTTTTGAATGAATTTATTGTTGCATTGATTGCAGAATATGATTTTGATATGAGGCATTGAATGCGGAATTGGAAGTTATGTTTGGAATATTGCTTTGTAAGCAGATTGCGGGTTTGAATGGATAGTTGGATTTTAATGAGAGGAAATCTTATTGATATTAGATGGAGGGCGAATGATGCATCACTCAGGTGATGAAAAGATATAGAGGTCGGTTATGAAATGTAACATTCCTCCCCCCTGAAAAGAAAGAAAATCATCGGTACGAGTGATTTTCTGTGGTATAAGAGTGGGTTGCAGTTGTGAGTTGAGTATGGTGTTTACAGGTTTTATGTAGTTACTTATGATCTTCTATGTATGGTGTGTATTTACATAAGTATTTTCTATGGTTTCTAACATGTATTAGTGCATTATGTTGTAGTTTGCTCATAGAGTTTTCTTTTGTGTTTTGGTGCTTACATAGTAGTTTTATTGCATCTGCTAATATTAATGGGTTTGTTTTAAGTATATGAAATTTTTTAATAGTTTTACTTTCTAATTAGTTTTGCTTTTAACAGAAATCATATAGGTAGTAGCAGTTTTACTTTTTTTTTTGTGTTTTTACTTAATACTTTAATCACAAGATGTGGTTGTAATAATCCTTTTATAAAGGGTTTATTATCTAACAATTTCCTTCGCTATCTGTATAATTTTGGTGTAATAGATATTACTTATCAACAGTTTTTGTTTTTCTTCATAATCTGTATGTATATATGTAAGTAATTAATTATTTACAATTTGTAATTTAAAATTTTCTTTGTATATGTGTAAAGTATGTATATACGTAATTAATGAATGATATATATGAATTGATGATTTTCCTCGGTATATATATATAATTGTTTTCTTATAGTCTATTAAATAATTAGTAACAAAATTTTTTTTTTTTTGTTTGTATGATTAGTTTGATTGTAATAGGAATTATTTTGCTAATTTAATAGTGTTTATAATAGCAGAACTTATTTGTACGTTTTTTTTTTTTTGTGTAGCGATTGTTTGTTCAACCCTGTTTATTTATTAGTTTTAACATTAGTGGTAATAATGAATGAAATTAATATATTATATAATATTGTGCATTTATTCCTGTACCTGACCATATTGTGTATGTGTGAATGGATTTAAAAATGGTACCTACTGGAGATAGCAAATATGTTGGGCTGGGTAATAGATGTGCATCGAAACTAGCTAATCTTGGAATATGGTTTCAACCTACCATTTCGAACTATTATCAATTTTTGGCCAACGTCAATGGCTGTCTTGTTTGGCCTTGTTACTGCCGTAACGAAAAACAAGCCTTTCCACATGGGTGTTTGGCCCTTAGGGTTTTTGGGTTTCTTCATCATATTGTTTCCCTCATGGAACGTTTGAGTGATTTGCTCGGTTGTTGTGGACCTTTGCAAGAATAATTTTTTGTTGTTTTGCGGTGAGCTAAAATATGAGTTTATTGTATTTGAACATGTCTCATATGTCCTTTTTGTATTTCTCTGATTAGAATTGTATGTAAAGGTGTTTCCTTTGTCTTGGATTTGCTTAATAATATTTTTAGATATTGTGGGTTTTTTCCACAATTTTTTAGTTTGTGAGGAGCTAACGTATGAGCTGTCTATTTCTGAACATGTCTTATATGCCCTTTTTATGTTTCTCCATGTAAAGGTGTTGCCTTTATCTTGGGTCTGATTACTTTTGATTATTGTGGGTTTTTTCCACAATTTTTTGTTTTGAGAGGAGCTAGGGCACTTGCCGCTTGACTTTTGGTTCCTCTGGTTAGGATTAGAGTTTAATGTAAAGGTGTTACCTTTGTCTTGTGTTTGTTTGATGAATGAATTTCTTCCAGCTCCGGAGTCCACTACTAGAGTTGTGTTTCTTTCCACACCAACGTCTATTGGTAGCTGAACAGTTGGGATGCTGGGTAAATGAGAGTGCGGGCTCCTAGTGTGGTGTCCCTGTTGGTCAGAAGAATCGCAAATCTGCCGTATGCGTAAAATCCTTTTACTGGTTTCACTTGTGTGTGCAGTTGTATCTGTTTGCAGTGGGCAGTTCGATAGGAAGGATTTATCGCCTGATTTCTGATTAAGACAGAGCGCTTCCTCTTTTGGTTCCACTGGAACAGCCTTGGTCCGTTGAGATCGTACAGGCACGTGAACTTCTTCTACCAGTCGATTGTTTGCCACCATCGCTGAGGTTTCGCAGCCAGTTTCTTGAGTAAGAGAACTCTTGGAGAGGTTACAGGCGGTATATCTGACCTCTTTGGGTCCCGCTGTGACTGTAACTTGTCTCACATCGGCTGTCCGTTTGTGATTTGGGCTTTTGGTTTTAGATTCCATGGGAATGCTAAATTCTTCTGGGTTTCGTTCCGTGCGAGGGAAGGTTAGCTGTTGGTTACTTAGGTTCGCTTGTTGAAAATTTTCCGCCGTCACTGGGGTTTCGCAACCAGATTCTTTTTTGGAAGAATCCTTGGGGGTGTTACAGGCGGTATGACCGACCGCTTGGTCTCTAACTTGCCCTACATCGGCTGCCCTTTTGTGGCGTGGGTATTCGATTTTGGAGTTTAGTGGAATACTAAACTCTTCAGGATTTCGTTTAGTACGTGGGAACCTAAGATGCTGATTTGGACCTTCTATAGTACAATTTTCGGACAGGAAGTCGTTCCCTAGTAAAGCATGGTCGCTTAGACCCGTATCAATTGTGGGTACGATCATCAGTGGAGGCTGGGGGTATCCTAAGTTGTGGATATTTTGTAATTCTGATGGGCCGGACGTGTTTCTTGTATTCCGGGATTCCCATTTTGCCTTTTGGCGGCAGTCCGAAACGTGATGGCCTTGCCGACCACAAAAATCGCAGGCTATTCTTATGCTATAAACCTTAGGCGAGTTTTCAACGTAAGTGCTGTTAGGAGAATTCAAGGGGGTGGCCCTGTGTTGATTTGGTTCTCTTGAATGGTTTGTATTAGTGTTTGAATTAATGATATTCGTGTAGTCTTCTGACTTCTGGTAGTTTGTAATGTCGTGATTGTAGAATGGAGTGTTTTCCCGTGTGAGGCAGTCGCTATATGTGTGCCCCTGTTTGTGGCAGTAATTGCATATGATTTTGGTAATTAAACGCAAATGTTTTGTACAAGGCTCGTTTTGCCTTTGTTTTGCAGTGTCATTTTTTCTGCATTGTTGAGGGAAATCTGCATAGTGGAGACCCGAGGTAAGTGAAGTATTTGGGTTGAGAGGTACGGCTCGTGTGTTTAATTGATTCAGGAAATTAGAGACGTGAAGGGGTTGAGTAGAACCTGGTATGACGCTATATTGTTGGGTGAGAAACGCGGCCTGTTGTAGCTTTTCCATATCTAAAGCTTTTTGAATTAATTCGTCTACCGTTTCATCCCCCAGGGTCAGTAAATATTGGCAGAGGTGTGAGTTGTTGACGCCATTTTTTAGTGCGTTTTTGGCGAAGTCCTCCAACTGTATCTTCACACCGGAGGCTGCTGTCACACCGTATTTTTGGTCCGCGGCTTCCTTGCAAAGCGTCAGCATCTGCTTTATCCTTGCGGTAAAAGTGATGAGCGCTTCCAAGGGTAGCCGTCGGATCGAAATTAGCTTATTCACTAACTCCTGGTATGTTTCCCGAGGTAGGTAGGTATTTTTGAGGAGTCTTTCGGCTTCCTCGAAGGTGTTGGGAGGGTTTGAGGCTATTACTACGTATGCCTCACCTCGTAGGCGCGTGGGGAATATTGTTAGAAACGCGGAGTGCTCTTCTGCAGGTAGGCATCCGATTACCTTCCTGCAGCATCCTAAAAATACTTGTAGCTCATTGTCAACCAGGGGACTGTGCCCGCCCGAGAAGACTGGTACAAGCTGGGAGGTGAGCTTTGCGATTTTAACGAAGTCGATGGGCATGATTTCGACAGAGGGTGACGCGGTTAAGTAAGTAGACTAGGTCTTAGTGATAATTAAAAAGGGGAGATTTATTAGTTTTTAAAACGCTTTCGTACGCGATTGTTGTATTAATGTAGTGGAAATGCTTCCCAAAGATTAGTGGTCGCAGTATGGAGAGATGTGGAGAAGAAAGACAGTGGAATGGTCGAGTAACGAGTGTTGGTGGCAGATGATGGTCGTAGGGATAATCAAAAATTAAGGTGACTTAAAACATTTGCTATCCCGTAAATTATTTGTTTATGTAGGGGTGGAAATTGTTCCCTAGGATTACTAAGTGCACAATATGGTCTACGGCAGTGTATTTTAAGGATTTGTTTGTGTAGAAAAAATATCGGTTTAGAAACTAGGGTTATATAAAGCAAAATCCTAAAAAAAAAATTTTTGGTTACTCGGTTCTATTTGTTGCTTCCTCTTTAGATCGGTGTCGTGGTGTGCTGCTGTTTCCTGTTGGTGTTGGTATTGTTTTGTTGTTTTTGTGCTGCCAGGCAAGCTTCGCGCCCTACAGTTGAGATTTTTGACCTGGTCTTTTTATTGTTGATATTAACTTTGTTGGTTTTGAGCTGTGTTCTCTGGGCTGCATCTCCAGAGCTGTCTTGCATGTTTATGCCAGTAATTGGTTGGCATGTAATTGTCGTCCGCGTTGCGGGAGTAGGGGCCTCTGGTCATCGGGTTTGCGATCTTCAGAGTTCATAATTTTTTGCGTTTCCCAAACTGGTCCTCTATTACCAGCTTTGCGAGTTGTCCGTTTTGGATTTGATTTTTGTTGATTTGTTTTAATAATGAGGTTAAAAACTTCCTTTTTGTTTGCTTTCGTACTTGTTTATGTATGTTTTATTATTCTTTTACGTCGATTTAGTTTTGTTTGAAATATTTATAATTATATTATCGTTTTTACATGGTATATATGAAGAGTATTTGATTTTTATGTTTAGAACGAATGGTCCGAAGTTATTCCCACTGGATAGTGCGTTATATATTGTTTTGCTTGTTGCGATGGCATGTGTTTTATCAATTTGTACCCTCGAAGCCAGACTCAGCTCCGAGTGACGGGGAAAGGTGTCTTTTGCCCAGTACAATTGAGGTTAGTTATTATTTTGGACTAGGTTCTTTAAAAGCACTTACAAGTTATCAAAACTTGGGCTTCCCTAGTCCTGTCACGGTCGCCAAAATGTTATATCGAAGTTTGACCTCCGATATAAACATTTAAATAATTGATTATCAGACGGTAGTTTTTGTTTATTTTTGTTTATTGGTTATTATTAATAGTTATTACAATGCAATATCTGAGCGTAACCCCAGATATTAACATTTATTAGTTAATTATTAAAATGTAACACCTGAGCGTAACCCCAGATGTTATCATTCGTTATTTAATTATTGGGCGGCTAATGGCCAAAATGTCGTATTGTTGTTGTTGTTAGTATTTTGTATTTCAAAGCATTTTATGGTCGTTCAACGTTTAATATTAATATTTATTTATATATATACCTGTTGCTTCTTTCGGTCAGCGGAGTGTATATATGTATATCTTCACAACATAGTATTTTTCCTTTTTTCTCAAACAGGGCCTTCTTCTCCGTTGACGTGACTTCGTTGTTTGGCTTCCCTTTGGTTGGTGGGTTTGTTCCTCTTTAATGCGGCTTGTTCGGTTTGTTTAAAATTAACAAGACTTTTACTTTTACTTTATTCACAATCTTTATTATTTAAAAGCTGGGAATATTCATCCCTGCATACTTTTACTTTTACAAGCAAGAAAGAAAAGTAAGAAGACCCGCTGTACAACATTCGATGGCTGCAGCCTTCTTACTTTCGGTTACCGAGTGCCTTACAACTCACTTGCAGCCACTTTATATACCAATTGGCTATCAATTATTTCCGCCTATTATGCATCTTTGCCCAAACGAATAACCTATTCAACGGTCATTCGCCTGTCATTCTTCATTTGTTTGATTGTGCTGCAAAAACTGCAGCGATATAGGTTTTACCAATTTCTTAATTGGTTTACCTGCGAAAATTGCAACCGCATCAACTCATTCGTTTAAACGATGTACGAAAGCATTGACCGATCTAATTTCAGTCCATTACCCCGTACGATGAGTTCCGTCATTTGATTCCTATTTCGCATATGTTGGCAGTCCGCTGCCATTGAGCCGATCTTCAAAGAAAACCGACTTATGTTTACACTTGTAAACATATGTTATTGAAATATGAGGCTGCGCCGACGGCGAACAGGTGTCCGTCTGTTTTTTGTCAACGCCGCGGAATCTACGGTGAAGCGATTTAATTCTGCGATATGACTCATTTTGAAGGCTTTACTTTTGAATGAATTTATTGTTGCATTGATTGCAGAATATGATTTTGATATGAGGCATTGAATGCGGAATTAGAAGTTATGTTTGGAATATTGCTTTGTAAGCAGATTGCGGGTTTGAATGGATAGTTGGATTTTAATGAGAGGAAATCTTATTGATATTAGATGGAGGGCGAATGATGCATCACTCAGGTGATGAAAAGATATAGAGGTCGGTTATGAAATGTAACAAAGCAAATAAAACCGAACTCGTCGGATGCTAATGGGATCTTTGGTGGAAATGTGCGTCGCGGCTAAACAAAAAGACGACGATGCGATGTGGAAATGTGCTAATGGGTTTTAGCTAGGTTACTGGGAAACGGTGTTTATGGCATCGCTAGTAAGGGTAGGTATTGATTCCTATTTGCATTTGTTTATGCTGTAGAATTTAATTGGTGCCAAGACACGCGGAATGCGTATTTGCTTTGGTCCCTTGGGTGTAAGTCGCCAGCCAATGTGTATGTAGGGAACATTGTTGTACACATGGCGCGGCTGGGAAAATAGATGGCGCAATATTTGTGGTCCCTGTCATGACGGTTATATTGTATGCAAACCGAATCATTTGGTTTACAGGAATTTGTCTGGTACCGAAGGTGCCGAGTTGGTTTGGAATTCCAGATAAGTAAAGCAAGAAATCTTACGGAAAATTGTATGCGAAGAGATGCATGAAAAGGTAAGTTTTCTTTGACAGGTACTTTTTAAGGTCATAGATTTGATCTATGTGATGCGTGATTTTCAGGTACTAATGCGATTACATTAGTGAAGTTAGGAAATTGGCTGAATGTTATGGGGGTTTTACGGCAAGTAGACAGTGGGGTTTGGCGGAACCGCCACTTACTCCCCACCCCCCCCCCCCCCCCTCAGTGGCGAAGTCACGAAAAAAAGTGTAGGGCTGACGGGGTGCTCGAATGGGTGGTGCGTGGTGAGAGGAGGGCCGAGCGCTTGGAAAACAAGGTGGCCTTGCGTACTTCGGGAGGCGCCGCATATTGGTTAAGGGAACTGTCGCGATGACAAGTTCCTAGTTATAGCTTGGGCCTGTGTTGATAAATGTGGTGGTACATGTGACATGGTTGATGGCTGATAATTAGAAATTGGTTGCTCTGTTGGCAACCTGATGGATATGGGGACAATGGTTGATTAGGAATTGTTAGAAGGGACACGATCATGGGTATGGTTGTTGGAATAGCAATCATAATCGTGTCCGATTCAATGATAGGAAAATTATCGGCTGCAGCTGTGTCTACAAGTACGCTGGTCAGCGTGTATTCTTGAACCAACAGTTTGTTGGAACAAGAACACGCTGAAAGATTGGCGTATGTTTGGTGATTATGACTGCTGACAAGCTGAGCGATAGGGTATATGGTGGTTCATATATTATGAACTGGGTAGTCTAATGAGGTGTATGCATGCTAGGGTTTGCTTACAGGTGGAAGCGAATGAAAGGTAGGTTGATTTAAGGAAATGGGAGGTTCTTTGTGAATGTTTTAGAAAACTCCCACAAGTGTCCGGAACAGAATTAATAAGTTCAAGTGACGGTTATACATAGCAGAAACTAATAAGTTCAAATTCTGCATACGTATAGAATTAATAAGTTCAAGCGACGGTTATATATAGCAGAAACTAATAAGTTCAAATTCTGCCTACGTATAGAATTAATAAGTTCAAGTGACGGTTATATATATCAGAAACTAATAAGTTCAAATTCTGCCTACGTATAGAATTAATAAGTTATATATATCAGAAACTAATAAGTTAAAATTCTGCATACGTATAGAATTAATAAGTTCAAGTGACGGTTATATATATCAGAAACTAATAAATTCAAGTACTGCATATAAATTAATAAGTTCAAGTTGTACCCATGGATAGAGATAAAGGAATATTAATTTTTAAATGAAGACTAGAAGTTTTAATAAAGACAACGGATTGTTAAGTTTAAGTTGTGTGCACGGATAAAAATAAAATATAACATTAAAGATATTAGTTAATTATCAAAAAAACAAAAGAGTGTTTCATTGTTGTGAACTAAGCCGTATTCGCATTCATTTGGTGACATGCGAATTTTGTTATGGATTATATATGTAATAGCAACCGGTTGACATAGACCCTAGCACACGCGAATAGGGGGGGAGTTGCTCATCAGGACCTCAGTGAATCGTCAAAGAACAAAGCCAGGGGAGGAGACGAGGAATCTACCCAGAGCAAGTAAGGTAAGAGTTCAACCCAAACAATAAACTAACACAATATATATATATATATATATATATATATATATATATATATATATATATATATATATATGAGGGTTGCCTCTTATGTTTCGGGATTTGGCAACCCTAGTGTTGCAATCCGGCAATTGACAGCTCTGTCGTAAAGTTGGACATTTTTGAGGTTATACGCACTCAGAACGTTTTGACATACGAGCGCTATTTGTGTTGTTTACGGTAACTTAAAAGATTCATCTCGTCCCAAAAATGGAATTAAATCGTCAACGTTTTCGTGCGATTATTTTTTACAACTTTCGGCGTGGATTAACTCAGCAACAGTGCATGGATGAACTTAATTCAATTTTTGGCGGTGAAGCTTCATCAAGGACCAGTGTTTATCGATGGTATGGTGAATTCAATCGTGGTCGTAGTTCACTCCAAGATGAATTTCGTGAAGGTCGTCCAAAATCAGTTGTTGTTCCGAAAACCATTGATGCTGTGCGCGAACTGATATTGGAAGATCGTCATGTGACCTATCGTGAGATTGAGACAACCTTAGGCGTTAGTGGGACCAGCATACATTCAATATTGCATAAACATTTGACTGTCAAAAAAATTTGTTCGCGTTGGATCCCATACAATTTGTCAATCGCCCAAAAAAAGACTCGTGTCAAATGGTCGAAAGAAATGCTCAAAAAATACGGTCGCGGTGCTTCGAAACACGTCTATGACATCGTGACAGGTGATGAATCGTGGTTGCTGCATTCAGAATGCATGTGTTGGAGATACCTCAATCAGAGTGGCAAAAGTGCTTCGGCAATTGGTTCAAACGCATGCAAAAGTGTATAGATCTTCATGGGGAATATTTTGAAAAACAATAAAGTGATTTTCGATGATCAATATTTGTTTTTGTTCTCTAATCCCGAAATATAAAAGGCAACCCTCGTATATATATATTAATATATCATCGGCACTACAACCGGGAACCGGTCTTCGCCTTATTTAGCAAGTCTTGAGGTTTGTTAAATTGTCCATCATGATTTGTTTTTTCCCGGGCAAGATCATTAGTCTTGCGCCAGAGGCTCCCCGACGGGGAAACGAACCCCGGTCTCCCGTGTGACAGGCGGGTATACTAAGCACTATACTATCGAACACAAAATATAACTCTACAATTAATTCAAGTTAATAATATAACTAATAACACCAGTCATTCTTGAACCATGCTCTTTGTTCTTTATAGATCGTAAGTATTATTTTCTTATAAAGTCTCGAGTTCGAGTAGACATAGACTTTCTTTGCATACAAAAATATATTTTCGATCTTTCACTGCGCCATAACATTGATTTAGCCGCGGCCGTGGTCTGATGTGTTCATTAGTGTGAAAGTTAATGGGTTTGATTTATAAAAAAATTGGGTCGTATACGAGGGGTTTCATTCTTTTGTACTCTCAGTCCGAGCGGCGGATCGTATAACTGTTTCAGTCGTTGGATCTGTAAGATACTTTGGCGCTTTTATGTACTTATCTTCGAACAAGTGTTTAAAACTCAATAAATAGGTAGATTTGGTAATATTTGATAATTGGTTTATTTTATTTTATTTTTTTAAATTCCACATCAACGAAAATTAACACCTCTTGTGAGTAGCTGATGGCAACAGGCTCATATTAAACGAATCGAGGCTGTCGAAATTTCTATATTTGGGACACCAATTGAGACAAAAAAAAAAACAAATGACTTCAACCCGACAGATTAAACTTAATTAAACTGATCTGGAAATAAATCTTTAAAAACTCATTTAAACTTCACAACCTGCTTTTTAATAAGAATATTGAGGATCCTTGTTCTTAGCTCCATTGGCTTTAGGTTTCAGTAAAATCCACAACAGGGACACGCCCGCATTCTACCCACAAAACCAAAAAGCAAAAAACAAACAAAACAAAAAGCTGGTGGAAAAAGTCTCAATTAACCCATGTCATCCTGGGAATGTAGTAAGGGACAAATGGAGTTCCTTGAAGTTTCACACCAATGCCGTCATGACAGTGAGGGAACCACAATTTTCGACGAAATTGTTTTTATACATACAAAATGCAATTAGAGATTCAATGTACGAAATTTAAAGGACAATGCCAACGACAGTGACAATGATGACGACGCGAATGGTGGCCGCGATGACAAGGAGAACGTTGCCTGCTTTTGGACGATGGCATAGCTATGATGAAATCGCCACCAAACTGTAAATAATGTACAAGCGCAGACAGGGAACCAAGGACTCTGTTAATAAGAAACACACTTCTTCTGCCATCAACATTGAACAGAGTTGCTTATAATTATTATTATATTTTCTTGGTCTTTTGTCAAAATCCTAGATCCAAGAAGATTGTTCATTCAGGGTGGCGTCACTCAATTATTTATAGTTGGCGTCGGGTCTTAGCTTGTCACATACAAAAGGTGTTATCCTTGTCCTTCGACGAAATTAATTTGATACTTTTTGGTTTTGTAAAAATTGCCACTCATTTGTTCTTGTTCACTGGTTGTAGATAATTAAATACAAAAACTACAACGGAACGGAAATGCAAGTTCATCCAAATACCGATGGAAGACGGTCGTTTATAGAAAAGGTGGCCCTCCACTTTGTATTGCCTTTACATATACTTTCCCTTTATAGTATAAATTGAATCCTTGAGAGCATTCGCTGTCGGGCTGTTCATGACAAATCTATTTCGGTTCAAAGTACTTGAGATATCAAATCTATTTTCGTTGCGATTTGAATTAGCAACTCATTACGTCAAATGATAGTTAAGCGAAACGCCTTTTCTAATTAAACAGCTTACTGCTTTAATGTCCTGCCGAAGGGTAATGCGCTGGTTACAGTCATCAGTGAATAACTACACCAGTCAGTTATAACTGGCTCCTAGTGCATTCACTATTAAGTATAATGTTCTATCTGTCCCTCTTGCTGGGCTCTTGACTTCTCGAGTCATTATAAATGTACAAAATAATGTCAAGGATCCTTTAAAATGTTATCCTCAATTTTCGCCATTCATTCGAAGGTAGTAAAGGCGGTTGCAGATCTTACTCTTCCAGAAATGGATATGAAAACGAGGACATTTTTGGCAGTCGGAATTCCACTACATAGTGAATTTGATCCCAGTCTTCCACTTTCAAACGTTTGATTCGAACAGAAATGGGGATTCGAAATGATAATTGACTTTGGGGCTAGTTAAGATGAGCTTGGTAAGTGATGGTTTACAAGAGACGGCCGAAGGAGACCCTTTTCAGATACTGTCGATGGAGCATCTCAGCGGAGCCACTTTATTTCCCATTCGGAGGTAGTTTACATGTTCTGCAGTTCTTTCTCTCATTCGACTGCCTTTTCATAATTTCCTTTCTCGCCTTTATTTTCAAACATTTGGTTTAATGACTTCTATTCCTATGGTAGAAATAGTGTCAACGATTGTCCACCCGATGCGAGAGTATAGCGTTTTACGAAGTTGTGAAGAACGTTATTCGAGCCCACGCTATGCTGGGGAGGTTAAAACCACAGCACTGACACATCAGATCCCTCTGCTCGACGATGTTTTAAAACGTTATACATAAACTGGATTGGTACGTTAATGCTCTGGTATGATGAAAATATATTTCTAATCAATTTGGGTTCTGTATTCTTTACTATGTTTGCATGTGGATAACCTCTGGGAGTCGCCATAATACGATCTCACGATTTCACTGGCATATAGTCGGATGAAGTTGTTGGCCATGTTCTTGACCCTTTTCTCATTCGATCTCTTCGGATTCGACCACCGCAATTTCTTCTTCAGTACCAGATTGAAGAAAGCATTCTTCCCAACATAAAGAAAACGTAATTTAAAAAAAAGTGTAAAAAAAAATCAAAATAAAAAGAGCAAATAGAATTGAAGAATTTCAAAGTGACAATCAGTGAAAAAAAAATACAATTGTCAGAAGGCAAAGTGGATCCCATACGTGTTTTCAATTGCCCCTTGGTGATTCTTTCAGTACGCTAAGTTTTGTCTTATCAAATTGGATTTCGGATTCTGGATTTTCAGAGACCAGTCATATAGAAGACACGAAACCTGCTCTCCCGACAGTAACAGAGGGGCCTTTCATAGTTGTGCAAAGGAATTTTTTTTGCATAATTTATGGTGGCAACAAGCAGAGGCGATATTGAGACGAGCGCGGGTCAGAACCACGATGGAGGTGATAATGGTTCTTTGATGTTCGGGCAGCTCGGAAAACGGATCGCAGAATTGACAAGGAAGATCAAAATTAAAACGCGAAGGCATATTACTATTGCTGTGCGAGAGCTGGTCGAGATCATTGGTTGCCTTTATGATAAGGAAGTGGAAAATCGCTTAAAGAAGGCATCTGCGCCGGCTTAAGCAAGCAGTGGACATTTGGAAATCCAGCCAAAGCAAAACTCGATCAGATCAATGATGAGTCACTTAATTGCAATTGGTTTACAATTGGCCAGAGGAGTAGGAAGAGGGTTGCGAGGTTGGGGGGTGAAAAGGCTCCAAAAGGTGATACTGGGAAAGCCAACATTATGAAAAGAAGGAGACCACGCCCGGACGCTATAATAATATCCAAAACCGAGGAAAAACAAATGCGGATATACTGCAGTTTATGAAGACCAAGCTCGAGCTAAGTGAACTCAGAAATAGCGTAAATAAAGTTCGAAAGACAGCAAAAGGGGAATTGCTGCTAGAACTGAAACGCCGTTCAGAGGCCACCACCGAGACACTAAAAGCAAAGGTACAACAAGTAGTAAAGGAAGATGCTAATGTCAAAACAGTGTTACAGGAAATCACGGTTGAGTGTCGTGATTTAGATGAGGTTACCACTGTGGAGGAAATCCTGACAGCGATCGCTATAGAGCTTCCTGCCCTGAACGGGATCCCAAAGGAAGCGGTAAAGAGTTTAAAAAGGAAACCGGATAGCGCACGGGCTGCTTTGATTCGCTTACCAAGAGGAAAGGCTAGCATGTTGCTGGCTGCACGTTTCCTACGGGTTGGATGGGTAAGATGCAGACTTCGAATACACATCGCACCCACACGATGTTTCAGATGTTGGCAATATGGTCATGTGGCGAAAACCTGCATATCCGAAAAAGATCGTTCGGAAAACTGTTTGAAATACGGTGAAAAACGCCGCAAAACAATGGACTGTAAAGCACAACTCAAATGCATGTTCTGCGAATCAAGATGCGAAGGCGGTAACCACCACTCAACAGGCAGTTACAAATGCCGAGCATTTACAAATCAATAAAAATGGACAGGTTTAAGTGCATTCAAATTAACTAAAACCATTGTGGAGCCGCACAAGACCTCCTTTCCCAAACGGTGAAGGAATATGGTGCCCACGTGGTACTCATCAATGAGCAGTACAGGATGTCGGCACTGGTACTATTACATGGGAGGAAGGCAGCAACGGAACAGTGGCCATCTGGACAACTGGAAATTCCCCCATGGAATGTAGAAGTGTCCAGCGCCACAAGGACCAATGATAGAGGCCAGGCACTACTCGAAGCCTTCGCACTCCTAGATGTGGTGTTACTTATAGAAGGTGTTGATGACACCTTCATAAACGAGAGAGGCCGGTGAAAAATTGACATCACATTTGCCAGCTCCATGTTGGCAAGAAGTATGGAGTGGCGAGTTTTAGACACCTACATCGATAGTGACCACCAAACCGTGATGTACGAAATATTACCGATTATATACTGGAAGACTAAATCGCACAGTTTGACGCAGGGGCCGATGCAGCAGGCAGGCTGGAAAAGTCATGAAGTGGCTAACTACCGCATGTGATGCTTCTATGCCACGACAAAGACAACCAGCAGGGGCTATCAAACCAGTGTATTGGTGGAACTCAGAAATCGCCCACGTGCGGTCGGAGTGCAACAGGTTACGACGCTTGCAAAAAAAGAACAAGAAACCGTAACCGGAATTCGTCAACAAACGGAAGGAGTTGATGAATGTAATCCGCAAATGTAAATATGACGCGTTCTGCTCCCTAAGGGATGAATTAAGAAAGAGTAGAGAACAACAGTAGTCAAATGCAAAAAAGTAAAACTGACATGGCCAGAATCGTTGCTGTCCTCTTCCCGCAGTGTGATGAGGTGTTGAGAGTGCAAGAGGAGTGGAGTATCACTGAAGAAGAGATACCTCCCATGACCTCCGAAGAGGTGCTCTTAACTGCAAGAGATGGCAAAAAAACCAAGACCCTGGGACTGAATGGTATCCCTAACGCTGTAGTGAAGACTGCTTTAACAAAAAAGCTGGAAATATTCAGCAGTCTCTCCACAACCTGCCTTCAAACAGGACAATTTCCTAAACAATGGAAAAAAACAGCGGCTTGTGCTTATACCAAAAAGAGTCAAGAATACAGAAGCTCTGTCGTCTTATTGCCCGATGTGCATACTGGACAGAACAGAAAAACTGGTTGAGCCAGTAATTGCCACTCGTCTGGAACAATTCACTGAGGGGACATCGGTGCTCTCTGAATCGCAGTATAGTTTCCGGAAAGGTAGATCATCTGGTAAGGCACTATCTGTGGTGTGCGACTTCGCTCGCAATGCGATAGCTGGTGCACGATGGCTAAGAGGTACAAAAAATATTGCGCGGTCGTGACGCTAGATGTTAAAAATGCATTCAACTCGGTGAATTGGAATCGGATTCTAGAAGCGTTGGGCGATCTACAAGTCTCACCCTACTTGATGCGTATACTAGCAAACTATCTCCCGGACCACAGGAATATTAAATAACAGCGGGTGTACCTCAGGGATCTGTATCAGGTCTGCTGTTATGGAATATCATGTAAGATGGTGTGCCCAAGGTCAATGTACCGGGGGGTTAGAATCATTGGGTACGCAGATGATTTGGCAATAGTGGCCGTAGCTAAGCATCTAGATCACCCGGAAAATATTTGCTCCCAAGCAATCCAGAGCATTAAATGCTGGCTAGATATGGCCGGACTGAAACTAGCTGGACATAAGACGGAGGCAATTTTAATAAGCAGCCGCAAGAAAGTTGAACACCTTGATTTGGATATAGAACGACAAATAATCAGATCCAGTCCCTATATTAAATATTTTGGTGTTATACTCGACAACAGGTTGACCTTCAAGAAACACGTGAGGAAAATGAGTGAAAAAACGGCACGATCATGCAAAGTTTTGCCGAGACTGCTACCCAATGTTGGTGACCCCCGGCCCCACATAAGGAACCTGATAACCAGTGTCAATACATCCAATATAATGCATTCAGCTCAGATATGGGAAGGAGTCACACAGTATAAGTCGTACATGAGGGGAGTGAACTCATCACATAGGCTGGCATCATTAAGAGTATGCTGTGCATTCCGAACGGTATCCGAAGATGCCATAAATGTTCTGGCCGGGAGGACACCACTTGACATTGCAGCTAAAGCAAACGCTGCATTGCATGAGGTCTACCAAAAGAAACGTCGGAGAATGCGGTCACAATTAGAGCTCTCAAGCCTAAGAGAATGGCAACAAAGGTGGAATTCTTCCGCCAAAGGATGATGGACGCACACCATGATACCTGATGTAGAAACATGGGTGAAAAGAAAACATAGTGAGCTGAATTACCACCTGAATCAGCTAGTATCAGGACATGGGTGTTTTTGGGAATACTTGCACAAGTATAATACTGCTAGTATTGTGAATGCAAAATAGAAAATGCGGAACACGTACTCACAGAGTGCGTGAGATTCGAGACCGCACGAACGACTAAGGAGAGATATATGAGACGGACAGTTACTCCGGCAGGAAAAATAGAATACATGCTGAGTTCAAAACAGGCATGGTCCGTAACAAATGCTATTTTTGTGTGAAATGATGCAGTAGTTGTGACACGACGAGCGGAGTAACAGGTAAACTCCGCCCCGCCCCGCGATGGAATATCTAAAAGAAAGTTCCGCGGGGATCAACGGGAATATGCGCCTGGCGGCAGATGGTTTTAGTCGGTAAAAGTCCGGCATGACTCTGGATCGGTCAGAGGTATCTTTTGAAGATTTCCACCTTCCCACCAAAAAAAAAAAACACACCGACCAAGAAGCAGATTATCAGACGCGAACGACGTAATCTGCGCTTACTACCCCACTCAAGACCTACAGTTCTTGTATGATTTCTATCCCACAATCGTTCCACCTAAGTAGTTAGAGACCATTTGAACTATCCCTGTAGACATTGTCCCTAGTTAATTCCCCCTTTTTCTGTTTCAGATAAAGTTTGAGACCGAGCCCAACATCTTCACAGATGCGGGTGATTCTGGATATTGCAAGATGTCTAGAAGCTAGAGACAAGATGAATGTTCTTGTCTCGGTTTAATCGGCCACACGTCACTCCTCTTTTTTTAAATAAGATTTTAGAAAAATTTAGATTTTTTCAGAAAAGTTAAGATTTTAGATAAGGATTTTTTTAAATAAAGATTTTTAAAATAAAGATTTTAGAAAAATAGAAAAACTTAAGATTGATTTTACTTTCTGGACTATATGAAAATATTGTATAATGTTTCTTGTCATCAACTGTTTGGTGTTTTGCTCGTCACTAATTTTTTTTTTTTTTTATTAGCCTTCTCTCGGGAGAGGCGAACCTATAGCGCCGAGTTTGCGCCCCGAGATGCCATCAAATAACTGTTGCAGTTCTTTTTGAACAGTTGGAGGTTGTAACGCTTCGGAAACAGTCGCGTGGGAAGGGAGTTCCACAGCTTCCCCACCCTGTAACGGAACGAGTTTTGATGCAGGGATGTTCGTGCCGTCGGGAGATGAACCGCAAACGGGTGCGATCCGTCGAATTGTCGTGTGGAGCGCATATAAACCGAATTGCGTGGAACAATACCAAGTATCTCCGAAGAACAGTACCCGTGATAATATCTGTAAAACAGACAGAGGTCGGCTACGCGCATTCGATGTGATAGTGACTGTAGTCCCGACGTCAGCACCGAGTCTCCGATCGGGCGGATCGCTCGTCTCTGTATACTCGCAAGTAGGTCGAGGGTATGTTTAGGAGCAGAGCTCAAAACAAGAGAGCAATATTCGACCGCGGGTCTAATTTGGGATTTATATAGAAGAAGAAGTTGGGCCGGAGTAAAATATTTCTGGGCTCTAAAAAGATAGCTGAGTTTTCCTGAGGCTGACCTGGCGATACTCGACACGTATTTATGCCATGATACATTCCCACAGACCGTGACGCCGAGCAATCTCAAACTTTCCCCAGCCTCGAGGGCCTAGCCATTCATTATCAGCAGTGGAACTGATGATCCACTTTTCTTTGCGAATGTTGTATATTGTGTCTGCGCTGCATTGAAGTCGACGAGATTGGCCCTTCACCACTGCAGGACCCTATCTAGATCCTAATTCAGAGGGTCAATCTGTCTACATCTCAGGTGATGCCACGCAGATGCACCAATCGGCCGAATACTCGAAAAGGAGGAAACAAGCATACTATCATCCGCAACACTGAACACTATGTTATCCGTTGTCTCCAACAAATCATTTATGTGAAGCAAGAACAAGGTTGGAGCCAAAATGAAACCCTGTGGCACCCCCGGATTAACAGGATACAGATCCGAACACTCGCCGTCCACAACAACCTGGATCGATCGATTGTCGAGGAAGCTCCTCGTCCAGTCACAAGGCTGTTGGGAAAGTCCATATGAACGAAGTTTTCTCAGCAATGCCCCGTGCCAGACGCCGCCAAAAGCCTTGGAGATATCCAATGCGACCGCCCTTGACTCACCATGCCGTTCAATCGCAGAGCAACGAATCCTGAGCAACGAAGATATGTGGAATCAGTTGACGAATCGACCTGGGTCTCAGTTAGGGCAAAGATATCCGGTTTCGTTGTTTGCAAATATTGGTGGACGGCGTTTACATTCATATTGGTGAAACCGATGCCCCTGATGTTACGAAATGCCGTCACCAGTCGAGCGTGGGCAGAGCCTCGACAGCGAGCCCGGTTATGCGATGACGAACCTCTTAAAGTTCCATTATTTATCATGATATCTGCATGATGTTCCCCCTGACATAGTCCCCCCGGAGATACGAATGGGAGACTAGTTTACCTCCGGAATTCTTTATATCAGAAGGTACTATCATGACTTATCTCCGTGTCAGTCCGGGCCATCACCCACACATTCGAAACACCGTCGAAGATTTCTCTCGGCGATATCGCGGAATGTACAGCGTGACGGGGTGGTATCTCACATTGGGACCGACTACCACCTAACCAAACTTTTTTCGAACCGATCCATCAGCCAAGCTCCGAAAGATGGCCAGGTATTTCTCTCGACCATTTCACGGAGCCTAAAGCTTGATGGGGTGGTATTTCACCGGGCACACAGGGCGTTGGGACTCCGTCTACCACTCGACATTTAGTCGCCTCTTACGACAAGCTCGCCTAGCTGTGAGTATATTCTAACGCCCTACTCACAGGGCTAAATAGTCTAATATATTAATCCAATTATCTAGTGCACCTGGTGATGTGGATTACAAAAAGGCCACAGGAATTTTAATGTTATTAATTTCTACGGCTTACTTAATTGGCACAAGCAGTAAATGATAGCAGCATCAATTCGATGTCAACATAAATTAACTGCTAATTTTTAAACTCTATTTGTATTTCCCTTTCTGGTTACTACCCGAAGTATTCGCAATCACAACAATCAACCAATAAATATTTCCGGCCGGACAATAATGACAGTATTCTTTCTGCCTTGCAGCCACCCTACAGACCCTTCTCTGGTTCTTTAATTGTTTCATTTTAATATAGAGTGAAAATCAATTTCCCCAAAGAACAGCCATGATTTCAGACCGTCAAGAATAAATTACACAATCCTGGTAGAATCGCACTAAATCATTACCTCCAAAATGTCGGTCCATCGGTTCGATTTTCTTCTTCTCCTCAATTACACTTCTCACGCAATTAATTTATCTCAAGCTGAACAAGAAACCCATAAATAACCGATGCCATGTCGACATTATATCAAATGAGTCGAATTAATCCAATTATAATTCGCCAACTGTTTTACAATAACTTACCAAGAGCACTCATTAAACAGACGCACAATTTTCGAAATCCTCCAAGGAAGCAGCCGGAACATCTTAAATTGTCACATCCTCCTGTTTATTTACCGCCCACACTCCACAGTTCGGTTCACTGGAGCCCGACAATTCCCGCAACGACGTCAACGACGAAATTAAGGTTTAACTTAATTTTTTGTAAAAAGACGTAAGTGCTGTTCCCTTCCAACGTAAGATAGGGCGAAAAGTAATTTCATCTAGTGGAGCCGCCGATCTTGAAAGACGCATTAACAGCACGCACACACATCCCATTGGGGCGGCCCCTTGAGGAGACGAGCGTTAATTTTCTAAGGATTATGCAAATATAATTTCTGTTTGTGATTTCTAATTAAATTAAATGCTCGATTATTTATGTGCTTGTCACGATTTCGTTTCGCCCGGTATCCTGTAGGGTGTTTCATTCGTAAGCGCTTTCGGGTCATAGCGATCCTCTAAATTGTCATGTTTTCGAGGGGAACTCGCAGGATATCGTTTACTTTTTTATGGCATAAAGACAGTTGTTTTTTCGCATTATTTGCTTTCCTTTCGAGCATGAGACGCTGATGGATATAAGACGTGTATCCTTTGTGTATTGTTAAATGAAGGTATCAGGACTAATGGCAGGAAATTAAATTGGTAGCTAATGTTTGTGTTGAAGCAGAAAAGAATAGAGTGCGTTTATTTACTTGAACGGACCAAAGAGAATCCATGATTGAGAACCTTTTATATATACTGTTAATATAGGTTAATTTATTGTTTATAGCCCTTATTACAGGAAGGACAATTTTTTTACACTAAAGGGGATTTTGGAGTACCCTTAAATATCAGAGCACATTGTGAGCGGAAGGAGAGGAAGTGGATAAGGAAAGGCGGTGTCAATGTACATTGGTCTTAAATGCCGGCCATTACAACACCGAGGAAACTTGCGGTAGAGTGGAAAATCAAGGTGGTTACTAATAAAGCCGCAGATTGTATGCGGTTCATTTAGCAACTAGGCCAACAGAGGACGAAGAACTTGAACATTTCAGAGAATTTAGATAAAATTAGGCTAGCTCTTCTTGTTTTTGGAATTTCAACAATATGAAAAATCGAATGTGTTGGCGGATTATTAATAAAACTACGAGAAGTGTCACAAAAGTCGATCGCATTTCCATTTCTGTAACAACAATTCGTATGTCAATAATGTATCAGAATCCAAAAATGTTATTAATGTTGTGGCGGTTCCGCCAAACCCAACGGTTCGCTTTCCTAAAGAACACCCATAACTCTATCCAATCACATAATTTCGCTAACGCAATCGCATTAGCACCTTAAATGCTTTACGCATCTAGGATTATCTAAGGTATAATCTAAAAAGCTTTGTGGTGTAAAGAAAGTATTGCAGCAGGACACGGGCGCTCGGTTCACTTCCTTCCCACTATGTCCGCCTAGAAGAAGAGGATTAACAATAAGTCACCAAAGAAAACAATGAATGAAAACGCACAGGTGTAAATGTTCTTTTTACTTTTTTATTGTTCGGTTGGTATGTATCTGCCTTAGTTGCCGATTTACATGTGGGAGTCTTAAAACCCCTTATTTATTAACTTGTTTTTTTTTAACATACTGTATTTACGAGGGTTGCCTTTTATATTTCGGGATTAGAGAACAAAAACAAATATTGATCATCGAAAATCACTTTATTGTTTTTCAAAATATTCCCCATGAAGATCTATACACTTTTGCATGCGTTTGAACCAATTGTCGAAGCACTTTTGCCACTCTGATTGAGGTATCTCCAACACATGCATTCTGAATGCAACAACCGCTTCTTCAGGTGTCGAAAAACGTTGACCTCTCAGTTTGTTTTTTACGTACGGGAATAAGAAGAAGTCATTCGGTGCCAAGTCAGGGCTATACGGCGGATGACCCATCAAATCGATGTTTTGGGTGCTCAAAAATGCAGTTGTCGCAGCCGATGTGTGAGAGCTCGCATTGTCGTGGTGAAGAGTGATCCGTCTTCGGCGGTTGGTTTTCCTGATTTCTTGGAAGACAACTGGCAAACAAATGGTTGTGTACCACTCAGAATTGACTGTTCTGCGTTGTTCTAGTGGTACAGTTGCGACATGTCCAGTTTTTCCGAAAAAGCAGGCGACCATTTGCTTGGAAGTGCTTCGTGCGCGAACAACTTTTGTTGGATTTGGCTCATCTTGAAACACCCAGACAGTCGATTGCTGCTTACTTTCGGGCTCATACGCGTAAATCCACGATTCATCACCTGTCACGATGTCATAGACGTGTTTCGAAGCACCGCGACCGTATTTTTTGAGCATTTCTTTCGACCAATTGACACGAGCCTTTTTTTGAGCGATTGACAAATTGTGTGGGATCCTACGCGAACAAATTTTTTTGACAGTCAAATGTTTATGCAATATTGAATGTATGCTGGTCCCACTAACGCCTAAGGTTGTCTCAATCTCACGATAGGTCACATGACGATCTTCCAATATCAGTTCGCGCACAGCATCAATGGTTTTCGGAACAACAACTGATTTTGGACGACCTTCACGAAATTCATCTTGGAGTGAACTACGACCACGATTGAATTCACCATACCATCGATAAACACTGGTCCTTGATGGAGCTTCATCGCCAAAAATTGAATTAAGTCCATCCATGCACTGTTGCTGAGTTAATCCACGCCGAAAGTTGTAAAAAATAATCGCACGAAAATGTTGACGATTTAATTCCATTTTTGGGCCGAGATGAATCTTTTAAGTTAATGTAAACAACACAAATAGCGCTCGTATGTCAAAACGTTCTGAGTGCGTATAACCTCAAAAATGTCCAACTTTACGACAGAGCTGTCAATTGCCGGATTGCAACGCTAGGGTTGCCAAATCCCGAAACATAAGAGGCAACCCTCGTATAAGTTGGGTTTTATCAGGATTTAGGCCAATTTTCAATTTATTGAAGTATGTTGATAGATTTGGGAGGAAGTTATTAATGCGGTTTCTTGCCTCTTTTACAAACTTGCTGCTGGAGTAGACTATGGTGTCATCGGCGTAATTCAACATTACATCATCATCATCATCATCATCATCGGCACTACAACCTGGAACCGGTCTTGGCCTTATTTAGCAAGTCCTGAGGCTTGTTAAATTTTCCATAATGATTTGTTTTTTCCGGGCAAGGTCATTAGTCTTGCGCCAGAGGCTCCCCGACGGGGAATCGTCGGGTATACTAACCAGTATACTATTGAGGAGCATTCAACATTACGGTATTGGGTAATTGAGGCTGCGGTATGTCTGAAGTATAAAGGAGGTATAATAGTGGTCCAAGAATTGAACCCTGCGGAACCCCTGCGGTTATATTATACGATTGGGAGATAAAAGAATTTATTTTGACCATGAACTTTCTACCAGGAAGTACGAAGTTTGGTAGTATGGGTGTTTAATCCAAATATGTAGTGCAGCTTGTAAAGCAGTCCTGAGATCCAAACACAGTCGAATGCTTTAGATATGTCGAGAGAGATACAGACCGTCGGGCTTTGGTTTTGAAGATTAGTTGTGACATCGTGCGTTAGTTTTAACAGAGCATGACAGGTGGAGTGTTGTAAGCGAATGCCAAACTGGGAATTTGGGATAATAACGTTGTCATTAGCAAATGAAAGGAGATTTCGATATATCTTGCATTCCAATATCTTGCTTAATGTGGTTAATAACGAAATCGGACGATAGTTGCTGGGGTTGTTGGAAGGACTAGACTTACTGATAGGGACTATAACCGTGGTTTTCCAGCTATCTGGGAAATGTGATCCGTTAATTATATGGTTGAGAAGAACGAGAATAGGGACTAGATTTGACGGGAGAAGTCTTTTGTAAAGAAGGTGTGGAATTCCATCTAAGCCTGTCGACTTCTTGTTATTGCGTGATGTTATAAATTCAGGTAATTCGTCTGCTGTTAGGGAGGTCGCATTTTCCAGAGGATGAGACGCCTTGTTTGTTTCGTTGAATTCCGCGATGAAAGGGGTAAATTGTGCGTGAGATGTAGTCGTTTACAGTATCTTGAAAATTGGAGACTGAGAGGGAGTCGTTTTGTTGATGGATTTGATAAAAGTGTTTGCTATGTCAATATCTGATTGGACTGGGTGATTGTTAGTAGGGTTGATAATATAATCGATTCGAGGTTTGTATTTTCGACCCGTTAGTCTGTTAATATTTTTGAATAAATCACGATTGGGTTTAATTTTTTAAGTATAGACGTGTAAGCCTGGTCGGCAAATTGTTTTAGTTGTCCATTTATCAGGGTAGTCATGGATTTGATTTTTAATAAAAGGGGAGTAACTGCTATGTAGTTTTCGTCTAAGCTGTTTTTTTACGCGTAACAGTTTTGTAAGGATGTTGGGTAAAGGTTTTCCTAGATGATTATGGGGGATGGATGTAGGTGTGTGGCTGAAGAGGGCATTTTTTAGTATTTGCTCTATTCTTAAGGCTGCTTGATCAATTTCAGCAGGGAGTAGATTTGAAGTCTCTGGCAAAGTATAGTCTGTAAAACTGGCAGCAATGTCCCTATTGACTCTTTTCCAGTTTGTCCTGGAGAAATTCAGGATCGGATTGAATGAGTAACATGGTTTGGGGGCTGGGATATGGACAGTGGTGTGGACGGACCCATGATCGGAAGGAAATTCGAAGGATACTGTAGGGAGGTTAGGTGAGTAGACGTCTACGGATTTTAGGAAAAAATCTATTGTTGATTTAGTAGTATTGGAGATACGTGTTGGCTGTAATGGACAGTCCGCACAGATATACGGATGGAGTTGAATGAGTGCTAGAAGTTGGCAACCGTATTTATTGCACTTAGTGTCGTTAAATGAAGTATGCCGAGCATTCCAATCTCCTCCTTTTATGAAAGGTGCAGGTAGAGACTGTTGGATTATCTCAGTGATGTCGGAACTAGGGAAGTTTGGTTCCCGAGAAGGGTATACGGACGACAATACAAGCACTTTGTTGCTTTTGCAAAAGATTTTAATTGCCGTGTACTCAATATTATTTATATTGGTGAACCTAATTTCGGAAAATTGGAATTTCTTGTGTATTAGAATTCCAGTACCTCCACGAGGTCCAGTGGTTCGTGGATTAGAAACAAGTGTATTATTCGGTATAGATACTCGGGAGTTTGGTTTAAGCTAAATTTCTGAGAGGAGGAGGATATCTGGAGAAAACTTTTCAACGAACAATCGGAGGTGTTGTCTGCGAATATTGGCACAACAATCACTGAATAGTTGACACTTGGACATTCGTTCATACTCCTTCTCTACGAATAACGATATTTTCGGTGAAGCACGCTGGACAATCTTTGTTAGTGGTGTTTGTATTTTAAGCACGTCTATCGACCGAGAAATTCAGCGCAACAAATAGCTAACGTAAGACGTTATATTTAACGGCACGCGGACTCGCAGATCGAACTCCTCGCAAGAGACGTACTTGCTCCAGAATTTGGACACTAAATATAAATTGTACGGTGGCGGCTCCGACACACGACGATTTCGCTACATCTGATTGATTGCGCGATTCAAATCTGACTCCTTATGTAACGCGGCTAGAGAAGAAAATTATGTTACGAAGGCGCGACCGTCTGCTATACAGATTGACATCTGACTCAACGACGTAACCCAGATCCATCAGATTCAATGGCCGCGAATTGCATCGATAGGGGAGGATTCTATATGTGTCCATATAGAAAAAGTACAATGCCCTGCGATGAGGGCGATGATCGGCGGACACCTGATAGACAAAGACACGATCATCGGGGGCTGCGGTGATGTACCCATACATCGTTGTTGATGTATGCCAGGGATCGAAATAGATTTTTGTTTCAAAGTAAACAAAAACGCTATTTCGCAGATCAATTGGTGGCACACATGATGTAAATGATGTGCCTATGATACAAAGGGGTCGTCATGGTATTTTCCTAAGATTCCTTGGAAACACCGATGTAGGCAATTTCCAATCTAGCCGTATGGTTCCGGTGCACATGGATGCAAATTATTTTGTTGACATAAGTCAGCAGAAACCTCGTCGACGGCAGCAAAGGGTCAGGCTGGATTTCTATATGTTTGAATTAATATGCGGGTAAGTAACGAACACAGTGAGATACTGTATGTTTACTTTATATTTCAGGCGGGTCATCATAGGCATAGCATGGGTAAGATTGCCCAAACAAGGATCCTATCAATGCCCAAATTCCATGATCGGCTGATAACCGATAACGGGGAATTGTCGCAACTGTCGCGGACCTAAGGGTATAGGCGCGACATGCAATTGGGACTATGGAAAGAATATCGGCTACAGCTATGTCAACAATACGCTGGCCAGCGTTTGTTTATCGTAATTGAAGACAGGCTGAGTCAATAGGAGCTGAACTGGTTCATGGAATATGAACCAGGGAAATTCAGAATGTGTGGAGGCCGTCGGGTAGGTTTTCCTTTCAGGTATGATGCTGCAGGTGAGCTTACACTGCCCCTAATTGTAGGTAAGTACTATGGGTTTGTGTAGAAAGAGGAAGGTGGTTATTTTAAGAGGATGAGCGGTTCTTTGGAGATGTATTAAAGAACCGCCACAGCTTCAGTAAAAGAATTCTTACCTTTTCTTGCATCTCTTCGCATACGATTCCTGTAAGAGTTCTTTCTTACCTTATCATAAATTCCCTGAAAAGAAAACTTATCGGTTCACATATCATGTAACCATCCCAGCCAGGGATAATGATCAGTGCGTCACCTATTCCCAGCTTAATTCATGTGTACAACAAATCCCTTTTCATAGACATTGGCTGGCGACCTTTTCTCCCAACAATAAACAACCCAATCAACTGCTTATAATTAGCACAATAGACGCTAAGACTATTTCCCTAACTCACACCATGAGTAAACAAAAAACCGCTGTCCTTCAGCAGGCATTCTGGCGATACGCAAACAATTCAATCATCCTAGTATCCCAAATGCACCTACCATCTAATTTTTAGTCAGTTGAACTCTCAGGCTATAAATTCCTTTTATCCTACATAGTTCTGGATTCGTTTCCAAAGAACTCCACGATCCCCTTTTCCTTTCTTTGTTTCAGGTTCATTCTCATGGCCTTGTGTATGAATAAAACCAATGTGATCTTCACTCACACATACACATACACATACATTGCCAAGTCTTTCTTCCTTGCTTCCACCACAAGAGAAACACTTTCTGTCTTGGGAAAAATCACTCCAAAACGATTAAATATCGTGGAGTCAAATTCCATCCGCTGACCGCAATGGTCACGCGATCTCCCGCCCCTCGTCGTGCGAGTTAAGGCCCCATTTATTCATATCCTTATAAGACTATAGAATATATAGGATTATATTAAAATATGAATCAGTCAAACAGTAATAATTTATTAACGCCCAAAAGATGAATCGTCTAAACCCATACAACATAACGAAAGTACATCACCATCCAAACTACTAGATGTCGCCTCAGATAATCTTAACGAATCGACAATCAGATAATAATGTTAGAGCGATTGCACTTCCTTTTTCGTTTATGATACTGATCGAGTGAGCATGGTTTTTAAGTAGCAATTCTTCAATTTATTATTATTAATTAAAACAAATATATTTTTTAATGTAAATTAACTTTTAGTTATATAATTCCAGAGTTCGAAATAGAACTATCAAAAAGATTTGTAATCTTAGACTTAAGTATTTAATTAAATAAATTTTTTTTTTTAAATAGTCTAGATTACGTAACTTACGCGGAGGATGTGAAAATTACCGAGTCGTGTGTGTAATAGTTCAGAATTTATAAAAATCATTCAATATTAATAATAAGTTATAAGTAAAGACCATTGACAATAAAAAATGTTTGTGCATAAATAGCATCGCCTGAGTGTTTTGTTTCTGTGTTGCTCGGTCGTGAAGGTCAACCATCGTTTTCTTCCCCCTTGCGTTGTGAGCGATGTCCGCGTGAACAATAGACGATGAGGATGGAAGTGAACCGAGTGTCCGTATTAGGCACAATACCTCCTCCCCACAATGTCTTGCATGGTGTTTAATAAGTGATGTAGCGCGTCGAAGGCAAATCGTATTTTCATTGTTGGTGGAATAAAATATTATCGATAAGGTAGTTTAATGAAAAATCATTACACGCTATAATCCTCATCCACCCAGTGGGGCTTTCTCTCATTCCTCTTGGGAATTTAGGGCGAATCAATTCTGTCAATAATCAACAGTTTAAATTATTATTTAGGAATAAATTCTTAAAGGGGTATTTCCCCCGATATGTACAAAGAGGATAGCTTTTAGTTCCGTTGGAATATTTAGCTGAACTTCAAGGGTAAACATAAATTGATGTCGATAGACAGAGTCGTAAGCTAATCGCAAACTAGAATATATTATCTTAAATCGAGAGACAATTGTCGACCACCGTTACGACGATTCGTATATTTAAATGTGTAAGTCTATTGCGGTATGTTGTACATAGAATAAATTTCCAAAGATTTCTTGTTTTCCGGGAATTCAATCTGCATTTTGGCTTTTTAGAGCCGCCTGTGATCGCGCCGGTGCAATCTTCAATGGCAAATGCGAAGTTCCATCCACGCGCTACTTAACACATTCTCCGTGGACTGGACTGTAGGGCAACCGGCTCGGGTGGAATACCAGCAATAGTCCTTAAAAACTGTCTTCCAAAACTGTTGCTGGTTCTTAGGGATCTATTTCAATTATTTTATGCACAGAGGACCTGTGGCGGTTCCTTTGAACGCCACTACTTACCTTCCCATTAATCATTCAAAAACTGCTCCCTAGAGCACCAAAAACCTGGAAAGCATTTTACTTGTCTTTCCATACTGCGCAAACTATCGCCTGAAATGTTTTAAATCAATAATTTGCGCTGAGGTAAAACTAATCAGCATGAATAGGTATTTTCCACAAGGGCGTGGTTGCATGAAACGACCCATGTTCCTTAAAAGCAATTTGGCTGCATCATCAAGCAACTAACATTGCCCGAATCATATCGGTCGCCAAACCAATCGACCAAGCGAAGCATTGGCACCAACGCAGCATGTTCCTAAGATCCAATTCGGTTACGACATTACATAACCGACATAAATCCTCGAACTTTTCCATGCGCACAAGAAGAAAGAATTTTTCCACACACGTGCATGGCAAGTCACATTCACAGAGCCATCGGTCGATCGTACGATCAGCATTACCATACCTCTCCACTGGCTGCCGAAACAAATCGAAGTCTCGTCAGTGTAAATATACATGCGAGAGTTTGCCCCTTGCGAGATGCCGCCGATATGTGCCCGATCAGCGTAAATGCTGTACGCAGTTGCTGATCGGGTAAACAGCCAAGCATTTCCTTAATGATACTTGCCCAGCTGCGAACACGACGTGTAGCATTTCCTTTTAAGGAATTCGAACGTACGTGGTTCGCATGCTCATGGACACACATGAGCGTGCAAGGCAACCACATCTGTCTGCGTGCACATCCCCACGGTGACCAGGGTATAAAAGATCATCCCCTATTGGTCACCGAAACGATGGATGGATTTTGGTATTCTATCGTTTCGGTGGTAATATTTAATCGCGATACAGATTGCGTGGAGGCAATTCGGGCCTCCACGTAAACTTTAACTAAATATATCGAGTCTGAGCCAACAACTGCCGGTGGACGAACGTCCGACAAGATAACTAAAGTTGCCTTTTTACTGACTCGGATCAGTTTGTTACTGAAACACTGTGAAAAATCATTCGAATTGTAAATACGCTCTGCACCAAAATTAATCTAAGTTACCTTTTTATTAGTGTAAGACATATTGTTAAATAAACACTGTATACAAGTACCAGTGATTGTGAACTCGTTGTTGGAATATATGTAAATACACTTGCACCAAACATAATTGAAGTTACTTTTCTGCTAAGTTAACATTTTTGTTGATTAAACACGGTGTATAAACTACTGCCAAAGCGTGAACAGAGGAGGCACTTGATTTAGTAAAACCAAAGGAGAAAGAAGCATTGTTTTGTTAGTTTAGTTCATAGTGAATTTTTATGTTTGAATTTTTAAAAGTAATAAAAAAAAAACGATAAAATGGTGTTTTTGTTATTGACCAATGAGAAGACTTTCAGAGACAATAGCAGCAAAAACCCATAGACCTTTTATATCTGGTGGAAAGTAGTTCAAATTCAAGGATTTCCGAAGAATTTAAATTATCAAATATTATTACTATCTATGTTGTCCAGGTTGATGGAAAAGATTATCAATGCCGAGTTGATTTAATACTTGGAGTTCCTGGTGATACGGATTCCGTGGCAGGCGATCCACGGGGGTTCTTTGATACTCGTAAGTGATATCTGGGCATCTCTAATTGGAAAACATGGTGAATCAGGAGTGGTCACATTAGATAATTCCAATGTGTTTGGTTACGCCTATCACGGAGCGTTTTTAAGCAAACTTTTAGGGGGGGTATCTTCGGATTTGTATTCTATTACTTCCGGGATTCCTCAGGCTTTTAATTTCGCGTCAATCTTGTTTGTGCTTCATATTACTGATTTATTTGAATCCACGGGTAACAAAATATTCAGTTTTGTGGATGATTATACCCTTATTTCCTCTTTTTTTTTTGGCGGTTAATAAACGCATCGACGTCGCACCAGCTGAGATGTGACTAGAATGGGAAAAGGCCAATCTCGTCGCCAGTTCAAAACAACCAAAGAGAAAGCGGACGTTTTGTCGAAATTATCCAACAAACGCAATCCACACCAACACTGTAAAAAATTACAACCAAAGTACCGACACATCAGAACACGGCCACGAGTGAATGAGGATCGCAGCTCGCTCCATAGTCCTACAGCGTTTACGACGCGGTCGTTAAGAACGTGTGATCTGTTTCAAGTGATATTGGCGGACTTCCCGGTCCTTACTAACGGGGGGCGCCTTTATTACTTGAAATCTAGCCTTTGTGACGTGAAGAGAGTTGTAAGCGTGCTTGGAACTGACTAGTTAAGCTCTATGGCAACATTCGTCCTCTTGTCCATTTTTTTTAGCGCTCTCCTTCGTATTCGTGCCGTCACAAAAGAGTATGTGGGATTTGCGATGATAGTGAAGGGGAAGCGATCCGAACTGACGCTATTACGGTTAGAATCACTAAAAGATAGAACCGATGCTGAACACATCAGACTACTGCCCCGTTTTTTTGAATTCGATCGTTAT
This sequence comes from Microdon myrmicae, assembly GCA_963931805.1. Classification (NCBI taxonomy): domain Eukaryota; kingdom Metazoa; phylum Arthropoda; class Insecta; order Diptera; family Syrphidae; genus Microdon; species Microdon myrmicae. The sequence goes on from OZ007499.1 coordinate 119,177,367, forward strand.
TCTCACGTACACTCAACTGATGTGGAATTGCTATGTTATCGTTATGGCGTACAGCTCTGATGCTCTTGCTTATTCGAATTTTTTTCAGTGTTCTTCACTATTTGCTTGAATATTGTGAGTGTATCTATTAGAAACCTCACAGGACCACGGTTGATAATTTAATGCTCTGGTATATGGCTCTGATAACATGTCTGTTTTTCTTTTGGTGGCACGTTATTCGCTACGGCTGCATTGGCGTAATCAGTTCAAATGGCCATAAAACTCTCTTGTCCAGGAAACATGATGCAGGGATTATATTCAAAGTAGTTTGGAACATTGTCAATAATACCAGTAACACCGTTGGCCATGCGTTAAGACTCATTCTCGAAGAGCTCGACGGAGGGAGACTAAGTCCTGGGGCCAGTATGCCGGGCGTAGAAGAGAAATGGACACGCCTTAAGAATACTGTCATTAGTACTGTACCTGCAATGAAAGGAAAAACTGAACAAGCAAACGGCGCTTCCTCTAGTGACGCCTCAGTCTCCCCTTTAGTGGACTGTATTTTTCCCGGCACCGGACGGCGAACGATGATTTTCTTACTTAGAGGGATTGCACCTCCAGAGCCAGACTCTTCTCTGGATTGGCGGGCTTTAGAGTCTTGCCCAGTACAATTCACTGCGACCTGCGAAACGAATAAGAAAAAACAACACGACCAAACGCCCTTCTTCGACGAAGCAAAACAATATGTTGCAATAACTTGCTTTCTTCCTATTTATTAATATTTTATTATTGTTTCCTAGGCTAAGGATTATATTCCTGATCTCTTGGGGCTGGTCTTAAAAAAGACCTATTCGTTGGGAGTTATGTGGCATCTCTAACAGATACACACAATTCACAAGCAAAAATAGTTAAGGACACCGAACGAAAATAGAATAAGAAAATACATCAGAACCGTATACCTAGCGATAACAAAAATAATTCACATCAGTGGAGTATAGTCGAGTTTAAAAATCAAATTCAAAACACGGTCAGTGGCCTGATGGGTAACGCTTAGGTTCAATTTTTTTCGTGATTCAAGCTGTCATAGCGTCAGTTCGAATCACACGATCTTCTTCACTATTATTTCAAACGCTATAGTTCTTTCGATGACTCCTCCCGCTTCACCGCCGCGCTCGCCATTTTTGTATCTTGCAGCTGTCTCCTCCTTCGTTTTGTTTTTTTTTTTATAAATCACTCCTTTCCTCCTGAGTGATTTATCGCGATCGGCATACAGCTGATTGCCGTGCTCTTCCCTCTTGAGTGGTTTTGCAGGTGATCGTCGTGCTGAGTGCTTGTGTGCTGATGCTGATTCCATCGCCAACAAGTATTGTCAACTCCATCTTAGGCAGTAGCCGTAGAGATCGGAGCGACTGGTTTGATGATGAGTGTAAATTAGCGACTGAACGTAGGAATGCTGCATACCGGGCAATGCAGCATTCCTATTCTATTGTATTTCTCCTAGCGAGTACGGGAAACAGAGAAAAGTAGAGAGCGAGGTCCGCATCAGTCGCCGAAGTTCTACCAAATAATTCACAGTATGACGCGGTACACACCACGCTGCACTTACTGCAAGGATAAAGAGGGTAATCGGATCTCCGTACCTGAAGCCATTCTGGAGCGATGGGAAATGCACTTCAATGAATTGCTAAATGGTCAGCTCAAAGAAGAATTGGAATCTCCACCAATGCAAAATCAAGACCAAATGCTGCCGCCACTATGCACTGAGGAAACAGTAAAAGCCATAAGACAGCTCAAATCAAATAAAGCCCCCGGAGCTGATGGCATACCAGCTGAGCTGATCAAACAAGGAAGAACAGCGTTATACCACGCAATTTATGAGATCGTGGTACACGTATGGGAGCAAGAGTAGATGCGGGGAGGTTGACGTCGTGGAATAATTTGTCCCATACATAAGAAGGGAGATATCACACTGTGAACCAAATATAGGGATATGGCATTGCTGAGTACTGCCTATAAGATACTCTCCTCTATCCTACAAGATCGGATAGCCCCATACGCTAAAATCATCATTGGTCAATATCAGTGTGGCTTCATCCCAGGCAAATCAGCGATTGAACACTTATTCAGCCTTAGGCAGGCGATGGAATAATGTCTGGAATTTAAGATTCCATTATATCATCTATTTATAGACTTTAAGTCGGGCTACGACAGCATAGCCAGGGTAGAATTATATAACGCCATGAGAAAGTTGGGCATTCCAAACAAATTGATACGACTTTGTAGGTTGACCATGACCAACGTAACTAGTCAAGTAAAAATAGCAGGATTACTGTCCAAACCAATAAACATCTTTAATGGGCTCCGACAAGGGGACGGTCTGCCCTGCCTTCGGGGCTTTTTTCTTCGTTATGTTCCGCCGTACATAGTCCACACCGAAAAGAAATAAGGATGTTTTCACTCGTTTTTTTTTTGTATTTTTTTTATTACATTTATACTTAAGTTACTTAAGCAAACTCGCACTTACACACTCACCCGTGTTCTCCAAGGTTGCGGATCTTCCTCTCGTTGCGGTTATTATCGTACTAAATACTATATCTCGCCACGGCAAAAATTCTCGCCGAAAAAAGATTCGTCAAGTTGTTCTCTCTTTCCCCTCGTTCGACCTTTTTGTATTTCCTCCGTACCTGATGACGTTTTCTACCTCGGCGGTACCTTTTTGTGTTTTTCCTGGTGCTTAATTACCCAGGGTATTTTACCTGGACGCGATCATTATTTTCGGCTGCGATACTTACAGGCAATTGTTTCTACAGTAGGGTACATGTTAAAAATAATTGCCGTATTTGGGCCTGTACCTACGGTGATTTTTTCGCGATGGAAAAACGGAATTGCGGCTGGCTCCAGAGGAGATTACCAGTATTGTCCAATACTTGGCCGCGTGGCGTTTTAATAATTTTTGCCGCGTTGGTTAATGGATTTTTCAGCTAATGCATTTCCAACGAATTCGTTTCAGAAAAATGTGATTTTTCTGTTGCCGTGTTAGTACAAAGAGTTTGCTTTGTACTCAACATCGCCAAATGCCAATCTATAATCTTTTCCCGTAAGCGCATTCAAAAATTTTTTTTTTTTTTTTTTTTTTTAGTTTTTAAACCATATTTATTTTTCTAATTCTTTTTACATGTATAATCATCATCATCATCATCATCGGCACTACAACCGGGAACCGGTCTTGGCCTTATTTAGCAAGTCCTGAGGCTTGTTAAATTTTCCATAATGATTTATTTTGTCTGGGCAAGGTCATTAGTCTTGCGCCAGGGGCTCCCCGACGGGGAATCGAACCCCGGTCTCCCGGGTGACAGGCGGGTATACTAACCACTATACTATCGAGGAGCCCTTACATATATAATATTAGGGGTAAATGTTAAACCCTTTTCTACAATCACAATCCTTAAATTAACTTACTGGCTCTATGCGAGCTCTCTAAATTACACATTACAACTTGATTTTTATATATGCTTTTCGGCGTACATCTTTTTTTTGTTTCTTATATATATATATATATATATATATATATATATATACATATATATATATATATATATATATATATATATATATATATATACACATATATATATATATATATATATATATATACACGCATATATATATATATATACATATATATATATATATATATATATATATATATATATATATATATATATACACATATATATATATATATACATATATACACACATATATATATATATATATACATATATATATATATATATATATATATATATATATATATATATATATATGAAATAAGTCATATATCAGAGGGACTCCTCGTTTACATCTATATGTATATATTATTATTACAATTTTTTTTTTTTTTTTATTATTATTATTAAACAAACAAAAACCAAAACGAAACGATTAAAACATAAAATAAGAAATAAAAAAATAAAAAATAAAATGGAATAGCTACACAAAAGTAACTGGGAAAGCCGGACAGGGGGAGGGGGGACAAGAGGAAGGAGAGCGTTGCTCTTGAGAGGCATACTATATCTGAGGAAGTGTAGTCCCCTCCTCGTTGAGAAGCCCCCACCATTTGGGAGATGTTCGATCTTTGGCTGATTTATCTCTTTCACTGATCGCCGTGCTAAAACGCATGCGGTCTGGGGCATTGGAGTATTCACTATCATGGAGAATTCGTTTGTCCCTGGCACCACGGAGAGCGTGGTAAATAATCGGGACTCCATGCACGTCTTGGATAAGGCCTTTTTGATCGAAGAAAGGGAACGCTTCTGGGGGAATAAACCCATTCTGGAGGGTATTCTCCAGATACATATCGTTGGGATAGAATGCTCCCGATATAAGATTATTGTCATTGTTCATTGCCCTTGCTGTTTGACCACGAATAATTTTAATTATGAAATTGTCTATCCTATTTAACCCTGATTTGTTATACAGGATTTTGTTGGGATAGAATTATTTGTATTGCGAGTCTGGTGTTCTATAAAGTCCGAGGCAGGAAAGCAAACACTGCCGTTCGAACACACGAAACTTCTCCATATAAAGTGGAGATATATTATACCATACTGGACACCCATAAACCAAAACCGGTCGGATGAACGCCAAGTATGAAATTATTTTAACTCTGGGGTCAAGAAGACTACTCCGGAATAGACTTCTTGTCATAGAATATGCGCTTTTAGCTGCGGAGAGGGACGCTGCAATGTGCTTTGCAAAATATAAATACTGGTCTAGCCAGATACCCAGGTATCTAACTACGCTGGAAGGTTATTGTTACCTACAATATAAAAGTGTTTCCAGTTATATTTTGTATCCCTCGAGGCCCTGGATAGGGGCGTTCTGAAAAGGATAATCTCGGTTTTCTGGAAATTAATCGTTAATTTCCAGTCGTCGCAAAAACGTTTTATTTTGTTGAAGTCATCTTGAAGGTGCCTATTGATGACGTCTATTTTTCCTCCTGTACTGTACACCACTATGTCATCGGCGTACGCAATGGCGTTTTCGAGAGAACTCACTAGATCACTAGTGTAAATATTGAATAGAATGGGAGAATTCACAACTCCCTGCTGTAAACCATTTTTAATTTGGAAGGTCTTGTTGGGGAATATGTCCCCGCATTTCACCACAAAATGTTTGTCCATTATCATATCATAAATGATGTATAGCAGATATTGCGGCATACCCAGGTTTAACTTATATACAAGTTCTTCTAACCATGCGGTGTCGAAAGCCTTTTCAAGTCAACCAAGCAGGCGCCTGTACATCGTCACTTTGCCTTGTTCCACTGTATATCGGAAACAAGTTCCGTCGCTGCATGAACTGTATCACGTCGCGCTCGAAAGCCAAACTGATTGTTGGGGATGATATCGTTTTCATCACACCAACCTATCAGTGCTTTGTTTATAATTTTTTCGAAGACCTTGCTGATGTTGGGAAGCAGGCTGATCGAGCGCAGATTAGCTGGATTGGTCTTCTCCTTACCCTTTTTGGGGATAGGGTGGACTACTGCAGTCTTCCAATGGGTTGGATAGTGTGCGTTGTTTAGAGCGTTGTTAAACAAAGTAGTGTATATGTTCACTACTTCGCGAGGCAAGTGCCTTAGAACCACATTTGGAATGCTATCTATTCCAGATGATTTCTTATTTTTTATTGAGCTAAGTATGTTTCTAAGTTCATCCTTGCGCACAAACATATTTGTATTTTCATTTCTGACGGGAGAATCCGCCCTATTATTTTCGCCGAATGTGATGAAACTATGGTTTTCGGATCGCCAGTTGTGAAGTTGGTTGCGCAGCGAGGAATGTCTTTGACGGGCATTGCTTTCAATTTCAGTGTTAGCATGAACTGATTCGTTAACTCTGTACACTGCTTCGAAACAGGCTCCAATTGAATTCGCTTTCTTTTGCGGATCTTCGACTACTATTACTTCATCATTGGAGTTGATGTGCTCTAGGGTGAGTCCTGCGTTCAGCATTATCTGACAATTCTCGGGAGTCCGTGGAATTCGGAGACAGGGAATGTCATTGTGATCTTTGCTTCGACATATTTTCTTGATTTGTGAAAACATGTTCGGTCCGTTTGCTTGAACAGCTCGAATTCTGTTGCTCCACTCCTCATTTATTACTGCTCGGTAATTATCCCGGATCAGTTTTTGTAGATTTTTAATCAAGAACTTGATTGTTTTGATTTCATTGCTATTTGGGTCACTGAACTGCCTATAGCACAATTTCACCTTGGAGAGCAGGGTGCTCTTTTGCCTATACAAAGCATCGATATTTGCATTTCTGTATCGGTGGGTATAGCCATCCATATGAGCTACTTTGGGGATGGAACGATTCATTGTGTTAGTAACAATATCGTTCATAGTTAGGAGGTAATGATCGATTTCATCATTACGGAGGTTTCTATTAGTCGGTGGGTCTATGCCAATGTTGCGTATTTCTCTTTTTACTATGCGATCGAAACGCGACCAATGTGCTTTTCGGTAATCGAAAGAGTGTACCTGGTCGTGTAGCGGTTCTTTAATACATTCCCAAAGAACCGTCCATCCTCTTAAATGAACCACTTTCCAAACCCACCATACCTATCTCCAATTTTGGGCAGCGTAAGCTACCCTTCATTCTCTTTCACCTGAAAGTTAAACCTCATTAAGGCATGCATCACATTGAATTTTTCTGTTTATGAACCGTACCATATCTCCATCGGCTCGGCTTGTCAGCAATTATAAAAGATAAATACTAGCTGGCCAGCGTAATTGTTGACATAGACGTAGCCGATGGTTTCTTGCTATGGTTCATATCCATTTATTGCCCCAGTCCCAAGGTTCGCAACACTTGCGACCAATTTCCTTTGTCGGTTATCTACCGATCATGGGATTTGGGCACTAGTACGATTGACGTTAGACAATCATACCCCAGATAATGCCGAACGATGCTCCGGCCTGTAAAACAAACAAAAGCTACCATAGCCTAGGCCATAGGCGAACAAACCATCGGTTTGCTTATCGCCACGAAAAATCTATAGCCTACAATGGCATTACCCATGAACGCCTAAGTAAACACGATGTGCAGATCATCGTGACCCTTGAAATAGCGTTTTTGTGTATCTTGAAACAAAAACCTATTTCGTTCTCAGGCGCAGGTCATCTAAGATTTATGACCCTCGAAATAGCGTTTCTGTTTATTTAGGACACAGGAACCTATTTCTCCCTTCGGCGACTACGCTATCGCGTACCTCATATTGCCTGCTATTCATTCCATGTGTATTCAGGTCTTTCTCGTCGTTGCCGATATCCAAGCTGAAGGGCAACGTACTTGTGCTATACGCACACATACACAATCCTCCCCTATTGATGAAATTCGCGGGCATCGAACTGATAAATGTAAATCATGTTGGAGTCAGATATCATCGTCACGAGAGTGCACACGCACTATACGCGCCTATTCAGGTTTTGTACAATATTCAAAGTCGAGTTTGTAATCGAGTACACCTTAATGTATGTTATGATTAACGCAACTAATAAAGCAAATTTCAAATACTTAATAAGGAAACTCGCGCGTTTTATTTCCTCGGTAATCGTTCTGAAGTATTAATCCAGTGTGTTTGGTTTTGCTCCTTTTGCTCGCGGAACAATTTAGTGCACCGTCTATCGCTGTGGGGTATTTCGCTTAACCTGCGTCCGTGCTGACGCTCCTGGTAAATACCACCCACAGTCGTACTGCTCAAGTAGATGGTACTCGTTTGGCACGTGTATTACGGCTCCAAGTCCGTATTGATCGCTATCGTACTCAATTGTGCGAAGACAATTTAGAGTAGTTACCTCGGTATCTGGTAACTGAATTCGATCATCTGTCATAAGTAAATCCAGGAAGGAGTTACCTCTTGGATAAGACGGCGTAGTTGTAGCGTATAATTCTAGTTTATGCTCGATCGCATTTGTTTGCCACCAATCAAACAAGGCATTGCCTCTGGTGTTCGAGGTCAGATTGCCCCAGGCACTGTGCTTGGCGTTAAAATCACCTGCCATTAAAAAGTAATTGTTTTCCGAATCTAACTTGAGACTTCGGAAAAGCGTATCGATTTCACTGATAAATTGGGTACCTTGAACAGATTCAGGAGCGTAAGCAGCGACTATATATAGATGCCTTTGACTTTTTAGCGGAATGTCTATAATGCATGCCTCTAGCACCTGGAATTTGTGTACTTCCGTGCTGTAAACGACCTTATGGTGAAGACCTTTCTTAACTAAGATAGCGACCCCACCCTCTCGAGTAGAGTGTGGTCGATCTCGTCTAATTATGTTATAATTTTTGTAGCCCATTTTGTGCCTTTGGTTTAGCTTAGTTTCGCTAGCCAAGAGCACATCTGGGCATTCGACTTGGAGCAGATTGCCTAAATTATCCCTTCTTTCGATGTGGAGTAGTGAATTTACATTCACAGCTATAATTTTTAGGTTAAGTTCAGACGGAGGGTTGAAGATTTTGATGTGGAGAGTTACTTGAGAACAGGGTTGAATAGAGAGTATCTATTCGAGCTCTTTGTTCAGTCAGTGTTCTTTGAAATTCGGCAAATTGTCCTTGCATGGTTAATAACATTGTTATTATTTCTGAATGTGCCTCTGATGCAGGCATTTTCCCATTACTATATGTATGTTCCATGGATGCTGGTTGCTTAGGAGCACCGGCCATTTGTGCATATGACACACAAGGAGCAACGAAATTGTTGTAAGAACGAGTTTTCATTTTTTTCTCTTCTTCAACTTGTTTCTTTTTGGATTCCAATTTTAATTTCATTTGTTGAAATTTAGGACATCCTCTAAAATTAGCAGTGTGACCTGTATTTTTACAGAGGACACACGACAGTGTTTTCCTATCTGGAAGCTGTTCCTTGCCCAAGGGGCATTCACCAACGATATGGTCGGAGAGGCAATTTACGCACCTGAATTGCATGTGGCAGTTTGATGCCGCGTACCCGAAGCGTTGACAACGCATACATTGCAATACGCGATCGATTTTTCTAATTTTTTCCCAACTTATTGTTTGGTGGTTGAGGTGTTTGTATATCGGAGAGAATCAACTTTACTGTTGGGACTCAGTGATACAATAAAGAAAGGCAATTTGCAATTGCGTTTTCTGGCGTTGGCGGTAGAGAAGGGTTTCACACCTATAATTTTAAATTGTCGGTTTCGACATTTTTTAATTCCTCTAATACCTCCTCAGGGGAAAAACATGGATCAACTCCTTTTAGGAGCATGGAGATTATTTTCTCCGATTTCGGGGTGCACGTGTAGTACTCGCTTTTTGTCCTACCGAAAGCAGTCATTACTTTGCGATAACCTTCAATATCATCGCACATTAATTTTATTTTAGAATTATTAATTTTTTTTGTTTTGAAAGTTAACTCACCTAATTTTATAACGTCCTTTGTTTCCATGGACGTAAGTATTATAGGCGGCGCCTTTTCCTTTTTGTTGGTTACGATGTGCTGGTTTGTTTGTTGCTTCTGTATCTCCTTTGTTTGCTGCCTTTTGTTTGCTTCCTGATGTTGTTCCTGATTTTTCCGTTGTGCTGTTGTATTTTCTTGGTTTTGTTGTTGCTGCACCAGGTCTTTTAATTTGAGGATTGCTTCTCTTTGTTTATTGAGCTCCTCTTTTTTTGTGTCAATATCCGCAAGGAGTTTTTCTAATTCCGCCGGATCTGTTGCAGTACCTGTGATATTGTATTCTTCATCAGCAGGTAATTCGATTTCACTTGGGTCAAGGTCAACCAATTCGTTGAATTGGTTGCCTGCGCCTGTGTATTCGTTTTTCTTTCCTTTTGCATTTTTTTCGCCGTCTGTATTTGGCTTGTGCCGCTTTGTTATAATACTCCGCTGTCACTATTGTCGGCTCCGTGTCATCGTTTTCAGGTCTGCCTGGCCCCTTTTCATGAAAGTGACGAGCTCTTTAGCACTTTGTTTGTTTCCAGAATTTTTTTTTTTTTTTTTTTTTTTTAAAACAACCGCTCTCAGTGGCGGCCACACTGTGTAATCCACCCTTGCACACACACTCGCGCGACGAATTTTTTTCTATTTATTTTTTTTTTCTTTTCTTTTGCTTTCTCCTCTTGTCAGATATACGTCTTATGTCTTTGACGTGCTGGTAACGTCCCTATTCCCTTCATAGCCCCCGCCTGACTATGTCCAATCTATTCGAGATCTTGAGATCCTTTGCGACAGGGAGCTTCACTTTCGCCCTCACATTGATGAGACGATCCGGAAAACCAAATCTGCCCTCGGATTCGTGAAACGATGGTGTAAGGGATTCTTCGATCCCCTCGTAACTCGATCCCTTTACCTTACGTTCCTCTGTCCACTGCTTAAATATACAAGCCAGATATGGTCTCCTTATCACAAGATCCATATCCATGGAATCGAAAGTATTCAACATTGCTTCCTTCGGTTCGATCTCCGGGGGCTGGGATGGCAAAACCCTTTAATCCTACTCTGTACATTAACCGTCTCAAATTAATCAACCTCAGAACCCTTGAGCAGCGCAGGTCATCTCCGACTCCGTCGACTGCGCCTACCTCCTTAGCTTAATTCCTTTGAACACAAACCCTCAAAATACGTCTTCTCACCATTCCCTCTGACCCTACCTCTTATGGTCTCAACGAACCCCTTTCGGGGATGCTGAGAAATGTCAACTCCAATTCCACCGTGTGCGTTCTCGACCTCTTTACCCATACTCCCAAGTACCGTCTCCTAAACCATTCTTTCCAGCAATTTTTAGCGGCGCTTCTTCACTTTATTAAAACCTGCCCCACCCCCCGCCGCTACTTCTACATTCCTAATTTGTCCTGGTTACCTTAGGTTAAGTATAGTTAAGATAGTTCTTAAGCTCTTTAGTTTGTAAATTATATATACTTTTGTTGTAGACGGGGTGGTAGCCCCACAAAACTTGTTAAACTTGTTAAGCCTTAGTCTTAAGATAGATTCCGTGGGGCAACTTATGTCCCCCACATTAATTGTAAATACTTTAAAAGTGTAAGACTCCTTTAGAGAGGAGGAACAATAAAAGTACTCCCCGCGGAAAATCGTTATCCGAAGTTTTCGTTACTTCTAGACAGGCACCATATCAATGTGGGAATCGGCGACGGAGCCGCACAGACGGTTGAATTCCCACCTGGTTTTTTATTTTTATTTTCCACCTGTATCTTTTTCAACTCAGTCTTTTCCTTTTTCAATGAGTAGGAAACTGCGAACTGCAGCTATTCACAAAAAAAAAAAAAAAAAACGCCAATGGGAGTACGTGCTGTTATTTTAGGCCATAGTTACTTATTATAAGTTCGTTGCTCATTAGAGACATTTTATAAAATAGAAAGTAAAAGAAAATCACCAAACATAAATGAACGAGTAAGTACCTTCGTGTATTAGTTCGGGGACATTTTGGCGCTGTAAAGTGTCTATTGGGCTTCTCGATAGTATAGTGGTTAGTATACCCGCCTGTCACCCGGGAGACCGGGGTTCGATTCCCCGTCGGGGAGCCCCTGGCGCAAGACTAATGACCTTGCCCAGAAAAAATAAATCATTATGGAAAATTTAACAAGCCCCAGGACTTGCTAAATAAGGCCAAGACCGGTTCCTGGTTGTAGTGCCGATGATGATGATGATGATGATGAAAGTGTCTATTAGGTAAAACTGTACATTACTACTGGCGGGTTGATTGGGGAATTTGTCTGCGGCAGAATATACACCATTGATGAATTATCCTGCAAAAGACTTACACTAAATGAATTGCCTTAAATCTTTGAACATTTTTCAATCGGATAACCGAATTATAGAAAGGACAGAATTAACTTGTTTGGATCCCTTTGTGTGTGGCTACTAGCTGTGACCGAGTTTTGTCAATAACTGGTAACCCACTTCAATCTGTAATTTCTAAATCAATGAACCGAATCAAATTTAATATAGTATATTTAAAAAATGGCCAAGGGAAGTTTATTGAGTTTTCTACGCACGGTTTATGATATTCAGCCATAAAACTCTGGCCGCCGAAAGTATTCATCCTCACCGAATTCACTTATGTTTGTAAAATATCGATACTGTGGTTAAACCATGAACAGGAAACGATAAACTATAAAGGACAATATATTACGTATTAAGCGAATGAACATGAAAAATGGATACATTCATGATTTAGTGACCATTCACAATGTTCGTAAGCTATATCCATTTTAATGAGCGCCCTGATGATGGTAACTTCCCACCCGGGAGGACGGGGACACAATGTCGGATAAGTCCTGTTCCTTTTTATTGTTAAATGAATATTACTGTCCTCATGGGAAGAAAGTTATATCCACACAAGCGTCCTGTAGGGATTAGATGATGCGTTCTCAAATAGGGTTTGAATTACCTCTTACAATAAATTGGAAAGACTCTTGTGTGGTCGACACTTCAGCAGAGTATACATGTTTTAATGACGACATAACTTTAAAAGCTTCATAACGTGTTCTACATGGGTAGGCTAAAAAGTTTCCGACCTAACAAAGATCCAAGACATTTTTTCTTTAGATTTATTTTTATTTTTCTACATAGTCTCCTTGTAACTCTACACACTTCTCTCAGCGATGCTCCCATCTCTGTAACCCGTTTAAATAGTACTCGGCGTTTTTCTCTGCAAAATAACTGTTCACGAAGACGATTGCCCTCCCATTTGACGAAAATCTCTGTCCTCCGAGCGCAATTTCTAGATTAGGGAACAAAAAGAAGTCGCTTGGGGCTAGATCTGGTGAGTAAGGCGGATGGTCAAGCAGTTTAAACCGTAATTCGTGGATTTTCGCCATGGCAACCGCTGAGATGTGAGACGGCGCGTTGTCTTGCTGAAACAGGGTTTTCTTTTTCTGCAAATGTGGCCGTTTTTCCGCAATTTCTGACTTCAGTTGGTCAAGTAATGATGCGTAGTAAGCTCCTGTAATCGGTTTTCCTTTTTGAAGGTAATCGATTAAGATAACTCCATGACTATCCCAAAAAAACAGTCGCCATCACTTTCCCAGCCGAAAAAAAAAAACAGTTTTTCCTTTTTTGGAGCCGACTCCCTATTTGCAGTTCACTGTTTTGACTGCATTTTTGTTTTGGGCGTATAGTGGTGTATCCAAGTTTCATCGGCAGTAATTAATCAGCGCCAAAACTCGGATTTATTGCACCTAAACTGGGCCAACAGAGCGTTAGAAATGTTCATTCGAACACGTTTTTGGTCAAACGTGAACAAACCCATCGCGCGGACAGCTTTCTCATGCCAAAATCTTTCAATATGTGGCAAACACGTTTTTTGAACATTTTCATAGCCTATGCTCTCTCTCACTTTAATTCGGTGATCTCGTCAAGCACCATTCGGTGAACTTTAACGATGTTATCCTCAGTTGTTGCAGTTTTTGGACGTCCCGAACGTTCATCTTCTCCCAAGCTCTCACGGTCACGTTTAAATTCAGCTGCCCAAAATTTCACTGTGGTAAATGATGGCGCAGAGTCCCCATACATAGAGTCCAACTCATCTTTGGTTTGCGTAGGCGTATTGCCTTTCAATAACCTCGGCCGGAAAAACAAATTATTATTGAAAATTTAACAAGCCTAGAGACTTGCTAAATAAGGTCAAGACCGGTTCCCGGTTGTAGTGCCGATGATGATGATGATGAAGAACCTTTCAAAAACAAAAATTTAATGACAACTCGATACTCAATTTTGTCCATTTTCACAAAAACCCTCACATCGACTCACTTAAACGACTGTCAACTAAAAACTACGCCTCCAAAATGGCTGACATTTTGGTGAGTAACTGTCAAAAGATGCACAACTACTAACTTTTATTGACGAATGCTGCTGTGGGGGTGCGATTTAATTGCGCCAACGAATGGCACCAGTTCACTATCGTCCCACTATAGAGTTGTTCTCCAGCGCACTGTCCACGGACGCAGGGAGAAATGAAACACATTAAATTTTGCCGTGAGGGTCTTTTTATTATTATTAACTTTATCAGATTGGTTTTTACGGACTAGGCACAAGATGAAACGCTTCCTCCCCGAGACCGTGACCGCAGCAATAAAAGGTAAACGTTCGACTCGGCGTGGGCGTGCCTCGCGACGTATCAAACTCAACTTAGGTTGGGACTCGCACAGCCGACTGACGCGGTGCGGCTTGACATCCCACACGGGGTTCGTGCGTGCCCCCGTGTGGACGCGGCGGTTATCAGGGGGACTCTCGACATGCGCGTGTTGGGAGTTAAAAGACGACTCACTAATAAATGGAAAGAAAAAGTTCATCGCGTCGTGGCAGTGGAGTCATATCTAAATAATCTCACTGCCATTTACCAGGAACTTGAAAGGGATTGCTATGCTTGCGTAGGGAATTCAGTTCCAGCGAATCCTCGCCGTACAAGCTGAGTTGGATTCGTTGGTTGCGTATACTGGGAAATTGATTTTGGCGACATAGCCGAGTATGATTAAGGGCCTTGGTTGTTGTGATCGTTTCGTGGAAAATTGGCTGCCGCTTGGTTGCAAGCGAGACGTATAATTTAAGGAGGAAATGAACCGAAGTGGTTTTCGGGGGAAATTGGAATTGCTTGGGTGCAAGCAAGGTGGTCAGACATTAACCGAAGTAATTTCGGGGAAATGCATGCGGCTCGGTATAGTTGGTGGTGATGGTTAATGTTCCGTTGTAGGTTTGAATATGCATTTTATTACAGCATATGAATTTCGGGGAAATTAAGATTGCTTGGTCGCAAGGAAGGAATATAACTTTAGTAATGAATTGACCGAAGCGATTTTGGGAAAAATTATATGTGGGATGATGTAATGGAGGGAGATGATTTATATTATTAATATTAGGTCAGAACTAACACATTAAATCGCGCGCACGGGTAAATTAAACTGGTTATTTTGATTCTATTAAAAAATATTAATTTATTTTGGCAGCGATACCGACTCCAAACAACTATCCCCCAATTTTGAACTTATCGACTACCTTAAAAATTAATATCCCCCAAACGGTGCAATTCTGCTTTCCCCCAATTACGTTTGATGAGCTGCTAAGGTTTCAGGTGCTTCGTGGCTTCCCGCTTTGTCAGCAAGTTTGTGGCGGGTGATGTCGTGGCACCGACATGGGCGCAGAGTTCTACTCCGTCCCCACAACTTCCACTTACGAAGGAACAACTGTCCACCGAGGAAAGTAAATGAAACTCACTGTTATATTTTTGAAAAAAACTGGATTTATTGTTGGCGATCACCGTTTTTAAGTTAATTTTATCTTTATGCGAAAATGTTTATATTTATTTAACACTGAATTTATTCATAACATAAGTCATTCCATAGAGTTACATAAAACAGATTCTTGATTCACCGACGCTGCAACTGACGCAGAAAGTATTAGGATGCAACTAACGCACTAGGAAAACTACTTTAAATTAAATGCGCGCGCTTACTCCACTCGACTTGGGATAACTACGACCCCGTGCGCGAACGGGGAGCGGGAGACGGACCGCCCGACCGGCTCGACCGGGTAATGAAAAACGACTCAATCGAGTGTTGGAATCTGGATCTTTATTCATCCTAGATTCGGTGGTGGTGAATAGCCTCTCGGCTAAGGATATGTTTACCTACCACAAGAGAAACGTAGTCTCTCTGTGTGGAATGAAAAACCAGATCTCGTAATGAAGGTCATGGTGTATGCATGTATGGGTGATCGTACAGATCAGCGTGTTTATCGATGCATTTGAGCAAAGGACAACGAAGCCTGAAACGAGGGGGAAAAAAACAAAGGGTGAAGCGAGCTAAGGCATCGGCCTGCAATGAGAGTCGGCTAAATAAATAAGCTGCAACTCATTAGGTGTGAAATGCGTTTGGGATACATCATACAATTTGTATATTGTATCTTTGGTCGTTGTAAGAGAACGGAATCTTTATTTGCATTTGTTGATGCTATTAAATTCAATCCGGCGGCTATGCGCGGAGTTGATGATTGTTTGGAGATTCAAACAAAGGAGCATTTCGGGGTAAATTGCTTGCAGCTGTATCAATAGCTGCAGGTCATTGCGAAGCAAATTAGATGGTTACACAATGACGGTTTATATAATATCTATGCCAATTGTATATGTCATCTAAGGCAACTCAAGGATCGTATTCTAGTGTGAGTATTTACACTAAACAAGAATTCGGTTCTAGGTCGCTAATGCAGAGATGCATTGATGCATGCATGAATGCCCTTGTGGGAGAAATGCTTTACAGGAATTCCTATATAATGCGTTGAAAGCATTAATTGCCCTTGAGAGGGGAAATGTTTGAGGAATGCTGGTGATTGGGATTTATGTTTGGGAATTTTGGATTCGAATAAATGAATGAAGGTAAGAATTCTCTTCCAGGAGCTTTTAGTTAAATACATTTGATGAACTTACTGCGTGAATCATTTACAGGTGCTAATGCGATTGCATTAGCAGAAAACTATGACAGTTGGGTTGTAGTTATGGGGGTTCTCCGTGTAAGTAGACAGTGGGGTTTGGCGGAACCGCCACAAGTTATGGCGTGTGTTCATTTCCGTTTTTCTGCTTTTACTGAATGGTGTTTTGTATTTTATTTTATTAACTTGTACAAATAAAAAAATTGAATTGTTTGTTAATTAATTTAATTAATTCGTTTTGGTTTGTGTTGTGTGCTCTTGTTTTGAGTTAACGTAACTCACACAAACTCTTCCTCACCTCATTTATTTAATATTTCATATCTTGTCAACTACCCAAACCTAAAACTGCAAACTATTAGTGGTGGACCAAATACCTGATACTCCGCTTTAAATAGAAAGGCCCCTGTATGTGGTATAAAGAATATTGATCCTTCATTGTATTAAGCCTCCACCCAAAATCCAGTTCTAAAGCCGGGATATGATAGTCGTAATTTCCAACAATATCCACATCTATCTAATATTGGCTAGGTAGGCATCCCAAATGTATTTTAGACCTCGCAAAGACTGTAGCGTTTCGAAAATCCAACTGCAACCCATTATATAGCGCTTGGTAAGTAGGTTGAAACAAGTGGCGACTGTAAGTACGTAGGTACAACTGAAGATTCTGTACCATTGCAGCAGTTGGTTGTGCTAAGAAATTCTGGTTTATCCTTCTAATATTGTATTGAGGATCCTGAGATGTAGTTCTATGCAATATCATTAGTTTTGAATAAATCAAAAGTATTTCAGAAAGTCAAGCAATCAAAGAATTTTAAGGATTCAGTTGAGTTACAAAACTCAGCCACAGTTTAAATTTATTGGAGGTAACTGAAATATACAATTTTAAAAGCATATAGCAAAATAATTGATAGACGCCAAATTACTTTTATTTTGTCTAGGTATTGTATAAAAAAATGATTAAGGTGATAGTAAACCAATAACCAAATATAAAGAGAAGCAAAGAATTTGGTCAGACCCTTTGGTTTGTGATCGATGGTCAATTAAAAAAAAAATGATTATTTAATAATAACTACTTAAAAAAAATTTTATAACATAGATATTGTTCTTGAAAACATTAAATTTTTCCTTTATGCGTCATTGTAGGAAAAATATTTATTAATGGTTGCAGAGTCAGGTAGAAGGATTTGAAGGGAATATAGAGAGTGACAAAGAGGGACATTGCTGATGGAATTATGAAAGAAGGCGAACTTAGTTTCGAACGCAATAATAAAAAACTTAATAGATTTATTAGAATAGCGACAAAGAGGGGAAACGCGGATGGCATTATGAAAGAAAGAGACATACCAGTACAAATTGGATTTGATCGCACTAATATCGTACAATAGTATTAAACAATTTCATAGATTTATTAGAATGGTGACAAAGAGAGGAAATGCTGATGACATTATGAAAGAAGGAGATAGATATATACAGATTAGTTTCGAACGCAATAATAAAAAAGCTAATAGATTTATTAGAATGGTGACAAGGAGGGGAAATACTGATGGTATTGTGAAAGAAAGAGACCAACATATAAAAATTAATTTTAAGGCAATAATATTGTAGAGCTGGTTAAGCGAGTTAATAAATCTATTAGATATCCACTTGGCTCGTGAGGATATAAAGATCAATCATGAGGAGAATTCACATCATTCCCAAAGTGATTGTTGAGCTATAACCTAAAAATAAATTTAACCAAGATGGCTCAAAATTTAGTGCAAATAAGTAATAATAACATCGTTGTACATATGACGATTTTTAATTCCCGACATCTGTATAGCGGTGAACTTCAAAGGATCACAATGGAAACAAGCATAACTATTTCCTGTTCACAGGCCCTCAGCGGACCAGTGCAGTGCCTAGAACTTTACGGAGAATGTCAGCAAGTGTTTCGAGCTAGAAGCATTATTGCTTCCATGGTAGCCACAGAGGGTCACTACGTTGACTTATGTATGGCAGTAAGCCATGACCTTGATGGAGTGAAACTTTTACTGAATGAACCGGGTGTACATATCCTGACCATAAAGCAGCCTGGCAAATGGACAATAAGTGGAACCATAGAAGGCGTCATGAACATCCAACAGAAATTACGGAATTCCTCAAAAGTTACTATTCATTTCGAACTGGACGGAGCTCATCAGTTTAAAAAAGCGATCGTGGATCACATTGCACACAACTGTGGTGTAAAAATACATTTAAAATCATTCCCTGAAAGAAACATAATCTTGGTTGTCATTGAAGGATCTGGATCAAGTGATGATAGCTTAAAGTTTGCATTACTCCGATTCATCGTCAGCTTAGTTCCGAAATCTATAATTCAGCCCGTGACGATCCAGTTCACTGTTCCTATTGAACTTTACGGAATATTGTCACAAAGTGGGTTCCAAAGACTCAACTGTATTGCGAGGAAGACGTCAACCAGCATAACATGTATTGGACCAACGGAATTGAAAATATCTGGATCACCTGGCCGGATCTTTGAGGCGAAACGTTACGTAATGGAGAATTTAATAGTGACGCTCGCGTTCAAAGTTCTCAGCAATTCACAAGTAATTCAACTGATCGAAAGCTTGCCGCCCAGAGACTGCGTTTCTGTTAGGAGTTTTGCTCGTTCCGGCTTTGAAACGACGACCATTCAAATAAAAGTACATGAATTTAATATCGACGGGTTGTTTAAGATGTATGAACAAATCGAAACTATTCAAGACAAAGTTCGACATCTGCAAAGTGTTCATAGTTAAACTTTCATTTGTTATCTTTCTATATCTCAGAACTAAGAGTTTACTTTATTCTAAGATGTAATAACCCCTAATGTAAGTGTATTATAGTTATAAATAACATATATGCATATTTTAAGTGCTAGTAACATTTGACTTTGTATTGTTAGCTTTCTGTACCTCATAACTAAGAGTCTACTTCATAAGAAAATGCTATAACTCCTAACCTAAGTGTATAATTGTAATAAATAACATAAATGTATAATTTAAGTAGTAATAACATTTGACTTTGTATTGTTAGCTTTCTATATCACAACTAAGAGTTTATGTACAAAATACTTTATAAGGAAATGTAATAACTCCTAATCTAAGTGTAGAATAGTAATAAATAACATAAATGTATAATTTAAATTATAATAACAATTGTCTTTGTATTTATATATTTTTATAATACTTACTATTATATAAATAAGAAAATATATGATTGTTTCTGCATATTAGATTTGGTTTTCCTTTGTTATATTTCTCTCAGGAAAGATTAACGTACATCGTTCAGTCGATGCCTGGACATGCTATTTGTTCTCGACTTTGTCCATCAGTTAAAATTTAAAAGAAGGTGAAGGATTTCTTCCAACCATTTTAGGAATTCTTTACCTTAATGGGGTAGTATTTCACCAGGCGGTAGAGCACTAGAACCCAACCTGCCAGTTAGAACTTTACCGAATTGCCACAATAGCAAGAATCATCAATTGAACTTACCCATGCACAATCAAATGCATTTTTTTTTTTTTTTTTTTATATTAGACTTCCCTCGGGAGAGGCGAACCTATAGCGCTGAGTGGGCGCCCCGAGATGCCATCAAATAACTGTTGCAATTCTTTTTGAACAGTTGCAGGTCGTAACGTTCCGGGAACACTCGCGTGGGAAGGGAGTTCCACAGCTTCCCCGCTCTGTAACGGAACGAGTTCTGATGTAGGGATGTTCGCGCCGTCGGGAGATGAACCACAAACTGGTGCGATCCGTCGGATTGTCTTGTGGGGCGCATATAAACCGAATTGCGCGGATCAATACCACGAATCTCCGAAGAACAGCACCCGTGATAATATCTGTAAAACAGACAGAGGTCGGCTACGTGCCTTCGATGTGATAGCGACTGTAGTCCCGACGTCAGCGCCGAGTCCCCGATCAGGCCGATCGCTCGTCTCTGTATGCTCTCAAGTAGGTCGAGGGTATGTTTAGGAGCCGAGCTCCAAACATGAGAGCATGATATAATCTCCTTACTAACTCAGCCATTGAAGTGGCGTTACACTATCTTCATAAAAAGCCTTTCAATGTATGGAACAACTTTCTATATCCACTTTTCATTATTTTCTATCTTTTTTCTTTTCCATTGCAGGAAAAGTTCGCTGTGTTTACTTATTATTTAGATATCGGCAACCATTTTATAACAAAGAACAACAAGAGCGGGGGTATATAGGGACAGTGTCTAAAGGGTTAGTTCTAATGGTCTCTATCTACTTAGATGGAGCGATGGTGGGATAGAAATCATGGAACACCGGTAGGTCGGGAGTGTGGTAGTAAACGCAGATCACGTCTTCGGCGTCTGATAATCTGCGGTCGGTGTGTGTGTGTGCACATTTGTGCCATTTTGTACTGTGCATTCGTGTGTGTGGTGTTTTAGCAGTTGACGCTATGGGATGGGTCGAGGAATCCTCTATTATAAAGGGGAATGTTGTTGAGGAGGGTGCTTTCTTCAGTTATATACAGAAGAAGAAATTGTGACGGTAGGCTTCGAAGAGGTCGAAGGAGAGAAGAGTCCTCAACCCAAGGCTCCTGTACAAGTAGGTTCTCGCTGTTCTGGGTGGTTTCGAGGTACTTTTATACTAATTCTAGCTATTACTCGTCGATGGAGACACCTTCTTATAGGCGAGAGTAGTGGGGCCCGATATGCCCTCTAGAGTGGTTGATACATCTTCTGAGCAGTTTCCTCTCGAAAACTCGAAGTCTTTCCATTGGGGTCGAAGATATACAGGACCACCTGGGAACGGCGTATGATATTCCAGATTGGATTTGCTGCTTATACCAAAGAAGCTTAACTTTGGTGGTAACTTTGTTGCTCCACTTCAAAATGTTGTGCAGTTGCTTAAACCGACCGAGAACCCTTTGAAGAATGTGGGTCATATGTTTGATGAAATTCATGTTTGGGGTATACACGACCCCAAGTTATTTCATCCTGTCCTGTGATCTAATCGTAGTACCTCCTATTTGTACTCGAATATTCTGTGAATATCGAGAAGTTGATTGAGAGTGTTCACTACTCAGAACTATGGCCACTGCTTTGAATGGGTTAATTCGAATTTCCCATCGACTGTAATACTGACACAGTTCATGTACGTGTTAGGACGCCATACGCATACCATATCTGGGTTAGTCTCCCGTCCACAGGACGAGGAATATCTGAGGTGTAGATATTAAATAAGATGAGGTCTAGAATGGAGCCCTGTCGTACGCCTGCATCGGTGTTGAAAGTTCGGGATATCTTTCCATTCACTCGAACTTGGAAGGTTCTGTTTAGAATTAACTGGTAGATGATACTACACAGCGTTCTACTAAGGCCAGTGTTCAATAATTTATGGTAAAAACGAGACCTGCGATTCACGTCGTGTCAAAAGCCTTTTCAATGTCCAGGCTCACCATAACGTGGGGTTCCTTATTAAAAAGGCGTATGCAGACATGGTTTTGAAATATGTCGATCCAAATAGGAAATCAGGCATTAGGTTCCTGACACTGATAAAGTTACTTACCGTCTCGTATATGTATTTTTCATATATTTTGCTGATGCAAATGAGGAGCGAGATGGGGCGAAGGCTCGAGGGGTGATACATTGGTTTCCTAACTTTGGCTATTGGACAAATAATAGCATGGTTCCAAGCTTGGGGAAAGTAGTCCATGTTGTATGCATGGTGGAACAGAATGGAGAGATTTATAAAGAATAAAGCAGAAATCCTTCGCAAGGAGTGGTACGACATGTTGTCTATACTGGATGACTTCTTAGGGTTTCGAGATTAAGTAGGTTCTGTAAGGTATTTGGTGTGACGAAACCGTGACCATTATCATATGTGTCGTCGAAGTAAGCACCGTTAGCTGAGTTGAAGACAACTATTGGCTCGGGAAAGTTGTCTAATTTATTGTAAACCTCTGAACTAATTATTGCATTAGTGTTCGGGTCGCCATCCTCAAGAGTGAGGTTGTGATAATTCTCAAAGATCTCTCCGATGATGTTTGCTTTATTGGCGTCATTATTGACAACAACGCCGTTGTGCATGATTGGGGCAGTGATACGAGAGGTGCCACATATCTTTTTAACATTCTTATAAACGTTGCCGTCCATCTGAATACCCTTCAGTTTGTCTTCCAGTTGTCGGGTAGGATTGTTTTGGATATAGCTCCTCGATAGTATAATGGTTAGTATACCCGCCTGTCAGGCGGGAGACCGGGGTTCGATTCCCCGCCGGGGAGTCTCTGGCGCAAGACTAATGACCTTGCCCGGAAAAAACAAATCATTATGGAAAATTTAACAAGCCTCAGGACTTGCTAAATAAGGCCAAGATCGGCTCCCGGTAGTAGTGCCGATGATGATGATGATGATGATTGTTTTCGATTCCTTATTTTATCATTGTGTCAATATTGTGAATAATGAGTCGCAATAATGGCTCCCTCCGTGATGATATCTCATTCTGCACAGGATTTTACGCTCCCGGATGAGACGAAGCGTGAAGTTGTGGGGGTTCTCTATATCACACGGAGAACCAACCCACAATTCCTACCTAACTTCGGCCGTTAACAGCGCGTCACCCTAACCCAACCTGTAATCCATGCGCGCAAACACGCAAGAACCCATCCCAATATGCAACAGCGTCTGGTCCCAAATCCGCAATTGCATACATCCCCCAACTTACCAAGAACCCATTTCCCAAGATGTAATAAACGCATATTCAACGGCAATTTACAACGGAATACTCACCATCTCCATCAACTACATCGAGCCGCATACATTTTCCCAAAAAACTGCTTCGATAATATCTTATGTAAATTATATCCCTTCCTTGCAACCAAGCAATTCTAATTTCCCCCGAAAATCATTCCGGCCCACTTCTTGCTTAAACTATCTCCTCGCATGTAACCAAGCAACATTTAGTTCCCTCGAAAACCATTTCGGTGCCCATTCCACCTAAACAACGATCAAGACCCTTGACCATACTTGGCTATTCCTCCGAAACCAATTTCCCGGTACACACAACCAAATAATCCAACTCAGCTTGTACGGCAATGGTTCTCCGGAACTCAACCCCCCATGCAGGTATAGCAACCCTTTTCAAAGTTCCTTGTAAATGGCAGTGAGTTTATTTAGCTATGACTCCACTGCCACGACGCGACAAACTTTTCCTCGCTAGTAATGCACCAGTCGAGTCACAACCCCGGTCGAGCGCACATTGCTCTCCAAGCTAACCGAGTCGAGTTTGAACGATCAATCGTCGCAGAAGTCGGAGTTCAAAAACCTCAAGAGTCGAGTCGAGTGGGAAAGCCGCGCCGGTATATTGATCAAAGAAAGAGAATTTAATAAACAATGTAACGCTAGTTGTAAAACAAATGATCGAGGATACAGGGAATTCGATAAACAATGTAATGCTAGTTGTAAAGTAAATGAGCGTGGATTCAGAGGACTTAATAAACAGTGTAACACTAGTTGTATAACAAGTGATCGCAGGAACAGAGAAAACCCAAAGCGCGGATATCAATGAAATAAAGACCATATAACTAAGCAACTCCGAGTGTTTCATTTGTAGTGTTTCAGCCTCGCGGATGACAGTTTCGCATCAGATTCGTGCCCGAAGTGCGACCTTCCAGCGGATGGCTACCAGTGAATAACTTCAAGGCACGATCCAATTAGTCGAACCCTTGAAATAGTTGCAAACGATCCAAACTGACTCAGTGGTGACTGTTCCTTGGCTGTGAGTTCCGGATGAGAAAAGAAAAATAGAAAAAACACGAATTGCGAACGAGCTTACCATTACCGGTGCTATTACCCGCAACTATTTGCCGTTCCTCGGATTTCTGTCGGTGGGTGAGAGTGAACCCGTGCCGTACGTCGGCACCCATACCTTCAACCCCCACAAAGTCGTCATGGGGAATCTGATAAGTCTTATCACGCTAGTTTGTACTTCGGGACATGAGTCTCCGAAGTCTCAACTAGAATCTCGTGAAGCCGCGTTGCAGCGTTATTTATCTCAACCGTCGTTAAGTTCCTGTCAGTGGGAAGAGCGAGTTGGTAGAGCTTTTCGTTCAATGTAATATTGAAGTTAACCCGACTTGTGAGCCCATAATCAGGTATGTATCTGATACGAGCCCGGGATGCTTGATAGCTGCGAACGAACGTAGTCACAGTGTTGTGGTCACGTACACCCGCCGATAGTTGCGGAGGAGTGATTTTGGGGAAGTAAGTTTTTGGACACAAAAAATATGTCCAGAATTAAATTACCTCGATTACCAACCGTTGGTACGACTGTGGGGAGAATGGTCTTTGCGTCGGCATGGACGCGGATTCTACCATCCACCCACTACTTCCACTAAATATTCCACCGAGTTCGGTCCAACGTTGATTAAAAGAACGAATCTAATTCAGCGCCACCGCCACGTTTGGCCACAACCGAATGCAAAGGGATAAAAACTGTCCGCAGATGGCAATTAAAACATACTATTATTTATTCTGGAGAGGCTCCTTTTTATTGTTATTTAGGGTTCACTTTCGGTTCTACAATTTTATAAAGACTGACGCGGATGTAGCGTACGTCCAATATACATTGGACTCACTATGTCAAAACTAACAAAAATACAATAAGAATTGAGGAATCAATAAAAATTTCTCTATCCGATACGCGCTTTCTCGACTTAACTCGGACTTTCGACTCGGGGGTGTATTCGGTATGCACGCGCCTCCGTGCCCACCGGAGAGCGGGAGGTAGCATGACCATGGCGGCCAGCGGATGAAATTCGACTCAACGATATTTAATCGTTTTGAGGTGAGTTTGCCCAAGAAGAAAATGTTTCTGTGTGGTGGAAACATGGAAGACAGACTTGGCAATGAATAGGTATGTGTGAGTGAAGATCACATTGGTTTTTTTTTTCATACACAAGGCCATAGGAATAAACCTGAAACTCAAGGACGGGGCATAATTGGCATCCAAGAGATGTGTGTTTGTTGAAACAAACGAATCGTATCTCGTCGGATGCTAATGGCTTTGTATTTGTTTATGCATCTAGTTCGTGAGGGAAAAGATTCGGCGAATTAAAGGACAAGGGAAATATGACCTGATGCATAGTTCGGTAATGAGGGTCGGCTAGATAAATAGCAGCCGCTCATTAAATAGAAAATGTGATTCGGATACCACAAACGACATGAATTGTCTATGGTATCGCAGGAACCTATGGTGGAACAGCAATCTTCGATTTGCACATGGTGCGAGTTAGGGAATTTTATTGCTGGAAGAAAAAGGGCGCCGGCCGATGTGTACGTAAGGAAATTTACCTGGCGACGTTGGGAAAATAGACGGCGCAGTATTTATGATCCCTGTCATGAAGGTTACAATGTATGTAAATCGAATTATTTTGTTTAGCGGAATTCATCCAAGGAAATTTGACTGGCGACGTAGATGTCGAAATTGATTGGAAATTCCAGGTAAGCTAATAAAGAAATCTTAAGGAGCAGTGGTATGCGAAGAGAATGCATGAAGGTAAGTTTTCTTTACAGGGACTTAATGATCATAGATTTGATCTATATAATGCGTGAAGCATTTTTAGGTGCCGAATGCGAATGCATTGGCGAAGACTTATGCGTCTTGGGTTATGATTATGGGGGTTTTTCAGGAAGGGGAACCGTGGGATTTGGCGGAACCGCCACACGACTATTTCGAAGTTGAAGGCATGAGTATCATTGGTACACTTCTGTGCAATTTGGACAAGAGACTGTGGTGTTTCCAGTGGGGATGACTGGAATTAAAATCGACACTTATGAGGAAAGGTGTATCCCCCGAAGACGTTATTAATTTGCCGATATATTCGGGGTTAATGGGGCCATTATTGGTTTTATGTGAGTTTTATATGATTATACGGAGTATATATTCACTCTACCATTATCACTCAGATGCAGTTCAACCACGCAACCTCTATGGACTCAAAATGTGGAAGGTTAATAGCCTGATGGTGAAGTCCGCTATTAACTAGTATACAATTGCCACCTCCGTTGGTGGTGGGGGCGCCAGTGAGTGTTCGATCTCTTTGAATTAAGTTTGGGTGGCATGGGTGCAACCTAATTTCGATTACAAGAACTACGTCCGCCCGGTTATCCTTTATGAAGTCAGAGACTATCATGCGCTTTGAAAGCGAATCAAGTGAGTGGACTTTTATAAGGATAACTTTAATTTTGTGATTCATTTTGAAGTGTATGTCTTACATATGCCATGAAAAGGAGTGCATTCCTCTCAGTCTCGGTGGCTAGTTTTCCATATCGGGGTCGAATATTCTCAATCAAGTGGGAGAGGCTAAGCAGTTTCTCAAGCATTGAGGATTGCTCCCTCGGAGGTTTTATTACCGCCGTTTGGATTTGCGGCATTGTATTGGCCCTTACGGCGATTCGCTTAGGGACTTGAATATGTTTTTGCGGGACAGATGTGGGAAGAGTTTTCATATTCTTTGTTTGTCGTCCTTTAAGCATATCGACGAATGTAAATCCATTTTGGATGAAATTTGTGTGGCCTGTTTTCCGAAGTCGGACGTGGCTGTATGTTTAGCTCGAGTCTTCTTGGATGGCGGTTTCTATAATTGGCGGGATGTCCTTTGTTGCCGCAGTTGACAAAATTATTTCATCTTCCTCATTTGATGTGGGATCGTTTCTTGCTAGCGGTAGTTCAGACTTGCCAATATCGTGGGATTGTCCACAACGGACGCAACGGCGGTACATGTTGCAGTTTGGGGAGACATGTCCGTAATGTTGGCGACGTTTGCACCGAGGTATTTCACTGTTATGAAACATCTAGAAGACAACTTGGTGTTGCAAGATTGGAAGCGACTTTGACCGTATTATGGAATCGATGTCGGTTCCCGTGGTAACGCGAAGCTCCCATATGTTCCCTTCCGATTTTCAAAAACCGTTATGAGGGTAGATTTTTTGAACTTCAGATAATTTGATGTTAGGAAATGTTGCCTCAAGGGCAATTACGATGTCGTCCTTTTTCCAATAGGCAGCGGCTAATTTTAAGAGGATGGTCCTCGACTTTTCGTCGGCCAGAGTGAATGCGTAATAATTCACCTCTTTGACCCTGAGGTTATCGTTAACCTTGTGGTAGGTTTCCCTATCGTAGGTTACGATTTTGTATGGAGGAAAGTAGACGACAGCTTATTCCTTTTATAACTTTACGAACGAGGCTTGCGATTAAACCAAGGGGCTGAGGTGGTTGGAGTTTTACGCCTGAAATAGGGAACGGGTAAGGGAATTGAATTAAACATTCCGGGGTAAAGATTGGTAGTAACATCTTTTACCATCAGATCATCAAATTTAAATGACATTTTGTTGAGATAATCGTTAATATGGCGATAATTCGCTTTAGGGAAAACATATAAGTAATGGTTACGGGATGGGACAAGCTGCAGTGCGTAATTATGGAAAAAGAGAATAAGAGTCGGATGGTGCTTCGCTACGGTAGACAGAATACGGACGGGGAGAGAGAGCTATTGGGTCCAACGTGAAACTAGGGTCTAGTTGTCTGCCCATGTGGTTTGAGATGTTACTGACTTGATAAAAACTTGAATCAGTTAGGTGGTCGATGAAAAGGCATTCCTTGGCACTGGAGGGGGTGGTGGTGTAGAACGAATGGTCATCTGATTGTGTGTATTGTAGATGTGAGAGATTAAAGTCGCCAAAAACAATGACATTGCCCCGAAATTCGCTTACCTCTATAATGTGATGGATAGCTTTAATTGTTAATTCATATCATCCAATGAGCTGGGGTGGCCAAATGTAGAAGCAGATGACGTATATATATTTCCGGTGTGGATTTATTTTGACAGCGACATAATCGGGATTGGGCTTGGAAAATATAGCAACGAGGGTTGAGTCAAACTTATATTGGATGGCTATGAGCACACCGGGGCAAGGGGAGTGTATAGCGTTTGGGATTGATAGTGAAGAACGTGTGATTCGAACTGACGCTATGACAGTTAGAATCACCAAAAATTGAACCAAATCGCAGCCCATCAGGCTACTGGGCGTGTTTAGAATTCGGTTTTTAAACTCAAGTATATTCAACTGATGTGAATTGTTATGTTATCGGCTCTGATGCATTCTCTTATTCGATGTTCGTCCGGTGTTCTTCACTATTTGCTTGTGTATTGTGCGTACATCTGTTAGAGACGCTACAAGTCAATGCAAGGTTCATTAGCAGCGTCATCGCAATAAACAGTAAAGGAGGGTGGAAGCAAATAACTTTTGATTGTTAATACTAGGGATAGGGTTTGCTTCAATAAGGGTGTATATTTCCGACTGAATCTTCTGCAAAACTAGTTGAGTTTTAGATTTAAGACCTCTGACATTGTGGTTATAGAAGATAAGTTGGGAATTAAGAGGGGTTATGGGGGGAGAAGGATATGGTGATAATTCAGGGTCGAACAAATTTATTACGATCAGCTCTACTGCTCCTCTTCGATTGAACATATTGCCCGATGGTCAGGAGTTGCTTCGACACTGTATGTGGTAAGAAGTTGAGACTTTTATGAAATTTAAAGAAACGTCTTTGAAGGCTAGTCTAGGCTACATCAGTGGGTAAGCCTGCTTGTTGAATGGCGACCATTTCACTGGTTTTAGTTTTTCCTTCGAAACAGACTGGGCCCGGTTTGTAATGGAGATAGGCAGAAAAGATACGTATATTTTCATACGTGCTTTTATTTCTCAATTCAGAGAGTGTTAAGCGACAATCTGACGAGTTTAAGGTTTTCTGTGTGATTTCTACCGCAGGGGGAGAAGAAGGTCAAATACTGGGTGGGTGAAAAAAAAAAACAATGGTAGGGTGAGAAGAAACTGAAATTAGAGGAGCTGATGTTGCTCCCAGATTGGTTGATATGTGGGAGGATCTGGAAAGGGAAGAGATTTTACGGGGTGAGAGTTCATGAAATTGAAATAGTTTGCTCCTGTTCTGAGGTCGCAAAGTGAGAGAGTTATTCGTGGGGGCACAGGTTATGTATTTAGGGGTTTAGTTTGGTATCGACGGGGTATTGGATTAGTCTTAAGGGAAACTGATTTACGGCTAGATTTAAAAGAACGTCCGTTGGTAAGCTTAAGTTGGTTAGCAGATTTAGAGGGGAGAGTAAGAACGGCCAAGTAAGTGGTTGGGATAAGCGGCTGCGACGGGTAAGAAGGCGTTGTGTTGCTGAGGGTTTGTAGAAAAATGAGTAAATTGTGGATGGAGTTGGTAGGATAAGCAATGAAGTTATAATTGTGGTTGGATGTCGTTCGTCTTTAGTAACGGTATATTTGCCCAATTTCAGTACGACACCATCTGAATTGAGGAAGAGCTATTCATAAGGAGACGGAATGTATATATAAAGAAAATTTTTCATTAATTCACTGACCACTGCTCAAAATATTGCTAT
This sequence comes from Microdon myrmicae, assembly GCA_963931805.1. NCBI lineage: Eukaryota > Metazoa > Arthropoda > Insecta > Diptera > Syrphidae > Microdon > Microdon myrmicae. The sequence continues at coordinate 119,207,270 of OZ007499.1, forward strand.
GTAAAACTTAACACAACACCATCGTTTCGCTGTTTTAGCTGGAATAATAGAAAATAAATCGTCAATCGTTAAACGTTAATCCGTTGAGAACATTTTTCTCTACGGGAGCATGTTAATTAAATTACAATAGCCGGTCATAAAGTGGAACAAGTGGTCGAACCACAGAAAATAAGCCCTAATCAATAGAAATACCCGGAAATCTTAATATTTTCTAAGAAGTTGGACTATAAGACGATCTGGGGTCGAATTGTTTTCGAGAAGGTAATGGATAATCAAAAGTCACATGAAGTATCCAACAGAATGAATCAAATCAGATACTTCGACATTATTACTAGAGACAAGGTACTTTTTACCTGATATAGTGGCGTCAAAAGATAAGCCCACTTTTGTTATTTTTTTTGGACATTTGAATAACCCGTCCAAGGAAATATAACAGCCATATGAAGTACCCAACAGAATCAACCGAATCCTATTCTTCGATATAATTACTAGAGACAATGTGCTTTATGCCTGATATAATAGCGTCAAAATATAAACCCTCTTTTGTTATTTTTTGGACATTAGAATAACCCGTCGAAGGAAATATAAATACATGTCTATTGTATTACTGCTGATACATATTGATAAAAGCTCCGCTTATGTGGCTTACTTGGTAAGAAGGTTGCGACAAGAGGCGACTTTCGATGCGTAGGTTTAACTGAGGATTTTGTGCTATTGTGATAATTGGTTGTCCCAAAAATTGCTGTTTATGCTTCTATTATAATGTCATTGGTTTTACTATATATAATGTAATAAATCAAAAGTATTTCATAAAGTCAAGCAATCAGAGAATTCAAATCATTTAGTTGAGTATTCATTTACGAAACTTAACAATTTTTAAGATTAAATTTATTGGGTATTGAATAGCAAACAAATTGATAGAGCTACGCTGTATTCCTGTTATTTTTTCTAGGTATTGAATAGGAAAATGTTTAAAATGATAATATACCCATAACCAAATATAAATACATTCAAAGAATTGGGTCAGACCCTCTGGTCCGTGGTCGATGATCAATTAAAGAGAAATTATTATTTAATTACATTTGTACTTTACATACTAATAACTACTTCCATAAAATTTTATAACAAATATTGTTCCTGAAAACATTAATTTTTTCCTTTATGAGTCATTGTAGGAAAAATACTTATTAACGCTTGCAGAGCCAGGTAGAAGGATTTGTAGGGAATATAAAGAGTGATAAAGAGGGACATTGCTGATGGTATTATGAACGAAGGAGATAGATATATACAAATTAGATTCGAGCTCAATAATAATAAAGTTAATAGATTTATTAGAATGGTGACAAAGAGGGGAAATACTGATGGTATTGTGAAAGAAAGAGACCAACCTATAAAAATTAATTTTAAGGCAATAATATTGTAGAGCTGTTTAAACGAGTTAATAAATCTATTAGATGTGCACTTGGCTCGTGAGGATATAAAGGCCAATCATCAGCAGAATTCGCACCATTACCAAAGTGAGTCTTGAGCTAAAATCTAAAAATAAATTTAACCAAGATGGCTCAAAATTTAGTGCAAATAAGTAATAATAACATCGTTGTACATATGACGATTTTTAATTCCCGACATCTGTATAGCGGTGAACTTCAAAGGATCACAATGGAAACAAGCATAACTATTTCCTGTTCACAGGCCCTCAGCGGACCAGTGCAGTGCCTAGAACTTTACGGAGAACCTCAGCAAGTGTTTCGAGCTAGAAGCATTATTGCTTCCATGGTAGCCGCAGAGGGTCACTACGTTGACTTATGTATGGCAGTAAGCCATGACCTTGATGGAGTGCAACTTTTACTTAAAGAGCCGGGTGTACATATTCTGACCATAGAGCAGCCTGGCAAATGGACGATAAGCGGAACCATAGAAGGCGTCATGAACGTCCAACAGAAATTACGGAATTCCTCAAAAGTCACTATTTATTTCGAACTGGACGGAGCTTATCAATTTAGGCAAGCGATCGTGGATCACATTGCACACAACTGTGGTGTAAAAATACATTTAGAATCATTCCCTGAAAGAAACACAATCTTGGTTGTCATTGAAGGATCTGGATCAAATGAAGACATTTTAAAAATTGCATTAACCAGGATCATCGTCAGTTTAATTCCGGAATCTATAATTCAACCCGTGACGATCCAGTTCACTGTTCCTATTGAACTGTACGAAATATTGGCACAAAATCGATTCCAAAAACTAAACTGTATTGCGAGGAAGACATCAACCAGCATAACATGTATTGGACCAATGGAATTGATAATAAAAGGATCTCCTGGGCGAATCTTTGAGGCGAAACGTTATATAATGGAGAATTTAAAACTGACGCTCGGATTCAAAGTTGTGAGCAATTCACAAGTAATTCAACTGATCGAAAGCTTGCCCTCCACAGAATACGTTTCCGTTCGAGTTTTTGCTCATTCCGACTTTGAAACGTCGACCATTCAAATAAAAGTACATGAATTTAATATCGATGGTTTGTTTGAAATGTACACAGAAATCGAAACTATTCAAGAGACATTTCGACATCTGTTAAGTGTTCATAGTTAAACTTCGTTTTTTCATCTTTCTAGATCTCAGAACTAAGAGTTTACTTTATTAGAAAATGTAATAACACCTAATATAAGTGTAGAATAGTAATAAATAACATAAATGTATAATTTAAGTAATAATAAAATTTGACTTTGTATTGTTAGCTTTCTATATCATAACTAAGAGTTTATGTAAAAAACAGTTTATAAGAAAATATAATAACTCCTAATCTAAGTGTAGAATAGTAATAAATAACATAAATGTATAATTTAATTATGGCGCAAGGCTAATAGCCTTGCCCGGAAAAACAAGTGATTATGGAAAATTTACCAAGCCTCATACTTGTTAAATAAGGTTAAGATCGGATCCCGGTTGTAGAGCCGATGATGATGATGATAATTTAAGTAGTAATAACATTTGACTTTGTATTGTTAGCTTTCTATATCGCAACTAAGAGTTTATGTACAAAATACTTTATAAGGAAATGTAATAACTCCTAATCTAAGTGTAGAATAGTAATAAATAACATAAATGTATAATTTAAATTATAATAACAATTGTCTTTGTATTTATATATTTTTATAATACTTACTATTATATAAATAAGAAAATATATGATTGTTTCTGCATATTAGATTTGGTTTTCCTTTGTTATACTTCTCTCAGGAAAGATTAACGTACAGCGTTCAGTCGATGCCTGGACATGCTATTTGTTCTCGACTTTGTCCATCAGTTAAAATTTAAAAGAAGGTGAAGGATTTCTTCCAACCATTTTAGGAATTCTTTAGCTTAATGGGGTAGTATTTCACCAGGCGGTAGAGCACTAGAACCCAACCTGCCAGTTAGAACTTTACCGAATTGCCACAATAGCAAGAATCATCAATTGAACTTACCCATGCACAATCAAATGCATTTTTTTTTTTTTTTTTTTTTTTTTTTTTTTTTATATTAGACTTCCCTCGGGAGAGGCGAACCTATAGCACTGAGTGGGCGCCCCGAGATGCCATCAAATAACTGTTGCAGTTCTTTTTGAAGAGTTGCAGGTCGTAACGTTCCGGGAACACTCGCGTGGGAAGGGAGTTCCACAGCTTCCCCGCTCTGTAACGGAACGAGTTCTGATGTAGGGATGTTCGCGTCGTCGGGAGATGAACCACAAACTGGTGCGATCCGTCGGATTGTCTTGTGGAGCGCATATAAGCCGAATTGCGCGGAACAATACCACGAATCTTCGAAGAACAGCACCCGTGATAATATCTGTAAAACAGACAGAGGTCGGCTACGCGCCTTCGATGTGATAGCGACTGTAGTCCCGACGTTAGCGCCGAGTCCCCGATCAGACGGATCGCTCGTCTCTGTATGCTCTCAAGTAGGTCGAGGGTATGTTTAGGAGCCGAGCTCCAAACATGAGAGCATGATATAATCTCCTTACTAACTCAGCCATTGAAGTGGCGTTAAAGTTACACTATCTTCATAAAAAGCCTTTCAATGTATGGAACAACTTTCTATATCCACTTTTCATTATTTTCTATCTTTTTTATTTTCCATTGCAGGAAAAGTTCGCTGTGTTTACTTATTATTTAGATATCGGCAACCATTTTATAACAAAGAACAACAAGAACCAAATCAAAAGAGTCTCCGTCCTGGACGAAATGCCCTGGGGGCACCCTCTTATCACCGCCCAGGCACATCGCTGTCACGTGTCTAGGGGTACCACTCCAACAGAGGCGGTGTCTAAGCTGGGCTTTGGGTAACAAGATTAGGGGATATAGAAGATGAGGAACAAGGAAAGATGCCAGCACCAGTCAAAGAAGAAAGGTACCTGGCATTTGGTCTATTATCCTGCGGCACAATGGAACGAAGGCTTCTATTGATCAGCAGATTATTAATAGCAACCTGCATGCGCAACCGCAAGGTGTTCAACCACAACACCATCAAAATCTGAACAACTATGCTGTTTCAAAAGGGAATCACATGCGGTCACGGTACCCTAAACAACAATCGTAGCAGCAGCATATACATTGTGATGACAATCATCATCTGTCTGCACCTTATGATTGTCGTCCAGGTTCATCTGATAGGAATCCCGCGCGACGACCTCAGCGGCGGAAATACAAGTCAGATGATGGAAACTACAGGAGATCCAACAATGCTAGCGAATCAACTTCCACGAACTACCATTAAGGGAACAATACAATCCCTTCTGATCATGGAAAGTTCAGCGGATTCGCTCAATTCAGGGAACATATGGACGTCTGCTGGTCCTCAAGGCCAGCAAGATTATTTCTATGGTGGCCATTATCGTAATTATCATTTGGAGGACCATCACTCCGTCAGGCAATGTGGCCAACGTTAATCTCAGCTCCCATCGAAAAACTCGCCCAACGCCAAACAGTGGTACTAGCGTCGTAGATGTGACAAATCCCCAACTGCAACATCATCAGCCACAGCAATCACATTGGATTCGAGATGCAGATGATCCTATGCAGTTGGGGGTACTCTAACACTTCTAGTATCGGCACAGGCTGGCCATATTCAACATATGGTGAAAACACAACATTGCACGGCCGACTTTAACCCAACTAAGCGATCTTTGGGGTGAATCAACAGCTCCATTTTGTGCACCTAGACTTCATCTAATTCTAAATGGCCACATTTTCAACCAAGGACAGACACTAACACTTCAACTTATTGGCGACCACATCCCTTAATTACCATTCAAACGGATTTACGATCCAATATGGGACTACGTCCAAGATATTCATACTTTACTTACGGATTTACGATCCAACATAGGAATACGTCCAAGATATTCATACTTGACTTACGGATTTACGATCCAACATGGGACTACGTCCAATATATTCTTACTCTACTTATGGATTTCCGATCCAACATAGAACTACGTCCAAGATATTGATACTCTACTCACGGATTTACGATCCAACATAGGACTACGTCCAAGATATTGATACTCTACTCACGGATTTACGATCCAACATGGGACTACGTCCAAGAAATTTTAACTCTACGTACGGATTTACGATCCAACCAGCATTTCAATTATCAACAAATATCAACAACAACAACGACGACCTTACCTCGAGCTACACGTTGGCACTCAATGGCCAACTGTGCCTTAGGCCACACACACACACACACAGAGCACACACACACTGATAATACGAATAATACTACTTTTCAATAAGCAATTATATCTCATAACCTAATCAATTAATAGAATCAGATCTAGTCGACATAATTAATTATTGCCACCCTACCCATGCACTGTACCGGTTCATGAGCAACATGGGCTTTGAAGCCTCTGTTCTCAACCACAAATACCAACCACGACGCTGAAAGGCCTCACATTGACAGCACCAATGGTGCACCGTCGTCGGCCCGACAAGATGTTGCAGTACAGCAACAAAGCACAACAACCAAGATTCATCAATTGGATCAAACAATCAACAAATTCAATTGACTCGGAGAAGTTCCATGCTTAAAGCCCCTGCGAGTATGCAATTGCCCCATTATTCGTACTTAGCCATGCCGCTGACTAATGTTCGAAGTGCTCTCTCGGGCAACGTCGAAGAGACAGCTGTGGAATAACAGGCCCCCTTGCTCACTGCTGGAGTCGATTTTTAAGAGAGATTTTTCATATCTGTCTAGCCGGGGTTTTTTTGCCTTGAACGATTTTTGTGCAGTTAAAGTAAATTTATCAGTTAGTCTTTCCAAAGAATTTGTGAATTTTGTACGATTATATTGCGTTTTTGTTGTTGAAAAAAGTTAGTTCTGTGATTGTGTCAGAAAGGTAAATTGTTCCGAAATTCAATAAAGTGAACTTAATTTAATTTCATCATTGTTATTTTTTCTGGGTTGAAATACACCGCATCATTGTTATTTTCGCTGGTTTGAAACACAACGCAACACCGTGGATAAACTGATGTCGAGGTAAACGGTGAGAAACGCAACCGATGGAGGGTATATGATCCTGCTTCATACAGGAATATCGTTGACGAGTACGAGCAGAGCGATGAGAACGAAACTGACGAAATAGATATACACAAGACATAGTGGAGTCCGAACCGAAGTTTACCGTTAGGAATACCTGAATCAGTAGTATCTTAGGATCCCAGGAACTGGGGTGCCAACCCAGCATAGAACATAGAAAGGAAACTCAACGATCGCGAGCCCTTTAAGAAGATGAAGCCACGAAGGACATTGGATCATTGAATATCTCGAATTTTAGATGGCAAACCTGAGAGGTAAATGGGAAACGACAAACAAACCCGTGCTCTGCTTCAAATGTCTTCCCCACAGACATACAAGGTCATGCTGCAAGCCGTCAGCACGGAGGATATATTTATGATGGCGTCACACCCTCCTGCACTCGAAGGGGATAACGGCGCAGGCAAATAAAAGAATATAACACGATAACATGCTTCGATCAAACAGTAAACCTGAAGACATACTAAAGGAGTCAGGAAGGGGCGTGGTTACTCCCGCGCGCCCACCTGTAGCGGTAAGGCGTGCCTAAAAATGGTACCAGCCGATCAGTATGGACCGAAAGGATGAATCCAAATCTTAGCTTCCTTAGCAGATCAAATCTTAGCTTCCTTAGCAGAGATCCACATATTCAGTAATCGATAGAAATCGGCGTAGAAGTCAAAGGGGAGGCGCTCATTCTAAAGACACTTGGTGAATAAGGCATCAAGAAGAGCGATTCGCAGAGGGTTCGAAAAAGGCTCAGAGGAACACACAGGGAGGATAAAAAATTGATCTCCGTAAGAACGATCGACAACCTGAAGTTCCGCAAACAAGAAATAAAGAACCGAATGGTTGGAAGATGTAGACATCTATGAAGCGTTGGAGACCAACTGACCCACACCCAGGAGGAACTGAAAATACGGATATGCCAGGTCAACGGGGGGATCATAGTGAAGAGGCAATTACAGAAAATATTGAGCCTGGAACCGGCCGCCTCATCCGCATTCGTGGATGCAACCCGATCATTCCACGAAAATAGAACACATGGTAGAAGTACTGTGGTCGGTTCTTTAACCCACTTCCAAAGAACCTTCCATTACCATAATTTTTCTGCCTTCAACTTACCTGCAAATGAGCATCGTAAGCCACTCTGAATCACCGTTCACCTGAAAACATAAACCCACGGCAAGATTACCATCTTGCCGTGGCATCAAATTTTCACCCCGGGGCATGCTTGCATACGAACTATCATATCCTAAAAACCAATTAGGTTTTCCCATCGCGTAACCGACATTAACATCCGAAAATGTCAATACGCATGGCTGAGGAGCATTTTCCCCATAATTGGCATGTCATGCTTACACTTGCCTAATCGGCAGACCCATCGGCTGATCGTCCTATCGACAACACACAGCATAACCATCACTGGCTACCCACAAGCGATCGAGTGTTATTTAAATTAAACACACAGAGAAGCCTATTGCCTACATGATCCGTTGTCTTATCGAGGAACGATCACAGCATCGGTCATGTCATGTAAACAGAAGAAATCGTTTTTGCCTGCATGCCGGCATTCCTGTGCATTATCCAATGCCTAAAATAAGCATGCACTCAAGCATCGTAGCCTCGATCATTGCAGCGAAGTTTGGTTACATGTTATCAACAGGAAAGGAAACCCTATTCCCTGTGATTTATGATGGCATAGTCAGCCATCCTCGGTAGTCGATCTTTTGTTTGATCAGCCGGCGTATCTAGGCTTCCTTTTACGCACCCTTCGTTTCTGCGTTGTCGTGACTTCCAACAAAAGGATTTTTATCCAGGCCTCTACGGCCAAAGAGGAAATGCGTCGGTTAAAGATTCCAGTTCGATCGCTCTTTGGTTATCACCAGGGAAAAGATCGGATTGGCTACTTCCACACCGATGGAAATCCATCTTCATCACGATGCGTGATGTTGACGGCGAATTCGTCGGAGAGTAAGATTTTAACAGTCAGAGAGTGCGCAACTTCGTTTACAAATCCCCGCGGAGCGTCGCCGAGAGTTCCTCTTTGCTAGATCATTTCTGTTCGTGTGCGTCTGTTTGCCATGCCGTGTTTAACCAACGTAAATGTAATATCATTTAATTAGTTCCCTTAAACAAGTGTATCCCACTAACGTTGATCCCCATTGACTCGTGCCTTAAAACTATAAGATGTATTAGACTTAAGTGCAAGACCGGATAAATAATTAAATAAAGGAAAGTTAAATCGTTAAAACAAAGCTCCTGCGTTTTATTTTACTCCTGTGGTGTACAATTGGATGAACCTTGGGGAAGAACAGAGTGCATCGCAACAAGTCAGGACATATCAGTGGTGTTTTGCTCAACCTGCGTCCGTGCCGACGCCCCTAGCAAAACAATACCCACAGTACTAGTTCGGGGCCATCGCAAAATTTTATGGAATACAGTCACATCGATTGAAAAATGATGATTTCAATGATGCCGAGGACGATATTGAACCTGACACCGACGAACAGTACAAGGAATCCAACGAGACACCAGACAAAGAGGAGAATCTGAACAAAGGTGCAAAGAAATCCCTGAGAAGGGCTAGAACAAATGGATTTATAATGCAAGAGGAGAAGAAGTCCCTAGAACCGCAAGGAAAATTTGGAGTGAAGCACTTCACACAAAACATCGATAGTGTTCAATGAACATATTGTAGAGAACGAAGTCAAAACATATGATAAGAAATGCAACGTACATGATATCTTTGATGATTATAAGAAGGGCAAAAAGCCAAAACATCAGCTAAAGGCAGACAAACTAAAGGACAAGCCATTGACGAGATCTCAGGTGAGCGTGTGATGCGTAACTACGTTGACACTGATGAGGCAAATGTACCTGGGAGACATGTGGACTCCAAGTAAAAGATTACGGTGTAGAATTTAAGGATCCACGAAGATAGGACTAGGTATTTCAGAAATGTATACAGTATAATAAGTATACCAGTATGCGAAAACTAGGTCTAGGGGAAACAATACAAATCCTCACCTAAAATGATGCAGAAATAGATGTCGTCGCTACCGCAGGAAAAAGTGTTTCGCACTGCGGGGAAGTTTGCCGTCGTGCGAATTATTGGGAAGAACGTTTTTTCAGCCGTATATTGTATATTTAGTTTAATGAGGCGATATCTCATCGGACAACTTGGTATTGGAACCCATCCTACGAGTTCAGATGATTATATGATTCCTGAAGGTATAAGGGGTTGATAAATATAAAAAAACCGTAATGACAACAATTATATATAAAAAGAACACACAACCATGCTTTGAACCATGCTTCAGGTATTACACTATTCCTATACGAAAGATCGATGTCTACATCCTTAAATAATTCTTTCGACAACCTTAAAGAAACTTTTCTGTAGACTCTTCATTGTTAAATTGGATGTCATTTTCGGCGAAAGATCATCACGAGGAGAAACGAATTTGCGAGCCTTAAACATTCTATTTCTGTATCTAGTTGTTTCTCTCTAAATTTAACACCCAAGGATAGAAGTTTTTTAATTTAGAGAAAGTCCAATCCGCTAATCCATAATGTCCTTTGTGAAGATATTCTCACGCACACAGTCGAAGAATGAAACAAATTTCCCTGTTATTTTATTTTCTATATTTTTATTTTGTTGCTTTGTCTTCGCATTTACGAACGAAAAAGTAGACCACCATTAAGCCAACAATTCGAGCACGATGACATTATCAGTCCATTTGCATAGAAATGTTCGCCAAACAACTTTATGACCGTCGACATTTTCCTCTTATTCCTGAATCAAAATGTTTAATCTTTTCCGCGACTGAGCCACCTAACACCCTCTCAATTTCTAATCAAATACTTTGCATCTCAAGGATTTGTGAAACAAGAAGACACCCGAGTCCAGCTCTCAATGGTAAGCTTGCCTGCTATATTGCCCGTCTGCTCAGTTATTCCACCCCCTCTCGGGAAGTCCTTCCAATCCGGGTGATTTTGATGACTTTCACCAATTTGTGTTTCAAACTTCAATAGTGTGTTCTACTTACAACATAACAACACTGATAATATTGTATAACGATATGAATGCGATGCCTAATAATAATAAAATTAAATTGGCCAACGCCGGTGGATCAGAAGTCAAAGCAGGAAACAGGATAGAGATATAAATTTCTGGCGAGGGGTCTGAGGAGTGTGAACCGGACCAGGAGCAAAACACGCGATTCGATGCCAAATAAAAGTTTTATATATTTTTTCTGGCATTTTACGAGCTCTAGACGAAAAATGAATGGCGAAATCGTGCTCCAAATATAAACGGATAGCGCCAATAATCGGGAAGGAGTTGGAGAAACGGAGAGAAATAGATACCGACACACAGAGGGCGACAGAGAACAAAACAAATAAGAGTTCTAAGGATAAAGATGAAAAATGTAGAGTGAAGACTGGAAAAGGTCAAAAACTGTAAGCTAAGTGCCTATTGGAAGTTTCCTTGTTAGATTTGTTGTGTTATCCTCGAGTTAGTGTGCTTCAATAGAAATTGGAAAATAAATTGTCCAGTTCGAGATTGGGTGAAATGAAAATGGTTGGCAATATGATTCTTTTCAGAAGACAAAACTATTGACAATTCCCAGGTCATGGGTTTCGTTTCGCGGCTTTTGTGGACTTATTTCAACTAACAATAGCTACTCGTTGATTGTAATCTCCTCTTTATCTGTTTATTGTTTTAATTAGATTTATTTGATATAGCGGCCTGGTCCGTTTTGAAACATCAATGGAAAATCGTAGTTTTCTCATCAACTAGAAGTTCCTTTTTATTGAGTATAAAATAAAAAGAAGACATAAGAAGATCAACCAGGAAAAAATGGCAATATAATGAAATTTTTTTTCTATGTGCGGCATTTTGAAAGATAACTTTGGTTTAAAATTGATGACGGCAGTTATAGTAATTGTAGTTACACAACTCTCTGATTCCTTCATTCCTTCGTCGTATGCCAAAAGATGAAATGGGAAAATGTTCTACTCCAACTCTTAAAATCACTTTTATGTTAAATAGTTTTCGTGTGATGCAATCTCCTATATGACAGTCCTCCTCCATATGACTATTCGGTTCTCAGGATTTTTCAATCTGGGCAAAATGTCAGCTTTCACTTTCATTTTCCTGATTCGTGGTATACCTGTGTTTCTAACAGATACACACAACTAATAGTGAAGAACTACAACACTGATGATAGGTCGTAAAATCAAAGTATATCCATCGGAGCCGCATGGCATAGCGATAACGTAGCAATTCTGCATCAGTTAAGTGTACTTGAGTGTAACGATCGAATTCGTTCACGCGGCAGATAACTGGTGTGTTGAGCTTTGATTCTCTAAGTGATTTTAACCGTCATAGCGTCGGTTCGAATCACACGTTCTTGACTACCGCCGCAAACGCTACATTATCATCTTCATCATCATCATCGGCACTACAACCGGGATCCGGTCTTGGCCTTATTTAGCAAGTCTCTCCACCGGTCCCGATTTCGAGCCGATGTCATCCAAACGCTATATACTCTTGTTAATTCTGACAAATTGAGTGTTCCCAGTGTTCCGAAGCGGGTTCACACCCTCTTCATGTTCATTGGTGTCTTCATTAATCAGTAGTCGATTCTCTGCTATATCCTCGAACTATATTCTGAAGCGACCATTGACCATTCTTCAGTGGTAGTGATGAAAAACGGAAGTTCGTTTAACCACTTAGACTGATCTCTGAGACATCACTTGAACTAACTTCTGAGTGGCGCTTTCCACTTTGTCGTTCTCGTTATACACTGCCCCTTCTCCATAGACATGGTGTGACTTAATTTTCCAACACTCGATCTGATTAGGGAAAATCCTTCACCAACTTCGCCATCCATCTTTGAAGTTGCTTTCAATACCTTAAACACCGCTTGTGACGTACTTGCCCCGGCTGTGGCAATTTATATCTCTCACCAGGCGATCATCCTTTTTGCCGGGATTTCAGGTCTTCTGTTTATCGATCGAGCTGAATATGGATCTATTTCCGAGATTTTCTTTTTACTCGGGAGCAGGAGCGTCGAATAATGTTGTGATGTTTCGTAGAATATGAGGAGGGGGGGGGGCAGCAACTACTTGCTGAGGTTGGTTACTTCCTCTTTAAATAAGCCAATCGGTTGATAGCTATTTTTCAAATTCAAGGATCCGGTTCGAAGAACCATTTTTTTTTGGGTGAACAGTGTCTTATAGACTTGGCACTTCACAAGCCTTTGCTTCAAAAGTGGATTGCTAGCTGCTAGCTGGCTCAAAGTGTTTTAAAAAAACACACTATAAATTTATATATTCTTAATTATAATAACATACTACTATGGCGAACATACAGGGCAAAGTCTCTGCTTTCAACCCGGCAAAGACCACGACGATCCTTGTCCCTGTTCAATCCAAGTTGACATCCAGTCTCCACGTGACTCCCCTCGATAGCTATTTTGGCACTCGCCAAGTAGTAAACCAATGCATGCAGCGACATCTTGAGAAAGGTTGGCGCAAGGCTAATAACCTTGCCCGGAAAAACAAATTATTATGAACAATTTAACAAGTCTTGGGTATGGACCGGTTACCGGTGCAGAGACTTGGTAAATAAGGCCAAGACCGGGTCCCGGTTGTAGTGCCGATAATGATGATGATGAACAAATACGATCCGAAAATTTTCAATTGAAATTGTACATATGCGTGTCATCCCTTTTTTTTCTATTTTAGTGGTGTGGCTGCTCTACGAAAGCTTGGAAAACTTTAAAAAAATGAAACCATGACGAAGCAAAAAGGCGCCATACTCTCCTTGTATTTAGATGCGTAGTAAAAAAACTGAAACTGTTGGCGAGTCCCTTGCTGGACAAGTCGCCAGATGCCGAAAGCCATTAAAATACCAAGTAATAGGAACGCCACCACACAAATACATGAAATACAAACAAATTTTATGAATATCATTATACTAACGCCGACTGGGTTTTCCTTTACGGAAATCGTGCCAATAAGAATGGCATTAAAATAGCATTAGTGATAAGATATGGTTGTGCCACGCATTGTGGCACACACTTCATACACGTTTCCACGGAAGATTAAAGACATTCACCTACTGTGTACAAAGTTAACAATTATAAGGAACGCAGAACCAGATGTTGGAAATCACGGAACGGGAAATTGTTGCTAAAAAGGAACACAGCAAATGCGTGGAAATCGAACCCCCCCCCCCCCCCCCTTTTTTTTCTGCGCGAGAAATGTATGAAAATCAACAGACATACATAAACGTTAAACAATTGTAGAGTGAATGTAATAAATAAAAATATTTTCAGAATAAATTAAATATATTCACTTAAATACTTTCAAACATACATAAAATATATTAAACTTGGTATAAAAAATTATAACCAATAAACATGGAAGGTGTATAAACCCAGTTCTTTTCGGCGACGGCGGCTTCGAACAGTTTCGGAGTTGATCTTGGCCGAATTTCTTCGCCGAAGACAACGGTACCAGGGAACCAAGTAGGTAACGGGAGAGGATGGCGTGTTTTTAAAAAACAGTTTTTAAGTGCATCGTTCGTGAGTGATCTAAAGAGAACAGTTTTTGAGTTAATCGTCGTCAGTCATCGTCAAAAAGTTCGATAAGTTAATCGTTTGTAAATTATCGTCAAAGAGTTTGAATAAGTCAATCGTTCGTAAATGATCGTCAACAAAGTTTCGAAGTTAATCGTTCGTCAGTGATCGACAGAAAAAAGAATTTAAGCTAATAATTCGTGAACCATCGTCAAAAAGGAGTTTTTTAAGTTAATTGTTCTTCAGACAAGAGTGTTTTAAGTTAGCTGTTCGTCAGAAAAGAGTTTTAAATAGTTGTTCGTCAGAAATGAGTTTTAAGTTAATTGTTCGTCAGACAAGAATTTAAGTTAATCGTTCCTGAATGATCGTCAAAAAAGAATTTAAGTTTATCCGTCGTGAATGATCGCCAACAAGAATTTAAGTTAATCGTCCGTGAGTCATTGACAAAAAACTATTCAAGCGAGTCGAGTTTTGGACTGTCGAATGTTAAACACGAAAGGGAGAGAAAAGTTACGGTTTTCGGTATCCAGTTCCAGTTTGTTTTCGGTTAAGTTATTTTTTAAGTAAAATGTATTTGATAATTGTAATAAATAAATACACAAAATACACTAACTGATTCTGTTGTGCTGTGAATTGGTGTTAATTGTAAAACGTTGTAACTTGATTTACGGCGTTGGCGCAAGGTGATTATCGACCACCCTCCAAGCGAAAGAAGAGAGGAACTGTGTGGGATTCAGCTAACCATATAAGTTACAATTTCATTATAAATAAATTAACCATTACAATTCGTAAGCTTTAAACAAATTACTACACTTGGCCACATTATTAAATACTGCATAATAGCATTTTTAAATGTTACAACTCTACACTATAAACCATTCAATACTACAAATAGCCGAAACCAAAAAAAAAAAAACCTCTGAAGTCGACACCCACCACGACCACGAAGGAGCAGTCGCCAAGCCGCCCCACGATGGCATATTATATTGCTCGGAACTGCGAGAATTTAATTTAATCGACGCCCGTAAAAAACCGATCGTCGAATGTCGGGACATACTGGATTCTGGCTCGCAACTTAACTTGGTCACTGAGCGGGTGGCAACACGGTTGGGCTTGATGAACATCTCGGAAACATGAACATCGTGGGTATTGGCCAAAGCTGACTATAGTCCGGAGGAAAAGTAAATATGGAGGTGAGATCGCGGGGAATTCCTTTTTATCAAAAATTGAGGCTTACATTCCAAGGACCAGCTAAGGTACCAAATAAACACAACAGCCGAGGTAGTGCCTGATAACATTTAGTTAGCAGACCCGATATACAACGAACCTGCGGTCACTGACGTGTTTATAAGCGCAGAGTTGTACTTCAAACTCCGGTCGATACGGCAGATTTGATGAGGATTGCGGATGTCTATGCCGCAGAACTCATTATGGAATATTTAACAAGCCTCAGGACTTGCTAAATAAGGCCAAGACCGGTTCCCGGTTGTAGTGTCGATGATGATGATGATGCCGCAGAACACAAACTTCGGATGGACAGTCGCAGGCCGACTTTCATAGATATCAAGAGGCAATCCGATTTGCGGAGTAATAACTTCGCATAGTATCATCGAACAGCAGGAGAAAAAATATTAGAGAGCTGGAGAGTTGTGGATGGTATTTGCTATGCGTAAACACGGACGCGGGTTCAGTCAAATACCCCAACAAACTAAAAGTTCCGCGAGGGAAGAATAAACACTCTGATTTAGTGTAACACTGGTGAATAAAACACGTCGATTGATTCCAGTTATTTCGTTTCCTTTTATTTGAATTCACTTTACACCGTGTCTTAGATTTAGATGACAATTGTTTTTTTATTCCGTGGTTAATAAATTAAATAACCATTCAAAGGCACTAATGGTTATAACTATTATTAAAGACGCTTATGGTTATAGCAATTATTATTTAATCACACTTGTGAAACACGGTACGGTACAAAAACACGCACACAAAACGAAATGACGAAGTAAAAAGATAACTCTTGGCAAAACTCTCGGCAACCTGACCCTTCAATCAATAAAATCTGACTGAATTTTTCTAAATGAAATTGGCCCAGCCTCAATGCCTGCGATGGGTTTCCACGCACACCATCGCAGGAGAAACATCTCTTCCGTTAAGCAGTGACCAATGGGAGCCGATCAACGCCCAATTGGAAAGTTCATGTATAAGATCGTTTCTATTGGAACGAATGTCTTCCTATTGGAAGGAAGGACAAACGAACTCGCATTGAAAAACGAATTGAAAGGAGATATGCAGCTGTTCACACATAAACATTGGTAGCCCTAACATTTCTATCCTAACAATAGAGGGTATATTGAATACCGAAATGGGATCCAATGCATAAGCGCTAAAAATGCGGCATAGGCAATCCTAATACATTAGGATTGCCTATGCAGTGGTGATCCAAGCTAATTGGATGCAGCTGCATAGGCATCGATTTGCATGATGTGATCGTGGGATCGGTGATTGCTTGAGAAAAGCAAACACAGAAGGATTTCTGTGAGCATGATTGCAATGAATTGCGATAAGGGGACTGCGGAAGGTTTCCCAATGGTTGGCAATGGGCATGGGTGCCTATCAGGGGACACGAATATGTTTTGGGCCGTGGGCTTATGTCTTCAGGTGTGACCGCTCGAAAAGGCTTGGAACGGCCCTGAAAAAGGTAAGCTGCCTATGGGGTATTTATGTCGGTTATCCGTGGGGATAACCGAATTGATTCCAGCAATTGGTTGGCAGTTAATGCCATAGCAAGATTGTGTAATCTTGCCGAAAATTCAACTTTCAGGTAAGTTGTATTTGCTGAGAATGGTGGGGATCAGCGATGCGTGGCTCCTCGGGCCCTGAAAAGCCCCACAGAGTCATCAGGCAAAAACGAGATGTCGGACGTAAAACGGAAAGGCGAATCTCACTTCAACCAGATAACCACGAGCAAGGAAAGTAGTCGATCCAAGGTGAGATTTTTGTTTAAAGCCAAACCTGTCGGCGGAGAGAGTTCAAAAATATTAGCAAGAATTGAGGCTCACATTCTGTCCAAAATTGTATCGATCGAAGGCCCATCAAGATCGTGGACATCAGGAAGCAATAGGAAGAATTCATGCGGGAGTAGGAAACGAACAGCCGCATGGAGGAAGTAAACCTAGGGCAGATTAATAAGGCTTCTCACTTCTTAGCCCATCATTTCGAGACTAAACCTGAGGGTACCATGACAAAAATCAGAATTGTAGCTGACGCATCAGGAAATGCAGAAGTGGAAGAAGAGAAGCCAGAACAGCAACCTTGGGCTAATGTTCAGCATGAAAGAAGACAACACCTCCAAGCCGGATTAAAACTGGGAGGAATAAAAGTCGTTATCATTAAGGAAGACAATGCAAGCGTGGGAAAGACGGCCCATGGCGTATTTCCGAAACCCACCCACAAACTACCACCACTACTCAGGGCCGACGATTCCACACCCAAGCGCGAATACGTCACTCTCAAAGAGGTGACGGGTGCCGGAGAAAATGGCGCACACACGGCGAGTCCACAGGGAATCAATAAAAAAAGGAAAGAAAGGACAACTTATTTTTATCTATCTCAGCGAGTTCTATGCGCGGAGGATGTTAATATCAATGAGCATCATCTTCACCAACCCAGCACATGGTGCAAATAATAAAAACGTCGTGAATCATCCAAGGACGGAGGTAACTAACGCATTTTGGCAGAATCATAAATATCGACTTCCAACTATAGACAATCACGATCACAGTAAAGGACTAGGATCATGTTGAAGATACTCATGATCATGAGTCGCCAGCGAACGACTCATGCAATTAGTTGTGTGTGTGAAGACAGTGAGGGAACAACCAACAGTGCATTGCAATATAACGTTTGCGGTGAAACTAAGGCAAACGGATGATTTACACATGCGATACATACGCCATTATTGAAAGGTTAAAATACGAGGCAGATTAATAAATCTTTAGAAAAAGATGGAAAAATAATTTTTTTTTGGTAAAGTTCTTTTTTTTTCAACATAATCTCTTTCTAGTTCAATACACTTTGACAGACGTCCCTCCAACTTTTGTAACCCTTGAGAAAAGGCTAATTGTGGTAGAACCTCAAAATAAGCATTTGTGTGTGTGGTCCATTCCTATGAATTTTTTTTTTTTTTTTTTTTTGTTATTAGACTTCTCTCGGGAGAAGCGAACCTATAGCGCCGAGTGGGCGCCCAGAGATAACTGTTGCAGTTCTTTTTGAACAGTTGCAGGTTGTAACGCTCCGGGCACACTCGCGTGGGAACGGATTTCCACAGCTTCCCCGCTCTGTTACGGAACGAGTTCTGATGCAGAGATGTTCGCGCCGTCGGAAGATGAACCATAAACTGGTGCGATCCGTCGGATTGTCTTTCGGAGCAGATAAGCTGAATTGCGTGGAACAATACCACGAACCTCCGAAAAACAGTACCCGTGATAATATCCGTAAAACAGACAGAGGTCGGCTACGTGCCTTCGATGTGATAGCGACTGTAGTCCAGACGTCAGCGCCGAGTCCCCGACCAGGCGGATCGCTCGTCTCTGTATGCTCTCAAGTAGGTCGAGGGTATGTTTAGGAGCCGAGCTCCAAACACGAGAGCAATATTCGAGCTCAGGTCTAATTTAGGATTTATATAGGTAAAGAAGTTCGGCCGGAGTAAAGTATTTTTTGGCTCTAAAAAGATAGCTCAACTTTCCTGAGGCTGACCTGGCGATGCTCGACACGTGTTTATGCCATGATACATTCCCACAGACCGTGACGCCGAACAATTTCAAGCTTTCCCCAGGTTCTACGGCCCGGCCATTCATCATCAGCTGTGGAACCGATGATCCACTTTTCTTTGTGAATGTTGTATATTGTGTCTTCGTTGCATTGAAGTCGTCGAGATTGGCCCTCCCCCACTGCAGGACCTTATATAGATCCTGATTCAGGGAGTCAATCTGTCTACATCTCAGCTGATATGACGTAGACGCACCAGTCGGCCGAACACTCGAAAAGTTATCCGTTGTCTCCAGCAAATCATTTATATGAAGCAAAAACAAGGTTGGAGCCAAAATGGAACCTTGAGGGACACCGGAATTAACAGGATACAGATCCGAAGACTCGCCGGCCACGGCAACCCGGGTCGATCGATTTTCGAGGAAGCTCGTCGTGCGGTTGCAAAGGTGGTGGGACAGTCCATATGAACGAAGTGTGCTTAGTAATGCTACGTGCCAGATGCAGTCAAAAGCCTTGGAGATATCGCATGCAACCTGCTTGACTCACTATGCCCCTCAATCGCAGATGTCCATATATCGGTTATAAGGGTCAAACGTCTCCCGTGGACCGCCTGCCACGGTATCCGTATTGACGATCATTCACAAGTCCGTTGCACTCCAAATACTTAACCAACTCAGTATTGCTGACTTTTTCCATCACCTTAGATAAAATAGACAATAATGCTATCGGACGGTAATTTTGTGGGAAACACTTTTTTCCCGGGATTGGCTGAACTCGAGCGAATTTCCAGCAGGCAGGAAAGGTCCTCCATGTATAAGATAAGCGGAAGAGTCTGCCAAGAACCGGCGATAGTTATGGAGCACCGTTCTTAAGGACTATTGCTGGTATTCCGTCCGGGCCGGTTGCCTTCCTACAATCCAGTTCACGTAGAATGCGTCGAATAGTGCGCGGACGAAATCTCACACCCCGCATCGAAGACTGTAACGGCGCGATCACAGGTGCCTCCAAAAGACCGGGATCGAGGTTTGAATTCGCGGAAAATCAAATCGCGAACGCATTAGCGGTATCCTTTGAATTCGTGACTAACGTCCCGCTGTCTGTCACCAACGGAGCGAAAGAGGAGGATGCGAAGTTACTGCTGACAGCTTTTGCCATTGACCAGAAGAGCGCGAACCAGTCGGGCGCCGAAGAAGGTGCGGTATCAATGGCCTGGTTGCACGCGTTTCTGATTCTAACAAAATTCGTTCTGTTAACATCGGTGGGATTGGAGCGCCATTGCTTAGAATCTCTGTTTTTTGCCGCTGTAATCAGCTCGCATTTTTTGTCAAACCAAGGTTTATCAGACTTCGTTTGATGGAATGTGGAATATACATCTCCATCCCCAGAAGAATAATCTCTGATACCTATTCCGCGCAAGCGTTAACATCGGGTTCTCCGAAGCACACCTCGGACCATGGAAAGGATGCGAAGAAATCTCGCAAATCGTCCCATTTACCAGCCCTGCGGGGAGGAAGTATTGTGCCAAACACGGACACTCCGTTCATCTTCCTCCTCCATCATATTGTTCCACCAAGTAAAACGCCGAACCGAAAGGACGAAACGCCGCCACGTTTGTCCACAACCGGGAGTAAAGGAAAACACTGTCCACCAGATAGCAATTAAAACACAAGTTGTTTTGTTGATCTTAATTAAGTTTTAGTTTATTTCACTTTCGTTATTATCTTTAAAATTGTGAAGGATAATTCTCTTTGTTCTCAGCCATTATTAAATATGTTAGTGTTTTATACTTCACTTAGAACTTGGTATTAATATTAAAATGATTTATATACATTTTAAACAAGGTGAAACACTTCTTTTTCGACACGACTTCCGTATATCTACGCTTCTCCGCCGCGCGACGGAGAGCGGCAGCGGCATGTAATAAGATTCAACGATATTCATTCGTTGTCAAAAGAAATTCGGCCAGTGAAACTGGCTCTCTTAATTAACGGGTGCATTTTCCTATTCTAAGAGAGACGTAAACTCTCTCTTTGAGGTAATCAAACAGATCTCATAGAGAAGATTGTCACGGTACACATCGATGTGTGTACATTGTTTCTTTTACGGATCAAAGCCATGGGAACGACTCTAAAACAAAGAAAGGGAAAATGTGCATCCATGAGATATGAGTTCAGCTAAGCAAACAAGCCGAATCTCATTGGATGCTAATTGGGTTTGTGTGTGCTTATGCGAGAAGGTCAATGATAAACCGATCCAGGAATATGTAACACAAAGGGACCGTTGATGATCGTTGCCTACAATATGCATAGCAGCAGTATTGACAGCCGCAATGCATCATGAATATTGTGCTAATTGGTTTTAGCTTGTTTACAGGGAAATGGGGTTTATGGCATCGCTGGTACGGGTAGGTATTCAATTCCTATTTGCATCTGCTTATGCTGTAGGATTTAATTGATGCATTAAAACGCAAGATGCGTATATTTGTTTTTGTCCCTGTTATGATGGTTACATTGTATGTAAACCAAATCATTTTGTTCTCAGGAATTCGTCTAGGGGGAAATGCACTTGGTGAGATTGGGATTCCTGATAAGTTAGGAAAGAATTCTTACAGGGAATTTGTATGTGAAGAGATGCATGAAAGGGACCCCAGAGTCAAAATAATTTCGTACTCGGCATTCATCCGACCAGTTTTGATTTATGGCTGTCCAGTATGGTATAATATATCTCCACTTTATATGGAGAAGTTTCGTGTGTTCGTACGGCAGTGTTTGCGTTCCTGCCTCGGACTTTATAGAACACCAGAGTCGCAATACAAAAAATTCTATCCCAACAATATCCTGTATACCAAATCAGGGTTAAATAGGATAGAAAATTTCATAATTAAAATTATTCGTGGTCACGCAGCAAGGGCAATGTGCAGTGACAATAATCTTATCTCGGGAGCATTCTATCCCAATGATATGTATCTGGAGAATACCCCCCAGAATGGGTTTATTCCCCCAGAAGCGTTTCCTTTCTTGGATCAAAAAGGCCATATCCAAGACATGCATGGAGTCCCGATTATTTACCACGCTCTCCGTGGTGCCAGGGACGAACGAATTCTCCATGATAGTGATATCTCCAATGCCCCAGACCGCATGCGTTTTAGCACGGCGATCAGTGAAAGAGATAAATCAGCCAAAGATCGAACATCTTCCAAATGGTGGTGGCTTCTCAACGAGGAGAGGACTTCACTTCCTCAGATATAGTATGCCTCTCAAGAGCAACGCTCTCCTTCCTCTTGTCCCCCCTGGCCGCCTTTCCCAATTACTTTTGTGTAGCTATTTTATTTTATTTTTTATTTCTTATTTTATGTTTTATTCGTTTTGTTTTGAAGTTTTTGTTTGTTATAATAATTTAAAAAAAAAAAATTGTAATAATAATATATACATATAGATGTAAACGAGGAGTCCCTCTAATATATGACTTACTTCATATATATATATATATATATATATATATATATATATATATATATATATATATATAAGAAACAAAAAAAAAAAAAAGATGTACGCCGAAAGGCATATATAAAAATCAAGTTGCAATGTGTAATTTAGAGAGCTCGCATAGAGCCAGTAAGTTAATTTAAGGATTGTGATTGTAGAAAAGGGTTTAACATTTACCTCTAATATTATACATGTAAAAAGAATTAGGAAAATAAATGTGGTTTAAAAACTAAAAAAAAAAAGAAAGATGCATGAACGGTAAGGCTAAAGAACTTTTAGATTATAAATTTGCTCTGTTTAATGCGTAAAGCATTTAAGGTACTAATGTGATTGCATTAGCGAAGTTAAGGAAGTTGGTTAGCAGTCATGGGGGTTTTTCAGGTAAGTGGGCCGTGGGGTTTGGCGGAACCGCCACAACCCTACATAAAACTACAAATAAAACTACGGCAAAGAGTGGAAATTATTGCATTCGCAGACGTCATCGTAGCTGTGACAATTGCTAACCATATTAGGTGGTAACGGCCAATAATGAAGCAATTCAGCTGACTGGCATACCGTGATGGATGAAGTACCCAGTGGAGTGGCAACAATAAAGCTAGAAGAAAGAAAAGTTTCTCTCGCCATATGGCAAGTCAAGTGGAATGTGGACTTAGAAGGTAGGTGTAGTTTTAAACTCATTCTATAGAAGTCTGGATAAGGTATCTACACGGAAACTGCAATTACTGGTCGGGGCAACTTGATATCAAAACTACCCAAATCCGCTTTGGACACGAACGTTCACCTCTCTGTCCACAATGCGAAGAGCGAGATAATGATACTAAACATATAATTTTTGCATATAGATGTTTGCCCAATGAAAAAACAACCTCTCGAGGCCAAGAAAGCTCGTAGGAGTGTTGGACCGAGGTCTGCACTATAATAGCCCTAGTACAGAATAATTTACGCTAACTCGACAGAGTAGGAGGTAAAGTCGGAAACGGGAGACCAACCTAAAGAGCTAAGCAGTTCAGCGAAGGAAAACCCAAAGTCAGTCTCACGGGGAGAGTGGTAGGGCATGCAACTGTGTTTTTTAGCGCGTAGGGGTTGCGTTGTTACAAACTGCACAACCTTATGAATCGTGTATGCCAACCTTATGAATGTTTGATTACACGTCTTTTAGCCCAATTTTAAAAAAATGTCTGATATATATACATATATATATATATATATATATATATATATATATATATATATATATCTTTGGCAGATTACACATCTTTTAACGGAATTATAAAAATGGTTGCTTCGAATATACCAACTTCTCAACTCAGACTATCAATAACCCAGTAAACTGGATGGGATAATCAAAGAAAAACGCTCAGAATTAGTAAATTGCAAAGGAGTTGTGCTGTACCAAATATAACACAAATCCTTAGGTAACTCCTAGAAAATTATTGGAGTTTACTTGGTAAGAAAAGTCTCATCATTTGGGATGGAATAATGGGTAATAGGATGATTATCATTTACTTTAATGTTTGTCCAAGTCTTTGAATAATAAATGGTGATGACTTTTAATATCAATTAGTTAAGAGCAAACGTTTTTTGAATTCAAAATCAAGAAGGTTGACCAAGAGTCACTGAACAAAATGAAAAATATGTATTGCGGTTGGAAAACGAGTGTTGTTTGTATTTAACGAAAGTAGTTGTATTGGTTGTTACGAAACAGAAATAACTTTGCTGCCAACTCAATAAATTAAGGAATGTCGATTACCACAAGCAATTCGCTTTGAATACCTTACATAATGTAGCATTAGGCTTAGGTCATCAACTTTTAGATAATGTAAAACTTAGTAATGTAAAAACAAAGTAAGTACGTGCAGCTCTATACACCCTGATTAAAATAGTGCAAGCATTCTAGGTTCACGAGCACTAAATATGAATTTAAGTAAAACGAATTGTATCAGGCGGCAACATTTTATAAGGATGTTTAGATAAATAGATTGTTTCTAAATAAGCATCCTTCTAACACGCCTATTTAATCAGTAAACTTTGTACAGATGAACGTTCACCACAGAGTCAACAAGCATATGACCGAAGAAACGATTCATGTTCAGTCGAACGACACAAATGTACCGTCTTTCTCAATATAGAGATGTAACCTCGAGCAACTAATACCAATGTATCTCTTTGATGGCCCCTCAAATATTTTATAAAAACAACTAAAATAATAATAAATCATTCTCTAACCAATGGAAATTAAAAAATCAATGTTGAAATAAGCCGATGGGTGATTTATTTATAGATTCTCCCTTGTTGATTTTCCGATGTTGTAATGCTTTCAGGCATATCTTCCACGTTATTGTTGGTGCGTGTGCAAAGTCTATCTAATCAAAGCTGAAATTCATGGTGTATTAACTTCATCAAAGGACTATAACGTTTCAAAGAACAAATCATTTCGAAAGCTTATTCGAACACACCATATTACACAATAATTCAGTCCCTTAACACAACTATACTTCACAGGGCTTTGTGAACTAACACAGTACTCATCAAACTCATTTCATCTAACACAACACACGAATATTGAATCAGGAGCTTGCTCAAATGTGACCCAATTCAATCCTTTCTGACATCAAAGCCCATCTGAACATATACGTCCACGTACCTATATCAATTGTATGGACCTCTCCTCTTGGAGAGGTCCTCCAATTCCTTTAGAAGTAGAACGAATAATGAAAGACAACTAAGTTCAATGTTGTCATATACGATTATAAAAATAATTATTTCTGTTATTCATTTCCAGAGAATCAAATGGAATTACGAAACGAACAAAAAGGACGTCAACGACAACAATATTTTTACTCTACTAATTCTTTAAGATTAAATGAAAAAACTATAGAAAGCAACAACAAGAATAAATACAACAGATAGGCGAAATGAGAAGGGCTTTACCCGAGGAGCTCAAGAGTTGAATGTGAACATGTTTTCCGGTTGGTGATTTCATTGTTATTCCTTTTTCGTTTTGAAATTGACAAATGATGTTTCATTATGAGTCCTTTAGAGCTCCCGAGCTGATCTCCTTTCCCATATACAATGACTTAAAGTATTCGCACAACATGCACGCGTAACGTATTTGATTACAAACAGCCCCGTGCATATGAGTAAGAGACACATAAGCTAGCGTCGGAATGAAACGCTGGAGATAACACAGGATTGCAAATTGACATGAAATAAAGCTATGTTCTTTATGATACTCCATACATTGTACATACATTCCACAAGGATTTGTTAGAGACGAAGTCATCGTGGTACGAATCTGTGAGGCAAGAACCGGCCGTAAATTATTAACAATCATCGCATCATGATAAATGACTTGCGGATATTTTATTCAATTATTAATAATGACCTCGGATAGTCGTTATGTATCTACATATGTGTGCATATACCTACAGACAAACGAGGATGTGTGGCTCTCAAAGTTTTGCGAAGATAATTCTCCGAAATTGACATTAGGTAAGTTATTTGCTTCATGGATGAGCTATACGAAACGCAATTGAAAGGATCGAATTAATGAGATGACCAAAGATCGTTGGTACAGTCATAAATGTCCGCAATCGGGTGTTACGAGTTTTATATTCTACTGTACTGCATCAATTTCGGCTTCGGGAAAATGTTATAAGCTTATTCAGTGGATAATGGATAGCACAACGGCTAATGGGCAGCTGAAACCGCTTGTTGGTTAAAAGAGTCATTTCCGGAGTCCCCATGGGTAGGTACTTATGTCCCTTATTGTTGCTTTTCCTCGATTACACAATAAATATTGATTTCTACTTAATTTGCTTGGTTTTAGAACAGTTGTAAAATTGTGGCACATTTTAGAGTCGCCGTAAAGCAGGTGAAAAATCTAGTGGCAATGACAAAATTTGACCCTTCTATTATTTTGGTTGGTCAATTGCCCTTTAATCGAATTCAGTTGACGTAATGCATTACATTCGGCAATTTGGAACTTTATAACTGATAAATCTATTCACTTTATATGAGGTTAGAACCTAGCATAAATTGTGCTAATGAGCAAATATAAAAACTTAAAATCTATACTAGATGACAATGTTCGTCGAAAACGTTTGGGTTGGCAGTTTAAAAGGTCATTACAAATGAAATAGTTTCGACTGAGATATTATTGGGATTGAATGTAAGTAAACCTGTAAGAGCACTGCCCAAAAGCAGTACTTGAAGCAACTCGGCTTGCAGCACGATAGTAATAGTAGATACAGCTCCCATAAATATTTCTCATTTGCTCATTTTGTAATCTGTATAACAGTTGGCAGGTGAGATACCACCCCGTCACGCTGTACATTCCGCGATATCGCCGAGAGAATTCTTCGACGGTGTTTCGGATGTGTGGCTGATGGCCCGGACTGACACGGAGATAAGTCATGATGGTGCCTTCTGATATAAAGAATTCCGGAGGTAAACTAGTCTCCCATTCGGATCTCCGGGGGGACTATGTCAGGGGCAACATCATGCAGATATCATGATAAATAATGGAGCTTTAAGAGGTTCGTCATCGCATGATCGGGCTCGCTCTCGAGGCTCTGGCCACGCTCGACTGGTGACGGCATTTTGTAAGATCGGGGGCATCGGTTTCACCAATACGAATGTAAACGCCGTCCACCAATATTTCCAAACAACGAAACCTGACATCCTTGCCCTAACTGAGACTCAGGTCGATTAGTCAACTGATTCGATATATCTTCGTTGCTCAGAATATGACTTTTATTCGAGATTCCGTTTTAAGGATGGAGTCTGCGTCTTCGCGCGGTCATATCTGGCTTCCCAGGGGATGGAGGCGTTCGAACCCAATAACATGGACATCATATGGTTGAGGGTCGTGCTGAGGAATTCCGTTAAATTTTTTTGTTGCCTTTACCGCTCCCCGAATGACGATCGACCGGAGACATTTTTCGAACATCTTTCACATGCCATCGACTGGATACAGATCAACCACCCAGCTTCTGAAATGGTTGTCCTTGACGATTTTAGTGTGCACAATTCCAACTGGTTGTTACATTCTAACAGAGCCGACGAGGCTGGGAGGCTGGCGGAGATGTTTGCTGTAAGCCACAACCTGACTCAAGTCGTGGGGGAGCCAACGCGGGTGCCGGATGCCCGAGGCGATTATGCGAACACCCTGGATCTGTTTTTGACATCCGAACCGAGTATTTATACCGTAAAGGTTTCTGCCCCACCGGGAAACTCAGATCACTGCTTGGTATCTGTCGCGCAAGCACTTATATACCAAGCGAATAACCGGCCTAGGCAGCTCCGCCATGTATGGAAGTATGGGGCTGCTAACTGGGACGATATGCGAGATTTCTTCGCATCCTTTCCATGGTCGGAGGTGTGCTTCGGAAACTCCGATGTTAACGCTTGCGCGGATTCGGTATCAGAGATTATTCTCCTGGGGATGGAGATGTATATTCCACATTCCATCAAACGAAGTTCGTCTGATAAACCTTGGTTTGACAAAAAATGCGAGCTGATTACAGCGGCAAAAAATAGAGCTTTTAAGCAATGGCGCTCCAATCCCACCGATGTTAACAGAACGAATTTTGTTAGAATCAGAAACGCGTGCAACCAGGCGATTGATACCGCGAAGAAGGCTCACAACGACAGGCCGATCAATAAGCTCCTTCGGTGCCCAACTGGTTCGTTGATGATGGATGGCCGGGCCCTCGAGGCTGGGGAAAGTTTGAAATTGCCCGGCGTCACGGCCTGTGGGAATGTATCATGGCATAAACACGTGTCGAGTATCGCCAAGTCAGCCTCAGGAAAACTGAACTATGTTTTTAGAGCCAAGAAATAATTTACTCCGACCCAACTTCTTCTCCAATATAAATCCCAAATTAGACCCAGGCTCGAATATTGCTCTCATGTTTGGAGCTCGGCTCCTAAAAATACCCTCGACCTACTTGAGAGCACTCAGAGACGAGCGATCCGCCTGATCGGGGACTCGGCGTTGACGTCGGGACTACAGTCGCTATCACATGGAAGGCGCGTAGCCGACCTCTGTCTGTTTTACAAAAATTATCACGGCTATTGTTCTTCGGAGATTCGTGGTATTGTTCCACGCAATTCGGTTTATACGCGCTCCACAAGAGAATCCGACGGATCGCACCAATTTATGGTTCATCTTCCGACGGCGCAGTCTGATTAAAAAAAAAAAATCTCTATATATATATATATATATATATACATATATATATATATATATATAGATATATATATATATATATATATATATATATATATATTTCTTTATCTTTATCTATTGCACTTATGAAATCTACTTAATTTTGAATTGCTTGCTGACCTGTACTTGGGGTTTAAAGATCTGTTACTGAAAATGTATAGCTTGATATTCTCTAGGGATTCGCGGAAGCAACTGCTGCACAATTTCTATCGCTTTTCGTTTGTGAATCTCAGTATACATTTCTATGAGAAATGGCATTTGACTTTTCTGATGTGAATTTACATCTTGAACTGATAGTTTATGAGTCTACGTCATATTCACCATCGGTGAAAGTAGATCTTGTGCAGCTTCGCAGTAGTTTAAGTTAATTTGTATGAACTTAAACTTAAATTGAATCTTGAAACGTTTTTCATTCAATCTGTTTAAACTGTCGATATTTGTAACTCCCTTTGGACATACATGACTGCCGCCTCTTTAAGAGTCACTTTTCGTATACTTGGTTTGTGCTTGACATCCATTTTTCGTGGCGTTGCAGCAGAGCATCACCTTTTTTGTTGAGGATTCCCCTCTTTAGTTGTTACGTGAACTCGTGAATGCAAGTGGATATCATATATTGTTTGTATTTAGGGTTTTTTTTTTGGTTTCGGTAGGAAGGTGGAAATCTTCAAAAGATACCTCTAGACCGATCCAGGGGCATGCCGGGTTTTTACCGACCCTAAAACCGTTTAAATTTAATTATTTTTAATTTAAAATCAAATTAATTAAATTTAATTTAAAAAAAATTAAAAAAAAAAATTTTTAAACTGCTGAATTTTCAGTCTTCGTTGCTGAAGTGTCGGGGTTGTCTATTGGGATAGCCGGAACATTAGGGAATTTTGTTTGTATATTTTCTGCAAGATCCGAATTTTCAGTCTTTAATACTGCTGAGTTTTCAATCTTGGTTGCTGAAGTGTCTGCGTTGTCAATAGGGATAGCCGAGATATTAGGTATTTCAGTCTTTAATACTGCTGAAAATTTCGAATTTTCAGTCTGTGTTGCTGAATTATTTTCCAGCATTGGAGTATGAATCGGAGTCTTTATATTAGGGGCTGGGTTATCTTCTTTTATATGTCTAGCTTTATAGGAGTATGTGGGCTCAAGGTAAATTTGGTCGGGAGCTTCATTAAAATGGTCGGTATCTATTTCCAAAGATCTAATGCTGTAAATAGAAAAATTTGGTCTGTCTTCCATAAATTTTGGTTGGCGTCAGCTCTCGTTTTCCGACTCTTGCACCCGAGAAAAGTGAACATTTTGCCGATCGTTTTGTCTATTGGTGGTCCTAGAATTTTCACCAAAACGATTTTCAGAGTTTGTAGGATTATTTCGGAATGGGTTACGCGTTGTTGTTTGTATTCAGGGTGTCTTCGATAAATTGCACTTATGAAATGTGAAACTTCGAAGCAATGGCGTACATCCTATTTCGTTCACGGTTAGCCACATTTACGTAATCAGGACAACATCTAAGAGTACTTCAAAATCATCTTTTGTGCGATCGTTAGTGGAAAAAAAAACTATAAAATGTACTAAATCATTTTGACAGAACACCTTTTCTTCATCATAAGAAACTCATTAAGAACAGAATGTATATAACATTTAACAGAATGTATATAGATACAATAACCTGTGACGTGCTTTCGAGAATTTAACTCAAACACTCTCCTCTTTCCTTTTAGCAAATAATACTCGCTTCCTCTTCAATATTCTGCAGCCACACGGATCCAACCAAATGAGAGCAAAAAATATTTTTATGGCGTCAATTCGTTGTAAAACCTTATTAAACGGATCATAAACTTTTACGGTGTGTACATGCAATATATTAAAAGTGTAACCGAATCTGCTATGCAACATTACACCGACCAGGGTACAATGCCACCACAGTATCTGGTCAACGGAAGTTGTATCTCCATCTGTGGCAGAGGATCTATTTAGCAACGCTACCCATCATGTTTGGTTCAATCGATGGTCGCTTTTAGAGGGGGTGATATTCGAATGGGTTTTCCAATCTCTTCCCATCTCCTAAATGATATTTTCTTCCATCATAAGGGTGTCTAACCCCAAGCGGGGTTAAGGTTGGAAAATGTATATAATATTGTGCTTTTGCTTAGTGTACTTAACTTAAAATTGGAAATCTGTTGTTCGAGATTGTATTGTTCTTTCTTTAGTAGACAATATAAAGAACATTTTTGTGGGTTATTCGAGTATCATGTAGAGAGAGGTCGCGATTAGGTGTTTCGATTTATCTTAGGATGACCTCTAAAATACATTTCACACAATCATAAAGCGTGACATAACTATGTTCGTGTTATGCATATAAACTACGCATAGTGAGAATCGAAATAAGAATGAAGACATGGAATAGCTAACGCATTAGAATGGAAATTTTTAGCTAATGTCTTCTCCTTTTTGGTAGTGACGAATATGAGTTTGAGGTAAAGTGAGTAGACGAGTTCACACAGCTTTAAGTTGGGAAAACATTTATATTTTAAACAGTCTCCATGACCTTAAAAGCAAGATACAGGTTTTTAATTTCGAGTATTTGTCTTTGACAGATTCGTTTAAAAACTTGACGTTTTAACGAGACATGTTTGTTAAGCAAGAGTGACGAATCCATTTTATAGTGCGGGTCGAGATACACATAGTGCTTAGTCTTGTAAAAGGTTATCATCATCATCATCGTCATCGGCACTACAACCGGGATCCGGTTTTGGCCTTATTTAATAAGTCTGAGGGTTGTTAAATTTTCCATAATAATTTGTTTTTTCAGGCAAGGTTATTAGCCATATGCTAAGGTTATATACATGCATTTAGCAAATTGCTTTCAGGAGATTAACCACAAGGACTGCTTACAGGGTTAAGACAAATAGAGAAGGCTGCACCTTTGTTCTATAAACAGAATTGAAAATGAGCTGGGCATAAACTTTATTATTCATTTCACCTCATCACAAGGTCGTGTTATACTATCTCTAATTATTCCGATTAAATATCAAAATTCTGTGATACAAACACGTCTTCTGTCTAGTGTTTCTTGGACTGATGTCGCAACACCATCGTCTCATGATCGGAATTTGACAACCAAAAAAAAAAAAAAAAAAAAAACAGAAAATAGGAGTCTTTTTTTGTTGCTAAAAGTTTATGAGAAGAAAATCTTCCATAACAACTGGATACAAATTAAGAGATTGCACATAGCAATTTTAATATTTTATGTATTATATATCTTTTAACCTCAGTGTATACGAGTTTTTATGTCCTTGGTACTACAAAATTTTAGGATGTTCAACTATTTTCAAAATTGTTTCCCACAAATGAGTTGATACATTATTGTTATTTTATTACCATTACTTAAGGGGGGAACCTCATGTAAATACCCTGTTTTTCAGGAATTTTTTTTGAAAAATGTAATGCGTAGATTAATTTGCAATTTAAGGCACAATTTTAGTTATAATATATTTAAAAAAAATATTTTTTTAAGACTAATCGTTAACAATAAAACGGTGCAATGGCGGCTTGAAAATAGCTTCTTGAAAACGCGCCGTGCAGCATACAGGTCACAAAAATGATTTGAAACAAAAAATACAAAATGGGTTCTTTAGTTTATGCAAAAACGCTCAGAATGACGTTCCCCTTTTATTAAAATTTGCAAATTTGCAAAAATTGCGAAGTTTTGAAAAAAATAGGATTTTTTTTAATAAACAATTTTAATAACAACGTTTTAAATAAAAAATAAAAAAACGGAGCTCGTCATGCTGAGGCCAAATATCTATAGAATTTCTACACCAAACTTCATAAAGATCGAATGATTAGATTTTGCACGGCGTGCGAAATTTTGCGTTTCGAGAAAAACGCGTTTCAAGTTTGAGTAATAGAAAAATCTTGAAAAAAAAATCGTAATTCGTTTTAACTTTCCGCAGTTTTTTGCTAATCTGTGATTCCAGGGCCATAGAGTAGACCTTTCTCTTCTTCAAACTGTTCTGGTCTGAACCGAAAGGCCGGGCGTCCGACGAGCGCTCGACTATTTGAGTGCTCCGCCCAATTAGACTGTTTACTTTCTTTTGAAAATAAAGTACAAGGAGGTCTCGGATCACTTTCTACCTTTTTTTCTCGTATTTTTGAAGAAATTTCCTATCAATTTAGGCAAAAACAAAAAATTGCTTAAAAAAATTTCATTTAACATGAGGTTCCCCCCTTAAACTAAACTAAGCCTGAAGGGAAGGCCAAGTACCGGCGACGGTACTATAATATGCGGGAACAAAACACAAATTCAATTCCGAATATGCTGAAGGAAGCAATGCCGTTGAAGGATAAATCGTAGATGAGATTTAGGTGTTATGTAGTGCTCTAAAAAGCCCTACCACCTTTTCCCCCCATTCCTACATCCAAATCCCAGCAATATTACCCTAAAACCCAAAATCTTACCAAAACCCGAATAAACCCAAACATGATCGTTTATCGTTTCACATTTGCCCCATGGCATCATCAAAATCCAAAATTCAGAGATCGTTATCTCTATCTGAAAAATTCCATTAAGCTAAACAAATAGAAAACCAAAATCCAGATACATTCCCACATCTGCGAAATAGTTTCGTAAGAATTCAAGAAATTGAAAGATTATGAAAGCCGAAAAAACGGCAGGACCAAACTAAGGACGTTGCTCTTCCCTCAGGTATATGAGGAAGCACGGCGACGACCCCTTTGTAGGACGGTTTTTTCAGGAGCGGTCTATTTTAAGATATCCCCCATCCTTTTCAGGATAAGGAGACTCGCTTCCTGAAACTAACCCCCTACAGAACATATCAGTTATAGGGCAGTTGCAGTGACTCGACAATATTAATAAACATCTTATAAAAAACTGAATAGTAAAAAATATTGATTGCTTTTTTTTTACAGCACTTCAAAAATTGCCTTAAATTCGTGCGTCTAGACCAGAATACCCCCTTAATATGTGACAAACACGTTCTTTGGACATTTTCATAGCCGCTGCTATCTATCGCACTTAAATTCAGGGGTAGTCTAGCACCATTTGGTGAACTTTGGCGATGTTATCGTCAGTTGTTGCATTTTTTGGACGTACCGAAGGTTCATTGTGTGCCAAGATCACACGGCCACGTTTAAATTCAACTGCCCAAAATTTCACTGTGGTAAATGGTGGTGCAGAGACCCCATACACAGAGTCCAACTCGTCTTTGATTTGCGTAGGCGTATTGCGTTTCAAAAACAAAAATTTAATAACAGCTCGATATTAAATTTTGTCCATTTTCACAAAAACACCCACATCGACTCACTCAAACGACTGCCACATAAAAACTACTCTTCCGAAATGGATCATCATATCTTTCTAAGTGGATCACTCTGAGGCGTTTACGTGGTTCTATCTTCGCCCTGAATTCATGGTCACACCAGGGTTTGGACTTAATTGATTTCATTAATCCTAAAAGATATCCATGTGGATTGCTTTACACTACCAGATCTTTTGAGGGTGTGAACGTGATAATTCGAATTCCATTGTCATTTGAAACGTCGTGTATGTTTTCTTTACCTATAGTTGTTTGGAAGATATCTTGCTTTCCAATGTTCGCGTTGAGGTCCCCGAGGAGCATTTTTACATCGAATGATGAGATTGCATCAAATACTTCCTTTAGAGTCTCGTAGAACGTGTCCTTCGTTTCTTCGTCCGCAGATTCTGTTGGGGCGTGTACGTTTATAAATATATAAGTGTACCATAGGCCCTGTATTTTTAGCCCCGACATTCGGTCATTAATAAATTTCACATCTTTTGCATGGGGCGTAATCTTATGTTACGTACGTCGGCCAAAACCATCATTTAATAATTTGCATTTAATAATAATAATAATAATTGAATTCAATACAATTTTGTTTTAACATAGTATGATGGTAAGGTGGTGGAAGAATCGCACGATCCTGAAGTGAGTTTCTGAACCCACCCTGATTCGGGTGTGGATCGTGCAGTTCTTCGAGTTCGAATTTGTTTTTCGAAGTGGACGTGAGTGGAGAGCGAGAGAGATGGAGGGTTAACATTTTTTCAAAGATACGGTTCGGAATTCCGTTGTTGACGTTTGACAACGGAGAAGAAAAAAGAACGTTTGTTTTGGAACAGTTTGTTTTTTTTACCGCGTAGTTGAGGAGCCATAAAGAAGGAATACAGAAAGAGCCCGTTCCTTTTTGTTTTTGAAAGTAAAAAAGATTGTTGTAAAGGAAAAAAGTTAAAATTAAACGTGAAAATAAGAAATAATGTGTTTTTTTTCGTTTGTACCGTGAATTTGTGTGGCCTCTGTCGTTGCTTTCCGGACGCAATAAACACGCATTGAGTTAACAGCGGTTGCTCAACCAATGAAGAATCGCTAAGCAGTGTTGAATCACTAAAACATCCAGAGGAGCCGACACGGGATAGTTTACGAGCTGCTTGCTGCTGGAATCAGGGCGGCAATCATCGATCCAAGTGGGACACCATAGACAGGATTGTGTCTGGGCTGCTGCACTGACCTGGGCCGAGCACAACAAGATTCATCGGCGGGTAACCCCGAGGGAGGAACCAGGTAACCAATACACCTTATTGTTAATTATAGGAATTTTCGTGGTTGTACACCACGACACTTATTGCTTATGATCAAGCCAGTTCCGAGGTTATGTGTGTCGGTACCTCCCCACGCCAGTGTGAACCCGTTGTTTTCGATTATTTGAGGTGGAAGCCGGACTTCCTTATGCGACTATGGCCATTTTATATTGTTTCGCGTTCTCTACAATCGTCTGTATCGCGCCTGGTTTATATAACATTCGAACATTCCATGTGCCGAGGTGTATTGTTATATAATTAAGTTCATTTAATTATCACTCCCCCTTTGACTTATTAACATCTCGTGTCTTCACATACATATCCTTCCCTTCCTTCCAAATCACTAATTTAAATCACTAATTTCCCTTTACAATAGAATATCCCCAAATACAATAGTAGATAATTTAAATAAAAGTAAACCCCCATTTAAAACCCCACTCACATTGCAATAGCCATCTTCCTTTTATTAGCCACAGTCGCCCCCTATTAGCCAATTCCGCCGCTTCCTAGAAATAACTATCGTGGAAGCGGAACAAAAAAGGATATGTGCCGAAAGACACGAGATTCAGCCTTCTTGTGGTTTTAACAGTCGACGTGTGCGGGTCGTTCTCTGTCGCGAACTAAAATAGAAGGAAAAAAAAAGAGTTGAAAAAGGATTGTGTGCGCGTGCGGTGGTCGCCCAATTATTTCATTGAATAAATACTGACGCAACTTTGATTTTGGTTTATTGTAAAGTATTAACTAAATGTTTGGTGTGGAAAAACAGTCTATTGCAAGAGTAACAATTAATTAATTTATTAACTAAATGTTCGGTGTGGAAAAACAGTTTATTGGAAGAGTAACAATTAATTAATCTATTAACTAAATGTTTGGTGCGAAAAAAAGGTATTGAAAGTTATTAAATAAATGTTTGGACATTAAGACGCAGTTTTAATTTGTTGGAAACTACATTCAACGCCTCCACAACAGTCAAAACAACACAGGGGTAAGTTTTGTGTTATAAAATCATAATTTAATTGTAAAAATATTACTGAACAGTATATCCCCATTTTTCCGCTTTTCCCGACGTCTTCTTTTTGCCAAGTCGGTGTTTTCTTGATGATTTGTTTCCCTATGGTAGTGTTGGCTTATCACGCCTACGCCTACCGGGTTTTTTTTATTCCTGCAATTCTGCATATGTGAGATAACTACGATGATGTAGATTTTTTATAGTGTGTGGTCAAATAAAGGATAATACATTAAAAACAAGAAAACAAGAAACGATAACGGAAAAAACCCAGGGTACACAAATTTTAACTTAACTTATTTATCTAAATTAATACTTGCCGTATCTGAATGAGCGTGTTGAGGGGAAGAAGTATTGTGCCAGGCATGGGCACTCGGTTCACTTCTTCCTCCACCATAATTATCGGTTCGTTGGACACAACACGGAGAGAAGCAAAACTGTTCGAAAGCACGATCACCAAGAACAATGAAAGTAAAATGAGGAAAACACTCTCAGGAAAAGCAGCACGGCAAATTAAAACACTGGTTTATTGATTAATTAATTAATGTTTTTTATTGTAATAAGGTTCTTTAATTGGATTACATTTTGTGGGGACATCAGCAACGACGATGGCGACCAGTGCGAAGAGTGTGTGGGGGGTTTCTCTATTCTACATGAGAAACAACCCACAATTCCAACCAACATTTCCACCTAATTTCGACCGCTTTCAGCGCGTCATACTTACCAATTTCCATTATATGTATTCCCCTGTAAAACATTTCAAACGGACGTATAGCTAAACTCATCATCCTTTGCAGATAATGCATAATTGAGTTTAACTACATAAATGTCATACTGCAACTCCATTCTTGCTAGTCATGAGTTTCCCATCGGAAATCGCATAATGTCGGTTAGCAACAACAAGTCTAAAAGAACGACGCTGTTGCATCATAGCAAAATATCTGGGGTAATTTCAGCGTCTTAGAGTCTGGTTCTCACGCGAATTATCTCCCAAACATCAGCGGCGTCCTATCGACTTTCCCTCAGATCACCCATTCGCTTGGGATCAATGATCTCTCTTTGCAGGGGAGTAACATCCGCTAGGTTTACCTCTCATTCGTATTTCTTTCCACGGTTCAATGCGCTTTAACTACACCATAGCCGTACCACTGGGTCAGTAGGTCGTGTCAGTAGCTGCATCTGATACCAACACACACAACCACGGCTACCACGAGATCACAGCATATCATGTTTTCTGTTCTCTCATTCTTCGTGCCCGTCAATTACCCTATTAACAAAAGTTACTCACACTTTGACGGGCGTGAGGTTGAGAGAGCAGAGGCGTGGTCTCTTTTGGTTGTCCTGTGTGAATGAAATATGAATTTCAACCCAATTCACACCAGTCGCTATTTGTATCTGAACCTGGTTGTATCTGCGGATGAGATAGTTCGTTTAGCCCACGAAAAAAAAAAAAGCCCAAGGAGTCGTTCGATAGAGTTGGTGTACAGGTAAAGTTCTTTAGTTCCCGAAGCCTGTTTTGACGGTTCACCTATATTCGCGATTTGCGCACGACCGACCAGCTGAACAGTCTGACGTTCCCGTCGCGTACTGCATTCCCTGCTCGACAGAAGTGAAATAGTAAATCATAGATATTCTGATTAATCCAGTGAGGCTGTGATTCATGTTGGCAAATACAATTAAGACCCAATTTTTAGCTGTGTAATTAAGTTCAATCGATATTGTGCCACTCACCACAATTTGCTCGTGTTTTCACCAATAAATGCGGATAGAAATAAATTTAAATAAATAAAAACGTGTTTTTGTCATTTCCTTCGGAGTAACAAGTGTCGGGGGTTTTTAAGGAATACTTGCCGTACGTCGGCATCCATACTTCTACCCCCACAAGTGCACCGATCAACAGCAATTTAGAGTTCATTGTTTTAAAATAAAGTCACTTTTCTCACTTATAAATTCTTTTCCTTTCACTATTACAAACGAATTGTGGCACAAACTCGACAAACAATTGGAAACCGACAAGTTCGAAATACCTCTCACGACTCCGGGTATTATCGCGTGTCCGCAGCGCTACGGACAGCGGGAGCGGCATGTGACCAGCGTGGTCAACAGATGGAAAACGACTCAACGATATTCAATCGTTGTCGAAAGAAATTCAGCCAGTGAAGCTGGCTCTCTTAAATTAAGGATGCATTTCCTGTTCCAAGAGAGACGTAAAGTCGGTCTTTGGGATAACCAAACATATCTTATACAGAAGATAGCCGAAGTACACATGTATGTGTGTACAGTGGTTCTTTTATGGATCAAAGCCATGGGAAAGAATCTAAATAAAGAAAGTGAAAATGTGCATTCATGGGATGCGAGTCCGGTAAAGCAAACAAAACCCAAACTCGTCGGATGCTAATTGGATCTTTGTTTCTGATGTGCGTCGCGGCTAAATAAATAGACGCGACGCATGAAATGGTGTTAATGGTTTTTAGCTAGATTCCCAGGAAATTGTGTTTATGGCATCACTGGTAAGGGTAAGTATTGAATTCCTTTTTGCATTTGCTGATGCTGTAGGATTTAATTGGTGCGAAGAGATGCGTGTATTTGTTTTGGTCCCTTGGATGTAGTTCGCCAGCCAATGTGTTTGTCTGGCGATTTATGATACACATGGTGAAGCTGGGATAAGCCCACTCAAGGGTAAGATTTTCTGATTATGCGGTTGTATTATATATGAACCGATGAATTTTCTTTCAGGGAATTTATGATAAGCTTGGAGAGAACGCTTATAGAGGATTTTAAATGCGAAGTTATGCATGCTGGTAAGAATTCTCTTTTCCAGGGGCTTTTTTGATTACAAATTTGTTCTCTTTAATGCGCGAAACATTTAAGATGCGAATTCGATTGCATTAGCGAAATCTTATGCAGACTGGGTGAAGGTTATGGGTGTTTTTTAGGAAAGCAAACCGTGGGGTTTGGCGGAACCGCCACAGTGTTCTCTATATATTTTGTGTGTCCACATCTTTTCTTATTGGACCTGAAAATGGCTAAGAGGCAGAAACTGTGTGATTGCTATTTTAAAGGATTACCTGAAGGTAATCTTATTCATTACTTACTACAATATATTTTCTTGAATACTTTCAAGCATTGGTATAAGAAATGTTTGTTGAGACTTGGTAACGATTTTTAGAGGGTCACGTATTTATTTTTTCGGTGACATATTCTTTTCACTTTCGTACTTACGTTTCAATTAATCATAATATATTTTTTATTTTTGTTTAAGTTTTAATGTCGCTTTTTATATATGTATTTATATACAATAAAAGAAATGGCAAAGAAAATCAACAACATCCATAAAGTGTAGGGGTCTTAACGGTGGATCCGTTTAACCTATCTATCTCTACCATTTTAGAACGAACGATAAGCAAACAAAAAATTAATTCCAAAGGCAAACATTTTTCATCGGTAATTACAATTCGTCACTCGAAGGGCAGTTAATAACCCGTAGGCGTTTCTTCCGAACAGATGGTTTATGGTACATACGAGTATCTCTATGATGACTATAAGCAATTTACTTAACGAAAGCCTCCTCCCTATACAGAGAACATGCAAAGGAATAAGCCATCAGCTATACCAGAACAACATCCAACAGCAACAAAAAATACAATCAAAAATATTTATGGAGTGGAAAATAAATAGAAGACACCACGGCACTCACACACAATACCGATTTATTACTGTCATTCATTCAAGTTTATAATGTTCCACCTCATCCTACCCACGCTGCAGGGTGGGTACGTAAAAATGTTCTTTTCAACAATTTACTGAAGGACCTGAAAGTTAGACTTCCCTAATATCCCATGCCCAAGGGAGGCGATGAAAACAAATGAAGTCAAACCCGAAACTGATAAATTCTATTCACTGATAACGACTCCCAATTTGTACGTATTTTGTTGAACGAATTCTTTGCATAAATTGGTCCTACCCAACGATTGATGAGCCCGTATGGCCTTACAATTGCGGTTGTTTAGACTTGACTACAATACATCCATCGAGATAGATAATGTTGACGCAATCAATGTGTCACGCATTACATTCCCTCCTCCTGAAAGGACCAATTCAGAAAGATATTCTCCCCAGACAATTTAGGCAACAAATCGGAGAACCGAATAATTTTTGGTAATTTATACACCATCAAAAAGGTATTAGATGATAACCAACTAATTTGGTTGATCCCACATGACATAATCATGGAAATCTGAGTATTGAACGTCACCGGGAATGTGTCGCAAAAATCCCCTCGTTTTCTACCTAATCACGTTAATTAGGGCTCTTTGAACGGATAGAACACACCGCACACACTGAAATGTCTCATGGGTTAAATCCTGCTTAATCCGGCTTCTTGCGGTTTTGTAATTTAAAATCGTGTATAATAGTCTTAGGCTCTCGCCATTAAATATTCAAATCCCACCGAACGCACATGCATTTGAGATACAATATTCAGAGATATATATCGAAATTGAATGTCCCCAAGGTAGAGTTTAGCTATCGCAATCAATTGTTGGAGTACAATGGAATGTTTGTACGAAATGATGTTCCCTTCAAATTCATTCTAAATCACAGGGTATCCCTGACAATCGTTTACAAAGAGGATTACGCATTCCTATAGATCACCAGGACATCTATTTG
The DNA here is from genome assembly GCA_963931805.1 of Microdon myrmicae. Lineage (NCBI taxonomy): Eukaryota > Metazoa > Arthropoda > Insecta > Diptera > Syrphidae > Microdon > Microdon myrmicae. The sequence continues at coordinate 119,248,200 of OZ007499.1, forward strand.
TGCTCGATTGTGCCTACTTGCCGTTAACAGAAACACCATCTTCGACAGTTTATTCTTTGGCTTATGGTTTATGTAAAGTGGAATGACGTCAAGTGAATTCCGTGCGGTTCAATATCGAATAGCTGCATTAATCTTGGTCCGGGGAGTATTGCTATAATCATAATGGGGCTGGTAAAGGTGTAGAGGACTTCTCCCATTAGTATAAACCGGAATAATTACCTTTTGGATATCATAGTGTAACGTGAAGTACAGAGAAGAGCATGAAAGGTAAACGAGACTAGTAGCCAGTGTAATGCGGGGAACTACTAATTTGCAATTTGCGAAATGTCTTTCTAATAAGTCGGTGCTTAGGCCAATTTATCAAAAACTAATTTCAGTTTACACTGCTTATTGGATCATGACGTCTATACTATCCAAGCCAATGATTAAATGTCGCTTTTTAACTTGGTAACAGTCGCATGGGCTTTGGCTCGTGTGATAAATTGTCCCAAGTGCTGTGAGTGTTTTATCGTTTTTTTGTGCTCTATTCAGTTGACTGCTCTTTTACTCGACTTATAAAATAATTGATGACTTCTCTTGGAATCGAAGTTTAAGAACGTTAAACAAATGTGCTGGCTAGGGGAGAATCGATATTAGTGACCTACGATATACTAATTAAGGTTGAACTTAGAGTACTAATGGTATACTCAAGCAACGGCTCTATCAACAGACATTATTGTTATGCAGAAACTTCGTAGTCTGTAAAAACGACAAGGACACTATTGACGATATGTGTTCTGTCAAATGTCTACCCGGAATTTCTGAATAAAACAACAAATTTGAATTAATCATTAATATTGATTTCATCGCCTTCAAAGTAGGCCCCTTCCGAGGCGACACACTTATGCCAGGGACTTATCCGATCACCCAATCACATTTTATAGAACGCGACCGGAATCGATTTTAGCTCCTTCTTGAGAGTGACAATTTGAGTTTAGAAAACAGGAAAAAGTCACAGACGGGCATATCTGGTGAATATGGTCTTTGTTCGGTCGTATTAGTTGTGTTTTTCAAAAACTTCCTTACAATGGTAGCTTTGTGAGATGGTGCATTATCGTCGAGCAAAATCCAAGATTTGTCTTTTCACAAATTCGCCCTATATGGACATGTGGGGGAGATAGAACTATTGCACCAGACACGGGCGCGAGGTTCACTTCCTTCCCACTAACAACTGCGACAGAAGTATGGAGGAGAGGAAATGTGACCGGTGCTATTCGCCTGCGAAAAGAGATCATTGATCCTAAGCGAATGGATGATCTGGGGAAAAGCCGAAGTGACGCCAAACTGGCAAGGGTAATTTATCGTGAAAACTAATAAAATATTTTGATAAATTCCCCAACGGTTGCTTCGACTTGTTGTTGCTAACCGACATGATGTAATTTCCGATGGAAATCTCATGGGCTAGCAAAAATGGAGTTGCCGTATGGCAAAAAGGTAGCTGAATTCAATTATGCATTATCTGCATAGAAGAGTGAATTCAGCTATGCGTCCATTTGGAAAACATGATATTTCAGGTGAATAGCATGAGCGGTGGGGTAGGGGTTGATATGACGCGTTGTTAGCGGTCGAAATAAGCCGGACATTGTGGTTGAAATTGTGGGTTGGTTCTCCGTGTAATATAGAGAGCCCCCCCCCCCCCCCCCCCAGTGACGTAGTCACGAAAAAAGTAGGGGTGCGAGGGAGTTTGGAGTGGAAGGTTGAAGTAGGGGGCTAGGGATTGGAACTGTCGTGCTGACTAGTTCCTGGGTCGTGGCTGGGCTTGGGTCAGTATTGGAAGTGGACCTGGTTGGTACCGCGTGTGTTGCCGGCAGGGGCAGGGGGCTTGCGGTGCGGTCCACTGGCCTGCTGTGGTTTGCATAGACCAACAGGTATGACGTCCGTGTAGGTCGTGGCCTATCGGTAGCTCACTTGCATCCGCCGTGACGAAGTTGCGTGTGCGAGATGGAGGAGCTTGAAACCCAGTGTTAATTTTTTTCCGCAGTGACGGGGTGCCGTGTGCGGGATGCAGCAGAACTGAGTCTAGGGTGGTGTCCAATACCAGTGTCTTGCTCGGATGTTGGTTAGAGCTGAGCCGGGGCTCTACTCACCCTTTTAATGTCTTTTAATTTATTTTCCGTTTTGGTTTTTTGAACTTTTTACTTTTTTTTTTTTAACTGTTTTTGGTTTTTGTTGAAAATTTTCACTATATTTTTTTAAAAATTTTTTTAGCCAGCGTTTTTGATTTTTGTTTAATTTAACAGAAGTTTCTCTTTTTTTAGTGGAATGTTTTTGATTGATTTTATTTTGATTTAAATTTTGATTAAAGTGTTTTGAATTTGGCAGAAGGTTGCATGTTTTACATTAAAAGTCACCAATGTGGGATTCAAATATTAATGCCGACCTATGGTCGGTTTCACTAGGACTTTCACTGTGTTAATCTGTACGTGCGTGCGATAATCCAAGAATATGGTTGAGATGAAGCAGCAGAATGTAAGGCACGCCAGCACACTAAGTGAGTACGCACGGTGGCATTTCCACGAGTTGAAACTGTGTGCATTATAAAATCGAACAATAAAAACTTGCTGACCGAACGGGATTGGAATGGATCTAATTTAAAATCAAACTCGTTTTAACTTTTTAATGGGAATAGTTGTTGGTACTCAAATTGCCGACAGACACTTCTTTCCTTTTGCTTGGTGCTCGTGCGTGTGCACCAGTGTGCACACGCTGCGGTAGTTGTATAAGGACTGACTGAAAAAGGGATGAAAACGGGTAATTTAATTTTTGCACACAGGAATGCCCAAAAAACTCAGTGCTGCCTCTTGTCGTCAAAGGCGAACCCCAAAGTAAAAATACTGTCGATGGACAGCACTTCCATCGATGAAGCCAAGGAACTATCAATCCTCGCACTCGAATTAATTCGACTCTTAATTGGAGTGACCATATTTTTGAAGCTGAGAAAAGTGCAGCCACATGTATGAGGTTCTTTAAGAGATGCAAAAGATACTTCACTCCATCGAACCGGGCCACTATTAACAAGGCGTATATTTGTCCCAAAATGGAGTTCAACTCCCATATTTGTTCAGGCGCATCCAAAACTGCACTACACATGCTCGACAGGATTCAAAAACGGGCAGTGAAACTTATTGGGGACTCAGCCGTAACTCGATCAATTCCGTCGTTAGAACACAGGCGCAACGTAACATGGCTATCTGTTTTCTATAGGTATTACCACGGTCGTTGCTCAAGCGAACTTGCTGAACGTGTTCCGCCCCCCCCCATGCATTTTCCCCCGATACTTATCAATCTGAGAAAGCGCATCAGTTCACTTTGGAAGTCAACTTCAGGCGCACAAATAAACATAGAGAGTCATTCTTTAGCCGAACCACACGAATATGAAATGCTCTACCTGATCAGGTGTTTCTTCGTCATAATGATGTCCAGGCATTCAAGACCAATATACATCGACACCTCCTTTGTTATGTGCGGCTTCCACCACCCCCATCATTTAATTGTTTTAATATAATTTTGTTTTAATATAGTTTGATGGTAAGGTGGTGGAGGAAGTGCACGATCCACATATGAGTGTTCGAACACGCCCCGATTCGAGTGTGGATCGTGTACAAGTTCGAATTCTGTTTTCGAAGTGGGTCGTGATGGAGGGAGAGAGAGAAGCGGCAAGTTTTTGCAATTCCGTTTGTTTTGTTTTTGCCTACTCGGTACTGTTTTTGAGTGCTGTTAGATAGAGTTCAGTTTTGAAAAGGTGAAGGAAAAGCAAGAAGGAGAAAAGTGTTCCCGTTTTTTTTGTTCTTTGTTCTTTTTTTTGGAGAAGTAAAAATTGTAAAAAATATAAAATGTTAGACTCGAAATAAAAATTATAAAACACTAAAAAGTGTTCGTGAAAGTAAAGTTTTTGTTATTTAATATAAAAGTAAAAGCGCAAGTGTTTCAAGATTGGACTGGCCAGTCGCAGCCATATCGCAGGCATAAAACGTAGAGGAAGAAACAGATTAAATTTTCTACAAAATCACCATCTGGCTGTGGCCGCCCTGTTCGTGGTAAGGAAGAAGAACCAGGATTGAATCGGATGAAAGCTGCTGCATCGACCCCCAACTCTCCCCGGCAAAGTAACAGAAAACGGCGGAAAACCCAGGTAACCAATTTTATATTCCATTAATCAAATTTTGTGTGGCTTTATATGCCACACCTTTCCTTGTCCGCTACCTCTCCATTCGCTCGCACTGTGGTCTGACATTTAAGGGTACTCCAAAATCACCTTTTGTGCGCGCGTTAGTGTAAAGAAATCCCCACAAAAATAAAAAAAAAAGTTATGGTTTTTGTAATTTTGCAGACAAAGTGGGGAATCCGTCCAAAAGGCGAGTCCCGTGAACCTGGAGTTAACTATAATTGTTTAATCTGTTACCCTTGAATCGAAATAACAATGAGAACGTGTACGAAGGCGACTAGTATTACATGTGTACAAAAAGCTGGCATTTTGAAGGTAAGGAATAAACAGCTGCCAGCGGGTGACGAATCGCTGAGTTCCAGTAGAAAGTAAATGTAACGTTTGGGGAATGAATTGCTTTTAGTAGATGATTCTGAAGGTACAGGAAACTAAGAAAAGATAAAGCGAAAATGTCTTTTTTTTTTTAATTATTATTGTTTGAAAGTTCTATGCAGTTGTAACCCTCTCACATAAAATTAGTCTTGAGTAATATATTTTCTGAAGCGACTAGTGCTGTCCATCCTACTATATTTTTTATTCGACGGTCAGAAACCTTGTTTGTCACATTATAACATAGGGTAATTGCACGTTAACTCAGCATGTTCTTCATAAATATAAAATAAAAGATATTAATAACAATTCCCTCGTGGGATGGTTTTGGTCAGAAACCCTCTTGACCGTCAGAAATACACGAATACATAAAGTTCCATTGTCTATCCTACAATTAATCAGATGAGCACACTGTACAGCTGAATGTCTGCATGCCTCAAAAAATCAACTCAACGCTCCCAGACCTGACTGAATCATTAAAACATTCTCATTCAAACATTTCCCTAAGGACAACTTCTTAATCAACTAATTGTTTGCTCGCCCCAGAGCACATCATTTGCGACAGTCAGCAATGATGGCTGTATATGGATTTTCCGTAATCCGAAGTAAATACAATAGATAGCAAAAACTGCTTTGAGTCCTTTTCATTGTTTCTCCAAGAAGTTCAAGTGAATAGAAAAAAAGGACCAAAAAAGCAATAGGAAGGAAAAACAAAACCAAATAATATAGAAGAACATTCCAAAAATAAATTTACGGAAATCTACTTAAACCACGTCTAGAAGGGTAGAAGATCCTTATACGGAGATGCTTAGAATTCCTCAAAATATCTTATAAGCCGTCCTATTTGTAAGTGCGTAACAAGTTCTCTGTGCTGCGTATGTTTTCAAGTGAACCTCAAACCATGGAAATGCGTAGAATGTGTGGAGTGTAAGGAGGATGTGTGACATTAATTCCGTTCCATTGTGATTTATTTTATTTGATGCCAAACGCAGATGCGGGACCGAAAAAGGAGCAGATTAGTACAACTATTCGCTTTCAGATGGTATCCTAAACATTATCTGACGGAATTGGCAATTCATTTGGTTGTAATTGTTATTTAAAGACTATGACAATCATATATCTTAGCTGAATTCATTTCAAGAAATCAAGAGACTCCTTTCGAATGGTGAGCGCTTGTTTTAGGATATTGAATTCGGTCATATTTACAGTGGTCGACAGATGCGTTTGATGCATATTTATACTGGGAAGCATAGTGAATGCGGTGCTCCTTGAACTCTGATCTGAATCAGATATGCTAAACAGTTTCATCTAACAGAGTGGAAAAAATATATATACAAAACGTAATGCTGTTTTCTGTAATCAAAGTGAAATTCCAATATATGGGTATTGACCAACACGTTTGTTGAAGACAAAAAACAGTCGACTGAAGAGTTATGTGAAACTTTCTGAATCTACTTGTTAAGAAAGTTAAAGCATCAATAAATCGGGCAAACATTCCAGGAATATCTTTTGAAAACGGTGTACTGATGTTCTGGTCCTAAAGGTAGACAACAATCAGCGAAGAAACGCAAGGAAAAATAAGAAAGGAGCCACTTAGGGTAATCACATTATTCTTATAATAGATACATTGTTATTAGTGTAGTTATATTGTTTTCCAATCACTGAGCGATCCTGACTGAAAAATACTGGAAAATTTATCTTTGCAGTCGGTGTTGATTATCCACGCGTTTTGTTGCAATTTGTTTTTGCTCACAATTAAATTCTGCAGGTTTGACTTGGCGGGAGTGTCGTGGGCGGTAGTTTTGTGGGGGGTAAGAAGTATTGCACCAAGCCACGGGCACACGGTTCACTTCCTCCACCAACAAATGTTCCACTTCTAAAAATGATCACCAGGTATATCCAAGGAAAAAAATTAATGAAAACACTCAAATGTTGTTCCGCTGTACTTTTAGTTTCTTTATTGTTAGTTGATTTACATTTATTTAATAATATACGCTTTGGTTATATCTCCATTTATCATACAGTGATTCCACATGCCCAAATAAATTAATACAATTTAACTGTTTTCTTGAAGATAATTAAACCGACTGTCGCGTCGTGCTTGAACTAATCAGTTCAAGCCATTTGAATAATTATTATTACCTTTGTTATTAATTAGTATAGTTCATATTTATTCTTATCATTAGTTTTTGTTATTCATCTGTTATAACTTGTAATTAATTTGCATGTTTGGCAGCACTTGCCCTTTTTGTTATTCATCGTTGGATATTAGTTATTGTTGGCATGGTTTTGTTGTTTTGTTGTTGTCATTTTTGTCATTTAAAGTAGATCGATTTTCGTTTTGGAATTAGAATGTCAATTGTTTTCGTTTATTAAAAAGTTTTTCGTTTTTCGTAACCAGTTTTCGTTTTCGTATTGATTGGTTTGTGTGTTTAATTCGAGATCGTGTCGTTCGCTTTTCCAATAAACGAATCGGAATTTAGTCACCGACTTTTCGTGGCGAATATAATACTTTACGCGTAAGACGAAATTAAAACGACGTTCAATTCTTGAGCGGACCAATTCGCGACTCCACTGAATGTGTGACGTAGCGTGTGTATGGTACTGTGGTTGGATAATGACTCCAGGTTAAACCGAGACGAAAAAAAATTTTCCCAGAGTAGCGGCGTGACCGACCGCGGTTGTGACTGTGTAACGACTGATCCTAATTAGGGATGGAATTTCGTTCGAAATGCACACTCCTAGTGATGCCAGTCTATGCGCAGTCACTCCCCTCATGTATGACTTATACTGTGAGGTTCCTGCCCATATGTGAGCTGCATACATTATAGTGGAGGTGTTGACACTGGTTATGAGTTTGCTTATGTGGGGCCAGGGTCCACCAACATTGGGTAGCAGTCTCGCCAAAACTTTGCATACTCTTGCCGTTTTTTCACTCGCTTTCAACCTGTTGTCGAGTATAACACCAATATATTTAATATAGGGAGTGGATCTGATTATTTGTCGTTCTATTTCCAAATCAAAGTGTTCAAATTTCTTGCGGCTGGTTATTAAAACTGCCTCCGTGTTATGTCCAGCTAGTTTCAGTCCGGCCATATCTAGTCAGCATTTAATGCTCTGCATTGCTTGGGAGCAAATATTCTCCAGGTCATCTAGATGTTTAGCGACGACTACTATTGCCAAATCATCTGCGTACCCAATGATTCTAACAACTTCTGGTACATTGACTCTGAGCACACCATCATACATGATATTCCATAACAGCGGACCTAATACAGATCCCTGAGGTACACCCGCTGTTATTTTATATTCCTGTGGTCCTTCATCTGTGTCATAGAGCAGTCTTCTATCTGAGAGATAGTTTGCTAATATACGCACCAAGTAGGGGGAGACTTGTAGATCGCCCAACGCTTCTAGAATCCGGTACCAATTCACCAAATTAAAAGCATTTTTAACATCAAGCGTCACCACCGCGCAATATTTTTTTGTACCACCTAGCCATCGTGCTCCAGCTATTGCATTGCGAGCGATGTCGCACACCACAGATAGTGCTTTTCCGGTTGATCTACCTTTCCGGAACCCATACTGCGATTCAGAGAACCCCGATGTTCCCTCAGTGAATTCTTTCAGACGAGTGGCAATTACTCGCTCAAGCAGTTTTCCTGTTGTGTCCAGCATGCACAACGGGCGATAAGACGACGGCTCTTCTGGATTCTTGACACCTTTTGGTATAAGCACAAGCCTCTGTTTTTTCCATCGTTTAGGAAATTGCCCTGTTTGAAAGCAGGTTGTGAAGAGACTGTGAAGACTTCCGGCTTTTTTGTTAGACCAGTCTTCACTACAGCGTTAGGGATACCATCCCGTCCCGGGGTCTTGTTTTTTTTTATAACCCCCGCAACCTCTTCGGTGGTCACGAGAGGTATCTCTCCTTCAGTAATCCTCCACTGCTGTTGTACTCTCAATAGCTGGTGGTATTCATCTGTGAAAAGAGATTATTGATCCCCAGCGAATGGAGTTATAGTATTTGGGATGATAGTGAAGAACGTGTGATTCGAACTGCCGCTATGACAGTTAGAATCACCGAAAATTGAACCAAAGCGTAACCCACCAGGCCACCGTCGTGTGTACGAATTCGATTTCTAAACTCAAGTACGTTAGACTGATGTGGATTTGTTATGTTATCGCTATGGTATACGGCTGTCGTGCATTTTCTTATTCGATTTTCGTTCGGTGTTCTTCACTGTTTGCTTATGTATTGTCTGTGTATCTGTTAGAACCGCCACCCTACTCCCTCCTCAGTAACTTTTTTACGATCAGCTTCGTGTGCGAACGACCGAGCGAGAGAGAGAACATCGGAGCAGGCGAGTGTGCCGATGCTCTATGCGAAGTCGTGATCGTGTCGTGAAGTTCTGTTTACGATGGGAAAGTGTGTGCTGTGTGTACAGATCACGCCGGTAGGTCACCAATTATAGCGTTTGGATTGATAGTGAAGAACGTGTGATTCGAACTGACGCTATGACAGTTAGAATCAGCAAAAATTGAACCAAAGCACAACCCATCAGGCCACCGCCGTGTGTACGAATTCGATTTCTAAACTCAAGTACGTTCGACTGGTATAGATTTGTTATGTAATCGCGATGGTATACGGCTCTCATGCATTTTCTTATTCGATTTTCGTTCGTTGTTCTTCATTATTTGCTTGTGTATTGTGTGTGTATCTGTTAGAACCGCAACAGAGTGTCTGGGGAAAGTGAATAGGATGCCGAATTGGCTGATTGTGGGAACTAAATTAAATACGTTGATAATTTCCCCAGCGGTTGCATGATTATGCAACCTCGTCATTTGATCAGACTATGCTGTTGCTAACCGACATGATGCGATTTCCGGTGGAAATCTCATGGGTTAGCGAGATGGAGTTGCGGTATGGCGAAAATATAGCTAAACTCAATTATGCATTATCTGCACAGGATAATGAGTTTAGCTATGCGTCCTTTTGGGAAACATGTTTTGCAGGTGAATTAACTGAATGGTGGGATAGGGGTTGATATGACGCACTGAAAGCGGTCGAAATAAGGCGGACATTGTGGGTTGGTTCTCCATGTAGTATAGAGAACCCCCACAGTTTCATCTATTCTAACTGGCTGAGCTAACACTATGGTGATTGATTATATCAAAATTTACTTCGTAAATGTAAAGCGTCCAACAAAAACACTGATTTCGTTGGATGGTATAAATCACTCAGGCCTGGACAAATTGTTTACACTTGTCCGATTATGTTAATCGATTTGTTAATATTGTTTTAATTGTTTTTACACGAATTGAACGAAATAAACCTGGCTAAAATGTGTTTGACCTTAGGTAGGTACAAAGGCTGCATCACTGAAACATCTTCATATGATTTTTATCTTTTATGGTTCGTTTTAATGAAATAATTTAACACTATTTTATTTTACTAATTTCATTCACTAGATTTTTAATAAATTATTTATTTCTTTCACTAGGTTTTTACTAGGCACACAATCCTTTTTCAACTCTTTCGGTTGACTTTTAATTTACGACTTGAATTTTGATTTGTTGGGCAGAAGTTAGTGACTCTCCGGATAACCAATCACTAAGGTGTTAGCTCAGCCAGTGCGGACAGAAGAAACATTACCGGACTTTTGTCTGGTATTCTGAAGTGTTCCGCCTAACACTGTCCACATAAATGAAACACGGAGATTTTTTTTTTTGGTTTTATTTTTATGGTTTATTGTTTCCTTTTTCTTTTATATGACATCAATTAACGAATTTACAAAAATACTGGAGAAGAAATTCAAGCACTGATTGTATATTTTAAACAATTTTTCGAAACACACTGAGCTTTGCAACACCCTCGAAGAATTTTTCTTCCTTTTGCGACCTTTTCATCTGCCGATTATCATCATCATCATCGGCACTACAACCGGGAGCCGGTCTTGGCCTTATTAAGCAGGCCCTGCGGCTTGTTAAATTTTCCACAAAGATTTGTTTTTTTTTTCGGGCAAGGTCATTAGTCTTGCGCCAGAAGCTCCCCGACGGGGAATCGAATCCCGGTCTCCCGCGTGACAGGCGGGTATACTAACCACTATACTATCGAGGAGCCAAACTTACGCCAAGCCAATACCTTTTCACAACAACAGGCGCAATTTGATTCTAAAGCAAAGTAAGACTGACAGCTAACAATTGTTAAAAGGAAATAATTTAAGTCATTGACAGAAAGCCATTAAAAAATATGCCAACCTAATATTTTCCGGCATGTGTTAAATAAATGCGTATTTAAATAAAACAATAAGTAAACAAAATAGAAAAAAACGTAGTTATTTTTTCAGAGTTAAAAGACGCTTTACTTTATTTACATCTCCTCCTACTTTACCCATTCATTTCATCCTTAACAAATCTACCCCCGAATGGATACGGTTCTATTCCGAAAGATACCTTGGCCTAAACGAGAGGTTAGAGTGTCCAGCAATCCAACCAATCACTAATATCAACACTACGTTTTCTGGCACATTGGTAATGGATAAGTAGATTTCTATTAAAACTCAATATCAAAAGTCTATTTAAAAATGAAATGATGAACGAGGTTGGTGATAGATTTTGTACCGCGCTACACAACATTCCTTCGAATCTCGATACAATTTAAGCTTCAACTTAATCGACCAACAAGTATCTTTCAAAATAAAAGTATTATAAAACGACGCCTTCAAAATTGACATTTTGAGCTCACGTATTGGAACTAAATTATTTCATGTGGAAGCGATGCCCTTCTTATTGCTTGCTAATCACACTCCGGTTCTATGAAGCAAAAACACGATGTTTCAAACGCCCCAAAATACACAGAGATAAATCTAAATTTTCTTTAAGACTGTTTAAGTTGTGGGTTCCTATTGATAAGGTATCACAGTATTTAGATCCTACCCTAGATTTTTCGTAAAAGTCACATGCCCTTTGTTGGTTCGTGTTTAAATAATGTCGACAGACATTATATTTACAGAGAGGCTTAGCCATTTCAATTGGCATTTAATCTTTTACGTGTCATACGAGTATAATCAGATAAGACATACACCATAAAGACCGCTCCAGTTTCGAGTCCGCAGTCCAATTGGAGCTTAAAAAAGTTGTACGTGTAAAAATGTTCCACCCCAAGTTGTTTATTGCCCTTTTTTCAAAACCACTTCAAACTGGTCTCTAATTACGTTTACTACTCCAGGCAAACATTCTTTGAGCAAATACTTAATGCCGTATAATTTGGCTAAGGACTTCCAGTTCCTTGCTCATTTAAACTACCCAATCCACACCGAATGGCTTCAATGGGGGACAAAAAGCACATCTTCGCCCTGAGAAATGGTGAATTAATCGTAAAGTTAAACGAAATTTTGTGCCGAACCAGGTGCGGAAATGGTCTTTTAGATAATTTACAATTTTACGACTTTCGACCTGCAGCCCTTTGCGAATCCTTTGCCAGACCGTTTAACCCCACAAATCTACCATCGCTGATATATGGACGTGTGTGCATGGTTGCTCAGTGAAGTTTTATCGCAGCAGGTGACAAACTCTTTCAGCAAATGTGTGTGAGATTCTGGAGTGGAGTTTGGCCGCCTCCTTTGAAAATGACAAACAAAATAATTTCGAAACTGTGAAGTGAAACTGGACCAAAAGGATGGAAACGGTGAAGTAGGACGAGTAACAAAACAGAAAACAAAAATGTTTCATCATCATCCTTTTCATGGCTTGAGGTGTTATAGGGACCTTTTGTTTTTTCTTTTTATGGTATCCGTGCAGGACTCAGCGGCCAGTCGGTGAGCTGTGAAAAGGTTTTTAACACGTTCGTTCCTTCGGGTTCTCTCTCTGGCGACTGTTTGTTTGCTCCTTTCATTAATGGTTTCACGGCATGCTTTTGCTAGTTAATGGTTAATGGGTCATTTGTTTAGTTTGCCAAAAGCCGGGTGTCAGATGGAAATGATTAGAGTCTTTGTGGGTTCTGTGCTGTTGGCTTGAATAAGTGTTGGCGGCCTAATTTTGATGTCCTAAATTAACAGAAGAGCCACAGGGTTGCAACATGTCAGTCTGAGTCCTTGTTATAGCCAAAAAGAGCATTCATTTATGTGTTGTCACGACTTTTGGAGAATCATTAAAGGATAACTTGGTCTTACATCTTGGGACTACTTGGCCATGGTCTTTCATGATTTTGAACGACGATTTTGATTATAACTTTTTGGCTTTTTTCGCAACATTGATGAGAATTAACATGGTGGAGAGAAAGTTTTAGGGTCTGCACCATATTCCTATCTTCTATGTTCATTGCATCAGAAATTTCAGTGATAAAATAATGAGAAGATAAAAGAACCTTCAATTGTTTGTTTCACTCCTTTCACATTCCGCAAATAGAAGCATTCCGAAAAATGACCAAAAGTTGAGTTGAACGACGTGTACCTGACAGTTTATTGAGATATGCAAGTTGATGTTTTTTCTGCACATAGCGTACACAAAAGAAAATTTCGGGTACTCTTAAGAATCAAAGTGTGAGCGGAAGAATACAGACAAGGTGGGAACCAAATATTGCTGTTCGCCGGTCTTGGCTGAGTAGTGAATTTTTTTTTTTTTTTTTTTTTTTACATTTCTGTATTTATTGACCATCAATAATTTTTACAATAAGCAATACAGAAAACTTATGATACTTTAGCTATAATTGTTTACATATACTTACTAGTACATTTTTCAAACAATAGGATAAAAGTTATATATTGGTTATGGATTAAGATTTTAGTGGGTAGAGCTTCCTGGAAAAGGTCAGAAAACCAGGTTATAGTTATTTACTTAACCTATGCTAAATTGCTTAACTTAACTTAACTTATCTTAACTTAGTCTAGTTACCTAATTATTATTGTAATAAGTTAGTGTGATGTGGAAGGGGGAAGCATAGTGATGTTGTATTCCAGAATACTACCCTTTATTAAATTTAACACTGAATCTCCTGACACATCCTTAAAAACTTCACTTAATATATATTACATTCTCACTTAATACATACCATTCATAAACATTCACAATATCACCAGTTACAGCACACTTAATAACCTGCACTTTTTTATTTATTCAAAACATAGCAACTTGGATTTTCGTCCAAATTGATTCATGTGAAAAGTCACAGAGAAAAAAACAGAATAGAGAAAAAATTCTGTTCATAAAGTTCGTTCGGATTAAGTTGAACGTTCTAAACAAATCTTAGAAATGTATAAGAAATCAATATACATATATATAAAGTATACTTCGTCTTGACCTGTGAAAATAAATGGGTTTTCCAGTTAGTAAATTTCTGGTTGCAACCATCGAAAAAACATACGTATGAAAACGAAACAGAGAGAAAAGGAATAAAAATAAAAGGTCCCCGCTCTTCCCTCATTCCGAGGAAGCACGGCGTCCGGACCTCAACACTGGTGGCAGCGGTGGGATGCCCAGATAACGGGATCCCGAAACAGAAAAAAAAAAAAAAAAAAAAAAAAAAATTTTTTATTCAAGAAATAAACAAAGAAGAGAGAAGAAAAAAACACTAGAGAAATAACCAAACCATAAGAAGAAAAAAAAAAAAATTATAAGAAAAGAAGAAAATAAGAAGAAAAAAAAAAACAAGAAAAAAAAATTTTTTTAAACAAAACAAAATTTAAAACAACAAAAAAAATGTTTATAAGAAGAAAAGAGAACACAAGAGAAATAACCAAATAAGAAGAAGAAGAAAAAAGTAAACATAAAACAACGAAAAACAAAGTAAACAAAAATTTAAAACAACAAAAAAAAATTGCTTATAAGAAGAAAAGAGAACACAAGAGAAATAACCAAATAAGAAGAAAAAAAAATTTTTTCAAGAAGAAAAGAGAGAAAAAAAAACAGGAGAAATAACCAAACCAAAATAAGAAGAAAAAAAAGAACCCCGACATAAAACAACGAAATAAAAAGAAAAAAAAGGAAACCAGCCAAGACCAGGATAAGCAAATCAACTTTAGGACGTGAAGTCTGCCTGGCGGAAAAGAAAAAAAAAATTTAATTTAAAAAGAAAAAGAAAAAGAACCACACAAAGGAAACAACTAAGGAAAACTGAAGAAAAAAAAAAAAAAAAAACAGCAACACTCAAGACTGCTATCAACAGTACAACGACAACATTTAGTAGAGTAAGAATTTTTTTAATAGCGACTTTTCTCTCTACTTTTTTTAGGAATATTTTCTACTTGGAAGCTCTCCTTATCCCAATAGAATATTTTTTGGATAGAAATTTCTATCTATATTCTTTGCAAATTCTCATTTCAGTATTTCGAAGACATTTCCGTTTTTTTTCTTTCTTTCTCGTCGAATTTTCTTTCTTTTCAGTTTTGGGACCAATTTATTTTTCTTTCCTATATATATATATATTGAATAACCAAAAGAAAGGCCAATTTTTCCATAACCATATTTTAAGTTAACCATAGTTTTAAGAATTGATAACGAATTTTCGCCTTTTATTTTAAATTTTCACTATTACAAGTCCATATTACACGAGACAGGCAGCTAGGCAGGGGGAAGAACAAATCCACTATCAACAGATACACATTAAACCCCCTGAAATGGCTTTTTCTGTCGGAATTTCTGATGTTTTCAGAATCGTCCCTACCTTTGACGGGAAACCCTGCGACTTAGGTAAATTTATTTCCGGGGGAGACGTTTTATTTAGATCCCTAAAGAAGGCAGACCCGGATATATACGAGACATTTTTAGATCTAGTCAAAAATAGACTAGAGGGTCATGCTTACGATCTGATTAGGTATAGCCAAATCGCTAAGTGGGAGGATTTAAAAGAAAAATTAGAATCGGAATATAAAGAGGAGCAATCTCGGTCGACGGCACACAATGAGTTGATTTCTCTGAAACAACGCTACAGAGAAACCGCCCGGGAATACGGCGATAGAGTCGCGAATGCTCTAAGGACTCTAAACTCTGCCACGTGTGAAATAACAGCAGACGCGGTGGTTAGGGAATTCTTAATGGAAGAAAACAAAAAATTGGCCGTACAAACATTTGAGGATGGACTAAACAACGAACAGCTAAAGATACTAGCTAAAGTCCATGGGGGAAACAATTTAACAGTCGATTGCACATGTAGTGTCACATGCGGCTCGAATGGACAACTCTCCCAGGTCATATCAATACAATGAAAAACCTACATTCAATCATATAGTCTGCCAAACCTGTGGTAAGTCAGGGCATACACAGGACACATGTTATCGAAACATGCAGTCCACTTTTCCGAATAGACAACCCATAAAAAGGGAATATAACATTGTATGTAAGTTCTGTGGACGGAATAATCACACAGAGAATGAGTGTAGATACAAGATATCTAGCAATGGATTGGCTTCAACAAATTACCAACAAGGTACAACATCGCGTAACCCATTCCGAAATAATCCTACAAACTATGAAAATCGTTTTGGTGAATATTCTAGGACCAACAATAGACAAAACGATCGGCAAAATGTTCACTTTTCTCGGGTGCAAGAGTCGGAAAACGAGGCCTGACGCCAACCAAAATTGATGGAAGACAGACCAAAGTTTTCTATTTACAGCATTAGATCTTTGGAAATAGATAACGACCATTTTAATGAAGCTCCTAGCCAAATTTACCCTGAGCCCACATACTCCTATAAACCAAGCCATATAAACGAAGATAACCCTGTCCCTAATATAAAGACTCCGATTCATACTCCCATTCTGGAAAATAATTCAGCAACACAGACTGAAAATCCGAAATTTTCAGCAGTATTAAAGACTGAAATCGCTAATATCTCAGATATCCCTATTGACAACGCAGACACTTCAGCAACCAAGACTGAAAACTCAGCAGTATTAAAGACTGAAAATTCGGATCCTGCAGAAAATATACAAACAGAAATCCCGAATATTTCGGCTATCCCAATAGACAACCCCGGCACTTCAGCAACAAAGACTGAACATTCAGCAGTGTTAAAGACTGAAAACCCAATAGTTGCAATAAAAGTCGAAACCCAAGTCAGTTCAGCAGCTAATACTGATGAACAAATCTTTTCTGCAGCAAAGACTGAAGGATTTAATGTTTCTACAGCAGATATAACTGAAGAAATAGTTCAAACAGCAAATAGTACTGGGAACCAAGATGTTCTAATAGCTAATAAGCCTGAAGAACTATTCGAATCAGTAAATGAGACTGAGAAACTAAACGATTCATCAGCAGTGAGTAAGACTGAAAAGGTAGACGTTCCGACAGCAGTTAAAGCTATGGACAATGACAACACTAAGCCGAAAACAATAAATATTTTAAACAACGAAAACAAACACAAACACTTACTCAAACACAATATAATAAATAATGAAAATAATAATTTATCTAAAATAGGTACGGAAAAGGAAAACCATATAAGGACATTACAAATTTTTGTTTTCAACAATAAACATTTATTCAAACACAAAATACAAAAAAATAATAAGTTACACAGTCATTTAGGACAGTTGAAATCATTTCTTAAGAAGATTTTTGGTATTATGCATTTCTATACAATCATCATAGTAATAGGCCCAAAAAGGTTTTGGAAAATTTTCCATAAATTTAAGGAAAAGATAAACACATAACAAATGGCCTTTGTTTTATTATTCAATATATATGAAATAATCTAACAATTGTAGGAAAGGACGGAAATGAAAAAAAAAAAAAAAAAAAAAGTTAAAGAGGGGGAATAACGAAAGAAAATTTTAGAGGTAATATGTATTGGAAATTTTGGAATTAATATATATTCGAACGGAAAAAGAAAGAAAGAAAATTTTATCGGTAACATATATATTGGAAATTTTGGAATTAATATATATACGGAAATGAGAATTTTGAAACAATAATATTAATATTATATAATTAATATAATAAGTAATAATAATTTTTGGATAAGAAAAGAAAAGGTTCCAAGGAGAAATATTTAAATTTAGTTATATATTAACGTAAATAGACTATTTTGGACTATTTTTCTAGTGTTAAGAACTTTTTGATTATTGGAAAAATTTAGTTAATATATAATGTAAATAGATTATTTTTCTAGTATTAAGAACTTTTTGATTATTGTAACCTTCGATGAAAGATTAATTTTGAAAACCTTTGTAATGTAATTGAACGAAAATCCAAGTTTTTAATTAATCTTAATTTAATATATAGTTACTAGAAAATTATTCTCTTCAAGGATAATTTTCTTTCTCGAAGAAGGGTGGGATGTTGTATTCCAGAATACTACCCTTATTAAATTTAACACTGAATCTCCTAACACATCCTTAAAAACTTCACTTAACATATATTACATTCTCACTTAATACATACCATTCATAAACATTCACAATATTACCAGTTACAGCACACTTAATAACCTGCACCTTTTTATTTATTCAAAAATATAGTAACTTGGATTTTCGTCCAAATTGATTGATGTGAAAAGTCACAAAAAGAAAAAATAGAAATAGAAAATTTTTCAGTTCCGAACGAGAGGAGTTCGGAAAAAAGAGTTTTGAGTTGACTTTAAGTTTGTTTTATCAGTTAATTTGAGTTGAGAATTTATAAAAGTAATTCGAAGAATAAAAGAATTTAAAAAGAAATTTGATCAAGAAAATGAAATAAAATTATTTTAATTTAATTAACCTCCACGCTCTTCCCTCATTCCGAGGAAGCACGGCGCCGGACGTCAACAGTGATCAATAGGTAGGTTATGGGTTAGTGAGGATATTGTCAGTCAGGGATGTGGGTTGGGGAACTACTTTCCGTTTGTTCGTTGAAACGCAAAATATTGGAGAAGGGTTGAATATTACTATATTTAAATTGGTGAGGTGAAAGCTCTGTATTGTGGTGTACAATCTCATTAGAGTTATTAACCAACCTGCCAGAGGTGAAGAACGTTCAGATGTGGAGACAGTTCGGGTAGGCAGTTCGGTTATCTGACGGAGTCGATGTGAGCGCATTTATTATCGAGTTGGGATTATTGGGAAGATTTTCGATAAATTTGATGGCCATGTAGAGAAATCTTCGTCTTGGTGTCGACGTTGGCACAGGTTGTACGAAGATTCTCCATCATAAGTTTATAGCGTTTGAAATAATAGTGAAGAAGATCGTGTGATTCAAACTGACGCTAGACAGCTCGAATCACGAAAAAATTTTACCTAAGCGTTACACATCAGGCTACTGACCGTGTTTAGAATTTGATTTCCAAACTCGACTATATTCCACTGATATGAATTATTATTTTTTTTTTTATCGCTTGGTATACGGTTCTGATGTATTTCTCTTATTCGATTTTTCGTTCGGTGTTCTTCACTATTTTTGCTTGTGAATTGTGTGTATCTGTTAGAGTTGCCACACCACCCCCTTCCCAGAAACTTCGTTACGATCAGATTCGGTGCGAGCGACGAGCGAACGAACGAGAGAAATGTCGGCGCAAGCCAAGCGAGTGTGCCTTGATGCTCAATGCAGAAGTCATGATTGCGTGTGTGAAGTTCTGTTTACTACGGGGAGTGTGTGTGTGCTGCGTCGTGTACAGATCACGCCGGAGTCACCAATTATAGCGTTTGAAATAATAGTGAAGAAGATCGTGTGATTCGAACCGACGCTATGACAGCTCGAATCACGAAAAAAATTTTACTGACCGTGTTTGGTATTTGATTTCCAAACTCGACTATATTCCACTGATATGAATTATTTTTTTTTATTTTATCGCTTGGTATACGGTTCTGATGTATTTTTCTTATTCGATTTTTCGTTCGGTGTTCTTAACTATTTTTGCTTGTGAATTGTGTGTATCTGTTAGAGTTGCCACAAGTTCACTGGACACAAAACACTGAGCAACGCAGCCAAAAATGCTCAAGTTTAAAAATACGGAGCGAACGATCACCACAAGAAGAATAAAAACACTAAATGATTTTGAATTTTATAAATTTTATTTTATTGCTAAAAGAAACGTGTATATTTATTATGTTCTTTACCGCATTATTTGAAAAGGATGTACATGTAGTAATACGCGAATAACTCACAACACAATGCCTCGGGAAATTGAATAACGACACCATAACAGAAACCGTTTATATGGGGGTACACTTTAACGAACTAAGTTGTAAACGGTAAATTAAAATGACAAATGATTAGGCCAAGACTGGGGGATATTACTCGACTCGGCTTTACGCATCCCCGTGGTGCGAAACGGGGTGCGGAAGACGAACCGTCCGGATCGGCGGTTAAAATAAGACTTCACAATATTTTATCGTTTGGGGTGAGTTTTTGGTGGTGTGGTGAAAAGGAAATGAAATTTCCTTTGACCAGTGACCAATGGAAAGCGATCTCAGGTACGCGATGGTGTATGTGTGTGTTCGTACACATCACCGTGTTCATCGATGCGTTTTGCCTGAAACGAGGAAAAAAAGAACAATGGTGAAACGATCAACAGCATCTTTCAGTAATGAGGGTCGGCTGTCTAAATAGCAGCCACTCATTAGATGCTAAAAGGATCGTATACATGATTACCTGCGACTGGGAGGGTCGGATTCTTTTGTTTTGCATATGTTTATGCTATTGAATCCGATCTGACGGCGAAACTTGGCGTCGATGATTGTTTGAAAATTCAAACAAAGCAATATTTCCTGGTGAAGTGCTTGCAATTGAATCCCTAGTTGCAAGTCTTCGGAAAGCAATTTAGATGGATACACAATGACGGTTGTGTATACCATCTGCGTCAATTATGCATGGCATCTATGGCGACGGCTGGATCGAATTATGGTGTGAATATCTACACTAATTGGAAATTCGGTTTTTGGGTCGCTAATGCAGAGATGCTTGGTAATGTATGAATGCCCTTGTAGACGCAATTCTTTTTGGGAATTCTTTGTAATGCTTGTATGCATTAATATCCTTGGAGAAGGAAATATTTTCAGGTGCCAATGCAATCGTAATTCGGGACTCGCAGCTCAACCACAATATGGTAAAGTCTTTGCCATGCGACTTGGATTTTTTGAAGTCAACGAACAGTTGGTGAACCATCTCTCTTTCTGACTCTAGTTTTAAGATAGTCTGTAAGACTTTTTATATTAATTTAACGTAAGTTAGTGGAAGCTTGCATTAAGCTAAATAAATGAGGGTTCTGCCCTCACACTAAACTCTTAAAGAAAAAAAAAATGCTAAACTCCCTAATCCCACTTGTTTTCCAGCATATGTCTTATTGTGAACATTTGCTCGTTCGTTGACCGGTTCTTACGGAATCCGCATTGGTAGTCTCCCCATATTTCTTGTGCGTACGAGGTGATACTCGCTAGTATACTTTGTTAGTATTGTGTATGTGGTTGGGAGCAATGATAGTCCTCTGTAGTTTTCGCAGTCAGATCTGTCACCTTTTTTGAAAATGGCGACGACCATTGAGGTTTTCCATTCTTCCGGAGTGACTTCCTTATCCCATAATGGTTTAATCAGTTGGTGGATCTTTCGAGCGGTTGCCTCTCCAACATGCTTCATAAGCTCTGCCGATATGCAGTCGACTCCGGAGGCCTTGTTGTTTTTCATTCGCTTCGTTTGTTACCCATTTTATAATAATCCGTTGCGCAACAGACATATGTACCTCTTGCTCCCTCATGGCTGTACTGACTAAAAAGTCGAGCGCGACTGCTAGCCAAACCCATTCTCCTACTCTTTATAAAGCAAACAACAATCATGCACAAGATTATTTAGCTCGCAGGTAAAATTACTGATCAATAGCTTTACTGTCTATGTTGTCCAAAGTCATGGAAAAGGTTATCGATACCGGGTTGATTAAATACTTGGAATATAATGGACTACTGAATCATCATCATGAGGATTTGTGGGGGTCCAAAGTATTATGTCAATACACGGGCACTAGATTCACTTTTCCCCAACGATGATCCACAGAAAATTGTTCGCCTGAGAATATCGGTTAAATAAAACGCACTGTTTCACTGGATTTAGACTTTTATTTTATTTGTATTTTTATTTTAATTTATTCCGCAGAGTTTATTTTTTCACCGTTGTGAAGAGCAGTCTATTTGTTACTTTGTACATTAACGACACTGTTTATTATTCATGTTGGGCGGCATTTGTAAATTAATAATTATAGCAAATTCACCGAACTATAGAATTGTATCGGAAAATGTCTCGATATTTTCCTTTGCCTGCCGTTGCTAAAATTGATTTGGTTTAGACAAAATAATGAAGACTGCTCCCACTCGACACCACACTGTTAATTTCTTATGAAACGTTCGGACACACTGCGGTGGATGAAAATCGATTTATAACGTGGCGTGACTTGCCGCTGTTATGGTTGGGTGAAGACTCCAAGTGCATGTGCCTACTTTGGTGGTTGAGATGTGCCTAATCCCAATCAGGGATGAAATTTGGATTTTGCACACCGATCAGCCAATGGTGATCGCGCTCTCCTGTGCATTCCTCAATTCTCTCCGCTCATTGAGGTGAATAAATACTTGTGTATTCGTTCGACGGTCGATGGGTGCAGAAAGGATGACGATATCAAAAGGAAAAGCACAATAACCCAGGGTTGACCTGACTTTGGTGTGTTTGTACCAATGCAGCCTCTGAGGATGACCCACTGACCTAGTGCGGTGACTGTGGTGATCTCAGAGTACATTGAACAAACAGAAAGGAGAGGGAAATTGTTTTTGCTATTCACCTGTAAAAAGACATCATTGATCTCCAGCGAATAGAGTGTTTGGGGAAAGTCAATAGGACGCCGCTGATGCTTGGAAAATAATCAGCGTGAGAACCAGACTCAAAGACGCTAAAATAACCCCAGCAGTTTTGCTATGATGCAACAGCGTCGTTTGGTTAGATTTTGTTGTTGCTAACCAATATGATGTTGAGATTTCCGGTAGAAATCTCTTAGGGTTAATGATATGGAGTTGCCGTATGGCAAAAAGGAACTGAATTCAATTCTGCATTATCTGCATGGAATAATGAATTCAGTCATGCTTTCTTTTACAGGTAAAATAGCTGAACGGTGGGATAGGGGTTGATGTGACGCGCTGTTAGCGGTCAAAATTAGGTTTGAAATAGCGGGTTGGTTCTCCATGTAGTATAGAGAACCCCCACTGATTCCGTAGCGGGCGATGCACAGGAAAACATTAGAGCTTTGTGGTTAACATTTAGACATGTGCAATTGAAAACATCAAGAGCATTGGATTTCTCCAACATTTTTGCCCTACTAAAAAAGCGTCGATCGTAAGAACTATTACATATGCATATACAATTTGCCTGTAAAAATCGATTAGTTTGGATGGGGTATTTCGAAACTCTATTCCATTACTTTCGGGGTGCCCCAGGGTTCTATCTTAGTGCGTACTCTATTTCTGTTTCTAGTAATAATCGGTTTCGTTTTGAAAACTTAACCGCATCTGGTACAGCACACTATTAAACAAACTTTTTTCTTATGGACTTCAATAACTTTTCCTGTGGTTAAAAGTTTCCTCGAAAATCGATCACATCGTTCTCTTGTAAATGGCATGTTTTCGGACATATTTATTAATTCTGGGGTGACATGGGGTTCCACATCGGCACACACTTTCTCTTTTACTTCACATGTGCTACGGAGCCCTGTGAGTAAGGCCGTAGAATATACTCACAATTAGCTCACTTCCAAGATAAGGCTTCGTGAAATAGTCGGGGGCAACTCATAGCGATCTTTCGAAAGTTGGGTGATGGACCGATCCGTAAAAAAGTTAGTTTAGGGGGTAAGTCGGTCCCATGGTGAAATTCCACTCTGGGGAAGAAGTATGTTGCGTCGGCGTACGGCGCTGATTCCCTTCTTCCTCCATCATCACTATACGAAGATTGGCCGATATTCCAAAAGAAAGGATACACATACCCTGGAAGCTGTAGCACAGGAAAAATTGAACTCTAAAATGCGCAGCGGACACAACACAAGTCACATAAGTGAAAATAAAACACTCAGTATACTGTTTTATATAAGTTCCTTTTTTCTATTTTTTGATATTTAGTCAATGGGAAGTGCATTTTCACATTGTTCATATTATTTATATATTTTAATTTTAGGTAAACTGTATTTTTTATTCCACTTTAACTATTACTCGCGCATGGTGTCGGGAAATGTCCCGGATTTCGTTTAGAAAAAGGACCCTGCTCTACACCGACAAAACACACTGTTAGTAAACTTTCGGGGGTTTAAATTCACGACTCCGGAGTGTGTGCATTCCGATGCACACGCTAAAAGGGGTAGAAGACGACCGCTCTGTTTACTGGTTGGATTAAGACTCTTCGAGGATAGAACTCTGGTTTGAATTCCATCCTCGGTTAGGGTTAAGGAACGGAAGAGAGAGAGACAATTTTTCTCTTAAGGGTGTGGCCACCAAGTAAACGCGATCTTTTGATGCAGTGGTGTGTATGTGTGAACGTACGCATCACCGTGTTTATCGATGCATTCCAGCAAGGATAAACAAAACCTACAGCTAGAGAAAAAGAACAAAGGAGAAGCGACCTAATGCATCGGTCTGTGATTAGGGTCAGCTATATAAATAAGCTGGAACTCATTAAATGGGAATTGCGTTTGGGATACCATAAACGATGTGGCTTGTTTATGGTATCGCCAGAAAACCTTTGAAGGACAGCGTTCTTTTGTTTGCACATTGCGTGCTAGGGAAATTAGTTTCAGCGTCTATTGCGCTAATTAAATGCAGCTGCTTGGGTTGTTTATTGATGGGAAAAAAGGTCGCCAGACAATGTGTATGAGAGGGATTTGTTGTACACATGAATGGAGCTAGGAATGGGCGACGCAAGGCTAATATTTCCTGATATGCGGTTGTATTATATATGAACCGATGAATTTTCTTTCAGGTAATTTATGATAAGGTAATAAAGAACTCTTATAGTAATTGTATGCGAAGAGATGCAAGAAAAGGTAAGAATTCTTTTACAGGGACTTTTTAGATTATACCTTAGATAATCCTAGATGCGTAAAGCATTTAAGGTGCTAATGAGATTGCATTGGCGAAAGCTTGTGCAGACTGGGTTGTAGGGATGGGGGTTTTTTAGGAAAGCGAACAGTGGGGTTTGGCGGCACCGTCACAGTACCCCCCCCCCCTCTCAGGCTGAAGGGGTGCTCGAATGGGTGGTGCGTGGTGAGAGGAGGGCCGAGCGCTTGGAAAACAAGGTGGCCCTGCGTACTTCGGGAGGCGCTGCAATTTGGTTAAGGTAACTAGCATGATGACAAGTTTCTAGTTATAGCTTGGGCCTGTGTTGATAAAAGTGACGGGACGCGGATGTTATCGCTTGATGCCGCCAAGGGCAAGGGTGTGCGGCGTGGTCCAATAACCTGTTGTAGGTCGCTTGAACCAACAGGTTTATCGTCCGATAGGTCGGAACCTATCGGTAATCTGATCGCGTCCCCAGTCACGAAGTAGCTTGTGCGGGAAGATGCAGAAAACAAGGTGCTGGAGGTGTTAACCTGTTATTGGCGGTACCTGTCAACGGGTTGTACCTATATAATAGATCTAATCCCATTAGGAGCTCGCTGACATCGTATGACGAAGTGTCAGGAGGCGAAACCTATTGGGGCTCGCTGGCATCGTGAACGAAGTGCCAGCAGATAGGACCTATTGGGACTCACTGACATCGTACTATGACGTGTCAGTGGATATAACTGAGGAAACCGAGTCCAGAGTCGGTGTCTTTCGTCCATACGTTTGTATGGCGAATTGTTTGCCGCTGGGACTGGTGAGGGGGGTGGGCACTCAGTTGCGCGGCTTACCGATCGAGGGAGGACCCGCATGTCCACCGATATCGACTACGGCGCTCGACATACGGCAGCTACGACCTCGACCGAACGGCAGGATGTGAGGAGATGCCGGCCCGTCGCGCTTGGTTTAAGGTGGGAGACTTAACCTAGGGCGCTCCTGGTGGGTGGTTGATTGTGTCCAACCCCAGGGCGCC
Organism: Microdon myrmicae; assembly: GCA_963931805.1. Lineage (NCBI taxonomy): Eukaryota > Metazoa > Arthropoda > Insecta > Diptera > Syrphidae > Microdon > Microdon myrmicae. The sequence goes on from OZ007499.1 coordinate 119,273,777, forward strand.
CTAGGGAAATGGATGCGCGCTCCGGAATGTAGTTGATGCACCTGATAAGTGTGCGGCAGCGTTGAAGGGCGTGTATTGCCTTTGGTTGCCGCTAAAGGTGAGCCATGGTGGGTAAAGATTGGGGTACCTGCATGAGGTGGTCAGGTATATTGTCTCAGTCCAGTAGTATCGGTTTGATTTGCCGACCGGTGTAGCTTGGACATTTGGGAGATGTACAGGGACCCAAAGACGAAGGTCCTGGAGACTATATAAGGAGGTGAAGATCCTTACGTCCCAGTAAGGTGGTAGAGCCTGGCGTCCTTCTGGTTATTTTGCTACGCGCAGAAGCCGTGGTTCAGTGAGGAGCCGAAGCCGTGAATGAAGGATGTCGAGCAATGGTGAGCGGAGTCGCATAAAGACTGCATTTAGCGGGCATTAACGCCAATATTTAGGAAAGGGCCTGTGGGGGGTTCCTCTATTCTACATGAGAAACAACCCACAATTCCAACCAACATTTCGACCTAATTTCGACCGCTTTCAGCGCGTCATACTTACCAATTTCCATTATATGTATTCCCCTGTAAAACATTTCAAACGGACGTATAGCTAAACTCATCATCCTTTGCAGATAATGCATAATTGAGTTTAGCTACATAAATGTCATACTGCAACTCCATTCTTGCCAACCATGAGTTTGCCATCGGAAATCTCATAATATAGGTTAGCAACAACAAGTCTACAAGAACGACGCTGTTGCAACATAGCAAAATAGCTGGGGTAATTTCAGCGTCATAGAGTCTGGTTCTCACGCGAATTATTTCCCAAACATCAGCGGCGTCCTATCGACTTTCCCTCAGATCACCCATTCGCTTGGGATCAACGATCTCTCTTTGCAGGGGAGTAACATCCGCTAGGGTTCTCTCTCATTCGTATTTCTTTCCACGGTTCAATGCGCTTTAACTACACCATAGCTGTACCACTGGGTCAGTAGGTCGTGTCAGTAGCTGCATCTGATACCAACACACACAACCAAAGCTACCCCGAGATCACAGCATATCATGTTTTCTGTTCTCTCATTCTTCGTGTCCGTCAATTACCCTATTAACAAAAGTTACTCATACTTTGACGGGCGTGAGGTTGAGAGAACAGAGGCGTGGTCTCTTTTGGTTGTCCTGTGTGTAGAAAGAAATATGAATTTCAACCCTAATTCACACCAGTCACATCTCAATCACCACTGCGTGCAGTCACGCTGCCGCACAAGTTAGTTTTTCATCCACCGAGGTGTTCGTACACACAACAGGAGTCGCGCGTTATTTTGCTTTTAACACAGTCGGTGTAAAAAAAGGAATTTCAACCCTCGCAGAGTGCGCATCTCGAGAACGATCAACTGATTGGAAGTACATATGTATCTATCATATTCAAAGGAAATACCAGTGTAATCTAAATCAAAAAAAATAAACTAAATGTTAATTAAGTTAAATAAATAAAAAAAGTGTTTTCCTGTCTTTTGCGGATATTTTCACGGAGCAACATCGTTGGGGGAAGTTAATGGAATACTTGCCGTACGTCGGCATCATACTTTTACCCCCACAGGCCGAATAAGGTGTTAAAATAGAGGGCATTGTATACCAATATTTAAGGGGGGCCAGAAAGGGGTTGAAGTGTTACGAGGGCGTGTCATGTAAAGTCGAACCTGATGGTTGACCGTAGCTGAAAGGGGGCAAAACCAAGCGTACTACAAAAAATATTTGCTACGCGTAGTAGCCGATGTGTAGAGAGGAGCTGGCTTACGGAAATTGTATAGAGCAGACTTACGAAGAGACGAGGCAGGCGAGCTGGGTCGCGTGTAGTCAGTTGGAATCAAAAGGTTGATTGTGTCGAAAGGAAGTCAAGAGAGTTTTTAATGTGGTCGTGTGAAGTCGCGTGTGTGTGAACGGAGTCGGAAGAGGTTGAACCGGAGTCGAGCGGAATATTTTTTAACTTGTCGGTTTTGAATTGTTTGGCCAGTTTGTGCTGCGGTTCGTTCGAAATAGTGAAAAAGAATTTATAAGTGAGAAAAGTAACTTTATTTTAAAACAATGAACCCTGAATTGTTGTTGATCGGTGCACTCTTTGGACTGGTCGCCATCGTCGTTGCTGATGTCTCCACAAATGTAATACAATTATATAACTTATTCAATAAAGAACCCTGCAGTAAATTTCGTTGTGAATCTAAAAATAAAAGAACTTTCCAGAATAAAAAATGTGTCTTTCAATTGATCACTTCTAGTGGATGGTGTGTTGTTCGTTCTGTGCTTTGGTGTTCGTTTTGTTGGTTGTGAACAAACGTGGCGGCGTTTCGTTCATTCGTTTGGGGATTGACTCTTCGCGGAACTTTCTTATAGTAATTTGTGAGTACGAAGTAGGATCCTGTGCCGTACGCCGGTCCCACGACTTCCCCCCCACACCACCCCGTCACGCTGTACGTTCCGCGATATCGTCGTTTGGCTGATCGCCCGGACAGAAATTGCGATATCTCATGATGGTACTACCTGACGTAAGGGATTCCGGAGGAAAATTAGTTCTCCATTCCGATTTCCGGGCGGAACTATGTCGGGGGGAACATTATGCAAATGTTTTGATAAATAACTAAACTGTAAACCCATTAGGGCATAATCAGGTCCGCCCACGAAACATTGTCAACGTGCAACTAGTAACGACATTTTATAACATCAAGGGCATCGGTTTCACATTCGCTCGTCGTTCGTCAAGCGACAAACATCGTAAGACGGTGAGCAGTTCTAAAATAAAGAATATCGAGTGCGTGTGCGCGTGAATTCGTGAATAAACTGTGTTTTTCGCAGTTCGGCGGGCGTTGCACGGCGAAAAAAGAAAAAAAAAAAACGAGTGTGTGTGTGTTTCGAACCCAAAATGGGCAAGACGAAGAGCGTCGAATTAAAATTGGCACACTCATGTGTAGTCGCTAATTCAAAAACAACAAAAAAAATTACCAAAAGGAAGAATGAAGTGTCAATTATAGATGACAGCCGAGTGGCAAATAAAGTCCGCTCAAACCTGTCAATGGAACGACAAAAATTAAATGTGACGAAAAAAACCGTCACAGAAGAAAATATACCTGCCAAGGATACTTGTTATTGGAGATTGGAGATACTGGAGATACTGGAGTCAAACATTCCCGAAGGAGACGATGACCTAAACAGCTTAATTGCTGATCTTATCAAAAAACGCGAAGAACTTTCCAAACAAGTACGAGCAGCCCTGGAAGAGCGAAACAAAAGACGGAATGAAACCGAAGCAAAAAGAGAGCAAAAAACAAATCACCAGCGGCAGCATCAACATTCGCTACAAATAAGCGAAACAATGGACGATCAACAACAGCATCAGAAACAACTGCAGCAGACAAAGACAGCCAAGGACGAGCAACAACAGCAACCAAAAAAGGAAAAAATACCTCCAATTGTCATCAGTTACATAGAAGCGAAAGATTTTATGAAATTGGGTGAGTTGACTTGTACAGATTTTAAAACAAAAAGAATTAGTGCTGAAAAAACTAGAATTTTGTGCGAAGACCTAGAAGGTTACAATAAAGTAAAGTCTGCTTTGGGAAGGGCAAAAACCGAGTACTACACGTACAGCCCAAAATCAGAAAAATCAATTTCCATGCTCTTAAAAGGAGTTGATCCTTCGTTCTCCCCAGAGGAGATACTCGAGGAATTAAAAACGGTTGAAACAGCTAGTTTAAAATTTACAGGTGTAAAACCGTTTTCAACTGCGAATTCTAGAAAGTGCAACCGCAAATTGCCTTTCTACATTGTATCTCTAAGTCCTAATAGTAAAGTTGATGCACTTAGACATATAGAATGTCTAAGCGACCAAATTATAAGTTGGGAAAAAATTAGAAAATCTGAGCGCGTACTGCAATGTATGCGCTGTCAAAGACTTGGACACGTTGCATCAAACTGCAATATGAAATTCAGATGCGTAAAATGCCTGGCCGACCATAACATGGGCGAATGTCCGCTGGGAAAGGAACAGCTTCCAGATAGGGAAACACTGTCATGTGTCCTATGCAAAAATACAGGACACACGGCAAATTTTAGAGGTTGTCCCAAATTTCAACATATGAAGTTAAAGTGGGAATCAAAACAAAAGCAAGTGGCAGAAGAGAAAAAAAATTAAAACTCGTTCTTATAATAATTTCGTTGCCCCGCGTGTATCATATGCACAAATCACGGGCAATTCTATGCAACGAGTCCCCGTGGAATCTTCACATACCAATGGGCGAATACCGGCAGTAGATGCGCAACCTGAGTTATTAAATATGATATCGGCCATGCAAACACAATTTGCTAATTTCGAAAAAATACTGACGGAACAAATGGCCCGAATAGATATGCTCTGTTCGGCTGTGTTTTCAAATAACTCCTTCCATCAAAATCTTCGACTCTCTAACTGAACTAAAACTAAAAATTATTTCGGTGAACGTAAATTCACTAATACACATAGACAGAAGAGATAATCTAGGCAACAGGCTTGAAGTCGAATCCCCTGATGTACTTTTGGCTAGTGAAACTAAACTAAACCAAAGGCACAAATTTGTCTATAAAAACTATAAGATAATCAGACGTGACAGGCCACATTCTACTCAAGGGGGTGGGGTTGCAGTTTTAATTAAAAAAGGTCTTTATCATAAGGTAATTTATAGTACAGACGTACACAAATTTCAGGTGCTGGAAGCCTGCATAATAGATATGCCGTTGAGAAGTCAAAAGCACCTGTATGTGGTCTCCATTTATGCCCCTCAAGCTACCCAGTGTAAGCAATTTATCAATGAAATTGATATGCTATTTCGACACCTGAAACTAAATTCGGAAAACAACTATTTCCTAATAGCGGGTGATTTCAACGCCAAGCATAGTGCTTGGGGTAATTTAACCACGAACACAAGGGGCAATGCTTTATATGATTGGTGGCAAATGAATGCTATCGAGCGCAGATTAGAATTGTACGCCACAAGTACACCGTCTTATCCTAAAGGAAATTCATTTCTGGATTTACTTATGATCGACGATCGAATAAACTTGCCAGGCACAGATCTTACTACGCGAAACTGTCTTCGCACAATCGATTACGATAGCGATCACTACGGATTTGGAGCCATAATTGAAGTCCCAAATGAACAATATTCACTAGAGCAGTTCGAACAGATCCACTCTTTCAATTTTCGAAAAGCTCACTGTTCACGCTTTGATCGATTAATAAAAAAAGAACTTCGTAACAGTGCCATAGACCCTCCGACTATTAGAAACCTCCATAACGACGAAATCGATCATTACTTAACAACATTGGACGATATTATTACCAATGCAATGAATCGCTCTATACCTAAAGTTCCCCATACCGACGGTTATACTAATAAGTACAGGACATCAGCAATTGACGCTTTGTATAAGCAAAAGAACATTATGCTCTCAAAGCTGAAAAGACTTTATAGACAGTTCAGCGACCCAAATAGTCAGGAAATAAGAACACTTATGTCCCTAATCAAAAATCCCCAAAAATTGATCCGTGATAATTACCGTTCATGTATAAATGAAGAGTGGAAGAACAAAATTCAAGCCATTCAAGCTAGCGGATCGAATATGTTCCAACAAATCAATAAAACTTTTCGAAAGAAAGATCACAATGACATTCCATATTTGCGAGTCCCACGGACTCCTGAGAATTGTCAAGCAATGCTGAACTCAGGACTCAATCTGGAGCACATCAACTCCAACGAAGAAGTAATATTAGTCGAAGACCCGCAAGACAAAGTGAACTCAATTGGTGCATGTTTCGAGGCAGTATACAGAGTGAACGAATCCACTCACTCCAATACGATCCTCGAAAACAACGCATTCCAGACCTACAGCGCACTGAGAAACCAACTTTGTACCTGACGGAACCAAAACCGTAGTTTTACCACATTCAGTGAAAATAACAGAGCGGACTCCCCCAGGAGTAATCAGAATATGAATATGTTTGTGAGTAAGGATGAACTTACGAACATCCTAAAGTCAATAAAAAGCAAAAAGTCTTCTGGGATAGATAGCATCCCAAATGTAGTTTTAAAACATTTGCCTCCTGAAGCAGTAAAAATCTACACTACGCTATTCAACAACGCCCTAAATAAGGCATACTATCCAACCCACTGGAAAACTGCAATAGTTCACCCCATCCCTAAAAAGGGCAAAGACAGGACCAATCCAACCAATCTTCGCGCGATTAGCTTGCTGCCAAATATCAGCAAGGTTTTCGAGAAGATCATAAACAAAGCACTGATGAACTGGTGTGATGAAAATGAAATCATCCCCAACAACCAGTTTGGCTTTAAAGCGGGACATAGTATGGTGCATGCCGCGTCAAAGTTTGTTTCCGACATACAATGGAACAAGACCAAGCGCCAATGCACAGGTGCCTGCTTAGTTGACTTTGAAAAGGCTTTAGACACCGTGTGGTTAGAAGGACTTCTTCATAAGTTAGAAAACCTGAGAATGCCTCATTATCTATTGTACAACATTTACGAAATGATAACGGACAAGCAGTTTGTGGTAAAATGCGGAGATATATTCTCTAGCAAGACCTTCAAAATTACATACGGTTTACAACAAGGGGCGGTGAATTCTCCCATTCTGTTTAATATTTACACCAGTGGTTTAGTGGGTACGCTTCACAATGCCATTGCATACGCAGACGACATTGTGGTATACAGAACAGGAGAGAAAATAGATGTCATCAATAGACTTCTCCAGGACGACTTCAATAAAATAAAATGTTTTTGTAATGACTGGAAACTAAAAATTAATTTCCACAAAACCGAGACTATCCTTTTCAGAACACCGCTCTCCAGGGCCTCTCAGGACACAAAGCACAATTGGAAAAACTTCTCTATCGTAGGGAATAATAATCTCCCACTACAAGTGAAAACTGTAGTCAGATATCTCGGTATTTGGCTTGATCAGTATTTATACTTTGACAAGCATATAGCAGTCACTCTCTCTGCAGCAAGAAACGCATTTGCTGCCACAAAAAGTCTATTCCGAAGCAGCATTCTCAATCCAAAAGTTAAAATAATTTCATATTCGGCATTCATTCGACCAGTGTTGGTCTACGGCTGTCCAATATGGTATAATATATCCCCATTCCACATGGAAAAGATTCGCGTGTTCGAGAGACAGCGTTTGCGTTCCTGCCTCGGACTTAATAGAACACCAGAGTCACGATACCAGAAATTTTACCCTAATAAAACCCTGTATGATAAATCAGGACTAATTAGGATAGACAACTTCATTATAAAAATTATTCGTGGCCACATTGCAAGGGCAATGTGCAGTGTAAATAATCTTATCGCGGGAGCATATTACCCGAAAGATATGTATCTGGAGAGTACCCTCCAGAACGGGTTCATTCCCCCAGAGGCGTTCCTCTTCTTGGACGGAAAAGGTCTTATCCAAGATGAGGGTGGAATACCTATTATATACCACGCTTTCCGTGGTGCTAGGGATAAACGAATTGTCCACAATAGCGATATCTCTAATAGGCCAGACCGACTTCGATTCAGTACGGTGATCAGTGAAAGAGATAAATCAATAAAAGACCGAGCCAACCCCAACTGGTGGTGGCTCCATAACGAAGAAAGGACTACACGTCCTCAGATATAATATTCAGCTTTGGCGCAGCGTCCTCCCTTCCTTTCCTTTGCCCTCCTTCCCGTTAACTTCTGTTATTTTATCTTTTTTATTTTCATTAAGCACTTATTACTTTGTTTTTAAAATTTTTGCATCTTCAAAAAAAAAAAAAAAAAAAAATCTTTATTTTTTTGTCGTAATGCCTCTAAAAAAAAAAAAAAGAGGGCATCGGTTTCACCAACACAAATATAAATGCCGTACACTGCGTAACCCGGTACCCTAGACCTAACCGAGACCCAGGTCGACTCGTCAACCGACTCAACACATCTTCGTTGTCCAGGATACGATATTCAAGATTTCGTGTTAAGGGTGGAGTCTGTGTCTTCGCCCTATCCGATTTAGCTTGCAAAGGGAAGAAGCATCAGGACCTAATGTAGGGAAAAAAGACGCATAATAATCGTACTTTTCTTTTTATTATTATTCAAAAAAAGAACTGACTCGATGACCTCATTAAATATGGAATTATCTTCGTCTTCTTCAATTCAATCCTCCGTCTCAGTTTTGAAAAATCGGATCCTTGTTTCATCACTCGTTATGAATCGATGCGAAAACTCGTCTGTGTTGATAAAACGTTGATAATGCTTCACCTGCTTGAAACACTTTAGAATGCTGTTTATGTTCCATTGTGAGGGCAAAAGTTTTTCAAATTTTCAGTCAATGTACGATGTGCAGCATGTTTTGAAATTCGTACCATCTCTGATGCCTCTTGCACTTTTCGTCGATGGACACCACTTTGTTTGGCTTAGTTTTGGTCAAACTTTGCTACGCAAAAGGGGATAAATTCTTCGGGAATAGAATCGAGTTAATATTTTGTATCAGTTGGGGTCAGATCTTCCGAATGAAAGTATTTTATGATACAATGATGAGCAATTTTTTTATGTTTACCAATTCACTAAGATGCCTTTCAAAAATATCTTAAATGATATAGCATTTTCTAATTCAAGGTCAAGCTTTATAAGCTGGATATTATATAGTATAGTAAAATTTATCAAACATCAACCATGGCGTGATTTGAACAACACTCATATATACGTAACTTATGCATAGAGAACAAACCTCCACAGAGGTCTAAAAAAGAAAGAGCTAGATATTCCCTTTTCATAAATGACAAGTAATACCAAACATTGTTAACTAAAACTAAAACCGGACATAACTTGAGTTAATGTTTGTATAAGCCCCACCATCAAAATATATAATACAGCCATGCTTGTAAAAAAACTTACCACCATGTTATTGATTGTAAATTTCAATTCAGCTCTAGGTCTTGAGGGTGGTGTACTGCAGTTGGCACGTAGCACATCGCCGGGCTCATAGCGATTGTGTTCGGTGAAGAGGACTGGTCGTTTCTCAGGATATTCTGAAATATAGAAGTGTGTGAGTTTGTGGCCTGCCCTAAGGATAGTTTTGTTCATTGCTTATAATATTGATGATGGTATGGTAAAATGTATGCTGAAGATACCACAAATCATTGCGCATCGGGTACTTACTTACGGCGTTACTTTAAAAACTAATTTCGTAATGTAACTCGAAATAAACTTCTTCTCTGAATTTAAAGTTTGTAAAGTGCAAAGTTTGTGTTCCATCCAAAAATACATCCCGAAGGCAAGAGCCAAGCTTGAAAGTACACTGAACCAGACTAGGTATATCGATGCCAATTTATTTACGGATACAATGATAATCCTGCAGCAAGGCGAAGAAAAAACAGCTTTATCTTAATTACAATTATCACGAAGACAAGGTTTGACTTTATAATTAGTGAGTGAAGTCATGCATTTATAATATCCTTCATATGCTCTGTTCGTCACCAATCCTGTGTCATTAAATTGTTCAAAAAACACTTCAGAGACAAGCGCAACTGATTTGCAAAATACTTTTTCAAAGTATTAGAATATCTATGCGTAAATCCGTTCTCAAAATATAAATACATTGTCCTCCTTAATTAGCATTTAATTACATGGAAGAAATAGATGTTACTCTCTGTTCTTTGTCGTACAATACGAACACATCTTTGGCGCTATCTCTTCCTCTAAGCGCTGAATAAATTCTTGCAAGGACCTTCTTTCCTTGCAGCTTTCCCACCAACCGCCAACCACCATGGTTCATTGTAATTAAGAGTTAGTTTCCCACAGCAAAAAGGTTCCGTTTCGTTGTCGTCACGACGAAAAAAAAAGACAAGTAATAAGGAAGAGGAAAGGTTGAACATTGCCCGTCTATGCAAAAGACGAATACACAAAAAGAGAAAACTTTGTACCGGAAACGGATACAATATGGAAATGAAGCAATTGAAGTAGATTTGAAATTCATTTTTTATTGAGTTATAACAGGTGATTTTCTTTTCTTTAATTCGTCCTCAGTGTCTGTACCGGTGTTGGTAACTTTACTGGGGTCGGTACTGAGAGGATAAATAAATTAGACTCTCATTGTTGGCATAATCCGCCAATCGCTGGCTAAGAAGAAGACGCGCATAAACTTTAAATATCTTTGAGAAGGATTTCTTGGCGCATCCTGATTGAAGTGTGTTTAAATTATTAAGTTTCATAATTATGCGAGGAATTTGTTGGCTGTGTGGCATTTTGGGGAACAAATTTCAGTGTGGTTACTGGAGATGCTCCAACTTATAACTAGACTAATTACCTAGACTTACGGAAGGGAAGGAAGCTCAACTTCATGGAAGAAGCACCAACAATCAATAAAAGATATTTACATCGCAATTAGTAGTAAGGTTTATTAAGACGACGTGGCTGACGTGGCTTAAATAGCGTATTCTATACAGTTTGTAAATGGTGATGGAATTAACCACATTAGTTAGTCGTGCAATTTTATCTCTTCTAACTATGAGACGCACCATAAACAAAGTGGAAACTGATTCGATAATGGGCGGAATTGAGTATTTAGATGAATTTTTGTTTGGCAACCGAATCTTTGAAAAGGGTATAAAACCTGAGGAACTTGTTTATATTTTGCGAAATGTAACTGAAGCTTCATTATCCCTTTTATATAAAGGTTTTGAAAGGACCACAAGAAAATATTAAATGTCGAGTTGAGAAATATAAGAAAATCTACATCTTGCTTTTGGTCGTCAAACAAAGAAGGAGAAAATGCAAACCCAACAATTTTCAGTTTCCGCTTAGCTAGGCTAGAATTCCCTCATATTACTTCACCCGGGATCAAAGTAAATGAGTAGGCAAAAAGGGACCAATTAAATCTTATGAAAAATCATTAAGACTAATCCTGATGGTTATTCGTAACACCACATAACTCTTCTTGGATTCTTTTTCATCATGAACTTGGTTTCTGGGCAACAGGAAATTTTATCACGAATTTATGACAAGCCACTGAGATTTAAGGACCCTAAAAATAAAAATACGTAAATTATTTTGACAGAAGGTACGAGAACCAAGCCGACCACATAGAATTTTCAGGGTAAACAGAAATGTATTTTCCTTACAATCAACGTCGCTAGAGCGGTTATTCATAATTCTTATTTTATAAAACAATCACGATTTTGATGTTAAATGATTCTGATTCCCGAAAAAGAATGTGAGATTGGAAGAATACATTTTGGTGTGGTAGAGCTTTGTTACTTCTCCAGCGCCGTGCTTCCTCTTTCGAGGGAAGAGCGTGGGGGTTATTAAAATAATTATTGTTTTCTTTATTAAAATAATTATTAGTTTTATTTTTATTTTATTGAACTCAGCTATTTCAAGCTGAGCTCTATTCTGAACTACCTTTACAATATAAATTTTCCTGTTTTTATAGAACATTTTGTTCCAACTAACTGTGTCGTATAAAATGAACAAAACAATCTAGAAGTCTCTGTGACTTAAAATTTTGAATAAACTTTGAACGAAAATCAAAGTGGCTATGTTTTGAAATGAAAAATGTGCTTGTTATGAAAAGGGGCATGTTTTTAAATGTGCTGTAAGTGACTGGATATAGAATATTGTGTCTGTTTATTTATGAAATGTATTAAATGAGAATGTAAGATATGTGAGGATGTAGTTTTAAAGGTTGTGTTAGAAAGGACATGAGATTAGTGTTAAAGCGAATAAGGGTAGTATTCTGGAATACAACAGCTTTAAAACATTCACATGCTGAAGTCATCTTGCGGTACAAGGTTGCTTTGTATGGGAAGAAGTCAGTCTATAGTTGTGTATATGGTCGCATATTTCTTACTTGTTTATTTATTTATTTTATTTAGTTTTTTACCAAAACTTGGCACACAACAAGATCTTTGAAACAACCTTGAATTTCAAAGCATAAAGGGAGAGAATATCAAAATGTCTTGGTTTTGAATGTTTGAATACTACAATGATGATGAAATACTTGATCAGTCAGAGCACTCCAAATTCGTATGGATCGGTTGAAGAATAACTGTCCGTGTTTATTCGTGTGTCTGTAGTTAACTGAAGCGATGTATACTCTCTGATTAACGGGTCTCAAATTAAAATATAACGACATGTGGAAAGTATTCACCCAGCTCCTTGTCCCGTGCATTCACCTTCCACGCTCGAACGTCTGACCCGATCTCCTTATGGTTTGACGTTGTTCCGTATTGTTACGGAGATTCGTATTAAACGGGACAGGGAAGATCGGACCTGGGAGCAGGGATGTTCTTGAGGATTATGTCGTCAATGTTTGCGGGGAAGTTCAGATGCCTGTTTCTTATGATGCCAAGGTCGCATCGGTCTCAAGAGCTTTGGCAGAAAAGATTATATTCGTTGTTAAAGAGTTAATACGTTCAATTACTTTTATTAAAAAGTCAGGTACCTTGATTTCCGTTTCTAGATATGGTCTAAGATCACGGCACAGTTCATGAGTGCGATCATGACCGTACGCTTTTAAAGATTTGGAATTAGAAGCAACGTGATCGCCGAGCCGTTTGATGGTGGGTTTTAATCAAGTTGGCCCAGAGCTCGCAAGCTTTGTTCACCCCCTCAGCAGATTTTACCCATTATCTAGTGTAGTGATTCTAAATCACTACTCTCATCCAATCCCACATTATTATATTAAAAACCAACCCGTCATTGTCCAATATCGTACCCCTATCTATTTCCCCAATTAATATCACCAGCTAAATCATATGCACGACAAATTGAAACAAATGTTTCTTTGGCGCACATTGATTCAATTGCCAATAATCTCAAAATCATGAAGTGCCTATTTCCAAATGCATTTCATGATCGTACTTTCCGGGAGTTTGTTCATCCAAATTCATATTCACTTCCCAGAATATCATTCCGATTGAATCAGATACAGAATCTTGTTTGTGGTTGCCGGAATTTGTATGTACTTACAAATTAAACTTACAAACCTCTGTAGATAGAAAGTATAAAAGGGCGCCGCATTTTAGATTCAGGATCAGTTCTCAACATATTTCAAAACCATGTCTGGGTGCGCCGCTTTAATAAGGAACCCACCATTGCGGTGAGCCTGGACATTGAAGAGGCTTTTGAAACACCTCATATATTCCTCGCCCTGTGGATGGGAGAGAAAACCCAGATATACTATGCGGTCGACGTCCTAGTGTACATGTCATCTAAAAGCCCTAAACTCGCAACAAATCGAATGAACCGTCATCTGGACGAACTATATCAGTATTACAGTCGATGGAAAATTCGATTTAACCCATCCAAAGCAGTAGCTATAATTCTGTGTAGTAAACACTCCCAATCCACTTCTCGATATTCACAGAATATCCGAATACAAATAGGAGGTACTACGATTAGACCCCAGAACAGGATGAGTCATCTATACCCCAAAAATGATTTTCAAAAAATATGTTACCCACATTCTTCAAAGGGCCCTCGGTCGGTCTAAGCAACTGCAAAACATCTTGAGGTGGAGCAGCAAAGTTGACACCAAAGTTAAGCTTCTCTGCTATAAGCAGCTAATCCGATCTGGAAATAAATACGCCTTTCCCATATGGTCCTGTGGCGACTCTAACAGGTGCACACACAATTCACAAGCAAAATAGTGAGGAGCACCGAACGAAAAATCGAATAAGAAAATACATCAGAGCCGTATACCAAGCGATAACATAACAATTCACATCAGTGGAGTATAGTCGAGTTTAAAAATCAAATTCTAGAATCGGCCAGTAGCCTGATGGGTAACGCTTGGGTTCAATTTTTGGTGATTCAAACTGTCATAGGGTCAGTCCAAATCACACGTTCTCGTTCACTATTATTTCAAACGCTATAGTCCTGCATATCCTCGGCACAAATGGAAAGACTTTGAGTTTTCGAAAGAAATCCCCTCAGAACGCCTGACGGTCGCCATTACCCAAACTCTCACCTATACGAAGGCGCTCCCATTATCCCTATCGACGAGTGCTTGCTACAATTACCATATAAGTACCTCGAAAGCATTCAGAACAGCGAGAACCCCCTTCTCTCTCGATCTCTTCGGATCAGACCACCACAATTTCTTCTTCAGTACAAAACTGAAGAAAGCACCCTTCTCAACAACATTCTCCTCTATACTACAGGATTCCTGGACCCATCCCATAGAGTCTACTACTGCCACACTACAAACACGCACGCACAATACAAGACAACACACACACACACACACACACACACACACACACATACACACCGACCAAAGCGTAGATTATCAGACGCCAAGGACTTGATCTGCGTTTAATACCGCACTCAAGACCCGCCGGTCTTGTGTGATTTCTTTCCCACCATCCCCCCATCGAAGTAGTTAGAGAATACTTGAACTAACTCTGTCCACACTATCCTTAGATGCCTCCCCCTCCCCCCCTTTCTTTTCAGATATCTTGATATCTTGAGACCGAGCCCAACATCTTCACGGAGAAGGGTGATTCTGGTTATCACAAGATGAAGAACACATTTGTCCTTGTACCCCTAAAGTCGGCCTCTCGCCTCCCCCCTTTTTTTTTTTTTGATTCTGGATAAGTATATGGGAACTACAGCTTGCCCCAGGGACTGGCATAGAGTCCATAATTCGGACAGAGTCGTTCCGAATCTTGCACCAGCAAGTGGTCTTCGAGGTATTTCATAACAATGGAATATGGATCCCAAAAGTAAGTTATCCTTACATATGTCAACTTCCTCGTTTCGCTTTCAAAGGACATGGTACTTGTAATCGAAACTAAGTGGCATCCATGTTACAGTCCCGCTTTCGCAAACTTTAACATGGTTCGAAGAGACCGAGCTCTCACTAGCGGCCCCACCATCAACGGAGGTGGCACTCGTATACTAGTTATAAGCGGACTCCGCCATGAAACTATTGACCTCCCATGTTTCGGGTCCATGGAGGTCTCCGGGGTTGAAGTGCATCTAGCTAATAATGGTAGAGTGAACATATACTCCGCATCATGATCATCATCATCGGCACTACAACCGGGATCCGGTCTTGGCCTTATTTAACAAATCTCTCAACCGGTCCCGATTTTGAGCCGATGCCATCCAGTAGGCACTCCCAGGCTCTGGGCGTGGTGGAATACGCCATCCCCCCATCGGAGACGAGGTCTGCCGCGCTGTCTCCTTCCATGTGTCCTGTCACAAAGGCCTTTCCGGGCAGGCTTTTCTCTTCGCTTATTCGAGCTAGGTGTCTCGTCTACCGGAGTCTACCGCGCTTGATTTTTCTTACAACATTAGCTTCAAGGTAGATCGCGTACAATTCAGGGTTGTAGCGTCTCCGAAATCGTCCTCCCTCACATACGGGGCCAACAATTCTCCTTAAGACTTTCCTCTCGAACGCGGCTAAGAGTTCAAAGGGCCTTTTATTGAGCACCCAGGTCTCGCATCCATACATGATTACTGGTAAGACCATGGTCTTGGACAGTAGTAGCTTGGATGTTCTGGATAAATTCGGGGATTTAAAGAGCCTTGATTGACCATAGTAGGCTTTGTTAGATTTGATCAGCCGTTCGCCTATTTCTTCTCCCATATTTTTATCGGCTGATACTATTGACCCAATGTAGTTAAAGGATTCCACTACCCTAATAGTTTGACCAACGTTAGGTCTTCTCTTCGCAGAATTTGCCACCATGTACTTAGTTTATCTCTCATAAATGTGCAGTCCTAGTTTTTGTGCCGCCTGCTCGATCTGGGTGAAGGATTCCTGTACAGCCGATTCGGTACTACCGATGATGTCGATGTCATCTGCGTGGGCAAGTATTTAACTGGATTTGGTGATAACAGTACCTCTAGTTGCAACGCCAGTGTCACGGATTGCTTTTTCCAAGGCCAGGTTGAAGAGAAACCAGGCCAGACCGTCCACCTGTCGGAGTCCATTAGAGATGTTTATAGGTTTGGACAGCAATCCCACTCTTTTTACTTGACTAGTTACGTTGGACATGGTCAACCTACAAAGTCGTATCAATTTGTTTGGAATGCCGAACTCTCTCATGGCATTATATATTTCTACCCTGGCTATGCTGTCGTAGGCGGCCTTGAAGTCTATAAATAGACGATATAATGGAATCTTAAATTTCAGACATTTTTCCATCGCCTGCCTAAGGGTGAATATCTGACCAATCGCTAAAATGCCTGGGATGAAACCACACTGATATTGACCAATGATGGCTTTAGCGTATGGGGCTATCCGATCTTTTGGATAGTGGAGAGTATCTTATATGCGGTACTCAGCAATATTATACCCCTATAGTTGCTGCACAGTATGATATCTCCCTTCTTATGTATGGATTAATATTATTCCACGACGCCAGTCTTCCGGCATCTCCTCTTGCTCCCATACGTGCACCACGATCTCATGAATTGTGTGATGTAACGCTGTACCTCCTTATTCGATCAGCTCAGCTGGTATGCCATCAGCTCCGGGGCTTTATTTGATTTGAGCTGTCTTGTGGCTTTTACTGTTTCCTTAATGTTTGGCGGACTCAGCATTTGGTCTTGCTCTTGCGTTGGTGGGGCCTCCAATTCTTCTGTGAGCTGACCATTTAGCAATTCATTGAAGTGCACTTCCCATCGCTCCAGAATGCCTTCAGGATCGGTGATCAGATTACCCTCTTTACCCTTGTATTAAGTGCAGCGTGGCGTGTACCGCGTCATGGGGATGCGGATTATTTGGTAGAACTTCCGCGCCTGGTGCGGTCCTCGCTCTCTACTTTTCTCTTTTTCACAGACAAGGTTTTTTTCCCAAGCACTTTTCTTTTGTCTGTGAAGCCTTTTTTCAGATCTTCTGAGCTCTTTGTATTTCTCCTCGCGTACCCGCGTCCTATGAGACTGCTACATTGCCCGGTATGCAGCATTCTTACGTTCAGTCGCTAGTTTACACTCATTGTCAAACCAGTCGCTCCGATCTAGGACCAGTAAGTTATATTTTAGGATAATGAAGCTACAATTGGAGCATGTTTTGTTCAGCCTGCCATTTAGAATCTAAGAAAAACTGGAGTAAAAAATGTTGCAAAAAAGGAAAAAAAGACTTTCATTCCATTGCAACCGCCGGGTCGAAAAAATAAATGCCAACGGACTAGCAACTAAATAAGCATTTATTTAAAATAAAATGTTTCATAATATTTCTTTTCTGATTTTATAGAAGCGCCACGTATGAACTTTCGAAAAAAAGAGCATGACAAAACTAATGTGTGTATAGGCAATTTTTTTTTTTATTACACTTCTCTCGGGAGAGGCGAACCTATAGCGCCGAGTGGGCGCCCCGAGATGCCACCAAATAACTGTTGCAGTTTTCCCTGAACAGTCGCAGGTTGTAAAGCTCCGGAAACACTCACGTGAGAAGGGAGTTCCACAGCTTTCCCGCTCTGTAACGAAACGAGTTCTGATGTAGGGATGTTCGCGCCGTTGGGAGATGAACCACAAACTGATGCGATCTGTCGGATTGTCTTGTGGATCGTATATGAACCGAATTACGCGGAACAATACCAAGAATCTCTGAAGAACAGCACCCGTGATAATATCTGTAAAACAGACAGAGGTCGGCTACGCGCCTTCGATGTGATAGCGGCTGTAGTCCAGACGTCAGCGCCGAGTCCCCGATCAGGCGGATCGCTCGTCTCTGTATGCTCTCAAGTAGGTCAAGGGTATGTTTAGGAGCCGAGCTCCAAACACGAGAGCAATATTCGAGCTCAGGTCTAATTTAGGATTTATATAGGTAAAGAAGTTGGGCCGGAGTAAAATAGTTCTGGGCTCTAAAAAGGTAACTCAGTTTTCCTGAGGCTGACCTGGCGATGCTCGACACGTGTTTATGCCACGATACATTCCCACAGACCGTGACGCCGAACAATTCCAAGCTTTCGCCAGATTCGAGGGCCTGGCTATTCATCATCGGCTGTAGTACCGATGATCCACTTTTCGTTGTAAATGTTGTATATTGTGTCGTCGCTGCATTGAAGTCGACGAGATTGCCTTTCCCCACTGCAGGACCTTATCCAGATCCAGAGAGGCAATCTGTCTACATCTCAGGTGGTGTGACGCAGATGCACCAATCGCCCTAACACTCGAAAAGGAGGAAACAAGCGTACTATCGTCCACGAAACTCAAAACTTTGTTATCCAACAAATAATTTATGTGAAACAAAACAAGGTTAGAGCCAAAATAGAACCTTGGGACACTCCCGAATTAACAGGATATAGATCCGAACACTCGCCACCCAAACAACCCGGCTCGATCGATTTTCGAGGAAGCTCTTCGGTTAGTCGCAAAGCTGCTGGGAGAGTCCACATGAACAGAGTTTGCTCAGGAATGCTACGTGCCAGACGCGGACAAAAGCCTTGGAGATATCCAATGCGACCGCCCTAGATTCACCATACCGTTCAATCGCAGATGTCCATATATCGGCTATAAGTGTCAAAAGGTCTCCCGTGGACCGCCTGCCACGAAATCCGTATTGACGATCATTCAGAAGTCCGTTACACTCAAAATACTTAATTAACTCGGTATTGATGACTTTTTCCATCACCTTATATAACATGGACAGTAATTCTCTCGGACGGTAATTTTGTGGGAGACACTTTTGTTTAGTGAGGGCAGAACTCTCATATATTCAGCTTAGTGCAAGCGATAAAACTTAACAACTATCTTAAAACTAGTCTTATATATATAAACTATGATTAAAAAGGAAAAAAAATAGGTGGGGAGGGTATGTTTGGCGAGTTGGTTACTGGGTTTATCCATCAATTATCACTCATTCATTCACCTCGCTTAGTACCGGATGTAAGAGTGTATACGGTGAGGGTGCGTGGTCAGGAGGGGGAAGAGAGGAGATGAAGTTTGAGAGCAGTAGAGGTAAAGTTGAAATCGAAGGAGGTAGAGTAGGAGTTTGCCCGCCGCAGCATTCGCGAAATGGGTTCATTAGAGCCGTAAGAAGTGTGGTGGGTGGGCTGATAGAATAGATGAGGGTTTCGCAGGTTACGGGGGTTAGTGTGAAGTGGAATGATGGAGAGCAAACTTGGGCAGTTGGTTGTGCCTGAAAGGAGACGGTGGACACTCCTCAAGTGTGCTGAAGTTGATCAGATGGAGGCTTGTGTATAGGGGGAGAATCCGAGGATTCGCCCAGTTCAGTCCGTGGAGAGTAAAACGCAGAAAACGACGTTGCACAGTTTCGATTCTGCGGATATGGGACGAGTAGTGTGGAGTCTAGACATACCATATTGTAGTTGAGCCAGACCTGACTGGCGTATTCAAAAAGGGGGCGGACGAAGGCTATGTAGAGAGAACGGGAAACGTAAGGATTAGAGAATTCTTTAGACCAGCGTTTCACAAACCCAAGGACAGAGTTGGCCTTAAGAATAATATCATCGATATGCGGGATGGAGCTAAGCTCCCTGTCAAATAAAATCCCGAGGTAGCGTATCGAGGGTACAGACGATATCTGCTGGTTTAGCAGCAAGTAGGGTCGTGGGAGGGCGGGGGACGATTGCGGGAGAAGGTGATGGAGTCACATTTGACAACGTTGAGTTCAAGGCAGTTATTACGGCACCAAATTGAGAAGCTGTCGAGGTCCGTTTGGAGAAGTGAGGAGTCGAGAGGAGAGATGATCGTTTTGTAGAGTTTGGCGTCGTCCGCATATAGGGAGATGGATGATTATTTAATAATGGAGTCAACATCATTGATGATAAGGATAAATAGGAGGGGACCTAGATGGCTGCCTTGCGGAACCCCTGACGTGGGAAGAAAAGGATTGGACAGGGAGGATCTGAATTTGACACGGTAGGATCGATCTTTCAGATAAGAAGATAACCACTTGATCAGTGGGGGTTCGAAACCTAGGGCGGACAGCTTAAAAAGGATGAGATTATGGGAGATTTTATCAAAGGCCTTGCTGAAAACGGTGGTGATTACATCGACTTCGTTGCCATTCTCTAAGGCACGGAGAGTATGGGATGAGAACTCGATCAGATTCGTTGTGGTCGACCTGCCCGAACGGAAACCATGCTGGTTGGATGAGATGATGGTTTTACAACGGAAAGATAACGCGTTGTAAAGAATTCCTTCGAACAGTTTGGAAACATGAGACAGTTTGGCGATGGGGCGGTAGTTGCTTATGTCGTTTATAGGTGCCTTTTTATGTATAGGGGTGACATAGGAGGATTTCCAAATACTAGGGAAGATCCCTTGTGAAAGGGATAGATGGAATGTCATTGATATCGGGAGAGAAAGAGAAGTGGAAAATTTCTTTAAAAATACAGCCGGGAGTCCATCGGGCCCAGGGCTGAACTCGTCCTTGAGTAAGTTTAATTTCTCCTCAACTACGTGACGCTGAATAATTTGAGGAGTGAAGGGAGAATTCGGGCAAATCTTTGAAGTGAGACGGATTGGGTTCGAATATCTGTAAAGGATTTATTGAAAAACGACGCGAATAGATTGGCAGTAGTTAGGGGGTCGGTTGAAGTAGTCGCGCCATAAGAAAGGGAGTTAGGAAAGGCGTCGGAGTTACGTTCGTAGTTTATGAAATAGAAAAAAGATTTGGGGTCATTGATCAAATTAGATTGTGTTTTTGTGAGGTAGTTGGTCTAGAGGGAGTTGTAGAGCTCGGAAAATTTATAAAAGGAACCGAGATAGTTGGAGTAGTTTTGGAAGGAACGCGGTTTGCAAAAAATGTTCCACAAGTTATTTCTCTTTTTTTTCCCTTATTGGGATTGGTTGAAGTCGATCGATTTTCCAACAGGCAGGAAAGGTCATCCATGTATAAGATAAGCGGAAGAGTCTGCCAAGAACCAGCGATAGTTCTGGAGCACAGTTCTTACGGACTATCGCTGGTATTCCGACCGGTCCGGTTGACTTCCTACAGTCCAGTTCACGTAGTATGCGTTGAATAGTATCATCATCATCATCATCGGCACTACAACCGGGAACCGGTCTTGGCCTTATTTAGCAAGTCCTGAGGCTTGTTAAATTTTCCATAATGATTTGTTTTTTCCGGGCAAGGTCATTAGTCTTGCGCCAGAGTTGAAAAGTATGCGTGTTATATAATTAAGTTCATTTAATTATCACCCCCCGCTCCCCCTATGAATAATTAACATCTCGGGTCTTCACGTGCATATCCTTCCCTTCCCTCCAAATCACCAATTTCCCATTACAATAGAATATCCCCAAACACAATAGTTGAATAATTTAAATGAAGTCTAACCCCTATTTAAAAACCTCAATCCTATTGTTCATAGCCATTTTCTCTCTATTTAGCCATAGTCTCCTACCCTTCATAGCCCAGCCCCTTATTAGCCAATTCCGCTTCCTAGAAATAACAATCGTGGAAGTGGAACACAAAAGGATATGAAAACAAAGGACACGAGATTCCTGCTTGTTTAAAACGTGCGTTGAGTGAGAGTAGTCGGGCGCTCCGCAAAAATATTCAAATTAGATTTTTCGTGTTCAATCGAATCGTGTGCGCGTGTGGTAAAATGCGGAGATAAAGTAAAGCCAAGCGGTTAGAATAAAAAGTGTATTTAATTTTTGTAATTTGTGAAACTAATTTAAAACAAGAAAAATAAGAAACTAATTTGCGTTGTGAAAATAATTTGCGTTGTGTTTAAATAAGATAATAAGATAATTCATCTTCAAAATTAAAATACAGTTAAACTGTTATTGAACTAAAAGTGCAGAGTTTTATTTGGGTCCTCTTTCGCACCATCACCGTCGCAGATCATCGCACCAGTAAATTGAAGCTGCCGACCCCGACACCCCACCAAGTCCAATCCGGGGTAAGTTTCGAAATAATCACTAATACATCTAATAATTTGGACATTTTAATTGTTAAAAATTATCTTTAACAATTCAAAAACGGATGCAACCAGGCGATTGATACGGCGAAGAAAGCTCACAACGACAGAAAGACCAATAAACTCCTTCGGTGCCCGACTGTTTCACGCTCCTTCTGGCCAATGGCAAAAGCTGTCAGCAGTAACTTCACTTCCTCCTCTTTCCTTCCGTTGGTGACAGACAGTGGGACGTTGGTCAGAAATTCAAGGGATAAAGCTGATGTGTTCGCGAATTTACTTTCCGCGAATTCAAACCTCGATCCCGGTCTTTTGGAGACACCTGTGATCCCACCGGTCCGGTCTTCCATGTGGGATGTGAGATTTCGCCCGCATGTTATATAATTAAGTTAATTTATTTATCATATACTATCTATGAATAATTAACATCTCGTGTCTTCACGTGCATATCCTTTACAATTTAAATTGTTAAAGATAATTTTAACAATTAAATGAACTTAATTATATAACAGATTCTAATAAAATTCGTTCTGTTAAAATCGGTGGGATTGGAATGCCATTGCTGAAAAGCTCTATTTTTTGCTGCTGTAAACTGCTCGCATTTTTTATCAAACCACGATTTATCAGATCAAATGATGGAGTACGCTGAACAACGATCGGGTGTACGAGGGTTGCCTCTTATGTTTCGGGATTTGGCAACCCTAGCGTTGCAATCCGGCGATTGACAGCTCTGTCGTAAAGTTGGACATTTTTGAGGTTATACGCACTCAGAACGTTTTGACATACGAGCGCTATTTGTGTTGTTTACAGTAACTTAAAAGATCCATCTCGGCCCAAAAATGGAATTAAATCGTCAACATTTTCGTGCGATTATTTTTTACAACTTTCGGCGTGGATTAACTCAGCATGGATGAACTTTATTCAATTTTTGGCGATGAAGCTCCATCAAGGACCAGTGTTTATCGATGGTATGGTGAATTCAATCGTGGTCGTAGTTCACTCCAAGATGAATTTCGTGAAGGTCGTCCAAAATCAGTTGTTGTTCCGAAAACCATTGATGCTGTGCGCGAACTGATATTGGAAGATCGTCATGTGGCCTATCGTGAGATTGAGACAACCTTAGGCGTTAGTGGGACCAGCATACATTCAATATTGCATAAACATTTGACTGTCAAAAAAATTTGTTGGCGTTGGATACCACACAATTTGTCAATCGCCCAAAAAAAGGCTCGTGTCGACTGGTCGAAAGACATGCTCAAAAAATACGGTCGCGGCGCTTCGAAACACGTCTATGACATCGTGACAGGTGATGAATCGTGGATTTACGCGTATGAGCCCGAAAGTAAACACCAGTCGACTGTCTGGGTGTTTCAAGATGAGCCAAATCCAACAAAAGTTGTTCGCGCACGAAGCACTTCCAAGCAAATGGTCGCCTGTTTTTTCGGAAAAACTGGACATGTCGCAACCGTACCACTAGAACAACACAGAACAGTCAATTCTGAGTGGTACACAACCATTTGTTTGCCAATTGTCTTCCAAGAAATCAGGAAAACCAACCGCCGAAGACGGATCACTCTTCACCACGACAATGCGAGCTCTCACACATCGGCTCCGACAACTGCATTTTTGAGCACCCAAAAAATCGATTCGATGGGTCATCCGCCGTATAGTCCTGACTTGGCACCGAATGACTTCTTTTTCTTTTCCCGTACGTAAAAAACAAACTGAGAGGTCAACGTTTTTCGACACCTGAAGAAGCGGTTGCTGGATTCAGAATGCATGTGTTGGAGATACCTCAATCAGAGTGGCAAAAGTGCTTTGACAATTGGTTCAAACGCATGCAAAAGTGTATAGATCTTCATGGGGAATATTTTGAAAAACAATAAAGTGATTTTCGATGATCAATATTTGTTTTTGTTCTCTAATCCCGAAATATAAAAGGCAACCCTGGTATAACCTTAACGTACATATAATTATTGTGGCACAGGCACAGTTGCAATCACCAAATGATTAAAAATGAAGTCTAACATATTTTTTGACTATCGCCTTATTTATTAGGTTGGCAGAGCTCCGGAATTTATTGAAGATATTGAATGAAGTTATCTTCAAACAGCGTTCATTCACCTTAGTCGTCTAAACTTAATTTGAATCTATTAGTCTAGTATGAAATCTACAAGACCTATGACCCATGTGTTTACGAGTTTCGGTCTACAAGGGCTAAACATTTTTTTTTTATTACATTCTTCAACTTTTACGGAATTGACGTTTATTAAAATTCTTTATCGTTTGGAATTTGTTTTAATAATTTTATTATATGGAACTGGCCACTGCGATGGGAAACGGTGGACAAGGGCAGCTGAACAGTAAGTTCGTATAAGTGTATACTACAGAATTTCGACAAGGGCTGCGATTCTTTTCGAGTATAAAATGGTCGTTTTTAAAAAGTTTGTTGGAAATCCTATCCAATTACCAACAAAAAACCACCCCCACCCCCATCTATAGTTTAGCGCTTATGCAGTGATTGTTGTTATCATTCAGAAATGTGATTAGGAATATAACGACTCTGAAACTCGACGAAACTCTAATAGAAATCCTTTTAATACAAATTGAGAATATAAAGAGGACTCCAAGGTCTGAAAACATTTGTGTGAATAATAAAGTTAATACGACTAGGTTGACTTCCCTCAAATTAACCTTTACCGTCCCGACAAGTCTTAGTTACAGATGTTTTGGGAAGCCACATTCAAACCTCACTAGAGGATTTGATTATGTAACTAACTGTATCCCTTTGTTCATTTGAAACAAACCCCTAATATATGAAAAAAGAAGAAAGGAAATCAAATTAACTACCGTTTACCATCTTGATCTCAGCCCTGTAATCGAATCCTTGTCCTCACTCTAATTCATATTCGTCTACCAAATAGAAAATAATCGAGCATTTGCTTACTTTTCCGGTGTGTCGAGCTTTGCCCTTAACCTATACTTTGGCCAATCAGACACAGTCATGTAGAGTGGTTTTTCCTCTATTGCTCGGCAACCATTCACCCACTCGGAGAAGATGAGGCATAACAAGTATTTAACCATAGGTAGGGATTATCCTTGACCACATGTATCCTGGTGTGCTTTGTGGTTCTAGGTCTTGCCACATACCAACAACAAATAACCTGCAGAGCGTAACCTCTGTCCACATACTTGTGTCCTTTAGGAAAATAAATACAAAAAAAAAAAATAAAGGAAAAGAGATCCAAATCAAATAATTTCCTTAACCTTCGATGAAAGAGAACAGCAATGAAATGAACATCAAAACGGATAAACTAAACACGAACGACAAAAGCGAACTGAGATCCTTGTTGGATATATTTTTATTAGGCAAGGGATTTCCTGGTAACAAGCAGCAAACGTAGAAGCATATTATGCGAGGTATCGTGGGAAAAGCGATGGGAATGAGTAAAATAACAGCAAGGATATACTCGAGTAGCATCAGTATACCGAGCACAGTGCCATGTTTCCGAAAGGAGTGTTTGCAACTATTGAAGGAGTCATGGGCGCGTGGGCCTGGCGCAAAACCGGAAAAGGGTGGCAAAAATAAAAATAACACCCACGGGAAAGGCAAGCACAGATATAAAAAAAGTACACAGAGCGGTAAACGGAAAGGCAAAGGACGGCGACGAGAACGACGTTGAAGAAAAAGCAACCGAAACGAGAGTGAAATTTGTTTTTGTCAGATTTATTGACACAGCCTTTTGTTTCTTTTTCCTCTCGTCTGTTTCCTCAGTTGTCCCCTTTCCACTTTCTCAAGCTCAACACTGCTCCTTTTTTGTGTTATAGTCCTTTTTTGTTTTGTCGTTTGTCCTCTCGTTCAAATTGGATTGAATTAGCATAATGCTCAGAGGATATTCCAACTTCCAGATCAAACACAAGCAGGCAAGTTGCCTTTGCATAGAAAAGAGGTGGCAAATGTCGTGCCGTCGCCTAGAAGGTATTACGTATGTTCTAGATAGCAGCGTCTGCCGCCCACCAACCCACCAAGCCAACAACGCAACCCCTCCTTGGGAACGTTAAAGACAATCACTTTCAGGGTAACAGTGTGAATCGGGGTTTAAATGCGATCAATGTATATGAGCGTGGGTGTTGGAAATTTGTTCGCAATAGCTTTCTAATTGAAACATTTACATCACTTTGTGTCCTATTGGATGAGGTTTTATTCCTTGAATATTTTCACATCTTTTCCTATGAAAAACTGTTCATGTGAGCAACAAAGGATGGTGTATAATTTATTGAAAAGAGTTAATGATTAGAACAGAGGAATATAGTGACAATATGTTAACGTTGTTTACGTTGTTGGCGTTAAAACGATTCGAGAGCAATTCAACCAAATAATAATCCCACCTGACAGTGGGGTGGAAGAAAAAATACAGCACCGACTAGAGACTGACCCATTACTAATGCCGCGGGCGGTACACCTTACAACTGACCGACAAATGACGCATTCCATCTTAGATATTAATTAAATGCCTTTGATGTATTGAAAGACTTTGGCAATTTGGTTTGCCTCCATGTTTCTTTCTGGACCCCTTGGTTGAACGTCTTACATTATGAAAAGGGAAATATAGTTTATCGATGAGACTGCTGTTGTGGCGTACATCGTATATACCATTAAAAGTATGTCATGCTGTGCACAGAAACTCATAAATAATAATCCGATTACAGTCCCTTTGAAATCTTTTAGACATTCAAGTCCCCAAGGAATATCATAAAAACCTATGTTGGAGAAAAAGTATCGTGTTCTTTTTTTAACGGATACGAAGTGCAAATTTACATATATCGATCATTTAACGTTGCTATAATTTGAAGAAATTGCATTGTAATCTATATATACAGGAACCAAACCCAATTTCATAACTTATAAACTACCATTACCGCTATATCTTCTCTATTGACAGATCATTTCGTTGTTTACAGATATGTGAAACGATTTACGTCTGACTTATGTGAACAAAATTTTACCTGTGACGGCATTCAAACGTGATAGTGTGATTTCCATATACTGGGCTATTACACATGGCCATTGTTAGAGTCACCTAATATCTCAGTGTGAATAAATTATTTGTGTATACCTAGTTACTGTGATTTCGGCACACAAATGTCTCGTGAGGTGCACTTATCGAAAAATACAATGCAGCGAATACTTAACAAAACTCGAAGTAAAGGCTCAAAAATATCTCACCAAACAAAGACATGTGGCGGTTCCGTGAAACCCCACGGCCCACTTACCTGAAAAACCCCCATAACTACTTCCCAATCGGCATAAGTTTCGCTAATGCAATCGCATTAGCACCTTAAGTGCTTTACGCATCTAGGTTATCAAATTTATAATCTAAAAGTGCCTGTTAAATAATTCTTACCTTTCATGCATTTCTTCGCATACAGATTCCCCACAAGAATTCTTTCCATTATACGGGAGCATAAAACAAAACCTATTCGGTACCTTCCCACACCTGCACTGCAATCTCCCCACAGCAAAAACATTTCCTTTCCAAATATAATTAATGCTTTCAATGCATTACCTGGAAATGCCTGCAAAGAATTTTTCCTATAAGGGCATTCATACATGTATTAAGGCATCTCTGCATTAGCGACCCAGAACCGAATTTCCAATTAGTGTAGATATTCATACTAGAGTTCGGCACTTGCGTCGCCATAGGTGCCATGTACAACTGACACAGATGGTATACACAACCGTCATTGTGTAACCATCTAAATTACTTTCCAAAGACTTGCAACTATGGATTCAGCTGCAAGCACCTCTTTCGGAAATACTTCCTTGTTTGAATCTTCAAACAATCACCAACGTCGCGCTTTGCCGCCGGATTGGATTCAATAGCATAAACATAGGCAAACAAAAGAATCCGATTCTCCCAGTCGGCAGAGATACGATATACGATCTCCACTATCTCAATCCCTTTTAGCATCTAATGAGTGGTTAATATTTACTCAACTGACCCTCATTACCGGACGATGCCTTAGACCGTTTCTTCCTTTGTTCTGCATCGTTTGTCTAGGTTTCGTTTCGCCTTGACTGAAAGCGTTAGTAAACAATCTGATCTCAACGATCGACTTCACGCACACCACTACAGGACCCCACCAGCGAGATCCTCTTTCCTCGTTTTCACCACGAGAGGAACACTTTCTCTCTCGGGGAAACTTTTGGGGGGTCGACGTATGCGCCAGCTCGGACGCGGGTTCACTGTGCCCCCAACACGTCACTGCGTAAATAAAACCGACGACGTTCACCAACGAGTAGGAAGAGAGGAAATAAAACGCATTGGCTTGTAATTCAATTTTTATATCTTGGTTGACGATTTTGTCTTAATTCACACTAGTTCTTAACGTTATCAAAACCTTTAAATTAGCCGAGAGTCAATCAATGCGCCGTTTCATAATAAACAACGATTAAGGGAAAGTCAATTCGGCACAAGGTTCCGCAGAACATAATAATTGTTCGATATATAATTCGGCACTGGGTTTCGACATATAAATTGTTCGATATTTGGCACTCGGTTTTATCAAACGTACTATTGTTCAACACACAATGCGGCACATGATTTTACGTAACGTTTAAGTCGTTCGACATGCTGGCGATCCACTTTACCAGACGCTTGGTTCGTTGCCCTCCAACGGACGCACTCCGCGACTCTAACGCGACGTTAGAATACCTCCTTGCCGATTGGAAATTATCGGAAGGGACGATCTGCCACTGTGGTGGTTAAAACGCGACTATTGGCGGGTAATGAGAGGGGGATACGCGCTCGATGGCGGTTGAACAATGAATGACTAATGAAATGGAAAAAAAATCCATTCATCGCGTCGCACAGTGGGACGACCCATAGCAATAAATAAAAAAAATCAACAGTTTTAGCGGTAGTTATTAGTGATTGGAAAGGCATCATAAATATGTATATATATTTTATAAATCCAAAGAAATCATTTGAAATTGTGATTGGGTACAAACGTTACAGAGCGGTAAACTTTGACTAAGTAAATTTTTTTCGCAATCTTGAATTACAAGTGTTTTTTGATATAAATTAAATTTATTGTGACTTTTAATTATACGTATAAATAAAAACTACATCATGATTAATAATAGTGATCAAGGTATGGAAAATTCTATTTTAATATATAGAAAAATGTGTTTGTTTTGTATTTTTATGTATTGTCACGTTTGAAGTGCAAGTCTAATTGGAAAATTAAAAATTTTGTGATTTTTGTGTTTAGCTAAGATTTTTTAAAAAACATCAAAAAGCGTCTTTGAGATTTTTGATGTTTTGTGATGTTCTATGTGTCTATTGATCATATCCATAAGCGAAATTTTGCGCTTCTAGACCCAGATGGGCTACAATTTTTGTAAATTTGCTTTTTCCTCTACGAAAATTTCTACATCAAATTGATCTTTTTGTCTGACAGTTATCAGATTTATTTCAACTTTTCATGTAATTTTAATTTTAACAAATTTTAACTTTTTTTTTGTGGGTCTTTTAATAATCTCCGGGACAAGGGCCAAAACCGAATTTTTTACTGCTTTTTTTCCGTATCGAAAATGGAATCTCAATCACCGTACATCAAAAAACATTAACCCGTTCTCTCTTTCGCTCCCCATTCACGTCCACTTCGAAAACCGAATTCGAACTCGAAGAATTGCACGATCCACACCCGAATCGGGGCGTGTTTGAAAACTCACTTGTGGATCGTGCAACTCCTCCACCACCTTACCATCATACCACCTTAAAACAAACTATATTAAAATTACAAAATGATTAATTGATGGGGTGGCGGACGCACGTAACATACCTCCCCCCTTAGGAGAGGAATGTCACGCCGGAGAGTGGACGGCGGAGAGCAAACAAACAAACAATCAACAAACCACCAAATAAATAAATAAATAAATAAATAAATAAACATATTTAGGTGTTAAGGTTAGTAAGGATTATACTACTTATATTTTAGTGTTAGTAGGAAATAAATAAATAAATAACAATTTAATAGGGGAACACTAACAACACAGATTTCCATCTATCGCGGCGGACCCGACACTTAAAACGATGGTCCGACCAAAAGCTCGACCGCCCACACGATCCGGTTAGGAGCCCCCTGCTAAGGCGAGGCGATCCCCGCTCGTACAACCACTCCAAAATGTCACCCGGCCGGCGAAAGCGTCCCGCTCCTATATATTTAATTTAATTCTCCTCTTTTGGACTCGGTACTTGCCCCGGTCCATGGGTTGGTAGGTTTGTCCCGTTTCTGCGGCAAAACCTACCATCACCCGACATTATAGTGCGCTTTCGCACTTGCTATTTGAGATCCAACCCCCAGAACTGGGGTTTGCCTCTGCAGTCTGCGCTGGGACTGCGCCTGCAGCATTAGGCCTGGCCTTAAAGACTTTTCGTCAGACTCTCAAGTTGGTATCCCTCGACAAAGGTCCTTTACAAGGACGAAGAGTCCGGAGGGTAACCAGAGTCTGGCCAGCTAGGATCAGGGGCTCCAAATTACCGGAAGGCTTAACCTTTCCGTAATTGTTCTTTTATAAAAAAAAAAAACGTTGTCTATAACTATGTGTTAACAACGTCCGCTGCTCGGGGCTTATCCGGATGACCACGTGGGTAGCACGTGGTTGAACAGCTTTTCGCAGCCCTCCCCTGTATGGGTAAGGTCTCCGGGCGAGTACCTGCCGCCGTATCGACCTTAACAGGTCCCTTTGGCACGTCTCCCCGTTCGGCTGCCACATGTTCAACCCTTCCCGTCCCATAGTTGACAAATTGAATGGAGAATGGCACGGGAGAGCGACAATCGGGACCCGAGTCGTCGAAAACTGAAAACAGCTGGTGCTGGGTTGCGTTTCTAGTGCGGTCGGGTAGGATCTTGCCGACCCGACCTTGGGGACTTTCCCGAACTCTCCCATTTTGCCTTATGTCGACACTCTGTCGCCTTGTGAGTGTGTCGACCGCAAAACTCGCACTATGTTCCGCTCCTCCGTTCAGGAATATTCCGCTCGGGAGTCCCACTGGACTCCGAACTAGCGGAACTGGAGCTATTCTTTCTGCCCACTTTGGGCCCAATACGCCGGGGCTGCCATTCCCGGCTACCCGCGCTGCCTGATGCGGCGCCATGCCTCGCATCCGTTTTTGAGGACTTCGAGTCCATGGAGTCGGGTCGCTTACCGCCACCGCTCGACACGGACGATCGTCGCCCATCATCTCCACCTACTTTCCGGGAATCCTTACTCTCCGCGCTACTATTACCGGCTTTCCGATTTCGCCGACGCTGCCTCCGACGCCCTCTGCGCCTATTTCTCGCGCTTGCCCCAGTCTCCACACGAGTGTCCTGCTCTCGGCCCGCAACAGGTGCTGTTCCGGCGTGCCGCTTGTGGGGATAACCCTGGGAACCCTGTTGTTGTTCCCACCTTTGCCTATATTCGCACCCGCGCAAGCTGTGACCTTGTCGGCCACAAAACTCGCAACAGCAACGGGCGCTGAATATTCTGGGGCCTGGTGTCGGCGGCCCGCCACCCGTAGACGGGGGCTGCGGCTCTGGCAGGGCTCTCCTTTGAAACTGCGGTCGCTGATGGTGCGGTCCATGCCGCTCGAATCCGCCCTGCTAACCACCATCCCTGTATGGAGCCTGGGGTTGGCGCGTCCGTCTCGGACGATCCGGGCAGTCCATTATGTCGTGGCCATACCACCAACACTCGCGACAGAAGGGAGTGTTTCGTCTTTGTAGACACTCGTCGTATACGTGACCCCTCAGATGGCAAAAATTGCATGTGGACTGGGATTCCAGGGGGTGCGCCGATCGACCAAGTGGATCCCTGAACGGATTGTCGCGACCCGATCGATCCTGAGGCGCATACGTCCCCTGAGCCAAGCTCTGCGACTCTCCACTCCGGCTCAAGGAAGGCACGGTATTTGACCACGCTCCCTCGCCAGAGGAGGCCGGAGCATAGGCACCAGCATCCCTTCGATAATTGAGAGGTCCGTACGACCGTTCCCGAACGAAACTATCCTCCCCCCGCCGACGACTATCAGACTCTTCGGCCGGCAACACGAATGACACCGCCCGGGGATTTAAATTCGATAAAACCGGCGCCGGCGCCGCGGTGCAATCCCTAAAAGTGGAGGATGGGTTTTCTAAAAGGGTCGAGCAATTTCCCGGTCCTACATCGAATGTCTCCGACGCTCGCTCGGCAATTCCGGGCCGCGCATCCACAGACAGGTCGTCTTGCCGCAACATTTCCCTACGACCTCGCTCAAATACGGTTAGGTGGTCCACCAGGCTTCGAAAAGGGACATTACCCAACGTGAGGAGGAAGTGCTTTAGTCCCTCCCCCCTCAGACCCCTTACCAACACCGGCTTCGCCATGCCCTCAAGCTGGCTCGCGAAGACGGATCTACCCTGGTGACCATAAAAGCGCTCAGCTGCCTCCTCGCACCGTACCACGGCCCGCTTCACTCGGGAAACGAAACTTGTGGCATCCTCGGAAGGAAGTTGTCGCATTTTGGAGAGTTGCGCACACAACTCCTCATACGACACCCGCGGTTCGTAGGCCTCTCTGAGACGCTGTTCCGTTTCGAGGAAGGTCGTGGGTGGTCTCTCCTCGAACATTCGATAGGCCTCGCCGCTCAGCCTAGAGGGCAGCCACCGGAGGAAGGTATGTTCCTCTTCCACCGCCAGCCCATCCAAGGTCCTTCTACAGCCCTTGAGAAACAAAGAGAGTCTCTCGGCTGTATCCGGGCCTTCCTGTCCCGAAAACATGGGGACCGCCTTCGACACAAGGTCGAAAACCCTATCTGTGCCCAACATGATCCGTACAGGACATGGCTGCGGGCACAGCTTAAAATACGAAGGCATCGGTGTGTTTCCCATGCTTTCAACAGCCTGTTTGCTGACGGTGGGAGGGGGGCGCGTTGGCGATCGTTCGTCCACAAATTCGTCCCGCGAATCGTGGAATGCCTCCGGATCCACCTCGTCAACCGGCGGCTCGGGAAATGCCTCGGGCCGTGCCCGGGCAGGGGTGCCCTCTCGGACATCCCTTTGTCGCTGCGTTGTTTGCATCTATAACCAAACTCAATACTTCCTGATGCTAGGACCAAACTCGGAACCCCGAAACAAAACAACACCCGGGATCCTACAAGAAACACAGCAATAAATACAATATCCCTAACGAGAGAACCAACCCGAACGCGACAGAATCAATCCGCACACGAGCCGGCTGTATTTTGTTCCCAAAGCGTCCGAGACGACAATGTTCCATCGCGGAATCTCAGATCGCTAAAGGCCGCACACGAATCGAGGGGGCGCGAAAAACAACCTACCAACAAAACAACAAGCAACACGATCACCAAACGGACACTCCCAAAAGGGACACTCACACCAACCGTAGCAACAAAACGGCAGACCACGTTAGCAGCGCGACAGAACAAACAACAACGACACCGCCAGCGAAGAGAGAGAGAGAGAGAAAGGGAGAAGCAAATTAAAAAATAAATATGTAAATAAATATTTAAAGAGGGAAACAAAAAAAACTAAACGTGACTCTTGTCGCGTATAAGAATCATAACCACTTTTGGTCACTTTTGCAACACAGCAAAAAAAAACAAACAAAATCCACATGCGCAACCGAAAAGGAAGAAAAGCAGAATAATAAATAACACTCTTAATATTAATATCAGAACACTGCTACTGTGATACAAACATAATTCGTACATAACATTGGTAATAAATAAATAAATAAAAATAATCAAAAAAAAAAAAACAGCAGCGACTACTTTACAAATATAAAGGAAAAAAAAAAAGAAAATACACATATAAATCTCCTCGTTTCCTGTGACTCTAAAGCACGATGGGACACCGGTATTGATATTGAATATTTGTTGCCGCTGATTAACTCCGATCGCCTCGTAGACAATACAGATGAAATCATCAACCTGCCGTGGTCCCGGAAGGTCTGTCTGTTGTGCCAGTTGTGGCAAGATCGGTCCAGCTGTTAGGCAAAGTAATGATCACCCTCAGTCTCGACAAGCATTCCACGCGGGTCCTCCCCAGGAGTAATTAATTTCCAGCGTCAGGTTGGATGTTATCACTGGTAAAAGTTTCGATGATTCAGGAATTTGCTTATCCTGTCCGCAGCGCCAGTTGTGACAGTATTTTTCGCTGGTCATTTCGATTTGCCTATAGGTGCCCTGTCAGAAGAAGCTTTAGAAGCCAGGCATAAGGAAATTCGAAAGGCCAGACTAGATCACAGTCGAAAGTGCTCTAGAATAGATTCAATAACTGATTTAATGAATCGCTTATTAATTACTTCGGGTCCTCTCATTTCAAATATAAGATTCAAAAGCTCATATATGCCTAAAATGGATCCACATATTGAACATTATCTATTCGAAATGGCGCAGAAAGTTTTACGCTACCAATAGACTTAGCCGATATAGGTGGAACATCATCATCGGAGAGCGATAGCCATTTATAATTAACATACATATGCACATATTTGTTATTTCAAATTAATTTATTATACCTATACATAATTCTTTTATGTTAATGTTTTGAAGTTTATTAAACTATAAAATTGTTAACATGCTTAAATTTTTAAATAAAGTTTGAAAAAACATGCGCAAGCTTAGAAAATAATTTTAGAGTTTAAAAATAAAGTTCCCTGCTCAACTCTTTTTTTTTTTTGATGCTGGACAGGCCATTTTTGCAGGTTGATAGCTTTTTTTTAGGTCGTTGTATAGATATCAAATGTAAAAAGAGA
This sequence comes from Microdon myrmicae, assembly GCA_963931805.1. Lineage (NCBI taxonomy): Eukaryota > Metazoa > Arthropoda > Insecta > Diptera > Syrphidae > Microdon > Microdon myrmicae. The sequence goes on from OZ007499.1 coordinate 119,308,458, forward strand.
TTAAATGCAAAATATTCATATTTTAGTTACTAAAACCAGAGATATTAATTTTGCCGTTTTTCCCATAGACTCGTCCCACTGTGCGTCGTGGCGGTTGGGCCATAGCAAAAATAAACTCGCTGGCACTTCCGAGGAATTTCGAGTAGAGTTGCTATGCTCGCATAAGAATTCAGTTCCAGCGAATCCTCGCCGTACAAGCGAAGTTGGATTCGTTGGTTGTGTATACCGGGAAATTGGAATTGCTTGGGTGCAAGCAAGGAATATCGTTTAGATAAGATATTAATCGAAGTCATTTCGGGGAAATGTATGCAGGTCGGTATAGTTGTGGCGATGGTTAATATTCGTTGTGGATTTGAATATGCGTTTTATTACAGCATATGAATTTCGGGGAAATTAAGATTACTTGGTCGCAAAGAGGGAATATGAATTAAGTAGAGAATTGACCGAAGCAATTTTGGGAAAATGTATGCGGGGATGATTTAGAATATATTCTGTTGAATTGTATTCTGTTGCGGGTTTTGGAATGTGTTTTATTGCAAGGTTTGGAATGTATGCTATTGCGGATTTTGCATGGGGAGTTGGGTTGAAGTGACGCGATGTTAGCGGTCACGGTTGGTTGGAATTGTGGGTTGGTTCTCCATGTGGTGTAGAGAACCCCCACAAACTCAACCCATTAGCGAGTCGGCTCTGCACGAGCGGTTTATCGTGGAGTCCCTTCCCATCACCAGACCGAGCCGGTCGGGTCTTCACTGCGCTACCGTACCGCCACGGGACGGCTTTTACCATCGAGCGGTGCGATCGGAGTTCGCACCACTGTGAGCAGTGTGTGTGCAAAATGGCAAACGCCAATATCCTCCGTCCTGCCTGTTGGATATGACATTTAAATTGCATAAAGTTAAACAATTTAAATCGCATAAAGTTAAACAATTTAAATCGCATAAAGTAAAATAACTCCCAATTATGAGCAAAGTGTTATTTCAGTAATAAGTTTGATGTGTAGTCTGATAAAGTTATCTTTAAAGTAGTTTGTTTTGCGCCAGCCATTAAAGGAACAAATAAAGTGATGATGTAATTAATAACTTAAATCAGTTTAACGTTTAACTTTCTTTCCCGCGGAACTTTGCCTTCGTTAAGCTGGTGGAAGGAAGTGAACCGAGTACCCATGCCTGGCACAATACATCCTTCCCCAAAGTATCAGGCAGCGTTGAGTTGGCTGCGAGAGGTGCAGCAAGTAGATTCGCTTTCTCTATTGCACTGGTGACTGGTCTTTCATCGACTATTAGCGAAGGAATGGATGAGGAGACCGAGTTTTGGATGTTCTTCACAAATGCCCAGAAATTTCTACTACCTGTGGGAGAGTGTAGTAGTTTTTGTCTCATTCTCTGGCCATGCAAGAACTTTGCGCGTTGAATATACGCATTGCAGTCATTTCTAGCTCTCTTAAATCTTTTCCGGTATTCCTCATTCCTTTATGTACACAAAACTTTATATGTTCTAGCTAAATAAAATGAATGGATGAATGAAAAAATATTCGCAATTGTATTCCACTATTTTCACGCCAAGCGTCTAGAATTCTTTACAAACTCTGACAGCGTTGGTTTTTGTTGTTACTTGCACGCAATTTTGTTAGCTCCGGGTGCTCAACTATGTCAGTTTTTAGTGTCATATTCGTTTACACCATATATCAAATCAAACGAACTCGGTAGTAATAAAATAAAATTGAAATAGTTAGAGAAATTAAGTTTATGTTGATGGAACATCGATAAAAACCGCCAAGGAACACTAAGGTGACTTTTCTTCTTAAGAAACGTCGGGAATCATGACTTTTTTATGGTATATTTTTGCGTAAGAATTGCTATATATGAGCTAAGTTTAGCGATAAACAGAACTTACCGAAGATATTAAATTTCTATACCCAGTATATCACTTTCATAACACAGTACTTAATTCACAATATATATATATGCTATGTATTATGCCCGTATAAATTCCATTTACACCAATCGCCCGACGAACGCCAGAAAAACAGTGGTCGTTACAGGGTTACAGTGTTACATCGGTTACAATTGGAATCTGTTATTAATCGTTACAGCAGTACATTGGTTGCAATTGGAAACTGTTGATTCTGCAGCATCTATATAAGCGAACTACATATGTATCCCTAGTCTACCAATGGTATTCCATTATATAATTTTTTAAATACAATTATCAACAACAAACAACGCTGTTCTAAATATCATTCTCCCATACCCTCACACATAGGGGGCAATTCTGCTTGTCAGAATTTATCATTTCCGAATCGGATGCTGATGGGTATCTTTTGTCTTATCCGGTACACTTCCTTCCTCTAGATATAAATCAATTATTCCTTCATCAGTGAGTTTATTACTGGCGTTTGAGTCCTGATCTTATATCTCGTCCTTAAACTATACCATCCACATGGGAAACTCGATTTCATTGGATGTCATGAAATAATGTCATTTATTGGTAATCCTCTCGTTGGGATAACGTTAACCTTTTCAACTTGTCCTTATCTATGTCGTCGATGTTAGTATCGCGCCCCTCCCAATACCAACAACTTCTACAGTTTATTACAGGTATCACGACACAAGGACAACAATGACCCTTTTCTTTTGATTTGATTGTCTTACCTTCAATCCAGAAATTTGTTGTTTAAGATGCCGTACATGCTGTACCCGGTCATGCATACAAAAGAATACCACCAACCATCGGAAACGCTACGAGTACTTCTGACAGCTAGCTATGTGTTTGTTACCTTGCCGTATCCTCCACCCATTTCGTTTTTATGGATTCTTATTTTAGTTCTATCCTTTGGCTTATGCTGTATGAAGGGCGTTAAATTACTCATAAAATAGAAATGGTAATGTTGGCGGCATATGCTCGGTCGCCTTCCCCACATACGCCTATCCAATGATGGTATCGTATTCAAGTTTCACGATGTGACATCGTGTCATCAGACACACGCACATCTCATCTCGTTTTGAGTACGACGGATCCAGGCCGGGTGAGAAGGCGACAGGGACGCGGATCTGCCTTGAAGGATGTTAGAAAGCTTGAATGGCAATTATAGTCAGAGACAACATTGGGAAGACATCTGGGGAGCAATTATATGTATAATGGCAAAGTAAACGTGGCAGCAAGTGTTATCTTTAAAGGCATGAAAGACAGGTGCTAAGAGTATGGCGGGATGGGGCAAGGATTGCAGAAAATGGATGATATTAGGCCAGGCATGTTGCAAAATAGGAGGAAGAGCTAAATAACTGATAATAGGCAAAAGAAAGACATTTATATCTTAATACTCTCTAAGCTAAAGTAGTTTTCAGACTAGAGAACGATATAAATACAAGAAATTATGCCCTTTGGTGCTTATATTCTTAAGCTGGATTTTCATCTTAATAGCTTCCTTCTATTTGTCCTATTATTGCACGTAGCTTGCCACAGGTAAGTTCGTCTGCCTAGGAATTCTGAAGGTGTCTGAAGAATATGAGTTGACGCTCCAAGTACTAAGTGGTATTTTAGTGTGTTGAACAGAAGTAGCTCTGAGAATAATCACTTCTTTATCATGTCGTGAAGGTATCTAATAGGAATTCTGGTAAGTTATTAAATGAGTCGTTACTTAAGACACAATATTTTATGGAATACCTCATAAATTCATTTGGATTTTGTGGCATTTCCATGTTCTAGCACTTAATCGACTTGAAATCAGTAGTTTGAATGAATGTCAGTCGTAGAATTCAAGGCCTTGCGTAATAAAGAGAAAAACTAAATGGTGACAGGAGGCGAACGGGAACTTTGTTAAGAAGGAGGCTTTCAATCTCACACGTCGATGTCATGCAATAAACTTGAACTGTTCATCAAATTGTGATAACAAGATGATCACACTCTCATTTTAATTGATATTAATAATGTAAGGTCATAGCATTATGCACGGATATATTGTGTCGTGCACATTTCCTATGGCGAACGCCTTTGAGTCAAATATACATGTACGGGTTGGGCCTTAACTATGTTCGTGATCTTATAGCGTTTGAAATAATAGTGAAGAAGATCGTGTGATTCGAATTGACGCTATGACATCTCGAATCACGAAAAAAAAATTTTACCTAAGCGTTACACATCAGGCTACTGACCGTGTTTAGAATTTGATTTCCAAACTCGACTATATTCCACTGATGTGAATTATTTTTATTTATCGCTTGGTATACGCTTCTGATGTATTTTTCTTATTCGATTTTTTCGTTCGTGTTCTTCACTATTTTTGCTTCTGAATTGTGTGTGTCTGTTAGAGTTGCCACACCACCCCCTTCCCAGAAACTTCGTTACGATCAGATTCGGTGCGAGCGACGAACGAACGAGAGAGTGTCGGAGCAAGCCAAGCGAGTGTGCCTTGGTGCTCTATGCAGAAGTCATGATTGCGTGTGTGAAGTTCTGTTTACTACGGGGAGTGTGTGTGTGCTGCGTCGTGTACAGATCACGTCGGGGTCACCAATTATAGCGTTTGAAATAATAGTGAAGAAGATCGTGTGATTCTAACTGACGCCATGACAGCTCGAATCACGAAAAAATTTTACCTAAGCGCTACACATGAGGCTATTAACCGTGTTTAGAATTTGATTTCCAAACTCGACTATATTCCACTGATGTGAATTATTTTTATTTATCGCTTGGTATACGGTTCTGATGTATTTTTCTTATTCGATTTTTTCGTTCGTGTTCTTCACTATTTTTGCTTCTGAATTGTGTGTGTCTGTTAGAGTTGCCACAATCTACTTTAAATGTTTTAAGAAAATACGCCTATGTGTAGGGGCGCTGGCGTTGTCGTATGACGGGCCACCCCGTGGAATTTTTAGTTCCCATAAAGCCGTTGATAGGAACTTCACATTTTGAGTTCGTGTATATTAAACAATTATTCTGTGACGACGTCGGTACAGTTACAACAAAACATGGTATGGGAAATCAACAATATTCCAAAAACAATTTGTCAACATGTTTCGAAACGATTTCAATACAAACATACTGTACTCATTTCAGGGTACGAGACATTAATCAAGCACCAAACATAGAATTTATGAATAAATTGATCACAATATTTATGTTCGGTTCGTAACGAACCCAGCAAAGAAGAAAAGAACGGAATGTTAATCGCAATTCAATTTTGTTTTCATTTTGGAGAGATTGTCACCTTTTTTAACAAATTTAAATGGACACAGGCGGGCAAAAATATATTTTTGTGGCAGTTATGTATTGAAAAATTCCCTTTGTAACGCCTCAACAGTTGCAGTACCGGGCTTTTTTGTCAACCTGAGCCTAACATGGCACCGAAGAGAGCTCATTCTGCTGGCTACGATTCTAACCGGAACATCATTCACGGCCTTCTCCGTTGCCTGAGACCGCACTTCGAATTTCATCCAGCGGCGTACAAAGCTCAGTTCCGACTGCAACCTTGCCAGGGCTAGATGTCCACTGCATACTCTTAGGCACGGCAACATTAATGCGTCTTCACCAGGTCTGATCTGCTTAATGTTTTTGATTGTGTTGTTGCTCTGCAACTATTTAAAATAACACGGTCTACGGTACGGGTTTTGAATGAAGACTCCCCCGAAGGTAGTTAGGACACCATATGTTATTCACCATGTTAGTGAATCGGTAAGATGAAACCCACAACAATTGATTCACAAGAGAAGCCAAACATTAAGCATTAGGAAGACTGTGGGGGTAAAAGTATGGATGCCGAAGTCCGGTACGGGTTCACTATCACCCGCGGCCAATTACTGCACGAAGGATTGTCACCAGGGGGAATGTTCTTCTGTCTTTACAAACTTATTATTATTTATTAGCCTGTAGGAACCCGGAAGTTCATGACCTCACCGACTCGGCTTCGCCATCGTTCCCTGTCCTGGGCACTCTCCTTCCACGCTTGACCATTCGATCCGATATCCTCAAGGTCAAACCTAACATGGTCCTCCCATCTCCGTCGCGACCGTCCTACCGGTCTCTTTCCCGTTGGTCTACCGTCAAGAATTCTATGCACGGTCCTATCGTTCCCCATTCGCGCCACGTATCCGGCCCATCTTAATCTTCGCGACTTGATTACTCTCACTATTGTAGGTTTGCGATATAGCTCTTCCAATTCGTGGTTATGGAGTTTCCACCATGGTCCTGCCTCCTCGTCATATTTACCTCCAAAGATACCCCTCAAAACTTTATTCTCGAATACGCGGAATTTGTTTTCTTCCCGTTTTGTGAGGGCATCCTTGTTTCGCATTTGTTTCGCATCCATATAGAACAATCGGCATGATTATGGTTCTATAGACACGGAGCTTTATGTTACGTGATAGCAGTCTGGATTTCAGCAGTTTGCTGACTGCGTGCCAACTAGCGTTGCCGGAGTGTAGTCTTTGTTAATTTCCTTCGACATTTCGTTACTGGCCGTCAGTATCGTTCCCAGATATTTAAATTCTTTAACTTTTCCAAATATTTTTCCTCTGACGTTTATATGTGTTCTCTGAGGTCCACCTGCTCTCGCCGTAATCATGTATTTTGTTTTGTCTTCATTTATTTCTAGGCCCACCTCTTCTGTCGCTTGCATGATGATTTCACAGTTTTTACTAACAGTTTCTAGATTATCGCCCAGAACGGCGATGTCCTCTGCATATGCGAGCACTTGTGTGACCCCGTTCAGGGATGATCCGGCCATATTGTCGTCTTGTACCTTTCTGATGACATACTCGAGCACAAGGTTAAAAAGACACGGTGATAGACCATCTCCCTGCTTTAGCCCGTTCCGGATTTCAAATGGTTCTGAGAGGTGTTTTTCTATTCTGACTCGCCCTTTGTTTTCGTTCATACAAATTTGAACGAGGGCGGGATATTTTTTCGGTATTCCCAGCTCAACCACAATATGGTAGAGTCTCTGCCTTGCGACTGAGTCGTAGGCTTTTTTGAAGTCAACGAAAACTTGGTGAACCGTCTCTCCGTATTCCCACTTCTTTTCGAGCAGTTGTCTTATTGTGAACATTTGGTCGCTTGTTGACCGGTTCCTACGGAATCCACATTGGTAGTCTCCCAGTATCTCTTCTGCGTACGGTGTGATTCTCGCCAGAATAATATTTTGTATGCGGTTGGGAGCAATGATATTCCTCTGTAGTTTTTGCAGCCCGATCTGTCGCCTTTTTTGAAAATGGGGATGACTATTGAGGTTTTCCATTCTTCCGGAGTGACTTCCTTATCCCATATTGTTTGGATGAGCTGGTGGATCATTCGAACGGTTGCCTCTCCTCCATGCTTCACAAGCTCTGCCGGTATGCACTCGACTCCGGGAGCCTCGTTGTTTTTTAATCGCTTTATTGCGTCTACAACTTCGTTGAGAGACGGCTCTGGGATCTGACGCTCGGCTGTATGTACGCTTGGTGCATTTATCTGTGGTTGATGGGTCCGTACATTGAGCAGGGTTTCAAAGTACTGCTTCCATCTTGTCACGATATTGTTTGTTTCTGTGACCAGACAGCCGTTTGCGTCTCGAATTCTTTTGACTCTCCCTCAGTAGCCATTTCTAATTGAATTTATGCCGGCATACATACCTCTGATGTTCTTTGCCCTAGAATTTTCTAGGATTTTTTCGATCTTCGCCCTGCACTCATCGTCAAACCAAGGTTTGAACTTAATTGTTTTCTTAAATCCTAATACCTCTTGGGCTGTTTGTTTGATTGTGTCTCTGATCGATGTCCATTTAGTGTCCGCACTATTAGCTTCCTCTTCCTCACTGCTCACATTCTCTAGAATGCTTAATCTATTCGTTAGTGCGTCTTGATATTCAGCCCTTTTGCGTAGGTCTTTCAGTTTATCAGTGTCGAACTTTTTGCTTGTCTCCCGTGACTGCCCATGTGGGATTGCTGCGAGGCGACTTCTGGCTTCGCCCATCACTAGAAGATCATCGGAGTCGCAATCTGCCCCTCTATATGATTTTACGTCAAGGATATTCGAGTGGTGTCTTTTGTCTATGAGGAAGTGGTCTATTTGATTACGCCGTCGGGTGATATCCATGTGGCTTTATGAATTTCCTTGTGCTTGAACATCGTGCTTTTTACTAATAGATCTTTTGACGCTGCGAACGTGATAATTCGAATCCCATTATCATTTGAAACGTCGTGTAGACTTTCTTTACCTATAGTTGGTTGGAAGACATCTTCCTTTTCAATTTCCGCATTGAGGTCCCCGAGGAGGATTTTAACATCGAATGATGAGATCTCGTAGAACGTGTCCTTCGTTTTTACGTCCGTAGATTCTGTGGGGGCGTGTACGTTTATAAATACATAATTGTACCACTGTCCCTGTATTTTTAGCACCGACATTCGCTCATTAATAAATTTCACATCTTTTACATGGGGCGTAATATTCTTGCTTATGATGAAGCCGCATCCGAGGTTATGTGTATCGGTACCTCCACACACCAGTGTAAATCCGTTGGTTTCGATTACTTGATGTGGGATTCGGACTTCCTGAAGCGCGACGATGTCCATTTTATATTGTTTCGTGTTATCTACGACCTTCTGTATCGCGCCTGGTTTATATAACGTTCGAACACTCCACGGGACGACGCGTATATCCCACTTTTTACGTTTTTCCCTACGTCTTATTTTTGCCGAATCGGTGTTTTCCTGATGATTTGTTCCCTTATGGTAGTGTTGACTCATCACACCTACGCCGACCGGGTTTTTTGTGAGGCTGTTTTTTGTGTATTGATCATTCATTTCATTGGATCACTCTGGGGTTTCAAATGGTCCGCCACATGAGAGCCCCTCCTTGATATGGTAAGGTCTGCTTACTGCTCTGAGTCGACCCGGTGTCAGAGAGGCGCCGTTATAATACAGCCGGTATACCCCTGGCTGCAAACCATCCAATGGGCACGGTGACGCGTAACACCCTGGGCGTTAGATCTTTGCGTGTTACTCCTTGCTAGCCTGTTTGCTCTACTAGAAGCGTGTGCTTCCGTCAGCATTGCCTGTGTGATTCATCGTAGTTGAAGCCCCCGCACCACGTCAAGGTTTCCACCAAGCGGGGGTCTTTTCAAACACCAAACTATATCTATTATTTATTCATTTTGCCATACAATTTCCCACAGGGTTATTCGTAAGGTATACACAATAGAGATGCCTTGGTTATCGCTGCATGCGTATATTCTTCATTTGCATTAAATAAAAATCACTTAATTTGTTCTTTGTTAAACATTAGTTTTAATCCATGTTATTAAATAATTATTCCTTGTTCGCTACCTTATATTTGTATTTTCTCTATTTGTCGTGACATGTCATTGTATATATATAACTACAACTACAACTACAGTCGACCATAGTTCGGTAATTACAACCTGTCCTCCCCGATTCAGTTATTATTTAAAAGCGACTATATTCACTAAACGCGACCCGAAGAGCTTAATGTTCTTTCATAATCTGTTTCCTGCTGGGGATCGATCACGGCACTTCACTCTCGACGGCCTGCACTCCGCACCAAATGATATTTCATTATATCGACCGGGGCCGATGGCGGTTAAATCTGGACTACTTAAATGAGGTGCACCGTTTGGCGGATGATTAGCGAATAACTGATCTAGAAAGAATCCGTTTTTCGTGTCGTGGCAGGGGAGTCATAGCTAAATAAACGCACTGCCACTTACTAGGACCTTGAAAAGGGTTGCTATGCGAGCATAGGGAATTTAGTTCCAGCAAATTACTGCCGTACAGGCTGAATTGGTTTCCTCTGATTTTACGGGGAAATTGGTTTGGAAACACGACCAAGTATGGGCATGAGTTGTCGGTTAGAGAAAGGAATGCGGGTCTTGGTCGTTCCGGGCGATAGTACGCTTGTTTCCTCCTTTTCGAGTGTTAGGTCGATTGGTGCATCTACGTGTCACCAGCTGAGATGTAGACAGATTGACTCTCTGGATCTGGATAAGGTCCTGCAGTGAGGAAAGTTCAATCTCGCCGACTTCAATATACAATACACAACATTCAAGCTACAATATACAACATTCACAACGAAAAGTCGATCATCGGTTCTACAGCTGATGACGAATAGCCAGGCCCTCGAATCTGGGGAAAGCTTGGAATTGTTCGGCCTCATGGTCTGTGGGAATGTATCGTGGCATAAACACGTGTCGAGCATCGCCAGGTCAGCCTCAGGAATACTGAGTTACCTTTTTAGAGCCAGGAAATATTTTACTCCGGCCTAATTTCCTCTCCTATATAAATCTCAAATTAGACCCGCGCTCGAATATTGCTCTCATGTTTGGAGCTCGACTCCTAAACATACCCTCGACCTACTTGAGAGCATACAGAGACGAGCGATCCGTCTGATCGGGGACTCGGCGCTGACGTCTGGACTACAGCCGCTATCGCATCGAAGGCGCGTAGCAGACCTCTGTCTGTTGTACAGATATTATCACGGGTACTGTTCTTCAGAGATTCTTGGTGTTGTTCCGCGTAATTCGGTTTATATGCGTTCCCCAAGACAATCCGACGGATCCTACTAGTTTTAGGTTCATCTCCTGACGCGACGGCGCGGACATCCCTACATCAGAACTCGTTTCGTTACAGAGCGGGGAAGCTGTGGAACTCCTTCAACGTGCGAGTGTTCCCGGAGCGTTACAACCTGCAACTATTCAAGAAGCACTGCAACGGTAATTTAATGGTATCCCAGGTCGCCCTGTCGGTGCTATAGGTTCGCCTCTCCTGAGAGAAGTATATTAAAAAAAAAAAAAAAAACCCAATCCATCCATTGTTTTGGTGAAATGAAGGTTGGGGCACTAGATACTTCAACAATGCTCAGGATCGCTTGACATCCACCACCGTTGTCGATATTGTGTTCTCATGGTATCGATTCAATGGATAACCGACTATGACTATCTTTCTGGACACTCGTTTGACCCCAACTGTTCAGTCGAGAGATAGCACAACTCTGTGTTTCAACCTCTAACTACCAATCTAGCCAAGAAATGTAGATTCCTTAGGTGAATAGATCGTGGACGGTTCTGGAATGATCTAAATAAGGGTCTAAGTACTTTGGAACCCCTCCTGAAATAAAATATTGAGAATCGTAATATAAAAGGGTATATCATTTTAGTACTTTTGCGATGGTAATCAAGAAGGTGATTCGAACCCTTGCTATGAACATGTTAGCATCAATTATTTCTGTACCCTAGTTTTAAGATAGTTTTTAAGTTAATTTATAGCTTATCATTAAGTTGAATAAGTGGATGTTTTGCCCTTTGCAAATTAAAACACATAAAATTGCGGCAGTGTGTGACTCAACTTTCTACTTTTACTGCGAAATGCTACGATGATGCTCTGGTATATAGCTCTGATGATTGCTTTCCAACCCTTTTTCGTTTTTTTGTTGTTTTTTTTTTTTTTTTTTGGTAACATGTTCTTAACCATGGTTGCGTCTATGCATATGTCTGTTGGGATCGGTACATCTCACCTTTAACTCGGTTGTCCATAAAGCTACACAAGCTATTAACTCTTCAGATATATAAAGAGGTTCCAGATGACGGCGAATGTTTAGACAGCAAATAAAATGACAGAAAACGCAAAGGAAAGTATTTCATTATTACCCAAACAGAACCTTACATCTTTATAAAGATATCTCAGCGAATATTCTGCTGCATAAGAACTTACTAGAAACATGGATAAATGAGTGTCTAGAAAAACGGCTTTCTGTCAAACCCTCCCAGCTTATAAGGAGGTAGGCAGCCTCCTGGGAATCCAGAAAAACACCCACATAAATAATCTACAAAGGGACATTCTATATGCCTGGAGAATGCAATATTTTGACCTGTTCAAGCATAAGGCTACTATAGTTGATTTCCAAGCTTTTCCGTCTTTTTAAATGTAAACCTGTAGGGTGGAAATAGGGAATGACAAAGTAAAATTCCGAAAAACCTTACGTTATGTGTGAATCACTACGACTCCAATTTAGATATGCATACAATACCAATATAATACTTTTCATTAAAATGCGAAAGACCAATGCACTATCGAAGCATATTTAATGGAGGGAATTATTATTTGGTTTTTTCTCTCCTAGTCCTTTTACTAACAACTATCCTTCCCAACCCGTCACTGGATAGATCCCTTGTGGTACAACAAAGAAATATAACAACTAACGGAAATGTAAATCGAACAATCTCAAACCGCCTAGTCGCAAAGTTCAAATAAGCAGATTTGCAAGTGGTCTTAAGCAACCGTCCACCAGATGGATTCCTTTATGGTAATTACTTTCTTGCTACGACTTCTCAGATCCGGTAACCACAAGCAGTTCTTTTTCTAACGTTCTCTTTGCTGCAATCTTTCGGATAGCCCATCATTTACAAACTAAAGCATATCCTTCCTGTAATCCTTAGAATCATTTACATCTTGAAATACCAAAGGGATGCCATCCTAATCCACATACCCCATTATGTAGAGTCTTTGACTTGGAAAACCGGTTTGTTTTCGCCTTATCGCTGGGGACAGGCGCCAATGTGATTTATAATTGAATAAACCAAATCTTATAATGGTTTCGTTTCCCCGAAGGTCCTTGAGATTGACATCCTCCAATTGGACATTTCCGTACTCTTACCCTCGAATGTGCTTTGTTGGGATTTAAGAGCATGTCAAACGATGTGAACCAGGAAAGCACAAACAACTTTGCATTAGTGACCATCGCTGATAACGATTACGCAATTGACGTTGAATTGAAGTTTGATTGACACCCCCCGCCAAGTTACAATCCTTATATAAAAAAATTCAAAATATATAGAAGAGGTAGAAGCAAGAAAGTTTTTTCGTTTACTCACCAACCACTTGAAGTTTTGCAAATGCAGTTGCAGTCGAGAAAAGTGGTGCGTCTGCAGTTACTTCACAAGAAAAGTTTCCGGATAAACCGAAACCCACCTTCCGTATAACTACCTGACTGGCATTGGACATGGGAATCTGGCGATGAAAAAGAGAGTGAAGAAATTAACTATACAATGAATTAATTTGAGCAGCGCCCTTATAAAGAAGAGCAAATATAAAACATTAGTGAAAAGAAAACAAAAGGACTCTTTCATCGACTCGGTCGGAAAGGCCAACGCAAAGAACACATGCAATTGGTAGTACACTCACAATAACAGAGAGTCCGGGAAATGGGAAAACTTTCGTATTTGGAGTTTCGCCAGGTGTATATCGGTAGAACTCTAATTGGCCACGATAAAATTTCACTGAATAGAGTGGTGCCCCACTTAGGTCGTATAAACATCGCAATGTGGCATGCTGACCCTTTCGAACGGCAGGTGGCTCCACAATTAGACTGACATTGCGTAATGCTGCTTCAATAAAATCTGAAAGAAGAAAAGAACAAGATGAAACAGTGAGAAAAAATCGTGTTAAATTTAAAGCAGACGGAAACAGGTAGTAGTGGAAAACAAACATTTGCTTTTGTTAAGGTCAACGAAATGCTAACATTAACATTATCCTCGGTTTGCCTTCATTTTACAACTTCTCCATTTTTCCAGCATGTGGCTAAGGGAAGATATCAAGGGAAGAGTTTCTCGCCACCCCGACATGGTCCCTGGTCAAATATTCGTCTGCATACATACAGCGAATCTCTAATTAAATTTTTATTAGTTTAAGGTCGCATTACAGTAATGAAGGGACGTGAAATTACGTATAGTGCGGTGTAGCAGGCTTTTTAAAATTAAATTGGCTTGTTCTTGAGTATGGTTCTTTTTCTTGGGTGGTTTTTAATAATAGTGTACTTGACTGTAACAGTTCTTTCAGTTTAGCTTTCTTCAGTTCGTGCATTTAGAATTTAAGCTGGCTTCTTTAAATACGCTGGCCTTTCAATTATTATTGTTATTATTATTATTCTCTCCTTTACAACCAAAATTTGTTCGAGATAAGTTTGCATTTCACGTGTATAATCCTTTTTTACATCTCTTGACTACTTGACTGGTCAAGCTTTTTTGTTTTAATACGCTTAATGGGACGGATTGAGATTATCAATCCCTATACACCAATAACATCATCATCATTATCAGCACTACAACCGGGAGCCGGTCTTTGCCTTATTTAGTAAGTCCTGAGGCTTGTTAAATTTTCCATAATGATTTGTTTTTTCCGGGCAAGGTCATTAGTCTTGCCCCAGAAGCTCGCCGACGGGGAATCGAACCCCGGTCTCCCGCGTGACAGGCGGGTATACTAACCACTATACTATCGAAGAGCCATACACCAATAACGCTGCTTAAAAAAACGTTGTATAGAACTGAGGGATCATGAAGGTTAAGTAAATTGCCCCAAATTAATGCTTAGTATTCTCACAGTAGTCTTAGTGTTTATATATTTGAAGACTCACAAATATTAAGTGTAATTTTAACGCTTTTTTATTTTAATTTAACTGTAGTTTAATTTCAATTAAATTTTAATAATGTTTTCAATTCGGCTTTATTCTATTCTCATTTCTTTCGATTTTAATTTAAAATTGATTTAATTTATAATTACATTAAATTTTAACTTTTTTATAAATAAATTTTGCCCCGGTTGGTAGAGACCTTGACGTGGTGCGGGCGATTAAGTTATCATGAATCACTCAGGCTATGCTGACGGAAGCAAACGCTTCCAGTAGGGCCACCCATGTCAGACAGGCTAGCGAGGAGTAACACACAAAGATCTACCACCCCTAATCCAGGGTGTTACGAGTAACCGTGCCCATTGGATGGTTTGCGGCCAGGGGTATACCGGCTGTATTAACATATATCGGCGCCTCTCTGACAGCGGCTGAAATTAGAACAATAAGCAGACCTTTCCATATCAAAGAGGGGTTCTGATATGGCGGACTATATGAAACTCCAAGACTCGTGGGAACAAAAATGAATAACCAATACACAAAAAATAATCCCGCGAAAAACCCGGTAGGCGTAGATGTGATGAACCGATACTACCATAAAGGAACAAATCAACAAGATAACACCGACTCGGCAAAAAGAAGACGTGGGGAAAACGGAAAAAACGGGGTATATACGTCAGCACGTGGAATGTTCGAATATTATATAAACCAGGCGCGATGCAGATGGTCGTAGAAAACGCGAAATAATATAAAATGGACATCGTCGCGCTTCAGGAAGTCCGACTCCCACATCAAGTAACCAAAACCAACGGGTTCACATTGGCGTGTGGAGGTACCGATACACATAACCTCGGAACCGGCTTCATCATAAGCAAGAAGGTTACGCCCCATGTAAAAGTTGTGAAATTTATTAATGACCGAATGTCGGTGCTAAAAATACAGGACCCATGGTACAATTATGTACTTATAAATGTACATGCTCCAACAGAATGTGCCGACGAAGAAACGAAGGACACGTTCTCCGAGACCCTAGTGGAAGTATTTGATGGGATCTCATCATTCGATGTTAAAATTCTCCTCGGGGACCTCAATGCGAAAATTGGAAAGGAAGATATCTTCCAACCAACTATAGCTAAAGAAAGCATACACGACGTTTCAAATAACAATGGAATTTGAATTACCACATTCGCAATTTCAAAAGACCTGGTAATAAAAAGCACGATGTTCAAGCATAAGCATATTCATAAATCCAAATAGACAGCTGGGAGTCCCAAAAAAATATGCCGCCCTCATTCAAATTTGGATGAACGAAAACAAAGGGCGAGTCAGAATAGAAAACCACCTCTCAGAACCATTTGAAATCCGGGACGGACTAAAGCAGGGAGATGGTCTATCACCGTGGCTCTTTAACCTTGTGCTCGAGTATGTCATCAGAAATGTACAAGACGACAACATGGCCGGATCATCCCTGAACGGAGTCACACAAGTGCTCGCATATGCGGATGACATCGCCGTTCTGGGCGATAATCTAGAGACTGTTAGTAAAAACTGTGAAATCATCATGCAAGCGGCAGAAGAGGTGGGCCTAGAAATAAATGAAGACAAAACAAAATACATGATTACGGCGAGAGCAGGTGGACCTCAGAGAACACATATAAACGTCAGAGGTAAAATATTTGAAAAAGTTAAAGAATTTAAATATCTGGGAACGATACTGACGGCCAGTAACGAAATGTCGGAGGAAATTAACAAAAGACTACACTCCGGCAACGCTAGTTGGCACGCAGTCAGTAAACTGCTGAAATCCAGACTGCTATCACGTAACATAAAGCTCCGTGTGTATAGAACCATAATCATGCCGATTGTTCTATATGGATGCGAAACATGGGTTCTCACAAAACGGGAGGAAAACAAATTCCGCGTATTCGAGAATAAAGTTTTGAGGGGCATCTTTGGAGGTAAATATGACGAGGAGGCAGGACAATGGAGGAGACTTCCACGAATTGGAAGAGCTATATCGCAAACCTACAATAGTGAGAGTAAGCAAGTCGCCAAGATTAAGATGGGGCGGACACGTGGCGCGAATGGGGAACGATAGGACCGTGCATAGAATTCTTGACGGTAGACCAACGGGAAAGAGACCGGTAGGACGGCCGCGAGGGGGATGGGAGGACAATGTTAGGTTTGACCTTGAGGAGATCGGATCGATTGGTCAAGCGTGGAAGGAGAGTGCCCAGGACAGGGAACGATGGCGAAGCCGAGTCGGTGAGGTCATGAACTTCCGGGTTCTTACAGGCCAATAAATAATAATATAATAATAATAATAGTAATAAATAGATATCACCCGACGGCGTAGCGCGTAACCAATTAGACCACTTCCTCATAGACAAAAGACAAACATCACTCGGACATCCGAGACATCCGAAAAGACCTCATATAGATAAGCAGATTGCGACTCCGATCACCTTCTAGTGATGGACAAAATTAGGAGTCGGCTCGGAGCAAACCCACACAGGCAGTCATGGGAGACGAGGAAAAATTTCGACATTGATAAACTAAAAGACCTGCGTACAAGGGTTGATATCAAGACGAACTAACGAATAGATTTAGCATCGTAGAGAGTAGAAATAGTGTGGAAGAGAAAACCAATAACGTGGCCAATAGATGCGCATCGATCAAAAAGACGTAATCAAACAAACAGCCCAAAAGATATTAGGATTTAAGAAACCAATTAAGTCCAAACCTTGGTTTGGCGATGAGTGCAGGGTGGAGGTCGAACAACGTAAACACCTCAGAGTGATCGACTTAGAACGATATGATGAAGTCAACGCAGGAAGATACGCAACGATCCACAAAGAGACAACGAGACTTTTCAAACGCAAAAAACCAGAATGGGAGAAGACTCGGATCGATAAAATCTTAGAAAATGCCAGAGCAAAGAACATCATCATGCCGTCATAAATTCAATTAGAAATGACTACCGAGGGAGAGCCAAAATAAATAGTCACAGAAACAAACAAGATCGTGCCAATATGGAAGCAGTGATTTGAAAACCTGCTCAATATGCGCACCCGTCAACCACAAATAAACGCACCAGACCTCCATACAGCCGAGCCTCGGATCCCAGAGCCCTCCTTCAACGAAGTTGTAGACGCAACAAATCGATTGAAAAACGTCAAAGCTCCTGGATTCGACTGCATACCGGCAGAGCTTATGAAGCATGGAGGAGAGGCAACCGCTCGAAGGATCCACCAACTGATCAAAACAATATGGGATAAGGAGGTCACTCCGGAAGATTGGAAACTTCAATAGCTGTCGCCATTTTCAACAAAGGCGACCGATCTGACTCTGAAAACTACAGAGGAATATCATTGCTCCCAACCACATACAAGATACTAACAAATGTTATACTGGCGAGAATCACACCGTACGCAGAAGAAATACTGGAAGACTACCAGTGTGGATTCCGTAGGAACCGGTCAACGAGCGATCAAATGTTCGCAGTAAGGCAACTGCTGGTGATGAAATGGGAATTCGGAAAGACGGTTCACCAAATGTTCGTTGACGTCAAAAAGCCTACGACCCAGTCGCAAGGAAAAGACTTTACCCTATGGTAGTTGAGCTGGGAATCCCGATAAAATATCCCGCCCTAATTCCAATCTGCATGAACGAAAACAGGCCAAAGTCTCCCATTGCTTTCAACCCGGCGAAGGCCAGGACGACTCTTGTCCCTGTTAAATCCAAGTTGACATGCAGTCTCCACGTAACAATCCTGGATAGCTACTTTGGTACCCGCCAAGTGAACCTACGCGTGCAGCGACATCCTGAGAACGGTTGGCGCAAGGCTAATAATCAGGCCCGTAAAAATGAATTATTATGGCAAATTTAACAAGCTTCGGATATGGACCGGATACACGACGACGACCACGGAAACGAAAATGGCTAAATGATTTAAGAATTTTTACATGGAACGTCCGCTCACTATACAGAGCTCGAGCTGCACAGCAGCTAGCCGATGCCCTGTCCGAATATAAGGCTGACATACCAGCATTGCAAGAAATAAGATGGACCGGGAGTGGAGTTATTCAACGAAAAGAGTATGACATTTATTATACCTGTAACGCAAAACACCATGTGCTCGGGGTAGGCTTTCTAGTCAGCCAACAACTGACGCATGCCATTATCGGGTTAAATCCAATAAACGAAAGGCTATGCACTCTTCGCGTGCGAGGCAAATTTCAGAACATAAACCACATAAACGTTCACGGACCTACAGAGGAGTCCCCTGACGACGAAAAGAAGAATACTACGAGAATGTCGAACGGGCTCTCAATGCCTGCCCAAGATACGATGTAAAAATCGTTCTTGGTGATTTGAATGCGAAAATAGGTCGGGGACCGGTTTTCAGGCACTACACAGGTTGCCATAGTTTGCATGAGAACACTAATGACAATGGACTACGAGTCATCGAACTGGCAGCATCGAAAAACTTGGTCGTTGCGAGTACCAGGTTTCCGCGTAAAGATATCCACAAAGCCACCTGGGTATCACCTGGTGGAGCCACTCGCAACCAAATTGACCACGTGTTGATAGATCGGCGCCACTCCTCGAGCCTGATGACGGTACGATCGTACTGAGGTGCCAAGGTCGACTTGGATCACTATCTTGTTGGTACAGTTTTCCGAGCGCGGATTGCCTTACGGAGACATATTGCATCTGCGGATCAGGTTCGAATCAACAATGAGAATACCAGTAACACCTTTGGTCATGTGTTAAGACTCGCCCTCGAAGAGCTCGACGGAAGGAGAGTAAGTCCTGGGGCCAGAATGCCGGGCGTAGAAGAGAAATGGACACGCCTTAAGAATACTGTCATTAGTACTGCCAACTCCATCTTAGGCAGTAGTCGTAGAGATGGGAGCCAATGGTTTGATGATGAATGCAAACTAGCGACTGAACGTAAGAATTCTGCATACCGGGCAATGCAGCAGTCTCATAGGACGCGGTTGCGCGAGGAGAAATACAAAGAGCTCAGGAGATCTGAAAAAAGACTACACAGACAATAGAAAAGTACCTGGGAAAAAAACCTTGTCTGTGAAATAGAGAAAAGTAGAGAGCGAGGTCCGCACCAGGCGCAGAAGTTCTACCAAATAATCGACAGTATGATACGGTACACACCACGCTGCACTTACTACAAGGATAAAGAGGGTAATCGGATCACCGATCCTGAAGGCATTCTGGACCGATGGGAAGTGCACTTCAATGAATAGCTAAATGTTCAGCTGACAGAAGAATTGGAGGCTCCACCACTGCAAGGTGAAGACCAAATGCTGCCGCCACCAAGCATTGAGGAAACATTAAAAGCCATAAGACAAATCGAATAAAGCCCCCGGAGCTGAGGGTATACCAGCTGAGCTGATCAAACAAGGAGGCTCAGCATTACATCAATTCATGAGATCGTGGTGCACGTATGGGAGCGAGAGGAGATGCTGGAAGATTGGCGTCGTGGTATAATTTGTCCCATACATAAGAAGGAAGATATCACACTGTGCAGCAACTATAAGGGTATACCATTGTTGAGTACCGCCTATAAGTTACTCCCCACTATCCTACAAGATCGGATAGCCACATACGCTAAAGCTATCATTGGTCAATATCAGTGTGGCTTCAGCCCACGCAATTCAGCTATTGATCAGATATTCACTCTTAGGCAGACGTTCGAAAAATGTCTGGAATTTTAGACTCCATTATATCATCTATTTATGGACTTTAAGGCCGCCTATGGCAGCATAGCCAGGACAGAACTATATAATGCCATGAGACTTTGTAGGTTGACCATGACCAACGTAACTAGTCAAGTAAAAATAGACGAATTGCTGTCCAAACCAATAAACATCTTTAATGGACTCCGACAAGGGGACGGTCTGGTCTGCCCCCTCTTCAACCTGGCACTGGAAAAAGCAATCCGTGATTTTGGCGTCAAAACTAGATGGACTATTATCACCAAGTCCAGCCAGATACTTGCCTACGCCGATGACATCGACATCATCGGTAGAAACGAATCGCCTGTACAGGACTCCTTCACCCAGATCGAGCAGGTGGCACAAAAACTGGGACAGCACATTAATGAGGGAAAAACTAAGTACATGGTGGCACCTTCTGCGAAGAGAAGACCTAACGTTGGTCAAACTATCAAGGTAGTGGAGCACGAATTTGAAGTAGTGCAAGCCTTTAACTACATAGGGTCAATAGTATCAGCTGAAAACAATATGGAAGAAGAAATACGCGAACGGCTGATCAAATCTAACAAGGCCTACGATGGTCTATCATCATCATCATCATCGGCACTACAACCTGGAACCGGTCTTGGCCTTATTTAGCAAGTCCTGAGGCTTGTTAAATTTTCCATAATGATTTGTTTTTTTTCCGGGCAAGGTCATTAGTCTTGCGCCAGAGGCTCCCCGACGGGGAATCGAACCCCGGTCTCCCGCGTGACAGGCGGGTATACTAACCAGTATACTATTGAGGAGCACGATGGTCTATCAAGGCTCTTTAAATCCCGAAATTTATCCAGATCAGCCAAGCTACTACTGTACAAGACCATGGTCTTACCAGTACTCATGTATGGACCTGAGACCTGGGTGGTCAATAAAAGGCACTCTAAACTCTTAGCCGCGTTCGAGAGGATGGACTCAAGGAGAATTGTTGCCCGGTTTGTGGAGGAGGACGATTCCGGAGACGATACAACAAGCTAATGTTGTAAGAAAAATCAAGCTCGGTAGACTCCGGTGGGCGGGACACCTAGCTCGAATGAGCGAAGAGGAGCCTGCACGGAAAGTCCTTTGTTTCAGGATGTATGGAAGGAGACAGCGCAGCAGACCTTGTCTGAGATGGAGGGATGGCATAGACCAGGACGCCCAGAGCCTCGGAGTGCCACACTGGATAGCATCGGCTCGAAATCGGAACCGGTGGAGAGATTTGTTAAATAAGACCAAGACCGGATTCCGGTTGTAGTGCCGATGATGGTGATAATGAGTTTAGTTTTAATTACTGTAAACAATTTTTCTTAAACGCAACGGGCGTGCTAAAGAGTTTCTGTGTACCCTTAAATGTTGAAACAGAGCGGTGATGGAAAAAAGGGGATGAAGAACAGAGGTACCTGTCGTATTGAATCTCTGGAGACTATAATTTTGAGGAAATTCATGATCCGACAAATCTTATCTGGTGTTATTCGCCCGAAGAATGGTGCTCTATGATTATAGGTATATCTGAAGTTAGTTGATTGGCGCAAGGCTAATAACCTTGCCTGGAAAAACAAATTATTATGGACAATTTAACAACTCTCAGATAAGGACCGAATACCGGTGGAGAGGCTTGCTAAATAAGGCCAAGACTGTATCCCGGTTGTAGTGCCGATGATGATGATGATGATGATGAAGCTAGTTGATACGTACTCTCTGATTAACAAGTATCGTGGGAATATATTTGGATATCGGTCGAACAACGACTGTGATAATATCTGTAGATAAGACATAGATTGAATACGTTTTGTGAAAATATGGTGTTTTGTGACGACAGTGAAAAATAAGATTCCAATCCAGGCTATGACCATTAGAATTATGGCAACAGTTAGAACCAAAGACTCGTCATATCAGTCCACAGCCGCGTGTAGACGACGATGTGTTTTTATTGCTGCTGTGTGATTGCTATGTTAATTGCTGTTGTATATGGCTTTAATAATTTCTGTTTTCGATTTCTCCATTGGTTCTTTGTTGTTCACTATTGGCGTACATTCGATATATTCCACAGTGGCATTTAAAGACTTGCGTGTGCACTCCCAAATATGAATCGAGTAACGTGGTTGGAATTGGTTTTATGAGATTGTAGACTTTTCACGTGTTTTGTCATACATCTTTCCCAAACTTCCTGTTATTTCCGTAATATCCAATTATGATTATCTTTTAAGTTAAAAAGCATATCTTCCTATGGGTATAGATCAATTTATACGTTGCTGTGACGGTAGAAACTCATTGACTGCTTCTTTTATATGATATGACAACCAGACCCAGAAGGAATAGTTTAGTTTAGTTTAGTGAGGGCAGAACCCTCATATATTCAGCTTAGTACAAGCGATAAAACTTAACAACTATCTTAAAACTATTCTTATATATATAAACTATGATTACAAAGAAAAAAAAAAGGGGGGGGGGGTTAGTTTGGCGAGTTGATTACTGGATTTATCCATCAATTATCACTCATTCATTCACCTCGCTTAGTACCGGATGTAAGAGTGTATACGGTGAGGGTGCGTGGTCAGGAGGGGAAAGAGAGGAGATGAAGTTTGAGAGCAGTAGAGGTAAAGTTGAAATCGAAGGAGGAAGGGTAGGAGTTTGCCCGCCGCAGCATTCGCGAAATGGGTTCATTAGAGCCGTAAGAAGTGTGGTGGGTGGGCTGATAGAAGAGATGAGGGTTTCGCAGGTTACGGGGGTTAGTCTGAAGTGGAATGACGGAGAGCAAACTTGGGCAGTTGATTGTGCCTGAAAAGAGACGGTGGACGAAAAGGATATCGGCATTAGTTCTGCGCTCCTCAAGTGTGTTGAAGTTGATCAGATGGAGCCGGCTTGTGTAGTTCAGTTCAGTCCGCGAGGGCAAAACGCAGAAAATGACGTGGCACGCTTTCGATTCTGCGTACATGGGACGAGTAGTGTGGCGACCAAACCTGACTGGCGTATTCAAGAAGGGAGCGGACGAAGGCTATGTAGAGAGAACAGGAAACGTAAGGAGTAGAGAATTCTTTAGACTAGCGTTTCACAAACCCAAGGACAGAGTTGGCCTTAAGAATAATATCACCAATATGCGGGATGAAGCTAAGCTCCCTGTCAAATAAGATCCCGATGTCGCATATCGAGGGTACAGATGATATCTCCTGGTTTAGCAGCAAGTAGGAGCTTCGGGGGGGGGGGGGGGGGGGCGTTTGCGGGAGAAGGTGATGGAGTGACATTTGACAACGTTGAGGTCAAGGCAGTTATTGCGGCACCAAGTTGAGAAGCTGTCGAGGTCCGTTTGGAGCTGATCGTTTTGTTGAGTTTGACGTCGTCCGCATAGAGGGTGATGGATGAGTATTTAATAATGGAGTCAACATCATTGATGGTAAGGATAAATAGGAAAGGATCTAGAAGGCTGCCTTGCGGAACCCCTGACGTGGTAAGAAAATGATTGGACAGGGAGGATCTGAATTTGACACGGTGGATCCACCTTTCAGATAAGAAGATAACCACTTGATCAATAGGGGTTCGAAACCTAGGGGGGATAGCTTAAAAAGGATGAGATTATGGGAGATTTTGTCAAAGGCGTTGCTGAAATCGGTGCTGATTACATCGACTTCGTCGCTCTAAGGCACGGAGAGTATGGGATGAGAACTCGATCAGATTCGTTGTGGTCGACCTGCCCGAACGGAAACCATGCTGGTTGGATGAGATGATGGATTTACAACGGAAAGATAACGCGTTGTAAAGAATTCCTTCGAACAGTTTGGAGATATGAGACAGTTTGGCGATGGGGCGGTAGTTGCTTATATCGTTTTTAAGTCCTTTTTTATGTATGGAGGTGACATAGGAGTGTGGGGCTTTTCATGGCCCGAAGAGTCATACATCATTCGATCCCCACTATTCCAGGCGAACCGACTCACCTCTAAGTCGAACTTCAGCAAGGTTGCGTAACTTTGCTACGGCATTTACCGCCAGCCAAATCGCTGGAATTAATACAGTTACCCAATCGGATAACTGTCACGAATATCTGTTAGGCAGCTTACCTATTCTGTGGGGGGTTTTCCTTCCAAACCCCTTTTTCTCCATCACCATCCCTGAAAACATTAAGTCCACGGCAAAGCTTATCACTTAGCCGTGCCATCGAGAATTTATCCTCGGGCAGGCATTGATATCTGAAAAACATTAAGTCCACGGCAAAGATTATCACATAGGCGTGGCATTTGAAATCTCATCGTCAGGCATGCATTCTACCCAGGGCATCTCGTTTCCATAGCCTTATGCTATGGAAACAACATCAACAAAAAGTTCTTTGATTACTCGTTTTCTTGTTTGCCCATGGCACCCCTAGCATGCGGCTATTAGGTCCCATTGGTTTGCCACCGCCGACAAGGTTTCGGCTGAGGCAAACCAAACATTTCCCTAATTACCAGCAATAGCTGGTTTCCTATTATCGGTCCCCACCGATCAGGGACCGCAAACAAGCAACGAATTGGATGCAGCCAGCAAGTGTTTACTTTTAACATCTGGCAATGGCTGCACCCTATATTCGTTGCAATATCTAAACATCGCATTTGCACCACAGAGTGTTAATTAATATACAATTCCCTATTAACGACCGCCACCCGTCGGCGGACCTAAGGAAATTCACACCATCAACCTAAATGTTGATTTATGGCCTCCCATAGGATGACCAGATCTTCGGTTCGTGTTGTTTTCACCCCAGAAGTTCCTTGTTGCCGGCATGTATAGCACAATCAATTGTGTACACAGCCGCAGCCCTTTCATTGTTTGCATTCGTGGAAGATGCAGTTGCGATGCTGGCATCCATCCTCGGTCACCGGACGATCGTATGCGAGGCATACACACACATGCATGATGTATGCCTATTCACCGGTCCAATCACGATTAACTACCTCGAGTTAAACGTGCAGCTCCTCCCCTTTTGCGGTTTTCTTTAGGTGTCCCTTTTCTTTTGTGGGCATTAAATACGGAGTCAGATTTCATATTTCGTGGAGTGCTATTCGGTGTCGAAGCTCCGAGCTGTGCCTTATCTTTCTTTGCACCATAGTTCATTCTAAAAAAATAATAAGAGAGCCGGTGGTGTATTTTAATCAAAACGTTCGATCGTACGAATTGACCATGAGTATAAGTAAAAAAACATTATCATTTCCATTAAAATAAATATATAAAGGGAGTGAATCGAAGTTGTCGAAATAAAGAAAACTTTATTTGAACCTTAATCCGGCGAGTTTTATTTATTTTCCTCTTTCGGCGAACGTTGTGCGGTTTTTTGGAGAACTATCAGTGGGTGTTGGCTGAATCCGCACCCGTGCTTGGTGCATAGCTAGACACCACCACAGGAGGATTTCCAAATACTAGGGAAGATCCCTTGTGAAAGGGATAGATTGAATATCATTGATATCGGGAGGGAAAGAGAAGTGGAACATTTCTCTAACAATACTGCCGGGAGTCATCAGGCCCAGGGCTGAACTCGTCTTGGAGTAAGTTTAATTTCTCCTCGACTATGTGACGCTGAATAATTTGAGGAGTGAATGGGCCGAGGGAGAATTCGGGCAAGTCTTTGAAGTTAGACGGATTGGGTTCGAAGGAGATGTCTGTGAAGCATTTATTGAAAAACAAATAATCTGATGCTTGAATGATGCGCTTCACAAGTCTCCATTTTGACTTTAAATTGTATGCCAATAATTAAAAAAAATAAATCTTAATAGTATTTCTACAATACAAATTAGTTACATCAACTGGTAGCAAGATTCCCGAACTCCATCACGTCTTACAGATCGCTTGGCGAAGGTGCTAACAACAAATTTTATTGACTGTAATATTTTCTGGAAACGTTGAGTTAAAAGTAAAAATTAGGAACTTTATAGCTTTCCAGCATGTTTTAAGAGCTTCTTAAGTGTGATTAAGTCACTTACGTCGTCCTTGTTGCCTGTAATAAGGAAATGTTGATGTTAAAAGTGAATATAACTGCACGAATGCCACTCATTATGAATGTTTTCACTTCTTATCACAGGCAATAAACCATTCATTGATATTTCTTTTCATGACATAAACAAGTGCCTAATTTGATTCCGTGATCTCAATAAACAAGGTGTTATTCTGAATTGTGAACGCGAATCGCCGCCATCAACATAAACATTTGGAGTGCCCAAATGAAGGGAACCAAACATTTTACGAACAATGGAATCCACGTAATAAACTTCGTTTGACCTCTTACTATATTCTGCTACCATGCTCTCTTAGAATTATTCTTCTTTCTTGGTGACCGTGTTAATACTGTTTATCATGAACAAACGTAGTAAACTCATCAACGTAATAAAGTCAAAAGCAGAACAAGATGCCTACTAAAAGTCGCCTCTTAACTCAATTTGTGTGAATTGTCCAAATTAACGGTTTATGACTCTCACCCTCATTTAGGTTAATTTTTGGAAATTAATTTCCGTTGAAGGAGATAACATTAGTGGACAATGAACATCATCACTCAGGTGATATGTTGCCCCTTGTGATGCTGACATGAAATCATTGCTTGTTTCCTAGATCTCAAGTTGATGACAGCTCACTGGTTCCTTAACTAGATATATTAGTTAGTGTTTCCTTGGCATCAAACCGTTGTCTGCTAAAAGAGCAGGGTTTTCGAGCGACAGCGAGGCCCATTTCTATGAGCTGTACACCCTAGTTAGGTATTTTAACCTTTAATAAAACTCCAAAGCGAGACCTACCAATAGAAATCGAGAAGAGAGCCTGATATGACCCACATTGAATAAACTTTGCCGTCACATAGATTCTATAAAGACGTAAGCCGTGAGATACTCGTATATCAAAGAACCGAGAGGGGCCAGCACACTATCTCACACCTATAGTCGGGACAAATGTAACGCATTTTAAAGCTCAGCAACCTTGCCAACCTATCAACGACAGTCTTTGTTTCACTTGATTTGACGGGAACAGAACTCGTTTGCGAGATATCATCTTCTTCATTGTCCTATTAGAATTCACAACGTAACGACGTTTCGCTTCGTTTCCTCTTCCCCAGCCACAATTCCTGGTCCTTAACTGTAGGTGAGGGCAGTAAAATTTATCATACTGACACCTTTAAATATTCCCTATTATTAAATTCATAGCTACAACAGGGCTGAAGGTAATTTTCACTAAGGTTCGCGCTTTATGAGATCGCATACATTTGCCAGATGTTCCTCCTGATATTCCTTCGAGGAGTGGGTCATAGTGTGTTGGGAAATTATATTCCATTTCGAGTCTAATTTATGTATAGAACAATTTCTTCTTATTAGCCCAGTCTCATTGTTATTATGAACGTACGTACTGGTATTGTGGCAAATACAATAGCCGGTAAAAGACAAATAAGAGGGAGGTCGGTATCCTGCCCTTTTCGGCAAAAAGGGCATAGAAAGGCCTTAAATAAAATCTAATTATGCCCCAGCCACAAATGTACATCTGGTCGTCTCGTCAAATAAGAAATCTTATCTTAGAAGCCAATCTCTCGAGTCTTCCACTTACAATCATATCCGCCTACATCCTTTATCAAGGATATAAGACACGTACGAGAATAAACTAGCAATCGATCGGTAAATGGGTTTTTATATTATCGTGCCCTTCTTTCTGCCACAACCAAACACACATCACTGCAAATCCAAAACTGAAAACAACAACCACAGCATCAACGTCATCAACTGAAGGGATAATGTAATTTCTGATATCCTAGTGCATAGAGAGTGATAAAGAGTAATGGCTGCGAAGGACTCCCACAGGACATCCACCACCACCGGCGGGCTGGCAGTGAGAGCGGGTGTGTT
Organism: Microdon myrmicae; assembly: GCA_963931805.1. Lineage (NCBI taxonomy): Eukaryota > Metazoa > Arthropoda > Insecta > Diptera > Syrphidae > Microdon > Microdon myrmicae. The sequence goes on from OZ007499.1 coordinate 119,336,437, forward strand.
GCACGTTTGAGAAGTCATTTGTCACTTGCCACTGAGCGATAACACTTTCTGGTGAGAATTTATGAAAAACTTTTCAACTTAAACTTGAATGGTTCCCACCCGCTTAATGGATTTATATTCCCTGATTTATGTACCGGCTTCTTGATATTACTTTTACTTGCTCTCCTTCCGGTTCATTGTATTTGAGGTCGTTTTTTTTATTCTATTTTTTTTTACAGTCATTTTTTTTTGTTCTTCTCGCTCTACTGGTCGGCCTCAAGTGCACAACATATCCTTACACAGACCAAATCCACCTACAGCAAAAAGTATTCGGAACAAAGAAGAAGCATTTGTTTCGACAAGATGACATTCCGAACGAAGGTTTTAATGGAGTAACAACGGAATTGTACGTCTTAGTTGAGCAAAAGGAAGAGGAAAACGATGTCAGTAACAATCATGAACTTGTGGGTCCAAGGTGACGTTCTCGAACACTTTGTTGTAATATGATTGGTAGGGCACCGGAGCAAGGCATCTAGACTCAACTTGTCAATAAATTGAAATTGTTTAAAAAAAAGTTCTTTGTCATTCGACAAATATTTGGACTAGTTAGGTGTCGCATGGCCAGGTAAGTACAATGAGAACAATGAGTGCAATCAATTTTTCAAAGTGACGTGTCGAAAATGACATGAAAAATCCAACGAGGCACCCTGTAAAAGTCACGGTAGTAAAACGAGCAATGAACACAATTAGAAACACACAATTTGGTCGGCTGTAAAAGATAATTTCCTGGTGTAAGACAACATCAATTTAATAGCCTCCCTTAATAGTCCGTACAGCAAGAAGTCTTCTTGTTTTATAGGACGCACTTCTAATCCATTATGGAGCCATAAAATACTCTTTTACTACTGTAATGATGGCCACTTACATGCGGACAACCTAAAAAGGATCCTAAAAAGTCGCATCCGCGATAGTAAATTTCTTCCTGGGTCCACTTTATCACACTCTGTACAGCAACAGGTTCTCAAATCGGACATCACATGACGACGTAAATCTTCAACCCTTAGAATTTTACGTAGATCCTTTCTCCAAGGAAGAATATATCGATAAATCCTCCCACACGCGTGTCTTAGATGAGTAGGTATAACTCCTCTTGTAATAAAGTCGACGAGCTCATTTGTTTTTCGACTACCAAGTACCATTTGATCTGACGTTTATGTCATCCACGGTTTGTTTATTTATTATATTCGGCGCGAACCTGTTGGATACTTTTAAAATACCATGAAGTAGGAATGTTGAGGAAGCTTCACAAGAACCATTACGGAATGACGTTGGTGAGTCGTAACAAAAGAATATCATAAATATAAAACCTTTCTTTCTGCCTTAGTGGTTATACCGTCAATAAAGTCGCGAAGTATTGTTTCCAATAATGTCAGCATATAAAAACAAATTTCCGATACCGTTAAATAGCGAAGTGTAAATGGACATAGGAAGTGGCACACAGAGAAAGGCAGATGCACAATCATGTCTAGTGTCCCATACACATGCCCAGAAAGAGCATGTCCGGGTTGTGTAGTTCGGCTGAAGAAAGAACCCTAAACACAGAATGAGGTTTTAATATGACCCCGTCCTTACTACGGTAGGTTAGGATGGATATGTTGGAGGTATGTTAGGAGACGGCGTTTGAGAGCAGGAGTGGAGCGATTGAAGTCAAAGGAGGTGAGGAAAGAATTGCCCCTTCGTAGTATATGCGAGATGGGTTCGTGAGCCATAAGAGGTGTGCTGGGCGGGCAGGTAGAAGAGACGAGGGTTACGTAAGTTACAGAAGTTTGTGTGAAAAGTTATGGAGAAGAGCAGGATTGGGCAATTGAGCCTGAGAAGATGGTGGATGAAGAGAATGTCGGCATATATTCTGCGCTCTTCAAATGTGTTAACATTGATTAAAAGGAGTCGGCTTGTGTATGGAGGCAGAATCAGAGGATTTTCCTGATTCAGTCCTCGGTGGGCAAACCACAAAAAATGACGTTGAACGTTTTCGATCCTGCGAATGTGAGACAAATGATACTGTGGCGTTTCTAGCAGATAAACACACAGTACACAAGCCAATAGTGAAAGAACACCGAAGGAAATACGAATAAGCAAAAGCATTAGAACCGTATACCTGTTCTATAGTAGTTTGTTCAGGGAGCGCGTCTCCTTGTCCTGAAAAGGATGAGGGATCTATATAGACCGCTCCTGAAAAACGTACTACAAAGGAGTCGTCGCCGTGCTTCCTCAGATCCTTAGGGAGGAGCAACGTCCTTGGCTTTTTAGAACACTACATGCCATATCGATAACATAACAATTCCCCATCAGTTGAGTGTACTTGAGTTTAGAAATCGAATTCGTACATGCGGCAGTGGCCAGATACGTTGAGCTTGTAACGTCTCTAACAGATACACACACAATACACAAGCAAACAGTGAAGAACACCGAACGAAAATCGAATAAGAAAATACACCAGAGCCCTATACCATAGCGATAACATAACAATTCACATCAGTGGAGTATAGTTGAGTTTAAAAGTCGAATTCTAAACACGGCCAGTAGCCTGATGAGTTGCGCTTTGGTTCAATTATTGGTGATTCTAACTGTCATAGCGTCAGTTCGAATCACACGTTCTTCACTATCATTCCAAACGCTATACGCTTTGGTTCTATCTTTTCGTGGTTTTAACCGTGATAGTGCCGGTTCGAATCACACGCTCTTCACCATCATCGCAAACGCTATAATACGGGGACCAGACCTGACTAAAATATTTGAGAAGAGGACGGACAGAGGTTATGTAGAGTAAGCGTGTGATATCGGGATTTAGGAATTCTTTCAACCAGCGTTTCACAAAGCCAAGAGCGGCGTTAGCCTTGTGGATTACGTCGTCAATATCTGCGATAAAATTGAGCTCCTTGTCACATGGCCAGGACATGAATCGATTTAACCGATGTTATCGGTTTGTTAAGTACGAGGTAGGAGGATGGCAGGGTGAAGGAGCTTTTTCGAGAGAAGGTAATTGCCTGACATTTGGCGACATTCAGTTGAAGGCAGTTATTTTGGCACCTAATCGAAAAGCTGTCAAGATCAGATTGGAGAAGTGAGGACTCTATGGGAGAGCGGATTGTCTTGAAACGTTTAGTATCATCCGCGTAAAACGAGATAGATGAGTAATTGATACTAAAGCCTATGGCGTTAATGATCAGAATAAATAGGAGGAGGTCGAGATGACTGCCCTGAGGAACCCCTGAAGTTGGAACAAAGGGATTGAAGATGGTGGGTCTAAATCGCACTCGGCAGGTTCGATTGATAAGATAGGATGAAATCCATTTAATCAGCAGGGGTGTAAAGCCGAGGGAAGATAACTTAAAGAGAATGAGACTGTGGGGGATTTTGTCGAAAGCCTTGCTGAAATCTGTAGTAATTACGTCGACTTCATTGCCGTTTTCTAAGGCAAGGAGTGTGTGGGATGAGAGTTCCACAAGGTTGGTAGTAGTGGATCTACCGCCGAGGAAACCGTGTTGGTTGGGCGAGATGATGGGTTTGCAGCGGAAACATAACGCATCATATAGAAGGCTTTCTAACAGTTTTGGAGTATCCGAAACCTTAGGAATGGGATGATAGTTGGATATATCGTTTTTTAATCCCCTTTTTTGTGTAAGAGGGTGATATAAGAGGATTTCCAGATGTCTGGTAATAGGCCTCGTGCAACGGATAGATTGTAGATTAAAGAGAGAGAGAGAGAAAAAATTTTGTTAAGAGGATAGCAGGGAACCCGTCTGGGCCTGGGCTGAACTCGCCTTTCAGTTGTTTTTTTCTACACCTTGGTGTTGTTGAATGTGAAGTGGGAGAGGACCGAGGGAAGCCAGTGAAGTAAGAAGAGTTAGGTTCGAAAGAGTTGTCCGTGAAGGATTGTTTGAAGAAGGATACGAAGAGATTGGCGATGGGTTGTTGGAGAGAAAGTTGGGATAGACATCAGGTTTGCGTTTGTAGTTGATGAAGTGGAAGAAAGATTTGGGATCGTTGCTCAACTTGTTTTGTACTTTAATGAGGTAATTGCGGTGGAGAGAGATGTAGAGTCTATGAATTGATAAATGGAACTGTGGGGAAGAAGTACGTGTGCACTGGGTTCCCTTCTTCCTCCATCATAAGTTCGCTAAACACCAAAAGAAATCGTTTCACCAGAAGAAAAGAAAACAATAACACTAATCTCCACAACACAAGTCATTCACAGGTAGGAAGAAATTAAAACACACTGTATGCTAATCTGTATTAGTTTCTTTATTTTTATACTTTAAGCATTGAAAGTGCACTTCACATATTGTTCATCTTCACATATTGTTCATCTTATTGGAGTTCTTTTATTGTTGGTACTTGCTGTCGTTTCGCAATGCGGTTTAAACTGTTCTTAAATTTAACGAGAGACGTGACACTTGGGATTAACACAACTTTAAAACTTTACGAAGTTATTTTGTAATAATGTTTTTTCTATATTAACGAAGTTAGTTTCAATTTTATTATATTCGGCCGCGGGGGGAAACGGGGGAGGAAAAGCGACTCCTGGGTGTTACGCGTCCCCGAGGCGATACGGGGAGCGGGAGAAAAACCTACCGTCGCGATCGGTGGTTGGAATAAGACTCCACGATATACATTCGCTAATGGGGTGAGTTTCCTCTAGAGAGAAAGTGTTTTTCTCGTGGTGAAAACGAGGGAAAAGCATCTCGCTGGTGAGGTCCTGTGGAGGTGTGCGTGCAGTTGATCTTAGCAATGTGCTAATGAATCACTGTTTGCTCATGCCGCAAGATCATGAGAAACGAATTCAGAAACCTTGAAAGCGATAAAGGCATTTATGAGATGTGAGTTCGGCTAAGTAAATAGCTACGACTCATTAGGTGTGGTAATGTATTCGGGATACTTGATACAATTTGGATTGTATATCATATTGCTTGAATGCCTCAAGAAAAACCGAATTCTTTTGTTTGCGCACGTGATGCATGTTGAAGAATTCGGTTTTAGTGGCTATTGCGCTGATTGTTTGTATTAGGAAATGCTGGAGAATTCGGTTTCGAAGATAATACTTGGGATGCGGCAATTATTTGTCGATTGAACAAACGAACCGCGGGTCGGTTTATTGCAGCTGCATAAACAAGCTGTCCGACATTGCATTTTATCTGATGAGGTAAGTACTTTAAAGAATTCTTTCAGAGAATTTGAACAACGCATTAAATGCGCGAATGCTAGGGATTTTTAGATAATGGGTTGAATGCAGTAAATGTCTTTGAAAAAGGAAATGTTTTCAGGTGCTAATGCAATTGCATTGGCGTAAAACAATGGGAGTTGTGTTGCATTTATGGTGGGTTCTTCGGGTAAGCTAAAAGACCCCTCACAGAATCAAGGTAGTTGAAATAGGCTAGGGGAGAACGCGGTTTTTGGAAAATGTTCCACAACTTATTCCTCTTGTTGGAAGGGTACAGAGTTTGCGGTTATACCAAGGAGGCGATAAGAATGATATCCTATGTCGGGAATATGGAACATATAGGGATATGCATATGGGATTATAGATTTCTATGTAGAGAGAGGTAGTAGCGACTTCTGCACTTATATCATTAAAACAAAGTGCGATATTGCTAAGATATTCATTTATCAAGCGGGAGTTGGGTTTTCGGAAGTTGTAAGAAAAGTAGTTTGGGTGAGGTGCGGGGTGGGCTGAGTAATCGTGGTATAGGGATAAGAGATTTTTATTTTATTACTACATTAGTTTTTAAGTTAGTCTATAAGGTATTATATTATATTAACTTAAGCTTGGATTAATCCTAATAAATGAAATTAGAAACGTGAGGTGGTGATTGTCAACAGTTGAGGGTGTATGATTACTAGGGGCAACTGAGGAATTATAGGGTCTGTCATAAACATATTGTCAAGTTGCCTGCCCAGATGATTTAAGACTTTGCTTACGTGACAAAGGCTTGGGTCGGTGAGGCTGTCTACAAAGAGACATTTCTTGGCAGTTGTGGGATTTATCGCCTGACAACGTCCATTGGAGATGGAGTAAGTTAAAATCGCCAAGGACTACGATGTCATCTTGGGAAGAACTCAGCTCAGTTAAGGAGTCGATTGCAGCAATTGCTAGTTCGTATGACTCGATAATTTACGAAATCAGTTTATAAAATCATATGACGTATAAGGACTTTAAAGAATATTCATAATGTAAGGCGACATAGTCGGGGTTGGGAGAAGAAGAGATAGTAATAAGGGAAGAGCTTACTCCATTTGGAATGGCAAGCAGCGCGCCTCGTGGCGAGGCGGGGGGGTGGTCGGGGGGTCAGGACAGAATCGATGAACATCGTCGTCACGAAATACGTTAAAGGAGGAGGGGGCAATTCTTAGCCATTGATGCTGGGGATGTGGTTAATTTCGGCCGGAGCTTATATATCAAAGGGAAGGGAGTGCGTATTTTGTAAGATCGAATGGTTTTTAGAGCGTAGTCCTCTGACATTCTGATAGTAGATGGTCAGGAGCAGAGTATTAAGAGACCCAACGGTGTGTGGGATGGTTGACTGAATCGGGAAAAAAAGGTTGTTATTAATGGTTCCGCTGCGTTGGGAACCGTAAGCAATTTTCGTGGTGATGTATTTGACGAAAAGTCGAGAGGTATTTTGATACTTTATGTGGAGGAATATTGACATTTTCGTGGTATTTCTTATATAGGTTACGAAGGCTAGGGATGTTTTTGTTGGATGGAACCCATGACGCTCGTTTTCGTTTTGCCTTCATAGCAGACTGAATTAGATTTTCCATGGAGGTAGGCGAGATAGAGGCGGACATTTTCGTAGGTCTGTTTATTTCTGAGCTAGAAAGAGCATAGCGACATTCAGATGACTTAAGGCACTCCTGTGTGATCTTGACCGATTTCTGGCACCGTCCCTAATCTGGGATAATATTGGCCCACTCCGCACTTTTATCCTCTGCTGCTCAGACATGCACTCACAAATCCCAACGAAATTGTGTACGAGTTTTCCCCACTACCTATTTTTTTTTTTTTTTACCCTTTTCCATTTCGCAGATATCTAACTTGAAAATTGGCTTGTGCCAAAAATGACGATGATGATTGATGACTACGGGCGAAGGGTTAATTTAATTTTATTTAATAGTTTTTTTTTAATATACTCCTCTCAGGAGAGACGAACCTTTACCGTCGAGTCAGCGCCTCGAGATGCCATTAAGTAACTATTGGAGTCCTTCTACTTGAACAGTTTCGGGTTGCAACACGTGAGAAACACTCTGCCGAGAGGTAGGTCCGCAGCCTTCCCGTTCTGTAAAGCAACGATTTTTAATACAGAGATGCCGTCAGGAGATGACCCACAAATTGATGGAATCCAAGGCGTTATGTTGTGGAGCGAAAATAAACCGATTTTTTCAGAATAATACCACGAATTTCTTGAGGAACAGTCCCCGTGATAATATCTGAAAAACAGACAAAGGTCCGCTACACGTCTTCGATGTGATAGCTACTGCAGTCCTGGTGTTACCACAGTGTCCTCGACCAGGCGGATCGCCCGTATCTGTATGCCCTTAAGTAGGTCGATGGTATGCTTAGGAGCAGAAAGCACTATTCGAGCGCGGATCTTATTTGACTTTTATACAGGAGAAGAATTTGGTGTGCAGTAAAAATATATTTTAGCTCTAAAAAGATAACTCAGTTTTCTAGAGACGGACCTGGCGATGTTCGATACGTGTTCATGTCACGATACATTCGCAGATTTATGCGTTGGCCAGATTCAATGGCCTGGACTTTCATGATCAGCTGTACAACCGGCGATACATTTTTTCTTGTGAGATGTTTTTTGCGTCTTCATTACATCGAAAAAATCCTAGAAAATGCCAGAGAAAAGAACATCAGAGGTATATATGCCGGCATAAATTCAGTTAGAAATGGCTACCGAGGGAGAGCCAAAATTATTCGAGACGCAAATGAGTGTCTGGTCACAGAAACAAACAACATCGTGACAAGATGGAAGCAGTACTTTGAAAACCTGCTCAGTATGCACACCCATCAACCCCCAAATAAATGCACTAGACGTACATACAGCCGAGCCTCAGATCCCAGAGCCCTCCTCCAACGAAGTTGTAGACGCAATAAATCGATTGAAAAACAACAATGCTCCTGGAGTCGACTGCCTACCGGCAGAGCTTGTGAAGCATGAAGGAGAGGCAACCGCTCCAAAGATCCACCAACTCATTAAAACAATATGGGATAAGCAAATCACTCCGGAAGAATGGAAACCAAATAGTCGTCGCCATTTTCAAAAAAAGGTGACAGATATGACTGCGAAAACTACAAAGGAATATCACTGTTCCCAACCACATACAAAATACTAACAAATGTCATACTGGCAAGCATCACACCGTACGCAGAAGAAATACTGGGAGACTACCAATGGGAATTCTGTAGGAACCGGTCAACAAGCGACCAAATGTTCACAATAAGGAAAAGAAGTGAGAATACGGAGAGACGCTTCACCAACTGTTCGCTGACTTCAAAAAGCCTACGACTTAGTCGCAAGGCAAAGGCCACCATATTGTAGTCGAGATGGGAATGCCGAAAAAATGTGCCACCCCCATTCAAATTTGCATGAACGAAATCGAAGGGTGAGTTAGAATAGGAAACCACCCCTCAAAACCATTTGAAATCCGGGACGGACTAAAATAGGGGGATGGCCTCTCATCATGTCTTTTTAACCTTATGCTGTATGTCATCAGAAAGGTACAAGACGACAACATGACCGGATCATCCCTGAACGGCGTCATACAAGTGCTCGCATATGCGAGTGCCATCGCCCTTCTGAGCGATAATCTAGAAACTGTAAGTAAAAACAGTGAATTTAATGAAGACAAAACGAAATACATGATTGTGGCGAGAGCAGGTGGACCTCAGAGAACACACATAAAATCAGGGGCAAGGTATTTGAGAATGTCAAAGAATTTAAATACCTGGAAACAATACTGACGGCCAGTAATGAAGTGTCGAAGGAAATTAACAAAAGACTACACTCCGGCAACGCTCGTTGACATGCAGTCAGTAAACTGCTGAAATCCAAAATGCTATCACAGAATATAAAGATCCGTGCGTATAGAACCATAATCATGCCGATTGTTCTATACGGATGCGAAACATGGGCTCTCATAAAACGGGAAGAACAGAAATTCCGCGTATTCGAGAATGAAGTCTTAAGTGGTATGTTTGGCGGCAAATATGATGAGGAGGCAGGACAATGGAGGAAACTCCACAACCACGAATTGCAAGAGCTATACCGCAAACCTACAAACATGTGGCGCGAATGGGCAACGATAGGACCGTGCATAGAATTCTTGACGGTAGACCAACCGGAAAGAGACTGACAGGGCGGTCGCGAGGGAGATGGGAGGACAATGTAAGGTTGGACCTCGAGGGGATCGGGTTAGATGGTCGAGCGTGGAGGGAGAGCGCTCGGTACAGGGAACAATGGCGGAGTCGAGTCGGTGAGGTCATGAACTTTCGGGTTCCTACAAGCCAATAAATAGTAATAGTCTTGAAACTTACTTGCAGCATGTATTTAAAATATAACTGACTTTTGAATTTCGCATGTAAGGAACAAAACTGTATTTAATATCTTACTCACCGGCAGACATACCCTCCTGGGACTTTTTTCTGTTCTCAAGGCTCATAGGGGCATGACTACTACGTTTTATTAGTACTCACGACAAAAAAAAAATAATTATCGCTGTACGATACCATTAATTGAATTCTAGAAGACCTTCTAAGATCGGAAAAAACCTAGTCCACGTGTGATTACTTTGAAACAAAACAAACAAACAAAATAGATTAGTTTATAAACATTATTTAATAAGAAAAATGCTCATTATTTTTGAAGACTCTACGTATTCTTCTCTTATTTAAAGGAATTTTTCTCCGGGTCACAAAATATTTATTGCACTCCGCCCGGAGATCATGTGACATTTGTAGTCACCTAATGGGACCTATCAAATGTGAAGCTGATAAAAAATTCCCACCATTATATAACTCACTTTCCCTCTAGTTTGCTTGTTGGTCCGCTGTTTTTATGTATCTCGTAACGCCGTAATAGTAAAAGTAGCAATATAAATCACTTTGTATCAACGCACTGTGCATTATTAAAGAGCTAAAAATATTCATGTTTTTCAAGACAACAAGCATGTGCTAAACATCAACTTTCTATCCACCCATGTGACTTGTATACCCATTTATGAGAAATACTTCGACACTTGCAAATTCATATCTGGGCTCATGACGTTTAGTTAAATATGATTTAGTATTTCACGCCTTTACGTTACGCTACTCTACTAACCCTTATATTTCGCCCTAATAAGATAATCGTGACTTTTAATGATGAACACCTGAATATTCGCATTGAATTAAGGGATATCTTCAAGCAGGAAAGAGTTCCAATGTTTACCTTGAATATACCAAAGATACGCCTTCTTTAAAAAACAATGCAGTTCATTTCATTCAGCAGCTCCCGCCCATCGGTTAATCGTGCAATCCGAAACATTTCGGATTGACTTAGAATGAAATTCTCGTATCATTTCGAAAATATGAAATGTTTCATGTCAGGAGAGCCTGCAAGTCTTTGGTTTGCATCAGTTTCATCGTGTTCGCAGTCTATAACATTTCATGGGATACAAGTAATGTTTCCAAAATGTTCCCATATATCAACGTTGGAATTCGGGGCTTGTTCGCCCCTTCTAAAAATACAGTCGGCAGTTCCGTTTCTATTCAACGAATTATTTTATATTAGTTCGCTTTTACGATTCAAGTTTATCGTCGTTCTCTGTTTAATTGCTTATCTTTGAACTGCGAAGTTATGACGGGAATAAATATTAGATCTGGAATGTATCTGCGAATTTATCCAAATTTTATGTTCACATCTAACAAAGGAAATTTTTTGTTTACTTCGGCAGACGTCGCCGATTGTCTTCCATTAAAATTCACGGATGCTTAAGAATGTGAATCGATATCTAAAGGTGTATCTGTTAAGATAGAGTATATGAAAGTAGCGGGGATAAATAAGCCTGATCATTTGGTCCAACTGAATTATAGTTTTTATTTTACTAAGAAGAATTTCCTACTATTTGTCGTTTTATTGAGATTCTAGTTGTGCAGAATTTATATATCATATAGTGCTGTGAGTTTTACTTTCGATTTTCCTAACTTTTGTGCATAAAAGAAATGGTTTAATACTTTTATATACCAATTGCCCCTATTGTATGAATAGCAGATTTGTAATCTGCGAAACAATTAAACCGTTTCCACCTTCGAAGTTTGACGACTCTCTTCTTTCTGTCATATGACATTTAAAGATATATTCGAGTTTGGAAAGTGAAGGCTTTTCAGACTACAAGAATCTTCATTTGATTATACCAATCCAGATTGCGTCTGATTTTACGATATTACCGATGACCAATCTATTGTTCATCTTAATTGATCCTTTCAGATATAACTTGGCTAATGTCATGACTTTTAGTCTTTAAAACAATTCACCCAATTTTAGTAGTGTTTAAACATTCTAGTTAGAGGGACATTCAAAAAGTACTTAGAAAATCGAAAAGATAACACCTCTAGTATCGAAAATGGTTTGTTATTTATATAGCCCACTAGTAAACATCTTTACCCACTAGATAGCTGCACTAAAAATTGGGTGTGAACAAATTTTCAGGAAGTCGAGAATAAACGCAAATTTACTCTAATGTTGTTTTGGTTCTTTTCCGTTGAATTCTTGAAGAAGTTCCGTGTCAGTAGATAACCCTAGACGAAACATCGATACACTACTTCACTCCAAAGACCAAGAAATCATAAAAATAATGTGTTTGTTACAGCGACAGTTCTCCAAGGCAGACAACGATGGTGAAATTGGCCGGCAAGGTGATGGCAACTATTTTTTTGGGATGCGCGCGGACTCACTTTCATCGACTCCTTGTAAAAGGAAGATTATTATCCGCCGTCTTTACATAGGTTGAGCAAAGAAATCAAACAAAAAAAAGTCCTCTTCTGAAAATATTTTTCTAAGGACTTATTGAACAATCTGCATCTAATGGTTGAGCTTACAAAAAATGTTTTCATTGAATGTAAGGAACCATTTTCTCTAGTCATCTAGCCCATTACAAATATAGCCATCCCTGGCTGGAAACGTCAAACAAGTCCATAACATTTTGTCATCTAGATCATACCTCTGTAAATCCTGATAATTCTTTTATCAATTTTGTTGGTGGTCTGTTTTGTCTTCAGCTGCCCCGTGAGATACCACACCACCATGCTTTCATTTTCGTGGGGTGATCAGGACAAATTTCTGAGTTTGGCAGGTGCTAGTCCGAAAGTTAGAATAGATAATCGAAGACAGGGGCCAATCCCAACTCTAGCCCGTGCTGAGATACCACTGTGGGTCTTTAGTGGTAAGGTGCCCCAGGGGCACAGATTCACCTCTATACCCTGTCGCTGCTTTCAGTCAAATAAGTAAAACTCCGTGTTGATTTTTAATTTATTATTTGATAAGAACACAAACTAAAGCTTACATAACGCAGATCCGATGGCGGTTGACAAAAGTTATAATTAAAGTAACAAAATCTCTTAGCACTATGATAATTTACGATATGTAAAGCTAATCGACACACTGTTTAGATTAATTAATTTTATATGACTACTATACACAACTGTTTGAATTAAAAACATTGGTTACTCAAGAACTTGGTGTGGTTATGTATACGGCTATTATACAAAACAGAAACTAAACGCTATTGTTCAAATTATTTTATTTAATGTAAATGCTATACACAATGTTTGAATTAAAATATTGGAGAACTCAAGCACTTGGTATGATTAGGGTGTCTTGCTAGTATACACAACAAAAACTAAACACGATCGTTCAAATTATTTTATTTAATCTGAATACTATACATAATGTTTGAATTAAAATATTGGAAAATTCACAAACGATCCGTTGGGGCTTTATCATGGTTAATTTAAAGGAAGGAGGACCCTTATTTCACCGTCCACTAACTGACACTTGACTCGAATTTACCTTATTTAACGTGGAGGCACGACTTGCCTCCACGGAATCCGTAACGCGATTGACTATATCAACCGAAGCGACAGAACACCAACATTTTCATCCATCGCCCCGATAACCATATAAGGGATGGTCTTAGAAGATGATCACCGAAAGGATGTGCACACACACAGATCCGGTTACCTTGCACTCTCATGCTGTGCATGAGCAAGCGGACCGTGGATATAATAATTCCATAAGGGGGACATGGTTGTAGCTGGTGGCAATATCTCAACATCGATATTAAGGTGTTTACACGACCAGAAACTGCGTAGAGCCTTTATGCTGATCGTGCACACCCTGGCGTATCTCCACGTAGTCGAATTCTCGACGGTAATTTTCCATTTAGGAGACTCGACTTCCTTGAGCGGTCAGCCGTATGCCATCGTGTATTTGTCAGTCGGATGATCGATCGATGTGGGCATGTATGGAAACGAGAAGATGAAACATCTCCTGCACGTGTGCGGCTGACTTGCAAGGGGATATCTCATTGATTTGGTTTTGGCAATGTTGGTTGCTTGATGGTGCAACCAAATTGCTCTTACTTGTGGAAGATATCTACAATTGGAATTCGATCCGAGACATGTTTACTGAATTTGTTCGGTTCATGTTGGTTGCTTGGTGTGTGCCGCATGTTATACTTTCATACTAGGAAATCCGATGATGCAACATACACCCGACGAATTACTTTCTAGCACATGATGCCCGTGAGGAAAATGTCTCTTGTGGTTCGTGCTATTAAATTAGCGAAAATATGGTTTAGGAGATACTTTAGGTGGGTGACAAAAAGATAAGTACATGCTTAATTGCTAGACAAGCAATCAGTACTTGTTTTATCGGTTTTCGGCCGCTCTAGGTGGAAGTTTTTACATGGTTAATGGGAAGATGAGTAGTGGCGTTCAAGGGAAGCGCCACACCACCATGTGACAATATAGGCTTTGTGATACTGTGGGGTTGTGGCGGTTGAAGTATAATGCCAACGTATGGCACGGCTTCCATTCACTCCCCAACGATGTTGCTGCACGAAAATGATCCTCCGGAGACAGGAAATGGAAAACAGTTTTCGTTTTGCTCTTGATTTTAATAAGTCTTTAATATTTAGATTTGGTTCACAAATGTTATCTTTTGATTTTAGTTAATTCGTTTAAAATGAGCAGCGGCGGATTTGGTTCACAAATGTTATCTTCTGATTTTAGTTAATTCGTTTAAAATGAGCAGCGGCGCGACCGTTCGACTTGTTTATTCGATGGTGACTCTGGAGACGTGTGCTTTGTTTGGATGATCGTTAGCGACTGGTGTGAATTAGGGTTGAAATTCATATTTCATCCTACACACAGGACAACCAAAAGAGACCACGCCTCTGCTCTCTCAACCTCACGCCCGTCAAAGTGTGAGTAACTTTTGTTAATAGGGTAATTGACGGACATGAAGAATGTGAGAACAAAAAACATGATATGCTGTGATCTCGGGGTAGCTTTGGTTGTGTGTGTTGGTATCAGATGCAGCTACTGACATGACCTGGTGACCCAGTGGTACGGCTACGGTGTAGTCGGAGCACATTGAACCGTGGAAAGAAATACGAATGAGGGGGAAACCTAGCTGATGTTACTCCCCTGCAAAGAGAGATCATTGATCCCAAGCGAATGGGTGATCTGAGGGAAAGTCGATAGGACGCCGCTGATGTTTGGGAAATAAATCGCGTGAGAACCGGACTCTAAGACGCTGAAATAACCGCAGCTATTTTGCTATGATGCAACAGCGTCGTTCTTTTAAGATTTCCGATGGGAAACTCATGGTTAGCAAGAATGGAGTTGCCATGTGACAAGAATGTAGCTAAACTCAATTATGCATTATCTGCAAAGGATAATGAGTTTAGCCATACGTCCGTTTGAAATGTTTTACAGGGGAATACATATAAAGGAAATTGGTAAGTATGACGCGCTGAAAGCGGTCGAAATTAGGTGGAAATGTTGGTTGGAATTGTGGGTTGTTTCTCATGTAGAATAGAGAAAGCCCCCACAGGGTTTCTAACAGATACACACAGTCATCATCACAACCGACGCTACAACCGGGATCCGGTCTTGGCCTTATTTTACAAGTTTCGAGGCTTGTTAAATTTTCCGTAATAACTTATTTTTACGGGCAAGGTTATTAGTGTTGCGCCGAACGATACACACAGTACACAAACAGATAGTGAAGAACAACACAGAAAGAAAATCGAATAAGCTAAAGTTTCAGCATTAGGTATACCAAACAATAACATAGCAATTCCACTTTAGTTGAGTGTGATTGACTTTAGAAATCGAATTCGTACACGAGCTAGTGGGCTGATATGTTGGTTCAATCTTTTATTGATTCTAACCGTCAAAGGGTCGGTTCCAATCACACATTATTCACTATCGTCGCGAACGTTATGATATGGTCGGGAGAAAACTTTTACTAAATTTCGAAGTTTGACGGACTAGGATTGGGAAAATGGCATGATGGCACTGTGGCGTTTCTAACAGATACAAGCACGATATACAAGCGAATACCCAATAGTGACGAACGCCGACAAAAAATCGAATAAGCGAAGCATCAGTGCCAATTCCACAACAGTATGAGGGAAGCAGCCAATACAAATCCACATCAGTTAAGCACACTTGAGTTTGAAAATCGAATTCGTACACACGTCACTAGTCTGATCTATTGAGCAATTGGCTCAATCTTTGATTGATTCAAACCGTCATAGTATCGGTTCGAATCACACGTTCCAGATCATCATCGCGAACGCTATAGTATCTTCTGATATAAATAATTTCGGGTGTAAACTGTCATGACCGCGGAATCAGGACTGCTCGCAAGACATTTTCAAACGTTCAACTAGTAACGACATTTTCTATTAAAAAAGAATTCAGTTTCACTAATAGGAGCGTAAACGTGGTTCAATAACGCGGCAGTCTGCAGACACCCTTGGCACCCCCCAAATCGTGAACACATGCATGCAGCGACACCATGAGAAAAGTTGGCGCAAGCCCGGAAAAACAAACTATTATGGCAAATTTAACATTTCCGGATATGGACTGCATACAAGAAAATAACCACGGAAACGAAAATGGCTAAACGATATAAGAATTTTCTAGCCAATCCTGTCCGAATATAAGGCTGACATAACAGCATTACAAGAAATAAGATGGACGGGGAGTGGTGTTATCCAAAGAAACGAGCATTACATTTATTATAGCTGTCACGCAAAACACCATATCGTCGGGGTGGACTCTCTAGTCATCCAAAAAACTGAAGCATACCATTATCAGCTTAAATACAATAGACGAAAAGGTGTGCACTCTTCGCGTGCGACGCAAGTTTAAGGACATAAGCCTCATAAATGTTAACAGACCTACAGAGGCGTCCCCTGACGACGAAAAACAAGAATTCTACGAGAACGTCGAACTCAATGCCTGCCCAAGATACGACGTGAAAATCATTCTTGGTGATTTGAATGCGAAAATAGGTCGGGATCCGGTTTTCGGGCACTACGCAGGTTCCCATAGTTTGCAGTAGAACACTAATTACAACTGACTACGCGTCATCGAACTAGCAGCATCAAAAAACTTGGTCGTTGCAAGTACCAGGTTTCCGCGTAAACATTTTCACAATGCCACCTGGGTATCACCTGATGAAGCCACTCGCGACCAAATTGGCCACGTGTTGATAGATCGTCGTCACTCCTCGGGCCTGATGACGGTACGAACGTACCAAGGTGCCAACGTCGATTCGGACCACTATCTCGTTGGTATAGTTTTCCAAGAGCGGATTGCCTTACGGAGACGTATTGCATCTGCGGATCAGGTTCGAAGCAACACGGTTGCCTTATGCAATGGGAACACTAGCAACACGTTTGGTCATGTGTTGGAACTTGCCTTCGAAAAGCTCGACGGAGGGAGAGTAAGTCCTGGGGCCAAAATGCCGGGCGTAGAACAGAAATGGACACGTCCTAAAAATACTGTCATTAGTACTCCCAACTCCATCTTAGGCAGTAGCGACTGGTTTGATGATGAGTGCAAACTATCGACTGAACGTAAGAATGTTGCATACCGGGCAATGCAGCAGTCTCATAGGACGAGGGTACGCGAGGAGAAATACAAAGAGCACAGAAGATTTGAAAAAAGGCGTCACAGACAAAAGAAAAGTACCTGAGAAAAAAACGAGCGAGGACCGCACCAGGCGCGGAAGTTCTATCATATAATCCGCAGTATGACGCGGTACACACCACGCTGCACTTACTGCAAAGATAAAGAGGGTAATCTGATCACCGAGCGATGGGAAGTGCACTTCAATGAACTGCTAAATGGTCTGCTCTCAGAAGAATTGGAGGCTCCACCAATGCAAAATCAAGACCAAATGCTGCCGCCACCAAGCATTGAGAAAACATTAAAAGCCATATGACAGCTCAAACCAAATAAAGCCCACGGAACCTGATGGCATATCAGCTGAGCTGATCAAAGAAGGAGGTACAGCGTTACATCACGCAATTCATCAGATCATGGTGCACGTATGGGAGCAAGAGGAGATGCTGGGAGATTGACGTCGTGGAATAATTTGCCCCACACATAAGATGGGAGATATGACAGCGTGCAGCAACTATAGGGGTATAACATTGCTGAGTGTCGCCTATAAGATAATCTCCTCTATCCTACAAGATGGGATAGCCCCATACGCTAAAGTCATCATTGGTCAATATCAGTGTGGCTGCATCCCAGGCAAATTAGCGAGTGATCAGATTTTAACCCGTAGGCAGGCGACGGAAAAATGTCAGGTATTTAAGATTCCATTATATCATCTATTTATAGACTTTAAGGCCGTCACGACAGCATAGCATAGCCAGAGTAGAACTATATAATGCCATAAGGGAGTTCGGCATTCCAAACAAATTGATATGACTTTGTAAGTTGACCAAGTTAATTAGTCAAGTAAAAATAGCGGGATTGCTGTCCAAACCATTAAAGATCGTGAATAGACTCCGAAAGGGGGAGCGCCTGGCATGCCTCCTCTTCAACCTGGCGTTGGAGAAAGCAATCCGCGACTCTGGAATTACCAATAGAGGGACTTTTGTCACCAAGTCCAGCCTACGCAGATGACATGGACATCATTGGTTGATCCAATTCGGCTGACACGATTCCTTCACCACGATCGAGCAGACGGCATAAAAACTGGGACTGCACATTAATGAGGGTAAAACTAAGTACATGGTGGCAACTTCTGCGAAGAGAAGACCTAGCTTTGGCCAAACTATCAGGGGAGCGGAGCACAAATTTGAAGTAGTGTAATCCTTTAGCTACCTTGGATCAATGGTATCAGCCGATAACAATATGGAAGAAGAAATACGCGAACGGCTGATTAAATCCAACAAAGCCTACTATGGTCTATCAAGACTCTTTAAATCCAGAAATTTATCCAGAACATCCAAGCTACTACCGTACAAGACCATGGTCTTACCACTACTCTTGTATGGACCAGAGACCTGGGTGCTCAATAAAAGGGACTCTAAACTCTTAGCCGCGTTCGAGAGGATGGTCTTAAGGAGAATTGTTGGCCCCGTATGTGGAGAAGGACAATTCCGGAGACGATACAACCATGAGTACGCGATCTACCTTGAAGCTAACGTTGTAAGGAAAATCAGGCTCGGCAGACTCCGGTGGGTGGGACACCTAGCTCGAATGAAAGAAGAGTAGCCTGCCCGGAAAGTCCTTTGTGGCAGGACGTATGGAAGGAGACAACGCGGTAAACCTCGCCTGTGACTGGGTGGCCAAACTGGATGACATCCGCTCGAAATCAGGTCCGGTGGAGAGACTTACTAAATAAGGCCAAGACCGGATCCCGGCTATAGTACCGATGATGATAATGATGATGAATTGAAAAAGATCAGACTTATTGGATACCTACAATATTCTTGAACGTTCTGCAAAACCTCACTAGGTAAGCTTATAGCGGTCTTGTATTTCTAGCGATAAACTTAATGCGAACCTACGCTATGAAAAGGTTGAAATCAAAGCAGTAATTAGAATACGACGCCGTGTGAATTGCTATGTTAGGGCTCTGATTATTTGGTTTTCCGGTTTTCTTGTTAGTTGTATTCTTCACTACGCCAGTGTGTGCATCTGAACTTCCTGGAAATTTCACAAAACTACTTATCATTGAAAATATCGCAGCTGGGTGCGATAGTATGGTTGAACATCTGAAAACATCGATTCGTCAACGTGCCCAGGACTTGAACCTTGCGCTGACCAAGGTTGTCGACTGATCGTTTATAGCGTCTTCAGTACACTCAATGGATGCATGAGAAGGATAACTACATTTTTTCAGAGGCGAGGGTCAAATTCATCTGTGTGGATTTAACTAACAGGATTATAACTTCTGGACAGATAAAACTCCAAAAGTGATTTCTGACAAAACTCATGCACTCGTTCACAAGGGGCCTTAGTACGATGTACACCGAACGTGTAACTACTGTGAACAGCAGACGGTACCGCGACCTGATAAGGGAATTTTTGTTGCCACAACTCGATGGTATCGATCTGAAACACATGTGATTTCAATAGAACGGTGACATACAGCGAACTAATTATCGTGCTCTGCGCAAGTAGTGTACTGTATGCACTATTTCTCGAAACGGCAACAAAGATCATGCGATTTGATCCCGTTCTTTTGGGGTTATTTGATTGATGTAAAAACTATCACCGCAAAAGACCTATGGGGGTCCATTATTATATGCTACAACATCGTAGACGAGCAATTTTCTCACCGTGAAGACGAGCGTGACAAAGTCTAGCACCAGTGTAATGGAGAACATTTGAACAATGTTCAAAGCACTCGTATTTTAAAAAAAAATCGTTTCATTACATTTTCTCCACAGTAACATAAATAAGAGAAAACAAAATTACAGTGGATTTTATTCCAAATTAAAACACAAAATTCTGACTATCACTCGCCTTTTGGCAAGAAGGAAGTGAGGTATGACCTGAAACAAAATACCGTGGGTCATTCTAGAGTAGACCAACGAAAAACATTTTGGAAAAGTCGAAATTGAATCCTTTCAATTCTAAGTATGTGAATTCGTTGGGAAGTCTTCAAAATTGAGTAGGAGAGAGTTGAAGTGCACGTTCCATTTGAATTCAACTTTATTTAAAATGAAGGCTCTGTTACGGCCACAACCACCCATCCCATAAAACTTACCTCTTTGGAGCTTAGCTCCATCATTAATCGCGCATACAGTAAATATCGCAATATCAAGACAATATCAAACAAATTGAACTACACGTTCAATTTGCCCATATTGAATTTAAGTTGAATGCAAGACGTGAAAGAACGAACCATATGTTCAACACGTAGAATGCCCTGGATCCAAATCTGTGGACCAGATGGCCAACTTTCAAGTAAAGTTGTTGAGAATCATAAATTGCACGTCACACAAGGAACGTCCTTCCCCATTCGCCTAGAACAAATAACAGGCACTATAAAATGAACTGCACGTTCGTCTAAAACAATAACAACATAGAGAATTACAAAGGTGCATTAACGCGATTCACTATTGATTTTTTTCTTTGTATTTATTATCGATTCCCCACGGAAAAGATCCTTGCCCATTCGTCTAAAGAAAACAACAGGCACCATAAACGTTCGCCTAAACCATAACAACACAAAAAAAAAGGGAATCAGAAATGTGCATCAATAGTGATTGATATTTCTTTTATGTTTGATATACCGCAAAGTGGCGCAAGACTAATGACCTTGCCCAGACAAAATAAATCATTATGGAAAATTTAACAAGCCTCAGGACTTGCTAAATAAGGCCAAGACCGGTTCCCGGTTGTAGTGCCGATGATGATGATGATGATGATGATACCGCAAAGTAGATCAGTCGGGAAAAAGGAGATATCCTTTTATCTGCCGGAGGAAACAAAGATTTAGATCCAAAGAAAAATAAATGAGAAAACCACTAGAGTTGGTTTTCGAGATGTTGGCCAAAACGGCCAAACAGCGGAGTTGGTTCTGGACGATTGACCGAGACGGTCGGAAAAGGGTGTCAAGTAAGAGATTAATAAATATTGAAGATTGTAAACTGACCAAGGGATGAATAAAGATTGAAAGTAGCCAAGGGACTACTAATAAAATTCAACTTTAATTTTAATAAACTAAGTGTGTTGTCATTAATAACTAAGTGTTTCTGGTGACGTTGTTAGAGAGATAAATAAAGATTGAAAATAGTAAACTGACTAAGATATTAAAAAAGAGTGAAAATAGTAAACAGACTAGTAATAAAGATTGTATTAAGAAAGATTGAAAGTAACGAAGTGATTATTAATAAAAATCAATTTTAATTTTATAAACCAATTGTGTTCTTATCAGTCATCCCCATTTTCAAAAAAGGCGACAGATCTGACTGCGAAAACTACAGAGGAATATCATTGCTCCCAACCGCATACAAAATATTAACAAATGTCATTCTGGCGAGAATCACACCGTACGCAGAAGAGATACTGGGAGACTACCAATGTGGATTCCGTAGGAACCGGTCAACAAGCGACCAAATGTTCACAATAAGACAACTGCTGGAAAAAAAGTGGGAATACGGAGAGACGGTTCACCAACTGTTCGTTGACTTCAAAAAAGCCTACGACTCAGCCGCAAGGCAGAGACTCTACCATATTCTAGTTGAGCTGGGAGTCCCAAAAAAATATGCCGCCCTCATTCAAATTTGCAGCAACGAAAACAAAGGGCGAGTCAGAATAGAAAAACTCCTCTCAGAACCATTTGAAATCCGGGACGGACTAAAGCAGGGAGATGGTCTATCACCGTGTCTCTTTAACTTTGTGCTCGAGTATGTCATCAGAAAGGTACAAGACAACAACATGGCCGGATCATCCCTGAACGGGGTCACACAAGTGCTCGCATATGCGGATGACATCGCCGTTCTGGGCGATAATCTAGAGACTGTTAGTAAAAACTGTGAAATCATCATGCAAGCGGCAGAAGAGGTGGGCCTAGAAATAAATGAAGACAAAACAAAATACATGATTACGGCGAAAGCAGGTGGACCTCAGGGAACACATATAAACGTCAGAGGTAAAATATTTGAAAAAGTTAAAGAATTTAAATATCTGGGAACGATACTGACGGCCAGTAACGAAATGTCGAAGGAAATTAACAAGAGACTGCATTCCGGCAACGCGAGTTGGCACGCAGTCAGTAAACTGCTGAAATCCAGACTGCTATCACGTAACATAAAGATCCGTGTCTATAGAACCATAATCATGCCGATTGTTCTATATGGATGCGAAACATGGGCTCTCACAAAACGGGAAGAAAACAAATTCCACGTATTCGAGAATAAAGTTTTGAGGGGCATCTTTGGAGGTAAATATGACGAGGAGGCAGGACAATGGAGGAGACTCCATAACCACGAATTGGAAGAGCTATATCGCATGCCTACAATAGTGAGAGTAATCAAATCGCGAAGATTAAGATGGGCCGGACACGTGGCGCGAATGGGGAACGATAGGACCGTGTATAGAATTCTTGACGGTAGACCAACGGGAAAGATACCGGTAGGACGGCCGCGACGGAGATGGGAGGACAATGCTAGGTTTGACCTTGAGGAGATCGGATCGAATGGTCAAGCGTGGAAGGAGAGTGCCCATAACAGGGAACGATGGCGAAGCCTAGTCGGTGAGGTCATGAACTTCCGGGTTCTTACAGGCCAATAAATAATAATAATAATATTATAATAATAATAATAATTGTGTTCTTATTTATAAATGAGGATGTGTGATGTGCAAGGTGTGAAGGTAAATATAAAAATATAACAGCTCTAATTGGAGCAGCCTTCATATGTTGAATGTTAAAGTAATCTTCATTTTGCTGGTTGAAAGCTCTAGTAACTAGTACTGTTACATGTAGGTTACCATGTTATTTATTTACATTGTTTCAAATCATAAATAAAAGTTGTTTCATTTTGAAAAAAAAATTGTTGATGTAAAAAATTTGAAATAAAGAAAGTTTCCAGTGAAATTTAACTTTTTACTATACGTATCTTCCCATGGATTTATAGCGTTTTGCAAAGCATTGGAATACGACATTCAAAACCATTGAATAAAAAGGTTAGAACCACAGCCACACATGCACGAGGATATCTCAACTCGGTTCTCAATGCTCTGATGATTTCTTTTTCGATTCTCTTTTGTTGTCGTGTTCTTCATATGGTTGTGCGTTGGTGTGTGTTGGAGCCCCCCCCACAAAACTTAAAGCACTATGTATAATTGTAAAATTGCAAATGGACGCGGTTAGCGACGGGTTCTCCTACATTTCACAATAGGTAACGAAGACACGAGCATTCGAAAATGAAGTTTTTTATTTTTTATTGGTTAGGTGTTGTGGAACTGATATCCCATCGATGGATGTCCCTGTTCGCCTTTCACCTCCGGAATTGGACCATAAATCTCTAGCTGCGGGAGATATCTGAATACGTTCCCCTAACACATGCCTGTTGTCTTATATATGTGATATTGATTTTCTGCAGAGTTTTTTTATTCAAGATTAAACTTGGTTACGAGCTAGAGATCTGCAACAGAAGTTTTTGAGTTCTATGGATCAAATTACTAGGATAAGATATGTACTCAAATGGAATTGCACTGTACTCAAATGCAAGGATTATACATGTGCAAATGTGCATATACCAATACGCAATTGCTCTAAAATGCTGGGAATTGTCTTTACACGAAGGATGAACAAATCAGATCACGTAACAATATATTTTTTGTCAGCATTGACAGCTTCTCCTTGTTTCTATCCTCTAGGGAATCTTCGCATACTGTGTATCTAGGATCTCAATATGCAAACATTATACCGGGAATTTTCAAGAAGTGAATATGCGTAAGGTACAACACTCTCCTTATACCGGTTAGCAACAGGAGTAACGTATAGTTCCTCAGCAACCCTGATATGGTCTCGATGAAATTTTACAAGTCAGACCCTTTATGTAAAAAGAATTTCTGTAAGAGACTTATTGCTTAAAGAAGTTTACTTTCAAGGATTATCTATAAACCCCATTTGCTGCCCTATATTGGCCAACAAGGAAAGATTGGAAACATAAGCAAAAGACAAAATATGTTTCTCTGACGGAAAATCTAAAATGGCAGTAAAGTGATTTTGTTAAGGATATCACTCCCATCGTTTCCATCCATTTACATACCGTATACTTCTCATAACTCGATTTATTGTTTGCCTCTCATATGTGTGTGTGGGGGTGTGTGCAAAAGCAACACATACTCTCATGGCATCGTTGAGCTTAATATTTCGTTGAAATTTCCAGGTATAATCCTTTAAGCAGACATCAAAGTAACACAGAAAAAAAGGAAAAAAAAAACAAACATGTGAAAGGAACTCGATCATGATACTTTTAGGGCTTGAATCCTTTTTCAAGCAATATAACAATCACTTGACTGTGTTCACAACTGGATGAAAAATGGATTTTTAGATGCCACGACAATTTAATAAACCATAGAAAATAGTTAGACAATACATGAATCCTAGGTAATAAATAATTCAGAAAATGCAGGACTAAAAAACAAGAAAAACCAGCTTATAATAGAAGGACACCACCAGAGTCCCAGTCATTGCAACTGCACGGATTAAAAATGTATTATACGGTAAAGCATAGATTATATGCATCGGATCGAATAATAAATGAAGCGTCGTGGCCGGCGATAAAAAAAGGCGGGTGAATTGAAGTGATGGCATTTATTCAAACTGCTGAATCCACGGCAGGTTGTTTGAAATTGGGGACAAGAAATTGCTGAAATCAAAACTTGCATTGAGGACGGAACGATACAACACACAAAAAATGTTTTAGACGGCATTGTTGGCATTGTGTGCACGGTTTATAGAAGATAATTGACTGCAGCACCTTCAGAGTCTATGCGGAACGATTTCCCCAAGGAGTACAGGGACAAATTGGGCAAGCTTAGCTCTTTATGAAATGTTCGCACAAAGGGGAGTTTGGAATGACCTTAAATGTCGAAACACAGTACGGGCGGACGAAAGAAACGAGAGGATAAGGAAAGAACGTGTCTATGTGTAATGGTTTCCGTGGCCTGGAAACGAATATGACGAGGAAACACATGATCATTCCACAATCGCGTGGTTCGCCTAAAGAACGGTCCCCTGGTGGTCTGAAGTTCATTTTCAACGTTAGCTGATGGGCACTCTCTAATATGCGAGTATTCCGGGATAGTATTTGAGGAGGTGGGATACATAAAACATTTTCAGTTGGGTAACGATCGTGAAAATGTATATAGATGCCACACCACTGGCAGGAGGTTGTGTCTTGCGTTTGATTGTGCAAACCTAGGTTCAACTAGCGGCTCTTGCAATTGTGCAGGTCCCAATGCCCAGCGGCCAGTGAAATACCACACCAATAGGCTGGAGGCTTCGTTGAAATGGTTAGAAGAAATCCTTCAGCATCTTTCGGAGCTTGGCTGAGTGACCCGGTCGAGAATAAAAATAGTACCTCAGAGCAAACAAAAAGGGACAGTTTTCTTTGAAAGAAAGACGTGTGGGGGTTGTAGTTGTGTGCCGGTACGACACAGATTCACTCAATACCCGCCAACGATGGTGTCGCCAAAAATTGTTCACCCAGAAGAATTAAAATAAAACAATGGTTTTGTTCCCACGAGTCTTGGGGTTTCAAATAGTCCGCCATATCAGAGCCCCGTTTTGATGTGGTAAGGTCTGCTTATTGCTCTGATTCGACCCGGTGTCAGAGAGGTTGTGGGGCTTTTCAGGGCCCGAAGAGCCATACATCGCTCGATCCCCACCTTTCCAGGCGAACGACTTACCTCTCGGTCGAACTTCAGCAAGGTTGCGTAACCTTGCTACGGCATTTACCCTCAGCCAAATCGCCGGAATTAATACGGTTACCCAATCGGATAACCGTTTTGAATTTATGTTAGGCAGCTTACCTATTCTGTAGGGGATTTCCTTCCAAACCCCTTTTTCTCCAGCATCACCACTGAAAACATTAAATCCACGGCAAAGCTTATCACCTTGCCGTGGCATCGAAAATTTACCCCCGAGGCGTACATCATTTCCTGAAAAGAACATAAGTCCATGGCAAAATCATTACATTGCCATGGCATCTGAAATCTTATCTTTAGGCATACATTCTGCCAGGGCATCTCGTTTCCATAGCCTTAAGCTATGGAAACAACAATCAACAAGAGTTCCTTGTGACTCGTTGTATTTGTTTACCCCCGGCATAACATGCATACGGCTATTGCCCCTATTGATTTACTACCGCCGACAAGGTTTCTGTTGACGCAAATCAAACATGTCCCTGTTTACCAGCAATCGCTGGCTTCCAATTATCGTCCCCCATGTTCAGAGACCGTAATCGCGCAGCGACCAGGATGCAGCCAGAAAATGTTTACTTTCAACATCTGGCAACGGCTGCACCCTATGTTCGTTGCAATGTAATCATCGACATCCGAAATGATGATTTATGGCCTTCCATTAGGATGACCAAATTATCGGTTTCAGTTTTTCACACCTCACATGCTAGTGTTTGCATTCCTAGAAAATGCACTAGCGATGTTGCCCGCCATCCACGGTCGCTGAACGATCGTATGCATGGCATACGCACACATGCGTAATGTATGCCTATTCCGTCAGGTCCAATCACGATTAACTACATCAAGTTAATCGTGTAACTCCGCCTTCTTTCCAGTTTCTTTCGGGATTCTTGCACTTTAATGATTTCCAATGGGATTGGTCAGTCAGATTTTAGTCACGAGTCCAGAAGGAGTCACCCGCGTCGCTGTCGTTGCGCAAAAGTCAGTTTTTTTTCCTTGGGGAGAGCATCGGTACCACGAGTACAAGTCGAAATTTAATTTCAACACCAGGACATCGTAAATAAATCAAGTGGACAATACAATCATATTCACACCAATTAAAGTCGAAGTACCTGAACCTATAGAACCATCACTTTCTTAGTCTAGCACTGATCGACATAAATTTATGAAAGGAGTCCTGCGTAAAAAAACCTCCAACGATTGAAACACTTTAGCCGAGCGTATTGGATGAGGTTAAAAATTTACAACCAACCGATGCTAAACACCAGGCAACAAATAGAACACCTTCCTGACTCACAAAAGTGAAAACAACTAACAACAAAATTAAATAAAATAAAGAAAAAGACAATTAAAGGGTACGCCCCAACGCCAGCCCAACAACAGCACCTGGCATAACATCCCCTTTAAAACAAAGCAAACGTTTGCACCTCATACACTAAGTCATAATCACATTAGGATTGTTTCGAATGTACTCGACCAAATAAATTTTTAACTCCAAACCAACTTGAATAGAGACGAATGTTGCCAAATTCTATAAAGTATAAAAACAAAATTTAACTAAAACCATTTGTAAGCCCCTTCTGGGCACATTTGAACGCACAAGACTCCTCACACTCATATCACGACTCCACACGACCACTTATTCGCGACTCGAAGTAAGCCCACGGCTCGATTCCCTTTTGGCTCCTCTTGACTCCACTTCCGACCTTCGCTCGGCTTATTTTGGCTAGGGAAAACCATTGTTTTAGGACATCCGTGGTTCTCTCAACTTCCTGCGACTTCTTTTACCCCAATTGGCCTCCCTTCACCGCCTTCGCGTCCTCTTACGCCCATTTCTGCGTCCTCCGTGGTGAATATTTTGATTCCCTCCTACTCCGTTGATTTCAGTCCTGTTTCGTACAAAACACTATGGTTGTCACACGAAATAGCGCTGCCCAAAAGGCCCAAGAACAACCCGAGCCCCTAGAATTTCACGACGCCTCCAGCGTCGATTTCCCCACCGAGCAAGTCGATGCTGACCTAGACTTGCCCGGACAATCTACTCCTCTGGCACCACCCGTAGCCCCCAGCGTCGTGAACCGACCCCAACCTACTTCCCCAAACGCTCTCCCAACCTCTCCCAACGCCCCTGGTATCTGCCCTTTGGCAAATTCCGGCATTTTAATGCCCACAACTGGTGCCAGCACCTCACAACAACCCCAAAGACCTTCAGAGTCCCAAGAATTCCACGATGCTTCCAGCCTCGGGAATGGGACTCGTCACCCTAATATAGGACTTCCCCCCTTCGATGAGGAGGACCCAGACCTTTGGTTTGCAGTGGCAGACCGCATCTTCCAGGCCTCAGCCTTGCACGACGAACAACTTCGTGCAGTTGAGCTGTTGAAAGTGCTTGACCGCACTCAACGACCGCATGTTGCACACTTAATAAGGTCGTCCGCCCGCAACCCATATAGCAACATGCGTGAAGCTCTGCTCGACGCTTTGGACGAACCTGGAAGTATGCGGCAACAACGTTTAGCCGCTGTAACCAACCTTTCTGGGATGAGACCATCTCTTTTCCTGACCCATTTACGCTCTATAGCGGGGACCAGGATTGGGGACGACCTAATAAAGCCTCACTTTTTGAGGTGTCTTCCCCAGCATGCCCGTTCGGCACTTATAGCCCAACCCAATCAGAGTTTGGGCTATTTATCCAAAATTGCGGACGCAATAATGGAAAGCTCAGATCAGTATTCTGAGCCTCCAGCGTACCAGGTAGCGGCGGTTTCTCAACACGCCGCCCAGCCTGCACGGCACCCTCGTCTGCCTTTCTCAGCCCATCAATTGGTCTCAACTCCCAATTCTCCCCAAGCTCAATTGCCTCATAGAAGGCCCGCCTCAACCAATTTCCCTCAGGGGAATCCAGAGGCAGGCCCCAACCTTAACCAAAGAAATTCGCCACCTCAATTAACCGCTGCTGACCTTCGGGCGCTTCAAACCTCACTCCTTCGCGAGATAACGCAATTGCGTGCGGAGGTGAGGAACAATCCTCGAAGCGCCCAGAATCGAGCCTTGCCGAGCCGTCCTCGCAATCGGCAGAATTTCTCCCAAAATGCCCCTCAGAGGGCCTATATCCCCCAAAATGCCCCACAGAGGGCCAATCTCACCCAAAACGGCCCTCACCGGGCCAATTCCCAGAGAGCTCCGGCTCGACCTCCCCGTAACGGCAATACTAATAGGCAGAACATACCTAATAATGCCGTTACTCTGCCTTGGTGCGCCAATCACCAGCGATATGGTGATCGCGCATTCAATTGCAAAGCGCCTTGTGGTTGGACGCAACCTTCCACCAACCAGAGGCGCTCTTTAAACTAATTTTGCCGACCGACACCCTCGCGCAATCGGCCGGCACACATACGATAAGTCGCCTAACCATCCGGGATTCAAAACTGAATATCGCTTTTACTGTCGATACCGGCGCCGATATTTCAGTCCTCCCGCGATCGTTTGCTCCGCGCAACCGCGTGCCAGCCGCACTTAAATTGTCAGCTGCAAATAATACGCCGATACTTACGTACGGACGTAAAAAGCTGACACTTCAATTGGGTCTTTGTCGTCCGATCACTTGGCGTTTCGTCATTGCGGACGTAAACGAACCCCTGATAGGTTCCGACCTATTAGGTGCACATAATCTGTTGGTCGATTCGACCCATAACAGACTTGTGGCTCCAACCGCACCCCCCTTGCCCATGACGGCATCACCAGCGGCAACTTCAGGGGCCACAGAGTGCATAGACCCATTCCAGGTTATGGTACAGGAATTTGTGAGTACAACAATTCCTCTACCTAACCAACGCCGACATAAAGCCACGGTGTTTCATCATATAGAAACACGTGGTCCCCCGGTGAGCCAGCGTCCACGTCGACTGGCTCCTGAAAAATTACGTGCGGCGCGCGCGGAGTTCGAACATATGATCAAATTAGGTATCTGCCAACCGTCGGACAGTCCCTGGGCAAGCCCACTCCACTTAGTGAAGAAACGTTCTGGTGAGTGGCGCCCATGTGGCGATTACAGGCTGTTGAACGCAGCAACTGTCCCGGACAGATACCCTATTGCACACCTCTACGATTTTTCGTACAAGTTACGAGGGTGCA
Organism: Microdon myrmicae; assembly: GCA_963931805.1. Classification (NCBI taxonomy): domain Eukaryota; kingdom Metazoa; phylum Arthropoda; class Insecta; order Diptera; family Syrphidae; genus Microdon; species Microdon myrmicae. The sequence continues at coordinate 119,366,579 of OZ007499.1, forward strand.
ATGTCTTCACTACCCTGGATCTCACCAGGGCATACCATCAAATTCCGGTGGCACCAGAAGACATCCCCAAGACCGCAGTCATTACACCTTTCGGACTCTTCGAGTTCAAAGTGATGACTTTCGGCCTCAGGAATGCCGCACAGACATTCCAACGTTATATCGACACGGCTTTACGTGGTCTTAATTGCTGCCATGCTTATCTTGATGATATTCTCATCGCCTCCAAAGACCACGCCGAACATAAGCGCCACTTACGTCAGGTCCTAGAGCGCCTCCGCGAATTCGGTCTTGTCATCAACCCAGATAAGTGTCAATACGCCAAGGAGCAAATCACCTATCTGGGTTATGTCGTTGACAACCAGGGCATTCGCCCACTACCAGACCGTGTGGAGGCCCTCATGAAGTATCCCCGGCCTACTAACGTGAGTGAGCTTCGTCGATTTTTGGGCATGCTGAACTTCTACCGTCCGACCCTGAAGAATGCTGCCCAGATTCAAGCTCCGCTCAATGAATTCTTAAAAGGAGCTAAACGCAATGATAAGCGCCCCATCAATTGGACAGAAGTCTCTGATAGAGCATTCCAACTGTCCAAAGAACAATTGGCAAATGCCACCTTACTCCGATACCCTCTCGAGGGAGCGGCACTTTCTATCCAATGCGACGCATCGGATACCGCAATCGGAGCCGTCCTTGAACAGGACATTGAAGGCCGCCCGGAACCACTTGGTTTCTTTTCAAGGAAGCTGAGTCCCACTGAGCGACGTTACAGCGCCTACGACCGTGAATTGCTCGCGATCTACAGCGCTGTTAAGTACTTCCGTCACATGATAGAAGGTCGCTCACTCTCCATCTTAACAGACCACAAGCCATTGGTCTATGCGTTCCGGAAGAAGTCGGGAAATGCCTCCCCCCGACAAGAGCGTCAATTAGACCTCATTGGGCAATATTCTACGGAGATCAGGCATATCTCCGGTAAACAGAATGTCACGGCGGACGCCCTTCCTCGAATCGATACGATTCATTTGCGTACCGCCTTGAATAACACTGACCTTGCCCTAGCTCAAGAGGAGGACGAACAGCTCAAGTCCCTCCTAACTGCCGATACGGCACTAGAGCTTAAGAAAATTACCCTTCGCGACCCTTTGGGCGAAATCTGGTGTGATGTCTCCACTGGAACCGCTAGACCTTACATTCCCGAGAAACTTCGTAAGGGCGTGTTCCAGGTTTACCACAACCCAGCCCACCCCAGCGGCCGAGCAACAGCCGCTGCTGTCCGTCGCAAATTCATTTGGCCCCGGATGAATAAAGATCTCACCGGTTGGGCCCGTGCTTGTCTCCAGTGCCAGCGCTGCAAAGTAGCACGGCATAATGTACTGGAGCCAGCGCAATTCAGGCTTCCCACGGCACGCTTCGCCCATGTCCACATAGACATAGTGGGACCGCTTACTCCATCAAGAGGATTTTCTTATATCCTCACTATGATGGATCGCTGCACGCGATGGCCAGAGGCGACACCTCTCCGGGCAGTTACTGCCGAATCAGTCGCCAAGGCCTTTTACTCAACTTGGGTCACACGCTTCGGTGTACCAACCACAATTACTTCGGACCGAGGTCCACAGTTTGAGGCGACAATTTTTAGGCAGCTAACAGATCTTCTCGGCTGCCAAAGAAGTCGTACCACCGCCTACCATCCGCAATCAAATGGGATGATAGAGCGCTGGCACAGATCTCTTAAAGCCTCACTCATGTGTCATAATGACACACAATGGTTTGACGCCCTTCCAACCGTCCTCCTCGGCCTGAGGACAAGTATTAAGGAGGACCTAGGTGCTTCGGCAGCAGAGCTTACCTATGGTACCAACCTCCTTCTTCCAGGAGAACTTTTCCTGAATGGCGAAACACCGCGTGACCAACTTCGCGAATTGGGACATCTCCGTGACCTGCTACGTAAGGTTAGGGCAACCCCGGTAACCAGGCACGGCTCCAAAAAACTTTTCGTCCACCCTGAACTGCACAGCTGCACGCACGTCTTTGTCAGGGTGGATAAGGTCAAAAAACCCCTCGACCCACCTTACGATGGCCCATTCAAAGTCTTCCGCCGCATCAGTGACCGCGTCTTCGAGATCGACATTAGAGGCAAGCGATCCACGGTCAGCGTCGAAAGGCTTAAGCCCTGTTTTCTGGAAGCTTCCGCTCCAGAATCACCTCCATCTACTGACACCGCTCCTACGCCACCAGCACAACCTCCCCGTACTCGCGCTCATACGCGCGCCCATAACCAACTAACCACCCCCTAACCTGCCTTACCTGTTTCGTGACTACGTCACTGGGGAGGGAGTGATGTGGGGCTTTTCAGGGCCCGAAGAGCCATACATCGCTCGATCCCCACCTTTCCAGGCGAACGACTTACCTCTCGGTCGAACTTCAGCAAGGTTGCGTAACCTTGCTACGGCATTTACCCTCAGCCAAATCGCCGGAATTAATACGGTTACCCAATCGGATAACCGTTTTGAATTTATGTTAGGCAGCTTACCTATTCTGTAGGGGATTTCCTTCCAAACCCCTTTTTCTCCAGCATCACCACTGAAAACATTAAATCCACGGCAAAGCTTATCACCTTGCCGTGGCATCGAAAATTTACCCCCGAGGCGTACATCATTTCCTGAAAAGAACATAAGTCCATGGCAAAATCATTACATTGCCATGGCATCTGAAATCTTATCTTTAGGCATACATTCTGCCAGGGCATCTCGTTTCCATAGCCTTAAGCTATGGAAACAACAATCAACAAGAGTTCCTTGTGACTCGTTGTATTTGTTTACCCCCGGCATAACATGCATACGGCTATTGCCCCTATTGATTTACTACCGCCGACAAGGTTTCTGTTGACGCAAATCAAACATGTCCCTGTTTACCAGCAATCGCTGGCTTCCAATTATCGTCCCCCATGTTCAGAGACCGTAATCGCGCAGCGACCAGGATGCAGCCAGAAAATGTTTACTTTCAACATCTGGCAACGGCTGCACCCTATGTTCGTTGCAATGTAATCATCGACATCCGAAATGATGATTTATGGCCTTCCATTAGGATGACCAAATTATCGGTTTCAGTTTTTCACACCTCACATGCTAGTGTTTGCATTCCTAGAAAATGCACTAGCGATGTTGCCCGCCATCCACGGTCGCTGAACGATCGTATGCATGGCATACGCACACATGCGTAATGTATGCCTATTCCGTCAGGTCCAATCACGATTAACTACATCAAGTTAATCGTGTAACTCCGCCTTCTTTCCAGTTTCTTTCGGGATTCTTGCACTTTAATGATTTCCAATGGGATTGGTCAGTCAGATTTTAGTCACGAGTCCAGAAGGAGTCACCCGCGTCGCTGTCGTTGCGCAAAAGTCAGTTTTTTTTCCTTGGGGAGAGCATCGGTACCACGAGTACAAGTCGAAATTTAATTTCAACACCAGGACATCGTAAATAAATCAAGTGGACAATACAATCATCGTCACACCAATTAAAGTCGAAGTACCTGAACCTATAGAACCATCACTTTCTTAGTCTAGCACTGATCGACATAAATTTATGAAAGGAGTCCTGCGTAAAAAAACCTCCAACGATTGAAACACTTTAGCCGAGCGTATTGGATGAGGTTAAAAATTTACAACCAACCGATGCTAAACACCAGGCAACAAATAGAACACCTTCCTGACTCACAAAAGTGAAAACAACTAACAACAAAATTAAATAAAATAAAGAAAAAGACAATTAAAGGGTACGCCCCAACGCCAGCCCAACAACAGCACCTGGCATAACATCACCGGAAGCAGTCGAGGACTACCGAGACCGGAACAACACAGCTGTATCTAACAACACCTGGGCTAGGAGCAACAGCCCCAACACCACATCACCAGGCACCCCATACGAGGACAAGGTTTATTTTCTTCTTTCTTTACTTTATGTTCTTTTAATATTTTTCAAAATTTGTTAATTCCTTTTCGGCGAGCTCCTTCTGAGCCACCATATATAAATTTAAAAACAAACACTCGTTTTCCTTTATTATTCACGTTTACTATTTTTACAATTACATAAACAGTTTTAAGTACCGTAAGCCAAAATTAAATATTCAAAATAATTAACAAATAACACCTAAAACAACACGACCCACATTGGTGACACGCGACGTTTTTTTTTATATATCTTTTATATAAAAACGTGAACACGCAATTCTCGAACTTTTGCGCTACCGTGTTAACCCCCTCTTTTTTGTCACATTAACAAAACCTAATCCATTAAACCAAAAGACAGTTCGAGTGCCGGCAAACAGTGAAAGTGACCTGCGCTAAGAAACCAGTAAAGAGTGCAGTAACCCCAACGCAGCTGTGTTTATCAACGTCACATGAGAATCAACACCATTCGGGATTCCCAGCAAAGCCCCCTTAACCATCAGGACACTCCGACTGCCGCCAACAAACAGCACGTGCACATAATTGTTTCAATGCACATCAACCCAATGTAAGTGCAACAAATTCTATGTTAAATTAAATGAAATTATACACAGGAGAGACTACAAAACGCCACAACCTACGTTTTCTTATGGCATATATCTATGAAATGGTTTTACTTGCCCAACAGTAATCAACACCGTTTAAACACTTATCGCCAATCAGAAAATTCAAGTCGTAGTCAGTGAGTTTTGCGATACACGTTGTTTGGTGCGTTGTGTTATCGTTTTTATTTCGGTTTACGTGCCCTTGATATCAATAGTGTAGTTTAAAATTACGTTTCGAAATCTTTCTTAATCAAATTTCCTAAGAGAACACAGTCTAATCTCATCTCAAGCCTTAACTAAATCGATGTGAATTAAATAGACAGACAAAAGTACATAACTGTGTAGTATCCATGATTGCAAAATAAAAGTGACCTTGTATCAAAATTAAAGAAAGAACTTGTGTGTGTTTTAATTGTTCCGGTGTTAGAATTTTCCTTTTTTTGAAGAACTATAAGTGGGTGTTGACTGAATCCGCACCCGTGCTTGGTGCTAAGTCCAACACTACCCACAAGGTGCCATTATAATACAGCCGGTATACCTTTGGATGCAAGCCGTCTAATGGGCACGGTGACGCGTAGCAACCGGATTAGGGGTGTGCAGATATTTGTGTGTTACTTCTTGCTAGGTGTCTGACATGGGTGGCCCTACTGAGAGCGTCTGTTTCCGTCAGCATAGCCTGGGTGATTCAATGTAATCTAAGCCACCGCACCGCGTCAGGGTTTCTTCCAAGCGGGGCTATAAACATTTTAATACAATACAAAAAAGGAAGAAAGTCGGACCCCAATGCGGATCACCACGTCAGTGTTCCAATAAACCAAGCGGGGGGTTATGAATTATACTTATGAATTTTATGAGTATGGGAAAAATCGTCTTTTTTTTTACACAAATACGCGTTATTTGGGACCACTACAAGCCGGCGAAAGCGCAAACTTCAGCTGTGAAGGTTTTTGCCACCGTATTTTTGCATGCGTAATTTTGTTCTGCACTTACCTTGAGAAAGGAAGAACTATCTACAGCGAATAATGTATAGCATTATTGGTGCGTTTGAAGGCAGAGATTGTGAAAATGGGGAAAAAAGTGCTTTTACACTAAGACAATGCACCGATGACAGTAGATAAATTGCACTTCGAATTGCTGGTTCATCCACCGTATTCTTGAGATATGACCCCCTGCGGCTTCTGGGTGTTTACAGAGCCCAAAATAAAATTTTAGGGACAGAGATTTTGCTACAGTTAAAAAGTGAAATCGGAAACTGCTGAGTAGTTTTAAGCCGAAGACAAATCGTTCTACAAAAAGGGCATAGAGTTATTGAGAAATGTGGGAATCAGTGTACCACCGTAGAGGGAGACTATGGTGATGAATAACGTCGAATTTAAACTATAATATGTTGTATTATTAGTTAGAGTCGGGACTTATTGAGTGATTAATTATTCTTCTGGCCTCCGTTAAATGGTAGATTGGATCCTAGAACCCATCAGCCGGGAGAAGTACCGTCGCAGTAGTCTATAGGCTCCGTGTAAGGGTTGGAAGAAATCCGTGACCATCTTTCGAAACTTGGCTGAAAGCCCGTTTAATAAAAAATATCATTTCAATACCCTGACTTAGTGCTATAGTCGTTCCTGAGAAAAATAAAATAAAAAAGAAAAAAGAAGGGCCGTCGGCTTTCTGATGTGATCACTTTACATTTTACATTTTACCGGATGTGTTTTGCGGATTGTGTTTGGTACAAGACAGAGTGTGAAGTTTTAATTTATTGTGGAGCTGTCTCATGAGTAATGATGATTACTAAAAGTAAACCATTTTCGATACTACCGACGCCAGTTTTTGGATTTTCTAAGTGTGTCCATGTGCTATCAGTTACAACTTCAATTCATCAGCCGCTCTGGGATAGATGACCAGGAATTTCTCTCAACCATTTAACCATGCTTATATCATGCTCGAATGGTAAGTGACCATTAGGACCCAACTTGAAGTACCGATTGGTTTTTGCTGTGATCTCTTTATATTTTATTGGCAGTATTTTGCGAATTGTGTTTGGTACAATACAGAAAATGAACTTGTGGGGAGGAAGTATTGCGCCAATACACGAACACTCCGTTCATTTCCTCCTCCATCATAAATTGTTCCCGCGCCAAGGTTCGTCCGTTGTTCCGCCGACACAAAACGAAAAGCCAAACACCAACACAGGGCGAGTAAAAGTAGAATACACATATTTTGTTTAGTTTTATTTTTTATTTTAAAGAGGAAAAAAACACTATTATTGTGATAACTAGTTTGAATCCGTGGATTATTGTTCCATTTCATTTGCTTATTGAATATTAACATTTTACGGTGGCACTGTTTGAAATATAAGAAGTAATTGTAACACTGTTTGTAAGGATTTGGAAATATTTATGCGCGTCTCCGCAGTGACGGCGGAGAGCGGGAGTGACGCGTGACCGTGGCGGTCAGTGGGTGGAAAACGAGCCCCCAATTCAATTCCATCCTAGGTTAGGGTTAAGAAAAGGGAAGAAAGAGAAAAACGTTTCTCTTAAGAATGCGGCCGCCAAGGAAATGCACTCTTTCAGTGCAGCGGTATGTGTGCACGATCGAACAGATCGATGTTATTTACACAGGTTCGAAGGCAGTCGAACAACAAAACAGGCAGGCGGCAAAGACAAAGGAGATTCATGATCTATGTCTATGCTGTGCAACGTCGCTATGATAGACGTTAAGGAAAAAGGTGCTAATGGGATGCGATACTTTATACGAGGGAAATTGCATATCGTATCTTGGGTCGGTGGCAGAAACGCCTCCCTTGCATGCCTTTGTATGTGTCCGGTAATTCGCTTTGTGGCGACAAAAAAATTGAAGATTGTCTGTCAATAGGGAAATGCTGGGAATACGATTATAGTTTGCCGTATCGCCAGATGCCTGCCACAGGACAGCGTTCCTTTGTTTGCACTTAGTGCATTGCTAAGGGATTAGTCTCAACGCGGATGGTGCTAATTATATGCATCTGCGTTGGATTATTTATCGCTGGCTAAACGTTCGCCAGGCGATGTGTGTGTAAATAGTTTTTGTACACATATTGAGGCTGGGATAATAGACGGCGCAATATTTATAGTCCCTGTCATGACGGTTACATTGTATGCAAACAGAATCATTTTGTTTACAGGAATTTGCCTGGTACCGAAGGTGCCGAATTGGTTTGGAATTCCAGATAAGTAAAGCAAGAAATCTTACGGAAAATGTATGCGAAGAGATGCATGAAAAGCTAAGTTTTCTTTACAGGGACTTTAATATTATAGATTTGATCTATATAATGCGATTGCATTTGTGAAGTTAGCAAATTGGCTGAATGTTATGGGGGTTTACGGTAAGTAGACAGTGGGGTTTGGAGGGACCGCCACAAACTTCCATACTGAGAAGAATAATTTCGGTGCCTGACTCTGTTCAGGATTTAAGATCAAAGTTTCTAAGCCATATTTTTGACCACGAAGAGTATGCGAAGAAACCCTACAATTCATCCCAGTTGGTAAATTCTTATTTTAATGCCTCGTTAATGCTGAAATAAATTCCAAGATGCTCCGTGTAACTATTTACTAATTGTGAAAGACTTGAGTTTTACTGTGTGCTATTAAACACAAGCAGCTCTGTTTATCGAATGAATTTTATTTCGCTTTTACAGAAGTGAATTCCATTTTAGGATGAATGTTCGCCTTGTAAATTGTAACTAGACAGGATGAGACGAGATATTTTTGGCGGTTCTTAGGGGATTTGACATACATTCATTTGACTGCTCTTTTATTATTTTCAAAATTGTGATAATTCTAATTGCCAAAAAATAGTGTAACATTGGTAGTGGACCTATTCTTCCTCCCAGACCCCCTCATATCACCATCGCCCTCCGACCCACCTCTCCCACCGCCAACCCCCTCATATACACCTCAACCACCCCCCCCCCCCCCCCCCCATCTTCTATTCCATCGCGATCCGTCGGAATTTTGTTAATAACTTCCTCTCTCATTTTCACGCATTCTTTCCTTCGTGTTTCCATCCTGTCTCTTTTTGATATCCTTTAACTTGCATCGTAAACCTCCTTACCCTTGTTACCTAATGTCAATGTGTTTGTTACTACCACTCACTTTATGTGTGAATGTGTTTCTTAAAAACAACTTTCGAATAGCATACAAGGTAATCGGACTAGAAATTGATACGTCAGCGATATACAACTCCCGTAGGACAATGCGATTCGAATCAATTCGGAACTCTATTTAACTTTCCCTTCGCTTCATTTACGGCCAGCAGGATTAGTGCGCTCATTTGACAATGGTAATTACGACACTTTTATTGAACCACAAATGAACGGGCTTTCAATAATAGAATCATCTTTTCTTTGAAGCACCCTTAACCGTTCTGTCCGATTATCTGCTGCAATTTAAAATCGCCTTAAGCCGCTTGATGCAGTTTAATCAACATTTATTTTGATTTCCGGGACCGTATCAAGGGAAATATATCATTTTCAACGATAGAGCTGAACAATGCGAGTTTGTGGAAATGAGCATGAAATTCCTCTGGCGCTCATTCCGACATAAGTGGCTTCATCAAGCCGGTCAAAAGGTTTCGCGTGTGGATAGGCCTTTATGTATCCAGTCACTCGATGTCATTACATTCCGGAGTGGGCTCATATAAAGAGTAAGGATGCAATATCCACACAGATTTTGTTTTAATAGTTTCCCTCGACGAATGTATTCTTATTTTGGATAATTGATTTCAGTCACGTATACTGTCCACAGAGGATAATCATTATTCAAAGTATCGTTGAGGAGAGCCAGGTACATTCGGATTTAACACTTCGTCGTGCAATTTGCGTGACGGTACGATTAAGTCAATCACAGTAATTGCTCTGGGGAAGGATTATGCCGTCATATGTAACACAGGATAGTCAAGCAGATTAAAAGGGTGCTACCTTGTCTATTGTTCTTCGTCCTTCTTCCGTAGATCTCTTCGATAAAGGCTTTGTCAGTGTAGTGACAGCCTTTGAAGGCATTTTTAGGGATTCGCTTATATTCTGACGGACATATTCCCCTGACCTACTTTCATTCGAGTTACGTACGAAAAACTTATTGTCATTCGCACCCTCTTTAAGAACAGTCATTAGGAGGTATTAATGTCGAGTATGAATTTCTTCACCCCACATTATTCCGTGCTAGTTTAGTTGTGCAAATGCCTTTGAAAGCTGGGATCGATAGTTCAGATATTCAGATAGTTGGATATGGTTTCTCTCGGGGTATTGACAGTCGTTGTAATCAGATTTCGTGGTTGACGGTATCTTTAAAGGAAATAGAGTTGGTTGGTCATTTATGTTTTCAATATTACGTCAACCTGGTTTTAAGTATATCTTACCAGTTAGATACCCCAGAAATTTGAATTCTATTTAACCTCTTTTATGTACATGTGAGGTATCACTAGCGAACTCCCCTCGCAGAAACATTCACGGACATTAGTTTCAGCATTGAAATAGCTACACATAACCTTAGCCCATCAAGTTGTTGCGGCGCATGCAGCAAGACGGAATAGTTGTGTGAAAGTTTTACAAGCGAGTCCGATTCCGGAGATCCGACTAAGGGACACTATTTTATTTCCTAAATTATTAATTTCAGGATGTCATATTTATTCACAAAATTAGACGGGCCAAACTACGAAACGAATTAGTTGTGCATTATGAAGACGTGAAGGTAAGATATCGTTCAGTAAGTCTGTGGGGGGTTTCTCTATTCTACATGAGAAACAACCCACAATTCCAACGAACATTTCCTACCTAATTTCGACCGCCTTTCAGCGCGTCAAATCAACCCCATTTCCCTCTACTTACCTGTTCACCTGCAAAGCATGTTTCCACCAAGGACACATAGCTAAACTCATTGTACCACGCAGGCAATGCATAAATGAGTTTAGCTTACCTTTTTTGCCATACGGCAACTCGTGTCCATGTCGATTAGCGACAACCAAATCCAGCCGGACGAAGTTGCCGCATCATTGCAGATCCGCTTGGGAAATTTATCACCACATTCGATTGAATCACGTGATAATATTTCCCTAGCGTTACTTCGGCTTTTCTCCAGACACTTCATTCGCTGGGGATCAATGTTCTCTTTTTGCAGGTGAATATCATCAGCTTAATTCTCCTCTCTTTCTCAGTTCTGTCTTCGTATGGATCAATGTACACTGAACCCACCATACTACCGAATCAGGTCAATGGGTTCCGCTCAGAACTACATTGATTCATGCACATACAACCAAATCCACCCCAAGATAATCGTACAGCATGTTTCTGTTCTCTTATTGTCCCACTCTCTTCGATCATCAGATTACCGATGTAACCTACCACACATCGAAGGACGTGGCAATGAGAGAGCAGAAGTATGTTCTCTTTTAGTTGTATCCAATTTCTTCCCTTTACAAGTCAGTCGATTAACGAGTTTAATCAAGGGAGGTGGTGCCGCTAGTTGCCACCGCGTGTGTATGCTCATGCACACGCTCGTCCGCGGACATCCGAATTTTAGTTGTAGAGTTATGTGTTGTGTGACCGCATCGGAATGTTCTCACTAGTGAATATTTTCAATAAATTAAAACGCTTGCTGGCAGTGCTATCTGTTATCTTTTTTATTGATTACTTTGGTGTCTTAACTCCCTTATTCGAATTAGACTTCAATCGTTTATTTATCTATCCACTCGAAGGAGATGTCATCCAATATGCGCATCGGATTCGGTACAACCAGGAAGTGGACGTGCGTCCCATAAATGTTTACAATTACACATTCCTCAATAAAGATGAACATAAATCGATGCCGCATTTTGAGAGACGAATGGCTATACGACAAACCTGGGGTTACGAGCAACTCTTTTCGGACGTGATTATTCGAACAAATTCTTCCCACGGATCGATGGGAGATATAAGGAATACGTGCCGTACGTCGGCACATCTAACCTTATACCCCCGCAAGTCCTTAGAAAAATATTTTCAGATGAGAACATTTTCCCTGTTTTTTCGCTGAACTGGTGAACTAAAAACATATAATAATTCCCAATTATTGTTTTTCCTTTTTTGACGTAATCAATCTAGAGGATCCACCATCACATTGCATTGTCTTCCTTCACCTTACATTGTCTTCCCTGTTTTCGGAGTCCATTTACCTTCAAAACCCTCAGCTTTGCTCGTTCTTTTCCTTTGAAAGATATTATTGTATCAACGATTCTTCTATATTGATATATCAATGCAGAAACTCGTCAGGATTCCCATGTAAAAGTGCCAAAGCAGCCTCAAGGCTGACCAAACGATTACTTTTATTCTTCTTTGAGGGTAAAAGCAGCATCCACCTTCTTGAGATTTTGTTCACAAATAATTTTTTGTACACCTCTTTAGTGAATTGGGATGCTTTCTATTGAGTTGCCTCGTGTGTACTGATGGTTACTAAATACGAAACATTTTCGATAATATTTGCGCTTTTTTTTTTTTATTAGACTTCTCTCGGGAGAGGCGAACTTATAGCGCCGAATGGACGCCCCGAGATGCCACCAACTAACTGTTGCAGTTCTTTTTGAACAGTTGCAGGTTGTAACGCTCCGGGAACACTCGCGTGGGAAGGGAGTTCCACAGCTTCCCCGCTCAGTAACGGAACGAGTTGGTGCTGATGCAGGGATGTCCGCGCCTTCGGGAGATGAACCAAAAACGGGTGCGATCTGTCGGATTGTCTTGTGGAGCGCATATAAGCCGAATTACGTGGAACAATACCACGAATCTCCGAAGAACTGTACCCGTGATAATATCTGTAAAACAGACAGAGGTCGGCTACGCGCCTTCGATGTGATAGCGACTGAAGTCCCGACGTCAGCGCCGGGTTCCCGATCAGGCGGATCGCTCGTAACTGTATGCTCTCAAGTAGGTCGAGGATATGTTTAGGAGCCGAGCTCCAAACATGAAAGCAATATTCGAGCGCGGGTCTAATTTGGGATTTATATAGGAGAAGAAGTTGGGCCGGAGTAAAATATTTCTTGGCTCTAAAAAGAGAGCTCAGTTTTCCTGAGGCTGAACTGGCGATCCTCGACACATGTTTATGCCATGATACATTCCCACAGACCGTGACGCCGAGCAATTTCAAGCTTTCCCCAGCCTCGAGGGCTCGGCTATTCATCATCAGCTGTGGAACCGATGATCCACTCTTCTTTGTGAATGTTGTCTATCGTGTCTTCGTTGCATTGAAGTCGACGAGATTGGCCCTTCCCCACTGCAGGACCCTATCTAGATCCTGATTCAGAGAGTCAATCTGTCTACATCTTAGCTGATGCGACACAGATGCACCAATCGGAGGAAACAAGCGTACGTATTATCCGCAAAACTGAACACCTTCTTATCCGTTGCCTCCAACAAATCATTTATGTGAAGCAAAAACAAGGTTGGAGCCAAAATAGACCTTGGGGCATCCCCGAATTAACAGGATACAGATCCGAACACTCGCCGTCCACAACAACCCGGATCGATCGATTCTCGAGGAAGCCCCTCGTCCAGTCGCAAAGCTGTTGGGAAAGTCCATATGAACGAAGTTTGCTCAGCAATGCCCCGTGCCAGACGCGGTCAAAAGCCTTGGAGATATCCAATGCGACTGCCCTTGACTCACCATTCCGTTCAATCGCAGATGTGCATATATCGGTTATAAGTGTCAAAAGGTCTCCCGTGGACCGCCTGCCACGGAATCCGTATTGACGGTCATTCAGAAGTCCGTTGCACTACAAATACTTAACCAAGTCTGTATTAATGACTTTTTCCATCACCTTAGATAAAATAGACAGTAATGCTATCAGACGGTAATTTTGTGGGAGACACTTTTTTCCCGTCTTTGGGATTGGCTGAACTCGAACGATTTCCCAGCAGGCAGGAAAGGTCCTCCGTGCATAAGATAAGCGGAAGAGTCTGCCAAGAACCGGCGATAGTTCCGGAGCACAGTTCTTACGGACTATTCCTGGTATTCCGTCCGGGCTGGCTGGCCTCCCACAGTCCAGTTCACATAGAATGCGTTGAATAATGCGCGGACTAAAATCACATCCCGCAGGTTCCGGAGGAGGATGCGAAGTTACTGCTGACAGCTTTTGCCATTGACCAGAAGGACCGCGAACCAGTAGGGCGTCGAAGGAGCTTATTGATCACCCTGTCGTTGTGAGCTTTCTTAGCGGTATCAATCGTCTGGTTGCACGCGTTTCTGATTCTAACAAAATTCGTTCTGCTAACATCGGTGGGATTGGAGCGCCATTGCTTAAAAGCTCCATTTTTGCCGCTGTAATCTGCTCGCATCTTTAATCAAACCACGGTTTATCAGACGAACTTCGCTTGATGGAATGTGGAATATACATCTCCATCCCCAGAAGAACAAGCTCTGATACCGACTCCGCGCAGCATTAACATCGGAGTTTCCGAAGCACACCTCCGACCATTTAAAGGATGCGAAGAAATCTCGCAGATCGCCCCAGTTAGCAACCCCATACTTCCATACATGGCGAAGCTGTTTAGGCCGCTTATTCGGTTGATATGCAAGTGCTTGCGCGACAGATACCAAGCGGTGAACTGATTTTCCCAGTGACGCAGAAACCTCTACGGTATAAATACCCGACTCGGATGTCCAAAACAGATCCAGGGTGTTCGCACAATCGCCTCGGGCATCCGGCAATCACGTAGGTTCCTCCACGAGTTGAGGCACATTGGGGCGAACAACGAACATCTCTGCCAGCCTTCCAGCCTCTTCAGTTCTGTTAGAATGTATCAAACATTCGGAATTGTTTACATTAAAATCGCCAAGGACGACAATTTGAGAAGCTGGGTTGTTGATCTGTCGCCGGTCGATCGTCATTCGGGGAACGGTAAAGACAACAAAGAAATTTAACGGAATTCCTCGGCACGACCCTCAACCATATGATGTCCATATTATTGGGATCCAACGCCTCCATCCTCTGGCAAGCCAGCTCGGACCGCGCGAAGACACAGACTCCACCCTTAAAACGGAATCTCGAATGTAAGTCGTATTCTGAGCAACGAAGATATCTCGAATCAGTTGACGAATCGACCTAGGTCTCAGTTAGGGCAAGGATATCAGGTTTCGTTGTTTGCAAATATTGGTGGACGGCGTTTACATTCGTATTGGTGAAACCGACGCCCCTGATGTTACATAATGCCGTCACCAGTCGAGCGTGGGCCGAGCCTCGAGAGCGAGCCCGGTTATGCGATGACGAACCTCTCAAAGTTGCGTTATTTATCATGATATCTGCATCATGTTCACCCTGACAAACCCGAATGTCTTCCAACCTGTGATTTGTTTAGTTTAAGGTGGATCAATATAGATCGCTCCACTACCGATAATCGTGTTGGAATGGTAGACGTTTTTTCTTTTTTTGCCGTAGCCATGTTTTACGAACAGATTATCTTCAGTAAAAAGCTACCAGGCGAACAGTATGGCTCTAGAATATAATATAAACTATTTTTATATGAATTTGAATTGGTCATTATAATGACTTGAACGCTTAGGCCGGTGGGGATTTCATTTTTGCATGACGTAAGTCATTAGTAGAAAGCATTAAATTTTAGACATAAGGAAACATTGCAAACCAACTGGGTACCTGTCACTCAATTGACGATAAATCGAAGGAGATGCTGTCTTATCGTCCTGGGGAAGGTTCCCAACTTGTGGTAGATAACACACAGTAGGCGGCTGCACAGAAGGACGGGGTTTTCCCACACGTCTTAAGAGATTCAGGCTATGCATAACGGTATAAGGAAACCATTGTGCGGCAGCGGACCACAAACAAACGTGCCCGAGTCGACAACCAAGCCGATGTACTAACAAAATGGGCCATTGGTCCACATTACCCAAGAACAGAGAACGCGTGCCGCTAAATCAAAAGAGGTATCAGGAAAAATGGATACTAAGTCAGACTGATCATCTAGAAGAAGAACGGGGCCCGATGATCGTCAGGTGGGAATTCTAAGTAGTTCAAGTGAGAGCAAGGCGTGTATACGGTAGTGAAAGATAAAGCCATTGAAGAATAGTTTCACCATAGCTTGATTGAATGAAGGCAAAACCAATCAAAGTCGGTTTAGGAGAAGGAAGCGATGCTGCATCATTAAGCCAAAAAGAAGGGCAACTATCAGGGTTTTGCCAATGTTCAGAATGACTTATTTAATGGCACGTGATCGACTTTCCATACTTCAACGGTGCCTGTGAAGAATGAGTGTCATTTCAGAGGACACGCGACTTCACCTACGGGCAGAACTTAACGCGTCTGCCGAGGGCATTCGAGGGGAAATCAATAGCGGCATTAAGAAGCTTCCTATTCATTTCCCTGTTCAAATGAGATGGCGGAAGGCCTCCGGGTGTTCTTAAAGACTTCTCCAAGAACCACCTACTTCCTCAACTTAACCCGTCCTTCCCCCCACCCACAAGGAACCATACCTACCTGCAATTTTGGGCAACATAAGCTCCCGGCAGCATTTTTGTTACCTGGAAGAAAATCTCTCCAACGGCATACATAATTTCGAACGTTTCTGGTTCATACTCCATGAACCAGTTCACATCTCCTATCGGCTCAGCTTGTCATCAATAAACGATAGACTCACGCTGGCCAGCGTATTGCAGACATAGCTGCAACCGATATTCCCTTCTACCGTACATAATTGTATATCTTATCTATTCCCTAAGGTTCGCTGAGTTGCGATCAATTTCCTATTCATTATACATTTGATTCAGGCATGAACATGATCATTTGTTTACCCACGTTCATGCCCCATGAAGACCCATCATCTAACCCAAACAAATAACCCATAGCCACCGTCGCTGAGTTTTCTGTGGACATAACGTCCATGAACAATTTTCCCTATTCTGCTATAGAGCCATTTGGCTAAACCAAATAGATTCCCAATCTCTGGTTGAACTATCGTCACCAGCAGATATTGTCTACAACGGCAATTCCCAGGAATCCTATGTGAATACCATGACGGCCCTTTGCAACATAGGCACATCATGATCATTGTACATCTCATCATTGGACCTGTGAAGTAGCGTTTTTGTTTACTTTGAAGCAAAAACCAATTTTCGTTCCCAGGCGTACATCACCAATGATCTATGGCCACATCGCCGCGGCCCGTGATGATCGTGCATCTGTTTGATCAGGTGTCCGCTGATCGTTGTCTGCATTGCAGGGCATCGAACTTGCCTGTAGGGTATATGAAAATTCTCCCAAGCTCGAACACGATTGGCCGCCGCCAAGTTGATCGTTTTGCTCCTCCTCCATCGAGATAATTCACCACCATTGAATCTGATGGATGTGAGTTGCATCGGGGAGTCAGATTTCTATCACCACAGCGGACGGTCGCGCCGTTTACCGTTACCGTTTCACCTGCCGCGTTACAAAGTGGTCAAGTTCTTAACACGGTCAGGATACGCGATTCTAGAGTGCGAGTGGTAGTACAGTTTTTGTTCCTTTTTAATCGACAAGTCAAGAAGTCCCTTGTTCTTTTTAAGTGAACTTTCTAAAAAAACGTTCAACGATCCTGAAGGAGTGCAGGCGTCATCGCAAAGGATTAAGTAATTAACATTGTGAACTCGCAGTGTTATGCCCATGTGCCGATGCCATAACGCAAATTTAAATAAAGAACACATTAATCAACTAAGTAACTTACTTTTCATTTGGCTGTTTGCTTGGAGTGCGTTTTATTGGAGGACAATTAACAGTGAAACAAACGGTAAGTGTTTGGGGAGTTGATAGGATCTAGTGCCCATGTCTGGTACATATATCTACCCCCACAGGCCGGATTGAGAGAGTTCAAGAATCGGTCGCAATTCACGATTGATGTATGCACGTACTCTAGCAACGTAGATAATCTAGTTACCATCATTAACGCGTTAGAAATGCGTTAGAAGGGAATAGCCAATGAGTTGGCGTCAGTCTAGAGATACAGCTGAACCAAAACGAGGAGTAACCACAGCTTATA
Source organism: Microdon myrmicae (assembly GCA_963931805.1). Taxonomy (NCBI): domain Eukaryota; kingdom Metazoa; phylum Arthropoda; class Insecta; order Diptera; family Syrphidae; genus Microdon; species Microdon myrmicae. The sequence continues at coordinate 119,384,151 of OZ007499.1, forward strand.
ATTTTCAGCGATTTCATTGAGGTAAATAGACATGTGAGAGGACTTCTCTCCGCCTGAAGTGCCCGGGAAACTAAAGATGAACTGGCAGCAACATTCTCCTCCTAAAGGACAAGACAGTTTAGTAAAAAGAGTGGTTCACGCCTCACAAGGAAGCAAAGCAGCCCAGAAGAGAGGTAAAAAGGGGAATCCAGTCTGCCAGGATGGAAATTGGGTCGTTGAATGTCCCAAATTAGAAAGAAAGAACAGAATTAGTGAAAAGTGGGGGAAGGCGAAGAAAACAAACATCTACTTTAAGTACCTTCGCTGCCAATATGCAAGAAATGTGTAAGATGTCGTCCTCCTTAAACATTGTGGTCGTTATACATACAATGTTTGCCATGTACTTCTATATCTTGCCATCCCAGCCTATTGAAGTTTACGAGCTGGCTCTTAATGCTATCGATCACATAATCGAACTGAGTAATTGCGAGGACGACCTCATCATCTTCGGAGATTTTAATCTTCCACAACTCACTTGGGCTTTATCTGACGATCAATCACACTTCAACTCCCACCCCACCTCTGTCAAGGAATGTCTTTTCATTGATCGGCTAGATGATTCTTGCCTCCGTCAGATCAGCAATGTTCGAAATCTCTTAGATAGGCAGCTAGACCTCATCTTTATAACAGACCCTATCAATACATCTGTCTCATCCAGCCCCTTCATCCTTACATCTATAGACCGCCATAACCACCCTCCCCTTCTCGTGGCCATCTTCTAAGTCTTCAATCTCTCACTCTCTCGAGGTGTATTCCCCCACATTTGGAAAACCTCCTTCATCACCCCCATCTACCAGAAGGCTGCCAAAAATGATGTCACGAATTACCGCCCTATTGCCAAACTGTGCCACTTATCCAAGATTCTCGCATTCTATACGAATCTCTTAGTTTTCGTTGCAAATCTTTTATTTCACAAAGTCACGTGGTTCTCACAATGGCCGATTAACTACAACCACTACCCTTACACTCTCAGCACTAAAGCAACGTAACGAGGTCGACATGGATTCAACCGACATCAGTAAAGCATTGGTCAAAATCTCTCACAATCGAATTCTTTTCAAACTGTCCGCCCTCTGCTTCGATCCTTGATTGCTGAAATGGATTTCTTCTTATCTTTCGGTTCAGGCCAATGATATCCAACCCCTTCTTTGCCGTCTCCTGGTTCCCGCAAGGCAGCCGATGGGCCCTCGCGTATTTATACTTGCCACTAATGACATTGATAAGGTCATTAAGAATTCCAGCTTGTCCCTATACGCTTATGACACCAAGTTATACAAGATCGTCACCACTTGATTCTGGACTGCTGCAATCAGACCTTGACAGCTTCTCGACTTGGTGTGACAGAAATTGCTTTGTTCTTAAAATCGACAAATGCCCATTCGTAACCTTTTCCCGTAAGCGTATTCACTCATCCTCGCGTCCCTATTCCCTTCATAAACAACACCTGGCCATTTTACAATCTATTTAAGATCTTGGAATCCTTTGCGACATGGAGCTTAACTTCCTCTCTCACATTGATGAGACGATCCGGAAAGCCAACACTACCCTCGGATTCGAGAAATGATGGTCTAAGGAGTTCTCCGACACTACGTAACTCGATTCCTTTACATTACCTTCGTCCGTCCACTGCTTAAATATGCAAGCCAGATATGGTCTCCTTATGACAAGATCCATATCCGTGGAATCGAAAGTATTCAACGTCGTTTCCTTCGGTTCGCTCTCCGAGGGCTAGGATGGGAAAACCTGTGGGGGTTCTTTAAGTATTCCCTAAGAACCACCCATTTCCGTAAATTACATGTCTGCTACTTACCTGCAAATGAGCAGCGTAAGCTACTCCGCATTACCTCCCATAGGAAAACATAGTCCACGGCAAGACTTTCATCTAGCTGTGACATCAAACTTTCACCTCGGGGCAGGCTTGCATCCAACGCATCATGTCCCCGAAACATAATTTGGTTACCCCAACAGGTAACCAGCATTTATCCATGAGCATGTCAATGCACAATGCTAAAAAGCATTATCTCATACATGTGCATGACATGTTCATCCTCACCACTGCTGAACAATCGGTCGATCGCCCAAACACCAACCTATAGCGCAGCCCATTGCTGGCCGCCGACAGGAATTTCAAGTGTTGTTTTAATACAAATACACACCCGACACATCGACCGACGAGATGTTGGCAATCTGCGTAAAACCTAAGTGATGCTGTACGCAGTGGCCAATGAGTAAATATGCATTGCTCCTATACCCTTAAGTTCACATTTGCGAGCAATTCCCTATTATCGGCTATCAACCGATCATGGGATTTGGGCATGAATATGATCGTTGTTTAGGCAATCATATCCACGTTCACGCTCTATGATGACCCTTCTGAAAATCAAAGTAAACACACAGTACCTCACTGTGTTTGTTTTGCTAACCAACGCTGGTCCATGGTTCCCCCGGGTGGCAAATTCCTCACCACCATATCGATGTACCAGCATATTAATCCAAATAGTTAACCATCCAGCCTGACCCTTTGCCACCGTCGGCAAGATGTCTGTTGACTTAATGTCGACAAAATATCTTCCTTTCTAGTGCACCAGAGCCATACGGCTAAATCAAACAAACCCCAAAACTTCGGTCGACCTGTCGTCACCAAAGAATGTATCGCCTACAACGGCATTATCATGAACACAGTGCCTGCAACCCCCTTTTATTCGCCCATTTGTTTGAACAGGTGCCGGACTGATCATTGTCGGTATTGCAGGTTAAGGGCCATCGTACTTGTCCTATACGGGCATATGGGAAATCCTCCCATTTAACTCCTTTTCGATCGCCCATTGGCCGCCGCCAAATTGAGCCTGTATGCTCCTCCCACATCGATGTGATCCACCACCGTTGAATCTGACGGATGTGTATTGCATCGAGGAGTCAAATTTCATCATCTAGAGAGTGCACATGTGCCACGGAGTCCCATTTTAAAATCCTAAGTGTGCATCCACGCCGAAAGTGGATTAATACCATCATCAAGGTAGAGTGTAGTCTGGAAGTCGCGAGTTGATAGATCGTTATCGTCTCGTTATTAATTGTCCCAGTTGTGCGCTGTGTGTTAATTCAGTTTAGATATTTCGAATGACTTGGTGTACCTCTGCTATACGCTTGTTTAGCTTAAAGCCGCTCCTCCAGCGACTACAGCGGAGTATAAACAAAGACACTGACGTGAAATTAAGATGAATTGTCATATTCCATACAAGACCGTTTGTTACTTGTAGTATCCATTTATTATTCCAACGGATTCGTCGCCTATTCTGAGAGCGGATCATGTCGTGTAAGTGAAGATACTTAGAATTTTTCTGAAACAATAAAACACCAAGAATAACGAACTATCAAAAGCGTATTTTTTTTTTAATTTGTGTACTGCGTTGCTAAGTAAGTAGAGGTCAGCCCCTGTCGGACAATTTTAGTGAAGGAATCATCAGTGGTGTTTTAGTGAACTCAGCGCCCTTGCCCGTGACACGATTAAAACACCCACAAACCCCTTAATCCTTTCCCCGTACATTAATCGTTTCAAATTAATCAACCTCAGAACCTTTGAGGAGCGCAGGGTCCTGGCTGACATAGTGTTCATTCATCAGGTCCTCTCCAGGTCGTCGGCTGCCCGCTTCTCCTTAACTTAATTCCTCTCAACGCAAACCGTCGAAGTAAGCGTAATCCCCTCCTTCTCTACATGCCGCCTCATCGGACCTCTTTTGGTCTTAACGAACCCATTTCGCGGATGCCGAGAAATGTCAACTCCAAAACTACCTTGTTCGACTTCGACCTCTCTACCCATACTCTCAAGCGCCGCCCCCTAAACCATTCTCACCACCAATCTTAAGTGGCGCTTCTATACTTTACTATAACCTGCCCCCTTCTCTCGCCCCTACTCCCGCCTTCTTAATTTCTCCTGGTTACCTTAAGTTAGGCCTAGTTAAGGTAGTTCTAAAGCTCTCTAGTTTGCAATTTAGATATACTTTAGATGTAGGCAATTATGTTGCTTGAATTAAGTCATTAAATGGGGTGCTAGCCCCACTAAACTGTAATAAAAAAACTCCATGCCGCCTCCCTTCCCTGCCCCGCCAACTTGGCTTGACACGCTCACACCAGTGGCCGACAGGATCGACTGGCCTGTAGTCACTTGGAGCAGCCAGGACAGCACTCCCAACCAACTAAGCCAGTAGGATCGCATAGGCCTCTTGACTATCTATCAAAAGATTAGATTAGAAGAACATTACACAAGGACCGCCGATCAATCAGGGGCCGTCAAATTTTGAGAAAACAAAGATTCCAGTGCGGTACAGGCATCTTAGACGATGTTTAGTTTGCATTTGACGATAATGCCCTGATTTTTCTGATCCGCGAAAACAAACAGAGTCCAGAAATCTATAAAACATTAAACATTCTTAGTGTCATAAATTAAATGCAGTTCTGAACGGACGTAATATTATAACTAAAGAAATAGAATCTAATGTTAAGCCGTCAATTTAAAAAGCCGGTCGGTTTTAGTATAATACAATAAAACGTTCGACATGAAAGGGCAATTAAAGACGGTCATGTCTGTAGTATATACGATGAAGCTAAAACGCGGATTTTTGCATTAAGTTTGACTGGCCTGAATCGATCATTTGCCGGTAATGCTCTGATTTTTGTGATCCACGAAAACAAACGGAGTCCAGAAATCTATAAAACATTAAGCAGTCTTAGTGTCACAAATTAAATGCAGTTCTGAACGGACGTAATATTAATTATAACTAAAGAAATAGAATCTGATGTTAAGCCGTCAATTTAAAAAGCCGGCCAGTTTTAGTATAATACAATAAAATGGTCGACATGAAAAAGTCATTGAAGACGGTCATTTCTGTAGTATATACGATAAAGGTAAAAGTCGGATTTCCGCATTAAGTTTGGCTGGCCTGAATCGATCATTTGACGATAATGCTCTGATTTTTATGATCCACGAAAACAAACGGAGTCCAGAAATCTATAAAACATTTAAAAATTTTTCGTATCACAAATTAAATGCAGGTCTGAATGGACGTAATATTAATTATAACTAAAGAAATAGAATCTGATGTTAAGCCGTCAATTTAAAAAGCCGGCCGGTTTTAGTATAATACAATAAAATGGTCGACATGAAAGAGTCATTGAAGACGGTCATGGCTGTAGTATATACGATAAAAGTAATATACATTGATAAAAGTTAGTTCTGTAAAAATAATTTCATTATAATAATAACCAATTAAAATTAATTAAACGAATGTGTTTCTTTTCATAAACAAACGATTACAAGTACGTCACTAGACGGCAGTACTTGGCCTGAAAGATACCATTATATAGTCTATTTGGGAACAACTGGCTTACGTACTGCTTTGTGTAAGAGAAGTTATATCCCACAACTAGCAAATGCAAAATGCTGTATTCAAATAGCTCAAATGTTTTCACTACAAACAGGATATCTCAAGTTCCAGAACATCATTGGCGAAGGGAGATTACGTTGAGAAATAAAGATGTTTCCCAAATGTTTAGTGCATACTTTATTATGTTGGGTATTTCTGCGGCTCCTCGATAGTATAGTGGTTAGTATACCCGCCTGTCACGCGTGAGACCGGGGTTCGATTCCCCGTCGAGGAGCCTCTGGCGCAAGACTAATAACCTTGCCCGGAAAAAAAAAAACAAATCATTATGGAAAATTTAACAAGTGTCGGGACTTGCGAAATAAGGCTAAGACCGGCTCCAGGTTGTAGTGCCGATGATGATGATGATTTCTGCGACTACTCTCGCAAGCGTCACTAAAATGCTCAAAAATGAACTGAAATTAGTTACTAGTTTCCAAACTTCAATAGTTTGCAAAAGGTAAATGAGTGTCGGTCCCATAGTTTTAATTTAATCCTATGACTCTTTAGTTAACGTTACAAAGAATACCACTTAATAGCCAACCTAAAAATCTCATCAACAACTGACCAAAATTGTCCCACCTTATTCATACCTCTTTCGAAGCTCTTACTTCTCTACAATCCAATTCAAGAGTAGACCATGAGTTTAGCGTCCTATTTCAGAGCAAAAATGAAAACGAAACACCGACCGTCAGAGTAAAACAATTTCCCATAACCCTGATCGCCAGTAACAACCCAACCACTTGGCCTTCAAGTTATTCAAGGAGATTCCGTGCGGTGTGTTCTATGCAAATCCTGTTGCGTTGCCTCAATCCCGCGAGACCTACATCACCACCACAACAGTATATATGTCAGGCAATCAATTGGGACGCAGAGAACAGCAATGTGGGATGATAACAACAGTTAAAATGCTTGCAACTGGAACACTGGTAGTGGCTACTTCATTCTTTTCAGATGTTCTAGTTTTGCCTTCCTTCACTTTTATTAGCCCCAAAGGATCACAGTACTCTACTAATTGTGGGTATGTTATTGCGCTGATGAGTTTTTCTGCTCCTTCCTACTTTTCTCATGTCCGCAAAATTTAATTTGTTTTTTCCAGACAATTTTTCCTTTCGCTTTCTGCCCCTGCAATCGTTCGCATAAGTACTGTGTAAACGAAGGATTCAAAAGGAGAAGATGAAAAACGGGAACGGGGCAGGACCAAAAAAAAAAAAAAAGGAAACGAATCAGAATAAGCGATACAATCAACCTGCAGGACTTTCTGCAGAATCAAGCCAATTATGCAAATTTCAGAGTGATATCTCAAAAGTCATTTCAAAGTCATTATGTGCTCAAGTCCTTGCTGAGGCAGAGAGTTTCGTTGTGAGAAAGGAAGTCAAGTTGAAATAGGAATTGCTGAACAGCGAACGATAAACATTTACATGTAAGAATTACTGCGATGCGTGCCACAAATTATTATTACACTGTGTTTATTGCTTACTTTGAAACTGTCGTTGACTTGAAACTCGTTTTAAAGCTTTAGAGCGGTGGATCTAGGCTAATGACGAGGGGACGAATGAATCCTTTGAACTTTACTACCTTACCCCACTGGTTTCCGTTTTTTTTTTACCTTTATGTTGTCACCGTTTTACCAAGAACAAAGGTGAACTCAAGGAACTGATGGTGTTTGACCTACTCTAAGATTTACATAGATTTACAACGGGCGCCCATGCTATAGAGACACCATGTAATGGTGTCAAAAACCTCCTTTTTGGTTCACATAGCGAATTCACAGCCATTGGATTCCTCTGCATGTAAAATACATGTAAAAATTATCAACTAAATTTAAATCAATAAAATACTGATGTTTCTAAGGAATATGTGAATTTTCAATCAGGTTTTGATTGAATGGAACTTACGTATCCACCTCTCTCCTTTGGTCCGTATGCAAAACGGGAGCACCAACTGAATCGAACAAGGACAATAACTCAAATTTTCTTTTTCAGGTCGCCGCATTGTCTCCGTCCTGAAAAGTAGTCATAACGCACCACACAGCTTACAAACCACAGCAATATACTGTGGCTCCTCAGTAATACCAATTTTCAATTTTATTTTCCAAACATCGTTCATCATATAATACTTCCGCCCTAAACCTGACTGCCATCCAATCCCTTGATTGAAGACCTTACACAGACTTTGTACTTCGTCCTGTTCCCTCAATTGTGCCCCGCTAAACACAAGACCGACCAACACCTCGTATTGTGTGTACGCTATCCCAAAGCGGTCTGCATATTATAACCAAAGGCGTTTTGCATTCATGTGCATGTGTTTACGGGCATAACCTAGAAAAGGATTTTGCATAATTCAAAGTATCGTGATTACAAAGACGCCATCTATGGCTGCCGGTTATAGTGTACAAGTGTCGCATGCATTTCCAACCAAATAAATTGGTCTGCCTTCGCCGGAGATTGCGCGCACACATCAACCTTAATAGGGCGGGATATAACCTTAATTTATATCCCAATCGGTAGCCGAATGCATGTTTGAATTTTTTTTCCTTGTTGCTTCCCTTCAAGGATACCACCCACCGTATTCACGATAAAATGCCAGACCAATAAATTTCGCTTAAGGTTGCATATTTTTTCATTCACCCATATCGGGTTGCCCGAGCATGACGGGAACCATGTTTATCTTAATCTGAACCAAAATGGCTTAGATATCATCATCTGGTAGGCTTTTTCTCGTATCTCGACCATTCTAACTAAAACGCCACTTAAAGGATATTTGCGCTAAGTGCAACATGCGGCAAACTTTTGCCAAACATAGAAAAACCCAACAACAAAAAAGCTGAAAAACCTATCCTGGCGTTTGGAGTAAGGCTCGACGCACACGTATGCGTTGGACCAACGCCAAGGGTATCTTTTCCGCAGGCACATATGAATCTATTTTAGTCCTGTTCCAATAGGACCGCCATCACTCTAATAGAGTCGGATGCGGACGTTTCCAACGACAAATTATTGTAACATCAATTACCAACCGGCTCCGGAACCAAATAAAAAACAAAAAGGGAAACGAAAATGACTAACACAAAATAAAATAAAAACGGAAAATTTATCTAATATCTAAGATATTAGTGTCAGATACTTTGTGGAGGAATTTAAGAACTCGTGCGAACATTAAGCGTGTGTAATGTGTGTTGGCGTAAGCCAGAAACAAAAGTGACAATCTAGGAACTGATTGACGAACATAAATCTTCCTCGCGTTCCGATCTATGTTCGAGCTGCTGGAGAACGACGCGCATACATTATAGCAAAGGATCCATGAAGTTGCTCCCTGAAATCCATTTTAAGTTCCATTTTCATTTAAATTGCAAAGAATGGTGCTGGGAAGCTGAAAGATATGTTACGAAAAAACTTGCGTCTAATTACAGATCTCTAGAGTAATTTTACTGCACAAGCTCCCTATATGTCCTTGGGCTTGGCTTGTTTTATTAGTGCGCGTAGGTTCGACTCCTGTGATGCACATGGCGTTGCACTTTTAAAAAGATTTGGGGAAACTTTTTCTGATTATATTGGTACTTCTACAAGTTCTTTCTCCTTATACCACCAGGGCAACCACCACCGATTGATGATTTTAGGGAGATATCAGTGTACATGGTAGGATCAAAAAGTAATGGGCATTTTTTTTTTTCAGACCGAAAGACGAATTTGATGAAGTTTTAGAGATTTACATAATACATTTTGTCTAGCATTTTCTCAATTTTGGATTCATTACTGGAACTAATTTTTTGGTATTCAGCGATTCTCTTTTCATCTTATCAATATTGGCCAAACGTCTTACATCCATGGTTCTATTATCGTCGGGTGTAGAAATAGTTCAACGGGCAGCAGCTAAAGGGAAGCAACGATCTCAAACAGGCAGTAAAGTGTGAGCGAAAGTGTAAGGTAGGAAGCTGTTGGTTTATTATGGCAGGGTCGAAATATAAAGTAGAAATCTATTGGTTTATTATGGCAGGGGCTCCATGTAAGGTAAGATGCTGCGAGAGTCGCCTGCTAAGGATTCGTCCGCCGCCAAGCAGGATAATGCAAACATCTGACGTAAAAGGTGAAGCGTATATTTAAAATTGGTAGAACTCAACGCAATGTTGTGTCGGATTCAATTCGTTCGAACAGTGCTATCGGGGGTAGAAGGTTTTGGCGGATTTGTCTGTAATTCGTAAATGTGCCGCCGAACACTGTTCACACAAAGAAAACACCGAGATTTGTTTTTAATTTTCTTTCTATTTTTTTTATTGTTTTTTTAATGCTGTTTTTATTAACACATAAACTACGGTTTAAGAATGTTTGCTTAACACCACGCTTAATTAATTCACATGACGCATATTAATCCGGTCCTTTATTACACACGTTAAACTAGACACACGACAAAAACTCCTCCTTCTGGACGGAGGATCTGACCTCCGTGACTGTTAATTGTCGAACGGATATCCGGCACGCATGCACTTTCGACGGCACGAGAAGTATTGTACATTTTCTTGTCGTTATATATGGTTTGTACTCGCGACAATTTATTTTGATTTCTATTACTGACGCGGCGCGGGCCACCTCCTCGTCGGGGTTCTCGATGTGGACCTGTCTGGTACTCGAAGTAGACTGAAAAATTCTCCTCCCTATTTCGAATTTTTTTCATCCCCCATCTGAGACAGAAAATTTCCCATCCAGTCTGCAAAGAAAATTTTCCCATCATAGATCATTCTTCGTTCCGTCTTCCTTATCGGAATCTTGTTCCTTTGTTTGAACGATCTTTCTTGGGATTTGTTTGTGTTCCCCATCTGGCCTAAGACAACGAGGGTTCTTGTGCGCTTCAGATGGGTACAAAGGAACCGTGAGATTGGTATTGTTTGGATTTCCAAATCATAAACATCTAGTGTGCGATCTACGTTAAGATGTTTATGATTGCATGACTGTTGGTCGGCGGCGAATCGCTATCCTTTGTTTGCACAATTGTGCCTTTTAGGTTTTGGGTCATACTAGCTAATTGCTATTAGCTACCAGCGGAGATATTCATTGTTCGGTTTGTTTACCGAAGAACACGTTTAATGGATGTATTGCATTAATGCCCTGAATTTGGGGCGTTGGACTGGATGCGTTGAATTTGCGTGTCGAATTGGATGCGTTGAATTCAATATTAGAGACTTTTGAACGTTTAGTTCGATTGATTTTTGCTTTGAATTCAACGTTGGTGCTTGAAATGTTACCTTTTGTTTCAGGTGGGAGTAAGGTCTTTCGGGACACGTGTCTGTGGGCACGTGTAATGGATAAAGGTGAGTATGTTCCTTGGCGGAATGGACATCTCAACCTATAGTGGGTTGTGTGGTTCGTAGAACCGCCACAAGGTCCTGCCAAAAAAAAACAAAAATAATGAGAGGCAAGTTTGATTGTAGTCAGCTTGTATCTGCTTTATTATTCTTTCAAAAATCAGTTCTTTGATACTATTTTTCTCATCAACATTTCCGATGCATATCGATACCAAGTAGGTCACATGCCATCATATTTCGGCTGGCCACTCATGACCTGAAAACGATGTTTCTAATTTCAAACACTCATTGCACATTGCATGGCATATCCGCAATGAGTCACTTCTCAGATGACACGTTAATAGGTGAGTACCATGCACCATGACACACGTCTATTGGAACACCTGAGCAACGAGTATCGTTAAGTGAAACTTTTTGTGAGTATCATGCACCGGAATATTGTGTCCCATACACGACACACATCTTTCGGAATACCTGGGCAATTAAGTATTGTCATGTTATACTTTTTGTCATTTGGCTCCTCGATGGTATAGTGGTTAGTATACCCACCTGTCACGCGGGAGACCGGGGTTTGATTCCCTGCCGGGGAGCCTCTAGCGCAAGACTAATGATCTTGCTCGGAAAAAACAAATCATTATGAAAAATTTAACAAGCCTCAGGACTTGCTAAATAAAGCCAAGACCGGATCCCGGTTGTAGTGCGGATGATGATGATGATGATGATGATACTTTTTGTCTGACTCTTCATGGTGTCAGTGATTTGGCGTGTACCGTCCGGTATTTTGTTTCATGATCGTGGATTTTGATTTGTGATCCCGTGTATAACATGGGAAATGCGAGTCTGTTTTCATGGGTACGTGACGGTTCTAGGAACCGCACAAACCACTATAGGTCGAGAGGTTTTCGTTCCACCAAGGAACATACTCACCTATGACCAAACGCCAGGTGCCCACAGACACGTGTCTCCAAGGTCCACCTTTTCATCTGACCAAAAGGTGAGAATCATCCTGGAGTCAACAATCCCACGTATCCACAGATACGTTGGGCACAAGTCCCGAACATTTGCCTACGCCTGCACGGCGATCGAAGGACATGACCCAGCACAGAGATTGTGTACCGTTCCATCAAATGGATACACATAAACGGTTGGCACAGCAGCGCCAGATGTCGACAATCATCACATCCCCGGCGATAAGCGAATTGCCGGAAAACCAATCCGTCGACAAAACCTTTGTCCCTGCCGCAATGCACTTCGCAATAAACAAAAACGCTGCTCCCATAGGGAAAAGTAAACAATTAGAATTACCATTATCCCATGATCGCCTAAAGTAAACCACACATTCGATTGTTTGCATAAGCAACGCAACAGAAATGTGAACATTTCTGGTTAACCCACACACGGCAAACCCCGCGTCTGTATGTGTGAGCGCGATCTTCCCTGGTGCAGAGATTCTCGATCGAGAGAAAGTCACCACCCAGGGAAAGCGAAAGGAGAGAAAGTCACCACCTAGGGGAAAGAAAACGAGGGTTGAATGAAATCATTCCCCAGAGAAGAAAGTCAGTCGAAATAGAGATTCCCAACGAAGGAGGAAGTCTACAGGAAGTCTGAACCGCAGAAGGTCGCGCCGTGTGTGTTCAAGCGTTAGCTCCGTAAAACGTGCTTGCCGCCTTAATTTCAAGTATAACGATCGTAAAAAAAGGAAAATTTGTGTTCAAACGTTAGCTCCGTAACTTGTGTTTTTCCGTAGAACTTTAAATGTAGCAATCGAAGAAAATTTGATGGGAATTAGTAAGGACCTGTTGGTGTTAAATTCTTAAAAAAAAAGAAGAAAAGTATTATTCAAGACTGTGAGCTGTTTGTCTTCAAGTGGAAAATTTAAAACGAAAAATCACTGTTTCGATTTCTTTGGAACAGTGTTCGGTGGAACACCTCAATGGTTATAGATAGACCAAAAGTCCGCCGAAGGTACACTACAAAAGTACACAAACGCTGTCCACACAAAAGCACACGCATAACATTTTCAACTACCAAAAATACTGAAAACCGTAAAAATGGCTGTTGCTGCGAGTTCTGACTCGTGCTGATAACGCGAAGCGGGTCTATATAGAACATTTTTTTCTTTTCTTGTCTTTCAAGCCGGATCAAAGGAATCATGGGCGATAATTTGAGCCGGCTGTAAATAAGAAGTCAAAAGTGCGAGTACTAATCGGTGATTCAATTGAACACCATTACCCATGTTAAAGACACATCGAGTTCTCATTCGTGTTTGGGGTTGCTGAGTGTCTATCTCAGATTAGACGTCAATCCCTCGGATGCGTTATTAACGAAGGCTCGGGACACATCTACCTCTACGTTTTCCCCGCGTATAAGTGGTTGCCATGACGAAATTCGAGGAACTTATAGCCCCTCAATTCTCGGCGCAAGACCAGATGTGTTGCATATTCCTCAATCTTAGAATCCTCTCCATCCGCTCGCACTGTGCTCTGACATTTAAGGGTACTTCAAAATCCTCTTTTGTGCGCGCGTTAGTGTAAAAACAAATAATCTGGAACTAGCAAATCCCAACTTTTAATCGAACGACAAGGTAGATCTCATCATGGCAACTAATTTCTATCTTGCACTTTTTCCTGGAGGGTTGAGAAAAAACGAGAACTCAGACACATTGCTCAGGCTACCTACGTGAGATAGGAGCTGATATGTGCAACACCCTTCAAATCATCAGGTTCCGGTGAAAATAGATCTCTACACAGCCATCATTTCATCACTGATCGCGTCTTGCGACCTTATAACCCGAATTTTGGGTTGCGGCTCTAGATCGCTACGCGTATCAGCGGACGTAGGAAAGGTTTAGTCAAAATCAATTCCATAAGCTATTCAAAAAGTTCTTGGGAGACTACAAAACGGTCAACTACATCTGCGAAATGGACACTGTAAACTCAGCGAACAATCATAAATGCGAAAGGCGACCATGAGGTATCGAGGGGTTTGTGGCGTTTCTAACAGATACCAAAGACAATACACAAGCAAATAGTGGAGAATGTTATATAATTAAGTTCATTTAATTATCGACCCCCCCCCCCCCCCCCCCCCCCGCCACCCTATGAATAATTAACATCTCGTGTCTTCATGTGCACATCCTTCCCTTCCCTCCAAATCACCAATTTCCCATTACAATAGAATATCCCCAAAAACAATAGTTGAATAATTTAAATAAAGTTAAACCCCTATTTAAAAACCTCAATCCTATTGTATATTGCTATTTTCTCTCTATTTAGCCATAGTCTCCCTACCGTCCATAGCCCAGCCCTCTATTAGCCAATTCCGCTTCCTAGAAATAACAATCGTGGAAGCGGAACACAAAAGGATATGAATATGAAGGACGCGAGATTTCCTTCTTGTTAAACGTGCGTTGAAAGAGTGTGGTCGCTCCGCTCCAACGAGAATTTTAAATTAAATTCGTGGTTTTTGCAGTTAAGTCTTGGTGTGAGGCGGTTCGGTTAGGAAAAGGAAAAAATTAAATGAAAAATCAATTCAAATGATTAGAAAAGAAATCGGTAAAGTTTTAGAAATTGAAATAAAAATAAATTAAAAAGACAACAAAAGAAATGTGTTTCTAAATGTAATGTCCGTAGTGTTAAACCAGTTCTTCCCTATCCGAATGGAGTAATACTCTATGGTGTTGAAAATACTTTAATGCATATTTAATTGGATCTCTGTGAAAAGTTCTTGGAGTATGTTCCTGGATACGTGCTAGTATCCCGTATCTAATCAAATTTGGATAAACAATTTCAATCGGACTGCTAACAAGAAGAAAAACGAAGCAACACAAGACCACGAGGGGGTAAATTTTGTGTGACAATAATAATTGAATAAATAATTGTTTAAAAAACCCTTAACAAGAACAACACCGAAAGAAAATCGAAAAAGTAAAGCAACAGAGCCGTATCCCATAGCAATGATATAGCAATACCACAGCAAATGAGTGTACTCGAGAATAACAATCGAATTCGTACATGCGGCAGTGGTTTGATGTGTTGAGGTTTGGTTCTATCCTTTAGTTGATTCTAACCGATATAGCGTCGGTTCGAATCACACACTTTTTACTGCCGTCGCAAACGCTATAATTTCATATATTTAGGTGACAATATCGCAATTCAAGATGTTCGCAATAAAGTACAAAAGAAAGCGAAAATGAAATCAAAAGAATCAAGAACTGCCGTGGAAGAAGGAAGCAATTCTAGCTTAACTAGATCTCATCCAAATCGTCGCTTTGCATACCAAACTCAAAATTGCAACTAAATTTCATTGCAGATCGTGATAAACCAATTAAGAACTTGACCACGAACAACATCGGTGGTAAATACCGACGGAGGTCGGCATCTTCGCTTTCAAATAAATCCATTTCAAATAACATTTATTCAGTGCACTCGCTTCCAATCTATGCTGTAGGTGGTCAAAGCCCTCTCCAGGCCCAACATCATTTGAGTCCACCACAATTACATCCAGGCATAGCAAGTAAAGCAGGAGCTTTAAGCGCCCCTATGGACAGGCGGTTTTCCTCACTGTAAATAAATACCACTAACATCAACAAGCTATATTGCATTATTCTAAAAGTGTTGAAAGCGATAACTTTTACATCGAACTCTACCCTGCACTTGGAGAAACAACTAGAAGCCACATTGCCTCAAATTCTTGTGCTCTTTTAGTAACAAATCCAATCATTTCAACAAGCGTAACATTCAATCATGTAAATAGTATTAACAACCCGACCACTCCTGGTGCAACCATTAATACTCGTAAGTAAGCGAAAGTAACAAGACAATATTAATGGAGCATCTGCGATCGTAGCGGCATCAACATAAAATAACAACAAAGAAATCGATCTTTCTTTTACACAAACGTGCGTACAAAAAGCGATTTTGGAGTTCCCTTAAATGTCAGAGCATAGTGCGAGCGACTCACAGCTGGGTCGGCAATAAAATATAGGAGTTGAATTCCATTTTGGGACGAATATACGTCTTATAAATAGTGCCCAGGTTGGATGGAGTGAAGTATTTTTTGCATCCCTTAAGGAACCCCATGCATTTGGCCGCACTTTTCGCAGGTCCAAAAATGTGGCCGCTCCTATTAAGAGTCGAATTAGTTCGAGTGCTGAGGAATGATAGTTCCTTGGCTTCGTCGATGCAAGTGAAGACATCACTGAGTTTTTTAAGGCATTGAACTCGACTCGGTTAGATAATCCCCATTGATATATCTTTATATCTTGTTGAGGTCGGAATTCAATGTATTAGGCATAACCTGTTAGTTGACAAGGACGTCAATCCAAATCCGTCAAATAGTGAACCAATGCATACAGCGACATCTTGAGAAAGGTTGGCGCAAGGCTAATAACCTTGCCCGGAAAAACAAAATATTATGGAAAATTTTTTAAATTTAAGCCTCGGGTATGGACCGGATACACGACGACGACCACGGAAACGAAAATGGCTAAACGATTTGACAATTTTCCCATGGAACGTCCGTTCACTATATAGATCTCAAACTGCACGGCAGCTAGCCGATGCCCTGTACGAATATATTACAAGAAATAAGATGGACGAGGAGTGGTGTTATTTAAAGAAACGAGTATGACATCTATTACAGATGTCATGCAAAACACCATGTGCTTGGGGTAGGCTTTCTAGTCAGCCAAAAAATGAAGCCTGCCATTATTGGCTTTAATGTAATAACTAAAGGCTATGCACTCTTCGCGTGCGAGGTAAGTTTAAGAACATATGCCTCTTAAACATTCACAGACCTACAGAGGAGTCCCGTGATGACGAAAACGAAGAATACTACGAGAACGTCGAACGGGCCCTCAATGCCAGCCCAAGATGCGATTAGAAAATCGTTATTGGTGACTTGATTGCCAAAATAAGTCGGGGAGTCGGTTTTCAGGCACTACGCAGTTCCGATAGTTTGCATGAGAACACTAATGGTAGTGGACTACGAGTCAACGAACTGCCAGCATCAAAAAACTTGTCGTTGCGAGTACCATGTTTCCGCGTAAAGATATCCACAAAGCTAGCTGGGTATCACCTAATGGAGCCACTCGCAACCAAATTGTCACGTGTTGATAGATTGCCGCCACTCCTCGAGTCTGATGACGGTACGAACGTACAGAGGTACCAACGTCGATTCGGATCACTATCTTGTTGATACAGTTTTCCGAGAGCGGATTGCCATACGGAGATGTATTGCATCCGCGGATCAGGTCCTAATCAGCACGGCTGCCTTACGCAATGAGAATACCAGCAACACCTTTGGTCATGCGTTAAAACTCGCCTTCGAAGAGCTGGGTGGATGGAATTTAAGTCCTGGGGCAGAATGCCGGGCGTAGAAGAGAAATGGACACACCTTAAGAATACTGTCATCTCTAACAGATACACACAATTCACAAGCAAAAATAGTGAAGGACTCCGAACGAAAATCGAATAAGAAAATACATCAGAACCGTATCCCTAGCGATAACATAACAATTCACATCAGTGGAATATCATCATCATCATCATCGGCACTACAACCGGGAACCGGTCTTGGCCTTATTTAGCAAGTCCTGAGGCTTGTTAAATTTTCCATAATGATTTATTTTTTCTGGGCAAGGTCATTAGTCTTGCGCCAGGGGCTCCCCGACGGGGAATCGAACCCCGGTCTCCCGGGTGACATGCGGGTATACTAACCACTATACTATCGAGGAGCCCCTCTCATTAACACAGTGTCTCTTTTAATAAACAATAGGT
Organism: Microdon myrmicae; assembly: GCA_963931805.1. NCBI lineage: Eukaryota > Metazoa > Arthropoda > Insecta > Diptera > Syrphidae > Microdon > Microdon myrmicae. The sequence continues at coordinate 119,401,682 of OZ007499.1, forward strand.
ATGTTGTTATATTTAGCGACTCGTGCAAAGTCGGACGGACCTCAAGACTAGCTCGACATTGAATAGGAACACGCACAAGACAAAAAGATACTTAATTCGGACTCGACCCCGTATCTATATTAACCGAATGAAATCTGACTCCTCATCAGTGGAGTATAGTCGAGTTTAAAATCAAATTCAAAACACGGTCAGTAGCCTGACGGGTAACGCTTAGGTTCAATTTTTTTCGTGATTCAAACTGTCATAGCGTCAGTTCGAATCACACGATCGTCTGCACTATTATGTCAAACGCTATAGTAGTTGTACAGGTCGGAGCCACTGGTTTGATGATGAGTGCAAACTATCGACTGAACGTCGATGCATTGCATACCGGGCAATGCAGCAGTCTCACAGGACGCGGGTGCATGAGGAGAATAACAAAGACCTCAGAAGATCTGAAAAAAGGCTTCACAGACAAAAGAAAAGTGCCTGGGAAAAAACCTTGTCTGTTAAATAGAGAAAAGTAGAGAGCGAGGTCCGCACCAGACGCGGAAACTCTACCAAATAATCCGCAGTATGAAGCGGTACACACCACGCTGCACTTACTACAAGGATAAAGAGGGTAATCTGATCACCGATCCTGAAGGCATTTTGGAGCGATGGGAAGTGCACTTCAATGAATGGTTAAATGGTCAGCTCATAGTAGAATTGGTGGCTCCACCAATGCGAGATCAAGACCAAATGGTGCCGCTACCAAGCATTGAGGAAACAGTAAAAGCCATAAGACAGCTCAAATCAAATAGAGCCCCGAAGCTGATGGCATACCAGCTGAGCTGATCAAACAAGGAAGGACAGCGTTAAATCACGCAATTCATGAGATCGTGGTGCACCTATGGGAGCAAGAGGTGATCCCGGAAGATTGGCTTCGTGGTATAATTAGCCCCATACATAAGAAGGGAGATATCAGACTGTGCAGCAACTATAGGCGTATAACATTGCTGAGTACCACCTATAAGATACTCTCCACTATCCTACAAGATCGGATAGCCACAGACGCTAAAGTGGTTAATATCAGTGTGGCTTCATCCCAGGCAAATCAGTAATTGATCAGATATTCACCCTTAGGCAGGCGATGCAAAAATGTCACGAATTTAAGATTCCATTATATCATCTATTTATAGACTTTAAGGGCGTCTACGACAGCATAGACAGGGTAGAACTATATAATGCCATGAGAGAGTTCGGCATTCCAATCAAATATATACGACTTTGTAGGTTGACCATGACCAACGTAACTAGTCAAGTAAAAATAGCGGGATTGCTGTCCAATAAAAATCTTTAAGGGAATACGACAAGGGGACGGTCTGGCCTGTCTCCTCTTCAAGCTGGCGTTGGAGAAAGCAATCCGTGACTCTGGTGTTACATAAAGATGGATTCTTCCTATATCCCTTCAGGTCAATGTACTGGTGTTTGCTTTGATTTGGTGGTTGGTCATCATAGGGCATGGCATGGACAAGATTGTCTAAACAATGATCATATCCATGCTCAAATTCCATGATCGGTTGATAACCGATGAAAGGGAATTGGTATTAGGGGCTGCCGGCGTCGTTGAGATAAGCGATGGCGAAAAATCTCCGAAAGGAGAAATAGGTTTCTGTGTCTTAAATAAACAGAAACGCTATTTCGAGGGTCTTTGATGACCTGCGCCTGAGAACGAAATAAGTTTTTGCTTTAAGATACACAAAAACGTTATTTCAAGGGTCACGATGATATGCACATCGTGTTTGTTTATTTAACAGGCCGGCGCATCGTTAGGCATGATCTGGGGTATGATTGTCTAACGTCAATCATATTAGTGCCCAAATCCCATGATCGGTTGATAACCGATAAGGGAAATTGGTCGCAAGTGTTGCGAACTTTGGGATTGGGGCAATATTCACACATGAACCGTAGCAAGAATACCGGCTACAGCTATGTCAACAATTACGCTGGCCAGCGAGTATTTATCTTTTATAATTGCTGACAAGCTGAGCCGATTGCCTGGCACGGTCCATGTATGAATGAAATAATTTGTTTGATGTGCATGCTTGATAAGGTTTAACTTTCAGGTGTGATGCTGCAGGGGCGCTTACGCTGCCCGTAATTGCAGGTAAGTACTATGGATTTGGAAGGTGGTTAATTTAACAGGATCGGCGGTTCTTTGGGAATGTATTAAAGAGCCGCCACAGACTACTATGGTCTGTCAAAGCTCTTTAAATCCCGAAATTTATCCAGAACATCCAAGCTACTACTGTACAAGACCATGGTCTTAACAGTACTCATGTATGGATCCGAGACCTGGGTGCTCATGAAGAGCCACTCTGAACTCTTACCCGCGTTCGAGAGGAAGGTTTCAAGGAGAATTGTTGGCCAGGTATGTGAGGGAGGATGATTCCGGAGACGCTACAACCATGAGTTGTACGCAATCTACATTGAAGCTAATATTGTAAGAAAAATCATGCTCGGTAGACTCCGGTGGGCGGGACACCTAGCTCGAATGAGCGAAGGGGAGCCTGCTCGGAAAGTCGTTGTGGCAAGATGTTTGGAAGGCGACAGCGCGGCAGACCTTTTCTGCGATGGAGGGATGGTGTAGACTAGGACGCTCAGAGCCTGGGAGTGCCAAACTGGATGACATCGGCTCGAAATCGGGACCGGTGGAGGGATTTGTTAAATGAAGCCAAGACTGAATCCCGGTTGTAGAGCCGGTGATGATGATGATGACGATAATGTGGGGGGTATAAATTTGACGCCAAGAGAGGGGCACTATTTCACTTAATCCCCAACGACATTGTTCCGATGAAAATGATAGAACCTGGCGAAGATGGTTCGTCGGAAGATGCGAAATGGCGGAGCGGACACAAAACCACTGAATTAAACCGAACGGAAATAAAACTCTTGGGTGACTATTGTAACGAATGTACTTTCTTTATTTTCAGTTCCTTAAGCTATTGTATCACACTTGGTTTTTTGGTTTTTTACAAATTCACGCTTCGTAATTTATAAGGAGTCCAACACAAAATTTCACATTGCTTGCAGGCCTGTGGACCTTGCCGATAAAACCCCTCCAAAAAGTATATTTCTAAGCTCGCAATACTAAATACGACCGATAGTTTGTCTTTGAAACGTTCGCACTTAGGTCAACACTCGTGCTTTCTGAGTTCATTCGGAAGTTGGATTCGCGACTCTAAGAAGTCTCCACTTTAAGACACGCACATAAACTTTTCGACTTACGACTCTCAAAATCCTCGACTTTAAGACACGCGTATTAACTCTTCTTTGCGACCGGTGACGTGTGCCTGGTTTGAGTGTAAACTGACTAGATTGTATGCGTGCACCTTGGTGGTTGTAACTCGACTGACTCACTAAGGGCAAGAATTCATTCATCTTGTCGTGGCAGTGGAGTCATAGCTGAATAAAATCACTGCCACTTACTAGGAACTCGAAAAGGGTTGCTATATGTGCATAGGGGATTTAATTCCAGCGAATTACTGCCGTACAGGCTGAGCTAGATTCCTCGGTTGCTATGTGTACTGAGAAATCGGTTTTGGAAACGCGACCAAGTATGGGCATGAGTTGTCGGTTAGACAAGGGAATGTGGGTCTTGGTCGTTGCGATGATCGTTTCGCGGAAATGCAACGCATCGTGCTGTTGACTTACCAGTAAGGAGAATTGGTATTGGGTAGGCTGGGAGTCGAAATGATTTTCGGGGAAACTAAATCTTGCTTGGTTACAATCGAGAAAATGGTTTAAGCAGGAAGTGAGTCGGAATAATTTTCGGGGGAAATTAGAGCTGCTTGGTTGTAAGCGAGAAATATAGTTTAAGCAGGAAGTTAACCGAAGTAGTTTTTGGGAAAAATGTATGCGGCTTGATGTAGTTGAGGGAGATGATTAATATTCCGTTGTAAATTTGAAAATGCGTGTTATTACAATTTGGGAAATGGGTTCTTGGTAAGTTTGCGGATGTATGCGATTACAGATTTGGGAACGGATGCTATTGCGTATTGGGAAGTGTGTTCTTGGCGTGTTTGCGAATGTGTGCTATTGCAGATTTGGGTTATGCTGGCGCGCTGTTAGCGGTCGAAGTTGGTTGGAATTGTGGGTTGGTTCTCCATGTAGTATAGATAACCCCCACAATAGCAGTTGAACAGTCTTATATATAATGTTCCATATGTTTTATTAATATGAAACGATCTCGTCAAATCAAAAGGCACCGTGATATTTTTGTGAGAATGCCGGGTAAATTATATTATGACAGCAACGGTACGAAACGGGATATGACATACCTTGGATAACATGTATCTGACAATCAATAAAGTTAGCAGCTGATAATAATCTACAATCTCTAAGACTGAAATTCTTCAGGTTCTCCTTTTTACATTCATTAGCCTGACTTCACCTTAAGTAATGAATCTGTGGCACTTAAATTCCGAGCCATAAGTTCATTAGAAAGTCTGTCGTGCATGAAGCAAGTAATGAAAACTTTTATGACAAGCTCAGTAGCACAAAAGCTAGATGCCGGCAATGACAATGTCCCCCACGCCAAGACCATCCCCGACACAGATCCCGGTACATCATTCAAAGTAGGGTACACACCTTTTCCTCGTATTTCAGCTGTCCCTGAGTTTGTCCTTTAATGTTGTACAATGACAACATTCCACGAATGGGCCACACCAGATGGATAGAGGACAGAAACTTCACACAGTTGTCCTACCACGGCATGTCCTTGCAAATAAATTAACAAAAATTCGCCACGCTTCCTGTAAAATATATCCAAATGGGTGAAATGAGTCGCGTGTTTATAATGAAATGATGAATATACATCAGAGGGCGTTCCCCGAGGGAGTGTTTCAAACACGGCCACTTTGCGCTTTTATATTTCTTTGTGCGACAACTATTTATTACAACACCGACATGATACCCGGTACATTTTTGTGACACTAGCAACTGGAACCCTTAATGGAAATATAATATAATTAAACATGTAATTTTTGATTGAGTGCAAATATATCAGATTTTAAATTTGATAACCGAGGGGATCGTCAAAACCCCTCGTGACAGTTCAGTGCATGAAATCAATTTCATTAAATTTTCAAACATGTCAAGTCCTTTGAGCGCTGTGCTCCTGTCCTGGCGGCAGTCACCACAGTCGAACACAACGCAAATTAAAATACTTTTGGTTGAATTTCTGGTGCTCAGGCAAACTTTCTGACACTCCAAATTTGATTCGTAAACATTTGTTTGGTAATGCCTCGTCGGCAGTATATATTGATTTATGTCTGGAAAGGAACATTGTCAGGGGTGAGGAGAACAGTCGGCTTCAAAAGGATTTCAGAAGGATGCCAAAGAAGAGAGTAGTAAGTATTTTCTGGCCATTGAATGTTGCATCAATTGGAAGAACCACTTTGTTCACATTGCACTATAAAACGGCAGAATGGCAAAATCGTGGATTGCGAAAGTTGTTTAGGATAAAAATTGTGAAAAGTTCTTTTAGGGAAATACAATGCAACTGTCCGGTGTATTTCGGTTTACAAAACTTCACCCGAACATTAGTGTGGTGCTCTGGAGTAAGTGGTGCTTCTTGACAACAGGATACACACAGGCAGTGAAGAACACAAACAGGGATATCGAACAAATTGAAAACTTTGTTGCGGCTGGTTGCCGATAACAATTTCCCTCCGTTTTGGTCTTCCATTTATTTTTGCCCATAAGTTGAAGCGAAAACTTTCTCGAATACCACTTTCTTTTACGTGTGTTTTTGTTTTTGTGCATTTGGGATAGGTGTACTTGCAACGGTGGCTAAGTTAAAAACAACCATTCAACAAAAAATACCCTGGTTAATATCAAGTGAAGCGGATCGCTTCCAAGGGACACGACAAAGTTTTTCCTTAAATTGAAAAATAATCTTTTCAGAATTTAGTACCATTGAATTGGATACACCGTAACAAATAAAAGAAATGTCTTTCGTAAAATGTTGTCCAACTTTTCCAACAGCACAACGATGTAGATGACAACTGACTATTGCAATTAATAGCATATGACCTAAAGTTACTTTAATAAAGGTAACAGAAGAAGAAGATTTCTGAATGACATACAAAACGACATGTCACTCAGAAACATAACTTGGACTGTTTAATGAAGTACAAAGATTTCATAGCCTGTTACCTGTGCAGTGACGGCAAGAGAACAGAGCATACATTAGAATGTAATATGTTCATTCTTGTGGATTCAAGGACATACAACTTTACTGCTCGTTTTGATTCTTGACAAGTTTCATGAAAGCGTCCAGACCCTATGGCGTTAATATGCTTGCCAGTACTTTGCTCGTTTGTATTGTCAAGGGTAATCGATTTATACACTTGATCGCACCTGATTAAGGACGGTTCGTACTGCGTTTAAGTCCGTAAGATGTCTTGCGTAGTTGGAATTCAAATAGGTAAATTGAATACCGCAATTTCTGGGCAAACCTGACACAAATGGCGACTATGGTGTGAATATTCGCAAAACTTTTTAGTGGAAAACATCCACTGACTAAACGAAGGGACAAAGGAAGAATGAATTTAATGCGTTTGGACACTGAACATGTGTAAGTTATTATGACAAGAGAATATGCAGGCATTCAGCTACATGTTCTTCAAATACTTTCTGGTCAATAGTTTGAAAAGTGGATTATAGGACTGTGCGAGCTGTTAGATCGACGGGTTTAGAATGAAATCTGTGTTTTCAAAAGTGTCTTCCCTTCACGGAAGTAAAAGTGTAAAACATCGCGAAAATGCACAGTTTAGTCTTCGATCTTCAAGTCGTTATAAAATTTCCAAAACTTAACCAAATCGAGCTTTTTGCTAAAGAATTAAGCCTAAACTGTCAGTTATTAAACGACATATGACAAAACCATATGCGATTAGCTCCAGTACTGCCAAAATTGTAATAACACCATTTGTCGCAAAGACTTTTGGGGATTTGTGGGGGTTCTCTACACCACATGGAGAATCAACCCACAATCCCAACCAACCTTGACCGCTAACAGCGCGTCACCTTAACCCATTTCCCAAGCTGAAATAAATGCATAATCCAATTTACAACGGAATATTAATCATCTCCCTCAATTACATCACCCCACATACATTTTCCCAAAATTGCTTCCGTCAATTCTTTACTTAAGTTATATTCCTTCCTTGGGACCTAGCAATCATAATTTCCCCGAAATGCATACGCTGTAATAAAATGCATATTCAAACCTACAACGGAACATTAACCATCACCACCAACTATACCGAGTCCCATACATTTCCCCGAAATTGCTTCGGTTAATATCTTATCTAAATGACATTCCTTGCTCGCACCCAAGCAATTCCAGTTTCCCCCGAAAACCATTTCGGTTCATTTCCTCCTTAAACTACACATCTCGCTTGCAGCCAAGCGACAGCTAATTTTCCACGAAACAATCACAACGATCAAGACCCTTGATAACACTTGGCTATGCTGCCGAAACCAATTTCCAGGTATACACAACCAATGAATCCAACTCAGCTTATACGGCGAGGATTCGCTGGAACTGAATTCCCTATGCAAACATAGCAATCCCTTCCAAATTCCGAGTAAGTGGCAGTGAGATTATTTCAGCTATGACTCCGCTGCCGGGACGCAATGAACTTTTTCTTGCTGTTAACCGATCAGTCGAGATTCAACTACCACCGGGGGCACACACAGTCGAGTCACAACCACCACTGAGCGCGCGTCGCTCTTCCGTCAGTCAGTCGCTAATCGTCCGCCGAACCGCGCACCTCAGCTAATCAGCATAAATTTCACTGCCACCGTTGCTACCCAATAGAGTCTAATGCCAACCACCTGCATGTTATTAATTCCAGAACAATTTAACACTTACCTGTAACCGGTAATTCTGTTGCGCGTTATTAATCCACGACTAATTTAACATTTATCTGTGACCGGTAATTCAATTGTGCGTTATCAATTCAAGAACGATTTAACATTTACCTGTAACCAGCAATCCAATTAACGATTTAACATTTATCCATAACCAGTAATTCAGTTGTGCGTTATTAATCCACAAACAAATGAACATTTATCTGTATCCAGTAATTCAATTCTGCGTATTAAAATAAGAACAATTTAACATTCATCTGTAACCGGTAATTCAATTAACAATTCAACACTTATCTGTAACCAGTAATTCAATCGCGCGCTATTAATTCAAGCACAATTTAACATTTATCCATAACCAATTTAATACAATTGTACGTTATTAATTTAAGAACAATTCAACTTTTATCTATAATCCATGTAATCCAATTTTTGCGTTTGTGTAACGATCATCTCTGTGATGCACCAATAATAATAATAAGACATTAAACGGTTAAAGAACGCTTAACCAACAAACCAACGTGTTTTATTTCTTCGACGTATTCTTGGGCGACCTGTGTTTTTTCTTTTCCTCGGTGGGTGTGTTGCCGAACCCCACGCCCGTGCAGGCGTATGAGCAGAATGGCTCATTAAGCATTTCCCAAGAACCACCCATTTCCCTTACTCTAACTTCCCATTTCGCATCTGCAACAAAGATGTGCAAACCACCTTTAACCTGAAATAATAACCCACGGCAAGATCATCATCTTGCCACGGCATCAAACAATAGTACTTTCTTCCCAAAGCATCGGTTCCTCTTGTTGGCACCCATGACCATCACGACCCATATGGGAATCTACCCGGGTCCTCTTGCCGGCGACCATGTCTATCATATACACAGTAATCTCCCAACCATCCGTTGGTCCAAAGACAAGCCCTGGCAAGTTGCCCGCTTGCACAGCTACAAACCAAATTACCCATGATCGGTCGCCTAACAGATAAACGATCATCAAGTCGGACACGACACATAATTGGTTTATCTAAACATTCTAGCAATAGTCGTGTCCTGTGATTCGTTTTCTAAATCAATAGGCACCACCATCCTAGCGCTCGCCATTGTAAACCCTTCTTCGCATCCAGCCTCCGATGCATTTTTCGTTGTCCTTGCTTCCATTGTATGGACATTCAATCAGATCTGCACGATCCCAATAGAAATCCTTCCAATGGGACTCAAGTCGATTTTTCATTGGTCACCACCAAAAAGAAAGATCAGATTTGCTTCTCACCACATCGGTGGAAATCCACATCAGTGGCGACTGGCAGCATGATTGGTGCAATGGCACAAGAGTAAACATTCAACCCCCCTCGTGTACACACGTTGCTGGAGTCGTTTTTCTCATGGTAGAGTGCGAATACCGATCCGATAAAGTCTCTGCGCGAGTACAATAGATCCTCATTGCTAGTAAAATGTTTTTTTTATTTCTTTGCTCTGTTCATCGTGCGTCGAATTGAACTATTAATTAATAAATAAACAGTGTCGCGATTATTCCCAATTAACAATATAAAGTGTTTTTATTCTCAAATAACATTCTAAACTGTAAAACTGAAAATGAAATATTAACATTAAAAAGCAGTGATCACCACCAACTCCAAGTGTTTTATTCTTTGTTTATTCTTGGTGAAAAGCTGCTACGAGCAGTAGGAGGACTGTATGCATCTTGAAGGATTATCTAATGTGTCGATAATTGGAGTATCACCAATAAAAGAACTTAATAACGTGTTTCACTTCTACTATGTTCTCTGGGGCGATTAGTGTATTGTCTATTCTTCGGTGGGTGGTTTGCTGAACCCACGCCCGTGCTGGCGTACGAGAAAAACTAACCCCCCAGACTTTTTACTCAATCCAAAAAATTAATTTCAAGTCTTGTCTTGACCCCAGTTTCTTATCATTGAAAAGATTTTGGTGCTGTGTCCGGTCTACACGATAGACATATCAAAAAAAAAAACTCCTGGTGAGACGTGATACACGTTTGTGTCCTGAAATTCTACTGATGAAACACAACACTTCTTCTGTTGGTCAATGTTGGTCAAATTTAGACCATCGCTGACTGTCAACGGTTCAGTTGTTAACAGCAGTGGCCCGGATTTAGTGTTTGGCCTATAGACGTATCTAATATAAAAGGAAATGTTCTTTTACACATCCGTCAAATGCATAGAAAAGCTTTACTGAAAGTTTGTTCTCTTCTGGCCACCACTCAAGCCGCTTCAGCATGCTTTGATCGCGTCAACTTTCACACAATATTATCAACCATTTCTCACGCACGGTCACCACCCGTTTACAAATTGGCTCAATTTCGGTTTAGAGAAGCCTTACCAGATAGAAATTCTATCCAGCATGTCTTTTAACGCATCGAGCATCAAGCGTTCTTTTAAATCCATCTTTATACAGTTTGTTTAAAAACTGTTTTGTGGTCGATCTTTGGCTCCTGGGCGATGTTGCGGCTATTAACATTCTAAGTCGATGAGAGTTTAAGCATTTTTTGTCAAGCATGTAAGTTAAAAATGTAAGAAAAAGAATTAAATAAAAAATGTATAATACATAAAATAAAAAAAATGGAATCGGCATTCTCATGAAGGGGGTTACCTGTTCAAGGTACATCTTTACATCGCAAATATAGGAACAGAATCGATGAAATCAAAAATGCTCACAATTGGTTGTGGCACTGCGGCGGTTCCGTCAAACCCCACGGCCCACTTACCTGAAAAACACCCATATCTTCATCGCGAACTGCATAGGTTTTCGCTAATGCAATCGCATTAGCACCTTAAATGCTTCACGCATCAAATTGAACATGTTTATTTAACTTGCCCGGAAAAAACAAATCATTATGGAAAATTTAACAAACCTCAGTACTTTCTAAATAAGGCCAAGACCGGCTCCCGGTTGTAGTGCCGATGATGATGATGATGATTTAACTAAAGGTCCCTGTAAAGGAATCCTTACCTTTCATGCATCTCTTCGCATACAAATTCCCGTAAGAATTCTTTCCTAACTTATCAGGAATTCCAAAACCAATTCGGCACCTTCGGTGCCAAGCAAATCCCCCTAGACAAATTTCTGAAAACAAAATGATTTGGTTTACATACAATGTAACCATCATAACAGGAATCATAAACATTGCGTCGCCTATTCCCCGTCCTCACCAAGTGTATCATAAATCACCATACATACACATTGGCTGGCGACCTACACCCAAGGGACCAAAACAAATATACGCATCTGGCGTCTTAAGGCATCAATTAAATCCTACAGCATAGGCAAATGCAAATAGGAAGTAAACAAGCTAAAACCAATTAGCACAAAGTTCATGATGTATTTCGGCTGTCAATACAGCTGCTAGGCATATTGTAGACAACGATCATCAACGGTCCCTTTGCCTTACATGTTCCTGGATCCGTTTACCATTGACCTTCTCACATAAACAAACACCATCCAATGAAATTCGGCTTGTTTGCTTAGCCGAACTCACATCTCATGGATGCACATTTTCCCTTTCTCTGTTTTAGATTCGTTCCCATGGCTTTGATCCATAAAAAAAACCAATGTACACACATACATGTATACCGTGATGATCCTCTCTATGAGATCTGTTTGGTTATCCCAAAGAGAGACTTTACGTCTCACTTGGAATAGGAAAATGCACCCCCTAATTGAGAGAGCCAGTTACACTGGCCGAATTTCTTTTGATAGCGAATGAATATCGCTGAGTCCTTGACCATCCACAGACCGTGGATGCTCCCGCTGTCCGTAGCACTGCGGACACGCGTATTGTACCCCGAGTCGTGGCGAGCGTAGCGTCGAATACAATAGTGTAAAATGTGGAAAAAAAAACAAACAAACAATTAAAGTAATAAAGAGGCGGTGATCACCGATTAAATCTGTGCGTTTTATTTGTGGTTATTCCTCTTCCTGGTGATCGTTCGTTTGCAGGCAGCGGAACAATCGTAAGTGAGTGGGTGGATAGTAGAACTCTCGCCCATGCTGGCGTCGCGACTACCCCCCCCCCCCCCCCCTCCCCCGAAAGCACCGCTGGGACCTTAAATACTGTTCACGATTTCCTACGACTGGATTTAATTTTTGTATTTATCAATGCAAAATTGGTAAATGTACTAAATTTTTCATTTCTTAATGTTAAAAGACCAGCATACATGCTCAGCTACGCATTGAGCGGGAATCACTGTTCGTAACAATGTCCTGACTCAATGACAATTATCAGTTACCCTTGTTTATGCGTTCGTGGAAATGGACCCTTATGTTAATCTTTCCCCTGAAAAAAATGATCTAGGACATTGGCTGATTACAATCGCATTCCAGACTCAGCCACATACAAGATTAAAACAACTTCTTCAGGCTTTTCATGCTTATATTTTTCAAGCTAATTGCAACGGTTCGATCATTGGGCCAAACTCAATACAGCCGTCCGTCTGTCATGGTGTGATGAATCCCTTGTCTATCCCACAGGAAACTTGTCCATCGGTTTTGTTTAAACTTCTCGCATCCATCGCACTCGATACGATCGATCAGAAACCAACAATTAATCTATTGTTGACGCGATGAATCTGGTGCCCGACATTGAGTGTTGCAACGTATTAATCAGTTTCTTGTTGTGTGATCGATCAGTTGCACGATACCGTTCTCGTTCCTGTACCTTTAACAGGTTGGGGTGCCTGGATCGTTTCGTTGTGTTATGTACGTGGTTGTAAAGTTATTATTCCTTGGTGTTAAGGAGCTATTGCTAATATGTTGTTTTCTTTTGCTATGTAAGGGGTGGTGCTTGTTCCCATGTATTACACGAGCGGCTGTCACTTTGTTGTTCCCTGTGTCACAGCGCTGGTGTGACTCTATTGTCTTCTGTGTTCGGTGATTTGTCGAGCTTGTTCATTGGTGTTAGGTGATTGACTGTGATTGTGCTGATTAATCGCTGTCAACAAGGTTGTGCATGTGTTTTAGTCAATTCCTGATTTCCAGATCCCCGATTGGGGGATCAAACCAATCGTACGGTTAAGTTAAAAATTTGTCCTCAAATGGAAGTCATCTGCTGGAAGGAATCATCATCTGGTCCTACCCGCTCCTACCGTAATTTCTGGGCCGCAGCATTTGAGCCCGCACCATCTCTCCACAAGTATCCTACGATCTCCTGAGCCATCTAACTACCATCTCTATGTGGTGGCAGCTGTCTACGTGAATCCGAGTCCGTTGCCTTGACGCCCTAAGCATTCCTTCAGCGGCCATACCCCAACGCCTAGGGACCTATATAGTGTGTATGGTTCACATAACACCCACTTGTTCAACTGAGAGCTTTCACATCCCAATCTGGTTACTGGATCATCTAGCAAACTAAAGGACTGACAGCTGATCGATGAGCCATTAGAGTTTCTTGCTCTTATTCCTTATGATTTAAGCACCTCAAACATCAATCTTGCCACTCCATTAGGCTATCGGTTACAGGTTTATGCATCCAGTGAGTACGTTCTCCCGGTTCGTGTCATAGCACAACAGATATGGCTACGCGTGTCCAACTCCACAGGGACCTACGACAACAGTCGGAATCACTGATTGACCTACGCCAACGTCCCGAGGCACACAGAGACCTACAACAACGGTATGATTTCTGTACGGACTTTGTTTCAGCAAGTTCAATAATAATCGGCATGCCAAAAAAAAGCTGCAAATGCTCTTTGTTGTTTTTTTTTTTTTGTAGTGTTCCTAAATCAGTACTCTCACCCAATTCCCATTAAACCTCAAATAAAGTAGTTTTTCCCCAAAAAACGCGCAATGGTACGAACCCTATATTCATACTGTGCGTTAAGCAATTCCCGGGAACGACATCGTGAAATGCGTATCTTCAAATGCAGGTCATGGTTGTGCCTTCGGGAAGATGCGCAAACAAAGCCCCAATCATATTCCCTAAGTGAAACATTTGCGCCACAAATTAAACCAAACATCTATTTGTCGCTCATTGATTCAATTCCTATTAATCCTAACAGCATAAATTGCCTAACTCCAAATGCATTTCATGATGTTATCTTCCGGGAATTTGCTTGAACCAATTCGTTTGACTTCCCAGAATTTCACTCCGGCTGAAGCACACACAAATCTTGATTGTGCTTCCCGGAACTTTTACACATATTTTTGAGGCAAAACTCTGGAAGTCCAGAGTACAAAAGGGCGTCGCATTTTGACTTCAAGATCAGTGCGACATGATCTGCGTTTACTGCCGCACTCAAGATCTACCCGTCTTGTACGATTTCTTTCCCACCATCCCTCCATCCAAGTAGTTAGAGAACACCTGAACTAACCCTGTCCACACTATCCTTAGATACCCCCCCCCCCTTTCCCCTTTTCAGATATCTCCAGACCGAGCCCAACATACTAACGGATGTGGGTGATTCTGGTTATCGCAAGATGACCAGAAACCAGAGACAAGATCAAAGACACATCTGCCCTTGTCTCGCCAAAGTCGGCCTCTCGCCTCCCATTTTTTTTTTAATTCGAGATCAGCCGACATCCAGGACGCCGAACCCAACGGCTATTAACAGTTAAGCCTAAAATCTTAAAGAAAAGGGGAAAAATAAAGAGTCGCTCAAACTAAAATAAAAGAAGCGCCTTTTATTCCATCCAGACCTGAAGGAAGCAATATGACAGCTCGTTGTGGGACCCGTTGGTCCGGACAACCGCATCAGAACCAATCCGGCCATTAAGGACCCGCGAGACCGAGGTAAGCCTATAACCAGCAATTATAAAAAATATAACCCTACACCTTCATGGGCTTCATGCACATGGTACTAGTGTTTACCCGCACTGCCAGGTTAGTTATTCCCCCTACACAACTCCAACGTTCGCTATTTCCTTCCAGAACGCACCCTCTGTCAACCCTTCTGTTACACTGCGTGCGTCTCTTTCAACTTCCTCGTCGTTGCCGCATCCATCGCATCCGCAATCTCATTGGTGACAGATTCACTGACCATTATATTAATTATAATTTTTGGTCCTTCGAGTCGGAGCCGAACCATCGACCTGTGGATATGGCAACAGTGGTCAAGTGAGTCCTGTCCCGCCCCCTTATTCGGATTAGCCACATCGGCAGTCATTTGATTCTTGCCTCCCCCTCGTATCCAAATGACCTACGAGGCTAAGTCTACGGTCTTTGAAGTTAGTGACCGTTTACTCGAGAGCTTAGAGTCTGTGCCGCATCCAGTAACCAAGGAAAACCAAACTCATCTCTCAGACATAAATAATGGTTATCATGATGACTCCATCAATGAGTCACATCCCGGCAACGACAGCATAAAGCTGACTGCATGCGGAGATGTTGAAATATTTACTAAAACACCAATTATAAATACAAAATAAACATCCACTTATAACCGATATATGGACATTTGCGATTGAGCGAGATGGTGAGTCAAGGGCGGTCGCATTGGATATCTCCAAGGGTTTTGAGCGTCTGGCACGGGGCATTGCTGAGCAAACTTCGTTCATATTGACTTTCCCAACAGCTTTGCGACTGGACGAGGAGCTTCCTCGAGAATCGATCGATCCGGGTTGTTGTGGACGACGAGTGTTGGGATCTGTTTCCTGTTAATTCGGGGGTGCCCCAAGGCTCTATTTTGACTCCAACCTTGTTTTTGCTTCACATACATGATTTGTTGTAGACAACGGATAACAAAGTGTTCAGTTTTGCGGATGATAGTACGCTTGTTTCCTCCTTATCGATTGTTCGGCCGATACGTGAATCTAGGTCGCATCAGCTGAGATGTAGACAGATTGACTCTCTGAATCAGGATCTAGATGAAGTCCCGCAGTGGGGAAGGGCCAATCTCGTCGACTTCAATGCAGCGAAGACTCAATATACAACATTCACAAAGAAAAGTGGATCATCGGTTCCACAGCTGATAATGAATGGCCTAGCCGTCGATGCTGGTGAAAGCTTGAAATTGCTCGGCGTCACGGTCTGTGGGATTGTATCATGGTATAAACACTTGTCGAGTGTCGCCAGGTCAGCCTCAGGAAAGCTGAGCTTTCTTTTTAGAGCCAAGAAATATTTTACTCCGGCCCAACTTCTTCTCCTGTATAAATCCCAAATAAGACCCGCGCTCGAATATTGCTGTCATGTTTGGAGCTCTGCTTCTAAACATACCCTCGACCTATTTGAGAGCATACAGACACGAGCGATCCGCCTGATCAGGGATACGGCGCTGACGTCGGGACTATAGCCGTTGTAGTATAGTTGTTGTCTGTTTCGCAGATATGTTGTCTGTTTTACAGATATTATCACGGGTACTGTTCTTTGGAGATTCGTGGTATTGTTTCACGCAATTCGATTAATATGCACTCTACAAGACAATCCAACGGATCGCACCAGTTTGTGATTCATCTCCCGACGACGCGAATTTCCCTGCATCAGAACTCGTTCCGTTACCGAGTGGGGAAGCTGTGGAACTCGCTTCCCACGTGAGTGTTCCCGGAACGCTACAACCTACAACTGTTTACAAAGAACTGCAACATATTTCCTCTTTGCGACCAAGCAACCACAATTTCACCGAAATTGCCGTAATAGAACGTATATTTAAATCTACAACAAACATTAACCATCTTCCTTAATTACATCACCCCACATACATTTTCCCAAAATTGCTTCGGTCAATTCTCTACTTAATTCATATTCCCTCTTTGCGGCCAAGCAATCTTTATTTCCCCGAAATTCATATGCCGTAACAAAACGCATATTCAAATCCACAACGGAACATTAACCATCACCACCAACTATACCAAGCCGCATGCATTTCCCCGAAATGATTTCGGTCCATCGGTGAATCCAACACAGCTTATACGGCGAAGATTCGCTCGAACTGAATTCTTATGCGAGCATAGCAACTCTTCTCGAAGATCCTCGGAAGTGACAGTAAGTTTATTTCTGCTATGAAATTTCTTTCATTTCATTAGTCAGTCGAGTTACATTCACCACTGAGCGTACATCGCTCTAGCAATAACCCCAAGCCTTTACGCAACCACCATCGCGGCAGGTCACGCCTCGTCGGGCCATCGTTCAACTCCTACATCGATCGGTCGCGTAGCCTTAGAGTCGAGAGTGTAGCTTCCTCGGGTGCCTCTTGTCGAGTTTCGGTTAATACGGCCGTCTGTTGATATTGTGGTTCATGAACGATTTCGTGGTTTAACAATTAAATTTAAGTGCGCAGTACAACTAAGCTAACCAATAAACGTAAACGCCGTTTTTAGAGCCCCCTTGTAAGAAACCCCAGTTGCAACAAATATAACCAGAATCGCGCATGCATTCCCGCCGAATAGTTTCGTGCCAAAGACTTTGTGTAAAATAAAATAACGGAAGATAACTGAGAAGAATACGATACCTTTTACAATTACATAAAGAAAATCTCGGGCGACCGAATTTCTCACAGTGCTTTTTATTTACCCTTACCTTGGTGCTCGAATTTCGGATGACGGTTTGAGACGAACTCTTTATTGGGGTGGTAGTGAACTAGTGCAATACGCTGGCACACCTACTTCCCCACCCGACACTGGTGATCCCGAAGAAGAACACTGCAACCTATGACCTTCCGCCAAGTTAAACAGAAACAGTGACCTGTGCCCCAAAAAAAAAGTGAAAACGCCACCTTTTACACCTAGAAACAGCGACCAAGTGACCGGAAAGGTGATAGTGCACAATTTTTTGAAAATTTGACAGTGGCAGCGCTCTCCCAACAGCCAAATATTTGGGAAAAACTGCAAATCAAAGACATTCAAAAGGGCAAGTAGAGCCCCTCCACAGCTCTAACAGTTGTCCAAGCGACACAACAGCTCTAACCACACCACAGCTTTACCCAACAGCGATGCTATTGGCAGACGGGTTACAATACCGGCGAAATGCCTTCCCACATGAAGTATAAAATAACCTACATCTCTGTCACACTGTTCACCAGTAAACGAGTGATCCAACTCCCAAAGGCATCACCCGGCCAATCTCCAACTTAAAGCCACTGTTACATTATGACGATCATACGAAAGGGTTGGACACGACGTTACCAACACCTGCAACCACTCGTGCTTCACCTGTACTACTTCCTCCACACTCATAACAGCGAAATCAATACAAACGAAGACTCTCCTCATCATTCATAACAGTGAAATCGACTGCACCCACCACAACGAGATTCCAGAAGGCGCCTCGAACAGCCGAAGAATATTTATTGTCCCTCATTTCTGCGGTCAATTGATTTATAGAAAATCACCCAATAACCAGCACTACGGATCAGGTACCTTTATGACCATTCTCTCTAGGAGACTGTCATTGTTATCACGTCCCTCATCTTCGGAGCCACTCTCGACAAATAAAAGATAAAACCCACGATATCAACTCATTAACAATTCATCTTTCATCAACGTATCCTAAGATCTAACAACACATTAAACAACCGATCAGCAAGGGCTTGTTTCATGGAAGTCAGCCTCGATTCTGAATTGGATCTCTACCAGTCGATTTGACCCGTCCATCGAGCGGCCTGACCTCATACACGAAAGGTTTGTGGGGGTTCTATATATCACACGGAGAATCAACCCAAATTTCCTACCTAATTTCGACCGCTAACAGCGCGTCACCATAACCCAAACCTGCAATAGCACACATTCGCAAACATGCAAAGAACACACTTCCCAATATGCAACAGCATCCGTCCCAAATCTGCAATCGCATACATCCCCAACTTGCAAGAATCCATTTCTCAATCTGTAATGAAAGGCATCTCCAAAAACTTACAATAGAATATTAATCATCTCCCTCATCTACATCAAACCGCATACATTTTTCCCATAAACCACTTCGGTTAATGTCGTACTTAAACTATATTTCTCGCCTGCAACCGCAGCATTAACTTCCACCAAAAATCATTCCGGCTCACTTCCTGTTTAAACCATTTCCCTCGCTTGTAACCAACCAACATGTAGTTTCCCCGAAAACCATTTCGGCTCCCATCCTACCCAAACCAATTGAAACAATAACAATTCTCCTTACTGGTAAGTCACCAACCCGATGCGTTGCATTTCCGCGAAACAACCATCGCGACGACCAAGACCCATGCTCCTTTGTCTAACCGACAATTCATGCCCATACTTGGTTATGCCCCCGAAACCGATTTCTCCGTATACATAGTGACAGAGGAATCCAATTCAGCCTGCGCGGCAGTAATTCTCTGGAACTAAATTCTCTATGCACGCATAGCAACCCTTTTCAAGTTCCTAGTAAGTGGCAGTGAGTTTGTGGCGACTCTAACAGATACACACACAATTCACAAGCAAAATAGTGAAGAACACGAACGAAAAATCGAATAAGAAAAATACATCAGAACCGTACACCTAGCGATAACATAACAATTCATCAGTGGAGTATAGTCGAGTTTAAAAATCAAATTCTAAACACGGTCAGTAGCCTGATGGGTAACGCTTAGGTTCAATTTTTTTCGTGATTCAAACTGTCATAGCGTCAGTTCGAATCACACGAACTCCTTCACTATTATTTCAAACGCTATAAGTTCTACTTAGCGATGATTCCACTGCCGCGACACCATGAATGGATTCTTGCCTCACTTGGTCAGTCGAGTCACAACCACCATCGAGCGCACATTGCTCTCTCGTTACTCTCAGTCGAGTAATAACCATCCCAGGGGACAGAAGTTCCTCACTAACCCTTAGCGGACCATAGCTGAGAAACCCATTTCGGAATAATATACCGGAAGTTAAAGTTTGTCGCTCATCTTACCTGGTGAATGTTCGGAGTTTTAATGTAACCATAGGCCTTTTTACATTAAATGAACATACTCACGATAACTACGACACGAGAAGTCGCGAATGTCAAACAGCAATGCAAACCATATTCCTGTGCTAATATCAATTACTATCAAGACAATGTGCCAAGAAACAAGAGAACTAGGTATCTAAGTGCCTAGTGTAGTAATTCAAAACAAAAAAATAAACATTTTTTAAGATCATTAATGATTTATCATTTAGAACCAGTTACTGAAACAAGAAAAATCATGAGCAATTAACAACCTCGCTGTGTCTCATTGTATTTTTCCTCCCATGCATTGTCTCTTCGATTAGCTGGCGGACGGTGTTCGGCGGAACTTTCCACTGTTGGGGAATAGGAGTTAACCAGCACCCCTGCCGGCGACACCACCAAACCCCCACAGGCTCACTCCTCTCAAGTTCAGCGACAGTCCCCGGTCAGTAATAATGCAATAAACTACCGACCAAAACTCGGGTGATCCACTGATCATCCTGGACGTAGTTGTCCGATTCCGGACCTTCGGAAAGCAATCTGGTGTATTGGCAATTAAGAATTCTCAGAATTCGAAATTCCAATACATAACTTCCATAGTTTAACCTATACAACTAACATCTAGCACAAAAAATTGTCAAGGAATTTGTCCTCGGCATGGAATATCCATTCTCCAATAAACACATGTTTGATCAATTCTCTACGAGATATGAGATGCGAGATACTATACGAGATGCTGTACCGAGCAAATCTAGCAAATCAATGTATTGCAGTTCAAGGATACTATGGGTTTTCCAATAGGGACTTGACAACTTTGAATTTAATTTGTGCACGCACCCTTTCGTGGTGGCCATATGAATGTGTGGGGGTACTTTAAGCATTCCCGAAGAACCACCGATCGTCCTAATCCAACTCCCCGTCCCCAGCCTGCAAATACCATGCAAATACCTGCATCAGCCATAAGCAGCTTACTGTATACGAGCATTACAAGCTCGCTTCAGCAATCCATCCTGAAACATAAGTCGACGGCAAGATTACCATCTTGCCATGGCATCAAATACAAAGCATAGCGCAACTCGCGCCTAACTGCCAAGGGCCGAATTCTTTGCCAGTGTAAATATTCACACTGGAATTCGACCCTCGACTCACTATGGATGCAATGCACAATTGACGTGGATAAATACACAACCGACATTGTGTAATCATTCATATTCACACTGGAATTCGACCCTCGACTCACTATGGATGCAATGCACAATTGACGTGGATAAATACACAACCGACATTGTGTAATCATTCCGATCACCAAATCAGCTCCCACGGTATAGTTCTCGTAAACAACCCATGTACCATCAGCAAAGCAAACAAACGCATATCTTAGCGTACGACCCCGAAATAGCGTTTCTGTTGACATACTCGTAATACTCAGAAATTTAATCCTGCATCAACGAATCGCTATTTTAATCATAACAACCTTTTTCGGACGCTATACGAGCGACCATCTATTTGCACAGCTGTCTCATATCTCCAAACTGTTCGAAGGAATTCTTTACAAGGCGTTATCTTTCCGTTGTAAAATCATCATCTCATCCAACCAGCATGGTTTCCTTTCGGGCAGGTCGACCACAACGAATCTGATCGAGTTCTCATCCCTTACTTTCGGTGCCTTAGAGAATGGCAACGAAGTCGATGTAATCACCACCGATTTCAGCAAGGCCTTTGACAAAATCTCCCATAATCTCATCCTTCTTAAGCTGTCCTCCCTAGGTTTCGAACCCCTATTGATCAAGTGGTTATGTTATTATCGGAAAGATCGATCCTACCGTGCCAAATTCAGTTCCTCCCTGTCCAATCCTTTGCTTCCCACGTCAGGGGTTCCGCAAGGCAGCCATCTAGGTCCCCTCCTATTTATCCTTACCATCAATGATGTTGACTCCATTATTAAATACTCATCCATCTCCCTCTATGCGGACGACGTCAAACTCAACAAAACGATCAGCTCCAAACGGACCTCGACAGTTTCTCAACTTGGTGCCGTAATAACTGCCTTGAACTCAACGTTGTCAAATGTCACTCCATCGCCTTCTCCCGAAAACGCCCCCCTGCCCCCCCCCCCCCCCGCTCCTACTTCCTGGTAAACTAGCAGATATCATCTGTACCCTCGATACGCGACCTCGGGATCTTATTTGACAGGGAACTTAGCTTCATCCCGCATATTGGTGATATTATTCTTAAGGCCAACTCTGTCCTTGGGTTTGTGAAACGCTGGTCTAAAGAATTCTCTAATCCTTACGTTTCCCGTTCTCTCTACATAGCCTTCGTCCACCCCCTTCTTGAATATGCCAGTCAGGTCTGGTCGCCACACTACTCGTCCCATGTACGCAGAATCGAAAGCGTGCCACGTCGTTTTCTGCGTTTTGCCCTCCGCGGACTGAACTGAGCGAATCCTCGGATTCTCCCCTATACACAAGCCGGCTCCCTCTGATCAACTTCAACACACGTGAGGAGCGCAGAACTCATGCCGATATACTTTTCGTCCACCGCCTCCTTTCAGGCACAATCAACTGCCCAAGTTTGCACTCCATCATTCCACTTCACACTAACCCCCTTAACCTGCGAAACCCTCATCTCTTCTATCAGCCCACCCACCACACTTCTTACGGCTCTAATGAACCCATTTCGCGAATGCTGCGGCGGGCAAACTCCTACCCTACCTCGTTCGATTTCAACTTTACCTCTACTGCTCTCACACTTCATCTCCTCTCTTTCCCCTCCTGACCCCGTCCACTCACCGTCTACACTCTTACATCCTGTACTAAGCGAGGTGAATGAATGAGTGATAATTGATGGATAAACCCAGTAACCAACTCGCCAAACATACCCTCCCGACCCCTTTTTTTTTTTTTTAATCATAGTTTATATATATAAGAATAGTTTTAAGATAGTTGTTAAGTTTTATCGCTTATACTTAGCTGAATATATGAGGGTTCTGCCCTCACTAAACAACAACTATTTGAATTCAAATATCCTTAGTCGGTTTTTGTTGTAGTTTTTCCTTATTCGACTGCTGCCGATATATGAAATACTATTCTTCCCCATGTGCAGGTCCTCTTCCTGTTTGTATGGATCTCGAATAGTGATATCCGCGCGAAACAACATCTACGATCGTCACCGAGAGTCAGATCCTAACCACCGCTGCGTGCACACGCGAAAAAGAGTCGAAGTGAAGTTTTTAATCGAACGGCGGTAAAGATATAATCTGTAACACCAGAGGAGTACGGTCGCGGTTTAATAACCGAGAGTTGCGTTAATCACCCAACCGTGTACCCCGTGTCGAATACATAATTAATCGGTGTAAACGACAAAGTACTTGGATTGTGTGATAGTGGCGTGCCGAAAACAACAACAGAGAGAATGTCGTGAAATCTTATAAGATATACAAGGTTGTTGAATTTATCCCGGCGTGCGATAATCTATCCAAGCTGTTTAACACAGTTAACTAACATTTATTAATAGTCAACCGTGAAAACCGTTTTATGAAATACATGTACTAAAGTGAAATACAAGATAACCGTTTGGACAATAAAGAAATGATACATACGAGGGTTGCCTTTTATATTTCGGGATTAGAGAACAAAAACAAATATTGATCATTGAAAATCACTTTATTGTTCTTCAAAATATTCCCCATGAAGATCTATACACTTTTGCATGCGTTTGAACCAGTTGTCGAAGCACTTTTGCCACTCTGATTGAGGTATCTCCAACACATGCATTCTTAATGCAGCAACCGCTTCTTCTTCGGTCGAAAAACGTTGACCTCTCAGTTTGTTTTTTACGTTCGGGAATAAAAAGAAGTCATTCGGTGCCAACTCAGGACTATACGGCGGATGACCCATCAAATCGATGTTTTGGGTGCTCAAAAATGCAGTTGTCGCAGCCGATGTGTGAGAGCTCGCATTGTCGTGGTGAAGAGTGATCCGTCTTCGGCGGTTGGTTTTCCTGATTTCTTGGAAGACAACTTGTAGCGTTCTAGGAACGCACAATTCCGCGCAGGTAAGGTTCCTACCTTCAAAGAACTTACTTACCTGATAACGCAGCGCACGTGCCCACAGCCGCGTGCCCCAAAGTCCCACCATAGGGCCTGCAACTCGCAGCCAACGTTGAGACCGACACCAAAAAGCAAGGAACTGAACGTCCCCAAAGCTTTTTAGGTCAAGCTCAACAATTATAACTCATCATGCCTGAAACAAAGGTATAAACATCCATGCGTTCTATTTCTAAAAAAAAAAAAAAAAAAAAAAAAAAAAAAAAAAAAAAAAAAAAAAAAAAAAACAATTCCCAAAATGCCATACATGCTGCCTGCGCCCAGGAACATCTCATCGAACCGGCAATTCCGAAATTCGATACAAAAGAATTGCTATCATCAAAGAATGAACCGATCAACGGCTGCACGTGCGGGTAATCTAATGCAAGGACCACCCAAATCCGTTGAACAACAGAAGGCAGCCACGACCTATCGCAATCGAATATATCTCAACGAGATATCCGATAATTTATGAGGAGTTAAGCCAACAGAGGCAATACTCCGGTCCCACGGCCACGCTAGAATTTCGCAAAATTATAAAGATCTAATGGATTTCGATTCCGGGTACCAAGTTCAAATAAGACCCACGGACTGCACGTCAAAACAATCGCCGAATATCTCTGGTCTGGGCGCCAGATGTTCTGTGCAAACACAAGGCCGTGTAAATGAAATTCTATCAGCGATAATAATGATGTATGCAAAGATGACTTTCCCCTTTCAGGAAACTAAAAAATATCCCGGGGGATGTGATAACATGCTGCTAACAGAAATTCGGAAGTTCTGTTAGCAGAGCAAATAGGGAATATTTTCCGGATATATACAGATACCAGTTTGAATCTGGGTATCTATGTGAGCAGGATATTGTTGAGGTTTGAGATAGGCAGTGAGATTTTGATCGTCAACGCGACGAGGAGGACAGCGAGCCCCACCGAGGAGGTCGGACATTGAGAAACCTCAGCGAGAAGGTCATCGGCATAACGCGTGAATACGATAACGTAAAGAATCGCGTTTCAATGTAACTCGGATGTATTTCAAGTCGTGTGTTGCGGGGTAGCAAAATCCGGTGTGTGAAGTAGTTAGTATGTTGTGCTAGACAAAGTTCGAACTAAAATAAATAACTGGAACCGTGCTTCCAAGGGTTTAACGTAGTAAAATTTAATAATTCAATAAAATTTACGGATAGAAAAACAATTTCTTCCGTGTTTAATTGTGCTGTTTCGCTTTGTGGATTTCCTTGTGTGTTAGCAGTGTTCGGCGGAACGCTGCAACAAAACCTTCAACCGAAGGACAACAAACTTTCGCTCCAGTATCAACCTACAATACGCAATAATAGTTCCGCCAAAAACTGGCAAACAAATGGTTGTGTACCACTCAGAATTGACTGTTCTGCGTTGTTCTAGTGGTGCGGTTGCGACATGTCCAGTTTTTCCGAAAAAACAACGACCATTTGCTTGGAAGTGCTTCGTGCGCGAACAACTTTTGTTGGATTTGGCTCATCTTGAAACACCCGGACAGTCGACTGCTGTTTACTTTCGCGCTCATACGCGTAAACCCACGATTCATCACCTGTCACGATGTCATAGACGTGTTTCGAAGCACAGCGACAGTATTTTTTGAGCATTTCTTTCGGCCAATTGTCACAAGCCTTTTTTTGGGCGATTGACAAATTGTGTGGGATCCAACGCGAACAAATTGTTTTGACAGTCAAATGTTTATGCAATATTGAATGTATGCTGGTCCCACTAACGCCTAAGGTTGTTTCAATCTCCCGATAGGTCACATGACGATCTTCCAATATCAGTTCGCGCACAGCATCAATGGTTTTCGGAACAACAACTGATTTTGGACGACCTTCACGAAATTCATCTTGGAGTGAACTACGACCACGATTGAATTCATCATACCATCGATAAACACTGGTCCTTGATGGAGCTTCATCCCCAAAAATTGAATTAAGTCCATCCATGCACTGTTGCTGAGTTAATCCACGCCGAAAGTTGTAAAAAATAATTGCACGAAAATGTTGACGATTTAATTGCATTTTTGGGCCGAGATGAATCTTTTAAGTTACTGTAAACAACACAAATAGCGCTCGTATGTCAAAAAGTTCTGAGTGCGTATAACCTCAAAAATGTCCAACTTTACGACAGAGCTGTCAATTGCCGGATTGCAACACTAGGGTTGCCAAATCCCGAAACATAAGAGGCAACCCTCGTAAATAAAGGACCTTGAGTGTTACATTCTCTGTGTTTTCCTGGAGGATCAATTTAGTGTGGGCTATTGTTCTGAACATGCGTCCATGTCGACGCGCTAGCAGATACTCCTACAAACAAAGTCGAGTTCCATTCATAAATGTTTTGATTGTACTTCAAGCCGATAATAAAGTTTTTGAAATATCTCAAATGGTTTGCGTTTTATTTTTAAAGAAAAAGTTGTTAAGTCCCTATTGGAAAACCCGATATTATTTTTCGAATAAATAAAATGATTTCTGTAAATTTAATTAATCAGTTGTGTTTTGCCTAATGCATTGCGATTTATTTTGGGACAGAGTGCATATATCACTAGAAACATCTAATGAATGTATGCGCTTCACGAGACAATCCGACGGATCGCACCAGTTTGCCGTTCATCTCCCTACGGCGCAAATATCTCTGCTTCAGAACTCGTTCCGTTACAGACGAGAAAGCTGTGGAATTCTCTCCCCTCGCGAGTGTTTCCAGAGCGTTACAGGCTGCAACTGTGCAAAAAGAACTGGAACGGTTATTTAGTGGCATCTTGGGGAGCCCACTCGCTATAGGTTCGCCTCTCCCGAGAGAAGTGTAATAAAAAAATAATAGCAAAAGAAAAAATAGTGAATTCCTTTTTCCCCATCCTAATATACAAAATAAGTTCTGCTGAGAATTGATTCACATTGAATTCACTTGTAAATTTGCGACAGCGTTTGCCATCCATTCGGGTTTACCGAATGAGTGTCCACCAAATTTACAATACACGAAGTACTAATTGTATTCTACTTATCATCCCCTTTCGCTGCATAACATTAATCAACAACGTCGATCCTTTCCCCCCGAAATGTTCAGGATCATCGCTTAATAAGTCGAAGTTCATTGTATCAAATTATCAAATACGAACTCTGTCCACTAATGCAGCCAAAATAATCAACAGTAAAACTTACCCTTGCCGAATTGTTTCCATTGGTATGCCGTGCTGCCGCTCCTAGTCAGCCTATTCAACCCCCACCGCGCACGGGATGTGTATTGCGACAGAGAGGATATCATCCCCCCTGGCAACGGAATGAAATATGTCAGTAATTTGCAATTGCATGTTACACACAAATGAATAGGAACATGTACTTTGGGTAAACAATAATTTTAGCGGAATTGTTGAATTCGTTTGCGTTTCACTAATTACTCTCTAGGTTGAACTTTTTTGTCCGGACTTTGGTCTAACATCCATATCCGGACCGTGTGGCTTTTGTAGCGCGATGAGTGTGGTCGGGATTTTTAATTAAGTCCCTGCCGGTGGGAAAATGACTGCCATGTATGGTTTTCGTTGGATAGTTATTGAATATGTGAATGTAATACTCCATGTTTGTACAAGAAAAGGACATACTGTACTAAATGTTGTCATCGGATGAACGTTTGACGGGATGATTTTAAAGTTAGAGAGTGCCGTCGATAGTTACGTAGCATGTTGAGAGCTTAATAAGTTCACATTAAAACGAAATGAATTTACGGTTGAAATGATGATCCTTGTCGGCGACTGGTCGCGCAAACAACATTCAAATGATTTGGATCTTCGTTTGACTTTAGGAGCATACTGTGTAATTAAATTGAGTAATGGATCCAGGGGATGCGTAGGAAAGTGAATTATTGCTGTTCATCATTTCACACGCGTTGCTTTTTGCGTAGGGTTTTATAAATGTGGCCAACAGGGGGTGTAGTGGCGGTTTTATGTCCCACGAGAAGAGTTTTATCTCTAATTTCGTTTTTTCTTATGGAAAAGTTTGAACTTTAGACTTTGTTATTGAGAGGCGTAATCTTTTTTAACGATTGTTTCAGAGACATCATAAAAATCAATCACATTGAGGATATAAAAACCACGACAGGTCTGAGCAACTTTTGAAAGTTTTTTTTCCGCCAATGGGAAGAAAAGGAGGAATTTCTGGTAGTAAATCAATGAAGTCAAAAACAAATTTATTAGAAAGCAATAGACTTTTTGGGTTAATAGAGTAGATATAAAGTGTCCGAAGAGTGAAACAATATAATAATAAAACCAAAACAAACAAAATACTATTTACGTCACCTTTTTAAACTCATGTCACCGAAGGAGTCCGAATGGAGTTGCTATTCATGGTGAGCAGAAAAACCAATGAAATTAGACTCGCGTCATGAACAAAAACATGAACGTGAACAAAAAGTCGATATGATACCAAAATGTGATTAAATATTCAAGCCAAAAAGAAATGAAGTGGTAAAAAAATAATACAAAAAACAACCCGAACTTCACGGACGTGATGAAACGCACTCAGCTCACTTCAGTTTTAGACAATAATTTTACCATGAGCCAGCTAATAAACGGTTCGTAAGGCCCAGTAACCATCACATAAAAGGATTCTAAACCCAAAAAAATTAGTTCCTACGCATAATGACATTGAACGGAAATGGGCGAAGTTAACAACTCTATGAACAAGAAGTATTTCTGAGAGATCAAAATATATTTAGGGCGTTAATATCGGAAACACATCTTTTTGGAAAAAAAAAGTTATAATACATCAAAATTAAGAGATATTGTGTTTATTAGACTACCCACGGAAGTGAACGCAGTTGAGGAGATACAGCCTTAAGAAGAAAAAAATAACACTTCCAATTAGAAATAGTAAAAGGATCAACTACTCAAGCGACTGTTACTGGCATTCAACAAAATGGATCAGAATTAAACATAGGTGCTACATATTTCTCACTACAGCACACCATTATTAAACCGCAATTCTACTGACGACCCGTGCCCTAAAACTTTCTGCCGCCAACTCAGTCTCCATTTACCTTTTACTGACATTGTGGGGATTCCTTCTAACCTACCCAAAGAACCACCTATATCCCTTAATCAACGCTCCATTCCTCACCCAATAGAGATTATTAGCTTACCTGCAATCGGCAGCGTTGAGCTACCCTTCAATCATTTCAATTTACCGAAAAACAACCTATGTCAAGATCATCATATTGCCACAGCATCAAGCAACATTGCGGCATCCTCTTAAGTATGTCCGATTCCTCTGGTCAGCACCCATCACCATTACGAACCATGGAAGAATTTACCGGGGTCCGCTTGCCGGCGTCCAAGCCTACCATATACACAGCAATCCCACTGCGTTTGCTTTTCTCCAGCAACCGTTGGTCCCACGATCAAGCCATGGCAAATCGCTTGCTTATACAACTGCAACCAATTATCCCTGATCGGTTGCATAAGCGATAAACTGGTATCGAATCGGACGTGATCATAGTTTGGTTTCCCTTAACAATCTAACAACGGTCACGTTCCATGTTTTGTTCGCTAATACAAACAAATATTCATTTTAGCGCTCGCCTATGGAATTGTATATACAATATACCCAAATCAATTGCTGCCCCCGGCAATACCTTCTATCGTTTACGATAGCAATGTTTTCAGCCTCTGTGCACATTCATTTGTTTGAACAGCTGCATGATCGATTTCTCTTCTGTCCACCCGACGCATGTTTCGTTTGTCTTTCCTTCCAAGGTAAAGACATTTAACCTTCCAATGAGACCCAAATCGCTTTCTCATTGGCTGTCGGATGGATAGACGAAGAAAATCGTGTTCACCACAAACAGAAAGTCCACCCCAGTTGAGACTGGCGGTATGATTGATTCAACGTCTCGAGGAGTCAGATTTCATCACCTTAAGTGTGCACACGCACAACACGCGTCGTTTGAGATTCGGTTAATATAGATACGGAGTCGAGTCCGAATTAAGTATCTTTTTGTCTTGTACGTGTTCCTATTCAATGTCGAGCTAGTCTTGAGGTCCGTCCGACTTTGCACGAGTCGCTAAATATAACAACATACCTATTGTTTATTAAAAGAGACACTGTGTTAATGAGAAGGGCTCCTCGATAGTATAGTGGTTAGTATACCCGCCTGTCACCCGGGAGACCGGGGTTCGATTCCCCGTCGGGGAGCCCCTGGCACAAGACTAATGACCTTGCCCAGAAAAAATAAATCATTATGGAAAATTTAACAAGCCTCAGGACTTGCTAAATAAGGCCAAGACCGGTTCCCGGTTGTAGTGCCGCTGATGATGATGATGTTAATGAGAAACCAAACTATACTTCAATACCATCGAATTTATTGTTCGTTAAAGGAGACACTGTGTTAATGAGAAACAAAATTATACTTCAATACCATCGAGTCTATTGTTTATTAAAAGAGACACCGCATTAATGAGAAACAAAATTGTACTTCAATACCATCGAGTTAACATGAATAAAAAGGATGTTTTATAACTAGAACCAGTCAACTTGTTTCATTCATCAACTTTCGCAGGTGATCATCGTTTTGTCCCAACATCGTTGGTGTTTCGTGTTTACTGAACCAACGTATATGCAGACGCACGAGTAATATACCCCACAACTTCCTTTCCACATCCGCTGGCAAATGCTGATGGATACACCCACATGCATGCTTCCAAGAAAGCCAACATTGTAAAAAAAGGGCCACGCCGGACGCTATAATAATATCCAAAACCGAGGAAAAAACATATGCGGATACATTGAAGTTAATGAAGGCCAAGCCCGAGCTAAGTGAACTCGGAAATAACGTGGATAAAGCTCGAAAACCAGAAAAGGGGGAATTGCTGCTAGAACTGAAACGCCGAACAGAGGCCACCACCGAGACACTGAAAGCAAAGGTACAACAAGTACTAAAGGAAGATGGTAATGTCAAAACAGTGTCACAGGAAATCACGGTTGAGTGTCGTGATTTAGATGAGCTGACCATTGTGGAGCTATTCCTGACAGCGATTGCTATAGAGTTTGTAGAGGTTCCTTAAAGCTTACCTGAAGAACCACCCATAATTTCAGTCCAACTACCCATCCCCAAACCTGCAAATATTCCTCCCCAAGGCCATCATAATTTCCCTGCATTAAACAACAATGCCTTTCCTCAGAAAGCATTTTCGGTTCATATCCAACGTGAACCATTAAGGATATTATCGATTCTCCTCGCCGGCAATTCCTGTCCCACATGTGCGCACCAATTTCCTGCATGCACATGTCTAGCCAACCTTTTGCCCAACGACAAAAGCAATGGCAAGCAGCTTGCCTACACAGCTGCAATGCCAATCATTATGATCTGTTTGTCCTACCGACAAACAATCACCGCCTCTCGCGCATAGCCGCCCAAACCGAATTCTTCGGCATAAACAAATGCAAACAAAGAATTCCGGCAATAGATACTATATACAATTCCCATTGTGTAAGTATTTAAATTCCATTACCACCCAATGCTTCTATAATGAGATACAGCTTGTTTACTCAGCTGCACTCTCATGGCTTATGATGCCCTTGGTCCATTTTCCCTTTATTCTTTTCCCCTTGTTGGATTTCGTCTGTCCTTGGCTGCAGTACCAGAGTAAA
Organism: Microdon myrmicae; assembly: GCA_963931805.1. Taxonomy (NCBI): domain Eukaryota; kingdom Metazoa; phylum Arthropoda; class Insecta; order Diptera; family Syrphidae; genus Microdon; species Microdon myrmicae. The sequence continues at coordinate 119,433,150 of OZ007499.1, forward strand.
CAATGTGATCTACACGATCGACTCACACACCCCACTAGGATCTTCACTGATATAGCTGGTTCCCCAATTCATCACAGAGAGAAATTTTCTTTCGCCACCACCGAACTCACCCCGAACTGAGGGTTGAATAAAAGTTGGAATTCAACACTCGATGAGTCTGATCCCAACCACCGAACGAGTCGGTCGGTGTTTCTTCATCCACCGTAGTGTGTGCACGGGGGTACACACGCCCCCGCGAATGAGGCAAGTCGAGTTTTCACCATCCGCGGTGCGCACAAACGAGTCGTTCTATATATATGTTTTATATAAATGTGTAATTAAGTGAACTCCAATAAATGTTAAACTAACTAAATCAATAAAAAAAAACATTAAAAATCCGATTGTGTAATTAAGTGAACTCTAATAAATGTTAAACTAACTAAATCAATAAACAAACAATAAAAATCCGGTTACAACAACAACAAACCGAGCGTTTATTTTTCCTTTCTCGTCTGGTGATCGTTTGGCTGCGGTATCATGTGTGTTCATTTCAATAACAAAGATTAAATTACGACAATTGGTGACCCCTGGAAACCGCGCCCTGGGGTTAGTAGTGAATTAGCGCCCGTGCTACCACAAATACCTCCACAATTTCCCTGCGCTGAACGCGATCCCACAGGAGGCGGTAAAGAGTTTAAGAAGAAAATCAGATGGCACGCAGGCTGCCATGATCCGCTTACCAAGAGAAAAGGTTAGCATGTTGGTGGCTACAGGTTTCCAACGGGTTGGATGTGTGAGATGCAGACTTCGAGAACACATCGCACCCACACGATGTTTCAGATGTTGGCAATACGGACATATGGCGAAATCCTGCAAATCCGAAGAAGATCGTTCGGAAAACTGTTTGAAATGCGGACAAAATGGCGTCAAAGTAATGGGTTGTAAAACACAACCCAAATGCATGTTCTGCGAATCAGGGTGCGAAGGCGGTAACCACCGCTCAACAGGGAGTTACAAATGCCCAGCGTTTAAAAAACGCGATGTCCAAGCTTCTCAACAATAATGGACAGGTTTAAGTGCATACAAATCAACTTAAACCATTGTGGAGCCGCACAAGATCTCCTTTCCCAAACGGTTAAGGAATATGGTGCCGACGTGGTACCCATCAATGAGCACTACAGTATGCCTGGCACTGATACTATTACTTGGGAGGAAAACAGCAGCGGACCAGCGGCCATCTGGACAACTGGAAATTCCCCTCTGGAATGCAGAAGTGTCCAGTGGCTGGATGGAATTGCCTATGCTAAAATCAGAAGATTTCATTTCTACTGTTGTTACGCTCCGCCATGGTGGGAAATAGAAGAATTGAAATGCTTTTGGACAGGGTTGTGGCGGTTCCACGAACCGCACAAATCACCATAGGCTGAGATATCTTCGTTCCCCCAAGGAACATGCTCACCTATAACCAAACTTCACGTGCCCACAGACACGTGTCCCCAAAGTCCAGTTTCACCTGACCAAAGGTGACATATATACTGGTGTCAACAACCTCACGTATCCACAGGTACGTGGATCCCAAGTGCCGAACAATTTCCCTACGCCAGCACGGCGATCGAAGGACACGACCCAGTATAGAGATTGTGTACCGATCCATTAGCTGGATCAACACAAGGGGTTGGCACAGCTGCGCCAGATGTCGACAAAGATCAAATCCCCGGCGATAAGCCAATGGCCGTAAAACATTCTGTCGGCAAAATCGTTGTCCCTTCGCACTTCGCCTAAACAAAGGCCATTGTGCAGAAACAGCAATAAACGATAACGCTGTTCACATAGGGCAAAGCAAATACGATGACTACCACGATCCCAGGATAGCCAAGAATAAACAACACATCCGAATATTTGCATAAGCAACGGAACAGAAGTGTGGAAATTCTGGATATCCCACAGACGGCAACCTCCGCGTCTGTATGTGTGAGTGCGATCTTCCCTGGTGGAGAAATTCTTGATTGAGAGAGAATCACCAGGACAAGGAAAACCAAAGGGAAAAGAGAACTGTGGGGTGAATAGAACCATCCCCAGAGGAAAATGACTGTGTAGTGATTAACCCTTTCGTTTGTATTCGCGTTGTGTTATTAATGTACCGAGATTCCCTTTCATAATGGGAAAGTCGATCTCTTTAAAGGAAACAAGTAGCGAAGCAAAAAGAACACTCATATAACATTTATGCACACAAAAATAAAAAGAGCACTCAAAAAACGTTTATACAAAAGAAATAAAAGGAACACCTAAACGACATTTAGACAGAGCAAAGCCGTGTATTTTATTTTCCTTTTTCTATAAGTGCGCAGGGTGACAATTTTCTGTGAGCAATTTCCGGCTGCGCAATTCGGTGGGAGCGTAGTGAATCCGTGCCATACGTTGGCATCGAACTATAAACCTCCCACAGTTAGATGTATGGGCAAACAAGTTTAAGAAATTGCGCTTTAAGGCTCGAATGTTGCATTGGTTGACGCGGTAGTCTTGTGCCGCTGCAACGGCCCGGAGACCAATCGTCATCATCTTCGGCACTATTGTCCATAATAACTGGTTTTTCCGGGCAAGATTATTAGCCCTGCGCCAACCTTTCTCAGGATGTCGCAGCATGCATCGGTTCACTACTTGGCGGGTGCCAAAGTAGCTATCCAGGGGTGTCACATTGAGACTGCATGTCAACTTGGATTGAGCAGGGACAAGGATCACCCTGGCCTTCGGCGGGTTGAAAGGAAACTTATAATGTAATGGACTATGCCGATGATAATCAGAATTGACAAGATGGTCAAGTGTACCATAAAAAATGTACTCAAAATGCCAATCACGACTAGAAAATATCCGGTTAGAGGGTTGTAGCGTTCTACGAACGCACAATTCTACCCAGGTAAGGTTCCTAGCTTCAAAGAACTTACTTACCTGAGAGCGTTGCACGCGCCCACAGACGCGTGCCCCAAAGTCCCACGATAGGGCCTGCAACTCGCAGCCAACGTTGAGACCGACACCAAAAAGCAAGGAACTGAACGTCCCCAAAGCTTTTTAGGTTAAGCTCAACAATTATAATTCTCCATACCTAAAACCTACGACCTGAAACAAGGAGAAACATCCATGCATCCTTCGACGTGTGCAATCGCAAGCTAAGTGAATGCCAGCACCACAAGTCGGCAACCCTGAACATCTGCACGAGATGCAGGGAATTACAATTAAAACAATTAACCGACCAACGGACGTGGTGCGGTTGATCTAAACATTAGATCACCCAAATATTCACCGCAAACAAAGGAGCGCATTCCTTAGCCTCGTAAACACCCAGATACAAAACACCAGCGACTGGAAAAAGAGTATCCGATAGGGCAAGTGAGATTTTGATCGTCAACGCGACGAGGAGGACGTGAGGATCGAGAATTCTGCCGAACTGCCACCGACGGCAACATTAAAAATTAAGTGTTCAGTTTTTTTTTAATTCGCGAATTGACTTTTTTTAATCGGACGCGGCACAGTAAAAGGAGCGAACGGTCGAGTGTGTGTATCGGCTTACGTGTGTGTCGAGGCTCGCAAAAACTAAAGATACGTGTAATTGACTACAAACAAAAAAAACAATAAATAAAGTTTAAAGCAAGTGCTCCGTGTTTCATTTAGTGTGCTGTGGCGTGCCGTTGGCGACTCTCTGCTTCTTGCGAACCGTGTTCGGCGGAACACTGCACCAATTGTAGACAGGTTCAACCGCCAAATTGGTGACCGCGAACGTGAGTTAAAGTGAACACGCACGTACAATTTAAAACGGTAAACCGCGTAAACACAATTTTAAAAAAGTGAATACGCGCCGTAAGATAGAGAACACGCGAAAATAAAAATAAAAACAGTTCCGGAAACTTAGCGCAAAAGTGCCGAAAAACAGACAAACACAGACGGTGGCAGTGACATCCAGTGCAGGTGAACCGTGAGTTCCAGTGAAGTGAAGCGCCCATGCACCGCAGCCACCAGGACAAGGACTCATCACGGACGCCCAACAGCAGATCAACGCAGGACCAAGCCGCAAGTTTTTAAAAAAGCAATTTTCTCTTTCATATATTCTTTTTTTTCTTTATTTTCTGTATTGGTTAAATAAAATTTAAAATCTATTTTTCTGTAATTTCTTGTGCGAGCTCCCTCTGAGCGGAAAAGCGTAAATGACATAAAGCTCCTTCCGAGCAAAACTTAAAACGATAATATTCATAAATTTACAAAAGAAAGCAATAATTCATTTTTCATTTTTTTTTTCTCTTTTCTAAATTTATTAAGCTCCTGTCGAGCACAAAAGTGAAAAACCTGTAAGCTCCTTCAGAGCAGAATTTAAAACACAAACAAAACAAACTAACTCGATACAATTAGTTAAATAACAAATTAAGTAGATACACTTTCAAGTTTATTGTTCACGTAAAATTTTTCAAACACAAAACCAAGTTGTTAACCTCAGAGTGGGGGTAATTTTGAATGTGACAGATAGTGTGTAGTAAAGATAAGTAACATTACATTGTAAATAGTATTGTGATAACATTGTGTGTAAAACAAAAAAAAAAAGTGCAACACATATTTAACCAAATGAACACCTTCCGAAATAACCTGTTACATATTTCACTATGAGAAAAAGTAGATAAATGAAGAACCACCCCAAAGCAAACGGCATTAGAAAGTAAAACGATAAAGAATTAATCCGGTCTGATTTTTACTTGACATTAAAAATGGTTAACGATGTAAAGATAGATGTACTGTAAAGACAAAATAGAAATATTACGCTCGAAAAAGATATACAAAAATTGTAAGCTCCTTCAGAGCCAGAGACACACCCGCGAACCGACGACACACACTCTCGACAACTTTTTTTTTCCCTATTCTCCTTTCTTAACGACCGCGAAAACAGGCAAAATTAGACTCCGTTAGAAAAGGCAACGAAAAAACAGTTACATATTCGTAAAATAGTTCTCACCTCCTCGTTCTTCTCGTCCTCCTCCGAACGGAAAAGTTTCTCTCCGTCCGCTCCTAGCACCGTCGAATTAACCGAAGAATCCTCTGGTGTAGGCCCATCCCTGGTTCGCCTTTGGAAATTAGATTGAACCTTTATGCTAGGCCCATCCCTAAAAAAAAAAAAAGAAATCTTTGGAACCAGCAGGTCGTTTCGCCGCGTTTCTTCATTAAAAACATTCCCCGAAAAGAAAAAAACTAAACGCGAATCCCCAACACTAAAGCAATCCGCGCACCGAGCGACGGATTTACGGCGCGAAATTTCAAAGTAGATGCCAATCACGAGGTCGCAATTTTCGGTCGAAACAGCGACAATGGCAACTAACAGGGACACTTCCCCGACTGCATCTCAACCAACTCCCTTACGAGAAGCCGACATACCTCCCTATACGGACCAACGTCCACGAAGGCCGAACGTAATATTACCGGACTTCACGTCCGACGACCCAGACTACTGGTTCGGTTACGCCGAAAGGGTTTTCAGAGTGGAAGGAATCACCGACGAGGAAGTGAAATTCCTCGTGGTAACACGGATACAAGACCCAAAATTAATCCCATATGCGAAGTGTCTAATAAAAACTCCATCTCCGCAACCGTACACGGCGTTTAAAGAGATGGTGACTAACGCCTATAGTGAAACGCCACAAAATCGCTTGCGACGTTTATTACGGTCGACCGACACCTCTGGGATGCGACCATCCCAGCGCGCCGCCTATTTCCGTGCGCTGGCCGGCACGGACATGTCCGAGACAGCCTTAACGGCTATATTTCGAGAATCTTTACCAGAATACGTTCAGGCAATCGTCGCGCCTCTAGCCGAATCTGGTCTCGATGAGCTAGCGCGACACGCCGAGGCAGTAATGGCCACGGATAGATCCCGAACGGATCTCCAATTCCTTCCGGCAACGAACCCCGCGCAAAATCCACCTCTGCCCCAACCACGAACCTCCACGGTAACGTGCACTCATGCAACACAAACGAGCAATGAGATAGAACGCTTAGGCAGGCAGGTCCAGCAGTTGCAAGCGCAACTGAATAACCTCAGCGTGGGGAACAATTCATGGCCTGGCCGTGACAGATCACGGCGACGAAGCAGGTCGCGCGAAAACTTAAGACGCGGGCGTGGCAGATCGCGCACGCCAACCAACGAAAACACCTTGGGCAGGTGTTACTTCCACCACCGTTTCGGGGCACAAGCCAGGAAGTGCAGGCAACCCTGCAACTGGTCACATGTGCCAGCAATACAGGCTAGTTCTTTAAACTAGAACTGCCGACCGTAGAAAAAGCGCAAACGGCCGGCAACCCCCAATTAAGTCGCTTGTCAATATACGATTCGAAGTTAAATATGGACTTCATTATTGACACAGGTGCGGATATTTCCGTTCTTCCGCGCTCATACGCACCTGCAAATCGGTTGCCGGGTAAATTGAGATTGTTCGCCGCGAACAATAGTCCAATTAAAACCTACGGACGGAAATTAATAACACTAAAAATAGGCCTACGTCGACCAATTCGATGGTACTTCGTAGTGGCCGATGTGACCGAACCCCTAATAGGTTCGGACCTGCTGCGACACTACAAACTAGTAGTGGACGTAGCCAGCAACAGACTGATGGACCCGTTAACGTCTCTCTCTCAGCCAGTAAACGCAAAGGCGGGAGAGGCATTGACGTTAACGTGCACTGTCGCAAACGGACCATTCAGCGATCTGTTGCGCGAATTTGCGGACATTACAGTTCCGCTTAGTAATCCCCGACGCGCAAAAGCCGGCGTTTTTCATCACATTGAAACGCGCGGCCCCCCAGTGAGCCAACGCCCGCGCAGATTGGCTCCCGAAAAATTGCGTGAGGCTCGTGCAGAATTCGAGTATATGCTCGACTTAGGAATCTGCCAGCCATCCGATAGCCCTTGGGCGAGCCCACTCCATCTCGTCAAAAAGAGCAACGGCGAGTGGCGTCCATGCGGTGATTACCGAATGCTGAACGCGGTGACGACACCCGATCGGTATCCGATAGCAAACCTGCACGACTTTTCTTATAAGCTGCAGGGGTGCGAAGTTTTCTCGACCCTCGACCTCACGAGGGCGTACCACCAAATTCCGGTGGCTCCCGAAGATATACCGAAAACCGCGGTAACCACACCTTTTGGACTATTCGAGTTCAAGGTGATGACATTCGGTCTCCGAAATGCAGCGCAAACGTTCCAGCGCTACATAGACTCAGCTCTCCGCGGACTTGACTTCTGCTATGCGTATATCGATGATATACTCATAGCATCGAAAAACATGACCGAACATCGCTCCCATTTGAAGCAAGTGTTCGAGCGCCTCCGAGATTTCGGCCTGGTAATCAATCCAGACAAGTGCCACCTCGGAGAATCGGAAGTCAAGTACCTTGGCTATTGTATAAATGGCCAAGGCGTCCGCCCATTACAAGGCAGGGTGGATGCACTAATGCAGTTTCCTCGCCCGAAGAATGTGCGAGAACTTAGGCGTTATCTGGGCATGTTAAACTTTTATCGCCCAACGCTTCGAAACGCCGCACAGGTCCAGGCTCCTCTGAACGAATACCTAGTAGGAGCCAAACGAAACGACAAACGACTGATTCAATGGACCGAGTCAGCTGATCAAGCTTTTCGCTTATCGAAAGAGCAGCTGGCGAACGCAACTTTACTTCGACATCCCATCGAAGGAGCCCCATTGTCCATACAGTGTGACGCTTCCGACACTGCAATTGGGGCCGTACTCGAACAAGAGTGCGATGGTAAATGGGAACCGCTGGGCTTCTTCTCAAAAAAATTGAACCCGACCCAGCGACGATACAGTGCCTACGACAGGGAGTTACTAGCGATTTACTCCGCAGTAAAGTACTTCCGGCACATGGTCGAAGGACGCCAGTTGACGATCAAAACTGATCACAAACCACTGGTGTACGCCTTCCGAAAGAAAGCGGAAAGTTCAACCCCACGACAGGAGCGGCACCTGGATTTCATCGGGCAATTTAGCACGCGAATCGAATATGTTCCAGGTGCAAACAACGTAATTGCAGACGCTTTTTCGCGTATCGATGCAATTAAACTCCGTGCGCAAATCGATGATGCCGACTTGGCACAAGCGCAAGGAGAGGACCATCAACTCGAGTCCCTATTGAAAGCGGAGACAGCACTAGTTTTGCGTAAACTCCCTTTCAACGACTCAAACGATGAAGTCTGGTGTGATGTATCGACAGGGACAGCTCGCCCCTATATCCCAGAAAAGTTTCGAAGGAATGTGTACGAAACATTCCATAACCCAGCCCACCCAAGCGGACGCGCAACCGCTGCAGCCGTCCGACGTAAATTCGTCTGGCCACATATGGCCAAAGACATAACAAATTGGGCACGCAATTGTTTGCAATGTCAGCGTTGCAAAGTCGATCGACACAACGTGCTACAACCAGCACAGTTTAAGCTCCCCGAGGCACGATTCGCCCATGTACACATCGACATTGTGGGACCGCTTACGCCGTCGAGAGGTTACATGTACCTCCTGACAATGATCGATCGCTTCACTCGGTGGCCAGAAGCAGTGCCACTACGAACAGTGACCGCAGAGAATGTAGCCAAAGCATTCTATTCGACTTGGGTCACACGTTTCGGCGTCCCAGCTACTCTCACAGCTGATCGAGGACCACAGTTCGAGGCAGCGATTTTCAGGCAGCTGACCGATCTACTCGGCTGTCAACAAAGCCACACGACAGCTTATCACCCCCAGTCCAATGGGATGATTGAACGATGGCATCGCTCACTGAAAGCCTCACTGATGTGTCACGACGATAATCAATGGCTGGACGTACTACCGACAGTTCTTTTAGGCTTGCGCACAAGCATAAAAGAAGACCTGGGAGCCTCAGCAGCAGATCTGACTTACGGAACCAATCTGCGCCTCCCAGGAGAATTCTTCGCCGATGGAGAACCACCGCTCGAACAGTTGCCAAATTTGGAAAACCTACGCAAACTTATGCGAAAGGTCAGGGCAACACCTGTCGCCAGACACGGTTCCAAGAGGATATTTGTTCATCCAGAGATGGACAGCTGCACGCACGTCTTCATCAGGGTGGACAAAGTTAGGAAACCTCTAGAACCGCCCTACGAAGGGCCATACAAGGTGCTGGATCGAATAAACGACCGAGTTTTCTCCGTTGACATCGACGGCAAGCCGTACACCGTCAGTGTCGAAAGACTGAAACCGTGCCACCTGGAACTACCACCAGATACCGTACTGGGAGAAGTGCATCAACAACCAGCGGCGGCAGCCGAAACCTGCCCCCTACGCCACCCAGCAGACTCCCACGAAACGCCAGGCACGTCAAATGTTGAGAATCAACCAAACCCTCGCGAAATGGTCGCGCGCGGGGCGTCGGACATCCTACACGGACCGATAACGCGGCAGCGCGCCCGAGATCTGCGCGCACAAGAAGACGCTGCGAAGATTCTCAATGTACGGCAACCTGAAACCCCAACTTCTGACAAGCGAAAAAGAACGACGAACGCGATAACCTTCGTTCCTCTACCACCCAAACACCGCCCAATACGGAAGGGAGCACGCCCATAAAACTCAACTACACCCCCCAAGCAACTAACTACTTCATATCGTGACTACGTCACTAGGGGGGGAGTGATGTAGCGTTCTACGAACGCACAATTCTACCCAGGTAAGGTTCCTAGCTTCAAAGAACTTACTTACCTGAGAGCGTTGCACGCGCCCACAGACGCGTGCCCCAAAGTCCCACGATAGGGCCTGCAACTCGCAGCCAACGTTGAGACCGACACCAAAAAGCAAGGAACTGAACGTCCCCAAAGCTTTTTAGGTTAAGCTCAACAATTATAATTCTCCATACCTAAAACCTACGACCTGAAACAAGGAGAAACATCCATGCATCCTTCGACGTGTGCAATCGCAAGCTAAGTGAATGCCAGCACCACAAGTCGGCAACCCTGAACATCTGCACGAGATGCAGGGAATTACAATTAAAACAATTAACCGACCAACGGACGTGGTGCGGTTGATCTAAACATTAGATCACCCAAATATTCACCGCAAACAAAGGAGCGCATTCCTTAGCCTCGTAAACACCCAGATGGCGCGAAAAACCAAGCACCACGTAACTCCAAACAATACTTGGTTTGGAGTTTTACGAAGGCCAGCTGCAATAAATAAATACGGCACAGCATTGCGCCGTTGCCACTGCCCGCCAAGCAGAAATGCATCAGCGGAATGTTTGTTTTTCACACCATGTGAAAAACTCTCTTGGATTTCAAATCCAATAGATACCAGCGGACTAGACGTCCAGGCGATCGTCAACACCAGATGGTCGACCTAACCAAGCAGCGTGGGAATAGAATCCACCGTCAACCACGACGGTGAAGCTTCCACATGTATGCGTGAGAATTTTCTCCTTACAGGAAATTGTGTCTGCACAACTGCAGATACAAAACACCAGCGACTGGAAAAAGAGTATCCGATAGGGCAAGTGAGATTTTGATCGTCAACGCGACGAGGAGGACGTGAGGATCGAGAATTCTGCCGAACTGCCACCGACGGCAACATTAAAAATTAAGTGTTCAGTTTTTTTTAATTCGCGAATTGACTTTTTTTAATCGGACGCGGCACAGTAAAAGGAGCGAACGGTCGAGTGTGTGTATCGGCTTACGTGTGTGTCGAGGCTCGCAAAAACTAAAGATACGTGTAATTGACTACAAACAAAAAAAACAATAAATAAAGTTTAAAGCAAGTGCTCCGTGTTTCATTTAGTGTGCTGTGGCGTGCCGTTGGCGACTCTCTGCTTCTTGCGAACCGTGTTCGGCGGAACACTGCACCAATTGTAGACAGGTTCAACCGCCAAAGGGTCTCAATAAGCAATCAATAAACGACTTTACAGGAAAATGTTAACCGAAGTACCTGGAGTGCTCTTTACGACATACAATAATAAAAAAAATTGTTCATGCACGAGAAGGCGGGTAAGAAGAATAGTTTCTTATTTCTTTGAAGGGATGAAAAACAAATTCTTTTGAACATCACCTCGGAAACCAAAATGTTAACGTATACACAGGCATTGTATGTGCAAAATTAATATAGTATTAGAATAGATGAACAGATTCGTGGAAAAATTGTATTAGTATGTAGTTCGATTTAGAACAATTGCCAGCACAACAAATGAAACCGCCACACGAGAAGTTGTTACAAGATACCAGAACAGTAACAAAAACACATAATAAAACAAAAAAACAAAAAAACTAATGAAAACAGCGAATTGGTTCTATTTGTTCAGGTTTAAAGGTAATAATGTTACACACAAAACCCACCATATCCCCAAATATTTATCCATTGGGGCCGCCCCCCACAATAATCAAACTCATTCAATGTAAATTTCCTCGCGGCGATTGATTTGTGCTAATTAACACACAAAATTAATTATGGATGCATACAAAAATGCATAAAAACTGAGTTGCATCGGCAGAAAAACCATTTTCCAGGTCGGGAAAATGACTATGATAGAACAAACAAGTGAATGACATTTTTAAAAGGGAAACGTGAGTAGGGCGTTAGAATATACTCACAGCTAGGCCGGCTTGTCGAAAGAGGCGACTAAAGGCCGTGTGGTAGGTGGGGTCCCAACGCCCTGTCGCCCGGTGAAATGCTACCCCATCAAGCTATAGACGTCGTGTAATTATCGAGAAAAATCCCTGGCCATTTTCGGTGCTTGGCTGATGGATCGGTTCGACTGTGTTTCAAATGTATGGTTGATGGCCCGGACTGACACGGAGATAACTCATGATGGTTCCTTCTGATATAAGGAATTCCGAAGGTAAACTACTTTCTCATTCAGATCTCCGAGGGGGGGGGGGGGGGGCTGTGACGTCTCTAACAGATAACAATTCACATCAGTGGAGTATAGTCGAGTTTACAAATCGAATTCTAAACACGGCCAGTAGCCTGATGGGTAACGCTTAGGTTCAATTTTTGACGATTCTAACTATCATAGCGTCACCTCGAATCACACGTTCTTGACTATCATTTCAAACGCTATAGGACTATGTCATGGGGAACATAGTGCAAATATTTTGATAAATAACCGAACTTTAGGAAATGCGTCATCGCGTAATGGGGTTCGTTCTAGAGGCTCTGCCGATGTTCGACCGATAACGACATTTTGTAACATCAGGGTCATCGGTTTCACCAATACGAATGTAAACGCCGTACATCAATATTTGCAAACTTCGAAACTAACTAACTGAGATCCAGGTCGATTCATCAACTGATTTTACATAACTCCATTGCTCAGGAAACGGCTTACATTCGAGATTCCGTTTTAATCGTCTTCGCGCGGTCCGATATGGCTTGCCAGACCGTGGAAACGTTGGGACCCAATAACATGGACATCATGTGGTTGAGGGTCGTGCTGAGGAATTCTGTTAAATTTTTTTATTGTCTTTATCGCTCCCCGAATGACGATCGACCTGCGACATTCGAACATCTTTCACGTGCGGTCGACAGGATATAGATCAACCACCCCGCTTCTGAAATTGTTGTCCTTGGCGATTTTAATGTACACAATTCCGGCTGGTTTTAGCATTCTAACAGAACCAACGGGGCTGGGTGATTGGTGTTAAACGCAATTTGACTCAATTTGTGGAGGAACCTACACGACTGCCTGACACCCGAGATGATTGTGCGAACACCCTGGATCTGGTTTTGACATCCGAGCGGAGCATTTATACCGTGGAATGCGCAGCGCCACTGGGAAACTCAGATCACTGCTTGATATCGGTCGCGCAACCACTTGCATTTCAAGCGAATAACCGATTTGAGAAGCTTCGCCATTTATGGGGGTATGGGACTGCCAACTGGGACGATTTGCGAGATTTCTTCGCATCTTTTCCTTGGTAGGAAGTGTGCTTTGAAGACTCCGATGTTAACGCATGGGCGGAGTCGGTCACAGAGATTATTCTTCTCGTGATGGAGATTTGTGGCGGTTCCTTTGAACGCCACTACTTACCTTCCCATTAACTATTCGAAAACTTCCAACCTAGAGCATCCAACAACGCTATAAAACAAGTATTGTGACAGTTCCATTGAACGCCACTACCTACCTTCCAACCTATAATGAAGAAACTGTTTCCTAGTGCACTAGAACCCTGGAATATATGCATTTACCTTCGCCTAACGCGAATTTGTAAAGCACCTAAATCTAATAATTTTGACTGATGCAAAATCCATCAGCACCAAACAAATATTTCCCTAAGGACAGGATTTCATACAAATGCACCATGATTCGAAAAAGCTTTAGGCGTAACACCAAACAAACGATATAAACCCAAATCATATCGGGGCCCATATGCCTTGTCGAATCCTACAGCACACAAGCAGGAGATACTCTTGCTTCACTGCTTTGCTGCGACCACATCGGTCGCCAAACCTATCGACAAGCAAATGCATTGGCACCAATAAGCATGTCCCTGAAATTTAATTCGGTTACGACATTACGTAACCGACATAAACCCTCGACCGTGTCCATGCACAAAAGAAGAAAGAATTTTTCCACACACGTGCATGGCAAGTCACATTCATAGACCCATCGGCCGGTCGTACGTCGTGACTGATCGTGTAAACGCCCAAGCATCTCCTTCATGATGCTTGCCCAGCTGCAGATCATTGCTCATGGTGTTCCCCCTGTTGATTTGGTTTATCCACGGTCAGTAAACTCGTGGACACACACCATGAGCAACCGAAGCGATCATCGTGCATGTGTTTCGCACCCTTTTGCTAGGACCAATGTATGGAAAATCATCCCCTTTTGGTCGACGATTTTATTTTCTGAAATTATTCAATCCTGGAGGCAGGTCGAGTCCTCCACGTTAAACGCGAGCGATGGTTGAGTGGCGACGCGTAGTGTTGTGCATTTGATAGCGTCTTCGGTGTATATTGTTTTTCGTTTTTATTGTAAAGTTGATTTTAAATACTGTGAATAATCCTGGAATAAATCGATGTATTGTTCTGTACATTTATTGGCAAGTTGTTGTAAATACTGTGAATTATCCTGGAATGAATCGATGTATTGTTTTGTACATTTATTGCGAATTTATGTTAATGACTGTGAACTATCCTGTAATAAAACAATTTAAAACGATGTGTTGTGTTGATGAAAATGAAAAGGGGTTTTAATCCCATTTGACTAGTTTTGAATTGACCACAATCGGGAAGTGCATTGCTCACCATGGAGATTCCTTGACGTCTATCCTTTTGCTACCTCTTCGTCAATTGAGCCGCCGTTATTAATGATGTGTCGTTTCATTGCATTACGAGAGACGCGATGGTAGTGATATAGAAAAGCCCATTGACAAGATGCCCAGTAAAATCAGTGTGTCTCGAAGCAGCGATTGTTTACAGAAGTAAAATGTTTCAAACTTTAGAACAGCATCCACGGCAGTTGCATTCCACAATGTGATCGTCAGCTACAGTAATAACAAAGCCGAAACCGGAACTTTTACCCCACATTGGAGACAATCTACAGGGTAACCTCGTGGGGTAGGAGTAGAACCAGTGCCAATGACGGCACACATACGTCCTACCCCATAGATCTACATTCCGAATTCCATCAAAAGAAATTCATCCGATAAACCTTGGTTTAATAAAAAATCCGAGCAGATTACACTGGCAAAAATAGAGCTTGGAGCAATATCGCTCCAATCCCACCTAGGTAATAAGTCTGAATTTTGTTAAAATCAGAAACGTGTGCAACCAGGCGGTTGATACCGCGCAGAAGGCTTACAACCACAGAGTGACTAATAAACTCCTTGAGCGCCTAACAGGTTCGCATCCCTTCTGGTCAATGGCAAGGGCTGTAACTTCGCTTCCTCCTCTTTTCCTCCGTTAGTGACCGGCAAAAAGAGACTAGTCACAAATTCAAAGTATAAGCTAATGTGTTCGCGAATTTATTTATAATTCAAACCTCGATTCCGTTCTTTTGGAGCCACCCGCGACCGCGTGGATGCGGTCTTCGATGCGGGATGTGAGATTCCGCCCACGTGCTGTTGACGGCAACTGCCCTGGACGGAATACCGGCAATAATCCTTAAGAACTGTGCTCCAGAACTATCGCCGGTTCTTGGTAAACTCTTTCGCTTCCCGTATGCACGGAGGGCATTCCCTGCTTGCTGGAAATTCGTTCGAGTTTAGCCAATCCCAAAGACGGGAAAAGTGTCTCCAACTTAGCATAGTAGCATTGTTGCCTATGTTTTCTAAGCTGATGGAAAGGTCATCAACGCCGAGTTAATTAAATATTTGGAGTGCAACGGACTTCTGAATTATCATCGATATGGATTCCGTAGCAGACGGTCCACGGGAGACCTTTTGATCCTTGTAACCGATATATGGACATCTGTAATCGAGGGACATGGTGAGTCAAGGGGGTCGCATGGGATATCTTCAAGGCTTTTGATCGCGTCTGGCAGGGTGCATTGCTGAGTAAACTTCGTTCACATGGACTTTCCCAGGAACTTTGCGACCGCAGGAAGAGCTTCCTCGAAAATCGATCGATCCGGGTTGTTGTAGACGGCGAGTCATCACATCTGTATGCTGTTGAATCCCGGGGCCTCAAGGTTCTATTTTGACTCCAACCTTCTTTTTTTTTTTTTGCTTCTCATGAATAATTTGTCGGAGTCAACGGATAACAAGGTGTTCAGTTTTCGGAATGATAGTACGCTTGTTTCCTCTTTTCGCGCGATCGACCAATTATTGCATCAACGTCGCGCCAGCTGTGATGTAGCCAAATCGGCTCTCTAAACCGGAATCTGGATAAGATCCAGCAGTGGAGAAGGTCGATCTTGTCTACTTCAATGCAACGAAGACCCAGTATTCAACATTCACAAAGAAAAGTGGATCATCAGTTCCACAGCTGATAATGAATGGACAGGCCCTCGAATGTGGGGAAAGCTTGAAATTGCCTGGCGTCACGGTCTGTGGGAATGTATCGTGAAATAAACACATGTCGAGCGTCGCCAGCTTTGCCTCTGGAAAACGAATTTATCTTTTTGGAGCCAAGAAATGTTACTACGACCCAACTTTTTCGTTTTCGTATATATCCCAAATAAGCCCCGCGCTCGAATATTGCTGTCATGTTTGGAGCTCTGCTCCTGAACATACCCTCGACCTTCTTGAGAGCATACAGAGATGAAATCCGCCTGATCGGGAACATGGCGCTGAGATGGGGATTGCAATCGCTATCACATCGAAAACGCGAAAACTCCACAAGACAATACGACGCATCGCACTAATTTGGGGCCCATCTCCCGACAGCGTGAACATCCTTGCATCAGAACTCGTTCCGTTACAGAGCGGAAAAGCTATGGAGTGTTTCCAGAGTGTTACAACCTGCAACTGTTAGGAGCTGGGGCGGTTATTTGGTGGCATCGCTATAGGTTCGCCTCTCCTGAGAGAAGTACATTAAACAAAACAAAAAAAAAAGAAAATAGTTCTACTAATAAAATAATCAATTACGTGGAAATGATAACAATAAGATATACAAAAGTACGATGGTGAATCAAATATAAACGGCTTTTTATACATTTATTGAATAATGTTATACACTAACTGGGGGGAATGGGGGCGAACATACAGAGCAAATTCTGTGCTTCAAACCTTGCGAAGGCCAGGACAATCCTTGTCCTGTTCACTCCAAGTTGACATGCAGTCTCCACGTGACATCCCTGGATAGCTATTTTGGCACCCGCCAAGTAGTGAACCAATGTATGCATCGACATCCCGAGAAAGATTGACGCAAGGTCAATAACCTTGCCCGGAAAAAAAAATTATTATGGACAATTTAACAAGTCTCGGGTATTGGCCGGATACTGGTGAAGAGCCTTGCTAAATAAGGCCAAGACAGGATCCCTGTTGTAGTGCCGATGATGATGATGGTGATGTTATACACTAACTATACTATCAACATTTTACAATATAGGCTCCTGCGTGATCTACACACGTTTGCCACCGATTTGGAAGCTTTAATATCCCTTGTTTGTAGAAAGATTTAGAGCGAGTTGTTAGCCAATTGCGCACGGAAGTGATTCTTTCAAAGGTACGAACAAAAAATAGTCACAGGGAGACAAGTCTGGGCTATAAGGAGGGTGTTCGGAGGTTTCCGACCCCATTTCTTCCAATGTATCCCTTGTCAAGGATGCGGTGTGAGGCTCGACGTTGTCATGAAGAAGGTTGACATCTCGAACGGCATACCTGGTCTTTTATTTCGATCCGGCTTTTGTCGGCTGTAACAATAGACAGAAGTAAACAGCATTCAGTGTTCGTTGTTCGTGAAGAAAATTAATCTTTGAAACTCCTTTTGAGCCGAAGAAAATCGTTGTAACAACTTTTCCGGCTGAGAGACGAATTTTGGTCTTCACTGGGTAGCCTTCATCCTTACTTCGCCACTCTCTACTTACCATTTCCGCCTCGAGAGTATAATGATGTACCCACGTCACATCACATGTGACGATATGCTTCAAAAAAATCCTCGCCTTCTTGTCGAAATCGATGCAGAAGTCTTACACTGATCACCGACCTGACCTGTTTTTTATTTACGGTCAATAACCTCAGAACCCCTGGCGTAAGACTAATGACCTTGCCTGGAAAAAACAAATCATTATGGAAAATTTAACAAGCCTCAGGACTTGCTAAATGAGGCCAAGACCGAATCCCTGTTGTAGTGCCGATGATGATGATGAACCTCAGAACCCATCGAGCAGCAAATTTTTGAACCTAAGAACATCAATGATAATGGATTGAACACTTCCACAGCTGATATAGACTTCTGATGAGATTTCTCCAAAGTTAAGCGGCGGTCACTTTCAATGGGCTCTCGAACGACATGGGTGTTGTCATCTGTACGACTTGTACTTGGGCGTCCATCATGACTTTCGTTTTCGATACGTTCTTGTCCACTTGTAAAACATATCATGCCTTTCTCTCTTCTATAGGTATTATCACGGTCGTTGCTCAACTGAGCTTGCTGAATGTGTTCCGCCCCTTCAGACATTTATCCGCGATAGCCGTCAATCTGTGAATGCGCATCAGTTCACGTTGAAAGTCAACTTCACGCACACAAATAAATATACAGAGTCATTCTTTAGCCGAACCACACGAATGTGGAATACTCTACCTGATCATGTGTTTCCTCGTCGCTGTAATGTTCAGGCATTTAAGACCAATGTACATCGATACCTCCTTTCCTTATCCACTTCCTCCCCTTCCGCTCGCACTGTGCTCTAACACTTAAGGGTACTCCAAAATCCCCCTTTGTGCGCTCGTTCGTGTAAAAACTCGCCGCATTAGGAGTTACCCGCCCAGCCATTTCCAAGCGATTGCATGCGTTAGGAATGATTCAAAAACGAGAAACTTCTGTTCCTTATGGTTTGAAGCCAATGGACGTTGAGCGTCGTTTTTAGCCTGTGAACATCTGCCCCAGCGGCAAAAAAGGAAGGGGTTTCTTCATTGGATCGTAACGAGTGAAAACGATTCATTACAGCAACCCAAAGAAAAGAAAGTCATGGGGATTATCCGGTCATGATTTTACGTCGTCGGCTCGGCCTAATATTCAGGCTACGAAGGTTAGGCTGTGTATTTAGTGAGACCAGGTCGGTGTTATTTATTATGAACTGTTGAAACCGTACGAAACCATCACTTGGGAACGGTATAGACCTCAATTGATGCGATTGGGCCGAGCACTGGACGAAAAATGGACACAATACGAGCAGAGGCACGAAAAAATGATTCTACACTATGACAACGGACGGCCTCATGTTGCCAAACCCATTAAAACTTACCTGGAAACGCTCAAATGAGAAGTCCCACCTCACCCGCAATATTCTCCAGATATTGCGCCGTCCGATTATTAGTTGTTCCGTCCGATGGCCAATGGTCTGGCTGATCAGCAGTTCCGCTCATATGAAGATGTGGCCGTTCCGCCAAACGCCACTGTCTACCTGCCCAATTACACCCAAGCTTCCTGTACCGAAGCTCCTCAAACTCCATAGTTATCCGCTAATTCAATTGCATTAGCACCGAAAAACATTTCCATGTCCAAGGACAATCAATGCTCCCAATGCATTACCTAGAAATTCCTGAAAAGAAGTTCACCCACAGGGGCATTTTTCGCATCAGCAAAAATTTTCCCAACAAAGAATTCTTAGCATTCATAATCCAATGCATCATTAGAATTCGCTGGAAAATAATTCATCTGCGTACATGTATCATAAGTAGGGAAACTATTCCGGCACCATTGTTTGCCAAGCAATTTTGTCCCTCATGTGCACCCTAATCTTCCCACATGCACATATTTAGCAGAGCCTTTGTCCAAGGGACAAAAGCAAATACGCGGATCTAGCGTCAAGTGCCATAAACCGAATTCCTTCGCATGTAAACATGCATAAAATCCAACCCATGATTTGTTTTCCTACTAATAAACAATCACCAATTTCGTGCTTTGTCACAAACGATTTACCCTGTATATACAAATGCAGACAAGGGATTCGTTTCTTCCACCGACCCAAGATACGATATACAATTTTCATTGTATAAAGCATCCCAATCCATTAGCACCTTTTTCTAATAGGTATGCGTCTGTTTACGCAAGGGCATCACCAACCCAAGACTTTTATGATGCCCGTGTCCCATCTTTAGCACACATGATGTGCAAACAAAAGAACGCTGTTCTTCCGCAGGCATTCTGGCGATACGATAAACAATCCAAATTGTTTGAGGTATCCCAAATGCATTTCCCATTTAATGAGTTGCAGTTTATTTATTTAGCTAGCCCTAATTACAGACCGATGCCTTAGGTCGCTTTTCCCATTGTTCTTTTTTTCCCTCGTTGTAGGTTTCGTTTATCCTTTCCTGAAATGCATCGATAAACACGGTGATGTGTACGATCACACATGCACACCACTGCATAAAGAGATTGCCGTCCATTGGTCACACCCAGTAAGGAAAGATCGCATTTCCTTGGTGGCCACACCCTAAAGAGAAAATTTTCTCTTTCACCTACAAATCGCACCCTTAACCGAGGATAGAATACAGGTCGGACTTCTTTCCTCGGGGAGTCTTATTGTAATCGCCGATCGGGTCGGTTCACCTCCCGCTTTCAGTATCGCTGCGGAGACGCGTTTATACCGGAGTCGTGATGTTGGTGTTGTGTAAATTTGTAGATTGAGTCAGATTCGGTAAATAGCAAATATATTCGATTAAAAGACATTTTTCTTGTGACCCCGGTCCGAATACAATAGTGCATAACGTAAAAAAAGTTAAACGTTAATCAATAAACGATAAAGACAATTTATTAAGCCGTGCGTTTAGATTCCAACCAAAAATAAAAACATTCGATATAATAAACCAAAACAGTGTCTTTGATTTACTTCTGGTGGACGGTGTGCTGTGACGATGTACTTGTTTTGTTTCTTTCCGTGGACAGTGTACTGTGGAACATTTAGTGGAAGTTGTGGGGACGCAGTAGAACTCGGCGCCCATATCGGTGCCACGACTACGCCCCCCCGCCCCCTACAAAGACATCAAAAAATGGCTTGATTCGTGGATATCTTCAAAAGATGAACACTTTTATCATAACGCTATGTGAGGTCGGCCAGAAGGATGGGAAAAAATTTTAGCCAGCGATGGGCAATACTTCGAATGATGTATTTGTAACCATTTTTCTACAATAAAGTTGCATTTTCATAAAAAACCAGCGATAAGTTAGTTGCGCACCTAATATATTTATTAATTCGTCCAATCTGTTCGACGTTCTTCGCAATATTCATTCACTAAAAATGTTTGTTTTTGCCTTTTATACTAAAATTCTGCAACACATGTAAGTTTGTTTATTTGAGCAGCTGCCACGATTACTCGATATCGATTTTGCTGACGGTATTCAATCAGATGCCATGGTTTCGGATCCTTTTGGAAATCATTTAGATTCAAGGTCTTAATTATGAAGATATGGCTATGATAAGGATTTCAATATTATGGGAGTGTATGTGCGGCTAGTTAATTGATGGTAGGGCATACTAGGGCATTACAGTTATGACCACTTTGATGCTATTTCCACCGCTTGTTCGAGGTAACAAGACTTTAACCTTTCCATACTCATGTTTCCCGTCGAATGTGCATTAAATTTATTGTAGCAGAATAAACGTTATAAAATTAAGGGAAACCCGAAGTACCTGACGAAGTATCAATGGTTCGGAAAGGTTTGTTTCAACTGTGAGCCCAACTCTCTTTCTAGAGAAAAAAATAATTTTCTTAAATCGAAATACATTTTCAGTTTAAAAAGAGAATTTCATTCGATTGCCTCAAACTTTTCGAGGGAATTTCGAAATCAAAATATCCTAGCAGTTTTAGAATTTGGACCTGTGTTGAATCAGCCGCATGTAAAGGGTGGTTAAATTTTAGGGGCCGATGTTGATTTTGAATAAAACACAAATTATTTAGGAAATTATTGTCATTTCTTTTGATTATGATAATATTGATATGGTTCAATTATGTATGGAACAAAATATCGGCCAAATGGCCGCCGCGACCTCGGCGGCACACCTCCATCCGATGGTCCAAATTTTCGATGACTCTGAGGCATAATTGAGGTTCCGTTAATGTGCCGAATTATCTCATCCTTTAGCTCTTGAATTGTTGCTGGCTTATCGACGTACACCTTTTCTTTCAAATAACCCCAAAGAAAGAAGTCCAACGGTATCAAATCACATGATCTTGGCGGCCAGTTGACATCGCAACCACGTGAGATAACACGGCCATTGAATTTGTCGCGCAAAAGAGCCATTGTTTCGTTAGCTGTGTGGCAAGTGGCACCGTCCTGTTGAAACCATATATCGTCCGCATCCATATCTTCCAATTCGGGCCATAAAATGTTCGTTATCATCTCACGATATCATTTTGGAAAAAATACGGCCCGATGATGCCGCCAGCCCATAAACCGCATCACACAGTCACTCTTTGTGGGTGCATTGGTTTTTCGACAATCACTCTTGGATTATCATTCGCCCAAATGCGGTAATTCTGCTTATTGACGAATCCACTGAGGTGAAAATGCCTCATCACTGAAGATGATTTTCTTCGAAAGTTGATCATTCGCTGTTGCCATTTCTTGCCACCATTCTGACCATTGACGACGCTTGAAACGGTCAAGAGGCTTTAGTTCTTGAGTCAATTGCACCTTGTAAGCGTGTAAATGCAAGTCTTTATGCATAATGTTCATCAACGACGAGCGTGAGAGGTGCAATTGTTGGGCACGACGACGAGTTGAGGTGGACGGCTCTTCAGCCACACTATCGCGAACAGCAGCAATATTTTCTGCAGTACGAGCTGTACGAGCATGCACTGGTGTTTTCACATCTTCTACAGATCTGGTTTGCTCAAATTTTTGCACGATTTTTCCGATTGTACGCACATTTGGACGATTAAATTGACCGAAAAAATCACGAAGTGCACAATATGCATTTTGATTTGAACGCCCATTTTCATAATAAGCCTGAGTAACTTTAACGCGTTGCTCGATTGTGTATCTTTCTATGGTTCAAATTGAGTTAGTCTGGAATTGAGAAATGTCAAATGAAATGCAGAAAAAAACTTGACGTTTAGGTGTGGTTCACATTCAACATCGGCCCTTAAAATGTATATCTCATTATCCACTCCATAATGAAGGCGAATATTATTAAGTACAGCGACTGTTATTGGACAAAAATCGACTGACTTCTCTAAAAATAGTTTTCGATTTATTACCTCACTTAAGTTATATAAATGAGCCCCAAAGTCATAAATAAAAATACTGCAGAGGTAACATAAAAGACATATTTCGTTCGTGGTGGTCAAATGTTATCTTGAATAAATAATCCAATTACCGACCCAAACACATAAACTCAGTGAAATTTACGATCATGTTTTGCCTTCGATCTCATCAAAGAATTAATATTCCGTTAAGTGGTTTCATTTCCAGATTCAAAGTCACCTCAAAATATTGTTATCTTCACACCGTCTACCTTGTTTCTCATGTAATTTCGATATACAACGCCCACAGTCGATATGTGTCATTAAAATCCGATCCACCTATTTGAATTCATGTTGCAGGTAACAACTAAGGTTTCACATAAACTACCCTATTTGTAGTTTGCAGCTAAAATACGAGTAGATACATTTCCGTGATAACGGCCAGACATGCCACGTCTTCTCTACAACGCAACTACCTTCAATAAATCACAAACCGCCATATGCGCCATTAACGAACGAATAGGGTGTCTCATGTAAGAGGATTCTGTATGCTTCCAAACCAAACTCCACCCTAAACCCATTCCAAAACCCAGTTCGATCTCACACAAAGCACAGAAGTCATTGCCGCGGTTGTCATCGTGGCTATCACCACTGCCACCAACAGCTTCACCGGTCGGCTGTTTATATTCAAAGGAGCGGTCCTTTGTCTACGGTCTTTAATCATGTCCTCCTTCCACGGAAGTATAGTTGCAAATTATACTTAGCCACCGTCAGCAGGTGTTGATTTAAAGGTGTGGTCCGAACAGTATTCAAAATTCCGCTAGTTACCCAGAACCTCTATTCATTGCCTATACTTTATGCGGATCGGGTAAATTAATTAATTTAATGGGGTAATATGAAACCCCCTAACGTGTGTTCTCTGTATCTTATTAAGATTTCTCATGCCACTCCAAAGGTATGACAATAACAATCTGAGTGACTCAGTAGATGACAAAATCCTGAATAGGAACAGAGACTGAACATGGCGCGCCACTCGCTTCCGGAAGATAAATTGCCGATGGAAATGAAATGCTTTCTTTTTATTGATATTGACGACAGAGGCAAAAGGCTAGCCACGTTCGCGGAAGAGTATTCATTAGAATAATTGCGAGGTAAATGAAACGAAGAGGTGAACGTGTTGGACCAAGGGTGGTTCATAGCAGGGCTTTTGTGGCAGTCGATGTGGAGTGTGTTCTTTGGAGGGTGTGCGGCATGCGACCTAGAGGGCGGATATGTGACACAAAACAGGTTTCGTTTGCCCAGTGCGAGCATGGAGAATATATTGTGGTGGTATTCATTTGCAAGCCGTGCAGGGCAATTAAATTACTATTAATTACGTGAATATGTTTTGTTCAATGTCTTCTGATAATGTATTTAATGAGATATCAGAGTTTTCTTTCAATGAGATTTGTCTTGAACTAGTACTTTGGGCAAGGAAAATGACCCTTCGGTGATCACGACAGTGGGGGAGTTGTGAAATTGGTATCTTATGTATCAGTGTTATTGTGATGGTTGAGTAAAACTAAATTTTAGTATTACATGGGTAATACCATTGTATGTTTTATTTTGAGCTACCTTCGATACTATTAACTTGCGTAAAGCCGTACGATTAAGGTGACATGACATTATAAATGTTAAAAATTGTTAGTTGTCACTTCTCTTTTTATATGGGCCACGAATAAAAACAATATGCTTGGGAGAAATCCTTGAATACCTCCAAGATCCAGACAGATGTTGCGGACTGTAGTTAGGAAAATTAAGTATCACAGGGGGAACAATATATAAGTAGCAAAGGGTAGATGGGAGATTTATATTTTCAAAATTGAATAAAAAACGAGTTATTTAATTTAATTATACGGTTCAGCGTCGGTATTGTTGTTTACACAATTGTGGTATCTCGAACTAAATAGGAAGTAATCCCTGTTGAGGAAATAGGAGTTTGAAAGAGAATCCTTTATCCTTACGGATATATTGTGGGGTACGAAGTCGTTGTAAGGGCGTACGGCACGGGTTTCCACTTCGTCCTACGAATAATTCCACTGTAAATAGTTCACCGGACACCATCGATCCTTCAGCACAACTGTTCACCAACACAAGGAGTAAAACTCCGCCACAAGACAGTTAAATGAAAACACTCAAGTTTGCTTATTAACTAAATGGTTACTTTTTATTCACAACAAATTGTTCGGTATTTATTTAGTTTACAGATAACGGATTTTAATTACACTGACGATGAGACGGATGCACAAAAGAATGTAAGACAATGTACCCTACTTGAAAGGCATCATCGTGGCGGCACAATAAAAATTACTTTTTAATCGGTAACGCGCTTACTCGACTCGACTTTATAATGTTCGCGTCCCCGTGCGCACCGGGGAGCGGGAGTGGGACCGACCGGCTCGGTCGGGTGATGGAAAACGACCCAGCGATGTGAGTTCGCTGGGAAAGGAAATTCGGCCAGTGGTACTGGCTCTCTTAATTTAGAGATGTATTTCCCATCCCAAGAGAAACGTGAAGTCTCCCTTTGGGGGTAGGTAACCGGATCTCATAGAGAAGATCATGGTGATATGCATGTATTTGTGCACAGCCCAGGAGGACAAGGTGACTCATCAAAAGAGATAATGGGCATCAATGAGATGTGAGGTAAAGTAAACAAGCCGTATCTCATTGGTTACTAATGTATTTCTGTTTGCCCATGCCTCGAGGTCATGAAAAGCGGATCCAGAAGTATTGGAAGACAATGAGATCGCGTAGATCATTGTCTATGATGTGCATTGCAGCTGTATTAATAGACCGCAATACATCGTGGACATGGTGCTAATTGGTTTCGGCGTATTCTCTGATGATTGGTGTTTATGGCATCGCGCCAAGGGTAAGTACACAATTCCGATTTGCATTTGCTTATGCTATAGGATTGGGTTTATGCCTTAAGACGCAAGACGCGTATATTTGCTTTTGTCCCTTGGGTGAGGGTCGCCAGCCAATGTGTATGTAAAGGAATTTATTGTACACATGGTGAGGCTGAATAAGCGACGCAATGTTTATTATCCCTGGTTATGATGGTTACATTATATGTAAACCAAATTGTTTCCTTTTAAGGAATTCATCTAGGGAAAATGCATATGGTAAGATTGGGATTTGCCTGGCAACCGAAGGTGCCGAATTGGGCTTGGGATTTATGATAAGTTTGGTCAGAATTCTTGTAGGGAATTTTGAATGCGAATCAATGCATGTAGGTAAGAATTCTCTTCCAGGAACTTTTAGATAAGTACATTAACTACTTGATGCGTGAAGCATTTACAGGTGCTAATGCGATTGCCTTAGCGGAAAATAATGGGAGTTGGGTTGCAGTTATGGGGGGTTTTTCGGGTAAGTAGACAGTGGAGTTTGGTGGAACCGCCACAAGATTGCTGTATACATTGTGCTTGTGGCGATGCTGTTACTATTTTTAATTGCACAATATAATATATAACAAATTTATTGAGTATATGTATCTTTGGTGGATATGTTAGCTTTAACGTTATTTTGTGGAGAGAAGATCTTCCCAGCTTTTAGGGAAACCACACCACTTAGTCTTAGTCTTCCTTTTTTATTTATATGTTGGGTTTCAAAAACAGTTTTATTTTCCATTTAGAAATGAACAATTGCGATTTCCACTTTTGATTTTAAATTCATTTCAACATTAGTTTTGCATTTACAAATTCCAATTTAAAATTTCACTTTTGATTTTAAACGTTTGGTTTCAACTTTATTTTTTTTATTTAAAATTTTCAATTTCAATTTACATTGTTTTGGATTTTATTTTATTTGATTTGTCTCTTTACTACATACAACTGACGCTTGCGCCACGGACGAACAACGAACAACCACTTTTTCCGCTATCAACCACTAACTCCCTACCAGGACGTACTCCCCCCGTTCGCACCCTTTTGTCTGATCGCCCATTTCTGATCACACACTCATCCTTATTTTCCCATTTCCCCGTCCACTGAATGTGAATAAAATCTCGCGAATTTACTGAGCAGTCAATGAACCCAGGGAGAGTGGGAAAATTGCAAAGGAGAGCAGCCTGGTTACGGGTGGATTTGGTCTCGCTTGAAACGAGAAACGAAACCAATTGGGTAACCTCGTGACCTTCTTTTAAAGCTTGTGTTATTGCACTTGCGGTTCTGCATTCCGAGAAGGCGAAATGTAAAGGGTTGAAAAGTATACTCATGCATAATTTTCGCCGGACATTGATATTATTCCCAAGCGAGTAGCTTGTACTTTTTATACAGGAAACAGGGGAACATTGGCTTGGTGGTGATTCTCGGAATGCAAAACCACAAGAGATTCCGAGAAGGGGAATCCGCGGGGGCTGAAAAATATACTCTTGCGTGCTTTTCTGGTAGAAACTATTCCCAACCCTATTGCCTGTACTTTTTATATCGAACAGGGGAATATCGCTTGGGATCTGCTTTTACATTGAAATGTGCAAAAAGAGTTTAAAGATAGACTAAGCTGATTCGCTATGTATAAACAGCGTCGTCAACCAATGTTTTGCTATTGTTAAATGGGATGAGGGATCTTGATTATTCATGTAGAATAATGCTATGGGGTTTTTCGGGAATGTTGTTGTAGTGATGCTAAATCACGACTCCTATCCCACCCCCATTATTATACCAAGAACACCAATCCCCATTATTATCTATAATCCCAATCATCTTGCCCAAGTGAATCATACGAGCGACAAATTAAACCAAAAATCCATTTGCATCATCATCATCAGAAGTTGCCACCATGTACTTAGCTTTTCCCTCATTAATGTGCAGTCCCGCTTTTTGTGCCTCCTGCTCGATCTGGGTGAAGGAGTCCTGTACAGCCGAATCGGTTCTACCGATGATGTCGATGTCATCTGCGTAGCCAAGTATCTGGCTACACTTGGGACAATAGTCCGTCTAGTTGTGACGCCAGAGTCACGGATTGCTTTCTCCAACGTCAGGTTGAAGAGGAGGCAGGCCAGACCGTCCCCTTGTCGGAGTCCATTATAGATGTTTATTGGTTTGGACAGCAATCCCACTATTTTTACTTCACTAGTTACGTTGGTCATGGTCAACCTACAAAGTCGTATCAATTTGTTTAGAATGCCGAACTCTGTCATGGCATTATATAGTTCTACCCTGGCTATGCTGTCGTAGGCGGCCTTAAAGTCTATAAATAGATGATATAATGGAATCTTGAATTCCAGACATTTTTCCATCGCCTGCCTAAGGGTGAATATCTGATCAATCGCTGATTTGCCTGGGATGAAGCCACACTGATATTGACCTATGATGGCTTTAGCGTATGTGGCTATCCGATCTTGTAGGATAGTGGTGAGTATCTTATAGGGGGTACTCAGCAATGTTATACCCCTATAGTTGCTGCACAGTGTGATATCTCCCTTCTTATGTATGGGGCAAATTCTACCACGACGCCAATCTTCCGGCATCTCCTCTTACTCCCATACGGGCACCACGATCTCATGAATTGCGTGATTTAACGCTGTCCCTCCTTGTTTGATCAGCTCAGCTGGTATGCTATCAGCTCCTGGGGCTCTATTTGATTTGAGCTGTCTAATGGCTTTTAATGTTTCCTCAATGCTTGATGGCGGAAGCATTTGGTCTTGATCCTGTATTGGTGGAGCCTCCAATTTTTCTATGAACTGACCATTTAGCATGTCATTGAAGCGCACTTCCCATCGCTCCAGAATGCCTTCAGGATCGGTGATCAGATTACACTCTTTATCCTTGCAGTAAGTGCAGCATGGTGTGTACCGCATCATATTGCGGATTATTTGGTAGAGCTTCCGCGCCTGGTGCGGACCTGGCTCTCTACTTTTCTCTATTTCACGGACAAGGTTTTTTTTCCCAGGCACTTTTCTTTTGTCTGTGAGGTCTTTTTTCAGATCTTCTGAGCTCTTTGTATTTCTCCTCGCGCACCCGCGTCCTATGAGACTGCTGCATTGCCCGGTATGCAGCGTTCTTACGTTCAGTCGCTAGTTTGCACTCATCATCAAACCAGTCGCTCCGATCTCTACGACTACTGCTTAAGATGGAGTTGGCAGTACTAATGACAGTATTCTTAAGGCGTGTCCATTTCTCTTCTACGCCCGGCATTCTGGCCCCAGGACATACTCTCCCTTCATCGAGCTCTTCGAGGCGAGTCCCAGCGCATGACCAAATGTGTTACTGGTATTCTGATTGCGTAAGGCAGCAGTGTTGATTCGGCAATCCGCGCTCGGAAAACTGTAGTAACAAGATATCAGGCTCGAGGAGTGGCGGCGATCTATCAACCCGTGGTCAAATAGCCATCCTATGTAGAACCCCATTATATAAAGCCACGAACGACACAAGGAAAAACTGGTGAAAGTTAGTTATCGTGGCACCGCATGGAGGCAAACTGGAAACCAAGAGTGTAGTTAAATATTTCGGCACCTGGCTAGATCAATATCTGTATTTCAACAGACATGAAGAGGCTGATTTGGCCAAAGCTAGGTAAACTTTTGCTATGACAAGGAGGTTATTTCATAGTAGCTAACTTGACAGAAGGGTAAAACTCATATGCTACATAACGCTAAGCAGGCCAGTGCTCATATATGGTTTTCCAGTATGGTTTAATATAGGTCCAAATTTGATGGGAGAGATTCGAGTGTTCGAAAGGAAGTGTCTCAGAAGTTGTCTCAGATTATATCGGACACCGGAACCGGACTATAAAAAGTACTATTCAAATGAGACTTTATATAATGAAGCATACATAAATAGGGTGGATAATTTTATGATCAAATATATCAGAGGACATATTACAAGAGCATAAACGTCCAATGACCTAATTTTCGGGGCTTATTATCCAAACACTCTGTAGTATGAGAACGTGCGTGGCAATGGCTTTGTTTCAACAGAGGCGTTCCTTGATTTTGACATGAAAGGGCTTATATAGGATAGATCGGGAATTTCGCTGATCTGTCATGTAAGTAGATCATCCGTAGACGGGAGATTGTGCTACGACCGAAAAGTCACGCGCACCGAACAAGAGCTCTTGCGCTTCAGTAGGGCTAGCTCCCACAGATACGGGGACGATAATATTAAACAGCATCAACAGTTCTGATGGTTGAATAGCAAATAAAGACCTGGATACCAATGTCGGAAGAATAACAGTATCATAGTCATGCAATGTTTAACTTATATCGTCTGCGTAGGATCAGTAAGTTATAATATAAGATAATTAAGCTGGAATTTAACCATTTTTTGTCTAGCAGGTAATTTAGAAAATAAGAATATAAAAAGAAAATAAAAAAAGTTTGTAAAAATGAAAAATAATATTAATTAGGTTAAGCCAGATTAAGTTAGAGTTAAGTTAAGTATTAGATTAGATTAAATTTAAAAAAAAAAATCCTGGTTTTCTGAACTTTTCCAGAAGACTATCAATATTAAAACCTATAATACTCAAATAGTGATTCACACATTCACTATTATTATATATTATTAATTTTGTGATTTTTAATTTTTCTTATTTTTTATTTAGTTTATTTAAATAGCTTATAAAGAGTATAACATTGAAGATGTTAGGGAGATAATTTTATCTTTAAATAATTAGATAATGAAATTTAGTAATTTATAAAAATAGAGTTTTAATTTTACAATGAAAATGTAATGTTTTTATTAAACTATACATATATAGAAATATAAATGGAATTTAACCATTAAAATAAAAAGTTAGCAGCTTTTATTTGTTCATCATATTTCTTTAATTGGAAATATTTTTTTTCAATTTTATCATTAACAGTGATATACCTCTTTTTTGGTTTCATTTAAAGAATAAGGGTTATAATAACTTAAGATTATGTCGAAACTAATTACAATATATCGTTTCATATTCAAGATAAATTGAATTATTCAATAATAGTTGAATGCAAATCAATTTAATATTCCTTGATTTCATTCATGATATAATCCTAAAATTAAAATAAAAATAAAAATAATAGATGTTAATGTTCAGTAAATTATATTAGATGAATTTATAATTAAAATTATAGGTAAGATTAGAGCAATTTCTACATCAAAAATTAAAAATAAGATAGTAATTAGAAAAAATTGTATAGAGAATGGTAAACGAGAAGATGCTATAGGGTCAAACCCGCTGTAGTGCTCCAAAAAGCCCTACCATCTTTTTCCGCCATTCCTAACCCAAAATCCTATCAAAACCCACAAAAACCCAAACATAACCCAAAATTCGCAATAAACGAATCAAAATTCGTTTATCGCATAACATTTGCCCCCACGGCGAAGTTTAATCCAAAATCCGAATTAAAATTAAAATTCACAATAAACGAATCTAATATTCGTTTATTATTCTATATCTGCTCCACAGCATCACCCAAATCCAAAATTCAGAGATTGTTATCTCTATCCTAAAAATTCCATTGAGTTAAACAAACAAAAACTCAAAAGCAGATACATTCACACATCTGCGTAATGGTTTCGTAAGAATTCAAGAAATTGATTTCTTATCTTGTGTAAACACAACATCTCGCTCGAAATATCCAAAAGATCGAGATTGTTGCACGAAAATGTGTATCTTTGAGATACAATTTTCGATTCCTTTTCCTTTATAAAGGAATGGTTTCGTGATCTCCGGGCCGCGACACTCTTTCGTCATCCGTACCTGAACACAGTTGGTCCTATCATCTGTATCTGAGCACAGTTGTGAAAGTATAATTCTAAGCGAAAATTCAATTCAAAGTAAATTCAAAGTGTTAATCGAAATATAATTCGAAATAAAATTCAAAGTGCCGTATATGCTGTGCAGTAATGCACCAGCCCAAGAATATTTAATAAAGCGAAAAAGAAAGGCTATCGACTTTCTTCGCAACCCCCCTAAAAGAAATTCGACCGTCCCAACTTACTTGAGCCCTATCCCCGAAAATATGGCGTCAATTTCAGCTGATCAAAGACTGCAGCAGGCCCTGGATCACATCAAGGCCCAGGAGAAGATCATCAACGACTTAACCAGAAAGATCGCCGAACTGGAAAACAACCTAAACCTTCCTGATTTATCAGATGAGTCTGACATGGAAGACCAACCTGCTCAGCTACCAGCACCAGCTGCCAAGGCAACGCCAACAATATCAAATTTCAAAACAACCCATGAGCCGAAAGCTCATACGAATGAAGGCACCGTCAAAGGAGGAGCTCCGAAGAACGAGAGGCCCCCGCCAATCAACATAAAAAAGGTCAACAACATCAAAAAAGTTATCCAGCTTCTGGAGAACGCTTTGGGACACCGGAATTTTACCACCAGATCTAAGGGTGACAACGTTTCCGTATCACTATCTTCCTTAAAAGACCACGCTCTTGCCGAAAAAGTGCTTATTCTGAATAAGCTGGACTTCTTCACCTTCCTAAGGTCAGATCTCAAGCCGAAAACATTCATAATTCGCCACATCGACCCTGCTTGGACTAACGAAGAATTAAGCGCGGAATTGTCCAGATTAAGTCCCAACCTGAAAACGTCCAAAGTCGACTATTATCAAACCCCACACATGAGATCCAACAACATTTTCAACCTACGGATCATCCAACTGGCACCAGACGAAGACATTAATAACCTGAAAAAAATTAAATACCTCTTCACTCATAAAATTGGCATAGAGGTACCTCACAAGCAGGAGCTTCTCCACTGCAAGCGCTGTCAGCAGTCAGGTCATCTTTCATCTTCGTGTCATCTACCACGAAGATGCGTAAAATGTGCGCAGGAGCACGAACCGAACCAATGCAAAGTCAAGCCACCGGGTGAGGAACCAGAACGTATACACACGGAAAATCCGGATGGCTCCATTTCTGTAAAGGAATTGTCAGTTGAATGCTGCAATTGTGGTGGACCGCATCCAGCAAACTTCACAAAATGCCCGCACAAGCTACGTTTACTGAAGCAGAGAGTGCCTCCAACCAAAAACAACACTGGCCAACTTAAGCAACCAACAGCAGCAGTTACTACAACAACGAGATCGAAATCCTATGCGGAAATTACCAGAGGAAACAACGCACCCTCATCTCAACCAGGAACAAACCTAGGACTCGACATCATGGGATACATCCGAGAGTTGCAAGCTCTCTTGCCGACGCTAAATGGATTAAGTAACTTCGAAAAAAAAGGTCAGATACTTTCTCTTATAACCTCACATATATTATCACAAAATGTCTAAGTTAAGTGTAGTTGCCCTCAATGTAGATTCCATTTCGTCAAACATACGGAGGCATCACCTCCGACTGCTAGTGAAGGAGTTTTCTCCAGACGTCCTCCTTCTTTGTGAAACCTGGCTCAAACCCAACTCTCGCATTTCTATTCCAAATTACCAATTTGTTTCAACTCCTCGAATTGACGGTGCAAGAGGAGGTACCGGTATCCTTATTCATAAAAGATTCCAATTCAGTGAAGTCAAATTTAGAAACATCTCCTGTGTCGAATACACTGCTGTCAAACTGCTTTGTGACAACAATAAAGTCTTGGTTCTAGTAGCCATCTATTTACAACCCAAGAGGTACCCTAACTTCCCATCTTCAGACTTCGATGAAATATTCCGTCAATCCCACCCCCACTCATTCATCATCGGAGGCGACTGGAATGCCCGTCATACCGCCTTCAACGACACCGCTTGCAATAAATTTGGCAAACAATTGCTTGCTTTCCTACCTCTCCACCCCTACGTCTATATCGACTCCCCTACGGAACCTACTCATTGCGCCAGCTCTACTCAATCAACTATAGACTTCTTCTTAAAATCTGCGATCCTACGCTCTGTATCTCCCCCTACTGTGTCGCACTTCTTCCCCTCTGACCATGCCTCCATCCACTCGGTAATTGACCTTGGCCCCTTAAATCCGCTTCAATCTCTCAACCCAGTCCATAATTTCTCCAGAACTAACTGGAGAAAGGTCAACAAATCCGTTGGCGATATGTTTCAAACGCTTCCCATCACTGATACGAATAACTTGGATCCTAACGAAATTGAAGAAGCAGCTTGTAAGATGGAAGGGATCTTACAGCAAGCCTTGTATTCTAATACCCCTTCAAGGATGCCACACTCCTTCGTAGGTAAACCACTTCCATATCTCACCCTCAAACTCATCTCATTAAAAAAAAAGCTCCGCCGAAAACTATTTCGAAGATTTTGTCCCCTCCTGAAAGTACAGGTTCAATTATTGTCTACCCTCATTAACCAGCAGTTAAATGCCTTCGTAGAGCAGAACTACATCTCCACTTTAAATAGTATCAGACCCGACCGTAATCTTTACAAAAACATCAATCGCCTTACAGGACGAAAAATACACACCTCAATAGACAGACTAATTGGTCCCAGAAATAATATTCTGTACTCTGATTCTGAAATAGCAAACTATTTAGCGGAACACTTCTCCCAAGTGCATAGGCAAAATGATAGCCTAGGCAACTCCGAGTTTGAGGAAGTGGTCAACCGTTATACATCCCATGAACTAATCTCCTCATTCACTCCATTCATAACTGAATTTAATAATGACAATAGAGCATCTCAACCCACCGATACAAACTTCTTTTTACAACCACAGGAATTTAACCAAATGATATCTTCTCGTAGCAGTAAAAACTCTACCGGCTTGGACAAAATTCCACATGTGCTTTTCAAAAACCTCAACCCTTCAAATCGACTATACATCATGACCCTGCTAAACCACATAATAAATGCTGGTCACATACCGGAGTCTTGGAAAACTGCCATAGTCATCCCCATTAAAAAGTCAGGCGCATCCCTGATGGCGGCCAATTTTCGACCCATCTCACTACTTAATAATTTAAGCAAATTACTTGAATTAAAAATTCACCATTACCTACTCTCCTTCGCGGAAACTAACTCATTACTCCCTGATTTTCAATTCGGTTTTCGTGCACAGCACTCAACATGTCACGCTCTCCTCAAGTTTACTCACGACATCACTATGGCTCTTAACGACCAGTGCCCCACTGTGTGTATCTCCCTTGACATATCCAAGGCTTTCGACTGCGTGTGGACTGCGGGTCTTCTGTTCAAATTACATTCCACGTATCGTCTCAACAATCACACTTCCAAGTTTCTCTACTCGTACCTATCAAATAGGAAATTCATGGTCAAGATAAATTCCACCCTTTCCCAGACGTACTCAATAACAGCAGGAGTCCCCCAAGGATCCATTCTGGGCCCCCTCTTATACTTACTATACACATCTGATATTCCTCAACCCCTCTCACCGAATACTTGAATCCTCAACTACGCAGACGATACCCTTGTCTACTCCAGCAGTAGGCTCGTATTATCTGCC
This sequence comes from Microdon myrmicae, assembly GCA_963931805.1. Taxonomy (NCBI): domain Eukaryota; kingdom Metazoa; phylum Arthropoda; class Insecta; order Diptera; family Syrphidae; genus Microdon; species Microdon myrmicae. Next base: position 119,468,345 of record OZ007499.1, read on the forward strand.
AGAAACCGCGTAAATGAATTCCTCCAAATTCTTTCCTCCTACTTCCTTAAATGGAAGATCCGCCTAAACCCCAACAAAACTCAACTGGTTGTATTTAAAGGTAGAAACGTTCACTGTACCAATAACACGGTACGTAACCATTCAAAAATCCAACTCAACCTCTGCAACACCCTCATAAAACCATCTAAATCACTAAAATACTTGGGCATTACTTTCGAAAATAATCTCTCTTTCACGACTCACATAAACAATGTCATCCGCAAAGCGGGGATACAGCTGAACCTTTGTCGGAAAGTAATGTGGAAGGCAGATGGTCTCTCTCAACAAGTCAAACTTCTACTTTATAAACAAATCATCAGGCCCACACTTACTTACGCTTGTCCCATCTGGTTCCATATCTCTCCCTCTCAAATGGAAAAACTTCGTATCTTCGAAAGGAAGTGTTTCAGACTAATCACAGGGCTACGTCGACAGCGCGACTCCCACAAATATATCGGAAGCCTTACGCTATACCACTCCGTCGGCCTGGAGAGATTGGATAGAAGGTTCCTGGAATTGTCGATAAGATTCATTGAAAACCTGTCAGCCAATCCAAACCCTCTCATCAATTCCCTTAGCCTCCCCAGCCACAATGCATCAAATCCCTATCTTCATGCACTCCATTTAAAGGCTCTCTTCTACTCAGGAAGATTAGTAAATGATGCGAACGAAATCATCTACCATAACAGGGTAACCGATCTTAACCACTTCAAATACTCAAACATTCAACCCTTTTCTCGGGTTCTTTCCTTTAACGAGCAGTCGGTGGAGAGACCTCCCTCTGCCGCTCCCTTCCCTCCTTAGGGTATGTAAAGTATGGAATCTCAACTTAAGCTTAAGACTAGTCAAATTTGTTCTAAATGACTATATGTGAATTTATTTAACTACCTTAGATATAAGCTAGATTTAAGTAGAGATAAGTAGTTTTAAGAATATTTATTGTAAACATTGACAATCCATCCTGGTTTTCATGACCTTTCCAGGAGTCATACTAATAAATTGTATCTTATAGATCTCCTTAGACGTAAGACCTCAATTTAAATATTACTTGGAAAAATGTTCTAGACATTGTAAGTAAATTTGTCACAACCTAGTTAAGTTAGCTGTAAACTTATGTAACTAAACTTTTAATGGTCAATAAAGACAGCGTTTTATAAAAAAAAAAAAAAAAGATCTCCGGGCCGCAGTCTAAATTCGTGTACAGTCCCTGGAGGAAGTACCCCAGGATAAATCTGAGAAAATAATAAAAAAACACATTCCAAAGGAAACAAGACGTGCTTTCATTTTTACCCAACAGTGGATAGCTAAGTATCACCTGCCCCCCCACGGAAGACCAAGTGAAGACTAAGGACGAAGGCCAAACCAAAAGGACGTTACTCTTCCCTCTGGATCAGAGGAAGCACGGTTAACGACCCCTTGTAGGACAAGATTTCAGGAGCGGTCTGTTTTAAGAGATCGCCTTGTCCTTTTAAGGATCAGGAGACTCGCGTCCTGAAACTAACCCCTACAGAACACAACAAAAAATTATGGTGGCAGCGTTTTGGGATCCCAACATCCCCTACCAATAAAATACGAACTAGGCAGTGGATTAGACTGGTCCAAACATCCCCTACCAGAGGGAGAATACACGAGTGGGATATCTATAGATCCCGCTACCAACAGGAAAATAAATTCCGATAAAAACAGCGTGCCCGGGGCTAAACACCGGCAATAGTTACAAAATAGTAAATTTTAAATATTCTAAAGTGGTAAAAGCGTTCCTCTGGGGCATACACCGAGGAGAGGTAACAGTGTGAAAAATAACAACGAGCAGCCAAGGATAGACCGGGATTCCTGATGCAGCGGCAACACCAGGACCAAGCAGCTAGTGACGACAAACAACAGGACACCCAACAAACCTGCAGCTAGAAAACACAGGCATTAAATTTTTATTTATTTGTTAAGTGAAAAGTGATATAAAGGTAACTTAGTTGAAACAAAAAGTGAACTAAAATTAAATTCAGTTTTGTCATTTTTGTCATTTTGTCTTGGAAATTGGCTCCCAAATAAGTAAATTTTTAAATGTTTGAATTGTTAACTAAAAGGGGACGCCAAGAATAAATTGAATATTTATTTTAATTGTTCTTTTACACTGGGATAAAGCTTATTAATAATTTGTGCAAGTGCATTTAAATTTAACTTGTTTTTTTTAAGAATAATAAGCAAAGTTGTTCTCATTTTTCCAAGAAGAGTATACGCATAAAAAAGCCCAAAGTGATAAATATAATTAATAAAAGAAATTTTTCTCTCACACAAGCATATACAATATACAAGTACGCACTTACTTTTCGGCTAGTAGAGGCAAACATTTTAAATACATTTTTCTTAATAAACGTATCTTTCTTAAACGCATTTTTAAAAAACACATATTTTTGACAATTTTCAAAACTTTCTTCACGAATATATGCATATACACATTTTTTCCAAAAACTTTTTCCTAAAATATCAACATTTTATTCTTCAAAAGGGGACAATATAAAAGACCCCACACAAAAATTAACTACAAATTTGGTTTTATTATTTATTTTTTGATATATATTTTAATTAATTATACACATAAACATATATACATACATTTTCTTTTGGGAAGATTTTTCTTACGTGATAAGCTGAACAATAATGAACAAAATTTAAATCCTTGGTCTTTGTCCTTAGCGTCTTTTTTGGAAAGTTTTCTTTAGGTCGAATTTTTCCTCTGAATCATCTGCGACTTTTGAAAATCTATTCTGGGATATTTTTCTCTCGACAGTTTAGACACTTTTTCCATAGGGCGAAAGGGTTGATTTCTTTCACTTTGAACAGAACAAACATCCTCATATAGGATCGAATTTAAACGAGTTTGCAGAAGCTTTTTCGTCTTGTGTTTTCTTCTTGTTAGGAACGATGAAGATCTCATCTCTTTGTTCTCTACCCCTTTTCACCATCATTTGGGAAGGTCTGTTTCACAAATATGTCGTGAGCGACAAAAATAAACCGGGTACGCGTTCGCAGAGACCTGAGCCCGAGCTCATACAAAATCGCGAGGACGAAATATTGGAAACCGTACGTATGGAAACACGCGAACAGAGTTCTAGAATGAACTTACCAATAGGATTAAGTGACATACTGGGACTCGTGCTGATATTTAACGGTAATCCTGACGAATTAGAGGGTTTCGTCTCTTGTGGAGACATTTTGTTCTCACAAGCACAAGATGACAATCAGAAGTCCTTTATTCTAAGGGTGGTCAAAACCAGATTGCAGGGACCGGCGCGTGATTGTATCCGGCATAAAATCATTTCTACCTGGGAAGATCTTGTTTCAGAATTAGAGGGAGAATTTAAAGCTCTCATCTCTAGGTCTGCTGCCCAAAATAACTTAGTGGCAACAAAACAAGATAGCAAGGAGGGTGTGAAAGAATTTTCAAATAGACTCACACATCACCTGCATGAATTGGACAGCGCCACATACGCTAGTTCACCTGAGCCTGCAGTCAGAAGTTATCTTCTGGCTGAGAATCAGAGACTCGCGTTGAATACGTTTGAGGATGGGATACGAAATTCCAGCCTCAGAATCTTGGTGAAGTCTCACAACGCCCCAAATTTAAAAGCAGCCATCAGCTACGCTTTAGAACAATCTCGAAGATTAGGTAACGATAACTCAATGCTTACTTCCAATAACAATTTTAGGAGAAATAACCAACAAATTGTTTGCCAAACATGCAACAAGAGGGGACATACTTCTGCGACTTGCTATCGCAACACTAATTTTCCTAATTTCGTCCCCCAACGCATTAAGGCTGAGGCTGAACGTCTCCAATGCACATACTGTCGAAAGTATAATCACACTCAGGCAGAGTGCAGAACCAGGTTAGCTCATATGCGAAACCAGGACCAACATTCGACGAGTCGTAATCCCTTTAAAACTCATCTTAACCAATCCAATCAATCTCAAAATAGGACAATAACAAACTCGCCCCGCATTGAAAATCGTAATACCCGACAAAATCAAAATATTAACAGGGTATCCAATCAACAACAGGGAAACGAACTCACTCGGGCAGCGAGCAACGGCAATCCTTCTCGAGTTCAGACAATCGCCGATATACACCCCATCCCGATGTAAATTTTCAAATGCGCGTATTTTTCTGCCCTGAATTTAAGGAGCCAGTAATACGTGTAAAATTTAATCCATCGGATAAACAATACTCGACTTTCCTTATCGATACAGGCGCCGACATCAGCCTGATCAAATTAGATAATCTTTATATTGAACAATCTGTAGAAAATTCAGACCCAGTGACTATATCCACCATTGCTGGAAAAACGGTCAGCACATGCGGAAAGGTATTGGGGGAGTTCGAATTCAGAACTGATAGGCACTCCATACCCTTTAAGCATAATCTATTTGTAGTGGGAAGCAACGTAGACTTCCAACACGATGGCATACCGGGAAGCGATTTCCTTACGAAGCACCAGTGCCACATTAACTTTGAAAAGGGATTCCTTAAATTCGCTGTAAAGAAGAGAACTATGGTAGAACTCGAGCAGCCTTTAGGGAACAAAAATGAGGTCAAGGAAAATATTCAGAAGGCCACGCCTTACGAGGTATCTTCCACGGATAATACAGGCATTCTTGAAAAATTGGATAACACCGTTCGTGAGTCAACATCCGAATCCGTTTGTCTACGGGCCGGATCTGATGCTGTGACAAACACAACGAAACCAACCACCCTTGAATCTTCCTCTCCCCATTTAAGTAAAGTTTGTGGTAACAGAAAAGGTAAGGAAACTGCCGAAAAACTGAGTTCAGGAAAACATGAACCTGAAACTCTAATACCGTCAGTAAATTTAAAACGAAACACCACGGTCGACTACATAAAATTGCATTCACGATCTCAACAAATAATGGAGATTCCCTTTAAAGAAAAATCCAGTCAAGAACTGATTATAAAAAAATCCGAGATCATGCCAGGGATATATCTGGGTAATAGTTTGACAACACCACAGGACAACAAAATAAAGGTATTATTAATGAACACATTAGACACCGATCAAGAAGTAAGCACCAACGACATAGAAGTCGAATGGGAAGATCTGGATGACTACAATGTGTTACAGGCGGATGAAACTAAGAACTTTCTAAAAAATAGGCTTGAACGGCTAGAATCACTCCTAGAGTTGCGTCATTGTAACCAGGAGGAAAGGATATCTATCCTAGACATCTGCCGCAGATTTAACGATCTCTTTTACTTAGAGGGCGACCATCTCACACACACTGACGCCATAGAGCATCAGATCATCACTGAAGAAGGAAAGCCCCCACTTTACATAAGACCATATCGCCTCCCAGATAGCTCGAAGCAAGAAATCCACAAACAAGTGAATGAAATGCTTCAGGATGGCGTGGTACAACCAAGTTTCAGTCCTTGGAATTCCCCTCTCTTACTAGTACCCAAGAAGGCAGGACCTGATGGGACAAAACGGTGGAGAGTGGTTGTCGACTTTAGAGCCTTAAATAAAATAACAGTCGGAGATGCATATCCATTGCCCAATATTACAGATATTTTGGACCAGCTAGGAAAAGCTAAATATTTTAGCACTTTAGATCTAGCAAATGGTTTCCACCAAATACGCATGGACAATAGAGACAAGGCAAAAACAGCGTTTAGCACACCCTTCGGACATTACGAATATAATCGAATGCCCTTCGGACTTAAAAACGCACCCGCCACATTCCAAAGGCTTATGAATAATGTACTCATGGGTCTCCAAGGAATAGAATGTTTCGTCTATGTAGATGATATTGTAATTTACGGATACGATCTGAACGATCACAATTCCCGACTTACCAGAATTTTCGAGCGATTACAAAGGCACAATCTGAAAATACAACCAGAAAAGTGTCACTTCATAAGGAAGGAGCTCACCTACTTAGGGCATGTTATTTCAAAGGAAGGTATAAAACCAGATCCAGAAAAAACTAAAGCGGTGAAAACGTTTCCAACGCCCAAGAAACAAAAAGATGTAAAATCTTTTCTCGGTTTTGTAGGCTACTATAGAAAATGTATCCCTAATTTCGCCGAACTGGCAAAACCTTTAAGCAGATTGCTCAGGAAGAATGTTCCATTTTATTGGGATGCCTTTTGTGACGAGGCATTCACAACTCTAAAAAGAAAGGTTATTACCCCACCAATACTGGCTTATCCAGACTTTAACCGGGAGTTTATAATAACTACGGATGCTAGCAATGTTGCGTTAGGAGCAGTGCTATCTCAAGGTACAATAGGACAAGATAAACCTATTGCTTTCGCTAGCCGAACTTTAAACGACGCAGAGACTCAATATACAACATCCGAAAAGGAATTATTGGCAATCGTTTTTGCACTAGCCCAGTTCCGACCATACGTTTACGGACGAAAATTTACTATAGTCACTGACCATAGCTCTCTACAGTGGCTTATAGGACGAAAAGATCCTACATCCAGACTTATGCGATGGAGAATTCTACTCGAAGAGTATGAGTACACAATCGTCCATAAAAAAGGAAAGCAAAATGCAAATGCTGATGCTCTCAGCCGTATAACAATGACTACCCCAGTCGATCCCATCAAAAATAATATCCTCGTCACCACACGAAGTAAAGCCAAACTCGAAGAAGATGTGGCTGCACAATCATACAAAGATACTACCAATCTTGTATGGCAAGAACAAACAGGGTCCATCTATACCAAGAAGAAACTTGGACTACGTATTATAATCCTCCCATTGATAGACTCTGCTGAGGAAGAAAACCTGGCAGGAAGAATCCCAAACTTCACCAAGCCAGACGTAGGTAAAATTACGTTTCATGAGCAAGATGGGTTATGCGCCATCACATTGCCATTGCCTTTCAGAAACCTAAGCGACCAGGAAACCGCTAAGAGTTCCCTTATTGATCTGAAGAAGATTTGCGAAGACCGGAATTTCAATTCCATTGGAATTTTAGTCCCCTTCATAGAAAACGAATCAAAAGTAACACTTAATAACTTGCTAAAAGAAACTTTTGCTCACCTCAACGTGACAATGTACGTTTTCTCCAATAAAAAGAAGCTTCTAACAGATCCTAACGAAATACAAAAGTTACTCGCGGAATACCATAACTCACCTTTCGGAGGACACCAAGGAGCCACCCGAACAATCAATAGATTGAAGCAAACATATTACTGGCGCACAATGACCGCTGACGTCGCGGCGTATATTCGAAAATGTGCTTCCTGCCAGATAAACAAAAGTGGAAGGAATCCTAGAATTCCTATGAAGATAACCACAACAAGCTCAAAACCTTTCGAAAGAATTGCTTTAGATATAGTAGGACCATTACCAGTCAGCTATAATGGAAATAAATACCTACTAACGTTTCAAGACGATTTGACTAAATTTTCAGGAGCTTACGCACTGGCCAGCGCCGAAACCAAGGACGTGGCCAGAATTTTCGTTGAAAATATCGTCTGCCAGCACGGCATACCATCTTCTCTATTGACTGACCGAGGTGCAAATTTTCTCAGCGCACTTTTTAAGGACATTTGTTCCTTACTTAAAATGAGAAAACTAAACACAGCACCCTACCATCCACAAACGAATGGAGCACTAGAACGGAGCCATAGAACTCTGGTGGAATACCTCCGCCACTATGTAAACCAGGATCCTCTCACTTGGGACACCTGGATACCTTACGCAATGTTTGTGTACAATACTACACCCCACAGTAATACAGGCTACACGCCGCATGAATTACTATATGGTTTCCCAGCCGAAATACCCAGTTCTCTCAGACAAAACCCCGAAAGCACTTATAACTACGACCATTACGCAAATGAATTAAAAATGCGACTACAACATGGTTATCGTACAGCAAAGGGAATACTGATAGAGAAAAAACAAAAATCTAAGGTATACTACGACCAAAAAGTAGGCCGTAAGAAATTTAATGTTGGCGACAAGGTTCTATTAAAGAATCACTCAAGACCTAACAAACTAACCTCCCTGTGGAAAGGCCCCTACGAAATTGTAAAGATCCTATCCGAAGAAAATTCAATCCTCAAAATAGGAAAAGGAACTCGAATAGTCCACAACAATAATATAAAACTATTTGTGGACTAGGCAATCACGAATAAGAAACTCCAAAGAAAAATAAAAGTTGAAAAAAAAATGTATATATGTATAGATAACCTTAAAAAAGAAAAAAAGAGAAATATATAAATGCATACACGTATAGTAAACACAAAAAAAAAAAAATTATAAACTAACACTGTACCAAAATACCACGATAATGTATTTAAAATTTGCGGAAAACATTTTCTATTCAAATAATTGTATACGAATAAAATAATTTTGTAAATAGTATACAACACTTTTAATACAAAAAAAAAAAAGAAAAAAAAAACAAACAAAACACAAAAAAAAAATAAATATATAGATAAAAACAAATATTAACGCACTTAATAAAATAAGTTTATATCATGTTTTAAATAACCACCACTAACTTAAATAAATAAACAACAACAACAAGATTTTGTAATAATAATAAATAATCTTAGGTTATAAGAAAAAACACATTATATATATATGAAAAAACGAAAATACAAAAACAAAACTTACAAAACAGTGTTAAAATAAGAACTTCTAATATTTATATAAATTCAAAACAGTTTTCAACTAAGAAAATACTAAGAAAGTAAGAAAATTTTTATATAACAAAAAACAAAAAGGAAAAGTTATAGAATTAAATTGTACGTCCAAATACATGGAAAAAATTATATAAATAAATAAACGCCCGACTAATAAGGACAATGAAAAAAAAAGAGAACAAAAATAATATATGTAAATAAATTTATACGAGTATATAAACAATGAAAATTCTATGTAATATACAAATTGTAAGAATAAACCATAAAAACCTTACTTATTAAAAAAAAAAAAAAAAAAAAAAACGCAAAGTTAAATTTAATATAATGAATTCAAATACTTATGTAATTATAAAACATTCTACAATTAACCTTACACTCAGAAAAAAAAAGAAAATATTTTATTATATAACCATTGTGGAAACTTGAATACACGACCATAAATACGAATACATAAATATTAAGAAAAAAAACAAAGAACAAAAATTACACATTTATAATAAATATTGTATACAAAAAAGAAAATATCAGGCATATGTAACGGAATCACGATACCGTCATCCTTATTCCCAATCACACCATTTTCCAGAAAATTAATCTCATAAAGATCAATTTTCTTTTTTTCAAGGAGGGGAGGATGTAGTGCTCCAAAAAGCCCTACCATCTTTTTCCGCCATTCCTAACCCAAAATCCTATCAAAACCCACAAAAACCCAAACATAACCCAAAATTCGCAATAAACGAATCAAAATTCGTTTATCGCATAACATTTGCCCCCACGGCGAAGTTTAATCCAAAATCCGAATTAAAATTAAAATTCACAATAAACGAATCTAATATTCGTTTATTATTCTATATTTGCTCCACAGCATCACCCAAATCCAAAATTCAGAGATTGTTATCTCTATCCTAAAAATTCCATTGAGTTAAACAAACAAAAACTCAAAAGCAGATACATTCACACATCTGCGTAATGGTTTCGTAAGAATTCAAGAAATTGATTTCTTATCTTGTGTAAACACAACATCTCGCTCGAAATATCCAAAAGATCGAGATTGTTGCACGAAAATGTGTATCTTTGAGATACAATTTTCGATTCCTTTTCCTTTATAAAGGAATGGTTTCGTGATCTCCGGGCCGCAGTCTAAATTCGTGTACAGTCCCTGGAGGAAGTACCCCAGGATAAATCTGAGAAAATAATAAAAAAACACATTCCAAAGGAAACAAGACGTGCTTTCATTTTTACCCAACAGTGGATAGCTAAGTATCACCTGCCCCCCCACGGAAGACCAAGTGAAGACTAAGGACGAAGGCCAAACCAAAAGGACGTTACTCTTCCCTCTGGATCAGAGGAAGCACGGTTAACGACCCCTTGTAGGACAAGATTTCAGGAGCGGTCTGTTTTAAGAGATCGCCTTGTCCTTTTAAGGATCAGGAGACTCGCGTCCTGAAACTAACCCCTACAGAACACAACACCGCATTCAAAAGGTGAATTTTTTTCTCGATCTTTGTAACTTTTTTTTTAAAGTAAACTTGCAATTGATATAGTAATTGATGCTAAAAATATTAAAATTAAAGTTATGGGTATTAAAGAGAAAATTATTTATTCTATTATATGTTATTATAGACATTATGATTGGAAGTCAAATATACTTTATATATTATATAAATAATTAATTTCCCCATCAGTAAATTGATACATAAAGAAATAATCATGCAATATCTACAAAATGTCAATATCAAGCAGCTGCTTCGAATCCGAAATGATGATTTTGTTATAGGTCCGGGACGCCGTGCTTCCTCGTTAGAGGGAAGAGTGTGGACCTTTTATTTTTAGTCACGATGAGAATGTACTTTTCTTATTTGTTTGAAGATTAAAGTCTTTTATTTATTTACTTGTTTCGAATTACTGTTTATTCTTCAACTCTGTTTATTCTTTTCTAATAACTTCTGTTCTTACAACTCTGTATTCTATTCTCGACTCTCTGTTTCTTCTCGACTCTGTATTTCTCAAAACTTCTTTATTTCTAAACTCAACTGGACTCAAACTCAAACTGAAACTGACTTTAAAATAAAATTTTCCCTTTTCTTATAGAACTTTGAGCTCTAATTTACTGTAAATTATAATATGAACAAAATCAATTTTATCAAAGAATTATTTACTCTACTGTGACTTTTAAATTTTGAATAAACTTTGAACGAAAATCAAAGAGCCATGTTTCAAATGAAAAAAGGGGCATGTTATGAAATGTACTGGAACTGACTTGATATAGAATATTGTGGATGTTTATTTATGATATGTATTAAATGAGAATGTTAGATATGTAAGGAAAATGTTTTAAGGATGTGTTGATGAGACTCAGTATTTAACTTAATAGTTATAAGGACAGTAGTATTCTGGGATACTACAATTTTTTGAAAAATGGTTATTTAATTGTCGAAGTAGACAAATTAATAAAAATGTAGTTCCAATTAGTACATGAATTCCATGAAAACCTGTTGCTATAAAAAATGTAGATCCATATACAGAATAAGCGATAGTAAATGGAGATTCGATATATTCGTAAGCTTGAAGAATAGTAAAATAAATTCCTAATAAAATAGTAAAGAACAAGGCTTGACTAGCTTGAGAGTGGTTATTTTCTATTAATTTGTGGTGGGCCCATGTAACAGTAATTCCTGAGGAAAGTAAAATTGTTGTATTTAATAGTGGGATAGAAAAAGGATTAAATGTGTTAATTCCCGCTGGAGGTCAGTAAGCGCCGAATTCAATTGAAGGAGAAAGTCTTTTATGGAAAAAGGCTAAAACAAAAAAAATGAAGAAAAGTACTTCTCATAAAATAAATAAAATTATTCCTCAACGTAAACCTGTAATTACTGGGATTGTATGAAGTCCTTGAAATGTGCTTTCACGTGAAACATCTCGTCATCATTGATAAACTGTTAAAGTAGAAATTAATATACCTAGGATTAATAAAGAATTATTATATTGATGGAATCATTTTACTATTCCTGAAACTATTGTTATAGTACAGATTGCTCCTGTAAGAGGTCAGGGACTATAGTCTACTAAATGAAATGGGTGGTTAGAGTGTGCTGTCATTAGTAATTTACTTCTCTAGAAAATAAAGCTGCTAAAACAGAAAATACGTAGGATTGAATTATAGCTACTGCAGCTTCTAAGATTATTAGAAGGATTTGGGCAAAAATAACTAATGAAACTATATATGACTCCTGAATTTCCTAATAAAGTAAAAAGTATATGTCCAGAAATTGTATTAGCTGTTAAACGTACGCCAATGTTCCTGATCGAATTACATTTCTAATAGTTTCGATGCATGCTATAAATGGTATTAAAATACCTGGGGTTCCCTGGGGGACTAAATGAGCAAATATATGTTGTGTATGATTAATTCAACCAAATAATATGAATGATACTCAAAGTGGTAAACTTAAAGTTAAACTTAAAGTTAAGGGGGGAACCTCATGTAAAATGACGTTTTTTAGCCATTTTTTGTTTTTCCCTAAATTGATAGGAAATTTCCTCAAAAATACGAGAAAAAAAGTTAGAAAATGATCCGAGACCTCCTTGTACTTTATTTTCAAAAGAAAGTAAATAGTCTAATTGGGCGGATGCCACCAAAGAGGCTCGTACTTTTCGACAACAGGAAAAAACGGCTCAATTAGAATAGTTTGAAGAAGAGGAAGGTCTACTCTATGGCCCTGGAATCGCAGATTAGCAAAAAACTGCGGTAAGTGAGAACGAATTACGAATTTTTTCACGATTTTTCTATTACTCAAACTTTAAACGCGTTTTTCTCGAAACGCAAAATTTCGCACGCCGTGCAACGTGGCTCAAAAACTAATCATTCGATCTTTATGAAGTTTGGTATAGAAATTCTATAGATATTTGGCCTCAGCTCTGATTTTTTATTTTTTTATTTAAAACGTTGTTATTAACAATTGTTTATAAAAGAAAATCCCTTTTTTTTAAACTTCGCCATTTCTGCAAATTTGCAAATTTTAATAAAAGGGGAACGTCATGCTGAGCGTTTTTGGATAAACTAAAGAACACATTTTGTATTTTTTGTTTCAGATCATTTTTGTGACCTGTACGCTGCACGGCTCCTCGATAGTATAGTGGTTAGTATACCCGCATGTCACGCGGGAGACCGGGGTTCAATTCCCCGTCGGGGAGCCTCTGGCGCAAGACTAATGACCTTGCCGGAAAACACAAATCATGATGGAAATTTAACAAGCCTCAGGACTGCTAAATAAGGCCAAGACTGGTTCCCGGTTGTAGTGCCGATGATGATGATGCTGCACGGAGCATTTTCAAGACGCTGTTTTCAAGCCGCCATTACACCGTTTTATTGTTAACGTTTAGTCTAAAAAAATATTTTCTTTAAATATTATAACGTAAATAAAATGTGCCTTAAATTGCAAATTAATCTACGCATTATATTTTTCAAATTAAAATCCGGAAAAACAGGCTGTTTACATGAGGTTCCCCCCTTTAATGAGTTGTTCTTGTAAAAATGTAAGGAAATAAACCTAAAAAATTATTAAAAAGAATTATTCTGGATAGTGAAATAAATATTATTGTTATTCCCAATGTGTAATTATTTCCTAAAAGAATTTTAAATTCTTTATGTAAAGTTATAGAAATATTATTTCAAATAATTCTGTAACGTGAAAAATGTGTATACATGTAAACAATTATATCATTAGAATTATAAGTTATAAGTTATAAGTGCATTTGACTCAGGTTTCTCAGTATATATTTACCAGCTATTTCTCTAAACGAACTGAGAGTTACGATTTGTGCTTTGGTTTTGTCGATGATTGGAGAAAAAGTCTTCCCAGGGGGTTAGTGTGGGCAGTGTTTTTTAACTTCCCAAAAACATTGCTGCAGCCGCCAATTACAATATATATTACATTTGGAAAATATTGCATACGAGCATTGATATTTGATCTGATACGTCGACAAGAATTAAAGCAATTTCTCTATAGATTGTTAGTACACCACTAGGTATATCCTAATAGTGGAGTATTGGAGACCGAGAATAATAGGTGATTGATAAGAAAACTAATTGACAGCGACGTAATTCAAATATTCGAGACAATATCCCGACACCATATTTCTTCAAACCGGCGTCGCTTTTGAAACATTCAACTGTCTCAAGTGTACCACTTAATGTTCTGTCGCCTTCGATCCCATACCGAATACAAGTGTCATAGTGCTTCCCTCGTAGCACTCTAGCTCATTTGAGCTAATACTTCGAACAGCATTACCAACCTCCTCCTGATAACTCCCTTGGATTCCATCTTAATAAATTGTCAAATACGTTTCCACGTCTAAAACCATTACAATGACTCCTGGTTTTTCACACCTTCCATTCCCCAAAAGACCAATTTAAGGTGTACATACACCCGCATGCTCTTGTAGGTGACAGGAAAATAAATATTGCGTAGAATCGCTTTTCCCTCCTCCGAACGGAAGATGTGTGTAGGTGATTTCTCATACGGCACGACCTCCCCTCGGGAATATGATGTGTACACTACATGCCCTTAATGTACGACAATTTGAAATAGGATACTGGATTAATTGATTTTAATAAACCATCTACAACTGACAGAGGCAATTAACGCACCAGGATTACGCAGTACCTTCCCAGTCAAGAATAATTCCAGGAATCATCGCGAACAATGAAACTATATTGTAGTCAAGGGTTTCTTGTATTTCGTACTTAACTTTGTGTATGGCTGGTAATTAAAGATTAGACGTGAGTGCAGAGCATTGGGCTCCTGGCTCCGGAGGTTGGTAGCCAATGGAATGCGCAGTTCTATGTTTATGAAGCATTTCGGGACCCAGATGGCTGCAGGTTATGGATGCCATACGTCTACTCCTGTAGGCGGTAAAGATGTGTACGTGTGCCGTTATTTGATGCGGTTTGGTTCACTTGCAAATATCAGATGTTTTTCGCGTTTTTGTTTTTTGAAAGGAGTTGTCTGGTTTTGACAACGTGTAAGTCATCACATCCCATTGTGATGGGGTGTCAAAGGAAGCTGTAGTTATACTACGTTTTCACAGCCAGTAATTATAGCTTTGGTTTGGTTTTTATTAATACGAAGCCGGGGGAGAAGTTTGTCGTCGTGGTTCTGCTGTGTTGATTGGTGATGGATCATATAACTCTTTTAATACTAATAAAATCTGTCAACACTTGCCGTTACTTGAGAGGTAAGTATAGTATTTTTAGAAAGGATGTAATGAACTCATTAGCATCAATGACTGGGGGTTATTACTATAGACTGGTTAAATACCCCATTGTTTCGAAGAGGGTAATTGAAACAAAAGAAGGCGAATTCCGCAATAAATTGGCAACTGCGCGAAATTAAGAGGCATTCGTTTATCTACGTTAGGGATGCGTTACTTTCTTTTCTTTCCATTGTTATCATTTCACTTTATTAAGGTTTCTTATTAGGTAAGGTCTTCTTTTTATGTGGTGTGCCTAACCCGAGCTGTTTTTATTTATTTTCTAGTTTTCCTGTGAGATTTTTGAATGCTTTTTGAATTTGTATAGGGTGGCGCAAAATTAATCATCCATTTCGTTTTTAAATTACGTTTTTACTAAATAAAAAAAAAAGTGATTTTGAGTGATGGAAATCTTTATTTGGACCATTACAATTTTTTCGGTTATGTTAAGAGATGCCTGCAGCTGTCTAGTTGACAAATGTCAAATATGATTGACGTACGACGCCATTTGCAAAAATTATAACATCTTCCGATAGGGTGATTAGTAATTAATTAAATATTCACTTACTTCAGTTAGCTGCACTAAAGTTATTATGGTCATTATTTAATTATATTTGTGGTGGTTCCCATATACGCCACTACTCACCTTCCCAAATTACCTAAAAGCTTCCAGTCCTGAAGCTCCCATAACCCCATTGTTCTTTGCTAATGCAACAGCATTAGCACCTGCAACATTCCCCGCATCAAAACATTTCCCTTTCCAAGGACATTTAATGCATTCAAGCATTACATTAAATTCCATACAAGAATTCTTTCTTTCATGCAAATGCATTTCCCAGAATACCTACAAGAATTCTTCATATCATGCGGGCCTGATGAATCCGAAACTACTCGGCACCGTTGTACCACCATGCAATTCCGCTGTACATGTGCACACCACATGTCCCTGGCATTTGCACGGCCTCGGCAGCTCTTTGTCCATCGGATAAAAGCAAACACTCACATATTGCGTCTAGAGTCATAAACCAAATTCGTTGGCATGTAATCATGTATACAAATTCAATCCCTTTTGCCCAGCAAAATGTGGTACACGATCACCCATCGTATACCTAGATTCCTTTAGCATCACCAGCCTAATTACAATGCGGCTATTTATCCAGCTGCAATATACCCGACCACGATCCCTAATCTGACGACAAGCCACCGCCGGTAATAGACGCGATACACATTTCCCATTGGGTAAATAGAAAAAACTCATTAGCACCATTCCCCCGATGCAGTGTCGTCTATTATAGCTACGATGCACATCGTAAACAATGGCCTATACGGCCCCTTTGTCCTTACAGTTTTTCAGCTTTGTTTTTCAATGGCCTTCGCGCATGAGTTGAACAATATGATCTTCACGATCACTCATACACCCATACCACATGGTCTTCATTACGAGATCTGGTTTTCTATTTCAAAACTTTACGTTTCTCTTGTGGTCAATAAACGTATCCTAAGCCGAGAGGATATTCACCATCACCGAATCGGGGGTGAATCAAGAGCCAGATTCCAACCCTGGGTGAGTCTTATTACAACCACCGATCGCGACGGTAGGTTTTTCTGCCGCTCCCCGCGGCACATCGGGGACGCGTACCATCAAGGAGTCGCTTTTCCTCCCCTGTTAATTGTAATAGTTGGAATTATACTGCGAAGTGTTTGGATAGTTCGTGTATTATGTACGTTTGAACGATTCAATAAGACTGCTCAAATTAAGATATTTGTAAGGTTCCAAGCGACTTTTAATTCATATTAATTTAATTAATCAAAAAGTAACTTTCGTTGTCCATAAATTAACTAAGACGTCTTCCAGTGTAGACTTCTGTGTACTAACAATAAAAATCATTTTATACAAACAACATTTAGTGTTTTATTCTCCTCTCCCCTTTTGTGACAACTTGCGAGTGAACTTAATCGTTGGTAATCGGTTAATGGCGGAACCGATGAACTCTTCAATTTGTGCGGACGAGATAGAACCTGCGCCCATGCCGGTGACATGACTTCGCCCCCCACATATTCATCTGGTGAAAGGGCAGGTGGGAGCGAACATACAGGGCAAAGGCTCTGCTTTCAACCCGGCGAAGGCCAGGACGATCCTTGTCACTGTTCATTCCAAGTTGGCGTGCAGTCTCCGCGTAACACCCCGCATAGCTACTTTGGCAGCCGCCAAGTAGTGAACCAATGCATCCAGCGACATCCTGAGAAAGTTTGGCGCAAGACTAATAACCTTGCACGGAAAAACAAATTATTATGGACAATTTAACTCGGGTAAGGACCGGATACCGGTGGAGAGACTCGCTAAATAAGGCCCAGACCGGATCCCGGTTGTAGTGTCGATGATGATGATGATCTGATGAAATGTTTCCAATGCTCTAAAACTGTTTCTCATACTCTGAATGAATACTTTCAAATATGGTTGTAATAAGGATATTGAACATTAGCTGTTCATTATAATTAACAATTTTTATAACTGTAAACCGATCTAGGAAAAACGGATTGTAGCACTGCGGAACGCATGCCCAGGAGATTTCTGGCTCACGTTCGATATATCTACGAGTTTCTAATGGGATTTTAAATTGGTAGAGTACATTTTGCTTTCGGGATTGTTCACTGATGTCTGGTACACGTGTAGTGTTTACATATGTGATTCAATTTGAGTAGAGATTTTATGTCAGATTAAACAGTTATACTGTCAAACTCACATATTATTTTTGTTTATTTTTGTTTCAAATTTCATCATGGAAAAACTTACTTTGATTGAATTTTGGTGAGGACAGAACTCCAATATATTTAGCTTAGTATAAGTGATATATGTAAAAAAAAAGATATAAACTTAACAACGAACTTAAAAACTAACGTATAATAAACTTAACTAGGTTGGTGGAAGGAGACATAGGAGGCAAAACAATGGTTTGTAAGTGTGTATCTGTGTGAGTCGAGGAGGTAGGAGGAGCTTGTGAGGGTTATTTAAGGCGCCCGAAGAACCACCCATCGTCCTAACCCAACTCCCCATTCCCATCCCGCAAATATCAGCGCCAACCATAAGCAGCTTACCTGTATACGAGCAGAACAAAGCTCTATTCAACTATTTCATACCGGAAAAATAAGTCCACGGCAACATTACCATCTTGCCATGGCATCAAAACCAATGGCATCAGCTGAACCTTGATAGTATAGTGGTTAGTATACCCGCCTGTCACCCGGGCGACCGGGGTTCGATTCCCCGTCGGGGAGGCCCTGGCGCAAGACTAATGACCTTGCCTAGACAAAATAAATCATTATGGAAAATTTAACAAGCCTCAGGACTTGCTAAATAAGGCCAAGGCCGGTTCCTGGTTGTAGTGCCGATGATGATGATCAACTGAACAATTTCGGTTCATCTGTCATGAACCGATCGGTTCCTAAGGTCGACCACATGCCCATCAAACACACGCCAATCCTTCTGTGTGTTCTTGTCCCAACAATCCGTTGGTCCATAAAAAGACATGCCAGGCTACTTGCTTGCTTGCACATCTGCAAGCCAGAATTCCAATTATCATGCCTTACGATATATTTTTCGTAAAACCAACAACCTTTATCCTAGCACTGGCCATGGCGAGCAAATCTTTTGTTGACCTAACATCACAGAGGAATCCATACCCGCCGTCCGCAATATCTCATATTACTTTCAACGGCATGGCTTTAGCCTTCACGTACGTGCATTTATTTGTACAGCTGCATGACCAATTACATGATCCGTTGCCTTATCGAGGAACGATCAAAGCATCGGTCATGTCTAATGATTCGTTGTCTAAACAACGAGCAGCCACGATTCTCATGCTGGCTATCGAAACGGAATACCTCTGTATGCTCAACATAAACAGAAGAAGCTATTTTGGCCTGCACGGCAACATTCCCTTGTATTAACGAATTGCTAAAATAAACAAACACCCAAGCATTGTAGCCTTTGCCATCGCAGCGAAATTCTGTTGACATAACATCAACAGAAAAAAAACATATTCCCTATCGTTTATGATGGCCAGGCAACCAGCCTCCGTATTCGATCATCTGTTTGATCAGCCGCGTATTTGGATTTTCTTTTGTGCACATTCGCATCTCCGTTTGTCCTGGCTTTCAACGAATGGGTTTTCAACTGGACCTGTACGGCACCATGGAAATTTTCCCACAAACTCAAATCGATTGTTCATTGGTCATCGCCAAATGAAAAGATCGGATTTGCTCCTCCCTTTCGATGGGATCCATCACCACTGCAGTTAGGGGATGTTGAGTGCAACAGCCACCATCAGAGTCGCATTTTAACCGCCGAAGGAGATCCTCGTTCTGAGATCGTTGCTTGTCGTAAATTAATTGAATAACCATTCGTAAACATTGTCGAGTCGTGTAAGAGATCCGCGCCCTTATCTTAATTCAAAGAATAAGAATTAAATAAAACCGAATCCTACTTGGTTAGTGAACACGTGAACACGTGAAGCTCTTTAAATGTGTTGAGGTTAATTTGATGGAGACAGCTTGCGTATAATTAGGTAGGATCAGAGGACTTTCCCAAATCAATCCTCGGTAAGCAAAACGTAGAAGCGACGTTGAAGCTTTCGATGCTGCGAATGTGGTACATATGATAAGGGGACCAGACCTGACTAGCATATTCTATAAAAGGGCGGACGAAGATTTCGTAGAGCGAACGGAAAACGTAGGAATTAGAGGATTCTTTCGACCAGCAATTCACGAAACCAAGATCAGAATTGGACTTGAGGATCATGTAGTCGGAAATTAAGCTTCTTGTCACATAACATTATCGTCGCGAGTCGATTGAATATTTGCCGGTTAGTTAAGTAAGAAATAGGCCCGGGGTGTGGGAAGGGAGCGCTTTCATGAGAAGGTGATCGAGTGGCATTTGAAAATGTTCAGCTCTAAGCAATTATGTTTGCACAAAACTGAAAAGCTGTTCTACGGAGAATCGTAGTATTGGGTTTATTTGCATTCCTCCAGGCAATTCGACGGATCGCACTAATTTGCAGTTCATCTCCGACGGCGAGGACTCTCTGTATCAGAGCTAGTTCTGTTACACAGAGGGAAAGCTGTGGAATTCCCTCTCGACGCGAGTCTTTCCGGAGCGTTACAACATGCAGCTTGTTAAGAGGAACTGCAACAGCTATATAGTGGCATCTCGGGCACTAGACGTTCGCCAAGTATAAGAAAAAAAAGAAGATCAGTTTGAAGAAACGGGGAGTTGAGAGGAGAGCCGATCGTCCTGTTTTATAGTGCTACCCATAAAATAGCAAACTACATTCATAAGGTGCCGATAAGACTAGTAAGATATAAAAACAAACACATGCAACATGACACCCCAAAGTAATAAACAAATGCCGACGAATAATCGGGCTTCGCAATATAGACATTCATACATAAGACTACATCCGCAAGTAGTGTGCCTTTCGGTAAAAGAATTTAAAAAACGATCGACCTGTTTAGTTGAAGAAAAATAGAGTCAACGTCAAGCCGTCGACAAAGGCGGACGAATCATTTTTTTATACCATGTTAGTCCAACTCAAATCGTCGACTCTTAATAAAAGAACAGGGGTCGCAATCCTCGGTTATACGAGGGTGGGCTGAAAAGTTTCCCACCTAACAAAGATACAAGACATTTTTTCTTAAAATTTATTTTTATTTTTCTACCAGTCTCCTTGTAACACTACAAACTTCTCCCAGCGATACTCCTATCTCTCTAACCCGCTCAAATAGTACTCGGCGTTTTCTCTGAAAAATAACTGTTCACGAAGGTGGTTGCCTCCTCATGTGATGAAAATGTCTGTCCTCCGGGCGCAATTTTTAGATTAGGGAACAAAAAGAAGTTGTTTGGGGCTAGATCTGGTGAGTAAGGCGGATGCTCAAGCAGATCAAACCGTAATTCGTGGATTTTTGCCATGGCAACCGCTGAGGTGTAACACGGCGCGTTGTTTTGGTGAAACAGGATTTTATTTTTCTGCAAATGTGGTCGTTTTTCCGCAATTTTTGCCTTAAGTTGGTCAAGTAATGATGGGTAGTATGTTCCTGTAATGGTTTTTCATTTTTGAAGATAATCGATTAAGATAACCCCATCATCATCATCATCGGCACTACCACCGGGATCCGGTCTTGGCCTTATTTAGCAAGTCTCGAGGCCTGTTAAATTTTCCATAATAATTTATTTTTACGGGCAAGGTTATTAGCCTTGCGCCAAAGATAACTCCATGACTATCCCAAAAAAAAAACAATCGCCATCACTTTCCCAGCCGAAAAAAAAACTGTTTTTGCTTTTTTTTTGAATCGATTCCCCCTTTGCAGTTCACTGTTTTGACCGTATTTTTGTTTCGGGCTTATAATGGTGTATCCAAGTTTCATCGACAGGAATTAGTCGGGGTTAAAACTCGGATTTATTGCACCTAAACTGCGCCAGCAGAGCGTTGGAAATGTTCATTCGAACATGTTTTTGGTCTAACGTGAACAAACGCGGCACGCAACGAGCGGACAGCTTTCTCATGCCTAAATATTGATTTAATAGGTGACAAACCCGTTCTTTGGACATTTTCATAACCTCTGCTATCTCTCTCGGTTTAATCCGGCGGTCGTCTAGCACCATTTGGTGAACTTTAGCGATGTTATCGTCAGTTGTTGCAGTTTTTGGACGTCCAGAATGTTCATCGCCTCTCAAGCTCTCTCGGCCACGTTTAAATTCAGCTGCCCAAAATTTCACTGTGGTAAATGATGGTGCAGAGTCTCCATACACAGAGTCCAACTCGTCTTTGATTTGCGTAGGCGTTTTGCCCTTCAAAAACAAAAGTGTAATGACAGCTCGATACTCAATTTTGTCCATTTTCACAAAAACACTCACATCGACTCACTCAAATGACTGTCAAATAAAAACTACCCATCCAAATCCATTCCAAAATGGTTGATGAGTAATTTTCAAAAGATGCTCAGCTACATTCACAAGCTTTTATTGACGAGTGCTGCTATCTTCACGTTGAGGTCGGAAACTTTTCAGGGCACCCATGTATTTGGCAAGTTTGTGAGCCGACAAAGTCGATAGATGGCAATCAAAGCAAAACAACAAGATAGGAAACAGGACCAAGTCGCGTGTGAAAACTCAAGTGAGTCCATCGTTATGATGCTTTTAATATCGATGTGTATAATATAGTTTGAAGCAGCCCAAAAAGAAAAGATGCAAACGCATAGATGCTTCTGTATACTGTGTTGACTCTATTTCCATACTTATTTATTTTATGGGTGCCATTATAGACGTTTATCCATATGTGAAAACTTGGACCTTATGATTTCATTGTGTGCTTAAGCATTTCTGGCTTTATGCAAGTTTTCAGCTTTAACAAAGAATGTGTTGATTAAGTACCCAATTTTCAACAGGGGAAAATTCACGTTTAGTGAATCCTTTATTGTGAGTGGCATGATTATCGTTCTATACATGGGAGAATTGGCGTTAATTACGATGAGGACAAAGGACAATGAAAAAGCAAATTAATTAAATAATTAATTGGCAAAGCTATTCCTCAAACCCCTAGTAGTGAGAATTATGGGCCTGCATATAATTCTTGACGGCAAACCGACAGGCGAAATAGACGGGTTAGATACGGCATGTTCAGGTGGCGAAGTTCGAAGGGAAAGTTCGCAGAATAAGGAGCGATGTAGTGGCCAGTTCAATAAGACCTGTGGGGAACGAAGTCGTGGTGCCGGCGTACGGCACGGGGTTCCACTTCGTCCCACGAATTGTTCGCTGGTCAGTGCACTGCTGAGAGATCGAAACACTGGGCGCACGAGTGAAAATTATAAAAGAAAACACCCAGGAACTGCAGCTTGGAAATAAAATACACTGAGTACAGTCTATTTATTAAGAGGTTGCTTTATTGTTCTAAATTGGTGTAACACTATTTGTATTAATTTAAAAACATATAATGAACGTTCACTAAATTAAATTAAGTCTTTGTCGCATTTTACAAGTCCATGTAGACTTATGCTAAGTTAGGTTTAAAACGTTCACGACGGATATACACGATTTCAATTATATTTCCGGAACACGTACGCAACACAAAGAGGGCACTCCTTCGGTGGTTGAGAATAGACTCTGGGACTGATGCGTCCCCGCGACGTCACGGGGAGCAGGAGAAGAACCGACCAGCGTGGCTGGATGTTAAAATACGACTCAATCGAGGGTTGGAATCTGGAGCTTGATTCACCCTCGATTCTGTGGTGGTAGATATCCTCTCCGCTAAGGATATGTTTTTACTTACCACAAGAGACACGTAAAGTCTCTCTCTGTGGAACAGAAAACCAGATCATGTAATAAAGATCATGGTGGTACACATGTATGTGTGTACATTGCTTCATTCGTGGGACAAAGTCATGAGAACGAAACTGAAACAAAGAAAGGGCATAACGTGCATCCATGAGATGTGAGTTCGACTAAGCAAACACGCCGAATCTCACTGGATGCTAATTGGGTTTGTGTTTGCTTATGTGAGAAGGTCAATGCTAAACGGATCCAGGAATATGTAGGACAAGGGGAATTTATGATCTGAGAGTTCAACCGAGTAAACAAGTTGCAAGTCATTAGATGGTAGATGCATTTGGGATACTTGAATGGTTTGAATTGTTTGCCGTATCGCCAGAATGCCTGCTGAAGGACAGCGTTCTTTTGTTTGTACATGGTACATGTGTGGGGGTGAGGAAGTATTGTGCCGATCACGGGCACTAGTTCACTTTCTTCCCCACGATGTTGCTCGATATCCAATAAAAGGCACTGGTTTTTGTTTAGTATAATGTTTTTTTATTGTTTGTAATTCACTTAGCTGATGTCTTCGTATTAAATATTGGTGAAGTTAATCCGTACGCGCGTACGATAATCAAAGTGGTGGAAACATGAACAGCCAGTCTTTTGCTTTTCACTGAGATATTATTTTTCTTTGTTGTTTTATTTCATTTTATCCGATACGAGCTGGCTAAAGGAAGCCGAATTGAGTTTGGACATTTTAACAGCGGTGCACATTATGAAAATCCGATTTCAGCAGAGAACTGATGGTAGTATCTGTGTAGTAACCGGTGGTATCTTTCGCGTAGCTCTTTTTTTCTTTCAAAAGACAAATGTCGTTTGCGAATAATGAATTCTTATTCGATTGGGTAACGGGGGTCTACTTTGCGCGCGAGCGTGTATGTCCGCATACACGCGCTGCGGACGTTGGCGTAACGACTTACTCCTGGTGAAGATTGTTAATCGACCGCTGGAAAAGGGATGAAGTTGGGTAATTTAAGTTTCCCACTTGACAACCAAAAGAGAACATACTTCTGCTCTCTCATTGCCACGTCCGTCGATGTGTGATGGATAATCGGTTAATTGATAATCGATGAACATGGCAGAATGAGAGAACAGAAACACGATGTATGATGATATCGGGGTGGATTTGGTTGTGTGTGCATGAATCAATGTACTTTGAGGGTAACCCATTGACCCCATTCGGTGAATACGGTGAACTCAGAGTACATTGATCTGTACGAAGACAGAACTGTGAAGGAGAGGAAAATTAAGCTGGTGCTATTCACCTGCGAAAAGAGAGCATTGATCCCCAGCGAATAAAGTGTCTGGAGAAAGTGGAAAGGACGCTGACTTGGCTAGGGAAATCTGATCATGGGAACTAACTTAAATGCTTTGATAATTTCCCCAGTGGTCGCAAGATTAAGCAACTGGATCGTTTGATCAGACTATGCCGTTGCTAACCGACATGATGCGATTTCCTGTGAAAATCTCATGGGTTAACGAAATGGGGTTGCCGTATGGCAAAAAGGTAGCTAAACTCAATTATGCATTAACTGCATAGGATAATGAGTTTAGCTATGCGTCCGTTTAACATGTTTTACAGGTGGAATAGCTTATAAGGGGAATGGGTAGAAATGACGCGCTGAAAGCGGTCGAAATAAGGTATGGAATTGTGGGTTGGTTTTCCATGTAGTATAGAGAACCCCCACACATGTTACGGAATTCGTTTCAGCGTCTATTGCGCTAATGGTATGCAGCTGCGTTGGACTGTTTATCATTGGGTAAAAGGGTCGCCAGCCAACGTGTATGTAGGTAAATTTATTGTACACATGTTGAGGCTGCAAATAGCCAACCCAAGGTTAAGATTCCCTGATTATGCGGTTGCATTATATGTGAACCGATGAGTTTTCTTTCAGGGAAGTTATGATAAGTTTGGAGAGAACTCTTATAGGGAATTTTTAATTCGAATTAATGAATGAAGGTAAGAATTCTTTTCCTGAAGCTTTTAGCATAATACATTTGGTCATTTGTTGCGTGAAGCATTTACAGGTGCTTAATGCGATTGCATTAGCAGAAAGTTATGATGGCTGGGTTGTAGTTATGGGGGTTTTTCGGGTAAGTGTACAGTTGGATTTGGCGGAACCACCACAGACCATGAACCTTACATAGATAGAGGTACATTATTTTGGACTAATAAATACGCCCACTCGACGCTATAGGTTCGCCTCTCCCGAGAGAAGTCTAATAAAAAAAAAAAAAAAAAAAAAAAAAGAAACAGATAGATATAATTTATGATTGGCAGTTTTTGTGTCTAACGTAAGCAATATTTGGATAAATAAAATAAGTGCTAAGGTAAATCAACATTTTTCATTGTTGAAAAATGTTAAATTACCAAATAAGTTTTATCGTATTTTGATAGTATTTTCGTTAAGAACACACTTGTATTGAAATTTGACATTTGGAACATATCTGTGAGATCCACCAAGAAATAAGAGCAAATTAACCATTTTTGACAGAATGACAACCCATGAATTCTTCAATTAGTGAATTTTGCAAGCAGCTCGCTCTTTATTCAGGTTTATTGTTAAATTATTGCGCGAGTAAACTCCCGCACAAGCTAGAATGCAACGCCCTGACACCCATTAATGGGGATGTTGCTGTGATATTTGAAAACTCAAAGTAGAATGCGAATCCGTGGAATCCAGAAATTGCACAAAATCTTCTTTGAAAGTACTCTTTTTACTCCTTGCCGCAATGTATCCGTACATCTAGTGCTCCTTCTTTTAACATGCAACGAAAATATCTTTTCATTAATTCGCATACCCAAACAAACCACCACGGCATCCTCTGCCAGGTACGAAACCCACTAAAGCATTATGCCTCTCTTGGATGAGCGCGAGCTCCCATTTGCTGGTTCTGATGACTGATCCAAAAAGGGTACTCGTTAGATGTAATAGCACATCAGCCCTGCGGACAGTGCCGTGGGAGAAGGCACAACCAAGCCGTGTGTTTCATAGAATGTGCTAATGTACCGCCAACGTAAATGTCGACAATATCCCCCAGCTCCTCACTTTGGCGAAGAGTTTGTCTCTGTGAAAGAAGATGGAAACGAAGAAATTTCCCAAACCAAATTCTATTTAGAAAGAAAAAAAGAAATATAACAATAAAAAAAAAAACGACAAAAAGACATCAAACAAAGCAACAAAAAATGTAAATAAACAACCAAGAAAACCATCAGAGAGTCGCCAAGCAGACAGTGAAAGGACATAAATGTAGGGAAGTGTAGAGAAGTGTATGAAAGTAACAATTTAGCTCTTAGAGACGCCATACATTCAGTCACTTTGTTCTTCAGCACTGAATTGTTGTTTCAGCTGCCAACTGAGTATGACAAGACACAAAAAGGATTTGCACACAGCATCCACATATCCTAGATAAGAATCTAATCAAAATATACGCCCTTCACCGTCTGTCAACGGGATCTTCTCTTTAGAATGCAAACACTGCAATCCAGGACACTCGAACCATTGCGACACCTCACTCTTCTTAAAGAACAACTTTAAGATATTTATGAAAGGAAAACAGGTATTAGATGATGTGGCCCACGAACGGCAAGCCCCATGAAAAAAAAATTACAGTTAACTTCGAGAGGATTCTCGCTCAAAAGGATGTCAGCATGTGCAAATTATATATTTATGGAAAGGCAATTCACACATGCTGTGATATGTTCCACTCATATCTCACCGAGACAAGTAAATGAATTTTTAAGTTCTTCCAGAAGATGAACCGTGCTGCTGTTGAATAGGAGGGCGGTTAGATACACAGCCCGCTACATGATGCTACCCCAATCATTATCTCTCTGCTGTAAAGTTAAATGAACCCTTGGGGTATTGACTTGTTGCTAAAATGAACTTAAACACTGGAGCCTGGGTATGGTCCTGTCACAACCAATATCAATAGGATATGAATACACGTACATGCAGCCTGGGAGCTGTATGCAGGCCTATTCGGAGGAAACACAATTTAATAACAATTTGAACAAGATTAAGGAGTGAATAGTTGAACGACAAGAGTAATCTTCTTCTGCTAACCCTCATTACAATGGCCTTTTCACTTAGCATAGGTAACTTTTCGATAAGTTTGAGGTTTTAAGAAAATGGGAGTGCACAATGGAGGTATCTAACAATTAGATTAGATTGGTTGATTTCCAGTCTTCCTTGTAAACGACTTTGCTAATAAGTAATATCGGTGATGTATGATCTTTATTAATCTCCAAATGTGGTAGAAACTATAAAAGCATTCGAAATGGAAAGTTAAAAATACACAAAGAAGGCCTGAGAGGAAGGATATTTGGTGGATTTTAGTCTATGACTTTGAAGGCGATCTGTTCCGCCGAACACTGTTCCCCAGGAACACAACGGAGCGAACACGGTTGCAAATGAAACACGATGAAATTTTGTTTTATTTAAATTTTTATTTTTATTGATGTATCATGTTCTAAGGTTCGCTGTTTTTGTTATGAAATAAGTGACGAGCAATTTATCGACAAAGAATGCTCTTATCGTATATATAACAAATATGAAAAATCGAATCACACTTAATTAATTCCGGGGCACATATTAATCTCAACACACGCGACGTACTGTCGTTTCGTTTTTCGATTTACCGTGCTGCGCGGACTAACCTCCTCGTTCGGGTTCCTCAATGTCGATTTCGGTAGCGAATTATTGCCCGGCGCTGTCTAACTAGACAGTGATGACACACCAAAAAGACTCTCTTTTTTTGAATGGAGCATCTGATCGCCGTGACTGTTAATCGAGGACTGTGGTAACTTCTCTCGGGATGATTCCATTCACCCCACAGGTTTCCTTTACCTTTCGCTGGCGGTGACTTTGTGGCGGTTCCGCCGAACTCCACGGCCCACTTACCTGAAAAACCCCCATAACTACATCCCAATCGGCATAAGTTTTCGCTAATGCAATCGCATTAGCACCTTAAGTGCTTTACGCATCTGGGTTATCAAACCTATAATCTAAAAGTCCTTTATATATCATATGCGTCTCTACATAAGCGACCAAAAACTGAATTTTCAATTAGTGTAGATTTTCACACTAGAGTTCGACACTTGCGTCGCCATAGATACCATGTACCATTGACACAGATGGTATATACAAACCATCTTTGTATAACCATCTAATCTGCCTTGCAATGACTTGCAACTATCGATACAGCTGCAAGACTTTACCCACAATTGCTCCTTTGTTTGAATCTCCAAACACGCATCGACTTCGCACATAGCCACCGGATTGAATACAAAGCATAAACAAAGCAAATATAGAATCCGTTTCCCACAAACGAATTTCCCTGCATATACAAATGCAAGCAAGGGATTTGTTTCGTCCACCAACCCATTAGCAATTTTTTCCAATGTCTATTCGTATATTTACACAAAGGCATCACTCATCTAAGACTTTTATGATGCCCTCGTCTCATCTTTTTTCTTACCACATTTCCTCGAAGCATCGTCGTATATTTATTTACACGCGATGCACTTAATAGAGAACGGTCTTCTCAATCCCTTTGTCCTTGTCGCCTGCCTGCTTTGTTTTGGTAAAGAACACAGATCTGAACGATCACACACATACCGCCATGAGCTCCATTACGAGATCTGGTTTTCTATTCCACCAAGAGAGACTTTACGTTTCTCTGGTGGTAAGTAAATACATATCCTTAGTGGAGAGGATATCTAGCACCACACCACAAACTCACCCCAAACGAAGGTTGTATCGCGGAGTTAAATTACATCCGCAGACCAGCACGGTCGTTGCCGCTCCCGCTCTCCGCCGCGCGGCGGAGAAGCGTATATATATACGGAAGTCGGATCGTGAAAGAAGTGTTTCACCTTATTTAAAATTCATAAAAAAATCAATTTAATATTAATAATAAGTTTAAGTGGAGTATAAAAACACAAACATATTTGATAATGGCTGAGAACAAAGTGGTCTTTATTTAGATAATAAAACTGAACAAATAAATTCCGTGCGTTTCATCTTATTCTCTCGTGTTTCATTTAAGTTGTTTCCTGTGTTGTGAAGTTTTGTTTTGTGTTGTCTTCCTTGCGAACAGTTATTTACGGAGGACCCTTTAGAACTGGTGGAGACAAGGTAGAACCCCATATCGTGCGCCGGCACAATGATCTCGTACCCCAGAACTTTCTCTCGATCGAGAATCCTTTCACCAGAGAAGATCGCGCTCACACATACAGACGCGGAGGTTATTGTCTGCATGCAGTAGATCACTTTGTGATCGGAATTTCTCACATCCAATGGATTGTTTACGTAAACAATCGGGTGTGCGTTTTCTTCTGGACGATCATGGGATCGTGTTTACTTTGCCCTATAGGAACAGCGTTTATGTTTATTGCTGTTGTATCGTAATGGTCCTTGTTTAGACGACGTAGATTGCGGCAGTGACAAAGGTTTTGTCGACGGATTAATTTTCCGCTAATTCGCTTATCGCCGGAGATGTGCTGTTTGTCGACATCTGGCGCAGCTGTGCCAACCGTTTGTGTATATCCAGTTAATGGGTTGATACACATTTTCTGTTGGCGAGTCATGTCCTTCGATCGCCATGCAGGTGTAGACAAATTATTCAGGACTTGTGGCCCATGTATCTGTGGATACGTGGGGTTGTTGACTACAGGATGAATGTTACCTTTTGTTTCAGGTGGAAAGGACGAGTTTTGAGGGCACGGGTCTGTGGGCCCGTGTAATTTGGATATAGATGAGTATGTTCCTTGGTGGAACGACGATATCTTGGCCTATAGTGGATTGTGTGGTTCGTAGGACCGCTACAGATATCCAGCAATTAAGTCATTCGAACACACGGCGCAGAGTCGAGGAGTATTCAAGCCAGGTGTGGATAAAAAGGTTCCTGTCGGCATACCTAGACACCAGTTCCACGCTGATCGTACGTATGTCGGTTAAAGATCTCTGCGGTCAGGGTTGAGAATGATTTTATCTGGATGGAGAAAGACGCGCCATCCCTCCTCAATGGAAAGGTTTCTTGTTCCACAGCCAAAACGGAACGTAAATAAGAAAACCTAGTCAGCATTTAAGCAGAGTAGCTCAAGCAAAAGTAGTTTAAGGCTGTATAGTATTAAACAACACCGTGATCTTTCAACTGTAGGCGATCTTATCATCATCATCATCGGCACTACAACCGGGAACCGGTCTTGACCTTATTTAGCAAATCCTGAGGCTTGTTAAATTTTCCATAATGATTTGTTTTTTCCGGGCAAGGTCATTAGTCTTGCGCCAGAGGCTCCCCGACGGGGAATCGAACCCCGGTCTCCCGCGTGACAGGCGGGTATACTAACCAGTATACTATTGAGGAGCTGTATATATATATGCTTCCCTGTATACACCAGGTGATATTTCATCGATGTTTGTTGCTCTTTTGTGGTCCAAACTTTTGTCGATTTCTTGGGCAATCTTCATTGGGCTCACTGGTTTGATTTTTTGCTCAGTTTGATACCTGGGTGGGAGATCACTACTAGTGTTGTTAGGTGATAAACTCCCCCACCGCCATTGCTCCGCCGAAAAGGTATAAACGTATAAAATATAAAATAAAAGTGCACAGATATAAAGTAAATATACGTTTTGGATTACATATATAACACAAAAAACAATATACAAAACATTGAATTATACAGAAAACATTTAATCCACATTCCACTTTTTAAATTAAAATTAAATACGAGCAGATGCACAAACCTGCATCGTTAAGATGTTGATTTCGAAGGGACAGTAATGGCATAATTCTTTTCGGACAGGTAGCGAGATAACGTGGAATGGAGAGAGAGTGTCTGTGGGAGTTCAAGAAAGGCAGTCGAAGAAAGAAGTCTTGTACGTCCAGTTGAAAAGAAAAGGCGCGTTTTTTCTTGTTTCCTTGTGTGTAAAATTATAAATGTATGAAATTAAGGATTTGTAAAATAATAAAGTTAATCAATTTCGTGTGTTCTTTTGTTGCGTGAATTGTGGTGAGGAATTCGGAGGAGACCCCGTGGTCGGAGAGTCCGACAAGAAGACTCGAAGTTGGAAACTTGGTGGATGGCTGCCCGGAAACGGCCAAATTAAAGGAACAAAGGTATTCAAATCTGTTGCGATCCAGTGGTGGAGCAACACCAGGAAAACGCAGGAATTGCGGGTAAGCTAAATATATAATATAATAGCTTTGTACAATGGAGTCGCTATAACTGGCACGGCACAACAACGTTGCACTTCGTCTGGAATTTACGTGCAGTCCGCAAATTGCATCTACAGCTAGGCTGGTGAAATACAAGATTATACAATATTTCAAATTAAATACAACCATTGGCGCGACCTGCATTTTGGAGATTACAGTCAATGATGATAACACAGAATTATACATTTTACAACAAATATCAGTCTAGTAATCGAATTTCCATTAAATATTAACACGAAATTTGGCAAAGCCGCATTTAATATAATAAAAGAATTGCATTTCAAACATCAGCATTTTCCTACTATAACACAGATCACCCGCTAACAATTGCCTTGCCCGTTTATTTTCTTGTTTTCTTTGTTAACAATTGGATTAATCTTTCAAAACACAAAAAATATTTCCTAATATAAGAATTGAATAAACATCAAATATTTAATAACACAACAATTTAATAATACAACAGTGTGAATGTTTTGTGCTTTTAACACTAAAGCCAGGTGTTGTGCAAATGTTTCAACTTTATCTTCAATTCTGCGTACTCACTGTCCCTGCGCATCCTTTATAGGTGGCACTTGAATAAGGGGACGTTTAAATTTACGTGTTGACTTCCAGAGAGAGTAATCTGTATGAGCTGACGGACTTAGTCAACTTAGATACTGATCTATACAACTCTATTTATGTTCTTTGATTCATTTGTTAACTAGATTGCTCACCTTGTTTAATATTTGTTTATCGTTAGGGTGTCCGGATCTGTGCCAATAAACGATGAGTAGCCTCTAATTTATATATTTTATTGTGCAACTCACCTGCAACTGGGTCAGGTAGGTTTCAAAGACTCAGACAAAGCGTTTTCTAATTCTTTTCAAATATATCAAATAAAATATTTTATTCAAACAATTTAATATTTCAAAGATACACATTTGATAAGTGAAATTTTCATTTGAAAATTTTGAAATTTCAATCACTGGCTGCTTATTTTCCTTCACCCCTTAGAAAAAAGTTCTCTCGCCTTTATCAAGATAACTGACGACAAATTTATCTAATATTAAAAAAAAAAACAAATATTTTCTGTTGGTAGATGTGTAAAGCGAGGAGGTGGGAGCGAACACATAGGGCAAAGTCTCTGATTTCTATCAACCCGGCGAAGGCCAGGACGATGCTTGTCGCTGTTCAATCCAAGTTGACATGCAAGCTCCACGTGACACCCCTGGATAACTACTTTGGCACCCGCCAAGTAGTGAACCAATGCATGCAGCGACATCCTGAGAAAGTTTGGTGCAACACTAATAACCATGTCCGTAAAAACGAATTATTATGGCAAATTTAACAAGCCGCGGATATAGACGGGATATACGACGACGACCACGGAAACGAAAATGGCTAAACGATTTAAGAATTTTTTCATCGAGCGTCCGCTCACTATACAGAGCTCGAGCTGCACAGCAGCTAGCCGATGCCATGACCGAATATAAGACTGACATAACAGCATTACAAGAAATAAGATGGACGGGGAGTGGTGTTATTCAAAGAAACGAGTATGACATTTATTACAGCTGTCATGTAAAACACCATGTGCTCAGGGTAAGCTTTCTACTCAACCAAAAACTGAAGCCTGCCATCACCAGCTTTCATCATCATCATCATCATCATCATCGGCACTACAACCGGGAACTGGTCTTGGCCTTATTTAGCAAGTCTTGAGGCTTGTTAAATTTTCGATAATGATCTGTTTTTTCCGGGCAAGGTCATAAGTCTTGCGCCAGAGCCTGCCCGACGGGGAATCGAACCCCGATCTCCCGCGTGACAGACGGGTATACTAACCACTATACTATCGAGGAGCGATCGTCGGCTTTAATGCAATAAATGAGAGGCTAGGCACTTTCGCGTGCGAGGCAAGTTTAAGAACATAAGCCTCATAAACGTTCACGGACCTACAGAGGAGTACCCTGACGACGAAAATGAAAAAGACTATGAGAACGTCGAACGGGCTCTCATTGCCTGCCCAAGGTACGAGGTAAAAATCGTTCTTGGTGATTTGAATGCGAAAATATGTTGGGAGCCGGTTTTCAGGCACTACGCAGGTTCCCATAGTTTGCATGAGAACACTAATGACAATGGACTACGAGTCCTCGAACTGGCAGCTTCAAAAAACTTGGTCGTTGCAAGTACCAGGTTTCCGCGTAAAGGTATCCACAAAGCCACCTGGGTATCACCTGATGGAGCCACTCGCAACCAAATTGACCACGCGTTGATAGATCGCCGCCACTCCTCGAGCCTGATGACGGTACGAACGTACAGAGGTGCCAACGTCGACTCGGATCATTATCTTGTTGGTATAGTTTTCCGAGCGCGAATTACCTTACGGAGACATATTGATTCCGCGGACCAGGTTCGACTCAACACGGGTCCTTACGCAATGAGAATACCAGTAATACCTTTGGTCATGGGCTGGGACTCGCCCTCGACGAGCTCGATAGAGGAAGATTAAATCCTGGGGCCAGAATGCCGGGCGTAGAAGAGAAATGGACACGCCTTAAGAATACTGGATTAACCCGCCAATGGCGTTGATTTAGGGGCGGTAATAGATTGTCAATGAACGTTTCCGGGTTATGTGAAAACGTCCTGAATAAACGAGTCCCCACACAGAGAACACGAGCTTTTCAGCAACTAAACACGTCGCGAAACTGGTTAGTCTAATGTTGAATTATAATGCTGAAATATATATATATATATATATATATATATATATATATATATATATATATATATATATATATATATATATAAATATGAAGCATACATTAATAAGTGGCCGATCGTTTGGCTTTGGCCTTCTGTATTTTGATTCATTGATCCGACCAGGGGTTCGGCCCCGGTATTTGAATGAATCGAGAAATAAAAAAAATAATAAAAAAATGGGGTGGCGAGAGGCCGACTTTAGGGAGACAAGGACAAATGTGTCCTTCATCTTATCTCTGGCTTCTGGTCATCTTGCGATAAGCGGAATCACCCACATCCGTGAAGATGTTGGGCTCAGTCTCAAGATATCTGAAAAGAAAGAGGAAGGACGTGTGAACATGGTTAGTTCAATTGTTCTCTAACTACTTGGATGGGGGGGGTGGTGGGAAAGAAATCGTACCAGACCGATAGGATGTGCCGCCCTTTTATAATCTGGTTCATCGAGATTTGTCAAAATTGTATGTAAAAATACCAAGAAGCACAAACAAGATGTTGTGTGCTTCAATTGGAATAGGATTCCGGGAAGTTGTTAGGAATTTATTTGAATAAATTCCCGGAAGGAGAAACCATGAAATGCGTTTAAAGTAAAGCATTTCATGATGTTAGGATTTTTAGGAATTGAATCAATGTACGACAAATGGACATTGGTTTAATTTTGTCGTGCATCTGATTCAATTGGGGAACATGATTTGGATTATGGGTAAGGGTGAGGTAATTGGGAGTAGTGATTTAGGATCACTACAGGTCTATCAAAGCTCTTTGAATCCCGAAATTTATCCAGAACATCCAACCTACTACTGCATAAGACCATAGTCTTACCAGTATTCATGTATAGATCCGAGACCAGGGTGCTCAATAAAAGGCACTATGAACTCTTAGCCGGGTTCGAGAGGAAGTTCTTAAGGAAAATTGTTGACCCCGTATGTGAGTGAGAATGATTCCAGAGGCGATACAACCATGAATTGTACGCAATCTACCATGAAGCTAACGTTGTAAGAAAAATCAAGCTCGGTACACTCCGGTGGGCGGGACAGCTAGCTGGAATGAGCAAAGAGGGGGCGGGGGGGGGGGGGGTTACGAAGTCGCGACGCCAGCATGGGTGAGAGTTCTACCTCGTCCTCACAGATCACTAAGGTATCTGACAAGTACAACACCGAGGAAAAAGCACAAACATCGGACAAATAAAAATAAAACACACTATTTCGTTTATTTAGTTTTATTTCTAAATCAAGGAAAAACACTACTATTGGAATAACTTGTTTGAATTCATGGATTATTATTTCCGTTTCATTTTCGTATTGGATACTAACATTTTACGATAGCACTGCGTGAGAGTTACATTGTGAACTCAATAAAAAAACACAATCTTCGAAGACTGCAGTGAATGTAATATTCGACAAGGCCGTTGCAAACACTACACTGTACGTGGGAAATGCGAGTTATGTCTATGAGGCACATGATTTTTACTTATTTTATTGTTCTTTTTTTGTTCCTAAATTATTACCCACACGCGACTCGGTGATTTTTCGCGTTTCCGCGCGCACCGGAGAGCGGAAGTCGTCATGACCGCCGCGGTCTGCGGATGGTAAAGGACTCATCGATAATCATTTCGTGCAGAGATGATTTGCTTATGGGGTGTGTTTGTGGTGTCGTGGTGGATATCCTCTCCACTAAGTATATATCGTTTTTACCTACCACCAGAGAAGCGTAAAGTCTCTCTTGGTGGAATAGGAAACCAGATCTTGTAATGAAGATCATGGTGGTATGTGTGCGATCGTTCAAGTCTGATGTTGTTTACACATGCTCGAAGGCAATGTAAAAACGACGCAGACAGGCGGCAAAGACAAAGGAAGAAGCGACCAAATGCTTTGTCCGGTAATGAGGGCCATGTTTACGCGGTGTATCGTCGCTATAATAGGCGTTGGAAAAAAAGGGTGCTAATGGGATTGGTGGCAGAAACGAATCCCTTGCCTGCATTTGTATATGTAGGGAAATTAGTTTGTGGCGACGTGCGAAATTGATGATTGTTTGTCTATTGTATAACGAATCGCTGGTGGGCTTGCTGCAGCTATAAAAACAAGCCGTCCTTCGTTGCATTTCAATTGATAACAATGGGTGCCGAATGTTTTGTATTTATGGTGCATATGCATATTAAGGAACTATCTTTAGGAATGTTATCTAGCGCGTTGAAAGCATGAAATGTCCTTGTAAAAGGAAATGTTTCAGGTATGTGGTGGAGATTGCGGTGCAGGTGTGGGAAATTGAAATTTGTCTAGGAACCGAAGGTACCGAAAAGGTTTTGGGATTCCTGAAAAGGTAGAAAAGAAATCTTACAGGAAATTATATGCGAAGAGATGCATGAAGGTAAGTTTTGTTTTACAGCGACTTTTTAGATTATACCTTAGATAATTCTAGATGCGTAAAGCATTTAAGGTGCTAATGCGACTGCATTAGCGAAATGATATGATTGGATAGAGTTATGGGTGTTTTTTTACGAAGGCGAACCGTGGGGTTTGGCAGAACCGCCACAACCCTGCCCGGAAAATTCTTTGTGGCAGGATGTATGGAAGGAGACAGCGCGGCAGACCTTGTCTGCGATGGATGGACGGGGTAGACCAGGACGCCCAGAGCCTGGGAGTGCCAAACTGGATGATATCGGCTCGAAATCTGGACCGGTAGGGAGATTTGTTAAATTAGGCCAAGACCGGATTCCGGTTTTAATGCCGATGATGATGGAGATGATAAAAGTATGATCAGATCCTTTATAGATATGCTCCGAGAAATTAAATGGC
The DNA here is from genome assembly GCA_963931805.1 of Microdon myrmicae. NCBI lineage: Eukaryota > Metazoa > Arthropoda > Insecta > Diptera > Syrphidae > Microdon > Microdon myrmicae. The sequence goes on from OZ007499.1 coordinate 119,505,438, forward strand.
GGTCACTTATAATCTTTCCAAATAGTTCTAAAATTGAGAGACAATCAGTGGCTCCATAACCTGCAACAGAATAGAAGTTGGACTGTGGGTAGATTATGATCTGGTGCTGGCCGGTTGCCCATCGTTGGGAACTGGATGATCGACTTGGATATATTTGGAAACTGCCCAGTTGAATAGAACATAGTGAAGGATTTTTGCATTGATTTAGCGAATGCAGGACAACACGCCTTCAAAATTATTCAGGAAATGCCAAGCGGATTTGTGGGTATTACTATAATTTACATTGATTGACTAATTGATTTACCAGTTGATTGGCTAATTAGTTGACTGATTGAAGGGTAGTTGATTGATTGATTGATTGCTTGATTCATTGAACACTGTTACAAATCAAAGAATTCCTCTTGAAGCCGAAAAACTGTTCAACTCAAAATCAACATTGCTGTGCGAAATAATTTCCAATACGAATCAAAAATTAACATTGGACAGCAGGTGAGTATCTACCAGTTCCGGAAACGAAAAAACTACTTACGGGACCAAAAGAAGCGTGTGGGGATCCAATAAACTGCCAAATTTGTAGAAAACTAAAGCAGCAAGTTTTGCAAGAAACTTCGATAAATTTTCTTAAATAATGTTTTCGTCATAATTAACTAGAATATATAAAAATCAAAAGGATCTTCCATATATGACATAAGCTCTTCGTCATTTTTTTAAAGGAAAATCTCCCTAGGTTCGAGGCCAGAGCCTAATTTGGCGCCGATGTCCCCAATTTTGTCTTTACTATGCGATGCCATCCCACTACACAGCAATTGTATTCATTACGTCTTTCGTATTCCAATAAAAAAAATCAGATTGTCTATCTAAGTTGTTTTTATCTCGTATTTAAATTCAAAGGAATTGTAATTAATATTGAAGGACTCACCGTAATGCAAAGCCAAACAAAGTAACAGTAATCCAACAGAAGACAACCTTGAGGCCCAGGACGCCATGGTGAGGTGTGAAATTGTGATTAAACTACGTTTCACTTCAAACTATTGTTGAAAGATTCTTTTAGATACACTTACACAATGCCACCTGCATTGTACTTTACACTTTCACATAAATCTCACAACTCGGTAACGGTCACGAGGAGACACGAACTTCCAAGCTGTTTGAAAACAGATAGGGATGATGCGTTATCGAAATAATTCAACACTCGCCGGCAATCTATAAGATACACAATTCAACGGTTGACTTTTGAAGGGAAAACTATCAAATCTGGTAACCGACACGATCTTGAACAGCGCTCATATGTCACACATTAATTAGTCCGAGTTGTATGCGCGATTAATTTATCCGTGCCTTCGAATTAAGGATGTCGATATATCAAAGGGAGACGAACAGATAACACTAAAGAATCATAAGCAGCAGGAGCGACACTATCACCACGCGTAACGTTTTTATTTGGCGGTTCGGGCCAAATAAGAACTTTAAACAGCCGCCAGCAGAAGATGTTGGATCACACTGTATATCTTTAAGTTCGTGTGCGCGATGCTATCGCCGGGCGATAGTTTGGGATTGAGATTTGTTTTCCGGAAAAATGTTCAACAATTTGTCTTGTTTCAGTGCAGCTACTGGTGGTGCGCAGCAGATCCTCTTCGGGTGAAATGTCTGTGAAGAATGGCCGGGCCAGCTCGCGCCCTAATCAAAATCGCGTATCGGTTGAACAGTGATTTTATATTTTCACGGAAAAATGTTTCGCGCGTTGGGGTGGAAATTTTTCCTCTGCGCCTGTGTTTTGTTTTTGGATGTGGATGCTTGGCACACACGCCTTGGAAATGACACTAAAACTGAAACTAACACTGAAACTGAAAGTGAAATTAGTTTGTCGCCGGTTGGTGGAGGAAGCGTCCAGCACCGTGTCGTTCTGGCAATTTACTGTGGCTGTTGTTCTAACGTCACTGTCTATTGCAAGCGCACACTCCACCGGGAGAGGGTTGGCATCGTGTTGTTCGTTTGTTTTGCCGCCCCTCAATATTTTTATGATTCTCCCCTTGGCGTTTGTTTATTATTTTGTATAAATGCCGAACGGTTGTTGAACAATCAATTCAATTGGGGACATACGGATATTGAAGTGTCTGTTCGAATGAACGTCGTTCTAAACATCGAGTGTCGAGTGTCGGGCGAAGATCATGATATACGACCAAACGTGGACCATAGAGGAGGTTCGATGATCAATGGGTGACGATCGATTTGTATATTTGCTTTGGGATGTCTTGTAACTTTTACTGGAGAGTCAGATCAGGTCTGATGCGTTCGTGTGGTTGAATGAGGCGTAAATATTATTGCACCGAAAATCCTATTTATGTACGTTGGGAGCGCGTTTTATGATTGGCAACTTTAGGTTTGTTGCTGCTGAGGAAGGGCGTCCTTTTGGGTGTCTAGTGGATGTGTTTGGGGTCGGTAATTTGCGGTTGCTTGCTGGGACATCCGCACGTTATTATCTACACATTTATGGATGTATCGTGTCAAAGTTGTCGCCTCTGCAGGCTGAATGGCTGGTAAGTTTAGTGATCGTTTATGCGGATGTTGATTTATCCTCCTACCATCACACCACCACCACCTCGACTGTGGAGCTCCGGCCTGAGTTTATGTGTTATTTTTAATGTCACCGCGTTGAGTGATATGAAGACTTGATCTTGGGTATGGGGCATATGTTTGATGTATCCTTTAGGTTACTACTTTATTTTTGTTGGCGATTTATGATCGCGTCTGAATGTGTGGCAGGCTCCTCTGTTGTTGGGGTTTTGTCTCTTTTGGACATTGATGTCTGTCGAGTGACTTTTATGACTTTGTTTATGATCTGCAAAGACAGAGAAAGTGAAAGGTGATTAGGAAAGTCAGGACATGATTGTTGCATTTATAAATGTATCTATAGTCTAATGGAAATTGGTTAATGTGTGATTAAGTTGCAATCGAGATTTTATCGTTTTAAAAATTCGGCCAGCTACTACAGGGAAGTGGTAGCGAACATTTACGACTATGGTTGATTGATATATGTACGTACACGATCAGATATGTATATTCGGTTTTGTGAGTATGGAAATCACATCACACATTTGGTTGAGTAGTTTTTGTAAATTCCTCAAATCAATTAGGTATCATAGGTGGGAGTTAAGGTGTCTATCCCGGTCGCTTAACAAAAGGAATGTTGGTTTGGGAAAGAATAAATTCATTATTTTTTGCTATATGGTGTGGTGATATGTATGTATCTAGTAAAGTCTCGATCAAGTAAATTCTCACTTGAAATTAAGTACTAAAAAAATGGTTTGCCATTGTTTTGAATGCTCGATTCAGTCGTCAGATGAAAAATATTTTCATCTAGTGGTGTTTGTCTTGGACAGCATTACTTATTTCAATAAGTATAAGGAATCCTTTTGTTCGTTAGGTTGATGTAACTAAACGACACCACATCGCGAAAATTCGAAATCACCGAAACCGACGCAGTATGTAGGAAGAAAACAGAGCAATGAACGTAGGTCCGTTTCTTTCCGTTAATAATAATTCCAGTTTAGTTCAAGTTTTCTAGCTTGAGTCTAGACTTTAAAAAAATTAAATAGTATGAAATTTTTGGAAAACGATATTTCGACGCTCCACCACAGTCACTTTGAAGACACGCTTCATCACATCCTTTTGGTCTAATGTCTTAAACGAAACCCTATTTTTATTTAATAATCTTGACTTAAATTTAAAAACTTCTTAACTAAACTCTTGATTCCAATTAATTCATAGAGGTTGGCCTTACTCGTCTAAGTGGTTCATACATTTTGCATCAGTTTTGATTACTGCCATATTTTCGCAACTTTTTCCCGCCTCATTCGGCCCTTGCCCTCTAAATGCTAGACTTCGCACCAACTGTCCACAAAGAATACCTCTTTATAAATTGGATGAAAATATTATTCATATCATATCACCTGGCAGTCAACTGTTTTTTCTTCATTTTTCAATTCACTATCAGTTTGTCTATCTAAGTTGTTTTTATCTCGTATTTGAATTCAAAGGAATTGTAATTAATATTGAAGGACTCACCGTAATGTTTTTTCTTCATTTTTCAATTCACTATCAGTTGGTACAAAGGGTGAAGTTTGAAGTTTAGTGGGGCTACCACCCCATTTATTGGCTTAATTCAAGCAACATAATTACCTACAACTAAATTATATATAACTTGCAAACTAAAGAGCTTAAGAACTGTCGTAACTAAGCTTAACTTAAGGTAACCAGGAAAAATTAAGAAGGCAGGACTAAGGGCAGAGGTGGGGGCAGTTGTACTAAAATGTAGAAGCGCCGCTTAAAATTGGTGAAGAGAATGGTTTAGGAGGCGGTGCTTGAGACTATGGGTAGAGAGGTAGAAAGTCGAACAAAATGGAATTGGAGTTGACATTTCTCAGCATCCGCGAAAGGGGTTCCTTGAGACCATAAGAGGTGTAGTGGGTGGAATGTAGGTAAGGCGGGGAATTACGCGTATTTCGGGGGTTTATGTTCAGGGGAATTAAGTTAAGGAGATGGACGCAGCCGACCGAGCCGGAGAGGACCCGATGAATGAACACTATGTCAGCCAGGACCCTGCGCTCCTCAAGGGTTCTGAGGTTGATAAATTTGAGACGGTTAATGCACGGGGGTAGGATTAGGGGCTTTTCCCACCCTAGCCCTCGTTGAGCGAACCGAAGAAACCGATGTTGAATACGTTCTATTCTACGGATATGGATCTTATAATAAGGAGACCATACCTGGCTATCATATTCAAGCGGACGGGCGCAGGTAAAGTAAAGGGATCGAGTTACGTAGGGGTCGGAGAAGTCCTTAGACCATTATAACGTTTGAGATGGATAGTGAAGAACGTGTGATTCGAACTGATGCTATGGCACTTAGAATCACCAAAAATTGAACCAAAGCGCAACCCATCAGGCTACTGACCGTGTTTTGAATTCGATTTTTAAACTAAAGTATATTCAACTGAGGCGCAAGACTAATGACCTTGCCCAGAAAAAACAAATCATTATGGAAAATTTAACAAGCCTCAGGACTTGCTAAATAAGGCCAAGACCGGCTCCCGGTTGTAGTGCCGATGATGATGATGATGATATTCCACTGAGGTGAATTATTATGTTTTCGCTATGGTATACGGCTCTGATGAATTGTCTTATTCGATTTTCGTTCGGTGTTCTTCACGGTTTGCTTGTGTTATTGTGTGTGTATCTGTTAGAGCCGCTACACTACTCCCCTCTCAGTAACTTCGTTACGATCAGCTTCGTTTGCGAACGACGGAGCGAACGAGAGAACGTCGGAGCAGGCGAGTGTGCCTTGGTGCTCTATGCGGGAGTCATGATCGGGTGTGAAGCTCTGTTTACTACGGGCAAGTGTGTGCTGTGTGTACAGATCACGTCAGGGTCACCAATTTTTTTTTTTTTTTTTTTTTTTTTTTTTTTTTTTTTTTTTTTTTTTTTTTTTTTTTTTTATAGATATCAGTTTTTATTTCTTCCTATTATTATAATTTACTTACTTGCTAGACAAAAATGATTAAACTCTAGCTTATGTTATCTTATTTCTTAACTTACTGGTCCCTTGCGGACTCTCTAAGTTACATGCATACGCTTAAAGCATGAAAATTTGTCTTTCGACTTTATGATTATTTTGTTTACATGAATTTTTAGGGAACTTAATTGGATACAAAGAAAATGAAGAAAAGAAAAAACTTTGTTCTTGTTATTGTTTTTACCTTATATCTAACTTAAATACTAAACTATCTATAGATTTTTTTTTTTTTTTTTTTTTTTTTTTTTTTTTTTTTTTTTAACTTAACTCTATTCTAAACCTAACATCAAAACTAAATTTTCGAAATGCTAAATCTATGTAAGCTTTCCGTTGTTTGTCGGGTTTTTTTTTTTTTTTTTTAATTATTATTATTATTATTTCTTTAGTTTTATAAGGAAACAGGGTTTAAGTTGCCACTCAGCCACCAAAATCTCTGGTGTTGCTTATTCGCGTCTTTTCGGTCTCTCTGTGCTACTGCCGTACTGAACTGCAGGCTCTCTTCATTAGTGTGCGCAACCTCTCGATTAAAACATATTCGTTTATCTATAACCGACCGACGCACGTGATAAATCAACGGTATAGCGGATTCATTTTGTATGAGGCCGTTCATGTCAAGACTAAGGAATGCTTCGGGTGGAATAAAGCCATTGCGACGTACCACCTCATAATACATATTGTTTGGGTAATATGCACCAAAAATCAAATCGTTCTGTGAGCTCATTGATCTCGCAATATGCCCTCGGATCAGCTTGATCATAAAGTTATCCACTCTGTTTATATTGGCCCCACTGTACAACGCTTCATTGGGATAATATTTTTTGTGATCGGATTCAGGAGTCCGATGTAACTTAAGGCACGTCCTGAGGCATTGCCTCTCAAAAATCCGAATCTTTTCCATTAAGCTAGGTCCCCCATTAAACCACACTGGGCATCCATATATGATCATCGGTCTGATGAGAGCCATGTAGCATATAACTTTAACTCTGCTGTCAAGTTGACTACTATGAAACAGTCTTCTTGTCATAGCGTAAGCTTTCTTTGCCCTGGCTAGGGCAGCTTCCACATGTTTGTTAAAATATAGATACTGATCCAACCAGATGCCTAAGTATTTGACTACGGTTTTGGTTTCCAGTGTTTGTTGGTGTGGTCCCATAATAGCTAGCTTTCGCCAGTTTATCCTGGTGTCTCTGGTAGCTTGAGCCAGTGGTGTTCTAAAGAGGATGGTTTCACATTTCTGGATATTGATTTTGAGTTTCCAGTTGTTGCAGTATCGCTGAACATCATTGAAATCCCCTTGTAATAATCCGTTAATGACTTCAATTTTTGGTGCTGTTCTATATATTATCAGATCGTCTGCATACGCAATAGCCTGATGAAGAGACCTTACCAGGTCGCTAGTGTAAATATTAAAAAGGATCGGAGATAACACCGCTCCCTGTTGCAGACCGTTTTCTATATTGTAAGTAATGTTAGAGGTCACATTGCCACTTTTGACGATGAATTTCCTTTCATTCAACATGTCGTATAGTATATACAGTAGTGGTCTATGAATGCCTAGTCTCATTAGCTTGTAATATAACCCTTCTAACCAAACGGTGTCGAAGGCCCTCTCCAAGTCAATCAAACAGGCACCTGTACACTGTTTCAGATTTTTATTCCACTGAATGTCTGAAACCAGTTTAGCTGCGGCATGTGTGGTTTCATGACCAGCTTTAAAACCAAACTGGTTATTTGGAATAATATTATTGTGCTCAACCCATTTAAGTAGAGCCTTGTTTAGAACCTTTTCGAATACTTTACTGATACTCGGTAACAAACTGATCGATCGCAGATTTTTTGGGTTTGTTCTATCTTTCCCTTTTTTTGGTAACGGTTGGATGATGGCCGTTTTCCAACGTACTGGATAGTGTGCGTTGTTCAGAGCGTTGTTAAACAAGACTGCATATATGTCCATTGCGATTGGAGGAAGATGTTTTAGTACGATATTGGGTACTCCATCGATTCCAACTGATTTTTTGTTTGTTAATGATGCAAAGACGCCATGGATGTCTTCACTAGTGATCAAAAGACTGTTGGCGCTTTCGACAGTAATCTCGGCGTTTGCCGTATTTTCATTACTGAATTCGTTAAAACCATGGTTTTCTGATCGCCACTGTGAAATATCATTTCGAAGATGACCATAATTCTATAATAATACTTCATTTGCCTTGTACAGTTCTTGAAAGACGGCCCCAACAACATTCACTTTTTCCAAGGGATCTTCAAACACGAAAACTTCGTCATTTAGGATGGCGTTGTTTGTGTCTATGCCTATATTTGCCAGCATTCGTTGGTTTTCGTCAGTTCGTGGTATTTGGAGACACTGAATCTCGTTTTCATTACTCCGTCTAAATATTTTATTAATTTGCGGAAACATACTAGGGTTGTTGGATTTTACCGCCCGAACTTTGTTGTTCCAATACAAATTTGCTGATAGCCTATAGTTGGCTTTTATCAGCTGTTGGAGATTTTTTAATCTGGACTTCGGTGATATTATCTCCTGGTCGTGCCTATCAATAAATCGTCTGTACCGTAGTTTTAGTTGCGACAGAAGTCTACTTTTTTTTCTGTGGAGTGCGTTGATTGTGGCGTTTCGGTACATGTTCCTGTTGTCCGTAGGTGTGGTTTTTGGTATTGTTTTGTCCATAGTTTGTTTTATGGTTTCGTCCATTTTTTGTATGTATTTGTCGATGTCATCGTTGGGTATGTTTCTGTTGGTAGGAGGGTAAATGTCTTTTAAGCGAATTTCTCTTGTTAAGGTTCTCGTGAAACGCGTCCATCGCATACCCCAATAGTTTTAGGGTTGCGGTATCATACATTCACCGAGTTCCACAACTTCGCTTGGTGTTTTTATCAATATTGATAATGCACAATGGTCGCTGTCATACTCAATTGTGCGTAGGCAGTTTATATTTTGTCTGTTAGTATGTGTATGTTTAAGGCGTGTGCCAATAAGCATAATATCGAGGAACGAGCCCCCTCTGGGGAAAGAAGGATATTCTGTAGCTAGCAGGTCAACTTTATATTCAATGTGATGTTGATCTAGCCAACTAGCTAGTTGATTTCCTCTCGTGTTGGATATGCTATTTCCCCAATTTGGGTGTTTAGCATTCAAATCGCCACCCACGATGTAATAGTTCCCTTCCGAGTAAAGTTGTAAGCATTGGAAAAGAGTCTCTAGCTCCACTATAAATTGATTTTGTTGATGTGTTTCTGGTGCGTAGGCAAATATCACATACATCCCCCTACCTTGTCGGAGGGGTATGCGGATAATGCACGCTTCAAGCACCTGAAATCTGCGAATCTCACCACTATATATTACCTTATGTTGAAGTTGTTTTTTAATAAAGATTGCCACCCCTCCTCCTTGTGTGGAGTTGGGTCGGTCTCTTCGTATAATGTCGTAGTTTGTGTGACATAGTTTATGCCTCTGATTCAGCTTAGTTTCGCTAGCCAGAAGCACGTCAGGACTTTCGTCTTGCAACAGTTTAAAGAGAGCGGCTCTTCTCTCGATTCTGATAAGTGAATTTACATTCACGACTAAAGCTTTAATTGTGCTTTCTGTTGGGGGGTTTATATTGACGGCTGGCTAGACAACTGCGAATAGACCCAGTCCAGTCTAGTGTCCTGGTCTTTTATTTGTTTTTGCATTCGTGTCATCTGCGTCTGAATAGCGAGCAAGGTTGTGAGCAGATCTGCTAGTGTTACTGTTTCTGAAGGCACAGTATGTTGCGGCGGTACCCGTCTGGTGGGTTGTGGCGTGTTTCTCCTGCCAGCTGTTACTTGAGCATACGAGAACTGGGGTGTTACATTTAGTGCTGGTCGGCCTTGAACTATCGGGCGTTCTGATTTTCGTTGCTGTGAAAACTTTTTTTCCTGTAGTTCGCGGAACTTAGGACAGCCTCGATAATTAGCGGGGTGTCCCTCACTCTTACAAACTGCACACTTTAGAAGAGATCTGTCGTCTACCCTTTCTTTACCTAACGTGCATTGTTCTGCGCTGTGGTCCTGTCCGCATCTTACGCATCGATACTGCATTTCGCAGTTTGCTGCGGAGTGCCCGAACCTTTGGCAGCGAAGACATTGGATTATATCTCTGCTTTTTTTCAATTTGTCCCATGTGACAATTTGATGGTTCAGGATAGTGATTTTCCTAAGTCCACCAATTTTGCTCCCAGGGCCCAGCCGCACCAGGAAGAATGGTAATTTTCTATTCTCCCGTCTAGCCCTAGCTGTATTGAGAGGTTTTACTGCGATAAACTCAATATCATTACAGTTAAGCTCTCGCAGCGTTTGTAATAGAACTTCTGGTTCTGTTTCAGGGTCAACGCCTTTTAGTAGAACCGTTATATTCTTTATTTCTTTCGGGGTGTACGTGTAAAATTCCGCGGTGGCCCGTTTTAGCACATTTTTCATTTTTTCGAAATCCTTAACCGAATTTGTCTGTATGGCCAACCTGTTCCCTGTCAGTCTTTTAATTGAAAAATCTTCCCCAATAGAAAGCTTACATAGACTTACCAGTTCGTTACAGTCCATATCTGTAATGTTGATGGGTGGCATTTTCGTTTTCCTTTTTGCTGCCTGTTGCTCTTGTTGTGGTTGTTGTTGCGTCATCTGTTGTGGTAGACATTCTTTTTGTTGGCTTGGCTTCTGTTGTGCACATTGTTGCTGATTCTGCTGTTGTTTCGTTATTAGCTGCTCCTTTTCAGCAAATTCCTTTTTCCTGCGACGCTTCTCTGCTAATTGCGCCCTTGCTCGGGCTAGCCTTGTTTCAAGATCGCTGATTTCATCTTCTTCGTCCTCAGTGTCGGTAGTCGCTAAACATGCAAACATGTTATTGGTGAGATGGCCGTCATTATATGGAACCGGGGGGAATAGATTGTCCTCTTCCATTTTGTGCGCCTTTTCGAGCAAGTCTGCTATTGCCTCGTTTGGCTTGTTTATTTTTGTTGCAGCTCGTGTTAGTGGGGAGCTCGCCGGGCGTTTTATTAACGCGGACTTCGGTTTTAATTTTTTAATATTTTGTTTTTTGTCTGCCATTCTGCATGCTGAGGGTCCATACACCGAGCTTGTTGCATCCAAGATAGCAGGCCAGTCTTTGTTTGAAACCAGTTCTTAGGTTGGCTTCACTTTGTAATTTCACTGTATATTTTAGTTCCTTTTGTTTTTTTTTTATTTATATTTATTGTTTTTGTTTTGTTTTTCTCTTACTTCAATTTTTTTTTTCGCTAAACATGTGCTCACATACACCCTCACAGTTAATTAGAATTAAACGGTGTTTGTTTTGACTGTCAAACCACGTGGCTTCGTTCTCTTTTATTAGTTTATATTTATGTATAATAACTTTGTTTTGACTGTTCTTGTCACTAGAATTGATTTATTTATAAATAGTCTTATTATTTCAAATTTCACTCACGACTCATAAAAGTAACTTTTATATTTATCTCGATCGGCGAATTTAAAACACGTCCGCACTCGGTCAGTGTGTATCGTTGTGTGTGGGGGTCACCAATTATAGCGTTTGAGATGGCTAGTGAAGAACGTTTGATTCGAACTGACGCTATGACAGTTAGAATCACCAAAAATTGAACCAAAGCGCAACCCATCAGGCTACTGGCCGTGTTTTGAATTCGATTTTTAAACTCAAGTATATTCCACTGATGTGAATTATTATGTTATCGCTATGGTATACGGCTCTGATGAATTGTCTTATTCGATTTTCGTTCGGTGTTCTTCACTATTTGCTTGTGTTATTGTGTGTGTATCTGTTAGAGACGCTACACCGTCGTTTAACGAATCCGAGGGTAGAATTGGCTTTGCGGATCGTCTCATCAATGTGAGAGAGGAAGTTAAGCTCCCTGTCGAAAAGGATCCCAAGATCTCTAATAGAATGGACAATGGTCAGGGATTGGTTATGAATGGAATAGGGACGTGAGGATGAGTGAATCTGTTTACTGGGAAAATGTTATAGATTAGCACTTGGCGAAGTTAAGTACAAAGCAATTATTGTCATACCAAGTCGAAAGTTCTCATGGTCTGATTGTAGCAGTGCAAAATCAAGTGGTGACTCGTTGAAATTGCATATCTTGGTGTCATCAGCGTATAAGCGTATAGGGAAAACCTGGAATTCTTCATGACCTTATCAATGTCATTAGTGGAAAATATAAATACGAGAAGACCCAGGTGGCTACTTCGAGGGACCCCAGAGGCAGCAAAGAGGGGGCTGAATATCATGGACCTGAACCGAACGGAATAAAATCTATCCTTCAGATAGGAAGAAATCTATTTCAGCAATCCAGGTTCGAAGCCTAGAGCGAATAATTTGAAGAGGATTCGATTGTGGGAGATTTTGTCGAATGCTTTACTGAATTCGGTTGAGGCCATATCGACCTCGTTACCGTGCTCTAGTGCTGAGAGTGTAAAGGAAGTCGGTTGTAGTTGATCGGCCATCGAGAAAACCATGTTGCCTTGGTGAAATAAAAGATTTGCAACGAAAACTTAGAGATTCGTAAAGAATACTTTCGAGAATCTTTGGTAAGTGGGAGAGTTTGGCGATGGCGGTAGTTCGCGACATCGTTTTTGGGACTCTTCTTGTAGATGGGGGTGATGAAGGAGGTTTTCCAAATGTGGGGGAATACGCCTTCAGAGAGTGAGAGATTGAAGATCAGTAAGAGGGAGCAGAAAGAATGGATGAGCATATCTTGAGGAGAATTGCAGGGATACCATCTGGGCCCGATGTAAACTCGTCTTTGAGTTCCAGTAGCTTCAATTCAATTAAGGACGGATCAAAGGAGTTGTGGAGAAGGGGGCCATGGGAAAAGTTAGGTAGGTTGTTGCAGTATAACGGGTCAGGAACAAAGGAGTCATTAGTGAATGACTGATTGAAGTGAGTGGCGAAGAGGTTAGCAATAGTAACAGGATCAGATAAGGTATGAGAGTTTAAGGTAAGCGATATGGGGTAACCATCGAATCTCCGCTAATGATTGACGAACTAGAAGAAGGTTTTCGGGTCATTTCTGAGATTGCTCGGAGTTTTGATAAGATAGTTGCGATAAAGGGTATTGAAAAGTTCAGTGAATTGGAGATAACAGCCAAGAAAGTTGGAGTAGTCGGGTATAGTCCGATCCCGAGAGAAGATGAACCGTAACTTATTCCTTTTCTTACGCAGGAAACCAAGCTTATGATTGTCGAGGAGAAAAGCTTGATGTTCTTTGACTACAGTAGGGAACGAACAGGAAAATAGAGTACAGAATTTCGGTACATAAATAGGTGATGGCACCTTCAACGGATACGTGATCGTAGCTGAATGACGGGTGGCCTAGGTAGTCGTTGATGAGGCGTAAGTTAGCTTTATGGAAATCCTAGGCGTAGTGATGGGTGGGCGGGGGGGGGGGGGGGGGGGTGGACTCGGAAGAAGGTCACGAGTAGAGAAGGGTGATGGTGGTCTATAGATGTAAAGAGGAAGGGGCTGGGTGAGACAGATGTCTTGATAGGGTCTGTTGTAAAGATTTGGTCTAGCTGCCTACCCAAGAGGTTTCGAATGTTTCTGATCTGACAGAGACAGAAATCATGTAGTGTCCTTAGCCGAGGTGGGGTGGGAGATGAAGTGTGATTCATTCCTAAATTGAGTTGTGGAAGATGAAAACCTCCGAAGATGATGATGTCCTCAGCTCTATTATGTGGCATTAAGAGCTAGCTCGCCAACTTCAATGGGCTGAGATGGCTCGATATAGAGGCACATGACAAAGATTGATTTCCGAGGAAGGCTGATTTTGACAATCACAAAGTCCAGCTTGGAGGAGGTAAGGAAAACGACTGTTATGGCTGACGATGAGCACTCCTCGCGTGGGAGAAAAGTCAGTAGTATGACTGAGAAGGTCATCGCGGAAGATGGTAAACCTGGGGGAGAAACAGTTCCAGATTATGAATGCTGGCGATTATGTTCATTTCGCTTAAAGCGAAAATGTCAACAGGTAGGCCGTGGCAGTTTTTCAGAATGGTTTGGGTCTTTGAGCGAAGACGTTTTGGTAATAGGCCGTAACAGTTATACTGTTGGTTTTGAGAGGTAGGAGTTTAGGAACGAAAAAACTTGTTGAAGTCGGCCTTACTACGTTGAAGATGTGATAACGTTTTGGAGTGAACGAAGTGGCCGAAAACTTTAAGGTCATTCGACACTTTATAAGGGAATAAAATGAAAATTACGTGGAGTTTTACATATAGGTTGTGGAGACTGGGGACGCCAGTGGGTAAACCTTCCTGTTGAATAGAGAGTTTGACACGCGTTTGGGTTTTGCCTTCATAGCCGACAGAATCAGATTTGTCGTGAAGATACGCTAGAAAGAGACGAATAGTTTAATGTATTTCTGTCTCTAAGTTTGGACAATACGTAGCGGCAATCAGACGTCTGGGTGGTAAGCTATGGGATGGTAGATGGTTGGGTAGAGCTGGGAGAGTAAAAAGACTGCGAAAATGCCTGATGTGATGGGTTAATATAATGGGTTTTGATGAAATTGGGATATTTGTTTGATATTATTGAGGCGGGGGTGGTACGGGAAGAGCAGGGAAAGTGCTGCTTGGGGGGTTTTGAGGTGGTGAAAACGGTGGGATGAGGCTTAAAAGAGACTCTATTAGGGGGAAGTTTGAAGGAACACGTCTTTTTACGAAAGAGGTTGTGGTAATCGGTTTTCCGTTCATTGGGGGAATCAAAGTTGTCTTGATTAGGTCGGGAAGGGACTAGTCGGGGTTTAGGGCGGTCTGTGCGAAGAGTGCCGTTGATATTGGGGGTATGCATTGGCGGCTCGTAGAGTTAGTGGGCGGGGGGTGAGGGTAGTTAGCAGATTTGGATGATCGGCTGCGTCGTGGTGAAAAGCTATGTTGGTGAGAAATTTTGGGTGGGGATCTTGTTGAATTATAGCGAGAGGGGTGGGGAAGTTTACAAGTGGGGCTATTTGTATGCATAAGGAAAGTGTTGTTGTTAGCATCGTTTTTGAAAGCGGAAAATTTGCCCAGTTCAAGAGTGTCACCTTTCGGGTAATAGAATAGCCATTCGTAGGGAGAGCGGATGTAAGAGCAAAATGAGCTGAAGGGCTGGTTTGGGATCTTGTTGGTGTTAATGATGCTGATTGGGTAATTCTTAAGAAAGAATTTGGATACCCAGGAAGCATCATCGTTTGTGGGGATACCGGTGATAGTAAAAGCAAAGAAGTTGTTTTTACTTAATTTAGTTGTCCTCTCATTTCACACTTCAAGAGAACAAGTTGATCTAAGGCAATGAATAGGGGGCAGGGGTTGGTCGGAGGCTCAGTATTCGCAGGTTTGGTTTCAACCAAGGTGGGAACCTCATTACCTGTGAGGGGAAAATTGAGAATCGGTGTATCGGTAGTAAAACAAGGAGCAGATGTACTGAGACGTTATTGGACTGACATCGGTTAAATCTCATTAGTTTGTTCGCTGATCAGGACCCTGATAAGAGTGGGGTCGTTCCACATGTCAGTGCCGACAGTATGGGCAGTAAGTGCTTCCCTTGACAAGAGCGGGGGGGGGGGGGGGGGTTGTAGGGAGAGGTCAATCGTTTTTGATAAGGCGTTTATGTTAGCTGTAATGTCTTTTGAATGATCTGAAGCCCTGATCGTTCCAATGTTTGCCCTAAGGTCACGAATCGCATTATTAATACGGTGTTCTACATCGGTTTTTAATGAGTTGGTGCTAGAGGCAATTAGGCTTTCAATCCGATTGTGATGGGTTTTTAACGAACTCGCATAGCAGAAGCGGAGGCCACCTCCACAGCTGATTTGAAAACTTCATCTAGTCTAGTGAGCTCCAGTAGAAATTTTTTTGATATAATTTGAGATCTTCGGAAGTCTGGCTGACAAACTCACTTAAGGGTGTGATCGCAAGCAACACATGCGACGAAGAGATGCTGTCACATTCGTCGCAGAAACAAAAGTGAAGTTACGCGAGTATTCATTAATGTAGGAGGAGGCTCGTTTCCCGAGGTCCGTGCAAAAGGTTTGGAAGGATTTAGGGCACAAACATCTGCATGAGATCAATTTTGCGCAAGGCTCTGAAGCGGTGCAGTCCGCTTTAGTACAGTTTTCCATTTTGATTCGGGAGAAAACTATCCAGAAAGGAACCGTGGATAAGGAATGAGAAACACTGTAAAGAGGAAAAAAGAGAAAAAAGAAAAAGAAAACCTTTTAAAACGAATGATTGAGAAATGTGAAATCCAACGACCTCGCCCGAGATTCAAAACCCTTTATCAGATAAGTTAGCGTCAAGCACTTTTCACCTGAGCTAACCAATCACACACAATCGGCTGATTGAAAAATATATGATTGGCTAAATGGGCAGTAGATTGGGAATGGGAAATTGTGGTTAACAAACAGATTGGAAAAAAGAAGTAGATAAATTATATGAATATGTGGGAATACAATGTGACTAAATAGCAGCAAAACAAAACAGTAAAAAGAGATAAGTACAATTTTGATTACAGTAAGAAGTAAGAAAATAAAAATAGATAAAATATGTAGTGAAAAATACTTAAAAATGCAAATGGCAGAAAAAAATATATATAGAATTTTGTTTTGTTTTTTCCTTTAACGCCGGGTTTTACTACGGTTTAGATATTGCTCAAAATTATAGTTATTATGGTTCTTAGTTGAGCAAAAATGTTTTAGATGGCTTAAGTTGGTGAGTTTGTGCTAAATAAACCGCAATATCATGTACGCGAATACAATCATATCATGTTATACACTGCTAGAAATTCTTTACCAGATTCATCGTTGATGAATCCTCTCATAGATACGAGGGTTGTCTCTTATGTTTCGGGATTTGGCAACCCTAGCGTTGCAATCCGGCAATTGACAGCTCTGTCGTAAAGTTGGACATTTTTGAGGTTATACTCAGAACGTTTTGACATACGAGCGCTATTTGTGTTGTTTACAGTAACTTAAAAGATTCATCTCGGCCCAAAAATGGAATTAAATCGTCAACATTTTCGTGCGATTATTTTTTACAACTTTCGGCGTGGATTAACTCAGCAACAGTGCATGGATGAACTTAATTCAATTTTTGGCGATGAAGCTCCATCAAGGACCAGTGTTTATCGATGGTATGGTGAATTCAATCGTGGTCGTAGTTCACTCCAAGATGAATTTCGTGAAGGTCGTCCAAAATCAGTTGTTGTTCCGAAAACCATTGATGCTGTGCGCGAACTGATATTGGAAGATCGTCATGTGACCTATCGTGAGATTGAGACAACCTTAGGCGTTAGTGGGACCAGCATACATTCAATATTGCATAAACATTTGACTGTCAAAAAAATTTGTTCGCGTTGGATCCCACACAATTTGTCAATCGCCCAAAAAAAAGGCTCGTGACAATTGGCCGAAAGAAATGCTCAAAAAATACGGTCGCGGTGCTTCGAAACACGTCTATGGCATCGTGACAGGTGATGAATCGTGGATTTACGCGTATGAGCCCGAAAGTAAACAGCAGTCGACTGTCTGGGTGTTTCAAGATGAGCCAAATCCAACAAAAGTTGTGCGCGCACGAAGCACTTCCAAGCAAATGGTCGCCTGTTTTTAGAAAATGTATGTGACGTTGAGAGAACGGCTTCAAATTGACGGGATCTGAAGAAGTACCATTCGGGTCGGAAGCAAACTGAATTGATTAGAATGATGTCTTCGATTTCCAAGGGTCGGTTCTTGTGGTAATACCTATAAAATAGTCGGCGAAGACACAGACCAAAGTCTCTGAATTCAACCCGGCGAAGGCCAGTGACATCCCTGGAGAGCTACTTTGGCACCCGCCAAATAGTGAACCAATGCATGTCGCGATATCCTGAGAAAGGTTGACGCAACACTAATGACCTTACCCGGACAAACAATTATTATGGAAAATTTAACAAGCGCCGGATAAGGACCGGATAAACGACGAGCACCACGGACAGAAAATGGCTAGACGATTTAAGAATTTTCTTATGGAACGTCCGCTCACTATACAGAGCTCGATCTGCACAGCAGCTACCCAATGGTGTTATTCAAAGAAACGAGTATATCATTTATTACAGCTGTCATGCAAAACACCGTATGCTTCGGGGTAGGCTTTAGAGTCAGCCAAAAACTGAAGCCTGCCACCATCGGCTTTAATGTAATAAACGGAAGACTATGCAAAAGTTTAAGAACATAAGCATGATAAACGTTCACGGACCTACAGAGGAGTCCTCTCACGACGAAAAAGAAGAATTCTGCAAGAACGTCGAACGGGTCCTCAATGCCTGCCCAAGATACGATATAAAAATCGTTCTTGTTGATTCGAATGTGAAAATAGGTCGGGAGACCGTTTGCAGGCGTTTCGCTTGTTCCCATAGTTTGCATGAGAACACTAATGACAATGGACTACGAGTCATCGAAATGATAAAAAAACGTGGTCGTTGCAAGTACCAGGTTTCCGCGTAAGGATATCCACAAAGCCACCTGGGTATCACCTGATGGAGCCACTCGCAACCAAATTGATCATATGTTGATAGATTACCGCCACTCCTCGAGCCTGATGACGGTACCGAGGTGCCAACGTCGACTCGGATCACTATCTTGTTGGTATAGTTTCCGGAGCGCGGATTGCCTTACGGAGACGTATTGCATCCGTGGATCAGGTCCGAATCAACACGACTGCCTCACGCAATGAGAATACTAATAACACCGTTGGTCATGCGTTGGGACTCACCCTCGAAGAGCCCGATGGGGGCAGAGTATGTCCTGAGGCCAGAATGCCGGGCGTAGAAGAGAAATGGACACGCTTTGAGAATACTGTCATTATTACTGCCAACTTCATCTTAGGCAGTAGTCGTAAAGATCTGAGCGACTGGTTTGATGATGAGTGCAAACTAGCGACTGAGCGCAAGACTGCTGCATGCCGGGCAATGCAGCAGTCTCATAGGGCGCGGGTACGTGAGGAGAAATACAAAGATTTATAGACTTTAAAGCCGCCTACGACAGCATAGCCAGGGAAGAACTATATAACGCCATGAGAGAGTTCGGTGTCCCAAACAAATTGATACGTCTTTGTAGGTTGACCACGACCAACGTAACTAGTCAAATCAAAATAGTGGGATTGCTGTCCAAACCAATGAACTTCTTTAATAGACTCCGACAAGGGGACAGTCTGGTCTGCTCCTTTTCAACCTGGCATTGGAGAAAGCTCCTCAATAGTATACTGGTTAGTATACCCGCCTGTCACGCGGGAGACCGGGGTTCGATTCCTCGTCGGGGAGCCTCTGGCGCAAGACTAATGACCTTGCCCGGAAAAAAACAAATCATTATGGAAAATTTAACAAGCCTCAGGACTTGCTAAATAAGGCCAAGACCGGTTCTAGGTTGTAGTGCCGATGATGATGATGATGATTGGAGAAAGCAGTCCGTGACTCTGGCGTTACAACTAGAGGGACTATTGTCACCAAGTCCTGCCAAATACTTGCCTATGCAGATGACTTCGACAACATCGGTCCAACAAGTCACGACCAGTGTCCTTGGCCAGCTTGGCTTCGCTTCACAGTCCTATTTGCCATTTCCTTTTAAGTTGCGGAATTCAGTCTGTTCTTTTATATTGGAATCGTCTGGTGTGATGAGTCTTCCGTGACGATTTTTCGTGGGGTTTAACCAAAAAACAGTGTTCCCCATCTGTTTCAGCACGTCCAGAAAGAAGAAAGAGTTCGTATCTAGAGCGCCAAGCAAGAGATACGAGGTTGTATCCATCGCTTCCGAGCAAGTGGCAATAGGTTATATCCAGAGCGTCCAAGCAAGTGGTAATATCCAGCACGTCCGAGCAAGTAGTTATATCCAGAGCTTGCGCGCAAAACCGAGCGTTTTCGTTGATTTTCAAACTTGACGCTTAAGTGGCGTCCCTTTTCTTTCACTGACGCGTTGTCAGCTGGTGGATGATAGCTGACCAATCACAGCTGGCGAAATGCGAACGTACTAGAATTCTTTACTATAATACAATTGCAAATCCGCAACACCATCAATAAACTAAAAATAAAATAGACAGATAACTTATCTATTTTATCTATGAACCCGGCAGATTTGACACTGCCGAGGTAGTAAGGTCATTGTTTCGGCTGCAAGTAGGGGTGACAAGAATATATCTGTTATAAATATATGTTTGTATGTATATTATATAATATATTCAATATTTGTTATATATATACATATATAGAACTTTTCACTTATCTTGTGTCTGAACCATAGAACTAACAATAATTTGGTTCTATTATGTTTAGTAGACACACGACAAAAGTGCGACAGATCAAGAAAACTAGCTAATATTAAGTGGAGATAAAGAGAAACAATAACAACGGTGGGCAAAGTGAACAAAAGAGTTGTAATAAAATCCAGAAAACTTGGTTAAAACGTTAAAAATCATTTGTAACGACTTTTTCGTATTCGAAAAAGGATTCCTCTATCTCCTTCCGCGGAAGTGCATTGCTTACAAAAGCAAACTCTACACAACACAAGGAAAATAAAAGCACTGCATCAAAAGTAAAATAAAATGAATATTGAATTGCAGAACCCAGTCTTAATATTTTTTGGATCCTCGGTCAATAACACAGCACAACACAAACAGAAATACAGTCATGAACTTTGGGGATGTTACAGATCAATAAATGGAATAGATAGAACAGGAATCTAAGATTTGTGATCCCATCTGTGAGAAAACTCAATTTCATGGGCGCTACAGTCAAGACATATATGAGTTACCAGTTCCACATTTAGACGTTTAATTAATTATTTACTTAATTAAAAGCTTGACACTATTTTCAAGCACCCGTTTTGTTTGACGGTTTAATCTCGTCTCCACTAATTTTATACTTTAATTATTTTAAATGACCGTCTTCACTGACAGTTTAACTTCCACTCTGTTTTTTTTTTTTTTTTTTTTTTTTTTTTTTTTTTTTTTTTTTTTTTTTTTTTTTTTTTTTTTTTTTTTTTTTTTTTTTTTTTTTAGAAAATATAACTGTTGTTGTTGGCGTATTGACGCGGATTCTTTTTACATTTAATTTAAAATATGCGCATTGAGGACGGGGGTGGACTTACGACACCTTTTATTTTCTACCACACAAGTAGATAGGAAGGATTTCAAAATATCCCCTACTTATATTTTGTGGCTCACTACAATCAGGGCACATTAATCTTAACATCAATGCATTTTTTATTTATCCAAGATTTGGGACTGTTGTATACATTGCGATATCTTATTAATGGCCGACCAGTTCATCCGATTTTTAAAACAGACGTTACTTTTCATGCTATAGTAGTCCTATCCATTACTAGCGGTTTATATATTAGGGTTTTTCTGAAACTCTCTGCATCGGCATCCTACGTCGGCCAAGGTAGAGAGCAGGTGGTGATACTGGCTGCTCAGAAATTCGTAGTTAAATATGGTTGTGTCCAAAGCAATTAATAGGGCTTGCGTTCTATACGAATTCAAATTGGGTACAAAGGGTGCCGAAGCAGAAGCAAATCTGTGAAGCGTTCGGAGAAGGTACTGTTGGTAAACGAGAGCTCAAAAGTGGTTTCAGAACTTTTCGACTGGTGATGATACCCTTGAAGATAAACCTCATTCGGGTGGACCAAAATCTCTCTATGTGGACCAATTAAAAGCAGCAACTGAAGAGGATTCTAGTTAAATACGTTAGGAACTTTCTCAACAGTTTGGGGTAAGCGATGAAACAATTCGAAAGTCGAAGATGAGTGAAGAAGAATTGCTGCGAACCGACTCCAGCGATTCAATATTTGCTCTTGCTTGCTCATCAGGAACAAGAATTGCCCAATTTTAGATCGGATTTTGACTTGTGGCGAAAAATGGACGATGTTCTGCAACAGAAAATGATCGTAACATTGCCTTTCGTCATACAACTAGGAGTGCTAAACCTCTTCATCAATGGAAGGTGATGCTGTGTGTGTGGTGGACTTTTGCTGGCATTGTGTACTTTGAGCGTTTGGAAAGTGGTAAAACCATTACCAAAGAGGTTTACTCAGCACAATTGCACAAAGTAGGCGAAGAAGTCGCAAAAAAATAGTTAGCACTCATGAATAGGAAGGGTACTCTTTTCCAGCACGACAATGCGAGGACTCATTTAGTGAGGATGACCCTGGAGGTGATTTCTTCACTGGCCTGGGAATTTTTATCGCATCCCCCATATTCATCAGATGTTACTCTGCCGGGTTACTATCTCTTTATGGCCATGGAAAAGACTTGAAATTTCTCGGCATCACGGTCTGTGGGAAATGTATCGTGGCATAGACACGTGTCGAGCATCGTCAGGTCAGCATCCGGAAAACTGAGCTATCTTTTTTGAGCTAAGAAATATTTTACTGTGGCTCAACTTCTTCTCCTGTATAAATCCCAAATTAGACCCGCGCTCGAATATTGCTCTCATTTTGGAGTTCGGCTCCTAAACATGCCTACGATCTACTTGAGAGCGAACAGAGACGAGCGATCCGCCTGATCGGGGACTCGGCGCTGAGGTCGGGACTACAGCCACTATCACATCGAAGGTGCGTATCCAACCTCTGCCCGTTTTACAGATATTATCACGGGTACTGTTCTTCGAAAATTCGTGGTATTGTTCCACGCAATTCGGCTTAAAGGCGCTCCACAAGACAATCCGACGGGTCGCACCGGTTTGCAGTTCATCTCCCGATGGCGCGAGCATTCCTGTATCAGAACTCGTTCCGTTACAGTGCGGGGCAGCCGTAGAACTCCCTTCCCACCCGAGTGTTCCCGGAGCATTACAAACTGCAACTGTTCAAAAAGAACTGCAACTTTTATTTGGTGCTGTGGGGGTAAATGGACGTATGTCCACGTACGACATGGATTCACAGATACACCCCAACACTTACCGTTGTTTCACTAAAGAAATATCCACAAAATAAATCAAGCTTCGAGCAAGCAGAAAAACAAGATGTACTGGTGTTGCCTTCGCAAGGGCTGTTCTGTTTATTTAAAATCAATTGTTACACAACAAGTTTCTAATACACAGGTATAAGTGTTTAAATTTTAATTGTTCTCCATTAATCGTTTCGACACTACATTCAGGTTTTATAATAGTTAATGTATCTACATGTCAGTTTTCTCACGACTTAGGCACTGAAAGATTTCATTGTTCCGTCTTAACTCTTCTTATTTTGACTTAACGTATGCGTCACAAATTACTAAACCACCGGAATGTGTATTTAAATGTTAATTAATTGTTCTCCATGAAGTTCGGGATCCACACAAGGAGTTCAGCATCTACACTCGGCAAATTATAAAACTTACAGCACCACGTCTAGGGCACTTTAAATAATTCCTCGCAACTCACTCCTAAGAGGGATGAAATGTATGTTGATTTTCCTTTCGCGACAGAATACTTGACGTGAAGTGACAACGACTTATTGCGCCCACCGGCACCGATGGTGATTCAAATTTGACTCCTCGATGACCGTTGCACTCAACATCCACTGGATGCAATCGTGATGGATTTCCATCGATATGGGAGGAGCCAATTCGATCTTTTCTTTGGTGACGACCAATGAGCGATCGATTGGGGTTTAATGGGAGAATTTCCCATGTGACCGTACAGGTCAGATAAAATGCCCCTTTCGCTGGACGTGCGGATAGCGATCGATCCTGCAGCGGTTCAAACAAAGGGATAAGCATTAGAGGCTGCAGGCATCGTTGTTGTAAACGATCGTGACGCTCGCCGGAGGAAGAAATAGGTTTCTATGTCTTATGTAAATAGAAACGCTATTTCGGGGGTCATACGCTGAGATGCGCATTTGTTTGGTTTAACCAATGCAACATGGGAACATCGGCTGTTTACTTGATCGCTCAAAATCATGCCGTTACAGGCGATAGATTTTTCTGTGACGATAAGTAAACAGAAGATTTGTTCGCCATGGCAATGAGTAGGGTGGCTTTTGTTTAGGTCAATAAACGGTTCATGGGACACGATCATTGGCATGATTATTTGAATAACAATCATGACCGTGTCCGATTCAATGATGTTTATCACTTATGCCAGCGGTAAGGGCTAGTGTAGAGGTTTGTTTAGTTTTTAGAAAGAATGCATCATAGGGCATGATCATTAGAATGATTGTTTGAACAACTATCGAGATCATGTCCTATTCGATGATCGGTGTCGCTTGGGCGCTGCAGCTGTGCAACCAAGCACATTGCCCGACGTGTCTTTTTGGACTAACAGATTGTTGGAACAAGAACACACAGAAAGATTGGCGTGTGTTTACTAACCATGATTGCTGACGAGCTGAGCCGATCGGTTCCTATATGGGTCATGTATTATGACCGGAATTCATTTCATTTTTAAAACATTTTTTATTTTTCTTTTTATATTCTTAATTTCTAAATTAAAGGCTAGACAAAAAATGCTTAAATTCTAGCTTAATTATCTTATATAATAACTTACTGGTCCTTCGCAGACGCTCTAAGCTAAACATTACTTAACATTTGTATAATTTGCCTTTCGGCGACAGAACTTTGTGGCAGTACTGATAATTAGTTGAAATACAAAGAAAAATTTGAAAAACTTTGTCAATTTTTTTGTTTTTTTTTCTTAAAATTTAACTTACTTAACTTACCTAATATATATATATTTTTTTTTTTTATTTATTTATTTTTTTTTTTTTTATTTTTTTTTTTTATTTTTATGTAAAAGCACTTAACCTAACTTAACTTAAATCTTATACTACCCTAATTCTAGAAAAGCTAAGTCTATGTAAGCTAGCTGATGATAGTATGATTCTATACCGACTTTGGTATCCAGGTCTTTATATGCCATTCAACCACCAGAACTGTTGACGCTGTCTAATACTATCGTCCCGGTCTCTGTGGGAGATAGCCCTACTGAAGCGCAGGAGCTCTTCTTCGGTGCGCGTTACTTCCCGGTCGTAGCACAATCGCCCGTCTACAGATGATCTACTTACATGATAGATCAGCGGAATTCCGGATCTATCCTGTATAAGCCCTTTCATATCCAAGTCAAGGAACGCCTCTGGTGGAACAAAGCCGTTGCGACGCACGCTCTCATAGTACAAGGTGTTTGGATAATAGGCCCCGAAAATTAGGTCATTGGACGAGCTTATTGCTCTCGCAATATGTCCTCTGATTAATTTAATCATAAAATTATCCACCCTATTTATGTACGCTTCATTATATAAAGTCTCATTTGAGTAATACTTTTTATAGTCCGATTCCGGTGTCCGATATAATCTGAGACAACTTCTGAGACACTTTCTTTCGAACACCCGAATCTTTTCCATCAAATTTGGACCTATGTTGAACCATACTGGGCAACCATATATGAGCATTGGCCTGATTAGCGTCATGTAGCATATGACTTTTACCTTGCTGTCCAGTTGGCTACTGTGAAATAGCCTCCTTGTCATAGCAAAAGTTTTCCTCGCTTTGAGCAAAGCAGCCTCTACATGTCTGTTGAAATACAGATATTGATCTAGCCAGATGCCAAGGTATTTAACTAAACTCTTGGTTTCCAGTTTATCTCCATGCGGTCCCACGATAACTAGCTTTCGCCAGTTTTTCCTTGTGTCGTACGTGGCTTTATATAATGGAGTTCTGAATAGGATGGCTTCACATTTCTGGAAGTTGATCTTAAGTTTCCAGTCATTGCAATAGCGCTGCACTTTGTTGAAGTCTCGCTGTATTAACCTATTTATGATCGCAACTTTCGGAGCTGTTCTGTAAATTATGAGATCGTCTGCGTACGCAATAGCCTGCGGAAGTGCATCTAATAAGTCGCTAATGTAAATGTTAAAAAGAATCGGAGAGAGTACCGCGCCCTGTTGCAAGCCATTCTTGATATTATACGTTTTATTAGAGGTCACATTACCACTTTTGACCACGAACCTCCTGTCCTTTAACATATCGTAAAGTACATATAGTAAAGGCTTATGTATGCCATGTCTGACCAGTTTGTAATACAACCCTTCGATCCAGACGGTATCAAAGGCTTTCTCCAAGTCGATCAGACAGGCACCTGTGCATTGGTTCCTACATTTATTCCATTGTATGTCGGAGACCAGTTTAGCTGCGGCATGTGTGGTTTCATGACCCGCCCTAAAGCCAAACTGGTTATTTGGAATAATGCTATTGTCGTCTACCCATTTTAGCAGAGCTTTGTTAATGATTTTTTCAAATACTTTACTGATGCTTGGGAGTAAACTTATCGAACGCATGTTCCTTGGGTTTGTACAGTCTTTGCCCTTTTTTGGGATGGGCTGAATGATAGCCGTTTTCCAACGCGCGGGATAATATGCATTATTCAACGCGTTGTTAAACAGGACCGTGTATATATCTATTGCCATTGGGGGCAGGTTCTTGAGTACGATGTTAGGTACTCCATCTATTCCCACTGACTTTTTGCTTCTTAATGAGTCGAAGATACTCTGGATTCCTTCCCTTGTTATTAGAAGGCTATTAGCCACTACACCATTGGCATTAATGTCAATTGACAGATTATCTTCACTGAATTCGGTAAAACCCGGATTCTCCGATTGCCAAAGTGAAATTTCATTCCGGAGGTGCAGGTGATTGAGTAGAACTCTGTCCTCCAGGTCGTGATTTCGATGAATGCTTTCATTCACCTTGTACATTTCCTGAAAGACAGCTCCCAAAGCGTTCACCTTTTCCAAAGGATCTTC
This sequence comes from Microdon myrmicae, assembly GCA_963931805.1. Classification (NCBI taxonomy): domain Eukaryota; kingdom Metazoa; phylum Arthropoda; class Insecta; order Diptera; family Syrphidae; genus Microdon; species Microdon myrmicae. The sequence continues at coordinate 119,531,762 of OZ007499.1, forward strand.
GATCACGAAGAGCTCACCATTGAGGATAGCGTTCTCTGCATCTATGCCAATGTTGGTTAGCAGCTGCTTGTTTACCTGAGTACGTGGGATTTGGAGACACTGAATCTCATTTTGATTATTTCTCCTGAATATTTTATTTATTTGTGGGAACATATTCGGGTTATTAGTTTTTATAGCTCGAATTCTGTTGTTCCAATACAAATTTGTTGCTAATCTATAATTAGCTTTAAGTAATTGTTGGAGGTTTTTTAATTGAGATTTCAGTGATATTATCTCCTGGTCTTGTCTGTCTGTAAACTGTCTGTGTAATTGTTTTAATTTCGATAGCAGTCTGCTCTTTTGCCTGTGGAGTGCGTTTATTGTTGCGTTTCTGTACATGTTAGTGTGATCTGTAACTGTTGTTTTGGGAATTGTTTTGTCCATTGTTCGTTTTACGGTTTCGTCCATTTGTTGAATGTATTTGTCGATTTCGACATTAGTCAGGTTTCTGTTTACTGGCAGATTAAAGTCATTCGAACGAAGTTCTCTTGTTAATGATCTGGTGAACCGCGGCCATCGCATTGCCCCGTAGTTATAGGGTTGCGGGATCACGAATTCCTCCAGATCTGCGAGCTCGTTCGGAAGCTCCATTACTGCCGTGAATGCACTGTGGTCACTATCGTATTCAATTGTCCGTAAACAGTTTGTGTTTCGTCTATTGGTGTTAAGTATTCTCAGTCGTGAGTCGATTAGCAAGATATCTAAGAACGATCTACCTCTAGGGAACGATGGATATTCGGTAGCTAGCAGGTCAGTTCTATATTCAATATGAAACTGATCTAACCAGCCAGCCAACTGATTTCCTCTGGCATTAGATATATAATTTCCCCAATTTCTATGCTTGGCGTTCATATCTCCCCCTAGAATAAAGTAATTTTTGCCCAGGTGCAATTGTAAGCATCGGAAGAGAGTCTCGAGCTCTGCTATAAATAGATTATGTTGGTGCTCCTCAGGTGCGTAGACCGCAATCGCATACAAACCCCTTCCTTGCTGAAGGGGTATGAGTACTATACAGGCTTCCAGCACCCGGAACCTGCGCACTTCTCCACTATATATAACTTTATGAGGGATCCCTTTTCTAATAAAGATTGCGACACCCCCCCCTTGAGAGGAGTTAGGTCGGTCTCTTCGTATAATATCGTAGTTTTTATGCCATATCTTGTGTCTCTGGTTTAACTTTGTTTCCCCCGCCAGAAGTACATCAGGCCGTTCAACTTGCAACAGGTTGAAAAGATTGGCTCTTCTCTCAGTTCTTATTAGTGAATTTACATTCACGACAAGAGCTTTTATTGATGTTGTGGTTAGAGGGTTTATGTTGACTTTTTGTTTAGATTGGGCAAGTACGAGTAGATCTCGTTTATTTGGTTTTGCAGCTGTGTCATCTGTCTCTGCAGATTAAGCAGAACCGTGACCACGTCCGCTTGCGATGTTGTTTCAGTCTGTGTGGGAGTATTTGTGGCTACCAATGTTGTAGCCTGGTTTGATGGTCTCCCACCCGACGCAACTTGTGCGTACGATCGCTGCGATGTTACGGGCATAGTTGTAGTACGAGCTGGCTCTGTGGCTTTTTGCCGGATCACACTTCTTGCCATTATTTCTCGGAATTTAGGACATCCTCGATAATTAGCGGGGTGTCCCTCATTCCGGCACACTGCGCACTTTAGAAGGGCTTTGTCTTCTACCCTTTCTTTTCCCAGAGGGCACTCTTCTGCCTTATGGTCTTTTCCGCATTTCACGCAACGGTGCTGCATTTCACAGTTCGCCGCCGCGTGACCAAACCTTTGGCAGCGGACACATTGCAGGATGTCTCTGCCTTTTTTTAACTTGTCCCATGTGACACTTTGATGATCCAAGACTGTAATCTTTCTTAGACCACCAATTCTGCTGCTGGGCGTTAGTTGAACCAAAAAGAAGGGTAGCTTGCGGTTTTCCCTTCTTGCCTTGGTTGTAGTGAACGGTTTTACGGAGATAAACTCGAGATCGTCGTGCCTCAACTTTTGAAGCATCTCGAGCAGAGCCTCCGGTTCCACCTCAGGGTCGACACCCTTTAATAGAACCGTTACCCTCTTTGTTTGCTTCGGCGTGAACGAGTAGAATTCCGCGGTGGCCCTTTTTAAGACCTCTTTAATTTTTTCGTGGTCTGCCACCGCATAGGTTTGAATGGCATGCCTATTACCAGCCAGTCTTTTAACTACAAAATTGTTACCTATCGCTAGCTTACAAAGACTTACCAATTCCTTACACTCAATATCTATAGTGTTGATCGGTGGCATCTTTATTTTTTGGTTCTGATTGTTGCTTTGCCGTTGTTGTGTTGCTGGCTGTGGTCGATTTTGTGTTGATTGTTGCTGTTGATGTTGCTGTTGCTGTTGCTGTTGCTGTTGCTGTTGGCCGACTTTTGGCTTCGGCTTTTGTTGTTGTTCCGTGTCTTTTTCTTTTTCGAGTGCCGCTATTTTTTTCTTTCGGCGTCTCTCTTCTAGACGGGCTCTTGCCATCGCAAGTTTCGCCTCCAATTCAGTTATTTCCTCTTCTTCATCCTCAGACTCTGAGGATGCAAGAGAAGCGAACGAATTGTTTGCCCCATACATATTAAAATTGTAGGGGGAGGGGCGCCCTCTGTCCTCCTCCATTTGCTGGCCTTTTTTCTCCATTGTTAATTTCGCGGTTTTACTTCGCGTCACAATGGAGATTTTCTGTGTACCTTTTCTTTTGTGTGTTGTTGCGTTTTTGTCGTCCTCCGTGTTCATACTGGTTCTTTCCAATTTGTTTTCATTCATTTCGAACTTGGCTATCGTCGAGTAGGAATCAGTGACTCTGCCCTCGCGCCAAATGCTGCCTTAAAAACCACTTGCTTAATGAGCAATATATTGTCTGTTTCAATTTTCACGCTTGCGAGGTGATATATTTTAATTGATAGTTTCTTTGTCGCACCTCACTGAAAGGATTTTGTTATGCACTTTTTTTTTTATTCTTTAATTTGTTTGTTTGTTTTTATTTTTGTTTATTTTCGATTATTTTCGATTACTTTTGATTCACTTTTCGTTCTGTTACTTTGTTTTGACTGTTATTATTGCTGTGAAGCAGCGCACTTTATAATGTCACTGAAACCAATTTATCGTTTTTGCTTGATTATGCTTAATCAAGTGAAAGAAAAAAATGGGGATCTCGGAGGTATGCGATATATTATTATTTTTCTCAACGAGACTATTGCATAGCTAATCAAACTGTTAATGAAATTTAAATTTATTGTTTATTGTTTGTCCTTTTGTTTTTTGTGGGATTGATTTGTTTTCACGTAAACTATTAAACATTTTCGTATGAACTTATTAATTCTTTATTTTTATATCTGCGCGGGTCAAACACAAGCGGCACGCACACGATTACTTTCTCGTGATATCCTCACTAACCCATTGATCACTATGCTGGAATTAGAAGAGATATTGTAATTGATTATGACCGGAATTATTTGGTTGGTATGCATGCTGTTGCTGAAGGTTTGCTTTTCAGGTGAAAGATATTGAAGGGTAGCTTAACGCTGCTGGGTTGCAGGTACGTGAAATAGCTTTGTTGAGTGAAGGGAAGACAGGTTGATTTTAAGGGAATGGGTGGTTCTTTGGGAATGCTTAAGGAACCCCACAGTGCCATCTCGGGGCGCCCACTCAGCGCTATAGGTTCGCCTCTCCCGAGAGAAGTGTAATAAAAAAAGGGAAATTATATGTGCGATAGGTAATTCAAACCCCAAGGTGACGTATAAAATGCGATAGCAAAGTGTTTTGGGTCCCGGGAAAAAGATTTCTTCAAAACCTGTATATACGAGCTTGTAAATACATGGAAGAAGGTTGTAGAAGCGGATGATGGATATTTTCCACAGTAAAGATTATATAAATGCCTTTTTGGTACTTTTTTTAGTGACACCTCGAACTTTCTGTTTACTCCTTTTACTCAGGATGTGTGCTTACTTGGTATTTATAGATGTCTCCATTCGTGGTTATATAGCGTTTGCGACGATTCTGAAGAGCGTGTGATTCGAACCGACGCTATCACGGCTAGAATCACTAAAAGATAGAACCAAAGCTCAACGCATCAGGCCACTGCCGCGTGTACGAATTTGATTTCTAAACCCAAGTACATTCAACTGATGTGGAAAAGCTATATTATTGCTATGGTATACGGCTTTAATGGGTTTGCTTTTGGTGGTGTTATTCTCCATTATTGGCCATGTGTATCTCCTAGAAACGCCACACTTACCAATGCTGAAGATACTGTTGGCGTCGTTTTTCACTATTATCGGTAAAGACGAACATAGCACCGAGTCGAACCCGGTGATGCTCTTTTTCCTCGATCGGGTCTATCAGCCAACCTCCAGAAATAGTTAAGGTTTTATTTATATTTGGATGCCATAAGAGGGGTTTTACCAGATGTTGATATCTGGACTCTATAACTTCATTGCTTTTTTCTGCACTTCGGGTTATTGCAGCGGGAGGCCCCGGTAAGATACATATATATATACGAGGATACATATATATATATATATATATATATATATATATATATATATATATATATATATATATATATATATAGCGTGTTACAGATTCTGCCCCCAGAAATCTTTTAAAGACGGTCCCTAGAAAAACAAACAGGAATGCGTCGCACAGTGGGAATGGATTTACGCCATTGTCATGTCCAGAAAATCGAATGGATTATCACATTTATCTGAGTGGGAAATCAGTTAGCTTCCCCAAACATATATGAACGATGATAACCGTCACTAACTAAATTTAAAGAATGCACTTCTGACTTTTATATTCCCATATAAATGACTGAAATCATGAATTATGCAAACACCTTATCGTGAGCTAAGTTTAAACGAGAAGAATTGAGCGAGTAAAGTACAACGTTTGCATTTACCACAAAAATTGTTCTTTTTCTTCTGCTTGGTAAGGAGGATAAAATATGCGAACTCGAGAATAGAGGGTTGGGATAAATATTTTCTTTGCACACAGGATAATACCTCCATCCTTGGGAGCGGCTTATAAAGCTAAAAAAAAATCAAAAAAAGAGAAACTTGGAACCGACAAACAATTTCACAAATTACCATCAAGGACATTAACCTGCTACTGTTCTCTGGTTGTTTATTCATCACTGACTTTTAGGTTGGAGCATGTGTGTAATATGCCAATCAAACTCGGATGGAAGCGTATGTACTCGCGTTAAATGTGTCCGAAGAATGCAAATGCCAGCACTTTGCTGCACCCTTTTCGTGCAAATTTTCAAGCACACCTCATTTTCAGGGTGTGGTAATCATAAAAGAGGACAACCCTTGCATTTAGAACATTTTAAGGGATCGTCAAGTTATGTTGTAAGTTAAATGAAAATGTTTTTGTGATGCCATTACAAGAAACTAAATGTGGCAGCGATGATGATGGCAGCTCAACCGCCCGCAAAACATGTAAAGATGGCGTAGGTGGTGAAAGCACAAAGTCTTGACATTTTGTGTTAGGTAAGGGTATACCAGAAAAGGCAAAGTCAGGACATAATGTTGATTTGTTTTGTGTTTTATTTTTTAACCAGACCAGGAACCATCAAATTCTAACCGGACTTCAAAAAAAAGATTGATGTAGTATGGCACAAACTATTACAACCCGAAGTCGTCAATGAAAACTAAATAGTAATTGATTGAAATATTACAAGCAATTGTACGTATAAAATGGTATTTGAAAACATTTAAAAGGTATCTTAGGTTGTACCATATTTGAGCATTCCCAATATTTGTTGTGCTAAGTGTAAGTGCAGAAAGTGTTGTTGTTGTTTAGGGTAGCTCCTGTTTAATAGCCCTTGATATACATAAGGCTGTTGTGTTTCTTGTAGGGATTTTTATTTTCAGGAAGCGTGTCTCCTGGTCCTTAAAAGGACAAGGCGATCTCTTAAAATTTGACCGCTCCTGAAAACTTGTCCTACAAAAGGGGTCGTTGCCGTGCTTACTCTGAATTCAAAGGGAAGAGCAGCGTCCTTTGATTCGGCCTTCGTCCTGATGTCTTCACTTGGTCTACCGTGGGGGCCAGGTGATATTTAGATATCCGTGGAAATTAAAAGTCATCTAGTTTCCTTTTCGAATATGATTTTATTATATTATTCAGGATTTTCCTGGGGTACTTCCTCCAGGGACTGTGAATTTAGACTGCGGCCCGGAGATCACTTGACTATTCCTTTATAAAGGAAAAGGAATCGAAAATTGTAGCCCAAAGATACACATTTTCGTAGAACAATCTCGATATTTCGAGTGAGATGTTGTGTTTACATAAGATAAGAATTTCTTGAATTCTTACGAAACTATTGCGCAGTTGCGGAATGTATCTGCTTTTGGTTTTTTGTTTGTTTTCCTCAATGGAAAATTTTGGGATAGAGATAACGATCTCTGAATTTTGGATTTGGGTGATGCTGTGGACCAAATGTAGAACAATAAACGAATATTAGATTCGTTTATTGTAACTTTTAATTTTAATTTGGATTTTTGATTCGTTTATTGCGAACTTTGGTTGATGTTTGGGTTTTTGGGGGTTTTGATAGGATTTTACGTTTTTGCGTATTATTGCTGGGATTTGGATGTAGGAATGGGGGAAAAAGGTAGTAGGGCTTTTTGGAGCACTACAAGGCGATTAAAAGAAAGGTAACAGAATAGGGAATATTTCACATTGTAACCGATAGTCATGAACTTTAGACATTAAGGACGTCTTTTTACCACGAATCACAGACATGTGGTATATGCCATTCAGAAAATTGGTATACCAGCATAGAAAAGAAGTCACTCTCCAGGATACGCTCGCATTACTAATTTCGGTGCTATTTAAAAAAAGGGCGACATCTGACCTTATATATGGTAGCAGGTATAGCTTGAGAATAGTATAGAACAAAATGTATTGGAGACATATATTCATAGCTATTATTGACAGAAACAATAAACGGAGAAAACAACTACGATCCCTCTCAGCTACTTACGTTGTCAGTCATCACTAAACCTTTGTCAGACGTCAAGGTGCCTTTAGTTTTGACGCCGTTGAAACGTTGATGGCGGCAGAAATATATTTAGCATTACTTTTTAATCATAATCTGAGTCTGACACCCTGTAACACCATTGCTGTTCCCTGTTAATAGCGATGAGATCATGAGTTATAATACTTCTGTATATTGGAATGAATTTGAGTCCCAAAGAAGAAGGTTTACTTATTTTACATATCCCCCCCGTCTTTTCCATCGGGACCCTGGCCCAATATTTAAGCTTTTACAAAATTCTTTTTGTATACGCGCCAAAAAAAAAAAAAAAAAACCTGTCTATGACAAGGGCAGAGAGTACCCGTTCCAACAGAACCCATGGAGAACACTATAGAAACAACCAATTTAATCTCGAAGATGAATTATTTGCGATAGTAATACGAAACAGGGAAACTGGGTTCGTCATAACGAAAAAGAGGCCCTGTCAAACCTTTCCATGCAACCAGATTAACAAAGAAGGGAAGAAAAACGTTCTTGGGAAAAGTCGCGTCACATAGAAAATAAAATCAGCCTATGGCAGCTACAAGTATAACGAAGTGCATTCATTGACGATCAGAAACCCCAAACGAAAATTCGGAAACTCAATACCGCCGAAATCGACGTCATCGTATATTAATTTATATACGGTATGTTATCTGGTATACACTACGCACTGAAATCATACAATTTCAATGAGGATCCAGAAATGAAGGCCATGAAAAAGGGTTCCGAAGTGTTTTCTAATAAAAATATCTAGTGCAGGCGGCATGACGCTTAAGAGCTGTATAGAGTTTTGCGAAGTGATGAAGAACGTGATTACCCATGAAATGGATAAAAGCAAATAACCGACGCATCAAACCACGCCACGTATATACAAAGACGTTTTATCGCGCTATATAAGCTGGATTGCTACGTTAATGCTTTGATAAAGAGCTCTGGAAATTTTTTTGATTCATTTTTGGTGTCGTGTTCTTCACAACAGTTGCGTCTGTGTAAATCTGTTTGACTCGACCCGCCATTCCCCTAACAGTAATTACATTACTATAATTTTCTGTGGAACGTCCGGGCAGGCGGAGCAATGGAACAGGCAGACCAATGGAGTGATAAAGCAGACGGAGCGATAGAGCAGGCGTATCGAACCGAGCAGCCTCAGGGGAAAAATACCGATTTACTATTTTCTGTTTCGCTATCTATAGAAATCACCTCATAACCATTTAAAACGTTTGACAATTGTAGTGAAGAACATTATTCGAACCCACACTAGAAAAGCTTAGAGCCAAACCACTGACGGAACATTTAATTCGCGGATATTTCTATTTACTGCGTAAACTGTGCATTTCTACGTAATCCTCCGGTATACCAGTGTGAAGTGAGCGTCAAGATACAAATGTATCGATAGGGAACGTTTGTTATGAACGAGCCCTTATATTTTTTTTTATTTGGTTGCTATGACATTGTGAGGGTACGAGGTATATGCGCCAACGTATGGCACCAGTTCACCACCGCCTATAGAGAACCCCCACAACATCTGTCAAACATATTTAGTATGCATCAAGTCATTGTACAAACAACATCATTTTTTTAATCCTGTTAAAAATGTCGAATTTTGTACCAGAAAATGATGATTTGCGAAAAGCATTAATTTTTTGTTTTCATTTGAAGAAAAATGCCGCAGTGTCGCATAGAATGCTTGTCGATGCTTATTGTGATCATGCGATATCGGAAGCAACATGCAAAAGATGGTTTAAGCGGTTCAGAGATAATGATTTTGATGTGAGAAATGAAGAAGTGGAAGACCACCAAAAAAGTTTGAAGACGCCGAATTGCAAGCAATATTGGATCAAGATGACACTTTAAGTCAAAAACAAATGGCACAAATGTTAAATGTTGCACAACAAACAATTTCTGACCGTTTAAAAGATGGGTAGATCCAAAAGTGTGGAAACTGGGTGCCACATGAATTGAATGACAGGCAGATGGGAAAGCGAAACACCACATGTGAAACGTTGCTTCTACGACACGAAAGGAAGTCAGTATTGCATCGAATTGTGACTGGTGATGAAAAATGGATTTATTTTAAAAATCCTAAATGCAAAAAATCATGGGTACATCCAGGAGAGGTGTCAACATCGACTGCAAAGCCTGATCGGTTCGGAAAAAAGACAATGCTCTATGTTTGGTGGGATCAGAAGGGGGTGGTGTATCACGAACTTCTAAAACCTTTCGAAACTGTTGATGCGCAACGCTTCCGGCAGCAAATAATCAATTTGAACCATGTATTGGTCGAAAAACGACCAAAATGGGCCACAAGACACGGAAAGGTAATTTTGTTGCATGATAATGCTCCGAGTCATACAGCAAAACCCGTCAAATAAACAATAAAAGCTCTCGCTGCGAAGTGTTACTCCACCCGCCGTATTCACCAGACTTGGCTCCTTCCGACTGCCACTTGTTTTCGTCGAAGGGACGCGCATTGGCAGAGCAGCATTTCAATTCCTACGAAGAAGTCGAAAATTGGGTCTCCGAATGGATTGCCTCAAAAGACGACCGGTTTTATTGGCGTGGTATCCACAAATTGCCACAAAGGTGGTCGAAATGTGTAGAAAGCAATGGCCAATACTTCGAATAAAATGTTTTTCACTTTCCCATTTACAATTAGTCTTTTATTTAAAAAAATAATCGTAAATATCGGAAGCAGCAGAAAGCATATACATAAGTTGAAGAGACGTGTTCTATAAAAGTATACCGTCAATGTCGACGAATGTTATAAACACTGGGTGGAGCAGAAAGCATGTACACAGACATGTATATATATATATATATATATATATATATATATATATATATATATAGGATGCGCCATCTTTTATGCCGGTATATAAATACTGAACAACTTTGACATATATCAACCGATTGACTTGAGTCGGCATGTTTTTGAGACGTCGATTCAGTACAATTTCAACCATGAATCGCTTCATCCCGTGACAATGCGCCGAAATAGTCACGCTGTATATTGAAAATAGTCGTTCACATCGGCGAAATATCGTGGTAAACAAGCACCGTCTGATAATACTGTAGCGAGCTTAGGGTTCGCTGGATTAATTATGTTAAAATAAATAAGAGCCGTTAAATCGATTTTGAATTACTGTAACACTTTATTATTCCGTAATACAACCGTTACTTATACCGTACACTTAACGATTTCTTTATTATCGCTTCCGTACTTATCGCGTCTTTTACTGCTTACTTCTCACTCGAGACTTATCGCTTGCTTCACTGTCTTACTTATAACTCTAACTTATTCTTCCGCTCTGCGTGCGACGTATTTATACCGTTTTTCCTCATTCTGATTTGGTGTATCGTTTCCGTCCGTTCCATAGTCTTGAATGTTCTATTCCAGTTTTCCAGTACTTCCTAAAATAATCTAGTACTTTGTTTCGGACTTTCTCGAAGATTCCAGTACTGATTGTCAAATGCGTCACACTACCCTCCGCCTAGATTAGTTCGTCCCGAACTAAGTTCACTGGTCGCCCGGGCCAACAAAAGCCGCCAGTCGGTCGCGATGCACCACTTTCATCTTGGCGTTCGGCGGTGGAAGTTCTTGACCTTCATCCAATTTTTCTACTGCTCTCCTTTTCGCGTCAGCTCTAGCCTGCCGCCATTCTTTCTTTTCCTGACGACGGAATCCCTCTTGCATTTTAGGGATCTCATGCGAACAGTATAAGAGAAAATGCATGTGCACACCCTTAAGTTCTTCTGGAGTTTGCGCATCACGTAAGCGATCTAGATCTTCATCTTTAATTACACGCATATCATCTGGTATTGGAGCATCTGTCGATTTCATAACCGTATCCAACTGGTAGTTCCGCACCTTTTCAAATAACTGGAGCGGTTTGTTCTTTGGAGCTGACAGTAAACACAATCGTGCGTCGTAGTAATAGACTTTCCATAGATCGTCGCACGTTAATTCTGGTTTCACGTGTTCTTCTCTATAGAACGTAATGAACGGCACCTCTAGCTGTTGATTACGCCTACAATCTAGGGCTTGCTTGATCTTTCCCCCCGTATGTGGTGGCTTACAATAGCGGTCTCGACCTCCAACATCCGTTGATCTCTCTTGGTCGGAAACAGTTGATTTACAAAACGCATGTTTGTAAATCCATTCAGCTTCATCTTGTAGTTCATTGGGTCCCTCTGGAACAGGCGTAACCGGAACTTCGCGCAATTGCATTCGCTCAGGAATATCTGTTTTACGGATTTCATTGTCCAAATCAGTAAAGCGACCCCTTTCCAACTCATCATTGAAATGTTTTGCCGCCTCAGTTTCCCTGTGACTACGTTCAGAGCGGCGTTCAACATCGTCTTCGTCGTCGAATAGCTGTTCGTCTATAGCCTCACGTGCTGAACCTTCATCGGCGTGCGTTTCCTCTCCATCACTTTCCTTATCCTGTGTACGACGCAGACACTTGGAACGCTTTCTGCCTTCAACTTTCAAACCAAGATTATCTTCAATAAGGTCACAGTCGTCGTCTTCCTCTCCATCACTTTCTTCGTCCTGTGTACGACGCAGACGCTTGGGACGCTTTCTGCCTTCGACTTTCAAACCAAGATTTTCTTCAATAAAGTCACAGTCGTCGTCTTCCAGTCGGTCGTCCAACTCGTAATCATCATTGTAAATCCGTTTCAGGGAACGGCCTGAAGCATCAGTGTCTTCATCATCACTGCCGTCCTCTTCAGTCGGGTTATCATCGATGAAATCCATCAGTTCTTCACGTAACACATCATCGTCATTTTCCTCCTCTTCCTCACTGCTGTCGGCCATAGCATTGCTCTTCCTGAGTTTCTTCATTTCATGTGGCTCCAATTCCTCCTCATCCTCAGCTTCTTCCGCTTCCGAGTCCCAGAATTCTTTCATACACTGCCTTTGGGCATCCAATTTTGCATTAACCTCTGCAGCTCGCGCGTCTAATTTTACAGCTCGCGCATCCAATTTTGAATTAACGTCTGCAGCCCACGCATCCAATTTAGCAGTTCGCGCATCCAATTTTGCAGCTCGCGCGTCCAATTTTGAGTTAATATCGATAGCTTGCGCGTCCAATTTGCCATCATAATCCTGAACATCTCCGAAATGTCCAACGGTTGCGAACTCGTCTCCGAATGTCGATCTGCCATCGTCACAATACACTTTCACACACTTATTCACTTAAACAATAATTAATCCCACTTCTGACACCAATTGTAGCGAGCTTAGGGTTCGCTGGATTAATTATGTTAAAATAAATAAGAGCCGTTAAATCGATTTTGAATTACTGTAACACTTTATTAGTCCGTAATACAACCGTTACTTATACCGTACACTTAACGATTTCTTTATTATCGCTTCCGTACTTATCGCGTCTTTTACTGCTTACTTCTCACTCGAGACTTATCGCTTGCTTCACTGTCTTACTTATAACTCTAACTTATTCTTCCGCTCTGCGTGCGACGTATTTATACCGTTTTTCCTCATTCTGATTTGGTGTATCGTTTCCGTCCGTTCCATAGTCTTGAATGTTCTATTCCAGTTTTCCAGTACTTCCTAAAATAATCTAGTACTTTGTTTCGGACTTTCTCGAAGATTCCAGTACTGATTGTCAAATGCGTCACACTACCCTCCGCCTAGATTAGTTCGTCCCGAACTAAGTTCACTGGTCGCCCGGGCCAACAAAAGCCGCCAGTCGGTCGCGATGCACCACTTTCATCTTGGCGTTCGGCGGTGGAAGTTCTTGACCTTCATCCAATTTTTCTACTGCTCTCCTTTTCGCGTCAGCTCTAGCCTGCCGCCATTCTTTCTTTTCCTGACGACGGAATCCCTCTTGCATTTTAGGGATCTCATGCGAACAGTATAAGAGAAAATGCATGTGCACACCCTTAAGTTCTTCTGGAGTTTGCGCATCACGTAAGCGATCTAGATCTTCATCTTTAATTACACGCATATCATCTGGTATTGGAGCATCTGTCGATTTCATAACCGTATCCAACTGGTAGTTCCGCACCTTTTCAAATAACTGGAGCGGTTTGTTCTTTGGAGCTGACAGTAAACACAATCGTGCGTCGTAGTAATAGACTTTCCATAGATCGTCGCACGTTAATTCTGGTTTCACGTGTTCTTCTCTATAGAACGTAATGAACGGCACCTCTAGCTGTTGATTACGCCTACAATCTAGGGCTTGCTTGATCTTTCCCCCCGTATGTGGTGGCTTACAATAGCGGTCTCGACCTCCAACATCCGTTGATCTCTCTTGGTCGGAAACAGTTGATTTACAAAACGCATGTTTGTAAATCCATTCAGCTTCATCTTGTAGTTCATTGGGTCCCTCTGGAACAGGCGTAACCGGAACTTCGCGCAATTGCATTCGCTCAGGAATATCTGTTTTACGGATTTCATTGTCCAAATCAGTAAAGCGACCCCTTTCCAACTCATCATTGAAATGTTTTGCCGCCTCAGTTTCCCTGTGACTACGTTCAGAGCGGCGTTCAACATCGTCTTCGTCGTCGAATAGCTGTTCGTCTATAGCCTCACGTGCTGAACCTTCATCGGCGTGCGTTTCCTCTCCATCACTTTCCTTATCCTGTGTACGACGCAGACACTTGGAACGCTTTCTGCCTTCAACTTTCAAACCAAGATTATCTTCAATAAGGTCACAGTCGTCGTCTTCCTCTCCATCACTTTCTTCGTCCTGTGTACGACGCAGACGCTTGGGACGCTTTCTGCCTTCGACTTTCAAACCAAGATTTTCTTCAATAAAGTCACAGTCGTCGTCTTCCAGTCGGTCGTCCAACTCGTAATCATCATTGTAAATCCGTTTCAGGGAACGGCCTGAAGCATCAGTGTCTTCATCATCACTGCCGTCCTCTTCAGTCGGGTTATCATCGATGAAATCCATCAGTTCTTCACGTAACACATCATCGTCATTTTCCTCCTCTTCCTCACTGCTGTCGGCCATAGCATTGCTCTTCCTGAGTTTCTTCATTTCATGTGGCTCCAATTCCTCCTCATCCTCAGCTTCTTCCGCTTCCGAGTCCCAGAATTCTTTCATACACTGCCTTTGGGCATCCAATTTTGCATTAACCTCTGCAGCTCGCGCGTCTAATTTTACAGCTCGCGCATCCAATTTTGAATTAACGTCTGCAGCCCACGCATCCAATTTAGCAGTTCGCGCATCCAATTTTGCAGCTCGCGCGTCCAATTTTGAGTTAATATCGATAGCTTGCGCGTCCAATTTGCCATCATAATCCTGAACATCTCCGAAATGTCCAACGGTTGCGAACTCGTCTCCGAATGTCGATCTGCCATCGTCACAATACACTTTCACACACTTATTCACTTAAACAATAATTAATCCCACTTCTGACACCAATTGTAGCGAGCTTAGGGTTCGCTGGATTAATTATGTTAAAATAAATAAGAGCCGTTAAATCGATTTTGAATTACTGTAACACTTTATTAGTCCGTAATACAACCGTTACTTATACCGTACACTTAACGATTTCTTTATTATCGCTTCCGTACTTATCGCGTCTTTTACTGCTTACTTCTCACTCGAGACTTATCGCTTGCTTCACTGTCTTACTTATAACTCTAACTTATTCTTCCGCTCTGCGTGCGACGTATTTATACCGTTTTTCCTCATTCTGATTTGGTGTATCGTTTCCGTCCGTTCCATAGTCTTGAATGTTCTATTCCAGTTTTCCAGTACTTCCTAAAATAATCTAGTACTTTGTTTCGGACTTTCTTGAAGATTCCAGTACTGATTGTCATATGCGTCACAATACTATTCGTAGTTTGGTGTCGATTTTTATTAAACACGGGTCAGTGGGAGATCGTCAACAACACGTTCCAGGACGTTGTAATGAACTGGTTAAGGCGGTAAGAGAGAGTGTTGCCGAGAATCTATATGCGTTGTATCGTCCCCGCGCTCAGCCTTTTGGCGTCAGTGGAACTGTGGAGGTATAGGTTTAGAATGTGTCAGGTATGACACGGGTTCACTTAACCTTCCACTGTATTCTCCCGAAACTCGTTACAAGTATCCAATATACACAAATGAAGTTTATTAAAACGCTGGAGTTGTTGACTATTGTTGTAAGTCGTTCTTTATTGTTTATTCCCAATTCAAGGACTCTTTTGATAACTTGACAGGATCCACGGCTTTACAAATTATTAATCCGAACTGGTTTGATAACTTGACAGGATCCACAGCTTTACAAATTATTAGTCTTTAAAATATTAAATCGTTGCACAACACGTTGTTGAATAATTGCCTATTATAAATTACACGTCTCCTTTGATAACTTGACGGGATCCTAAGCTTTACAAATTATTAATCTTTAACGTATTAAATTGTTGCACAACGCGTTGTTGAATAACTGTCTATTTTAAATTGCAAGACTCCGCTTTAACACCAATTTGCATGAGAACAGGTAAAAACGATATTTTCTCCAGACACGGTTATTTCAATACTGACATAGACTCACAACTCTGACGAACCAATCCTTGGGCACGTGTGTGCGGTTGTGTGGTAAAAATCTGACTTCTTCTTCTCTAGACCGGGGAGGTGTGCCCCGTTTGAGTGATGATTAGCTACTGGGTTGATTGTGCGCCGTTTGGCGGATGGTTAGCGACTGACTCTGGTGATCGATCTCTTCCTATGGTCTCTGTAAGACCATCGTTCGAAATAGGGATGACAAATAAAGGAATTTTTCTGATTTTGCGTACTAGCCAGATGATGTGATTGCGCTCTCTCTTGTGCGCCCTTCATTTTCCCATGCGCCTCGGGGTGGATAAGCGCTGGCGTGTGGATATGTGCCCTCCGAGGTGTTCCACACTGGGGTAGGGTGGTGTGATGATTATCCCAGAGGCGTGTGGCTATAGAAAGGAAGAAATGCGGAGGAGAGGAAAGTGTGTTTTACTCTATTCACCTGAGAAAAGATGTGTTTGATCCCCAGCGGATGGAGGTAGTGGGAAAAGACAAAGTAACACTAGCGAAATATTATAATAATATCTCGTGATTCAATCGAATGTTTTGATAATTTCCCCAGCAGTTCTGCCATGATGCGACAACTTCGTCGGCTGGATTTGGTTGTCGCTAACCGACATGGACTAGAGTTGCCGTATAGTAAAAAGGGTAGCTGAACTCATTTATGCATTGTCTGCATGGAGCAATGAGTT
The DNA here is from genome assembly GCA_963931805.1 of Microdon myrmicae. Lineage (NCBI taxonomy): Eukaryota > Metazoa > Arthropoda > Insecta > Diptera > Syrphidae > Microdon > Microdon myrmicae. Next base: position 119,548,041 of record OZ007499.1, read on the forward strand.
TAGCTATCTGTCCTTGGAGGTAACATGCTTTACAGGTGAATAGTTAAGTAGACGGGAATGGGGTTGGTTTGACACGCTGTATGGCGGTCGAAATTAGATGGAATTAGCCGGAAATGGTGGGTGCTTCTGCGTGTAGTATAGAGAACCCCCCACAGAACCACCTTGTGGCGCATTTTGAGGGATGATTTGCATTTGTTTCCGTACAAAGCGCAATTGACTCAAAGAATATTGTCGACACACTGTCCACGTCGTTTGGGATACGGTCCAACGATTGACTGGAATGGTTGAAACTGAATCTGATTTTTGGAAGCAAATTTTAATGACCGATGAGCTCCATTTCAAACTCCCTGGCGTGATTAACAAGCAATTTGCAATTTACCGCATTTGGGGAGCGGAGCATCCACACGAGATCCACACGAGATCCATGAAACACCATTGCATGACCAAAAGGTGACTGTTTGGGTCGGCGTTGCCACATCCACCATTGGGCCATTTTTCTTCAGAAAAAGCGAAGTAGTCGATGGAAATCGATATCGCTGGCTGTTGACTCATTATATCTGCCCACAAATGTATGAAAAAGATCTGGCCTGTTATTGGTTTCAACAAGATGGTGCGCCATGCCAAAAGAAACAATGCAGCTTTATAACGAAAATTCCCTGGACGTGTGCTGTCAAAAATAACGACATTGACGGGACACCCAGATCTCGAGATTTGACCCATCCGGACTTCTTTTTGTGGGGTTATTTGAAAGCAAAATGTACGCCAGCAAGCCTCAGATGTTTGACAGGTTCAAGGCAAACATTCCTGTCGAAATCACAGCTATACCACCCGAGATGCTCGAAAAAATGATAGAAAATGCAGCAAAAAAGGCACATTTTGCTCAAGTGAGTAGAGGTGGCCAATTGACTGATGTTATATTCAAAAACTAGTCCAAATAAAGCGTAAATAAACAAAGTAAATAAAAATGCCGCATATATAGAAATCGGGGTTTTTTCTTAAAGATATTCAATATTCACATACCAATAAAAAATGGCATATCCTATATATACGAGGGTGGCCTGAAAAGTTTCGACCTAACAAAGATACAAGACATTTTTTCTTAAGATTTATTTTTATTTTTCTACATAGTCTTCTTGTAACTCTACACACTTCTCCCAGCAATGCTCCCATCTCTCTAACCCGTTTAAATAGTAGTCGGCGTTTTTCTCTGTCCTCCAAGTGCAATTTTTAGATTAGGGAACAAAAAGAAGTTGCTTGGGGCTAAATCTGGTAAGTAAGGCGGATGGTCAAGCAATTCAAACCGTAATTCGTGGATTTTCACCATGGCAACCGCTGAGGTGTGAGACGGCGCGTTGTCTTGGTGAAACAGGATTTTCTTTTTTTGCAAATGTGGCCGTTTTTCCGCAATTTCTGCCTTCAGTTGGCCAAGTAATGATGCGTAGTATGCTGCTGTAATGGTTTTTCCATTTTCAGGATAATCGATTAAGATAACTCCATGACTATCTTAAAAAGCAGTCGCCATCACTTTCCCAGCCGAAAAAGCCGTTTTTACTTTTTTTGGAGCCGATTCCCCCTTTACAGTTCACTGTTTTGACTGTATTTTTGTTTCGGGCGTATAATGGTGTATCCAAGTTTGATCGACAGTAATTAATCGGCGCCAAAATTTGGGTTTACTGCACCTAAACTGCCCCAACAGAGCGTTGGAAATGTTCATTCGAACACGTTTTTGGACTAACGTGAGCAAACGTGGCACCCAACGGGCGGACAGCTTTTTCATGCCTAAATCTTGATTTAATATGTGACAAACGCGTTCTTTGGACATTTCCATAGCCTCTGCTATCTCTCACTTTAATTCGACGGTCGTCTAGCACCATTTGGTGAACTTTAGCGATGTTATCGTCAGTTGTTGCAGTTTTTTGACGTCCCGAACGTTCATCGTCTCCCAAGCTCTCATGACCGTGTTTAAATTCACCTGCCCAAAATTCCACTGTGGTAAATAATGGTGCAGAGTCCCCGTGCACAGAGTCCTGTGGGGAGGAAGTATAGTACCAGGCATGGGCACTCCGTCACTTCCATCTCCATCGTCTATTGTCACTAAAGTTCCGATGTTACTTACGATTGTTCCGCGGCCTGCAAGCGAACGATTACCAGGGGAACACCAATAGAAAAATGAAACACACTGATTTAGTTTTATTCTTTATTAAAAACCACTACTTTTGTAAACACTATTGGATCCGATGCAAATTAATATTAACACTAATATAAATAATGTCTTTCTTTTGGTCCAGTCAATGAAATGTAATTTTTATTCGCACGGGCGACTCGCACGATTCAAGAATACACTCGAGGGGGTGTTACTTCGCGACTCCGGGTTGTACACGTCTCCGCAGCGATACGGGGAGCGGGAGCGGCAACGACCGTGGCGGTCGGCGGATGTTAAAAGACTCAACGATATTCAATCGTTTGGGGTGAAGATCGTTGGTAGTACAAATGTATGTGTGTACATGAGTTCTTTCATGGGACACACCATGAGAACGAATCTAAACAAAGACAGCGAAAATGTGCATCCATGAGAAGTGAATTCAGCTGAGCAAACAAGCGGAATCTCATTGGATGCTAATTGGGTTTGTGTTTGCTTATACTGTGTTTGTGTTTGCTGATGAGAAGCAGATCCCGAAATATGAAAAGACAAAGGAAACGTTTGGGCCTTTGTCTGAGATGTGCATTGGTGCTAAATAAATAGGCGGCAATGCGATGTGGAAATGTGTTAATGGGTTTTGGCTAGATTACTGTGAATTGGTGTTTATTGCATCGCTGCCAAGGGTAAGTATACCATACCTATTTGCATTTGCTTATGCCGTCGGATTTAATTGCTGCTGTAGCGATCCTAAATCGCCACTCCCATCCAAATCCCCAATATTACCAATAATCCCATCCAAATCCCCAATACTTCCCATTAACGTACAGCCAAATTCCATATTGAATCATATGAGCGACGAATTAAATCAAAAGTTAATTCGTCGCACATTGATTCAATTCCTAAAATCCTGACATCATGAAATGGTCAATTCAAAACACATTTCATGATTTCCCTTCCAGGAACCTACCCAACTAAACCTTTAATCAATTCCTAGAACACAATTCCAATTGAAGCACACAAAATCTTGTGTGTGCTTCTTGGAATATTTACATTGAAAAAGTTTACAAATCTCAACGTTAAAAAGAATAAAAGGGCGATCATTTTCAATTTCGTGATCAGTCAAGTTCCGGAGGCCGAGACCGCGGCCACAAAAGTAGTATTAAAGAAAATGAAAGATACCATAAAAAGTAAATATAAAGTCTTTAAATATAATTGGGTCCAGTAACCAGTCCCCCTAAACAAAAACATATAAGGGACAAGACGACCAGAGGGAACAATACAAGGACCACCCCCTACAACAAGGAACCCGCAACAGCTGAGTGTCTCGTCAGAAAAGCCCCCACGCCCACCGGAGGGAGCTACGAGGACACATTCCCTGCGCCGCCCACTCAAGCGGGAAACGGCCCTCCTTCCTAGACACGTCCAAAGAAAGCAGTGGGACGTCCTCCCCAGCAGGTAAGCCATCCCTTCCCTCAGCTATACCGATGGTGCCTCAACAGTGCCAAGAGACGTAATATGCGTATATTTGTTTTGGTCGCTTGGGTGTAGGTCGCCAGGCAATGTGTATGTATATTGATTTATGATACACTTCGTGAGGGCGGGAAATAGGCGACGCAATGTGTATGGTCTCCGTTATGATGGTTACGTTGTATGTATCATCTTGTTTTCAGGAATTCGTCCAGGGGGATTTGCTTGGCACCGAAGGTGCCGAATTGGTTTGAGATTCCTGATAAGGTAAGAAAGAAATCTTACAGGTAATTGTATGCGAAGAGATGGATGAAAGGTAAGTTTTCTTTTCCAGAGACTTTTGGATTAATGATTTGATCTCTTTAATGCGTGATGCATTTAAGGTGCTAATGCGATTGCATTATATATGCACAACTACATTCACTAGCTTTTATTGACGAGTGCTGCTATCTTCACGTTGAGGTCGGACATTAGGACACAACCCTCGTATGTGTGGGGGAAGGAGATGCTAGGGATTTTCTACACTACTCCAGAATCGCCACAAGGATGCAATTTTTATGGGCTACAATGTTATTTATGCAGTACTCATACAAGTGTTTGAGACGGTGTTTACATTTTGTAGCCATGTTCAAAAGTAAACTAAAGGAATTCGGAGGCCCCACAATGTGGAAATCTATGAGGGTCCTAATGATATCGCTATCATGAACAGCACTTCGGCAATGTATCCCCATGTAGGGGGCAATTACACTCTGCTCTAACGTACCATTGTTGCGTGAGTGATCTGTGTGTCGTGTTTTTTCGGCCAATTCAGCTGCATGGAAATTACAATATAAATAGTAATTAAATAAAAATTAAAATGAAATATTACATTACGAAGGTTGCCTTTCATATTTCGGGATTAGAGAACAAAAACAAATACTGATCATCGGAAATCACTTTATTGTTTTTCAAAATATTCCCCATGAAGATCTATACACTTTTGTATGCGTTTGAACCAATTGTCGAAGCACTTTTGCCACTCTGATTGAGGTATCTCCAACACATGCATTCTGAATGCAGCAACCGCTTCTTCAGATGTTGATGATGATTTTTTACGTACGGGAATAAAAAGAAGTCATTAGGTGCCAAGTCAGGACTATACGGCGTTTGACCCATCAAATCGATGTTTTATGTGCTCAAAAATGCAGTTGTCGCAGCTGATGTGTAAGAGCTCGCATTGTCGTGGTGAAGAGTGATCCGTCTTCGGCGGTTGGTTTTCCTGATTTCTTGGAAGACAACTGGCAAACAAATGGTTGTGTACCACTCAGAATTGACTGTTCTTTGTTGTTCTAGTGGTACGGTTGCGACATGTCCAGTTTTTCCGAAAAAAACAGGCGACCATTTGCTTGGAAGTGCTTCGTGCGCGAACAACTTTTGTTGGATTTGGCTCATTTTGAAATACCCAGACAGTCGACTGCTGTTTACTTTCGGGCTCATACGCGTAAATCCACGATTCATCACCTGTCACGATGTCATAGACGTGTTTCGAAGCACCGCGACCGTATTTTTTGAGCATTTCTTTCGACCAATTGACACGAGCCCTTTTTTGGGAGATTGACAAATTGTGTGGGATCCAACGCGAACAAATTTTTTTGACAGTCAAATGTTTATGCAATATTGAATGTATGCTGGTCCCACTAACGCCTAAGGTTGTCTCAATCTCACGATAGGTCACATGACGATCTTCCAATATCAGTTCGCGCACAGCATCAATGGTTTTCGGAACAACAACTGATTTTGGACGACCTTCACGAAATTCATCTTGGAGTGAACTACGACCACGATTGAATTCACCATACCATCGATAAACACTGGTCCTTGATGGAGCTTCATCGCCAAAAATTGAATTAAGTTCATCCATGCACTGTTGCTGAGTTAATCCACGCAGAAAGTTGTAAAAAATAATCGCACGAAAATGTTGACGATTTAATTCCATTTTTGGGCCGAGATGAATCTTTTAAGTTACTGTAAACAACATAAATAGCGCTCGTATGTCAAAACGTTCTGAGTGCGTATAACCTCAAAAATGTCCAACTTTACGACAGAGCTGTCAATTGCCGGATTGCAACACTAGGGTTGCCAAATCCCGAAACATAAGAGGCAACCCTCGTATATGATATACTATTAAAATTCAAGACTGGTTTGATGCGGCTGGGTTGGAATCGAGTTTGAATAAGAGTGTAAACCCACTTTCTTTTCGGCGATGGTGATCTTCGCTAGTTTCGAAGTCGACCGTCGTCTAAATTGAATTGATGCAAGGGAGTCGAGGGAGCCGTGAGTAGATAAGGACGAAGAAAAGATCGAAGATCGGGCGCGTCTGGCCCCAAAAAGTAAAAAGAAAGGATAGAAAAGCTGAACGATACGGGAGTGCTTTTTGTTTAATAAATGTATAACGGCTTTGTGTAAACGTGTTAATGATTGAAAGCGTCAAATAACTTTTTCGTGGTTAAAAATCCGTGGCAACAACTGTTAACTATTCATAAGACACTGTCTATTTGCATGCTGAAGCAATTGGAAAATAAATTGAAGGGATTCTATGCTGGAGAGTTTTTATTGTATTTTCCTGTTCCGGACTGGAACTTCCACAGGCAAGCTGGTGGATCACAGCAGTATTCCCCGGTAACCAGTGAATTTATTAACATTTGGATCAAGAGGAATTATAACGGCCGGCCAATAACGGTGGGTGACCGCTCTTAAAGAACGGGAAGGTTGCACTAGCGGAATAAAAGCGGACTGAAGCATCACTGTGTTCAGTAAGAAAGGGGGTTGGAATTTCAGATTCCTGAACTCCTCTGAAGTTAAGTTATCACGGTGTGGAGACTGTCTTCGACTTGCTGCAAACCACATTCTCTTCTGACCACGACTGCATTTTGGTAAGGAACATCCTGTGGCATTTCTTCAACTATAACTCTGACAGTCTGCAGCCCAAACATAACATAACAGACTATCTATTTGTTACAATTGAATGCCTATTACTCTTCAAACTGTTACAATTGGCGCCGCCCCGCATCTCCGAACACTTTGCAGCAACATTATTACCTGCTACAACTTGATGCAACCTTATTATTACATTGCATCTTCAATGCATTGACCTCTCTAAATACATCACATTACTATTACATTAAGAACTAGCGCAAACCAGCGGTTTAATCACACACTATCTACTAAAACAAATATTTAAATCAAGCTTAAATCAAGCATATCACACCATTGTCTACCCGCCTTAGGGGCAACGATGGTATTGAGAGTGCAGCATGTGTGCAACTGCTATGTCGATACTATTATTGGGGTTTTATTGAAAATGTATTACATAATTCATTTCCAGAGGTTACTCTTCCCCCAAAAACCCGTCTGTAATACCGCCCGCTATCCTTACACTCAAGGTTCATCTTCTTCAGAATTTATTCATATATATCATAACTTGTAAAACCTTAACAACCATATTTCTGTTTTCTAGATTTAAGGTAGTTTTAAGCTTGTTACTAAGCCGAATTAATGGGCGATCGGCACTTACCAAATCAAATCGAATCAATTTGCATCCAATTTGCGTTGAAATGCAAACCCCTTACTTATCACCTCTTAAGAAAAGACAGCGTAATAATAATTGAAAAGGAGCAACGACTTCATTGATCCCAATTGGACTTGCGACTTCTGGAGCACCAACTACACCTTTATCGTAGTTAGATGAATAGTTCATATATCCATCCGCCTTCCGAGGGTATTCGCTTGGTCGCCAAATAATCGGCCACACCAAAAACCTTCACTTACTCAGAGCTAATTTATTTTGCCAGATACTGAAGGAATTCATATTATGTAGACACAAGATCCACAATGAACAGCTCAGCAAAAACCGGCATGATTTGCCGTCCAAATAAGTATGGCGTGACCTCTTGCATTCCTGGAACGATGAAGACTTAATCAGCATATCGAATGCGAACCAGAGCGCGTTACGCTATCACGTTAAGAACTAATTAATTCACAATCACCTAAATCGCCTGACGGATGCAATCACTCATCGTCTCTGGATGTTTAATTTATGATAGGCTCGGATTTATGTATGTAATGAAGTGTTCTACGAGAACGACGCTGACTTTGACGAATGCAAATTTGTTGCCGGCGACTCCCTGCTTAGCGTGATGCATCACAAGTGCCATCAACTAGAGGAGCCTATTCGAGAATTGTGTATCTATAATAGGACACTGTGCATTCAGTCAATGTAGGACGTATCTCACCAAATGAACTCGAATTGTTAGGCGCGACTATAGATAGATCTCTGTTGACTGACACTAGATATTCCTCCATGTGTCGGAACAAATTTTAACAAAAACAATTAACATTGGACGAGTAATGGATACAACGCCGCCAACGAGTGGTGACTGTGGTTAAATATTATTTATGTCAAACGTTGTACGACTAGAGTTACAGGCAACGAAGAAAAACACTAGAATGATGAGGGTGGGAATATTTTACACGCCCCTCTCCCGGGGTTGACAAGATGTCCGAATAAAATATATCCAAACAAACAAAACACGAATATGTGACCCGGGTATGTCCCTAGAGCAGATGTGACTTTTAAAGAATGAAACTTTAACCGGAACGTTAACGGGCGGGTACGAGCAACAAACAATTAATTTCACTTTGATGTGGAAAACAAAGTCGCAGTTTTCAATACCTCGCCTCAATTGAGTTTCAAAGGAAATCCGGAACATTGCTCAGCAGGGGAAGCCGCTCAAGTAGCAGGAACTACAATAGCAATGAATGCTCTCATTAACAGCTAACCGTACACCCCCCATGCAGCAATAATGCAGAACAAATTCATTCGCCACCTTGCGCGAGGCTCAACAGCTCTTCAGACACAACAGACGGTGCCACCTAATTTCCGACCCCTAGTTTGTTTTACGTTCTGTTCATGGTGACAATGACGACGACAGCAATAAAGATGAAAGTACCAGAGCAAAACAAAAACAAAAACAGCAACAAAATTTCAAGAACAAAAAAAAATAAGGAAGAAAAATAGACAAACAAAGCAAAACAATAAGTCCATATATCCGAAATAATAGGATTTTGCATCAGGATACAATATCCATCGCATGAGAACAGGATAACACAGAACTCGACCGTTCCCAATGCCACCAACGTCACCGTCAGTGTCGGCCACTTGTATCTCCAGCACTTCATTTATGCTCCCACTACGGCACGTTCGTCCATACCTGCCTAAGCTGTACACAATCATATCTAGACAGTATGGGGCGGCTAAAGAAAACGAATAAGCAATTAAGTCCTTTACTATGGCAAAACAAAGACCCGGCTCTTTCACAGCTCCGAAGCCATTGTTGTTGCTTTGTTGTCCTCCCAGGAGCCTCGTGGCCAGAAGAATGGCACGACCTGGCTACACAATACAAAAATGCCACTCATTACTTGCCATACGATGATTCAGCCAGGTCATCGTCTTTTAATTTTCAGGCAGCCACACTAGCAGCACACGAACAACACGAGTAACACACGGCAACAGTAGCAAAAGCAGCAGCGGCGTCGGTGGCAACAGCAGCTGGGCGTGCACGGATATGGATGCTTTGTTTTTGAATGGATTTCGAGATCGCCCAGCTGAAGGATTCAGCCACTTGTAGCCATATGGAACGGAGTTATATGTGTGTGGAGTACTTTTCCCAAATGTTTACATCGAACCAAATGCCCGCCCGTCGACACACTTCACAGTAACACTCAAGAGCTTGTGTGTAAACAAGTGATTTAAACTTTGATTGGACACAAGGGATTCAGCGTCGTTGTTGCCGTCAACATATGAGCGCAAGGGCGGCAATTGTTGCCTTCTGATTCTATATATACATACGGTACACCTCACAAGCCGGCGAACATCATTCCCTCCCGTTAATGATGATTGTTATTGTTTGCATGATAGATATACGCGAACTCACGGATACACAACGCCTGCGGTATTGTATATTAATCGCTGCATCCAGCTGCTGACATAACGTCCTGCTGCTGCTTGCACTTTGCCCCTTGAATACCCAAATGAAATGAATTCCGAACAAGAGAGATTCCAACCCCAGACTGGCTCATTTAAGGATATGTAAGGTCGACCATCATAATGTCGACCATTATCATTAACATTCACGAGAACCGTCGGTCAGTGGCAAATTTTCGGACAATATCGACATTATTACAGCCATTGTTATCGTCCTTGTGTTGGACTAGGGGATTATTACCTCCCACACGACATCATTGTGCCCCTAGAAGAAATAAAATAAAATACAATATTTGCGTTTGTGAAGTCACTTGGAAGAACTGATAAAAGGATCAATATGAAAAGATATTATTTGATCCGAATGGGGTCAATGTAGTCCTTGACGGATATGGAAGCTTTTGTACGAAAACTCAGTGAAGTGGAAAGCGCCGGCAATTAACGATGAAATGTGCCATTTGTTGAGCATTTTATTTGTATTGATACATTCCTCAAGTTCTGGCAATGAGTGGCATTTACCACCACACACTTGGGAGACTCTCAATGAGAATTCGAATTCACTATAAATTGAATGATGCCATCTTATAGAAACAAACCAATTTATGTTGTATCAATTTTTACGTATACTTACCCTAAAATATTTGGGGAAGTCGGGTCCTTTAACTTTAGGCTCAGTTACGACCATAAGTAAAAGATCTAGTGATAATACGTTGCCTTTGTATTCCAATGATTATTATTATCATCGGCACTACAACCGGGAACCGATCTTGGCCTTATTTTGCAAGTCCTGAGGCTTGTTAAATTTTCCATAATGATTTATTTTTTCTGGGCAAGGTCATTAGTCTTGCGCCAGGGGCTCCCCGACGGGGAATCGAACTCCGGTCTCCCGGGTGACAGGCGGGTATACTAACCACTATACTATCGAGGAGTATTGATTTGAAGCAATTGCACGTGAATCTGCCTAACTTACAACGGAAATTAAATTCCGGGTGATTTTTAGAGAGTTTGACTTAAACCGTCAACAAAGACGGTCGGGTGTTTTAATAAAAAAAAAAATTGCAAAAAGTCAAAATTCAACCGCAGTCCTCATTGGGTGTGTTTAAAGAACCGAAATCCACCAGTGGAGCCAGTAGATCATTTTTATGAGAGTATTATTTAAACTGTCAAAAAAAAAAACCGTCAAGTCGAAGGCATTTTAAAACACGATGACTAATAGTTAAATAATCAAACCGGCACTAGTTACGATTTTATTGATTCTATTGCCTTGTGAAACTTTATTGAAAAAAAGGAAGCACACGCAGATCGCCTAAGATTTCAAAAGATTGTAAATTAATAATGTATTGTGTTTTGACTTCAAATAAATAAAGATTTATTAATTAGAGTCAAGTTTGTTCTGTTTAATTATTTTAAAAAGATGTGTTTTTTTCTTTTTTTTTTTTTTGGTTTCGGTGGGAAGGTGGAAATCTTCAAAAGATACCTCTAGACCGATCCAGGGGCATGCCGAGTTTTTACCGACTAAAACCACCTACTGCCAGGCTCATATTCCCGTTGATCCCCGCGGAACTTTCTTTTAGATATTCCATCGGGGGGCGGGACGGAGTTTACCTGTTACTCCGCTCGTCACATCGCAACTGCTGCATCATTTCACAGAGAATACCATTGGTTACGGACCATGCCTGTTTTGAAGTAAGCATGTATTCTATTACTCCAGCCGGAGTAACTGTCCGTCTCGTATGTCTCTCTAAAATTGTTCGTGCGGTCTCGAATCTCACGCACTCTGTGAGAACGTCTTCCGCATTTTCTACTTTGCCTTCACAATACAAGCAGTATGGGTGATTCACTTGCTTATACTTGTGCAAGTATTGCCGGAAGCATCCATGTCCTGATATTAGCTGAGTGTGTGTGTGTGTGTGTGTGTGAGTGTGTGTGTGTGTTATATAAACTTTACGCGTTACGTACAACTTTTATGCAAACTTATGATAAAATATTTGGAGAGGTTGGATGCTTTCGGCTCAATTACGACCATAAGGAAAAGATTTAAAAGGATGTGTTCCAATGATTGATTTGATTGAGTTGCCCACGGATCTCTTTGCGCATTTTTGAATCGTATCGGATGTGTTACACACAAGAACTGCTGCCCCTAAATACTTACTTAAAGAGTCAGATTTACTCACGAACCTAGAGGATGATTTCCAGGGAAGTGTGATTTAAATCCCTAACAAAGACGGTCAAACATTTCAATAAAAAAATATAGAGTCAAAACGTAACCTCAGTCCTTATCGTGCGTATTGTGACGCGAACGTGACGTGAGTCAGAACGTAATTTATAGAAAAGTTCGATTTAAATCATCAAAAAAAGACAAAGACGGTCAGATGTTGCAATAACAAAAAAGTACAAAGTCGAAATTCAATCGTAGTCCGGATTAAAACTGTTTACGGAGCCAGAGTTAGCCCTGTTCTTAAAACACCGCGCACGGGTTGCCTCACGAACATCACCGCAATCCAAGCAAAAAATACGCCGTAAATCTATACTGCCCGAAATGGCATAACAGAATGTTCAAGAAACAAAAACGATCATTCACCCGCTCACCTCCAACTGTTAAGGGCACTGTGCCGGTTTCAATAACGCCACCGCTCGCCTTTTCCAGGTACAACACCTAACTTCCCCCTAGAGCATTCAAAAACGATATAAAACAAGTATTGTGGCAATTCTATTGAACGCCACTACTTACCTTACAACCTATGATGAGGAAACAGTTTCCTTAAACACATGAAAAACATGTACTTACCTTCCATAGTTGTACCAATATCTTCTAAAATGCTTTAGAACTATAATTGCGCTGATGCAAAATCCATCAGCAACAAATAAGTGTTTTTCCACAAGGGCATGGTTGCATTAAACGGATCATGTGCGTTAAAAGCAATTTGGTTGCACTATTAAGCAACCAAGATTAACCGAACCACATCAATGAGATATCTCCTAACGAGTCAGCCGCACACGTGCAGGAGATGTTTCTTTTTCTCCTTTTTATACATGCCCACATCATCGGTCATCCGACCGACAAATACAATAAGACATACAGCTGACCGCCCCAGGAAGTCGAGTCCTCAAAAAAGGAAAATATCCAGTGAGAATTCGACTACGTGGAGATGCCGCCAAGATGTGCACGATCAGCATAAATGTGTACGGAGTCGCTGATCATGTAAACACAAAATATCTGCGTCGAGATCTTAGCACCAGCTGTAACCATGCCAGCTAATGTTCCCCTTGTAGATTCGGTTAATCCACGGTCCGCATTCGTGTGGACACACACGATGAGCAGCAGGGGAGATCATCGTGTGTGTGTTTCGCGCCCCTGTGCTGGGACCGATACAAGGAAAATCATCCCCTTATGTCGACAAAATGAAGATGAATTTATCTTTCGAAATAATCAATCGTGATGCGGATTCCGCGGGGGCAAGTCAGGCCTCCACGTTAAATATATTCATAGAGTCTGAACCCAACAACCGTCGTGAACGAGTATACATCAAAGTGTCGAAGCTATTCAGCAAATTATTGAAGCTAGTCCAAAGCAGTTTTGTAAATTAACGCCGTGCTTTATCGAAGCTATTTTCTAATTCAGTTTGTGCACATTAATGCAGTGCTTCATAAACCTCTAATTGTAAAATATTTGTTGTGTTAAATAGTTCATATAACAATAGACACAGTGCACTCGAAATAAGTGAAGCTAGTCCAAATCAGTTCTGTAAATTAACGCCGCGCTTCACGACCTTTAATTGTAAAACTTTTGTTGTGTTAAATAGTTCATATAACAATAGATACCGTGCACTCGAAATAAGTTAAGCTATTTGTAAGTCACTTTTTTGTAAAGAGATTCAGTGTTTGATTGACCATACAGCGTGAAGTCCTTTCAAACGGCGGAGCCACCTTTTTTATCAATTGTTTTCCATTTAATTATATTATTTTTTTGATATTAAAAGAACAAAAATGTATAAATACATTAAATGAAGATGAATCGCTGGCGTTTTCATTATTAACAAACCTTAACCACACCATTCGGCGAAACAGTGACGGACTTGGGAAGTCTCGGTGAACCTGTGTCAACCCGGCACCTAACCGAGACCAAATATACCCATAGCATTTTCATTTCTTAATGGCGATACCCACTAAGACAGTCAAACGATCACTGTTGTTGCTCAACCGGACTTATTGAATACTTTCCACCACTCCGCACACCTTTGGCGATACTCATCACGCATAAGTTTACGTCGAAAGTAGACTTCAAACATATGTATAAACACATATAATCGTTCTTTAGTCGAACCACACAAGTGTCAAATATTGTTTTCTCCTTATCAAGGAATCCAAAACCAATGTACATCAAGACCTCCTCTCTTTAGCTTTCTTCTTTCTTTCGCTCGTGCAGTGCTTGGACATTTAAGATTACCATATTTCAAAATATACTTTAGGACCTATATAATCATATATCTATGTGTTTTTTTATTAAATACGATAATACTAAAAATTATTCATTTTCCAAAACTTGTACTTGAGGAAAGTAATTTACCTTTCTTCCACGTAATATAATATAATTTAATTTAATTTTTGTATTAGGATATTTATAAGGTAGTACTTAAAAATATAAAACGATGTCTAAGTCGTTAATACGAGGGTTGCCTCTTATATTTCGGGATTTGGCAACCCTAGCGTTGCAATCCGACAATTGACAGCTCTGTCGTAAAGTTGGACATTTTTGAGGTTATACGCACTCAGAACGTTTTGACATACGAGCGCTATTTGTGTTGTTTACAGTAACTTAAAAGATTCATCTCGGCCCAAAAATGGAATTAAATCGTCAACATTTTCGTGCGATTATTTTTTACAACTTTCTGCGTGGATTAACTCAGCAACAGTGCATGGATGAACTTAATTCAATTTTTGGCGATGAAGCTCCATCAAGGACCAGTGTTTATCGATGGTATGGTGAATTCAATCGTGGTCGTAGTTCACTCCAAGATGAATTTCGTGAAGGTCGTCCAAAATCAGTTGTTGTTCCGAAAACCATTGATGCTGTGCGCGAACTGATATTGGAAGATCGTCATGTGACCTATCGTGAGATTGAGACAACCTTAGGCGTTAGTGGGACCAGCATACATTCAATATTGCATAAACATTTGACTGTCAAAAAAATTTGTTCGCGTTGGGTCCCCCACAATTTGTCAATCGCCCAAAAAAAGGCTCGTGTCAATTGGTCGAAAGAAATGCTCAAAAAATACGGTCGCGGTGCTTCGAAACAGGTCTATGACATCGTGACAGGTGATGAATCGTGGATTTACGCGTATGAGCCCGAAAGTAAACAGCAGTCGACTGTCTGGGTGTTTCAAGATGAGCCAAATCCAACAAATGTTGTTCGCGCACGAAGCACTTCCAAGCAAATGGTCGCCTGTTTTTTCGGAAAAACTGGACATGTCGCAACCGTACCACTAGAACAACGCAGAACAGTCAATTCTGAGTTGTACACAACCATTTGTTTGCCAGTTGTCTTCCAAGAAATCAGGAATACCAACCGCCGAAGACGGATCACTCTTCACCACGACAATGCGAGCTCTCACACATCGGCTGCGACAACTGCATTTTTGAGCACCCAAAACATCGATTTGATGGGTCATCCGCCGTATAGTCCTGACTTGGCACCGAATGATTTCTTTTTATTCCCGTACGTAAAAAACAAACTGAGATGCCAACGTTTTTCGACATCTGAAGAAGCGGTTGCTGCATTCAGAATGCATGTGTTGGAGATACCTCAATCAGAGTGGCAAAAGTGCTTCGACAATTGGTTCAAACGCATGCAAAAGTGTATAGATCTTCATGGGGAATATTTTGAAAAACAATAAAGTGATTTTCGATGATAAATATTTGTTTTTGTTCTCTAATCCCGAAATATAAAAGGCAACCCTCGTAACATTAGGTATAATCAAGCACTCTATTTCAAAATGTACAAAATTCTTGAAAAAGTAAATAAAAAAAAATAATCGTCAAATAAAGGCAGTGTTTTGTACCATTCTACTGCCTTTCTACCTATCTCCTGATGTGTTTTACTACAATTGGAATGATGTTAATATGCTATATGGCTTTATTTTGACCTTCTGACTTATCGATTGCAAACATTTAATATAATCAGATATAATCTTGACGTACATCATCCAGAAACAGTGTATAGGTAGAAATGGGTGTAACAAAATATCTTAATAAATAATTTGCCAGGAACTGGTCCCTTAGGAACGGCCGGACTCTTGCCGAATTCCAATTTAATCTTCTTATTAGAGGAGCTCTGTGTCCAAGATTTCCTGAAACCACAGGCATCAACTTCATTACCGATACAATGTCAACCAGAAGTAAGGATATTCAGAAAAACCCTCACAACGTAAAATGAACTAATTTGTCATTTTTTGTGGAGTGTAACTCTACTCAAAAAGAACTCCGACCCAATCAGCATGGAATCAGGTAATCTGAACACAAATCTCTAATCATTCGGAACTGATATCACGGGATATACAAAATTGACCAAATTGTTTACAGGATCTGCTTTCCGATGTCCTGGAGGACAAACAATATTTTACTGGGTAAGTCTCTGAGTTCAGGTTTCATTTGACAGATGTGCCCCCCACTTTCTGCTGGGCATTTGGGGTAAATATCATACTTGCCTTGATATACCTAGTTTCGAAATTGTTTTCTGTAATGGATATATTCGTTTCATGTGCCGATGAATGGTTAGATTTTGAATCCAAAATTGTCATACTCATACAAGTGAACATACTAGAAAGTAAAGGGCTAAATAAAACAGTCATGCAGAAAGGAGTGTGTCATCTAGGTTTGACTTTTGTGCGCAAGTGTCTCCATTATCTCTAGTGGGAATGGTATAAAACACGCGCTGACATCTAACATCTCTGGCAATGATTTCAATGGGGAAAGCTTGACAACGACTATTTATTCCTGTCATATTGCTAAATTCTAGAATTAGTTTAAGGAAGTTATAAGCAATCAAGGGTTTTTACATTTAAAACTACGGATGTTCACCATAGTATATCCACACCTGTAATTAAAAATTGAAATGACATATTGCTACTATATGTAAGTAGAGATAATTTTGACATTTTTGGAAATATTTCTTAATTGTGAAATAAATGTTGAAATAAGAACGGAAATAGAAGATGAATTTGAAAACGAAATCAGAAACCCCGATTCTGACTATCGTTCAAAACAAAAAGGGATACTGGCGATACTGGGGGGGTGGGTGCGAACATACAGGGCAAAGTCTCTGATTGCCTTCAACCCGGCGAAGGCCAGGACGATCCTTGTCCCTGTTCAATCCAAGTTGACATGCAGTCTCCACCTGACGACCCTGGATAGCTACTTTGACACCCGCCAAGTGGTGAACCAATGCATGCAGCGACATCCTGAGAAAAGTTGGCGCAAGGCTAATAACCAGGCCCGTAAAAATGAATTATTATGGCAAATTTAACAAGCCTCGGATATGGACCGGATACACGACGACGACCACGGAAACGGCTAAATGATTTAAGGATTTTTTCATGGAACATACGCTCACTATACAGAGCTCGAGCTGCACAGCAACTAGCCGATGCCCTGTCCGAATATAAGGCTGACATAACAGCATTACAAGAAATAAGATGGACGGGGAGTGGTGTTTTTCAAAGAAAAGAGTATGACATTTATTACAGCTGTCATGCAAAACACCATGTGCTCGGGGTAGGCTTTCTAGTCAGCCAAAAACTGAAGCCTGCCATCATCGGCTTTAATGCAATAAATGAAAGGCTATGCACTCTTCGCGTGCGAGGCAAATTTAAGAACATAAGCCTCATAAACGTTCACGGACCTACAGAGGAGTCCCCTGACGACGAAAAAGAAGAATACTATGAGAACGTCGAACGGGCCCTCAATGCCTGCCCAATATACGATGTGAAAGTCGTTCTTGGGGATTTGAATGTGAACATAGGTCGGGAGCCGGTTTTCAGGCACTACGCAGGTTCCCATAGTTTGCATGAGAACACAAATGACAATGGACTACGAGTCATCGAACTGGCAGCATCTAAAAACTTGGTCGTTGCGAGTACCAGGTTTCCGCGTAAAGATATCAACAAAGCCACCTGGGTATCACCTGATGGAGCCACTCGCAACCAAATTGACCACGTGTTGATAGATCGCCGCCACTCTTCGAGCCTGATGACGGTACGAACGTACCGAGGTGCCAACGTCGACTCAGATCACTATCTTGTTGGTACAGTTTTCCGAGCGCGGATTGCCTCACGGAGACGTATTGCATCCACGGATCAGGTTCGAATCAACACGGCTGCCTTATGCAATGAGAACACCAGCAACACCTTTGGTCATGCGTTAAGACTCGCCCTCGAAGACCTCGACGGAGGGAGAGTAAGTCCTGGGGCCAGAATGTCGGGCGTAGAAGAGAAATGGATACGCCTTAAGAATACTGTCATTAGTACTGCCAACTCCATCTTAGGCAGTAGTCGTAGAGATCGGAACGACTGGTTTGATGATGAGTGCAAACTAGCGACTGAACGTAAGAATGTTGCATACCGGGCAATGCAGCAGTCTCATAGGACGCGGGTACGCGAGGAGAAATACAAAGAGCTCAGAAGATCTGAAAAAAGACTTCACAGACAAAAGAAAAGTACCTGGGAAAAAAACCTTGTCTGTGAAATAGAGAAAAGTAGAGAGCGAGGTCCGCACCAGGCGCGGAAGTTCTACCAAATAATCCGCAGTATGACGCGGTACACACCATGCTGCACTTACTGCAAGGATAAAGAGGGTAATCTGATCACCGATCCTGAAGGCATTCTGGAGCGGTGGGAAGTGCATTTTAATGAATTGCTAAATGGTCAGCTCACAGAAGAATTGGAGGCTCCACCAATGCAAGACCAAGACCAAATGCTGCCGCCACCAAGCATTGAGGAAACATTAAAAGCCATTAGACAGCTAAAATCAAATAAAGCCCCTGGAGCTGATGGCATACCAGCTGAGCTGATCAAACAAGGAGGGACAGCGTTACATCACGCAATTCACGAGATCGTGGTGCACGTATGGGAGCAAGAGGAGATGCCGGAAGATTGGCGTCGTGGTATAATTTGCCCTATACCTAAGAAAGGAGATATCACACTGCGCAGCAACTATAGGGGTATAACACTGCTGAGTACCGCCTATAAGATACTCTTCACTGTCCTACAAAACCGGATATCCCCATACGCTAAAGCCATCATAGGTCAATATCAGTGTGGCTTCATCCCAGGCAAATCAGTAATTGATCAGATATTCACCCTTAGGCAGGCGATGGAAAAATGTCTGGAATATAAGATTCCACTATATCATCTGTTTATAGACTTCAAGGCCGCCTACGACAGCATAGCCAGGGTAGAACTATATAATGCCATGAGAGAATTCGGCATTCCAAATAAATTGATACGACTTTGTAGGTTGACCATGACCAACGTAACTAGTCAAGTAAAAATAGCGGGATTGCTGTCCAAACCAATAAACATCTATAATGGGCTCCGACAAGGGGACGGTCTGGCCTGCCTTCTCTTCAACTTGGCGTTGGAGAAAGCAATCCGTGACTCTGGCGTTACAACAAGAGGGACTATTGTCACCAAGTCCAGCCAGATACTTGCCCACGCAGATGATATCGACATCATCGGTAGAACCGAATCGGCGGTACAGGAATCCTTCACCCAGATCGAGCAGGCGGCACAAAAACTGGGACTGCGCATTAATGAGGGAAAAACCAAGTACATGGTGGCAACTTCTGCGAAGAGAAGACCTAACGTTGGTCAAACTATCAGGGTAGTGGAGCACGAATTTGAAGTAGTGCAATCCTTTAACTACCTTGGGTCAATAGTATCAGCCGATAACAATATGGAAGAAGAAATACGCGAACGGCTGATTAAATCCAACAAAGCCTACTATGGTCTATCAAGGCTCTTTAAATCCCGAAATTTATCCAGAACATCCAAGCCACTACTGTACAAGACCATGGTCTTACCAGTACTCATGTATGGATCCGAGACCTGGGTGCTTAATAAAAGGCACTCTGAACGCGTTCGAGAGAAAGGTCTTAAGGAGAATTTTTGGCCCTGTATGTGACGGAGAACGATTCCGGAGACGCTAGAACCATGAGTTGTACGCAATCTACCTTGAAGCTCATATTTTAAGAAAAATCAAGCTCGGTAGACTCCGGTGGGCGGGACACCTAGCTCGAATGAGCGAAGAGGAGCCTGCCTGGAAAGTCCTTTGTGGCAGGATGTATGGAAGGAGACACCGCGGCAGACATTGTCTGCGATGGAGGGATGGCATAGACCAGGACGCCCAGAGCCTGGGAGTGCCAAACTGGATGATATCGGCTCGAAATCCGGACCGGTAGGGAGATTTGTTAAATTTGGCCAAGACCGGGTTCCGGTTTTAATGCCGATGATGTTAAAAGTATGATCAGATGCTTTATAGATATGCTCCGAGAAATTAAATGGCGGTCACTTATAATCTTTCCAAATAGTTCTAAAATTGAGAGACAGTCAGTGGTTCCATAACCTGCAACAGAATAGAAGTTGGACTGTGGGTCTGTCAAAATCTCTGGACATCTTTCGGAGGCTTGGCCGATTGATAGGTGGAAAAAATTAGAATAGGTGGTAGATCGGTTCCAACCGTGCCTATCCGGTAAAATACTGGCCCGTTACGTAATACCTTCCACGATATGATCGAGAGAAGTATTTGAGTGTGGCGTATAGCCCAGATAAACAGCGGGGAAATAAGATGTTAGTTCTGTGGCGGTCCTAGACATACACTTGTAGTGCTCCAAAAAGCCCTACCATCTTTTTCTCCCATTCCTAATCCAAAATCCCAGCAATATTACCCTAAAACCCAAAATCCTATCAAAACCTGAAAAAACCCAAACATTATCCAAAATTCGCAATAAACGAATCAAACATTCGTTTATTGCCTAACATTTGCCCCCACGGCATAATTAAATCCAGAATCAAAATTAAAATTAAAATTCACAATAAACGAATCCAATATTCGTTTATTGTTCTATATTTGCTCCACAGTATCACCCAAATCCAAAATTCAGAGATTGTTATCTCTATCCTAAAAATTCCATTGAGTTAAACAAACAAAAACTCAAAAGCAGATACATTCACACATCTGCGTAATGGTTTCGTAAGAATTCAAGAAATTGATTTCTTATCTTGTGTAAACACAACATCTCGCTCGAAATATCCAAAAGATCGAGATTGTTGCACGAAAATGTGTATCTTTGAGATACAATTTTCGATTCCTTTTCCTTTATAAAGGAATGGTTTCGTGATCTCCGGGCCGCAGTTTAAATTCGTATCTTGTCCCTGGAGGAGATACCCCAGTGGGAGAAGAAATACAATTTGAAAACGAAGACAACCCGGTTTTTCATTTCACCTCGCCTGGAAGACCAAAAGAAGAAAAGGACATTCGACCCATATCTAAGGACGTTGCTCTTCCCTTTGGACTCAAAGGAAGCACGGCAACGAACCCTGTTGTGCGACAGGTTTTCGGGAACTTTTATAAGAGATCTCTTAGTCCTTTTAAGGATTAAGAAACACGCTTCCTGAAACCAAGAGCACAACAAAAAATTTTGGTGGCAGCAGTGGAATTGAACAATCTACCACAGAAGAAGAAGACTCGTGGATTATCCAACAATCCCCTACCGCAGAAGAGGAAAACTGCTGAAGCAACGAGGCGATTCAGGAGGATACCGAAGACTGTTGAACACCGGCAAAGTGAGATTTTTTAAAGCGTATTTCCGGGGCTTAGAACACCGGAATGCATAGTGACATTTAAAATCTTTTTTTTTAAACAAAGTAAAACTTACAAGCGTTGCCTGGGGCTTAGATACCGGCTGTAGAGAAAATCAAAGTGTTAAGTGTATGACGGCCACGAGTCCCGTCGACAATCCAGTGGAAAAGAGGAAAAGTCTTTTCCTTGTACAACAGTGACTACAAACAACTAGGAGCACAACACCAGGACCAAGCAGCTAGATCCAGTGACGACAGGACACCCTACATATCTGCAGTAGATCCAGAAAACACAGGTATTAAATTTTTATTTATTTGTTAAGTGAAAAGTGATATAAAGGTAACTTAGTTGAAACAAAAAGTGAACTAAAATTAAATTCAGTTTTGTCATTTTTGTCATTTTGTCTTGGTAATTGGCTCCCAAATAAGTAAATTTTTAAATGTTTGAATTGTTAACTAAAAGGGGACGCCAAGAATAAATTGAATATTTATTTTAATTGTTCTTTTACACTGGGATAAAGCTTATTAATAATTTGTGCAAGTGCATTTAAATTTAACTTGTTTTTCTAAGAATAATAAGCAAAGTTGTTCTCATTTTTCCAAGAAGAGTAAACGCATAAAAAAGCCCAAAGTGATAAATATAATTAATAAAAGAAATTTTTCTTTCACACAAGCATATACAATATACAAGTACGCACTTACTTTTCGGCTAGTAGAGGCAAACATTTTAAATACATTTTTCTTAATAAACGTATCTTTCTTAAACGCATTTTCAAAAAACACATATTTTTAACAATTTTCAAAACTTTCTTCACGAATATATACATATACACATTTTTTCCAAAAACTTTTTCCTAAAATATCAACATTTTATTCTTCAAAAGGGGACAATATAAAAGACCCCACACGAAAATTAACTACAAATTTGGTTTTATTATTTATTTTTTGATATATATTTTAATTAATTATACACATAAACATATATACATACATTTTCTTTTGGGAAGATTTTTCTTACGTGACAAGCTAAAACAATAACGAACAAATCAAAATTCTTGGTCCTTGTCCTTAACGTCTTGTTTGGAAAATTTTCTTTGGGTTGAATCTTTTCCTTTGACTCATCTGTGGCTCTCCGAAAATCCATTTTAGGTTTAGACACTTTAACCATAGGGCGAAAGGGTGGATTCTCTCACCTTAAGTAGAACAAAGGCTTTCTAATAGAATCAAAACTAACTGAGTTTGAAGACACTTCTCTTGTCGTTGGTCTTGTCTTTTCTCTTGGCCATCTTACCCAACAATAATGAAGATCTCATCTCTTGGTTCTCTACCCCTTTTCACCATCATTTGGGAAGGTCTGTTTCACAAATATGTCGTGAGCGACAAAAATAAATCGGGTACGCGTTCGCAGAGACCTGAGCCCGAGCTCATACAAAATCGCGAGGACGAAACGTCGGAAACGTTACGTACGGAAATACACGAACAGAGTTCTAGAATGAACTTTCCTATAGGATTAGACGACGTATTGGGATTCGTGCCGGTATTTAACGGTAATCCTGACGAATTAGAGGGTTTCGTCTCTTGTGGAGACATTTTGTTCTCACAAGCACAAGATGACAATCAGAAATCCTTTATTCTAAGGTTGGTCAAAACCAGATTGCAGGGACCGGCGCGTGATTGTATCCGGCATAAAATCATTTCTACCTGGGAAGATCTTGTTTCAGAATTAGAGCGAGAATTTAAAGCTCTAATCTCTAGGTCTGCTGCCCAAAATAACTTAGTGGCAACAAAACAGGATAGCAAGGAGGGTGTGAAAGAATTTTCAACTAGACTCACACACCACCTGCATGAATTGGACAGTGCCACATACGCTAGTTCACCTGATCCTGCAGTCAGAACTTATCTTCTGGCTGAGAATCAGAGACTCGCGTTGAATACGTTTGAGGATGGGATACGAAATTCCAGCCATTCCATTCAAGATCTTAGTAAAAGCGCATAGGGCTTCAAATCTCAAAACAGCCATTAGCTACGCTTTGGAACAATCTCAAAGATTGAACAGCGATAACTCAATGCAAACTTCCACTAACAATTTTAGGAGAAATAACCGGCCAATTGTTTGTCAAACATGCAACAAGAGGGGACATACTTCTGCGACTTGTTATCGCAACACAAATTTTCCTAATTTCGTCCCCCAACGCATTAAGACAGAGGTTGAACGTCTCCAATGCACATACTGTCGAAAGTATAATCACATTCAGGCAGAGTGCAGAACCAAGTTAGCTCATATGCGAAACCAGGACCAACCTTCAACGAGTCGAAATCCTTTCAGAACTCAGCCCAATCAATCTCAAAATAGGACAATAACAAACTCGCCCCGCATTGAAAATCGAAATACCCGACAAAATCAAAACATTAACAGGGTATCCAATTTACAACAGGGAAACGAACTCACTCGGGCAGCGAGCAACGGCAATCCTTCTCGAGTACAGACAATCGCCGATATACACCCCATCCCGATGTAAATTTTGAAATGCGCGTATTTTTCTGCCCTGAATTTAAGGAGCCAGTAATACGTGTAAAATGTAATCCATCGGATAAACAATACTCGATTTTCCTTATCGATACAGGCGCCGACATCAGCCTGATCAAATTAGATAATCCTTATATTGAACAATCTGTAGACAATTCAGACCCAGTGACTATATCCACCATTGCTGGAAAAACGGTCAGCACATGCGGAAAGGTATTGGGGGAGTTCGAATTCAGAACTAATAGGCACTCCATACCCTTTAAGCATAATCTATTTGTAGTGGGAAGCAATGTAGACTTCCAACACGATGGCATACTGGGAAGCGATTTCCTCACGAAGCACCAGTGCCACATTAACTTTGAAAAGGGATTCCTTAAATTCGCTGTGAAGAAGAGAACCATGGTAGAACTCGAGCAGCCTTTAGGGAACAAAAATGAGGTCAAGGAAAATATTCAGAATGCCACGCCTTACGAGGTGTCTTCCACGGATAATACAGGCATTCTTGAAAAATTGGATAACACCGTTCGTGAGTCAACATCCGAATCCGTTTGTCTACGGGCCGGATCTGATGCTGTGACAAACACAACGAAACCAACCACCCTTGAATCTTCCTCTCCCCATTTAAATAAAGTTTGTGGTAACAGAAAAGGTAAGGAAACTGCCGAAAAACTGAGTTCAGGAAAACATGAAC
This sequence comes from Microdon myrmicae, assembly GCA_963931805.1. Taxonomy (NCBI): domain Eukaryota; kingdom Metazoa; phylum Arthropoda; class Insecta; order Diptera; family Syrphidae; genus Microdon; species Microdon myrmicae. The sequence goes on from OZ007499.1 coordinate 119,572,737, forward strand.
CTGAAACTCTAATATCCCCAGTAAATTTAAAACGAAACACCACGGTCGACTACATAAAATTGCATTCACGATCTCAACAAATAATGGAGATTCCATTTAAAGGAAAACTTAGTCAAGAACTGATAATAACAAAATCCGAGATCATGCCAGGGATATATCTGGGTAATAGTTTGACAACACCACAGGACAACAAAATAAAGGTATTACTAATGAACACATTAGACACCGATCAAGAAGTAAGCACCAACGACATAGAAGTCGAATGGGAAGATCTGGATGACTACAATGTGTTACAGGCGGATGAAACTAAGAACTTTCTAAAAAATAGGCTTGGACGGCTAGAATCACTCCTAGATTTGCGTCATTGTAACCAGGAGGAAAGGAAATCTATCCTAGACATCTGCCGCAGATTTAACGATCTCTTTTACTTAGAGGGCGACCATCTCACACACACTGACGCCATAGAGCATCAGATCATCACGGAAGAAGGAAAGCCCCCACTTTACATAAGACCATATCGCCTCCCAGATAGCTCGAAGCAAGAAATCCACAAACAAGTGAACGAAATGCTTCAGGATGGCGTGGTACAACCAAGTTTCAGTCCTTGGAATTCCCCTCTCTTACTAGTACCCAAGAAGGCAGGACCTGATGGGACAAAACGGTGGAGAGTGGTTGTTGACTTTAGAGCCTTAAATAAAATAACAGTCGGAGATGCATATCCATTGCCCAATATTACTGATATTTTGGACCAGCTAGGTAAAGCTAAATATTTTAGCACATTAGACTTAGCAAATGGTTTTCACCAAATACGCATGGACAGTAGAGACAAGGCAAAAACAGCGTTTAGCACACCCTTCGGACATTACGAATATAATCGAATGCCCTTCGGACTTAAAAACGCACCCGCCACATTCCAAAGGCTTATGAATAATGTACTCATGGGTCTCCAAGGAATAGAATGTTTCGTCTATGTTGATGATATTGTAATTTACGGATACGATCTGAACGATCACAATTCCCGACTTACCAGAGTTTTCGAGCGATTACAAAGGCACAATCTGAAAATACAACCAGAAAAGTGTCACTTCATAAGGAAAGAGCTCACCTACTTGGGGCATGTTATTTCAAAGGAAGGTATAAAACCAGATCCAGAAAAAACTAAAGCGGTAAAAACGTTTCCAACGCCCAAGAAACAAAAAGACGTAAAATCTTTTCTCGGTTTTGTAGGCTACTATAGAAAATTTATCCCTAATTTCGCCGAACTGGCAAAGCCCTTAAGCAAATTACTCAGGAAGAATGTTCCATTTCATTGGGATGCTTTTTGTGATGAGACATTCACAGCTTTAAAAAGAAAGGTTATTACCCCACCAATACTGGCTTATCCAGACTTTAAGCGGGAGTTTATAATAACCACGGATGCTAGCAATGTTGCGTTAGGAGCAGTCCTATCTCAAGGTACAATAGGACAAGATAAACCTATTGCTTTTACTAGCCGAACCCTAAACGACGCCGAAACACGGTATACAACGTCTGAAAAGGAATTACTAGCAATCGTTTTTGCATTAGCACAGTTCCGACCATATGTCTACGGACGAAAGTTCACAATAGTAACTGACCATAGCTCTCTACAGTGGCTTATAGGACGAAAGGATCCTACATCCAGACTTATGCGATGGAGAAATTTACTCGAAGAGTACGAGTACACAATCGTCCATAGAAAAGGAAAGCAAAATGCAAATGCTGATGCTCTCAGCCGTATAACAATGACTATGTAGCGATTCTAACAGATACACACAATTCACAAGCAAGCAAAAATAGTGAAGAACACCGAACGAAAAAAATCGAATAAGAAAAATACATCAGAACCGTATACCAAGCGATAAAATAAAAATTATTCACACCAGTGGAATATACCCGAGTTTGGAAATAAAATTCTAAACTCGGTCAGTAGCCTGGTGTGTAACGCTTAAGGTAAAATTTTTTTCGTGATTCGAGCTGTCATAGCGTCAGTTCGAATCACACGATTTTCTTCACTATTATTTCAAACGCTAAAATTGGTGACCCCGACGTGATCTTGTACACGCAGCATTCACTTCCCATAGTAAAGCAGAACTTCACACACGGTCACGACTTCCGCATAGAGCCCAGCCTCCGACGTTTTCTCGTTTCTCTCTCGTTCGTCCGTCGTCCGCATACGAATCTGATCGTAACGAAGTTACTGCGGCGGGAGTGTGTAGCGATTCTAACAGATACACACAATTCACAAGCAAGCAAAAATAGTGAAGAACACCGAACGAAAAAAATCGAATAAGAAAAATACATCAGAACCGTATACCAAGCGATAAAATAAAAATTATTCACACCAGTGGAATATACCCGAGTTTGGAAATAAAATTCTAAACTCGGTCAGTAGCCTGGTGTGTAACGCTTAAGGTAAAATTTTTTTCGTGATTCGAGCTGTCATAGCGTCAGTTCGAATCACACGATTTTCTTCACTATTATTTCAAACGCTAAAACTACCCCAGTCGATCCAATCAAAAATAATATCCTCGTCACCACACGAAGTAAAGCCAAACTCGAAGAAGATGTGGCTGCACAATCATACGAAGATACTACCAATCTTGTATGGCAAGAACAAACAGGGTCCATCTATACCAAGAAGAAACTTGGACTACGTATTATAATCCTCCCATTGATAGACTCTGCTGAGGAAGAAAACCTGGCAGGAAGAATCCCAAACTTCACCAAGCCAGACGTAGGTAAAATTACGTTTCATGAGCAAGATGGGTTATGCGCCATCACATTGCCATTGCCTTTCAGAAACCTAAGCGACCAGGAAACCGCTAAGAGTTCCCTTATTGATCTGACGAAGATTTGCAAAGACCGGAATTTCAATTCCATTGGAATTTTAGTGCCCTTCATAGAAAACGAATCAAAAGTAACACTTAATAACTTGCTAAAAGAAACTTTTGCTCACCTCAACGAGACAATGTACGTTTTCTCCAATAAAAAGAAGCTTCTAACAGATCCTAACGAAATACAAAAGTTACTCGCGGAATACCACAACTCACCTTTCGGAGGACACCAAGGAGCCACCCGAACAATCAATAGATTGAAGCAAAAATATTACTGGCGCACAATGACCGCTGACGTCGCGGCGTATATTCGAAAATGTGCCTCCTGCCAGATAAACAAAAGTGGAAGGAATCCTAGAATTCCTATGAAGATAACCACAACAAGCTCAAAACCTTTCGAAAGAATTGCTTTAGATATAGTAGGACCATTACCAGTCAGCTATAATGGAAATAAATACCTACTAACGTTTCAAGACGATTTGACTAAATTTTCAGGAGCTTACGCACTGGCCAGCGCCGAAACCAAGGACGTGGCCAGAATTTTCGTTGAAAATATCGTCTGCCAGCACGGCATACCATCTTCTCTATTAACTGACCGAGGTGCTAATTTTCTCAGCGCACTTTTTAAGGACATTTGTTCCTTACTTAAAATGAGAAAACTCAATACAGCACCCTACCATCCACAAACGAATGGAGCACTAGAACGGAGCCATAGAACTCTAGTGGAATACCTCCGCCACTATGTAAACCAGGATCCTCTCACTTGGGACACCTGGATACCTTACGCAATGTTTGTGTACAATACTACACCCCACAGTAATACAGGCTACACGCCGCATGAATTGCTATATGGTTTCTCAGCCGAAATACCCAGTTCTCTCAGACAAAACCCCGAAAGCACTTATAACTACGACCATTACGCAAATGAATTAAAAATGCGACTACAACATGGTTATCGTACAGCAAAGGGAATACTGATAGAAAAAATACAAAAATCGAAGGCATACTACGACCAAAAAGTAGGCCGTAAGAAATTTAATGTTGGCGACAAGGTTCTATTAAAGAATCACTCAAGACCTAACAAACTAACCTCCCTGTGGAAAGGCCCCTATGAAATTGTAAAGATCCTATCCGAAGAAAATTCAATCCTCAAAATAGGAAAAGGAACTCGGATAGTCCACAACAATAATATAAAACTATTTGTGGATTAGGCAATCACGAATAAGAAACTCCAAAGAAAAATAAAAGTTGAAGAAAAAATGTATATATGTATAGATAACCTTAAAAAAAAAAGAGAAATAAATAAATGCATATATGTATAGATAAACTTCCAAAAAAAAAAATATATATAATAACACTACGACAATGTATTTAAAATTTGCAAAAAAAAAAAAAAATTTTTTTTTTCATATCAAATACTTGTACACGAATAAATGTAAAAGAAAACAAACAAAACAAAAATTCATATATGAAGACAAATACTAACTCACTTAATAAAATAAGTTAATATGTTAATCAACTACCACTGACTTAAATGGAAAAATTTTGTAATAATAAATAATCTTAAATTATAAGAAAAAACACATTATATATATATATATGAAAAAACGAAACTTACAAAACAGTGTTAAAATAAGAACTTCGAATATTTATATAAATACAAAACTGTTTTCAACTAAGAAAATACTAAGAGTGTAAGAAAATTTTTATATAAATTGTACGTTCAAATACATGGAAAAAATTATATAAATAAATAAACGCCCGACTAATAAGGACAATGAAAAAAGAAGAACAAAAATAATATATGTAAATAATGAAAATTTATACGAGTATATAAACAATGAAAATTCTATGTAATATACAAATTGTAAGAATAAACCATAAAAACCTTACTTATCTATGTATCTTTTTACAAATAGTACTTTATAAAAATAAAAACAAAAAAAACAAAAAAACCAAAGTTAAATTTAATATAATGAATTCAAATACTTATGTAATTATAAAACATTCTACAATTAACCTTACACGCAGAAAATAAGAAAATATTTACTTTAAATCAAAACGAAAATTTTTAGAATCAAATGTTTCCTTCTAATACAATGTTTAACCAACATGGAAAAAAAAAACAAATTATATGAAATTTTAGAACCAAATGTCTATTGTACATATAACCAAAACCAAACTAAATGAATATACCCTTAACTCAAAATAAAATACTTTATATAAGAAAACTTTATTTTGGATAACCAACAATTACTGTTAAACACACCTATACTAAGAAAATTCAAACCTTAAAAACAAAATTATATTTGTACAAAATTTCAAAAGAAAATATTTTTATTATATAAATAACCATTGTGGAAACTTGGACACACGACCATAAATACGAATACATAAATATTAAGAAAAAAAACAAAGAACAAAAATTACACACTTATAATAAATATTGTATACATAAAGCTACTATGTTAGAAAATATCAGGCATATGTAACGGAATCACGATACTATCATCCTTATTCCCAATCACACCATTTTCCAGAAAATTAATCTCATAAAGATCAGTTTTCTTTTTTTCAAGGAGGGGAGGATGTAGTGCTCCAAAAAGCCCTACCATCTTTTTCTCCCATTCCTAATCCAAAATCCCAGCAATATTACCCTAAAACCCAAAATCCTATCAAAACCTGAAAAAACCCAAACATTATCCAAAATTCGCAATAAACGAATCAAGCATTCGTTTATTGCCTAACATTTGCCCCCACGGCATAATTAAATCCAGAATCAAAATTAAAATTAAAATTCACAATAAACGAATCCAATATTCGTTCATTGTTCTATATTTGCTCCACAGCATCACCCAAATTCAAAATTCAGAGATTGTTATCTCTATCCTAAAAATTCCATTGAGTTAAACAAACAAAAACTCAAAAGCAGATACATTCACACATCTGCGTAATGGTTTCGTAAGAATTCAAGAAATTGATTTCTTATCTTGTGTAAACACAACATCTCGCTCGAAATATCCAAAAGATCGAGATTGTTGCACGAAAATGTGTATCTTTGAGATACAATTTTCGATTCCTTTTCCTTTATAAAGGAATGGTTTCGTGATCTCCGGGCCGCAGTTTAAATTCGTATCTTGTCCCTGGAGGAGATACCCCAGTGGGAGAAGAAATACAATTTGAAAACGAAGACAACCCGGTTTTTCATTTCACCTCGCCTGGAAGACCAAAAGAAGAAAAGGACATTCGACCCATATCTAATGACGTTGCTCTTCCCTTTGGACTCAAAGGAAGCACGGCAACGAACCCTGTTGTGCGACAGGTTTTCGGGAACTTTTATAAGAGATCTCTTAGTCCTTTTAAGGATTAAGAAACACGCTTCCTGAAACCAAGAGCACAACACACTCTCACGCAACTGTTTAAGGGGGTATTCTGGTCTAGAAACTTGAAAAACTCATTTTTTTTCATGTTTTTAAAGCTCAACCCTCTAAGTATGTGTCTTTAAGAGGATTTTAGAAAATTCAAATATTTTCGGAGGTATGGCTGTTTTTCTGACGCGCCGCCTAAACCGGCTCGGCTGGAACGAATCGAACAAAAAACATTAAGGACTTTCTGTCAACCTGCGACCCTGTTTCCTCGTAAAACCTTTACATATATATTGAAATACAATAACCGGAGGTAACCTTTATGTATTTTTAAATTATCCTTTATATTTAGAGTGAGCTTTCATCCAGTTGCGAACAGTTGAATTCTAACCTTCAAGCCAAGAGAACGCATGTGCTGTGAGTAAAATACAAATATTTCAAGTGATTTCAAGGGAAATGGATCGAAAATCTTCAGCGAAAAGGATTACGCGTCCGGATCGAAGTAAAAAAAGCGATTTCACAGTAATAGATTCACGGTAGAGGAAGACACCAGTTTTTCGAGTATACCGCCAGCAAAATTGAGCAAATCAAATGATGAAGAAGTGATTATTGAGAATAATTACGGCTACTGTATTTTGGAGTTTTTCACAGTTTTTACAGCGATTTCTTCCATAGTTTATGTGCGAAGGTGTTATATAATTAAGTTCATTTAATTATCACTCCCCCTTTGAATTATTAACATCTCGTGTCTTCACATACATATCCTTCCCTTCCCTCCAAATCACAAATTTCCCTTTACAATAGAATATCCCCAAATACAATAGTAGATAATTTAAATAAAGCATAGTCGCCCCCTATTAGCCAATTCCGCCGCTTCCTAGAAATAACTATCGTGGAAGCAGAACAAAAAAGGATATGTGCCGAAAGACACGATATTCAGGCTTCTTGTGGTTTGAGCAGCGAACGCGTGTGGTTGTCGTATCGAAAACCAATGAAATATTCAAACTAACGTCTAGCTCTTGCAATTCGGTGGTGAAAGCGTGCAGTTCGGTTAAATAAAAATATGTAAAGGCGTTCTCGTACTGTGGAAAAATAAAACTATTCAAACTCTTGTAAATTAAAAATACCTCTTGTGAAAAAATGATATAGACCAAACTTAAGCTGAAATATAATAAAGATATGTAAATTAGTTCCCGTGGTTGAACAACAAAAATATAATTACTGTGGAAATATAAAATTATTCAAACTCTTGTAAATTAAAAATATCTCTTGTGAAAAAATGAAATAGACACTTAAGTTGAAATTAAATAAAGATATGTAAATTAGTTCCCGAATAATAAAGATTGTGTTTCAATTAGCACAAAAGAAGCGCTATCAACAATCAAGTTAGACGGGGCTAAGTTTGGTGGCTACCAAATATTAATTTAATTGTTAAAATAACGTATAACAAAGGTATTGGATATTATGAAGCCGATTTACGAGAGTTTATCGCCGGAGGAGTTATTGACTCGATGTTTAGGCTAAGAAACTCAAAATAATAATGAGTCTCTAAACTCTTTGATTTGGACTTTCGCGCCGAAATATATTCATTCCGGAACTCACGTCATTGAAATTGCTACGTTTATTGCTGTTTGCATATTCAATGAAGGCTACATTCCTCTTTTAAAAATAATGATGCCTGTGGGAGTCAAAATTGGTCCAGAAGCTTATTCATTCGCTGGGAAACGAGACAATGCCCGGATTGACCGCTCAGGGATACGAGCGTCTAACGCATCAAAGGAGGCCAGAACTGCTCGGTTGGAAGAGAGAAGTGCGAAAGATGCTTATTTCGAAGTCGAGGAAGGTCCAATGTATGTAGCAGGAATGACAGATTGAATAAGCCTAAAATATCATTTCATGACTTAAACCGCGAGAAACTTTACGTGAAACTTTAGACGCGTTTTTCTCGAAATTGTCTTTTTTAAAACAATACCCACGATTTTTCAAGTTCTACTGAACCAATTTACTTCAAATTTAGTATATGTCTTCTTTATAGGCTTTTCTATTGTATGAACTATCCTCATCCCCAAATTTCAATGTTAACTTTTTTTTAAAAAATCGAAAAACTAAAAAAAAACTGGTACAAAAATAAATTTTTTTTCAAGCATCGGTTGAATCGTGGGTATGGTCGCGTGCCAACTTTTTGAGATCCCCCACTTCATCAGTTGCTAACTTTTTGAATTTTGAATTTTTTTACTTTCAATTTTTTTTAACCGTATTCTTGAAATATTAATAAACATCCTATAAAAAAAATGAATAGTAAAAATATTGATTGCTTTTAGACTAGAATACTCCCTTAAGCAAAGACCCAAAATGGGATCGCAAAGGAAATTATCAGACATGGACGTGGCGTAATCGGGTAATATTTTCGTTCTAACCTTTTCATAGCGTTAGTCCAAATTACGTTTTTTATTACTACGCTAAAGCCTGAAGTTCCTCCCGAAATAGAGAATTTCCGTGGGAAACTAGTCCGCCATTCGGATATCTGGAGAGTACTATCTCAGGGGAAGTAACATACAAACCGTTTATTGAGAAAGCAGAGGATCGAAAACCCGTGAAATCGAACCCGATCGCGAAATAATGACAACATCCAATTCGATAACGGGATTTTGTATTATCGGAGGGTGGTGGGAGCGGACATACAGGGCAAAGTCTCTGCTTTCAACCCGCCGAACGCCAGGACGATACTTGTCCCTGTTCAATCCAAGTTGACATGCAGTCTCCACGTGACACTTCTGGATAGCTACTTTGGCACCCGCCAAGTAGTGAACCAATGAATGCAGCGACATCCTGAGGAAGGTTGGCGCGCGGCTAATCACCTTGCCCCGAAAAACAAATTATTATGGACAATTTAACAAGTCCCGTGTATGGACCGGATACGTGTAGAGAGACTTGCTAAATAAGGCCAAGACCGGATCCCGGTTGTAGTGCCGATGATGATGATGATGATTTGGTAATATCAGAAAAATCTGATAATTAGCTCATAGTTAATCGATTAAAAATGCGAACGTCACACCATTTCGGTTCACATTTTGCATGAACCATTTAGAATCTTAATGATTCTTCTTGTCGGCAATCTATGTTCCACATGTACACAGTAATTTTCCTGTGTACACATGCCCAATCGATCGTTGCCCAACGACCAAGCCATGGCAAGTAGCTTGCTTGCACAGCTGCAAGACCAATTGCATGATTCGTTGTCGAATCGATAACCAATTGGGGCGGTTCCCATAAACACCACTACTCACCTTTCCAAACCACCTAAAAGCTTCCAATCTGGAAGCTCCCATAACTCCCATAACTACAACCCAACTTTCATAGATTTCCGCTAATGCAATCGCATTAGCACCTGTAAATGCTTCACGCATCAAGTATCTATTGTATTTATCTAAAAGCTCCTGGAAGAGAATTCTTACTTTCATACATTAATTCGCATCCGACATTCCCTACAAGAATTCTATCCAAACTTGTCGGATCATAAATCCAAAAGCCAATTCGGCACCTTCGGTTGCCAGGCAAATCCCAATCTTATGACACGTATTTTCCCTAGACGAATTCCTGAACACGAAACAATTTGGTTTACATATAATGCAACCATCATAACAGGGATAATGAACATAGCGTCGCTTATTCCCACCCTCACCATGTGGACTACAAATTCCTTTACATACACATTGGCTGGCGACCTTTTATCCCTACGATAAACAACCCAACGCAGCTGCACACAATTATCGCAAACGTCGCTGAAACCAAAACCTATAGCATAGGCAAATGCAAATAGGAATTGAGTACTTACCCTTGGCAGCGATGCCATAAACACCAATTCCCTGTAAATAAGCTAAAATCGATTAGCACCATGTGCATGGTGCGTTGCGGCTGTCATTACAGCTGCAATGCACATCATAGACAATGAGCTACACGATCTCTTTGTCGCCCACCATATTTCTGAATCCGCTTCTCATGGCCTAGCGGCATGAGCAAACAGAAACCCATTAGTAACCAATAAGATACGGCTTGTTTACTTTGCCGAACTCACATCTCATTGATGCACATTATTCCCTTTCTTTGTTTTCAAATTCGTTCCTATGGCTGTGTCCCATGAAAGAACCAATGTTCACACATACATGTATACCATGATGATCTTCTCTATGAGATCGGGTTACCTACCCCCAAAAAGAGACTGCACGTTTCTCTTGGGGTGGAAAATGCATCCCTAAATTAAGAGAGCCAGTATCACTGGCCGAATTTCCTTTGCCAGTGAATTAATATCGCTGAGTCGTTTTCCATCATCCGACCACCACAGTCGTTTCTTCCTTCGCTCCCCGGTGCGCACGGGTACGCGTATATCTAGGAGTCGCGGTTAGTGCGGAAGTCAAGTTAACAGTGGCATCTTTTATTTGAACGTTCATAACACTTTTTAAAATATATATAAGTACAACAACTAACCGAAAAGAAAATAAATTCAATAAAAGTAAGAACCAAAATTACAAACAATCATTTAGTGCTTTCTTTCCCGTGCTACAGTTTCCAGAGTGTTCGTTTTATTTTCCCCTGCTGTTCTGGCGAACAGTTTAATGTTACGGTGGAACATTTAGCGGCTGATGGGGATGATAAGTGAGTCAGCGCCGTACGCCGGTGTACAATACTTCGCCCCCCACACAATCATCGCAATAGTCACGTCCCATGATCCGTTTGTCTACTTGACAAACAATGATTATTCCCGCGCTTCTTTATACATAACATACAAACAGAAAAATCCAATTTGGTCCGCCGGCAGAGATCCAATAAACGAATCGCTACCGTAAACATAGCAATCGCTTTTGGGTCTCTATTGAGTTACCACTTGATTGCTCAGGTGCCCTGGTTAGATTATTTTCTTTGCATCCAATCCCCGATGCAATTTCGTTTATCCGTCATTCCAGTGGATGGGTAAATAACACGATCTGTACGATCAAGTATGAGAATCTTTCCAGCAAGACCTCAAGCTGATTTCTCATTGGTCGCCGGGCGAAAGGAAAATTTCATTTCCTTCTTACCACGCCAGTGGAAACTTACCCCAATCCCGGGTTGGCTCTGCATCGAGCAGTGCAACAGAGAGTTAAATTCCTACGTTCAAGGAACGCCAGTGGAGTCCGGATCAGTATCAGATACCGTTTACTTCTGTGTTTTGCTCGGGGATATGTTAAGATCATTCAAATTCAACAAGAAATTAAATACGATTAAAAAGTTGATGTGTGAGTTTAACTTCAAAAATTTCGTTCGGTCATTCACTGCGGCTATACGATCAAACCAAACTTAGTGAATGTTAAAATTTACCAACAAATAAAGCAAAACAAATTCAATGTAATGGACAGTAGTGATTGTTAATATTTACCAACAAATAAAGTAAAGCAATTTCCATGTAATAATATCAATAAAGAAAACTATTCACAAAATCCTCCTCTGTCTTTTATTTGTTTTACAATTGTTGCGAGAACTTAACTTCGGTATTCGTTGGGGATAGGAGAAAACAAGTGTCCGTGTTTGGCACATCGACTTCTACCCCACAAATCTACATTCCGCATTCCATCAAGCCAGATTCATCTGAAAAGCCTTTGCAGCGATTCAAAATCGCTACTCCCATCCAAATCCCCAATATTACCAATAATTCCATCCAAATCCCCAATACTTCCTATAACCCAAATCCAAATCCCATATTGAATCATATGAGCAATAACTTAAAAAGAAAGTTAATTTGTCGCACATTGATTCAATTCCCAATAATCCTGACATCATGAAATGCTTAACTCGAAAGCATTTCATGATTTCCCTTCCAGGAACTTATTCAACTAAACCCGTATTCAATTCCAATTGAAGCACACAAAATCTTGTGTGTGCTTCTTGGAATTTTTACATTAAAAACGTTGATAAATCTCAACGACAAAAAGCATAAAAGGATGGCACATTTTAATTTCGTGATCAGCAGAATCCCAGAAGGCCGAAGCCATGCCAGTAAGAAGCTTAACCGTAATAAAAACTCAAAATAAGTCCAAAGTCATAGAACGACGTTTTATTTTCACGGGATACCCTACTGCAAAGAGTCCATGTTGGGTTGTTGCGGCCACTAACACGGGAACCCCATTGCAAAGAGTCCATGACAGGTTGTCGCGACCACTAACACGGGAGTCCTATTGCAAAGAGTCCATGACAGGTTGTCGCGGCCACTAACACGGGAACCCTATTGCAAAGAGTCCATGACAGGTTGTTGCGGCCACTAACATGGGAACCCTATTGCAAAGTGTCCATGACAGGTTGTTGCGGCCACTAACACGGCAACCCCTATCGCAAAGAAATAATGACCAACCATTGCGGCCACTAACTCCGGGAACCCCCCATGGCGGAATAGTCTATAGTACATTAAAGGAAGAACAGCGTGCTCTGCCCCGGAGTAACAACCGATGGCCCAAAAAGGAAACTCCGCCCAGTATACCACCACACTAGAGGAATACACCCAAGGAAGTCACGCACACCGAGTCTCCCATCCGGAAGCCCTCACGCCATGCCAGGGCACACCACCCTAAAAGAGGTAAGCCATAGATTTAAATTCAGAAACATAGCACCTCAACGCCTTGTTTCGATAAAAAATGGGAGCACTTTACAGTTGCAAAAAATAGAGCTTTTAAGCAATGGCACTCTAATCCTACTGAGGTTAACAGAACGAATTTTGTCCAGAGCATCCAAGCTACTACTGTACAAGAACATGGTCTTACTAGTACTCATGTATGGATCCGAGACCTTGGTGCTCAATAAAAGGCACTCTGAACTTTTAGCCGCGTTCGAGAGGACAGTCTTAAGGAGGTTGTACTCATGGGGCGCACAAAGGTCAATTGAAACCGCTTACGTACGACAATTAAACTTGCAAAGTCACGTCAATTAGGCCTACGTGCGTACCCTAGTTGAAACTAGCCACGTACGTGTTAAGTGTGTCAGTGGCGTCATAGGCAAAGATGAGGTACATGAGGTCATTGATGCACTCAGATCAAAAAACGCCATCCAATTCTAAACTCGAATAACCCCCAGAACGATAATGCAATTAATTGCATATTTCAGAGCAATTGACAAATCCCATAAAAGCAATTAATTGCATATGTCAAAACGATTGCCAAATAATACAAAAGCAATTAATTGCATATTCCAAAACGATTGCCAAATAATACAAAAGTAATTAATTGCATATTCCAAAACGATTGCCAAATAATACAAAAGCGATTAATTGCATATTCCAAAACGATTGCCAAATAATACAAAAGCAATTAATTGTATATGCCAAAACGATTGCCAAATAATACAAAAGTAATTAATTGCATATTCCAAAACGATTGCCAAATAATACAAAAGCAATTAATTACATATTCCAAAACGATTGCCAAATAATACAAAAGCAATTAATTGCATATTCCGGAACGATTAACAAATCACGGAAAAGCAATTATTTGCATACAAAACACAAAAGAATTAATTGAGTCGATTCGCAATTGCGGATGTTGAACTGTGCTGCAAAACAATAAAGAAATATTGGCTGACATCACGGTACAAAGCAATTGCGAATTGAAATCGAAAATCGGAAATTAGGTCATTGCGAAATGAAATTGCATTATCGTAATCGGGGGTGTTGACCCCGAGGTGACGAGTTTTGATTAGAAACAAGTTAGCAGCCAGTCGGTGGTTGGTGGTAGAAGTGGCAGTCAGTCGTTGGTCACGGAAGTGAGATCTTTAAGAGCAATTGAAACGGAATGTTAGAAGGTTATTGGAACCTAGTTAAAAGTGGATGAAAGATAAATAAGTAAAACTAATAAGTGTAAAGGAAGAGCAATTGAAACGAAATGTTAAAACGCTTTTGGAAAAAAGTTAAAGTAGATTAAAGACTAATAAATTAAAACTAATCCATGAAAAGTAAGAGCAATTGAAACGGAATGTTGGAACGCTATTGGAATTAAGATAAAAGTGGAATAAATATTAATAAGTTAAAACTAATAGATGTAAAGTATGAATATTAAAAATGGAGTAATAAAACATAATTTGAAACATGTTGTAATTAGAGTAAAGAATAAGTAATAAACCATAGTTAGTGTATAAAGACCATGAATGAAGTGGAAAGAAAAGAAAACAATAAAAATTGAATGAAGAACTAAGAGTGATTCCGAGTTTTGTTATTTAATAACTGTTGATGTGTGAAAGAAGAGTTGGTTGTCATTCTCTCGGTGTCGAGTCTCTAGTTAATCTTCTGTGAGCACTAAAAACTATACCTCACGTCACTTGAACCTACCTGCGCACAGTCATACATATGTAAAGCATCTCTTTTTTATGTGACGTACTAGAAATCGTGCGAGTTTAATTAACTTATTATTCGAATAAAACTTAATCAAAAGTTATTCAATTATTAAAACGAGATACGTACATCAACCAATACCACTCGAAAGCGAAAAGAGTGAGGGAACGATGGCACATCATTGCAGCACCTAATTAAGTATACATATGATTTGGCTGAAGTCGTAAACACCCTCTTTGTCTTCAATTGCAAAGCATATTTATATTCCTGTATCTCTGTCATTCATTTCAGCTTGGTTGCCTCCATACAACAATCGTTTGCCCCAATGTCAAATATGCCCGGGGCCCTAAATCGATCTACACAACAAATTATTCAAGTCTCTAAATCCGAAATAGTATAATTACATAAATATTCGAAGACATCCTGCACAGAAAGTCATTCACTAAACAACCATCAGCATCGTCGTTCCAAATTAAAAATTAATCAGAACGACTTCACCATTATTGCGCTCGCTGCCCTTTCCTAATAAATTATTGCCGCCACTTCTCGGCCGAATTATCGTTTGTAAACGTGTAAGGTGACAATTTCAAAAATTCCATTTGAAATTCCAATGCAGATTTATTTTACGACACCCGCCGCCTTCTCCAGTGGATTAGTGTTGAACCGAATTAGAAATGGCTCACAAATCACCTTGAGTTGAGTGAGTCGATGCAAAAGCAACAAAAAACAAAACCAAAACACAAAAAAATAAAAACCTCGAAGAGGAAGCTAACAACCTGACGAAAACCTGGAACGGACAGCCACTTAAGAAGAGCATTCGAAAAGAATAGGGACGGCGCGAAGATATGTCAATGTATGTCATCATTACACCCTAGAGAACGATGTTCGAAAACCCGTCGTATGAATGCGAACTGCATACTGCGAATACCTTGGCATCGGGATGCATGCGGGCTTACTCTCCTTCTCATTCCGTTTTTATAGAGAGTAAAAAAACACCAGCTACATATTTCTCTATTTCCTGCTTTTCTAGCACCCCTTCACTGTAGTATATGGTTTATAGCAGCCCTCCTACAGGCGAAGTGCACACAGTGCTTCCTTTTGTCATTACTGAGTAGTGCACGACACTAAACACGAGTGTGAAGTGAAACACTTCACGTACATAATAAAAAAAAAACGAGGTCTTGCCAAGGAAGGGAGGACTAGTCCTTAGATATTGATAAAGGCTTACAGCACTCGATATCACTGGTTTTTCAAGCCTAGCACCACACTTTCTCGACTGATAAGGCAGCCTGATATAATCTAGTCATAGCTCTCTTTTATGGCTCAGTCTCCGGCGAATAGACAGACGTCACGTCAAAAGGTTCGTCATATTTTGACACTAGCGTATTTTTAGAAAATACCCTACACTTGACATTCTTCTAAATTTAAGATGAGCCACTGTGCTCCCATGTGTGCGCATGTATGTCGCATATAGGGAACCTCACCCATATCGCCCGTGTGCCATCGGCAAGCCGCATTGGCTGCAATGTCTTCACTAAATTATCCACAGCGACGTAATAAGCCAGGCCACACGAGCATCCTCGAGAAATAAGACAATTTAATTGCCTAGCCGGGCACTGGATCCGGGTGTCACATTCACAGCAATGAGCCTGCCGGTGGTCTAGCTCTTCCCGTCAGCCCTTTTTATCCTCTTTTTATGGATACATTTGTTGTTAATTTGTTTTTGGGGTGATAATGAATGAAACGCTTGTTGCGCGGCGTTTGGCAGTCGCAAGTATGTGGCCTTCGGTGGTTTTGTTGAACCATGCCCATTGCCAACAAGGAATTCTCAGTAATGTTCGTAAAGAATAGTTCCTTTCTGTTTGCCTGACAACAAAATCCACTGAAAAATAAGGAGAGGAAGCAGAAGATGATGAAGAGATACGCTCTCTTGGACAGGGGGCATCGTATCGTATCAATCAAGATGCACTTGAGAGCTTGGCTGTTGGATATATTTTGTGGAATCCATTATGCCTTGAATGCAATTGATTTTTAAATGCTTCGCGATGCATATGACATCATATCTCCAGCTTCGGGATTGAAGTTTGCCGATAAAGTTCGTAATAAAATTTTTCAAATGAATTCATGTCCATCCATTCTAGAGGATTTAATTGAATTCAGTGGATGGTGTCCAGACACAAGGATCCTACGTTTATACTTCGCTGTTTGTTTTACACAGTTTGTTCTAAGAAAAACAGAAGACTGTCCTTCATTTCGGTGAGCACTGAACAGAAGTGGTATGAGATTGGGTGTTAGAGATTTTCAACTAGCCCGGTGTTGAATCTGATCAAGAGATAAATTCCTTTTCCCGGGAAACCTTGCCTTGTTCAATATTTAAAATCTTTAGAATCCGCTTAATCCACGTCACTCCAGCACCATTACATTACAATTTATAAGGACACGGCTGTAGAGTGCTCCCGACCTCAACCAATTGGATATCCCAAGGCTTTCCGTTGTCATTCGACAAGAATCTTATTGTTCGACAAGAATTAATTGTTTTCATGACGTTAATGTTTTAAAGACGCTCACATAAACTTATACTTCGAAGGTCATACGTTTAATCTGTAACTGAGAGGCGCGAATTCATTTTACTAAGCACCGAAATCTAGAAGCACGTGATGACTGACCAAAGAAGAGTTTGTTGGCAAAAAAAAAAAAAAACTGTGGCGAGAAGGCCGAATTTAGCGAGACAAGGACATATGTGTCCTTCATCTTGTCTCTGACTTCTGGTCATCTTGCGATAACCAGAATCACCCACATCCGTGAGGATGTTGGGCTCGGTCTCGCGATCTCTGAAAAGAAAAGAGATAAAGGGGGGGTATCCAAGGATAGTGTGGACAGTGTTCGTCCGGGTGTTCTCTAACTACTTTTATAGAGGGATGGTGGGAAAGAAATCGTACAAGACCGGTAGGTCTTGGGTGGGGTAGTGAACGCAGATCACGTCTTTGGCATCTGATAATCTGCGCTTTGGTCGGTGTGTATGTTTGTGTTTGTGCCGTCTTGTACTGTGCGTTCGTGTGTGTGGTTTGTTAATAGTAGACCCTATGGGATGGGTCCAGGAATCCTCTATTATAGAGGGGAATGTTGTTGGGAAGGGTGCTTTCTTCAGTTTTGTACTGAAGAAGAAATTGGGGGGGTTTGATCCGAAGAGATCGAGAGAGAGAAGGGTCAAGAGCGCAGGAGTCCCGTACAAGTAGGTTCTCGCTGTTCTGAATGCTTTCGAGGTACTTATATGCTAATTGAAGCAAGTACTCGTCGATAGGGGTAATGGAGGCGCCTTCGTATAGGTGAGAGTTGGGGTAATGACGACCGTCAGGCCTTCTAGAATGATTGGTGCATCTTCTGAGGAGTTTCCTTTCGAAAACTCGGAGTCTTTCCATTTGGGCCGAAGATATGCAGGACCATATGGGAAAGGCGTACGATATTCCAGATCGGATTAGCTGCTTATAGCAGAGAAGCTTAACTTTGGTGTCAACTTTGTTGCTCCACTTCAAGATGTTGTGCAGTTGCTTAGACCGACCGAGGCCCCTTTGGAGAATGTGCGTCACATGTTTGATGAAATTCATTTTTGGGGTATAAATGACCCCAAGATATTTCATCCTGTCCTGTGGTCTAATCGTAGTATCTCCCATTTTTATTCGAATATTCTGTGAATATCGAGAAGTAGGTTGGGAGTGTTAGTTAGTTAGATGGGTTAAGTCGAATTTTCCACCGACTGTAATACTGATACAGTTCGTCCAGATGACGGTTGAGTCGGTTTGTTGCGAGTTTTGGGCTTTTAGATGACGTGTACACTAGGACGTCATCCGCATAGCAAATCTGGTTTACTCTACCATCCACAGGGCGAGGAATATCTGAGGTGTAGATATTAAATAGGATGCGGCCTAGAATGGAGCCCTGTGGTACGCCTGCGGCGGCGTTGAAAGTTCGGGAAAGCTTTCCATTCACTCGAACTTGGAAGGTTCTGTTTAAAACGAACTGGTAGATTATATTACACAGCGTTTTACTGAGGCCAGTATTCAGTAATTTAAAAACGAGACCTTCCATCCAGGTTGTGTCAAAAGCCTTTTCAATGTCCAAGCTCACGGCAATGGTGGGTTCCTTATTAAAGAGGCGCACGCAAACGTGGTTTTGAAATATGTTGAGAGCCATAGTGGTTCTGTGCGCTCTTCTAAATCCAAATTGGAAATCAGGTATTAGGTTCCTGACACTGATAAATTTATTTAGCTTCTCGTATATGAACTGTTCATATATTTTGCTGATGCATGTGAGGAGCGAAATAGGACGAAAGCTTGAGGGGTGATAACTTTTGCTATTGGGCAGACAACAGCATGCTTCCAAGCTTGGGGAAAATACCCCATGTTGTAGGCATGGTTGAGCAGAATGGAGAGCTTTATAAAGAATAAAGCAGAAAGCCTTCGCAACGAGTGGTAGGACATATTGTCGATACCGGGTGACTTCTTGGGGTTTCGAGATTTAACTAGGTTCTGTAGGGTATTTGGTGTGACGAAGCCGTGACTATTATCACGTGTGTCGTCGAAGTATGCACTGTTAGCTGAGTTAAAGACAACTATTGGCTCGTTAAAGTTGTCTAATTTATTGTGAACCTCTGAACTAATTATTGCATTCGTTTCCGGGTCGCCATCCTCGAGAGTGAGCTTGTGATTATTTTCAAAGGTCTCTCCGATGATGTTTGCTTTATTGGTGTCATTATTGACAACAAGGCCGTTGTGCATGATTGGTCCAGTGATACGAGAGGTGCCACATATCTTTTTAACATTTTTATAAATGTTCTGGTCCATCTGAATACCCTTCAGTTTGTCTTCCAATTGTCGGGTGCAATTGTTTTGGATTCTTTGTTTTATCGGCGTGCCAATATTGTGAATAATGGATCGCAATAATGGCTCCCTTTGCGTAAAGCGGTGACGATATCTCATTCTGCAGAGCTTTTTACGCTTCCGGATGAGACGAAGAGTCAGGTCGTCAAGGGGAATCTGATAAGTCTTTTCAAGTTTGTACTTCGGGACATGAGTCTCAGAAGTTTCAACTAGAATCTCGTAAAGTCCAGTTGCAGCGTTATTTATATCAACCGTCGTTAGGTTCCTGTCAGTGGGGAGAGAGAGTTGGTGGAGTTTTCCGTTCAATGTAATATTGAAGTTGTCCCAATTTGTGCGCCCATAATCGGGTATGTATCTGACATGAGCCCGGGATGCTCGATAGCCGCGAATGAACATGGTCACAGCGTTGTGGTCAGATACACCCGGCGATACTTGAGGAGGAGTGATTTGGAGAAGTAAGTCTTTGGACACAATAAAGATGTCCAGGATGGAGTTACCTCGGGTACCAACCGTAGGTGCGACTATTTCGAAGTTGAGGGCCTGACAGTTTTCGCTGTACCATTGGAACAACTTTGTGCCGTTTGGGCAAGAGACGGAGTTGTTCCAGTGGGGATGCCTGGAGTTGAAATCGCCGCCTATGATGAAGGGTGTATGCCCCGAGGACGTTATTAATTGGCCGATATCTTCGGGATTAATGGGGCCATTATTGGTTTTATGTGAGTGGTAGACGGAGTATATGTTCACTCTACCATTATTAGCTAGATGCAGTTCAACCCCGGAGACCTCTATGGACTCGAAATGTGGGAGGCCAATAGCTTCATGGCGAAGTTCGCTATTAACTAGAATACAGGTGCCACCTCCATTGATGGTGGGGCCGCCAGTGGGGGTTCGATCTCTTCGAATCATTGAAAAGTTTGGGAAAGTGGGACGGTGACATGGATGCAACCTAGTTTCGGTTACAAGAACCACGTCCGCCAGGTTATCCTCTAAGAAGTCAGAGACTATCGCACGCTTTGATAGCGAAACAAGGGAGTTGACATTTATAAGGATAACTTTAATTTTGGGATCCATTTTGAAGCGTATGTCTTACATATGCCGTGAAAAGGAGTGCATCCCTCTCAAGAGTTTGTTGTCTTTAGAATTATGACTATTTATAAACCCAGGTAGTTGAAGAAACTCACAACCGCCTCTCCTATTCTGTTTATATACCATATTCTTCTAAAGTGAACTACAGTTTGCACCATTTCCACTTTTCCAGGAATATAATCGGTTTAGTATCTCGTATACTCATTGGGTACAACCGAAACGATGGGTTTTGTGACACCCTTTAAGAACGCCTTTCAAATCCAAAGTGTAATTCGAGAATGCACTTTCTGAACAGAGCCTGCAAAAGTGAAATTACCCCTGCAGGAGTTTAGGTGTTGATGTGCCTGACACGGACACTGGCTATCACCTATCCCCAACGAATATTTGTTTACACCGTCCACAATCATTAGAAAATAATAACGAAAACTAGGGGATCTTTGTTTAACAGTTTTCTTTATTGAAGCTTTAACAATTGTTCACAATTCTAACTTTGTTTAAAATTACAGAAGTCAATATTAATAAGGTCACTCGTACTTTCTAAAGTTTATGTTTGTTACATTCTGCGCACCGATGATGAACTATTTCCTTTTGCTAAGGCATATACTTAATCTTGCTCTTTACAATCCCACTTCTAAGGGATTCTTTTAACTTCCAAAAAATAGTACTTCGAAATTAGTTTAAGAACGCCACAGAACTCCGGCGCCGTTCGATTAAGACTCGATCGTCTCGCTTCGGGTGATAAAATCTGACTCCACGATGCAACTCACATCCATCAGATTCAATGGCCGCAAATTGCATGGATAGGGGAGGATTCTATATGTGTCCGTATAGGACAAGTACGATGCCCTGCGATGAGGACACCTGATTAAACAAACCTACGATCAACGGGGTCTGCGGCGATGTACCCATGCATCGTTGATGATGTATGCCAGGGATCGAAATATATTTTTGTTTCAAAGTAAACAAAAACGCTTTTTCACAGATCGAATGGTGGCACACATGATATACATGATGTGCCTATGATACAAAGGAATTGTCATGGTATTTACCTAAGATTCCTTGGAAACACCGATGTAGGCAAAATCCAATCTAGCCGTATGGCTCCGGCTCACAAGGAGGCAAATTATATTGTTGACATAAGTCAGCAGGAACCTCGTCGGCGGCGGCAAAGGGTCAGGCTGGATGGCTATATGTTTGGGTTAATGTGCGGGTAAGTAAACAAACACAGTGAGATACTGTATGTTTAATTTAGTTTTCAGGTGGATCATAATAGGCATGGCATGGGTAAGATTGCCTAAACAATGATCTTATCTATCCCCAAATTCCATGATCGGTTGATAGCCGATAAAGGGGAATTGTCGCAACTGTCGCGGACCTAAGGGTATAGGCGCGATATACAATTGTGAACTATGGAAAAAATATCGGCTACAACTATGTCAACAATACGCTGGCCAGCGTTTGTTTATCATTAATTGAAGACAAGCTGAGCCGATAGGAGATGAACTGGTTCATGGAGTATGAACCAGGGAAGTTCAAAATGTATGGGTGCCGTCGGGTAGGTTTTCCTTTCAGGTATGATGCTGCAGGGGACCTTACGCTGCCCCTAATTGCAGGTAAGTACCATGGCTTTGTGTGGTAAGAGGAAGTAGTTAATTTAAAGAAGATGGGCGGTTCTATGGGAACGTATTAAAGAACCGC
Organism: Microdon myrmicae; assembly: GCA_963931805.1. Taxonomy (NCBI): domain Eukaryota; kingdom Metazoa; phylum Arthropoda; class Insecta; order Diptera; family Syrphidae; genus Microdon; species Microdon myrmicae. The sequence continues at coordinate 119,594,965 of OZ007499.1, forward strand.
CACACCCTTATAGCGTTTGAAATAATAGTGAAGAAGATCGTGTGATTCGAACTGACGCTATGACAGGTCGAATCACAAAAAAATGTTTACCTAAGCGTTACACACCAGGCTACTGACCGTGTTTAGAATTTGATTTCCAAACTCGACTATATTCCACTGATGTGAATTATTTTTATTATTTATCGCTTGGTATACGGTTCTGATGTATTTTTCTTATTCGATTTTTTTCGTTCGTGTTCTTCACTATTTTTGCCTGTGAATTGTGTGTATCTGTTGTTAGAGTTGCCACACCCTCACAAAGCTGTTAGATTTTTCTAGAAATTTTCATGGCGTCGGTTTTCTTTTATCGGTATAAAATGGATCGGTTGGACTTGGCTACGCAAGGAGTTGTGACGATGCATCGGGGCTCAAAAAGTAATGTATTTGATGATCCCGTAACATCAATTTGTAGACAATTGTTAAATCGTAAGTTAAATTCTAGGTTAATTATCTTATATTATAACTTACTGGCCCTACGTAGACGCTCAAGCTAAACATATGACTATTCTGCAATTTGCCTCTCGGCGATAGATCTTTGTGGCTTTATTTATCCTTATTTGTGTAACAAAGAAATATTAGAAAAAATTGTGGCAAATTATTTTTTTCTGTTTCTACTTAAAATTTAACTTAATACAATTTTTTTTAATTTCACTTTTATTTACTTAACTTAAATCTTATACTACCCTAACTCTAGAAAATCTAACCCTGTGTAAGCTGGCTGATGATACTGTTATTCTACCGACACTGGTGAATAGGTCTTTAATTAGCATTCAACCACCAGAACTGTTGGTGCTGCCATAGAACAATACACAGTGACCGAGTACGGACGTATTTTCAATTCAGCGATCGAGTTAATAAAAAAGTTGCTTATATGAGTCGCGAGTGGTTGAAATATAAAAACTATTTATAAATAAACAAAACCAGACAAAACAAAGTTAATATATATATATATATATATATATATATATATATATATATATATAATCAAATAAAAGAGAGCGAAGCCAGGTGTTGTGACAGTCAAAGCAAAGGACACAGTTTACTACAAAAAGTGTGTGAGTAACACATTATGTGTGAACGTGTGAACGGTGTTTACGTGCGAGCGCCCGAACATTGTGAGTGTGTGCGTGAGTCCGCAATCTATTTGTCCTTCGCGCAATGAAAAACAAAAAAACGTGAGAACACATGGTTTATAATATGGACGTAGATCAAATGAATGCCAAAGTTGTGCTTCGGAGAAGGCAAAAGGCAGACGTAAATCTAAAGGCTTAACGTACAGGCACGTGGAGTGACAGCAGCGACGGCGAAGACAACGCCCATGGTGCCCACTCCTCAGGGGCTGGAAACCAATTCCAACAACTAGCTATCAGCGAAACAAATGCAGACGCCGGCAATCAGGTCGAGGTCCTCAACAGACTCATCCATGAGATTAGTCTTAAAAAACCAGAACTGGATAAAGAAATGGAGAAAGTTCTTAAGCTAAAACATATGAGCCAGAATGGGCGGAAAACGAAAATGGTACAACAACAACAGCAAGAGCAAAGACAACAGCAACCCACGAAGACAAAGAAAACACGACAAGCTAAGGAAACTCAACAGCAGGAATCACATCAGCAACAACAGCAGGAACCAAATCAGAGGCAGGAACAGTGGGTAAGTTTAGTCAGTGCGCCTGCATGGGCGCTGAGTTCGCTAAACTTCCACAATTCCACAACTGACGTTCACTGAAAATTGTTCACAACCGAGGCCAAACCCCAAGCCAAGAGAAAAATAAAGAGAACGCTCGAATCTTCGTTTCACAATTTTATTACATAATATTTGATACACTTTGGCAGACGCGTACCCATATACATATATATGATATTAAATACGACTTAACGTACGTGCACACTGAATTGTATTTGCTAGTCCAGATTGATTGCTTAAACGTCTAATATCTAATACATCTTAATCGCCGTGTGCACTGAATTGAGTTTGATAGTCCGGATTCATTGTATAACCATATAATATTAAATACGACTTAACATAATGTGTATTCTCGCTACTCTGACACGCAACGCCCTCGACACGCCTGTGTTGTCGGGCGGTCAAAATCTGACTCCTCTCTGCTCTGCGGGATGCAGAGCCAACCCGTGAGTGAGGTGGTTTTCCACTAGCTGATAAAAAGGGGATGCAATCTTTCTTTCGCCACGGCGACCAATGAGAAATCGATTCGTGTCTCATTGGAAAGATTCCAATGGCTATCGTGTAGATCTGTTGAATGTGCATGCCCTGGAAGGAAGGACTAAGGAAATTGCATCCGAGATAGGATGCGACGAAGAGAATCTAACCTAGGCAGCTGTTCAAACAAATGTTTATGCAATAGAGCCTAAAGCACATTGCTATCGTTTACAATAGGGAATATAGCCCGGGGCCGAAATGGATTTTTCTGTTTACACGTCATGTCAACAGTAAATTAATTTTCGATGGCAAGCGCGAGGATGATGGGTGCTAGTTGATTTAGAAAACGAACATAGAACGTGACCATTGCTATGGTTTTTTAGATAAACAAATTATGTGTCGTGTCCAATTCGATGATCGTTTATCGGTTAGGCGACCGATCATGGGTAATTTGGCTTGCAGCTGTGCAAGCAGGCAACGTGCCAGGGCTTGGTCTTAGGACCAACGGTTGGTTGGGGATATGTATACACAGAGAAATTATTGTAAAAATAATGGGCGTGGTTGCCGGCAAGAGGAACCGATCAGATTCCTAAATGGTTCGTGAAGGATGGACCAAAATGCTTTGTTATGAAATTAGTGTTGCCCGATGCCATGGCGAGATGATGATCTTGCCATAGGTTATGTTACAGGTGCGAAATGGTTTTAAAGAGAGATTCATGCTGCTCATATGCGGGTGAGCGAACTGTCTTTTATTGCAGGTTGGGGAGTTGAATTAAGGGAAATGGGTGGTTCTTCGGCAATGCATAAAGAACCCCCACAGAACCATCTCAGCAGGTGCCAATCTAAAAAAGAGAAAGAGTACATCCTCTCTACATTAGTTACATGGAGCCTAAGCATCTCATGAAATTGTGTGAGTTGACATACAAAACCGAGTGAAACCACTGAATTTCTCTACCGAACGCAATTAATGAGATTGAGCCGAGCATTCAACGAAAAGCGCGACCATTACTACTCCAGACGTGACAAAATTATTCTTCTCCATGATAATGTTCGTTCGCATATTGTGGTGTCGGTGAAAAACTGTTTGGAAAGACTTGCTTGGGAAGTACTACCCCACCCGCCGTATTCGCCTCTTCTGATTATAACTTATTTCGATCCTAGCAGCACTTAACAACGCATGAAGATACCAAACAGTGGGTCGATTCGTGGATATCTTCAAAAGATGAAGAGTTCTTCCGACGTGGTATCTGGATGGTCCCCAGAAAGATGGGAAAAAGTAGTGTCTAGTAAATGTACCACTCTTTCACAATAAATTCCTAATTTTTGATAGAAAACAGCGGAAGGTTATTTGCACACCTAATACATTTTCCTAACTAAAACCTTACGGAAAAATAAATATAACAAGATTCTCGTCAAGAAGTTTTAAAAAAATCGATTCTTTTTTTTTCATTTTTTGATGGCTTATAGTGTGTAGAATAAGCCCCCAAAACAGTACCAAATTGACCACCACCCGGTGTAGACGTGTCGACAAACGATAGTTGATGATCCGTTCAACGGAACGCCCTAAAAAGTGAAGTGTATGTACAATTATTATCAAATTATTGTTAAATTATTATTTTTTAATTAAACTGCGTTGCACATCATAAATCAGTAAGGGTTCGCTTGGCACTTCTCTGCCCCCAAAATAATTAAAAAACGATTAGTGCCGATACGCGACGTACGAAGTGTTCCTATTTGTGTATGTGCACAATATAATAAAAAAACTCCTGAACGTGATTATCTTTATTTTTTTTTTTATTTTTTTTTATATACTTCTCTCGGGAGAGGCGAACCAATAGTGCCGAGAGGCCGCCCCGAGATGCCATCAAATAACTGTTGCAGTTCCTTTTGAACAGTTGCTGGTTGTAACGCTCCGGGAACACTCGCATGGGGAGGGAGATCCACAGCTTCCGCGCTCTGTAACGAAACGAGTTCTGATGCAGGGATGTTCGCGCCGTCGGGAGATGAACCACAAACGGATGGGATACGCCCGATTTTCTTGTGGAGTGAATATAAACCGCATTGCGCGGAATAAGACCACGAATCTTTGAAGAACAGTACCCGTGATAATATCTGTAAAACAGACAGAGATCGGCTACGCGCCTTCGGTGTGATAGCGACTGTAGACCCGATGTCAGCGCCGAGTCCCCGATCAGGCGGATCGCTCGTCGCCGTATGCTCTCAATTAGGTCGAGGGTATGCTTAGGAGCAGAGCCCCCAACAAGAGAGCGATATTCGAGCGCGGGTCTGTGGGGGTTCTCTATATTACATGGAGAACCAACCCATAATCCTAACCTAAATTCGACCGCTAACAGCGCGTCACCCCATCTCAATTCCTACCGTCGGCTACTTCACCTGCAATAGATAAATCCCTAAAAGAAGACCGGCCAGAAGTCATTAATCTATTCGGTTAATGCACAATTGCATTCAGTGTTTTCTTGCCATACGGCAACACTATTGCATTAACCCATGAGAATTCCACCGGAAATTTCAAAGTCAGACCACACCAAACGACGCGGTTACATAATCATGCAACGGCTGGGGAAATTCCAAATTCTTTGAATTTGGTTACACCTTAATATTTCCCTAGCCGATTAAGCGTCACTTATGACTTCCCCCAGACCATCTATTAGCTTGGGATCAACGATCTTTTTTCGCAGGTGAATAGCACCCAATAAATTTTCTTCTCCTTCATAATTCTGTCCCCCTACGGTTCAATGCACTCTGGGATCACCACACTAGGGCAGTAGGTCAATCTCAGAAACTTCATTTAATACCAGCGCACAAGCTAAGCCAACCCCGAAGTTATTGCGCTCTTTCTTTTGTTATTTTTGTCCTTCGCATGTCCAGCGACTGTTGAATGATGCGCGAGCATTATCCACCTCACTCAGGCATGCGAATGATGAGATACATGAAAAGAGCGCGGTGATGGTTGGCTAATAGCTGTGCGAATACAGAAATCCCAATTTTCACCCCTAATATGAGTTAGTCGGTAGTCATACTTCACAGTGCCAGGTCACGCCACTCCTCAATAAAAAGGTCTTTCAATCACCATCGCTGGTGCACACGCTCGAGTCATAAGTTTTAAAGAAAATTCGATTAACAATTAAAACGTTATTTTCGAATGGAGACGTGCCGTGAAATCAACCGCGAGTTAATACTTAATAATCGAGAACTTCAGAGTGCACTAGTTAAATCGTAACGCGAAATTTGCTATTTAAATTCGTTGCTTATAGGGCAACTAGAAAAACATTGCAATAAAATAATAAGTGTATAAAAAGAAATAAACCTAGTCTTAAACGAGAATTAAATAATAAACCAAACAAAAACTACACCAGTATGTTTTCCACTGTTCCTGTTCTTCCTGGGTGGACTAGTTTCGTCGGAGCAATATCGTTGGGGATAAAGTGAATCCGTGCCATACGTTGGCAACCATACTTTAACCCCACAGGTCTAATTTGGGATTTATACAGGAGAAGAAGTTGAGCCGGAGTAAAATATTTCTTGACTCTAAAAAGATAGCTCTGTCTTCGACACGTGTTTATGCTACGATACATTTCCGCAGCCCATGACGGCGAGCAATTTCAGTTTTTTCCCAGATTCAAGGGCCTGGTCATTCATCATCAGCTGTGGAACCGATGATACACTTTTCTTTATAAATGCTGTATACTCTGTCTTGGTTGCATTGAACTCGACGAGACTGGTCTTTGCCCAGTGCAGGACCTTATCCAGATCCCGATTCATAGAGTCGATCTGTCTACATGTCAGGCGGTGCGACGTTGATGCTCCAATCGGCCGATTCCGTCTTTGGGATTGGTTGAATTTGAGCGACTTTCCAACAGGTAGTAAAGGTCCCTCGTGCATTAGACAAGCGAAAGAGTCTGCAAAGAATCGGCGATAGTTCTGGAGGACTATTGCTGGTATTCTATCTGGGCCGGTTGCCATCCTACAGTCCCGCCCACTTAGAATGCGTTGATTAGTACGCGGACCGAACTTCACGTCGCGCATCGAAGACCAACCCGGCGCGCTCACAGGTGGCTCCAAAAGGTCGGCAACGAGGTTTGAATTCGCGGAAAATAAATTCCTGAACACATTAGCTTTATCCTTTGAATTCGTAACTAACGTCCCGTTTTCTGCCACCAACGGGGGGAAGGGGGGGGGGGAAGTTACTGCTGACAGCTCTTGCCATTGACCGGAAGGGACACGATCTAGTTGAGCACTCAGGGAATTTTTGGGCACTCTGTCGTTGTAAGCCTTTTTCGCGGTATCAATCGCCTGGTTGCCCGCGTTTCTGATTCTAACAAAATTCCTTCTGTTCACCTTAGTGGGATTGGGGCGCCACTGTATAAAAGCTCTATTTTTTTGCCGCTGTAATCTGTCCGCCCTTTTTATCAGAGCAAGGTTTATCGGATGAACTTCATTTGATGGAATGCGGAATGTAGATCTGTGGCATTTCTAACAGATACACACACCAATATGCAAGCAAATAGTGAAGAACACCGAAAGGAAATTCGAATAAGCAAAAGCATCAGAGCCGTATACCATAGCGATAACATAACAATTCCACATCAGTTGAGTGTACTTGAGTTTCGAAATCGAATTCGTACACGCGGCAGTGGCCTGATACATTGAGCTTGGGTTCTATCTTTTAGTGATTCTAGCCGTGATAGCGTCGGTTCGAGTCACACCGCTATGACAGTTGGAATCACCAAAAATTGAACCTAAGCGTTACCCTTCAGGCTAGTGGCCGTGTTTTGAATTTTGATTTTTAAACTCGACTATAGTCCACTGATGTATGGAAGGAGACAGAGCGGCAGACCTTGTCTGTGATGGAGGGATGGTGTAGACCAGGACGCCCAGAGCCTGGGAGTGGCAAACTGGATGACATCGGCTCGAGATCGGGACCGGTGGAGAGATTTGTTAAATAAGGCCAAGACCGGATCCCGGTTGTGGTACCGATGATGATGATGATACTCCACTGATGTGAATTGTTATGTTATCGCTATGGCATACGGCTCTGCCGTATTTTCTTATTCGATTTTCGTTCGGTGTTCTTCACTATTTTGCTTGTGAATTGTGTGTGTATCTGTTAGAGACGCCACAAAGTCATTCCGGAAGAATGGAAAACCTCAATAGTCGTCCCCATTTTCAAAAAAGGCGACAGATCTGACTACGAAAATTACAGACGAATATCATTGCTCCCAGCCACATACAAAATACTAACAAATGTCATACTGGCGACAATCACACCGTACGCAGACGACATAGTGGGAGACTACCAATGCGGATTCCGTAGGAACCGGTCAACATAATCATCATCATCATCGGCACTACAACCGGGAGCCGGTCTTGGCCTTATTTAGCAAGTCCTGAGGCTTGTTAAATTTTCCATAATGATTTGTTTTTTTCCGGGCAAGGTCATTAGTCTTGCGCCAGACGCTCCCCAACGGGGAATCGAACCCCGGTCTCCGGCGTAACAGGCGGGTATCCTAACCACTATACTATCGAGGAGCCGTAGGAACCGGTCAACGAGCGACCTTATGTTCACAATAAGGCAACTACTGGAAAAGAAGTGGGGATACGGAGAGGCGGTTCACCAACTATTCGTTGACTTCAAAAAAGCCTACGATTCAGTCGCAAGGCAAAGACTCTACCATATTGTAGTTGAGCTGGGAATCCCGAAAAAATATGCCGCCCTCATTCAAATCTGCATGAACGAAAATAAAGGGCGAGTTAGAATAGAAAACCACCTCACAGCACCATTTGAAATCCGGGACGGACTAAAACAGGGCGATGGCCTCTCTCGATGTCTCTTTAACCTTGTCCCCGAGTACGTCATCAGAAAGGTACAAGACGACAACATGGCCGGATCATCCCTGAACGGGGTCACACAAGTGCTTGCATATGCGGATGACATAGCCGTTCTGGGCGACAATGTAGAAACTGTAAGTAAAAACTGTGATATCATCATGCAAGCGGCAGAAGAGGTGGGCCTAGAAATAAATGAAGACAAAACAAAATATATGATTATGGCGAGAGCAGGTGGACATCAGAGAACACACATAAACATCGGGCGGCAAAATATTTGAAAAAGTCAAAGAATTTAAATACCTGGGAACAATACTGACGGCCAGTAACGAAATGTCGAAGAAAATTAACAAAAGATTACACTCCGGCAACGCTAGCTGGCACGCAGTCAGTAAACTGCTGAAATCCAAACTGCTATCACGTAACATAAAACTCCGTGTCAATAGAACCATAATCATGCCGATTGCTCTATACGGATGCCAAACATGGACTCTCACAAAACGTAAGAAAACAAATTCCGCGTATTCGAGAATGAAGTTTTAAGGGGTATCTTTGGAGGTAAATATGACGAGGAGGAAGGACAATGGAGGAAACTCTGTAGCGATTCTAACAGACACACACAAATTCACAAGCAAAAATAGTGTAGAACACGAACGAAAAAATCGAATAAGAAAAATACATCAGAACCGTATACCAAGCGATAAATAATAAAAATAATTCACATCAGTGGAATATAGTCGAGTTTGGAAATCAAATTCTAAACACGGTCAGTAGCCTGGTGTGTAACGCTTAGGTAAAATTTTTTTCGTGATTCGACCTGTCATAGCGTCAGTTCGAATCACACGATCTTCTTCACTATTATTTCAAAACGCTATAACTCCATAACCACGAATTGGAAGAGCTATACCACAAACCTACAATAGTGAGAGTAATCAAGTCGCGAAGATTAAGATGAGCCGGACATGTGGCGCGAATGGGCAACAATAGGACCGTGCATAGAATTCTTGACGGTAAGCCAACGGAAAAAAGACCGACAGGGCGGCCGCGACGGAGATGGGAGGACAATGTTAGGTTGAACCTCGAGAAGATCGGATCGGATGGTCGAACGTGGAAGGTGAGCGCACGGGACAGGGAACAATGGCGGAGTCGAGTCGGTGAGGTCATGAACTTTCGGGTTCCTACGGGCCAATAAATAGGAAATAAAAACCACCTCCGCCTTTGATTTAAGACCTTGGGAGTTTAACTCAACCGACTACCACAGTCCACAAACAGCGCCACATCACAGTGAAGAAACAGACGCATTTCCACCAAGTGAATTCCATTGTGGTGGCAATGGCTATAACGGATAAGTAGCATATTTTGCACGGAGCACCTTATCTAAGGGTATGGAAATCCATAAGTGATTGTGGAGGAGTTATTTTCTCAACCAAAATGTGACGTTCAGTATGCATAGTCAACTGCTGGTGTCAATGCTCAGCACTATTTGAAAAATGAACAAGTGACTTTTCTTGACAGCACCAGGGTATGGCTTATGTTCGTCGTTTATTTTTTTTCCTGGAAATTAAAGTTTTCAGTTTGGTCGATATCAGGTTCCAATGAAACGGCACCGCAAGCCACGTACAACGATCAATTTTGATTTTATTGCGCGAGAACTTCCCAGATCACTTATTTCGAAATATTGTAAAAGCTATTGACCCCTATTATACGATGCAACGCCATTGCACTTTTTTCTTACCCCAAAAATCGTCATTACACAGAACAACCTGAGACACAAGAGCAGTTGGCTATTCGTCAAATAATATCGGGATATCAGCCCAAAATGTGTGGAAAAGTCATCGAAAATTTCATCACAAGGATTGAATCGGATTACATGGTACACATTTCAATAATGTGTTTACCGACGGTTCCAAAACAAAAGAAGGTACAGCATTCGCCGTAGTAAACAGAACAGATACAGTCGTCAGAAAAAGACTTTTACCCGAATTCTGCTCCATCTTTTCAACCGAAGCAACAGCAGTGCTGGAAGCAATCAAATTAGTTGAGAAAAAAAAAAAAACACTAATTTGCCACCCGAATAACAAAAACCAAATAATCCACATGATTCAGAACAACTTAATCCGGAAGCAATCCAAAGTAAAACTGCTCTGGGTCCCTGGTCATAGTGGTATAAGGGGAAACGAAGCAGCTGATATCGCAGCCAAATTGGCTATAAAGGAGCCATTAACAACTTTCTACATGCACAACAATAAGGACATAGACAAGTACTTTGAAAGGTAACTACGAAAGATAGAACAATTGAAATGGTTAAATTACAACCATACATATGTAGCAATAAACCCTAATAGACAACCCGTCACCTACCCGACAACATCGCCCGTGCAACAGATCAAATGCTTTCTCCGCCTGCGCCTTGGACATACACGTACAACCAACCAGTATCTCATTAATAAAACCAACCCACCCACATGTCACATCTGCAGATCTAACTCCACATTGTCATCCAAACACATCCTCTTGGAATGCGAAGGCATAAAAGCCCTCGCTCACCGACATCTTCAAGACGACATCAGAAACATCACCTCCGACCCAACCGCAACCAACATAGCCAAGCTCTACCACCTAATAACCCTAGTTAAGCTTCAAAACGTAATTTAACAAAAAAAAAAAAAAAAAACAAATGTACACATAAATATTTAATGCCAAACTAGCCGAAAGCCTTAGTTGCTAGCGCTATTAGATTTAAGTTATTATGTAATTTACTTACATGGTAATAAATAAAAAAATGATGTTGCTGGTATATTAAACAGCCTAGACCATGCAATAAAATAAAAATGTCATCAAATTTTAATTTGTTATAGTTACTTTTTTGTAACTTTCCTAAGCTGAAGTCGTATAAACCCGTCCTACCTCTGAATAGTCGTATCAATAATCAATAATCTAATCGCGAATGTGTATATTTATTTTATATGCCCCATACTCTACTGAATTTACATCAATTTATCTTCAATATCTCAAACACCAAGTTATGCCATATTTCCAAAAATACTACCGATGAGACGTTTAATTAATTGTAAATCCAACCTCTCGAGTCCCAACAGAATATTTATGATAAACACGAAATTTACGATAACATCGTCAATTCAAATCAATTGCCCGATGAGATGGTGTCTGTCTCGCCCCCATTGTTCCATACTTTCAAATTTCACAACGGTTCATAACATCTGGTTCAGCATCCACGGAACTGTTCAAGTGTGAACATCTACAATCCTATAGAGCACAAACGTATCTTTGTAATTTCTGCCAGAACGATTGCTGACCAATTAGAAATGCTCATCGCGCCCGCTTGCTAATTAAAATCCACTCTCGCCCCCTCTGATGGAACGAATTCATTGCATAAACGTAAATGCTTCATAAATTCGGCGTTCGAAAACAAAGAAACAACAACAAATCATAATTTTTTCTCATTCTGTTTTTATTCTGATCGGGGACGTGTCCTCCTGCACGCCCTTAACGATCAAAAAGGGGCATTGTATACTAAGCAAACAATTGCACAGTTAAAATTAACACTACTAAAAGAAGTTTTTGAAAAAACAATAAAACTTGATGATCCTGAAATTGTAACGAACAACTGAGAGGAACACAAAATTATTGACTATTCTCCACTCGGTCAGGCCATGTGGCCCCATTCAGACATGATTCCTGACAACCGATAAGCGACAAATGAATCCCGAACCCGATAGAGTGAAGGAGCATCAAAGGGAGGAGGTCGTGCACGGTCGACCCTCCTGTGGCAATAAAACGTGGTAAGAAAACTTGAACTAATTTTATTAAAAGCTTACACCTCGAAGCTAAGTCATTCTCATGAGTGGCATCCATCTATGCGCGACGTCCTCATTGTGTGTATCTGAAATCCTGACATCGTTATAGTTGGCAGCGGTCACAGCACCGCTCCTACGGTTGGGTTCAACAATAGCTACGACAACGACACCGACAACGTAATATTCAGAGTGCGTCTGTTTTTTGTACTGATTTATAATCCGTAACTAATTTCCTTTCCAAGGAGCAAAAGGAATTAGAATACTCAATTTATGAAAGCGACAGTATGCGCGTCCTCGTCCTATACAGTGATTACCTTTCACCACAATCGGAGCAATCGGACAGCCGAAGGGCTTGTGGGTCGGATGGTAACCTGATTCCAGAACTGAAACTAAGAATTTATTGTTGCGGTAGTTTCGAAGACTTTCTTTGGTGCGTCTGTATGTTCTGAAAATTTTAATTATCGCCAACAACTCTCAAGTCGGGCAGAGGTGGTGATGGCAATAGCAACGGCAACGGGCTCGGCGACAGACTTGGTGGGAATGGCGGGGGATACCCATTTTGGCTAAATTTGTTTTTGCCATCAAATTTATAAATGACATTGTGAGCGATTTGTGCTTTTTGGTAGATTGTGGGTAAGTAAATGGAATGAGATTGCGGAAGATACTTTAAGAATAATTAAGAACACATTTTCTCCAAGACGATTTATTGGTGTGCTGCTGTTGGTCTATGGGGTCAGATTTTAGGCATTTATCTTCGACTCTATGGTTAGTAAAAGGCAAATTAAACAAGAAATAAACACATCAAGTGGTTAGTAACACAAATGGTGACCTAAAGGAGTGCCGACACTGTTAACTAGAATCGGATGAGAAACTAAAATCAAGGTGAGAGTGCGAAAGATAGATGGATATTGAGTTCAACATAAAGACGAGTCCGTATTGAAGCCAAGTATCCCACGATGTACGTCAGCAATTGAGCACTGAGGTGGGTATATTATCCCGATTCAAGTTGTTTAATTAATACCTCCGTCTTTTGTTGTAAATAACCAAAGTACGAGGGTTGCCTTTTATATTTCGGGATAAGAGAACAAAAACAAATATTGATCACCGAAAATCACTTTATTGTTTTTCAAAATATTCTCCATGAAGATCTGTACACTTTTGCATGCGTTTGAACCAATTGTCGAAGCACTTTTGCCACTCTGATTGAGGTATCTCCAACACATGCATTCTGAATGCAGCAACCGCTTCTTCTTCGGTCGAAAAACGTTGACCTCTCAGTTTGTTTTTTACGTACGGACATAAAAAGAAGTCAGGACTATACGGCGGATGACCCATCAAATCGATGTTTTGGGTGCTCAAAAATGCAGTTGTCGCAGCCGATGTGTGAGAGCTCGCATTGTCGTGGTGAAGAGTGATCCGTCTTCGGCGGTTGGTTTTCCTGATTTCTTGGAAGACAACTTGTAGCGTTCTACGAACGCACAATTCCGCGCAGGTAAGGTTCCTACCTTCAAAGAACTTACTTACCTGATAACGCAGCGCACGTGCCCACAGACACGTGCCACAAAGTCCCACCATAGGGCCTGCAACTCGCAGCCAACGTTGAGACCGACACCAAAAAGCAAGGAACTGAACGTCCCCAAAGCTTTTTAGGTCAAGCTCAACAATTATAACTCATCATGCCTGAAACAAAGGTATAAACATCCATGCGTTCTATTTCTAAAAAAAAAAAAAAAAAAAAAAAAAAAAAAAAAAAAAAAAAAAAAAAAAAAACAATTCCCAAAATGCCATACATGCTGCCTGCGCCCAGGAACATCTCATCGAACCGGCAATTCCGAAATTCGATACAAAAGAATTGCTATCATCAAAGAATGAACCGATCAACGGCTGCACGTGCGGGTAATCTAATGCAAGGACCACCCAAATCCGTTGAACAACAGAAGGCAGCCACGACCTATCGCAATCGAATATTCGAGATATCCGATAATTTATGAGGAGTTAAGCCAACAGAGGCAATACTCCGGTCCCACGGCCACGCTAGAATTTCGCAAAATTATAAAGATCTAATGGATTTCGATTCCGGGTACCAAGTTCAAATAAGACCCACGCACTGCACGTCAAAACAATCGCCGAATATCTCTGGTCTGGGCGCCAGATGTTCTGTGCAAACAGAAGGCCGTGGAAATGAAATTCTATCAGCGATAATAATGATGTATGCAAAGATAACTTTCCCCTTTCAGGAAACTACAAAATATCCCGGGGGATGTGATAACATGCTGCTAACAGAAATTCGGAAGTTCTGTTAGCAGAGCAAATAGGGAATATTTTCCGGATAGATACAGATACCAGTTTGAATCTGGGTATCTATGTGAGCAGGATATTGTTGAGGTTTGAGATAGGCAGTGAGATTTTGATCGTCAACGCGACGAGGAGGACAGCGAGCCCCACCGAGGAGGTCGGACATTGAGAAACCTCAACGAGAAGGTCATCGGCATAACGCGTGAATACGATAACGTAAAGAATCGCGTTTCAATGTAACTCGGATGTATTTCAAGTCGTGTGTTGCGGGGTAGCAAAATCCGGTGTGTGAAGTAGTTAGTATGTTGTGCTAGACAAAGTTCGAACTAAAATAAATAACTGGCACCGTGCTTCCAAGGGCTTAACGTAGTAAAATTTAATAATTCAATAAAATTTACAGATAGAAAAACAATTTCTTCCGTGTTTAATTGTGCTGTTTCGCTTTGTGGATTTCCTTGTGTGTTAGCAGTGTTCGGCGGAACGCTGCAACAAAACCTTCAACCGAAGGACAACAAACTTTCGCTCCAGTATCAACCTACAATACGCAATAATAGTTCCGCCAAAAACTGGCAAACAAATGGTTGTGTACCACTCAGAATTGACTGTTCTGCGTTGTTCTAGTGGTGCGGTTGCGACATGTCCAGTTTTTCCGAAAAAACAGGCGACCATTTGCTTGGAAGTGCTTCGTGCGCGAACAACTTTTGTTGGATTTGGCTCATCTTGAAACACCCAGACAGTCGACTGCTGTTTACTTTCGGGCTCATACGCGTAAATCCACGATTCATCACCTGTCACGATGTCATAGACGTGTTTCGAAGCACCGCGACCGTATTTTTTGAGCATTTCTTTCGGCCAATTGTCACGAGCCTTTTTTTGGGCGATTGACAAATTGTGTGGGATCCAACGCGAACAAATTTTTTTGACAGTCAAATGTTTATGCAATATTGAATGTATGCTGGTCCCACTAACGCCTAAGGTTGTCTCAATCTCACGATAGGTCACATGACGATCTTCCAATATCAGTTCGCGCACAGCATCAATGGTTTTCGGAACAACAACTGATTTTGGACGACCTTCACGAAATTCATCTTGGAGTGAACTACGACCACGATTGAATTCACCATACCATCGATAAACACTGGTCCTTGATGGAGCTTCATCGCCAAAAATTGAATTAAGTTCATCCATGCACTGTTGCTGAGTTAATCCACGCCGAAAGTTGTAAAAAATAATCGCACGAAAATGTTGACGATTTAATTCCATTTTTGGGCCGAGATGAATCTTTTAAGTTACTGTAAACAACACAAATAGCGCTCGTATGTCAAAACGTTCTGAGTGCGTATAACCTCAAAAATGTCCAACTTTACGACAGAGCTGTCAATTGCCGGATTGCAACACTAGGGTTGCCAAATCCCAAACATAAGAGGCAACCCTCGTATCACGGAATTTTTAAACATCCATTTATTAAAATCATTATAGCGTTATAGTATCAATAAGCGACCTTGGGCCACTTTTATGATAAAAAAAAGATTTTAATTCCTTTTTGTTAAACAACATGCACACAAAAGTGGATTTTGAGACAACTTCGAAGTTGAAGCGCAGCTCAAACGGAAGCAAAGGAACAGGGCAAGGAAAGGAGTTATCAATGTCCATCGGCTGTAAATATCAACTAATGAGGAAACAAATGATCAAGCAAAGTATTCAACATTTCTGTGGTTCGGCTAAAGAACAATTTTTTATACTCGTATTCATCCATACGTCTGTAATTAATTATCATAGAAAAATGTTTAGATAGGCAGAAAGATGGAGCCCTGGCGGGAATGAGTTGGCGTGGTGACACGAAGTTTTGCGCAGTCATTAGGATTGAGGTATTTAAATAGGGGTTTTACTTTATTTAAATTATTTAACTGGGAAATTGGTGATTTGGAGGGAAGGGAAGGGTATGCATGTGAAGACACGAGATGTTAATTATTCAAAGGGGGAGTGATAGTTAAATGAACTTAATTATATAACACACATAATAAATGTTCTGTATCAACTGTGAGTGGGAGCGAACATACAGGTCAAAGTCTCTGCTTTCAACCGGGCGAAGGCCAGGATGATCGTTGTCCCTGTTCAATCCAAGTTGACATGCAGTCTCCGCGTGACACCCCTGGATAGCTACTTTGGCACCCGCCAAGTAATGAACCAATGCATGCAGCGACATCCTGAGAAAGGTTAACGTAAGGCTAATAACCTTGTCTGGAAAAACAAATTATAATGGACAATTTAACAAATCTCGGATAAGGACCGGTGGAGATACTTGCCAAATAAGTTTAGTGCGAGGGCAGAACCCTCATTTATTTAGCTTAATGCAAGCTTCCATAAATTAAATTAATATTAAAAGTCTTACAGACTATCTTAAAACTAGAGTAAGAAGGAGAAAAAAAGAAAAAAACCAGGAAGGTGAAGGTGACTGTCCGATGGGGGAGGTAGGAGGCTAGGGAGGAGCGAGTGTATGTGGGGGTGGTAAATTCGGTATTTGTGAGACAGTGACAGTGCAGGGCATGTCTACGTACTGGTAGGGGGCGGGGTTGGTGAGCTGGGGGAAGAGGTTGAAATTCTGGGTGGGGCTGGGGGAACTATTTTGTGGGTAGGAGAGGAGAGGTAGGATTGCAGGGTAGATGTGATTATTGGGGTGGGGGGGGGGGGGGGGGGGTGCGGATTTAGGACGGGTTTATTTTGAGACGTCGTTTAAGAGTGAGGCTGGAGATGTTGAAATCGAAGGAGGTGGGGAAAGAGTTGACCTGTCGTAGCATACGCGAGATGGGTTCGTTAACGCCGTATAAAGGGTGATGAGCAGGCACGTAAAACAGTCGTGGATTACGTACGTTACGGGGGTTTGTATGCAATGTTAAAGTGGAGAGTAAGCTTGGGCAATTGATTGAGCCAGACAGAAGGCGATGGACAAAGATGATATCGGCATGGATTCTGCGCTCTTCAAGTGTGTTTAGATTGATTAGACGGAGGCGGCTTGTGTATGGTGGTAGAATCAGCCGATTTTCCCAGTTTAGTCCGCGGGGGGCGAATCGCAAGAAACGACGTTGCACACCCTCAATCCTGCGAATGTGAGTCACTTGATACGGGGACCAGACCTGACTAGCGTATTCGAGTAGTGGCCGGACAAAAGTTGTGTAGAGTGATCGGGTGACGTATGGGTTAAGGAATTCCAACGACCAGCGTTTGACAAACCCAAGGGCGGCGTTAGCCTTGAGGATTATATAATCAAAATGTGCGGTAAATTTGAGCTCCTTCTCGCATAGGACGCCCAGATCGTGAATCAATTCAACCGATGTTATCGGTTGGTTCAGTAAGAGATAGGAGCGTGGGTGAGTGGGGGAACTCTTCCGAGAAGGTGATTGTGTGACATTTGGCGATATTCATTTCTAGACAATTATTTTGGCACCAAGTCGAGAAGCGGTTAAGATCTGCTTGGAGAAGTAAGGAGTCCAGGGGAGACCGGATTGTCTTAAAAATGTTGGAATCATCCGCGTAAAGCGAGATGAAGGAGTGATTAATGCAGGAGCCTCTGTCGTTTATGGTTAGGATAAATAGGAGTGGGCCGAGGTGACTGCCCTTGGGGACACCTGAGGTTGGGAAAAAACGATCGGGGAAGGTGGATATAAATCGCACGCAGCAGGTTCCATAACTAAGATAGGATGAGACCCACTTAATCAACAGAGGTTCGAAACCGAGGGAGGATAGCTTAAAGAGAATGAGGTTATAGGAGATTTTGTCGAAGGCCTTGCTAAAGTCGGTAGCGACTACGTCAACCTCATCGCCGTTTTCTAGGGCAAGGTGTGTGTGGGTCTGTCTGAGAGAAAGCCGTGCTGGTTCGGAGAGATGATGGGTGCGCAGCGAAAACTTAACGCCTCATATAGTAAGCCTTCGAACAGTTTAGGAATGTGCGAAAGCTTAGCAATGGGACGATAGTTGGATATATCGTTTTTTTCCCCTTTTTATGTATGGGGGTTATGTAAGAGGATTTCCAAAAGTTGGGGAATAGACCTTGAGCAAGGGATAGATTGAAAATTGACGCGAGCGGGAGAGAGAGAGAAGCGGAACATTTTTTTAAGAGGATAGCAGGGAGTCCCTCTGGGCCGGGACTGAAATCGTCTTTCAGTTCTTCAAGTTTCTTTGTGACTTGGTGTTGTTGTATGTGTAGAGGGATGAGAGGGAGAATTCAGACATGCCAGTAAAGTAGGAGGGGTGAGGCTCGAACGAGTCGTCCGTGAAGGATAGTTTGAAGAAGGACGCGAAAAGATTGGATATGGTTTGGGAGTCCGTTGTAGTAGTTGAGCCGTAGAAAAGGGATGTGGGATAGGCATCCGATTTCCGTTTGTGGTTGATGAAGTGGAAGAAAGATTTTGGGTCGTTGATCAGGTTGAATTGAGCTTTGGCAAGGTGATTTTGGTAGAGAGAGCTGTAAAGCTCGGTGAATTGGTAAAAGTAACCCAGATAGTTGGAGTAGTCCAGGGGAGAACGCGTGTTTAGGAAAGTGTTCCACAACTTATTCCTTTTGTTACGAAGGGTGCGTAGTTTGTGGTTATACCATGGGGGCGATGAGAATGATAATCTGTGTCGGGAGTATGGGACATATAGGGATATGGCGTTGTGGATTTCTGTGTAGAGCGAGGCTGTAGCGTCCTCTACACTTATTTCATTTACGCAGAGTGTGATATTGCTGGGGTACTCATTTATGAGGCGGAAATTGGCTTTTCGGAAGTTGAAAGAAAATTGATAGGGGAGCGGAGTGCTGTGGACTGTGTAGTCATGGTATAAGGATACGAGAAGCGGGGGGTGTGGTTGACAATAGTTGAGAGGGTGTGGGGACTAGAGACAACTGAGGAATTAAGGGGGTCTGTCGTGAACACAAGGCCAAGTTGTCTGCCCAGGTGGTTTAGGACATTGCTTACTTGGCAAAGGCCAGAGTCGGTGAGGCTGTCTACAAAGAGACATTCCTTGGTAGTAGTGGGGTTTGAGATGTAGTGGGAGTGGTCGTCAGACAGCATCCATTGGACATTGGGGAGATTAAAATCGCCAAGGACTACAATGTCGTCTTGGGAAGAACTAGCCTCAGTTATGGGGTCGATTGCCGCAATAGCGAGTTTGTGTGACTCGATAGCTTGGGGTGGAGGTATGTAAAAACATATGATGAACACGGACTTTGAGCGGTGTTCAATTTTTATTGCGACATAGTCGAGGTTGGGAGAAGAAGAGATGGTGATAAGAGAAGATGTAAGTCCGTTTTGGATGGCAAGCAGCACGCCTCGGCAGGGGGTGTCAGGACCGGAATGATGGACCTCGTCGTCCCGAAAAACTGGGAAGGAGGGGGGGAACAGTTCGAGGCTGTTGATAGGTCAGGTTACTTTCGGTCAGTGCGTATATATCAAAGAGAAAGGAGTGAGTATTTTGTAAGATCGAATGCGTTTTGGACCGTAGTCCTCTGACATTCTGGTAGTAAATGGTTAGGGGAAGAGTATTGGGAGACCCTGTTGAAAGTGGGTTGGGCAGCCGTTTAGTGCCGAAAAAACTTCTTATTTGTGGGTTCCCTGCGTAAGGGACCAGATCCCACTTTCGTGCAAATGTATTGTCGAAAAGCCGATTTAACAAAGTTGACAAAATAAATAAGGCCAATACCGGATCCCAGTTGTAGTGCCGATGATGATGAAGATCAACTGTGATTACGAAACTACTTCCTGAAGACTGTGGTCTCATATCTCACAGACAGCGTGCTAATATAGGAAACAGAGGGTGGCCCAAGAAAACCACATAAAAGAGAAGTCCCATAGGCCTCAGTCGTCGGACCGCTCCAATGGAACCTGGCGTAGGACGGGGCACTAAACATATATTAAATAAACCACCAACGCTAGATATCACAACGAAGGAAAGAGCAATCATAATGACTTCCCTGTTTAAAAATCGTACGAATTCCAGAGAATTGTCAAATGGTAAGCGCAGGTATAACCCCGACAATATCATTTCTGGGAGTGAATCTCTATTGACAAAAGATTCACAAGAAAAAGCAAATGCAATTGGTACCTATTTCGAGGCCGTGCACCGAATGAACAAATTCTCTCACCCCAATCATGATCTAGAAAACAGAGCACTGGAAAACCACATATCACTTCGCAACCCAATCTTTAGTGACATTAATAACGCACATTATCCCATTGTAAATTGAGACAACAGTTGTTCGTAGCAAAGAACGAGCTCTCCTCTATTTTTAAGTCACTTAAAAACAAGAAAATTTCTGGAATTGATGGAATACCAAACACAGTACTCATACATTTACCATAGGAAGCCGTAAATATTTATACGACACTGTTCAATAACGCGCTCAACAATGCATATTAACCAACGCACTGGAAGACAGCAGTAGCACACGCCATTACAAAACGGGGTTAAAGATAACATCTCGGCATCTCGGGGCGCCCACTCGACGCTATAGGTTCGCCTCTCCCGAGAGAAGTCGAATTAAAAAAAAAAAAAAAAAAAAAAAAAACCCAACTAATCTTCGACCTATTAGTTTACTCCCAAACATCAGCAAGGTGTTTCAAAAACTAATAAATAAATCATTATAAAATTGGTCCGAGGATAACAAAATTATTTTGGATAACCAATTCGGTTTCCGGACCTGGCATGACAATATCCATGCCACGTCAAAACTGCTTTCCGACAATGGAACAAAACAAAACTGCAGTGCACCGGGGTGTTTGGTTGATTTTGAAAAGGCCTTCGACACCGTTCGGTTAGAAGATCTTATTTATAAACTAACCAGCCTGGACATACTATAGATTGTATATAACATGGTTATGGGAAAACAATTCGTCATAAAATGTGGCGATACATTTTCCAACAAGAATTTCTTCGTAAGAAACGTCCTACAACAGGACACAATCAATACTCCGATAATATTTAACATTTACACTAGTGCTCTAGTGGAATCTCTTACTCATGCTATTGCGTAGGCTGATGACATAATTGTGTACAGAACGGGTAGAAAAATTGAGATCATTAACAGACTTTTACAAGATGATCTCATCAGAATCAAAAATTACTGCGATAAGTGGAAGTTTCAAACTAACTTCCAAAAAACTGAAACTATGATATCCTATCACGACACCCCTAAGCGCCGTGTCGGCTGATACAGAAAAAAAAAATGGGACTAAGTTTACCATTACAGGACAAAATGATCTGCCTCTGGCATTCAGAGATGTAGTAAGATATCTGGGCATTTGGTACGACTAGTTTCTAAATTTTAATAAACACAACATAATGGCTCTCTCTAGGGCTAAAACTTCTTATGCTATTACGAGCCGATTATTCCGCAATAGTCTTCTTGACTCGAAAGTCAAAATTATATCATACACGTCATTCGTACGACCTATAATGGTGTACGGTTGCCCAGTATGGTTTAACATAGCCCCTAACTATATGTAAAAACTTCGTGTATTTGAAAGACAATGTCTGCGTTCCTGTCTCCGAATCTACAGAACGCCATGGTATACAAAATATTATCCTAATAAAGACCTGTATAAAATGGCATCCTTAAACAGGATATATATCTTCATAATTTAAAGCATACGTTTGATCTCGGGAGGTTTCTATCCAAACAATGCATACCTGGAGAATAGTCTCCAAAGCGGATTCATTCCCGCGAAGCATTTGTTCTTTTAGACAAAAAAGGCCTTATACAAAACAGTTATGCAGTACCTATCATATACCATGTTTTCCGTCGAGCTAGGGACAAAAAGAGTACTTCATGATAACAACATACCCTCCACGTAGATTACTTACGTTTTAGTACAGCAATTGGCGAACGCGCATATATATATATATATATATATATATATATATATATATATATAAGTTAACACACAGCTCACGACCTGTTTTAATATGGTAAACATGTCATAAACCCATCCACACATGCACTCGTGCGTATCAGCATCGGCATACGCACTCGCACCACATAGAGCACCATAAAACCAATCCACATATGTATTCATGCGTATCACCATCGGCATACGCACTCGCCCCATAAACCGATCTGCGCATACACTCATGCGTATCACCATAGGATCACAGGTCACGGCTCATCGCAACGGACATTGTTGCACTAGCCTCCACAACCATCATCAGCATCACATAGCATCGAGAGCAACAACAATGTTACACCCATCATCTCCCAGCACATTATCCCCAGCACACCAACGTAATGACCTATGTCATCGGGACTTTACGACCCAGCATCTGGGACAACGTCGCATGGCAGCTAATATAAAAAGTATATTGTAAGATAGTCTGTAAGTTAGTTGCCTTGTGCTCAGCACACAATAAAGTTCGTTTTTTAAAAACTCAAAAGTTCTCTTTTAACTGTAACTTATATATATATATATATATATATATATATATATATATATATATATGGTATATATATCTACATATATGGCGGCGCACCGCAAACCACAACCTCCACACAGTCGCCGCAGGCAAAGACTCACACCAAGAGTGGCTTTTGACTAACTATGTCAAGGGTTCTTTCGGTCATCCTCAGATAAATCACGGCTGAACTACGTGGGTCTCGCTCACACGTAGAACGGGGACCGACGCCGGACCCCACCCCCCACTTCCCCCCTCCCGAAATTCCCTGTGACAGACACTACATGTGAGGATAATTGGCGGGATTATCCCTCCACATCGATGGGGGCCACAAGTCCTCAGTTTCACACAAGTCATCCAGTAAGTCCTGCGTTTCGACGCCAAACTGGAGCTTGCTCGAGACTCGGAGAACGTGGTAGCCGATGCCTTTCCAGTACCCACTCGAACGATTCGCCCACACCCAACGACAATGACACAACAAACAACAACTCGCCGACCGACAGGCCCCCCATCGCTACTGGCGCGACACCAACCACCGAGACGGGTATAGTACCAGATGCGCTGGAAATCTCGATGCCGCTGGGCGGGGCCATAACCACTGGGTGGAGCCATAACCACAAGAAGACGCAAACATTCCGCACATGAATGACTCCGCCCTACAACAACAGTTGCTTTCAATCGACGGTCACAACATCTACTGCGACGCGAAGGAAAACACCACTCGACCGTACCGCCCAGAGCCAAAGAATTGGCGCGGATATTCTTCTGGTCTGGCCTTCACAAGGACATCATCGATTGGGTCGGTCACTGCGAGAACTACCAACACTCCAAAGTAGACCGCCATAACAGGGAAGTCATCGAAAATGTTAATGAGCCAGACAATCGCATCGAGCGCGTCAACATAAACTTCATCAAGATGCATTTACCCCAAGGCATCCAGCACTGCCCGACCATCATTGATAGATAGCGGTGCCCTTGTCCAACATTCAAACAATCACAGTCGCCAAAGCATTCATGGACCACTGGGTCAGCAACTACGGAACCTCACTTCACATCACGTCAGACAGAAGGCCATAATTAGAGGTGGAGCTCTGTGAACAGCTCACCAAATACATCGGGGCGCAGATCACCCGCACAACGCCGTACCATCCGCAGTTCAACGGAATGGTGGAGAGATTGCACCGAACTCTCAAAACCGCTTTAAGATGCTGCCCATACTCTTGTCTGGATTGTCTGCTCACAGTCCTGCTGGGCCTCAGGACGGCTTACAAAGGGGACCTCAAAACCTCCCCAGAAGAAATGCTCTTCGGCACAACCATCCTCGGAGACGCCACGGCAAACAAGATCACATTCGTCGCGAACCTGCGCCGGCTTTTCAAAGCCACCTGCCCTATCCCAGCAACCCGGCACATCACAGTGAACCCGTTCGTCCAAAGGCATATGCAGATCTGCACCCACGTCTTCAGACGACTCGGCAGCATCCGTAAACCTCTCGAAGCGCCATACACAGGACCAGCCGGCGTCATCCGACACACAGAATATAGAACGGTCATAATCGACGTCAACAGCCAGGTGAGAACCGTCTCAATCTATCAACTCAAACCATCTATCAACTGGAGACGGCAGAGCCGACCCATGCCAACCTACCGTCCCAGCCTGAGCAGCACGTACCGTAAGCCCTGACCACAGCCTAGGAGGCCGCCCGGCCACACCACACCCACACAATCGCTACACGTATAGGAGGGGGGGCTGACGGCTCTGCACAAACTACAACCCCCACGCAGCTAGTAAATATACTTGTACGTCTTTTGACAGTTACTCACCAAAATTTCAGCCATTTGGGATGCGTAGTTTTATCTGACAGTCGTTTGAGTCAGTCGATGTGAGTTTTGTGAAAATGGACAAAATTGAGTATCGAGCTGTCATTAAAAAGCAATACGCCTACGCAAATCAAATAGGAGTTGGACTCTGTGTATGGGGACTCTGCACCATCATTTACAACACTGAACTTTTGGGGCAGCTGAATTTAAACGTGACCGTGAGAGCTTATGGGACGACCATAAACCGCAACAGCTGACGATAACATCGCTAAAGTGCGGCAAATGGCGCTAGACGACCGCCGAATTAAAATGAGAGAGATAGCAGAGGCTATGAAAATGTCCAAAGAACGTGTTTGTTTAAATCAAGATTTGGGCATGAGAAAGGCGTCCGCGCATTGGGTGCCTCCTTTACTCACGTTAGACCAAAAACGTGTTCGAGTGAACATTTCCAACGTGCTCTGTTGGCGCAGTTTAGGCGCAATAAATCCGAGTTCTGACGCCGATTAATTACTGTCGATGAAACTTGGATACACCATTATACGCCCGCAACAAAAATACAGTCAAAACAGTGGACTACAAAGGGGCAATCGGCTCCAGAAAAGCAAAAAACATCGACTGACTCAAACGACTGCCAAATGTCAATGCTTCTCGATAGTATAGTGGTTAGTATACCCGCCTGTCACGCGGGAGACCGGGGTTCGATTCCCCGTCGGGGAGCCTCTGGCGCAAGACTAATGACCTTGCCCGGAAAAAACAAATCATTATGGAAAATTTAACAAGCCTCAGGACTTGCTAAATAAGGCCAAGACCGGTTCCCGGTTGTAGTGACGATGATGATGATGAAATGTCAAAATATGCACAACTACATTCACTGGCTTTTATTGAAGTCGGAAACTTTTCAGCCCACCCTCGTATATATGTGTACTTCTATCTTGTAAAAATGAATGCGTTAAAAGAAGACCTGCATACTATTGCCCCTCCGCTACATTAGAGCAGAGTCATTAGTATCCTTTAGGATGAAATACTACAATTTTAGTTCAATAATAACCCCTTTTGTGCGCGCGTTAGTGTAAAAAAAAAAAATAAATAAATAAATAAATAAATAAATAAATAATTAAATAAATAAATATATATATATATATATATATATATATATATATATATATATATATATATATGTATATCCATATATATATATATATATATCACAGATGTGGATTAACATCAGACTCCCATAGATTGCATAAAACTAATAAAACATACTTTGAATCGAGTCTATAAATGATAAAGCCCTGTTCTCTCCTGTAAAGTATGTCCTCCCATGCGTGACATACTCGTAAATCTAGAACCAGAAAACTTCACACCAATGGTGCCCACTGCTGGTAACCCATAACTCTGAATTATTATTCAACAACTCACAGTTCGCGGCAAATCATATTTGTTCTACATTAATCCCCCACCACCATATGCCCTATGCCCTATCGGATGGAAGTTTTCCAATTACAGTTCCCTGTATTCCAGTCGATTGAAGTTTGAAAACTTAGGCGTTTTATATGATAGTGTAAATGCATGTTCACAGACCGTCCACGATGATGCTACAGCTATGCACCAACTGACTTCCGTTAACCTCCTTTTTTATTGAACCCCTGCACTCGTAACGCTTTGGTACTCGAAAGTTTTAACAATCCTCAAGAGGAAACGACATTATCGTTCCTCGCAACAACTTTTTACCTAACCAGGCATATTCAACGTAAGATAATTCCAAATTTTCTTCACACCAAAAAGGAAAAAAAAAAAAGAATATCACCTGCGCTCTCAACTAGTGAGAGGGCAAAGCCATAAACACTTAATCAGTAATCACCTGAGTTCGCATTAACTAACTACTAAACTCAGATACGAATGCATGGGTACCACTGCATACATGATGTGATATATGTTTAGGTTCTAATACACCTTCCGGTATTTGCTGCATTTAGGAGCAATATCCTTTCGAAGCTGGAGTGACTAGATTGTCATTGAGCGGGTATCGTAATAAATTAGTTAAAAACCGGCAAAGGATGCAGAACATCCAACAGAATTATCAAACAGATGACAGTTGCCAACAGGAAGAGACAAACACAGCTCGTGAGGAATTCGGAAAGTTTCCTGCAGTCTGCGGTTTGGATTGGAAATTCGCCCACTTGTGCACAAGGACCCGATGAAATTTACAACTTCCAAATGTTTTTAGTCTTCTGGGAGCGGGCAAAATTGTGGGACGCTCCATTCTGGTTTTTATACTCCTGTTTTTGAGGTACGACCACCATTATGACAGGAAACACATTGGTAACGTAAGGCAATCGTTTCGGAAGAGAAGTGCCTCTTGAAAATGAAACTACTTCAAATTTCTAGGATATCCTTCCGGTATAAGAAAGGGAAGACAGCTCTCTCATCTGAAGATGGGAGTTATTTTGAATTGTATGTTAAAAGCTTTAAAAAGGAGTATCACAAACAATAATGAAGGAAGAGTCAACAAGGTAGAAAATTTATAGCACCACAATGTTCTACAACGTTCTTGCGCAATTTTGTGATTTTAAACAATTTTTTTGAATATCAATTGTCATATCGGCCCTTATTTACTTTAATGTTGCTAAGTACTTCAAGTTGATCAAAGTTGTCTTTATAGGGACACCAAAATTCCATTCCCCCTTTTCTAAACTTGATTTATAATTAACAATAAGGAAACTTTTTAATTCCCAACGGAATAATTTTAAATTTAGAAATTAACAATAATAATATTTTACAATAATCCTTGTTACATTTAAAGTTTACCATTCCTCAACGGAATAAGTTAGCTGAGCTCAACTCAAATTGCTTTATATAGAAGGTGTTTGCGTGCTTTTCACCAGTTCTTTCTCTTATGGAAAATACCCGGAAAGGGACTAGATATGTCTCGACTGTCTTTATTCAACCTGAAAATTCTTCACTAACGCTCTTTTCTTTCAAGCCAGGGGTCTGAAGAAGTCATCTGTGAATTATAAATGAGTGGAATTAAAATTGAGTGTTTAATTTTTAAATTGTAGCAACATCAATTCATATCGCGCAAATTTAGGGCTGTGGTGCACCAAATGAAATAGCGTTTTATTTAAATGGCAAGTGCAAAACGAAGACCCCAATTTCACTAACAAAACGCTAATTTCCATCATAGATGCACATCCAAGTTATTAGTTCTACAAGCATAAGAGTATTATTTCAGTTAACAAGACCTTCAATGTGTGGGTATTGTCTGAGCCGAGACTCCTTTAGTTTAGTTTAGTTTAGTGAGAGCAGAACCCTCGTTTATTTCACTTAGTATAAGCGTAATAAAATTTAAAAGTAAAAACTTACGAACTAATTTTGGTTTGCTTTTTTTTTCTAAGGAATTCCTTTAAGACCTGTGGGTTGATTATTATGGGTGTCGGCAAGGACACGGGTTCATCAATATTCCCACCTACTTGTCCCACCGGCAGCGAAAGCACTGAGTTCATCCGTCCGCTTTAGGAGGGCAGAAGAATTAAACACTGGTATGTCGTTTGAGTTAATGTGGCTTTATTTATTGCAATTTTTCTTAAAGTACTTAGTCACTAAGCGAAAGTTACATCACATTTGTACAACCAGTCGAAATAGCCTAGTTCGGGAAATATCCTTGTCGACCGGAATTAATGTTCGAATAATTTAATTGGTAAGAAAAAGGAAGAAAACCCTTGCTGGTCGGAATTGATGTCCAAATAATTTGATTAGTTCGAAGGGGCCCGCTGGTTCGCCACTTGCACTCCGCGGTGATTGAAACCTGTCCTCTATTATTCGCGAATTCCCTTAAGGTACCTAATCGCTAAGCGAACATTACATCACGCTTGTACAACGAGCCGAAGATGTTTAATTCGGGAAAAATATCCTTGTTGACCTAGGGTAATGCTGAAATAATTTAATCGGCGTGAGAAGAAGCTAAACTGATTCACTGCGCGTATTCCACGGCGATTGAAATCTGTTCTGTTGATACGCTCGCTACCGAGGGTAAGGCTCTTCACAATTAACGACACACACTCTCCAGTGGCTGAAACTCGACTGCTCATCAAAACAGGAAATCGTTTGTCGCGTCGTGGCAGTGGAGTCATAGCTGAATAAACTCACTGCCACTTACTAGGAACTAGAAAAGGGTTGCTATATGTGCATAGGGAATTTAGTTTCAGCGAATTACCGCCGTACAGGCTGAGCTAGATTCCTCGGTTGCTATGTGTACTGAGAAATCGGTTTTGGGAACGCGACCAAGTATGGGCATGAGGATGTGCGTCTTGGTCGTTGCGATGGTTGTTTCGCGGAAATGCAACGCATCGTGCTGGTGATTTACCAGTAAGGAGGATTGGTATTGGGTAGGATGGGAGCCGAAATGATTTTCGGGGAAACTAAATGTTGCTTGGTTACAAGCGAAAAAATAGTTTAAGCAGGAAGTGAGCCGGAATGATTTTCGGAGGAAATTAGAGCTGCTTGGTTGCAAGCGAGAAATATAGTTTAAATAGGAAGTTAACCGAAGTAGTTTTTGGGAAAAATGTATGCGGCTTGATGTATAATAGTTGAGGGAGATGCTTAATATTCCGTTGTAAATTTGAAAATGCGTTTTATTACAGCTTGGGAAATGGGTTCTTGGTAAGTTTGGGTAATGTATGCGATTGCAGATTTGGGTACGGATGCTGTTGCATATTGGGAAGTGTGTTCTTTGTGTGTTTGCGGATGTGTGCTATTGTAGATTTGGGTTATGGTGACGCGCTGTTACCGGTCGAAGTTGGTTGGAATTGTTGGTTGGTTCTCCATGTAGTATAGAGAACCCCCACAGACCCATTCGATTAAAACACTGAATAAAACGGCAAATGTCATCTGTCTGTGAAATCAAGGAGGATTCTGCCAAGTCCCGATGGAGGAACATCAATTACCTACACTGCGGTAGTTCGTACCGAACCAGCCGCTCGCCTAGAAGCAGGAGTGCTTCCCGCACGCTTTGTGGGAAATTACGCCGTGCTTGTCGCTAAGCATTCCGGTAGAAGGGAATCAGTGCCCATGAACAGAAAAGGGCCTGGTTCAGCATCGGCACGTCAAAAAGAAGAGACGTATATCTGGCAAGAGGGGAAAGAAAAAAGAAAAGAAAAAAAAATTCGTCGCGCCAGTGTAAGTGTGCAAGTGTGGATTACACAGTGTGGCCGCCACTGAGAGCGGTTGTTTTAAAAAAAATGGTGGAAACAGACATAAAGTCATAAAGAGTTCATCACCTTTCATGAAAAAGGGCCAGGCAGACCTAAAAACGATGACACGGAGCCGACTCGAGCGATAGCGGCGCAAGCCAAATACAGAGGGCGAAAAAAATTTAAAAGGAAAGAAAAGTGAATACACAGGAGCAGGCAACCAATTCAACGAATTGGTTGCCCTTGACCCAAGTGAAATTGAATTACCTGCTGATGAAGACAACAATATCACAGGTACTGCAGCAGATCCGGCCGAACTGGACAAACTCCTTGCGGATATTGACAACAAAAAAGAGGAACTGAACAAACAAAAAGAAGCAATCCTCAAATTAAAAGACCTGATGCAGCAACAACAAAGGCAAGAAAATACAACAACAAAACGGAAAAATCAGGAACAACAGCATCAGGAAGCAAACAAAAGACAGCAAACAAAGGAGATGCAGCGTAGCAAAAGAACCAGCACATCGTAACCAACATAAAGGAAAAGGCGCCGCCTATAATACTTACGTCCATGGCAACAAAAGACATTATAAAATTAGGTGAATTAACTTTCAAAATTTTCAAAACTAAGAAAATAAATAATTCCAAAATAAAATTAATGTGCGATGATATTGAAGGTTATCGCAATGTAATCACTGCTTTGGGTAGGACAAAAAGCGAGTACACACGTACACCCCGAAATCGGAGTAAATAATCTCCATGCTCCTAAAAGCAGTTGACCCCTGTTTTTCCCCTGAGGAGGTATTCGAGGAATTAAAAAATGTCCAAACCGATAATTTAAAATGTACAGGTGTGAAACCCTTCTCTACCGCCAACTCCATAAAACGCAATTGCAAATTGCCTTTCTTTATTGTATCACTGAGTCCCAACAGTAAAGTTGATGGTCTCTGATACATCAAACACCTCAACCACCAAACAATAAGTTGGGAAAAAATAAGAAAAATCGATCGCGTATTGCAGTGCATGCGTTGTCAACGCTTCTGGCACGCTGCATCAAACTGCCACATACAATTCAGGTGCGTAAAGTGCCTCTCCGACCATATCATTGGTGAATGCCCGTGGGGGTGAAGAAGTATTTGCGCCAGACACGGGCGCGCGGTTCACTTTCTTCCCCATGATGTTGCTCCGACGAATATCCACAAAAATCCTGGTAAATGCAATTAGAGAAAACACTCAGAGGTTGTTCCGCTGTACTTTCATTTTTTATTGTTCTCGTTTGATTTACAATTTACACATTTGAATTTATTCTTTATTTATTATTCAAGAATTCCGCGTGCACAAATAAAGTGATCAAATTTAACTATTTTCGGGAGGACAATTAAACCGACTTTTCGTGGCAAACATAAAACTTTACGCGAAAGATAAAATTTTCTGCATTGAATCTCGACTGTAATTTGACGTATGATTAAATTAAAGTTTAGCGCGGCGGGTTGACTTATCACTGTGACGGTTGGATAGCGAGTGATTTGGTTAGGGGTGAAATTCTGTGTTCTGGATTTTACACACCGGACAACCAAAATAGATCACGCCTCGGCTCCCTCGTCGTCACGCCCGTCGAAGTGTAGTAACTTCGATTAAGTGATAATCAACGAACGTGGTAGAATGAGAGAACAGAAACACGATTTACTGTGATCTTGGGGTGGCTTGGTTGTGTGTGTTGGTATCAACTACAGCTTCTGAGCACGACCTACTGCTTTGGTTGTGTATGCTGGTATCAAATACAGCTTCTGAGCATGACCTACTGCCCTATTGTTACGGCTGTGGTGATCTCAGAGCGCATTTAACCGTATGGAAACAGAATTATGGAGGAGTGGAAATGTAGCCGGTGCTATTCATCTGCGAAAAGAAATCATTGATCCCAAACGAATGGATGATCTGATGAAAATCGATAGGGCGTTACATCGGCTAGAGAAATGGTACCCTGGGAAAAACGCAAAGGAATGTTGGTAATTACCCAAGCCATTGAATGATGCTGCAACCGCGTCGTTTGTTTCGACTTGGTTGTTGCTAACCAACATGAATGATTTCCGGTGGAAATCTCATGGTTAGAGGAATGCGGTTGCCGTATGGCAAGAAGGGTAGCTAAACTCAATTATGCATTATCTGCATAGAATAATGAGTTTAGCTAAGCGTCCTTTGGGAAATATGGTATTCCGGGTGAATAGCATGAACGGTGGAATAGGGGATAATATGACACGCTGAAAACGGTCGAAATAAGGCGGAAATAGTGGTTGGAATTGTGGGTTGGTTCTCCATGTAATATAGAGAAACCCCACATGCCCCTTGGGCAAGGAACAGCTTCCAGATAGGAAAACACTGTCCGGTGTGCTTTGCAAAAGTACGGCTCACACTGCAAATTTTAGAGGATGTCCTAAATTGCAACAAATGAAATTAAAATTGGAATCCAAAAAGAAACAAGTTGAAGAAGAGAAAAAAATGAAAACTCATTCTTACAACAATTTCGTGGCTCCTTGTGTGTCATATGCACAAATGACCAGTGGTCGTAAGCAACCAGCATCCATGGAACATACTTATAGTAATGGAAGAATGTCTGCGCCAGAGGCACATTCAAAATTTCAAAAAACACTGACTGAACAAAGAGCACGGATAGATACTCTCTATTCAACCCTGTTCTCAAATAACTCTCCACATCAAAATCTTGTTTCTCCTTTTTACTTTTAAATTAATTTGTTTACTTTTAATTTATAATGTAGGTAAAAAAAAAAAATATGTATACGAGGACAACACGGCCGGATCATCCCTGAACGGGGTAACACAAGTGCTCGCGTATGCGGATGACATCGCCGTTCTGGGCGATGATCTCGAAACTATAAGTAAAAACTGTGAAATCATCATGCAAGCAGCAGAAGAGGTGGGCCTACAAATAAACGAAGACAAAACGAAATACATGATTACGGCGAGAGCAGGTGGACCTCAGAGAACACATATAAACGTCAGGGGCAAGATATTTGAAAATGTCAAAGAATTTAAATATCTGGGAACGATACTGACGACCAGAAACGAAACGTCAAAGGAAATTAACAAAAGACTACATTCCGGCAACGCTAGTTGGCATGCAGCCAATAAACTATTAAAATCCAAACTGCTATCACGTAATATAAAGCTACGTGTCTATAGAACCATAATCATGCCGATTGCTCTATACGGATGCGAAACATGGGCTCTCACAAAACGGGAAGAGAACAAATTCCGCGTATTCGAGAATAAAGTTTTAAGGGGTATATTTGGCACTAAATATGACGAGGAGTCAGGACAATGGAGGAAACTGCACAACCACGAATTGGAAGAGCTATACCGCAAACCTACAATAGTGAGAGTGATCAAGTCGCGAAGATTAAGATGGGCCGGACACGTAGCGCGAATGGGCGATGATAGGACCGTGCATAGAATTCTTGACGGTAAACTAACGGGGAAGAGACCGACAGGACGGGCGCGACGGAGATGGGAGGAGAATGTTAGGCTTGACCTCGAGGGGATCGGATCGGATGGCCAAACGTGGAAGGAGAGCGCACAGGACAGGGAACAATGACGGAGCCGAGTCGGTGAGGTCGTGAACTTCCGGGTTCCTACAGGCCAGTAAATATATATATTATATGTCAGTATTAAGTGTTCTTAATTAAATATACAATATTTTATTACATTATACATTTTACCTTGTAATCATTAAAACAGTCGTTCAACACAAGCTATTCATTTAATTGTGATCCCGTGAACCAGCGTGTAATCCAAAGTTAACGTTTAATCTGGAGTGGGTAAAATAAACAATAAAAATCAGTGTGTTTTCTTTAACTTGCTCCTCGTGAGATCCTGTTTCGTGTTTTCTCTTGTTGCGACGGCGGGCCAATTATCAATTAATATGATGGAGGCGGAAGTCAACCGAGTGTCCGTGTTAGGCACATTACTTCCTCCCCACATATATATATATATATATGTATATATATATATATATATATATATATATATATATATATATATATATATATATATATATATATATATATATGTATATATATACGAGGGTTCCCTCTTATGTTTCGGGATTTGGCAACCCTAGCGTTGCAATCCGGCAATTGACAGCTCTGTCGTAAAGTTGGACATTTTTGAGGTTATACGCACTCAGAACGTTTTGACATACGAGCGCTATTTGTGTTGTTTACAGTAACTTAAAAGATTCATCTCGGCCCAAAAATGGAATTAAATCGTCAACATTTTCGTGCGATTATTTTTTACAACTTTCGGCGTGGATTAACTCAGCAACAGTGCATGGATGAACTTAATTCAATTTTTGGCGATGAAGCTCCATCAAGGACCAGTGTTTATCGATGGTATGGTGAATTCAATCGTGGTCGTAGTTCACTCCAAGATGAATTTCGTGAAGGTCGTCCAAAATCAGTTGTTGTTCCGAAAACCATTGATGCTCTGCGCGAATTGATATTGGAAGATCGTCCTGTGACCTATCGTGAGATTGAGACAACCTTAGGCGTTAGTGGGACCAGCATACATTCAATATTGCATAAACATTTGACTGTCAAAAAAATTTGTTCGCGTTGGATCCCACACAATTTGTCAATCGCCCAAAAAAAGGCTCGTGTCAATTGGTCGAAAGAAATGCTCAAAAAATACGGTCGCGGTGCTTCGAAACACGTCTATGACATCGTGACAGGTGATGAATCGTGGATTTACGCGTATGAGCCCGAAAGTAAACAGCAGTCGACTGTCTGGGTGTTTCAAGATGAGCCAAATCCAACAAAAGTTGTTCGCGCACGAAGCACTTCCAAGCAAATGGTCGCCTGTTTTTTCGGAAAAACTGGACATGTCGCAACCGTACCACTAGAACAACGCAGAACAGTCAATTCTGAGTGGTACACAACCATTTGTTTGCCAATTGTCTTCCAAGAAATCAGGAAAACCAACCGCCGAAGACGGATCACTCTTCACCACGACAATGCGAGCTCTGACACATCGGCTGCGACAACTGCATTTTTGAGCACCCAAAACATCGATTTGATGGGTCATCCGCTGTAAAGTCCTGACTTGGCACTGAATGACTTCTTTTTATTCCCGTACGTAAAAAACAAACTGAGAGGTCAACGTTTTTCGACCGAAGAAGAAGCGGTTGCTGCATTCAGAATGCATGTGTTGGAGATACCTCAATCAGAGTGGCAAAAGTGCTTCGACAATTGGTTCAAACGCATGCAAAAGTGTATAGATCTTCATGGGGAATATTTTGAAAAACACTAAAGTGATTTTCGATGATCAATATTTGTTTTTGTTCTCTAATCCCGAAATATAAAAGGCAACCCTCGTATATCGTCATCATCGGCACTACAACCGGGAACCGGTCCTGGCTTTATTTAGCAAATCCTGAGGCTTGTTAAATTTTCCATAATGATTTGTTTTTTTTCCGGGCAATGTCATTAGTCTTGCGCCAGAGGCTCCCCGACGGGTAATCGAACACCGGTCTCCCACGTGACAGGCGAGTATACTAATCACTATACTATCGAGGAGCCCTATATATATATATATATATATATATATATATATATATATATATATATATATATATATATATTTATATATATCATCATCATCATCGGCACTACAACCGCGATCCGGTTTTGGCCTTATTTAGCAAGTCTCAAAGATTGTAAATTGTCCATTAAAAAAAAATATATATGTTTATATATATAACAAGGTGGAGCAAAAGTAATCATCCAATTTTGTTTTTGAATTACTTTTTTACTAAATCAAAAGAAAATGATCTTGAGTGATGGAAATCTATTAGACCTTTACCACTTCTTTTTTTTTTTTTTTTTTTTTTATTAAGTGGAAAAGATGATATCCGTCAAGTGGCTGTCGCCAGTGTTGATACACATTTGTATTCGTTTTATTGCATTTTCCATGACTTTTCACAAGATTTCTGGTGATAACTGTTCGCATTCCTGTCGAATATTCCCCTTAAGGGCTGTGATTGTCTGAGGCTAGCTTTCATAAACCCGTGACTTGCAGTAGCCCCAACGAAAGAAGTCTGGGATGCTTAAATCGGGCTATCGTGCTGGCCATGCCGAATCACCAAAACGGGAGATTACGCGACAGGGAAAGGCTTCCTTGACAATGTCCATTGTGGCTCGTGCTCTGTGTGCGGTTGCACCGTCTTGTTGAAACCACATGCTCCCCAAGCCCCGCTCATCGAATTCCGACAGTAAGAAGTCGTTTAACATGGCCCTGTAGCGTTCGCCAGTAACAGTGACCGTATTGCTGATAGCGTCCTCAAAAAAATACGGGCCAATCACTCCTCCCACGTGAAGGCCGCACCTCACAGTGGCTTTGAGTGGATGTAATCGCTATTCGTGCATCACACCGGTTAAGTGGAAATGCGTCTCGTCGCTCATGATGATTTTCGACACAAAATCGTCCCCTTCGTTGTTGAGATTAAGGACGGCTTGACAGTAATACAAACGCGACTGTCTGGTTGTCAGTTTGTATACTGCAGCTGTCTAGTTCACATATGTCAAATATGATTGACGTACGACGCCGTTTGCAAAAATTATAACACCTTCCGATAATCTTGGATTAATTTTGCGCGCCACCTTGTATAACGCAACGGCGGAGGGGGGGGCTAGCGAACATTCAGGGTATCTTCTTTCAACCCGGCGAAGGTCAGGACGATCCGTGTCCCTGTTCAATCCAAGTTGACATACAGTCTCTACGTGACACCCCTGCATAGCTACTTTGGCACCCGCCAAGTAGTGAACCAATGTACACAGCGGCATCCTGAGAAAGATTGGCGCAAGGCTAATAACCTTGCCCGGAAAAACAAATTATTATTGACAATTTAACGGGTCTCGGATAAGGGCGGGATACCGGTGGAGATGCTTGCTAAATAAGGCCAAGACCGGATCCCGGTTGTAGTGCCGATGATGATGATGTATAACCAAACCACGCGGATGTTGAATTCTCTTCTCAGTCATGTTTCTTATAATTGATATATCCAGGTTTTCAAAAGCGGCGTACATTGATACGAACGAAATAAGAGGTAGAGTATATGAAAAGTCCTCCCTCTCTTATTTCTTAGTGTCAATATTTAAGGGTACTTCAAAGTTCTTTAGTGAGTCCGTTTGTATAAAAAGAAGAAACTGATAAGCGACAACAATTCGAATGCCGCAATATGCGAAAATACTCATATTCAAATTAAAATCTGAAATATACATGTGCAGCTGTGGGGAGGAAGCATTGTGCCAAACACGGACACTCCGTTCATCTTCCTCCTCCATGATGAATGTTCCTCCGAGTAATACGCCGAACTAAAAGAACGAAACGCCGCTACGTTTGTCCACAACCGAGAGTAAAGGAAAACACTGCCCACCAACTTGTACAAAACTGCACGACAAACCGTCCACCAGATAGAAATTAAAACACAAGTTGTTCTGTTGTTCGCAATTAATTTTTATTTTATTTCACTTTCGTTATTATCTTTAAATTGTGAAGTATAATTCGTAATTTTACAGATTGAAGTCGTAAATTAATATAATTAGACAATGAAAATGCGCGCACATGTCCGCTGTAATGGACCGACGACTTGTATATCAAAACTTTACTCACGCGACTCGCGGTTGACTTTCGCGTCCCCGTGTGCACCGAGGAGCGGGAGCGGCAACGACCGTGGTTTTCGGCCGATGAAATTAGACTCAACCATATTCATTCATTGTCAAAAGAAATGCGGCCAGTGAAACTGGCTCTCTTAATTAAGGGGTGCATTTTCCTATTCCAAGAGAGACGTATAGTCTCTCTTTGGGGTAACCAAACAGATCTCATAGAGAAGATCGTCACGGTACACATGTATGTGTGTACATTGGTTCTTTTATGGATCAAAGCCATGGGAACGACTCTGTAATGTGATGATCAACCATATAATGACCATTTTGCTTTGTAATGATTATTTCAAATTACGTCTGTGTTTTCCGCCGCAGTCCGCAGCGTCAGTTGTAATGTTTACAAGTTGTAATGTTTAGGATATTTAATTTAGACAACAATTAACCAGTATTAGAAGCTTCTCTTCTTCCGTTGATAACTCCACCTTTTTAAAGTCTTTCGGGACATTTAGATTAAATGAATTTCCCTTTCCTATATGTTGTGTGTTTTCCGGTAATTTGGTACGAATCAAGGTTAACGTTGTTGGTGTAACGATAGTGGATAAGTAGAATCGGCTGCGCCCGTTGTGACGTGTAGAGGTAATGACGGTTATAGTGCATATAAACCGTTGTAGCGTCGGGTCGGCGTCCACACTTAACTGCTCCCAATCACCACCCAACAGTCACCGAATAGCCTTTTGGTTTCTGTGGATGGAAAGTTAGAGATATTCACCGTTTACCTGGGTAAAGCTGCATCGCCCGACACCCTGCCGCCGAGCCAAAATTCACCGGCTCCCGGCTCCAATATCTTTGGTAGATCCAGCACGAACAATGAACAGAGATAACACTTCCAACATGCACCAATATTTGATTTATTAACAGGATCTTATTACAAACGTTTTCTTTCACAGTTTTTGGGTTTTTAAAAGGTTTACGACTTTTCTCTCTTTTTTCTGAAACTTTTCGCACATACTCAATTTTTTTTTCTTCACCCATTTATTGCTGTGGCACCTCTCGGCACTCCTACAGTACTACTGTCTCTACTCTACCTCCTGTCAATTCCTTATCTTCCTCTCCCATCACCGTTCTTCGAAAATTCATCTTCGACGGCAGTCGACTTCGAAACTAGCCAAAGCACCACCGCCGAAAAGAAACTGGGTTTATATGCCGCCAGTGTTTATTTTATATATTCTGGTCAAAACAATGGCGATGGGGAAGATGCTTACGTAACAACTCTAAAACAAAGAAAGGGAAAATGTGCATCCATCCATTAGATGTGAGTTCGGCTAAGCAAACAAGCCGAATCTCATTGGATGCTAATTGAGTTTGTGTTTGCTTATGTGAGAAGGTCAATGGTAAACGGATCCAGGAATATGTAAGACAAAGGGACCGTTGATGATCATTGTCTACAATATGCATAGCAGCTGTATTAACAGCCACAATGTATCATGAACATTGTGCTAATTGGTTTTAGCTTGTTTACCGGGAAATGGGGTTTATGGCATCGCTGGTACGGGTAGGTATTCAATTCCTATTTGCATTTGCTTATGCTGTAGGATTTAATGGATGCCTTAAAGCGCAAGATGCGTATATTTGTTTTTGTGCCTGTTATGGTGGTTACATTGTATGTAAACCAAATCATTTTGTTCTCGGGCATTCGTCTAGGGGGAAATGTGTGGGGAAGAAGTAATGTGCCAGCATGGGTACTCCGTTCTACTTCCTCCTCCGCCGCGCAAAACACCGAACCGAAAGAACGAAACGACGCGACGCCGCGTTTGTTCACCAACACAAGGAGTAAAACTCCGCACAAGACATAAACGAAAACACTCCGATTTGTTAATTAATTACATGGTTTTTTATTTATTAATTAATTTCATAACACCGGTGGTTGACTCTCGACAGGATAAAGACGCACACACGAAAAAGGCAACTAATCGGTAAAAGAAAGATTTGCGTTTGCAACTGCACTCTGACACGATAAATGGAGACTTCCGAATTTCGCGTGTCTGCAGCGCTACAGACAGCGGGAGTTAAGTGACCTGCGTGGTCAAAGGATGGTAAAAGACACCTAAAGAACCCACCGTACCGGCGTCGGTACGGTGGATGGCGAGCGACCCGACCGCTTTGAAGATTGAATTACGACTCACCGATATCCTCTCCAATAAGGATATCGTTTTTACCTACCAGCAGAGAAACGTAAAGTTTCTTGGTGGTATAGGAAACCAGATCTTGTAATAAAGGTCATGGTGGTATGTGTGCGATCGTTCAGATCGATGCTATTCACACGTGCTCGACAGCAGTGGAACAACGAAACAGGCAGGCGGCAAAGACTAAGGCGATTCTTGATCTATGTCTATGCTTGCAACATCGCTATGATAGACGTTGGTAAAAAGGTGTTAATGGGATACGATACTTTGTACAATGGAAATTGTATATCGTATCTTGGGTTAATTGCCGAAACGTATCCCTTGCTTGCATTTCGGTATGCCAAGCAATTCGTGGTGGCGACGTTAGAAATGTATGATTGTTTGTCTATTGAATCGCTAGTGTTGCAGCTGTAAAAACAAGCTGACCGACACAGTATTTTAACTCAGACAAAGGGTGCCGAATGTTTGGTATTTATGGTGCATATGCACATTAAGGAACACGTTTAGGAATATCAGATAGTGCTTGAAAGCATTACATGTCCTTGGAAAAGGAAATGTTTTCTGGGGTGAATGCAAATGAATTGGCGGGAAACAATGAAAGTAATGGAATTCCTAAAAAGGTTATGGAGAATTCTTACAGAAAATTGTATGCGAAGGGATGCATGAAGGTAAGTTTTCTCAACAGGGAATTTAAGATCATGGGTTTGATCTCTTACATCCGTGCAGCGTTTTTGTGTGCCGAATGCGATTGCATCGGCGAAATTATATGGGAAGATGGGTGTTATGGGGGTTTTTAAGGAAAGCGTACGGCGGGGTTTGGCGGAACCGCCACAAATGCACTTGGTGAGATTGGGATTCCTGATAAGTTAGGAAAGAATTCTTACAGGGAATTTGTATGCAAAGAGATGCATGAAAGGTAAGGCTTCTTTACAGGGACTTTTAGATTATAAATTTGCTCTATTTAATGCGTGGAGCATTTAAGGTGCTAATGTGATTGCATTAGCGAACTTAAGGAAGCTGGGTAGCAGTTATGGGGGTTTTTCAGGTACACACAGCTACCAGACACAGCAGGGTACTGCACCTTGAACAACTGAATTGTTGCATAAGTCCACACGAAACTCTCGCACTATTGCAATGACTACAAAGACCAATTCTCCCTTGAAGTAAAATGTGTCCTGAGGTCTACAAAGGGTAATAGAAAGATATCACTGGAAAGGTTGTCTGCAAACCACGTAACGTTGTTTTTTGACCGTTTTTAATATGTTATCTTAATTGTATGTAAATGATAAGATTAAAAAAAAATGCTGTCAACGTTTTTCTCAACTGGAACGCTTCTTCTTCTCATTTTTAGTTAACAAACCTCAAAACGACAACTGCCGATAACCAATCTAACGAATGAGAATTGTGAAAATCAATATAGCAACAGCAGACTTAAAAACCCGTGTTAAATATTCTACCAACTACTGTCAGTTAAACTTCTGAGATGTAGTCAGAAATTCATAACCGGGAAAGTAAAACATTAAGAACTGAACATCCGTTCTAAACGATAATCACAGAGAACGTTGGATGACCAAATAGTTTCAATCTTATCGACCAAATTTTGTGAATTGCCCACTCATAACAAAATACAGAAGTGTAACAAAACATCATTTCAGTCTCCGTTGCAAACTAAAGTCACCTACATAAAAATTCTTAAATGAAACGTTTTGATTACAGAAAGGTCCAAAATATGAACCAGAAAAGCAATCGCTTGAAAATGATTCTCCTAAACATATTAACGAAAACACCCCTCGAGAATTAACGAACTAAATTAAGAAGCACGGCGTCGGATCAACGTAAGACAGATCTGAAGAGGGGAAACGTTTCCAAGACGTTTAAGGCCTAAGGACTTTGCCAGCAAAATGAACATGCTCCATGCTGTGTACTCGAGTTCTTTTCTTGAAGCAACAAATCTTCTCATTTATTACCAGATTTAGAAAGGAGCAAAGTTTTGCCTCTTCTGCTGGCGGAAAGTTTACTTTGTGCGCGCCTCCACATACTTGCCGCACATAAATACCTTGGAGTAAATTTAATTAAGCATATAATGCGCATAATAAGCAACGTCGGCCAAAAAATCGAAATGTGTAAGAAAATTTTCTCGACAGTTTCGTTTGCATGTGCGTGAGAGTGTTAGCACATGCGAAAGTTGTTCGAAAACTTCCTAGAATTTCTTCTTGTTGCAACCATCCCAAAGTCTCATCTCTTCCACAGTGTTACGGAACAGAAGGATGCGAAATTCTGTATATTTTCTGTTTCTTATATAAAGTTCTCCTGTAAATGTTGTTCGTTCTGATGTGTTGCTTAAACAATTTTTATTTGAAAAACTTTTGCTGCCTTGGATCATGTAGTGATTTTTACGGGCGACTTATGGAATTGATAGACCGGTCGTGAAGCGTGTGCCACCCATGTGAATTTACTAATATCTGACATGTCCTTTTCAAGAAGGTCAACACGACGGAGAAATATTTCGAACAGGCATTCTAGCATAACTTTCACATGGGCGAGTAATGAGCCTTTTGTTAATGAAGTTTCGAAATTCTTCGACGGGTGTTGAAATTTCGGATTTTCCAATTGCATACGTTTCTGGAATTCGAAACCTATCATAACATGCAGTGTGGGAGAAATTCAATTTGAATAAAGTGGATAACGTGCCGTTTAGAATTTCAGGCATCTCATTCCAATCGATTCAAATGTATACCATATTTGGAATGTTTGCAATTTGTACATCGATTAAGTGTCTTTCTACCCTCGTTATAAACTAGTCGTTATTTGGTCGGTTAAGAACAAGGGTGCAATAAATGCTTGAAGCAATACTAGGAATTTACAAAGTATTTCCATAACATTAAATGAGATGAGATAATCCTTGCTTTAGTGTGCCAGAATCTGACACGTGTTTTTTTAGTCATATTATTGATCGAACATTGGTTTTAATTATAACAGGAATTTCATAAGGTATAAGCCGTCATTTGCTTGTAAATGGGGCCATCAAAGTCCTCAATCCGTGCCTGCGGGTTTAAGCGGTGACAGTGATATGACTTTGACGTCCTGCCTGAATTTAAGGAAGATATGTTCCGTAATTTATACATCTTAAATGGTTTGGCGTAATTCAGGCAGAAAACGACTCAAATAAGAGTAGTGTTTATAAATAACAAGAGTATTGTCATAAGCAGGTGACTCAAGTAATATGGCACTAAACATTTCTGACAATATCTCTTTATTTCGCAACATAGTATCCTTTTAACTCGACACACTTTTCAATAGCTGCTCGCAAGACTTATGACCTTGCCCGGAAAAAATAAATCATTATGGAAAATTTAACAAGCCTCAGGACTTGCTAAATAAGGCCAAGACCGGTTCCCGTTTGTAGTGCCGATGATGATGATGACTTTTCAATCGATTTTGTTATATTGTTGATACCTACACCAGAATGCCCACGAACCCCTCATTTCCAACATGGGCTATAGTTTTTCGAGCGTAACATACTTTCTATATAAAAACTTCCCCGAATCGTTTTTAAAACACGGACATTTATGTTTATACATTAAAATTTATTTTGTCACCTTCAAAACAATCAACTATGATAACACCGGATCTATTCTTTCATGCATCTCTCGTCGACCGGTAGTGATATGGCGTTCAATACCCGCCGCCAATTCTTCGTCGCACGGACTAAGTCTGCTTCAAAGCATTCAAATAATATTTAGGGTTTGCCCCTCTGGAAGAAGTTTGACGTGACCATACCACGAAAGAAAACATTCAGCAACGCCTTCATTTTCGAGCGGCTTTGGAGGGATTTTTTTGAACTAGACTTGTTTTTCAACATCATTAATATGCCATATTCTTATACCCATAGTCCGTCACCGGTTATGAAATAATTCATGAAGTTGGATCCTCGAGAAACTTCCCTTGCTCTCAGGGAGCGCATCTCCTTGTCCTTAAAAGGATGAGGGTCTCTTTGATAGGCCCCTAAGAAGTCTCGTTGCGGTCGCAACCCTGCTTCCCCAGACCTGAGTGAAGGGTGACGACCGATTGTTGATGTTAAATAAAACAATTAAGTTTTATTTGTCGTTATATAGATTTAAGATTATAGTTGTAAAGGAATTGCTATCCTAAATCTATTAAGTACTAGTTGTAAAATACACCATAAATGTAATTATCTACCAAATAAAAATTGAATTGAATTGAATTGAATTAAGTTGTATTGTACTTGAATATTTGTATTTTAGGTTTAACGTCCTCATGCTTCGGACGCCAATTGAGACTGATCCTCGAATCCAAAAAATTATCGCCCTTTTATCCAAATCGTCATTGAGATTTGTATGTGAGAAACTGGGAAAAAGGATGGAAAATCTGTTTTTAGAACATAAGCCAGATACAGATGATTACAGTGCATATGCATGGAGATAAGGATTGTACGAATTTTGATCTATTCATAGAAATTGTGTGTATACGAACCAAATGTACTCTTGGTTCGTTATCACGTGGTTACTGGACATACAATTCATATGAAGATATGCGTTAGGATGTTTGGATTTCAAGGAATTCATAATTGAACGTTTGGTTCAGTCTGACTAACATTGAATTGAATTTTTCAGTATTTCATAACAGAAAGGTGGTCGAAATGTGTAGAAAGCAATGGCCAATACTTCGAATAAAATGTTTTTTACTTCCCCAAAAAAAATCCTTTTTTTATAAAAAAAACACGCTCACTTCCTACCGGTACACCTGGTATATACACCCAACCCACTTTCAGCAGGGTCTCCCAATACTCTTCCCATAACCATTTACTAGCAGAATGTCAGAGGACTACGGTCGAAAACGCATTCGATCTTACAAAATACTCACTCCTTTCCCTGTGATATATACGCACTGACCGAAAGTAACCTGACCCCCAATATCAACAGCCTGGAACGGTTCCCCCCCTACTTCACAGTTTTTCGGGACGACGAGGTCCATCATTCCGGTCCTGACACCCCCTGCCGAGGCGTGCTGCTTGCCATCCAAAACGGACTTACATCTTCTCTTATCACCATCTCTTCTTCTCCCAACCTCGACTATGTCGCAATAAAAATTGAACACCGCTCAAAGTCCGTGTTCATCATATGCTTTTACATACCTCCATCGCAAGCTATCGAGTCATACGAACTCGCTA
This sequence comes from Microdon myrmicae, assembly GCA_963931805.1. NCBI lineage: Eukaryota > Metazoa > Arthropoda > Insecta > Diptera > Syrphidae > Microdon > Microdon myrmicae. Next base: position 119,639,607 of record OZ007499.1, read on the forward strand.
TTGCGGCAATCGACCGCATAACTGAGGCTAGTTCTTCCCAAGACGATATTGTAGTCCTTGGCGATTTTAATCTCCCCAATCTCCAATGGGGAGATTAAAATCGCCATACTCCCGACACAGATTATCATTCTCATCGCCCCCATGGTATAACCACAAACTACGCACCCTTCGTAACAAAAGGAATAAGTTATGGAACACTTTCCTAAACACGCGTTCTCCCCTTGACTACTCCAACTATCTGGGTTACTTTTACCAATTCACCGAGCTTTACAGCTCTCTCTACCAAAATCACCTTGCCAAAGCTCAATTCAACCTGATCAACGACCACAAATCTTTCTTCCACTTCATCAACCACATACGGAAATCGGATGCCTATCCCACATCCCTTTTCTACGGCTCAACTACTACAACGGACTCCCAAACCATATCCAATCTTTTCGCATCCTTCTTCAAACTATCCTTCATGGACGACTCGTTCGAGCCTAACCCCTCCTACTTTACTGGCATGTCTGAATTCTCCCTCTCATCCCTCTACACATACAACAACACCAAGTCACAAAGAAACTTGAAGAACTGAAAGACGATTTCAGTCCTGGCCCAGACGGACTTCCTGCTATCCTCTTAAAAAAATGTTCCTCTTCTCTCTCTCTCCCACTCGCCTCAATTTTCAATCTATCCCTTGCTCAAGGTCTATTCCCTAACTTTTGGAAATCCTCTTACATAACCCCCATACATAAAAAGGGGAAAAAAACGATATATCTAACTATCGTCCCATTGCTAAGCTTTCGCACATTCCTAAACTGTTCGAAGGCCAACTATGTGAGGCGTTAAGTTTTCGCTGCGCACCCATCATCTCTCCGAACCAGCACGGCTTTCTCTCAGGCAGGTCCATTACTACTAACCTTGTCGAATTCACATCCCACACACTCCTTGCCCTAGAAAACGGCGATGAGGTCGACGTAGGCGCTACCGACTTTAGCAAGGCCTTCGACAAAATCTCCCATAACCTCATTCTCTTCAAGCTATCCTCCCTCGGTTTCGAACCTCTGTTGATTAAGTGGGCCTCATCCTATCTTAGTAATGGAACCTGCCGCGTGCGATTTAGATCCACCCTCCCCGATCCTTTTTTCCCAACCTCAGGTGTCCCCAAGGGCAGTCACCTCGGCCCACTCCTATTTATCCTAACCATAAATGATATAGGCTCCTGCATTAATCACTCCTTCATCTCGCTTTACGCGGATGATTCCAAAATTTTTAAGACAATCCGGTCTCCCCTGGACTCCTCACTTCTCCAAGCAGATCTTGACAGCTTCTCGACTTGGTGCCAAATTAATTGTCTAGAAACGAGTATCGTCAAATGTCACACAATCACCTTCTCTCGGAAGAGTTCCCCCACTCACCCACGCTCCTATCTCTTAATGAACCAACCGATAACATCGGTTGAATTGATTCGCGATCTGGGCGTCCTATGCGACAAGGAGCTCAAATCTACCGCACATTTCGATTATATAACCCTCAAGGCTAACGCCGCCCTTGGGTTTGTCAAACCCTGGTCGAAGGAATTCCTTAACCCACACGTCACCCGATCACTCTACACAACTTTTGTCCGGCCACTACTCGAATACACTACTAGTCAGGTCTGGTCCCCGTATCAAGTGACTCACATTCGCAGGATTGAGGGAGTTCAACGTCGTTTCTTGCGCTTCGCCCTCCGCGGACTAAACTGGGAAAACCGGCTGATTCTACCACCATACACAAGCCGCCTCCGTCTAATCAATCTAAACACACTTGAAGAGCGCAGAATCCATGCCGATATCATCTTTGTCCATCGCCTTCTGTCTGGCTCAATCAATTGCCCAAGCTTGCTCTCCACTTTAACATTGCATACAAACCCCCGTAACGTACGTAGCCCACGACTGTTTTACATGCCTGCTCATCACACTTCTTACGGCGGTAACGAACCCATCTCGCGTATGCTACGACAGGTCAACTCTTTCCCCACCTCCTTCGATTTCCACATCTCCACTCCTACTCTTAAACGACGTCTCAGAATAAACCCGTCCTAAATCCGCCCCCTCCCTCCAATAATCCCCTCTACCCTGCAATCCTACCTCTCCTCGCCTACCCTCAAAATAGTTCCCCAAGCCCCACCCACAATTTCAACCTCTTCCCCCAGCTCACCAACCCCTCCCCCTACCCGTACGTAGACATGCCCTGCACTGTCACTGTCTCACAAATGCCGAATTTACCACCCCACATACACTCGCTCCTCCCTAGCCTCTTACCTCCCCCATCACACAGTCACCTTTACCTTAGTGGTTTTTTTCTTTTTTTCTCATTCTTCCTCTAGTTTTAAGATAGTCTGTAAGACTTTTTATATTAAGTTAATTTAAGTTAATGGAAGCTTGCATTAAGCTAAATAAATGAGGGATCTGCCCTCACACTAAACGTACATGAGGGAAGTGAACTCCACACATATATGTGGTCTCTACTTATGCTCCCGAAGTCTCAAGTTAGACTCGGAAAATAATTATTTCTTTATGGCGGGAGATCTCGATTCCAAGCACAGTGCTTGGGGTAACCTTACCACTAACACAAGAGGCAATGTATTGTTTAACTGGTGGCAAACAAACGCTATCGAACATAAACTAGAATTGTACGCTACAAGTACACCGTCATATCCAAGAGGAAATTCCTTCTTGGATTTACTGTTGCTGGACGAGCGAATACAATTATTAGATACGGATCCAACTACTCGAAATTGTCTTCGTACAATGGAGTACGACAACGATCATTACGGACTTGGTGCTGTAATACATGTGCCAAACGAACACTCACTACTTGAGCAGTACAAACAGAGACATTCTTTTAATTTCCAAAAAACACACTGGTCGCGCTTTTATCGGATAATAAAAAAAGAATTACGTTCGAATGGCATAGATCCACCAACTGACAGAAATCTTCATAATGACGAAATTGATCATTATCTTTCGACGATGAACAACATTGTTACTAATACAATGAATCGTTCTACCCCAAAAGTGTCTCACGTCATGGGGGGTCATACAAACTGATACAGAAACTCAACGATCGACGAGCTGTATAGCCAAAAGAGTATTCTGCTCTCTAAGTTAAAACTGCTCTTCTGACAGTTCAGCGATCCAAATAGCCAGAAAATAAAAACAATTAAGTCACTAATTAAAAGTTCCCAAAACTGATCCGTGACAACTATAGATCAGTAATTAATGAAGACTGGAACAAGAGAATTCAAGCCATTAAAGCTAGTGGACCGAATATCTTCCCTCAAATAAATAAAGTCTTTCGAAGGAAAGATTATAACGACATCCCATGTCTGCGAGTTCCGGGGACTCCCGAGAATTGTCAAACTCTGCTGAACGCAGGACTTACCCCGGAACACATTAACTCTAACGAAGAGTTCATAATAGTCGGGGATCCACAAGACAAAGCGAACTCAATTGGTGCTTGTCTCAAAGCAGTGTATAGATTGAATCCTGACCTGAAAAATAGGGCTCTCCAAAAACATATTTTGCTACGCAATGAACTTAACAGTTGGCGTCTCTTAAGTCGAAGTTTCACTATCTTTACTGAAAATAATAGAGCGGATTCCCCGCTTAGAAATCTAAACACTAGCATATTTGCACACAAGGATGAACTGATGCACATTCTTAGATCGATTAAGAACAAAAAAGCTTCTGGAATAGATAGTATTACAAAGATTGTTCTAAAGCATTTACCTCTTGAAGTAGTGAAGGTTTACACTATTTTGTTCAATAACGCTCTAAATAATGCATATTATCCAACCCAATGAAAATCAGAAAGGGCAAGGACAGGAGCAATCCAGCCAATCTTCGCTCGATTAGTTTGCTTCCGAACATCAGCAAGGTATTCGAGAAAATTATAAATAAAGCATTGGCTAACTGGTGTGAGGAAAATGGTGTTATTCCGAACAACCAGTTTGGTTTCCGATCGCAACATGACACAGTTCATGCTGCGACAAAACTTGTTTCCGACTTACAGTATAACAAGCGAAGCGACAACGCACAGGGGCCTGTTTGGTTGACATTGAAAAGGCTTTCGACACCGTATGGTTAGAAGGGCTGGTATATAAGTTATCACATCTAGGTATCCCCGAATATTTATTATACATTATCTACGATATGATAGTGGGTAAACGATTTGTGGTGAAATGTGGAGATATAATCTCTAACAAGACTTTCCACATCAAAAACGGCCTACAACAGGAAGCAGTGAATTCTCCCATTTTAATTAACATTTACACTAGTGATCTAGTGGGTTCTCTCAACCACGCAATTGCGTATGCCGAGGACATTGTGGTGTATAGATCTGGAGATAAGATTAATGCCATCAACAGACTTCTGCAAGATGATTTCAACAAAATCAAATGTTTTTGAGACGACTGGAAATTAAAAATAAATTTCCAGAAAACAGAGACTATCCTTTTCAGAACGCCCTGTCCAGTACATCAAGGGATACAAAACGGAATTGGAAAACATTTTCTATTGTAGGAAGTAATAATCTTCCTCTACAAGTAAAACCTGTAGTCAGATGCCTTGGAATCTGCAGCTGCTCTTCTTCATCATCATCGTCACTACAACTGGGAACCGGTCTTGGCCTAATTTAGCAAGTCCTGAGGCTTGTTAAATTTTCCATAATGATTTGTTTTTTCCGGACAAGGTCATTAAGTCTTGCGCCAGAGGCTCCCCGACGGGGAATCGAACCCCGTTCTCCCGTGTGACAGGCTGCTCTTACAGCAGCTAAAAACGCATATGCAATGCCACGAAGTATCTTCTGTAGTAGTCTTCTTGACGCAAAGGTGGAAATAATTTCATACTCGGCATTTATCCGACCAGTATTAGTGTATGCCTGCCGAGTATGGTATAACATATCCCTATTCTACATGGAGAAGTTTCGGGTGTTCGAGAGGGAATGTCTCCGTTCCTACCTCGGAGTGTATAGAACCCCAGAGTCGGTATATAAGAAATACTATCCCAATAAAGTCCTGTATGACAAATCAGAACTAAACAGAATAGATAACTTCATTATCAAGATTATTCGTGGTCACACAACAAGGGCAGTGTGCAGTGGAAATGATCTCATATCGGGTGCATTCTATCCCAATGGTATGTATATGGAGAGTGTGGGGGGTTGTAGTATTGTGGCAAGACACGGGCACTCGTTTCACTAAACTCCCACTCAATCTAAATGTTCCGCCGGAAGAAAATAATAACCAAGAATATCAAGAAGGTTCGAAGGTAAAGAAATGAAACACACTGCTATCGTATTAACTGCTTTATTTTTGCCTTTAACTGGTACAGGTGATTTGGTCTTATATTTAATGTTTAGTATGAACTGATAGTGTATATAGTTTTGTGATTAAACTGAACCCGGGATGTTTCTTTAGTTTGGGTATTTAACATTAATTGTGTACGTTTTAGTCTCAAATTTAACAACAACTGTGTACGATTTCTCTTCGAATTTAACAGCAACTAGGTATGGTCCTGATCGACTCTACGGCACTTGTGCACTCGTTGGATGACGAAATTTGACTCCTCGATTGGACGACATTGACCCAGCCTCAGCGCCTGGGATGAGTTTTCACTCATGTCATCGGCGGGGGAAGCAATTTTTTTTCCTTCGCCCCAACGACCAATGAAAAATGGTTTGCCTCCCATTGGAAGGTTCTCATGGACGCCGTCCAGATACGTTGAATGTCTTTTTCTTGGGAAGAAAGACAAACGAAACATGCGTTGGGCGAAGGAAAGGAAAAACAAACATGCAACGGGTCAAACATGATGAGCGGTGTACGGGCTGGGTGTATCGCCACCGTACGATAGGGGATCGTTTTTTGACTGACGTTAAGTCAAAATAACTTCGCTGCGACGGCAAAGGCTACTAGATTTGGGTGCATGTTTATTTTAGGCATTGGATAATGCACAGGAATGCTGCCGGCAAAAATAGCTTCACGTAGTATATACAGAAGCCTTTCATTTCGAATAGCCGGCGTGAGAATCATGGCTGTTCGTTGTTTAGACAACGAATCATTAGACATGACCGATGCCGTGATCGTTCCTCGATAAGACAACGGATCATGTAGTCGATCATGCAGCTGTACAATTAAATGCTTGAACATGAAGGCTAAAGCCAAGGAATTGTAGGCAATAGATTCCTCTGTGTCATAGGTCGATGGATCGAGTCTGTGTTTACTTTAAATAACACTCGATCGCTTGTGGGTAGCCAGCGATGGTTATGCTGTTTATTGTCGATAGGACGATCAGCCGATGGGTCTGCCGATAAGGCAAGGGTAAGCATGACATGCCGAATATGGGGAAATTGCTCCTCCGCCATGCGTATTGACATGTTCAGATGTTAATGTCGGTTACACGATGGGAAAACCAAATCGGTTTTTAGGTCATGAGGGTTTGTATGCAAGCATGCCCCGGGGTGAAAATTTAATGCCACGGTAAGATCTTGCCGTGGGCTTATGTTTTCAGGTGAAAGGTGATGCAGAGTAGCTTACAATGCTCATTTGCAGGTAAGTAGAAGGCAGGTAATTTATGGTGATGGGTGGTTCTTTGGCAGTGGGTTAAAGAACCCCCACAAGAGTACTCTCAAGAATGGGTTCATTCCCCCAGAAGCGTTCCCTTTCTTGGATAAAAAAGGACTTATCATAGTGTTTAATTCCGGTTCGTTTACCGGAATCGAACGAACACGACATCGAATAAACTTCACAAGACCAATCGATACAAAAAACGAAATTCTTTTATTAACGAAACGAACACACGATATACAATCAATACGAACGAAAATCTATCTCATTTACATAATACAAAAAATGACAATGACAAAAACTATGACAACACAAAACTAATCACAACCGATGAATAACAAAAAGGGCAAGTGCTGCCAAACATGCAAATTAATTACAACTATATACTAATTAATAACAAATGTAAAAACAGAAAATACTAACAATTACTACTACCTACTAATAACAACAAAACAAAAGATAATAAGAAATGGCTTGAACTCATTAGCTCAAGCACGACGCGATTATTTACCACGCTTTCCGTGGCGCTGAGGATAAACGAATTTAACGCGATAACGATATCTCTAATATTCCAGATCGCCTGCGTTATAGTATGGTGATCGGTGAATGAGATAAGTCAATAAAAGTTCGATCCCATCCCAACTGGTAGTGGATCAGTGATGAAGAAAGGACTATACGTCCCCAAACATAGTATGCCTCTCAGGCTAATGTTTTTATAACATATCACAAAAATTGATGTTTTCTTTTCAAATTTTTCTACTCTTTCTATATCATTTTTATTTTTAATTTTAATTTTATTCTCTTCTTTCTATCTCATTTTTATTTTTAAATTAAATTTAATTTTTTTTTTTATTTTTTATTTGTATTGTTTATGTTCGTACGTTTTGTTTCGTTTTTTGTTGTTGTTATTTTGCTTGTCAACCCCCTATATATGTTATTTAAAAAAAAAATTAATAAAAAAAAAAAAAAAATATATATATATATATATATATATTGTTATGTATGTAAACAAAATTGACTAAATCGGGCAGAGTTTCGTCTCCCAACAAAGAAACTGCTCATATCAAAAGATCATATAGACAAACTAAAAGATACTCGAGCCAACAAGGGATCTCAACTATAAATCAATGACATCCGATCCAACAAGGGATCATACCCATAAACTAATGACACCCGATCCAACAAGGGATCATGCACATAAACTAAAAGATACTCGATCCAAAAAGGGATCACACCCATAGATTGATGACACCCAATCCCACACAAGAGATCATATACACAAAACTGCAGATACCCGATCCAACAAGGGATCATAGCCGTACAGCAAAGACATCCGATCCAGCACAATAACAAAACTATCCAATTTGGGACAGGATCGTAAATTACGACATCTGTTGAAGATGGTCCACCGTAGATCAGCATCACCGATTTGACGATGGAGCCAGAAATCCAGAAGACAGCAGTTGAAGAAGAAACTCAAAAGAGGCCAGTCGCCTAGTTCCAGAATATTTTAGTTCCGAAAGTTTTAGTTTGAAGTGAATAAAGGTTCCAAAATAAAAGATATTGTAATCCGATAATAAAGGAAGAAAGGTGAAATTACGGTGTGATCTAAAGAGACAGTCTTAAGGTAAAGCAAACATTTCTTAATATTGTAATGTTAATCTAATTTCTTAATGTTTTAATATAAAGTAAAAGTTGTAATGTTAATCTAATTTCTATATGTTAATAGAAAGTAAAAGTTTTAACGTTAATATAATTTCTTAATGTTTTAATATAAAGTAAAAGTTGTAATGTTAATCTAATTTCAATATGTTAATAGAAAGTAAAAGTTTTATTGTTAATATAATTTCTTAATGTTTTAATATAAAGTGATAGTCTTAAGGTAAATCAAAAGCTTTAGATAATTTTGAATAAAAGGAAAATTCAAGTACCGATAAAAAAAAAATATACTGGACTATTTCTCTCGGGGGAATCGCTGAATTCACTGCTGGACGCAAATACCGGAACTCCCTACTACCGAAACCCGGCCCGAAGGCGCGAAGCTTTTTCATTTCTATAAACAACAAGTGTGTGGCCAAAACAAGGCATAACAATATATATATATATATATATATATATATATATATACATATGTATATATATATAATAATACATGATATAGAAAGAATAGAATACATTTTGAAAAGAAAACATATCAATTATTGTGACATGTTATAAAAACATTAGTTATTGTACGCGGAAAGCATAAGAAAAATAATAATGTATAATTTAGAGTGCTTTCGAAGTAAGCTAATGTAAGAATGATATTTGTAAAATAGAAGTTAACATTTGGCCTTAAGTCAAATCTGTAATTGAATTGGTTAATATATGTGGAGATAAAGCATAACAAAAGAAAAACCATAAATATAACAAATATTTTCACAGGGGTATAAGACATTCTTCATTGATGGTAATTCCTCTCATCTTCCCTTTGGATTAGTTCTTAACATGATACGCCAATGTCAATGAAATTGATTTGTTATTTGTGAAAAAAAGAGTTGCCATATGCGCTCATATTTAGATTTTAAAATGAAGCGAAGAGATTGTTATATTGCTATTTTTAATACATATTAAAATTTAATAAAACATACAAGAATAAATTTGAAAAATTCCAAAGAGAATGTTATTAGAAACAAAGTTTTTTCACATTATCTTTTTTTCCATATTAATTGTAAGCAATTTCTACTAAAGAAAACTCGTCTTTAGACGAGAAACTTCTGCACTGTGTAATTTAATATGTTGGCGAAGAACTAGTAAATTCAATCAAGGAGTGCTTTTATTAAAGTAGGTTTGTGTTGGTTCTCTATACCACATGGAGAACAAACCCACAATGCCAACCAATCTCGACCGCTAACAGCGCGTCACCCTATCCTAACCTTCAAACATGCAAAAACAAATCCCAATCTGCAAGCGCATCCATCCCGAACTTGCCAGAATTCATCCCCCAATCTGCAATAAAAGACATTTTCCAAAACCCCCAACAGAATACAATTCAATAGAATATATTCTAAATCATCTCCCTCAATTACATCACCCCACATACAATTTTTCCCAAAATTGCTTCGGTCGATTCTCTACTTAATTCATATTCACTCATCGCGACCAAGCAATCTTAATTTCCCCGAAATGCACATGCTGTAATAAAACGCATATTCAAATCCATCACCACCAACTATACCGAGCCGCATACATTTCCCCGAAATTACTTCGGTTAATATCTTATCTAAATGATATTCCTTGCTTGCACCCAAGCAATTCCAATTTCCCCTGAAAACCATTTCGGTTCATTTCTTCCTTAAATCATACTTCTCGTCTGCGACCAAGCGACGGCTAATTTCCCACGAAACAATCACAACGATCAAGACGCTTGATCATACTTGGCTATGCCAATTTCCCGGTATGCACAACCAACGAATCCAACTCAGCTTATATGGCGAGGATTTGCTGGAATTGAATTCTCATGCAAGCATCTCGAAATTCCTCGTAAGTGGCAGTGAGTTTATGATGCCACTGCTACGACGCGATGAACTTTTGCTTACATTAGTCAGTCGAGTCACAACAACCGGTGGAGCCACAACGACGAGTCGAGAGTGTCCAAAAGTTTTCGTGATTTGCCCCAAAACAATTCGCGTATTATATGATTCGATGAAATAACGATCATTACTAATATAAAAATGACGTCAACTATGCGACCAATTCGTGCGTTGTATAACTCAATGAAACCACAATCATTATTAATGTAAGGATGCCGTGAGCTACATAAACAATTTCGTGTTATATAATTCAATGAAATAACAATTGTTATTAATGTAAAGGTGCCGTCAACTATGTAAACAATTCCTGTGTAGATAATTCAATGGAATAACAATCATTATTAATATAAAAAAAATGCCGTCGACTATGTAAACAATTGTGTGTCATATAATTCAATGAAATAACAATCATTATTAATGTAAAGGTGCCGTCAACTGCGCAAATAATAAAACTCTTTAAACCAGTTAAACGATTTAACCCGAGTGTTTTATTCGACTTGCTTCTTACGGACGCAGTGCCGTGGAGTTTTGTTTCGTACGTTTTCGGTGAACAGTTCCCTTTTGGTGTTCGGCGGAACGTTAATTTGTGAGGACGTGGTAAAACCCTGCGCCCGTGCCGGCCCCCAGACCTCGTACCCCCCACAGGTTTGCCATCAATCTAACTAACTAAAAATGTATGTTTTTGTAAATAAATACACTTCAATCAATGGGTTTTCCATATCCTTTTCAACAACTTAGCCTTTGTTAATAAGGACCTTTTTAATAGGCAACTCAAATCTTGAAGGCTTTTTAAGGACATCTCTTAATTAAAGTGCTGGCCGTCTACTGTAGGTCTAGTATTGCATGGCAGTCCGGTACCTTATTGAAACGGAGTAAAAAGCAAGAGTCCTTCGCCTTTTTCGATTGCTTATTAAGAAATTCAGTTCAATGAACTTCTATGGGATATTATATTTCTTTTATTTAATTCCCTAGGCATACGATGGTAAATATTTACAAAGAAGGATCAACAAATATGTTACGAATCCTCAGTCGTCTAACATTTAAAGGAAGGCTGCAGCTATCACGTACAATCTATCAGTAGACTGCATAGAAACTGCTATCAAAAAACAACAGTTGGTATCCCACGACTCCGTTCCAGGAGCCCAGTAAAACCTCTCCTAAGAATAGTGTTTAAAAAAATAAATGCTTATGACAACCCTGGAAGATTTCAGTAATAATTTACAATTCGGCGACTTATTGACCGCCACTCATTGAATATTTCGACTTCGACATTATGCTTTTAATTTCTTCTATCCAACGTCTAATTGGATTGCTACATCGAATCAGTACGAATACATTTTAAACGGCCTCATTGAAATATACAATACATTATATGAATTTCCTCAACATTTAGTATTTTTTATATTTTCGACTCAAAGAAGTCAGAAGGACTAACAAAGACACGAATACAAACATCAAGTACATTTAACGAATGATTCATCTCGTACATCCTGCCGTGTTTTGCCGCAGTGAAAACATCCATTTGGCTGTTTATTTTAGTTATCGTCATTTGGGGTCGTGTTATTGTATACATTCGCGTTTTTCATTTTGGGACCACAGGACACAACTTTCAATGTCACAATCATTTAACCTTTACATACCGTTCATCGGAAATTGAATAAGAATGTCCTCAAGACCATGACTTCAATAGAAGGGTTGGTTGATGGAGGAAAAACCACCACCACCACAACAACAAATAAGAACCAAAGAAAATAAATAAATAAATGAAGAAATGGAAAAACCAGCAACAATATTCGGTGGGGATATTCTACATTGAATATCCTTGTTTCCCGAAAAGATTCACTTCCTTCCGTTTGGTTGAATGTTTACTAGTCGTTTTTACTGTAAGTTGAGGGGCCCAAGGAGCCTTTACACAGGCTTTCTTTTGTTTAGGAATCAATTCTAGAGAGGTTATGCTCCCAGGAGGAGTACATCGTTTTTGTTTTTTGGTTTCTTTTAATTTTTTTTCTGTATTTTTTTGTCCTCATTTTCCAGTTGTAGTTTCACAAAAAATTTGCATCTAGAAATGTGTTCCTTGTGAGTTTTATTTTGTTTATTAGAGTGTTGGTATTCATCTTCTTTATTATTATAATTTTTTTTTCTTCTAGGGAAAGTATGATTTTTTTTGGTTTTTCTTTTTTTTCTGTTTTTTTTTTTTTGAGGGCGGGCAGAGTGTGCAATAAATTCCCAAGCTTACATTTTATTATTATTATTTCCTTCTAGAAAGAAAATGTGTTTGATTCCCTATTTGGAAAACACGTGACATTTTCTGTTTTATAAATCACTTACAACAGCAAGGATGGGGCGGAGAGGGGTGGTGTAGTCACTGAGAATAAATGTCCTTGTACAGAACAGCCGGAAAATCTAAAGGCAGTAGTGGACGTATAAATTTAAGCTACATTAAATTTGGATCCTGAGAAACTGAAACGGTGCGTGAATGTAAACCTCACTATATTATTTAACAATGGTGTCGTTTGTCTGTTAGTTGCTTTATGATAAGATGGTCACGATAGCTGTTTAAAAGTATGTCAAACAAGGTAAAGAAATGTACGAATATATTCTACAATGTCTTTTGTTTGCTCAAAGGGGAAAGAAGGAGAGCGGAAAAATTCAGGGAATTTCTTGGAATTGGAGGTTTCAAAAAGTCGACGTTTTTATCTGATGTGTGTTGCAAGACATGTCAAAAATAATTTTCTAATGTTTCAATGCAACCGAAGTAAACCTCATTCAGAAATTTCCCTCATTGCGCGCAAGCAATGTTGAGCTGTTTCTCCGACCCCTTCGCTCAACTGCCTCGGTGTGTAAGGATTATTGTTAAACGTGGTTATTTGGCAGCTACAGACGACTTAACGGTGATTCTGACAATAAGTTGATTTAAGTGAGAGGCATGAGTAGGGTGGTCGACACGGAGGGGTCGCGGTAACGTTGAGAGGAGTAGGCGTCGGAGAGAATCCTGTCATGTCCGAAGGGACGAACAGTCTGACCCCTGAGCTAGAGTAGGGTTTCACCATTGGCGTAAGTGCGGGATGTAAATCGTCGAACACTAAAGTTTAGATATTCGAAGGTGGCCAGAGATACTTCTGCCGTAGGTGGTCATGAATCGTTCAAGCAACGTTGGTTGATCAATCAAGGGGCAGCGCTTAACGATATTAATTTCGAGTGGTACTGTAGCTTCTCTAACAGATAAACACACAATACACAAGAAAATACTGAAGAACACCGAACGAAAATCGAATAAGAAAATGCATCAGAGCCGTATACCATAGCGATAACATAACAATTCACATCAGTGGAATATACTTGAGTTTAAAAATCGAATTATAAGCACGGCCAGTAGCCTGATGTGTTACGCATTGGTTCAATTTTTGATGATTCTAACTGTCATAGCGTCAGTTCGAATCGCACGTTCTTCACTATCATCCAAAACGCTATAGTACTACTAATCGTTGTCATCGGCAACAGCCTCCGTGACTGCGCACACAACACTCTAGTAGGTATTCGGTGTCGTAGGTCGATAACGATCAAACTGCCAGGGGGATAAGGTGATTCTGGGATAAATTACTACTCATTGAACATCATCCAAGGCATAAGCAAGTTCAACCCACGTCGATGCTGCAACTAACATATTTATGTTACCATAAACCATGGTGGTGGTATTCTTCTAGAGGTCGACAACGTTTGAACACCAGTCTCATGACCTCAGACAGTTGGGGGATCTTACGACCTAGATAGGGGCCTGTAGGATCCAAGAAGGCGGGTTGTTCAGGCACTTGGCTCTTCATAACAATGGGTCACCTGATCCAGTCGGCAACCGGTAGAAGATGAACACAGAGGCGTGGCAGATGAGACATATCTTCCACAATGAAGTCAGAAGTCGCCAACCTAATTAAACACTGAAATGTCGACTTTCCTGAGACATTCCAGTCGAGCGTCCCTATAGATTGAAAGAAATTGGTGGGGTAAACAGTCCTCGATATCTGATCGGGGAGGAATCCCCGAACTTCACAACAGACCACTCCGGACGTTGGTTAGAACACTAGGAATACTAAGTAAAACCATACACGTTACTGTTTATTTTTTGTTTTTGTTTTATCGCCACATTTATTAACAATTCAATTACAGATTTTACTTAAGACTGTTAAATTCCATTTTAACAAATATCATTCTTACGTTAACTTGCTGGCTCTTCGAAAGCACTCTAAATTATACAATATCAATCTTTTGTTTCATGGGATCACTCTGGGGTTTCAAATAGTCCGCCATATTAGAGGCCCTTTTTGATATGGTAAGGTCTGTTTACTGCTCTGATTCGATCCGGTGTCAGAGAGACGCCGCTATAATACAGCCGGTATACCCCTGGCTGCAAACCATCCAATAGGCACGGTGACGCGTAGCACCCTGGATTAGGGACGGTAGATATTTGTGTGTTACTCCTCGTTGGCCTGTCTGACATTGGTGGCCCTACTGGAAGCGTATGCTTCCGTTAGCATAGCCTGAGTGATTTATCGTAATTTAAGCCCCCGCACCATGTCAGGTTTTCTTTTCGATTGAAAAACAACAAAGCTCCCGGAGTCGACTGCATACCGGCAGAGCTTGTGAAGCATGGAAGAGGAGCAACAGCTCGATAGATCTGTGGCGGTTCTTTAATACATTCCCAAAGAACCGCCCATCCTCTTAAATTAACCACTTTCCAAACCCACCATACCTACCTGCAATTTTGGGGCAGCGTAAGCTACCCTTCATTCTCTTTCACCTGAAAGTTAAATCTTATCAAGCATGCACACCAAACAAATTATTTCATTCATACATGCACCGTGCCAGACAATCGACTCGGCTTGTCAGCAATTATAAAAGATAAATACACGCTGGCCAGCGTAATTGTTGACATAGCTGTAGCCGGTATTCTTGCTACGGTTCATGAGTGAATATCGCGCCTATACCCTTAGGTCCGCAACACTTGCGACAATTCCCTTTCATCGGTTATCAACCGATCCTGGAATTTGGGCATGGAAAAGATCATTATTTAGGTAACTTCACCCATGCCATGCATTTGATGACCCGCCTGAAAACCTAAATTAAACATACAGTATCCCACTGTGTGCATTTTACTTACCCGCATATTAATCTAAACATATAGCCATCCAGCCTGACCCTCTGCCGCCGTCGAGGAGGTTCCTGTTGACTTATGTCAACAAAATAATTGGCCTCCTTGTGCACCGGAGCCATATGACTAGATTGGATATTGCCTACATCGGTGTTTCCAAGGAATCTTAGGCAAATACCATGACGACCCCTTTTCTATCATAGGCACATCACATACATCATCTGTGCATCATCATCATCATATACACCATTGATCTGTGAAATAGCGTTTTTGTTTACTTTGAAACAAAAAACTATTTCGATCTCTGGGATACATCACCAACGATATTCTGTTTGATCAGGTGTCCACCGATCATGGTCCTCATCGCGGGGCATTGTACATTTCCTATACGCCACATATATAATCCTCCCATATCTATGCAATTCGCGGCCATCGAACGGATGGATGTGAGTTGCATCATCGGTGTCAGATCTTAACCACCGCTGCGTGCAGTTGTAAAAGTCGCGTTTTTAAGAGTCACAATTAGTCGGTACAATTAATTAGTTGGATAACGTGTAGTGAAAAGTTAGTCTGTTGACTGTTAAGATTACCTAAAGTCGGTCTTAAGGTGTCGGTTCAAATTTAAATCCGTGCTGACAGAAAAACCAAACTAAAGACAAATGTGTAAATAAAATTTAAGGACCGCATCTGTGTCATTGAGTTAATACATTGAAATTAAGTAGAGCTACGTTGTGGTATTTCCGTTTTTATCAATTGGATTATTCTAATTAAGTTACAATAAAAAAATCAACTCTAAGCAACAAGAACCGGTGTGTTTTATTGAACTTTACTTATCTCGGGTGAACTATTTATCCTGTATTTGGTGGAACAATTCGTGGTGTGTATGTGAAACCGTCTCCGTGTTGACATACCAACGTACAACCCCACAGATCCACCAGCTCGTCCAAACAATATGGGATAAGGAAGTCACTCCGGAAGAATGGAAAACCTCAATATTCGTCCCCATTTTCAAAAAAGGCGGCAGATCTGACTGCGAAATCTACAGAGGAATATCATTGCTCCCAACCGCATACAAAATATTAACAAATGTCATTCTGGCGAGAATCACACCGTACCCAGAAGAAATACTGGGAGACTACCAATGCGGATTCCGTAGGAACCAATCAACAAGCGACCAAATGTTCATAATAAGACAACTGCTGGAAAAGAAGTGGGAATATGGAGAAACGTAGGTTCATGACCTCACCGACTCGACTCCGCCATCGTTCCCTGTCTTGTGCACTCTCTTTCCACGTTTGACCATCTGATCTGATCTCCTCAAACTCAAACCTTACATTGTCCTCCCATCTTCGTCGCGGCCGTCCTGCCCGTCTCTTACCCATTGGTCTACCGTCAAGAATTCTACGCACGGTCCTAATTGTTGCCCATGCCCGCCACATGTCCGGCACATTTTAATCTTCCCTACCTGATTACTCTCACTATTGTAGGTTCGTGGTATAGCTCTTTCCATTCGTGAGTGTGGAGTTTTCTCCATTGTCCTGCCTCTTCGTAATATTTACCGCCAAAGATATATGGGTGTTATACTGGAACCTTCACCGACTGAGTCCGGATCAACAATTGAAATCTCTATTAATTACACGCTGGACTCTCTTGCCAGTATCACATTCTTTCTTAATTTGAAAGTGTAACAGGGAATGTACTTCCAGGGCACACCACACGTGTTATTTGGTTGTTTACACAAGTTCCGTTAATATATTATTTCGATTAAATCAAAGTAAGTTTATTTCATTTTCAGTCGCACACTGTATAATTTCCATTAACATAAATGTAACTCGCAGTTCATACACAATAATATTTAGATTTAAATTAAAGTAACTCGCAGTTCATACACAATCTGATTAGATTAACATTAAGGTAACTCTCAGTTCATACACAATATTATTTGATTACATTAAAATAACAAGAGTAATCAAGTCGCGAAGATTAAGATGGGCCGGACACGTGGCGCGAATGGGGAACGATAGGACCGTGCATAGAATTCTTGACGGTAGACCAACGGGAAAGAGACCGGTAGGACGGCCGCGACGGAGATGGGAGGACAATGTTAGGTTTGACCTTGAGGAGATCGGATCGAATGGTGAAGCGTGGAAGGAGAGTGCCCAGGACAGGGAAGGATGGCGAAGCCGAGTCGGTGAGGCCATGAACTTCCGGGTTCCTACAGGCCAATAAATAATAATAATAATAAATACATTAAAATAACACGCAGTTCATACACACACTATTGGATTAACATTAAAGTAACTCGTAGTTCATACACAATATTATTTTGATTTAAATTCAATGTAATTTCCTTTCCTTTTTTAGTTCGCACTCTATATAATTTAGACTATTATTTTGGTTAAAATACTATATTATTTCCGCATGAAACAAACGCTACCGATGCGACAATTCAGACTAACTTAAACCCTTCTTCGTTTTTCGACGCTATTCCATCCTGCAGACTCGATCACCGATTCCATGACCAAATAAGGTAAGACATCCCCTTTTCGTTTAAGTTCAACGCAAAAGGGGTTGGAATGTACACACGATGGTTGCTTTTGCTACCCATCGTGTGCGTCCGCGAATATGCCGACACAGCAAAATTCCCCGTATACATTTGCAACAGGTGCGAGCATCTCCATAAAAGAAAAGGGTTGAAATGTTTACTCTATTGATACTGCGGGGCACAGTATCTGCGCCGTTCCGCAGTAAACATCCACAGACAGCTAACAGCCTCGACCAGGAATCCCTGCCGAAACTGCTGCGTCAGGGCGGTATTGGTGTATGGGGGAACGTTGGATGTTCACATCATCAAACATCCAGACAGCATCTCGTTGATGACACTTGTTTGTTTACGAGGTGTCCTCTTGCCAGAGCATGCCAATGCCGATCGATACGATCGACCGGTGGCTTTGTGTACATGACATACCGAGGATATGCTGTGCTGGTGCCCGTGCCTCGCTTGGTCGGATGTTCGGCAACCGACACGACTGGGCAATGTTGTTTTGCGGGTAGTGCGACCAAATATGTTTTACTGGTTTATCATTTGTTGCTGATCAACGTGAACCAATGCTTCATGATTTTTCTTCGATTTTGCAGGCACAGCACAGAAGGTAAGTACATGCTGGGGTATTCTAGGACACGATTACCCTTTTTCACCTATAAGGTAAGTAGTAGCGTTCAACGAAACTGCCACGATACTTGTTTTTAATTTAGGTTGTATGTCCTAGATGGGGGTTTTTACCTCATATGATGGGAAGGTGGGTGGTGGCGTTCGGGAGAATCGCCACAGATACCCCTTAAAACTTTATTCTCGATTACGCGGATACTGTTTTCTTCCGGTTTTGTGAGACCCCATGTTTCGCATCCGTATAGAGCAATGGGCATGATTATGGTTCTATAGACACGGAGCTTTATGTTACGTAACAGCATATGGATTTCAGCAGTTTACTGACTGTGTGCCAACTAACGTTACCGGAATGCAGTCATTTGTTAATTTCCTTCGACATTTCGTTACTGGCCGTCAGTGTCAAATCTGCCTCCCATCAAATTAATGCAGGTGTTTCCCAAGTTTCGGTACTCTCACCCACTCTCTTCCTCATCTTTATAAATGATCTCTTGTCCATTATCCACAACCCAATCCGCTCGTTTGATGATGATAGCACATTAAGTTTCAAACGAACATTCCAGACCTAATTCTTCGAACCTCATTGCCAATCAACAGGTTATGCTTAATACACTGAATTCCGACCTAAACAAGATATATCAATGGAGATTGTCTAACCGAGTACAATTCTATAATTCAATGCCTTAAAAACCCAGTGCTGTCTCCTGTCGTCAAAGGTGAACCACAAAGTAAATATACTGTCAATGAACGGCACTTGCATCGACGAACCCAAGGAACTATCAATCCTCAGCATTCGAATTAATTTGACTCCTTATTGGAGCGACCACATTTTTGAAGCTACGAAAAGTGCGGCCAAATGTATGGGGTTCCTTAAGAGATGCACAAAATATTTCATTCCATCCAACCTGGGCACTATTTACAAGGCGTATATTCGTTCCAAAATGGAGTTCAACTCCCTTATTTGGTCAGCCGCATCCAAAACTCCACTACACGTGCCCGATAGGATGCAAAACGAGAAATGAAACTTATAGAGAACCCAGCTGTAAGTCGATCAATTCCGTCGCTAGAACATAGGTGCAACGTATCATGCCTATCTCTTTTCTATAGGTATTACCACGGTTGTTGCTCATCTGAACTTTCTGAACGTCTTGCGGCTCCTCAGACATTTTCCCGCGATGCCCGTCAATCTGAGAATGCTCATGAATACACGTTGAAAGTCAACTTAAGGCTTACAAATGAATATAGTGAGTCATTCTTTAGCCGAACCACACGGATGTGGAATACTCTAATTATGTGTTTCCTCGTCATTGTAATTTCTAGGCATTTAAGGCCAATGTACATCGATACCTCCTTTCCTTACCCACTTCCTCTCCTTCCGCTCGCACTGTGCTCTGACATTTAAGGGTACTCCAAAATCCCCCTTTGTGCGCGCGTTTGTATAAAAAAAAAAACGTTCAGTAAGTAGAACGCTGTAGGGTAATATTTTGTTATTTTGTTTTTCTTTTGCTTTTCTTACCTCCTTGGTGAGTCCAAAATGAAAACCCGATTTAATTTTATTTAATTTAATTAAATTATTTAATTTATTTATTTCAATTTAATTTTGGCCGTCGCCTCGGCCTCTGGATCCCAACTGATCTCGAATCCAAAATGCACTCCCCTTTTATACTCTGTGGCAACAGAGATTTGTTAAAAATATTACTTAAAAATTCCAAGAAGCCCAAACAAAATTGTGTGTGCTTCAATTGGAATAGGATTCCCGGAAGTGTACACGAACTCTATTTGAACTAATTCCCGGAAGGAGAAATCATGAAATGCATTTAGTATGACGCATTTCATAATTTCAATAGTTATAGGGAATTGAATCAATGCACGACAAATGGACTTTCGTTTAATTTTGTCGTGCATATGATTCAATTGGATTGGGATATAAGTTACTTGGAAATTGAATCAATGCGCAACAAATGAACTTGTGGTTTAAATCTATCGCGCATATGATTCAATTGGATTGGAATTATAGGTAAGTTGGTGAGAGTAGTGATTTAGGATCACTACATTCCTCCCCCCTTTAGAAAAGAAAATTAGTCTGGAAGAGGTTAATTTTCTAGAATGAGTGAAAAGCAAGGGGCGGTGGCATTTTGAATTCGCGATAGTTTACATTTTTTGTTTTAGTTTAACATTTAATGCATTAATTCGTTATGTTTAATATGTGTGCTACATGTTGTATTTTCTCTTTTGCGGTACTGCTTCTTAAGTTTGTTTGTATAAAGAATGGTATGGTATTTATCTAATAATTGTGGCTGGTGTCATGTTTACATTTATCATTTAAGTATATTAATGAAAGTGAATTTTAAAAATAGACATATGTATTATAAGACTAAGTAAATAAATTTTGAATTAATAAATGTTCTTATTTTACTTCGTGTTTTATAATGTTATTTTTCTAATCTATACTTAAGCCATTAATATTTATTTTTTGTTGTTGTTCATTTAATGCTAGATTAATAGAGATAGATGTGTATTTATTTTTAAAGAGCGCCTTACACTAGTAATACATGTTGCCTATGCGTAAATATAGGTATATCTTGTAATAATGTTTAGCATTCTTTATAGCTTCATTCGCTTTCTTTTTTTGTTTGTTTCTAACTTTTAATGTTTTAGGGTTTGGAAATCGTTAAATCTTAATTAGGATTTACATACTTTTTTTTTTTAAATAGTTATTTACAATTTAGTATTTATAAATTGTCTTCCTCATTGGGGGCAATATTTGTTTTGTTTTATTTGTATGTGATTTCTTTTTTGTATTTCAGTCCATATGACATTTATTATTACCACTTTTTTGTCATCTTTGTCAATATTGTGTATCCATTGGTATTTTTAAGTGATAAAGTATTGAACTACAATACACCCTGGGGATAGTAAATGTCTAAGGTTGATAGTGGAAGGGGAGGTGAAACTAAGGTGGGGATCAGTCCTAATCAACCTTGGAATATGGTTTCAATCTTTTATTGCTTATTTTTATTGACTTTTTACCAATCTTGATGGTTGTATAATTCGGCTCAGTTATTCCCGTAATGAGGAAAGGGACCTTCCAAATGGGTGTTTGTTTGCCCTTGCGGTTTTTATACCTTACTAACACCCTGGTTCCCACTTGAAACGATTGCGGTTTCGTTTCACTTCCGCAGCATGCGGTTGCCTTCGAAGAACGGCATTCCTCGCATTGCTTTTTATATGTCCGAATGTCGGAGAGCATGGACGGCCACCAGTATCTTTGTCGTATTTTATTATACGACTTGGTGATGCTCAGATGTTCACCGGAAGGGGAATTGTGATAAACCCTGAGTATCGTCGCGATCTCATCGAGGTTTATTATTTTTTCGGGTGTGTTGGGCTTTTGCAAAAAGTTTGTATTTTGAGAGGAGCTGGGGCACCAGTTTTTTGGATTAGCTGACGAAGTGTCAGTTATTTGATTAATACTTTTGATGTTATCACTTGGTTCCTTGGGGTTCCTCTTTTTATGGTTAAGATTTAACCTGAAGATTTTGCGCTTATCTTGTGCTTGCTCTTGTTTCCATTTAGCGTATTTATTTTCAGGTGCCTTTTTCTCGACGTGTGAGAACTTTATTGGCACACTAAATACTTTGGGGTTTATTTCCGTGCGAGGAAAAGTGACGCGTTGTTTGGGGCCTTCCACATTGCAATATTTTGACAAAAAGTCATTTCCAAGCAGACCGTCTTCTGATAGATCGGGCATACTGCTCACTACTTGGAACTTGCATGGGAGTTTAGACCTACCTTTTAACTGGAAGTTGACCTTGCAGCTTCCCAAGGTCCTAATGCTTCCGAGCGGTGTCTCTAAAGTGCAAGCCTCTTGCTGATTTATTTTGGCGTCTGATTTTCCAAGGCAATCTTTGTTGATCAGGCTTACTTCCGCACCGGTGTCCACTACTAGTGTTGTGTTTTTGTTAACACCTACATCTATTGGTAGTTGGACGGTGGGAATGCTGGTTAACGGCAATCGAGGGTTCCTGATATGGTAGCTCCTTTTTGCCACCAAGGGTTTTGACCTTCTTCGTTTTGGGCTCGAAGTGGGGGAATTCTTTGCAGGTTGGCATTAAACTCGCGACTCCCAATTCAGCTTTTGCTGACAGGATCCTAGATTGTGACCTTGTTGGCCACAGAAGTCGCAAGTCTGCCTTATGTGCAGAACTCTTTTTACCTCCCTTAATCGCCGGCAATCACGGATATCGTGATTTAATTGCCGGCAGTGCGTGCAAAAGGGTGTGTTTTTTCTTTTGACACAATCCTCATAGACATGCCCCCTTTTGTTGCAGTAACTGCAGGTTATTCTGCTGAGGGAGGCATCGTGTGTCAGAGATATGTTGGTAGGGTCTGATTCCATTACCCCATCGGTTTCTCTGTATGGTTGGTCGGCTGGCGATATTTGCGCCTGTAGGTGCGGAATTCCCCGTGTAATAGGTTGTATGTGTGGTATTATTTCCACATCTGGAGTGTTGGGCATTATTTGAGCCATAGTTTGTCCCAGCTGGGTACCTAAAGTCGGGGTATAAGCTTCTGGAGGTGCTACTGGTGTATAAGGCGAAGGAGAGTTAAATGAAACCTGCGAGGAAGATAATGACAGCTGAGGTTGTTGGCTTTGTTCCAATTCTAATGTTTTTTCCATTAAGGAATCTATTGGTACATCGCCCATCAGTAATAAAAATTGTCGATGGTACGGATTTATCAACCCCTTTTTGTAGATGCTTTTTGCAAAGTCATCTAATTGTATCTTTACGGCCTCAGACAATATGGGACCGTATTTTAGTTCCGCGGCTTTCTTACATTCCCTTAACGACTTCTTTAGTCGTAACTGGAACAGGATAATTGCTTCTGCCCGATTTTGCCGAGTAGCTAATAGCTTATTTACCAGGTCCTGATAGTTTTCTACTGGTAAAAAAACCTTTCTTAGCAAATCCTCGGCTTCCTGAAAAGATGCAAACGGAGTGGACGCGAATAAGGCAGAAGCTTCTCCCCGCAGTCTAGTAGGGAAGATCTGTAAGAAAGCCCCGTGTTCTTCGTTCTTGAGGCAGTTTAGGACCCTCTTGCAGCAATCCAAAAAGGTTTCCAATTCTGCACCTATATGCGGATTTGGTTCCCCGGAGAAGATGGGGATTAGCTGTGCTGACAGCTTCGCAACCTTTGTGTAATCAATGGCCATTGTTTCAAAGGTTGCGAGATCCGTTTGGTGCTGAAGAACTGGAATTTCCGATAAGGATGGGCTGGGGTCGCGAGTTTTGATCGGAGGGTTTGCTTCGATTATGGTTCCGCTGCGAAGTTTTTTCGGTGAAGGGGGTACTTGGTCGTGGGATGTTCTAGAGCTTGAGGTGGTTTCTTGTTCCATGGACGGACGGTGGAATGGTTAGGTTTTTATATGATGCTGATAGGGAGGAAGAAATGGTAGTAATGATAACTAGGGGGGAGTCTGTTAATATTTAAGACATTTGCTATCCCGTAAGTGTTTTCGCGTTAATTTCATTATTTTCGTTATTTATTTATTTAGGAGTGGAAATTCTTCCCTAGGTTTAATGGTTACACAATACAGAAAAATAGGCAATTTTGTCAAGGGTGGTTGGTAATATGGACGGAGATGGAGACGGCCGAGTCTTAAAAATTATTTTTTGGAACAAATTATAGATTATGTTAAAAAAAAAAATGTCTTCATGAAGATATTAATAAAAGGAAATAAAATGCTTACTTAGATCTATGCGCTAACTGCTGCCCCTGTTGGTCTGCTGCTGTTTGGTTGATGTTGTTATGAGGTGGTTGGTACTCTGCCTTCGTTGTTGTTTCTGTTGTTGTTGGGGCTGTTGCTGCCCGTGAGCCTTGATGTTGTTTTTTGTGCTTTCTTTCTGTGTGTTGAGTTGTTTGTTTCGAGGTGGTACTCTGCCTTCGTTGTTATTTCTTTTTTTGGTTTTGACACTGGTGTTTAAGCCCCAGGTACGCTTTGAATTATTTTTGTTTTTTTTTTTATTTTTTTTTTTATAGTACTTCCTGGTGTTTAAGCCCCAGGCACGCTTTGAACTATTTTTTTTTTTTTTTTTTTTTTTTTTTTTTTTTTTTTTTTTTTTTTTAATAGTACTGTTCCTGGTGTTTAAGCCCCAGGCACGCTTTGAATTATTATTATTTTTTAGATTGTTAATTAATTTTTTTTGTTTTTTGTTTAAGGTTTTAATTACCAAGTCGTACCTCCGAAGCCAGACTCAGCTCCGGACGCAGGGCTGAAGGTGTCTTGTGCCCAGTACGCTTGGATATATATTATTGTAGTGATCAAGGGTTTTCAAGCACTTACAAGTGTTTAACTTTGGCTTCCTTGATCCTACCGGCTGCGCCATTAATGTAGGGTTATATTTTATTAAATAGTTTTTTCATTTTGGACTCACCAAGGAGGTAAGAAAAGCAAAAGAAAAAACTATTTAATAAAATATAACCCTACAACGCACTTGACACTTAAATATAAAATAAATTATTTCATGCTCGGCCCACATACAACACAACTTCGCAACTCCACTCAAAACCAGCTTTTACTCTATTTTATTATTGAAAACGTGATACCCTTTAACTCAGTGTCCCTGTAAGACGATTCATGCGCACAGGCTTTTCCGTAACGTCACAACACCATCTCATTTTTTAATTGGTCCGATAAGGACGATGGATTCAACTGAAATCTTCATTTGATTTAAAATGTGCGAGGCGTAGCAAGTGACTCCTTATGTCCCCAAAAAGGTAAGTATTAGGGGATAGTAGGCATTGCGTATACCAGCTACAACAACGCCAAACCGGCCGTTGAATCATTAACGCGCTGTTGTTGGTGGTCGACGATCAGCAATTGCGGCACCCATCGCGCCGATAGCTTTTTCATCTTCAAATGATTATGCAAAATGTTTCCCAGCCGGTTTTTTTAGATAACCACGGCCTCAACCAACTCACTTTACAACCGCTCAAAACGATGCTACTCACTTGGTTTACGATTTCCGCATTTGTACCGTCTTTTGACCTTCCAGGGCGACGCGCGCCTTCGGTCCTTGTACGACCCATTTTATACTCTCTAAACCATCGATAAAATATTGCTCTCGAAGGAACGGATGTGGGATAACATTTCTCCAACCATTGCAATGATTGCTCACATGTTTTTCCCACCAAAAAAATAATGTTTGATCAACATGCGATACTACTGTTATTCCAATTTTTTGCGAATGCGAAAGTAGCGTCACTCAAATGACTATAGCTTGTAAACGAATACACAAGATGTCACGAAATTTCATCCATTGTTAAGAATTTGTATGTATGTAGCACTTGCACTTAACACACACAAATCTTTATAACAACACACTTTCGCTTGGTTTTAAATGGAAAAGCACGAAATGAACACACAGTGTCAATTAAAATTACCATTTATTGGCCTGTCGGAACCCAGAAGTTCATGACCTCACCGACTCGACTCCGCCATCGTTCCCTGTCCTGTACACTCTCCTTCCACACTTGACCAGCCGATCTGATCTCCTCAAGGTCAAACCTAACATTGTCCTCCCATCTCCGTCGCGGGCGTCCTACCGGTCTCTTTCCCGTTGGTCTACCGTCAAGAATTCTATCCTATCATTTCTCATACGCGCCACATGCCCGGCCCTTCTTAATCTTCGCGATCTGATTACTCTTACTATTATAGGTTTGCGTTATAGCTCTTCCAATTCGTGGTTGTGGAGTTTCCTCCATGGTCCTGCCTCTTCGTCATATTTACTTTCAAAATTACTGCTCCAAACTTTATTCTCGAATACGCGGAATTTGTTTTCTTCCCGTTTTGTGAGACCCCATGTTTTGCATTTGTATAGAGCAATCGGCGTGATTGTGGTTCTATAGACACGAAGCTTTATATTACGTGGGAGCAGTTTGGATTTCAACAGTTTACTGAAATCAATTAAAATGCACTACTTTATTTTTGAAAATGGTAATCATATACAGAATGCACAGAACTAAGACACAATTAATTTAATACACATCTTTGAATTTTATTTTAAGCTCTATAGCTTGTTTAATTAAAATTACATACACGGCACACGACTTCCGTCTTGGTTGACGATTTTTTTTTTCGACTACGATTTTAGGAGCACGATCGGATTGTGGATTTTACGCCCGTCTAGGACAACGATTGGATTCAGACTCCTCGTTAGATTCAATTGTCCACACCGGACGACGTTGGCACACAGACATCTTATTATCTCACCTTCGACCGTGCAGACCCCACAATAGATCTTTTTCCCACACAACAGTTGTATGCTTCGCAGTACATTTTTTGTTTATCTAACATTGAAAACGTTTACGATCTGCGAGTCCTTATTGTGCGGATGCATGCGATTCAATTCTTAGAACCTTGTATTTACACAAGTGTTCATATATGGTCAACGATGGCAAATATATTTTGTATTATTTATTGCTTCCTTACCATGGAATTGTTCTCTGTTTTGAGTAGCACATTATTTTCTTTGTGCCGTCATAGATTTTTCCCAGATGTGGTATTATAGCGTTTGGGTTGATAGTGAAAGACGTGTGATTCGAACTGACGCTATGACAGTTAGATTCACCAAAAATTGAACCAAAGCGCAACCCATCAGGCCACCGCCGTGTGTATGAATTCGATTTCTAAACTCAAGTACATTCGACTGATATGGATTTGTTATGCTATCGCTATGGTGTACGGCTCTGATGCATTTTCTTATTCGGGTTTCGTTCGGTTTCTTTTAGAAACGCTACACTACTCCCTCCTCAGTAACTTTGTTACGATCAGCTTCGTTTGCGAACGACGGAGCGAGGAACGAGCGAGCCAGAGATCGTCGGATCAGGCAAGTGTGCCGGTGCTCTATGCGGATGTCGTGATCGTGCCGTGAAGTTCTGTTTACTATGGGAAAGTGTGTGCTGTGTGTACAGATCACGCCGTAGTCACCAATTATTGCGTTTGAGTTAATAGTGAAGGACGTATGATTCGAACTGGCGCTATGACAGTTAGAATCACCAAAAATTGAACCAAAGCGCAACACATCAGGCCACCGCCGAGTGTACGGATTCGATTTCTAAGCTCAAGTACATTCCACTGATGTGGATTTGTTATGTTATCGCTAGGGTATACGGCTCTGATGCATATTCCTATTCGGTTTTCGTTTGGTGTTCTTCACTATTTGCTTGTGTATTGTGTGGGCATCTGTTAGAAACGCCACAGTATCTGGATTCCATGATTCACCCGTGTATGCATTTTGTATTTAATGCACTTTTACAGGTACTCATTGTATTGGATAAGTTGATTAGGATTAATCAATATATGGGGCTTCACATGAGGGTGAATCCTGTTAATGTTGGGGGGTGTTGGCCCCAGAAGGTATGGTAGGCGTTTAGTGTAACACAATAAACTAGTGACAGATGACCTTCTTGAAATGAATCATATTGATTTTCTTGTGACGCCACCTGTTGGGAAACCCCGGAACTTTTCAGCCGGTGTAGTATATCCCATTAGCTAAACTTCATCTAACCAGCAGCGGTGTGATTTCACCGGAGAAGCCAACTGGAACGGTCTAGTGCAATTGATTGTAATTCTTTCTCAAAAACGACGTTGAGGCTACTTCTTTACAAAGGGCAAACTGATTTATGCAGCAATTGACTTTCACTCGGGGACTCAAGGGAAGATTAGATTTCGCTCTGAATCTACTATTAAAAGTTACATTTCGATATATAGTTGGCCAACAACCTCGGAGTTTTTGTATTGTTATTTTACAGTCTACTGAGTAAGATCGCGGGCACCGTCTTAGCTTATTGAGAGACGGCTAGCGTAACCATGATAACGTCTTTAAAAGTATATAGGCGCATAAGTGTTGCCTCTACTTTCCAACGGTTCCGATCAGTTGACTTCGTAAAAATGCTAGTCCCTTAATAAATTGTATTTACTTTAATGTGCATATATTTAAGTTAAGGGGATCAAAAGTGCTTAGAAAACGCGATCCCCGTTTTTTCTACGTTTTCGAAACGAACTTATTCCATTTTAAGTGTCTTGAAATACTAATCTAGAATAATGATTTTCATTTAACCTGGATAGAATTGGAATGATGTACCAAAACACACAATTTGAGATATTACCAGGAAAACTCTTCAGGAGTGTGGTTTAAATAAAATTTATTCGGAAAAGGACGATTGTGCCCGTTGGGACTTCATAATAACCATACGCAAGGGAAAAGTGGTCTTACAGATTTGAACAACCTCTCTTGAATGGCACTCAAACTTAATGATCGAAGTCCTGTGGGATGTCTCTGCTTATCAACAATGAAAACTGAAAGGTTATCCAAACAAATTTCTGGTCTAAGGTTACACACAAAACATCCTATTTCCTGCTCTAATTGCTCCACCTAATTATTCTTGCGAGCCCATAACCACATAATTATTGTTCAACCGCAAGACTAATGTCGACACTTCCCCCTATAACCTGGTTCATGCTTTCCAAAAACAAACCGTCATATTTAATTAATACCAACATATTCCCGATTGTGCACCATTTTAAAATTACCCTAGCACGATAGTGAGAAGCGCACAATAACACCAACGGTGAAAGAACGGACGAGGAAAATGAATCCGCTTTTTCAAGGATTAATTACGTACATGCACCCCGTGTACATACTGCAGGATGCCCAAGTTCTTGAACAAGCTGAATATAAAATAATTCATTCTCGGGAATTACACAGTTGGGTTGGTTGATAAACTCCCACATGTGTGTTCTCCATTCAAAACTAAGAGGAGGCGCACTTGGCAAGCAACATCAACAGAAAAAAAAAAACACATAATCACTGTTGGTAGCTACTGAATTGAAAGGTTAGACCGTCAGACTCCAAACCCAACAATAAATGTACCACGTCATGAGGGAACGTATCAATTATCCTTTTCACAATCAATTGAATAGATGATACGTTTGTTATTGTTCATTGTTCCTTCTAACATTTTCGGCTGATGTGTGGCGGCGTGTGTTGCTACCACATAGTCGACCACAGTGTCGTATTTACGGCCTTTGTTTTCGATAAACAAGGTTTATTGATGCCAGGACCTTAAACAATACACGATAATAGTCGTCAATTTTTAGTACTTGTGCGAGTTGGCCTTTTTACTGTTTCCATTTTTGTTGGACTAGAGAGCATTGATTTTATGTCTACCATTTTCAAAATTATTGTTATTAATATTACTATCAAGTTGTGGTTTTTTTTTTCAACTGAATATTTTATGAGTTATATGCAATGTCGTATGATTCCATCAGCGTTTTAAAATAATGTTTAAATCGATTAAAAATATATCCAATACATGCTGAATATAATCTGACGCATTTGTATTATAACCTCTCACAAGCGCTTTAAAATAAAATCAAATGCACGTTCACAAATGCCCTTTAGAGCATTGGGACACAATTTATTCTAATAAAAAAACGTATATAGAGTGAGCAGGGGGATGGGAGCGAACATACAATGCCAAGTCCCTGACTGCTTTCAACCCGGCAAAGGCCAGAGGATCCTTGTCCCTGTTCAATCCAAATTGTCATGCAGTCTCCACGCGACACCACTGGATAGCTACTTTGGCACCCGCCAAGTAGTGAACCAATGCATGCAGCGACATCCTGAGAAAGGTTGGCGCAAGGCTAATGACCTTGCCCGGAAAACAAACCATTATGGAAAATTCAACAAGCATCGGATATTGACCGGATACACAACGACGACCACGGAAACGAAAATGGCTAAACGATATGAGAATTTTCTCATGAAACGTCGGCTCACTATACAGAGCTCGAGCTGCACAGCAGCTAGCGGATGACGATCACAAAGTCACCTGGGTATCACCTAATGGAACCACTCGCAACCAAATTACCCACGTGTTGATTGATCACCGCCACTCCTTGAGCCTGATGACGATACGAACGTACCGAGGTACCAACGTCGACTCGGAATACTATCTTGTTGGTATAGTCTTCCGAACGCGGATTGCCTTACGGAGACGTATTGCATCCGCGGATCATGTTCGAATCAACACGGCTCCCTTACGCAATGAGAATACCAGTAACAACTTTGGTCATTTGCTAAGACTCGCCCTCGAAGAGCTGGATGGAGGGAGAGTAAGTCCTGGAGCCAGAATGCCGGGCTTAGAAAAGAAATAGACACACCTTAAGAATACTATCATTAGTACTGCCGAGTCCATCTTAGACAGTAATCGTAGAGATCGGAGCGACTGGTTTGATGATGAGTGCAAACTAGCGACTGAGCATAAGGGTGCTGCATACCGTGCAATGCAGCAGTCTCATAGGACGCGGATAAGCGAGGAGAAATACAAAGAGCTCAGAAGATCAGAAAAAAGGCTTCACAGACAAAAGAAAAGTACTGGGAAAAAAACCTTGTCTGTGAAATAGAGAAAAGTAGAGAGCGAGGTCCGCACCAGGCGCGGAAGTTCTACCAAATAATCCGCAGTATGACGCGGTACACACCACGCTGCACTTACTGCAAGGATAAGGAGGGTAATCTGATCACCGATCCTGAAGGCATTCTGGAGCCATGCGAAGTGCACTTCAATGAATTGCTAAATGGTCAGCTCACAGGAGAATTGGAGGCTCCATCAATGCAAGATCAAGACCAAATGCTGCCGCCACCAAGCATTAAGGAAACATTAAAAGCCATAAGACAGCTCAAATCAAGTAAAGTCCCCCGACCTGATGGCATACCAGGTGAGCATATCAAATAAGGAGCGACAGCGTTACAACACGCAATTCATGAGATCGCGGTGCACGTACGAGAGCAAGAGGAGATGCCACAAGATTTGAGTCGTGGAGCAATTTTCCCCATACATAAAAAGGGAGATATCACAGTGTGCAGCAACTATAGGGGTATAACATTGCTGAGTACCGCCTATAAGATACTCTCCACTATCCTACAAGATCGGATATCCCCATACGCTAAAGCCATCATTGGTCAATATCAGTGTGGCTTCATCCCAGGCAAATCAGCAATTGATCAGATATTCAACCTTAGGCAGGCGATGGAAAAATGTTTGGAATTTTAGATCCCATTATATCAACTATTTATAGACTTTAAGCCCGCCTACGACAGCATAGCCAGGGTAGAACTACATAATGCCATGAGAGAGTTCGGTATTCCAATCAAATTGATACGACTTTGTAGGTTGACCATGACCAGCGTAACTAGTCAAGTAAGAATAGTGTGATTGCTGTCCAAACCAATAAACATCTTTAATGGACTCCGACAAGGGAACGGTCTGGCCTGTCTCCTCTTCAACATGGCGTTGGAGAAAGCAATCCGTGACCATGGCGTTATACCTACACTATTGTCACCAAGTCCAGCCAGATACTTGCCTACGCAGACGACATCGACATCATCGGTAGATCCGATTCGGCTAAACTAAATACATGGTAGCAACTTCTGCGAAGAGAAGACCTAACATTTGTCAAATTATCAGGGCAGCGGAGCACGCATTTGAAGTAGTGGAATCCCTTAACTACCTCAGTATCAGCCGATAACAATATGGAAAAAGAAATACGCGAACGGCTGATCAAATCGAACAAAGCCTACTATGGTCTATCAAGGCACTTTAAATTCCGAAATTTATCCAGAACATCCAAGCTACTACTGTACAAGATCATGCTCGTACCAGTACACATATATGGATATGAAACCTGGGTGCTCATGAATAGGCACTCTGAACTCTTAGCTGCGTTCGAAAGGCCGGTCTTAAGGAGAATTCTTGGCCCCGTATGTAAGGGAGGACGACTACAACCATGAGTTGTACGCGATCTACCTTGAAGCTAATGTTCTAAGAAAAATCAAGCTCGGCAGACTCCGTGGGTGGGACACCTAGCTTGAGTGGGCGAAGAGAAGCCTGCCCGGAGAGTCCTTTGTGGCAGGGTGTATGGAAGGAGGTGGCGCAATGCTAATAACCTGGCACGTAAAAATAAATTATTATGGAAAATTGAAGCCTAGGGACTTGCT
This sequence comes from Microdon myrmicae, assembly GCA_963931805.1. Taxonomy (NCBI): domain Eukaryota; kingdom Metazoa; phylum Arthropoda; class Insecta; order Diptera; family Syrphidae; genus Microdon; species Microdon myrmicae. The sequence continues at coordinate 119,672,140 of OZ007499.1, forward strand.
AAATAAAGCCAAGACCGGAGCCGGGTTGTAGTGCCTATGATGATGATATATGGAAGGAGACAGCGCGGCAGACCTTGTCTGCGATGGAGGGATGGCGTAGACCAGGACGCCCAGACCCTGGGAGCGCAAACTGGATGACATCGTCTCGAAATCGGGACCTGTGGATAGACTTGCTAAATAAGGCCAAGATCGGATCCCGATTTTAGTGCCGGTGATGATGATGCCGATGATTTCATATGGGGATTGAATTTTCGTTTGAATGAACATGGGCGTGCAAATCGTGGTTTAATCAGTTCAGGTTGCGTTTAGCCACTTGAGTGCCACGCATCAGTACGCGTTCGGAAGTGAATCTGGCTCATGCAGTGCTGCTTATGCCCAAGTTGAGACGGAACTGATATTGTATCAGACAGGGTTGAGTTCGCTGCAAAATGATTGGCAAATATATTTGTGGGGAACGAAGTATTGTACCAAACACGGGCACAAGGTTCTACTTCGACCTCACCGACGTCACTATAAGTTCATCGCACGTTCAGCCGCAAATTGTTCACGGGAAATTGTCACCAAGGTTCGAAACAACAACACACAGGTGGTAGTCGCCAGAAATAAAAACGCACAGGATATTGTTGGTTGTTAATAATTTTTATTTATAAATCCTAGAGGCGTAAAGGGTGTTCACGTGATTTAGATCTCCTAAATACGTTAAAGACACATTCGAATCACTAACGAGGGCGGAAAACTGGGGAGGAAAGACAACTCTTAGAGAACCCACCGTACCGGCGCCAGTACGGAGGGCTGGCGGGCGACCGACCGCTTTGAAGATTGAAACACGACTAAGCGATATCAATTCGCTGTCTAGTGAAGATCTATGAAGGTACATATGTATGTGTGAACTTTGGTTCGTTCATGGAACGAAACCATGAGAACGAATCTAAAACAAAGAAGGGGCATAATGTGCATCCATACAATGTGAGTTCAGCTAAGCAAACAAGCCGAATCTCATTGGGTGCTAATTGGGTCTTTGTTTGCTTATGTGAGAAAGTCAATGGTAACGGCTCTAAGAATATGTAGGACAAAGAGATCGTATAGATCATTGTCTAGGAATGTGAATTGCAGCTGTATTGATAGACCGCAATGCTGGTGGACACGGTGCTAATTGGTTTTGGCGTATTCACAGGGAATTGGTGTTCATAGCATCGCTGCCAAGGGTAAGTAGACCATACCCAATTGCATTTGCCTATGGTGTAGGATTTAATTTATGGTTTAAGGCGCGAGATGCGTATATTTGCTTTTGTCCCTTGGGTATAGGTCGCCAGGCGATGTGTATGTCAAGGAATTTATTATACACATGGTGAGGCTGGGAAAAAGGCGACGCAACGTTTATGATCCCTGTCATGGTGGTTACATTGCATGTAAACCAAATTGTTTTGTTTTCAGGAATTCGACCAGGAAAATGCGTATGTAAGATTGGGATCTGTGATAAATTTGGATAGAATTCTTATGGGGAATTTTCGTAATCGAATGAATGAATGAGGAAAAATAACGGCCAATTTAACTTCTCAAAAAAGTCGTTCAGGCCTTCCCAGTTCACTTTCTCGTAGAACCATACTGTTCTCTTTGGCGTTTTCTCGTTAACGTTGCTTTTGGTTAGAGGAAACTTAGCTCGCACGACACAGTGGTCTGAAGTGCCCAAGGGCGAAGAAACTTCAATTGTGTATTTGTTTGGGTGGGAGCTGAGAAACAGGTCCAGTGCATTGGCGTAATGACCATATATCTCTGGTACCCGTGTTGGCTCATTGACAAGTTGAGTTGAACTATTTGAATCAGCAAAGAGCTGGAAATAGTGTCCGGAGTGGCGAAGCCATTGAGAATAATGCCATTAAAATTACCCGCAATAACGATTTCAGTGTGTGGATATGCGGTCAAGATCTTATCTATAGAAACAGACAGAGCATCAAATTCGTTAAAGGATGCGTTTCTATCCAAGTTTGGACTTCTGTGACAATTTTTCTTTTTTGTCTCTGCCACAGAAAATTAAATCTAATTTATTTATGTTACCTGTAGTCTTGGAATGCAATGGTCAGGAATGTACAGTGTTCCCGCTCTCGGCCAGATTAGTCCTTTCAATGGTGAATGATTGTTCGTGACACTGTACAAAAAATTATGGTTGATTGGTTTTGCACGTTCACACTCGGGTCATATCTGAGTTAGGATTTATATGAAGGGTAAACTTTGGCGACCGAATCAATTGAAATAATCTTACACTGAGAACTTTAAGTAATTACGATATATATTTAAAAGTCTCCAAACAATTTTAACACTTTTGGGAGTTTGGTGTGTTTTTACAACATTCCTTTTACCTTTTTCCTTCTTAACTTTTTAGTTTTACTTTTCTTTAATTTTAAAACAAAACAAAGGGCACGGGTTTCCTATCTTTCTCCTTTCTCTGACAAATCTTCACCGGGACCAGCCACAACCGTACTCTTTTTCTGCGCTTTTTCAATTCTATTCGTATGAAAAACGGAATTGCAAAACCGTATATCAACAACCGTATAAACATTCACCTGTTCTCTCTCTCGCTCCCCATCAACGTCCACTTCGAAAACCGAATTCGAACTCGAAGAACTGCACGATCCACACCCGAATCGGGGCATGTTCGAAAACTCACTTGTGGATCGCGCAACTCCTCCACCACCTTACCATCACACCATTTTAAAACAAATTATATTCAAATTACAAATTATCGAATGATGGTGGTGGCGGAAAACGTGCGTAACATACCCGTTCGGGGAAAAACCAAACAACCACCCGGCCCGTCTACCTTACAATTCCGAGACAGGAAGTCGTACCCCAACAATCCGTTTTCCTCCAAACCCGGCAAGGAGTCTACTATTTGGAAACTGCAGGGAATCTCATGGTGCAACTTGAAATTCCCAGTGCAGCATCCCCTCGACTTGCCTTTGACAAACAACGCCTGGAGCGTTGTTGATTTATGCACATCCATGCCATATCTAGGACGGAGTGCCTTCAGCTTCAACAGGCTGGTCTCAGCGCCGGTGTCCACGATTAGGCGCGTAGGGTTCCTACGGCCAATGTCTAAAGGGAGAGCGACAATCGGGACCCGAGTCGGCGAAAACTGAGAACAGCTGGAGCTGGGTTGCGTTTCTAGTGCGGTCGGGTAGGATCTTGCCGACCCGACCTTGGGGAGTTTCCCGAACTCTCCCATTTTGCCTTATGTCGACACTCTGCCGCCTTGTGTGCGTGTCGACCGCAAAACTCACACAATGTTCTGCTCCTCCCTTCAGGAATGTTCCGCTCGGGAGTCCCACTGGACTCCGAACTAGCGGAACTGGAGCTATTCTTTCTGCCCACTTTGGCCCCAATGCGCCGGGGCCGCCATTTCCGGCTCCCCGCGCTGCCTGATGCGGCGTCATGCCTTGCATCCGTTTTTGAGGACTTCGAGTCCATGGAGTCGGGTCGCTTACCGCCACCGCTCGACACGGACGATCGTCGCCCATCATCTCCGCCTACCTTCCGGGAATCCATACCCTCCGCGCGACTACTACCGGCCTTCCGATTTCGCCGACGCTGTCTCCGACGCCCTTTGCGCCTATTTCTCGCGCTTGCCCCAGTCTCCACACGGGTGTCCTGCCCTCGGCTCGCAACAGGTGCTGTTCCGTCGTGCCGCTTGTGAGGAGAACCCTGGGAACCCTGTTGTGGTTCCCACCTTTGTTTATATTCGCACCCGCGCAAGCTGTGACCTTGCCGGCCACAAAACTCGCAACAGTAACGGGCGCTGAATATTCTGCGGCCTGGTGTCGGCGGCCCGCCACCCGTAGACGGGGGCTGCGGCTCTGGCAGGGCTCTCCTTTGAAACTGCGGTCGCTGATGGTGCGGTCCATGCCACTCGAATACGCCCTGCTAACCACCATCCCTGTATGGGGCCTGGGCTTGGCGCGTCTGTCTCGGACGATCCGGGCAGCCTACTATGTCGTGGCTATACTGCCAACACTCGCGACAGAAGGGAGTGTTTCGTCTTTGTAGACACTCGTCGTATACTTGACCCCTCAGATGGCAAAAATTGCATGTGGTCTGGGATTCCAGGGGGTGCGCCGATCGACCAGCCGGGTCCCTGAACGGATTGTCCCGACCCGATCGATCCTGAGGCACATACGTCCCCTGAGCCAAGCTCTGCGACTCTCTACTCCGGCTCAAGGAAGGCACGGTATTTGACCATGCTCCCTCGCCAGAGGAGGCCGGAGCATAGGCACCATCTTCCCGTCGATAACCGAGAGATCCGTACGACCGCTCCCGAACGAAACTATCCTCCCCCCGTCGACGACTATCAGACTCTTCGGCCGGCAACACGAATGACACCGCCCGGGGATTTAAATTCGATAAAACCGGCGCCGGCGCCGCGGTGCAATCCCTAAAAGTAGAGGATGGCTTTTCTAAAAGGGTCGAGCAACTTCCCGGTCGTACACCTAATGTTTCCGACGCCCGCTCGGCGATTCCGGACCGCGCATCCACAAACAGGTCGTCCTGCCGCAACATTTCCCTACGACCTCGCTCAAATGCCGTTAGGTGGTCCACCAGGCTTCGAAAGGGGACATTACCCAACGTGAGGAGGAAGTGCTTTAGTCCTTCCTCCATCAGACCCCTTAGTAACACCGGCTTGGCCATGTCCTCAAGCTGGCTTGCGAAGACAGACCTACCTTGGCGACCATAAAAGCGCTCAGCTGCCTCCCCGCACCGTACCACGGCCCGCTTCACTCGGGAAACGAAACTTGTGGCACCCTCAGAAGGAAGCTGTCGCATTTTGGAGAGTTGTGCACACAACTCCTCATACGACACTCCGGGTTCGTAGGCCTCTCTAAGACGCTGTTCCGCTTCGAGGAAGGTCGTGGGTGGTCTCTCTTCGAACATTCTATATGCCTCGCCGCTCAGCCTAGAGGGCAGCCACCGGAGGAATGTATGTTCCTCTTCCACCGCCAGCCCATCCAGGGTCCTTCTACAGCCTTTGAGAAACGGCTCTCGGCTGTATCCGGGCCTCCCTGTCCCGAAAACATGGGGACCGCCTTCGACACGAGGTCGAAAACCCTATCCGTGCCCAACATGGTCCGTACAGGACATGGTTGCGGGCCCAGTTTAAAATATGAGGGTATCGGCGTGTCCCCCATGCTCCCAACAGGCTGTTTGCTGACGGTGGGAGGGGGCCTCGTTGGCGATCTCTCGTCTACAAATTCATCCCGCGAATCGTGGAAAGCCCCCGGATCCACCTCGTCAACCGGCGGCTCGGGAAATGCCTCGGGCCGCGCCTAGGCAGGGGTGCTCTCTCGGACATCTCTTTGACGTTGCCTTGTCTGCATCTGCAGGCCGTCTACCAAATCCCACTATCACCGACACCAAAATCAATCCCGGAAACCCCGCGGAGAAAAAGCAACCTCGTCGCCGACAGTATCCACCAACAGAAAGGGAGTGGAAAACTAAAAGGAACACAATTCCCTCCACAAACAAACAAACACTCCCAAAGGAGGACAAACAACAATGATACCGATCAAGAAGGGAGAGAGAGAGAGAGAGAAAAGGTAAAGAACTCGGAAAGAAAAAAAACCTTAACGCGACGTCGCAGCAATAACACCAAAAATTAGTCACCACGACTACAACGCGCAGCTAAAAAAAAAGAAAGAAAAGAAGGATCCCGGTTCCAACAATGTCTGCTTCACAAAATGAATAAAACAATCTGTTAATGAATAAACAAATAAATTGATAGCAAAAAAAAAATCAAACTAACAACAACAAAAAAAAAAGAAAATATAAGAAGAGGTAACACAATGCAAAAGTAAGTATAACAATTGGAAAAACTGATTAAAAAGAACTAAGCAAAACATAGATTCAGCATAAAGAGGAAAAACAAAAAAAGAAATTTCGCCTTTGTTCCTTCTCTGCTCTCTCTCCGGTTCATCCACCAGAAACTAATTCTTCGGCTGATACTCCGGAGTTGATGCTGGATTTGGTCCTTGACCTTGCTTTAGGCTCAGTTGACTTCACTATGGCTGGAGGCTCGTCTTTGTTAGCTGATCCTCCTGCTGGTGTTGGCTTCGTTATGGCAGCAGTAATGGGAGTCGCAACTCGTTTCCTCCTTCGCGTCGATTTCTTAAGCACAGCTTGGTGCTGTACTTTTGTCTTGGCAGTAGTGCCTGTTTTCTGATGGTCGTTGGATTTGCTGAGAAATTTCGTTCATCCTGTCCACAGCGCCAGTTTGTGACAGAAAATTAAATCTAATTTATTTATGTTGCCTGTAGTCTTGGAATGCAATGGTCGGGAATGTACAGTGTTCCCGCTCTCGGCCAGATTAGTCCTTTCAATGGTGAATGATTGTTCGTGACACTGTACAAAAAATTATGGTTGATTGGTTTTGCACGTTCACACTCGGGTCATATCTGAGTTAGGATTTATATGAAGGGTAAACTTTGGCGACCGAATCAATTGAAATAATCTGACACTGAGAACTTTAAGTAATTACGATATATATTTAAAAGTCTCCAAACAATTTTAACACTTTTGGGAGTTTGGTGTGTTTTTACAACATTCCTTTTACATTTTTCCTTCTTAACTTTTTAGTTTTACTTTTCTTTAATTTTAAAACAAAACAAAGGGCACGGGTTTCCTATCTTTCTCCTTTCTCTGACAAATCTTCACCGGGACCAGCCACAACCGTACTCTTTTTCTGCGCTTTTTCAATTCTATTCGTATGAAAAACGGAATTGCAAAACCGTATATCAACAACCGTATAAACATTCACCTGTTCTCTCTCTCGCTCCCCATCAACGTCCACTTCGAAAACCGAATTCGAACTCGAAGAACTGCACGATCCACACCCGAATCGGGGCGTGTTCGAAAACTCACTTGTGGATCGCGCAACTCCTCCACCACCTTACCATCACACCATTTTAAAACAAATTATATTCAAATTACAAATTATCGAATGATGGTGGTGGCGGAAAACGTACGTAACACTTCTGTGAAGAAAGCAATAATGTATAATATGGTTATGAACGTTAAGTTTTAGCCACAAGAAATAAAATTCAGGATTGGAGCAGAGCCCATATCCCAGCAGAACCTGATAAGCAATATCATTTCGTATGTATGTGGGTAGAACACGATGTGGAAAGAACAGAGGCACTAAGTTATACCCATCAGCATCATCGGCACTACAACCGGGAGCCGGTCTTGGCCTTATTTAGCAAGTCCTGAGGCTTGTTAAATTTTCCACAATTATTTGTTTTTTTTTTTTCGGGCAAGGTCATTAGTCTTGCCCCAGAGGCTCCCCGACGGGGAATCGGACCCCAGTCTCCCGCGTGACAGGCGGGTATACTAACCACTATGCTATCGAGGAGCCTAGTTATATCCAGCTAGATTGAAATCGACAATATCTGTATTAGTTAGTACCTGGATTTCGGTAAGTGCAAGGATAATTGGTTTCTGGTTCGAAACGTGGGCACACAGAGGAGAAATTGCATTTTAGGCGGCGAATGTTACACAAATTGACGTGAAATTCCCGTTCCATTGAAATTCCCTGACATAGGAAACCAATACCGCATTGGAAAAGCAGGCAAGTCGGGACCAGCGATAGTTAACCGAAAGCAACCACTAGAGGTGTTATGCCCTTGTAGTAGATGCCCCACTAGATCCGTGCCGAAATCCACATCCATTCCATGACCAACAGTATCCCACTCAGACACCAAAAACTCTCCAACGATTATAAATCAATAGAGAGCATCAATCCCCGTGGGACACAAACAGAGTGCGAAAAAGAGAACGGCAGACTCAAGAAAAGGAAAGAGTAGAGGGTTTTCCCGCACTGCACATCACTCGCGTATATACCCTTGCACTTTTCACGATATTAAGACGCTTGTGTGGAGATGCATTTATTTGCTTAGGATCCTACAGTAAGACTTGTCGCGCGAACCGATAGTGCAATTGGGTATCTTGTTTATATTTAAAATTCCCAAAACGGATTGCACAACTGATCCGATGGTACGGATCACGAGGCAGAAGCGCACGTCTGTCTCATTGGCGGTCAGAACTCTACTCGAGTGGAGTGGAGTCTACGTGTGGAGTGTTACGGACCTACCTTGCGTCCAGGTCCCCCCTAACATCCACTAATCCCCTTTCGTTAGTTTCCCTTCTCTACCTTTAAACGGAGAACAACTCGCCAAGTAGCTAATTTGCATTAACTACTTTGTGCAAATTCTACTTGGTAGAGAAAATAATAAAAACCGGCGTTGCCGCCGAATAATAAATAAACGTCAACGACAATGTAAATAATTCATTTCGACGTTAAGCTTCGGAATAGAAAGATAGAAAAAGGAAAGTGGTGTAAAACAAATATCGACGGAACGATGGTTGAATCCATAGATAATAGAAATAACAAGAACAAAGGAATTTAATAAGAACAAAAACAAATATCGACGGAACAACGATTGAATCCAGCTGAACGGAAGAGCACGACGTTCAACGCCCCCTGCAACTTGTCGCAGGCCAACAGCAGCTGCAGCGACCGCTCAATGGTCAATACAAGTAAGTTCATTTAAACTTACCCATAATAATAGTTAATTATATATTATCATTACTATTTCAAATTACTATATTCCTAAATATCAAATATATTACTATTACAAATATATTATCAAATTGTATATAACATACATAGAACAGGCGGTTTCGCCAAACCCCACGGCCCACTTACGTGAAAAACCCCCATAACAACATCCCAATCGGCATAAGTTTTCGCTAATGCAAGCGCATTAGCACCTTAAGTGCTTTACACATCTAGGTTATCAAATTTATAATCCAAAAGTCCCTGTAAAAGAAAACTTACTTTTCATGCATCTCTTCGCATATAATTCCCTGTAAGATTTCTTTTCTACCTTTTCAGGAATCGCAAAACCCATTCGGTACCTTCGGTTTCCAGGCAAATTCCAACTTTCCCACACCTGCACCGCAATCTTCACCCAGCATAAACATTTCCTACCTGAAAGATTCTGTTTTCACATCCAATGCAACAGTGGAATTCGCTTGAAAAATAATTCGTTTGCATACATCTATTATAAGTAGGAAAACTATTCCGGCACCATGGTTTGCCAGGCAATTTTGTTCCTCATGTGCACCCTTATCTTCCCACATGCACGTATCTTGCAGACCCTTTGCCCAAGGGACAAAAGCAATACGCGCATCTAGCGTCTAGTGCCATAAAATCGAATTCCTATGCATGTAAACATGCATAATACCCGACCAATGATTTGTTTTCCCACTAACAAACAATCTCTAATTCCTTTCTCTGCTGCAACGAATTTCCCTGCATATACAAATGCAAGCAAGGGATTCGTTTTGGCCACCGACACAAGATACGATATACAATTCTCATTGTATAAAGTATTGTAACGCATTAGCACCTCTTTCGAATGGCTATTCGTATATTTACACAAGGGCATCACTCATCTAAGACTTTTATGATGCCCTCGTCTCATCTTTTCCCTTACGACATTTCTTCGATGTATCGTCGTCTATTTATTTAGACGCGATGCACTTCATAGACAACGATCTTCTCGATCCCTTTGTCCTTGCTTTGTTTTGCCATTGCCCCCGCGCATGAGTAAACAACACAGATCTGAACGATCACACACATACCACCATGATCTCCATTACGAGATCTGGTTCTCTATTCTATCAAGAGAGACTTTACGTTTCTCTGGTGGTAATTAAATACATATCCTTAGTGGAGAGGATATCTACCACTACACCACAAACTCACCCCAAACGAAGGTTATATCGCGGAGTCCATTTCCATCTGCCGGCCACGCTGGTCGCTCGAGCTCCCGCTCCTCGTCGCGCGCCGAAGAAGCGATAATACCTGGATTCGTGTGTGAATTAAAATAAAATAAGTAAAAACCAGTTAACGTCATAAAAAGTTTAAATGAAGTATCAAAAAACGGCTAAGAACAAAGATAATCACGTCGGAAATAAACTAAACATTAATTAAGAACCACGAGTGTTTTATTTTTGGTTCTTTTTGGGTGAACAGTGTTCGGTAGCGGAACAATCAGTGAACAATTGATTTGGCACTAGCGGACCTTTATGACAGTGAAAGTGATGGGTTGGTAGTAGAACTCGCGTCCATGCTGGCGCCACGACTACCTACCCCGCATACGTTTTCACCTGGACGACAGCGCGAACCACAGATGCCATGATGACGGATTATTTCAAATCCTGATTGATTAGCGTTAATGTCATGTCGTGTGTAGTGCGTTAGAACTCTGGCCTCAATAAGACGTTGCAACATACCACAAAACAGGCGACGCAAACAATTTTTTGCAAGAAATATACTTGCACATAAATTCGCAGGTGTAGTTTACATTGGACCCCGCCTTGTGATATCACACTATAGCGTTTGCGACGATAGTAAAGAACGTGTGAATCAAACCGATGCTATGTCAGTTAGAATCACTAAAAGATTGAACCAATGCTCAACATATAAGGCCACTACCGCGTATACGATTTCAATTTCTAAACTCAAGTACACACAACGGATTGCTATGTTATTGCTTGGTATACGGCTGATGGTTAATCAATTTTCCTTCACAGTTCTTCACTATTTGCGTGTGTACTGTGTGCGTGTATCTGTAGAAACGCCACAACACCCCTTGATTATTTACTGCGAGGAAATAAAAAGCTGCTAAGGTGATAAACTACGTACTTTAGACCACTTATTGGAAAAATACGACCTCAACTGCTCGAAAAACGGATTGAAAATTGACGTTTTAAATTCCGATTAATTCGAGTCAACCTCAGTGCCACAATACCAGAAATCATATTTAAACAATAACAGCAGTCTACTTTCATTGAAACAAATTCCATATGCATGCCATGATTTTTATATATTTCATTTCATTTTAAAGTACTGTACCTCTTAAAAAACACCCTATATATAAATTAGAACGCTTGAGGATAAACAGAAAATTAAACTAAGAATTACCACTGTAAATCTTACCTTAAACTTAGAGCTTTAAGAATATCTACCCCTAAAAAAAATAGCATACAAGCAGTAATCGTAACAAATACATTTTACATGTATATTTCGCAATGGGGAATATTTTTTGATGACTAATAAAAATATTGTCCCTGCCTTCTAAACACCCTTCTTAATTTGACTTGGAAATGATGTATTAGTTAGTGGTTCCATAAATTTGGCGGCCAAATGGGTTCCTTTCGAATCCGTTAAAACGATATTAGAGCTACACATTGTAACTCACTTAACCCACATAACAAAATCATGCATAATTGTTTTACCTCGCAACTCGTCCCATATTCTATCAAGTATAAATCGATTTATATAGAACACATTTCACGAGTACTCATATTTTCTCTGTCGTTTCCCATACTAGACACTTTAGAAGTGGCACTTGAATACCGATCGAACAGAATAGTCTAAATTTGCCTTAACCTACCTGATCACATAAATTAGCTACAACCAACTTTCGAGTACACAAATCTGATTAGGAATAAATAATGTTTTCAAATCAAATGACGTTAGAAATATCAAGCGTTATCGGAACATCACTTTTGTTTTTACCGAGTACGTCAATGAAATTTTATTTGTTTTAATTTGCATATAACTTTAAGAATAGAAAAGGGGAATTTTACAACCCCCTCACACAGCTCTAATCCTAGGGTCCTTCGCCCGATATCTACAACAAACAGAAAGTGAAGAATTCAATAACGTAGGAGACAAAGGCCAACTCCAAATTAATGTGTGCCCACCAAGGGGAATGATGAAGGTCATTTTCGAGCGATTTGCATTAGAAATTTTCAGCATCTTCCCTGTATTTGGAAGAAACCCTCATCATGTCAAGTATTGACTTTCTGAGTTTCTTTCTCATCTTGTCTGATGCAAGAATAAATGTAGACAAGATGGTTTCCTGCACAATAACAACGACAACAACAAAATCAGTTGAAAACGAGTCATCAAAGGCGACTACATATACTGATAAGTCGGAAGTCTCTTATCTGTGTTCCTTTCTGTGATAGATATGTGGATGGGAATTTTATGCCTCGTGAGCTGCCCGGCATCGATAGTCAGACTTTTAAAGTTATAATTTATTTTCAGGATATCAACTGGGGCTAGAATCGTTCCCTCCAAGCATCATCCTAGCGCTCACACACACATGTATAGATATGCAAACATAAACTGTCGATCCTAAACCCGGATTTAGATCAAAATCTGCGCTAGGTACAATTTGACGAATAGCCCCACATAATCACACAAATACACTCTCACAATAAGCAACGGAGTTTTATGAAATTAAAGAAACTTTGACCATTGGAAGTTGGGATTTTTTGTTATTGTTATCAGCTTTAGTTCGTCCTGCTTCCCTTTCTCTTATACGTACTTTGTCGTATACGGTCTTGTATACATTTAACTATATATTTTGCCAAGAAAAGTTTTCCAGACGTTATAGCTCTAGTTCTGTGTTCTTTCATACCGAGACAAAAACTTAATAGAATTTTATTGAGTTTATTTGGAAAAGATCTTTGAGGTCCTGTGAAAGACAAACTGTCTACACACACTAAACTTTGTCTCATGATGTTCAGTTTATTAAAACGACAAAATTTTTATGAAGGAAACATCACCGAGTATGATGAAGAGAACATGAAGAACGGGCAAAGTTGAAAGGGCACAACTTCATCGTTCTCTGTTCACATATTGGATACACTCATTTTTTCATCGAATCATTTATTTGAAATGATTTCAATTTTTATATTTATCGAAGTCGGGTACGGTCAGCGAAGTTTCTTTGTGACTTTGTGTATCAGTAAAAAGCACAGGCCGGGGGTTTAAAACTATATTATGAAAACTCGAGGAAGATCGAGAATTTATAGCTTGCCTGAGATACAAAGGGAAAACAAAGCTTCCCGGATGCTAATTTCGAATTGATATTCCGGTGGCGGACGGAATGGATTGGGAATGAAATCGAGACTATCCCTAGGATGAGGGTGAATCTATAAAATGCGCATGAAGGACAGACACACGATTACGTATAGGACGGCGCTTGTTGTTAAATTTATTTACCGATTTATTCCGGTGTGAAAGTTTCCCCATAAAAATGTAAATTATTTAGGCTTTTCAGCAGTTCGGCACTTTTGATGCGTAACCAGCGGAATCCAATGTGTTGCCGGTTTATATATGTACATATATAACTTGGTCATTGTTTAGAAAACATAAAAAGAATCATAATTTCCTTTCAATGAATTATGACAAATATAAATAAGCTAATAGAAGAAACTAATTTAAGCAACTGCCGTGAAACAAGAATTATGAATCTTAAAGTGAACCTTGAAATATGACTAGTATGCTTTTTGCTTTTGTTGTTATAGTTTTCTCCAGTAAGCGCGTAGAAAAATGTATTTAACCATCGTTACCCCCAGCAGCGTCTTACAGACATACAGAATTAAACAATTTGATGAACAACCCTTCGATTCCGTTCTTATTCACCTATCTTTCCTATCCCTACATCTTGAATAATCCCTTCAGCGTCTGGATTAAAAAAAATGAAATTTTTCATATCAAGGGGACTTCTCCAGTTAAGGGGTACACCAGTGAGGAACTTTCAAAACATCTACTTTGTTTTGGATTAGAAGATTTTCCGAACCTTGTAGAATAAGAGGAAAACAATTTTATATTTACATTTTTTTGTGTGCGAAATTTCATCATCATCATCGGCACTACAACCGGGAACCGGTCTTGACCTTATTTAGCAAGCTCCTGAGGTTTGTTAAATTTTCCATAATGATTTGTTTTTTCCGGGCAAGGTCATTAGTCTTGCGCCAGAGGCCCCGCGACGGGAATTGTACCCCGGTCTACCACGTGACAGGCGGGTATACTAATCACTATACTATCGAGGAGCCCTATATATATATATATATATATATATATATATATATATTATCGTTATTGTATTTATTATATTTATTGTCGGATTTTAATTAAAAACGTTCGTATTTACTCTAAAATTTATTACACACACATTACATACACCATATTGTTCCTTGGTTTAATTGAGCAGCTGATTTCAATTTACCTTCGCTCAAGGTTAATTCTCTCGCGACCTCAAGTATCTATGTCGATGTTCTATTCTAACTAAGAAAAAGTCTTCACATTTACTTTAAACGATTGTTCGTTATTCACTAAACAGATTCAGGCACTTATACGAGTATAACAAAAGGAAACAAACAATCACGACTCCGGCATGTATCGCGTCTCCGTGGCGCTACGGAGAGCGGGAGGCGAACCGACCGGCTCGGCGATTGCAATATAACTCCTCGATATAAATTCGCTGGCAAAGGAAATTCGGCCAGTGGTACTAGCTCTCTTAATTTAGGAATGCATTTTCTATCCCAAGAGAAACCTAAAGTCTCTCTTTGGGGGTAGGTAACCAGATCTCATAGAGAAGATCGAAGTGGTATGCATGTATGTGTGCACATTGGTTTTTTCATGGGACAAGGACAAGCTGAAACATCAAAAGGGATAATGGGCATCAATGAGATGTGAGGTCGGCTAAGTAAACAAGCCGTATCTCATTGGTTACTAATGGATTTCTGTTTGCTCTTGCCTCGAGGTCATGAGAAGCGGATCCAGATGTATTGGAAGACAAAGAGATCGCGTAGATCATTGTCTATGATGTGCATTGCAGCTGTATTGGTAGCCCGCAATGCATCGTGAACATGGTGCTAATTAGTTTCGGCGTATTTACTGATGACTGGTGTTTATGGCATCGGTGCCAAGGGTAAGTACACAATTCCTATTTACATTTGCTTATGCTATAAGATTGGGTTTATGCCTTAAGACGCAAGATGCGTATATTTGCTCTTGTCCCTTGGGCAAGGGTCGCCAGCCAATGTGTATGTAAAGGAATTTATTGTATACATAGTGAGGCTGGGAATAGGCGATTATCCCTAGAAATGTGGTTACATTATGTGTGAACCAAATTGTTTCTTTGCAGGAATTCCTCTAGGGTAAGATTGGGATTTGGATGTATGATAAGTTTGAACAGAATTCTTGTAGGGAATTTGAATGCGAATTAATGCATGAAGGTAAGAATTCTCTTCCAAGAGGTTTTAGATAAGCACATTAGATACTTGATTGCCTTAGCGAAAAATAATGGGAGTTGGGTTGCAGTTATGGTGGGTTCTTCGGGTAAGTAGACAGTGGGGTTTGGCGGAACCGCCACACCCACAGCATAATTCCAACAAGTTTTTGTGTTTTTCATTCGAATTTTTTGGCATATCTTCATAACAACATTTCGAAGAAATTACGCAGGGATTAAGTTGATTTAAACATTATATATAATAAATAATAAATTATACATCTATTAATAAAACTGTCCTGTTTGTTCGTCGAAAATTAAACGAAATTATTTAATACTCGTTTATCAACCAAAAATCAATATTTTCAATTTCGCCTATGAATTTCTCTGGATATAGTCTTGCATATTAAGTGTTTTTTTTCCAAAATCACCTGAATGTCGTGGAGTGATTAATATTCAAGGTGCGTATGGAAAGGACGATCCTTGTCCCTGTTGAATCTAAGTTGACATGCAGTCTCCACGTGACACCCCTGGATAGCTACTTTGCACTCGCCAAGTAATGAACCAATGCATGCAGAGACATCCTGAGAAGGGTTGGCGCAGGGCTAATAACCTTACCTGTAAAAACAAATTATTATGGCAAATTTAACAAGCCTCGGATACGGACCGGATACACGACGACGACCACGGAAACGAAAATGGCTAAACGATTTGAGAATTTTCTCATGGAACGTCCGCTCACCATACAGAGCTCGAGCTGCATAGCAGCTAACCGATGCCCTGTCCGAATATAAGGCTGACATAACAGCATTACAAAAAATAAGATGGACGGGGAGTGGTGTTATACAAAGAAACGAGTATGACATTTATTACAGCGGTCACGCAAAACACAATGTGTGCCGGGTAGGCTTTCTAGTCAGCCAAAATCTGAAGACTACCATTATCGGCTTTAATGCAATAAACGAAAGGCTATGCGCTCTTCGCGTGTGAGGCAAGTTTCAGAACATAAGCCTCATAAACATTCACACATGTACAGAGGAGTCCCCTGACGACGAAAAAGAATTCTACAAAAACGTCGAATGGACCCTCAATGTCTGCCCAAAATACGATGTGAAATTCCTTCTTGGTGATTTGAAGGCCCACATCCAGCGAACTTTTCCCAATGTCCCGAAAAGCTGCGAATCCTCGAGAGACGATCGGCACACACGACAACAAATAAACCAGCACCAACCAAAGGAACTGCAACTAAACCCTCATCACCTCAACCATCTCATCTCGCGGGATCAGGAATATCCTATGCAGAAGTTACGAAAGATTCCCGAAACTGGACTAAACCTCATCAACCCAATTCCAACGTCCTCAGCCTGGACATCATGGGTTATATTAGAAGCCTGAATACGCTGCTACCCACCCTGAAACACAGCTCGGAAATAGAAAAAAAAGGTCAGATCTTAGATTTAATAACCTTCCACATTCTTTCCCTTAATGAATAGTTTAACCCTAGTCTCCCTCAACACAGAATCCATATATTCCCACACTCGTAGACAACACCTCCGTTTGTTTGTTGAAAAGTTCGCCCCAGATGTTCTTCTTCTCTCAGAAACTTGGCTTAAATCAAACTCTCGAGTATACATTCCTAATTACACATTTGTGTCCAACCCGCGAACCACTGGCCCTCATGGTGGTACTGGAATTCTAATACACAAGAAATTCCAATTTACTGAAATCAGGTTCACTAACATAACTAATGTCGAATACACGGCAGTTAAACTCTTCTGCAGAAGTAATAAAGTACTGGTTTTGTCGTCAATATACATTCACCCTTCTCGTGAACCTAACTTCCCTAGTGCAGACATTTCTCAAATAATCCAGCAGTCTCTGCCGGCACCTTTCATCATAGGGGGAGACTGGAATGCTCGACATACATCATTTAATGACATCAAGTGCAACAAATATGGCTACCAACTCCTAGATCTCCTCCCACTTCACCCATATGTTTACGCAGACTGTCCATTGCAACCTACTCGAATTTGTAGTACAACCAAATCAACAATCGATTTCTTCCTAAAATCCACAGATATCTATTCATCTAATCCCCCTACAGTGTCCTTTACATTCCCATCCGATCATGGGTCCGTTCACTCCACGGTTCAAATCCCTTCGCTTGAACCACTCTACACAGTGAATCCTATTCCAATTTTTTCCAAAACAAACTGGAAAAAAGTCAATAACGATATTGCTGCCAGTTTTTCAAATTATTCTTTACCGGAATCTTCAAACCTATTCCCTACTGAAATTGACCAGGCAGCTGTAAAAATAGAGCAAATACTGGGAAATGCTCTCTTCAGCCATACCCCTACGACCGTCCCTCATAACCACTTAGGAAAACCATTACCCAACCTCCTCACAAAATGATTGCGCATAAAAAAACAACTCCGACGTAAATTGCATATTAGCTACTCACCCTTTATTAAACAACAGATACAGCTTTTGACCAGCCTGATAAATGTCCAACTTAAAAATTTCACCGATCAGACCTACACGTCTACTCTAAACAGTATCAAACCAGACCGTGACCTATTCAAAAATATAAATCGACTAACTGGTCGTAAATTCAAGCCTCGAATAGACTATCTCATCCAACCAACTAACAGTAACATCGCCCAATCGGACACTGATATAGCAAATTGTCTCGCTGAACACTTCTGTAAAACTCATAAACAAAACGATTCCCTCCCAGTCACTAATTTCCACGACACCGTGAATGAATTCATCTCAGGCACACTTGAGCCATCCTTCCCACCATTCATTACTGAATTCAACGAAACCAATAAAGCGTCACATCCCATGGGAACCGACACATTCCTAAGCTTTACAGAATTATCTGAATTGATTACTTCGCGTAACAATAAAAAATCTACAGGTTTGGATAGAATCCCTAACCTTCTGTTTAAAAGGCTTCACCCGGAAAACTTACTCCCCATTCTCGTTCTTCTCAACCACATAATAAACGCTTCACATTTCCCAAAATGTTGGAAAACAGCGGTGATAGTCCCTATTAGTAAATCCGGTTCTTCCAACAACCCGGCTAACTTCCGTCCCATATCACAGCTAAATTCGCTTAGTAAGGTTTTGGAATGTAAGATATACAAAAATCTTCTCTCATTTGCTAGAGACAACTCCCTTATCCCGAATTCTCAATTTGGCTTTCGTCCACAACACTCAACTTGTCATGCTCTGCTAAAACTGACACATGATGTAACAATGAATCTCCAAAACCAATCCCCTACAGTATGCGTCTCTCTCGACATAGCAAAAGCATTCGATTGCGTTTGGATTGCAGGACTGCTCTATAAGCTACATTCAATGTTCGGATTAAACACCCACACCATAAAACTTCTCGCTTCCTACCTTTCTGATAGAAAGTTCATGGTGAAAATAAATTCAACTCTTTCGACACCATACAGTATAACCGCGGGTGTTCCTCAAGGTTCCATTCTCGGACCGTTATTATACCTCCTTTATACTTCAGACACCCCGCAGCCACTGTCACCTAATACAGTAATGCTGAATTATGCCGATGACACTTTAATTTATTCAAGCAACAAGTTTGTCAAAGAGGCAAGAAACTGTATTAACAGCTATCTCCCGAATCTCTCTGCATATTTTACTAAGTGGAAAATCCGACTCAACCCAGCCAAAACTCAACTCATAGTGTTTAAAGGCAGAAATGCGAATTGTACTAACAACACCATACGCTGCCATAACAAAATCAGAATCAAGTTAAATAACAATATAATTAAACCCTCCAAAACCTTAAAGTACCTGGGAATAACCTTCACCAACAATCTGTCCTTCTCCGCCCACACCAAAAACTCGATTCGCAAAGCCGTAATTCAACTTAATCTCTGCAGAAAAGTGATGTACAAGCCGAATGGTCTCTCTCCCAAAGTTAAATCACTTATCTACAAACAGATAATCAGACCCACTCTCACATATGCATGCCCGATATGGTACCATATCACACCCGCCCAAATGGAGAAGCTACGCATCTTCGAAAGGAAATGCTTCAGACTGATCACTGGCCTCAACAGACATCCCAACTCCCACAAATATTACAACAGTAGTTCGCTCTACTATGCCGCTAATATTGAACGTATAGATCGACGCTTCCTCGAACTGTCCATCAAATTTATCGAAAATCTTCCCAATAATCCCAACCCGATAATAAATGCGCTCACATCGACTCCGTCAGATAACCGAACTGCCTACCCGAACTGTCTCCACATCAGAACGTTCTTCACCTCTGGCAGATTGGTTAATAACTCTAATGAGATTGTATACCACAATACAGAGCTTTCACCTCACCAATTTAAATATAGTAATATTCAACCCTTCTCCAATATTTTGCGTTTCAACGAACAAACGGAAATTAGTTCCCCAACCCACATCCCTGACTGACAATATCCTCACTAAGCCATTGATCACTATGCTACTCCCTTCCACACCACACTAACTTATTTCAATAATAATTAGGTAACTAGACTAAGTTAAGATAAGTTAAGTTAAGTTAAGCAATTTAGCATAGGTTAAGTAAATAACTATATCCTGGTTTTCTGACCTTTTCCAGGAAGCTCTACCCACTAAAATCTTAATCCATAACCAATATATAACTTTTATCATATTGTTTGAAAAATGTACTAGTAAGTATATGTAAACAATTATAGCTAAGGTATCATAAGTTATCTGTATTGCTTATTGTAAAAATTATTTATGGTCAATAAATACAGAAATGTAAAAAAAAAAAAAGGTGATTTGAATGCGAAATTAGGTCGAGAGCCGGTTTCCCGGCACTACGCAGGTTCCCATAGTTTGCATGAGAACACTAATGACAATGGACTACGAGTTATCAAACTGGCAGCAACTTGGTCGTTGCAAGTACCAGGGTATCAGCTGATGGAGCCACTCGCAACCAAATTCACCACGTGTTGATAGATCGCCGCCACTCTTCGAGCCTGATGACCGTACGAGCGTCGACTCGAATCACTATCTTGTTGGTACAGTTTTTCGAGCGTGGATTGCCTTACGGAGACGTATTGCATCCGCGGATCAGGTTCGAATCAACACGGCTCCCTTACGCAATGAGAACACCAGTAACACCTTTGGTCATGTGCTAAGACTCGCCCTCGAAAATCTCGACGGAGAGAGAGTAAGTCCTGGGGCCAGAATGCCGGGCATAGAAGAGAAATGGACACGCCTTAATACTGCCACCTCCATCTTAGGCGGTAGTCGTAGAGATCGGAGCGACTGGTTTGATGATGAGTGCAAACTAGCGACTGAGCGTAAGACTGCTGCATACCGGGCAAAGCAGCAGTGTCATAGAACGCGGGTACGCGAGGAGAAATACGAAGTGCTCAGAAAATCTGAAAAAATCTTCACAGACAAAATAAAACTGCGGCAAAAAAAACCTTGTCTGTGAAATAGAGAAAATTAGATAGCGCTGTTCTACCAAATAATCCACAGTGTGACGCGGCACACACCGCGCTGCACTTACTGCAAGGATAAGGAGGGCAATGTAATCACCGATCCTGAAGGCATTCTGGAGCCATGGGAAGTGCACTTCAATGAATTGCTAAATGGTCAACTCACAGAAGAATTGGAGGCTCCACCAAAAATCAACAGCAGATGCTGCCGTCTCCAAGCATTGAGGAAACATTAAAAGCCATAAGACAGCTCAAATCAAATACAGCCCCCGGAGCTGATGGCTGATTAAACAAGGAGGGACAGCGTTACATCGCGAAATTCACGTGGTGCACGTATGGGAGCAAGAGGAGATGCCACAAGATGGGAGTCGTGGAACAATTTGCCCCATACATAAGAAGAGAGATATCACACTGTACAGCAAGTGTTGGAATTCTCTATACCACATGGAGAACCAACCCACAATGGTAACCAATCTTGACCGTTAACAGCGCGTCACCTCAACCCAACTCCCCATTCAAACCTGAAATATACACATTCGCAACCATGCAAAACCTGCAAGCGCACCCAATTCCCCATGCAAAATCCGCAATAGCATACATTCCAAACTTCGCAATAAAACACACTCCAAACCCGCAACAGACTACAATTCAACAGAATATATTCTAAACATCCCCGCATTCCTTTTCCCCTAAATTGCTTCGGTCAATTCTTTACTGAATTCATATTCCCTCCTTGCGACCAAGCAATCTCAATTTCCCCGGAAATTCATAAGCTGTAATAAAATGCATATTCCAACCTACAATGGAATCCAACCTACCAATCATCTCTCTCAACTACATCACCCCGCATACATTTTCCCAAAATTGCTTCGATCAATTCTCTACATAAGTTATATTCTTTCCTTGCGACCAAGCAATCTTAATTTCCCCGAAATGGATATGCTGTAATGAAACGCATATTCAAATCCATAACGGAGCATTAACCATCACCAACAACTATACCGAGCCGGATACGTTTCCCCAAAATTACTTTGGTTAATATCTTATCTAAACGATACCCCTTGCTTGCACCCAAGCAATTCCAACTTCCCCCGAAAATGCATGCCCATACTTGCTCGCGTTCCCAAAGCCAATTTCCCGGTACACACAACCAACGAATCCAACTTAGATTATACGGCGAGGATTCGCTGGAACTGAATTCCTATGCAAGCATAGCAATTCTACCCGAAATTCCCCGGAGGTGGCAGTGGGTTTATTTCTGCTATGACCCAACCGCCAAGACGAGATGAATAGATTTCTTTCCTTCATTAGTCAGTCGTCATTCAACTCCCAACACACGCACGTCGAGATTTCCCTGATAACCGCCGCGGCCACGCGAGTAAGTCGAGTAATAACCGTCCCAGAGGACAGCCGGTCCCCACTACCCCCTCGGTCTGCGTTTCGGGACGGTCCATAACCGCAATCCAAATCGCCGACAAGGACGGTCGTGCCTAAAGTCGGTGTTGTGCCGTCGGTCGAAACGTGCCTACCGTCGAAAACCATGATTACACCATGATTACAAGGCTCTGAATACGACGTGTAGTAAAACCGTCACAATTTAAACGTGTTGGTATAATTATATAATCATAATCGTAAATAGTTTTAATACATAAATGTAATCGCAATATACAAGTTATACTATGAAGACATCACAATTTGAATGGACTTGTAACCACAATATAATAAACTCAACCAAAACTGTGTGTATACTATCATTTACGAGAAGTATATGATTACTTTCGGCGGTCATAACCTTGGTCATAACCGGCGTTGGGTAAACAGTGTTTGAATGAACCAATCGATGCTGGGGATAGGAGTGGACCTAGTGTCCGTGCGACGCACCTACACCTGCCCCCACACAACTATAGGGGTATAACATTTCTGAGTACTGCCTATAAGATACTCTCCACTATCCTACAAGATCGGATAGCCACATACGCTTAAGTCATAATTGGTCAATATCAGTGTGGCTTCATCCCAGGGAAATCAGTAATTGATCAGATATTCACCCTTAGGCACGCGATCGAAAAATGTTTGGAATTTAAGATTCCATTATATCATCTATTTATAGACTTTAAGCCCGCCTACGACAGCATAGCCAGGGTAGAACTATATAATGCCATGAGAGAGTTCGGTATTCCAAACAAATTGATACGACTCTGTCGGTTGATCATGACCAACATAACTAGTCAAGTAAAAATAGTGTGATTGCTGTCCAAACCAATGGACATCTTCAATGGATTCCGACAAGGCGACGGTCTGGGCTGACTCCTCTTCAACCTGGCGTTGGAGAAAGCAATCCGTGACTCTGGCGTTACAACTAGAGGGACTATTGTCACCAAGTCCAGTCAAATACTTGCCTACGCAGATGACATCGACATCATCGGTAGATTCGAATCGGCTGTACAGGATTCCTTCACCCAGATCGAGCAGGCGGCACAAAAACTGCGACTGCATATTAATGAGTGAAAAACTAAGTACATGGTGGCAACTTCTGCGAAGAGAAGACCTAATGTTGGTCAAACTATCAGGGTAGTAAAGCACGAATTTGAAGTAGTGTAATGCTTTAACTACCTCGGGTCAATAGTATCAGTCGATAACAATATGGAAGAAGAAATACACGAACGGCTGATTAAATCCAATAAAGCCGACTATGGTCTATCAAGGCTCTTTAAATCTAGAAATTTATCCAGAACATCCAAGCTACTACTGTACAACACCATGGTCGTACCAGTACACATATATGGATCTGAGACCTGGGTGCTCAATAAAAGGCACTCTGAACTCTTAGCCGCGTTCGAGAGGAAGGTTTTAAGGAGAATTTTTAGCCCCGTATGTGAGGGAGGACGATTTTGGAGACGCTACAACCATGAGTTGTACGCGATCTACCTGGAAGCTAAAATTGTAAGAAAAATCTAGCTTGGTAGATTCCGGTGGGTGGAACGCCTAGCTTGAGTGGGCGAAGAGAGCCTGCCCGGAACGTCTTTTGTGGCAGGATGTATGGAAGGAGGTGGCGCAAGGCTAATAACCTTGCCCGTAAAAATAAATTATTATGGAAAATTTATTAGATGTACTACTTTGCTTCCGCTGCAATAGATGGCTGTAGCGGTAAGTGGTAGTTGAAATAAATAGACCATAGATGTCATACAATAAGCTTAGGTATTTGTAAACATAACGCTCTCGAAATATTAGTCGATTTGTGTCTGCGTCAGAAAGTTATCCTCGATTAAACATGTCAGCTTACGAACCAAATTCTCGTCATTTGCGGGAGGTTTTAATTTTCTGCTTTAATATGAAGAAATGGATAAGTATGCTGCCCGAAAGATGGGAGAAAGTAGTGGCCAGCGATGGACAATACTTTGAATCATAAATGTATAACCAGTTTTTTACAATAAAGCCTCGAATTTCGGAAAGAAACGGCGGAAGCAAAGTTGTACACTTAATAACAAGCCTCGAAACTTGCTACATAAGGCCAAGACTGGTTCCCGGTTGTAGTGCCTATGATGATGATATGTGGAAGGAGACAGTGCGGCAGACCTTGTCTACGATGTAGGGATGGCGTAGACCAGGACGCCCAAAGCCTGGGAGTGCCAAACTAAATGACATCGGCTTGAAATCGGGACCTGAGGAGAGATTTGTTAAATAAAGCCAAGATCGGATCCCGGTTGTAGTGCCGATGATGATGATGCCTCTGGAAATTATCTTAATGTCGCCATTTTGTATATTTTTTTTTCTTGCGTGCTTCAGTGCACGGCTACTGGCTTCCATGAATATTATTAATCTCCTTCCTTTCCTTCGCTAAAAAAAAATTATTTAAAAAAGGTTTTTTTTTTTAAATTCCGTTACAGATTGGGACCGTGTTAGCCCAATAAGCCATCCAAATGGTAGCAACTGAACTAACAGGTAGAGTATACCTGCAAACATGTAGCGAGTTAACATCTCCCAAATGTTATATTATAAATCTCGATTATACTCGATTATTATAAAAAAAACATCAACTTTTATAACCCCAAATATTATAGTATGAATCTCCATCCTACTATACATATACATTAACATTTGTAACCCCAAATATTAAAATCTCTATAGTACTATATACATCACAAGTATCAAACTGATCAACGTTTGCTACATCTCAAATATTGTAATCCTCCCAACTAATAATCCCAAGCACCAGCCGAATTACAGGCACAGATCACTCACCTGGCCAATAATTTTAAAACATTAACCGACGAAAACCAGAGACTCGATAATGAGAACCGAAGACTGAGTAAACGCGTAGTATGCTCCTGTAATGGTGTTTCCTTTTTGAAGATAATCCATTAAGATAACTCCATGAGTATCCCCAAAAAACAGTGCCATCACTTTCCCAGCCGAAAAAAAACAGTTTTTGGTTTTTTTGGAGCCGATACCCCCCTTGCAGTCCACTGTTTTGACCGTATTTTTGTCTCGGGCGTGTAATGGTGTATCCAAGTTTTATGGACAGTCATAGACAGTAATCGGCGCCAAAACTCGGATTTATTGCGCCCAAACTACGCCAACGAGCGTTGGAAATGTTCATTCGAACACGTTTTTGGTCCAACGTGAGCAAACGCGGCACCCAACGCGCGAACAGCTTTCTCATGCCTAAATCTTGATTTAATGTGTGACAAACATGTTCTTTAGATATTTTCATAACCTCTGCTATCTCTCTCACTTTAATTCGGCGGACGTCTAGCACCATTTGGTGAACTTTAGCGATGTTATCGTCAGTTTTTGCAGTTTTTGGACGTCCCCAATGTTCATCGTCTCCCAAGCACTCGCGGCCACGTTTAAATTCAGCTGCCCAAAACTCCACTGATGGTGCAGAGGCCCCATACACAGAGTCCAACTCGTATTTGATTTGCGTAGGCGTATTGCCTTTTAATAACAGTTCTATATTCAATGTTGTCCATTTTCACAAAAAAACTCACATGGGCTCACTCAAACGACTGTCAAATAAAACTACGCGTCAAAAATTGCTGAAATTTTGGTGAGTAACTATCAAAAGATGCACAACTACATTCATCATCATCATGGGCACTGTGGTTAGTTTTTATGTGATATCCGAAGGATACGGGTTGGTAAAAACTCAACCGACGAAAGACAAAACTCTAACACCGATGATGGGTCAGCATCAAAATTGTCTAAAACCCAATAAAACAAACACCAGCACCAAGAAAAAACCGGAACAATTAAAACACACAGGTTGTAGTTTCGTTGGTTTTTTTATTGTAGCTTTTATTCACTCCTTTTATATATTTCCTTTAATTCAAAATGAAAATGTTTTTTTTTAGATGTTGAGCACTGTTTTTTATTGTTCGAATTTACTTAACACTTTTGAGTTTAGTTTAATACACGTCGTTCTAGATTGGTTCTGTCAGCAAAGAGAGATTTGTTTTTCTTCTAGATATTTTGTTACTTTGCACCGTATGCGCAGCGGCTACTTAGATATTTAAATAAAACTCCCCGTAAACTTAAATCGCGACAAACGACTGGACTGAGAATGAATCAACGACACACACAGGCCGCGCGAAAACTCTCAACTCTCGTGATTAATTTTCCACTCCTCTAGAGACTCCAAGAAAATGCAAGTGCGCACACTTAGGGATATAAAATCTGACTAATTGGAAATCATCCAAGAAAAGGGAACCTCAAAGAGACTGAAAAAGAGGCGGAGTTACACGATTAACTCGAGGTAGTTAATCGTGATTGGACCGGGTGAGATAGGCATACATTACGCATGTGTGCGTATGCCATGCATACGATCGTTCAGCGACCGTGGATGGCGGGCAACATCGCTAGTGCATTTTCTAGGAATGTAAATAATAGCATCTGGGGTGTGAAAGACCCAAACCGATGATTTGGTCATCCTAATGGAAGGCCATAAATCATCATTTCTGTTGCCGATGATTAAACATTGCAACGAACATAGGGTGCAGCCATTGCCAGATGTTGTAAGTAAACATTTTCTGGCTGCTGGTGATCGTTGTTTGAATGTTATCTATGAACATGGGGAACGCTAATTGTGGTGCCAGCGATTGCTGGAAAACAGGGACGTGTTTGATTTGCGTCAATATAAACCTTGTCGGCGGTAGAAAATCGATAGGGGCAATAGCCGTATGCATGTTATGCAGGGGATAAACAAATACAACGAGTCACAAAGAACTCTTGTTGATTGTTGTTTCCATAGCTTAAGGCTATGGAAACGAGATGCCCTGGCAGAATGTATGCCTAACGATAAGATTTCAGATGCCATGGCAATGTGTTGATTTTGCCATGGACTTATGTTCTTTTCAGGAAATGATGTACGCCTCGGGGGTAAATTTTGGATGCCACGGCAAGGTGATAAGCTTTGCCGTGGGCTCAATGTTTTTTAGGGAGTATGGTCTGGCCGAGGGTGAGTTTTCGATGCCACGGCAAGGTGATAAGCTTTGCCGTGGATTTAATGTTTTCAGTGGTGATGCTGGAGAAAAAGGGGTTTGTAAGGAAATCCCCTACAGAATAGGTAAGCTGCCTAACATAATTCAAAACGGTTATCCGATTGGGTAACCGTATTAATTCCGGCGATTTGGCTGAGGGTAAATGCCGTAGCAAGGTTACGCAACCTTGCTGAAGTTCGACCGAGAGGTAAGTCGTTCGCCTGGAAAGGTGGGGATCGAGCGATGCGTGGCTCTTCGGGCCCTGAAAAGCCCCACATCACTCCCTCCCCAGTGACGTAGTCACGAAACAGATAAGGCAGTTTAGGGGGTGGTAAGTTGGTTATGGGCGCGCGTATGAGCGCGAGTACGGGGGGGTTGTGCCGGTGGAGTAGGAGTGGTATTTGAAGACGGAGGTGATTCTGGAGCGGAAGCTTCCAGAAAACAGGGCTTAAGCCTTTCGACGCTGACCGTGGATCGCTTGCCTCTAATGTCGATCTCGAAGACGCGGTCACTGATGCGGCGGAAGACTTTGAATGGGCCATCATAAGGTGGGTCGAGGGGTTTTTTGACCTTATCCACCCTGACAAAGACGTGCGTGCAGCTGTGCAGTTCAGGGTGGACGAAAAGTTTTTTGGAGCCGTGCCTGGTTACAGGGGTTGCCCTAACCTTACGTAGCAGGTCACGGAGATGTCCCAATTCACGAAGTTGGTCACACGGTGTTTCGCCATTCAGGAAAAGTTCTCCTGGAAGAAGGAGGTTGGTACCATAGGTAAGCTCTGCTGCCGAAGCACCTAGGTCCTCCTTAATACTTGTCCTCAGGCCGAGGAGGACGGTTGGAAGGGCGTCAAACCATTGTGTGTCATTATGACACATGAGTGAGGCTTTAAGAGATCTATGCCAGCGCTCTATCATCCCATTTGATTGCGGGTGGTAGGCGGTGGTACGACTTCTTTGGCAGCCGAGAAGATCTGTTAGCTGCCTAAAGATTGTCGCCTCAAATTGTGGACCTCGGTCCGACGTAATGGTGGTTGGTACACCGAAGCGTGTGACCCAAGTTGAATAAAAGGCCTTGGCGACTGATTCGGCAGTAACTGCCCGGAGAGGTGTCGCCTCTGGCCATCGCGTGCAGCGATCCATCATAGTGAGGATATAAGAAAATCCTCTTGATGGAGTAAGCGGTCCCACTATGTCTATGTGGACATGGGCGAAGCGTGCCGTGGGAAGCTTGAATTGCGCTGGCTCCAGTACATTATGTCGCGCTACCTTGCAGCGCTGGCACTGGAGACAAGCACGGGCCCAACCGGTGAGGTCTTTGTTCATCCGGGGCCAAATAAATTTGCGACGGACAGCAGCGGCTGTTGCTCGGCCGCTGGGGTGGGCAGGGTTGTGGTAAACCTGGAACACGCCCTTACGAAGTTTCTCGGGAATGTAAGGTCTAGCGGTTCCAGTGGAGACATCACACCAGATTTCGCCCAAAGGGTCGCGAAGGGT
The DNA here is from genome assembly GCA_963931805.1 of Microdon myrmicae. Taxonomy (NCBI): domain Eukaryota; kingdom Metazoa; phylum Arthropoda; class Insecta; order Diptera; family Syrphidae; genus Microdon; species Microdon myrmicae. The sequence continues at coordinate 119,700,736 of OZ007499.1, forward strand.
AATTTTCTTAAGCTCTAGTGCCGTATCGGCAGTTAGGAGGGACTTGAGCTGTTCGTCCTCCTCTTGAGCTAGGGCAAGGTCTGTGTTATTCAAGGCGGTACGCAAATGAATCGTATCGATTCGAGAAAGGGCGTCCGCCGTGACATTCTGTTTACCGGAGATATGCCTTATCTCCGTAGAATATTGCCCAATAAGGTCTAATTGACGCTCTTGTCGGGGGGAGGCATTTCCCGACTTCTTCCGGAACGCATAGACCAATGGTTTATGGTCTGTTAAGATGGAGAGTGAGCGACCTTCTATCATATGACGGAAGTACTTAACAGCGCTGTAGATCGCGAGCAATTCACGGTCGTAGGCGCTGTAACGTCGCTCAGTGGGACTCAGCTTCCTTGAAAAGAAACCAAGTGGTTCCGGACGGCCTTCAATGTCCTGTTCAAGGACGGCTCCGATTGCGGTATCCGATGCGTCGCATTGGATAGAAAGTGCCGCTCCCTCGAGAGGGTATCGGAGTAAGGTGGCATTTGCCAATTGTTCTTTGGACAGTTGGAATGCTCTATCAGAGACTTCTGTCCAATTGATGGGGCGCTTATCATTGCGCTTAGCTCCTTTCAAAAATTCATTTAAGGGAGCTTGAATCTGAGCGGCATTCTTCAGGGTTGGGCGGTAAAAGTTAAGCATGCCCAAAAATCGACGCAGCTCACTCACGTTAGTAGGCCGGGGGTACTTCATGAGGGCCTCCACACGGTCTGGTAGTGGGCGAATGCCCTGGTTGTCAACGACATAACCCAGATAGGTGATTTGCTCTTTGGCGTATTGACTCTTTTCTGGGTTGATGACAAGACCGAATTCACGGAGGCGCTCTAGGACCTGACGTAAGTGGCGTTTATGTTCGGCGAGGTCTTTGGAGGCGATGAGGATGTCATCAAGGTATGCATGGCAGCAATTAAGACCACGTAAAGCCGTGTCGATATACCGCTGGAATGTCTGTGCGGCATTCCTGAGGCCGAAAGTCATCACTTTGAACTCGAAGAGTCCGAAAGGTGTAATGACTGCGGTCTTGAGGATGTCTTCAGGTGCCACCGGAATTTGGTGGTATGCCCTGGTGAGATCCAGGGTTGTGAAGACATTGCACCCTCGTAACTTGTACGAAAAATCGTAGAGGTGTGCAATTGGGTATCTGTCCGGGACAGTTGCTGCGTTCAACAGCCTGTAATCGCCACATGGGCGCCACTCACCAGAACGTTTCTTCACTAAGTGGAGTGGGCTTGCCCAGGGACTGTCCGACGGTTGGCAGATACCTAGTTCGATCATATGCTCGAACTCCGCGCGCGCCGCACGTAATTTTTCCGGAGCCAGTCGACGTGGACGCTGGCTCACAGGAGGACCACGTGTTTCTATATGATGAAACACCGTGGCTTTATGTCGACGCTGGTTAGGTAGAGGAATTGTTGTGCTCACAAATTCCTGTACCATAACCTGGAATGGGTCTAAGCACTCTGTGGCCCCTGAAGTTGCCGCTGGTGATGCCGTCATGGGCAAGGGGGGTGCGGTTGGAGCCACAAGTCTGTTATGGGTCGAATCGACCAACAGATTATGTGCGCCTAATAGGTCGGAACCTATCAGGGGTTCGTTTACGTCCGCAATGACGAAACGCCAAGTGATCGGACGACAAAGACCCAATTGAAGTGTCAGCTTTTTACGTCCGTACGTAAGTATCGGCGTATTATTTGCAGCTGACAATTTAAGTGCGGCTGGCACGCGGTTTCGCGGAGCAAACGATCGCGGGAGGACTGAAATATCGGCGCCGGTATCGACAGTAAAAGCGATATTCAGTTTTGAATCCCGGATGGTTAAGCGACTTATCGTAGGGGTGCCGGCCGATTGCGCGAGGGTGTCGGTCGGCAAAATTAGTTTAAAGAGCGCCTCTGGTTGGTGGAAGGTTGCGTCCAACCACAAGGCGCTTTGCAATTGAATGCGCGATCACCATATCGCTGGTGATTGGCGCACCAAGGCAGAGTAACGGCATTATCAGGTATGTTCTGCCTATTACCATTGCCGTTACTGGGAGGTCGAGCCGGAGCTCGCTGGGAATTGGCCCGGTGAGGGCCGTTTTGAGAGGAATTGGCTCTCTGTGGGGCATTTTGAGGGAAATAGGCCCTCTGAGGGGCATTTTGGGAGAAATTCTGCCGATTGAGAGGACGGCTCGGCATGGCACGATTCTGGGCGCTTCGAGGATTGTTCCTCACCTCTGCCCGCAATTGAGTTATCTCGCGGAGGAGTGAGGTTTGGAGCGCCCGGAGGTCAGCAGGAGTTAGCTGTGTGGGCGAATTTCTTTGGTTAGGGTTGGGGCCTGCCACTGGATTCCCCTGAGGGAAATTGGTTGAGGCGGGCCCTCTAAAAGGTAATTGGGTTTGAGGAGGATTGGGAGTTGAGACCAATTGATGGGCTGTAAAAGGTAGACGAGGGTGCCGTGTAGGCTGGGCGGCGTGTTGAGAAACCGCCGCTACCTGGTACGCAGGAGGCTCAGAATACTGATCTGAACTTTCCATAATTGCGTCCGCAATTTTGGATAAATAGCCCAAACTCTGATTGGGTTGGGCTATAAGTGCCGAACGGGCATGCTGGGGAAGACACCTCAAAAAGTGAGGCCTTATTAGGTCGTCCCCAATCCTGGTCCCCGCTATAGAGCGTAAATGGGTCAGGAAAAGAGATGGTCTCATCCCGGATAAGTTGGTTACAGCGGCCAAACGTTGTTGCCGCACACTTCCAGGTTCGTCCAAAGCTTCAAGCAGGGCATCACGCATGTTGCTATATGGGTTGCGGCCGGCCGACTTTATTATATGTGCAACATGCGGTCGCTGAGTGCGGTCAAGCACTTTCAACAGCTCAACTGCACGAAGTTGTTCGTCGTGCAAGGCTGAGGCCTGGAAGATGCGGTCTGCCACTGCAAACCAAAGGTCCGGGTCCTCCTCATCGAAGGGGGGAAGTCCTATATTAGGGTGACGAGTCCCATTCCCGAGGCTGGAAGCATCGTGGAATTCTTGGGACTCTGAAGGTCTTTGGGGTTGTTGTGAGGTGCCGGCACCAGTTGTGGGCATTAAAATGCCGGAATTTGTCAAAGGGCCGATACCAGGGGCGTTGGAAGAGGTTGGGAGAGCGTTAGAAGATTGGGGTCGGTTCACGACGCTGGGGGCAACGGGTGGTGCCAGAGGAGTAGATTGTCCTGGCAAGTCTAGGTCAGCATCGACTTGCTCAGTGGGGAAATCGACGCTGGAGGCGTCGTGAAATTCCAGGGGCTCGGATTGTTCCTGAGCCTTTTTGGCCATGGTGTTTCTCGTGTTGACCATTATGGGTTGTATGTGCCGCGAAACGGGAGTCAAAGGCGTAAGAGAACGCGAAGAGAGGTGAAGGGAGGCCAATCAGTAAAAAGAAGTCGCAGCAAGTTGATAGTGGTTGGTTGGTCGCGAATAAACGGAAGGCACTGTATTGATATACCGCTTAATCCTGCAATATTTAACCTTTCTCTATAACTTTGAACCCTAAGGAGCAGAGTTGAGTCGTGGTTTCTACGAAGGAAATAGTAGTCGATCGCCAGAGGACACGAGGAGTGAGGAAAAGGCCAACGAGTTAAAAGGAGTCGCAGGGAGTCGAGAGTGGAGTTAAAAGGGGTTCGTGCAGAACCGTGGTTTGGTTCGAGAGGCGAATAGGTGGACGAGTGGAGTCGTGATATGAGGATGGGCAGGGATGTTGAATTGCCCGTTTTGACTTTAAAAATTATTAAATCACTATTTGAATGGCTAAAGTTCAAAAACAAAAAGTAAACAACGGTTTAAGGTGTGCTGATATGTGTGTGTTTTTACCGGGAGTTGCGTGTTATCTATACCCTGAAGGGGCTTACAAAATTTATTTTAATTTTGCCTTTATTTCTTGCTGTTTGAGAATACCTATATGTTTTTGTTTGTAATTTTTTTAATCGATATGGTTATTTTTGGATTCGATTAATTCGATTGAACCTTTGTTGCTATGGTTGTGATTTGAAAGGTTTAAACTTAATAATAAAAATGTTAATGGACAGAGACGATACCAGTAATAATTTCTTTTTGACTACTGGGAACACTTGACACAACAGGAAGCAGAAAATATTTTTTACACTGGTTTTGAATCGATATGCTATGACTGGAAGATTTGTTTTTGTTGAAATAGTTTTTCACTTATATATCTATATATTATATTCTACAATAGTTAAGATTTGTACCATATGCCGAATTTTATTCATTGTAATTGCATAATCTATTACATATATTTCCGTTCCTGGACTCTCAAAAACGAACGTAAGACAAATTACGTGAGAAAAAAAAAAGGAAAATACTCGTTTTTAATATTGAAATAAATCTAATGAATATATAATTTTGTTTAAGGTTATTTCATCAAAATGCAACAAAACATAGGACAGTATCGAGAACAAATGTAACGTCTCTTAAATAAGCTAATTTTAAATAATTGTTTACATAAGTTCAATGAACACTTGTAAGACTAACACGAGAATTCGTTTCAAATATAAATTCTTTATCGATGTTGTTAATATCACGTAGCTCTTAATTTAGTGACGGGTTTTCTCTTTATTAATTAAGCTGCGAAAGTGCGATACATTTGATTTCACCGGAAGGGTGTAGAAAGAAAAAACTACTTGAAATTCAGTTTACATAATATTTAAATAAAAGGAATACAATTTTCTTTTGATAAAAACTTGCGCTTTGTCCGGTATGTTGGCTGTTGTCCGTGTTTCCTGTGCTGTTGGGGAATCCTGATCTTCTGCGGCGACGCCAGGCTGCTAATCTGGGGGACGTCACTGGTGATTAGCACTCGCACTGTACTGGATGTTGGTTTTTAAGAGTTTTTCCAATGGTAACTGGCACTGAATTGTTTTTAATTTGGCACTATTTAGACCGACTGTCTATCGATTTAAAAGGTTCAAACGGTGACGTGTTTTTCACTTAAGGTTACCGGTGTGGGTGGTCTCTTTAATTAAAAGCGTTCGGCGATCGGAAAGGTTACGTGTCCTTTCCCGGGGTTACCAATGTGGTTGGTTTTTATGTGATATCCGGGTGATACGGGTTGGTAAAAACTCAACCGACGAAAGACAAAACTCTAACACCGATGATGGGTCAGCATCAAAATTGTCTAAAACCCAATAAAACAAACACCAGCACCAAGAAAAAACCGGAACAATTAAAACACACAGGTTGTAGTTTCGTTGGTTTTTTTATTGTAGCTTTTATTCACTCCTTTTATATATTTCCTTTAATTCAAAATGAAAATGTTTTTTTTTAGATGTTGAGCACTGTTTTTTATTGTTCGAATTTACTTAACACTTTTGAGTTTAGTTTAATACACGTCGTTCTAGATTGGTTCTGTCAGCAAAGAGAGATTTGTTTTTCTTCTAGATATTTTGTTACTTTGCACCGTATGCGCAGCGGCTACTTAGATATTTAAATAAAACTCCCCGTAAACTTAAATCGCGACAAACGACTGGACTGAGAATGAATCAACGACACACACAGGCCGCGCGAAAACTCTCAACTCTCGTGATTAATTTTCCACTCCTCTAGAGACTCCAAGAAAATGCAAGTGCGCACACTTAGGGATATAAAATCTGACTAATTGGAAATCATCCAAGAAAAGGGAACCTCAAAGAGACTGAAAAAGAGGCGGAGTTACACGATTAACTCGAGGTAGTTAATCGTGATTGGACCGGGTGAGATAGGCATACATTACGCATGTGTGCGTATGCCATGCATACGATCGTTCAGCGACCGTGGATGGCGGGCAACATCGCTAGTGCATTTTCTAGGAATGTAAATAATAGCATCTGGGGTGTGAAAGACCCAAACCGATGATTTGGTCATCCTAATGGAAGGCCATAAATCATCATTTCTGTTGCCGATGATTAAACATTGCAACGAACATAGGGTGCAGCCATTGCCAGATGTTGTAAGTAAACATTTTCTGGCTGCTGGTGATCGTTGTTTGAATGTTATCTATGAACATGGGGAACGCTAATTGTGGTGCCAGCGATTGCTGGAAAACAGGGACGTGTTTGATTTGCGTCAATATAAACCTTGTCGGCGGTAGAAAATCGATAGGGGCAATAGCCGTATGCATGTTATGCAGGGGATAAACAAATACAACGAGTCACAAAGAACTCTTGTTGATTGTTGTTTCCATAGCTTAAGGCTATGGAAACGAGATGCCCTGGCAGAATGTATGCCTAACGATAAGATTTCAGATGCCATGGCAATGTGTTGATTTTGCCATGGACTTATGTTCTTTTCAGGAAATGATGTACGCCTCGGGGGTAAATTTTGGATGCCACGGCAAGGTGATAAGCTTTGCCGTGGGCTCAATGTTTTTTAGGGAGTATGGTCTGGCCGAGGGTGAGTTTTCGATGCCACGGCAAGGTGATAAGCTTTGCCGTGGATTTAATGTTTTCAGTGGTGATGCTGGAGAAAAAGGGGTTTGTAAGGAAATCCCCTACAGAATAGGTAAGCTGCCTAACATAATTCAAAACGGTTATCCGATTGGGTAACCGTATTAATTCCGGCGATTTGGCTGAGGGTAAATGCCGTAGCAAGGTTACGCAACCTTGCTGAAGTTCGACCGAGAGGTAAGTCGTTCGCCTGGAAAGGTGGGGATCGAGCGATGCGTGGCTCTTCGGGCCCTGAAAAGCCCCACAGCACTACAACCGGGAGCCGGTCTTGGCCTTATTTGGCAAGTCCTGAGGCTTGTTAAATTTTCCATAATGATTTGTTTTTTTTTTCGGGCAAGGTCATTAGTCTTGCGCCAGAGGCTCCCAGACGGGGAAACGAACCCCGGTCTCCCGCGTGACCGGCGGCTATACTAACCACTATACGATCGAGGAGCAACTACATTCACTCGCATTTATTGACGAGTTCTGCTATCTTCACATTGCCGTCGGAAACTTTTCAGCCCACCCACGATCAAAGACCATTATACGTGTTACCGGGAAAACTTCATAAATTAACACAAGGAAAACTTTAACTGCGAGATTATTTTAATCAAGTCAATAAATCTTTAAACCTTGTGCTCGACACGATAGAGTCGGAAGAGGGCGAAGATGTTGGACGACTATGCAGACAGCTATTCAAGATACAGTCAGGAACCCTCATCCAAGGTCTAGCGTGCGATGTCACGAGGATCACTCTATACACTAGTAGACCTAATACCTGCTTATGCCATATCCAGTACCATCCTACATGACAACGAAGCCTTTAAACTTAACAAACAAAGTAGAGACTATTCAGCAGCGTATAAAAGGAATCAATATAAATAACCACTTAATACCTTTCCAATAAAGACATGATCAATATCAACATAGACAACCGTTTAACATTAGACGAAATGATAACTATAACCAATACCAGCCGATACCCAGTTTTAATAGTTTAGTGGGCTACCACCCCATTTATTGGCTTAATTCAGGCAACATAATTACCTACATCTAAAGTATATATAAGTCACAAACTAGAGAGCTTAAAAACTGTCGTGACTAGGCTTAACCTAAGGTAAACAGGACAAGTTAAGAAGGAAGGAGAAGGGGCGAGAGGTGGGGGTAGGTTATAGTAGAGTGTAGAAGCGCTACTTAAGATAGGTGGTGAGAATGGTTTAGGGGGCGGTGCTTGAGAGTATGGGTAGAGAGGTCGAAGTCGAACAAGGCGGAATTGGAGTTGACATTTCTCAGCATCCTCGAAAAAGATTTGTTGAGACCATAAGAGGTCCGGTGAGGGGGAATGTGGAGAAGGCTGGGATTACGCGTATTTCGTAGGTTTGTGCAGAGGAATTAAGTTAAGGTGATAGGCGCAGTCGACCGAGCCGGAGAGGATCCGATGAATGAATATTATGTCAGCCACGACTCTGCGCTCCTCAAGGGTTCTGAGGTTGATTAATTTGAGGCGGCTAAAGTATGGGTGAAGCATTGGGGGGTTTCCCATACTAGCCCTCGGAGACCGAACCGAAGGAAGCGACGTTCAACACATTGGATTCTACAGATATAGATCTTGTGATAAGGAGACGAGGACAGTGGACAGTGGACAGACGAGGGTAAGATAAAGGGATAGAGTAACGTAAGGGTCGGGGAATTCGTTAGACCATCGTTTCACGAATTCGAGCGCAGAATTGAAAAAGGATCTTGAACAGTAGATTCAAGAAATTTCTATCCCTACCGACTGACCGTATTTTAGCGGTTTTTGTTTAGTTTGTCCTAGTGTTCCGCCGAACACTATTTGTAAGAACGTGAGAATCACACGGAGCGAACAGCACAATGAAACACGAAGATCGTTTTGCATTTAATCTTTTTATTTTTTTAATAACACTTATTGTTAATATGTTACGCAATATGATGACTTCGGGTAAGGTGAATGTCACAACAATGTTTTAAGAAAACGCAGTAAGCCACACGAGCGAAGCACAAGTTACCCGCTTAAGTTACGTTAAGTGAAGTTAAGTGAAGTTAAGTTAAGTTAAGATACGCGCTTGGAACACCAGCTACTCGATCATTTTCTCACCTCCTCTGCGCGATGACTTCCTCGCCGTTCGAATTGTCGTCTCGTTGACGATCAAAATCTGACTAACTCGCTATCCTACTGAAAAATACCCTGATACAGATCGTATCTGTATCTGTACCGAAAATTTTTCTTATTCCCTCTGCTAACAGAATTTCCGAATTTCTGTTAGCAGCATGTTATCGCATCCCCGGGGATATTTCGTAGATTCCTGAGAAGGGGAAAGTCATCTTGCATACATTATTCATTGGTGATAGAATTTCCTTTTCCACGGCCTTCTGTTTGCACAGAACATCTGGCGCGCAGGACGGAGATGATTGTTCGGGCGTACAGCCCGTGGTTGCTTGCCTTTTGTAAACACAACCGAAATCCATTAGATCCCTCTAATGGGTGTGAAATTTTTACAAAGGAATCGTAGGGCCGGAGTATTTCCTTTGTTGGCGTTGGTCTTGTAAATCTTCCGAATTATATTGTTGCGATAATTACGGTTGTTTACAATTTTGGCAGCGGATAGGCGATATGCTTTCTTGCATTTAGCTGCCAGCGTATGCATCCGTTGTTATCTATCTACCGAAAATGGTAATCCCTTGCAAACATCGTGCAGATGTTTAAGATGGGAGATCTGTATGCGATGCTTTAGCTGTTGGATTTTGGGATCTTGCGCGGAATTAGAGGTGCTAATTGCCTTTAGCTACCCGAGTATGCCTCCCTGGTTCGGTTAATTTACCGAAAATATAATTCCTTGGAAACATCGTGCAGATGTTTCGGATGGAAGATTTATGGCCTGTAATCTGGAATTGTTTTTGCATACTATGAATGGATGCGTTGACTCGATACTGAAAGTTTTTGAACGTTAATTTCCTTGTTTTTTTTATGTCGGGTTTAACATTGTTGCAGCTTCCTATGCCCTTGTTACAGGTATGATTAAGAGCTTTGGGGACACGTGTCTGTGGGCACGTGTAATGGATAAGGTAAGTACGTTCCTTGAAGGTTTGGAACCTTACCTGGACGGAATTGTGCGTTCGTAGGACGCTACAGTATCTTTAGCATAGACACCCTGCTGAATGAAATTTACTACGAACTCGATCTAGTTGCTAACACAATAAATTTGGCTAAAAACGAAAACTTCTACCCTAACACTTTACACTTAAATAACGTATAAGAATTTATAGCGTTTGAAATAATAGTGAAGAAGATCATGTGATTCGAACTGACGCTATGACAGCTCGAATCACGAAAAAAAATTTACCTAAGCGTTACACACCAGGCTACTGACCGTGTTTAGAATTTGATTTCCAAAATCGACTATATTCCACTGATGTGAATTATTTTAATTTATCGCTTGGTATACGGTTCTGATGTATTTTTCCTATTCGATTTTTCGTTCGGTGTTCTTTACTATTTTTGACTGTGAATTGTGTGTGTCTGTTAGAGTTGCCACAAATTAATTAACCATGAGCATACAGATCTACCTTTAATTCATGTAATGGAATATTCCAGTATAATTATTTGCCACTATATTGATACGATTGTAATAACATATACATCATCATCATCATCGGCACTATAATCGGGATCCGGTCTTGGCCTTATTTAGCAAGTCTCTCCACCGGTATCCCGTCCTTATCCGAGACTTGTTAAATTGTCCATAATAATTTATTTTTCCAGGCAAGGTAATTGGCCTTGCGCCAATCTTAATCAGGATGTCGCTGCATGCATGGTTCACTACTTGGCGGGTGCCAAAGGAGTGTTGCGTGGAGACTGCATGCCAACTTGGATTGAACAGGGACAAGGATCGTCCTGGCCCTCGCCGGGTTGAAAGCATAGACTTTACCCTCTATGTACGCGCCCATCCCCCTAATAAAATATAAATACCCTATACTAAATAAAAATTGTCAACTTTTTCACATACATACATTATTAAATAAATACGGTAAACCTATAATGTCTGATGAAATTGCTAAATGTAGCCGATTTAAATATACACATATTACCGATTGTAAAAAAAAGAGTAGGAACCTATATTTGTAAACTTAGTTAAGATTATAAGGATAACTGTACATTACCTTTGATAACCAACGAACCAGCCACCTGTAATTTCATAAAAGAAAACAATGTAGAGATCAAAGTAATCGAAAGCGGATATATTTGTTTAGATAAAACTCATGTGTTATACGGTAAAACCATTAAAGGTCCTAACCTTCTAAGTTTCGGAAATAACGTAGTCATTGATGATAAGAAATATGTGAATATAAAAAGTCTAATCGAAGAAGTTCCAACACTAAGACATGATGAGAATTTAGAAATATTAAAATTACTGTCCTCAGATGCAAGCAACAAATTCAGAAACTTACAAAAAAATATATACATTCTTTATACCTTTAGAAGAAGACCCTGTAAGAACATTCTTCTGCCTATTTGGAATTGTTATATTTATTGCATTATCAATTTATATTATAAAAATAATATTGATACATAAAGCGAAAAGAAATTTAGAAAAATTTAATGTATAATTCAAAAAGGAAAGGTCATGAATCTGAAATCATACTCATATAAAAAACGAGGACGTTTTTACCTACGAAGGGGAGAGATAACATCTCCCAAATATTATATTATAAATCTCTATTATATTATAAAAACACATTAACTTTTGTAACTCCAAATATTATATTATAAAGCTCTAGTATACTATAAATATACATTAACATCACCGCAAACCAGCTACATTCATCATTAGACACATTGGCCCAACTTGGGCCTATGAAGAATTAGCGTCAGAGATCTTCAGGATTTGTCCAGAGCTGAAAATCCACAGATTAGACAATTTCCAAACTCCGTACATGCGAGAAAACAACATAAAGACCTACGAATTATCCAAATCCCTCCAAATGAAGACACCAACAAGTTCAAACAAATTAAGTATTTATTTACACAGAAGATTAGTATCGAGGAGCCCCATAAACAAAGCATCCTCCATTGCAAGAGATGTCAAGGCTCGGGATACTTGGAGGAGGCTTGCCACCTAAATATACGCTGCGGCAGATGTCCCGATGAACATCACCCAGGAGAATGCAAAGTCAATCCGCACGGTATGGAACCAGGAAAAATCCAAACCACAAACTCCGATGGATCCATTACCACTAAGGAAATCGCAGTGACATGCTGTAACAAGGCCCACATCCAGCTAATTTCTCCCAGTGCCTTCATAAGTTGAGAATTCTCCAAAGACTAAGAAAACCAACTACAACCAACAAATCCGCACCAACCAAACCCACACCGCAGAACAGATCACCACAACCTACAAGGTCAGAAACATCATACGCAGATGTCACCAAGAACAACCCAAAGACGCCGAAGTCACACAATCTCAACTTCATTGGCTTCAACCTGAATATCATGGGCTACATCAAGAGTGCCGACGTTGAAGCATTTGTCGGAAATCGGAAAAAAGGTCAGATTCTCCCACTGATAACCTCTCATATTCTCTCCCTCAATGGCTGAACTAACAATAATCGCTTCAACACAGAATCCATATATTCCAACATTCGCAAACAACACCTACGGTTATTTATTAATACCTCAATACCTTCTCACATTTCTTCGGAGATTCGTGGTATTGTTCCGCGCAATTCCGTTTATAAACGTTCTACGAGACAATCCGACGGATCGCACGAGCTGGCGGTGGATCTCCCGACGGCGCGAACATCTCTGCATCAAAACTCGTTCCGTTACAGAGCAGGAAAGTTGTGAAATTCCCTCCCCGCCAGAGTGTTTCCAGAGCGTTACTACCTGCAAGTGTTCATAAAGAACTGCAAGAGTTATTTGGTGGTATATCGGGGAGCCGACTTGGCGCTATAGGTTCGCCTCTCCCGAGAGAAGTGTAATGTAAAAAAAACCTTTTTACTGAGAACATTACAATTCTATCTCACACTGCGTTCTTTATTGTCATCAACCTCATCAACCTCGTCATATAATCCTAGGCCTCGTTCGTTAAGCAATACAAGGAACACTTTCCTCCAGTAGCGTACGGTTAACGTGTGGCGGTTCTTTAAAGTCTTCCCCAAGAACCACCCACCTCCTCAACTTAACCTATCTTTTCCCTCAGCCATAAGACACCATACCTACCTGCAATTTTGGGCAGCGTAAGCTACCAGCAGCATTTTTCATACCTAAAAGGAAATCTTTTCGACGGCATACATAATTCCGGACTTTTCTGGTTCATACTCCATGAACCAGTTTACATCTCCTATCGGCTCAGCTTGTCAGCAAATAACGATAAACAAACGCTGGCCAGCGTATTGCGGACACAGCTGCAACCGATATTCCCTTCTACCGTACATAATACACATTACTCCTGTCCCCTAAGGTTCACTACAGTTGCGACCAATTTCGGTCATCGGTTATCAACCGATCATGGAATTTGGGCATGCAAACGATCATTGTTTAGACAATCTTACCCATGCCATGCCCTATGATGACCCACAGCAAAGCAAAGCAAACACACAGTACCTGTCTGCGTTTGTTTTGTTTACTTTCCGCTGGTTCATGGTACCCCTGGGTGAGACGTTAGCCTGCACATCTGCAGGTCAAATTCCTCACCACCATATCCATGTACCAACGTATCAACGTAAAAAAAGATAACATCCAACGTGACCCTTAGCCACCGTCGACAAGATTTCTGTTGACTTATCGCCAACCCAAATCGATCCCCTATCGTACAATGGGAATACACCCAGCCGTACACCGATCATCACATTTGACCAGCTGCATGTTTGTTTTTCCCTTCCTGCGCCCAGCGAGTGTTTCGTGTGTCTTTCTGGCAGAGGAAAGATCGTTTTTCCCTGCGATAACATGCGTGGAAACTCATCGCAATCGCCAGAGGCTGGGTCAACGTCGCCCAGCTCGAGGAGTCAGATTTTAGCCACCGAACCGTACAGTCAGAGTCCAGAGTCGAGTTATAACACCCAAAGGGTCGTGTCGGTAATCTACACGGAATGTGTATCGAAGGACGAGTAACGTCAAGCGTCATATTGCATGTGTTTTGTTTCCCTACTATGGGATATTCAGCTTTTTTCGTTCCACGTAACTTATCTGTGAATCCGTGAAGTAATATAAATTCAATAGTCGTCCACACCGTGTGTATTTATTAAGAACTTAAAAGATATCCGTGAAATGTGTCATTAGTTGTTGGCAAAATATTTTTCATGTACATTTACTAGAACGTAACCAGATATCCGTCGAAGGTGTCATTAGTTGTATCGAAAAGATTTTCTTTACTTGTGACCAGTTACTGACGTAGATTAGAAAGTAAATAAAACCAATAAAATAAAGGAACGTTAAATGGCAAACAATAGCTGTGTATTTTTATTTGTGACATTTTTTCCTTCTTGTTATCCAGTGTTATTCAGGGAGTGTTTATCGAATACGCTCCCGTGCAGGAGCACAGTTAAACCTTCCCCACAAACGATTATTCTAAATTTCTTGGACGTTATTTTTAGTTTACCGAATTTTACAGTACACTATATAAAAATCACTTAACCGGTAGACAAACTAAACGAGCAAAGACCCCAAAGAGTTGTTTCAATTTGTCGATTTTAAACAGCGATCCGACGGTTATCCATCCCACTTCGCTTACCTACAAATCGGCAACCTCAAATGGTTAATTGCTTGAATTAAGCCAATAAATGGGGTGGTAGCCCCACTAAACTCAACTGACTCACTTACTATCGGTAATCTGTTTGCCAGTCACTTTAAACAATCTCTCGCCACTAACTCTTTTGTTCTGGACTCTTTGTGTTTCAATTATTTACTTCGATTCTCGCTCGGACCACTTTTACCCAATTCCATCCGCACTCGAAAAAAAAAACAGATTACTCCAACTCGACGACGAATTCTCGCAGGACGTTGATCGTATAACTGCCATTTTCCTTTTTTCAGGACCTCATTCAAAAAATGTTTGTATACCCCATTCTCAAAAAGAATTCACCAACACTTGGGAAACCTCCTCCATTATTCCCATATACCCAAGCTTTCGAAAACTGATACATTAAGCTTGCACTGCAAATTTATTACTTCCGCTAGAGATTTAGAGACATAGATTCTTACTGGCAGGTCAACAACCACCAACCTCGTCGAATTTACATATACACATTGTCACCCTCAGAGAGTAACAAGGAAGTCGACATGGCTAGAACCGATCTCAACAAGACTTTCGACAAGATTTCTCATAAACTAACACTTCTTAAAATGTTGTCTTTGAACCTACTCTGTTAACATGGACTTCTTCCACTCTGGACGATAGACTCTACGGTGTTCGTTTCAGATCCCCGACGTCTAACCCGTTCCTGGCTATCTCCGGGGTCTCCCAAGGTAGTCACACAAGTTCCCTACTTTTTATACTAACCACAAACGACATTGACAAGGTCATCAAGCTCTTATGTATGCCTCTCTCTACTGACAACACAAAATTCTATAAAACGATCATGTCACCACTTGACTCTGCACTGCTTCAAACGGTCCTTCCTAACTTCTCGGTTTAGTGTCGTAAAAACTGCTTGACGCTCAATATCGTTAAATGTCAGTCTATAACCCCTTCGTGAAAGGGAATACCCCCCCCCCCCCCTTCTTAAGTTCATTCTCAAATCCTCACCATCGCCCAATCCAATCCCGAACTTGGATTTTAAGAACTTAATTTTCCCTCACATAGTGACGAGATGATCCTTAGGACCAACTCAAGCTTCAGGTTTGTAAAACGATGGTCTGCAAAATTCTCCAACCCCTGTGTCACCCGATCCCTCCACATTTCTTGTGTCTGTCCACTGCTCGAAAATTGCGAGTCGGGTATGGTCCCCGTACCACCAGAATCACATTCGCATAATCGAGCGCATTCAAGGGCGTTTTTTACGTTTCGCACTCCGTGGATTGGGATGAGTGGACCCTCTGATCCTGCCTCCTTAACCCAACCGTCTCAAATTAATTAACTGCAAAACCCTGGAAGAACACAGAAGTATGTTCGATATTCTATTCATGGCCCGAATTCTCTCCAGCTCGATCGATTGTGCCAATCTTCTTAACTCAACTCTTTTCAACACCCACAACATACGTAATCCTCACCCGATCTACAGCCCCTCCCACCACACCGCTTTCGGCTTCGAATGCTGCGATGTGTCAACTCCAAGCGATCCGTTTTCGACTTCAATATTAGCACCCTAGTTAAGTTATTAATTGATTAATTAATTGACTTAGTTCCTAAGTTAGAACGTAAGAATCCGTTTGTAAGCTTGTTCTAAGCTAATAAATGAGGTGGGAGCCCCACTAAACTTGGGGAAGACTAGGATTTAGGGTCTGTTGAGTAGCCAACTCCCATATCCCCGCAAGCTAGGAAAGTCTTCTGTTGCGACTGCAACCAAGGGTTACTAGAAAATATCTGCTATAATTATATTCTCTAGTAACCCCCAATCTTGTCTTACAACCCAATAAATACCCATAACTTAGTTATACAACATTTGTTGTCACACAAGATGTAAAAAGAGATCACAGTAGGAGGATCTGACATATCAAAGAACAAGGATGTAAATTAATATCAATCGGAGCTAAACGTTTTGGAAGGAAAGCGGTATTCTGCGGCTGCCTCATGCAATGCGAATAGTGAAAGGAAAATTTCTAGAAAAGTGCAACTGAATCAAATAGTTTTCATTCGACACACAAGCTCATGAAAGAAAGAATTTTATGGATCAATTGGGACAACAAAAACACGTAGAGACAACTCACGAGAGATATAAAGACATTTTTATCGAATAACGGCATGTGGTGAACATACTGTAGCGAGCTTGGGGTTTGCTGGATTAATTATTTAAAATAAATAAGAGCCGTTAAATCGATTTTGAATTAATCTAACACTTTATTAGTCCGTTAATAACAACCGTTACTTTTACTATACACATAACGATTTCTTGACTTATCGCTTCCGCACTTATCGCCTCTTTTACTTCTTACTTATCGCTTGCTTCCTTTCTTACTTCTTACTCTCTACTTCCGCACTTATCGCTTACTTCACTTTCTTACTTATTACTCTCTACTTCCGCACTTATCGCTTGCTTCACTTTCTACTTCTTACTCGTCTCCGTGATCTGTGTGCGACGTATTTATACCGTTCCCTTTGTTACTTACTTTACGTACTTTGTTTCGGACTTTCTAGAATATTCTAGTACTGATTATCATATGCGTCACAATACTTTATCATAAAATATATATTACGCCCGTCTAATGTGTAAAATGTTTACTGGCACACTCAGTTATGATTCACATATGTCTGGATCCGCACAACACATTAAGAAGCATCTTTCGTCCCTTGATCATTTGCACACCAAAATGGTTCGCATCCGCATGGTTAGTTTGTGACAGATAGGCTTCCATCATGTGTCACAAAGCTATCTCGTTGTCCAAAATCCCAGAGGATAAGACGCATTAGAAGTGACATCAAACATAAAAGGGTTTTACGATCGTCTTTGAGACAGCGCCGACTAGAGTTTCATTCACGGAAATCTTGTCAATAGGATTAGCATAAAAACTATTAGGGATAAGGTAACACCGTGCCTACATTGTGTTACACAGCCCATGATCCATCTATTCACCGAAACATAATATAAACAAATCGCCACCAAAAATAAGGATTAATCCGGCGAGGAGAGTTTATCACGGGCCGTATGTCACACAGCGGAGCATTTTTCCTGAAAGGGAATTTGGCCAAAGTATGAAAATCAAACATAATCGCTTCGGCCACACAGGCGGCAACGACCACACCTCTGAATATGAAATACATCAGAACCCTAACACTATACATGGGGTAGAATGCTATACAAAGGTAGAATGCATGCCAAAGAAAAGATAAGTCCGTCAAAATTTGGAAGTCGAGCAATATCCAGTTTGAAAGTGAAGTTAAAAAGGCAGCCATAGATAACAGTTTCATGGACTCAAGATCGACATTTTAAAAGAAGGCATAAACTTGTTGTCTATGATGACATAGAGCACTGAATATAATAGAAAAATACGATCGGCAAACGGGATGTATTAAGCAGAAAAAAGTGACTTATTAATTTGGGTGTTGACGAGAAGCATCCAGAAAAAAGTTACCAACGTCGCACTAACTGAGTTGAAGCCAAACCGACAACCTAAATCGAGATCTGAGCGTTACTTTAATAGAGAAAGTGCAGCATCATTGATTTCTACGCAAAACTGGCAAAATATTTGACGTTCACCAAAACCTCTCCTCAGTGCCAGAACTTTGGGTAACTGGTCACGTTATTAAATCTAAGTGTAATGAGAGAGATGAGGATGGATGCACACGGACGCAAACGGCCAGAAGAGTTTGATGAGATGACGAGGTATGCAGGTGGCACCAACGAATTCGCAAATTAAATGATGATCTAAAGACGTTTACCTGTTAGTTGATGATCCTTAACGGCGACCGAAGGAAAGACCAACAACAAATTTAGTCTGCATCGACGGTGATAGAAGAAACAGCAACACCTTTGATGCACTTCGATGTTTATTCACTCCAGGAAGGTTCTGAGTATTTATTTGACTTTCTTTGCTGATTACGAGGGTTGCCTCGTACGTTTCGGGATTTGGCAACCTTAGTGTTGCAATCCGGCAATTGACAGCTCTGTCGTAAAGTTGGACATTCTTGAGGTTATACGCACTCGGAACGTTTTGACATATGAGCGCTATTTGTGTTGTTTACAGTAACTTAAAAGATTCATCTCGGCTCAAAAATGGAATTAAATCGTCAACATTTTCGTGCGATTATTTTTTACAACTTTCGGCGTGGATTAACTTAACAACAGTGCATGGATGAACGTAATTCAATTTTTAGCGATGAAGCTCCATCAAGGACCAGTGTTTATCGATGGTATGGTGAATTCAATCGTGGTCGTAGTTCACTCCAAGATGAATTCCGTTAAGGTCGTCCAAAATCAGTTGTTATTCCGAAAACCATTGATGCTGTGCGCGAACTGATATTGGAAGATCGTCATGTGACCTATCGTGAGATTGAGACAACCTTAGGCGTCAGTGGGACCAGCATACATTCAATATTACATAAACATTTGACTGTCAAAAAAATTTGTTCGCGTTGGATCCCACACAATTTGTCAATCGCCCAAAAAAAAGGCTCGTGTCAATCGGTCGAAAGAAATGCTCAAAAAATACGGTCGCGCTGCTTCGAAACACGTCTATGACATCGTGACAGGTGATGAATCGTGGATTTACGCGTATGAGCCCGAAAGTAAACAGCAGTCGACTGTCTGGGTGTTTCAAGATGAGCCAAATCCAACAAAAGTTGTTCGCACACGAAGCACTTCCAAGCAAATGGTCGCCTGTTTTTTCGGAAAAACTGGACATGTCGCAACCGTACGACTAGAACAACGCAGAACAGTCAATTCTGAGTGGTACACAACCATTTGTTTGCCAGTTGTCTTCCAAGAAATCAGGAAAACCAACCGCCGAAGACGGATCACTCTTCACCACGACAATGCGAGCTCTCACACATCGGCTGCGACAACTGCATTTTTGAGCACCCAAAACATCGATTTGATGGGTCATCCGCCGTATAGTCCTGACTTGGCACCGAATGACTTCTTTTTATTCCCGTACGTAAAAAACAAACTGAGAGGTCAACGTTTTTCGACACCTGAAGAAGCGGTTGCTGCATTCAGAATGCATGTGTTGGAGATACCTCAATCAGAGTGGCAAAAGTGCTTCGACAATTGGTTCAAACGCATGCAAAAGTGTATAGATCTTCATGGGGAATATTTTGAAAAACAATAAAGTGATTTACGATGATCAATATTTGTTTTTGTTCTCTAATCCCGAAATATAAAAGGCAACCCTCGTACAAACCAAAAAAAAAAAAAAAACAGATTCTTCTATTAAGCTAGAGTGTGATTTTATTTCACTGTGGTCTCGATACTTCTTTATGCAAAAGATCAATTCAAAAATCACTTGTATTAATTTAATGAGTGTTCTACGATCAATCGATTAGAGACCACGTATTGTTAAGATGAGCACTGTTCCTTTCCGTTGCACTTTCTATACGATATTATTGAACGAGTTTATGGACATCTCAAGTGTATGTACAATTTATGGTAAATTCCATTAATGTTCGGTCATTTTGTTAAAGTTGACATGCAGGAGAAAATACGCATCTACACCACGTACAGCCATCAATCATATTCCTTTTTCCCGGTCTCCACCAATCAGAGCCCTTTTGTGGAACTTGTAAGAAGAAGATACCTTTGAGATTCACCACCAGCAACGTTAATTCTTTGTTATGAACACCGATAGGCTTTCTTGGTGAAATAATCTTCCGTTTTCTATTTTCTTGTCCGATGTCTCCTTACAAGTACTTTTATGATTATTTTTAACACTCGATCTTCGATAGAGATAAGCCTTTGTTCCATTTGATAAGGAACAAAT
This sequence comes from Microdon myrmicae, assembly GCA_963931805.1. Lineage (NCBI taxonomy): Eukaryota > Metazoa > Arthropoda > Insecta > Diptera > Syrphidae > Microdon > Microdon myrmicae. The sequence goes on from OZ007499.1 coordinate 119,720,790, forward strand.
TGACCTACGAAAATCTCCGCCAGGACAAATCTGATTCTGTCTGCTATGAAGGTAAAACGAAAACCAGCGTCATGTTTTGTATTCAACAGGAAGGTCTGTGGGGCTTTTCAGGGCCCGAAGAGCCAGGCATCGCTCGATCCCCACTTTTCCAGGCGAACGACTTACCTCTCGGTCGAAAATTAGCAAGGTTGCGTAACCTTGCTACGGCATTTACCCCCAGCCAAATCGCCGGAATTATTACGGTTACCCAATCGGATAACTGTTTTGAAGTTCTGTTAGGCAGCTTACCTATTCTGTAGGGGATTTCCTTCCAAACCCCTTTTTCTCCATCACCACCACTGAAAACATTAAATCCACGGCAAAGCTTATCACCTTGCCGTGGCATCGAAAACTTACCCTCGGCCAGACCATATTCCCTAAAAAACATTAAGCCCACGGCAAAGCTTATCACCTTGCCGTGGCATCGAAAACTCACCCTCGGCCAGACCATATTCCCTAAAAAACATTAAGCCCACGGCAAAGCTTATCACCTTGCCGTGGCATCGAAAATTTACCCCCGAGGCGTACATCATTTCCTGAAAAGAACATAAGTCCATGGCAAAATCATCACATTGCCATGGCATCTGAAATCTTATCTTTAGGCATACATTCTGCCAGGGCATCTCGTTTCCATAGCCTTAAGCTATGGAAACAACAATCAACAAGAGTTCCTTGTGACTCGTTGTATTTGTTTACCCCCGGCATAACATGCATACGGCTATTGCCCCTATTGATTTACTACCGCCGACAAGGTTTCTGTTGACGCAAATCAAACATGTCCCTGTTTACCAGCAATCGCTGGCTTCCAATTGTCGATCCCCATGTTCAGAGGCCGTATTCAAGCAACGATCAAGATGCAGCCAGAAAATGTTTACTTTCAACATCTGGCAATGGCTGCACCCTATGTTCGTTGCAATGTTTAATCATCGGCAACAGAAATGATGATTTATGGCCTTCCATTAGGATGACCAAATCATCGGTTTGGGTCTTTCACACCCCAGATGCTATTATTTACATTCCTAGAAAATGCACTAGCGATGTTGCCCGCCATCCACGGTCGCTGAACGATCGTATGCATGGCATACGCACACATGCGTAATGTATGCCTATTCCGTCCGGTCCAATCACGATTAACTACTTCAAGTTAATCGTGTAACTCCGCCTCCTTTCCAGTTTCTTTCAGGGTTCCTTTCCTTTTGATGACTTCCAATGGGATTAGTCAGATTTCATTCCTCAAACGAGTCACATCGCTAAGTCCAGCGTCGTGCAATTTTGATTTAAAAATAAAGAGTGTCCGTACGGTAGTAGAGTGTTGTCGTTTCATTACCGCGCAACTCCCTTAAATGGATTCAACTTATTTAACCGGTATTCTCAACCTAAAGGTTTAACATTGGATGTGTGTGATCTCAACGCAATTAATAGCAGTCCCAAATAAAAGGAATCCATTAATAAATTCTTTAATCGCTAAAATATTGTTCCTAGCACAGTTTAAATAAATGTTAGTAATCAAAAGAATCAGTGTAAATTAATGTAAAGAAGAAGAACTTAATGTCGGAAGTGCGTTATTTATAAGTAATCAATAAAAGAAACATTAACAATTAAACCAAATCATCTGTGCATTTTTATTTATTCCTTTTGGTGCACAATTTACGACGTCTGCACATCGTTTGGGTGTTTCGAACTTAGTGACTTCGTGGTGGATTTTTGCTGAAACCGCGCCCGTGTAGGCGCCATAGACAAAACAACCCCACATTGGTGACCGCGACTAAGCGAACACGCGCGTTCGCTCAAGTTTGCACCCGCGATCCGCGAACAATTAACCACAACATCGGTGACTCGCGAGTTTACAACAATCGCGCTTATAATTTGAGAACGCGCAACTAGTGAACATTTGCACTGATAGTGCTTTTAAAGAACAGTGACCGCGAGCAGAATGGGTAATCGTCTGAACATTTATCCAGCCAAACAATTAAGGAGGAATTAATAGAACGGTGGCCAGTGCAGTGTCGATCACCAGTACCAGAGAAACTCTTGAAAGAGCGATTAAAGGGCAAGAATCGCCCCAACTAGCACAGCGACGCACCTGACGCAGCCCTCCTTAGGACAACAACGGTTCCAGTTAAACAGAAAAAAAAAACGACGACACAGCAAGTATTTTTCCTTTTTTTGGAGTCAGATTAAAAATAATCCGCAGCAAATTCGAAAAAGTCAATTTTAATAATTTCTCTTCCACCCTCTAACCGAAAAATATAGATTGTTTCTTTTAAATTTGAGCTAGTATGTAATATTTTCATTATAGTGTTCCATATCAAAGCTTGTGTAAGCAACTTGTGTCTGTTTTTTTTATTTATTTATTTATTTATTTTTTTCCTTTTATTTTAAGTGGTATATTCCCTACCGGTTAGAGTAAATTTTTTTTTCTTTCCACAAGCATAATCCAATAATGTCTCTATTTTGGGCTTGATTTTTTTTTCTCCCCTTCGTCTTTTAATTAAAAACAAAAACCTATTTATGTAAGTTGAAAATGTTTGACAAATCCTAATAATAGAATAGATATCAAAACTTCACAAATTCTACTGAAATTATAGAAAACGGAAAATTAATAGATGTGTAAAATATATAACATAATTTAGATCGAATTTTGAGTCTGAATTTACATTCATTTTTAAAAGGCAAAACCCCCACAAGGGCGAAGTCGCAATATCTAATTTAACGTAGACACCTAATGTACTTTTGTTTGCACACTAATAAAACCGGAGTTTAACCCATTCAACTAAATCGATTTGCAATATATGATAACGGACAAAAAGGCTATATAATTGACCGTGCTATGTACGGCATTATTTTGATAAAAGTAAACATGGTAGTCAGTTAAACATTACAAACTAAGAATTGTAACAATAAAATTTTTCATTTCCCTTAATTGAAAAACAATCAAAAGGATAAAAATAAGATATATATTAAGAAGGCAATGCAAAGCAGAAATAAATAAGTTAAACTATTTAAAGTAACATACAGAAGTATAGTGACGAAAACTTTAAACTAAATCGCAATTTACACGTATTTATATTTAAAAAAAAAACCAAATACAAATTTTCACCAACCTGATTCTAAATACAACTATTTTATTATTTACCTAGAGTTGGAACCAAACCAACTGTATCATAGAGATTGTAGTAAAACTAAATAAAATACGGAATACAATATATATTATTATGTTTTGCAGTCATTTTAATTGAAGAAAAGACACACAAAAAAACGTTTAAACAATCACAGTTATTCTCGCATAGTCACGTAATTTTGTTCTGCTGGTTCTCTTTGTCAGGGGAATAACTACCCAATAATCGTATTGCCTTGATATATTTGTAAACCCCTTCAGGGTACATAGTAACATTGGAATCAGTGTTTGTCCTAAATAAACGTTCACCCACACACTTGCAGTCACACACAGGTCCGCGTAATTAAGTTTTTTTCGGCTTCAAAGATTTAAAATAAAGTTTAATTATTTTAGGATTAAGCTGTATGATATTACAGTCCTATCCGTTATTCGCGACCTCTCGACCACCGTTTAACTCCATTCGCCTCCGCACGACCACTCTCGACTCCACTCGACCAGCTCCTCGCGTCCTCTTTTGACTCTTTTACTTGGCCTCCTTTCACCTTTCTTCGCGTCCTCTTACGCCCATTTTTGCGTCCTCCGTGGTGAATATTTTGATTCCCTCCTACTCCGTTGATTTCAGTCCTGTTTCGTACAAAACACTATGGTTGTCACACGAAATAGCGCTGCCCAAAAGGCCCAAGAACAACCCGAGCCCCTAGAATTTCACGACGCCTCCAGCGTCGATTTCCCCACCGAGCAAGTCGATGCTGACCTAGACTTGCCCGGACAAGCTACTCCTCTGGCACCGCCCGTTGCCCCCAGCGTCGTGAACCGACCCCAACCTACTTCCCCAAACGCTCTCCCAACCTCTTCCAACGCCCCTGGTATCTGCCCTTTGGCAAATTCCGGCATTTTAATGCCCACAACTGGTGCCAGCACCTCACAACAACCCCAAAGACCTTCAGAGTCCCAAGAATTCCACGATGCTTCCAGCCTCGGGAATGGGACTCGTCACCCTTATATAGGACTTCCCCCCTTCGATGAGGAGGACCCAGACCTTTGGTTTGCAGTGGCAGACCGCATCTTCCAGGCCTCAGCCTTGCACGACGAACAACTTCGTGCAGTTGAGCTGTTGAAAGTGCTTGACCGCACTCAACGACCGCATGTTGCACACATAATAAGGTCGGCCGGCCGCAACCCATATAGCAACATGCGTGAAGCTCTGCTCGACGCATTGGACGAGCCAGGAAGTGTGCGGCAACAACGTTTAGCCGCTGTATCCAACCTTTCTGGGATGAGACCATCTCTTTTCCTGACCCATTTACGCTCTATAGCGGGGACCAGGATTGGGGACGACCTAATAAAGCCTCACTTTTTGAGGTGTCTTCCCCAGCATGCCCGTTCGGCACTTATAGCCCAACCCAATCAGAGTTTGGGCTATTTATCCAAAATTGCGGACGCAATTATGGAAAGCTCAGATCAGTATTCTGAGCCTCCAGCGTACCAGGTAGCGGCGGTTTCTCAACACGCCGCCCAGCCTGCACGGCACCCTCGTCTGCCTTTCTCAGCCCATGAATTGGTCTCAACTCCCCATCCTCCTCAAACCCAATTACCTTTTAGTGGGCCCGCCTCAACCAATTTCCCTCAGGGGAATCCAGTGGCAGGCCCCAACCCTAACCAAAGAAATTCGCCCACACAACTAACTCCGGCTGACCTCCGGGCGCTCCAAACCTCACTCCTCCGCGAGATAACTCAATTGCGTGCGGAGGTGAGGAACAATCCGCGAAGCGCCCAGAATCGAGCCATGCCGAGCCGTCCTCTCAATCGGCAGAATTTCTCCCAAAATGCCCCTCAGAGGGCCTATATTCCCCAAAATGCCCCACAGAGGGCCAATCCCACCCAAAACGGCCCTCACCGGGCCAATCCCCAGCGAGCTCCGGCTCGACCTCCCCGTAACGGCAATACTAATAGGCAGAACATACCTGATAATGCCGTTACTCTACCTTGGTGCGCCAATCACCAACGATATGGTGATCGCGCATTTAACTGCAAAGCGCCTTGTGGTTGGACACAACCTTCCACCAACCAAAGGCGCTCTTTAAACTAATTTTGCCGACCGACACCCTCGCGCAATCGGCCGGCACCCCTACGATAAGTCGCTTAACCATCCGGGATTCGAAACTGAATATCGCTTTTACTGTCGACACCGGCGCCGATATTTCAGTCCTCCCGCGATCGTTTGCTCCGCGTAACCGCGTGCCCGCCGCACTCAAATTGTCAGCAGCAAATAATACGCCGATACTTACGTACGGACGTAAAAAGCTGACACTGCAATTGGGTCTTTGTCGTCCGATCACTTGGCGTTTCGTCATTGCGGACGTGAATGAACCCCTGATAGGTTCCGACCTATTAGGTGCACATAATCTGTTGGTCGATTCGACCCATAACAGACTAGTGGCTCCAACCGCACCCCCCTTGCCCATGACGGCATCACCAGCGGAAACTTCAGGAGCCACAAAGTGCATAGACCCATTCCAGGTTATGGTACAGGAATTTGTGAGTACAACAATTCCTCTACCTAACCAACGCCGACATAAAGCCACGGTGTTTCATCATATAGAAACACGTGGTCCCCCTGTGAGCCAGCGTCCACGTCGACTGGCTCCGGAAAAATTACGTGCGGCGCGCGCGGAGTTCGAGCATATGATCGAACTGGGTATCTGCCAACCGTCGGACAGTCCCTGGGCAAGCCCACTCCACTTAGTGAAGAAGCGTTCTGGTGAGTGGCGCCCATGTGGCGATTATAGGCTGTTGAACGCAGCAACTGTCCCGGACAGATACCCAATTGCACACCTCTACGATTTTTCGTACAAGTTACGAGGGTGCAATGTCTTCACAACCCTGGATCTCACCAGGGCATACCACCAAATTCCGGTGGCACCTGAAGACATTCCCAAGACCGCAGTCATTACACCTTTCGGACTCTTCGAGTTCAAAGTGATGACTTTCGGCCTCAGGAATGCCGCACAGACATTCCAGCGGTATATCGACACGGCTTTACGAGGTCTTAATTGCTGCCATGCATACCTTGATGACATTCTCATCGCCTCCAAAGACCTCGCCGAACATAAACACCACTTACGTCAGGTCCTAGAGCGCCTCCGCGAATTCGGTCTTGTCATCAACCCAGAAAAGTGTCAATACGCCAAAGAGCAAATCACCTATCTGGGTTATGTCGTTGACAACCAGGGCATTCGCCCACTGCCAGACCGTGTGGAGGCCCTCATGAAGTATCCCAGGCCTACTAACGTGAGTGAGCTGCGTCGATTTTTGGGCATGCTTAACTTTTACCGCCCAACCCTGAAGAATGCCGCTCAGATTCAAGCTCCCTTAAATGAATTTTTGAAAGGAGCTAAGCGCAATGATAAGCGCCCCATCAATTGGACAGAAGTCTCTGATAGAGCATTCCAACTGTCCAAAGAACAATTGGCAAATGCCACCTTACTCCGATACCCTCTCGAGGGAGCGGCACTTTCTATCCAATGCGACGCATCGGATACCGCAATCGGAGCCGTCCTTGAACAGGACATTGAAGGCCGACCGGAACCACTTGGCTTCTTTTCAAGGAAGCTGAGTCCCACTGAGCGACGTTACAGCGCCTACGACCGTGAATTGCTCGCGATCTACAGCGCTGTTAAGTACTTCCGTCATATGATAGAAGGTCGCTCACTCTCCATCTTAACAGACCATAAGCCATTGGTCTATGCGTTCCGGAAGAAGTCGGGAAATGCCTCCCCCCGACAAGAGCGTCAATTAGACCTCATTGGGCAATATTCCACGGAGATAAGGCATATCTCCGGTAAACAGAATGTCACGGCGGACGCCCTTTCTCGAATCGATACGATTCATTTGCGTACCGCCTTGAATAACGCTGATCTTGCCCTAGCTCAAGAGGAGGATGAACAGCTCAAGTCCCTCCTAACTGCCGATACGGCACTAGAGCTTAAGAAAATTACCCTTCGCGACCCTTTGGGCGAAATCTGGTGTGATGTCTCCACTGGAACCGCTAGACCTTACATTCCCGAGAAACTTCGTAAGGGCGTGTTCCAGGTTTACCACAACCCTGCCCACCCCAGCGGCCGAGCAACAGCCGCTGCTGTCCGTCGCAAATTTATTTGGCCCCGGATGAACAAAGACCTCACCGGTTGGGCCCGTGCTTGTCTCCAGTGCCAACGCTGCAAAGTAGCGCGACATAATGTACTGGAGCCAGCGCAATTCAAGCTTCCCACGGCACGCTTCGCCCATGTCCACATAGACATAGTGGGACCGCTTACTCCATCAAGAGGATTTTCTTATATCCTCACTATGATGGATCGCTGCACGCGATGGCCAGAGGCGACACCTCTCCGGGCAGTTACTGCCGAATCAGTCGCCAAGGCCTTTTATTCAACTTGGGTCACACGCTTCGGTGTACCAACCACCATTACTTCGGACCGAGGTCCACAATTTGAGGCGACAATTTTTAGGCAGCTAACAGATCTTCTCGGCTGCCAAAGAAGTCGTACCACCGCCTACCACCCGCAATCAAATGGGATGATAGAGCGCTGGCACAGATCTCTAAAAGCCTCACTCATGTGTCATAATGACACACAATGGTTTGACGCCCTACCAACCGTCCTCCTCGGCCTGAGGACAAGTATTAAGGAGGACCTAGGTGCTTCGGCAGCAGAGCTTACCTATGGTACCAACCTCCTTCTTCCAGGAGAACTTTTCCTGAATGGCGAAACACCGCGTGACCAACTTCGCGAATTGGGACATCTCCGTGACCTGCTACGTAAGGTTAGGGCAACCCCTGTAACCAGGCACGGCTCCAAAAAACTTTTCGTCCACCCTGAACTGCACAGCTGCACGCACGTCTTTGTCAGGGTGGATAAGGTCAAAAAACCCCTCGACCCACCTTACGATGGCCCATTCAAAGTCTTCCGCCGCATCAGTGACCGCGTCTTCGAGATCGACATTAGAGGCAAGCGATCCACGGTCAGCGTCGAAAGACTTAAGCCCTGTTTTCTGGAAGCTTCCGCTCCAGAATCACCTCCATCTACCGACACCGCTCCTACTCCACCAGCACAACCTCCCCGTACTCGCGCTCAAACGCGCGCCCATAACCAACTAACCACCCCCTAACCTGCCTTACCTGTTTCGTGACTACGTCACTGGGGAGGGAGTGATGTGGGGCTTTTCAGGGCCCGAAGAGCCAGGCATCGCTCGATCCCCACTTTTCCAGGCGAACGACTTACCTCTCGGTCGAAAATTAGCAAGGTTGCGTAACCTTGCTACGGCATTTACCCCCAGCCAAATCGCCGGAATTATTACGGTTACCCAATCGGATAACTGTTTTGAAGTTCTGTTAGGCAGCTTACCTATTCTGTAGGGGATTTCCTTCCAAACCCCTTTTTCTCCATCACCACCACTGAAAACATTAAATCCACGGCAAAGCTTATCACCTTGCCGTGGCATCGAAAACTTACCCTCGGCCAGACCATATTCCCTAAAAAACATTAAGCCCACGGCAAAGCTTATCACCTTGCCGTGGCATCGAAAACTCACCCTCGGCCAGACCATATTCCCTAAAAAACATTAAGCCCACGGCAAAGCTTATCACCTTGCCGTGGCATCGAAAATTTACCCCCGAGGCGTACATCATTTCCTGAAAAGAACATAAGTCCATGGCAAAATCATCACATTGCCATGGCATCTGAAATCTTATCTTTAGGCATACATTCTGCCAGGGCATCTCGTTTCCATAGCCTTAAGCTATGGAAACAACAATCAACAAGAGTTCCTTGTGACTCGTTGTATTTGTTTACCCCCGGCATAACATGCATACGGCTATTGCCCCTATTGATTTACTACCGCCGACAAGGTTTCTGTTGACGCAAATCAAACATGTCCCTGTTTACCAGCAATCGCTGGCTTCCAATTGTCGATCCCCATGTTCAGAGGCCGTATTCAAGCAACGATCAAGATGCAGCCAGAAAATGTTTACTTTCAACATCTGGCAATGGCTGCACCCTATGTTCGTTGCAATGTTTAATCATCGGCAACAGAAATGATGATTTATGGCCTTCCATTAGGATGACCAAATCATCGGTTTGGGTCTTTCACACCCCAGATGCTATTATTTACATTCCTAGAAAATGCACTAGCGATGTTGCCCGCCATCCACGGTCGCTGAACGATCGTATGCATGGCATACGCACACATGCGTAATGTATGCCTATTCCGTCCGGTCCAATCACGATTAACTACTTCAAGTTAATCGTGTAACTCCGCCTCCTTTCCAGTTTCTTTCAGGGTTCCTTTCCTTTTGATGACTTCCAATGGGATTAGTCAGATTTCATTCCTCAAACGAGTCACATCGCTAAGTCCAGCGTCGTGCAATTTTGATTTAAAAATAAAGAGTGTCCGTACGGTAGTAGAGTGTTGTCGTTTCATTACCGCGCAACTCCCTTAAATGGATTCAACTTATTTAACCGGTATTCTCAACCTAAAGGTTTAACATTGGATGTGTGTGATCTCAACGCAATTAATAGCAGTCCCAAATAAAAGGAATCCATTAATAAATTCTTTAATCGCTAAAATATTGTTCCTAGCACAGTTTAAATAAATGTTAGTAATCAAAAGAATCAGTGTAAATTAATGTAAAGAAGAAGAACTTAATGTCGGAAGTGCGTTATTTATAAGTAATCAATAAAAGAAACATTAACAATTAAACCAAATCATCTGTGCATTTTTATTTATTCCTTTTGGTGCACAATTTACGACGTCTGCACATCGTTTGGGTGTTTCGAACTTAGTGACTTCGTGGTGGATTTTTGCTGAAACCGCGCCCGTGTAGGCGCCATAGACAAAACAACCCCACAGGTCTACCTACCAAGATTCCTAGCCTTCGCAACTTGTTTATTAAATTCCACGAAAGTATCAATCTGCTCCTTGAAAAGTGTGAAAAGACCTCTCGGCTTTTCGTCAATATATTTACAAGAAAATAACTTCTTCCAGCAATAATAAGCATTTTTGACCCTAATCAAGCGCCCTCCCCACAACCCTCCAATACTTTTAATACTCTCCCCTTAACCACCTACTATCAGAATTTTAGAGGTCTCCGCTCTAAAGCGCTATCGATTCTGCAATATACACATACTCTCCCCTTTGATATATACCTCTGACCGAAAGCAACCTTATCCCCAGTATTAAGACAGTCAAAAACTATTCCCCTCCTCCTTTAAAGTTTTTCCTGATGACGATGTGCATCGACTATGTCCGAAGTCTCCTTGCCGTGATGAACTGCTTGCCGTTCAAAACACACTCGCCTCATCTCTCATTGTCATCTCTTCATTTACCTAATCTTGACTATGTTGCAATAAAAACTGGCCATCACCCAAAGTCTCTATGCGATATTTGTTTCTATATACCTCCTACACAACCGACCGTGTCATACGAATTCGCAAGCAACTGTTGAACACGTAACCGAGTTAAGTACTTTCCTTGACGAAATCACTGTTCTTGGCGATTTTAACCTCCCTCATCTCCAATGGACGTTGTCGAATGATCAGTCCTTTTACATATCTAACCCTACAAGTACCAAGGGATGTCTCATTATAGACGGCCTCACAGACTCAAGCCTCCGTCAAATAAGTAATGTCCCTAATCATATGGAGAAACAATTTGGCCTTATGTATACGACGAACCCCTGTAATTCCTCAGTTGCCCTTAATCCTCACGCTCTCTCAACCATCGACAATTACCATTCCCCGCTTCTCGTATCCCTATATCGCGACTCGCGACCCACCCCCCCCCCCCCCCCCGCCCCCCCAACGCCAACCCAACTTTACCTATAACTTCCGCAAAACAAACATTCACATTTTAAATGAGCATCTTAGCAAAACCGAATTTCGGCTTGTTCATCTAGAGGTAGAAGAAGCCACTGCCACTATCTACAAGGAAATCTACAATACCATTTCCCTATATGTCCCTTACTCTCAACATAAGATATCAGTTTTACCGGCACCATGGTATAACCGCAAACTCCGTACTCTTCGCAATAAAAATAATAATCTGTGGAATATTTTCTTAAGAACGTGTTCCTCCTTAGACTACTCCAACTACCTCGAATCCTTTTAAATTCACCCAGCTTTACAACTCCCTCTACTACAACTATCTCAAACATAAACACAAAACAACCTGAGCAATGACCCCAAATATTTTTTCCACTTTATTAATTACAAACGTAAATCTCACGCATATCCCAAATCCCTTTCCTATGACACGATTACTACAACCCCCCCCCCCCCCCCCGCCCCTCCCGATTGGCAATCTTTTCAATTCGTTCTTTAAAAAGTCCTTTACGGTCAATTCTTTCGAGCCTAGGCTGTCTTACTTCGAAAACCTACCCGAACTCTCCATGGGCCGTTGTTCTCTCAACTTATTCAGTATCACCTAGTCGAAGATAAATTAAACTTACTTAAAGATGATTTCAGCCCTTGCCGTGACGGTCTCCCTGCTGTTCTTTTAAAAAAATGTTGCTATTCTCTTTCTCTCCCGCACTCAAATATTTTCAATCTATCCCTCACACAAGGTGTTTTCCCAAGTGTTTGCAAATCCTCTTTTGTCACCCGCGGGACCTAAAAACGGTACTAGTGACTTCCGCCCCATCGCCAAAATGTTGCACATTTCAAAACTTTTCGAAAGCATCCTTTATAACGCACTATCTTCCCGCTGCAAATCCATCATGTCTCCTAACCAGCATGGTTTCTCTTGTGGGTAGGTCGACCACCACCAATCTAGTTGAACTCTCATCCCACACTCTCCGTGCCTTAGAGAATGGCAGCGAACTCGATGTAATCACAACCGATTTCAGAAAGGTCGTTGACAAAATCTCCCATAATCTCAACCTCTTTAAGCTTTCCTACCTTGGTTTCGAACCCCTACTGATTAAGTGGATTTCTTTCTATCTTAATGACCGAACCTACTGTGTCAGATTTAGTTCCCCATCCGCAATCCTTTTCTTCCCACGTCAAGGGTTCCCCAGGGCAGTCATCTTGCACCGCTCCTATTTATTCTTACTATTAAGGATATAGCCTCCAGTATCAAGCACTCCTCCATGTCTCTATACGCGGACGACAGTAAACTTCTTAAGACGTTCCGATCTCCCCTCGACTCCTCGCATCTCCAAGTGGATCTCGCCAGCTTTTCAACTTGGTGGAAAAACAACTGCCTCGAACTGAATTATATCGTACGCGTGCGAGATGAGAGTGGGGTGGGGTCAGGAGGGTAAGAGAGGAGACGAAGTTTAAGGACGATAAGAGAGGGATAAGAGAGATTAAAATCATCACTGAAGGCGGCTTGTGTATGGAAGTAGAAAACGAGCATTTTCCCAATTCAATCTTCGGATGGCAAAGCGCAAAAAACAACGCTGCACGCTTTTGATCATGCGAATATGGGATAAGTAGTAAGGGGGCCATTCTGTTGGTAAGCTTGGTTTAAACTAATTAATGTATGTCTTATGGTTAAATATTAAGTTTTTACATCATTTTTAACTTTTTTAGACCTGATGACGATCAAATACAATGATCTAAACGTCGTTTTTTAATATAATGTGAAAAAATTAAATTACATTAAAAACAAAAATAAAAACAAAATTAGTATGTATTGGCGACTCTAACTTCCTCCGTTTTAAACTTATCTAAAATCGCATCAATATCCTCGTTTGATAGCATATTTATGTAGTGCTCCACGAAGCCCTGCCAATTCCCCCCTACACACATATTTCATCTTATCAATATCCCCATACACATCTGTGACATACTCACCTATATTCAAACTACACGTGCCCACAGACACGTGCCCTCAGAAGTCCTCCTTTCCAGCTGAAAAAAAAGGTAACATTCATCCTGGAGTCAACAACCCCACGTATCCACAGATACGTAGCCCACAAGTCCAACGAATTTTCCTACGCCTGCACGGCGATCGAAGGACATGACCCAGCATAGACATTGTGGGCGAATTGCCGGAAAACCTTTGTCCCTGCGGCAATGTACTTCGCCTAAACAAAGGCCATTGCGCAGCTACAGCAATAAACGAAAATGTTGTTCCCATCGGGCAAAGTAAACATTATTCCACGATCGCATAATGTAAATCACACATTCGATTGTGTGCATAACCGATGCATCAGATGTGTGAAATTCTGACGATCACAGAATGATCCACAGCAACCAGGCAATAACCTCCGCGTCTATATGTGTAAGCACGATCGTCCCTGGTGGAGAGATTGTCGATTGAGAGAAAGTCACCACCAGGGAAAGGGAAAAGAAAACGATGGGGTGAGTAGAATCATCCCCAGAGAAGTTACCACAGTCCAGATAGAGAACCCGAACCAGGAGGTTAGTCCGCGCAGTACGGTAAATCGAGAAAAGCACGGTTCGACCCGAAGTTTAAACTTTGCGAATACGCGATTTAACTTGAATACCTTTCTGCAATTTAATATTGTCAATTTTCGCGCTGAAAACACTAAGTAAACGGCTATATGCGATAAGCAAAAATTAAAATTGTATCCTAGACGATTAAGTTAAGACAAAAAATCAAACAATAAAAATAAAAGAGCGTTTCCAAAAAAAGGAAATAATTTATGTTTTAATTGTCGCTGTCTTCGCTCCGTGTGTCGCTTTTGATTTGGAACAATGTTCGGCGGGACACTCACAACCTCAACTTACGATCAGTGACCAAAAACCGCCAAACATCCACCTACTATAGCATGTATCCATATCCCCAAACTAACATTCCTCAGATAATGCAACGATCAAGTTTGAAGCATTCAATTCTGTAGTGGCTCTGAATGCTGAATGCTATTCATTAACGGTTTCATTGTTACTGTTTCAACACAGTTTTTGAGTTTTGTTGTACTGTTTCTGACAGTATATTTTTAACGTTTGTGGAATAAAAGATGTGTACGGTGCCTTCAGCACCTGTTTTATGACTGAACCTTTTTATGTAAAATAAAGTTAAAAATGTTTTTCATTACTGCCCAATGCGGCAGTCATTTTGCTATTTCCAAAGTGGCATCACATCATCCATTTTGCTGGGCTATAACGCCAAAATTATTTGCTGGGTTACAACGCCATTATGCTGTTCTCATCGAGGATGAACTCGAAGCAGACCAAACACCAATATTAGACAAATTAATACAAATGTTCAATTATTCAATACCCAGGAGTTCCTAAAAACCAAACATCACAATGCATATCTCCCTATGCATTGTATGTCCAGTAATCACGTGATAATGAACCAAGTGTCCATTTGGTTCATATACACACAATTTCTATAAACAGATCAAAATTCATACAATCCTTATCTCCAGGTATATACATTGTAATCATCCTGCATCTGGCGTATGTTCTAAAAATGAATGTCCTATCCTTTTCCCCAGTTTCTCACATACAAATCTCACTGAAGATGCAAGAATGCCAATGAATTAACAAATTCAACGTAATATCAACTGAAAAATATATATCTTAAAGTAAAAATAGTGTTTGAATTAACCATCACTCCGACAGGGCTGTCAGGCCTCTTTAATCAACAATCGGTCGTCACTCTTTTCGGAGGCCTCGGAAGGATGGTGGCGGCCGCAACGAGACTTCTCAGAAGCGGTCTATCAAAGAGACCCTCGTCCATTTAGGGACAAGGAGACACCCTCCCTGAGAGAAAGGCTACTACATTTACGTGAAAAAAAATACATAGCAACGGTAATTCCTACTCTGTACCAAAGCTCGTTTGGCAACAGGAAAATTTGGTAAAACTCCTGAATTGTCTTCCCAGAATGCAACAATTTGCAACGGTTCAAGAGCAACTGTTAGAGTTACCAGCTTGGATCAGTACACTATATCAGCGATATAGTTTCGTCTTTCCTGAGAGAGGCATTTTTTTTAAATGACGATTTAAAAAAATATCTATACGTAGATTTTTGACCCAACAAAACGGGCAGATCATATGGCAACAAAAGAAGATATAGAATTGTCCAGTAGATATGACTAGCACTTCAACGCAACGCCCCAATAGTTTGTAATTATTAAATATCACATCAACCTATTAGGAATAAAAAAAAAACCAATGTTTGTTTAACCGCCTTCTGTCCAATTCGGCTCCATAAAAGGGATACCTTTTTGACCTCCAGAGTATCCTTTATAATATTTTTACGAACCCAAAATTTGAACACCCTTATTGATTCCAAACAAAACACCTTCAATTCGATTGTTTTCGATTCAAAAATGTGTACATCTTCTACAGGTGCACAAATGTAACTGGTATTACCTTCATACAAACGACCTAATTTCAGGACAATGGTCCCTCCAGTGAAGGGAATCTGCTGCTCATTGTTTCAATATGCAATATTCCAATAATCCGCCAGTAATCACCCGTTTATTGTTGTCTGAATGCATATAAGCTTAAGAACCGATAATCGGCTATAAACCGGATGGAATCGGTTTCAAGGAGCAGACATCAGAGTATTCGGTATCCTTCCACCAAAACGGGTTTTCTTTCTCCTCTCACTATTTGAATCTTCCTTAATGCTTGGATATGCGTTCAACAGTCTCCTCGTCATTCGTTTCAATTTCTTACCAAGCAATCGTATCTTTTACTTTTATATATGTTGTTTTTGTTTTTTATTTGTTTGCCTTTTTGTATTTATTTTTTGTAGAACACTCGTGTCCTTAGGACTAATGCACATAGCAGTGGCGGTATAATTTTCTCATAAATGCTGTTTTCGTTGGCTAATAAAAGTCTTTGATTTTCAAAAAGGACCTCCTTACATTTCAGGACGATATATATGCATCTGTTTATGTATAGATATATATACAAAGAGTTATTGTTGAATGTAGTCCGGTAGGGAGTACATAAAATGTATAGGGGTTACAACACCCTCGTCTAATGGAGAATGGGGATGGTGTATAAAACAAGAAATTGTAGAAAAGGTCGATGGTAATGCCCAAGCCAGCGCAAGCAGATAGGAAGCTGTTTATTTTGTGGCATTATGTTGTGTTTGGGGTTGTGTAAAGTTAAAAGATGCGAAATAAAGGAGTTAAAGAACTCGTAAAATGTTGCGTATATGGGTTTCCGATTTTCAGTTTGTTTTTCAATGTTTCCCTTTTTAGTGGTTCTTAATGCTCCCCCTTCTCTGGCCGCCTTGTTCGGAATTATCAAACTCAGAACCTTATTATTATATCATTTATCTAAATTTTAGTTGAGATAAGGAGATTATATAGAAAAAGGAAGTATTTTCAATTAAGTTGTTGCGGGATGCCCTGTGGTCAAAAGTGTATCCTGTAGATCCTATGGATTCTCAATTCATTCTATCTAAGGGTATATGTACAATGTTGAAGAAATCCTTGTAAACAGGGCTTTCTGGATTGTTTTGGAATATAATCTCCAGAGCAGGGGTACTTATTGCTTTTCAATATTTAATTGGGTTCCTTAAGTAGTATTTTGGGTACATATTCAGTCATATTGAAAAGGTTGATCCAATATTTCATCCTCTTTTAGAAATAACATGGTCCTTGGATGGTTTGTTCGATTGGAACGAACCTGCAAAACTTTAAGCACTTAAATTCCAATTAGTAATAGAAATTCAGAAGTATTTCACTTACCGGATGTGGGGTCTGATTTAGGATGCACATTTTAAAGAGAACAACGTAAAAATATGTTTAGCAACTTGCCCACTATTTTACCCATAATCTAAATCATAAAAAGAGTTACGGAAACGCTCAGGTTTTTTCTTCATTAAAATGTTCTCTAAGTGTGTTTAATTTTCATTATGTAGTTTACCGTTTCCATGTTATATGCTTCAATCAAGAGTATTTCCAAATTATGTTTGTTGCACGTTGCAACCAGGAGTGCTGAGGAGTACAACAGTACTGCTCTTGGTCGGAAACAACAGAAAAAGCCGTGGAGAGAAGAGGACCAATAATAACGGAAGCAATCGAACAACGGAAAAGAACAAAGGTGGAGATTAGTGGTGAACGATCGAACAACCAACAGAAAAAAAAGAGAAGGGAGAAGATCAAGTAAAAGAAACGATCGAGGAGGTGTGTGGGGAAAAAGCGTGTTGCGCCGGCGTACGGCGCTGATTCTCTTCTTCCTCCATCATATATTGTTCACGCGGACATTGTTCACAACACAAAAGAAATGAAGCACACATATCGTTTATTGTTTTTCCCGGGGAAGTAGTGCGGCAGTTGATCCAATGCGGAATGTGGAGCCGACACAAAACGGAGCAATAAATACACCGTTGTTGTAATGAATGTTCTTTTATATATTTAAACTGTTTAAAAATCAAGTGTTGTGGTTATTGTTTATATGTTCTTTGTAGGTAAGATTATTTAAGTTACTTTAAACAAACGCGGAACGAACATTGATTGACTGAATTTACTTATGCATGCAACAAGGGGAACCAGTTAAGTTAAGCAGGTACACATTATTAACTTCCACTTGAACTATTATGGTGCAGACGACTCGCACGATTCAAACTAAACTCGAGGGTGTTAAATTCGCGACTCCGGGTATATAATTACGCGTCTCCGCTGCCGGCGGAGAGCGGAAGTCGGCATGGTCGTGCTGGTCAGCAGTTGGAAATGGACTCCCCGAGGATAGAACTCTGACATGAATTCTATCCTAGTTTAGGGTTAATGAAAGGAAAGTGAGAGAAACACTTTTCTCTTAAGGGTGTGGCCGCCACAGAGATGCACTCTTTCATTGCAGTGGTGTGTGTGCCTAGAACAAAGAAAGGCATAAGATGCATTCCTAGGATACGATTTCGGTAAAGCAAATAAAACCGAAATCGTCGGATGCTAATGGGATCTTTGTTGGAACATGTGCGGCTGAAAAAAGAGACGACGATGCGATGTGGAAATGTGCTAATTGGTTGGTGGACGAAACAAATCCCTTGCTTGGATTTGTATATGCAGCGAAATTCGTTTGTGGGAAACGGATTCTATATTTGCATATTTTATGCTTTGAATTCAATCGATGCCAAGAAACGCGGAATGCGTATTTGGTTTGGTTTGCACATTGTGCGAGTCAGAGAATTTTATTGCTGGGAGAAAAAGGTCGCCGGCCAATGTGTAGGTAAAGAAATGTATCGTACACATGGCGAAGTTGGAAAATAGACGGCGCAATATTTATGATCCCTGGTGAAGGTTACAAGGTATGTATTAGGTGTACAACTTTGCTTCCGCCGTTTTTTTCCGAAATTCGAGGCTTTATTGTAAAAAACTGGTTATACATTTATGATTCAAAGTATTGTCCATCGCTGGCTACTACTTTCTCCCATCTTTCGGGCAGCATACGAATCCCGCGTTGAAAAAACTGGTCATCTTTTGAATCGATCCGCGAATCGATCCAAGTTTTTACTTCTTCATAAGACCGGAAGTGCTGGTCAGCCAGGCCGTGCGCCATTGATCGAAACAAGAGATAGTCCGAGGGAGCAACGTCTGGAGAACACGGCGGGTGGGGTAGGACTTCCCATTTCAAAGTTTCCAAGTATGTCTTGACCACTTTCGCAACATGGGGTCGAGCATTGTCATGCTGTAAAATCACTTTATCATGTCTCTCGTTGTATTGCGGCCGTTTGTCTTTCAATGCTCGGCTGAAACGCATTAACTGCGTTCGATAACGATCGCCTGTGATTGTTTCAGTCGGGTTTAACAACTCATAATACACTACGCCGAGCCGGTCCCACCAAATACTGAGCATGACCTTGGAACCGTGGATATTCGGTTTGGCCGTCGACGTGGAAGCATGGCCGGGATATCCCCATGATTTTCTGCGCTTGAGATTATCGTAATCAACCCATTTTCCGTCCCCAGTCACAATGCGATGCAGAAATCCTTTCCGTCTTTGCCTTGCAAGCAGCTGTTCACAAACACACAATCGCCGTTCAATATCTCTCGGCTTCAACTCGTCCGGCACCCAATTTCCTTGTTTCTGAATCATTCCCATGACTTTCATGCATTTTGAAATGGCTTGTTGCGTCACTCCCAATGATCCTGCCAATTCTTGTTGCGTTTGACACGAGTCTTGATCAAGTAATGCCACCAATTCTGCACCTTCGAAAACCTTCTCTCTTCCACCGCCATGCTGGTCTTCGACGTTAAAATCGCCGTTCTTGAAGCGTTGAAACCAGTCTCGGCACGTTCCTTCACTAATAGCGGCCTCACCATAGGTATTTGAGAGCATTCGATGAGCCTCAGCCGCAGATTTCTTCATATTAAAGCAGAAAATTAAAACCTCCCGCAAATGACGAGAATTTGGCTCGTAAGCTGACATGTTTAATCGAGAATAACTTTATGATGCAGACACAAATCGACTAATATTTCGATGGCGTTATGTTTACAAATACCTAAGCTTATTGTATGACATCTATGATCTATTTATTTCAACTACCACTTACCGCTACAGCCATCTATTGCAAAACGGCGGAAGCAAAGTTGTAATCATTTGTTTACAGGAATTCGTCTAGGGGAATTTGCCTGGCAACGTAGATGCCGAAATTGGTTCGGAATTCCTGATAATCCAATAAAGAAAGCTTACAGAGAATTGGTATGCAAAGAGAACGCATGAAAGGTAAGTTTTCTTTACAGGGACTTAAAGATCATAGATTTGATCTCTTTAATGCGTGAAGCAATTTCAGGTGCCTAATGCGATTGCATTGGCGAAAACTTATGCGTCTTGGGATGAGGTAATGGCGGTTTTTAGGTAAGTGTACCGTGGGGTTTGGCGGCACCGCCACAGGTGTACTGGCTAAAGAATCGACGACAAGGTGGTGATAATTTCGGTTCTACACAAATGCGAATTTCATAATGAAGTTGGGACCAGAAACTTGGAAAGAAAACAGATTAAAAGATTAAAGTGGACCTAGGGACAGCTGTAAAAAGGAGAGAAGAACCTCATGTTGTTTTTAGATGCTTAGGATTGCCAGGCGATTGAAAAAATTATTTCAAGTGTAATTAACGGAATAGGGTTAATGTGAAAATACGAATAGTAACAATTAAGAAAGTTTGGCCAAGTTTATGACAACTCTTGATGTTCTTCCGAACAGTTTATTGGCACAAAACAGCAGTGTTCCAGCCCACTAACTACATGCAGATTAATTTGTGGGGGTTCTCTACATCACACGGAGAACCAACCCACAATTCTAACCAACCCTGACCGCTAACAGCTCGTCACCTTAACCCAACTCCCCGTGCAAAATCCGCAATAGCATACATTCCAAACTTTGCAATAATACATACTCCAAAACCCACAACAGAATACATTCTAAATCACCCCACATACATTTTCAAATTGCTTCGGTCAATTCTTTACTTAAGTTATATTCCTCCCTTGCGACCAAGCAATCATAATTTCCCCGAAATTCAGACGCTGTAATAAAACGCATATTCAAACCTACAACGGAACATTAACCATCACCACCAACTATACCGAGCCGCATACATTTCTCCGAAATTGCTTCGGGTAATATCTTATCTAAATGATATTCCTTGCTCGCACCCAAACAATTCCAATTTCCCCCGAAAACTCATGCCCATATTTGCTCGTGTTACCAAAACCGATTTCTCGGTACACATAACAACCGAGGAATCTAGCCCAGCCAGTACGGCAGGAATTCCCGAAAACAAACTCCCTATGCAAGCATAGCAATCCCCTTCGAGTTCCTAGGAAGTGCCAGTGAATTTATTTCTGCTATGACTCAACCGCCACGACGCGAGTCGAGAGTGTAGCTTCCTCGGGTGTCTTTTGTCGAGTTTTAACTAATACGGCCGCCTGTTAATATTGTGGTTTATGGACGATTTCGTGGTTTAACAGCTATATTTAAGTGCGCAGTACACCTAAGCTAACCAATAAATGTAAACCCGGTTGTTAGAGCCCCCTTGTAAGCAACCACAGTTGCAACAAATATAGCCCGAATCGCGGATGCATTCCCACCGAATAGTTTCGTGCGAAAAACTTAGTGTAAAATAAAATAACGAAAGATAAATGAAAAGAAACCAGACGATATTTTTTACAATTAAATAAAGAAAACATTGTGCCACAGAATTTCCCACAGTGCCTTTTATTTGCCTTTACCTTGGTGCTCGAATTTCGGGTGACGGTTTTGTGAATGACTCGTCGGTGGGAATTAAAGAAAATTAGAAGAAACACGAAATGCGAACGAGCTTACCATTGCCGGTGCTGTTACCTGTCAATATTCGTCGACCCAAGGGATTTCCGTCGCTGGATGAATCTTAGTCAACCCGTGCCAATGTCGGCACATAATTAAGGCACCCCCACAAGCTTACCCGAAGAACCCCCCATAGCTACAACCCAACTGCCATTGTTTCCCGCTAATGCAATTGCATTACCTAAAAACTCCTGGAAGAGAATTCTTACTTTTCATGCATCAATTCGCATTCAAAATTCCCTACAAGAATTCTGTCCAGCTTATAGGATCATAAATCCAAAGCCCTATTCGGCACCTTCGGTTTCCAGGCAAATCCCGATCTTACCATATGCATTTTCCCTAGATGAATTCCTGAAAGGAAACAATTCGGTTCACATATAATGTAACCATCATAACCAGGGATAATGATCACTGCGTCGCCTATTCCCAGCCACACCATGTCTACAATAAACTTCCTTACATACACTTTTTCAGCCAACGACAAAGCAACTCCTAGCAGCTTATTGATTCAGCTGCATACAATTAGCGCAATAGACGCTAAAACCAATTTCTTTAGCATGCATTATGTGCAAACAAAAAAACTCGGTTCCTCCACAGGCATTCTGGCGATACGACAAACAATTCAAATTGTTTCAAGTATCCCAAATGTATCCAGCATCTAATGAGTTGCAACTTGTTTACCTAGTTGAACCCTCAGCTCATAAATTCCTTTATGCCTTTTAATTTTTCTGGATCCATTTCTCATGACCTCGCGGCATGAGCAAACAGAAATCCATTAGAACCCAATGAGATACAGCTTGTTTACTTAGCCGAACTCACATCTCATTGATGCACATTATTCCCTTTTCTTTGTTTTCAGATTCGTTCTCATGGCCTTGTCCCATGAAAGAACCAATGTGCACACATACATGAATACCACGATGATCTCCTCTATGAGATCCGGTTACCTACCCCAAAGAGAGACTTCACGTTTCTCTTGTAATAGGAAACGCACCCTTAATTAAGAGAGCATGCACCACTGGCCGAATTTCCCTGGCTAGCGAATTCACATCGCTGAGTCTCATTCCATCCACCGACCGCGTCGGTCGGTTTTTCTCCCGCTCCCCGTAGCCCTGCGGGGACGCGAACGCGTATCGAGTGGTATTAATTAATATAATGCCATACAATTAGAGTACACCGTCTTGCATTTTTTTGTGGTGCACCCGTTCCATCGCCAGTGTAATCAAAATCCGTTTTCTGTAATCTAATTAAATGTAGTAAGATTTGTTGTGAATAAAAAAGAACCGTGTCCCGGTTTCTTCTAACGCCACTGCTTACCGTTTCACCAATATTTTGGTAACATCCCAAAAAGCATAACGCAGGTAACGGTGCATTGTCCGAATTCATCACGCATGCAGACAATGCACCTTACAACGTAGTTTCATGCCATCGGCATGGTAACAAAAAACCGAAAAACCTGGCTTTTGCATAACGCTGCATTTCCATAAGGCAACGACCAAAATTTTCCTAAGCGAAGAATCGTTCGTATGTGCGTTGCATAACAATGATTCTCGATAGAGATCGCCCAACATGCAACGCACACCAGGGAAATCAACCGGCTCCAATAGACAACGATGTTCATCCCAACCATGGTTTCCGCCAAAGTGCACCATCTTCTTGTGTAGAAAAAACGGTCGCATCACTAAACAACCGATGCAACCTGAAAGTGGTCAAAAGTGGTAATGTGACCTCTAATAAAACGTATAATATCAAGAATGGCTTGCAACAGGGTGCGGTACTCTCTCCGATTCTTTTTAACATTTACATTAGCGACTTATTAGATGCACTCCCGCAGGCTATTGCGTACGCAGACGATCTCATAATTTACAGAACAGCTCCGAAAGTTGCGATCATAAATAGGCTAATACAGCGAGACTTCAACAACGTGCAGCGCTATTGCGACAACTGGAAACTTAAGAGCAACTTCCAGAAATGTGAAGCCATCCTATTTAGAACCCCATTATATAAAGCCACGAACGACACAAGAAAAAACTGGCGAAAGCTAGTTATCGTGGGACCGCATGGAGATAAACTGGAAACCAAGAGTTTAGTTAAATACCTTGGCATCTGGCTAGATCAATATCTGTATTTCAACAGACATGTGGAGGCCACTTTGCTCAAAGCGAGGAAAACTTTTGCTATGACAAGGAGGCTATTTCACAGTAGCCAACTTGACAGCAGGGTAAAAGTCATATGCTACATGACGCTAGTCAGGCCAATGCTCATATATGGCTGTCCAGTATGGTTTAACATAGGTCCAAATTTGATGGAAAAGATTCGGGTGTTCGAAAGGAAGTGTCTGAGAACCTGTCTCAGATTATATCGAACACCGGAATCGGAATACAAAAAGTACTACTCAAATGAGACTTTATATAATGAAGCCTGCATAAATAGGGTGGATAATTTTATGATTAAATTAATCAGAGGACATATTGCGAGAGCAATAAGCTCGTCCAATGACCTAATTTTCGGGGCTTATTATCCAAACACCTTGTACTATGAGAGCGTGCGTCGCAACGGCTTTGTTCCACCAGAGGCGTTCCTTGACTTGGATATGAAAGGGCTTATACAGGATAGATCCGGAATTCCGCTGATCTATCATGTAAGTAGATCATCTGTAGACGGGCGATTGTGCTACGACCGGGAAGTAACGCGCACCGAAGAAGAGCTCCTGCGCTTCAGTAGGGCTATCTCCCACAGAGACCGGGACGATAGTATTAGACAGCGTCAACAGTTCTGGTGGTTGAATGGCATATAAAGACCTGGATACCAAAGTCGGTATAGAATCACACTATCATCAGCTAGCTTACATAGACTTAGCTTTTCTAGAATTAGGGTAGTATAAGATTTAAGTTAAGTTAAGCTAAGTGATTTTACATTTAAAAAAAAAAAAAAAAAAAAAAAAAAAAGTAGATAAGTTTAGGTAAGTTAAGTAAGTTAAATTTTAAGAAAAAAAAATTGACAAAGTTTTTCACATTTTTCTTTGTCCTTCAAATAATTATAAGTATTGCCACAAAGTTCTGTCGCCGAAAGGCAAATTATACAAATATTAAGTAATGTTTAGCTTAGAGCGTCTGCGAAGGACCAGTAAGTTATTATATAAGCTAGAAGCATTTTTTGTCTAGCCTTTAATTTAGAAACTAAGAATATAGAAAGAAAATAAAAAAATTTTTAAAAAATGGAAATGGATGCAACCTGAAATATATTTGGACGCGCATATCTCCTGTCCAATACCGCCGCCCACGTGCAGGAAGTGTTCTCTTGTTTCTGTTTTACAGCGAGCATCTCGGTCGCTACACCAATCCACAGGCAATGTATGAACCATGCCTAGCTACCATAAGAGAACCAAACCAACATAGCACCAGCGAAAATGCAGCACCAAGTGCTTACGAGGAATATACGATCAGCATAAATGCTGTACGCAGTTGCGGATATCCGACGTCCCTTTATACAACAGGCACAGCAAAATTTCCTATCGATCATTCTCTATGTTTTATTTACACTCAATCGTGTGCAAGTTGGCCAGTCATAGAACCCCGACGAGTATCGTGCTTGGCGACATGAACACCTGCGGCTTCTACGGCTTGCCTAAGCAGCAAGCGTATCCTTTGATGGAAACACGGAGTAGCGATGTTTCACGGTTCGAATGCTGAGGGATGGTCAGCGTGGGTGACTGGGGTAGTAAAAGATGCGCGCGGATCATGTATGTTTTTTGTATATTTTTACAGATACTGTGTTTGGTGGCCGATGAAGCGAAGAGCGAGAAGGAGATCCGGTAGTCGAGTCCAGTGTCAACCAGCGGCCGGTTGGAAACGAAGGGTCCTCCTTTTTATTAAATTAATAATTTAAGCAGTTGTGTTATAGTATACCAAGTTCTTCCGTTATTAAATTATTAAATTATTGAAATTAAATAAACTAAACAGTGTGTCCATGTGGTTTTAAGACTGCAAACCATCATAGTATTTTACTTAGTGCTAAGTGACCTTGTTACCTTAATTATACGATTTTTTTTAATCGACATCGGATCTGCGTTTATGTTAGACTTTAGTTTGTTTTCTTATCGAATAAATAATAAATGGAGAAAACAGATCAACTGTTTTACTTAGTGGAGTTGAGAGCAGCGACAGACGACCGGGTAATATTAGTGAACCTGTGCCCCTGAGGCACCTTACCACTAGAGACAGTATATATATACCAAAACCCACAACCGTAATAAATCCAATTAAAGTAAACAATAAATCATAGCTGAGTAACATTTAGTTCGTTTTGTTTTTGGATTTCCCGGTGACTATCAACTGTGTGTTTGGAACCGTTCCTGAGAACAAGTTTGGCAGAACTTGTAATGATGATGGGGAGTGGAAGTGAACCCGGTGCCGTACGTCGGCGCAACCTACTTTGCCCGCCACAGCCCCACTGTGCAAGTGTGGACTGCGCGTTCTTGAACTAACAAGAAAGGTGTGATTTCACATACAATACTTATAGTGCATCGCCTGTACACCCTCTTAGAATCCATTCTTATATTTCCCCATTTAGGCTTGAATAATAAAATCTCTCTTTGTTCCTCCATAATAATTAAGTCGAGGACCGCAATATAAAAAAATAATGGAAGAATACAAAAACATAACAACAACCACAAAATACAATTCAATAACAATTCTGATTAAACTGCCATCTTGTATGTGCTTATCCTTCTGTTTACAACAACATTACCATTTATTATTGAAATTCAATCAAAAGCAAAAATAAAATCCTTTTACTAACCGACCGATTTGTATATAAATAGAATACCTCCCCACAATCCAATCAAATCACTGTGGCTACCACTAGCAACACCGATAACATTATATCACTGAAATCATTCAACAGCTCTAAGGACTTAAGACGTTCTCCGACCGAGAAGCACAAACAAGCTGTTTAACCACTGGCCAATTGCCGACTAATAAAACGTTGGAATATCCCTAAACACCAATAGCAACTCACTTGTACGACAATTCAACGAGCTACCGTGGTAAATGCTGCAAGGAAATAATATTGTCTGATTGCAAATTGCAGTTTCCATCCTTAATCCAGTCAGTTTTGGATGCGGATACAGTCGACCTTTCAACTGCAGATAGGTTCATGTTAAATTTATTGTTACGACCACACCTTAATCAAGCCAGCATAACATTACCAATAATGTATACAGTTTCCGTTCAATATCCTTTATATTCATCCTGCATTTATGACGGCCTCTGCAACTAACTGCCCCAGACGTACACCTCACACAATCACCGGCATGTCATTAGTGATGAAGTTTAGTTTCATCGCTCCTGGCGTTATTAAAGTGGATGCACCCAAAACCCTACTCACATACCGGGTCAGGGTTAGTTAGTTAACTTACGTCAAAGCATTGTTAACGATTATATTAAGTGATTTACTGAAGATATTAATTGGTAACTTAGCCATACACCGGTCCGGAGGTGTTCGTACGAATCTATAAAGATACAATTTTTGATTCGGAGTGATACTGAATGCACAATAGTTCAATAGACTAGAATAAAATCGTCCATTCGGTGATATCATTTATTTGAACTACATCTACATATTCTTTGTTTTTTTAGTTCCCTGAAAAAGAGCAAACGCAACTCACCTTACTAAATAGGCGAAAGCAGTCAATCTGGCCTTTTTAACATGTATACTCGTATAAACTAGAATCTATTGGATCAACGCAGTTTCCACGGTCTAGGCAGGCTCCCAACATCGGTGGTCATTCCACTAACATATTACATCTATTACTCGCTGCCATCCAAATTAGGTATGAATGTCTCTTCGTTTTCTTTTCCCATGGCTGGTATGGTTTTGGGTTTGGTTTAACATCTGTGAGATTGCAATGTCTAAGTTATGGCAACTACAATAAAAAGGATGATTATTTGGCTGGTAGACAACTTTCTCTCTAGTAAAGGCACGACACTTTACCTTATTGGTGTATGACTACTCCCCAGTGTCTGTTTATTCCTGAGATGGGATTCTTTAATGAGCGTATACTAAACATGCAATTTCCATTCTCTCTTTTTCCCGCCATTTCTCTCCCGTTTCTCCTTTGCAATCCGCAGTGTTTCTGTGGCGGTTCCACGAACTGTACAAATCACCATAGGCTGAGATACCTTCGTTCCACCAGGGAACATACTCACATATAACTAAATCTCACGTGCCCACAGACACGTGCCCCCAAAGTTCACCTTTTCATCTGACCAAAGGTGACATCCATGCCGTTGTCAACAACCCTACATATCCACAGATACGTGGGCCCGAACAATTCCCGACGCCTGCACGGCGATCTAACGACACGACCCAGTATAGAAATTGTGTGTCGATCCATTAGCTGGATAGAACAAGTGATTGGGACAGCTGCGCCGGATGTCGACAAACATCAAATCCCCGGCGATAAGCAAATTGCCGTAAAACACTCTATTAGCTAAACCCCTGACCCCACCGCAATGCACTTCGCCTAAACAAAGGCCGTTCCGGAGGAACAGCAATAAACTAGCAAACACTGTTCTCATAGGGCAAAATTAAACACAATTATCGTAACCGACGATAATTTCCACGATCCCAGGATCGCCAAGAATAATAAACCACACACCTAAATATATACAGATCGATGTAACAGAAGGTGTGAAAATTCGGGCGATCCTAGGAAGATCCCCGGCCACACAAGCAGCAACACCCGCGTGTGTCTGTGTGTGTGCCACTGCACATCTGGTCTGCGCCGAGACAGGGAACCGCAGGACCGAAAAAAGAGTACCAACTTCCCTAGTGAAGGGACTCTCGATTAAGGGAGAGTGGAAAAATGAGAAGAGAACTCGGGTGAGTCGAATGAAAAAAAAAAAAAAATGGGGCGGCGAGAGGCCGACTTTAAGGAGGCAAGGACAAATGTGTCCTTCATCTTGTCTCTGGCTTCTGGCCATCTTGCAATAACCAGAATCACCCACATCTGTGCGGATGTTGGGCTCGGTCTCAAGATATCTGAAAAGAAAGGGGCAGGAGGTATCTAAGGATAGTGTGGATAGGGTAAGTTTAATTGTTCTCTAACTACTTGGGTGGGGGGGATGGCGGGAAAGAAATCATACAAGACCGGTGAGTATTGAGTGCGGTAGTAAACGCAGATCACGTCTTTGGCGTTTGATAATCTGCGCTTTGGTCGGTGCGTGTGTGTGTGTTTGTGCTGTATTGTACTCGTGCTGTGCGTGCGTGGTTGTAGTGTGTCAGAATTAGACCCTATGGGATGGGTCCAGGAATCCTCTATTATAAAGAAGAATGTTGTTGGGAAGGATGCTTTCTTCAGTTTTGTACTGAAGAAGAAATTGTGGTGGTCTGATCGAAAGAGAGAAGGGTCAAGAACGCAAGTGGGTTCTCGCTGTTCTGGATGCTTTCGAGGTACTTGTATGGTAATTGTAGCAAGTACTCGTCGATAGGGATAATGGAGGCACCCTCGTATAGGTGAGAGTTTGGGTAATGGCGACCGCCAGGCCTTCTAGAGTAATTGGTGCATCTTCTGAGGAGTTTTCTTTCGAAAACTCGAAGTCTTTCCATTTGGGCCGAAGATATGCAGGACCATATGGGAAATGCGTATGATATTCCAGATCGAATTAGGTGCTTATAGCAGAGAAGCTCAACTTTGGTGTCAACTTTGTTGCTCCACTTCAAGATG
The DNA here is from genome assembly GCA_963931805.1 of Microdon myrmicae. Taxonomy (NCBI): domain Eukaryota; kingdom Metazoa; phylum Arthropoda; class Insecta; order Diptera; family Syrphidae; genus Microdon; species Microdon myrmicae. The sequence goes on from OZ007499.1 coordinate 119,749,926, forward strand.
TTGTATGGTTGCTTAGGCCGACCGAGGCCCCTTTGAAGAATGTGGGTCACGTGTTTGGTGAAATTCATTTTTAGGGTATAGATGATCGCAAGATATTTCATCCTGCCCTGTGGTCTAATCATAGTACCTCTGTGGGGCTTTTCAGGGCCCGAAGAGCCATGCATCGCTCGATCTCCACCATTCCCAGCGATGCGACTTACCTTGAAGTCGAATCTTCAGCAAGGTTACGCAACCTTGCTACGGCATTAACCGCCAACTAATTCGCTGGAATTAATTCGGTTATCCCCAAGGATAACCGACATAAATATATATTAGGCAACTTATTTTTTTTTTTGGGTGCTTTTCCAAACCTATTCCCCACGGTCATTCCTAAAAGCATAATTCACGGCAAGATTATCATCTTGCCATGACATCAATTCATCAACCGAGCTTCCGCGACCGAACAATGGATGGCACATATCCACCAACACACGCTGATCTTTCCGTGTGTTATTTTCGTACCCATTCATTGACCTAGCATTATTACGGGTTGCTTGCACAGCTGCAAGCCAGATTTCCAACGGCATGTCTACGATCTATCTTTCCTTAAGTAAAGAAGATCAAATCAAACATTGGCCTTTCAGGCGCGCATATTTTGCTTGGATCTAAGCATGACCGATTTTATGATCCGTTGCCGTTTCTTGGAACTATCACCAGCATCGGTCATGGCCACCAATTTTAGTTTACACAAAGTAAACATTCAAGCGGATACTTTCGCCTGACAGTGCCTTTCAACGGGATTAACACATCCCTAACATAACATGCATCGAGTCATACGACCGAAATTTGTTTATGCTAGATGATCTAACAACGGCCATGCCCAATGTCCGATACATTTTTCCAACACAGATTTCTGCCTTCGGCAAGGGTTTTATTAACTCACGTCAATCAAGAATCTATCTCTTGCGTATGGCGGCAGTTTATCTTGCCCAAACATGTAGCAGCCGATTCGATCTGCTACATGAGTTTTTCCCTTTTCCTTTTGTTTGGACCTTCGCCATTGGCGGCGAATCCTTTAGGTTCGTTTTCGTTGGATGTCTGTAAAGAGACATCCAATAACCAGTCAGATTTTATTCTTTGAAGAGTGCGCACGGATTCATTCGGTCGGAGTCTTGACTAAGTAGTCGAAGGGTCGGTGCCCAATTCGTCCTGCTAAAGAAACATCGCTAAAGCCAAGTCTAATTTAAAATAAAGTGGTCGCGACAATATTAATAATATATTAGTAAAGTTTGTTCAGAAACAAAGAGATTGTTAAATTCTCGACTAATACTATAAATTATCAAGGAGCTTACGAAAATAAAAAAACTCCCAACAGGACAAATACATCGTGTTTTTTATTTGACGTTTGTTTCGTGGTGCACAGAACCCAGGAACTTGAGTGCAGAGGCCAGTGTTCGTCAGCTTCATTTTGTTTTAGGTTTTCGAGTGACGTGGGTGTTTTTGTCGAATCTGCATCCTTGACGATGCCTTGGTCAGAACTACCCACACCTCCTATTTGTACTCGAATATTCTGTGAATATCGAGAAGTTGGTTGGGAGTGTTCACTACTGAGAATTATGGCCACTGCTTTGAATGGATTATGTCGAATTTTCCATTGACTGTAATACTGATATAGTTCGTCCAGATGGCGGTTGAGTCAGTTTGTTGTGAGTTTTGGGCATTTAGATGAACTGTACACTAGGACGTTATAGCGTTTGGTATGATAGTGAAGAACGTGTGATTCGAACTGACGCAATGACAGTTAGAATCACCAAAAATTGAACTAAAGCGCAACCCAGCAGGCCACCGCCGTGTGTACGAATTCGGTTTCTAAACTCAAGTACATTCGACTGATGTGGATTTGTTATGTTATCGCTAAGGTATACGGCTCTGATGCATTTCCTTATGATAATATAATACGCAAGCGTATTATAAAAGAGGGCCAAACAAACAAAAACCACAAGTATCACTAAACCAGTTCGGTTAATTTCTTATTTAAACTATATTTCTCGCTTGCAACCAAGCAGCATTAATTTCCCCCGAAAGTCATTCCGGCTCACTTTCCGCTTAAACCATTTGCCTCGCTTGTAACCAAGCAACATTTAGTTTCCTCGAAAGCCATTTCGGCTCCCGTCCTACCTAAACCATCTGGAATAATAGCAGTTCTCCTTACTGGTAAGCCACCAGCACGATGCGTTGCATTTCCACGAAACAACCGTCGCAACGACCGAGACCCATGTCCCTTTGTCTAACCGACAATTCATCCCATACTCGGTTATGTCCCCGAAACCGATTTCTCGTTATACATAGCGGCAGAGGAATCCAATCCACCCTGTACGGCAGTAATTCTCTGGAACTAAAACGTTTATGCACGCATAGCAAGCCTTTCAAGTTCTTAGTAAGTCACAGTGAGTTTTACTTGGCGATGACTCCACTGCCACGGCACGATGAATGGATTCTTGCCCATTTTTCGGTCAGTCGCTAATCGTCCGCCGAACGGCATACAAGTCAGTCGAAATTCATTAACCGCCGGGGACGGTCGCGCCGCACCACCAGTCGAGTCGTAACCACGGAAGTGCACACACCTCTATTAGAACAAAGTCTCTGCGTGGGTGCAAAACAGTCCTTAACAAGTTAAACCCTTCATTCCGCATCCGTCCCCTGTTCAATACACATAAATTGGAACCAATTAATAAAGCGGCAAACGGTGTCGTGAATATACCCAAGAAAGAATTAAATATTCCCAGTGCTGCCGATGTCAAATTTCATCCCTCAAGGAGAGGAGTCACTTTTTATCAAACCCGGGGCGTTGTGCTGAGCTGCCGGATCTAATTTTTGTTCCCCCCGGTTGGTGTGCCGTGGAGACGTAAAATAATTTGAAAAGACATTATAAAGCAACCGATGATCGTGATTCGTAATACTCAAACAATATTAATTAAGTTAGTTTTTCTGTGAAACAAGATCAAGGAGGAAAGCGATCCTGTGTAATGATCCATAGTTAACAAAATTAATAGACGTTTTTAAACATACGGATAAGATACACTTAATACCAGAAGTGCCCTACTAATGAGTTAACAATAAAAAAAAAGGAAAAAAGGAAAAGGAAATAAAAAAAAAAACATTAACAATACAAATTTCCCAGTGAGTTTTCATTTCCTTTTGGTGAACAACCTTCGTCGGAACATCGTTGGGCATAAGGTGAACCACGCGCCGTACGTCGGCACCCAGACCTAAACCTCCACACAGTCTTTTGGTAATTTCGTTTCACATTTCCTTACTGGTTGTCAGTATCGTTCCCAGATATTTTAATTCTTTAAGTTATTGAAATGTCTTGCCTATAATTCGTTATCAAAAACGAAGGCAACCAGAAACCAGCATGTCGATAAAGTAATTTCATCCTCATGTTTCTTATGTCTATATTCACCATTACCTCACTTTCATTTCAATTCACCATCTTTTGTTTTCCATTCTAACTTCCCTTTCCGTACAGTACGTTTTAATAACAGGAGGCTATTAATATTCCTGTTAACGCGTTATCAAAAAATGAAAATAAAAATACCCGCGTGTCGATAAAGTAGTTGCACTCTCAGAATTTCTTCAGTATAGCTTGTATCTAATATACATTCAGAGTTTGCATTTCAATCCGCCTAATAATCTTCAAACGATGTATTACTTACTGAAACGCAACCCCAAAATACTTAATCCTAATTTGTCTATAAAAGCTATAACTATTATGCTTAAACAAAAATCGGATTTAAATTCGTTTGGAGAACGTAGAAACGATCTCAAACCCGGAGATTCGTTTGGTGCACACACAAATTGGTCAACATCTGCATTTTCTGTATCCAATCGCAAAATGAAGACATGCAACAACTGCCAGACGGTAAATTGAGTAATCGATTTAATTTATTCCACAACATTTCGTGATAAAACCCTTGGCAAGGATCCAAAGAGCCCTGCTACTGACCAATACACACAGACAAACACTAACTTGCACTCATTTATATTCAATGAGTACTAACAGACTAATCCCATGCAGCTGTTTAATTTAACCCACTTTCTCAACTTAAGCAACATTGTCCAGACAAAAGCAAACACACATATACAGTTCCCCAAAACCTCATCATTTACATAGGTCTCCAAAATCGATTCACCAATGTGCACTGATACTTAATAGATAAATATAAAAGGATTCAATGTACTTAGAATGCACTGAATGAGTATGCCACATGAGAGTTCAATCGGTTTACCTCCACTTCACCAACCAAATGCTGATCCATCAAAAAAGAACGAAAAATTCAACAACTAAAACTTGAAGTTAACGAAACAAAAAACTGTAACAGTTGCGAGATTCACGATGATGACGCAGCCATAGATAGGAATCCTGTACTTAACAAACCGGAAGGCAAGATTCTCACACAAGGGAAGGATGACTGTTTAATATTTACGATTCGCAATATCTCCTTCAATCTATAGTAGACTGGAAAAAAGTGTAATGCCGATTCTATCCTGTTCCACGTCGTCGTTCCCACTACAACATGATATATAAAACATCATTTTCCTGAAGTGAACTGTTGTTCAAGCAGCCAGGAATATGCATATCCTTTACGTCCTCCTACGTACTGACTTTCCGTGTACGTAAGTAATCACCAGTCGCAATGGATTTGAATTATATTACCATTGTGTACAGAGTACTTGGCTGCATTTATCCTGCAACTAACAACGTTGCGGCTCTCCAACAATAGTCATACATGTATGTTCCACTCGACCTTAATTCCTTCGGCACAACGCAAAATAAAGAAAAAATATCCTCCAATAAAGATGAAAATCAAATGTATAAACAGTAGACATTGCCACACACATACTACGTAATATGAGAGTTCGCTTAGCAATACTAGGTTTCAATTCCTGCGCTTCGGTGAACCGAAAATCTCCCATCAACGACCATCATCGCTCATCAGCCCCCATCTATAGTTCAACAGTTAACTGAACAAACAAAAGGATACTGACTATCAACCCCATTGAAATTCAAAATCACCCAATATCTACACAGTACATAAACTTGTTTCAATTACATTTAATGTCTTGAATTTTCAGTAAAACTTCACAAAACAAATTTTCATCATAACGATGATACTTCAGTTAATTAAAAGGAGACCCTCCGCCTTGGCAGATACACAAGGACAGTGCCTACTGATGCCCAATATCGAATATCAATATCGAACAGCACCGGAACGGCTTATCAGATTTCTCATTTGCATTTACATCACAGAGCAGCACAGTAACTAAGAACCCCTTTTACCATGAGATTCACACGCACGTAATCTCCAAAAACAATATTGAGATCTGATACCGAAGTATTCCCATCAATCTCTTGAATGTCCCTGTTCTCGTTCATATCCTTCGACTCGTTATAACGTGAACACTCGCCAAGGCACACGTGCTTTCAACACTCTACTATCCCAGTGAGCTGAACACCAACAATATGGTGTCGGAACTTCAAACTCACAACAAATGAAGTACATCATGTCCCTTAGAAGGATATTCCAGGGAACCTATGGAAGCCTGTTCTACTTCTTGTATTGTATGTCTGTCTTCTATCTCCTGCCTCGGGTACTTCTTCCTCACTGCCAACGAGTTCAATTTATTTGATATCCTGAAGCTACAAAAAAAAATTTATAAAATATTTACCTCTACTAAGATCCCTCTTGGCCACTCAATATTCTCCTCCATTACGCAGCCGACACATGGTGGCACACCCCAGACCGACGTGTACGGCAGCATGTGTGCATCCCGTAAAATCATAATTGTTAGCGATGCTTTGGAGAAGTGGGAGTTCCATGTTTACAATATTCGACAAGTGCACGGGCATGTCTAGACTCAGGCACGTCTTGGAGCAGTACTTACTCTTCCATGAAAGGCCTTCCTTCCAGGCTGTTGTTAAGAGGCAGGGCATGAATGGCAAAGCTTCTAACTATACGCATCCTGCCTACAAATTGGTTTCAATGAAAATAAATCATCTATGCGCCTCTTCGGTGAAGCCTTGAGAAACTCTAATACTTTTGTTTTATGGCAGCAAATTAGGGTATAGAAGGGTCCAATTAATTGAGTTCTCGTCAATGCTATTCGAACCTGCCATCATAATTGGTTTACTTTCTATTCGCCTACTTGTTTTGAATAGGTCAATTAAGAAAACGCCGACTCTAGTAAATTAATAGTCGCACAAGACAGAAGATATTGACTTTAAAGTCGGAAAGAGGGTAAAAGAGAGAGTTATAGGCGCTATAAGGAAGGATGAGAGACAAATAGAGAAAAAGAGAGAAAGAAAGAGAGAAAATGTAGCGGCTTTTATAATCAAAATTAGGACAGCTGCTTGCCATCTTTTTTGAATAAACTCAAGTCTCTCAATCTCGTTTCCAGGACATCGGATTGGTACCCAGTTTCAAGCCTAAAAACAAAGGTAGAGGTAACGTCGCTTAAGGTGGTAGGTTGTATCCGGACAACAAACACACACGCTCCATGGATCCCAAAGCCAGTTCCCCAGTGGCATATCACCCAATCATATTTTAGGTTACACAAAATTGTTTTTTTTTTTGTTTTATATCCACTTTTATTTAACAATTCAATTACATATTTTACTTCTTTTTTTTCTTTTTTTTTTACACAAACGCGCGCACAAAAGGGGATTTTGAAGAACCCTTAAATGTCAGAGCACAGTGCGAGCGGTTGGACAGGAAGTGGATAGGAAAAGGAGGTGTCGATGTATATTGGTCTTGAATGCCTGGACATCACAACGACGAGGAAACACATTATCAAGCAGAACATTCCATATTCGTGTGGTTCGGCTAAAGAATGACCCTCTATGTTTATTTGTGCGCCTAAAGTCCACTTTCAACGTGAACTGATGCGCATTCACAGATTGACGGGTATCGCGGGTAATGTCTGAAGGGGCGGAACACATTCAGCAAGTTCAGTTGAGCAACGACCGTGATAATACCTATAGAAAAAGGATCGGCATGATACGTTGCGCCTGTGTTCTAACAACGGAATTGATCGACTTACGGCTGAGTCCCCAATAAGTTTCACTGCTCGCTTTTGCATCCTGTCGGACACGTGTAGTGCGGTTTTGGATGCGCCTGACCAAATATGGGAGTTGAACTCCATTTTGGGACGAATATACGCCTTGTTAATAGTGGCCAGGTTGGATGGCGTGAAGTATCTTTTGCATCTATTAAGGAACCCCATACATTTGGCCGCACTTTTCGACGCTTCAAATATGTGGTCATTCCAATTAAGAGTCGGATTAATTCGAGTGCCGAGGATTGATAGTTCCTTGGCTTCGTCGATGCAAGTGCCGTTCATAGAAAGTGTATTTACCTTGAGGTTCCCCTTTGACGACAAGAGGCAGCACTAAGTTTTTGAGGCATTGAATTCTACTCGGTTAGATAATCCCCACTGATACTCGTATATCTTATTTAGGTCTCAATTCAATGTATCAAGCATAAGTTGCTGGTTGGTAGTGACGTTCGAAAAGTTTGGACGGGATTGTTCGTATGAGTATGAGAAACTCAACGTGCTATTGTGGGGCTTTTCAGGGCCCGAAGAGCCATGCATCGCCCGATCCCCACTATTCCAGGCGAACGACTTACCTCTCGGTCGAACTTCAGCAAGGTTGCGTAACCTTGCTACGGCATTTACCCCCAGCCAAGTCGCTGGAATTAGTACGGTTACCCAATCGGATAACTGTTTTGAATTTCTGTTAGGCAGCTTACCTATTCTGTGGGGGGTTTTTCCTTCTAAACCCCTTTTTCACCAACACCACCCCTGAAAAACATTAAACCCACGGCAAAGCTTATCACCTTGCCGTGGCATCGAAAACTCACCCTCGGGCAGGCATTAATTCCTAAAAAACATTAAGTCCACGGCAAAGCTTATCACCTTGCCGTGGCATCGAAAATTCACCCCCGAGGCGTACATTATTTCCTAAAAAAAGCATAAGTCCACGGCAAAATCATCACATTGCCGTGGCATTTGAAATCCTATCCTTAGGCATACATGCTATTCAGGGCATCTCGTTCCCATAGCCTTATGCTATGGAAACAACATCAACAAAGAGTTCCTTGTTGACTCGTTTTATTTGTTTGCCCATGGCACTTCTTGCATGCGGCTATTTTGGTCCCATTGGTTTGCTACCGCCGACAAGGTTTCGGCTGACGCAAACCAAACATGTCCCTAATTACCAGCAATCGCTGGTTTCCAGTTATTGGTCCCCACGTTCAGGGACCGCAATCAAGCAACGAACAAGATGCAGCCAGAAAATGTTTACTTTCAACATCTGGCGATGGCTGCACCCTATGTTCGTTGCAATGTTTAATCATCGGCAACCGAAATGATGATTTATGGCCTCCCATTAGGATGACCAAATCTTCGGTTTGGGTCTTTCGCACCCCAGATGCTAGTGTTTACATTCTTGGAAAATGCACTAGCGATGTTGCCCTCCATCCACGGTCGCCGGACGATCGTATGCAAGGCATACGCACACATGCATAATGTATGCCTATTCCGTCCGGTCCAATCACGATTAACTCCCTCGAGTTAATCGTGTGGCCCCTCCTCCTTTTGCAGGTCTTTTGAGGTTTTTCCGTTTCTTTGGTGAGCTCTAGTCACCAGTCAGAGTTTATCTCCCGTGGAGTGCGTACACACCACCAGAGTCGTCAGTTTTAAAACGAAGCGTAACAGTGTTCTTTTTTGTTGTCGAGTTGGAGTTGAGTTTTTCCTAACGTAATCATTCTTGCAAAGAGCGGACAAAATAAGATTCGAGACATTTTTGACAAAATAAAATTCGAAACATTTTCCGATACAATTCGTGTGTGTTCCGTGTGCTGCCGGCTAATTGTAACAATAGTTTGAGTTTTAAGTTATGATAGATCTGCCTAGAAAACAAACAAAGAACAGTTCAGTGAATTTGCAATTATTATTAAGTCTAAGAATACCGTCAAACATAATAAAAAGTGTACTAATTCAGACAGCTCCCTGTGAAGCCAAAAGTAGGGTTAATCGAGTTTACGGTGTTAAATGGAACACGGAGTTAATGTGAAACAAAATTTATGTTTAATTAAGTTTATTGTTTGTTGGAAGGAACACTAAGTTTCTGCGAAACCAAAATTAAAGTTAATCGAGTTTATGGTGTTAAATGGAACACGGAGTTAATGTGAAACGAAATTATATTTAATCAAGTTTACGGTTCAATCAAATAAAATAAAAATTAAACGTTATAAGGAAAGGACAGTTCCAGTGTTTTATTTATTGTTTCTCTGTTCCCGCGGTGGTTCTTTTTACTGACTAAGCGTCCATGTCGATGCACCTAGTAAAGACAAGCCACATTGGTGAACCCGTAAAAAAACGCGCAACCTTCGAACATTAGTGACCGGAGAACAAACCAATTCCGAGTGAAATCCGGCAAAGATTTTCTATTCGAAAGTGAAGTAACACAGCCAATACGGTTATTGGGCTTCGGTCGATTTTGTTTATCATCATCTCTCATTGGACAATAAAATTGAAAACATCAAAAACAGCACGTGCACATAATTGTTTCAATGCACATCAACCCAATGTAAGTGCAACAAATTCTATTTTAAAATAAATGAAATTATACACAGGAGAGACTACAAAACGCCACAACCTACGTTTTCTTATGACATATACCCTATGAAATGGTTTCACTTGCCCAACAGTAATCAACACCGTTTAAACACTTATCGCCAATCAGAAAATTCAAGTCGAAATTTAAGTATTCTCAACACCAGGACATCGTAAATAAATCAAGTGGACAATACAATCATCGTCACACCAATTAAAGTCGAAGTACCTGAACCTATAGAACCATCACTTTCTTAGTCTAGCACTGATCGACATAAATTTATGAAAGGAGTCCAGCGTAAAAAACCTCCAACGATTGAAACACTTTAGCCGAGCGCTTTGGATGAGGTTAAAAATTTACAACCAACCGATGCTAAACACCAGGCAACAAATAGAACACCTTCGTGACTCACAAAAGTGAAAGCAACTAACAACAAAATTAAATAAAATAAAAACAAAGTCTGTTAAAGGGTACCCCGTACCCCAACACAGCTGTATCTAACAACACCTGGGCTAGGAGCAACAGCCCCAACACCACATCACCAGGCACCCCATACGAGGACAAGGTTTATTTTCTTCTTTCTTTACTTTATGTTCTTTTAATATTTTTCAAAATTTGTTAATTCCTTTTCGGCGAGCTCCTTCTGAGCCACCATATATAAATTTAAAAACAAACACTCGTTTTCCTTTATTATTCACGTTTACTATTTTTACAATTACATAAACAGTTTTAAGTACCGTAAGGCAAAATTAAATATTCAAAATAATTAACAAATAACACCTAAAACAACAAGACCCATAGTTAATAGACAACTGACAGAACAAGGTCAATTAATTATTAAGTAAAGCTAAAACAAAATAGATATACTCCTTCACTTAGCACCTAATAGTAACACATTCAATTTGGCAGGCATAGAATGTTAAGAACCCGAATCAGATCGCAATTCGCGGTTCAATGTAAAACAACACGGAACTACTATTAATTCTAAAGAACTACACTTACGATCATGTACAAGTTATGCATAAACACCAAATTACAAAATTTACATATTTAACCGAAAATTATCGCCCAACAAACATATGCAATTAACATTCCAAAAATAGTACATAACATTCCCTTTAAAACAAAGCAAACGTTTGCACCTCATACACTAAGTCATAATCACATTAGGATTGTTTCGAATGTACTCGACAAAATAAATTTTTAACTCCAAACCAACTTGAATAGAGACGAATGTTGCCAAATTCTATAAAGTATAAAAAAAAAATTTAACTAAAACCATTTGTAAGCCCCTTCTGGGCACCCACACGCAGCTCCATTTGACTTCTCACGAATCCTTTTCGACAACACTATTACACACACACATCAGCACGCCTTAAACCGTTGTTTACTTTTCGCTTTTGAACTTTAGTTATTCAAATTAAGATTTAATAATTTTTAAAGTCAAAACGGGCAATTCAACATCCCTACCCGTCCTCATATCACGACTTCGCTTACTACCTCTCTCGACTTCTCGACTACACTCGACAAGCCGCGTTACACGACTCTCTTAAATTCGCACCATCCCTTGGCGACCTTTCCCCGACTCCTCGCGTCCTCTTGTGACCCATCGGCCTCCCTTCACCTTTCTGCGCGTCCTCTTACGTCTCTTAATTCAGTTTCGCGTCACGACCCATAATGGTCAACACGAGGAACACCACGGCCAGAAAGGCCCAGGAACAACCCGAGCCCCTGAATTTCACGACGCCTCCAGCGTCGATTTCCCCGCTGAGCAAGTCAATGCTGACCAAGACTTGCCGGCGCAATCTACCCCTCTGGCACCACTGGTTGCCCCCAGTGTCGTTAACCGACCCCAACCTTCCAACGCTCCCCCAACCTCTTCTAACACCCCTAGTGCCGGCCAATTGGTGGATTCTGGCATTATCATGCCCACATCTCGCGCCGGCACCTCACAACAAATCCAAAGACCTTCAGAGTCCCAAGAATTCCACGATGCTTCCAGCCTCGGGAATGGGACTCGTCCTGCTAATATAGGGCTTCCCCCCTTCGATGAGGAGGACCCAGACCTTTGGTTTGCAGTGGCAGACCGCATCTTCCAGGCCTCAGCCTTGCACGACGAACAACTTCGTGCAGTCGAGCTGTTGAAAGTGCTTGACCGCACTCAGCGACCGCATGTTGCCCACATAATAAGGTCGGCCGGCCGCAACCCATATAGCAACATGCGTGAAGCTCTGCTCGACGCTTTGGACGAACCTGGAAGTGTGCGGCAACAACGTTTAGCCGCTGTAACCAACCTTTCTGGGATGAGACCATCTCTTTTCCTGACCCATTTACGCTCTATAGCGGGGACCAGGATTGGGGACGACCTAATAAAGCCTCACTTTTTGAGGTGTCTTCCCCAGCATGCCCGTTCGGCACTTATAGCCCAACCCAATCAGAATTTGGGCTATTTATCCAAAATTGCGGACGCAATTATGGAAAGCTCAGATCAGTATTCTGAGCCTCCTGCGTACCAGGTAGCGGCGGTTTCTCAACACGCCGCCCAGCCTACACGGCACCCTCGTCTGCCTTTCACAGCCCCTCAATTGGTCCCGACTCCCCATTCTCCTCAAGCTCAATTGCCTCTTAGAAGGCCCGCCTCAACCAATTTCCCTCAGGGGAATCCAGAGGCAGGCCCCAACGTATTCAACCAGAGAGGTCCGCCACCACAATTAACCCCCGCTGACCTTCGGGCGCTCCAAACCTCACTCCTCCGCGAGATAACTCAATTGCGTGCGGAGGTGAGGAACAATCCTCGAAGCGCCCAGAATCGAGCCATGCCGAGCCGTCCTATTAATCGGCAAAGTTTCTCCCAAAATGCCCCACAAAGGGCCAATCCCACCCAAAATGGCCCTCACCGGGCCAATTCCCAGCGAGCTCCGGCTCGACCTCCCCGTAACGGCAATACTAATAGGCAGAATATACCTGATAATGCCGTTACTCTGCCTTGGTGCGCCAATCACCAACGATATGGTGATCGCGCATTCAATTGCAAAGCGCCTTGTGGTTGGACGCAACCTTCCACCAACCAGAGGCGCTCTTTAAACTAATTTTGCCGACCGACACCCTCGCGCAATCGGCCGGCACCCATACGATAAGTCGCCTAACCATCCGGGATTCAAAACTGAATATCGCTTTTACTGTCGATACCGGCGCCGATATTTCAGTCCTCCCGCGATCGTTTGCTCCGCGTAACCGCGTGCCAGCCGCACTTATATTGTCAGCTGCAAATAATACGCCGATACTTACGTACGGACGTAAAAAGCTGACACTCCAATTGGGTCTTTGTCGTCCGATCACTTGGCGTTTCGTCATTGCGGACGTAAATGAACCCCTGATAGGTTCCGACCTATTAGGTGCACATAATCTGTTGGTCGATTCGACCCATAACAGACTTGTGGCTCCAACCGCACCCCCCCTGCCCATGACGGCATCACCAGCGGCAACTTCAGGGGCCACAGAGTGCATAGACCCATTCCAGGTTATGGTACAGGAATTTGTGAGTACAACAATTCCTCTACCTAACCAACGCCGACATAAAGCCACGGTGTTTCATCATATAGAAACACGTGGTCCCCCGGTGAGCCAGCGTCCACGTCGACTGGCTCCGGAAAAATTACGTGCGGCGCGCGCGGAGTTCGAGCATATGATCGAACTAGGTATCTGCCAACCGTCGGACAGTCCCTGGGCAAGCCCACTCCACTTAGTGAAGAAACGTTCTGGTGAGTGGCGCCCATGTGGCGATTACAGGCTGTTGAACGCAGCAACTGTCCCGGACAGATACCCAATTGCACACCTCTACGATTTTTCGTACAAGTTACGAGGGTGCAATGTCTTCACTACCCTGGATCTCACCAGGGCATACCATCAAATTCCGGTGGCACAAGAAGACATCCCCAAGACCGCAGTCATTACACCTTTCGGACTCTTCGAGTTCAAAGTGATGACTTTCGGCCTCAGGAATGCCGCACAGACATTCCAGCGTTATATCGACACGGCTTTACGTGGTCTTAATTGCTGCCATGCTTACCTTGATGACATTCTCATCGCCTCCAAAGACCACGCCGAACATAAACGCCACTTACGTCAGGTCCTAGAGCGCCTCCGTGAATTCGGTCTAGTCATCAACCCAGAAAAGTGTCAATACGCCAAAGAGCAAATCACCTATCTGGGTTATGTCGTTGACAACCAGGGCATTCGCCCACTACCGGACCGTGTGGAGGCCCTCATGAAGTATCCCAGGCCTACTAACGTGAGTGAGCTGCGTCGATTTTTGGGCATGCTTAATTTCTACCGTCCGACCCTGAAGAATGCTGCCCAGATTCAAGTTCCACTCAATGAATTCTTAAAAGGAGCTAAGCGCAATGATAAGCGCCCCATTAATTGGACAGAAGTCTCTGACAGAGCATTCCAACTGTCCAAAGAACAATTGGCAAATGCCACCTTACTCCGATACCCTCTCGAGGAGCGGCACTTTCTATCCAATGCGACGCATCGGATACCGCAATCGGAGCCGTCCTTGAACAGGACATTGAAGGCCGCCCGGAACCACTTGGTTTCTTTTCAAGGAAGCTGAGTCCCACTGAGCGACGTTACAGCGCCTACGACCGTGAATTGCTCGCGATCTACAGCGCTGTTAAGTACTTCCGCCACATGATAGAAGGTCGCTCACTCTCCATCTTAACAGACCATAAGCCATTGGTCTATGCGTTCCGGAAGAAGTCGGGAAATGCCTCCCCCCGACAAGAGCGTCAATTAGACCTCATTGGGCAATATTCTACGGAGATCAGGCATATCTCCGGTAAACAGAATGTCACGGCGGACGCCCTTTCTCGAATCGATACGATTCATTTGCGTACCGCCTTGAATAACACTGACCTTGCCCTAGCTCAAGAGGAGGACGAACAGCTCAAGTCCCTCCTAACTGCCGATACGGCACTAGAGCTTAAGAAAATTACCCTTCGCGACCCTTTGGGCGAAATCTGGTGTGATGTCTCCACTGGAACCGCTAGACCTTACATTCCCGAGAAACTTCGTAAGGGCGTGTTCCAGGTTTACCACAACCCAGCCCACCCCAGCGGCCGAGCAACAGCCGCTGCTGTCCGTCGCAAATTCATTTGGCCCCGGATGAACAAAGATCTCACCGGTTGGGCCCGTGCTTGTCTCCAGTGCCAGCGCTGCAAAGTAGCACGACATAATGTACTGGAGCCAGCGCAGTTCAAGCTTCCCACGGCACGCTTCGCCCATGTCCACATAGACATAGTGGGACCGCTTACTCCATCAAGAGGATTTTCTTATATCCTCACTATGATGGATCGCTGCACGCGATGGCCAGAGGCGACACCTCTCCGGGCAGTTACTGCCGAATCAGTCGCCAAGGCCTTTTACTCAACTTGGGTCACACGCTTCGGCGTACCAACCACCATAACTTCGGACCGAGGTCCACAATTCGAGGCGACAATTTTTAGGCAGCTAACAAATCTTCTCGGCTGCCAAAGAAGTCGTACCACCGCCTACCACCCGCAATCAAATGGGATGATAGAGCGCTGGCACAGATCTCTTAAAGCCTCACTCATGTGTCATAATGACACACAATGGTTCGACGCCCTTCCCACTGTCCTCCTCGGCCTGAGGACAAGCATTAAGGAGGACCTGGGTGCTTCGGCAGCAGAGCTTACCTATGGTACCAACCTCCTTCTTCCAGGAGAACTTTTCCTGAATGGCGAAACACCGCGTGACCAACTTCGTGAATTGGGACATCTCCGTGACCTGCTACGTAAGGTTAGGGCAACCCCTGTAACCAGGCACGGCTCCAAAAAACTTTTCGTCCACCCTGAACTGCACAGCTGCACGCACGTCTTTGTCAGGGTGGATAAGGTCAAAAAACCCCTCGACCCACCTTATGATGGCCCATTCAAAGTCTTGCGCCGCATCAGTGACCGCGTCTTCGAGATCGACATTAGAGGCAAGCGATCCACGGTCAGCGTCGAAAGGCTTAAGCCCTGTTTTCTGGAAGCTTCCGCTCCAGAATCACCTCCATCTACTGACACCGCTCCTACTCCACCAGCACAACCTCCCCGTACTCGCGCTCATACGCGCGCCCATAACCAACTTACCACCCCCTAAACTGCCTTACCTGTTTCGTGACTACGTCACTGGGGAGGGAGTGATGTGGGGCTTTTCAGGGCCCGAAGAGCCATGCATCGCCCGATCCCCACTATTCCAGGCGAACGACTTACCTCTCGGTCGAACTTCAGCAAGGTTGCGTAACCTTGCTACGGCATTTACCCCCAGCCAAGTCGCTGGAATTAGTACGGTTACCCAATCGGATAACTGTTTTGAATTTCTGTTAGGCAGCTTACCTATTCTGTGGGGGGTTTTTCCTTCTAAACCCCTTTTTCACCAACACCACCCCTGAAAAACATTAAACCCACGGCAAAGCTTATCACCTTGCCGTGGCATCGAAAACTCACCCTCGGGCAGGCATTAATTCCTAAAAAACATTAAGTCCACGGCAAAGCTTATCACCTTGCCGTGGCATCGAAAATTCACCCCCGAGGCGTACATTATTTCCTAAAAAAAGCATAAGTCCACGGCAAAATCATCACATTGCCGTGGCATTTGAAATCCTATCCTTAGGCATACATGCTATTCAGGGCATCTCGTTCCCATAGCCTTATGCTATGGAAACAACATCAACAAAGAGTTCCTTGTTGACTCGTTTTATTTGTTTGCCCATGGCACTTCTTGCATGCGGCTATTTTGGTCCCATTGGTTTGCTACCGCCGACAAGGTTTCGGCTGACGCAAACCAAACATGTCCCTAATTACCAGCAATCGCTGGTTTCCAGTTATTGGTCCCCACGTTCAGGGACCGCAATCAAGCAACGAACAAGATGCAGCCAGAAAATGTTTACTTTCAACATCTGGCGATGGCTGCACCCTATGTTCGTTGCAATGTTTAATCATCGGCAACCGAAATGATGATTTATGGCCTCCCATTAGGATGACCAAATCTTCGGTTTGGGTCTTTCGCACCCCAGATGCTAGTGTTTACATTCTTGGAAAATGCACTAGCGATGTTGCCCTCCATCCACGGTCGCCGGACGATCGTATGCAAGGCATACGCACACATGCATAATGTATGCCTATTCCGTCCGGTCCAATCACGATTAACTCCCTCGAGTTAATCGTGTGGGCTCCTCAATAGTATACTGGTTAGTATACCCGCCTGTCACGCGGGAGACCGGGGTTCGTTTCCCCGTCGGGGAGCCTCTGGCGCAAGACTAATGACCTTGCCCGGAAAAAACAAATCATTATGGAAAATTTAACAAGCCTCAGGACTTGCTAAATAAGGCCAAGACCGGTTCCAGGTTGTAGTGCCGATGATGATGATGATCTTAATCGTGTGGCCCCTCCTCCTTTTGCAGGTCTTTTGAGGTTTTTCCGTTTCTTTGGTGAGCTCTAGTCACCAGTCAGAGTTTATCTCCCGTGGAGTGCGTACACACCACCAGAGTCGTCAGTTTTAAAACGAAGCGTAACAGTGTTCTTTTTTGTTGTCGAGTTGGAGTTGAGTTTTTCCTAACGTAATCATTCTTGCAAAGAGCGGACAAAATAAGATTCGAGACATTTTTGACAAAATAAAATTCGAAACATTTTCCGATACAATTCGTGTGTGTTCCGTGTGCTGCCGGCTAATTGTAACAATAGTTTGAGTTTTAAGTTATGATAGATCTGCCTAGAAAACAAACAAAGAACAGTTCAGTGAATTTGCAATTATTATTAAGTCTAAGAATACCGTCAAACATAATAAAAAGTGTACTAATTCAGACAGCTCCCTGTGAAGCCAAAAGTAGGGTTAATCGAGTTTACGGTGTTAAATGGAACACGGAGTTAATGTGAAACAAAATTTATGTTTAATTAAGTTTATTGTTTGTTGGAAGGAACACTAAGTTTCTGCGAAACCAAAATTAAAGTTAATCGAGTTTATGGTGTTAAATGGAACACGGAGTTAATGTGAAACGAAATTATATTTAATCAAGTTTACGGTTCAATCAAATAAAATAAAAATTAAACGTTATAAGGAAAGGACAGTTCCAGTGTTTTATTTATTGTTTCTCTGTTCCCGCGGTGGTTCTTTTTACTGACTAAGCGTCCATGTCGATGCACCTAGTAAAGACCAGCCACACTATCATCAGCAAACGAGTGAATTTGGTTGTGAGTAATTGACAAGAGATCATTTATAAAGATGAGGAAGAGAGTGGGTGAGAGTACAGAACCCTGGGGAACACCTGCATTAATTTGATGGGACACAGTTTTGACATCATCAAGAACCACTTGGACTGAACGGCCAGAAAGATAGTCTCTTATCCATTGGATCAGGGAATTGTCCACTTCATATGAATGCAATTTTGACAAATGGGCTGGATGCCAAACTCTGTCGAAGGCTTTTGAAATATCCAATGCGACCTTGCTTTCACCGGGTAGTGGGTGGAATGGCTCCACTTTTCGGTAAGGTACGCCATCAGATCTCCTGTGGACATGTTGCTACGAAACCTATATTGGCGGTCATTGAGGAGGTTATTTGATTCCAGATATTTCGAAAGTTGACGGTTGATAAGAGATTCCATTACCTTGGAGAGAATAGAAGTTAGTGCTATGGGTCGATAAGAAGAAAGGGATGATTTATCACCCTTTTTGGGAATTGGGTGAATGTTCGCTGACTCCCATCTATTTGGGAAACGACCAGTAGCATAAGACAAATGGAAGAGTTTCCGCGGTGGTTTAGCGAGTAAAAAGGAACATCTCTTCAAGAGGAGTGGGGGAATGCCGTCCGGACCAGCGGATTTGTGTGCGTTTAGCTCTTTGAGTGCGCGGGCAACAGTACGCGAATCTGGCTCATGGTGTGCTGCTTATGCTCAAGTTGAGGTGGAACTGATGTGGTGTCATGCAGCGTGGAGTTGGCTGGAAAATGTGCAGCAAGTAGATTCGCCTTCTCTATTGCAGTGGTGACTGGTTTGTCATCAACTATAAGCGATGGAATGGATGAAGATACTGGGTTTTGATTGTTTTTCACGAATGCCCAGAAGTTTCTACTACCTGTGTAAGAATGTAGTATTTTTTGTCTCACTCTCTGGTCATGCCAGAACTTTGCGCGTTGAATGTACGCATTGCAGTCACTCCTAGCTCTCTTAAATCGTTTCCGGTTTTCCTCAGTATTGTTTGATTTATACAACCGGAAGTTCAACTCTTTGGCCTTAATGGGTTCTCAGCACCCAGAAGCGAACCGCATATTTCTCTTGGATTTGATACTCTTTACTCTGTGTGGAATAAAGGTCCGCATGTCAGGTAGAATCGTGTCTGTCAATGTGTCCGCTATAGAGTCGACATTGTTATTGAGGAAAAATAACGAACAATTTACCTCCCGAAAAAGTCGTTCCGACCTTCCCAGTTGGCTTTCTCATAGAACGATACTGTTCTTTTTGGAGCTTTCTCAGTAACGTTACTGTTAGTTAGAGGAAATTTAGCTGACACGACACAGTGGTCTGAAGTGCCCAAGGGCGAAGAAACCTCGATTTTGTATTTTTTTGGGTGGGAGGTAAGAAACAGGTCCAGTATGTTGGCGAAATGACCATATATATCTGGTACCCGTGTTGGCTCATTGATAAGTTGAGTTAAACTATTTGAATCATAAAAAGCTGGACATATCGACCTTCAAGTGTCGTGTGTTCGGAGTGACGAACCCACTGAGAGTTATGCACATTAAAATCACCCGCAATAACGATTTCAGTGTACACATATAGGGTCAAGATCCTATCGATAGAATCAGACAGAGCATCAAATTCGTTAAAGGAGGCATTTCTATCCAATTTTGGGCTTCTGTAAATAAGTCTTAGTTTTAGCCAAGAGAATTGAAATTCTGGGTTGGAACAGAGCCCATATTGTGGCAGAAGCTGATAAGCAATATCATTTCGTATGTATGTGGCTATACCACGATGTGGAACGAACAGTGGCACTAAGTTGTATCCAGGTAGATTAAAATCGGAAATATCTGTATTTGTAATTAGCTGGGTTTCGCTAAGTGCAAGGATAGTTGGATTCTGGGTAAAAACATGGGCAGACACAGAAGAGAAATTGCATCTCAGGCCGCGAATGTTACACAAATCAACGCGAAATTCCCGCTCCATTGAAAGGGCCCTATAAAACCAATACCGCCTCGGAAAAGGATGCAAGTCGGGACCAGCAATAGATAAGCGAAAGCAACCACTACAGGTGTTATACCCTTGTAGTAGGTGCCCCACTAGATACGTGCCGAAATCCAGGTCACATCCCTTCCATGATGAACATTATGCCACTCAGACATCAAAAACTCTCCAAAGATTATTAATCAATCGAGAGTATCGATGCCTGAGGGATGCAGATAGAGGTGCGAAAAAAAGGAAAACAGTTACAAGGGATGGAAATGGTAGAGTGTTTTCCCGCACTGCACATCACTCGCGTGTATATTCTCGCACTTTTCACAGCACTAAGACGCGTGTGCGGAGATCCGTTTGTTTGCATAAGATCCCACAGAAAACTTTGCACTGCACTCGGACGCATGTGATCCGTTTGTTTGTTTAGGATCTCACTTACTGTGACTTCGCGCCCGAACCGATAGTACAATTGGGTATCTTATGTGTATGTAAGAATCCCAAAACCGATTGCACAATTGATCCGATAGTAGGGATCACGAGGCAGAAGCGCACGTGCTGTCTCGTTGGCAGTTTTCACGCGACTCCAAGAAGTTAAAACTAAATGTTAACTTCTATTTTACAAATATCATTCTTACATTAACTTACTAGCCCTTCGCAAGCACTCTAAATTATACGTTATCATTTTTCTTATGCATTTCGGCGTACAATAACTGTTTTTATAACGTCACAATAATTGACATGTTTTCTTTTTAAAATTTATTTTTTTTTTTCTACATCATGTATTATTTATAATTTTTTTTAAATTACATAGAGGGTTGACAAGCAAAATAAAAAAAAAACGAAACAAAACGCACAAACATAAACAAAGAATACAAATAAAAATAAAAAAATTAAAAATTAAAACTAAATTTAAAAAAATCAAAAGCAAAATTAAAATAAAAATTAAAATATTTGGGAGTTGTAGATAGGGGGAAGGAAAGCGGTGCGCCTGAGAGGCATACTGTGTTTGGGGACGTATAGTCCTTCCTACTGATCCACCACCAGTTGGGGTGGGATTGATCTTTTATTGATTTATCTCTTTCACCGATCACCATACTAAAACGCACGCGACCTGGAAAAGTAGAGATATCGTTATCGTGGAGAATTCGTTTATCCCTAGCACCACGGAAAGCGTGATAAATAATAGGGACTCCACGTTTGTCTTGGATAAGTCCTTTTTTATCCAAAAAAAGGAACGCTTCTGTGGGAATGAACCCATTCTTGGGTGTACTCTCAATATACATTTCATTGGGATAGAATGCTCCCGGTATGAGATCATTTTCACTGCACATTGCTCTTGTTGTGTGTCCACGAATAATCTTGATAATGAAGTTATCAATTCTGTTTAGTCCTGATTTGTCATATAGGACTTTATTGGGATAGTATTTCATATACTGTGACTATGGGGTTCTATACATTCCGAGGCAGGAACGCAAACACTGCCTCTCGAATACCCCAAACTTCTCCATGTAAAATGGGGATATGTTATACCGTACCGGGCAGCCATACGACAATATTGGTCGGATGGATGCTGATTATGAAATTATTTTCACCTTGGGGTCCAGAAGACTACTACGAAAGAGACTCCGTGTCATTGCATATGCGTTTTTAGCTGCTGTAAGAGCAGCTGCTGTATGCTTATCAAAGTAAAGATATTGATCAAGGCAGATTCTAAGGTATCTGACTACAGTTTTTACTTGTAGGGGAAGATTATTACTTCTTGCAATGGAGAATGTTTTCCAATTGCGTTTTGTATCCCTCGATGTACTGGACAGGGGCGTTCTGTAAAGGATAGTCTCTGTTTTTTTGGAAATTTAATATTAATTTCCAGTCGTCTGTTACGTGCGGTTTCGCCCACCACCATCATTCGATAATTTGTAATTTTAATATAATTTGTTTTAAAATGGTATGATGGTAAGGTGGTGGAGGAGTTGCGCGATCCACAAGTGAGTTTTCGAACACGCCCCGATCCGGGTGTGGATCGTGCAGCTCTTCGAGTTCGAATTCGGTTTTCGAAGTGGACGTTGATGGGCAGCGAGAGAGAGAACAGGTTAATGTTTTTGAGATGTACGGTTTTGGAATCCCGTTTTCGGTTGATTAAAAAGGGCAGAAAATACGGTTGTTCGGGATGCTGTTGATGGATATTTTTTGGAAAGAAAAGGAAGAAGCCCGTGCTTTTTTTTGGTTTGAAAAGTAAAGATGAAAAATTGAAAAGTAATAGGAGCATTTTTCAAAAATACACTAGATTCCCAAAAGTGTTAAAATTGTTTGTTACATTTTAAATATATCTAATAATTAATTAAAATTCTCAGTGTCAGATTCTTTCAAATGATTCGGTTCAGAAAATTTACCCTTCATATAAATCCTAACTCAGATATGACCCGAGTGTGAACGTGCAAAAACAGCAAACTATATTTTTTGTACAGTGTCACGAACATCTATTTGTAATTAAATGCTGATCACTGTCCTGGAGAGCTGTTTATAAAATACAAAATTGTTTCAATGGTGCCCATGGAAATAGAAGAGCTTCAATATATAATCTATAGATTCTAACTAAATCATTCACCATTGAAAGGACCAATCTGGCCGAGAGCGGGAACACTGTACATTTCTGACATTATCGACAATGGACCGAGGTCTATGATTTGACTAGCTGCTGATCTAATTCACCAAGATTACAGGTAAAATTAAATTACAGCTAATTTTCTGTGGCAAAGGCAAAAACTGTCACACGTCGCAAAAACGTTTGATTTTGTTGACAGACTTCTGCAAGTTTGTTGATGACACCAATCTTTTCTCCAGATCTATACACCACAATGTCGGCGGCATACGCAATTGCATGCTTGAGAGAACCCACTAGATCACTAGTGTAAATGTTAAATAAAATGGGAGAATTTACTGCTCTGTGTTGTAGGCCGTTTTTGATGTGGAAAGTCTTGTTAGAGATTATATCCCCACATTTCACCACAAATCGTTTACCCATTATCATATCGTAGATAATGTATAATAAATATTCCGGCATTCCTAGATTTCATAACTTATATTCCAGCCCTTCTAGCCATACGGTGTCGAAAGCCTTTTCAAAGTCAATCAAACAGGCCCCTGTGCGTTGTCTCTTCGCTTTGTTCCACTGTATCTCGGAAACAAGTTTTGTCGCAGCATGAACTGTGTCATGTTGCGATCGGAAACCAAACTGGTTGTTCGGAATAATATCATTTTGCTCACACCAGTTAGTCAATGCTTTATTTATAATTTTCTCGAATACCTTGCTGATGTTCGGAAGCAAGCTAATCGAGCGAAGATTGCCTGGATTGCTCCCGTCCTTGCCTTTTTTGGGGATGGGATGGACTACTGCAGATTTCGATTGGATTGGATAATATGCATTATTTAGAGCGTGATTGAACAAAATAGTGTAAACCTTCAGTATGTCAAGAGGTAAATGCTTTAGAACAGGGATGAGAAAAACGCGGCCCGCGGAGAAAACCGTGGGAAAACAACGGGCTATTTTTTAAAATCAAGCTATTTTATCAAACACGGCAGTATAGGCTAGTTTTATTGTCAGTCAAATACTAGCAAAAAAAATGAAACCCTTTGCGGATGGAGAGATGATAATAGAATGTCTGAGTGCTGTTGCAGAAATTGCATTTCCTGATAAAATAAATATAATTTCAAACATTAGTTTATCAAGATTCACCATTGCAAGGGGAATTGAAGACTTGTCCGAGAGCATAGCAAGAACGCTTCGTGAACGCATTGCAAAATTCGAATACTGTTCTTTGGCACTTGATGAGAGTTGTGATATTAGCGATACAGCACAACTAGCTATATTTTTACGTGGTATTGACGCTGAATTGAATATCACCGAAGAAATGTGTTCACTAATTCCAATGCAAGGGACTACAACCGGCAAAGACCTATACGATGAACTAAAGTCTGTTTGGAAAAATTTTTAATTTTATTAGAAAAAATTATTAGTATATCGACAGATGGAGCACGAGCAATGTCGAGCATGCAGGTAGGAGTATCGGGAAGGCTATTTCAAGACATTAAGAAGGTCACAGAAAGGGAAATACTCGTTAACCACTGCATAATTCACCAGGAAAATTTGTGTGCGAAAGGATTGAGTTTGCCAAATGTCACAGTACCAATAATTAAACTAATCAATTTTACAATGTCGCGCGCGTTAAATCACCGTGAATTTAATGAATTTCTGAAAGATTTAGAAACTGAATATGGAGACGTGGTTTTTAATACCGAAGTACGTTGGCTTAGTATAGGTGCAATGCTAAAAAGAGTACACAACTTAAAATGCGATATACAATTGTTCCTGGATATGAAGGAATATGCCTTTCCTCATTTTGGTAATAAAGATGATCTTAATGACCTTAATGTGGAACTTCAAGGCTAAGGACAATTTATTAACAATTTGTATGATAAAATTCAGGGCTTTGAGCGCAACTTAAAATTGTGGAAACAACATCTTTTGCAGAATAATGTGTCCTCACTTTCCACATATAAAAAAAGAAAACGTTACTACTTCTCAAAAATACGCACAATATATAGACATTTTAATCAACGAATTTCAATTACGATTCCAAATGTTCAAAGCTGAGAAGGCAGCGGTTTCCATGAAATTGTTTTCCTTGCCATTTAATATCGATGTGGATTCCTGAAGACTTTCGAATGGAAGTGATTAACATGCAGAATAATACCGAATAAAAAAATGTATTTTTCTCCGTAAACATCGAAAAATTTTACAAATCGTATGTGAGCTTTGAAAAATTTCCGCTTTTGACGAAAAATACAAAACAAATGATGTCTCTGTTCGGAAGTACATATGTTTGCGAACAATTATTTTCAACCATGAAATTAATCAAGAATGATCACCGATCAAGACTGGGTGATGCACGATTAGAAAGCGGCGTGCATGCAGCTACCTCATCGATTCCGGCTGATATTGATCAGCTTGTATCGAAAAAACAGAGCCAAATTTCTCATTAAAAATTTCAAGTAAACTCGTTTTTCTGTTCTCTTTTTGTTTGTTTTTATTTTGCATTAAAATTTGTATATGAAATCTTTACTATTTTGTAAATTTTATATTTTTTTATTCTAATGTTTATTGTAAATAAAGGTTTGTAAATTATTAATAAGTGTTGTTTTATGTGCGGCCCGCCAAAAAAATGTACAATTTAAATTGGCTCGTTGATTAAAAAGGTTGATCACCCTTGCTTTAGAACAATGTTTGGAATACGAGTACTAACTATTCCAGAAGATTTTTTGTTCTTAATCGATCTAAGAATGTCCGTCAGTTCATCTTTGTGTACAAATATGCTAGTGTTTAGATTTCTAAGCGGGGAATCCGCTCTATTATTTTCACTAAAGATAGTGAAACTTCGACTTAAGAGACGCCAATTATTAAGTTCATTGCGCAGCGAAATGTGTTTTTGGAGAGCCCCATTTTCCAGGTCAAGGTTAGAATGATCCAATTCGTTCAATCTACACACTGCTTCGAAACAAGCAGCAATTGAGTTCGCTTTTTTTTCGGATCCTCGACTATTATGAACTCTTCGTTAGAGTTGATGTTCCGAGGTAAGTCCTGCGTTCAGCAGAGTTTGACAATTCTCGGGAGTCCACGGAACTCGCAGACATGGGATGTCATTATAATTTGAGGGAACATATTCCGTCCACTAGCTTTAATGGCTTGAATTCTGTTGTTCCAGTCTCCATTAATTACTGATCTATAGTTGTCAGGGATCAGTTTTTGAAGATTTTTAATTAGTGTGTTCACTGCTTTAATTTCCTGGAAATTTGGATCGCTGAACTGTCTGTAGAGCAGTTTTAATTTAGAAAGCAGAATACTCTTTTGGCTATACAGCTCGTCGATCTTTACGTTTCTGTGTCGGTTTGTATGGCTCTCCATGTGAGACACTTTTGGGATAGAACGATTCATTGTATTAGTAACAATGCTGTTCATCGTCGAAAAATAATGATCAATTTCGTCATTATGAAGATTTCTGTCAGTTGGTGGATATATGCCATTGGAGCGTAATTCTTGGCCTTGTTTAGCAAGTCGGAGGCTTGTTAAATTTTCCATAATAATTTGTTTTTCCGGGCAAGTGTTATTAGCCTTATTAAATGAATGTATCGGTTTATACTCAAGCTCCTCAATAGTATACTGGTTAGTATACCCGCCTGTCACGCGGGAGACCGGGGTTCAATTCCCCGTCGGGGAGCCTCTGGCGCAAGACTAATGACCTTGCCCGGAAAAAACAAATCATTATGGAAAATTTAACAAGCCTCAGGACTTGCTAAATAAGGCCAATACCGGTTCCAGGTTGTAGTGCCGATGATGATGATTGGTTTATACTGCTCAAGAAGTGAATGTTCGTTTTGGACATGTATTACGGCTCCAAATCCATAATGATCGCTATCGTGTTCGATTGCACGAAGACAATTTCCAGTAGTTAGATCCGTTACTAATAATTGTATTCGCTCGTCCAGCAACAGTACAGCCAAGAAAGAATTTCCTCTTGGATATGACGGCGTACTTGTAGCGTACAATTCTAGTTTATATTCGATAGCGTTTGCTTGCCACCAGTCGAACAACAGATTGCCTTTGGTGTTTGTGATAAGATTACCCCAAGCACTGTGCTTGGAATTCAGATCTTCCGCCATAAAGAAATAATTATTTTCCCAGTCTAACTTGAGATTTCGAAAAAGGGTATCAAATTCGTTGATAAACTGTATACGCTGTGGAGCTTCGGGAGCATAAGCAGAGACCACATACAGATGCCTTTGCCTTTTCAGGGCAATACCTGGAACTTATATACATCTCTGCTGTAAAAGACTTTGTGTTGTAGACCATTTTTAACTGAGACAGTGACCCCGCCCCCCTGAGCGGAATTTGGACGATCTCGTCTAATTACTTTATAATTTGGGTAGTCCAATTTGTGCCTTTGGTTTAGCTTAGTTTCGCTAGCCAAAAGCACATCTGGGCGTTGAGCTTCCAGCAGATTGCTGAGATTATCCCTTCTTTCCTTGCGGATTAGGGAATTAACATTCACAGTATTAATTTTTAGAGTTAATTCAGTCGCAGTGAACGTTAGATTAAAGTGTGGGTTCGTCTGGAAACAGGTGTGGCGATCCTAAATCGCTACCCCTATCTAAATCCCCAATATCATCCATAATCCCATAACCAAAATCCCAAATTTCATATTGAATCAATGAGCGATAAATTAAACCAAAAGCCAATTATCGCACGTTGATTCAAAATTCCGCATAATAAACCCGAATCCCGAACTTTCCATTGCTTCATATCCAAATTCCATATTGAGCCACATGTACAACGAATTTAACCAAAAGTTAATTCATCATACATTGACTCAATTCCTAAAAATCCTAACATCATGAAATGCTAAATTCAAAACGCATTTCGTGATTCCCTTCCCAGAATCTATCCAACAAAACCCTTTAAATATTTCCCGGAACAAAATTCCAATCGAAGCACGCCAAGCGTTGCGTACGCTTCTTGGAATTTTGACACTAAAATAGTTGACAAAAGTCAACTCCAAAAATTATAAAAGGGGAGTGTTTTTCAATTTCGCCATCAGTGGCACAAACACAAACATACACACCGACCAAAGAGCAGATTATCAGACGCCAAAGACGTGATCTGCGTTTACTACCGCACCCAAGACCCACCGGTCTTGTAAGATTTCTTTTCCACCATCCCTCTATAAAAGTAGTTAGAGAACACTTGGACTAACACTGTCCACACTATCCTTGGATACCCCCCTTTTTTCTTCTCTTTTCGGATGCCGCGAGACCGAGCCCAATATCCTTACGGATGTGGGTGATTCTGGTTATCGCAAGATGACCAGAAGTCAGAGACAAGATGAAGGACACATATGTCCTGTCTCGCCAAATTCGGCCTTCTCGCCACATTTTTTTTTTTTTTTTTTTATTTCGCCATCAGTAGCATTCCAGAGGCCGAACCGCTGGCCGAATGCATCAGTAGCATATCAGAGGCCGAACCTCTGGCCGTTCAACAACCAATGCAATTTCAGAGGCCCAATCGCTGTTATAAAAATCACCGTTGTACTTTTAAATTAAAGAAAAAATAAAGTTAAGTATCGTTGTTTCAACTTGACCTTTTCGCGTCTTTCATTTTTCGCTCTCGACGCACCGGGCTCTTCTCCCACCGTTTGGGAAAGCACGGCCCGGAGTATAACACAGGGTCGAATAGATAATGTCCGTTCGAGCCACTTGTTCCGTCAGTTTTTTCTTTTTCTCGATCTTTTCGATTTTTTTATCAAAAGCAGCAAACTGCCCTTGTATGGACAGTAATATTACTGTTATATCAGTTTGTGCCTCTGGAACAGCCGGTTTAATGATATTACGTGATTGTTCTAAGATTGGTGCTTTTTTTACTCCACCTGCCATTTGGGCGTATGACACACTTGGTGCCACGAAGTTATTGTAAGAGCGAGTTTTCAGCCTATTCTCTTCTTCAACTTGCTGCTTTCTGGCTTCCAACTTTGATTTTAGTTGTTGGTACTTAGGGCAACCTCTAAAGTTAGCAGGATGACCTGAGTTGTTACAGAGGGTACAGGATAGTTTAGTTCTATCCAGGAGCTGTTCTTTGCCCAATGGACATTCTCCAATGATATGCTCATTTAGGCATTTGTGGCATCTGAAATGCATATTGCAATTCGCTGCCACATGCCCGAAACGTTGATAGCACATACACTGCAATACGCGGTCACACTTCTTTATTCTCTCCCAACTTATTGTTTGGTGATTAATGTATTTATTATATCTAAGTCCATCAATTTTACTATTGGGGCTTAGCGACTCAATGAAGAAAGGCAACTTACGGTTGCGATTTCTAGAATTTGCTGTAGAAAATGGTTTCACACCTGTAAATTTCAAGGTATCGTTTTCGAAGCTTTTTAGTTCTTCGAGCACCTCTTCGGGAGTAAAGGAAGAATCAACTCCTTTGAAGAGCATGGAGACAGTTTTCTCCGATTTAGGGATGTGCGTATAGTACTCGCTTTTCGATTTCCCCAATGCCGATTTAATTTTGCTATAGCCTTCTAAATCATCGCATGTTAAACTTTTCTTAAAATTATTTATCCGTTTTGTTTTAAAAGTTTTGCATGTCAACTCACCCAATTTTATGAGATCCTTTGTCTCCATGTAACTGATGTAGATAGGAGGTACTTTCTCCTTTTTTTTTGACTGGCACCTGCTGAGATGTTTCCTGCTGTTGGTGTGGTTCCTGCTGTTGATTTGGTTCCTGCTGTTGTTGTTGATGTGATTCCTGCTGTAGAGTTTCCTTATCTTGTCGTGTTTTCTCTGTCTTCGTGGGTTGCTGTTGTTGTTGTACCATTTTCGTTTTTCGCTCGTTCTGGCTCAGATTGTTTTTTAACAACTTCCTCCATTTGTTTATCTAGTTCTTGTTTTTAAGACTAATCTCATGGATGACTCTGTTGAGGACCTCGATCTAATTGCTAGCGTCTGCATTTGTTTCGCTGAAACCTAGTTCTTGGAATTGGTTTCCAGACCCTGAGTACTGGGCACCATGGGTGTTGTCTTCGTCGTCGCTGTTGACAATCAATGTATCTGTATCCTTGTTTTCATTTAGATTTACGTCTGTATTTTGCCTTCTCCGAAGCACCATTTTCGCATCCATTTGATTTACGTCCATATTATGGAGCACGTGTTCTAACTTTTTGTTTTTATTTTTTTTTTATTGTGCGAGTGACAGATAGTTAATCACGTTCAGGAGTTTGTTTATTATATTGTGCACCTACGCAAACAGGAACACTTCGTGCGACACTAATTGGTTTTTGATTACTTTGGGTGTAGAGGTCAACGATGCACAGTGTATTGTTTAATGTTTGCACTCATTTCACTTCATTGTCTGTTTCAATGAACGATTAGTCTTTACCGTTCGGTGGTCAATGTGGTACTATTACACAAAATTATCTAAAAAAATCTATGACCATCTTTCGATTGATGAAGCGATCGTAAAAGATTGAATAGGTACTAGGTTCAGTACCATCGCCACCCCCCTGTAACATATTCCTCATCATCCTATAGCTTAAGTGAAATAGTCACGAGAAATTCTTGACCATCGTTTGGAACTTGGCTTAACGGACCAGTCAAAAAAGATGGAATAATGCGTGTGCTAGGTTCCAACACCAATTTTCCGGTAAATACCACTATTTTATGCTCTAGCTTCCATGAAATAGTCCGCCAAAATTCATATCGTTTTGTGATGGTATTGAAAAAAGTGATTCGACCCCACGCTATGGAAAGCTTAGAACCAAAACATCAGACCACGGTCCGATTAATATGTCGATGTATAAATTGGTGATACAAGCTGTGATTGCTACGTTAGTGCTCGGACAATTATTTTATCGACTCTCTTTTGGTGCTACGTTGTTCACTACATTTGCCTATGTGTAACATGATGGAATCGCGCCGTATCCCTGACCATACTTCATAGCGTAGATGATGAAGCGGGAAAAGTTGCGAGCCACCATACAAATGTCCAGCACCCTGGTAAGATATCAACACATCATTCCATAGATTACGCGATATGGTTCCAATAAACCTTTTCCAATCTCTTTTATCTCATAAACTTTATGAATGGTTAGTTCGAAGGGTGGAGATAAGTGACACGATGTTACGTTGTGTTAAGAGTTCCAGAAGTAAAATACTCTACACAATTGAACCACTGAAGGAAATGCTATTGAACAGTTGATTCGAAACATATTAGAGGACGGCGTATCAGCGCGGTACCTATCCTTTGAAATAACTAATAACGGAGGTGGACCCGTCAACTTTTGGATCTTAGGGGCAGATACATTCTGTCAAATATCTTCGCGAAATTTTCCATTTAAAATTCTCATGTAAGCGTATTGTGAAATTTCTATGTTGCCACTAAGTTGGCACCACTCTGAAACATAATGGCGCTAAGTTTGAGTGTTATATGTCAATTAGTTTGTTTACAGCTGCTGATTATGTTGTCTCACCTCAAGTACTCGTACGTTTTCCGATTTTTATAATATATGATTTGGTTAAGCAAAGAGTTTGCATTAAATTTTGTGTTCCACAAGAAACTTCTTGTGCAGAATCGTTGAAAATGTTGGTTAAGATCTATGTCGACTCAGTTCTAACGAAAAAACAAGGATATGAATGGTACAAAACATGAAAAAGTGATCGTCAAGACAGTAGTGATTTGCCTCGCGAGTTAATAGAATAATGATACTAAGGCTGAGTCATGCAAGTTAACAACATGCATTCAAGAATAATGATAACCAGGACTGACTCATCCACCAATTTGAATCATTACTTTTTTATCGTCATGTACACATTATTTCTAAATAACAAAAGCACCTTGCATGAATCACAGATCTCTTCTTAACACGTGTACACAGCATTTCTAAATGACAACATATCTTATCACATGCCTATCTCAAGAGCACAAGTATTACGCCTAAAAATCTGGAGAACATCTCGTCACGAAAAAAAAGTAAATGTAACGTCGGTTAAGGTGGTAGGTTGTATCCGAAGAAAAAAACCCACGCTCCATGATTCCTTTAAGCAAATTTCTTGATCAACATTCGGAATTTAACTGACAGAACGGTCGGAAAAGTTGGAAGACGTGGTAGGTTGGATCCCAAAGTGGCATATCACCCAATCATATTTTAGGTTACACAAAATTGTCTGAGGAAATCTATGACCAGCTTTCAATTCTTGACGGTAGACCAACGAGAAAGAGACCGACAGGACGGCCGCGACGGAGATGGGACGACAATGTAAGGCTTGACTTTGAGGAGATCGGATCAGATGGTCTAGCGTGAAAGGAGAGAGCACAGGACAAGGGGCAATGGCGGAGTCAAGTCGGTGAGGTCATGAACTTCCAGGTTCATATGGACCAATAAATAGCAATCACGTTGGAAGAATTTCATAGATGCCAACGGATCCTACCAGAGTGGGCTGAAAAGTTTCCGACCTCAACGTGAAGATAAGAGCATTCGTCAAGAAAAGTTAGTGAAAGTGGTTGTGCATCCTTTGACAGTTACTCAACAAAATTTTAGCAATTTTGGACCAGTGGTTTTTATTTGACAGTCGTTTGTGTGAGTCGATGTGAGCGTGTTTGTGAAAACGGACGAAATTGAGTATCGAGTTGTCATTAAATTTTTGTTTTTGAAAGGCAATACGCCTACGCAAATCAAAGATGAGTTGGAGTCTATGTATGGGGACTCTGCACCATCGTTTACCACTGTGAAATTTTGGGCAGCTGAATTTAAACGTCGCCGCGAGAGCTTGGTAGACGATGAATATTCGGGACGTCCAAAAACTGCAACAACTGACGATAACATCGCTAAAGTTCATCAAACGGTGCTAGACGGCCGCCGAATTAAAGTAAGAGGGATAGCAGAGGGTATGAAAATGTCGAAAGAACGTGTGGCGGTTCCGCCAAACCCCACTGTCTACTTACCTGAAGAACCCCCATATTCGCAACCCATTTTTGCATATCAAGCACCAGCATACCAGAAACATTTCCTTTCTCAGGAACATTTAATGCATTCGACGCATTATCTGAAAATCTCTAAAAAGAATTCTTCACATCATACGGCAGCATAAATCCCAAACTATTCGACATCCTTTGTCATAGTTCAAATGCTTGTATATACAGCTGCAATAAACCGACCCGCGACTCGTTTGTCCAATCGAAAAACAATTACGGCATTCCAAGCATTATCATTGAAACCGAATCCTCTAGCATGTCCTACTACAAACAAGAACTCGGTTCCTATAGCAGTCAGAGATGACATAAACATTTAAAACCCATTAGCACCTCTTCCTAATGGCGATACATCTATTAACGCATCTGCACCACTCATCCACGACTGTAATGATGCTCTTATTTGCTTTTAGCACATTTCATCGATGCATCGTCGTCTATTTATTTAGCCGCGATTCACATCCTAGACAACGATCTATACGGGGTATTTGTCTTTTAATTTCCCTGGATCCGTCCCTCATGACCTCGAGGCATAAGCAAACAAAAACCCAATTAGCATCCAATGAGATTCGGCTTGTTTGCTTACCCGAACTCACATCGCATGGATGCATATTATGCCCTTTCTTTGTTTTAGATTCGTTCTCATGGTTTCGTCCCACGAATGAACCAATGTTCACACATACATGTGTACCTTAATTTAAGAGAGCCACTCACTGGCCGAATTTCTTTTGATATCGAATTAATATCGCTGAGTCCTATTACAAGCACCGTTCGCGGTGGTCGGTTCGCCCCCCGCTCTCCGAGGCGCTGCGGAGACGCGATATATACACGGAGTCATGTTGTAGTGTTGAGAACGTTGCCCAAAAAGTGTCACAGCCACCGAAGCTGATATTCCCATCGTGATTCAGTTCATACCAATTAACTTTGACGTGTTGATAAGTGTGTAATGTAATTGTTCTTTCCCTCCCTCGCTGGGAATTTTCCCCCAGGACCTCTCTAATTGTAAAGTGGAATTTTCTAACGTGTGAAATATTTGAATTGAGATCGGTTGTGAAATAAAAAACATTAATAATAACAAACTAAGTCAGTGTTTTTAATTCTTCGCAGTTCCTGTGTGTATTTATTTCTTTCGTTTGTGGATAATTTGCGGCGGAACTTTCGTTCAGTGGATGATGGAGGAAGGAAGTGAACCGAGTGCCCGTGTCCGGTACATACTTCTTCCCCACAAACGTATTTGTCACATATTAAATCAAGATTAAGGCATGAGAAAGCTGTCCGCGCGTTGGGTGCCGCGTTTGCTCACGTTAGACCAAAACATGTTCGAAGGAACCTCTGCAGCGCTCTGTTAGCGCAGTTTAGGCACAATAAATCCGAGTTAATTACTGTCGATGACAATTGGATACACCAATATACGCCCGAAACAAAAATACAGTCAAAACAGTGGACTACAAAGGGGGAATAGTCTCCAAAAAAAACAAAAACCCGTTTTTGGCTGGGAAAGTGATGGCGACTGTTTTTGGGATAGTCATGGGGTTATCTTAATCAATTATCTTCAAAAAGGAAAAACCACTACAGGAGCATACTACGCATCTTTACTTGACCAACTGAATGCAGAAATTGCGGAAAAACGACCACATTTGCAGAAAAAGAAAATCCTATTTCACCAAGACAACGCGCCGTCGCACACCTCAGTGATTTCCATGGCGAAAATCCACGAATTACGGTTTGAACTGCTTGAGCATCCGCCTTACTCACCAGATCTAGCCCCAAGCGACTTCTTTTTGTCCCCTAATCTAAAAATTGCGCTCGGGGGACAGAGATTTTCGACAAATGAGGAGGCAATCACCTTCGTGAACAATTATTTTGCAGAGAAAAACGGCGAATACTATTTGGACGTGTGGGGAAGAAGTATGGGTGCCGGCGTACGGCACTGGTCCACTTCACTCCACCAACGTCACTGTTAAGAAAGGTCAACGGATCGGTATGCACCAAAGAAAACAGGAACAATTAATTAAAACGCTTGGCGATCACTCTTTTTATTGTTAATATCCTTTTTTAGTTTTATTTTACGCAAGTATTCTCTCAACAATATATTTAGTTCTACTATTACGGATAACTTTTTGTTTCCACAAGATAGTTCCACAATTACAGATGTATTAATTTAATGCTTTCTTAAGTTTTTGGTTTCCACAAGATATAGTTCCGTGTAATTAGTGTTCGCACTTCTTGCCGTACGGGAGAAAACTCTACATTCGCACAATTTATTAGAACCAAGGGCCAAGAAAAACTGAATTGCTAATTAATATGCACGACTGCGAAAGGAAGTCAAAAGCACAATTTTAACGACAACCGTGGTGATCGATTCCGCGACTCAAATCGGACTCTTGGTTGTGTGTGTACACGCCGACCGATGATTGTTGAAACTCTTTCGCGTGTGCACGCAGCGGTGGTTAAGATCTGACTCCCTGAACCATGGGCACGAATCATATCGCCAGTCGAACTGGGGTGGATTCCCCTCCGCTGTGGTGGAAAACAAATCCGACATTTCATTCTAGTGGCGGCCAATGAGAAATCGGTTCGGTTTGATTGGAAGTACTTCCATGTGATCGTGCAGATCTGATTGGGGTGCCCATACACTGGATGTGCGGACAACGATAATGCGATGGGTGCTCAGAAGGGAATCCAAACCTGCAGCTGGTCAAATAGATGATCGTGTACCGGGGGCTGCCCGCATTGCGATCATAAACAATAGAGGATAGATTTTTCTGTTGATGTGATGTCAACAGAACTTCGTTTACGATGGCAAATGCTAGGATGGATGGGCGCATGTATGGTTTGGGAAACGAATCGTAGGGCACGACCATTGATATGATTGTTTGGATAAACAACTATGGGTCGTGTCCTATCCGCTGATCGTTTATCGGTTGGGCGACCGATCGTGAGGAATTTGGCTTGTAGATG
Organism: Microdon myrmicae; assembly: GCA_963931805.1. NCBI lineage: Eukaryota > Metazoa > Arthropoda > Insecta > Diptera > Syrphidae > Microdon > Microdon myrmicae. Next base: position 119,785,356 of record OZ007499.1, read on the forward strand.
TGCAAGCGTACACTTACCCACCTTGTCTTTGGACCAACGGAATTGCATCAGAGATTGCATGCGACGAAGGGAGTTCGACCAGGTCAGCTACGCAAACGAATGGTAGCTCAATAGCGACCGAAAAAGGGTGCTATGTTTATACTAGCGATTCGTTTATGCTAGGGAATGTTGCCGTGCAGGCCAAAATAGCTTCTTCTGTTTATACATCGTGTATACAGAAGCGTTCGGTTTGATAGCCAGCGTGAGGATCGTGGCTGTTCGTTGTTTAGACAGCAAATCGTTAGACGTGACCGATGCGATGATCGATCCTCGATAAGGCCACGGATCGTGCAATCAGTCATGCAGCTATACAAGTAAGCGACTTGCTATGTCTTGATCGTGGGACCAACGGTTGCCGGAGAAGAGCAAACACAGTGGATTTGCTGTGTAATCATAAGCATGGATGTCGGCAATAGGACCCGGTGGATTTTCTAATGAATCGTAGTTGTGTGGCGGTTCCGCCAAACCCCACGGTTCGCTTTCCTAAAAAACCCCCCATAACTACCATTCAATCTCTTAACTTCGCTAATGCATTGCATTAGCACCTGTAAATGCTACACGCATCAAGCTTACCGAATTTATTAATTTCAAAGTACCTGTAAAAGAAAACTTACCGTCATGCATCTCTTCGCATATAATTTCCTGTAAGATTTCTTTTCTACCTTTTCAGGAATCAAAAAACCTATTCGGTACCTTTGGTTCCCAGGCAAATTTCAATTTCCCACACCTGCACCGTAATCTCTACCCAGCATACCTGAAACATTTCCTTTTGCAAGGACATTTAATGCATACAACGCGTTAGATATGGTTCCTGGAAATAATTCTTTAAAGTGCATACGGCATCATGAATCCCAAGCCAGTCTGTGTTAAAATCCTATGTCGGTTATTTTTACAGATGCCATAAACCATATTTCTACGCATGTAAACATGCATAGGATTCAACTCATCGTTTGTTTTCTTACTAACAAACAATCTTCAATTTCTTTCCCTGCCGCAACTAATTACCCGGCATATACGAATGTAAGCAAGGGATTCGTTTTGGCCACCGACCTAAGATACGATATACAATTCTCATTGTATAAAGTATTGTAATATATTAGCACCCCTTTCGAATGGCTATTCGTATATTTACACAAGGGCACCACTCATCTAAGACTTTTATGATGCCCTCGTCCATAGTTGCTTCTAGCACATCTCTTCGATGCCTTAGGTCCCTTGTCCCTTTTTTCTTTTTTTTTTTCTCGTTTCAGGTTAAGTTTATCCTTAGCTAAACGCATCGGTAAAAACGATGATGTGTACAAACACACACATATATCACCCCGTCCCAGAGATCGCATTCCATTCACTGGTCAAAGGAAATTTCATTTCCTTTTCATCACACCACCAAAAAGTCACCCCAAACGATCGAATATCGTTGAGTCTTATTCCATCCGTTGACCACGCTGGTCACATCACTCCCACTCTCCGTCACTGCGGAGACGCGCATATATATTTCGGAGTCGTGTTCGTGTCGCACCCCAAGTCCTTACAATCAGTGTTCGAATTAGTTCTTGTATTTCAAACAGTGCCACCGTAAAATGTTAGTATCCAATAAGTAAATGAAACGGAATAATAATCCATGGAGTCAACACACCTTCCACGAACACCGGGTTCTTATTGTGTTGTGGGCTGGCGTCAGGAACAATGCGGTCTCCTGACGTGTACGTTGGTTCGGCGTTGTTGGGCTTCGCCGACTATGTTGAATGTCGTTCTGCAATAATTTTAAAAGTAATGCTGTGAAATGAAAATTAATACCTATATGGAATGCGCAATCCCGGAAATACTCCTTCTCATGGCGGCAATAAGAAATATGGTTGGTTTAGTTTACTTTTAAGTAACTTTTATTTATTAGATTATTGGATTGGATTGGATTTTACCTCCGTGCTCGTCAACAGTTAAAGTAAAAGAAAATCACAACATAAAGATGGTTGTCAAGTGACAACCAACAGAATTCATAAATGTCAGCTGATTGCTGACATTTTGAAAGGTGATGCCACAAATTTAAATATTGCGAATTCGCCGGTTGTTTCGAATGCGAATCCGCAACACAATAATAGCGTTTTTTCCTTTTAAAATAAAAATAAAACTAAACAAATAAATAGTGTGTTGTCTACTTTTACTTGTCCTGTGTTGGTGTTTATATTTTCACTTGGTGATGGCATGTTCTGTGACAATTGATCGATGTCGGCTTTTCCTTTTGTGTCGGCGGAACAACGGATGAACCTTCGCGCGTGAACAATTTAGAATGGAGGAGGAGGTGAACGAAGTCCCCGTGTATTGGCACAATACTCCCCACAGTTGTCATGTGTGCCGACCGAAGGAACCAATTACGCTGGTGAGGTGCGGCAATGTTACTTGATGCTATGGCAAGATGATGGTCTTGCCATGGGTTGTTTCGTTTTTCTCAGGAAATGGGTGGTGATTGAAAGGTAGCTTAACGCTGCCCATTGCAGGTAAGCTAATAATCTCTAGGTGCGGGATGGGGAGTTGATTAAGAACGATGGGTGGTTCTTTGGGTAGGTTAGAAGAACCCCCACAGACGAGTTAGAGATGTGGGAGCATCGCTGGGAGAAGTGTGTAGAGTTACGAGACTATGTAGGAAAATAAAAAAAAAAATTTAAGAAAAAAAGTTTTGTATCTTTGTAAGGCCGAAAACTTTTCAGCCCACCCTCGCATTTTGATTGAATAAAAATTTACGAAAAAATAATATTGGCTTTCAAATTTTTACTATAAAATCATTTGGACATTTCATGTGGTACAAACCCAATACATATAAGTTTTGTTTTGTGTTTGAAATAAATTATGATTGACCATTTTGCTTTTTCTTTAATGTACAACATAATTATTTCTCTGAATCTTTAATGCTCACCCCACCTAAAAAATAGATATTTTACCTCTTTAACCATTGTGAAGAGGCATTCCACATAGTTGTTTAAAAACACTTAATGTCTTCTAGTTTTTCTTAATTATTATAGGGAAATCCGTCTCCCTTTAATAAACCCGCAGTGAAAGCGGCTCCTCTGCCCAACAAGAGGAGGAAAGGTGGGGGTTTTAGTGGGTACGGCCTACAGCGGGTCCATTCCCACACTACCTCACAACATCAAGGCGTCCATTAAGGATTTCCCCCCACCTACCCAAAAAAAAAAAAAAAAAAAAAAAAAAAAAAAAAAAAAAAAAAAAAAAAAAAAAAAAAAAAACACTTAATGTCTTCTAGTTTTTCTTAATTATTATTGTAAACCGATATCTGTCATTTTATTGTAAAATTGGATGTATATGATCACGTTAGAAATAAAACCACTACTACTACCACTACTTATCCAACTGGTCGGAAAGTTGGAATGAGTGACAGGTTTGGTCACAAAGCTAGGCCTAGCTACCCATTACACAATAGGTTCCATGAAATAGTCACGAGAAACTTTTGAACACCTTTCGCAACCTGGGGCGATGAACAATCATCCTCGCAATCACGTGACCGTAGTCTAATGCGTTGGTGCATTGGTACAATCTTTTTATAGCGTGAGATCGAATCACCTTCTTCACTGTTCCTCTAAACATTATAAAACAAGTTGGACTGATTATTGAAATATGTTTTTTAATTTAAGACAGCAATTCTAATTTTAAATTGCAGAGACAATTTTATTGACCACGCAGGGTTTGAAACCATTAAAAATGTAACCAACATTATATACTCAAAGATGAATAAGAAAAAAAAACAATTCGTCTTTATGAATCCTGCAAAACCCAAAACCACTGACAAAAACATTACTGACTTCCTCAAAGATCCGCATAAGAACACGAAACTTATTCACTGATGTCACAAGTCGTGTATATCCGAATCCCTCCGCTCTATCCACCTTTAGGATGACAAGTTCATTTGACAGGTGGACAGCAGCCATAATTTTTACGAACAATTTTTATTTACAAGTGTAACTTTTTAAAGGGCGAATAGTGCCAATGTAAAGAATAACACCGTTAAAAATGTCCAGCTTATATTGGCCTAGTCTGCACATATCCTGTGCATCCTTCTCTAAAAGCACTGAATTCAAATCCACTTCAGTTAGTTTTCAATGCAAGTAATTGTGTAATGAAACATGAAACTCCATACACATCACATTTTCTGTGATGTCCTTCGTGATAAACATCAATTAACTATCCAAATGCTCTGCCACCACTGAAAAACTATTCGTTTGTACATCTGTGCCAATGCATCATTCTCTGAAAGAGTCAATGGAACATTCCACATAAACGATGTCCATCCCAGCATGTCAAGGCAACGAAAACAACGGCGGCCATGGCTCCAGAGAGAGTGTCAGATTCATTTACATTCAAGACACCAGCATGAATTGCTGGCAGGACAACTATTTTGACACCACCCATGTATGCATGTATCAATTGAATGACCGCGAAAAAATAGGAGTACACTCTAGTGCCGGAAAAACAGAGGGGAATCCTTTCTACAAAAATGATGTAGTAATTCATACATATTGTGTGGTGTTTTTTTTTTTTTTTTTTTCTTTTTTTAGTCCTTCATTTTGCCACAAACTTGAATGGCAAACGTTTTTCCTCTACCATACATCGATCCGTCAGAGTGATGTACTTCGGCCTTCAGATTGTTTTATAGCTGATGCCCGACATAGTTGTTACCCGTGGTCTTTTTGGTTTTGGGAACTTCGACATCAATCAGGAGTTTAAAGAGTCCCTTAAATTTACCCGTCGAAAACTTATTGACTGTTCAAGAGCAACTCATGTTTGATATTATATTTGTATACCAACGGTACTCACAATGTGTAGGTTTAAGACCAGATCACATTACATCCTCATTATATCTGAGTAGTGCACCTTCTTACAAAACGGATTTAGTATCTTAAGAATCTATGAAGAGTTCGCATTACAAGTTTTATCTGACAGCAATACAATAATTAATTATAATCTGTGCTGTGTTGCGAAATAGGTAGGGCGCCTTGTCGAGGCTTCTATTATCTAATTATCAACAAGGAGCTTACGTTGAGTTTCGAAACTGATAATAACACATAGTCATGCTTATGTAATCTATTACGATGTAAAAGTAAATATTTGAGTGGGAGTTGGTTTACGTAAGATATCAAGGCAGAGAAAATATTTCAAGGATATTTTCCATCCGAAATGTCTATACAAACGCGATATAAAGCATTTTGAATAAATTTTAAGAGATGTACTACGGGCGCTTTATATTTAAGGCATCAAATTGCATTAAGGAATTACGTCCGGCGTTACGGTTATGACTACTTATCATCAATACACGCTAAAACCGCTATCCTCGAATACTTACTCTTTGGCGCCATCCCAATTTTTTTTTTTTTTTACACTAACGCGCGCACAAATGGGGATTTTGAAGTACCCTTAAATGTCAGAGCACAGTGCGAGCGGATAGAGAGGAAATGGAAAAGAAAAAAATGTTCAGTTGAGCAACGACCGGGATAATAGCTATAGAAAAGAGATAGACATGGTACATTACGCCTGTGTTCTAACAACGAAATTGATCGACTTACGGCTGAGTCCCCAATAAGTTTCACTGCTCGCTTTTGCATCCTGTCGAACACGTGTAGTGCAGTTTTGGATGCGCCTGACCAAATATGGGAGTTGAACTCTACTTTGGGACAAATATACGCCTTGTTAATAGTGGCTAGGTTGGATGGAGTGAAGTATCTTTTGCATCTCCTAAGGAACCCCATACATTTGGCCTCACTTTTCGCAGCTTCAAATATGTGGTCATTCCAGTTAAGAGTCGGATTAATTCGAGTGCCGAGGATTGATAGTTCCTTGGCTTCGTCGATGCAAGTGCCGTTCATAGAAAGTGTATTTACTTTGAGGTTCGCCTTTGACGACAAGAGGCAGCACTAAGGTTTTAAGGCATTGAATTCTACTCGGTTAGATAATCCCCACTTATATATCTTGTTGAGGTCTGAATTCAATGACTCAAGCAGAAGTTGCTGGTTGATAGTAACGTTCGAAGAGTTTGGACGGGAGTATTCGTATGAGTATGAGAAACTCAACGTGCTATTGTGGGGTTATTGTAGTAGGGTGCACCGGCGTACGGCGCTGATTCACTAACAACACCACTGATTGTCACTGCTTCCGTTCTCTAAAAGTTATTCCAACAAGCACGACCCACCAAATATCCAGGAATCCAAAGGAGAGTAAAATAAAAATTCACTGATGTCGTGGTGTTTTTTAATACGTTATCTTTCTTTAACTTTTTTGTTGGACATTGCACTTAGTTCTACTATAACATGTATATTAAAGCACGCATCAATCGACATTACACTATATTAAATGTTAATGGGAAGCAATTTGTTTTAGAAAATGATATTAAATTATGGTTCTTTTACGCAACTGACTCGGTACTGAAATCAAATACTGGTGAGACATCATCATCGTAATCATCGGCACTACAACCGGGAGCCGGTCTTGGCCTTATTTAGCAAGTCCTGAGGCTTGTTAAATTTTCCATAATGATTTGTTTTTTCCGGGCAAGGCCATTAGTCTTGCGCCAGGGGCTCCCCGGCGGGGTATCGAACCCCGGTCTCCCGCGTGACAGGCGGGTATAGTGGTGAGACACGGTATGACAAAAAGACGCACATGAAAAGACTCGACTTCGTGAAAAAGAAAAAGGAACTCGTGGTCAAACTTTCCATGACTATTCGCCTGGGTTCATCAAAGTAGGTGCGCACCCTCTGGATGTTAAAATCTGACTCCTCGTTTGGACGACATTGACCCAGCCTCAGCTCTTAAAATGAATTTTCACTCATATCATTGGCGAGGAAAGCAATTTTTCCTTCGCCCCAACGACCAATGAAAAACGTTTTGCATCCCATTCGAAGGACGTCATCCAGATCTTTTGAATGTATTTTTCTTGGAAAGAAAGACAAACGAGACATGCGTTGGGCGAAGGAAAGAAAAAACAAACATGCAGCTGGTCAAATATGATGATCGGTGTACGGGATAGGTGTATTGCCACCGTACGATAGAGGATAGATTTTTGATTGACGTTAAGTCAACAGAACTTTGCCCACCATGGTCAGGGAGCAAAATGGATGTGAGCATGTTTGCTTTAGAGGAATATAACGAGGAACACGATCATGGGTATGATTGTATCCAATTCAATGGCCGGTTAGTGGTCGATCCTGGGAAATTTATTGCGGCTGCTGAAAACCTAATAGACATCGAAACATACTATGTTTACTCATTGGCCACTGCGTACAGCATCAATTCTCTTGTACGCAGATTGCCAACGTCCCATTGGTCGGGTGTGTGTTTATGTTAAAACAACACTTGAAATTCCTGTTGGTAGCCAACAATGGGCTATGCTGTAGATTGTTGTTTGATCGATCGACCGATGGTTCAGCAGATAAGGCGAGGATGAACATGTCATGCACGTGCATGAGAAAATGCTTCTTAGCCTTGGGCATTGACATGTTCGGGGATTCATGTTGGTTACCTGATAAGATAAGCGAATTAGATTTCGGGGGCATGATGCGTTGGATGCAAGCATGCTCCGAGGTGAAAGTTGATGCCACAGCAAGATGGGTAATCTTGCCGTAGGCTCATGTTTTCAGGTGTAAGGTGATGCGGGGTAGCTTACGCTGCTCATTTGCAGGTAAGTATGAAGACTTGAGGTGAGTGTGAGACAGGGTAATTTAAAGGAAATGGGTGGTTCTTTGAAAATGGCTTAAAGAACCCCCACACTATCATCAGCAAACGAGTGAATTGGGTTGTTAGCAATTGACAAGAGATAATTTATAAAGATTAGGAAGAGAGTGGGTGAGAGTACAGAACCCTGGGGAACACCTGCATTAATTTGATGGGAGACCGATTTGACACCATCAAGAACCACTTGAAATGAACGGCCAGAAAGATAGTCTCTTATCCAGCGGATCAGGGAATTGTCCACTCAATATGAACGCCATTTTGACAAAAGGGATGGATGCCAAACTCTGTCGAAGGCTTTCTAGATATCCAGTGCAACAACCTTGCTTTCCCCCAAGTAGTGGATGGAATGACTCCACTTTTCGGTAAGGGACGCCATCAGATATCCTGTGGACCTGTTGCTACGACAGGCATATTGACGGTTATTGAGGAGGTTATTTGATTCCAGATATTTCGAAAGTTGACGGTTGATAAGTGATTCCATTACCTTCGAGAGAATAGAAGGTAGTGCTATGGGTCTGTGGGTAAGTTTAGTCGGGGCGCCGGCAAGGGTGCAAGGTTCACTAAACTTCCACAATCTGAGTTCCGTCGACAATTGTCCGCACAAATATCCGTGGGGAACACAGAAAACTCAATCCACCGATGTACACTGGAAAGCGATGAAAATAAAACATTATAACTGTTCTTCTAATGACTTTTCCACTTTATTGTTACGTTTTAATATTATAGTTCACTTAAACTACGTTTCCAAGAGCACTTAATTATGGTTTGACTACACAAAGCCAAATTTCGCAAACCGATTTCAATTAACAACGAATGAGGACTTCTGAAAATAACTTCTCAAGACACTTTGCGACTCGATGGTGAGCGTGTGGACGCGGCGGTGGGTGAATCTCGACTCCTGACATGCGTGTATTCCCGACAGGGGATGAAATCTGACTCTCTGATGTGTTCGTCGTCAACATCCACTAGCTACGGTAGTGATGAATTTCCGTCGATCTGGGAGGAGCCACTTCGATCCTTTCATTGGGGTCGGCCAATGGACGATCGACTTGAGTTTTGGTGGCAGGTTTCTATGGCGACCGTACAGATCAAGTTGTAAATGTATTCCTTGAACGCCATAACGAGGCAGTCGCGAAAGGTGCACAAAAGGAATTTCGGATACGCTGGCTGATCAAATAAAAGATCGAATACCGAGGCTTGCTGTCTTTGCCATCATAAACTATGGGTATCGATACAATTGTTTAAGTAACAATCATGGGTCGTAAGGAATCTGGCCTGCAGATGTGCAAGCATACGGCTTACCCAGTGGCCATGGGCCAACGGATAGTAGATACAGTAAACACAGCAAGGTTTAGCCAGTACGACATGGGAACCTTGTGGTGTTCACTTAATCGCTCACAATCGTGTCGTTGTAGGCTATAGATTATTCGGTGACGATAGGTCAACCGAAAATTTGTTTATCATGGCTGCGGCTAGGGTAGCTATTGTTTAGGCAAAAGCGATGGTACATGGGTACGTTCATGAGGTATGATTGTTTAAATAACAATCATGTTCATGTATAATTAGATAATCGGTTGATGGCAGATAAAGAGGAATTGGTTGCTACTGTTGCGAACCTAATGGATATGAGGCCAATGTTTGGCTAGGAATTGGTAGGAGGGACATGATCATGGGTATGGTTGTTGGAATAGCAATCATAATCGTGTCCGATGCAATGGTAGGAAAATTATCGGCTGCAGCTGTGTCAACAAGTGCGCTGGTCAGCGTGTATTCTTGGACCAACAGATTGTAGGAACAAGAACACGTTGCTAGATTGGCGTGTGTTTACCAATCGAGATTTCTGACGAGCTGAGCCGATTGGGTTGGTAAGGTTCATGTAATATGAACAAAATGATGGTGATATGCTGGGGTTTGACTTTCAGGGGAGAAATGGTTGAAAGAGAGCTTTGTTCTGTTCGTATGCGGGTGAGTAGGAAGACTTATATAAACCAGGCGCGATACAGACCGTCGTAGAAAATGCGAAAAGATATAAAATAGACATCGTCGCGCTTCAGGAAGTCCGACTTCCACATCAAGTAATCGAAACCGAGGTACCGATACGCATAACCTCGGGACTGGCTTCATAATAAGCAATTAGATTACGCCCCATGTAAAAGATGTAAAATTTATTAATGACCGAATGTCGGTGCTAAAAATACAGGGACCATGGTACAATTATGTATTTATAAACATACACGCCCCAACAGAATCTACAGACGAAGAAACGAAGGACACATTCTACGAGGCCCTAGAGGAAGCAATTGGTGGGATCTCATCATTCGATGTTAAAATCCTCCTCGGGGACCTCAGTGTGAAAATTGGAAAGGACGACATCTTCCAACCAACTATATGTAAAGAGAGCCTACACGACGTTTCAAATGATAATAGAATTCGAATTAACACGTTCGCAACGTCCAAAGATCTGGTAGTGAAAGCACGATGTTCAAGCACAAGCAAATTCATAAAGCCACATGGATATCACCCGACGGCGGGACGCGTAACCAAAAAGACCACTTCCTCATAGACAAAAGACACCACTCGAATATCCATGACATAAGATCATATAGAGGAACAGATTGCGACTCCGATCACCTTCTAGTGATGGGCAAAATTAGAAGTCGGCTCGCAGCAAACCCACATGGGCAATTACGGGAGACAAGCAAAATGTTCGACATTGATAAACTAAAAGACCTACGCAAAAGGGCTGAATATCAAGGGGAACTAACGAATAGATTTGCATCCTAGAGAATGGGAGTAGGGAGAAAGAGGAAACCAATAATCTGGGCGTTAAATGGGCTTCGATCAGAGACACAATCGAACAAACAGCCCAAAAGGTATTAGTATTTAAGAAAACAAGTAAGTCCAAACCTTGGTTTGACGATGAGTGCAGGGCGAAGATCGAACTGTGTGATCCACTTAGAAAGATATAAAATACGCGGCAAATCGGAAAGAGACAACGAGACTTTTCAAACGCAAAAAACGCGAATGGGAGAAGACTCGGATCGAAAAAATCCTAGAAAATGCCAGAGCAAAGAATATCAGAGGCATGTATGTCAGCATAAATTTTATTAGAAATGGCTACCGAGGGAGAGTCAAAATAATCCGAGACACAAACGGCTGTCTGGTGACAGAAACAAACAATATCGTGACAAGATGGAAGCAGTATCTTGAAAACCTGCTCAATCTGCAACCACAAATAAACCCACCAGACGTACATACAGCCGAGCCTCAGATCCCAGAGCCCTCTTTCGACGAAGTTGTAGACGTAATAAATCGATTGAAAAGCAAGAAAGCTCCCGGAGTCGACTGCATACCGGCAGAGCTTGTGAAGCATGGAGGACAGGCAACCGCTCGAAAGATCCACCAACTGATTAAAACAATATGGGATAAGCAAGTCATTCCGGAAGAATGGAAAACCGCAATAGTCATCCCCATTTTCAAAAAAGGCGACAGATCTGACTGCGAAAATTATAGAGGAATATCATTGCTCCATCCACATACAAAATATGAACAAATGCCAAACTGGCGAGAATCACACCGTACACAGAAGAAATACCGGAAGACTACCAATGCGGATTCCGTAGGAACCGGTCAACAAGCGACCAGATGTTCACAATAAGGCAACTGCTGGAAACGAAGTGGGAATACGGAGAGACGGTTCACCAACTGTTCGTTAACTTCAAAAAAGCCTACGACTCAGCCGCAAAGGAAAGATTCTGCCATATTTACCCTCATTCAAATCTGCACGAACGACAACAAAAGGCGAGTTAGAATACAAAACCACCTCTCAGAACCATTTGAAATCCGGGACGGACTAAAACAGGGCGATGGCCTCTCACTATTTCTCTTTAACCTTGTCCTCGAGTACGTCATCAGAAAGGTACAAGACGACAACATGGCTGGATCATCCCTGAACGGCGTCGCACAAGTGCTCACATATGCGGATGACATCGCCGTGTTGGGCGATAATTTAGAAACTGTAAGTAAAAACTGTGAAATCATCATGCAAGCGGCAGAAGAGGTGGGCCTAGAAATAAATAAAGACAAAACGAAATACATGATTATGGCCAGAGCAGGCGGACCTCAGACAACACACATAAACATCAGGGGCAAGATATTTGAAAATGTCAAAGAATTTAAATACCTGGGAACAATACTGATGGCCAGTAACGAAATGTCGATGGAAATTAACAAAAGACTACACTCCGGCGACGCTAGTTGGCATCCACTCAGTAAACTGCTGAAATCCAAACTGCTATCACGGAATATAACGCTCCGTGTCTATAGAACCATAATCACGCCGATTGTTCTATACGGATGCGAAACATGGGCTCTCACAAAACGGGAAGAAAACAAATTCCGCGTATTCGAAAATAATGCCCTAAGGGGTATCATCATCATCATCATCATCATCATCGGCACTACAACCGGGGACCGGTCTTGGCCTTATTTAGTAAGTCCTAAGGCTTGTTAAATTTTCCATAATGATTTATTTTTTCTGGGCAAGGTCATTAGTCTTGCGCCAGGGGCTCCCCGACGGGGAATCGAACCCCGGTCTCCCGGGTGACAGGCGGGTGTACTAACCACTATACTATCGAGGAGCTATATATATATATAATGCCCTAAGGGGTATCCTTGGCGGTAAATATGACGAGGAGGCAGGATAATGGAAGAAACTCCACAACCACGAATTGGAAGAGCGATACCGCAAACCTACAATAGTGAGAGTAATCAAATCGCGGAGATTAAGATGGGCCGGACAGGTGGCGCGAATGGGCAACGACAGGACCGTGCATAGAATTCTTGATGGAAACCCAACGGGAAAGAGACCGACAGAGCGGCCGCGACGGAGATGGGAGGACAATGTTAGGTTAGACCTCGAGAAGATCGGATCAGATCGTCGAACGTGGAAGGAGAGCGCATGGGACAGGGAACAATGGCCGAGTCGAGTCGGTGAGGTCATAAACTTTCGGTTTCCTACAGGCCAATAAATAGTAGAAATATTGAAGACTGATCAAAGAGTACTAATTAATATTGAACTAAGCTTAACTAAAGAGGTTAATATTCCTTTGCGGATGATGGTAGCTAAACTAAACATTTCCAAAGTTTCTCTTTCCTATACAAGAGAAACAGAATTTATAAACTACTATAAACAATTTAGTTAAACAACTTTTATCATAAAACTAACAGTTACGCTTTAAACTGTGGAAAAGTATTATATTTTGTCATTTCCCTAAAAGATCCCAGAGTGTGTAATGCACTTATTCAACAAACATCCAGTCATCGTAATTCACATTGGGAGCTTTATGTACCTTTTAAAAGGCTAAAAGATACTAGAAGTCCAGTAACTTCAGCACAAGTTGTAATGAAACTTCCGAACCGGATGTGATAGACGCTCAGTGCGAATGAAAATGACTCTTTCCTTGCAAGGTGAATGATATTTATTTAGTTTACTGCAAGAGCAAGAAAGCAACATCTCACTTGCCACTTTATTGGACCATGGATTACCCTCGAGGTGTCAATTTCCTCTTCAGTTTATGTCGTAAACTCCTTTCATTCTATGGGAGAAAATGAAATGTTAAGTGTTCATAGCATCAAAGAGAGCAGGTAAAATTTAGGGAAGATAATCACTCACCTGTCCTATAGAACCATTAAACAGCCAAGTACAGTTTTATGAACACAATAAATCAATACTAGTGCCAAAGTATTCAATAAGGATTCAAACTTTTAAGGACCAAAGGGAGATTTGATAGTAATACGATGTAAAGTCGTGTTCACAGATTTTTTAGAGTTACGTTTCCATTAAATACAAAAAAGAGAAGGATTTAGATCTCAAATGCTATAAAACGCCGCTCTATTCATATGATGTCATCTAGGATAGTTACTGATGTGAGTCCCTCAGCAGAATGACCGACTTACAACACAGCATTGAAAAGGAATTGTTGTTAAAGTGTGTTTTTTTTCGGGGTCAGCAGAAAAGTAGATAACATTGCGCCAAGGACTAAGGAATACTCGTACTATTTGAGAATTCTATTATTATCTGAATGGAAGTGAACTGCTGGACTTATGGCATCGAACTCAACTCCCTTTTACACACTAGAATCATTCACGCGTTATAATTCCAATTCTTAAGGGGCTTCGAAGATACGTATAAAGTAGATGAATGCGATGCGAAACGATGATGGATATCCATTGAGTCGTGTTCTTACGACAATCTCGACTTCAAAACAGGACAATGTACCACGTTGTCCTTCTTCGTTCCTTATCGCTCACTGTAAGTTTGAAATTATTTATTTTTATACATTTATTTTTCGTCATGAAAAAATAATGGACTTCGTTGGGGGAATTGCATGGCACTTGAGTGGAGAGGACTTTAAGAAACAGAGGTATGTAGAAAATGTATAAACAATTTCAAACCTATATGGAGAGTGTTAATCTATGAAATTAAAAAAAACATTCACAGTTAAATGTGCGCATAAGGTAATCAAATTTGCCTTATATAGTAAGGAGCACGCATAACTAGTGTGACAAAAAAAATTTTTTATTTTGCGTTCTTCGACAGTGTATACCTTCAAGAATAACACACTGACATTTTAAAGGTGGATCTCAAGAAATCTTTAAAAGCCAGCTTAAGGAACAACTGCTCGTCGGTCATAAACGTGCATAGGGTGAGGTTAGTGGGGCTACCACCCCATTTATTGGCTTAATTCAAGCAATATAACTACTTATAGGCGAAACTATATATAACTTTGCAAACTAAAGAACCAACTTAACTAAGCTTAACCTAAGGTAAACAGGATATAGGCAAGAGTAGCGGCGGGTGGTAGGAGCGGGTTAGAAAGGAAAGTGTAGAAAACGCCGCTTAAGTTTGGTGGAGAGAATGGCTTAGGAGGCGGTGCTTGAGAGTATAGGTAGAGAGGTCAAAGTCGAACAAGATAGAGTTAGAGTTGACATTTCTCAGCATCCGCGAAAGGGGTTTGTTGAAACCATAAGCGGCGCGGTGAGGGGGAATGTAGAGAAGGCGGGGATTACGCGTATTTCGAGAATATACATTCTTAGAAATTAAGTTAAAGATGTAGGCGCAGTCGACCGAGCCGGAGAGGACCCGATGAATGATCACCATGTCAGCCAGAACCCTGTGCTCCTCCCTGGGTTCTGAGGTTGATTAGAGGCAGGATTAAGGGGTTTTCCCATCCTAGCCCTCGGAGAGCGAACCGAAGGAAGCGACGTTGAATACTTTCGATTCTACGGATATGGGTTTTGTGATAAGGGAACCATACCTGGCTAGTACACTCTAGCAGTGGACAGACGGAGATATGGTAACGGGATCGAGTTACGTAGGGTGCGGAGAATTACTTAGACCATCGTTTCACGAATCCGTGGTCAGAATTAGCTTTCCGGATCGTCTCATCAATGTGAGAGAGGAAGTTGAGCTCCCTATCATCGACTTGAACCGAACCGAACAGAGTCTATCTTTTAAATAAGAAGAAATCCATTTCAGCAATCCAGGTTTGAAAACGAGGGCGGATAATTTGCAGAGGATAAGATTGTGGGAGATTTTGTCGAATGGTTACTAAAGTCGGTTGAGACCATGTCGACCGCTTTACCGCGCTCTAGTGTTGAGAGTGTAAAAGAAGTTAACTCAACAAAATTGGTTGTACTTGATCGGCCATTGAGAAAGCCATATTGGCATGATGAAATAAAAGATTTGCAACGAAAACCAAGAGATTCGTATAGAATGCTTTCGACAATCTTGGGTAAGTGGGACTGTGGGGAGGAAGTATTGTGCCACGAATGGGCACTCGGTTCACTTCCACTCCCCATCATCACTAAAGAAGTTCCGCCGCAAACTCCAAAAGAAGAAAAACTGTTCACCACATCCAACACAGAAAATAAAACACGCTTGTAATATACTTAATTCGTTTATTCAGACCGCGGTATATTCCGAAATGAACTAGGTGTACTTCATTGTAAAATAATTATATTCATTAACGCATTACATTGGGCCGATGTCCTTTAGTAGTTTACTATGTTTTTAGTTTGCGTATGTGGTGTCGAAAATGAACAGTAGTTATGTTATAAATACGCGAATAACTTACAACACAATGCCTCGGAAAATAGAATAAAAACACCATACGGGACACAGTTTGTTTGAGGGTACACTTAATCGAATTAATTAGCAAGCGTTAAATTAAAGTGGTAAACTATTAATACACGACTGGGTGTTATTACTCGACTCAGGTGAACGCGTCCTCGGCGCGCGACGAGGAGCGGGAGCGACAACGACCGTGCTGGCCGGCTGATGGAAATGGGCTCCACGATATTCAATCGTATGGGGTGAAGATCGTTGGTAGTACACATGTGTGTGTGTACATGGGTTCTTTCATGGGACACAGCATGAGAATGGATCTAAACAAAGAAAGGGAAAATGTGCATCCATGAGAAGTGAATTCGGCTAAGCAAACAAGCCGAATCTCATTGGATGCTAATTGGGTTTGTGTTTGCTTATACTGCTGCTGATGAGAAGCAGATCCCGAAATATGAAAAGACAAAGATTCCGAAATATGAAAAGACAAAGGGAGCGTTTTTTAGTTCCTCGATAGTATACTGGTTAGTATACCCGCCTGTCACGCGGGAGACCGGGGTTCGATTCCCCGTAGGGGAGCCTCTGGCGCAAGACTAATGACCCTGCCCGGAAAAAAAAAACAAATCATTATGGAAAATTTAACAAGCCTCAGGACTTGCTAAATAAGGCCAAGACCGGTTCCAGATTGTAGTGCCGATGATGATAAAGGGAACGTTTGGGTCTTTGTCTGAGCTGTGCATTGCTACTAAATAAATAGGCGGCAATGCAATGTGGAAATGTGCTAATGGATTTTAGCTAGATTACCGTGAATTGGTATTTATTGCATTGTTGCCAAGGGTAAGTATACCATACCTATTTGCATTTGCTTATGCCGTGGGATTTAATTGGTGCCAAGAGACGCGAGATGCGTATATTTGTTTTGGTCCCTTGGTTGTAGGTCGCCAGCCAATGTGTATGTATGGTGATTTATGATACATTTGGTGAGGACGGGAAATAGGCGACGCAATGTGTATGGTCCCTGGTATGATGGTTTCATTGTATGTAAGCCAAATCATGTTGTTTTCAGGAATTCGTCTAGGGTGAAATGCATTTGGTGAGATTGGGATTCCTGATAAGCTAGGAAAGGATTCTTACGGGAATTGTGTGCGAAGAAACGCATGAAAGGTAAGAATTCTTTTACAGGTACTTTTAGGTTATATAAATTGGATCTATTTGATGCGTGAAGCATTTAACGTGCTAATGCGCTTGCATTAGCGAAATGATGAGATTGCATGGAAGTTATGGGGGTTTTTTAGGTAAGCGAACCGTGGGGTTTGGCGGAACCGCCACAGGACAGCTTGGCAATAGGAGGGTAATTCACGACATCATTTTTGGGACCATTCTTGTGGATGGGAATGATGAACGAGGTTTTCCAAATGTGGAGGAATACGCCTTGAGAGAGTGAGAGATTGAAGATCAATGAAGGGGGGACAGAGAGAATGGATGAGTATTTTTTGAGGTGGATTGCAGGGATTCCATCAGAGCCCGGTGTAAACTCGTCTTTGAATGGCAGTAACTTGGATTCAATTAAGGGCAGATCAAACGAGTTGTGGAGAGGGGGCGCGGGGAAAAGTTGGGTAGGTAGTTCTAGTATAACGGGTCAGGAACAAAGAAGTCATTAGTAAATGACTGATTGAAGTGAGTGGCGAAGAGCTTAGCAATAGTAACAGGATCAGATGAGGTATGAGAGAGTTTAATGTAAACGATGTAGGGTAACCATCGGATTTACGTTTATGATTGACGAATTGAAAGAAGGTTTTGGGGTCATTTTTGAGATTGGTTGAGCTATGGTAAGATAGTTGCGATAAAGTGGGTTTTAAAGTTCCATGAAATAAAGATAATAGCCAAGAAAGTTGGAGTAGTCGGGAATAGTTCGATTCCAAGAGAGGGTAGCCCATAACTTATTTTCGGGTTGGTCTGAGTTTTAATAAGATAGTTATAGTAAAGCGTGTTATATAGTTCAGTGAATTGGAGGTAACAGCTGAGAAAGTTGGAGTAGTCGATTGCCTGAGAAGGTGGCCAATAACTTTTTCCTTTTATTACGCTGGGAACGAAGCTTGTAATTGTACCATGAAGGCGGTCTATTATTATTTGGGCTGCGACTAAATTATAATAGAAAAGAATACCACCACCAACATAGGTAACATATATAATATAGTAGAGAAATCTTTCGTACATCGGTGTTAACTTATATGAATTTTGGAGCCGCTCAATGAAAGTATTCTAATGACTTATATAGTTTTCTTCTAAACGTTATACAACCATCAAATTACTCAATTATCTTCCTGTTAGCACAGTCAATGATGGGTTTCTATCAATTCTGTAAACGTTCCGAATGATGAGAGTAATAATTGAACCTAAAACAACAACAAATGGAGTGGGAGAATTTATTCCCCTCTACCTCCACTACAATTATTATATAACATTCGCTGTATACATACATATATATATATATATAGGTATATATATATATATATATATATATGTATATATATATATATATCATCATCGGCACTACAACCGGGAACTGGTCTTGGCCTTATTTAGCAAGTCCTGAGGCTTGTTAAATTTTCCATAATGATTTATTTTTCCTGGGCAAGGTCATTAGTCTTGCGCCAGAGGCTCCCCGACGGGGAATCGAACCCCGGGCTCCCGGGTGACAGGCGGGTATACTAACCACTATACTATCGAGGAACTATATATATATATATATATATATATATATATATATATATATATATATATATATATATATATATATATATATATATATATATATATATATATATATATATATATATATATATATATATATATATATATATATATATATATATATATATATATATATATATTAAGTGTACAACTTTGCTCCCGCCGTTTTTTTCCGAAATTCGAGGCTTTATCGTAAACAAATGGTTATACATTTATGATTCAAAGTATTGTCCATCGCTGGCCACTACTTTCTCCCATCTTTCGGGCAGCATACGAATCCATTTCTTCATATTAAAGCAGAAAATTAAAACCTCCCGCAAATGACGAGAATCTGGCTCGTAAGCTGACATGTTTAATCGAGAATAACTTTCTGAGGCAGACACAAATCGACTAATATTTCGATGGCGTTATGTTTACAAATACCTAAGCTTATTGTATGACATCTATGATCTATTTATTTCAACTACCACTTACCGCTACAGCCATCTATTGCAAAACGGCGGAAGCAAAGTTGTACACCTCATATATATATATATATATATATATATATATATATATATATATATATATATATATATATGTGTATTTATATTTTTATATATATAAATACATATATATATATTTTATATATATATATATATATATATATATATATATATATGGCGCAAGGCTAATAACTTTGCCCGGAAAAACAAATTATTATGGAAAATTTAACAATCCTCGGGACCTATATATAAACAGCTAGCCGTATGATGTATCGTTTTGATGATCTGAATATGCCGGCCAGTTGACCTGGCTTCTTCCTTCTCGCGTTTTCCACAATCTCGCAAACCTTGAAAGCCGTACATATTAAAAAAAAATCTCTTAACTATTTTGAGCACACACAGCTAAAGCTATAATCGATTTTTTGAAGCCATTGTTCCCCAGTCGTTTGATATAAAAAAAAGTGATTTTGATTGGTGTTCACCCGATGTGACACTGCCAAAGCTCTTCCTGTGGGGCTACTTGAACTCAAAGCGTTGCGTATTCGCTACTTGTATCGGTTGAGAATTGCGTCGGATGACTCTCACAGTGGTTGTATTCATACTATTAGTATGTATTGGCCTGTAGGATGGCGGAAGTTCATGACCACGCCGACTCGACTGTGCCACCGTTCCCTGTCCTGTGCGCTCTCGTTCCGCGCCCCATCCACGGAATGTACAGAATTCCAGAGCAGCAACGTAAGAAATTCTACCCCAATAAAGTCCGGTACCAAAAATCAGGACTAAACAGGATACATAACTTCGTAATCAAACTTATCTGTGGTCATGTGGGGGTTCTCAAAGCTCACCTGAAGAACCCCTCATATTCGCAACCCATATTTGCATGCCAATCACCAGCATACCTGAAACATTTCCTTTCTCAAGTACATTTAATGCATCCAACGCATTATCTGAAAATCCCTAAAGAGAATTCTCACAGCATTCACGCATTTAATGCGTTATCCAAATTCCCTGTAAAGAATTCTTCACATCATACGGCATCATAAATTCCAAACCATTCGGCACCCTTGTCATCGTAAAATGCTATATCGGATAGCTTGTTTATACAGCTGCAATAAACCGACCCGCGATTCGTTTGTCCAATCGACAAACAATTACCGCATCCCAAGCATTAGCATCGGAACCAAATCCACTAGCATTTGCTAGTACAAACAAGAACTCGGTTCCTACTGCAGTCTGTGAGGCCATAAACATTAAAACCCATTAGCACATTTTCCTAATGGCGACGCATCTATTAACGCATCCGCACCACTCATCCACGACTGTAATGATGCCCTTATTTGTTTTCAGCACCATTTCTCCGATGAATTGCTGTCTATGATAGCCACAATGCACAGCGTAGACAATGATCTATTCGATCCCTTTGTTCTTTTTTCCTCATTTCAGGTTTCGTTTATCGTTTGCTAAATGCATCGATAAACACGGTGGTGGGTACTATCACACACGCACACCACCGCGTGCCAGAGATCGCCTTCCATTGATCACTGGTCAAAAGAAATTTCATTTCCTTTTCATCACACCACCAAACTCACCCCAAACGAGGGTTGATTCACTAAGTCGTATTCCAACCACCGATCCGGTCGGTGCGTCTTCCGCTCCCCGTGGCGTCCGGGGACGCGTACACATCCAGCAGTCGCGGATTTTATTAGTTATGTTTCCGGACCAGAATCGGTTTCGCAAAGAGTTGTGACATTTTCCTGTGCTGTTCGTGTGTGTCTGTAGTTAATGAATTTGTTATTATTGTTAATCCTAAAAATGCCGTCTCACCCAAATTAAAATTCTATGGAACACCAATCAAACCTTCTAACAACGTGAAATTTATAACTAGTGCACTATCAATAACAATCAGAATACAATAAAAAGAACCATTTATTCCATTAAACAGTGCGTTTTATTTTCGAATATCTACGGTGCACAACTCATTCGAACAATTCGTGGACGTTGCGTTGTGGAGTTTTGTTAGTGCTTTTCTTTTTGGGTCCGGCGGAATAATCACAATTGATAGATTATGATGGTGGAAGAAGGGAATCAGCGCCGTACGCCTGTGCACAATACTTCTTCGCCACAGTCACACTGCAGGAACAACGTGCAGTGAAAATAATCTTATTTCGGGAGCACTCTATCCCAATGATATGTATTCGGAGAGTGCTCTCCAGAATGGGTGTATCCCCCAGAAGCGTTCCGCTTCTTAGATAGAGTGGATCTTATCCAAGACAAACATGGAGTTCCTATTATTCACCATGCTTAACTTTGGCGCAACCCTGCCCGTTTCTCATCTCTCACTATTACTATTACTACTATTATTATTACTATTTATTGACCTGTAGGACCCCGGAAGTTCATGACCTAGCCGACTCGACTCCGCCATCGTTCCCTGTCCTGTGCGCTCTCCTTCCACTCTTGACCATCCGATCCCATCTCCTCAAGGTCAAACCTAACATTGTCCTCCCATCTCCGTCCCGGGCGTCCTGTCAGTCTTTTTCAAGTTGGTCTACCGTCAAGATTTCTGCGCACGGTCCTATCGTTGGCCATTCGCGTCACATGTCCGGTCCATCTTAATCTTCGTGACCTGATTACTCTCACTATTGTAGGTTTGCAGCACAGCTCTTCGAATTCGTGGTTGTCGAGTTCCTCCTCGTCATATTTACCTCCAAAGATACCACGTAAGACTTTATTCTCGAATACGCGGAATTTGTTTTCTTCCAGTTTTATGGGAGCTCATGATTTGCATCCATATAGAACAATAGGCATGATTATGGTTCTATAGACCCGGAGATTTATATTACGTGATAGCAGTTCATATTTCAGCAGTTTACTGACGGTTGTATTCATACAGAGAACAAAACAAATTGAACAATACTTTTGGGACACCTTGTACATAAGCGTTTCGCAGATTATAGTTGCTTGTTTTTAAAGTGAAATCAGTGATAATGTAATTCGCACAACAATAAATTGCAGCACTAACGAATTTTCAAAATGTTGTAGTTACGAGTTTAAAAATGGGGTTGAATTTATTTCTACGACTTTAGTGGGGATACCACCCTATTTATTGGTAATATAAGTAAATACTCATAAGCTAAAGTGTATATAACTTTACAAACTACAGAACAGAGGAACTAACTTAACTAGGCTTAACCGAAGGTGAACAATTATGAAGACAAGAGTAGGGGCGGTAGGTGGGGGCAGGTTAGAGAGGAAAGTGTAGAAAGCGCCGCTTAAGATTAGTGGTGAGAATGGTTTAGGAGGCTGCGCTTGAGACTATAGGTAGAGAAGTAGAAGTCGAACAAGGTGAAGTTGTAGTTGACACAACATCCTCGGAAAGGGGAGGGGGAATGTAGAGAATGAGGGAATTACGCGTATTACCAGGATTTGTGTGCATAGCCTGCAATCCTGAAGAGGATTGTTCGATACTAAATGCCATAGGTGATATAATGATATAAATTCCCTCTATTCATGTGGCAATGATATCATTAACCAATATGTGAGTATTGTTGACAACAGCATTTCGATCTCCCAAGTTTCTGCACACTCATTCATCAAAGTATCGTCTACCTCTTCAAATAATCGTTCACTTTAGATGGGACTGTTAATTCAGCAACGAATGACGTTTATTGAAAACGTTATTAGTGATTCTGTCAATCCATGCATATCATAACTCGATACTACCCCATTTGGAATGGAATTTATATATCATGTTTGTGATTCCACAGAAATTCATCTCGCTCAACATGCAAAATTCAGTCATTTTGATTCCACAACTCTATCAAGCGTACACTTGTTGCCCTAGACGAAATACAGAAAATTCATTTATGTACCAAATGCAGAAACGAAAATATCCCTCTTCCATCTGAAAACAGATGCTTTGGCATACACTTTGACTTTCTAGCGATCAAATTACTCTTTAAATAGTCCTTTTAGTAAGCACTCCTCGTTGCTTTGAATATAAAAGGATCCATGAAAGCAGAACCAAAGGAAGCTCGCTCGTCATGTTTCGGAAGTCATATTGCATTTATGATATGACTTCAATTTTCGGTTTCCATTCTAGTATTCCAAGTAGAAAGCATTTACTCCTGATCGGATGCAATATTCGCACACGCTCCGAAGTCTAGACGTTTGCACTCCCCCAGAATCCTTCAAAACAACTGGAAGGAAGAACAATACTTTGAATAGTAAATCTTGAACAGAATGGATTCCAGTGAAGGCGCATGTAAAATGTAAATTAAATGGAAGATATATCAAAGCAAACAATTGTAATGGCATATGCAGTTTTAATGTTACTGCCAAAAGGGATGGGAATGCCGTCGTTTATTCATTTTGATGATGAGCAGAGCAGAAGGAAAAGGTGAATAAAAGGAGGGAGAAAGCAAAAAAAAAGGAAAAAAACAATTATAGTCCCACAAATGAAAGCTGTTCATTGTTACAGTGTGTACAAGGACTACAGACTATTCGCATGTAAAACGTTATTTGCTGTTTTACTTCCTTCCCTATTTTTCGTTGTACCAAGGATGTGGGTGTACCTGTTCGCTATCTCTGCGAAATTCTGCGGTGGTCTTGGGAGAAGAACTAAAAACCTCATTTACCTGGTGATGAATAAAATAAATTACTTTCAGAATGACTTTCATATTGAACGAATGTGGTTTGGGAGAAATTAGGGATTGTAACATATAGATAGCTCTGGCTACTTCTCCCTATTGGCTAGTGGTTGGAATGAATACTTTTGTGCCCTTTTAGGGACAGCTTATTTACAACACAAGAAGCTTCCCTTTTTAAATATATAGACGGTTGTCTTAGTTCCTATGCACATATAAAGTTGTGGTTTGTCTAAGAATAAAAGTCTAGAATTGTTAAGATACACTACTTACCGTCATCAGTAGATTTATGAGATGTAACATAACCGGTCAATTGAAAAGTCCCAGGCCTCCCATAGTAAAACACATTTTTTTGGCAAAATTCGTTTTTTTTATTCAACATAATTCCCTTCGAGGGTGATACAC
Organism: Microdon myrmicae; assembly: GCA_963931805.1. Classification (NCBI taxonomy): domain Eukaryota; kingdom Metazoa; phylum Arthropoda; class Insecta; order Diptera; family Syrphidae; genus Microdon; species Microdon myrmicae. The sequence continues at coordinate 119,809,538 of OZ007499.1, forward strand.
TGATTATAGCGACCCTCCAACTTTTCGATACCTTTTTTGTAGTACGATTTGTCCTTTGCTTCAAAATAGGCCTCAGTTTCGGCGATCACCTCTTCATTCGACGAAAATTTGCTCCCAGCGAGCATTCTTTTGAGATCTGAGAACAGGAAATAGTCGCTGGGGGCCAGATCTGGAGAATACGGTGGATGCGGAAGCAATTCGAAGCCCAATTCATGGATTTTTGCCATCGTTTTCACTGACTTGTGACACGGTGCATTGTCTTGGTGAAGCAGCACTTTCTTTTTCTTCAAATGCGGTCGTTTTTCGGCGATTTCGTCCTTCAACCGGTCCAATAACGCTGTGTAATAGTCGCTGTTGGTGGTCCTTCCTTTTTCAAGATAGTCAATGAAAATTATTCCGCGCGCATCCCAAAATACAGACACCATAACCTTGCCAGCCGACTGTTGCGTTTTTCCACGCTTTGGGGCGGGTTCATCGTGTGCAGTCCACTCGGATGACTGTCGATTGGACTTCGGAGTGAAATGATGGAGCCATGTTTTATCCATTGTCACATATCGACGCAAAAACTTGGGTTTATTACGCTTGATCATCTCCAAACACTGCTCCGAATCATCAACTCGTCGTTGTTCTTGGTCAAAAGTGAGCTCGCGCGGCACCCACTTTGCACAGAGCTTTCTCATACCCAAATATTCGTGAATGATATGATGTACACGTTCAGTGGATATCTTTAGAGTGCCTGCTATTTCATTCAATTTCAATTCACGGTCATTCAAAATCATTTTGTGGATTTTTCTAATGTTTTCGTCGGTAACAACCTCTTTTGGGCGTCCACTGCGTCCACCGTCTTCGGTGCTCATTTCACCACGTCTAAACTTAGCATACCAATCCTTGATGGTTGATTTTCCTGGGGCGGTGTCTGGAAACTCGTCATCAAGCCAAGTTTTTGCTTCAACTGTATTTTTTCCCTTCAAAAAGCAATATGTTATCAACACGCGAAATTCCTTTTTATCCATTTTTTTCACAATAACAGAAGTTGCTTCACTCAAAATACTATAATTCACAAACTAATGATCCGACATCTGTCAAATTTACACACGCGTCTTTTGGAGGTTAGGGCTAACTAAAAATTATACGGATTTAATTCTAGTGCCGCCATCTATGTGTCAGTACGGGGACTTTTCAATTGACCTGTTATCTATAATACTGTGAAATGGAAATCACGGAGGTGAATTTGGGATAAACTTATAGTTCACTGTCACATCATGACAATGGAGACAAGCCGAATTTTGTTTAGCCTTACAATTCACAGTCACACGGTGACAATGGAGACAGGCCGAATTTTTAATTCAATTTTCAATTTACAGTCAATCAGACCTGGGCACTCTTGATAGGCAGGTACATGTGAAAATACAAAGACAGTTTGTGATTACTTTTCGACTCAAAGTAATAGTTAGTTCTAAGATGAATTAATAAAGTGAATATTTTTGAATTAATAAAGTGAATTATTAGGTGTACAACATTGCTTCCGCCGTTTTTTTTCCGAAATTCGAGGCTTTATTGTAAAAAACCGCCTGTGATTGTTTCAGTCGGTTTAAACAACTCATTATACACTACGCCGAGCCGATCCCACCAAAAACTGAGCATGACCTTGGAACCGTGGATATTCGGTTTGGCCGTCGACGTGGAAGCATGGCCGGGATATCCCCATGATTTTCTGCGCTTGGGATTATCATAATGAACCCATTTTTCGTCCCCAGTCACAATGCGATGCAGAAATGCAGAAATGAGCCTCAGCCGCGGATTTCTTCATATTAAAGCAGAATATTAAAACCTCCCGCAAATGACGAGAATTTGGCTCGTAAGCTGCCATGTTTAATTGAGAATAACTTTATCATACAGACACAAATCGACTAATATTTCGATGGCGTTATGTTTACAAATAACTAAGCTTATTGTATGACATCTATGATCTATTTAATTCAACTACCACTTACCGCTACAGCGGAAGCAAAGTTGTACACCTAATATTTTTTATTACACTCCTCTCAGGAGAGGTAAAACTATAGCGCCGAGTGGGCGCCCCGAGAAGGCACTGTGGTGGTGATGATAATTATTGTTGTCGTCTTACAACACAGCAGCTATCTCACCCACCAACAATTTCCTCACAACAATTGTTACTGAAACACGATCCGAGAGGAAAAATAAATAATAAGGCACTGAGGAAGCTTAGTTGTAAAAAAAGATTTCTTTATTTGGCTTATTCTCCACACAAGGATTATTTAGATCAAACTATATTACTATCTTTGTTATTGTTTTCCACACTATGTTTTTTTAAGATAAAAGTTCGATAAGTGACACAATACAGTTACTCCTTTAGTTCTTCTATCGCGCAAATGTTTAAAACAAGGCTAATTGATTAAAGAGCCACTGGTAGCGATCACTTTTAGACAACATCACTGATTACGTCCCAAGGGTACAAGGGATAATTTTGCATATAGACATGCAGTAATAATAGACACTTTTGACGCGCGTGTATCGTCAATGGAGAAAAGGGCTCGACTCTCAGCACGTGTGCTCGCCACGGGGGTTGCAATCTGACTGGTTATTGGATGTCTCTTTACAGACATCCAACGAAAACGAACCTAAAGGATTCGCCGCCAATGGCGAAGGTCCAAAACAAAAGGAAACAGGAAAAAACTCATGTAGCAGATCGAATCCGCTGCTACATGTTTGGGCAAGATAAACTGCCGCCATCCGCAAGGGATAGATTCTTTGATTGACGTGAGTCAATAAAACCCTTGCCTTGAAGGCAGGAATCTATTTTGGAAAAATGAATCAAACATTGGGTATGGCCGTTGTTAGATCACGTAAAATAAACAAATTTCGGTCATGTATGATTCGATGCATGTTATCTTAGGGATATGTTAATCCCGTTGAAGGTACTGTCAGGCGAAAGTATCCGCTTGGGTGTTTACTTTGTGTAAACTAAAATTGGTGGTCATGACCGATGCTGGTGATCGTTCCAAGAAACGGCAACGGATCATAAAATCGGTCATGCTGAGATAAGTAAATATGCGCGCCTGAAAGGCCAATGTTTAATTTGACCTTCTTTACTGGTAGGAAAGATAGATCGTAGACATGCCGTTGGAAATCTGGCTTGCAGATGTGCAAGCAACCCGAAATAATGCTAGGTCAATGAATGGGTACGAAGATAACACACGAAAATATCAGCGTGTGTTGGTAGATATGTGCCATCCATTGTTCGGTCGCGGAAGCTCGTGGTGATGCTGAATCAATGTCATGGCAAGATGATAATCTTGCCATGAATTATGTTTTCAGAAATGACCGTGGAGAAGGGGTTTGGAAGAACCCCCCAAAGAAAGGTAAGCTGCCTATAAGGTAGTCCTTTGGGATAACCGAATTAATTCCAGCAAATTGGTTGGCGGTTAAGGCCGTAGCAAGGTTGTATAATCTTGCTGAAGATTCGACTTCAATGTAAGTCGCATTGCTGGAAATGGTGGGGATCGAGCGATGCATGACTCTTCGGGCCCTGAAAAGCCCCACAGCACCAAGTAATTGTTGCAGTTATTTTGGAACAGTTGCAGGTTGTAACGCTCCGGCAACACTCGCGTGGGAAGGGAGTTCCACAACTTCCCCGCTCTATAACGGAACGGGTCCTGATGCAGGGATGTTCGCGCCGTCGGGATATGAACCGCAAAATGGTGCGATCCGTCGGATTGTCTTGTGGAGCGCATATAAGCCAAAATGCGTGGAACAATACCACGAATCTCCGAAAAGCAGTACCCGTGATAATATCTGTACAACAGACAGAGGTCGGCTACGCGCGTTCGATGTGATAGCGGCTGTAGTTCCGACGTCAGCGCCGAGTCCCCGATCAGGCGGATCGCTCGTCTCTGTATGCTCTCAAGTAGGTCGAGGGTATGTTTAGGAGCCGAGCTGCAAACACGAGAGCAATATTCAAGCGCGGGTCTAATTTGGAATTTATACAGGATACGGTGTTGAGCCGGAGTAAAATATTTCTTGGCTCTAAAAAGGAAGCTCAGTTTTCCTGAGGCTGATCTGGCGATGCTCAACACGTGTTTATGCATTATTTTATTCATCATCAGCTGTGGAACCGACGGTCCACTTTTCTTTGTGAATGTTGTATATTGTGTCTTTGCTGCATTGAAGTCGACGAGATTGGCCCTTCCCCACTGCAGGACCCTATCTAGAGTCAATCTGTCTACATCTCAGCTGGTACGACGTAGATGCACCAATCGGGCGAACACTCGAAAAGGAGGACACAAGCGTACTATCATCCGCAAAACTGAACACGTTGTTATCCGTTGTCTCCAACAAATCATTTATGTGAAGCAAGACCAAGGTTGGAGCCAAAATAGAACCTTGGGGCACCCCCGAATTAACAGGTTACAGATCCGAACACTCGCCGTTCACAACAACCCAGATCGATCGATCTTCGAGAAAGCTCTTCGTCGGAAAGCTGCTGTGAAAGTCCATATGAACGAAGTTTGCTCAGCAATGCCCCGTGCCAAACGCGGTCAAAAGCCTTGGAGATATCCAAATACTTAATCCTTAGATCACATAGACAGTAATGCTATCGGACGCTAATTTAGTGGGAGACAACCGGCGATAGTTCTGAAGCACAGTTCACAGATTGCTAGTATTCCACCCGGGCCGGTTGTTTTCCTACAGCCCAGTTCACGTAGAATGCGTTGAATAGTGCTCGGACGAAATCTCACATCCCGCATGGAAGACCGTACCGGCGCGATCACAGGTGCCTCCAAAATGCCGGGATCGAGGTCTGAATTCGCGGAAAATATATTCGCGAACACATTAGCTTTAGCCTTTGAATTCGTGAGTAACGTCGCGCTGTCTGTCACCAACGGAGGGAAAGAGGAGGATGCGAAGTTACTGCTGACAGCCCTTGCCATTGACCAGAAGGAGCGCGAACCAGTTGGGCACCGAATGAGTTTATTGATCACCCTGTCGTCGTGAGCTTTCTTCGCAGTATCAATCACCTGGTTGCACGCGTTTCTGATTCTAACAGAATTCGTTCTGTTAACATCGGTGGGATTCGAGCGCCATTGCCTAAAAGCTCTATTTTTTGCCGCTGTAATCAGCTCGCATTTTATATCAAACCAAGGTTTATCAGACGAACTTCGTTTGATGGAATGTGGGATATACATCCCCATCCCCAGAAGAATAATCTCTGATACCGACTCCTCGCAAGCGTTAACATCGAAGTTTCCGAAGCACACCTCGGACCATGGAAAGGATGCGAAAAAATCTCGCAAATCGTCCCAGTTAGCAGCCCCATACTTCCATACATGGCGAAGCTGCCTAGGCCGGTTATTCGCTTGATATGTAAGTGCTTGCGCGACAGATACCAAGCAGTGATCTGAGTTTCCCAGTGGCGCAGAAATCTTTACGGTATAAATACTCGGTTCGGATGTCAAAAACAGATCCAGGGTTTCGCATAATCGCCTCGGGCATCCGGCACTCGCGTTGGCTCCCCCACAAGTTGAGCCAAGTTGTGGCTTACAGCAAACATCTCCGCCAGCCTCCCAGCCTCATCGGTTCTGTTAGAATGTAACAACCAGCCAGCCTCCCAGTGTTTAGAAAAAAATTATAACCGTTGAAAATAGACAAAAAATCACTTCCCAACAAATAATTTGCATAAAACATCCTGAAGTTTCAAGTGTCATTCCATTGTACACTTCCATTGATTTATTTTTAAAGCTTGTAAATTCTTCCACACGTTTGTCAAATTTTCATTATAAGTGACTTCAACCCTACGGCCTATTAAGGGTATAACTTCATAACCCTACATTCCCGTTGTGGTGGCTCTGCTTCATCTAATTAAAATCTTCGTAATATAATTTATCTTCCCCAAGAATTAATTATAAACAGAGAGATGTCCTTCCCCTTGTATCTGAAGCGTAACTAAATAAAACCTTAAGAGTTAACTAGAAATAAATAAAGAGGAATACCTCTCCTCCTCGTTCGTCGCGTAAAGTACCAGAACTTTACAAATAAAACCCACAAGACGCAATCGTTCGTTTGTGGATTTTAGTTTTCATGTTTCCTTTGGCAGCGTATGAATGTGAAATCCGTTTATGCATCCCTTCTATACACAACAGCTGCAGACAACGTCTCATCCAAGGACACACCTGAAATTTCGCAAGATATAGAATGCACCTTTAGAAAACTAGGCTTTTGTCGACATCTAAAAGAGTGTAGTGCTCAATTTAGTTTTTCAAAATTCCTTTTCTTTTGAATTCAACCGTAGGTGCTCCCACAAAATCGACTACCATTCTCTGCTTTCATTCGGAATACAGAACGGATGAAAAAATAGATCAACCTACAATTTCCACAACTTCGATGTCCAACATGTGTGTGGCAGGATATTTCCTCAGTTCCTCGGCTCCGGTTCGTTGCGATGTCCAGAATTCTTCTAGTCTCAACGTTATACTTTTTCGCCGGACATATAATGCAACAAAAAAGGATGGTAATTCAATCACCAACACTACATTGAGTTGCACAAATTCACTTAGGTTTTATTGAACGAATTGAATCCTGTTACCAATTGTTCAGGAGCATAGATCTACTCTAGTCTACTTTGAAATGAACCAGTTGCGTTGGCAATTGCTGGCGTTCTTGGCTATTGTTATAACTCTATTATGATCTGTGTGAACTTAGGAAAGCTTGAACTCAAATAAATTTCCAAGCAGAATACTTTATCCTTGCTTTGGTCCTTGCTGCCACACCCGGACCATCTCCCGAATGCACATCATCGGATTGCATGCAAAAACCAGAGTAGCTACAGTAAATTTTCCATTTTACGAGCTCTGGCAAGTTTGGACTTTGTTCGAGTGGCGTCGACAGCTCTGCTAAGTTAATATAAAAATGAGAACTTCAAGTGTTTTCAAGGACATCCTGCTACATCCAACTGTCTGTAAGTATTGCTTAAAGTGATACATTGTAGCCGATTTTCCCAGCAATGCACATCATTTAATACTTACTACAGATGTAATCCCCTAATTCCTGTGCCATTGCTTTGATGCTGGGCGCCTCCTTAAATGTCAAGCAACTTTGTAGTGTCTGATGTGTGTCCTTTCAAAAATACCCAAAATTGCCAATCAACATTTACTGCATTGTAGGGTGTTTATTCGGTGCTAATGAAATGCCGAATAATTTTTTCATGGCGTCTCTTCATTACTATGGCAAACAAAAACGAAGTAAACATTACTCATAGCTCCTTTTCAATATTTGCACCTTATCCTGGAATTTTCTTATTTTATTTTGTGTGCATTTTTATGGAGTCCCGGGGTGATGAGCACAATAATAAGGTGGAGGAAAAGACCTTCTTATAGGATAATACGATATTAGCAACCGATGTCTCAGCGGTATATACACAAGTATCCTGTCGCATCTTCTCGTATTTTTTTAATATCCGAATTTTTAACTATTTTCATTTGCTTTTGGGCACCTCGCCTCTTACGCGTCTGATATCTGGTGAGGCCAAAGATCCCAACTCGGAAAAATATTTCGAAAAGAATGCATCTTAAGAATTCTGCCGTCCTCTCACAATAATATGTAATAGTCTATATTGAAACGACAAGCGATTAATTTATTCGCCTTTAGTCATAATAGGAAAAAAAGAAATCCCATCCTTAACTTTCTCCGTTCTAACGGGAGACCCTGTAAACAAATCAATCAAATAAATCGGTTGTAATTATATTTCGAAATGAATTGGTCTCAAGCTTTTCCAATGTCCTTGACTATCAGAGGCAGATCCCATAATGGATTAAAATGAATCACTTTATCGGTCCTATTTGGAATAACCTTTTTCCCAGGCCGAGTCCCGATTCAGGACCAACAGGACTGTGTAACAGGTTAATTTAATTGCATTTTATTATGTATGACCGATACAATATTAGACAATTTTTTGGTTTTTGCGTCACATAGACAGAGTTGGTTTCAGCTGTGTTGGACACTTGTAATTAAACAATGGAGTGTTTTGTAATTTATGTACATTCATTCATTATGATATAAAGAATGTTTCAACTAGAAGAAAAGATATTCAATGTAAATAACGCTTAAACGTTGAAAGATTTTTAACGCTATGCGTTTTATTTGATAAGTTTATTTTTTGACAATTTTAAATGTAGACAGACTAATAATTAGCAAACCTGTTGCGAAAACGGGGGCGATCGATTAACAATACATTTCGTCCACTTCACAATGTTTTGGTCAACATAATCGACCAACTAAAAATGCAATTGCATATACAGTTGTAAGATATAAAGAAATTGAGTCATATCAGATGTGAAAACATCACTATGTGTTCGTTGTTTAGATAAGATGACGACGGAGGTAACATGGATTTGTAAAGCTCCAGCCTATTTCTTTGTTTCTACATTTGCACTGTCAAACAACTTTCTCAAAAATTGTTCATGGGAAACCCTGACGTTCGGTTATTTATTTACTTATTATTTGGTACTGTGGCGGTTCCCTTGAACGCCACAAATCATCTTCCCATTACCCCATGTAAAAACTCCCACCTAGGGCATACAAACCTGAAAAGCAAGTACTCACCTGTTTATAGTTGAACCATAAAGCCTTAAAAGCATAAAATCACAATATTTGCTGATGCTAAATCCATCAGCACCAAACAGGCATGTTCCTTATGGGCAATTTGGTTGCATTACCACGCAACCAACTTGAACCGAACCAATCCATTGAACATGTCTCGGTTAGATTTCCATCATGTAACAGGTATCTTCCACACATAAAGGCAATTTGGTTGCATCACCTAGCAACCAACATTGCCCGAACTATATCAATGAGATATACCTCTACGCGCCAGCCGCACACATGCAGGACATGTTTTAGCTTTTCCTATTGCATACATGTCTACATCGTTCGTCATCCGACCGACAAATACATGAAGGTATATGGCTGATCGCCCAAGCAAGTTGAGTTCTCAAAATGGAAATTTACCATCTAGAATTCGAGTACGTGGAGATGCCATCAACACGTGCACGATCAGCAATAATACTTTACACAGTCGCTGATCGTGCAAACAGTTCAACCCCATATGATAAGAGACTTGCACCAGCTGCAACCTAGTAGATTTGATCGATCCATGGTCCGCATACTTGTGGACCCTCACGATGAGCGGCAGAGGCAATCATCGTGTGTGTATTTCACCCCTTTCTTGTTGAACCAAATACTAAAGAGAAGCTTATCTTATATGGTCATCGAAGCGATGGATGAAATTTTTGGTAATTCTGTCGCTTCGGTAGCAATGGCAATCGCGTTCTGGATTCCGTGGAGGCAAGTCTGGCCTCCACGTTAAAAAACACAATAGTCTGTTGTCAAGTTCTGGAGTGTGAATTTCAATGCTGTAGGTCGGTGTCGGGAGCCAACTTATGAATTGTGTCTTTATTTTTGGTGTAACGAAATTAAATCTTTTATTTAGTGATCGATCTGTTGATTTATGAAATAAATTGTCATCATCATCATCATCATCATCGGCACTACAACCGGAGCCGGTGTTGGCCTTATTTAGCAAGTCCTGAGGCTTGTTAAATTTTCCATAATGATTTATTTTTTCCGGGCAAGCTCATTAGTCTTGCGCCAGAATGAAATAAATTATATCAAAATTAAATCTTTTATTTAGTGATCGAACTGTTGATTTATGAAATAAATTGCTCGAACTTTTAATTTATAAAATAAATGTGTGTCATCCGAAAAAGGAACTTTAAGTGTCACCAACTTAGGATTTGTGTCTTTATTTTTGTGTAACGAAATGCAATCTTTTATTTAGTGATCGAACTTATAATTTATGAAATAAATTGTATCGAAATTAGATGTATCATTTAGTGCTTTAATATTTAATGTGAAAATTAAAATTGTATTACCTCGGAACTGAATTCCTACGTTATTGATATAAATTTGTAACACCAAGTGATTCTCGTTTCTTTTCATTGGTAGAGTAAGCACCATAGACACTAGTGGGGAGATAACAGACAGCTGGGGTAAGCGTTTCACTGGAACAGCGTTCGGGTAATTTAGTGAATCTGTGCCCGTGCGGCACATTATTAAAAGACCCAACGACGAACCAGAACATTAAAAATACCACAGTACCATCTCAGTGCGCTCACTGAAGAGAAGTCTAATAAAAAAAATAAAAAACTACTTGAATAAAAGTTTACCCAGAAAAAAATTATTTTATTTAATTCTCTCTCAGCCGTTAATAGAAGCGAAACAATAAACAGATAAAAAAGTTACAATTTTAAAAAAGCAAAAATAAAGTCAAGCACAATAACAGTTTGGCAAGAAAGTAACTACCGATGCTACAAATATGGGCCTCATCCATTTTTTGAATGTTATGATCCTATAGCGTATGAAATAATAGTGAACAAGAACGTCCGATTCGAACTGACGCTATGACAGTTTGAATCACCCAAAAAATTGTACCTAAGCGTTACCCATCAGGCTACTGGCCGTGTTTTTAGAATTTGATTTTTAAACTCGACTATACTCCACTGATGTGAATTGTTATGTTATCGCTTGGTATACGGCTCTGATGTATTTTGTTATTCGATTTTTCGTTCGGTGCTCTTCACTATTTTGCTTGTGAATTGTGTGTATCTGTTAGAGTCGCCACAATCCTTCCCCTTTTGCACTTGCTTTCTGTGACTTTTAGCTTGCATTAGAAGGAAATTTATCGTAATTTTATTTATAGGTGTTAATTTGGTGTTAGCTTCAACATTGATTGCGGAAAAGAGCACCTTTGGCAAAATTTGGTTTTCTGTTATCGTAAAGAAAACCCCCGCTTGGTAGAAACGTTGGCGTGGTGCGGGGGCTTAAACTACAATGAATCGCCCCCGCTATGCTGACGAAACCATATGCTTCCAGTAGGGCCACCCATGTCAGACAGGCTAGCGAGGAATAACACACTAAGATCTACCACCCCTAATGCCGGGTGTTACGCGTCACCGTGCCCATTGGATAGTTTGTAACGAGGAGTTTACCGGCTGTATTATAACGGCGACTCTCTGACACCGGGTCGAATCAGAGCAGTAAGCAGACCTTACCATATCAAAGAGGGGCTCTGATATGGAGGACTATTTGAAACCCCAGCGTGTTCCCACGAAATGAATGATCAATATACAAAACACAATCTCACGAAAAACTCGGTGGGCGTAGGTGTGATGAGCCGACACTACCATAAGGGACCAAATCATCAGGAAAACACCGACTCGGCAAAAAGAAGACTCCCTACGGAAAAAGCGGGATATACGCGCCAGCACGTGGAATGTTCAAACGTTGTATAAAACAGGCGCGATACAGACGGTCGTAGAAAACGCGAAACAATATAAAATGGACATCGTCGCGCTTCAGGAAGTCCGACTCCCACATCAAGTAATCGAAACCAACGGATTTACACTGGTATGTAGAGGTACCGATACACATAACCTCGGAACCGGCCTCGTCATTAGCAAGAAGATGTAAAATGTATTAATGGCCGAATGTCTGTGCTAAAAATACAGGACCCATGGTATAATTATGTGTTTATAAACGTACACGCCCGAAGAGTATCTACCGAGGCAGAAACGAAGGACACGTTCTACGAGACCCTAGAGGAAGTATTTGGTCGGATCTCATCATTCTATATTAAAATCGTCCTAGGGGACCTCAACGCAAAAATTGGAAAGGAAGATATCTTCCAACCAACTATAGGTAAAAGAAGCCTACATGACGTTTCAAACGATAATGGAATTCGAATTATCACGGTCGCAGCGTCAAAAGATCTGGTAGTGAAAAGTACAATGTTCAAGCACAAGCAAATTCATAAAGCCACATGGGTATCACCCGACGGCGTAACGCGTATCCAAACAGACCACTTCCTCATAGCCAAAAGACACCACTTGAACATCCTTGATGTAAGACTTATAGAGAAGCAGATTGCGACTCCGATCTTCTTCTAGTGATGGGCAAAATTAGGAGTCGGCAAAAAGTTCGACATTGATAAACTAAAAGACCTGCGCAAAAGGGCTGAATATCAAGACGAGCTAACGAATAGATGTAGCTTCCTAGAGAATGGGAGTAGAGAGGAAACCAATAATCTGGACACTAAATGGGCATCGACCAGAGACGTAATCAAATAAACAGCCTAAAAGGTATTAAGATTTAAGAAAACCATTAAGTCCAAACCTTGGTTTGACGACGAGTGCAGAGCGAAGATCACCGCAGAAACCAATAACAGAACATTGCAATACTTCTGGCGTATCACCGCAACAATATCAATCATCAACGGCGAACAACCCATACACCAGGAAACAGCAGATAACTCTTACCGTGGGCACTAAAACTACGGCATTACCAGTCATTCAAAAGAAATACAAACCTGAAAGGGCAACCGTGCGTCTCAAGCTCCGGTCGTTGAACAAATCCTCTTCCCCCTGAAAGGCTCCGCTAACCCGACAGCTCTCGGCCTCGTCACCATCGTCACCGCCTACCAGTATATTTTGAATCAAACTATTCCGGTCAGGGGAATCTAACACCACTGCCCAACCAACTGACAAAAGTTGTTCCCTTACTCCCTCAGACGATCCCATCCCATCCACGACTGACAATCCGAAGCAGCAGCCACAGTAGCAGAAGAAGGACAAAATTTAGTGCAGCACTTATCAAACGTCTACCAGTACGTGGATGTTTAAGTAACTGATCCGACTAACACCGGCAGTAAACAAAACACGAACTTCTCGATTCCTTACCCCCCGATTACACACGAAATTATCAGTCTCGAGAATCGAATGTAAGTCATTTATCCATAGCACAAATGCCAATTGCATTACTACGCGGTACTGACAACCAAATGTGATCGTCATCAATCGATCGCATGATCTCGTAACTTTAATTGATCCGCACACTCAATGTAAACATTTTAGATTATATCACGATGACCCCTGGTTTATAAACAAAAGACTTTTTACAGCCGCGTTGTTTCTTCTCTAAAATATCCACAGTTGAATGCAAACACCGAAACAAATAAGACCTTTACGACGTTGAAGCACGTCGTAAAGGTCTTATTCGTAACGACAATTTTTGTTATTGAGTCTAATTATTCCAGTGTCTCAATCGGCAAGAGTGCGATTGTGACTAATTTTCTAGAATTAATGGAACATAACTGAGACATTTTCTTAATTGAAGACTAAACCTCAAACTGATGCCGATCGTTAGAAAATACCTCGAAGTGGTGTGGCTGTTCATTTAACGCAGTTGGCGTAAACGATAAATACTTATTTTATCTTTGTTGGTTTCGAACTATGAGTTACGCACTTGAAAACGTTATGTTGTTTTGTTTGGCTTTTGTTGTTTTTCGTTTTAACTCTCTAACATTAACATGAGTGGAAGTATTCTGCGAGTAGTACATTCTTCAAAAAGCATAAATTTTTCAAATATGCATGACTGTGAAAATCAGAGGTACGGTTCCTCAGTGAGATCTTCCTCTCTCGAAGTCAACGGAATGACACATAAGTAATTTGTACAATTTCTACACAAAAATTTAGTCCTTCGACCCGGATCCAATTGGCTATCAAGTATGAACCGGCGACCTATGGATTCAACGGTTCGACTTACACAGATCAATCGGGTTTTATGATAATTAATTTTTTTTTGTATTCGAAAATACATGTGGCAATCGGAGAGCGTACTGCACTTCTGCACTTCGGAGAATGATCACGAACCTATGTGGCTGGACGGGTCCAATGGAATTGACATAGTTACGTCACTGTGCGGTTTCTAACAGATACACACACAGTACACAAGCAAATAGTGAAGAACAGCGCAGTAAGAAAATCGAATAAGCAAAATCATCAACCGTATACCAAGCAATAATATAGCAATTCCATATCAGTTGAGTGTACATGAGTTTAGAAATCGAATTCGTACGTGCGGCAGTAGCTTGATGCTCCAGTGCTTCCTTCCCTTCTCATCCGTTTCTCCGTGTGTTCGACTCACCATCTTCACTAACCTTGCTTAACGCTATACCACCACCAAAATAACATCGCTTCAGTAGCCTGGCTGTCACGTATTAGCTAAATTTCGTTTTTATAACCGTCTAACACTGTCGGGACGTTGCGCTCCACGATGTGGTGCAGACATGCCTTTCCGTTAACAAGAAACCAATCCACCTGAAGTGTGGATTTCGCCCTAGAAACTGATGGTAAAGCTCTACTCTAGCTCAAAGTGTCGAAAAGCAAATGGGATCATACTATTGCAACTTCTGGGCTGGATAATAAGTTTTGTTTTTATCGAACCAAAACATAACAACGTGCATACAAAAAATAACATCTCTTATTGATGTAAAGGTAACACACCATACTTAGGGGAAGTCACGCATTACCTTCAATTCCAACTAAATACTAGTACTATGCTACGAGGACACTCAAAGGCTGGTAGTGCCATATCCAATATCTATTGAGTAACAGGTATTCCTCATACTTATCATCATCATCGGCACTACAACCAGGAACCGGTTTTGGCCTTATAGAACAAATTTCTCCACCGGTCTCGATTTCGAGCCGATGTCATCCAGGTTGGCATTCCCAGGCTCTGGGCGTCCTGATCTACGCCATCCCTCCACTGCTGACAAGGCCTGCCGTCTCCTTCCATACATCCTGCCACAAAGGAATTTCCGGGCAGGCTCCTCTTCGCTCATTCGACCTAGGTGTCATCAAGTACATTCAACTGATGTGGAACTGTTATGTTATCGCTATGGTAGACGTCTCTGATGCATTTTCTTATTCGAATTTCGTTCGGTGTTCTGCACTATTTGCTTGTGTATTGTGTGTGTATCTGTTAGAAACGCCACAATATCAATTCCTTAGAACATGTCCGATTCATTAAGGATGTGGGCTTCACGGCCAACATATCCGATTGGGTTAATTTTACCATACCCAACGGAGAAACTTTAGCGAATCTATGACAACTTGGAATCCACTGAGTACTTTAGAGAACGATGTCTATTGGGAGGAACGGCTGCAAACGGATGCGCATTGCGACAAGTACACGACCACTCGGTCAAGCTTGGTGCTTCCAATCGCCTCCAGTACGGAGGGGCGTTTCGACGACAGGCTCACTCAAAGGCGGACGGAAAATGTTAATCGAAACACCAGAAATGGGTTGCTACTGCAGTGTTTTGAAAAGTCCTACCATTTCCTTCCCCCATACATACATCGAAATCCCTACAACTAAACTTAGATCATACAAAACAATCATCTAAATTCAAAATACGTGATAAACTAATCAAATGTTCGTTTATCGCCCTTGCACCCAACTCCCCATAATCATCCAACTAATCCGCAAATACGTTATCCTAATCTAGCAAAATTCCTCGTTTATCATCCATACATTCAATATCCTATGATCCTCAAACAAAAGTAAACATATGGCAAGTTGAAGATGGCCAATTTCCATACTCCCGCACATGTTCCCGAGAATTCGCCTAACCGTATTCTTATCTCAAAATACAAACATTTGACTCCAGCCAAGTATCTCTCTCGAGATTCTGCTCGCATTTTGACGCATTCGTGATACATAATCCCGATAAGATTGTAAATAAAAGAGTGATGAATTTCAGATTCGGTGACGTCTCAATTGGTGTCCGATTGGAAAGGACGCCAAAAAATCTAATAAATTTAAAATAATAAAAGCAGTCATTAATTGAGCTAATCGTTTTCTTCTTGCACTAAATTCAACAATCGGCCCTCACTCTTCCCGGAATCCCCGGAAGCACGGTGGCGACCGCAACGAGCCTTCTCGGGAGCGGTCTTGAGAGATCCCTCGTCCTTTTAAGGACAAGGAGACACGCTCCTTAAGTGAAAGGCTAATACTACAATGTCGAGCGGTTATCGCCGGCATCGGAATCAGGCAAAACCACGCCAGCAACAGAAGATTGCAATACTTCTGACGGATCACCCCAGCAATATCAATCGTCAATAATTATTCGGTGTTTGGGTGACAGTGATATGTTAGATCTGCTGGGTTCTACCACATGAAATGTCCGATTTTCGCTCAGTCGGAAAAAAGAAGTTCTCGGGTGAACATCTGTACCAGAACGTTAAGTTTTCTTTTTTTTAAGTAAAGTGGTACGTGTGTTTGACGTGTGAGAATTTTAGGGTTCGCTACACGTACAGTTATTTTCTTTTTAGGAATTGTTTACCATGCTGTCGGCAATTCAATTTCGAACCCTCTTCCTTTATGAATTTAAAATGGGACATAATGCGTCATTGGCAATGAAAACATTCATGACGCAATTGGAATGTGGCGGTAAACGAACGCACTATACGACGTTGGTTTCGAAAGTTCCGTTCGGGAGATTTCAGCTTCGAAAATGAATCACGTGGGAAGCCGGAAACGTTAGTTGACGACGATGTTTTAAGAGCAACGATGGATGCGGACCCAACGTAATCGATGCAGCAGATTGCACAAAGCATGGGAGTATCCCCAATGACAATAAGTCGACACCTTTATCTCATAGGCAAGGTAAAGAAACTGGGTAAGTGGGTACCCCATGAACTGAACGAGTCCCAAAAATGACGGTGCCTGGAAATCTGCGCAGCGCTTAGATTAAGAAACCAAACTGAATCACTTTTGCACCGGATAGTCACATGTGATGAAAAGTGTACTCTGTATGATAACCGTAAAACACGGGGTTGGATGCAGGTGAAAACCAAGACACACCCCCAATCCCGAACTTCACCCAAAAAAGGTTATGGTGGAGATTTGGTGGACATCGAAAGGACCAATCCACTTTCATTTCTTCAACCAGGAGAAACGATAAACGCTATCAAATATTCTAAGGAAATCAACATATCGCATGCCAAATTGGCTGAAAAGCAAGCTGTGTTGGTTAATAGGCACAGCCCGATTCTTTTGTACGACAATGCTAGACCCCCATACCTTACAAATTACGGTGCAAAAACTCTTGCAGTTGGGATTTGAAATTCTTCCGCATCCACCGTACTCTCCTGACATTTCCCCAACGGACTACCATCTTTTCTGCTATCTGGATTCATTTTGCCGACAAAAGGTCTTCCGGAACCGAGCAGAGATCATAGAACCCTTTGAAGATTTCATTGCCTCAAAGAGTCAGCACTTCTACGAAATAGGAATATTTGAACTTGTATCACGTTGGAACAATGTCATAGATGCCAACGGAACCCCTTTTGATTGAATAAAAATTTACGCAAAAATAATATTGGCTTTTACATGTTTACTATAAAATCGGACATTTCATGTGGTACAAAGCCAATAAACCCATGGGGAGACCAAAAATGGGAACCCTACACAAATTTCCTTGACGGTCAAAGATTGCTTAATCCTGCATAAACCCAAAACCTATGAGAACCATGAAAATGAAAATTCCCATACGCCAGGTCATATGAAGTGGCGAATCGCTTGAATTAAAAAGAAATACAAAATGCAATATTCTCACAGACGGGATCATATACCTGTCGCAAGAAGGTAATAAAATGTACCACTTATCATATAATAAAATTTCTTGTGGTATAACCCAATATTTTCGTTGTCGCGTTACACAATTAGACTTGTTTAATAGAATTATTGGAACGTAACTGAGACATTTTCTTGATTGAAGACTAAACCCCAAACTGATTCCGATTGTTAGAAAATATATCGAAGTGGTGTGGCTATTCATTTGACGCAGTCGGCGTAATTAATAAACACTTATTGTATGTTTGTTGGTTAGGAAATATGAGTTACGTACTTGAGAAAGTTGTGTTAATCGCAAAAGTTTGGTTTTGTTCGCCTTTTGATGGTTTTCGTTTTAACTCTGTAATATTAACATGAGGGGAAGTATTCCACGAGCGGTGCATTCTTCGAAAAGCAAAAATGTATCAAATTTTCACAACGACTGTGAAAGTCAGAGGGATGGTTCCTCGGTGACATCTTCCTCACCTCGGGGTCAACGGAATGACACGTGGGTAATTTGTACAATTTCTACTGATACTACATAACCATCAAACACACAGGTAACATATTCGGGTTCATCCCACCAGTCTTACTTCCAAAGACATTCGCATCCATCAAAACTGAGCTTCCTCCATGCGCTACCCGGATACACAGCGAGAGGTCAGAATAAATCAGACACCATTCTTCCTATTTTTTTTGGTAATTTTTTTGTTTAATGCGAAAGCATTACTCAGTTATTGTCGTCGCTGTAAATTACAACGTTCAAAAAACACCCGACCAAGCATATCCAATCGCAATCTATTTAACTTCACCTATACTTCCAACACTAAGTAAAATCTCAGTGAGATTCAATGAAAAATGTCATGGCATTAATTTCCGCAAAAATAAGAAAACACCTGCAATAAATGAAACGCCAACAATTTTCTCACCTTTAACGATACTATTCCAGTATATATTCCAAGGGACGCTCTATGAGAAGGGTGTTCTATTGGATCCTTTGTTTATTTATAAATTAAGCTTCGATTCTATTGCTTTTGCTTGATGATTATATTTTGCCTTTGGTAAACGTTCTTCATTTTTCGGCAATTTCCCACTCTTGGCTTATAACACAGATGTTTTTTGTGTTCTTCCTTTTCTTATTTCTATTTAATGCTGGTTTTCCTTTTTGGTTTTAATTAAACCGTCGACCAACTTTAAGTGCACCGTAACAAACTCAATTAGGACTGAATCACTACAGTAATCGGATTCAAAACGTACTCCACCATAAAATTGTCCTTTATCACAACAAAAGGACACAATTTTGAATATATATGCGGATATAATTTTGTAAACACCAAAGTTACCTTGTAAGCCGGTATTTAGAATACAAGTGTTTATTATACAAATACTCACGCACAACTAACAACTATCAACTAGAGACGCGTTATTCAAATAGCACAATTTCTTTGGAATTCATCAAAAGTTCTATCGCACTAGAAACGCATAGATGGTCATAAGGAGCAAAAGCTGAAGCAGCACACCCTTCACCTTTGAACTTTTCCAGGGAATCCGTTATCTATGGTAAGCAATCAAACCGATTAACCCAAAGAATTATACAATGGATTGAAAGGTATTTTACGTGTAACTTTATCACAACAAGTTGCCTGAGATATATTTACGATAAACCCGCTCGAACTCAAGCTAAACCCTTTAAACTATGTGCAGCTGGAGGGCTAAATTTCGAGACACTTAAGAAGCATCCGAAGACTGTGCATGTAGATAATGAAACGACTGTAATTAACGAAACAGGATTCCCGCACTAATCAAGCACTAATTATGTAACGGTAATTTGCATTCTTAACCAATCTTACGTATGTAAATCCTTAAAGGCTTAACATGCAAATATATTCAAAATTCGTTCCGTCGTATAACCAACCGACCTTATCGCATAGTCCTAGTTCCCAGCTATGCGAAAGTTTTAAGGAATTTCTGCGATGTATAGAACGCTGATTAACTCAGAGCACGTATCGCGTACCGTAACCGTTTGGTTTAGCGTTCGAAGCGCATCTAATGATAATGTTCAGGATGCTCGTCAAGGATACTTGTTCGCCTGTTTCAAATCTTCGGTGTTGGTTGCTTTTTGTCCCTAGTATTACAATTCTGCAGATACAGAGAGCAGAGTGGATGGTACACGGATATGTACCACATTTTGTTCAGCACGGAGAGGCAGTATGCCACCCATAGAACAACGGAGATGACTTAAGAGAACATTTCGACTTGGTTCACATATGGATCCGTATAACAGTTTGATAACCGCCAAAGTTAGCAGCTTAACAGTTTTGTCGAGAGTAAAATTAGTCCACCAGCACGAGTTGTTGATGCAGCACTATGATGGGATGCACTTCTTCAACAAATGACAAATCATAATAAGTTATGATTACCATCGTTAGTATTACTTAAGAATAATTTATGTTATAAAATATAATAGTTTAAAAAGCCGAAGAACAGCGGAGGAGTTTTAGCTTTTACAGTTTATATATGATGCTACACATTAACATAATAGCTGTTCTCTTCAGCTTGTCGCATGTGGCAGTTTATTTGACATTCGCAATACAAGTTTTCACAATTTAGCCACATTCAGGACCACTAATACAGCTCGATAGGATTCTAAATAGGTATAGCAATGAAATCGACAGGAGACCCAAGCGCCACACATTCAATACTGTTACAAGCGGTGCGGAACCTCCCTTTCCGGGTTCTACAGTTACTATAATAGTTTAAAGAAAAAGTAATCCACGATAGAAAGTGATCAAATAAGAACTATACATTTTTAATTTGAAATAAATTCAAATCGGTATAAGATGTAAATGTGATTTTTGTCTTGATTTAACCTGCAAATCATTATGAAGACTTAGGCGGTTCCAAAGTTATAGGTCATTAAAGGGTCGGGTCTCCCGCGGATACAAATTCGTATCATAGGTGGCAACTACCGTGTATTTAGAAAGATGCAGACTATCCATTTATGGGCATTAATTTGCTTCGCTGTTGGCTTGGGCCAACTGCCACTTCTTTGAATATGTCGCAATCTTGTGCGACTGAACAACATGTTCATAAGCGGTAGTGGATAGTCTCCCATGTGTATGTTGTTTTTACATTCGGGCGTACTGCGGGTGACCTGCGATTGCCTGAGTTTTAGTTAGTTTCATATATATGAAACTAACTTGCCGGTTAGGGGTAGGAATTTTTGATGTTTCTTTGTTTCTTTTTCATGAGGAGGAAACGTGGTCTCAGAGTGTGCAGTGCTCGCGTTTAGGCGTCCGTTTCTTACGTTTTTCAACGGCAAATTTTTCTAACATAATGTTTAAAAACGTTAAAGGGTCGCGTAAGTCAGGGGTGCGTCCAGGGAGTCGATATAAAAAACGAAAAGGATTTATGGGAACTGTAAATGACCTGGAAACGGAGTATGCGACTACATCGGCACAAAAATTGGCTATATCGTCCGTCTTCGCTCCAACGGTCACAGTGACGGCAGCATACATTATGTTACATTTTTTTTCAGTTTTTTCCGAACTTTCAAACATTATAAAGTATAAAAACTGTGACGGTTCGATAAACTTTTCAAAAAAATCTGAGAAAGACCTAGGATTCAAACTGATCGTCGAATGCAACTGTGGTGAGAGGGTCATCGAGTCCTGTCCACGAATCGCCAACAAAGCTTACGAAATTAATCGTAGAATAGTATTCGTAATGCGCATCTTGGGTGTCGGGTTAAATGGATTACATTGTTTCACTCACTGATGGATATTGGGGAATTTACGAAACAAATCGACTACGCGGCTCTCGATAAGGCACACACCGCTTGTATCGGCGTTTTTTCTTCCGTGGTAAAAAAGGCTAGCAAAGAAGAAAAGGAAAAAACTGATGAAGTGAAGATAAAAAATGTACTGCTTCTGGAGATGGTAGTTGGAGCAAAAGGGGTCATACTGCTAATTATGGCGTTATGACATTGATCGACAACAAAACAAATAAAGTTCTCGATCTTACTGTGAAATCGCGTTATTGCCAAGGGTGCAACCTTATGAAAACAAAGAAAGGCACCTCTGAATATGATACTTGATGGGATGAGCACGAACCAGTTTGCACATTGGATGACAATGGAAGTTCGGGTAAAATGGAGCCTGACGGAATGTTAGAGATGTTCGAGAGCGCTTTTGATCTGCACGGCCGCATTTACGAAAGGTACGTTGGAGACTCTCCTCGCTAGTATAGTGGTTAGTATACCCGCCTGTCACCCGGGAGATCGGGGTTCGATTCCCCGTCGGGGAGCCTCTGGCGCAAGACTAATGACCTTGCCCGGAAAAAACAAATCATTATGGAAAATTTAACAAGCCTCAGTTCTTGCTAAATAAGGCCAAGACCGGTTCCCGATTGTAGTGCCGATGATGATGATGACGTTGGAGACGGGGATGTAAAAATAATGAATGCGTTGCAGAAATCATTTCCAAATGTTGTAAACGCCGAGTGTATCAATCACGTGGGAAAGCGAATCGGTTCGTAATTACGCGGTGTCATAAAAAAAGCAAAAAAAAAAAACAGACCAATTAGGAGGAGCTGGTCCTGGCAAACTTACGGGAAACATGATAACAGAACTGACGACTTATTACGAACTTGCAATTAGACGCAATGCTCACTCTGCTGAAGAAATGGCGAAAGAAATTTGGGCAACATACTACCATAAAATATCAACCGATGAAAATCCACAACATCAAAACTATCCAGAGGGCCCGGAGTCATGGTGCAAATGGAAAGGCGCGGAAGCTGCGAATGAGCTGTCAATGTTCCACCACGACAAACCTCCCTTGGATCCTAAAGTACGACTAGCTATTTATCCAGTTTACGTTAAACTAACAGATCCCGATTTGTTAAAAAAATGCGATGGAGGTTTCACACAAAATAACAACGAAAGTTTTAATGCTATCATCTGGCAAATGGCGCCAAAACACACATACAGTGGTAAGAAAATCATTGAAGTTGCGGCTCTTACCGCAGCTTGTATGTTTAATGAGGGATTTTAACCCGTATTGCTAATAATGCAAGTCATGGGTATCAAAATTGGGTACGCTGCGAGAGCGTTTGCGAACGAGAGGGACAAAGATCGGCTGCAAGACGCTGACCACAGCCTAGTATACAACTCGCACGAGGCACGAACAGCGAGGAAAAAGGCGAAAATGCAACTGGAGGACCAATTCGAAGTCGTGGAAGGAATTGTTTATTGTCCAGGAATAGATTCTAGCTGTTAGTATAACAAATCCTGATGATTTCATGAAAAAAATCACTTTTATCTTTTGTCTAATTCATCTCCCTACTTTGAATGCGTTTTTCTCGAAACGACTTTTTTGAGTGCGGTGTAAGCAATAATATGAAAACGGTGCATGCGATTCTTATGAAAGTTCGCACACATATTTTTAACAAGCACACCCAAATTGTGAGTGAATTACTTTTTTATTTATTTATTTATTTTTTTAGTTATAACTAAAAAATAGAGGAAAAAAGGGCCGCAAAATCAATTTTTTTCCAATAGGCCGCCATTTTGTTATTTTTTATCAATTTTAATTGGGCTAAATGTATTTACGTTCAATAAACTTTTTGAATTTTTGTATTTTTTCACCGGGGACAAAAATAACCCTTACACGAGCAGAACGGATGGCTAACTTTGAACACCCACAGACGCGTGCCACTAAGTCCGCTAGGGCCCTGAAACATTCACCACAACGTTGAGCCCGACACGAAAAAGCAAGGAACTGAACGTCCCAAAGCTTCCAATGTCAAGCTCAACATGTCGATTGTAGCATACCTGAAACAAAGGTAAAAACCATACATTCATCCGGTTCCCATGAGAAATTCCAAAAGATCGAAATGCATCGCATCCCAGCTCTGCACAATCGGCAATCCTGAACATCTACACGATGTTACAAGAAATCGCTATCGTCGGTAAATTAGCCGACCAGCGCCTGCACGTGCGGGTAACTACCATAAAGACCACCCAAATCCGTCAAGCAAACAAAGGCAGTTACAACCTAGTTCAATAAAGCATATCGCCTACCCGCTACCAAATTGCAGGCAACCGTAATTATCTCGACGAGATAATTCGGAAAATTTATGAGGCTAAAAATCTACAAAGGATCTATTCCGATCCCACGGACCCTTTCGAATTTCACACCCATTAGAAAGGTCTAATGGATTGTTAGTTTTAACCGAAAGAAGTTAAACAAAACCTGGACCGTACGTCCATTCAAATTGCACGATATCCGTCGGCCTGTGCGCCAGATGTGCTATGCAAATAGAGGCGGCACACAATCGGCAACCGTCGATCTGAATTTCGATCACCACCACGGATGGTGATAATGATGTTTAAGGATGTATGCAAGGAATGACTTCTCCTTTCAGGAATATAAGAAATTTCCCCTGGGATGAATTAGCATGCTGCTAGCAGAGATATTGACGATTCTGTTAGTGAGCAGAATGGGAAATTGTCTCTGGGGAAGGTACAGATACGACCGGTATCGAGATACTTGTGGGTAGTGCAGAAGTTAGTCTAATTTTGATAGTCAAAGCGACCAGGGGTCTACTTCGATCGGTGGAGAAGTCGAGTCGTTTGTGAGGTAGGACACGAAAAGAAATGTCAAGGAGGAAGTCAGCCTGCGGTTTCAACAACTTTTAAATATTATCGTGTGTTAAGGAACTATCCGTGTTGTGCAACAACTATTTAAGTGTTTCGAATTAAATTGTTCAATATGTGAAAAGATTCTCATGCAACTCATTTTTGTAAGCGTTCCACCGAGCTAGTAAAGAACAGTGTATTAGTTTCACGTTGTGGCTTATAAACAGTCAAGTATAAAAAACTAAAAATAAAAGTTCAATTAAAACAACCCTTCCTGAGTTTGTATTTTTTACTGTATGCGCTCCGTTGGTGTTTTCTTTTCTCTACTGTAAACACTTGGACAACTACAAAATCCGCTAAAAGCTCACCTGAAGTACCCCACATTTTCGCAACCCATATTTGCATCTCATACACCAGCATACCTGAAACATTTTCTTTCTCAAGGACATTTAATGCATTCAACGCATTATCTGAAAATCCGTAAAAATAATTCTCACAGCATTCACGCATTTAATGCGTTATTCAAATTCTCTGTAAAGAATTCTTCACATCATACGGCATCATAAATCCCAAAACATTCGCCACCCTTTGTCATCGTTAAAATGCTATGTCGGACAGCTTGTTTATGCAGCTGCAATAAACCGACCCGCGATTCGTTTGTCCAATCGACAAACAATTACCGCATCCCAAGCATTATCGTCGATACCGAATCCTCTAGCATTTCCTAGTACAAACAAGAACTCGGTTCCTACTGCAGCCAGAGATGCCATAAACATTTAAAACCCATTAGCACCTTTTCCTAATGGCGATACGTCTATTAACGCAACTGCACCACTCATCCACGACTGTAATGATGCCCTTATTTTCCTTTAGCAACATTACTCCGATGAATTACCGTCTATTATAGCTACAATGCATATCGTAAACAATGATCTATACGATCCCCTTGTCTTTCGATTTTTGAGCTTCGTTCCCATGGCCTTGTGCATGAAAAAACGAATGTGATCTTCACGATCACACATGCACCCATACCACCATGATCTTCATTACGAGATCTAGTTTTCTATTCCACAAAGAGAGACTTTACGTTTCTCTTGTGGTAAGTAAAACATATCCTTACCCTAGAGGATATTCACCACCACCCCAAATTATGCCATCAGCGAATGTATATCGCTGAGTCGTATCCCAACCATCGCGCGCGCAGCATGTCTTCGCCACTGCAGAGTGCGCACAAGAGTGTGCACTCCACTGAGTGTGTCATCATTAAAATAAATTTACAATCCCCGAGTGTTAGTACGAATCGTGTGGGTCGACCTCGTGAACGAATTAAAGCGGAAATTAAAAATAACTTCTTTTAAATAAAGTTCGCAAATAAACAAAGAAACGTATTAGTGCTAATCACAAATAAAGAAAGTAATTAACCACTAAAACCCGGTGTGTTTTATTTATCCTGTTTGCTTATTTGATGAACGCAACTCGGCGATCGTTGTTTGGTTATTTCAGCGACTCAAATTGTGTTTCTCTTTTTCATTGTGAGCTGCTTCAGGTGTCATCGTTCGGTGAGAACAATGTACGGAAGTGTTTTGATGGAGAATCTTCGTAGAACCAATGCCGGCACAAAGACGAAGATTTATGCCACAACCTCCAAGTGAAGTTTAGAACGAATTTACGAGCTTGGTACGAAAAGCCATGATTTTGGTGAGATCTAGTTGAAATGGAATTTATTCCTTCTTCCTTGACAGGTTTTGGTATTTTTGATTTCCTCTTCCCTTTCTTCTCTACTTAATCGGAACTTCTTCAATTGTGGTATCTTCACATAAGTATGTGAACTTCTCGGTACCCCAGCCCTGTGAGTAGGGCGTTAGATAATACTCACAGCTAGGCTGGTTTGTCGTAAGAGGCGGCCAAAGGTCAAGTGATAGGTGGGGTCCCAACGCTCTGTCGGTGAAATACCACCCCAGCAAGCTACAAGCTCCCTGAAATGGTCGGGAGAAATCCCTGGCCATCTTTCGGAGCTTGGCTGATGGACCGGTTTGAGAAAATGTTGGTTTAGGTGGTAAGTCGGTCCCAAGGTGAGATACCACCACGTCACGATGGACATTCCGCGATACGGACGAGAGAAATGTTCGACGGTCTTTCGGATGTGTGGATGCTAGCCCGGACTGCCACGGAGATAAGCAACGGTGATACCTTTTGATACAAAGAATTCCGAAGGTAAACTAGTTTCCCATTCGGATCTCCGAAACATCATGCAGATATTATGATAAATAACCGACCTTTAAGAAATTCGTCTTGCCACAATCGGGCTCGCTTTCGGTCTCTGCCGACGTTCGACTGGTAACGGCATTTTGTAACATCAGGGGCATCGGTTTCACCAATAAGAATGTAAGCGCCGCCCACCAATATTTACAAACAGCGAAACCTGATATCCTTGCCCTAACTGAGACCCAGGTCGAATCGTCAACTGATTCGACATATCTTCATTGTTCAAGATACGACTTACATTTGATATTCCGTTTTAAGGGCGGAGTCTGCGTCTTCGCGCGGTCCGATCTAGTCTGCCAGAGGATGGCGGCGTTGGAACCCAATAACATGGACATCATATGGTTAAGGGTCGTGCTGAGGAATTCTGTTAAATTTCTTTGTTGTCTTTACCGCTCCCCGAGCGACGATCGACTTGCAACATTTTTCGAACAACTTTCGCATACCGGTGACTGGATACAGATCAACCACCCAGTTTCTGAAATTGTCATCCTTGGCGATTTTAATATGCACAATTCCGGTGGGTTGGTACATTCTAACAGAACCGAGGAGGCCGGCAGACTGGCGGGTATGTTTCCTGTTAGCCACAACATGACCCAACTCGTGGAGGGACCCACGCGAGTGCCGGATGCCCGGGGTCATTATGCGAACACCCTGGATCTGTTTTTGATATCCGAACCGAGTATTTATACCGTAGAAGTTTCTGCGCCACTGGGAAACTCAGATCACTGCTTGGTATCGGTCGCGCAACCACTTGCGTTTCAACCGAATAACCGACCTAAGCAGCTTCACCAAATATGGAGGTATGGGGTTGCCAACTGGGCGGCTTGCAAGATTTCTTCGCATCCTTTCCATGGTCGGATGTGTGCTTTGGAGACTCCGATGTTAACGCATTCGCGAAGTCGGTCACGGAGATTAATCTTCTCGGGATGGATTTTCTGCATTCGAAGTTCATCCGATAAACCTTGGTGAGATAAAAAATGCAAGCAGATTACAGCGGCAAAAAATACAGGTTTTAAGCAATGATGCTTCAATCCCACCGATGTTAACAGAACGAATTTTGTTAGAATCAGAAACGCCAAAACCAAGCGATTGATACCGCGAATAAAACTCACAACGACAGAGTGACCAATAAACTGATTCAGTGCCCGCCTGGTTCGCGCTCCTTTTAGTCAACGGCAAGGGCTGTCAGCAGTAACTTTGCTTCCTCCTCTTCCCCTCCGTTGGTGGTGGACAGTGGGATGTTAGTCACAAAATCAAAAGATAAAGTTAATGTGTTCGCAAATTTATTTTCCGCGAATTCAAACCGCGACCCCGGTCTATTGGAGCCACCTGTGATGGCGCCGGTACGGTCTTCAATGCGAGATGTGAAGTTCCGCCCACGTACTATTCAACGCATTCAACGTGAGGTAGGCAACCGGCCCGGATGGAATACCAGCAATGTCCTTAAGAACTGTGCTGAAGAAATATCGCCGATTCTTGGCAGATTCTCTTCAAAGTATGAAATTGTTCGGAGTCACAGTCTGTGGGAATGTATCGTGGCATAGAGACATGTCGAACATCTCCAGATCCCCCCTGGAAAACGGAGTTATCTTTTTAGAGTCAAATAATATTTTACTCCGCCCCAACTTCTTTTCGTGTATAAATCTCAAATTAGACCCGCTTTCAAACATTGCTCCCATATTTGGAGCTCTGCTCCTAAGCATTCCCTCGACCTAGACCTACTTGAGAGCGTACGGAGTAACGCCATCCGCCTGATCGAAGACACGGCGCTGACATTGGGACTGCAGTTGCTCTTACATCGAAAACGCGTAACGTAGATTTGTCTGATGTCCAGATATTATCACGGGGACTGTTGTTTGGAGATTCGTGGTATTGTTCCGCGCAATTCCGCTTATTTGCGCTCCACAACACAACCCGACGGCTCACACCAATTTGCGATTCATCTCCCGAGGACACCCACATCGCTGCATCAGAGATCGTTTCGTTACAGAACAAAAGAGCTGTGGAATTCTCTCCTTGCGCGAGTGTTTACGGAGCATTGCAACTTGCAACTGTTCAAGATGAACTGCAACAGTTATTACTTAGGCATCTGGTTGGATCAGTATCTATATTTTAACAAACATGTGGAGGCTGCGCTGGCCAGCACAAAGAAAGCTTATGCTATGACAAGAAGACTGTTTCGTAGTAGTCAACTTGACAGCAGAGTTAAAGTTATATGCTACATGGCTCTCATCAGACCGATCATCATATATGGATGTCCAGTGTGGCTTAATGTGCGACCTAGCTTAATGGAAAAGATTCGGATTTTTGAGAGACAATGTCTCAGAACGTGTCTTAACTTACATCGGACTCCTGAATCCGATCACAAAAAATACTACCCGAATGAAACGTTGTACAGTGGGGCCAATATAAACAGAGTGGATAGCTTTATGATCAAATAGATCCGAGGGCATCTTGTGAGAATAATGAGCTCGCCGAACGATCTAATTTTTGGTGCATATTACCCAAACAATATGTATTGTGAGGGGGTACGTCGCAATGGCTTTATTCCACCAGAAGCATTCCTTAGTCTTGACATGAACGGCCTCATACAAAATGAATCCGCTATACCGTTGATTTATCACGTGCGTCGGTCGGGTATAGATCAACGAATATTTCAGTATGGCAGTAGAACAGAAAGACCGAAAAGACACGAATATGCAACACCAGAGATTTTGGTGGCTGAGTGGCAATTAAAAACCTGTTTCCATATAAAACTGAAAAAAAAATGAAGGAGTAATAATAATAATAATAATAAAAACCCCCAACAAACAACGGAAAGCTTACATAGATTTAGCATTTCGAAGATTTAGTTTTGATGTTAGGTTTCGTAAAGAGTTAATGTAAAAAAAAAATTGTTAGTTTAATATTTAAGTTAGATATAAGGTAAAAACAATAACAAAAACAATTTTTTTTCTGTTCTTCATTTTCTTTGTATCTAATTAAGTTCTTTAAAATTCATGTAAACAAAATAATCATAATGTCGAAAGACAAATTTTCATGCTTTAAGCGTATGCATGTAACTTATAGAGTCCGCAAGGGACCAATAAGTTAGGAAACAAGGTAACATAAGCTAGAGTGTGGCGGTTCCCTCGAACGCCACCAACATCTTCCTATAACCTAAGTAAAAACCCCCAAATAGGGCATACAATCAAAAAGAGAAACAAGTACCGTGGCAGTTCCATTGAACGCCACTACTTACCTTACAGGTACAAAAGGTAACAGTTTCCTGAAATACCCTAAAAGCCTGCACTTACCTTCCATGCTGTACCTGCAAAATCGAAGGAAAACAATGAAACATAAATTCTCGCTGATATGAAATTCCAGCGGCAACAAATACAATATTTTCAAGGCAATTTGGTTTAACAACCAAGCAACCAATATTGCCTATGCAATATCTACACGATATTCTTTGGCGCGCCAGCTGCACACCAGCAGGAAAAGGTATCTTGTCTTGGCACAGCATGCCCACCTCGAGCGATCACCCGAGCGACCGATACATGAAGGCATCCGGCTGGCGCCCCGAAGTTCGATTGCGAGAATATACCAGCGAAATGTACACGATCAGCAATGATGCTTTACGCAGTCGTTGATCGTGTAAACATTTCAACCCTTTTGCCGTTGGGATACTCGCACCTGCTGCGAACTTTAAAGGGGACTTATGCAATGTCTGCATACTTGCGGCCGCACACGATGAGCAGCAGAAGCGATCATCGTGTGTGTATTTCCACACGATGTGTTGAACCAAACGCAAAAGGGACTTATTACCAAATTTGGTCATCGAAGCGATGATGGGATTTTGGTATCCTATCGCTTCGATGAAATAATTTAATCTCGGCTCGGATTCCGTGAGGGCAGGTCGCGCCCTCACGTTAATTTACATCCCTCTTGGGCCGTCCCAAGGGATCAGTTAATTCGTTACATTCTCAGTCTGAATTGTCGTTTCGCTGGCGTGTGTGTCTCGT
This sequence comes from Microdon myrmicae, assembly GCA_963931805.1. Lineage (NCBI taxonomy): Eukaryota > Metazoa > Arthropoda > Insecta > Diptera > Syrphidae > Microdon > Microdon myrmicae. The sequence continues at coordinate 119,839,976 of OZ007499.1, forward strand.
GGATTTAATGTAAAATAATACCCAAAATATAGTCTGATGAACCGCGAGTTGCTGTATAATGAACCTAAAGTATATTGAGTGCGAACTAAGTTAGTTTAATTAATTATTACGTACGAACGAGAAACACTTTTATGTTGATCTAATAGTGGCGTGTAAATAATAAAGCACATTTCAGTTCAATTAATTAATTATTACGTACGAACGATAAGCACCTTTATGTTGATCTAAGAGTGGCGTTTAAAGAATAAAGTACATTTTAGTTTAATTATTACGTACGAAGGATAAGCACTTTTATGTGATCTAGTAGTGGCGTGTAAATAATAAAGTACATTTCAGTTTGATTAATTAATTATTACGTACGAACAATAAGCACTTTTATGTTGATCTAATAGTGTCGTATAAAGAATAAAGTACATTTCAGTTTGATTAAGAAATTACTACGTACGAACAATAAGCACTTTTATGTTAATCTAATAGTGGCATATAAAGGAAAAGTTACATTGAATTACATCCAAATATTATTGTGAACGAATTATTGAATTATTGAATTATAACGCTGCGGCTGAAGTAAATAAATCGACTTTGTTTTAACCGAAATGAAGTATTCTTGAACGTGCGTGAGCAACAAATAACACATGTGGTACGCACCTGGACACCCATAAGAGTTTAATCATTTTTGTCTAGCGAGTAAATAAATTATAATAAGAGGAAGATATAAAAAATGATATAAAAATGAATGAAAAAAAAAACTGCAACAGTTATTTAGTGGCATGGGGCGCTGAGAAGAGTATTTAAAAAAAAAATCAGATGATACCAACATGTCGTTTTCGCGAATTTAGTGTGGGCCTTTTGTTAAAGTCTTCTCCCGACCATATCGAGGAACTTTATCGCAAAAGTGTTATATCCCATGAAACCCTCATAATCGCCATATTTTTAAACCTTTTTGACCGGTACATCAATCAAGCTCTGAAAGATGGTCAACGATTTCTCCCGACCGTTTCACAGAATCTATAACCTAATTGGGAGGTATTCCACCCGCGACTAGGGTTTGGAACCCAATCAAACATCCGGCCTTTTGTTACTTTTTACGACAAATCAGCCCAGCTGGGAGTTTAGTCTAAACCCCTTTTGTGACAGATTCGCTGCCACATAAAATTGTGTATGTGAATACAAAAATTGGTTACCTGTTTTTCCTCTCCAGGCTCTTCCTCTTCACGTTGGTGACAGCTTCACAATCTTGATTCTTCAGTTGGTTCCTCCTCTGAAACCCTCTGTTTTCGAACACGAAACACGTCGGCAAACGGCGCTCCAAGAAAAGAAAACCAGTCTTTATTCCTTTCTCTAGGCGTTTAATCTTCAAACTTTTGATGCTGACAATCTTTTTCTCTTTCAAAATGTTACAACTTGTCCAAACAAAAAAACACACGGGGCAAACTTTTTCTGTCTTTCTGTGTTTTAACATTTTCCTTTTTAACTTCTAGCTTTAACGTTTTCCCTCACAATTTTAGTTCTTTAACATTTTCCTTTTTTAACTTTTAGTTTAAACATTTTCCCTTGGAATCTTAGTTCTTTAACAGTTTCCTTTTTTTAACTTTTTCTCAGCCGGGACGTTGCCTTTCTTCCCCTTTCAACTGTTAACCCACTCTCTTTATCGCAAAAAAAAACCGTATCTTCAAAAACAACCGTCAACAACGGAATCATAACAAAACCGAATTTTAACATCCTCCTCTCTCTCTCATTTCGCTCCCCATTCACGTCCACTTCGAAAATCGAGTTCGAACTCGAAGAACTGCACGATCCACACCCGAATCGGGGCGTGTTCGAAAACTCACTTCTGGATCGTGCAACTCCTCCACCACCTTACCATCATACCACCTTAATTACATTAAAATTACAAAATGATTAATTGATGGGATGGAGGATTAACCACGTAACCACGGGCGATCCCCTCTCGTCCAACCCCCGAAATGTCACCCGGCCGGCGAAAGCGTCCCGCTCATATATATTTTCTCTGATTTCGAATTGTTTCTCTTTTTTCCTTGACTCACCTACTCCCAGTAGGGCTTCAGACGGTTGTTGTGTACAACCACCGTCATATGGACCTCTTCATAAGGGCGCCAATTTTCCTTTCTTGTTTTCTTCCCGCATCAAGACTTTATCGCCCACATGGAACGTGAACGGGCGTAACTGGCGGTCATGATACCCTTTGGACCTCTTTTTCGAGATCAACAGATTGCGCCTAGCTATTTCATACGTTTTTTGAAGCTTGTACTTCAATAGCTTATGGAAGCTCTCATGGTTGTAAACCGGTTCTGGAGGTAATTTGATGTTCGAGGGAACATCCGGAGTAAAACCAAAGAGACAGTCCATCGGCGTCAATCGGGTACCCTCGTGCACGCTGGTGTTGTACACGAAAGTGGCCGCCCTCAGGTACTGATCCCAGGTTTGGGGATTCGTGTCCACAATGCTGCGTAGGTACTCTACCAGCGGTCGATGGGCTCGTTCCAAGGCACCATTCGATTGTGGATGGTACGCTGAGATTTACAGTTTTTTGATGCGGAGCAGCCTGCACACGCTTTTAAACAGGCTGCTCAGGAAATTGCTGCCCTGATCGGTGACTAGTTGCGTCGGTACACCATACCTTGCAACTATTTGGTCTAAAAACACCGAAGCCACCGTCTCTGCCTCTGCATTGGGCAGGGCATAGCAATCTATATACTTAGATAAATTATCTTGGAACGTAAGTATATATAGATTGCCTTCAGGAGTGCGGTCCAGGGGGCCCACGATATCTAAATAAACTTTTTCGAAGGGCCTCGTGGCAATGTCGGTGATTACCATCGGCATTCGTAAATTTGGGGAAGACTTCATGCGCTGACGAATCTTGCATACTTTAATATAATGCTTGATATCGCGCATCATATTCTTCCACCAGTAGTGCCTGCGTATCTTCTTATACGTCTTGATCACCCCTTGGTGCCCACCTAAAGGATGATCATGGTAATCCCGTAATAAGTGTTGGATCTCCTCGGGATTAGTTATTTCCATTCCTTTTTCCGTGCAGGAAGGAATGGTGTCCTCTTCAGAAGGTGACTCATCGTCACTGGGACGTCCCGGGGATCCCTCGCTGTCCCGTTGGTTCTTGGCCTGGGCCCGAGTCACTACATTGCACCGCGATGGTGAAGGGGTTTCGTCTACAGATTGGGGAATACGGCTTAGCGCATCCGCATTGGTGTTGTATTTACCGGGTTTGTACTCGATTGAGTAATCAAACTCCGATAACTTATGACGAAATCTGGTAAGGCGTGAGGTGGGTTCTTTCCCGCCGAACACTCCCTTCAACGGCTTGTGGTCCGTGTACACGGTGAAGCGTCTACCCAACAAATAGCAACGAAAATTTGTCGCCGCCCATACAATGGCCAGCAACTCCTTCTCGATTGTGCTATATCTACGTTCGGTCCCATTCAGGGTGCGGCTGGCATAGGCGATAGGCTGGTCTTTGCCTATCTCACCTTGGGATAACACCGCTCCAAGTGCCTCATTACTTGCATCCGTGGTTAGATTAAAGGGTTTTGTGAAGTCTGGGTAAACCAATAGTGGTGGCGAAATTAGCTTCCCCTTTATCTCTTCAAATGCCTGTTGACATTTGGACGACCACGTGAACTTCACGTCCTTCCTTAATAAGTTCGTTAAGGGGCGCACTATCCGGGAAAAATTTGGCACAAATTTCCGGTAATAGTTCGCTAGCCCTATGAATGATTGGACGTGGCGTACCGTCTTAGGAATGGGGAAATCTCTAACACTAGCTGTCGTGTCAGGATTTGGCGAAGCCCCTTTTTCTGAACAAACATGTCCCAGGTAGACCACTTCCTTTTGCAGGAATCTACACTTTTCCGGTTGAAGTTTGAGGTTGTGGTATCTCAACCGGTCGAACACCCTCCGGAGCTTGTCATTATGATCAGCCAGGTTCTTACCATATATGACGATGTCATCCAGATACACGAAGCATTCGACCCCTTGCAGACCAGTAAGGACATGGTTCATTAGTCTCTGAAACGTAGCCGGGGCTCCTTTTAACCCGAACGGCATACGTCGAAACTCATAATGCCCATAGTTGGTGCTAAAGGCGGTTTTATTCCGATCGTTTAGATCCACCAAAACTTGGTGATAGCCACTGGCCAAATCGAGCGTGGAGAAGTAACGCTGGCGACCGAGCTGGTCTAAAATGTCCTCTATACGTGGAATAGGATACGCGTCCCCGATGGTTTTTTCGTTTAACTTGCGAAAGTCTACCACAACTCTCCATCGGGTTTCTCCGTCGGGGCCCGCTTTCTTGGGAACCACTAGAAGGGGGGAGTTCCACGGGCTTTTGCTTGGTTGGATAATGTCGTTATCCAACATTTCCCGAATTTGCTCGTTGATATCCTGTCCGCAGCGCCAGTTGTGACAGATTCGCTGCCACATAAAATTGTGTATGTGAATACAAAAATTGGTTACCTGTTTTTCCTCTCCAGGCTCTTCCTCTTCACGTTGGTGACAGCTTCACAACCTTGATTCTTCAGTTGGTTCCTCCTCTGAAACCCTCTCTTAGTTTTAACATTTTCCCTTGGAATCTTAGTTCTTTAACAGTTTCCTTTTTTTAACTTTTTCTCAGCCGGGACGTTGCCTTTCTTCCCTTTTCAACTGTTAACCCACTCTCTATATCGCAAAAAAAAACCGCATGTTCAAAAACAACCGTCAACAACGGAATCATAACAAAACCGAATTTTAACATCCTCCTCTCTCTCTCATTTCGCTCCCCATTCACGACCACTTCGAAAACCGAATTCGAACTCGAAGAACTGCACGATCCACACCCGAATCGGGGCGTGTTCGAAAACTCACTTCTGGATCGTGCAACTCCTCCACCACCTTACCATCATACCACCTTAAAACAAATTACATTAAAATTACAAAATGATTAATTGATGGGGTGGCGGACGCACGTAACACTTTTCATAGGGCCTATTTATTTCCAGAACGGCTCAACTGTGCAATCCTCTTCCGCTCTGTTCAAAACCAACCCCAACATGTATCTAATAGCTTCTTATACGTTTTTCTTTCTTAATAAAAGCGTATAAAAAATGAATTTTTGCAAATGAAGTTTGGTTACCAACCCCGAAAACGGACTCATATATAATTGATAAATTATATATATAATGTGCTATTCCTAATACAGATGTTAATTAACTTAGTAGTTATTGTTGTGGAATGGCCCTAAGCTGCGTGCTCTATGCGATTGCAGCGCCGGTCCGAGCGTTGCGAGCGATAGGAGAACAAACACACAAGTACTTCTGACAGAAGAGATAGCAGCAACGTGGGACGGCGCTTTGCTCTTTAACTGTATTGTACTTTGTTCTATTAATAATCCATTTCAGGCGAGGAGCCGCCACTTTGTTTACCACACCGCTACAACAGGTTATGGGCTCAGGACCAGACAACGGGGAAAACACACAGGAAAACATAACCCCACTGCAGACAAAATGGACGGCCAAAGTTCAAGTGCAATGCGCATACAAATGCTAACAAGGAAGATCTACGACAACTGGAAACTTAGAATGCAGGCCCTTATGACTAAGAACAAAACGTGGGCTCACGCAAGCGGTGAAAAACCGAAACCAGAAGCAGCTGAGGACTTGCCAGCGTGGAAAGACGAGGACGCTAAGGCGAAAGCCGACTTGTATCTCGCCGTTGGGAACGCCGAACTCAGGCAAATCAGACACTGCGAAACAGCCCGGGAAATTTGGCTGAAGTTGGAAGCAATCTTCGAATCAATAGGACCGGTGAAGAAGGCATCTTTGTGGAAACGCCTGATGGGTCATCGTTTTAACGAAGGCGGAGACGTACGACGGCACGTCGACGAATTCTCCGACCTGGTCGACAAAATGTCCGAACTATCCGTGCAGGTCAGCACCGAACTACAATCCATCATGCTTCTACACAGCCTGGCAGAGAGCTTCGAACATTTTAGATGCGCCGTCTAGAGGCGAATTACCCTCACCAGAAAACCTGAAAATCAAAATCCTCGACGAAAGTGCGACAAGAAGACAACGCAGCCAAGCCGAAGACCAAGCAATGTTCGCGAGAAAAGGGACGCCGTACAGGAAAAGGACCACAAACAAAGCGTCGAACAAGCCCGTCGAAAAATCGGACGACCAACGTACCGGCGGAACATTCGGGTACAAATGTCACAGATGTCGCCAAATCGGCCACAAGGATTAATTGCCCGGAGAAGGCCGAACAAAGCGCGAAACATCCCATTAACAAAGAAAAAGCCGCCATCGGCGAAAACATCTCCTTTATGATCTCCCACACAAATGCGGACTCTCACTTCGCAGGGAACGCTCAGAAAAACGAAACGTGGTGTCTCGACAGTGGATGCACTTCACATCTGTGCCACGACAAGGACGCATTCGAGCAAACCGCAAGTGCTGGAAACCTGAGAATCAATCTGGCAAATCATGGCTCCACCGACGTTAAGGCAAAAGCAACCGTTAAAATCGCAGCATCTGACGGAAACACGACTTGGCTCATACGTCTCGAAAACGCACTGCACGTACCCGACCTGCGAAACAACCTCATCTCGGTCGCAAAGATCACGGACGCCGGAAACAGCGTGAAGGAGCCAAAATCGAAAACAGCCACGGATCTGCAATCGCTGTGGCGGATCCAAAAGGAGATCTCTACTTCCTCCGCGGGCCCGGAAAAGAATCGGTCTCCGCCCTGTCGACGGGGACACGTAAGTCCCCAATAACCGTTTGGCACGAGAGATTCGGCTACCTGAACTGGCGCGATCTCTTGGAAATGAGCAAAAAGGGGATAGTGCCCGGACTCAACCTTGAAGACGACGGAACCGGGAATGCGTGCGAGATCTGTTCGGAAGCGAAGATGACGGCGCTGCCCTTCGGAAAGAAGTCGCGCCGAAGCGAAAATTTACTGGATTTCGTCCATGTCGACGTATGCGGACCGATGAGAGACGAATCAAGGGCAAAGCCAGATACTTCCTTACGCTAACTGCCGACTAATCTCGTTGGACAGAAGTAAGGTTCCTACAAGGGAAAAGCGACGCCTTGAAGTTCCTCAAGGAATTCAAGGCTCTCGTCGAAAATCAATCAGGACGAAAGATTAAATGCGTGCAATCCGGCAACGGATTGTTGTCTGTAACGAGGAATTCGACAAGGTTTTGAAGCGAGAGGGAATTGCGCGAAAACTCACGACGCCGTACACCCCCCAGCTAAATGGAGTAGCGGAGAGGAAAAACCACACGCTCGTGGAAATGGCGCGTTGCATGTTGCCGCAGTCGAGGCTCTCAACTTCGTTTTGGGCGGAAGCATTCGCCACGGCGAACTTCGTGAGGAACCAATGCATTACGAGGACGCTTGGGGACAAGACCCCTTACGAACTGTGGCACGGAAGACGCCCGAACGTGAGGAAGATGCGAACCTTCGGAGAGACCGCATGTATGTTGGACAAAACTCCCGGGAAGGGAAGCTGGAGCCACGAGGCATGAAATGTTTTTTCCTCGGATACGACGAATCGACTCAAGGCTATCGAGTATGGGTACCAAGCAGACAAAAGGTGACCACGACACGAGACATCAGATTTATCGACACCGATGCAAGAACGGGAATGCACGACAAACCGCCGTCGTCTTCGCCAAATCCAAACCAAGATTTGAATCACAATCCCGAGGGAACATCACTGTCGAATTTCTTTGAACCTCGCCTAGGTGGGGACCACGACGAGGAATTGAGAAATGAATCGCAGGAAGACGACGACCTGACGAAAGAAGGAGACGGGCCCACCGAAGCGATCAGGAGACCTCCGGGCAGGCCTAGAAGGATTCTCACCGGACGACCCGGTCGCCCGCAAAAGCTGTACCAAATCACGCAGGAGGACGAGGAACCTCGCGGATCGAGCACTCGGTCGACCATATTGTCGACGACGAGGAGTCGAACATCCCGGACGCCCTGAGGGCAAATCTAGCCAGCCTTCACTCGGAAGTCCCGTACCGGCAGGCATTGAACGGGCCGGACAAGGAGGAATGGCTGGACGCCATCGTCGAGGAAGTCAAATGCCTAATCAAGAACGACACATGGCTGATCGTGATTCGACCCAAGAATCGAAGCGTGGTCGGGTGTCGAATGGTTCTCAGGAACAAGTGCGACTCGGGCGGCAATGTCGAGAGAAGGAGGGCACGAATCGTGGCAGGGGGATTCGCGCAGCGAGCCGGGAACGACTTTCACGATACCTACGCTCCCGTCGCTCGCCTGGGATCCATACGCCTGCTGCTCGCGCTGGCGGTCGAGCACGACCCCAAGGTGCATCAGATGGACATCACGACCCCATACCTGAACGCCACGATCGAGGAGGAGACGTACATGGAACTGTCCGATTCACTCGCAAAATGTTTGAGGAAAATCGTCGCGCCACAAGACAAATCCGGTGTCGGGAACCGCGCCAAGAAAATGCTGAAACAACTTCAGGGTGGCGAGAAGGTTTGCCGTTTGAGGAGGGCCTTGTACGGCCTCAAACAGGCCGGTCGACAATGGCACAAGAAACTGAACGGGAAGCTCGAAGAATTGAACATGACGCCAACGAGCGCGGATCCGTGCGTTTATCGCCTCAGGCGAGGGGGAGAACCGCTGATAATACTGGTCTACGTCGACGACATTTTGATATTTTATCGGGATCAGGAGGACCTCGACTTCATCCGTCGAGGCTTGTGGCAGGAATTCGAGGCAAGAGATATGGGGACAGCTCACTATTGTCTGGGGATCGAAATCGCCAGAAGCGGAAATCAGATTACCATTTCTCAACCAAATTACATCCGGGAACTACTCTCTCGATTTCGGATGGAAGACTGCAACACCGTCAGTACCCCCGTCGAACCGGGTTCAAGGCTCAAGAAGGACGCCGACGGTGAAGGATCACCAGGAGGAAACCGGCCCTACCGCGAGCTTGACGGAGCTCTGAATTATTTGGCGATCGCCACAAGACCGGATGTCTCACACATCGTCAGTTGTCTCAGTCAGTTCAACGCTTGCCACGGCGAGGCACACTGAAAGGTGGCAAAGCGCTTACTGAGATATCTAAGTGGGACCGCCGACTACGGAATTACGTACACGAGGGGCATGAAAGGCTTGGAAGGATTTGCTGACGCCGATTGGGCTGGGTGCCCGGTGGACCGGAGGTCGTACACCAGATACGTCTTCACCCTGACCGGCGCCGCCATCAGCTGGGAGTCGAGAAAACAGCGCACCGTCGCGCTTTCGTCCACTGAGGCAGAGTACATGGCGCTAACTGAGGCCGCGAGAGAGGCCATATACATACGGGGATTCCTGTCGGAACTCAAGCTGTGCGAGTGTGAGAGAGTTCCGGTGATGAACGACAACCGAGGGGCACAGCTGCTGACCCGGAACCACACGTTTCACGCGAGGTCGAAACACATCGACATCAGACATCATTTCGCAAGGGACGTTTTGCGCGACGGTCGACTGGACATCAAACACCTTCCCTCGGATGAGATGCTTGCGGACTCCCTCACGAAGGGACTGACGAAAGACAAACACAGAGGTGCCTGGATCTGATCGGCCTCGGGTTCCCCAGGGGATCGATCCGATGCTACAATCGAGGGGAGTGTTGTGGAATGGCCCTAAGCTGCGTGCTCTATGCGATTGCAGCGCCGGACCGAGCGTTGCGAGCGATAGGAGAACAAACGCACAAATACGTCTGACAGAAGAGATAGCAGCAACGTGGGACGGCGCTTGATATTGTTTTTTGCTCTTTAACTGTATTGTACATTGTTCTAATAAATAATCCATTTCGGGCGAGGAGCCGCCACTTTGTTTACCACACTGCTACAACAGTTATTTCCAGCCGATTACGTTTAAATATTATTTTAAATATAATGTAGTATGCTCCGAGCCGTGCTTTCCCAAAACGGCGGGAGAAGAGCCCGGAGCGCCGAGAGCGAAAAATGAAAGACGCGAAAAGGTTCAGCTGGAACAACGATACTTAACTTTATTTTTTCTTAAATCTACAGGTACAAGCGTGAGAGTGGTCTTTACGGGGGTATGATTGATACTCGGCCAGGGGTTCGGCCTCTGGAATGGTACTGATGCTGAAATTGAAAAGCACTGCCCTTTTATAGTTTTTGTAGTTGACTTTTGTCAACTATTTTAATGTCAAAATTCCAAGAAGCGTACGCAAGACTTGGCGTGCTTCGATTGGAATTTTGTTCCGAGAATTGTTTAAAGGTATTGTTGGATAGATTCTGGGAAGGGGAATCATGAAATGCGTTTTGAATTTAGCATTTCATGATGTTAGGATTTTGGGAATTGAGTCAATGTATGATGAATTAACTTTTGGTTAAATTCGTTGTACATGTGACTCAATATGGAATTTGAATATGAAGCAATGGAAAATTTGGGATTTGGGTTTATTATGTGGAATTGAATCAATGTGCGACAAATTGACTTTTGGTTTAATCTATCGCTCATTGATTCAATATGAAATTGGGATTTGCGTTATGGGATTGTTCGATGATATTTGGGATTTAGATAGGGGTAGCGATATAGGATCGCTACAATAATATATTTAACAAAAACATGTTACAATTTAAGTTTCTTATTTGTAAAGAATCTAAGGAATTGTGCTATTGCGGACATTCTAGTCCTAACCACAAAATTTTAAAGTTTTAAGCAGAAACAACCCAGAGTTTACTAAACATGATTTTATATATATTTAAAATAAAATATATGCAACACGTAGTCAGTTATAAAACCAAAGTACTCGAACAAAATCCGAATTTGGAATTAAACCCTCTAGGAAATATTCTCCACCACCACGTTTAAATAAATAAACATCTTACTGAAAATAGCATAAAGCTTACATATCAAAAAATAAACAATTTTCATGATCATTTCCTTTGGGCAATTTTACACAAAGAACAATTTCATTAAATAAAGATTTCGCCGGTTAAAGTTAACAAGGGTCCATAACCAGTAGACGAACTTTTGTATCATTCATTTAATTAACAGTATAATCAAAGAAATCAAGTTTTATCAACGTCCTTACCGAATACACACACTTCAATTATATACCACTAATTTACTTTCCCCTCAGCCCAGAATCAAATAGTAACACCCAATGTAAACGTATATATTTCGAAAAGCAGTAAAGAAAACAACCTTTAACGGCCATCCATAGGTGCCAGCCAGTTGTGCTTGCATTTCGTTATTTATACGAAGGACATCTTATCCGTTTTCCTGTCTAAGTTAGGGATATCAGTCTTTTTTGTAGTTGCTCTGATAAGAGCTATCATTAAATATTCGGATGCTCCAGTCGTCCTCGGAAGGAGAATTTGTTTTTCTCTGACGCAATCGCCGCTGTACGAAAGGATTTTTAACTCTGAAAAGAGAAAGTGATACGACCAATTATTTGCCGGTAAAAGAGAATCGCTTCCGCAACTAAGAGAAAGTTTAACATAATTCATGATTTGTAAGGTAAACAGTGATAAGTTGGTGATGGGTATTTTCGATTTGAAAACGGCTCAATAACAAAGCGCCAAATGGGATTTTCGGTACTATATTGAGCAGGAGCAAGTTGTCGATAGAAACAATTACAATTAATTGCATTGGGCTCGCTGGAATTAAGGACGGGTAGAAAATCAAGGTACACTAAGAACAACGTGAACTATTTAAAACAATCAAAATGTTTCCTTGAATTTTAAAGTGATGGTAAATTAGTTGTTTGGAGTTTGCTTTATATTAATTTTAATTAAATTATCTTTCGCAGTGCTTAGGAGCTGACCGCAATTTTTCACCGATTATTAGTGAATTTATTTCTCCGCGTTGATCAAGTGCCTCTACCGCTTTACAACCAATACGGCGATACTGCTGTCTGTCTGTCTTTTTGTATACCTTTTAATACTGTACTCGAACAAAAATATTAAGTTTTCATGTCTTCAATTTAGTACAGAATTAAGGCCAAAGACACAGTGTGTAACGTTAATCGACACATATACCAATATAGAAGATGAATCAGTTGAGGAGAGGCGAACGTATAGCGCTGAGTCGGCGGCCATGCCGCTAAATAAATGTTGCACTTGAACAGTTGCAGGTTGTAACGCTCCGGAAACACTCGAGTGGGAGGAAACGAGTTCCGATGCAGATATGTGCGTTCCGTCTGGAGATAAACCACAAATTAGTGTGGTCCCTCGGAATGCAAATAAACCGAATCGTGCGTAACAATGCCACGAAAATGTTACATAATTAACAATTATTAACCACATTATTGGCTTTCTCTTCCTCACTGCTCCCATTCTCTAGGATGCTAAATCTATTCGTTAGTTCGTCTTGATATTCAGCCCTTTTGCGCAGGTCTTTTAGTTTATCTGTGTCGAACTTTTTTCGTCTCCTATAACTGCCCGTGCGGGTTTGCTGCGAGCCAACTCCTAATTTTGCCATCACCAGAAAACGATCGAAGTCGCAATCTGCTTCTCTATATGATCTTACGTCAAGGATGTTCGAGTTGTGTCTTTTATCTATGAGGAAGTGGTTTATTTGGTTACGCGTTACGCCGGGTGATATCCATGTAGCTTTATGGTTTTGCTTGTGCTTGAACATACTACTTTTCACTACCAGATCTTTAGATGCTGTGAACGTTATAATTCGAATTATATTATTATCATTTTCAACGTCGTGTAGGTTTTCTTTATGCCGGCATACATACATCTGATGTTCTTAGCTCTGGAATTTTATAGGATTTTTTCGATCCAAGTCTTCTCCCATTCGCGTTTTTTTGCGTTTGAAGAGTCTTATTGTCTCTTTCGAAATCGTCGCGTATCTTTCTGCGTTGACTTCATCATATTTTTCTAAGTGGATCACTCTGAGGCGATTACGTTCTTCGATCTTCGCCCTGCATTCATCGTCAAACCAAGGATTGGACGTAATTATTTTCTTAATTCTAATACCTTTTGAGTTTTTTTGTTTCTTTGATTGTGTCTCTGATCGATGTCCATTTAGTCTCCACACTATTGGCTTCCTCTTCCCCACTGTTCCCATTATCTAGAATGCAAAATCTATTCGTTACTTTGGGTAGGTCTTTTAGTTTATCAATGGCGAACTTTTGGCTCGTCTCCCGTGACTGCCCACGTGGGATTTCTGCGAGACGACTCCTGATTTTGCCCCTCACTAGAAGATGAACGGACTCGCAATATGTTCCTCTATATGATCTTACGACAAGGATATTTGAGTGGTGTCTTTTGTCTATGATGAAGTGGTCTATTTAGTTACGCCTTACATCATCATCATCGGCACTACAACCGGGAAACGGTCTTGGCCTTATTTAGCAAGTCCTGAGGCTTGTTAAATTTTCCATAATGATTTGTTTTTGTTTCCGAGCAAGGTCATTAATCTTGCGCCAGAGGCTCCCCGACAGGCGGGTATAATAACCACTATACTATCGAGGAGCCATTACGCCATACGCCGTCTGGTAATATCCATGCGGCTTTATGAATTTGCTTGTGCTTGAACATCGTGCTTTTCACTAACAGATCTTTGACGCTGCGAACGTGATAGTTCGAATTCCATTACCATTTGAAACGTCGTGTAGGCTTTCCTTACCTATAGTTGGTTGGAAGAAATCTTCCTTTCCAATTTTTGCATTGAGGTCCTCGAGGAGGATTTTAACATCGAATGATGAGATCCCATCAATTGCTTCCTCTAGAGTCTCGTAGAACGTGTCCTTCGTTTCTTCGTCAGTAAATACTGTTGGAGCCTGTACGTTTATAAATACATAATTGTACCATGGTCCCTGTATTTTTGGTACCGAAATTCGGTCATTAATAAATTTCACTTTTTTTACATGGGACGTAATCTTCTTGCTTATGATGAAGCCAGTTCCGTGGTTATGTGTATCGGTACCTCCACACACCAGTGTGAACTCGTTGGTTTCGGTTACAATATGTGAGTGTCGGAATTCTTGAAGCGCGACCATGTCCATTTCATATTGTTTCACGTTTTCTAAGACCGTCTGTATCGCGCCTGGTTTATATAACGTTCGAACATTCCACATGCAGACGCGTATATCCCGCTTTTTCCGTTTTTCCCTACGTCTTCTTTTTGCCGAGTCGGTGTGTTCTTGATAATTTGTTCCCTTATGGTAGTGTCGGCTCACACATCTATGCCTACCGTGTTTTTCGTGGGATTGTTCTTTGTATATTGATTATTCATTTTTGTTCCCACGAGTCTTGGGGTTTCAAATAGTCCGCCATATCAGAGCCCATCTTTGATATGGTGAGGTCTGCTTACTGCTCTGATTCGACCCGATGTGAGAGAGGCGCCGTTATAATATAGCCGGTATACCCCTGGCTGCAAACCATCCAATAGCCACGGTGACGCGTAACATCCTTTTACTCCTCGCTAGCCTGTCTAACATGGGTGGCCCTACTGGAAGTGTATGGTTCCGTCAGCATAGCCTGAGTGATTCATTGTAGTTTAAGCCTGTGGCGTCTCTAACAGATACACACACAATACACAAGCAAATAGTGAAGAAGGCGGAATTTTCACGCAGCGTCCTCAAAGCGCCCGCTCCAGAGGCAAATTCAGACATAAGAACAATTCTGTTAGCCATACAAGGACAGATTGCTGGATTTGAAAAAAACTGACTGAACAAGCAGCCGGAATAGATATTAGTTACTGATCCTTGTTCTCAGACAACCCAACATACCACAAATGATGAACTATCCAACTAATTTAACACTAAAAATTATTGCTGTGAATGTGAATTCACTAATCCACGTGGAAAGGAGGGATAATCTCGGTAACCTGCTTGTAGCCGAACGCCCCGATGTGCTTCTAACTAGCGAAACCAAGCTAAACCAGAGGCACAAATTGGCCTAGAAAAACTATAAGGTCACGTTCACGAGATCGTCCACACGCCACACAAGGAGGTGGAGTTGCTGTCTTAATTAAGAAAGGCATTCACCGCAAGGTCGTTTACAGCACAGATGTGCACAAATTTCAGTTGCTGGAAGCTTGCATTATAGATATACCTTTGAAAAGTCAAAAGCATCTATACGTGGTATCCGTGCATGCACCTGAAGCTCCTCAGTGTTCGCAATTTATCACCGAACTGGATACCCTGCTCGTAATGCACACCCTAGCCAGTCTTTTTTTTCCGATACCAGTCGTGCGTGTTATACAGCTCCGCGAATTTTCAATCCTTAAAGTTAAACATACCGTAAAACGAACAATTAATAACCAAAATGTATACGGTGTCAGTGGAGTGTCAGATGTGAAACAATCTAATTAAACAAACAATTCGCAACGAATCACTTCACCAGTGAAAAAAAAAATCATCCTAATTTATCAACTGTTCTTAAATGTAATTTCAGTTTAAGTACTTGTTACTAACAATAATTTCCTCATCAAGCCGCTCCTTACAAATTTTAAACTCTCGACGTGAAAATAAAATACATTAGCAATAAGTGTTTCCTTTTACTTGCTTCTTGTGGGCGGTGTGTTGCAGAGTTTAGTTTTGTTTTGTTTTTCTTGAACGTTCTTCTTTCGGAGTTTGCGGCGAAACGCCTAAGTTGTGAGGACGAAGTACAACCCTGCGCCCATGTCGGCGCCACGACCTCGTACCCCTACAGTAGTGTCGGCTCATCACACCTACGCCTACCGGGTTTTTCGCGAGATTGTGTTTTGTGTATTGATCATTCATTTCATTGGATCACTCTGGAGTTTCAAATGGTCCGCCATATCAGAGCCCCTCTTTGATATGGTAAGGTCTGCTTACTGCTCTGATTCGACCCGGTGTCAGAGAGTCGCCGTTATAATACAGCCGGTATACCCCTGGCTGCAAACCATCCAATGGGCACGGTGACGCGTAACACCCTGGATTAGGGGTGGTAGATCTTTGTGTGTTACTCCTCACTAGCCTGTCTGACATGGGTGGCTCTACTGGAAGCGTATGCTTCCGTCAGCATAGCCTGAGTGATTCATTGTCGTTTAAGCTCCCGCACCTCATCAAGGTTTCTACCTATTGGGGGAGAAGGACTTGTATATAAGTTTTCAAATCTAGGTATGCCCATATACCTACATCATTTACGATATGATAATGGATAACCAATTTGTGGTAAAATGTGGGGACAAAATCTCCAATAAAACGTTCCATATAAAAAATGGCTTACAGCAGGGAGCCGTGAATTCTCCCATTCTCTTCAATATTTATACTAGTGATCTAGTTGGGTTTCTTAATCATGCTATTGCATATGCCGACGATATTGTAGTGTACAGATCAGAAAAAAAAAAATCGATCCCATTAACAGACTTCTTCAAGATGACTTCAATAAATCAAACGCTTTTGTGACGATTGGAAATTGAAAATTAACTTCCAAAAGACCAAAACTATCCTGTTCGGAACACCTCTTTCTACAGCTTCAAGAGATACAAGGAATAATTGGAAAAACGTTTCCGTTGTAGAAAGCAACAATCTTCCGCTGCAAATGAAAACTGTTGTCAGGTACCTTGGTATTTGGATGGATCAATACCTATACTTTGATAAGCGCATAGCAGCTGCCCTCTCCGTAACTAAAAGCGCATATGCAATGACAAGAAGTCTGTTTCGAAATAGTCCCCTAGATCACAAAGTTAAAATAATTTCGTACTCAGCTTTTATCCGTCCAATATTAGTGTATGGTTGCTCGGTATGGCTTAACGTTTCCCTACATGGAAAAGTTTCGCATGTTCGAGAGACAGAGCCTGCGTTCCTGCCTCGGATTACATAGAACACCCAGTCTCAATACAGGAAATTCTATACTAATAAGACACTGTATAACAAATCAGGACTGAATAGGATAGACAACTTTATTATCAAAATTATTCGTGGTCACGCTGCAAGGGCAATGTGCAGCGAAAAAAATCTTATCTCGGGAGCATACTACCCCAATGACATCTACCTGGAGAATACACTCCAAAATGAGTTTATCCCACCTGAAGCGTTCCCTCTCTTGGATAGAAAAGGTCTTATCCAAAACAAGCACGGAGTCCCTATTATTTACCACGCTTTTAGTGGTGCCAGGGACAAACGGATTCTTTATAACAGTGATATATCAAATGCTGCAGTTCACTTGCGCTTTAGCATGGCAAGGGGCGATCGAGATAAATCTATAAATGACCGATCCCATCCCAACTGGTGGTGGATTGACAATGAAGAAACGACTTAAATCCCCAAATATAGTAAGATCTTCAGACGCTGCGCTTTCTCTTCCCATTCCTCATTTCCCTTTTCATATATATTTATTCTTCCTTTTCGTTTCCATTTTGCATTTAGATTCCTTTTCGTTTTAAAATCTCTGTATATTATATATTTTGTAAATATGTTTGTTAATTTTATTATGTGTTAACTTTTTATTTTGTTAATTAACAAAAAAAAAAAAAAAATAGAGAACTTCTTCCAGCAAATATATGAAAATATAAAAATATAAAAATACAAAAATATAAAAATATAAAAATATAAAAATATAAAAATATAATAATATAAAAATATAAAAATATAAAAATATAAAAATATAAAAATATAAAAATATAAAAATATAAGAACATAAAAATATAAAAATACAAAAATATAAAAATATAAAAATATAAAAATATAAAAATATAAAAATATAATAATATAAAAATATAAAAATATAAAAATATAAAAATATAAAAATATAAAAATATAAAAATATAAAAATATAAGAACATAAAAATATAAAAATACAAAAATATAAAAATATAAAAATATAAAAATATAAAAATATAAAAATATAAAAATATAAAAATATAAGAATATAAAAATATAAAAATATAAAAATATAAAAATATAAAAATACAAAAATATAAAAATATTATTGTACGCCGAAAGGAATTACACAAACTTGTATCGTGTAATTTAGAGTGCTCGTGTAGAGCCAGTAAATTATTTAAGAATAAGAAAAGTTTGTAAAATAGGATTTAGCATTTAATCCTAAGTCAAGATTTGTTAAATTATTGTACAATAAATGCGTTATTCATCATCATCATTACAACATTCATGTGTCTGTTTGCACGTAAGTTCAACTGACGAATCTGGCCAATATGATAGTTATACTGTGAATTTATTACTTATTTCTATAAAATTTTGGCAAGTAATGGAACATGAAACGTATGTAACAATTGGTCCCATATGGATTGCCGCAAGCCACACAATCCAGTAAAAAAAATCAACAGCTATATAAACATTATACTTTATCTCTAGGGCAATATAAATACACAATGATAATAATTATATAAGCCAATATAACATCCCACAGGACATGTACTTCAACACTCGCTTGCAAAGAGTAAACGATACTGACCCGATCATTTTCCTTAAGCTCATTGTATTTATTTTATCTGCATTATAATTGCTGAAACGAGATATGTAGTAGGCATAGTAGACGTGACTTCGGCTTGAAATATCAAATTAACACACCAAAAGCATTTTTTACGGCTACATCTACTTCCTTGGCCCATGCGACAGCAGTTGCATCTTCGGCAATTTGCCATTAATTTCTCATTGGATACATGATACAGAATTAAAAGTGAATCAAACCCACAGTCGCATCATGGCCAAAGGCAGAATGGGCGTCAACGAACAGGGGTTGGGTTATTGCAACATGAGAAATTTTTTAATCAGCGCTACGTAATGTCACGCTACCTTCACAAGCTCACAGGATTTCTACACCTTTTATATGCAGAGACAACACACTCCTTAGTCCTAGTCCGAATACTGGATTACATTTCTGCAGGTTCAGCTCCATCATCATCATCATTATAGTTGACCCACATACAGCATAGAGTGAGGACTATACCTAGAACAGTGTCGTCTACTCAGCTCTTGCAAGCCCAAAAACGCGAGAGAATGACGAATAACGGCAAGGAGAAGGTAAAAAAGATATGCTCAAGAATTTTAAAGCCATACTTAGCTTCTAACGACCAAAGGATAATTTGATTTACTCTCCCTTGACTCCAGGGGGATTGTACGTGCAAGAGCACTAAAGTATCGGCCAACGCCAAACCCCACTCCTTTGTCGCCCACTACAGCGCTACTAATTAAGCAAGCTGTTTATTTCCCTTTAGGATGCTGGAAAAATGAAACAAAAACGAATGGTAACTTGTGAAAGAATTGCACCAGAAGGACCAGCGAAAATTTATGACATCCTCTGTAGGGTTGGACGGGTGAATGGGAGTTCCTGATGAACAGCAACACGACTTGAAGACAAGAATTTCATTCAAGATACAGTTGCTTTTATGTTAAAAGAGTTTGATTAAAAGATGACGAACTGCTGTCTAGACTTAGCTTTAAATACTAGTACACTTTAAGCAATTGTTTTGTTGGATCTGACTAAAGGATAAACTGCAACTACAATATATCACCCCTATTATTGTATAATGGCGTCCTACGTTAAGAGGAGTAGCCGTAATTTTCGTTCATGTTTGTAGTTATCAGAGCTTTCAATGGTTTATTAAAAAGGTTTGCTTAGAATCTCTGTAATAACAAAAAGGTCGTGAAAAAATTAAGAGTCAGAAAAAGTAATGTAACACTAACACACCTTATTGTGGAATGCGTAAACAGAGAATTTTCTCATATATCATACAGTTCCTATGGTATTGGGCGATTAAAGGACATTTCTTCTAACTATTACGTGTCTCGAACCTACATACAACCGCACGGATAATCGAATCCCATCCACCAAAGAAGTAAGTTATCTCTTAACTATTTCCATAGGAAATATTTTCCGCAAGCACAGGAAAAGATAGAAAGTCGATAGACAGGAGAGCAATCTCGAAAACGGAAAATTAATGCCAATATATTTTAATTTTGTCCGTCTACGTGCCAGAGTCGAGCGGTATTTAGTTTTAAAAATATTTGACACATTTCCAAAGAAAGTGACAATTCTGACACCTCTATTCGCACTATACTTAACCTGATAAAAATCCGTTTTATGTCCACATTTTATGTATAAACGAATTTAAAAAAAAAAAAGAAACTAAAACCAAGCAATCACACAAAATATAAATATAATTGTGAACAATTTCTAAGCACCAAAATATTGCAAGTAACATATATCCAAATAGACACTCGGTATTTTTGTCAAATTCAACTTTATTGGAAAAGATACTTATACAAAGTGTTGCAGCACAACATGACCTCCGCCGATGTGCCGTCGGCAAGTACAGATGCAATTGTCCACCATCCAAAAATATTGTTATTGTCGGAAATTTCATTGAGTGACTGCGATCATGAGAATTTGGGTTTGAAAAAGAGAGGAAGATAGTGTCGCGTCGTGCTTGAACTAATGAGTTCAAGCCATTTCTTATTATCTTTTGTTTTGTTGTTATTAGTAGTTAGTAGTAATTGTTAGTATTTCTGTTATCACATTTGTTATTAATTAGTATAGTTCGTATGTATTCTTATTATTAGTTTTTGTTATTCATTTTTTATAACTTGTAATTAATTTGCATGTTTGGCAGCACTTGCCCTTTTTGTTATTCACCGGTTGTTACTAATTATTGTTGTCATGGTTTTGTTTTGTTGTTGTTGTCAGTTTTGTCATTTTGGAATGAATAGACTTTTCGTTTTGTGATTGAGTCAATCGTGTTCTTGTAATAAAAGTTTTATCGTTTTCGCAACCCGTTTTCGTTTTCTTATGATTCGTTTTGTGTGTTTAATTCGGGGTCGTGTCGTTCGCCTTTTCCGATAAACGAGTCGGAAAGTAAACAGATAGAGAACACAAATTCTATGTTCTGTCTAGCCCAAGCTAACAGATCCGCTCACACCCACCAAAGCTACATTGGCTACGACGTTCGTGCGATGTTTTCAAAGGAACAAGAAGTGTTAGGCGGGGAGGGGGGGTTGGGGGCAACCACTGTATGCAGACTATTCGTTTCATTTCATTTTTGCAACATTTTTTTATTTTCGTTTTATATTCTTAGTTTCTAAATTATATGCTGGACAAAAAATGCTTAAATTCTAGCTTAACTATCTTACATAGGGTGGGTCATAAACGTTTGCAAATGGCAACACCTGATTTCTTAAAAACCGTTAGAGCGGGGGGCGCGCGAGTGGCGGGGAATTGTTTATTACGTTGTTGTTGGAATTGTTTATATGTTTATTACGCCCCGCCAGTCGTGCGCCCCTCCCTCTAACGGTTTTTAAGAAATCAAGTGTTGCCTTGTGGCCCACCCTATACGAGGGTTGCCTTTTATATTTCGGGATTAGAGAACAAAAACAAATATTGATCATCGTAAATCACTTTATTGTTTTTCAAAATAGTCCCCATGAAGATCTATACACTTTTGCATGCGTTTGAACCAATTGTCGAAGCACTTTTGCCACTCTGATTGAGGTATCTCCAACACATGCATTCTGAATGCAGCAACCGCTTCTTCAGGTGTCGAAAAACGTTGACCTCTCAGTTTGTTTTTTACGTACGGGAAAAAAAGGAGGCATTCGGTGCCAAGTCAGTACTATACGGCGGATGACCCAGCAAATCGATGTTTTGGGTGCTCAAAAATGCAGTTGTCGCAGCCGATGTGTGAGAGCTCGCATTGTCGTGGTGAAGAGTGATCCGTCTTCGGCGGTTGGTTTTCCTGATTTCTTGGAAGACAACTGGCAAACAAATGGTTGTGTACCACTCAGAATTGACTGTTCTGCGTTGTTCTAGTGGTACGGTTGCGACATGTCTAGTTTTTCCGAAAAAACAGGCGACCATTTGCTTGGAAGTGCTTCGTGCGCGAACAACTTTTGTTGGATTTGGCTCATCTTGAAACACCCAGACAGTCGACTGCTGTTTACTTTCGGGCTCATACGCGTAAATCCACGATTCATCACCTGTCACGATGTCATAGACGTGTTTCGAAGCACCGCGACCGTATTTTTTGAGCATTTCTTTCGACCATTGACACGAGCCTTTTTTTGGGCGATTGACAAATTGTGTGGGATCCAACGCGAAAAAAATTTTTTGACAGTCAAATGTTTATGCAATATTGAATGTATGCTGGTCCCACTAACGCCTAAGGTTGTCTCAATCTCACGATAGGTCACATGACGATCTTCCAATATCAGTTCGCGCACAGCATCAATGGTTTTCGGAACAACAACTGATTTTGGACGACCTTCACGAAATTCATCTTGGAGTGAACTACGACCACGATTGAATTCACCATACCATCGATAAACACCGGTCCTTGATGGAGCTTCATCGCCAAAAATTGAATTAAGTTCATACATGCACTGTTGCTGAGTTAATCCACGCCGAAAGTTGTAAAAAATAATCGCACGAAAATGTTGACGATTTAATTCCATTTTTGGGCCGAGATGAATCTTTTAAGTTACTGTAAACAACACAAATAGCGCTCGTATGTCAAAACGTTCTGATTGCGTATAACCTCAAAAATGTCCAGCTTTACGACAGAGCTGTCAATTGCCGGATTGCAACGCTAGGGTTGCCAAATCCCGAAACATAAGAGGCTACCCTCGTATTATAACTTATTGGTCCTACGCAGACGCTCTAAGCTAAACATTACATGGCTATTGTATAATTAACCTTTCGGCGACTCTTGGCGACCTAACATACGAAGCCGAGGACGGAGCAGCATACGACTGCCGACTGGCAAAAAAAAAATGGGTTGGGGAGAGGGCCGACTTTAGCAAGACAAGGACAGATGTGTCCTTCATCTTGTCTCTGGCTTCTGGTCATCTTGTGATAACCAGAATCACCCACATCCGTGAAGATGTTGGGCTCGGTTTCGCGATATCTGAAAAGAAAAGAAAAAAGAAGAAGAAGAAAAAACTATACAAGGATAGTGTGGATAGTGTTAGTCCAGGTGTTCTCTAATTACTTGTATAGAGGGATGGTGGGCAAGAAATCATACAAGACCGGTAGGTCTTGGGTGCGGTAGTAAACGCAGATCAAGTCTTTGGCGTCTGATGATCTGCGCTTTGGTCGGTGTGTGTGTGTTTGTGCCGTCTTGTACTGTGCGTCCGTGTGTGTGTGATTTGGTAACAGTAGACCCTATGGGATGGATCCAGGAACCCTCTATTATAGAGGGGAATATTGTTGGGAAGGGTGCTTTCTTCAGTTTTGTACTGAAGAAGAAATTGTAGTGGTCTGATCCGAAGAGATCGAAAGAGAGAAGGGTCAAGAACGCAAGAGTCCCGTACAAGTAGGTTCTCGCTGTTCTGAATGCTTTCGAGGTACTTATATGCTAATTGTAGCAAGTACTCGTCGATAGGGATATTCTAGGCACCATCGTATATGTGAGAATTTGGGTAATGGCGACCGTCGGGCCTTCTAAAGTGGTTGATGCATCTTCTGAGGAGTTTTCTTTCGAAAACGCGAAGTCTTTCCATTTGGGTCGAAGATATGCAGTACCATATGGGAAAGGCGAATGATATTCCAGATCGGATTAGCTGTTTATAGCAGAGAAGCTTAACTTTGGTGTCAACTTTGTTGCTCCACTTCAAGATGTTGTGCAGTTGCTTAGATTGACCGAGGCCCCTTTGAAGAATGTGGGTCACATGTGTGATGAAATTCATTTTTGGGGTATAGATGACCCCAAGATATTTCATCCTGTCCTGTGGTCTAATAGTAGTACCTCCTATTTGTATTCGGATATTCTGTGAATATCGAGAAGTGGGTTGGGGGTGTTTACTACTCTCAGAATTATAGCTACTGCTTTAGATGGGTTAAGTCGAATTTTCCATCGATTGTAATACTGATACAGTTCGTCCAGATGACGGTTGAGTCGGTTTGTTGCGAGTTTTGGGCTTTTAGATGGCGTGTACACTAGGACGTCATCCGCATAGCAAATCTGGTTTACTCTACCGTCCACAGGGCGAAGAATATCTGAGGTGTAGATATAAAATAAGATGGGGCCTAGAATGGAGCCCTGTGGTACGCTTGCAGCGGCGTGGAAAGTTCGGGAAAGCTTTCCATTCACTCGAACTTGGAAGGTTGTGTTTAGAAAGAACTGGTAGATGATACTACATAGCGTTCTACTGAGACCAGTATTCAATAAGTTAAAAACGAAACCTTCGATCCAAGTCGTGTCAAAAGCTTTTTCAATGTCCAGTCGCACCGCAATGGTGGGTTCCTTATTAAAGAGCCGCACGCCGACGCGGTTTTGAAATATGTTGAGAGCCATAGTGGTGCTGTGCGCTCTTCTAAATCCAAATTGGAAATCAGGTATTAAGTTCCTGGCACTGATAAATTTATTTAGTTTCTCGTATATGAATTTTTCATATATTTTCCTGATGCAAGTGAGAAGCGAGATAAGGCGAAAGCTTGAGGGGTGATACGTTGGTTTCCCAACTTTTGCTATTGGAGAAATAATAGCGCGCCTCCAAGCTTGGGTCCATCTGAATACCCTTCAGTTTGTCTTCCAATTGCCGGGTACGATTGTTTTGGATTCTCTGTTTTATCAGTGTACCAATATTGTGAATAATGGATCGCAATAATGGCTCCCTTTGCGTAAAGCGGTGACGATATCTCATTCTGCAGAGCTTTTTACGCTCCCGGATGAGACGAAGAGTGATGTCGTCATTGGGAATCTGATAGGTCTTTTCAAGTTTGTACTTCGTGACATGAGTCTCCGAAGTTTCAACTAGAATCTCGTGAAGTCGTTTTACAGCGTTATTTATCTCAACCGTCGTTAGGTTCCTGTCAGTGGGAAGAGAGAATTGGTGGAGTTTATCGTTTAATGTAATATTTAAGTTGTCCCAGTTTGTCCGCCTATAATCGGGTATGTATCTTATATGAGCCCGGGATGCTCGATAGCCGCGAATGAATGTGGTCACAGCATTGTGGTCAGATACACCCGCTGAAACTTGAGGAGGAGTGATTTGTGGAAGCAAGTCTTTGGACACAAAAAATATGTCCAGGATTGAGTTACCTCGAGTACCAGCCGTAGAAGCGACAATTTCGAAGTTGAGGGCATACGTGTTTCGGTGTACCATTGGTACAGTTTTGTGCCATTTGGGCAAGAGACAAAGTTGTTCCAGTGGGGATGTCTGGAGTTAAAATCGCCACCTATGATGAAGGGTGTATGCCCCGAGGACCTTATTAGCCTGTCGATATCTTCGGGATTAATGGGGCCATTATTGGTTTTATGCGAGTGGTATACCGAGTATATATTCGCTCTACCATTATTAGCCAGATGCAGTTCAACCCCAGACACCTCTATGGACTCCAAGTGTGGGAGGTCAATAGCTTCATGGCGAAGTCTGCTATTAACCAGTGTAGAAGTGCCACCTCCGTTGATGGTGGGACCGCCAGTGCCGGTTCGACCTCTTCGAATCATGGAGAAGTTTGGGAATACGGGACGGTAATATGGATGCAACCTAGTTTCGGTAACAAGTACCACGTCCGCCCGGTTATCCTTTATGAAGTCAAAGAACGATCATACGCTTGAAAAGCGAAACAAGGGAGTTAAGTTAAGAATAATTTTAATTTTGGAATCCATTGTGGAGGGTATGTCTTGCATATGAAGTGACTGCCGATTGGCAGACTGAGGATCGGCAATTTATACAAGTCGCTCTTTTTTCCTGTGACAACATGCGAACGGGGGAACGAGGACAAAATAGAGAATAAAAGCAGCGGCGATTAGGGAGTACAACCAATGCAACGCAAGCACCACGCAAGACTACAGCGGCCGTAATCCAGAGCAGAGCCCGGCCTGGGGGTGCGATAATTAAGTACAGAGATCGTGTAACAGATTAAATAGTATTATAGACTAAAATAAAGTAAAATACAAACACAGTCCACTTATTAAATAAGGCGATCCGTACTCGCGATATTATCGAGGCGCCGCCTTGCAGTAACAGTGACAGAAATTTGTTTGTGGCTGTATTTAGAACTACTTGTATGACAAAGAAAAATTATGAAAACATTGCGTCGATTTTTTTTTTTTGTTTTTTCTTAAAATTTAACTTACTTCTATTTTACTTTTTTTTTTTATTTTTTTATTTTATTTGAAAGAACAACTTAAATCTTACACTACCCTTTTTTTGCACTAACGCGCGCACAAAATGGGATTTTGGAGTACCCTTAAATGTCAGAGCACTGTGCGAGCAAATGGAAAGGAAGTGGATAAGGAAAGGAAGTGTCGATGTATATTGGTCTTGAATGCCTGGTCATCACAACGACGAGTAAACACATGATCAGGCAGAACATTCCACATTCGTGTGGTTCGGCTAAAGAATGACCTTCTATATTTATTTGTGCGCCTGAAGTCCACTTTCAACGTGAACTGATGCGCATTCACAGATTGACGGGTATCGCGGGAAAATGTCTGAAGGGGAGGAACACATTCAGCAAGTTCAGTTGAGCAGCGACCGTGGTAATACTTATAGAAAAGAGATAGGCGTCATACGTTGCGCCTGTATTCGATCGACGGAATTGATCGACTTACGGCTGAGTCCACAATAAGTCTCACTGCTCGCTTTTGCATCCTTTCGAGCACGTGTAGTGCAGTTTTGGATACGCCTGAACTCCATTTTTGGACGAATATACGCCTTGTAAATAGTGGCCAGGTTGGATGGAGTGCAGTATCTTTTGCATCTCAGCAAAATATGATGCCACAACAAATGTGCAGGATGAGATTACGTTGCCAACTTGCTGCAACTGCGCTAAGAAAGAACATCCGACCAGATACCGGAACTGTCCTAAATATAAAGAGATAGTCCACAGATCCAAGAAGACTCGAGCCAACCAAATAGCCAAGTCAGACTTCGGAAAACAGGCCACACAAAACTTCATCCAAAATGGATTTACATTCACCAATATGCTTAAAGGACGACAAACTAAAAATATAAGAACTCTCCGAACTCGTCCCACTCAAAAACATATTCAGGGCCCTTAGCGACCCACTATACAAGTCAACACAACACCGCAAATTCAAGCGGCGGTACAAAAGCTTCCGAAGGGGCAATCCTCAATGCTCGAGAAACTACGAGGGTTGCCTCTTATGTTTCGGGATTTGGCAACCCTAGCGTTGCAATCCGGCAATTGACAGCTCTGTCGTAAAGTTGGACATTTTTGAGGTTATACGCAATCAGAACGTTTTGACATACGAGCGCTATTTGTGTTGTTTACAGTAACTTAAAAGATTCATCTCGGCCCAAAAATGGAATTAAATCGTCAACATTTTCGTGCGATTATTTTTTACAACTTTCGGCGTGGATTAACTCAGCAACAGTGCATGTATGAACTTAATTCAATTTTTGGCGATGAAGCTCCATCAAGGACCGGTGTTTATCGATGGTATGGTGAATTCAATCGTGGTCGTAGTTCACTCCAAGATGAATTTCGTGAAGGTCGTCCAAAATCAGTTGTTGTTCCGAAAACCATTGATGCTGTGCGCGAACTGATATTGGAAGATCGTCATGTGACCTATCGTGAGATTGAGACAACCTTAGGCGTTAGTGGGACCAGCATACATTCAATATTGCATAAACATTTGACTGTCAAAAAATTTTTTTCGCGTTGGATCCCACACAATTTGTCAATCGCCCAAAAAAAGACTCCTGTCAATTGGTCGAAAGAAATGCTCAAAAAATACGGTCGCGGTGCTTCGAAACACGTCTATGACATCGTGACAGGTGATGAATCGTGGATTTACGCGTATGAGCCCGAAAGTAAACAGCAGTCGACTGTCTGGGTGTTTCAAGATGAGCCAAATCCAACAACAGTTGTTCGCGCACGAAGCACTTCCAAGCAAATGGTCGCCTGTTTTTTCGGAAAAACTGTACATGTCGCAACCGTACCACTAGAACAACGCAGAACAGTCAATTCTGAGTGGTGCACAACCATTTGTTTGCCAGTTGTCTTCCAAGAAATCAGGAAAACCAACCGCCGAAGACGGATCACTCTTCACCACGACAATGCGAGCTCTCACACATCGGTTGCGACAACTGCATTTTTGAGCACCCAAAACATCGATTTGATGGGTCATCCGCCGTATAGTCCCGACTTGGCACCGAATGACTTCTTTTTATTCCCGTACGTAAAAAACAAACTGAGAGGTCAACGTTCTCGACACCTGAAGAAGCGGTTGCTGCATTCAGAATGCATGTGTTGGAGATACCTCAATCAGAGTGGCAAAAGTGCTTCGACAATTGGTTCAAACGCATCCAAAAGTGTATAGATCTTCATGGGGAATATTTTGAAAAACAATAAAGTGATTTTCGATGATCAATATTTGTTTTTGTTCTCTAATCCCGAAATATAAAAGGCAACCCTCGTACTTACTCTCCCGCCCTTGAATGGGGATATTCGATCCCAATATGAAAAACTAACAACCGAGGCTGAGAGGGATGCACTCTTTTTCACGCCATATGCAAGACCTCCAAAATAGATTCGAAAAGAAGTTATTCTTATAAATGTCAACTCCCTTGTTTCGCTTTCAAAGCGTATGATAATCTCTGACTTCATACAGGATAACCGGGCGGACGTGGTTCTTTTTTTTTTACACAAACGCGCGCACAAGAGGATTTTGGGGTACCCTTAAAAGTCAGAGCACAGTGCGAGCGGAAGGAGAGGACGTGGATAAGGAAAGGAGGTATCGATTAACATAGGTCTTAAATGCCTGGACATTACAACTATGAGGAAACACATGATCAGGTAGAGTTTTCCACATTCGTGTTGTTCAGCTAAAGCTTGACTCTCTATATTTATTTGTGCGCCTGAAGTTTACTTTCAACGTGAATTGATGCCCATTCTCAGATTGTCTGGTATCGCGGGAACCTGGCTGAGGAGGCGGAACACATTGAGCAAGTTCAGTTGAGCAACGACCGTGATAATACATATAGGAAAGAGATAGGCATGATACGTTGCGCCTGTGTTCTAACGACGGAATTGATCGCAGCCCTTTCCGCAGCTTCAAAAATGTGGTCGCGCCAATTAAGAGTCGAATTAATGCTATTGCCAAGCATTGGTAGTTTCTTGGCTTCGTCGATGCAAGTGCCGTTCATCGACAGTGTATTCACTTTGGGGTTCGCATTTGACGACAGGAGACAGCACTGAGTTTTCAAGCCATTGAACTCTACTCGGTTAGATAATCCCCATTGATATATCTTGTTGCGGTCGGAATTCAATGTATTAAGTATAACCTGCTGATTGCTATTGACGTTCGAAGAGTGTGGTGGGGAATGTTCGTATGAGTATGAGAAACTCAATGTGCTATCATCAGCAAACGAGTGGATTAAGTTGTGGGTAATGGACAAGAGATCATTTATAAAGATGAGGAAGAGAGTGGGTGAGAGTACCGAACTTTGGGAAACACCTGCATTAATTTGATGGGAAGCAGATTTGACACCATCAGGAACCACTCGGATTGAACGGCCAGAAAGATAGTCTCTTATCCATTGGATCAGGGAATTGTCCACTCCATATGAATTTAATTTGGATAAAAAATCTGGATGCCAAACTTTGTCGAAAGCTTTCGAGATATCCAGCATAACAACCTTGCTTTTACCGAGGTAGTGGATGGAATGACTCCACGTTTCTGTAAGGTACGCCATCTCCTTTGGAACTGTTACTACGAAAATCATATTGGTGGTCATTTAATTCCAGATATTTCGATGGTTGACGGTTAATCAGTGAATCCATTACCTTCGAGAGAATAGAAGTTAGTGCTATGGGTCGATAAGAAGAGAGGGTTGATTTGTCGCCCTTTTTGGGAATTGGCTGAATGTTCGCTGACTTCCATCTATTTGGGAAACGGTCAGTAGAGTAAGACAAATGGGTGATTCCGCAGTGGCTTAGAGAGTGAAGAGGAATATCTTTTGAAGAGAATTGGGGGAATGTCATCAGGACCAGCGGATTTGTTTGCGATTAGCTCCTTGAGTGCCCGGACAACATTAGGCGTTCGGAAGTGAATCTGGCTCATGGTGTGCTGCTTCTACTCAAGTTGAACTAGAACTGGGGTGGTATTCCGCAGCGTTGAGTTGGCTGCAAAACGTGCAGCAAGTGGATTCGCTTTCTCTATTGCACTGGTGACTGGTCTCTCATCGACTATTAATCCCGAAGATATCGGCAAATTAATAAGGTCCTCGGGGCATAAACTCTTCGTCATAGGTGGCGATTTTAAATATAGACATCCGCACTGGAACAACTCCGTTTCTTTCCGAAATGGCACAAAACTCTCATGCCCTCAACTTTGAAATAGTCGCACCTAGGGTTTGTACCCGAAATAACTCAACTCTGGACATCTTTTTTGTGTCCAAAAACTTACTTCCCCAAATCACTTCTCCCCAAGTATCGGCGGGTGTATCTGACCACAATGCTGTGACCACGTTCATTCGCAGCTATCGAACATCGCGGACTCATGTCAGACACATATCCGATTATGAGCGCAAAAATTGGGACAACTTCAATGTCACATTGAACGAAAAACTCCACCAACTCCAACCTCAAAGAAATCACCAAAAGGATCTTACATCTTGAGAGTAGTCTTAAGTGCATTGATGACGTTGGCTCCCTCCACCAAGCGTCTCTAACCGACATCAAGACCCTCATTGGTGACAGCAATAAATTGGTCGTTGGCCAGTTGACCCATGCGATAAACGACTCCCTCAACTCACTCACACAAGATCTGAACGACAACATCCGCTTGAACCTCGACAGGTGCCTTCAGTCGACTTCCAAACGACCGCCCGTTCCGCATACTAACCCCCTTTATGAGAACATTCTCTCTAGGCTTAACTGCCTTTCTGAAGGACTTGCCCTACTGCGCCCCTCCTCTCTACACCCCCCTACCATCCCCGAACCCGACCCCATACTCGACGTTATCCTACAAAAACTCGATACTATCCTTGGCGAGCTTGCGGTTTCCCGATCCACCCTAGGCCAGTTCGACGGCGCCCTCTCATCCTTACAACTTAAATTCACTAACCCACTCCCCTCACCGCGATGTGAGTTGTCTTTGTTTGAAGAACTCAATAACGCAACCGCATCCCCCTGCCTACCTACCTCACCTCAGTCATCAGCACCCCCTCCTCCGTTTTCTGTGGCGGTACAGGATGTCTACCCGCCAATTGTTCACTTTGGTACTTCTTGGACCCGCGAAGAATGGATGGCCCGTATTAATAAACTTAACCGTTCTAATACCCCAACAACCTCTTATCTGCTAAAGGGCGCCCCCAAATCCGCGAGCTCCGAATGGATTTCGGAATACTTTCGTAAAAAATTCAAGATATCCATAACAGAATGCACCGTGCTTCCTCCCTCCGATTTTGGGTCAAGTTTCCGCGTCTCTCTTCCCTCCAGGTTCGACTGGATTTTCCACCCGAACAAAAATGGGTGCTGCAGGATTGGTAGGCTGTCGTTGAGAAACTGCAACCCCATCCCAGCAACCAAACTCCACCCCACCCCCACCCACCCCAATCTCTCAGTATACAGTCCCAACCGACGCCCACCTGAACCGATCCCCAACACTATCCCGCCTGCACGTCCCCCCAAGGCTCTCCCCGTCCCAACAGCAAATCGTCCCCTACCAATGCGCCCTCGACTCCCTCGCTTACCACGCCCACCCCGACCCAGTCAAGGGAATGGCCGATCCAAGAAATATCCTGTGCCTAACCAGATCCTAGCTCCTCTCCCTAGCCCCAACCACGTCCGCCACCACCACTCTGTACTCCCCTCCTCGTCCGCCCGTAATATAGCCCCCCGTAAAAATAATAGCAAACCTGCTCGCCCCACACCACCCTCGGCCCAGGTCTCCAATTCCATCCCCCTTTTCGACCTCAAAACAGGCGCGAAATATTCTAACTTCCATAGGTCACACATTCTTAATCCTCCCTCCTCCCTTCACTCACCTACTGGTCCTAACACCAGGCCGCCTCTTGCCCCACTCCTTCCCGCACCTAGTCCTCGCCCGCGCCCATCTCGCGCCCCCGTTCGCCCTCCCCCCCCTAGACCATTAATCGACCCAGTTTTACCACCATCTGTTAAACTCACTCAGCAAACCATTAATTCTTCGGACAACCGGTATGCCCTGTCTAAATTTAGAAACAAAGTGATCTATGAGAATGTACGCCTCTATCTTGCTTTCCTCCACGATAAAGCCGACTCCGTCTGTTACGATGGTATTACGAAAACCAGCGTAATGGCCTCCATCCAGCAGGAAGGTCTACCTACTGACGTCCCTAGCCTTCGCAGCCTATTCATCAACTTCCATAATAATCTCGATATGCCCCCAAATAAGGTGCTAAGTGATCTCTCAGCATTTCGCCAGTATATTGACTGCAAAATTACCTTTCCCAATAATCAATATTACTTTTGACCCTTTTCAGCCCCCCTTTGGTCCCTCTAATCATTTCAACACTCTGCCCATAACCGTCTACTATCAGAATGTTAGGGGTCTCCGCTCCAAAACACATTCGACTCTGGAAAAGGCACACTCCCTCCCCTTCGACATATACGCTCTGACGGAGACCAACCTTATCCCTAGTATCAGTAGTCTTGAACTATTCCCTCCTTCCTTCAACGTTTTTTGCCGAAAAATAAAAAAGACACTAAAAAAACTAGAAGCGAAAAACAGTGCCGAAACTCAAGGATGAACATAAGCACCCAGTAAAGCGAAGTGCCAGTGACAGCGACGACACCACCGAACTGCAGCCCACTTTCGCCCCACGAAGCCCAACAACGCAGGACATCTCCAAAAAAAAAAAAAAAAAAAAAGCCGCAAGTCATTTTATTCTTCCTTTATATTATAATAAAAGAGTCATTCATATTTTAAAATTGATTAAGCTCCTTCTGAGAAAAACCGAAATGTAGTAAGCTCCTTCCGAGCAAAAATTCGAATTTTAATGCACACTAAAACAATTTCCTTTTTTATCATATTCTTCTTTTTCCTTTCTTAGTCTGTAGTGCAGTAAATAAATTGTGATATATATATATATCCTACTTTAATTTCTTGTGCGAGCTCCCTCTGAGTCTCATAGTGCAGATAAAATATTTTTTTTTTTGTGTGTGAAAAATTTATGAAGCTCCTTCAGAGCTGAAGTGAGAAATCTGTGTGAACTCCATCCGAGCCTTAAAGTCCTTTTAAAACACGGCGCGTAGCTCCTTCTGAGACGCCGTTAAGAAAAAGATATTTACGTAAGATTAAATCATGTCAAAAAAGAATCGTGGTAATACGGCCAATAGCGGCTGACTTATGTTAGGACATTATTATTTTTAGTTCCCGAGCATTAGACAGTGGCCTCCTTCGTATCCAATCGGAAGGCGAGAATTATACGCATTTCCTGTCAGCTTATTTCAAGCCATATATATAGAGATTTTTGTAAGCTCCTTCAGAGCGGAAATAAAAATATTACTAAAGAAAGCACAAATCCAAAATATTAAATAGAAATTTGGTAAGCTCCTTCAGAGCCTGAAGCACACACGAACTAACGACACACTCGGCATTACTTTCTCGTAAGAACGCGAAATAAAGCGAAATTAATCCCCCGAAATAAAATCAACGCAGACATAGCTGCGCATCCGCGAAAAACCTTGATAGTTCTTACCTCCTCGTACTGCTTGTCCTCCTCCGAACGGAAAAGTTTCTCTCTGTCCGCTGCCAGCACAGTCGAACAACACGTAGGATCCTCTGGTGTAGGCCCATCCTTGTATCATCTTTGGAAATCAGATAGCATCCTTTTGTGCTAGGCCTTTTCCCTGACTCCATCTTCGGACCCAGCAGGTTGTTTCGTCGCGTCCACTAATTTAAACGAAAACTCGCGCATCGAGCGACCGAGTTACAGGGCGAAACCCCTGGAAATTAATGACAACCACGAGGTTGCAGGCGGCGACCCAGAAAGTAAAAACGTTGAGGGGAAACGTAATCGCTCCCTCACAGAGAAAATCGACGCGAAATCTCCCGAAGTCAACGATAACGACCAGGTCGAAATCCACAATTTTTAAAGCTACAATGGCTAACAATGCCGAAGCTTCCCCAACGACGTCGCAGGCCGCAGCCCTCCGCCAAGAAGTTAATATTGCAACACAAGCGGACCATCGTTCGAATCGATACATTAAATTACCGGACTTCACGTCCGATGACCCAGACTTTTGGTTCGGTTACGCCGAACAAACGTTTGCCTGCGAAGGCATCACCGGCGAACAGGAGAAATTTCTCCTAGCAACCCGCGATTTAGACCCTGTCTTGCTCCCGTATGCGAAGCATCTAATTAAAACGCCATCTCCACTACCATATACAGCATTCAAGGAGATGGTGATTAATGCCTATAGGGAATCGCCACAAAATCGCTTGCGACGTTTGCTACGATCGGCCGACACCTCTGGGATGCGACCATCCCAGCGCGCCGCTTATTTCCGTGCACTGGCCGGCACGGACATGTCCGAAACAGCCTTAACGGCTATATTCAGAGAGTCTTTGCCAGAATACGTTCAGGCAATCGTCGCGCCTTTAGCCGAATCTGGCCTCGACGAATTAGCGCGACACGCCGAGGCAGTCATGGCCACAGATAGATCCCGATCGGATCTCCAGCTTCCACTGGCGGCGACGCACGTCCAAATTCCACCCCAGCCCCAGCCACGAACCCCCACGGTCACATATACCCATGCGACGCACCCAAGCGAACTCGAAGACTTGAGAGTGCAAATTAGGCAAATGCAAACGCAGTTAAATAATCTCAGCATGGGGAACAATTTTCGGGCTGGCCGTGACAGATCGCGACGCCGAGACAGGTCCCGAAACAATTCAAGGCGTCAGCATAGCAGACCACGCACGCCAAACAATGAGAACACCTTCGGCAGGTGTTATTATCATCATCGATTTGGAGCGCAGGCCAGGAATTGCAGGCAGCCCTGCAACTGGACACAAAACCCAGCATTACCGGCTAGTTCTTTAAACTAGAACTGCCGACCGACGAAAAAGCGCAAACGGCCGGCAATCCCCAAATAAGTCGCTTGTCAATTTATGACTCAAAATTAAACATGGACCTCATAATTGACACAGGTGCGGATATTTCCGTTCTTCCTCGCTCGTACGCACCTGCCACTCGGTTGCCGGAGGAATTGAAATTGTTCGCCGCGAACAATACCCCTATCAAGACTTACGGTAGGAAGTTAATAACTTTAAAAATAGGCCTACGTCGACCAATTCGATGGTACTTCGTAGTAGCCGATGTCACCGACCCTCTAATAGGGTCGGACTTGCTGCGACACTATAAACTAGTAGTGGACGTAGCACGTAATAGACTGATGGACCCGTTAACGTCTCTTTCTCAGCCAGTAAACGCAAAGGCGGGAAAGGCATTGACGTTAACGTGCACAACCGCAAACGGTCCATTCAGCGATCTGTTGCGCGAATTTGCGGACATTACAGTTCCGCTTAGTAATCCCCGACGCGCAAAAGCCGGCGTTTTTCATCACATTGAGACGCGCGGCCCCCCAGTGAGCCAACGCCCGCGCAGATTGGCTCCCGAAAAATTGCGTGAGGCTCGTGCAGAATTCGAGTATATGCTCGACTTAGGAATCTGCCAGCCATCCGATAGCCCTTGGGCGAGCCCACTCCATCTCGTCAGAAAGAGCAACGGCGAGTGGCGTCCATGCGGTGATTACCGAATGCTGAACGCGGTGACGACACCCGATCGGTATCCGATAGCAAACCTGCACGATTTCTCCTATAAGCTGCAGGGTTGCGAAATCTTTTCGACCCTCGATCTCACGAGGGCATACCACCAAATTCCGGTGGCCCCCGAAGACATCCCCAAAACCGCGGTAACTACACCTTTTGGACTATTCGAGTTCAAGGTGATGACATTCGGTCTCCGAAATGCAGCGCAAACGTTCCAGCGCTACATAGACTCAGCTCTCCGCGGACTTGACTTCTGCTACGCGTATATCGATGATATACTCATAGCATCGAAAAACATGAGCGAACATCGCTCCCATTTGAAGCAAGTGTTCGAGCGCCTCCGAGAATTCGGCCTGGTAATCAATCCAGACAAGTGCCACCTCGGAGAATCGGAAGTCAAGTACCTTGGCTATTGTATAAATGGCCAAGGCGTCCGCCCATTACAAGACAGGGTGGAAGCACTAATGCAGTTTCCTCGCCCCAAGAATGTGCGAGAACTTAGGCGTTACTTGGGAATGTTAAACTTTTATCGCCCAACGCTTCGAAACGCCGCACAGGTCCAGGCTCCGCTGAACGAATACCTAGTAGGAGCCAAACGAAACGACAAACGACCGATTCAGTGGACCGAGTCAGCTGATCAAGCTTTTCGCTTATCGAAAGAGCAGCTGGCGAACGCAACTTTACTTCGACATCCCATCGAAGGAGCCCCATTGTCCATACAGTGTGACGCTTCCGACACTGCAATTGGGGCCGTACTCGAACAAGAGTGCGATGGTAAATGGGAACCGCTGGGCTTCTTCTCAAAAAAATTGAACCCGACCCAGCGACGATACAGTGCCTACGACAGGGAGTTACTAGCGATTTACTCCGCAGTAAAGTACTTCCGGCACATGGTCGAAGGACGCCAGTTGACGATCAAAACTGATCACAAACCACTGGTGTACGCTTTCCGAAAGAAAGCGGGAAGTTCAACTCCACGACAGGAACGGCACCTGGATTTCATCGGGCAATTTAGCACCCGAATCGAATATGTTCCAGGTGCAGACAACGTAATTGCAGACGCTTTTTCGCGTATCGATGCGATTAAACTCCGAGCGCAAATCGATGATGCCGACTTGGCACAAGCGCAAGGAGAGGACCATCAACTCGAGTCCCTATTGAAAGCGGAGACAGCACTAGTTATGCGTAAACTTCCTTTCAACGACTCAAACGATGAAGTCTGGTGTGATGTATCGACGGGGACAGCTCGCCCCTACATCCCAGAAAAGTTTCGAAGGAATGTGTACGAAACATTCCATAACCCAGCCCACCCAAGCGGACGCGCAACCGCTGCGGCCGTCCGACGTAAATTCGTCTGGCCACATATGGCCAAAGACATCACAAATTGGGCACGTAATTGTTTGCATTGTCAACGTTGCAAAGTCGATCGACACAACGTGCTACAACCAGCACAGTTTAAGCTCCCCGAGGCACGATTCGCCCATGTACACATCGACATTGTGGGACCGCTTACGCCGTCGAGAGGTTACATGTACCTCCTGACGATGATCGATCGCTTCACTCGGTGGCCAGAAGCAGTGGCACTACGAACAGTGACCGCAGAGAATGTAGCTAAAGCATTCTATTCGACTTGGGTCACACGTTTCGGCGTCCCAGCTACCCTCACAGCCGATCGAGGACCACAGTTCGAGGCGGCGATTTTCAAGCAGCTGACCGATCTACTCGGCTGTCAGCAAAGCCACACAACAGCCTATCACCCACAGTCCAATGGGATGATCGAACGTTGGCATCGCTCTCTTAAAGCCTCACTGATGTGTCATGACGACAATCAATGGCTGGACGCACTACCAACAGTTCTTTTAGGCTTGCGCACAAGCATAAAAGAAGACCTGGGAGCCTCAGCAGCAGATCTGACGTACGGAACCAATCTGCGCCTCCCAGGAGAGTTCTTCGCCGATGGAGAACCACCGCTCGAACAGTTGCCAAATTTGGAAAACCTACGCAAACTCATGCGTAAGGTCAGGGCAACGCCGGTCGCCAGACACGGTTCCAAGAGGTTATTTGTTCATCCAGATATGGACAGCTGCACGCACGTCTTCATCAGGGTGGACAAAGTTAGGAAACCTCTAGAACCGCCCTACGAAGGGCCATACAAGGTGCTGGAGCGAATAAACGACCGAGTTTTCTCCGTAGACATCGACGGAAAGCCGTACACCGTCAGTGTCGAGAGATTGAAGCCGTGCCACCTGGAACTACCGCCAGATACCGTGCCAGGAGAGGTACACCATCAACCGTTGGCGGCAGCCGAAACCCGCCCAGTGTACGACCCACCACACTCCCAGGAAACACCAGGCACGATAAGAGTTGAGAATCAACCTAACCCTCGCGAAATGGTTGCTCGTGGGGCATCGGATATCCTGCACGGACCGATAACGCGGCAACGCGCTCGAGATCTGCGCGCCCAAGAAGACGCCGCAAGGATTCTCAACTTACGGCAACCACTAACCGAAACCACCAACAACGAAAGCGCGACTAACACCCACAAGGAAACAACAAACGCGATTGTTTTCGCTCCTTTACCGCCTAAACACCGATCACGATGGAAAGGAGCACTCTCCGACCTTTAACAGCACCCTCCATACTCCTACCTTTTCCTTATCGTGACTACGTCACTGAGGGGGGAGTCCTGTGGCGAACGTACAAATTCCCCACAGGAAAAAGTCCAGACCAACTTGAGGTAACGCACCTACCTGGACAACATCACGTCCACAGACGCCATCCCAAGCCCAGCGGGGGCCGCCAGTAACCCAACGTTGAGTCGACACCAGAAGGCAAGGAACTTAACGTCCCCAAAGCCTCTAATACCGAGCTAAACGCTCCAAACCTACGACCTGAAACAAGGAGAAACATTCATGCATCCTTCGACGTGTGCAATCGCAAGCGAAGTGAATGCCAGCACCTCAAGTCGGCAACCCTGAACATCTGCACGAGATGCAGGGATTTACAATTAAAACAATTAACCGACCAACGGACGCGGTGCGGTTGATCTAAACATCAGATCACCCAAATGTTCACCGCGAACAAAGGAGCGCATTCCTTAGCCTCGTAAAAACCCAGATGGCGCGAAAAACCAAGCACCACGTAACTCCAAACAATACCTTGTTTGGAGTTTTACGAAGGCCAGCTGCAATAAATAAATACGGCACAGCATTGCGCCGTGCCACTGTCCGCCAAGCATAAATGCATCAGCGGAATGTTTGTTTTTCACACCATGTGAAAAATTCTCTTGGATCTCAAATCCAATAGATACCAGCGGACTAGACGTCCAGGCGATCGTCAACACCAGATGGTTGACCTAAACAAGCAGCGTGGGAATAGAATCCACCGTCAACAACGACGGTGAAGCTTCCTTATGTATGAGTGAGAATTTTCTCCTTACAGTAAAATGTGTCTGCACAACTGCAGATACAAAAAAAAAACACAGATACTGGGAAAACAGTATCCGATAGGTTGCAAGAGGGGATTCGGTGATATACAGACAATCCTTCGGGCAGAGAGTTTTAAATCGTCAACGAGACGAAAAGGAGTACAGTTACAGAATCCCTTAGACGAGGTCAGTCCGCGCCGTACAGAAGTTGAAAGTTCAACGTACACCAAGTTCCGCGAGTAAGTAAAGTATTTGGCTAAACTGCCACCGACGGCAACATCAAATCATATATTCGATTTGTCAACGCGCGCCGGATAAATACCCTCGTTGATATACGTTGCTACCTTTTGTGCGGAAAGCGATCGTGAAAGCCTATGTGCGATAAATCAGAACAAAATAGAATCTTAAAGTAGAAATACGGTTCGAGAGGTGTCGGAAGTTTTGTGTGTTTTCTGTGAGATATTAGCCGAACTATTATAATAACAGGTTTAAAGGAATATTGTGTCCTAGAAGATAAAGTAGTGATAAAATAAAAAACAAAGATTAAAACAAAACTACCATCTCGGTGTTTAATTAGTTACGGCATTCGCTCCGGTGTCTTTTGTTGTTTTCGTGGACAGTGCTGGCAGAGCACAGCATTCGCTCTGATTCGTTGTGTTTTTCTGCGGTAAACAGTGTTCGGCGGAACACACCAACATAACCGCCAAAAGCTGTCCTCCCTAGGCTTCGAACCCCTATTGATCAAATGGTTATCTTCTTATCTGAAAGACCGATCCTACCGTGTCAAATTCAGATCCTCCCTTTCCGATCCTTTTTTTCCCACCTCAGGGGTTCCGCAAGGAAGTCATCTAGGCCCCCTCCTTTTTATCCTAACCATCAATGATGTCGACTCTGTTATTAAACACTCATCCATATCCCTCTATGCGGACGACACCAAACTCTACAAAACAATTATCTCTCCCCTCGACTCCTCACTCCTCCAACAGGACCTCGACAGCTTCTCAACCTGGTGCCGTAATAACTGCCTTGATCTCAATGTTGCCAAATGTCACTCCATTACCTTCTCCCACAAACGTCCACCCCCACCTCCTCGCCCTTACTTCCTGCTTAACCAGCAGATCTCATACGTATCCTCAATACGTGACCTCGGAATCTTATTTGACAGGGAGCTCAGCTTCATCCCACATATCGACGATATCATTCTTAAGGCCAACTCCGCCCTAGGGTTTGTGAAACGCTGGTCTAAGGAATTCTCTAATCCTTACGTTTCCCGCTCCCTCTACATTGCCTTCGTCCGCCCCCTTCTTGAATACGCCAGTCAGGTCTGGTCTCCACATTGCTCGTCCCATATCCGCAGAATCGAGAGCGTGCAACGTCGGTTTCTGCGCTTTGCCCTCCGTGGACTGAACTGGGAGAATCCTCGGATTCTTCCCCCATACACAAGCCGGCTCCATTTGATCAACCTCAGTACACTTGAGGAACGCAGAACTCTTGCCGATATCCTCTTTATCCACCGTCTCCTCTCCGGCACAATCAACTGCCCTAGCTTGCTTTCCGCCATCGCACTCAACACCAACCCCCGCAACCTACGAAACCCTCGTCTCTTCTATCTGCCCTCCCACCACACTTCCTACGGTTGTAATGAACCAATTTCACGTATGCTTAAGCAGGCAAACTCTTACCCCACCTCCTTCGATTTCTACCTCACTTCTATTGCTCTCAAACGTCGTCTTCTGTCTTTCCCCTCGTGACCTTCCCCCACCCACTATCTACACTTTTACTACCCGTATACATTCCTATCACCCCGCCCCTTTATCCCACTACCCGGTCTTCGCCAACCCATCACGTGCACAGCCACCTTCCCACCTTTTTATCTTCTTACTTATTCGAATGTAATTTTTTTTTTTTGTAATCCTATTTCTTAAGTTAGTTCGTAAGTTTTTTTTTTTCTTTACTTTTAATTTCTTTTTCTTTTTTTTTTTTCTCTCAAACGCTTGTATTAAGTGTAATAAACGAGGGTTCTGCTCTCACTAAACTACTTCCCACTGACAGGAACCTAACGACGGTTGAGATAAATAACGCTGCAGTATGACTTCACGAGATTCTAGTTGAAACTTCGGAGACTCATGTCCCGAAGTACAAGCTTGAAAAGACTTATCAGATTCCCCATGACGACTTCACTTTTCGTCTTATTCGGGAGCATAAAAAGCTCTGAAGAATGAGATATCGTCACCGCTTTACGCAAAGGGGGCCATTAATGCGATCCATCATTCACAATATTGGTACACTGATAAAACAAAGAATCCAAAACAATAGTACCCGACAATTGGAAGACAAACTGAAGGGTATTGAGATGGACCAGAACGTTTATAAAAATGTTAAAAAGAGATCATGCACAACGGTGTTGTTGTGAAAAATGACGCCAATAAAGCAAACTTAATCGGAGATATCTTTGAAAGTAATCACAGGCTTACTCTCCAGGATGGCAAGCCGGACACTAATGCAATAAAATTAGTTCAGAGGTTCACAACAAATTAGACATCTTTAACGAGCCAATAGTTGTCTTCAACCCAACTAACAATGCATACTTCGACGACACACATCATACTGATCACGGTTTCGTCACACCATATACCCTACAGAACCTAGTTAAATCTCGAAACCCTAAGAAGTCACCCGGTATCGACAACATGTCGTACCACTCCTTGCGAAGGCTTCCTGGTTTATTCTTTATAAAGCTGTCCATTCTGTTCAACCATGCCTACAACTTGGGGTACTTTCCTCAAACTTGGAAGCAAGCTGTTGTTTGTCCAATAGCAAAAGTTGGGAAACCAACGTATACACCGAAAATGAATTTCATCAAACATGTGACCCAGATTCTTCAAAGGGGCCTCGGTCAGTCTAAGCAACTGCACAACATTTTGAAGTGGAGCAACAAAGTGCAAATCAACGTTAAGCTTCTCTGCTATAAACAGTTAATCCGATCTGGAATATCGTACGCCTTTCCCATATGGTCCTGCTTATATTCAGCGCAAATGGAAAGACTTTGAGTTTTCGAAAGGAAACTCCTCAGAACCACCCACCAACCACTCTAGAAGACCCATCAGTCGCAATTACCCCAACTCTCACCTATACGAGGGTGCCTCCATTATCCCCATCGACGAGTATTTGCTACAATTAGCATACAAGTACCGCGAAAGCATTCAGAACAGCGAGA
This sequence comes from Microdon myrmicae, assembly GCA_963931805.1. NCBI lineage: Eukaryota > Metazoa > Arthropoda > Insecta > Diptera > Syrphidae > Microdon > Microdon myrmicae. The sequence continues at coordinate 119,882,319 of OZ007499.1, forward strand.
ACATACTTGTATGGGAGTCTTGCGTTCTTGAACCTTCTCTTTTTCGTTCTCGTCGCATCCGACCACCACAATTTCTTCTTCTGTACAAAACTGAAGAAAGCATCCTTCCCAACAACATTACCCTCTATAATAGAGGACCCATCCCATAGGATATGCTGCTGAAACACTAGAAACATGCACGCACAGTACAAGACAGCACAAACATACACACACACCGACCAAAGCGCAGATTTTCATTCGCCGAAGACGTGATCTGCGTTAACTACCGCACTCAAGTCCTCCCGGTCTTTTATGATTTCTTTACCACCATCTCTCCATCCAAGTAGTTAGAGAACATTTAAACTAACCCTGTCCACACTATCCTTAGATACCACTCCCCCTTTCTTTTTCCGACATCTTGAGACCGAGACCAACGTCCTCACGGATGTGGATGATTCTGGTTATCGAAAAATGACCAGAAGCCAGAGACAAGATGAAGGACATATCTGTCCTTGTCTCGCTAAAGTCGGCCTCTCGTCACCCGTTTTTTTTTTTTTTTTGATTCGTGGTTACAGCAGCAAAATTACATAGAGTGCTTCCATTCTGAGTGCTTGAAGTAGTTATATATAAAATTCTCAGTGCGAATTTATATAGTCTGTGGAAGTGTTACGTCGCCATAAGCAGCTTTGAATGCAGTGGGAAAACATCAACAACAACTACATCAATCAAAGGCCAGAAACGGGTGAACCTCTTCGTTTTGAATTTCATTTTAATTTTAAGATCAATTTCCTTTCAGAATTTCTTTTAGTTATTTTGTCTATTATTTTACCTTTGTTTATTATTACTAATCTTCAATTGTGATTTTAATCCTTTCTTACTTTTGATTTATTTTATTTTATTTACTCACCTTAGTAGGTAAACCACGGTTTTCAGGTTGTACATCGTTCTTCTTTGTTTCTTTCCATTCTTTTCTTTTATTGAATCTCCAGAATATTCTCTTTGTGATCTCACCCCCTGGCGCAAGGTTAATAACCCTGCCCGGAAAAACAAATTATTATGGACAATTTAACAAGTCTCGGATAAGTACCGGATACCGTTGGACAGACTTGCTAAATAAGGCCAAGACCGGATCCCGGTTGTAGTGCCGATGATGATGATGATAAAGAGCGAAAAGCCCCCACTTGGTAGAAACCTTGACGTGGTGTGGGGGCTTAAACTACAACGAATTACTCAAGCTATGCATCGTCGCGCTTCGGGAACTCCGACTCCCACATCAAGTAATCGACACCAACGGATTTACACTGGTATGTGGAGGTACCGATACACATAACCTCGGAACCGGCTTCATCATAAGCAAGAAGATTACGCCCCATGTAAAAGATGTAAAATTTATTAATGACCGAATGTCTGTGCTAAAAATACAGGGTCCATGATACAATTATGTATTTATAAACGTACACGCCCCAACAAAATTTACGGATGAAGAAACGAAGGACACGTTCTATGAGACCCTAGAGGAAGTATTTGATGGGATCTCAGTATTCGATGTTAAAATCCTCCTCGGCGACCTCAATGCGAAAATTGGAAAGGAAGATATCTTCCAACCAACTATAGGTAAAGGAGGTCGACATGACGTTTCAAATGATAATGGAATTCGAATCATCACGTTCGCAGTGTCAAAAGGACTGGTAGTGAAAAGCACGATGTTCAAGCACAAGCAAATCCATAAAGCCGCATGGATATCACCCGACGGCGTAACGCGTAACCAAATAGACCACTTCCTTATAGACAAAAGACGCCACTCGAATATCATTGTGGTAAGATCATATAGAGGAGCAGATTGCGACTCCGGTCATCTTCTAGTGATGGGCAAAATCAGGAGTCGCCTCGGAGCAATCCCACATGGGCAGTCACGGGAGACGAGCAAAAAGTTCGTCATTGATAAACTAAAAGACCTACGCAGAAGGGCTGAATATCAAGACGAACTAACAAATATATTTAGCATCCTAGAGAATGGGAGCAGTGAGAAAGAGGAAGCCAATAGTGTGGACAGTAAATGGACACCGATCAGAGACACAATCAAACAAGCAGCCCAAACGGTGTTAGGATTTAAGAAACCAATTAAGTCCAAGGTTTGACGATGAGTACAGCGCAAAGATCGAAAAATATAAACGCCTTAGAGTGGTGCACTTAGAAAGATATGATAAAGTCTACGTAGTAAGATACGCGACGATTCGGAGAGAGACAATGAGGCTCTTCAAACGTGAATGGGAGAAGACTCGGATCGAAAAAATCCCAGAAAATTCCAGAGCAAAGAACAGCAGAGGTGTGTATACCGGCATAAATTCAATTAGAAATGGCTATCGAGGGAGAGCCAAAATAATTCGAGACATAAACGGCTGTCTGGTCACAGAAACAAACAACATCGCGACAAGATGGAAGCAGTGCTTTGCAAACTTGATTAATGTGCTCACCCACCAACCACAAATAAACGCACTAGACGTACATACAGCCGAGCCTCAGATACCAGAGCCATCTTTCAACGAAGTTGTAGACGCAATAAATCGATTGAAAAACAACAAAGCTCCAGGAGTCGACTGCATACCGGCAGAGCTTGTGAAGCATGGAGGAGAGGCAACCGCTCGAAAGATCTACCAGCTCATCCAAACAATATGGGATAAGGAAGTCACTCCGGAAGAATGGAAAACCTCAATAGTCGTCCCCATTTTCAAAAAAGGCGACAGATCTGACTGCGAAACCTACAGAGGAATATCATTGCTCCCAGCCACATACAAAATATGAACAAATGTCATACTGGCGAGAATCACACCGTACGCAGAAGAAATATTGGGAGACTACCAATGCGAATTCCGTAGAAACCGGTCGACAAGCGACCAAATGTTCAGAATAAGGCAACTGCTGGAAAAGAAGTGGGAATACGGAGAGACGGTTCACCAACTGTTCGTTGACTTCAAAAAAGCCTACGACTCAGTCACAATGCAAAGGCTCTACCATATTATAGTTGAGCTGGATGTCCCGACAAAATATGCCGCCCTCATTCAAATCTGCACGAACGAAAACAAAGAGCGAGTTAGAATAGAAAACCACCTCTCAGAACCATTTGAGATCAGGGACGGACTAAAACAGGGTGGTGCCCTCTCACCGTGTCTTTTTAACCTTGGGCTCTAGTATGTCATCAGAAAGTTACAAGACGACAACATGGCCGGATCATCCCTTGTTGCAGTACAGCAACAAAGCATAAAACGATTAAAGATTCAAAATAAAAGGAAAACATCAAGCAGCCTCAAATGTCACTCGGCAATGTCAGACTGGGTTCTGGAGCGTGACGTTAAAATGCCAGCAGTGATTCTAAACGACAAATTGATATCAGATACTCTGCTCGGCACATTACCAATCAAATCGGAACATTCCTACAGTTTGAATTAAGATGGTGAGTCTATGCCAGACTCACCAAAAAGCCTACACATGGAGATGGATGATATGCACCAAGAATGTTATCCTCCCATATCAATGAAAACTGCTACCAGCAACACACGTCGTCTATTCGATAACACACTCAAGCATTTAGCGCCTAAACGTATACATCAATGAAAATCCAACTATAAGGTCGCAACAGAAACTCTGCAGTGGCACTGAATGCTGCTAATTGCTGAATAGAGGAGACTGGAAAATGGACTATTCATGGACATTTTTTTGTTACTGTTTTTGATTCAATTAATTACTGTTTGTGTGGAAGAAGAAACAAACAGTTTCATTAATGTTAATTCTCATACGCTTCTTTTTGAAAAACGTTTTGTTAACCAGAAATGTTTTGGTACATTTGGTACTTTTTTGTTCAGTTCTTTTTACGTAATGATAGAAGTAGTGTAATCAAGTATTGGATCGGTGACGGTTCATAAAATAAAGTTTAATTTTCAATGCAATTCAATATTCATTGTTTTCGTTGATTTCATGTTTACGATATCTTGGAACACCAATAACGTTGGTTCTTTTATGGTTGCTGTCTCGTCGAGGATTAGCTCGACGCAGATCATCCCTTAACGTAGTCACACAAGTGCTCGCATATGCGGATGACATCGCCGTTTTGAGCGATAATCTAAAAACTGTAGATAAAAACAGTGTAATCATCATGCAAGCGGCAGAAGAGGTGGGCCTAGAAATAAATGAAGACAAAACGAAATACATGATTACGACGAGACCAGGTGGAACTCTGGGAACACATATAAACGTCAGAGGCAAGATATTTGAGAAAGTTAAAGAATTTAAATATCTGGAAACGATATTGACGACCAGTAACGAAAATTAACAAAAGACTACACTCCGGCAACGCTAGTTGGCACGCAGTTAGTAAACTGCTGAAATCCAAACTGTTATCACGTAACATAAAGCTCCGTGTGTATATAACCATAATCATGCCGATTGCTCTATACGGATGCGAAACATTGGCTCTCACAAAACGAGAAGAAAACAAATTCCGCGTATTCGAGAATAAAGTTTTGAGGGGTATCTTTGGAGGTAAATATGACGAGGAGGCAGGACAATGGAGGAAGCTCCACAACCACGAATTGGAAGAGCTATAACGCAAGCCTACAACAGTGAGAGTAATCAAGTCGCGAAGATTAAGATGGGCCGGACATGTAGCGCGAATAGGCAACGATAGGACCGTGCGTAGAATTTTTGACGGTAGACCAACGGGAAAGAGGCCCGTTGAACGGCCGCGAGGGAGATGGGAGGACAATGTTAGGTTTGACCTTGAGGAGATCGGATCAGATGGTCAAGCGTGTAAGGAGAGTACACAGGACAGGGGACGATGGCGGAGTCGAGTCGGAGAGGACATGAACTTCCGGGTTCCTACAGGCCAATAAATAATAATAATAATAATAATAATAATAATAATAATAATAATAATAATAATAATATTAATAAAGAGCGAAAATCAATTGGAAAATTTGTGGCCTCATCCTAGTGATTGGGAGTGTATTTGGCATGCTCCATTGTTGCGGATTCGCAACTCACCGGTGGAGAACTCAGGAGTATTCGCGTTTACCTGCTGACAACATATCGGCGACAGAGAGAGAGAAAGGGAGTTCTAAGCGCCACGCGGTTTTGAATACACAACGGTTTTTCTATGCGATTTTTCGGCAGCAGTTCTTTTAATTTTTACACATTTTATATCACACCATCGAAGACTATTTATTCGAAACAGTGATGTGATGACAAGCTAGATTAAATCATACTGACACTCATTCCTTTCCTCCTTTCCCTCTTTTCTGACCATGCTATATCATACGACACCATAAAGGTATTATTTATCATTATGTAGTGCTCCAAGAAGCCCTAACATTTTTCTCCCACATTACATTTTCCTCCCACCTATAAGAAAATCCATTTAATATCCCCAACATAACATTGAATTCAATGTCAAACCAAATCGAACTAAACGTTCAAATTCTCATTTATTGAATTCAAATCCATTTATTCAATTCAATGCGTTGTTCGATTCTATTTCCTAAAATCAAACAGCAAAATGCATTATTTTCCCATGTATGCTAAAAGCAATTAACACCTAAAAAACCTACGAGATCCAAAACCTAAAAGTGCACAAAGGCATATCTATTCGATACGCCGGCACACAATTCTTGCAATCATAAACATCCAAACGCATACCAGATGTTGTATGATTTTCTAATAGACACGGATTCCCAGATCCTAAACTAACAACCAATTTCCACGGATCTTGTGGCCAGATGGCTAACATAAACAAAAACCCCAAGAAAGGATGAAACGATAACTGGCGATGCGTCTTGACCTTCGAAAGAACATAAAGATATTTGAGGATTAGAATTTTGAAGTGAGAAGATGATTTGAATTCACACAGTTGGAAAAGTGACTTGACTGCAGTCGAGCGGGAGAGTCAGTAAGTAACGTACGGAAGGAGAAGAGTTCCTCAAAAGTTGTTTGTACATCCATTAAATCCGAAAATTAAATGTCCTTTTTACCAAAGCAACAATTGTGTTTAAATTTTAAATGTCTGTTCCAATTGACTTTTAGCGAACAGTGTTTTTCTCGTGCGTGTAAAGACACTTACGTCGCTAGTGGATCAATATAATCGCGCGGTAACACCTTCGGTATTTTGTTCGGGAAAACAAATATACACGAGTTCGACACATCCATGAAGGACAACCACGGTAGCCCACTCTTCCCGGGGAGCCGGAAGCACGGTGGTGCACCAAAAAGTATTATAATTATACTGTGTGCATCCCAAAAAATCTACGTTGAATTATCCGATGTCTGATTTATTACAAAAAAGGTAAGATGTGAGTTTGTTCAGGGTGAAGTTTCCAACCAAATCACAAGAAACAAAGATTCAGTGGAATTTTATATACAAATAATTTATAAATAAAGAATAACATTGTTTTTAAACAAATTTAAGATATTAAAACAAATTTTATTTTTCTACTATCAATTTTTTTTTTCCTTTGAATTATTATTTAAAGTTTGTGTCAAATATATATATATATTTGGTATCATATAGATATATATGTATATATATATATTTATATATATATTTGATCATATTTATATTTGATCATATATATATTTGATCATATATATGATCATATATATATATATATATATATATATATATATATATATATATATATATATGTATATATATATATATATATATATATATATATATATATATATATATATATATATTTGATCATATCTAATTAAATGTTTTTGATTGCAAAATACAATTACGATATAATCATATTACAAATAATTACTACGAAGCCATGAGAAATATAACTCTTTTTCCTTTCCACCTTTTTTGTTTTTATTAACTTCACTTATAATAGAACAATGTCTCGCGTTTGAGTTTATTTTTTTATTTATTCTTCTCCTTTTTTAATTTTTCATTTTAGAATACATGTTATTTAATATTTGCACCAAGAAGCAAATTTATTTAATAAAGTTATGTAACACTATTAATGACTCAAACTTAATGAGAACCTATATTCGACATGGTAGAGGTTAAAATATATCAAACATGGGGGAAATAAAAGAAGTTAAACAATAAATTAAGTGCTTATATAATGTTGGGTAAGTAATGGCGACAAAAATACAATCATATTTTGAATCTATTTTGTTTTACTTTTTATACATATAACTATAAACTAATATATGAATGTGCCCTTAACGATTCTGACTCTTCGAATGGGCGATTAACCACTGGAGTGTTATGTCGATATTATCCTTTTCTTTACATGAAATACTGTAACAACATATTTCTCGATCTTGTATGCTAGATAAATTCCTAAAATGAATAAAAAGAAAACGTAGGTTTGCAAAAAAACGACATTCAATTAAACGCCAAAAACGAAGTAATTACATTCGTTCGATAAGTCCAGTTTCATCTAAAGCTCCAGCGAGATCACGTTTGTTGCCCAAAACAAGGACTGGAATACCAGCTAATTGTGGTTTATCCAATAGGGAATGCAATTCATTCCTAGACGCTTCCATTTTCTCCAAATCAGCTGCATCTACCATATATCTGAATGAATTTAAAACAATTAACGTTAATTTTATTTCCATTGTGGTTTATATTACAAAAGACTTATTTTTGTATTCTTAATTTACAAAAAAAATATTTAGTACGAGGGCAGTTTGATAAGTCAGTGACATTTTGAAGAAAAGATATTTTTGCGGCAAATAAGCATTTTATTTCCGCACATAGTCTCCTTTTACATCGATACATTTAGTCCATCGTTTTTGCAATATTTTTGATTCCTTTCAAATAATAGGTTTTCGCAAGGTCCACAAAATAGACGTTAGTTTCTGTGACGACCTCTTCGTTTGACCCAAATCCCTTACCGTCCAGCCATTTCTTCAAGTTTCGAAACAGAAAATGATCGCAAGGAACTAAATCTGGAAAATATGCTGGATGGGGTAGCAGTTCGTTGACCAATTTATTGATTTTTATTTATGGAAATTCACGATTTATGGAAATTCACGAGGTTGTCTTCTTTGAATGCCTGTCAAACATAAACTAATATACGAGGGTGGACCAAAAAGTTTCCGACCTCAACGTGAAGATAGCGGCACTCGTCAATAAAAGCTAGTGAATGTAGTTGTGCATCTTTTGACAGTAATTCACCAAAATTTCATCCATTTAGGACGGGTAGTTTTTATTTGACAATCATTTGAGTGAGTCGATGTGCTTTGCTTTTTTTGGAGCCCTCTTTGCAGTCCACTGTTTTGACTGTATTTTTGTTTCGGGCGTATAATGGTGTATCCAAGTTTCATCGACAGTAATTCATCGGGGCCAAATCTCGGATTTATTGCGCCTAAACTGCGCCAAGAGAGCGCGTTGGAAATATTCACCTTCATTTTAAGACGTATTTAAGATCCTTTAGCTTATTTATTAAATATTAGATATGGGGTTTTTGGCCCCACCAAAGTCAGTGTAAACAAACAAAATTCAAAACATTGTTTTATGCACATTTAAACGACATTTCAATCAATATACACAATCAGCTTCAGTTCGTTTCCTACACAAACAAAATTGATATATAGTAATTTACTTTTATCATACTTTTATAGAAGGAACAGAATAGATGCTACGCAGCAGATAAAAACAATATACGCTCGATAGAACATTACACCTCTGTTTGCTTGAAAAAAAAACGGATGCCTTCGTTCAATAAGTCCTTAAAAGTCCCAGAGGTGGCGCTGGTAGTATCGAATATGGTTTGTGTTAAATCCTGTGCTGTTAGTGGAGTGTATTCAGATGATGTTGTCAGACTCCAAAAATGAAAGTCGGGGTAATATTTATACAATGTTTATTACAAGTTCAGCGTGCGTTTATTTGTACTATTGGGTCGTACCATATGAAATGTCCGATTTTCGCTGTCGGAAATAAGAAGTTCTCGAATGAACAACTGTGCCAAAACGTTAAATTATATTTTTTTATAAAGTAGAGTGGTACGTGTGAGAATTTTGGGGTTCGTTACAAGTATCATCATCATCGGCACTACAACCGGTATCTGGTCTTGGCCTTATTTAACAAATCTCTCCACCGGTCCCGATTACGAGCCGATGTCATCCAGTTTGGCACTCCCAGGCTCCGGGCGTCCTGGTCTACGCCATCCCTCCATCGCAGACAAGGTCTGTCTCCTTCCGTACATCCTGCCACAAAGGTCTTTTCGCTCATTCGAGTTAGGTGCCCCGCCCAGCGGAATCTACTGAGCTTGATTTCTCTTACAACATTAGCTTCAAGGTAGATTGCGTACAACTCATGCTTGTAACGTCTTCGGAATCGTCCTCCCTCACATACGGGGGCAATAATTCGCCTTAAGACCCTCCTCTCGAAAGCGGCTAAGAGTTCAAAGGGCCCTTTATTAAGCACCCAGGTCTCGGATCCATACATGCTTACTGCTAAGACCATGGTCTTGTACAGTAGTAGCTTGGATGTTCTGGATACATTTCGGGATTTAAAGAGCCTCGATAGACCATAGTAGGCTTTGTTGGATTTGATCAGCCGTTCGCGTATTTCTTCTTCCATATTGTTATCGGCTGATACTATTGACCCAAGATAGTTAAAGGATTGCACTACTTCAAATTCGTGCTCCACTACCCTGATAGTTTGACCAACGTTAGGTCTTCTCTTCGCAGAAGTTGCCACCATGTACTTAGTTTTTCCCTCATTAATGTGCAGTCCCAGTTTTTGTTCCGCCTGCTCGATCTGGGTGAAGGATTCCTGTACCGCCGATTCGGTTCTACCGATGATGTCGATATCATCTGCGTTGGCAAGTATCTGGCTGGACTTGGTGAGAATAGTTTTTTTTTTATTTTAGTGAGAGCAGAACCCTCGTTTATTTCACTTAGTACAAGCGTTAGAAAAAAAAGAAATTAAAAGTCCCTCTTGTTGTAACGCCAGATTCACGGATTGCTTTCTCCAACGCGGGGTTGAAGAGGAGGCCGGCCAGACCGTCCCCTTGTCGGAGTCCATTATAGTTGTTTATTGGTTTGGACAGCAATCCCATTATTTTTACTTGACTAGTTACGTTGGTCATAGTCAACCTACAAAGTCGTATCAGTTTGTTTGGAATGTGACAGTTTCTCTGCCACATAAAATTGGGTAGGTACATACAAAAATTGAATGGGTTACCTGTTCCAGTTAATTGTTATGGAGGCCGACGTTAAATTAAATTGTACTGCACACAGATGCGCCAATGGTTGCCAAAAACCCCGCCAATGGTTGCATATGTGGGTTGCTGCGATATAATCTATTGCTGCGATATCCGCTATTGTTGCAATATTAATATTATTGTATCATTATTGATGTGGGAGTTTCTCGGTCTGTCTTATGTTATTCTTCTCATCGCTTTTTCCAGTTCACAGCCGCAGAATACTTCAAAGGTTTTCGTTCTCCCTGCTATATACCACCAGCATGATCATCCAAAATGAACAAAAGTCAGTCCTCTTTCTCGTCGAGCAAAGTTTGCAACTTTTATTTTATTAACTTTAAACAAATCACTCGATTACAAAACAATACAATTACTTCTGACAAAATTTATACATTCGTTAACTTTACAATTACTTCTGACAAAATTTAATCATTCTTTTACTTTTAGATTATCACAACGTATGCTTTTCTTTTCGAGGTCAGTGCTTCTCTCCTTTTCTTTCTTGATTCCACCCTCAACGGAATCCAAAAAAACCGTATCGAACCAAAAACAAAACGTTTCCTCTCTTCCTTTTCCTGCTTTTTTCCGTTGTCAAACGTCAACAACGGAATTCCGAACCGTATTTTTTTAAACAAGGTTAATCTCCATCTCTCTCGCTCTCCACTCACGTCCACTTCGAAAAACAAATTCGAACTCGAAGAACTGCACGATCCACACCCGAATCAGGGTGGGTTCAGAAACCCACTTCAGGATCGTGCAATTCTTCAACCACCTTACCATCATACCATGTTAAAACAAAATTATATTAAACACAAATTTTCAAATGATGGTGGTGGCCGACGTACGTAACACACCTCCCCCCTCCACAAGACCGCGTGGCATTCTTAGGAGAGGAATGTCACGCCGGAGAGTGGACGGCGGAGAGCAAACAAATAAACAAATAAATAAATAAATAAATCAGTCTACATGCTTAAGTACTAATGTTAGTAGGGATTATACTACTTATATATGAGGGTTAGTACAAATAAATAAATAAATAAATAAATTAAGTAGTCTACCTGCTTAAGTGCTACTGTTAGTAGGGATTATACTACTTATATATGAGGGTTAGTACAAATAAATAAATAAATAAATAAATTAAGTAGTCTACCTGCTTAAATGCTACTGTTAGTAGTGATTATACTACTTATATATGAGGGTTAGTACAAATAAATAAATAAATTAACTAGTAGGTATTAATGTAAGAGGGGGAACAACAGACAAGCACTCCACAAAACCAAGGACAACACAAACGTCCGCGGCGGGTCCGACACTCAATCCGATGGTTCGACCAAAAGCTCGACCGCCCACACGATCCGGTTAGGACCCCTCCACCAAGGCGAGGAGATCCCCTCTCGTACAACCACTCCAAAATGTCACCCGGCCGGCGAAAACGTCCCGCTCTTATACATCTTTAATTCTCCTGTTTTTGGACTCGGTACTTGCCCCGGTCCATGGGTTGGTAGATCGGGGGTTTGTCCCGTTTCGGCGGCAAAACCTACCATCACCCGACATTATAGTGCGCTTTCGCACTTGCATATTTGCGATCCAACCCCCAGCACTGGGGTTTGCCTCTGCAGTCTGCGCTGGGACTGCGCCTGCAGCATTAGGCCTGGCCTTAAAGACTTTTCGTCAGACCCTCAAGTTGGTATCCCTCGACGAAGGTCACAAGGACGAAGATTCCGGAGGGTAACCAGAGTCTGGCCAGCTAGGATCAGGGGCTCCAAGTTACAGGAAGGCTCATCCTTTCCTTATTTGTTTTTTATAAAGGGTGTTGTCTATAACTATGTTATCAACGTCCGCTGTTCGGGGTTCATCCAGATGACCCTTTGGGTAGCACGTGGTCGAACAGCTTTTCGCAGCCCTCCCCTGTATGGGTAGGGTCTCCGGGCGAGTACCTGCCGCAGTATCGACCTTAACAGGTCCCTTTGGCACGTCTCCCCGTTTGGCTGCCACATGTTCAACCCTTCCCGTCCCATAGTTGACAAATTGAATGGAGAATGGCACGGGATTTACGGTCGTTCGGGGAAAAACCAAACAACCACCCGGCCCGTCTACCTTACAATTCCGAGACAGGAAGTCGTACCCCAACAATCCGTCTTCCTCCAAACCCGGCAAGGAGTCTACTATTTGGAAACTGCAGGGAATCTCATGGTGCAACTTGAAACTCCCAGTGCAGCATCCCCTCGACTTGCCTTTGACGAACAGCGCTTGGAGCGTTGTAGATTTATCCACATCCATGCCATATCTAGGATGGAGTGCCTTCAGCTTCAACGGGCTGATCTCAGCGCCGGTGTCCACGATTAGGCGCGTAGGGTTCCTACGGCCAATGTCTAGAGGGAGAGCGACAATCGGGACTCGAGTCGGCGAAAACTGAGAACAGCTGGAGCTGGGTTTCGTTTTTAGTGCGGTCGGGTAGGATCTTGCCGACCCGACCTTGGGGAGTTTCCCGAACTCTCCCATTTTGCTTTATGTCGACACTCTGCCGCCTTGTGAGTGGGTCGACCGCAAAACTCGCACAATGTTCCGCTCCCCCGTTCAGGAATATTCCGCTCGGGAGTCCCATTGGACACCGAACTAGCGGAACTGGAGCTATTCTTTCTGCCCACTTTGGGCCCAATGCGCCGGGGCTGCCATTCCCGGCTACCCGCGCTGCCTGATGCGGCATCATGTCTCGCATCCGTCTTTGAGGACTTCGAGTCCATGGAGTCGGGTCGCTTACCGCCACCGCTCGACACGGACGGTCGTCGCCCATCATCTCCACCTGCTTTCCGGGAATCCCTACTCTCCGCGCTACCATTACCGGCGCTTCGATTTCGCCGACGCTGCCTCCGACGCCCTCTGCGCCTATTTCTCGCGCCCGCCCCAGTCTCCACACGGGTGTCTTGCTCTCGGCTCGCAACGGGTGCTGTTCCGCCGTGCCGCTTGTGGGGAGAACCCTGGGAACTCTGTTGTTGTTCCCACCTTTGCCTGTATTCGCACCCGTGCAAGCTATGACCTTGGCGGCCACAAAACTCGCAACAGCACCGGACGCTGAATACTCTGGGGCCTGATGTCGCCGGCCCGCCGCCCGTAGACGGGGGCTGCGGCTCTGGTAGGGCTCTCCGCTGAAACTGTGGTCGCTGATGAGGCGGTTCCTGCCGTGCAAATCCGCCCTGCTGACCTCTACCCCTGTATGTGGTCTGGGGACCGCGCGTCCTCGTCGGACGATCCGGGCAGTCCACTATATCGTGGCCATACCGCCAACACTCGCGACAGAAGGGAGTGTTTCATCTTTGTAGACACTCGTCGTACACGTGACCCCTCAGATTGCAAAAATTGCATATTGTCTGGGATTCCAGGGGGCGCGCCGATCGACCAACCGGATCCCTGAACGGATTGTCCCGACCCGATCGATCGCCAGGCACATACGCCCCTTGAGCCAAACCCTGCGACCCTTCACTCCGACTCGAGGAAGACACGGTATTTGACCACGCTCCCTCGCCAGAGGAGGCCGGAGCATAGGCACCAGCATCCCGTCTATAACTGAGAGGCCCGCACGACTGCTCCCGAACGAAACCATCCTCCTCACGTCGACGACTATCAGGCTCTTCGGCCGGCAACACGAATGACACCGCCCGGGGATTTAAGTTCGATAAAACCGGCGCCGGCGCCGCGGTGTAATCCCTAGAAGTGGAGGATGAACTCTCCAAAAGGGTCGAGCAACTTCCCGGTCCTAACTCTGATGTTCCTGACGCTGTCGGCCGCGCATCCACAAACAGGTCGTCCTGCCTCAACATTTCCTTTCGAGCTCGCTCAAATCCGGTTAGGTGGTCCACCAGGCTACGAAAAGGGACATTACCCAACGTGAGGAGGAAGTGCTTTAGTCCTTCCTCCCTCAGACCCCTTACCAACACCGGTTTGGCCATGCCCTCAAGCTGGCTGGCGAAGACGGACCTATCCTGGCGACCATAAAAGCGCTCAGCTGCCTCCTCGCACCGTACCACGGCCCGCTTCACTCGGGAAACGAAGCCTGTGGCATCCTCGGAAGGAAGTTGTCGCATTTCGGAAAGTTCTGCACACAACTCCTCATACGACACCCGGGGTTCGTAGGCCTCTCTAAGACGCTGTTCCGCTTCAAGGAATGTCGTGGGTGGTCTCTCCTCGAACATCCGATAGGCCTCGCCGCTCAGCCTAGAGGGCAGCCACCGGAGGAAGGTATGTTCCTCCTCCACCGCCAGCCCATCCAAGGTCCTTCTACAGCCCTTGAGAAACGAAGATAGTCTCTCGGCCGTATCCGGTCCTTCCTGTCCCGAAAACATGGGGACCGCCTTCGACACAAGATCGAAAACCCTATCTGTGCCCAGCATGGTCCGTACAGGACATGGTTGTGGGCCCAGTTTAAAATACGAGGGCATCGGCGTGTCCTCCATGCTCCCGACAGGCTGTTTACCGACGGTGGGAGGGGGGCGTGTTGGCGATCGGTCGTCCACAAATTCGTCCCTCGAATCATGGAACGCCTCCGGATCCACCTCGTCAACCGGCGGCTCGGGAAATGCCTCGGGTCGTGCCCGGGCAGGGGTGCCCTCTCGGACATCTCTTTGACGCTGCCTTGTCTGCATCTGCCGGCCGTCTAAACAGATCTCAAGGTCACCTACACCAAAGCTAATCCCGGATACCCCGCGGAGAAAAGAAAAAACAACCTCGTCGCCGACAGTATCAACTAATAGAAAGGGGGCGAAAACAAAAACAAACACGCTCCCAAGATACAACAGGACGCCGCCCGACGAGCTCTCCCCTCTCGCAAACACTATATTGGCCTAACACACAACAAGGAGACCCGCAACAACAGAGAAGATCAACCCGCAAACAACAGCTCGAAAACCAAACGACAGTCGAAAACACCAAAAACACAATTCCCCAACCTTCAGCGGGAACACAGGACGGGCTGCCAACCGATTCACACAATCGCAAAAGCACCAAACAAATACTCTCAAAGGGGAAGAGAAGGAAAAACAAGGGAAAAACACACACCGCATCCGCCAGTCAAAACGAAAAACCACAATTCAACTAACAATCGCCGTCCTCAGTGGGCGAAAAATGGAGAGAGAGGGAAAGGGGTAAGCAAATATAATGACCAGTTTCTGGTCAATTTTGTAACATAACAAAAAAAATATCTAAACGAAAACCAAACGCGCAGCCGAAAAAGAAGAAAAGCAGCCTCACATAAAAAAAATATTTCAAAAATCGATCAAGGTCAACAATAAATAATACTGAACAATTTAAATATTACAATTTTCACCGGAAGAAGCTTCCGACAAATGTCCTTCACACAAGACTGACAAATAAATTAGTAAATAAATAAATAAATTTTTTAAATGAATAAAGAGAGAGGAAAAAAAAAATATTCCTTCTTTTTGCGCCCGCTCCCTCTGCCAGTCTCCGCTCACGAACGCATAGCTATTTTCAATGTCACACCAATCTGTCAAAGCCTTCAGGTCACAGAAGATTCGACAGCATTCTACCAAACCTGCCGTGGTCCCTCGGGAAGATCCTGTCCGCAGCACCAGTTTGTGACAGTTTCTCTGCCACATAAAATTGGGTAGGTACATACAAAAATTGAATGGGTTACCTGTTCCAGTTAATTGTTATGGAGGCCGACGTTAAATTAAATTGTACTGCACACAGATGCGCCAATGGTTGCCAAAAACCCCGCCAATGGTTGCATATGTGGGTTGCTGCGATATAATCTATTGCTGCGATATCCGCTATTGTTGCAATATTAATATTATTGTATCATTATTGATGTGGGAGTTTCTCGGTCTGTCTTATGTTATTCTTCTCATCGCTTTTTCCAGTTCACAGCCGCAGAATACTTCAAAGGTTTTCGTTCTCCCTGCTATATACCACCAGCATGATCATCCAAAATGAACAAAAGTCAGTCCTCTTTCTCGTCGAGCAAAGTTTGCAACTTTTATTTTATTAACTTTAAACAAATCACTCGATTACAAAACAATACAATTACTTCTGACAAAATTTATACATTCGTTAACTTTACAATTACTTCTGACAAAATTTAATCATTCTTTTACTTTTAGATTATCACAACGTATGCTTTTCTTTTCGAGGTCAGTGCTTCTCTCCTTTTCTTTCTTGATTCCACCCTTAACGGAATCCAAAAAAACCGTATCGAACCAAAAACAAAACGTTTCCTCTCTTCCTTTTCCTGCTTTTTTCCGTTGTCAAACGTCAACAACGGAATTCCGAACCGTATTTTTTTAAACAAGGTTAATCTCCATCTCTCTCGCTCTCCACTCACGTCCACTTCGAAAAACAAATTCGAACTCGAAGAACTGCACGATCCACACCCGAATCAGGGTGGGTTCAGAAACTCACTTCAGGATCGTGCAATTCTTCAACCACCTTACCATCATACCATGTTAAAACAAAATTATATTAAACACAAATTTTCAAATGATGGTGGTGGCCGACGTACGTAACAGGAATGCCGAATTCTCTCATGGCATTATATAGTTCTGTAGCATCTCTAACAGATACACACACAATTCACAAGCAAAATAGTGAAGAACACCGAACGAAAATCGAATAAGAAAATACATATAAGAAAATACATATGCCGTACACCATAGCGATAATATAACAATTCACATCAGTGGAATATGGTTGAGTTTAAAAATCGAATTCTAAAATCGGCCAGTAGCCTGATGTGTTACGCTTAGGTTCAATTTTTGGTGATTCTAACTGTTATAGCGTCAGTTCGAATCACACGTTCTTCACTATCCATCTCAAACGCTATAGTTCTACCCTGGCTATCCTGTAGTAGGCGGCCTTAAAATCTATAAACAGATGATATAATGGAATCTTAAATTCCTGACATTTTTCCATCTCCTGCCTAAGGGTGCAAGCAGCAGAAGAGGTGGGCCTAGAAATAAATGAAGACAAAACGAAAAACATGATTACGGCGAGAGCAGGTGGACCTCAGAGAACATATAAACGTCAGGGGCAAGATATTTGAAAATGTCAAAGAATTTAAATATCTGAGAGCGATACTGACGACCAGAAACGAAACGTCAAAGAAAATTAACAAAAGACTACATTCCGGCAACGCTAGTTGGCATGCAGCCAGTAAACTATTAAAATCCAAACGGCTATCACGTAATATAAAGCTCCGTGTCTATAGAACCATAATCATGCCGATTGCTATATACGGATGTGAAACACGGGCTCTCACAAAACGGGAAGAGAACAAATTCCGCGTATTCGAGAATAAAGTTTTAAGGGGTATATTTGGCACTAAATATGACGAGGAGTCAGGACAATAGAGGAAACTCCACAACCACGAATTGGAAGAGCTATACCGCAAACCTACAATAGTGAGAGTGATCAAGTCGCGAAGATTAAGATGGGCCGGACACGTAGCGCGAATGGGCGATGATAGGACCATGCATAGAATTCTTGGCGGTAAACTAACGGGGAAGAGACCGACAGGACGGCCGCGACGGAGATGGGAGGACAATGTTAGATTGGACGTCGAGGAGATCGGATCGGATGATCGAACGTGGAAGGAGAGCGCACAGGACAGGGAACAATGGCGGAGCCGAGTCGGTGAGGTCATGAACTTCCCGGTTCCTACAGGCCAGTAAATAATAATAATAATAACTGCCTAAGGGTGAATATCTGATCAATTCGTTACAAGTATAGTTTTTTTTTTTCTAGGAATTGTTTACCATGCAGTCGCCAGTTCAAATTCGAACCCTCTTCCTTTATGAATTAGCCTGGACTGGTATTCATTATTATCGGCACTACAACCGGGAACCGATCTTGGCCTTATTTAGCAAGTCCTGAGGCTTGTTAAATTTTCCATAATGATTTGTTTTTCCGGACAAGGTCATTAGTCTTGCGCCAGAGGCTCCCCGACGGGGAATCGAACCCCGCTCACCCGTGTGACAGGCGGGTATACTAACCACTATACTATCGAGGAGCCTGGACTGGTATTAGCATAGAACAAAACAGAGATGATACTGATGTCCAGCCGCAAAAAAGTAGAACAAATTAGCCTATATGTCGGCGGACACATTATCGAATCCAGCCCCACCATAAAATATTTAGGGGTGATATTGGATCTCCGAATGCGTTTCAAGCACCACATGACCAACGCGGCAAAAAGGTAGCAACAACACAAGCAGCATTGGAGACACTGCTCCCAAAAATGTGTGGGCCTAAAAGAGCGGGCAGATTGCTTCTAGCTTCTGTGAGTAAATTAATTTTCCTATACACGCCTCCCGAACGGGCTGAAGCAACCGCCAAGCTTATAGAATCCGTCGAAAGAAAAGGAAACCCGAGAATCTGCGGTGCTACAGAACGAATTGACTGAAGCGGGCGCGGTAATTGGGAGTCGAGTGGCCAGCAACACAAGCGATATCTGTGATAGGGATATATGTAAAAGCTGTGACAACCAGGCGCACGAGCCTTCAGTGCTTACAAAGCCGAACTCGTGGCTGTCCGATAACGAAGCCTTAGCAATTAGCAAACAGAAATCGAATATAGCGGTCACGGGAGGGGGGTGCACGAAATGATTCCGAACATCAAAGAGTGGACAAATACATCACACCTTCACATGTCCTAATACCAGACAGGACATGGGTGCTTTGGAAAATACCTGCACAGATTCAAACACAAGGAAGATCCATACTGCCCGTCCTGCAAGGAATGTGTAGAAAACGTGGAACGGATCCTAAACGAACGCAGTAGATTCTAGGAGGTGCGCAGTATGTTTGCTGAGGGTGCAGCAGCAGCAGACGCAACCAACATAAGAGCGCTAATGCAAGGTTCAGGCAATAGATTGGAGATGATGGCTTGCCAATATCAGAAACTCCGCAGACTACATGAACTGCAACAACTTAAAAGACAATATACTGCGACTCTGCTGCCGGAAGAAATGTAAAGAGATAACACCCGGGGGAGAATAAACAGGAAAGGCTTTGAAAGCGGAGGTAGGTTTAGTGCGTAGGCACTGGCGGGAGAATGGACTGAATCGGGCAGGCAAATAGACTCGGGCTACCTGTATCTTTTGAAGATTACAATCTCCAGGCCGCATAGCAAAACACAAATGTCTTGCCAGCTGCACTTAACACTCGAAAGTGCGTTTGTGGAGATTCGTTTGTTTCCCGGTAAATGTTCTAGAGTGTATCTCAAAATACCAACAACTCCTCCGCATATCGGATCCCACTAGCGCAGTTGTTGGTATTTTGAGTAAACACAAAATACATTTACCAGTTAGCGGAATCCAAAGTAAACAAATGAATTTCCCAACCTACGGTGAGGTTGTGGGTATTCTTTACTACTCGTGCGCCAACACGGACGCGAATTCAGTAGTAACACCACAGATAGTCTAAGTTCGATGAAACAGCTGTCACAAAGCCAAGCCAAACGAATGTAAGAAATGCAAACGCACTGTCACAGGAGCAAGTGAAACAAAATGCTGGAATTATTGTTTGATTTATTTTATTAGGTGTACAACTTTGCTTCCGACGTTTTGCAATAGCGGTAAGTGGTGGTTGAAATAAATAGATCATAGATGTCATACAATAAGCTTAGGTATTTGTAAACATAACGCCATCGAAATATTAGTCGATTTGTGTCTGCGTCAGAAAGTTATTCTCGATTAAACATGTCAGCTTACGAGCCGAATTCTCGTCATTTGCGGGAGGTTTTAATTTTCTGCTTTAATATGAAGAAATGGATGCGGATGCCGCCCGAAAGATGGGAGAAAGTAGTGGCCAGCGATGGACAATACTTTGAATCATAAATGTATAACCAGTTTTTTACAATAAAGCCTCGAATTTCGGAAAAAAAAACGGCGGAAGCAAAGTTGTACACCTAATAGTAGTTTTTTTTTATTGCTTAAAACTTTATTAACACTAATTGCTATTCTGCTTATACAATTTCACTGATTAGAAGTTCCATGGTCTCTGAACATTACAGGTTTCGACACTTACACAGTACCTATGTCAATGTTCTTACATTAAGAATCTTATCGTGTAGTATAATTTCAATGTTTATTATAACGCACACTCGCTGCTGTCTATCAAATGAGGAGCTGTTGTTGACACTGTACAAGGAAAAAGAATTTGCACGACTCCGACACGCAATGCCCGCGGCAGGTGTCTCCAGTTCGGCGGTTAATATCTGACTCTACTTTGATTGATTTCGTTTTTCGATGCGCGTATGTAAATGAACAAATCATTCGAAACGGACGTCACGGCTGTACACCTCAAGACACAAGCTCGACTTTGGGGCTCGTCAAACCGGAGGAAAACTTTGTTCGAACTCGCACATAAAACACGCATGTGTTGCACTTCCGCGGTTAAAATCTGAATCTCGAAAACGCAACGTCCCCGATACGTGTACGTTTCTCGGTGGTTACGATATGATTCCGCGACGACTCTAGATATTGTTTCGTGCGGATATCACTATTCAAGATGCACACAAACAGGAAGAGGGCCTGTTCATGGGAAGGACAGTACTTCATATATCAGCTGCAGTCGAATAAGGAAAAGCGACAACAAAAACTGACTAATAATATTTAAATTCAAATAGGTCAGCTGTGCAAATAGATGGTCGCTCGTATAGCGGCCGAAAAAGGTTGCTATGTTTAACTATCGATTCGTTGATGCAGAATTAGGTTTCTGAGTATTATGTCAACAGAAACAGTATTTCGGGGGTCAAACGCTAAGAACGCGCACACTTGATGAAGATGCGCGTTTGTTTGCCTTAGCTAATGGTACGAGGGTTGTTTAGGAGAACGATACCGTGGGACCTGATCTGGTGATCAGGGTGATTACACAATGACGGTTGTGTATTTATCCACGTCAATTGTGCATTGCATCCATAGCGAGTCAAGGGTCGAATTCCAGTGTGAATATTTACAGATTTCGCCTCTTGGCAGTTAGGCGCGAGTTGCGCTATGCTTTGTATTAGTGAACAAAACATGGGACGTGACCATAGCTAGATTGTTTAGGAAAAACAAACTATGATCACGATTCGATGCCAGTTTATCGCTTATGCAACCGATCAGGGATAATCGGCTGCAGCTGTATAAGCAAGCGATTTGCCATGGCGTGTCTTTTTTTGGGCCAACGGATTGTTGGAACAAGAACACACAGAAGGATTGGCGTGTGTTTGATGGGCATGTGGCCGACCATAGGAATCGATCTGTTCATGACAGATAAACCGAGATGGTTCAGTTGATGCCATTGGTTTTGATGCCATGGCAAGATGGTAATCCTGCCGTGGACTTATGTTTCAGGTATGAAATTGTTGAATAAAGCTTTGTACTGCTCGGGTGCAGGTAAGCTGCTTATGGTTGGTGCATGTATTTGTAGGTTGCGGGCGGGGAGTTGGATTAGGACGGTGGGTGGTTCTTCGGGAATGCTTAAAGAACCCCCACAAAGTGTCCTACGCCTTTTAATAAAGCAAGCCAAGCGCGAGTGAAGAATTGGAAATTTCCAAAACGAAAGAGAAATAAGAGGGGCGCAAGTGCTGTCACGCCGGTGATTGTAATCGGACTCCCTTTTCCTTCAATATCGCAAATCTTTAGACACTCCTGTGATGCATTCAGTAAAATTGTAACATAAGGTAATTTTTTCCACCATCTTACAGGTTTTTGCTCTGCAACAACTTTCAACACAACCGATTAAGGTTCCTATAAATTGTTATCACTAATCTGTTATTTGTCCCTCAAAAAAGTTACCAGATATAAAGTTTCAAAATTATCACATTTTATAATCAAGCAACAAGTAAATGACAAATTCCTTTTCCCGAATTTGATCTACCCCAAAATCAAACACTGTACACCAGTCAACTTTAAAAATTATCTTCAGATGTACAAATAAACACAAAGTATCGGTTCTTAACTGAATCATATGGATGCGGATTTCTCTTTCTAGCCAAGAACCGCCACCAAGCATTTAGGACCAATGGGCATACATACATCCTGTAGAAAATACCGGGAATTGATCATTTAAAAAGCCCGGCATTGTAAATATTCTTTTTTTGCAAAGTTGGCACAGCTAAGGATAGGGTCCTGATGTCATACTTGGGCGCGATTTGTCTTTTAGGTCGTTTACAGTAGTCGATTTTGTCAGTTCATCTCAAGTGTGTCTTACGATTTTTCAAGAATTTTTTTTTAATTTCAATCCCTTAAAAGCCGCGAAAGACATGCTAGAACCAGTCAATTCCAATCCGTCATTTATAGAACGCATTATACAATAACTGGTGATGGAATATAGGTTTAGGAGTTTGACATGCAAACCAATCAACAAGCTTCGGAATGAGGTCTTCCAACTGAGCCGAAACTAGAAAACCACGCCAAAGTCTATCGTGTCAATATAATGGTGGCTGTTTTCTTTTATCATCCCATGCACTACGAATTCTTACCTGAAGGTCAAACAGTAAATAAAGCGTCCTATCTGGGCGTTATGTGGCGTTTGAGAAAACAAGATCGTCAAAAAAAAGTCAGGTTTGTGGAAAGAAAACTCATGGATATTGCACCACGATAATGAACCATCTCACAAGGCAATCATTGTGAATGAATTTCTGGCCAAAAACTCAACAAACATCATCGAACAACTACCGTATTCACCTGATATGGCGCCGACAGACTTTTTTTTTCTTTGCAAAACTCAAATTACCACTTCGAAGTACCCACATTGAGTTGAGAGAAGATGTAAAGAGAATTCACGGCGAGAACTGAAGTCGATTTTGGAAATTCCGCACTGTAAACAAACTAAATGTCAGATCACGCTCAAATTTCACGTCGGGATAGAGAACAGTTGTGCCAACTTAGCGACAAGCAGAATTTTAAGTGGGTTTTTTAAATTTTCAATTCTCGCTACTTTTTCTACTAGAGTCATGAACTAATGAATATTAACAATGACTGTGCGACACGCCTTCAGCTGTCTCGTTTAAACTCAACCGTCGTGAATTTAGGGTCGTTCATTTATTCCACATGGACCGACGTGAAAAAAAACGGTCTGAATGAATCGATCATTGGAATATTGATTGCAATCAATTAATCGAAACATTTAACTTACAACGCCCGAAAACCGAAACATCCCTGCTACCCTTAACAATAGCTTTTGTTCTTCATCCCTTAGACTAAAAATTATTGTAAGCTAGACATTAGACTAGAACAATAATTAATAAATAAATATAATTAAACACTTACACAATTGCATTCACACCACGACAATACCTCTCCCACATAGATCTGAATCTTGGCTGACCGCCAATGTCCCAAACTTTTATGGTCACACTGCCCTTGGTGATTTTTCGCATATTAAAACCTACTGTGGGAATCATGTCCTCTGCAAATTGTCCAGACTGAAAGTAGTACAAAGATAAAAAAGAAGACGTAATGAATAAAAGTGAATTTAATTGTTCTTCCAATATACATAAGGTATAGAATAAAAAAGTCCGTCTTTACGTTTATGTGAATCCTTTGACACAATATTAGAGACCTGTGTCGTTTCTAACAGATACACACACAATACACAAGCAAATAATGAAAAATACCGAACGAAAATCGAATATGAAAATACATCAGAGCCGTATACCATGCCGTATACCCCCGCTTGGTAGAAACCTTGACGTGGTGCGGGGGCTTAAAGTACAATGAATCACTCAGGCTATGCTGACGGAAGCATATGCTTCCAGTAGGTTCACCCATGTCAGACAGGATAGCGAGGAGTAACACACAAAGATCTACCACCCCTAATCCAGAGTGTTACGCGTCACCGTGCCCATTGGATGGTTTGCAGCCAGGGGTATACCGGCTGTATTATAACGGCGCCTCTCTGACACCGGGTCGAATCAGAGCAGTAAGCAGACCTTACCACATCAAAACGGGGCTCTGATGTGGCGGACTATTTGAAACCCCAAGTTTCG
Source organism: Microdon myrmicae (assembly GCA_963931805.1). NCBI lineage: Eukaryota > Metazoa > Arthropoda > Insecta > Diptera > Syrphidae > Microdon > Microdon myrmicae. The sequence goes on from OZ007499.1 coordinate 119,906,501, forward strand.
TGGGATCAAAAATGAATAACCAATATACAAAAAACAATCCCACGAAAAACCCGGTAGGCGTAGGTGTGATGAGCCGACACTACCATAAGGGAAAAAATCATCAAGAAAACACCGACTCGGCAAAAAGAAGACGTAGGGAAAAACGGAAAAAGCGGGATATACGCGTCGGCACGTGGAATGTTCGAACGTTATATAAACAAGGCGCGATACAGACGGTCGTAGAAAACGCGAAACAATATAAAATGGACATCGTCGCGCTTCAGGAAGTTCGACTCCCACATCAAGTAATCGAAACCAACGGGTTTACACTGGTGTGTGGAGGTACCGATACACATAACCTCGGAACTGGCTTCATCATAAGCAAGAAGATTACGTCCCATGTAAAAGATGTAAAATTTATCAATGACCGAATATCTGTGCTAAAAATACAGGGCCCATGGTACAATTGTGTATTTATAAACATACACGCCCCAACAAAATTTACGGATGAAGAAACGAAGGACACGTTCTATGAGACCCTAGAGGAAGTATTTGATGGAATCCTCCTCGGGGACTTCAATGCGAAAATTGGAAAGGAAGATATCTTTCAACCAACAATAGGTAAAGAAAGCCTACATGACGTTTCAAATGATAATGGTATTCGAATTATCACGTTCGCAGCGTCAAAAGATCTGGTAGTGAAGAGCACGATGTTCAAGCACAAGCAAATTCATAAAGCCACATGGATATCACCCGACGGCGTAACGCGTAACCAAATAGATCACTTCCTCATAGACAAAAGACACCACTCGAATATCCTTGACGTAAGATCATATAGAGGAGCAGATTGCGACTCCGATCACCTTCTAGTGATGGGCAAAATTAGAAGTCGGCTTGCAGCAAACCCACATGGACAGTCACGGGAGACGAGCAAAAAGTTCGAGATTGATAAACTAAAAGACCTACGTAATAGGGCGGAATATCAAGACGAACTAACGAATAGATTTAGCATCCTAGAGACTGACAGTAGTGAGGAAGAGGAAGCCAATAGTGTGGACACTAAATGGGCATCGATCAGAGACACAATCAAACAAACAGCCCAAGAGTTATTAAGATTTAAGAAAACAACTAAGTCCAAACCTTGGGTTGACGATGAGTGCAGGACAAAGATCGAAGAACGTAAACGCCTCAGAATGATCCACTTAGAAGCATATGATGAAGTTAACGCAGTAAGATTCGCGACAATTCGGAAAGAAACAACTAGACTTTTCAAACGCAAAAAACGCGAATGGGAGAAGACTCGGATCGAAAAAATCATAGAAAATGCCAGAGCAAAGAACAGCAGAGGTATGTATGCCGGCATAAATTCAATTAGAAATGGCTACCGAGGGAGAGCCAAAATAATCCGAGACACAAACGGCTGTCTGGTGACAGAAACAAAAAAATATCGTGACAAGATGGAAGCAGTACTTTGAAAACCTGCTCAATGTGCGCACCCATCAACCACAAATAAACGCACCAGACGTACATACAGCTGAGCCCCAGATCCCTCTTTCGACGAAGTTGTAGACGCGATAAATCGACTGAAAAACAACAAGGCCCCGGAATCGATTGCATACCGGCAGAGCTTGTGAAGCATGGAGGAGGGGTAACCACTCGTAAGATCCACCAACTGGTTAAAATAATATGGGACAAGGAAGTCATTCCGGAAGAATGGATAACCTCAATAGTCATCCCCATTTTCAAAAAAGGCGACAGATCTGACGAAAATTACAGAGGTATATCATTGTTCCCAATCGCATACAAAATATTAACAAACGTCATACTGGCAAGAATCACACCGTACGCAGAAGAAATATTGGAAGACTACCACTGCGGATTCCGTCGGAACCGGTCAACAAGCGACCAGATGTTCACAATAAGGCAACTGCTGGAAAAGAAGGGGGAATACGGAGAGATGGTTCACCAACTGTTCGTTGACTTCAAAAAAAGCCTACGACTTAGTCGCAATGCAAAGACTCTACCATATTGTGGTTGAGCTGGGAATCCCGAAAAAATACGCCGCCCTCATTGAAATTTGGATGAACGAAAACAAAGGGCGAGTTAGAATAGAAAACCACCTCTCAGAACCATTTCAAATCCGGGATGGACTAAAACAAGCGGATGGCCTCTCACCATGCATTTTTAACCTTGTGCTCGAGTATGTTATCAGAAAGGTACAAGACGACAGCACGGCCGGATCATCCCTGAACGGGGTCACACAAGTGCTCGCGTATGCGGATGACATCGCCGTTCTGGGCGATAATCTCGAAACTATAAGTAAAAACTGTGAAATCATCATGCAAGCAGCAGAAGAGGTGGGCCTAGAAATAAACGAAGACAAAACGAAATACATGATTACGACGAGAGCAGGTGGACCTCAGAAAACACATATAAACGTCAGGGGCAAGATATTTGAAAATGTCAAAGAATTTAAATATCTGGGAACGATAGTGACGACCAGAAACGAAACGTCAAAGGAAATTAACAAAAGACTACATTCCGGCAACGCTAGTTGGCATGCAGCCAGTAAACTATTAAAATCCAAACTGCTATCACGTAATATAAAGCTCCGTGTCTATAGAACCATAATCATGCCGATTGCTATATACGGATGCGAAACACGGGCTCTCACAAAACGGGAAGAGAACAAATTCCGCGTATTCGAGAATAAAGTTTTAAGGGGTATATTTGGCACTAAATATGACGAGGAGTCAGGACAATGGAGGAAACTCCACAACCACGAATTGGAAGAGCTATACCGCAAACCTACAATAGTGAGAGTGATCAAGTCGCGAAGATTAAGATGGGCCGGACACGTAGCGCGAATGGGCGATGATAGGACCGTGCATAGAATTCTTGACGGTAAACTAACGGGGAAGAGACCGACAGGATGGCCGCGACGGAGATGGGAGGACAATGTTAGATTGGACGTCGAGGAGATCGGATCGGATGATCGAACGTGGAAGGAGAGCGCACAGGACAGGGAACAATGGCGGAGCCGAGTCGGTGAGGTCATTAACTTCCGGGTTCCTACAGGCCAGTAAATAATAATAATAATACCATAGCGATAACATAACAATTCCACATCAGTTGAGTGTAGTTGAGTTTAGAAATCGAATTCGTACAAGCGGCAGTGGCCTGTGTTGTAAACGCTCATGGTTACATTTTTAGTGATTCTAACTGTCATAGCGTCAGTTCGAATCACACATTCTTCATTATCGTCGCAATACGTCATAGACCCTCCATACTGTTCATTCAATCCGACTTTTATATTTTTACTTTTAATGTTGCAAAAGTATGATAAATGAACACAGACATCACATCTATTGTAGTTAAGTCACGCTCTCCTGCTAGTCTCATTAGAAAATAGTTATCACTGCATGTTAGATTGTAACAGAAAGAACAGCAACCACTTGAACACCAGAATTTAGTCAGTTTAACTTTTCGACATTCAGGTGCGTGGAAATATAAAGTGGATTTCAGGTAGGATTTTATTTTTTTTACACTAACGCGAGTACAAAATGGGATTTGGGAGTACCCGTAAATGTCAGAGCACCGTGCGAGCGGACGGTTAGGAAATGGATAAGGAAAGCAGGTGTCGATGTACATTGGTCTTAAATGCCTGGACATTTCAACGAAGAGGAAACACATGATCAGATAGACATTCCAAATTCGTGTGGTTCGGATAAGGAATGACTCCCTATGTTTATTTGTGTGCCTGAAGTACACTTTCAACGTGAACCGATGCGCATTCTCAGACTGACGGGTATCACGGGAAAATGTCTGAGGAGGTGGAACACATTCAGAAAGGAATTGATCAACTTACGGCTTGGTCCTCACTAAGTTTCACCGCTCGTTTTTGTATCTTATCGAGCACGTGTAGCACCGTTTTGGATGCGCCTGACCAAATATGGGAGTTGAACTTGATTTTGGGACGAATGTACACCTTCGAAATAGTGGCCAGATTGGATGGAGTGAAATATTTTTCGCATCCCTTAAGAAACCCCATACATTTAGCCGCACTTTTCAATTACAATAACTACTTAGTGGTCTATAGGGACCCGGAAGTTCATGATCTCACTGACTCGGCTGCGCCATCGCTCCCTGTCCTGTGCACTCCCCTTCCAAGCTTGACCATCCGATCCGATCTCCTCAAGGTCAAACCTTACATTGTCCTCCCATCTCCGTCTCGGCCGTCCTAGTGGTTTCTTTTCCTTTGGTCTTCCGTCAAGAATTCTAGGCACGGTCCTATTGTTGCCCATTCTTGCCACATAGCCCGCCCATCTTAATCTTCACGACTTGATTATTCTCACTATTGTAGGTTTGCGGTATAGCTCTTCCAATTCGTGGTTATGGAGTTTTGGCGGATTTTCGCCTATGTCTCTGGCTGAAGTGTTCCGTCGAACACTGTCCACAAAAATGAAACACGGAGATTTTTGTTTTTCTATTTTAATTTTTTTTTTTTTTTTTGCCTTTTCGTTTTTACATTCAGCACAAAGAAAAAAATTGTGAATTAACACTGACAATATCAAACTGCACGTTAGGATACAACGAAAGTGTCACGACGAGGATAACCGTGTCAGTCTCCGTATTGACTGTCTGCACTTAATTTAATTATTGTAGAGAGCAGTGGACTTAACCGTTAAATAAATATCCGATGCCCTTAGTGAGGATCACATGCCTGCGCGCGTTGGATTGCTGTGCGTTAAACGCCGAGTATATACGTTTATGGTGTTTGCTTTTGGCGACAAGTCAGTGAATGTCCTCAAATTAACTCGCGTATTTAAAAAGTTTAAAACTTCTGGTCGAGCAGTTTCTTTCTCGTTTTATCGCGTCGCGCAGATCAGCCTCCGCGTCGGGGTTCTCTGTCTAGACTGACTTACAATTTCCCTTTAGGGGGTGATTCAACTCACCCGCTAGTTCTCCTTTCTCGATTTTCTCTTAATCGAGGAACTCTCCACCAGGGATGATCGCACTTTTTTTTTTTTTTGGTCCTGCGGTTTCCGCTTCGTAGGCCAGATGTATGGATGCACTCACACACACAGACGCGGACGTTGCCGTCTGTGGGATCGCCCGAATTTTCACACTTTCTGTTGAGTTGCTTTTGTAAACATTCGGGTGTGTGGTTTATTCTAGGCGATCCTGGGATCGTGGTAATTATCGTTGGTTATGATAATTGTATTTGCTTTGCCCCATGAGAACAGCGTTTTAGTTTATTGCTGATTCTTCGCAATGGTCTTTGTTTAGGCGAAGTGCATTGCGGTAGGGTCAAAAGCTTAGCTAACGGATTGTTTTACGGCAATTTGCTTATCGCCGGGGATTTGATGTTTGTCGACATCTGGCGCAGCTTTGCCAACCACTTGTGTTTATCCAGCTAATGGATCGATACACAATTTCTATCCTATGTCGTGTCCTTCGATAGCCGTGCAGGCGTAGGAAAATTGTTCGGGATTTGGGGCCCCCGTATCTGTGGATACGTGGGGTTGTTGACACCAGTATGGATGTCACCTTTGGTCGAGTAAAAAGATGGACTTTGGAGGAACGTGTCTGTGGGCACGTGAAGTTTACTTATAGGTGAGTATGTTCCTTTGTGGGACGATGGTATCTCAGCCTATGGTGATTTGTGCGGATCGTGGAACCGCCACGAGTTTCCTCCGTTGTCCTGCCTCTTCATCATATCCACCTCCAAAGATATCCCTTACAACTTTATTCTCAAATACGCGGAATCTGTTTTCTTCACGTTTCTTGAGAGCCCATGTTTCGCATCCGTATAGAACAATTAGCATAATTATGGTTTTAAAAACACGGAGCTTTATACTACGTGATAGCAGATTGGATTTCAGTAATTTACTGACTGTGTGCCAACTGGCGTTGCCGGAGTGTAGTCTTTTGTTAATTTTCTTCGACATTGCGTTACTGGCCGTCAGCGTCGTGCCCAGATATTTAAATTCTTTAACTTTTTTTTAAATATCTTGCCTCTGACGTTTATATGTGTTCCCTGAGTTCCACCTGCTCTCGCCGTAATCATGTATTTTGTTGTGTCTTCATTTGTTTCTAGACCCACCTCTTCTGCCGCTTGCATAATGATTTCACTGTTTTTATCTACAGTTTCTAGATTATCGCCCAGAACGGCGATGTCATCCGCATATGCGAGCACTTGTGTGACCCCGTTCAGGGATGATCCGGCCATGTTGTCATCTTGTACATTTCTGATGACATACTAAAGCACAAGGTTAAAAAGACATGGTGAGAGGCCATCCCCCTGTTTTAGTCCGTCACAGATTTCAAATGGTTCTGAGAGGTGGTTTTCTATTCTAACTCGCCCTTTATTTTCGTTCATGCAGATTAGAATGAGGGCGGCATATTTTTTCGGGATTCCCAGCTCAACCACAATATGGTAGAGTCTTTGCCTTGCGACTGAGTTGTAGGCTTTTTTGAAGTCCACGAACAGTTGGTGAACCGTCTCTCCGTATTCCCACTTCTTTTCCAATAATTGCCTTGCTGTGAATCGATTCCGGGGCCTTGTTGTTTTTCAGTCGATTTATCGCGTCTACAACTTCGTCGAAAGAGGGCTCTGGGATCTGGAGCTCAGCTGTATGTACGTCTGGTGCGTTTATTTGTGGTTGATGGGTGCGCACATTAAGCAAGTTTTCAAAGCACTGCTTCCATCTTGTCACGATATTGTTGGTTTCTGTGACCAGACAGCCGTTTGTGTATCGAATGATTTTGGCTCTCCCTCGATAGCCATTTCTAATTGAATTTATGCCGGCATGCATACCTCTGATGTTCTTTGCTATGGCATTTTCTGTGATTTGTTGGATCCGAGTCTTCTCCCATTCACGTTTTTTGCGTTTGAAAAGTTTCATTGTCTCTTTCCGAATTGTCGCGTATCTTACTGCGTTGACTTCATCGTATCTTTCTAAGTAGATCACTCTGAGGCTGCACTCGTCGTCAAACCAAGGTTTGGACTTAATTGTTTTCTTAAAACCGAATACTTTTTGAGCTGTTTGTTTGATTGTGTCTCTGATATATATCCATTTAGTATCCACATTATTGGCTTTCTCTTCCTCACTGCTCCCATTCTCTAGGATGCTAAATCTATTCGTTAGTTCGTCTTGATATTCAGCCCTTTTTGCCCTTTTTAGTTTATCTATGTGGAACTTTTTGCTCGTCTCCTGTGACTGCTCATCTGGGTTTGTTGTGAGCCGACTCCTGATTTTGCCCATCACTAAAAAATGATCGGAGTCGCAATCTGCTCCTCTATATGATCTTACGTCAATGATATTCGAGTGGTGTCTTTCGTCTATGAGGAAGTGGTCTATTTGGTTACGCGTTACGCCGTCGGGTGATATCCACGTGGCTTTATGGATTTGCGTGTGCTTGAACATCGTACTTTTCACTACCAGATCTTTTAATGCTGCGAACGTGATAATTCGAATTCCGTTATCATCTGAAACGTCGTGTAGGGTTTCTTTACCTAAAGATGGTTGGAAGATGTCTTCGTTTCCAATTTTTCCGTTGAGGTCCCCGAGGAGTATTTTAACATCGAATGATGAGACCCCATCAAATACTTCCTCTAGGGTCTCGTAGAACGTGCCCTTCGTTTCTTCGTCAGTAGATTCTGTTGGGGCCTGTACATTTATAAATACATAATTGTACCTTGGCCCTGTATATTTAGCACCGACAACCGGTCATTAATAAGATTCACACCTCTTACATAGAGCGTAATGTTATTGCTTATGATGAAGCCTGTTCCGAGGTTATGTATATCGGTACCTTCACATACCAGTGTAAGCCCGTTGGTTTCGATTACTTGATGTGGTAGTCGGACTTCCTGCAGCGCGACCATGTCCATTTTATATTGTTTCGCCTTGTCTACGACCGTCTGTATCGCGCCTGGTTTATATAACGTTCGAACATTCCACGTGCCGACGCGTATATCCCGCTTTTTCCGTTTTTCCCTACGTCTTATTTTTGCCGGGTCGGTGTTTTCTTGACGATTTGTTCCTATGTGGTAGTGTCGGATCATCGCACCTACGCCTACCGGGTTTTTGCAAGGGTTGTCAAAAAAAAAACAAGACCCCGGGACTGGATGGTATCCCGAACGCTGTAGTGAAGACTGCTTTAACAAAAAAACCGGAAGTCTTCAGCAGTCTCTTCACAACCTGCCTTCAAACAGGACAATTTCCTAAACGATGGAAGAAACGGCAGCTTGTGCTTATTCCAAAAGGAGTCAAGAATCCATAGGCGCCGTCGTCTTATTGTCCGTTGTGCATGTTGGACACGACAGGAAAACTGCTTGAGCGAGTAATTGCCACTCGCCTGGAACAATTCACTGGGGGGACATCGGGGCTCTCTGAATCGCAGTATGGATTCCGGAAAGGAAGATCAACCGGTAAGGCACTATCTGTGGTGTGCGACATCGCTTACAATGCGATAGCTGGAGCACGATGGCTAGGGGGTACAAAGAAATATTGCGCGGTGGTGACGCTAGATGTAAAAAATGCGTTTAACTCGATGAATTGGAATCGGATTCTAGAAGCGTTGCGCGATCTACAAGTCTCACCCTACTTGGTGCGTATACTAGCAAACTATCTCTCGGATAGAAGACTGCTGTATGATACAGATGAGGGACCACAGAAATATCAAATAACAGCGGGTGTACCTCAAGGATCTGTATTAGGTCCGCTGTTATGGAATATAATGTATGATGGTGTGCTCAGGGTCAATGGACCACAAGGGGTTAGAATCATTGGGTACGCAGATGATTTGGCAATAGTGGCCGTAGCTAAACATCTAGATGACCTGAGGAATTTTTGCTCCCAAGCAATCCAGAGCACTAAATGCTGGCTAGATATAGCCGGACTGAAACTAACTGGACATAAGACGGAGGCAGATTTAATAAGTACCCGCAAGAAAGTTGAACACCTTGATTTGGAAATAGACGGACAAATAATCAGATCCAGTCCCTATATTAAATATCTTGGTGTTATACTCGACAACAGGTCAAGGAACACCTGAGGAAAACGAATGAAAAAATGGTAAGAGTATGGAAAAGTTTTAGCGAGACTGCTACCCAATGTTGGAGAACCCCGGCCACAGATAAGGAAACTGATATCCAGTGTCAACACCTCCATTATAATGTATCCAGCTCACATATGGGCAGGAGCTGCACAGTATAAGTCGTACACGAGGGAGTGAACTCAGCGCATACGCTGGCATCACTGTGTTGCTGAAACGAAAAGAAAAACTGAAGCAAACAAACGGCGCTTCTCTAGCGCCGCCTCAGTCTCTCTTTTAGTGGACTGTATTTTTCCCCGGCAACGAATACAATTAGCTTGCTTATTTTCCTAACGTTTATTTTCTTTCTATATTATATATTATTTTATTATTTACAATTCCGTATCTCTTTGCAGTGGGTCTAGAACAAGACCTATTGGGGAGGAGTTCCTTCGACGACTCCTGCCGCTTCACCGCCGCGCTCGCCTCTTATCTCCTGTGGTTGTCTCCTCGTTCGCTTTGTTTCTGTAAATCACTCGTTTCCTCCTGAGTGATTTATCGCGATCGGCATACAGCTGATCGTTGTGCTGAGTGCTTGTGTGCTGATGCTGAGTCGCATCGCCAACACTAAGAGTATGTTGTGCATTTCGAACGGTATCCGAAAAAGCTATAAATATTTTGTCCGGGAGGACGCCCCCTGACATTGCAGCTAAAGAAAGGTCTCCCAAGAGAATCGTTGGAGAATGCGGTCACAATTAGGGCTCTCAAGTCTAAGAGAATGGCAACGAAGGTGGGATTCTTCCAACAAAGGAAGATGGACCCACACCATGATACCTGATATAGAAACATGGGTGAAAAGAAAACATGGCGAGCTGAATTACTACTTGACTCAGCTAATATCAGGACATGGATGCTTCCGGCAATACTTGCACAAGCATAAGCATGTGAATCACCCGTACTACTTGAAGGCAAAATAGAAAATGCGGAACACGTACTCACAGAGTGCGTGAGATTCGAGACCACACGAACGATTTTGGAGAGACACACGAGACGGACTCCGGGTGGAGTTCAAAACAGGGATGGTCCGTAACCAATGGTATTCTCTGTGAAATGATGCAGCAGTTGCGACCCGATGAGCTGAGCAACAGGTAAACTCCGTCCCGCCCCACGATGGAATATCTAAAAGACAGTTCCGCGGGGATCAACGGGAATATTAGCCTGGCGGGAGGTGGTTTTAGTCGGTAAAAACCCAGCATGCCCCTGGAATGGTCTAGAGGTATCTTTTGAAGATTTCCACCTTCCTACCGAAACCAAAAAAAAAAAAAAAAAAAAAAAAAAAAAAAAAAAAAAAAAAAAAAACCTCCTTTGTACTCGTCGTTGACAAATGTTGTGAACGCATCAACTACCAGAAGAATACGCTTCCTCTTTGACTGAACAGCAGATAAAGATCCGAAGTGATCTAAATGTAAAGTATGAAAGGGTATTTGGAATACTAAATAAATTACGTTCGGCAGAATTTGCGGGCGATGAGTACATAATGCACCGCCCGGTTATCCTGTATGAAGTCAGAGATTATCATACGCTTTGAAAGCGAAACAAGGGAGTTGACATTTATAAGAATAACTTCAGTTTTCGAATCCATTTTGGAGGTCTTGCATATGGCGTGAAAAGGAGTGCATCCCTCTCAGCCTCGGTTGTTAGTTTTTCATATTGGGATCGAATATCCCCATTCAAGGGCGGGAGAGTAAGTACGAGGGTTGCCTTTTATATTTCGGGATTAGAGAACAAAAACAAATATTGATCATCGAAAATCACTTTATTGTTTTTCAAAATATTCCCCATGAAGATCTATACACTTTTGCATGCGTTTGAACCAATTGTCGAAGCACTTTTGCCACTCTGATTGAGGTATCTCCAACACATGCATTCTGAATGCAGCAACCGCTTCTTCAGGTGTCGAAAAACGTTGACCTCTCAGTTTGTTTTTTACGTACGGGAATAAAAAGAAGTCATTCGGTGCCAAGTCAGGACTATACGGCGGATGACCCATCAAATCGATGTTTTGGGTGCTCAAAAATGCAGTTGTCGCAGCCGATGTGTGAGAGCTCGCATTGTCGTGTTGAAGAGTGATCCGTCTTCGGCGGTTGGTTTTCCTGATTTCTTGGAAGACAACTGGCAAACAAATGGTTGTGTACCACTCAGAATTGTCTGTTCTCCGTTGTTCTAGTGGTACGGTTGCGACATGTCCAGTTTTTCCGAAAAAACAGGCGACCATTTGCTTGGAAGTGCTTCGTGCGCGAACAACTTTTGTTGGATTTGGCTCATCTTGAAACACCCAGACAGTCGACTGCTGTTTACTTTCGGGCTCATACGCGTAAATCCACAATTCATCACCTTTCACGATGTCATAGACGTGTTTCGAAGCACCGCGACCGTATTTTTTGAGCATTTCTTTCGACCAATTGACACGAGCCGTTTTTTTGGCGATTGACAAATTGTGTGGGACCCAACGCGAACAAATTTTTTTGACAGTCAAATGTTTATGCAATATTGAATGTATGCTGGTCCCACTAACGCCTAAGGTTGTCTCAATCTCACGATAGGTCACATGACGATCTTCCAATATCAGTTCGCGCACAGCATCAATGGTTTTCGGAACAACAACTGATTTTGGACGACCTTCACGAAATTCATCTTGGAGTGAACTACGACCACGATTGAATTCACCATACCATCGATAAACACTGGTCCTTGATGGAGCTTCATCGCCAAAAATTGAATTAAGTCCATCCATGCACTGTTGCTGAGTTAATCCACGCCGAAAGTTGTAAAAAATAATCGCACGAAAATGTTGACGATTTAATTCCATTTTTGGGCCGAGATGAATCTTTTAAGTTACTGTAAACAACACAAATAGCGCTCGTATGTCAAAACGTTCTCAGTGCGTATAACCTCAAAAATGTCCAACTTTACGACAGAGCTGTCAATTGCCGGATTGCAACGCCAGGGTTGCCAAATCCCGAAACTTAAGAGGCAACCCTCGTACAATTTATTATAGACTACTCAATTTTGTTCTTCATGTCAGAGATCAAATAGTTCTGTCGGATTTGGTAATAACACTTCCACCACCCAAATGGCCAATGTGTTTGGGGACATGCCTAATTAGATTTGTTTCCATCTTGGTTGGGACATAAAAGAGGAGTCTACCAGACTTATCCCTTCGGAACAAAACCATCATGGAGGGCGAACGATGTAGATTCCTCCTCACCTACTTTATCCCTTAGAGATGAGACTATCCGATAACGATTTTGGGCTGCTCTCAATTGGAAGTCTATGTCTTCGGAATTTACTGCGGAAACCAAATGTATTAGCTTCGTTGTTCCAATCTTCATTAATTACTGATCTATAATGGTCACCGATCATAACAGAGGATTCCTGAACCCATAGGGTATACTGCCTACAAACTCACACACACACCGACCAAAGCGCAAATTATCAGACGCCAAAGATGTGATCTGCGTTAACTACCGCCCTCAAGACCTACCGGTCTTGTATGATTTCTTTCCCACCATCCCTCCATCCAAGTTAGACAACAATAGAACTAACCCTGTCCACACTATCCCTAGATACCTAGACGTAGCGTTGTGGTCAAGTACATATATATACAATAGATGTCCAGCAACCAATCAAATATGTGTGATAAAAAAAAATTATTTTACAAAAATGTGTAAGACTATCGTGCACACCTAGAGAGCATAACACTTAAGGACTTAAGAGACGAACATAAGCAAGCATAGTTGGAACAATTTCGAAAAGAACACAACCACTCCTTAATCAACCATCAGTCCCACAGCTAAATGGAGAATATACAAGTGTCAATCAAAGTTATCTAACGGAGAGTGAGGATTTTTTTATTGGTGGTAAGTTGCTGTCCACCGATGGATGATTGCGACCAGTTGCTTTAAGCAAGAACGTTGAACGTTATCCGCAAGGTGGATAGTTATGTATACAACATCTAAATGAAAAAAAAAAACTATAAAATAGTTTTCCTTTCATTGAAGTGAGGAGGCAAGGATAGTTTGTTTACATAAGACTGCTTCACAAGAAAGTGTTAATGCTAACATTTTTACTCGTGCACATTACCCTGCCCTATTAAATTACACTATAAAACCAATTATTTGTCGGTCAGTAATTCAGATTGTGTGAACTGATCGTGAGTGAGTCACGCGCAAGGGAGCCTTCAAAATTCAGTAAGACAAAAACAAAATAAATCGTTTTGCAAATTGTGTCATAGAGACGATAACTAAATTCTCCACACCGTTCAATTAGAACAAGTGATACGCAGTTGACTACGCCTGTCGTTGCAGGGCGATTAAGCAACCAAATATGAATGCATTTTAATAAAATTACTCTTTCCGTCGTGTGCAGTAGACTTATCTCATCGGCACAAAAGCGTTTAGTATTTAAAGCCCGAATAATATTGATTTCTCGGATAACGTATGCGAAACATGAAAATGTGAATCACTAATGATGATGCTCTGTGACAGTAGAAAATTATCTGTCCATATTTCCTTGTATACAATTATTTTCCAACAATTAAAACCACAAAAGCAATTAAGTTAACACACACTAAACATCTGAACTATACTCACGGCAATAACGTTAACGAATGTTGTTTTTCCTGAATATTGTAGACCAACCAGCGTCAGTTCCATTTCTTCTTTCCAAAAAATGCTTCTAAACCAATCCAATATTTTGTTGATTAATGCCAACATTTTCGTCCTTTACGGGTATTTGTTTGTCTTTGTCAAGGAAATAAGGTAAAATGATTATTATGACTTTCACAGAAGTTGTATTTCTTGAATGTGAAAAAAGGACGTTCCTCTTTTCTGGATAAATCGACAGGCGAAGCAAATTTTCCACTGCCTTTGTTTGACAGTCAACAAAAGTGACAGCATCAGGGAGATGCAGTATAATTTTTGACATTTTATTTGTCGATACTCGATCTCGTCAAAGTGTGCATTTCATGACATGACATTTTAACAGAGCTTAAATTCAATTCACAAAACATTTTTTATTTGATTGCCAAATCGTTCAAACTATGTGGCAATGGTGAATTTTATAAAGCCTAATTCTATTGATAATCATGTTTGTTTGTTGAGAAATGTTCTACGAAACAATGAAATCTGAATAAAGTTAAATGATCACATTATTGTTAAGCACTTACAGAGTGCCATTGCTTATATATCTTACTTTTATTCCTATAATGTGTACAACCTAAATATTGTTAATGCCATTCACTGAACTGCGAGGGAGGACCCTCCAGTAAACGTGTTGCCACCGACTGTTCCCCAACAATATCCCAGGCTTCGGCTAATAAAACCTCCTCGATACACCCCACTACACAAAAATTCAATCTTTTGGAAAAAATCGTGCACACCGAATGTAGCATGATCCACAACCCCAACACCAAAGACCGGTCTAAATCGAAATGCCACACAAACAGCGCTCTGAGCAGACCTACCTGCTTTAAAAAAGAAGCAGCAGCCTTGGGTCTTTGCACGAAACCTCAACCTAAAGAAGTTCGTAGGTGATACGAAGCGACAAGGAATCTCCAATTTTGAGTCCAAGCCTCAATAAAATCGTAACCACGATCGACAGATGTTCTCTACCATTATAAGATCAAAAGATATGATATTGTAGCGAACTTAGGGTTCGCTGGATTAATTATGCTAAAATAAATAAGAGCCGTTAAATCGATACAACACTTTATTAGTCGGTAATACAACCGTTGTTTTTTACCGTACACATAATGATTTCTTTGTAAACACTTTCTACTTCTTACTCGAGACTTTCGCTTCCGCACGTATCGCTTGCTTCACTGCCTTACTTATGACTCGTCTCCATGGTCTGTGTGCGACGTATTTATACCGTTCCCTCATTCTGATTCGGCGTTTCGTTTCCGTCCGTTCCATAATCTCGACTTTTCTATTCCAGTTTTCCAGTGCTTCCTAAAATAATCCAGTACTTTGTTTCGAACTTTCTCGAAGATTCCAGTACTGATTGTCATATGCGTCACAATATAATAACGTAGGGAGGATACCAAAGGTACAGAAACAGATAGACAAAATGGAGTCGATGCAATAAAGAATTGTCAACAAATTTTCTAAAAAATGATGCATTAAAAATGTAACAAAAATGTTACAGTGGTATCAAGATCACAAGTTTGTAAATGGTACATCATCATCATCACCGGCACTACAACCGGGATCCAGTCTTGGCCTTATTTAGCAAGGCTTCTCCATCGGTATCTGGTACTTGTTAAATTGTCCATAATAATTTCTTTTTCCGGGCAATGTTATTAGCCTTGCACCAACTTTAAATGATACAAGGTGGCGCAAAATTAACCACCCTATTGGAAGATGTCCTCCTATCTCCGTAGCGGCCCGTTGTTAGGTTGGACCTCGAAGAAATCGGTTCGGATGGTCGAACATGGAAGAAGAGCGTACAGGACAGGGAACAATGGTGGAGTCGACTCGGCGAGGTCATGAACTTTTAGGTTCCTTTAGGCCAATAAATAGATAGATAGATAGATTGGAAGATGTTTTAATTTTTTCAAATGGCGTCCCTACGTCAATTATATTTGACATTTGTGAACTAGACAGCTGCAGTATACAAACAGACAAGCAACGGAGTGCTATACTCTGCAAGAGCGTGGAATAATTGCGTCGTTTTTTTCCTACCAATAATTGGTGGGTGGTGTTAGCGCAGCGTGACTTTCGAAGTCGATTTTTAATCGTGCCGCGCCAACTGGGCAAACATTACGGCGCTTAGCTCCTCTAGTCGAACAGACTGGAACCATAGGAGACCATTCAGGGCGTGGTTGCCACCGGACTGGTCGTTCGGACGAGAATATCGCGGCTGTGGCTGCTGATGTCGCTGAGAACGAAGAAACATCAACCAGACGATGGGGAACGCAATTGGGCATCACCAAACGGACCCTACAGCGAATTTTAGTGAAAGGCTTACACATGTTCCCGTACAAAGTACAAACAGTGCATCAGTTAATACCTGCTGACCACCAGTCGTGTGTGAATTACCGTCAAGCCATCCTTAATCTCAACAACGGAGAGGACGATTTTGTGTCGAATATCGTCATGGGCGGTACTTGCATGAACGAAGCCAAGGACCTATCAATCCTCGGCACTCGAATTAATTCCACTCTTAATCGGAATTGTGGGGAGTAAAAGTCGATGTGCCGGCACGGTCACGGGTTGACTAATTTCCCTCCGTGTGTTATTGCTTGCACCCAGAGAAGATGGGACGGCAGTTGATCAAGATGTGGAGCAAGACGCAGAACAGAAAAAATAAACACTCAGATATTGTTTTTTTTTTTTTTTTTTTTTTTATTAGACTTCTCTCGGGAGAGGCGAACCTATAGCGTCGAGTGGGCGCCCCAAGATGCCATCAAATAACTGTTGCAGTTCTTTTTGAACAGTTGCAGGTTGTAAAGCTCCGGGAACACTCGCGTGGGAAGGGAGTTCCACAGCTTCCCATCTCGGTAACGGAACGAGTTCTGATACAGGGATGTTCGCGCTGTCGGGAGATGAACCACAAACGGGTGCGATCCGTCGGATTGACTTGTGGAGCGCATATAGACCGAATTGCGTGGAACAATGCCAAGAATCTCCGAAGAACAGCACCCGTGATAATATCTGTAAAACATACAGAGGTCAGCTACGCGCCTTCGATGTGATAGCGACTGTAGTCCCGACGTCAGCGCCGAGTCCCCGTTCAGGCGGATAGCTCGTCTTTGTACGCTCTCAAGTAGGTCGAGAGTATGTTTAGGAGCCGAGCTCCAAACATGAGAGCAATATTCGAGGGCGGGTCTAATTTGAGATTTATATAGGAGAAGAAGTTGGGCCGGAGTAAAATATTTCTTGGCTCTAAAAAGATAACTCCGTTTTCCTGAGGCTGATCTGGCGATACCCGATACGTGTTTATGCCATGATACATTCCCACAGACCGTGACGCCGAGCAATTTCAAACTTTCCCCAGCCTCGAGGGCCCGGCCATTCATCATCAGCTGTGGAACCGATGATCCGGTTTTCTTTGTGAATGTTGTATACTGGGTCTTCGTTGCGTTGAAGTCGACAAGATTGGCCTTTCCCCATTGCAGGACTTTATCCAGATCCTGATTCAGAGAGTCAATCTGTCTACATCTCAGCTGATGCGACACAGATGCACCTATCGGTTTGTCACTTTGTTATCCGTTGTCTCCAACAAATCATTTATGTGAAGCAAGAACAAGGTTGGAGCCAAAATAGAACCCTGGGGCACCCCCGAATTAACAGGATACAGATCCGAACACTCGCCGTCCACAACAACCCGGATCGATCGATTCTCGAGGAAGCTCCTCGTCCAATCGCAAAGCTGTTGGGAAGATCCATATGAACGAAGTTTGCTCAGCAATGCGCCGTGCCAGACGCGGTCAAAAGCCTTGGAGATATCCAATGCGACCGCCCTTGACTCACCATACCGTTCAATCGCAGATGTCCATATATCGGTTATAAGTGTCAAAAGGTCTCCTGTGGACCGTCTGCCACGGAATCCGTATTGACGATCATTCAGAAGTCAGTTGCACTCCAAATACTTAACCAACTCTGTATTGATGACTTTTGCCATTACCTTAGATAAAATAGACAGTAATGCTATCGGACGGGAATTTTTTGGGAGACATTTTTTTCCCGTCTTTGGGATTGGCTGAACTCGAGCGATTTTCCAGCAGGCAGGAAAGGTCCTCCGTGTATAAGATAAGCGGAAGAGTCTGCCAAGAACCGGCGATAGTTCTGGAGCACAGTTCTTAAGGACTATTGCTGGTATTCCGTCCGGGCCGGTTGCCTTCCTACAATCCAGTTCACGTAGAATGCGTTGAATAGTGCGCGGACGAAATCTCACATCCCGCATGGTAGACTGTACCGGCGAGATCACAGGTGGCTCCAAAAGACCGGGATCGAGGTTTGAATTCGCGCAAAATAAATTCGCGAACACATTAGCTTTATCGTTTGGCTTCGTGACTAACGTCCCGCTGTCTGTCACCAACGGAGGGAAAGAGGTGGAAGCAAAGTTACTGCTGACAGCCTTTGCCATTGACCAGAAGGAGCGCGAACCAGTTGGGCACCGAAGGAGCTTATTGATCACACCGTCGTTGTGAGCCTTCTTCGCGGTATCAATCGCCTGGTTGCACGCGCTTCTGATTCTAACAAAATTCGTTCTGTTAACATCGGTGGGATTGGAGCGCCATTGCTTAAAAGCTCTATTTTTTGCCCCTGTAATCAGCTCGCATTTTTTGTCAAACCAAGGGTTATCAGACGAACTTCGTTTGATGGAATGTGGAATATACATCTCCATCCCCTGGAGAATAATCTCTGATACCGACTCCGCGCAAGCGTTAACATCGGAGTTTCCGAAGCACACCTCCGACCATGGAAAGGATGCGAAGAAATCTCGCATATCGTCCCAGTTAGCAGCCCCATACTTCCATACATGGCGAAGCTGCCTAGGCCGGTTATTCGCTTGGTATGCAAGTGCTTGCGCGACAGATACCAAGCAGTGATCTGAGTTTCCCAGTGGCGCAGAAACCTCTACGGTATAAATACTCGGTTCGGATGTCAAAAACAGATCCAGGGTGCTCGCATAATCGCCTCGGGCATCCGGTACTCGCGTTGGCTTCCCCACGAGTTGAGTCAAGTTGTGGCTTACAGCAAACATCTCCGCCAGCTTCCCAGCCTCGTCGGTTCTGTTAGAATGTAACAACCAGTCGGAATTGTGCACATTAAAATCGCCAAGGACAATAATTTCAGAAGCTGGGTGGTTGATGTGTATCCAGTCGACGGTATATGAAAGATGTTCGAAAAATGTCGCCGGTCGATCGTCATTCGGGGAGCGGTAAAGATAACAAAGAAATTTAACGGAATTCCTCAGCACGACCCTCAACCATATAATGTCCATATTATTGGGCTCCAACGCCTCCATCCTCTGGCAAGCCAGATCGGATTCCGCGCGCGCTCTGCGGTGGTTGGATTTCGGCTGTCTACTAAAAGATTAACCTCGAGAGGCTCGTGGTGGGTCCCCTCTCAGCTAAGGGTGAGTTTTCTTTTCTCGTGAGAAACGTGAAGTCTCTCTTTGTGGTGGTGAATGGGAAAGGATCTCTCTGAGTCGATCTTAGCTAGTGTGCTAATTGATCCACTGTTTACTCATGCAACGCGGTCATGGGAAAACGAAACTGAGGAAAGGGGATGAACAAAGGGCATATTGTAGACATGGATGCAGCTGTATAAATAATCTTCAAGCAACTAGGACAACTGGGTGCTAAAAGTAATTTAGGCACACAGTGGTGATTGTAGACTGTATCCTTGCTGGTGGAAAGGGTTTTCTTTTTTTTTTGGTTTCGGTAGGAAGGTGGAAATCTTCAAAAGATACCTCTTGACCGATCCAGAGGCATGCCGGGTTTTTACCGACTAAAACCACCTCCCGCCAGGCTAATATTCCCGTTGATCCCCGCGGAACTTTCTTTTAGATATTCCATCGCGGGGCGGGACGGAGTTTACCTGTTACTCCGCTCGTCGCGTCGCAACTGCTGCATCATTTCACAGAGAATACCATTGGTTACGGACCATGTCTGTTTTGAACTAAGCATGTATTCTATTACTCCACCCGGAGTAACTGTCCGTCTCATATGTCTCCCCAAAATCGTTCGTGCGGTCTCGAATCTCACGCACTCTGTGAGTACGTGTTCCGCATTTTCTATTTTGCCTTCACAATACAAGCAGTATGGGTGATTCACATGCTTATACTTGTGCAAGTACTGCCGAAAGCATCCATGTCCTGATATTAGCTGAGTCAGGTGGTAATTCAGCTCGCCATGTTTTATTTTCACCCATGTTTCTATATCAGGTATCATGGTGTGGGTCTATCTTCCTTTGGTGGAAGAATTCCATCTTCGTTGCCATTCTCTTAAGCTTGAGAGCTCTAATTGTGACCGCATTCTCCGACGATTCTCTTGAGAGACCTTATGCAATGCAGCGTTTTCTTTAGCTGCAATGTCAGGTGGCGTCCTCCCGGCCAGAATATTTATAGCTTCTTCGGATACCGTTCGGAATGCACAACATACTCTTAGTGACGCCAGTCTATGTGAGGAGTTCACTCCCCTCATGTACGACTTATACTGTGCGGTTCCTGCCGATATGTGAGCTGCATACGTTATAATGGAGGCGTTGACACTGGTTATGAGTTTCCTTATCTGGGCCCGGGGTCCTCCAACATTGGGTAGCAGTCTCGCTAAAACTTTGCATATTCTTGCCGTTTTTTCATTCGTTTTCCTCTGGTGTTCCTTGAAGTTCAACCTGTTGTCGAGTATCACACCAAGATATTTAATATAAGGGCTGGATCTAATTATTTGTCCGTCTATTTCCAAATCAAGGTGTTCAACTTTCTTGTGGCTGCTTATTAAAACTGCCTCCGTCTTATGTCCAGCTAGTCTCAGTCCGGCCATATCTAGCCAGCATTTACTGCTCTGGATTGCTTGGGAGCAAATATTCTCCAGGTCATCTAGGTGTTTAGCTACGGCCACTATTGCCAAATCGTCTGCGTATCCAATGATTCTAACCCCCTTTTCTTTGTGTAGCTTCAAAGAACCCCCACAGAATGACTACGCATTTGAAGCTACGAAGAGTGCAGCTAAATGTATTGGCTTCTTTAAGAGATGCCAAAGATACTTCACTCCAACTCAAAATGGAGTTCAACTCCCATATTTAGTCGGAGGCATCCAAAACTGCACTATATATGCTCGAATGGATGCAAAAAGGAGCAGTGAACCTTATTGAGGACTCAGCTGTCAGTCGTTTAATTCCGTCATTAGAATATAGGCGCAATGTATCACGCTAATCTCATTTCTATAGGTATTACCACGGTCGCTGTTCAACTGAACTTGTTGAAGGTGTTCCGCCCCTTCAGACATTTTCCTGCGATACCCGTCAATCTGTGGAATCGCATCAGTTCACGCTGAAAGTGGACTTCAGGCCCACAAATAAACATAGAGAGTCATTCTTTAGCCGAACCACACGAATGTGGAATAATCTGCCTGATCATGTGTTTCCTGGTCGTTGTGATGTCCAGACATTCAAGACCAATATACATCGACACCAGCTCCACAATAGTATACTGGTTAGTATACCCGCCTGTCACGCGGGAGACCGGGGTTCGATTCCCCGTCGGGGAGCCTCTGGCGCAAGACTAATGACCTTGCCCGGAAAAGCAAATCATTATGGAAAATTTAACAAGCCTCAGGACTTGCTAAATAAGTCAAGACCGGTTCCAGGTTGTAGTGCCGATGATGATGATACATCGACACCTCCTTTCCTTATCCCCTTCCTCTCCACCCGCTCCGACTATGCTCTGACATTTAAGGATACTTCAAAATCCCCATTCGTGCAAGCGTTAGTGTAAAAAAAAAGTCGGTCCTACGTCTGCTTAAGTCGTCCTCTCGGCACTCCATTTTTTTTTTTTTTTTGATTCGGCATCAGTCAATCGAAAGGGTCGAAGCTACAAAAAAAAAGAGTACAAACAAATAAAGGAACGATAATATGACACTGCATTGTTTTTTTATTCAAACCCAATCGGTCAACTAAACAAAAAAGACGAAGACATAGCGGGTACTCGTGGCCTAAACATCCATCGGTGGCGCAGTTTCCCCCTTCGGGAAATACAGCCCGACGCCGACTCCAACGCTTCAGCCAATAGGATCCAACAGGCCCCTAGTCGCATGAAGCAGCCAAGGGGTAAGGCGAAACGTTTAATTGGACCTATAATGTATTTTCTGCGAATACACTGGTGGAGTTAAGAGTGATTGGGAAGGATCGAATGACTTACCATCACTTTGTGTTTTGTGGTGATCTTGTGGGGATGAGGAGCGAAAGCAGGAACGTGGATTCAGAATCGATTATATGGTCGGTAGAGTAAGAGTCGACGGGTCGTCCGTGGCGTTTGAGGAATGGCTAGGGTTGAAAGCCGTTGAATCGGCTGAATGATTACCAACCCCGGTTAAGCTTCATAAGGAAAGGAAGCTATGCTGTCGCAACATCTCCTTTTGAGACCGTTCCATTTGGAAGAGCCTGCTTATTATGCCATCGAGAGGACCATCGCCAAATGCCAGCAAATAAGGTCGGAAGTGTTCCTCTCTGTCCCCGCTCATTATAACGGACTTCGGCATCCTTTCTATATGGATGGCGAAAACGGCACCATTCGCCTGTCCATACGTACGCCCCAGCGCCTTTCTGTAACCCACAATGACCTGTTTCACGCGAGAAACAAAGCTTGCGATATCTTCCGTAGGGAGTTGTCGCAATACGGAGAACTGGCCACACAACTTTTCGTATGACTCTTGCGATTGGAAAGCCTTCCTTAGGCACTGCTCAAACTCTAGGACGACCCGCGGGTCGCCTCACTTATCAGGCGGTGTGCTTCGCCGCCTAACCTCGTGGGCAGCCACCAGAAGCTCTCTTCCTCTCCCCTCGCCAAACAACTAAGGGTCCTTTTGCAACTATCTATGAACATTTGAAGTTCAATCGTTGCTTTTGAACCTTTTTGCCCAGAGAACACCGGGGTCGTTTTTAAGACGAGATTAAAAATTCTGTCCACACATAACAGCGTTCTCGAAGGACTTGGCGGATTGGTCATGTGCAAACTGTGAGGTGTGCCCAGTATAATTGGGGAAGATTCCTGATTTCTTGGCGTACTCTACCACTCTAAGTGGGGATTTCGGCGAGGGAGAGCCCTGTTAATTTCGTTCCAGCTGATTCCTTGTTTTCATATTTATTAGGAGCACGCCGTCCTTACCTTTAACTGCTTAAGACAGGTTTTAGAAAACCAACCGCGAGCAAAGCCGGGAGCGAAAAGACCAAGAAAAGGAAGAACAATTAAGTGTAATCAAATTAACTGATTAAACGGGAGACCTCCTTTTTGGTTTATAATTCTATAATATCGGAGCTGATCAGGTTTTGTTTCGAAATCTTGGGAATGGGAGACCTCATCGGTCCCCAGACCGAATAGGAAAAAGGAAAAACAAAATCCAAGAAATGGAGGACTTCGTCGGACCCCAGACCAACCAGGAGAGAATGACCGAACAGAAAAAAGCCCCTACGACTACAGCAGTCGGAGAAAACCCAAGAAAAGAAAATGACCGTAGTAGGAGACTTCGTCAGTCCCCAAAACCACGTAGAACAGAGAAAAGAGAGAATAGAGAGAAAAGGTTGCAATGAATTAAAATCGTTTGCAGCAGCAAAAACAATCCAAAGAAATGGAGCAAAAACAAATTTAAAAAAAAGAAAATGCAGGAAAAAAGAGAAAGGAAAAAATTATATGAAAATAAATGAAAGTTTTCTAAGAATTATATTTTTATTTAAATTATCGGCATTTACAATTCTAATTTCTTTCTTACTTCCACCCGCCGTGACTGGTCGGACAAGAAGAAGGCAAGGAACCGGAAGTCCCATCCATTATCGTCCTATTGTACTAGATCAGTCACAATGGGCTTACATTAACGATGGGCTTACAGTGTAAGGTCTAGTGATAAGTTATGTTTACAATTTTTTATTTTTTTACTACAGTTTAAAAAAATAGATTAAGAAAAGGGAAGAAAAAAAGGAAAGTATTTTATGAAATAATAAAAAGAATCAAAATTAAAAGAAAAATAACAAAAAAAGCTTTTTTTTTTTTTGCTATGGTCGTGTAGGAGCGTACAGAGCCTCAGAGCTCTACCCACCACTGTACGTGCACCTCCATATTCTTAGATTTAAGGGTTAAAAGTAATGCAGTATCGTCCCAGCTAATGGGTGCCGGCTGTGTCAATTGTTGCAACGTAAAATTTGCTGCAAACAAAAATGAATAAATCAAAAGGTACTCATTGTTTTGCGCCCGGGTGTGACTCGGAGGGGATGTCGTGCTTGCTAATGTTTCCTATGACCTGGTGCGACCTTTCCTGATTAGACCTGTAGGCATTGAGGTAGGTACTTCACCAGCTGACCACCTTTAAGGATTTCAGCGACAATCGAATCTGTAGATGTTTTACTGTCCGAGTTGTAATACAAAGAGTTTAATATCTTTGTATTAAATGTGAAGATGTTAATTGTTGTTTCTCAGTGGGACAAAGGTGGTGGGGGAGTTACTATGTAACAAAAATATGCACACCCCGCACGGTCCATTCTCGTGAAAAGCAACTGCATTCTCACCAGCGGTGCTAGTTATCAGCATATACAGCCCGCTTCTCCGAGCCGTTGCATTCGCACACCGAGCGAGATAAGTTGCAAATGACTATTGGGGCCTTCTGTCATACCACACCTGTAAACCCCAGAAATGATCGATCGAGACAAGTAGTGTTTGAGAAATAATACGAAGGTGTAAAAACAGAACAGATTCTTGGGAAAGATCGTGTGTAAAATGTTTACTGATTTCATCATAATACATGCTTTAGTTAACCCACATATGTCTACGTGAGGTTGCGTTTAATTCCATGTAGAACTTATTGAACGAACCGATGGGTACTCCAGGGTATGATGTGTTTGTTTAATGAACGAACCAACGAACTTTTTAACTGAATATATTGCCGTGCCTAAGACCAACCGGTTTTGTATGATTTCCTTCTTACTAATCTCCAATGTTCGCAGTCCCTGTTCTTCGGGCGGACGCTTCGGTTATCATTCTTCGTATCATTTTGGATGTTTTCTCTATTGGACGCACCGCAGTCATCTTGGATTCTTTCTCTATTGGACGCACCAACATCATCTTGGATTCCTTCTCTATTGGACGCACCAACATTATCTTGGATTCCGTCTCTATCGGACAGCCGTCATCCCCGCGGATGCTTACACTATTGGACGCTCGCTCGCCATCCTGGATGCTACCTACTCGCCTGCCTCATCAACAGGATCGCATTTCCGAACATTTATTGGTCCTTCGAGCCGGATTGTTATCGCCTACATTGCGCGATAAAATCAACCCTGATCAGTTGAGTGCTCATCGGTGGTGAAAGTGCTAAAGACCCATTGTATTAACGAGGCATCGTGTTCCGTTTCGTGTGTGGGCGTTTCTTAGCTTACATCACAGCTCAGACGAAGACTGTGGGCACTTTCGCTGACGGTTTGTTCGACTTCAAGTGGCCATAATGTCTCAGATTGAGGAACTCCTCGCCGCTCAGTTCTCGATAGAATACCAGATATCTCACGCGTCCCTCAATTTAAAGAAAAAGGGACCACCGACGTTGGGCACAGTGGGGACTCGCCAGCAGAGCCTTGGGCTGAAATAGGAAAAGATCCCGAAGCGGTACGAAGAGATCCTGCCGCTGGCAACTCCAGAAGTCAAGGGTCATTGCCACTTTGCGCAGAGTTTTATCGACTTGGCCGAGGAAGTCTACTTAGGTGAGCAGGTGAAGTTCTACGACGCTCACCATACCTCCACCTCGTGGCGGAATTGGACGACATACTCGTGTATCTGACCACACAGCGCCTGAACCCACGTACGGGACGTGATTGGCAGGCATCGCAGAGGGATACTACGGAACCTCCTTCATACAAGCAGCTCAACATATTCCTCAAGACCAGGATTGATGCCCTGGAGTTTATTGAGTTGCCCGGATTAGAAACTGATTCCCAACAAGGAGCCACAAAGAAGACCAGCTCCTTCTCCGATCCTAGGCCGCGCATCTCGGTTCACAACGCATTGCCGCCCCCTCTCAATCCTCAAACATCCTGCTCGTTTTGTGCGTCATTGCACTCCATCTCCTCCTCCGAAGAGTTTAAAGCACGAACATACCGATCTCATCACGCCGGTTACTCAGTTGTGGTGGGTGCTAAGGAGCAAAACACCCACACGTCACCCAGTCCGGGTGTGACGAGATCCTTCATCACCCATCACTCTACCATTGATCGTGGGTTGCGAACTTACAACTCCAACTCAGATCAATTGACTGACTCTGCGACTACAGATCGCAATACATTCCAGCATATAGAGGCAAGGTTTCGTCGCCATCGATTCCGTGGGCCACATAAGAAGTTCATGGGACAAACCACCATCGGCCACCTGCGCGACACGACCCTCGGGCACACATCATGTCCGTAGAATCATTGAAAAGGAAAGAGGCGATTACTGGGTGATGAGGGCTTCCGAAATCATAAGCATCAAAGAATATCAAAGAAGAAGTAAGAAATTCCACTCCCAAAATATCTCAGAAGAATCACGACTGCTCGTGCCCAACTCAACACTTCACCTCGATCAGCGATAAATCGCACTGGAGTAAATCGCGTAGGAAGTCTCAATGAATCAAGGCAACAGGGGGCCGAAGCCCAACCCAAGACCTGCACCATCGAATTCAATCGGGATCCTACGCAGAAGTACCACGGGAAGAAGAAAGTTTCAGTGTTCCTCATGGCGGGCGACCTCCACCACCAACTACGCATTACCGATTTGGTCAAGCTACCTCGCCTAAATCAAATAGTGTGGGACCTGACCACGTCAGGTCCCCGCATCAAATAAAAGAATGAAAGGGGCTATCATATTATAGTCAGCCATTGTTGCGGATTCGCAACTGCTCGGGGAGAATCTAGTACGTTCATCGTCTAGTACACTCCCCGACAAACATATTCACCACACCTGTTGACAGTGCATCATCAACTGTCAATCATTATGGATTCAATGGGTTTTCGCACGCCACCATGTGGCTTTCGGATTTGTGAATATTAATGATTGAATTGCTGCCTTACTGAAGTGCTGTTTGCTGGTTATATTGTCAACAATTTTGAGACAATGCTATTGCCATATTGGAACGTGTACAGCTGTAAACATCATCAGATATAAGCGGTGTATGGATTACGGATATTTGATACACCAGTTAATTGAACTTGTCGTTAATAAGTTACTTTTCCATTAAACCTTTTGTGAATAAAACCGCCATCGACTGTGTGCAAGAAAACTTACTTCAATATTAAGGAAATAAACAAGTCTAAAATCTAGTTACGTATTCTTAATAAGAAAATATTTCACACTCACTTGTCACCTTTCAGTACATCGAACAAGCAAAGAAGAAAGCGACTTCCTGGCAGCAGCATATCATCGGGTCCATCGGTCTACATCAGCTCCAGCGTGCAAACAGCATTGGTGCACCGGCTTCCTTCCAGTGTTTCACAACCAACGGTTCCCCAACGGCATTCCTCGTTCGGCGGAACACCAGAGATCTCAATCGACGGCATTCCTCGCTCGGCAGAGATTGCACAACCATCATCCTGCAGATACAGCACAAAAATGGGAGCCTGCAGCGTTCCTCGCGGCATGCGGCCTCCCTCAGTATACAGATATCACCATCACCAGGACCTCGGGATAGGGGCACTCCACGAAGTTAGCGAAGGGGGTCGAAATGTAGCAGATTCACAATTATATTTATTGAAGACATCTAGTACGGTAGCATTTACCAACTGTCCTCCGCCAGCGCACAACGCTTCGGTGACAGAGAGAGACCGATACTTAAGTGTTTTTTTTTTTTTTTTTTTCAAAATCGACAACGGTCGCCGCTCTCGGTCCAGTTCTTCTGCTGGACCCTTCGATTATCATTCTTCGTATCATCTTGGATTCTTTCTCTCTTGGACACACCGTCATCACCTTGGGTTGTTCTTCTATTGGACTCACCGCCAACATCTTGGATTCTTTCTCTATAGGACGTACCGCCTCACCTTGGGCTCTTTCGCTATTGGACGCATCGCCATCATCTTAGACGATTACTCTATTGGGCGGTCGTCATCCTTTCGGACGCTTCCACAATTGGACGCTCCCCCATCATCCTGAAAGCTACCTACTCGCATGCCGGTGGACGCATATTCTTCACCAGGATCACATCCCCATACATACATTATAGGTTTATATTGGACGGGGTGGTTTGATATTACAACTTCTAGAATCAGCGTAATCCATGGTTCTCACAGTTTTCGTGCCAGTGGACCAAACGTCGCCCGCATATGGATGCATCATGAACTGTAGCATTGACAATTTCAAATCTTTCTCGGTTAGATACAACGTTTGTCGGACAAGTGTCACCTGCGTCTCGCGAGATGCACAATGTGTGACATCGTGTGGTCAGGCCAAAGAATTAGTTGCCCAAAATAACACATCACATACTCCATAAGGGGCTCCTCGATAGTATAGTGGTTAGTAACCCCGCCTGTCACACGGGAGACCGCGGTTCGATTCCCCGTTGGGGAGCCTCTGGTGCAAGACTAGTGACCTTGCCCGGAAAAACAAATTCTCATGGAAAATTTAACAAGCCTCAGGACTTCCTAAATAAGGCCAAGACCTGGCTCCCGGGTATAGTGCCGATGATGATGATACTCCATAAGATATACAACCGACGAATTGGATTCCACTGAGAATAGACGCATTACGTCATTAGAACTCGGGCGATGCATGACCAATTTACTTCTGTTCCCGAAAAACAATCCTGTTTTGAATTGGGAAAGAGAATTTGATAATCCCTTTAAGTGGACTTTTCTAGATAGTCCATGAATGTCTTCTATGTGCATCTCGAAATACGGACGCCGTAGCATTGCTAGCATACTTCAAAGTTGTTTGGTCCTTTGACTGATTTCCACTATTTTCGGTCTACTCAGCTTACTGCAGATTTAACTCTTGAATGTGATGGTGAAACTCCACAGATGGAGAACGATGTTCGAATGAATTTAGGTAAACGACGCCGAAGATTTAAATACTGTGACGCATATGACAATCATCATCATCATCATCATCAGCACTACAACCGGGAACTGGCCTTGGTCTTATTTAGCAAGTCCTGAAGCTTGTTAAATTTTCCATAATGATTTGTTTTTTCCGGGCAAGGTCATTAGTCTTGCGCCAGAGACTCCCCGACGGGGAATCGAACCCCGGTCACCCGTGTGACAGGCGGGTATACTAACCACTATACTATCGAGGAGCCTGGACTGGTATTAGCATAGAACAAAACAGAGATGATACTGATGTCCAGCCGCAAAAAAGTAGAACAAATTAGCTTATATGTCGGCGGACACATCATCGAATCCAGCCCCACCATAAAATATTTAGGGGTGATATTGGATCTCCGCATGCGTTTCAAGCCCAACATGTACTACGCGGCAAAGAATGTAGCAACGACACAAGCAGCATTGGAGACACTGCTCCCAAAAGTGTGTGGGCCTAAGAGAGCGGGCAGATTGCTTCTAGCTTCTATGAGTAAATTAATTTTCCTATACACGCCTCCCGAATGGGCTGAAGCAACCCCCAAGCTTATAGAATCCGTCGAAAGAAAAGGAAACCCGAGAAACTGCGGCGCTACAGAACGAATTGACTGAAGCGGACGCGGTAATTGGGAGTCGAGTGCCCAGCAACACAAGCGAGATCTGTGATAGGGATATATGTAAAAGCTGTGACAACCAGGCGCACGAGCCTTCAGTGCTTACAAAGCCGAACTCGTGGCTATCCGATAACGAAGCCTTAGCAATTAGCAAACAGACATCGAATATAGCGGTCACAGGAGGGGTGTCGCACGAAATGATTCCGAACATCAAAGAGTGGACAAGTACATCACACCTTCATATGTCCTAATACCAGACAGGACATGGGTGCTTTGGAATATACCTGCACAGATTCAAGCACAAGGAAGAAGCATACTGCCCGTCCTGCAAGGAATGTGTAGAAAACGTGGAACGGATCCTAAACGAACGCAGTAGATTCTAGGAGGTGCGCAGTATGTTTGCTGAGGGTGCAGCAGCAGCAGACGCAACCAACATAAGAACGCTAATGCAAGCTTCAGGCAATAGATTGGAGATGACGGCTTGCCAATATCAGAAACTCCGAAGACTACATGAACTGCAACAACTTTAAAGACTATATACTGCGGCTCTGCTGCCGGAAGAAATGTCAAGAGATAACACCCGGGGGGAATAAACAGGAATGGCTTTCAAAGCGGAGGTGGGTTTAGTGCGTAGGCACTGGCGGGAGAACGGACTGAATCGGGCATGCAAATGGACTTGGGCTACCTGTATCTTTTGAAGATTACCATCTCGAGGCCGCATAGCAAAACACAAATGTCTTGCCAGCTGCACTTAACACTCGAAAGTGCGTTTGTGGAGATTCGTTTGTTTCCCGGTAGATGTTCTAGAGTGTATCTCAAAATACCAACAATTCCTCCGCATATCGGATCCCACTAGTGCAGTTGTTGGTATTTTGACAATATGACAATCAGTAATAGAATATTCTAGCAAGTCCAAAACAAAGTACAAGAATATTCTAGAAAGTACTGGAAAACTGGAGACTATGAACAGTAGAAAATTCGAGGCTATGGAACGGACGGAAACGAAACGCCAAATCAGAATGAGGAAACGGTATAAATACGTCGCACGCAGATCGAAGAAGCAAGAAGTAAGCAGTAAAAGCCGCGATAAGTACGGAAGCGATAAGTCAAGAAATCGTTATGTGTACGGTAAAAGTAGCGGTTGTTATTATATTAACGGACTAATAAAGTGTTATATTAATTCAAAATCGATTGAACGGCTTTTATTTATTAAAAATAATTAATCCAGCGAACCCTAAGCTCGCTACAATACATATCTGAATCACTCCACTTTACTATTATATTGATTTATGGGTGGAACTGTTATTCCCATGATGTGTATTTTTATCTGAAAGAGGATTTTAAAAAGTCATAGTAGCCAGGATTACCGACCATGTTGTATTTCTGGCATAGGGCATGCGTACATAGCAACTGTTGAAATATAATAAAAACTAACTCGTTCACTTTCATTTATTCTTGATCCGTACACAATAGAGTAAAGACGTGTTCTTCAATAAAATATAAAATAAAATAATTTATAGTTGGTTTTTATTGTCTTTCCAACAGTAATATCGCACGGCGTTGGGAACAACCCGCGGAAAATTTGATACAAAAACAGGACGCAGGTGATAAACCTAAGGCTAGCTGGATCATAATTTGATACGGAATCGGATCCTGCTCGGAAAACACTGCCTATATTTAAATTAGCAATGTTGCGCTTTGTAATATCAAAGGACTTTTTGCCAGATCTGGGTTAACCAGAATAAGGAAGTTTTTTTCCCTTAGAGGAATGTTAAATTGGTAGGTTTATCACTCGAATTATCAACAAAGCGTTCCAGATAAAGTTGTTCAAGAAGTGACGGTGGCAGCTTCAGACTTTAAATATTTTCGGGTTACACGATACTGTTCTCCTTTAGAGAAGTTATGTCTACTCATATTATTCCATACCCGTTTCGAATTTAGTTTTATTTTTAGTGTGTGTTCAAAATTCTGCCATTTTCACCTTAACTTGGACAAATCTAAACTTTTTTATAATGACTGATTCTTGTGAACGCTAACTATCATCTAAAAATCAGTCTTTTTACCACTGTAGTACCTTTCTTGTGGTAGGTTTTCAATAGGCTACTAGGATATCGCTTTAAAATGTCTCTCGTGTAGAACTTCTATAGACCTTTGACCATGCAATTAAAAATGTGATAAAAAGAAACTCCGGCTTTTTTTAATAACATTCCTCGTGCTCACGATTGTTTCTACCACTTTTTAAAATTATTCATCGGACTGTTCTTCAAAATAAACAGTACCATCCATTTTGTTTTCAATAATAGATAAAAACGTTGACAGTTTAACCCCGTTATCAATCAACAATATCCTTTTACCGGGACATGAAAGTGATTTCAAGAAAGTGTTGTAGTTGTATAGAGTTTTTGAACTTACCACTCAAGGTATTGCCTAAGATTGTAATTAATTCAAGACACTTAATTTATACTATTATAAAGCGCAGGACTAAGGATTTCACTGCTGTGCTTTCAAAATGAAAAAGCTCCATCACTCTCTCTTTCTATTTGACTCTACCCTAGATTTTCATTAATTCTTAGGTCGTTTAGCGTCCTGTGTAAATTCGTCCTTCTTGAGAAAAAAAAAACAAAATAAACAAGTTAAATAAACCAAAACAAACCATTGCCAAAGAGGATCATGGAGGAAGAGGGTATTATACATGCAATTCAAACTGCATTTATTTTAATAACAATTTGCTTGTTTTTTTAGGTAAAGAAGAAAAGAAGGACGATAGTGACCACGAATACTTGGCATGTTCGTCGCCTTCTTCACCATTGGATTTAGATGATAAGCGACCTCCAGAGTCGGAAGATAAACCAGCCCAAGATGCAGATGATAAACCAAAGGCTAGCTGGACTGATAAGGATTGTGAACTCTTTATCAAATTGTATAAAGAGGAAACTCTAAAGTTGGGTCTCAAAGGATTAGTAACTAACCGTATCGTTTGTGAACATCTTAGTGAAAGGATGAAGGAACACAATCTTTATTTTACACCCCATCAAATTGAAGGTAAAATAAAGAGTTTTAAAAGATCTATTAAAAAGCAAATGATCCAGAAGACCAAAGTGCGCAAAAGGAAACAAGTGCCAGCTTATGAAAAGTATGTTGTAAAATATATGTTTTTCATTATCTTATTCCTATAAAAACGAATTCACTTTTACTTGTTTTTTATAAAGGGAACTTGAAACTCTTTTCATTGAAAAGAACACTACAACTAATCCACCCTCTGTGGAGACTGTCGAAATGAAGCCAATGGAAGACACTCCCATGTGTACTACTGAACCTGCGATTGATCCAGTTGTATCAGTTGTCCCAGCAGTTCCAGTTTCTCCGGTTGTCCCAGTAGCCCCGGTAGTCGCAGTTGTCCCGGCTTCAGAAGAAACACCTTGCGAGAGTATTGATGTTGATCCAGAGCCTGCAGTATCAACAAATCCTGTGGCAAACGAAATTAAATTGTGGAGGGAACAACTCGAACAGGAGAATCAATTAAAACGAGAATATCGAAACGCTAAGTTGGAAGCTTATAAAGAGCGAACTAAGGAATTGAAGCAGATAAGGGAACAAAAGAATAAACTACTGGCATTGTTTATTACAATCCAGAATAGAAAGCGAGAACTCCAATAGAAAACAAAACTGAATACGTGGCCATTCTTTAGCCCATGACTTCTTCGTTTTAAAGTGATTTAATTGTGTACCATTTAAGTATGTGTTACTATGGTGTCTAATCATTCCTTTCCAGTATGGTAATGCATTTTAATCGTAGAAAATGCTTCAGCCTGAAGACCGAATTTGAGCAACACCATTTAGGTATGTGCGGAAATACATTCCATTTATTTATAATAAAGCAAAAATGAGATTTATTTGAAACGTGAAGTATAAATATCCTGTCTAAAGTGAAACCTGTGCAGTTTATTTTGGCAAATAATGGAAGGAATTGAATGCGTTACACCTGGTTCCCAATAAGTTCCCGAGCTCGTTTTTGCATCCTATTGTGCGGTTTTCCATGAATCTGATCAAATATGGCAATTGGGTTCCAGCTTGGGACGAATACATGCCTTGTAAATTGTAGCTAGGTTGGATGGAATGAAGTATGTCATGCTTCCCTACACATTTTTGAGTTCAATATAAGGAACTTCTCCTTTGTGACAGGATGTATGGAACGAGAGAGCGCGACAGACCTTGTATGCGATGGAGGGACGGCGTAGACCAGGACGCCCAGAGTCTGGGAGTACGAAACTAGATGACCAGCTCGAAATCGGGACCGGTGGAGAAATTTATTAAATAAGGCCAAGACCGGATCCCGGTTGTAGTGCCGATGATGATGATGATAAGGAACTTCAAATATGCGATCGTTTTAATTAAGATTAGAATTAATTCGGGAAGCAAAATTTAAAAGTTCCTTGGCTTCGACGATGCTAGAGCTGTTCCTGACAATGTGGCAGCACTGGATTTTCAAGCCTCTGAATCTTACATTAGGTTAGATAATCTCCGTTGGGATATCTTGTTATTATCTGAATTAAATGACTTGACAATTAGGTTCGAAGAGGTTAGTCGAGCAAGTTTGACTGAGTAACTCAAAGTGCTATTATCAGTTATTTATTATTATTTATTGGCCTGTAGGAAACCGGGAAGTTCATGACCTCACCGACTCGACTCCGCCATCGTTCCCTGTCACGTGCACTCTCCTTCCACGCTTCACCATTCAATCCGATCTCCTCAAGGTCAAATCTAATATTGTCCTCCCATCTCCGTCGCGGCCGTCCTGTCGGTCTCTTTCCCGTTAGTCTACCATCGCCCATTCGCGCTACGTGTCCGGCCCATCTTAATCTTCGCGACTTGATCACTCACTATTGTAGGTTTGCGATATAGCTCTTCCAATTCGTGGTTATGGAGTTTCCTCCATTGTCCTGCCTCCTCGTCATGTTTACCATCCAATATATCCCTTAAAACTTTATTCTCGAATACGTGGAATTTGTTTTCTTCCCGTTTTATGAGAGCCCATGTTTCGCATCCATATAGAACAATCGATTATGATTCTATAGACACGGAGCTTTATATTACGTGAAAGCAGTCTGGATTTCAGCAGTTTACTGACTGCGTGCCAACTAGCGTTGCCGGAATGCAGTCTTTTGTTAATTTCCTTCGACATTCCGTTACTGACCGTCAGTGTCGTTTCCAGATTTTTAAATTTTTTTAACTTTTTCAAATATCTTGCCTCTGACGTTTATACGTGTTTCCTGAGTTCCACCTGCTCTCGCTGTAATCATGTATTTTGTTTTGTCTTCATTTGTTTCTAGACCCAGCTCTTCTGCCGCTTACATGATGATTTCAATGTTTCTATGTAGTTTCTAGATTATCGCCCAAAACGGCGATGTCATCCGCATCGAGCACTTGGGTGACCCCATTCAGGGATGATCCGGCCATGTTGTCGTCTTGTACCTTTCTGATGACATACTCGAGCACAAGCTTAAAAGGACACGGTGATAGGCCATCTCCCTGTTTTAGTCCGTCCCGGATTTCAAATGGTTCTGAGAGGATGTTTTCTATTCTAACTCGCCCTTTGTTTTCGTTCATGCAGCTCGACTACAATATAGTAGAGTCTTAGCCTTGTGACTGAGTCGCAGGGTTTTTTGAAGTCAACGAACAGTTGGTGAACCGTCTCTCCATATTCCCACTTCTTTTCCAGCAGTTGCCTTATTCTGAACATTTGATCCTTCGTTGACCGGTTTTTACGGAATCCACATTGGTAGTCTCCAAATATGTCTCCTGCGTACGGTGTGATTCTCACCAGAATGGCATTTGTTAATATTTTGTATGCGGTTGGGAGCAATGATATTCCTCTGTAGTTTTCGCAGTCAGATCTGTCGTCTTTTTTGAAAATGGGAACGACTATTGAGGTTTTCCATTCTTCCGGAGTGACTTCCTTATCCCATATTTTTTGGATGAGCTGGTGGATCTTTCGAGCGGTTGTCTCTCCTCCATGCTTCACAAGCTCTGCCGGTATGCAGTCGACTCCGGGAGCTTTGTTGTTTTTCAATCGATTTATTGCGTCTACAACTTCGTTGAGAGAGGTCTCTGGGATCTGAGGCTCGGCTGTATGTACGCTTGGTGCGTTTATTTGTGGTTGATGGGTGCGTACATTGAGCAGGTTTTCAAAGTACTGCTTCCATCTTGTCACGATATTGTTTGTTTCTGTTACCAAACAGCCGTTTGCGTCTCGAATTATTTTGACTCTCCCTCGGTAGCCATTTCTAATTGAATTTATGCCGGCATACATACCTCTGATGTTCTTTGCTATTATCAGTAAACAAGGAAATTCTGTTGTGGGTAATAGACAAAGTATCGTTTATAAAAATGAGAAGTGGAGTTGGTGAATGTACGAAACCGTAGGAAGCACCAGCATTAATTTAATGGGAGGCACTTGGATTGAGAGCCCAGAAAGGCAGTCTCTTACCCATTGAATCAATATCAAATCCACATAAATGCAAATTTGACAATAGAACTGGTTGCCAAACTCGGTTGAAGGCGTTTGTGATATCCAGTGCGGCAACCTGGAATTTACTGAAACAATAGATGAAATCAGTTCACTCCTGTGGAGCTGTCTACAATATGCATGTCGATGTTCATTAAATAGGTTATGTGATTCCAAATATTTCGAAAATTGAGAGCTAATCAGTTACTTCTTCGGCAAAATAGTTAGAACTATTGGTCAATAGCAAAAGAGA
The DNA here is from genome assembly GCA_963931805.1 of Microdon myrmicae. Classification (NCBI taxonomy): domain Eukaryota; kingdom Metazoa; phylum Arthropoda; class Insecta; order Diptera; family Syrphidae; genus Microdon; species Microdon myrmicae. The sequence goes on from OZ007499.1 coordinate 119,942,702, forward strand.
AATGAAAGGGTTTGTAGTCTGTGCTTCTTTTTTTTTACACAAACGCGCGCAAAAAAAGAGATTTTGGAGTACCCTTAAGTGGCAGAGCACTGTGCGAGCGGAAGGAGAGGAAGTGGATGAGGAAAGGAGATATCGATGTGCATTGGTCTTAAATGTCTGGACATTACAAGGACGAGGAAACACATGATCAGGTAGAGTATTCCACATTCGTGTGGTTCGGCTAAAGAATGCCTCTATATGTTTGTTTGTGCGCCTGAAGTCCACTTTCATCGTGAACTGATGCGCATTCACAGATTGACGGGTATCGCGGGAAAATGTCTGAAGGGGCGGAACACATTCAACAAGTTCTGTTGAACAAGGGCCGTGATAAGACCTATCGAAGAGAGATAGGCATGATACGTTGCGCGTATTATCTAACGATGGAATTGATCGACCCCCAGCTGGGTCCCCAATAACTTTCACTGCTCGTTTTTGCATCCTATCGAGCACGTGTAGTGCAGTTTTGGATGAGGCTGACCAAATATGGAGTTGAACTCCATTTGGCGACGGATATACGCCTTGTAAATAGTGGCCAGGATGGATGTGGTGAAGTATTTTTTGCATCTCTTAAGGAACCCCATGCATTTGGCAGCACTTTTCGTAGCTTCAAAAATGTGGTCGCTCCAATTAAAAGTCAAATTAATTCGGGTGCCGAGGATTGATAGTTCCTTGGCTTCGTCGATGCAAGTGCCGCTCATGATGATTTTCGAGACAAAATCGTCCTCTTCGTTGTTGAGATTAAGGATGGAAGTGCCATTCATCGACAGTATATTTGCTTTGGGGTTCACCTTTGACGACAGGAGACAGCACTGAGTTTTTAAGGCATTGAACTCTACTCGGTTAGATAATCCCCATTGATATATCTTGTTGAGTTCGGAATTCAGTGTATTATGTAAATATCAGTGCTGAACCAGTAAAGAGAACAGAGGCGTCTCCTCTTGCCCATAACATTTGAATCACAACCGAAACTCCTGCACCGATGTGTTTTCTTAGTGTTGCGGTATTCTCCTACCTTCTAAACCTATATCCGCAGTAAATACACAAACTAACGAAATCGGTCTCTACCACTTTGAAAAAGTATAGAAGTGCAAAATAAACAATCCCTCGGGATAAGTGGAAAATCAAAAATTGTTACTTCATATCAGTGTGGTCATACTTAACAGACTTAATTAATCTAACAACACAATAAAAGAAAAAACGAAAATAAAAAAAGGAATAAATAATATACAATAACATATTGTAGCGAGCACTTCAGTGAGGTGCAAAAAATAAATTAACAATCAATTAAAATATATCACATCCGTCGCAACCGTGAAAAACAAAACAAATAATATATTGCTCGTTATGTAATCAGTTTTTAAATCATAATTTAGCGCGAGTGTCACTGGCTCTTAATCGGCGCTAGGCGAGTACGAGTGCAAGTGGCACAGAAAATAAGTTGTGTCAAGGCTCGGACAGGCAGGCAGACAGTGAGCTCACCGCCCCCGCCAACTTTAACATGTATAGGGCAAATAACTCATTCGCTTCTCTTGCATCGTCAGAGTCTCAGGTTGAAGAAGAGGAGATAAGCAAATTGGGGGCGATTGCGGTGGCAAGAGCCCGGCTAGAAGAGAGCCGCCGGAAGAAAAAAATAGGGGTGATCGAACAACAAGAAACCACACAACAACAAAAGCCGAAGCCAAAAGTCGGCCAACAGCAACATCAATAGCAACAGCAACTACTAACACAAAATCGCCCACAGGAACAATCAAGCAGCACAACAGCAGCAAATCAACAACAACAACAACAGAAAAAAAAGATGTCGCCAATCAACGCCATAGATATTGAGTGTAAGGAATTGGTAAAAGTCCGTGTGTAAGATTAAAATTAGGGGGCTATGTTTTATTGCGGATTATAACAATTTTTGGGGGTCAAAAGTTAGAAGTTGGTTAAAAAGAATTTCTTTAATTGGGGGTTTATTGGTAAGTTTTATTTGTTTACTAAGCTAAGCTGTAGGAACCATTTTGTAATTAAAAGACACTGGCAGGTAGTAGATAACAGGCATGCCATTTAAAACCCTATGCCGGTGGCAGACCACGACAAAATTAGGTTTTAAAATGACCCACCGCGCGGAATTTTACTCGTTCCCGCCGAAACAAATGAAGAGCGTCAGTTCTCTAATAAAGGGCGTCGACCCTGACTGGAGGCTCTGCTTGAAACGCTACAAAAGCTGAAGCATGAAGAGATCTCGAGTTTAACGTTCACCACAACCAAGCAAGGCAAGAAGGGAAAACAGGAAAAGAGGGTCCAATTATCACCTAGCAGCAAGCAATTGATGGTCTAAGGAAAATTACAGTCCTGGATCATCAAATTGGCACATGGGACAAATTAAAAAAAGGCAGGGACAGTTTACAAAGTGTCCACTGCCAAATGTTTGGTCACGCAACGGCGAACTGTGAAATGCGGCGTAAAATGCGGACAGGACCATAAGGCAGAAGAATGCCCTCTGGGGAGAAAGGGTAGAAATGTGTCGGAACGAGGGGCATCCCGCTAACTATTGTTATGCTTACGCCGTGCTTCCTCTGTGATTGAAGGAAGAGCATAGCATTCCAAGTTTTAACTTTAAATTAAAAAACTGTTTTAATAGTTTAAATGGATTATATAATATTTGTTAAGGTCGTCCACATAGTGTATCGAGCTTCGAGACAGTGTTTATAATAATGATTATGATCGAATGATCAGAACCTGAAAAACATGTTCGTTTTCCTTTTTATACTTGAACCCTGAAACACATGAAAGTTTGTTTGGCCATATTCGAGCAGATGCCACGGTTGCTCGATATTGATTTTGCTGATGGTATTCAATCAGCTGCCATGGTCTTTGACTTGGGATGTATGGGATTGTGGCGGCTCGTGCGAACGCCACTACTCACCTGCTAGCCTACCAACAGGTAAACCCTCGTTTATAAACCTACGGCGCCAAGAAATCGTGTACTTACCTGCACTAGCATATTGAATTACCGCGATGTCTGCTGATACATAAAGTGTATCAGCAATAACAGGCATCCCCCCTAAATAGAAACGCTTAAAAAACATATATAAGAGTACAACATGGGCATAATAAAACCTGAAAGGTACGACCTACCTGCCCATACGACCAATCACCAGCTGCAATATTTAACTGCGCTGTTCAAATATTGCCAAACCCAAGCACGCCATAGGAAGTACAAATTGGTCGCACATCTAGCAACCAACATTGCGTTATCCCCTATCAAGAAATTGGTCATAAGAAACGGCGACTATGCAACGAGAAATGTTTATATTTTCTCTTGATACGTACCCGAAATGCCACACACAGGCAATATAGAACTTACCAGCGTAAATACACGCACACAGGCGCGACTTTGTCAATGCTAACGGCCACCATGCGCACGATCGGCAATCATGCTACAATGTAGGCGCTGATCATGCAAATACAATAACCTTCCCAGAACAACTCGCCCCAGCTACGAATGTGTTGTTTTTATGTTTACTCAATGTATATGGTCCGCATGCTGGGCGACACAAGCGATGAGCACTAACGAGGGAACATGCTGTGTGTTCCACCCTTAGAGGATAGGGAACCAAGTAAGAAGAAAAAATGACCAAATATGGTCATCGAGGCGATAGAGAGGTTTTTGGTATCCTGTCGCCTCGAGAGAAAAGACAGAGCGTTACGGACAAGGAGTGAACTAAGTCGTCGTGGATACGCGGTAGAACAGAGTGCCTTAAAACGAATTAATAAAAAATCTCTCATGGGATGTCCCAAGAGATCGCTACAACGTGCGCGGACTAAACAAGCTCGAGGTAGAATTGACGCGAACTTGATTGCAAGACAAATTGTGTGTGTTCACAATTTAAGCTATATTTAAAGGCAAATATAATCAATAGAAACTAAGAGTGTGTGTTCACAATTTAAGCTATATTTAAAGACAAATATAATCAATAGAAACTAAGAGTGCGTGTATTCAAATATTAAGCTATATTTAAAGACAAATATAATCAATAGAAACTAAGAGTGTGTGTTCACAATTTAAGCTATATTTAAAGACAAATATAATCAATAGAAACTAAGAGTGCGTGTATTCAAATATTAAGCTATATTTAAAGACAAATATAACCAATAGAAACTAAGAGTGCGTGTATTCAAATATTAAGCTATATTTAAAGACAAATATAATCAATAGAAACTAAGAGTGCGTGTATTCAAATATTAAGCTATATTTAAAGACAAATATAATCAATAGAAACTAAGAGTGTGTGTTCACAATTTAAGCTATATTTAAAGACAAATATAATCAATAGAAACTAAGAGTGCGTGTATTCAAATATTAAGCTATATTTAAAGACAAATATAATCAATAGAAACTAAGAGTGTGTGTTCACAATTTAAGCTATATTTAAAGACAAATATAATCAATAGAAACTAAGAGTGCGTGTATTCAAATATTAAGCTATATTTAAAGACAAATATAACCAATAGAAACTAAGAGTGCGTGTATTCAAATATTAAGCTATATTTAAAGACAAATATAATCAATAGAAACTAAGAGTGCGTGTATTCAAATATTAAGCTATATTCAAAGACAAATACAATCAATAGAAACTAAGAGTGCGTGTGTTCACAATTTAAGCTGTATTTAAAGGCAAATATAATCAATAGGAACTAAGAGTGGGCGTAGTAAAACACATTCTGCGTTACACATATCGTTTGTTTTATCATTAAAAATAAATAATCTTTTAGTTATTATAAAATACGTTGTAACCCCAAGTGAAGTGCAAACATTTTGTTCTGTATATAAACTGTAATTAGAAACTTTAGTTATTAAAATAAATCATACCACCAGCGAATCGAGCCTTTCATTTGCGTAAAAGAAGGAACCGTGACACTGTGACGTGACGTAGGTTAGATGGGGTTGGCGTCGCGTTGTAAAGACGCGCCGAGAAGTTTAGTGAACCTGTGCCCCCGTGGCATATTACTAAAAGACATAAATAAATAACAAACATACACATAATACCACTACACCCGATAATTGGTGACCCCGACGTGATGCGAAGACGCATCTTCTGGAAGTGTTTTTTATTGAAGTTAAAACGGAGTCAGAAAAGGGTCCTATCCCCAACATATTGCAACCTACAACATCTGAGCAGCAGGACGCAGCTAACACATCGAAATCAACAAGCTAACACCAGGTTTTCTTTTTTATTATTTTCTTTTTCAAATTTTGTCATTCCGCCTTTCGGTGAGCTCCGTCTGAGCCACCAACAATAAAATTTCAAAAATTGTAAATATCCGAGTGGAATCATTAATTTTAAGTGAAGATACCGAAAGAGTCTACAAATTGAAAAGAAATAATTTTGTTGGTGTTTTGAAAGCAAGAAAGCTGAACGGCTATTTGAAACACCACGAGAAAAACAAATTCTAGCTATCGGCAAATCATTAAAAGAAAAAGGGTAATCCTTAACATCACTATAGACTCTCGCAATATATAATTTTTTTTTATATTGTTAAATTTACATACAGTAATAAGACCAACAAATGTTAGGAAAGTAGACGCATTACTCGGTACAACCATTTCCTTGAATACCCACTACGAGTAAGTTTACAGTAAAAAAAAAATCTATCCGGTCAGAGATTTAACTGCAGATTAAGTACACTGAAATCGATTTCTGTTTTAAACATAATTTTGACTTTTTATTAACAGTAAAACAAATAAACAGCGACTAGAAAATTGATCAGCCTAAAACCTATAACTAAACCCAAATAAATTAATTTAAATGTCACAAATTCCCGCAAGGAATATAAATTTATAGAAACAAAACGAGAGTTAAGTGGTAGAGTAGTTTTTAAATTGTGACTGATTAGTAGGCCCCTTCCGGGCATCGAAAAATCGGAACCGATACGGATGTTACACCGGAAAACCATACACAGTAAAGTAACCAATCCTCACGTACACATTGTTCACTCGTGCCCATCGAAACAACTGCAAGCGACTAGCTTGTCGCCACGGCGCAGAGTTATAGTTCCACTCCCCACCAACCTTCTCCTACATTTCTCGTGGTTCTCGCGTTTCAAGGAACGGCCCCATCACCTTTTGTAGAAAATGGCCCAGTTTACGAGGTCAAAGAAGGCGCAACAGGAGCCCCAAACCGAATCACTGCTGGAGTCGCATACCGAAGCACAGACGGTGCCACGGGCGGAGCTACAGCGGGAGCTAGAAGTGCCGCGCCCGGATTCTCCGGCCTTCGTGGACGCGCTCAGCGTAGAACAGCCCACGGATTCGCGACACGAAAAGACCCGCGACACACGCTCACACAGATCGGAGTCCCCGGTATCCGCTAGTGCGACTCCAACAGAGCAGTCACCACATGTTGCCTCGCGCGACTTGCCTCCGTTCGATGAGGAGGAATCGGAACTTTGGTTCACCATGGCGGACCTAATATTTGAGGCAGCGGGCGTGAGCGAAGAGAGACCACGGGCGCTGGAGGTTATGAGAGTGTTAAACCGAAACCAGCGTACACATGTGGCACACATTATAAGAACTCCTGGTAACAGCCCTTATACGGATATGAGGGAAACGCTCCTCAACGCGCTCGAGGAGTCTGTTGCCAAGAGGCACCAACGCTTGTTCAACGAGACCAATTTCACGGGGATGAAGCCATCACATTTTCTCACACATTTGCGGTCTATAGCGGGAAAGGGGATCTCTGATGATGCCATCAGACCCCACTTCATTAGGGGTCTTCCGCAACAAGCGCGTCCTACCGTAATCGCTCAGCCTAATCAAAGCCTGAGTTGGCTGGCTAAGATTGCAGATGCAATCGTAGAAAGCGCTGACCAGCGAGAGGAGTTCCCCGCCTTTCAGGTAGCGAGCATTAATCGACAGGATGAATCGTCTTCGCGATACTACTCTTCACCCCATAACACCTCACGCTCAGGTGAGGGTACCAACACGTCACAACCAATCGCCACAGACTCGGCGCAAGCTTTGGCGCATACTCGAGACTCAAGGCAATCCCATTTCCGGCAACCGGAATCCTCGCGTTACGAGTTAGGTTTACAACGCGAGATTGCCCAATTACGAGCCGAATTGCGAGACTTCGCGCGGGCGGCCCAAAACCGCCCGACATATCAGAGGCCCCAGACCCAGACCCAAACCCTAACCACAGCAGGTCAACGCGAACCCCCGAGAGGTGCCACCAGCATGCGCGGTAGACCCACACCACAGCCGACGGCGAACCCTCAAAGGGCACTAACACCCGCCTGGTGTTCATACCATCGGCGGTTTGGGGCAAAGGCCCGCAAATGCACACAACCCTGCGGGTGGAAGCCCGTAAAACCAGCAACAAACGCGGATTTAAACTAGGACGGCCGACCGCTATTCCAGCGCAGACGGTCGGCACACTCCAAGTAAGCCGCTTAACAATCAAAGACCCGAGATTGGATATAAGTTTTACGGTCGACACTGGCGCCGACATATCAGTCTTACCTAAGTCATACGCTTCGCAAAATAAAACGCCTAGCAGACTCCAATTACTAGCAGCGAACAACACATCCATAGCTACTTACGGACGTAAGTACCTACGACTGGATCTAGGTTTGCGGCACCCCATAGGTTGGCACTTCATAGTGGCCGATGTCTCCGAACCATTAATAGGGTCGGACTTACTATCGTGCCACAACTTGCTAGTCGACACCGCGAACAATAGATTAGTGGAACAACGGTCACTAAGCCATCCGTCTGGGGAAGCCCCACGGACGCCACACGAGGCCGACATCACATGCGATGAAATTCCGGCTCTACTGGAAGAGTATAGACACTCGACAGTACCACTGCCCAATCAGGAGCACATAGAGTCCGGGGTTTACCATCACATCGAGACACGGGGTCCACCGGTAAGCCAACGCCCGCGACGACTAGCACCGGACAAATTGCGCGCAGCACGCGAAGAATTCGACTACATGCTGGAGCAAGGAATCTGCCAACCTTCAGTCAGCCCATGGGCCAGCCCGCTTCACCTAGTTAAGAAACGAAGTGGCGAATGGCGCCCGTGCGGCGACTACCGACTGTTAAACGCGGTCACAATTCCTGACCGATACCCCATCGCACACTTGTATGATTACTCATACAAATTGCGCGGATGCACAATCTTCACGACCCTGGACCTCACCAGGGCATACCACCAAATCCCAGTGGCCCACGAAGACATCCCAAAAACCGCGGTCATTACCCCTTTTGGACTATATGAGTTCAAGGTAATGACTTTTGGTCTTAGAAACGCCGCACAAACATTTCAAAGGTACATCGATTCAGCTCTGCGAGGGCTAGATTGTTGCTACGCCTACATCGATGATATTCTGATTGCGTCTCAAAACCGAGCGGAGCACCAGCAACATCTTAAACAGGTGTTAGAACGCCTCCGCCGATACGGACTCATGATTAACCCAGACAAATGCCAAATTGCCAAAGAGCAGGTGAGCTATTTGGGTTATCATATCAACAATCAGGGTATCCGCCCGCTCTCGGACAGAGTTAAAGCTCTCAGCGAATTCCCACGTCCTACCAACATTCGCGAATTACGACGTTTCCTGGGCATGCTTAATTTTTACCGGTCGACATTACAAAATGCCGCGCATGTCCAGGCCCCTCTAAATGAATATTTAAAGGGGGCAAAGAAGAACGACAAACGTCCAATCGTCTGGACGGAAGCAGCAAGTAACGCATTCCGGCAGTCGAAAGCGCAACTTTCAAACGCCACTCTGCTGCGTTACCCAGCAGAGGGCGCACAGTTAGCAATACAATGCGACGCGTCGGACACCGCAATTGGGGCGGTGTTAGAGCAAGAGTGCGACGGGGACTGGGAGCCGCTCGGTTTTTACTCCAGGAAGCTCAGTACGTCAGAACGGAAATACAGCACTTATGACCGAGAGCTATTAGCCATTTACAGCGCTATCAAATACTTTCGACACATGGCCGAGGGTCGCCAAGCGATCGTCAGAACGGACCATAAGCCATTGAGCCACGCTTTCCGGAAGAAGTCCGGAAATGCATCGCCGCGGCAGGAGCGGCACTTGGACCTGATAGGCCAATACGTTACCGAGATAAAGTACGTTCCAGGTGACCAGGACGTAATTGCAGATGCACTATCTCGCATAGACATGATTCAATTGCGCGCAGTCTTAGCCGACGCCGACTTGGAGCAAGCCCAAAAAAACGACAGCCAGCTTAAGGCTCTCGTGACAGCAGACACGGCACTCGAACTGCGAAGGTTCGCGATAGACACCACCGGGAAAATTATTTGGTGCGACGTCTCAACGGGTACAGTCAGGCCGTACATTCCTGCTGGGTTGCGTAGGGGCATTTATGAGACTTTTCATAACCCAGCCCATCCCAGCGGGCGCGCGACGGCTGCCGCGATTCGGCATAAGTTCGTTTGGCCACATATGAACAAGGACCTCACAAAGTGGGCGAGAGCGTGTCTCAAGTGTCAACGTTGTAAGATAAGCCGACACAACGTACTGGAACCGGCACAATTCAAGCTGCCCGAGGCGCGCTTCGCCCACGTTCACATCGACATAGTCGGTCCCTTAACTCCCTGCAGAGGATTCTCGTACCTGCCCACGATGATAGATCGTTTTACGCGATGGCCCGAGGCTACCCCATTACGCGCGGTTACCGCAGAGAGTGTGGCTCGGGCTTTCTACTCAACGTGGGTAACGCGTTTCGGCGTTCCCACAACACTTACCTCGGACAGGGGACCACAGTTCGAGGCCACGATTTTCAGACAGCTTACGGCGTTGCTGGGTTGTAAGAGGGATCGTACGACAGCATATCATCCTGCTGCCAACGGAATGATAGAACGGTGGCATAGATTTTTGAAGGCCTCCTTAATGTGCCATAATGACACGCAGTGGTTCGACGCCCTGCCCACTGTCCTCCTCGGTTTAAGGACCAGCATGAAGGGGGACCTAGGAGCCTCAGCAGCCGAGCTCACTTACGGCACCAGCCTCGTTTTGCCCGGCGAGCTTTTCGTCGACGGCGAGGCACCTGCGGCGCAAACGAATAGCGTGGGGTACCTACGTGACTTGATGCGGAAAATACGACCAAGACCGGTGGACCGACACGGGGCTAAGAGAGTTTTCGTGCATCCAGAGTTGCACAACTGTACACACGTGTTCGTTAGGGTGGACAAAGTAAAGAAACCACTCGACCCTCCTTATGAGGGCCCGTTCAAAGTGATTAAAAGAATCAGCGAACGGGTCTACGAGTTGGACAGGCATGGAAAAACAGCCACAATCAGCGTGGAACGGTTAAAGCCTTGTTTTTCAGAAGGTAGTAACCAGGGGTGCACTTCTCACACTACCCAAGTGCCGAAAGAGACACCACCGACCTCGGCGGGCGCGCCCGATCAATATAAAGGTCCCATTACGCGAAGTCAAAAACGACTGCGCACTCGACAAGCACTACCGATCGGATATTAATAATTTATCGTGACTAAGTCACTGGGGGGGGGGGGGGGGGGGGGGGTGCCGTGGCGGCTCGTGCGAACGCCACTACTCACCTGCTAGCCTACCACCAGGTAAACCCTCGTTTATAAACCTACGGCGCCAAGAAATCGTGTACTTACCTGCACTAGCATATTGAATTACCGCGATGTCTGCTGATACATAAAGTGTATCAGCAATAACAGGCATCCCCCCTAAATAGAAACGCTTAAAAAACATATATAAGAGTACAACATGGGCATAATAAAACCTGAAAGGTACGACCTACCTGCCCATACGACCAATCACCAGCTGCAATATTTAACTGCGCTGTTCAAATATTGCCAAACCCAAGCACGCCATAAGAAGTACGAATTGGTCGCACATCTAGCAACCAACATTGCATTATCCCCTATCAAGAAATTGGTCATAAGAAACGGCGACTATGCAACGAGAAATGTTTATATTTTCTCTTGATACGTACCCGAAATGCCACACACAGGCAATATAGAACTTACCAGCGTAAATACACGCACGGAGGCGCGACTTTGTCAATGCTAACGGCCACCATGCGCACGATCGGCAATCATGCTACAATGTAGGCGCTGATCATGCAAATACAATAACCTTCCCAGAACAACTCGCCCCAGCTGCGAATGTGTTGTTTTTATGTTTACTCAATGTATATGGTCCGCATGCTGGGCGACACAAGCGATGAGCACTAACGAGGGAAGATGCTGTGTGTTCCACCCTTAGAGGATAGGGAACCAAGTAAGAAGAAAAAATGACCAAATATGGTCATCGAGGCGATAGAGAGGTTTTTGGTATCCTGTCGCCTCGAGAGAAAAGACAGAGCGTTACGGACAAGGAGTGAACTAAGTCGTCGTGGATACGCGGTAGAACAGAGTGCCTTAAAACGAATTAATAAAAAATCTCTCATGGGATGTCCCAAGAGATCGCTACAACGTGCGCGGACTAAACAAGCTCGAGGTAGAATTGACGCGAACTTGATTGCAAGACAAATTGTGTGTGTTCACAATTTAAGCTGTATTTAAAGACAAATATAATCAATAGAAACTAAGAGTGCGTGTATTCAAATATTAAGCTATATTTAAAGACAAATATAATCAATAGAAACTAAGAGTGCGTGTATTCAAATATTAAGCTGTATTTTAAAGGCAAATATAATCAATAGAAACTAAGAGTGTGTGTATTCAAATATTAAGCTATATTCAAAGACAAATATAATCAATAGAAACAAAGAGTGCGTGTGTTCACAATTTAAGCTGTATTTTAAAGGCAAATATAATCAATAGGAACTAAGAGTGCGCGTAGTAAAACACATTCTGCGTTACACATATCGTTTGTTTTATCATTAAAAATAAATAATCTTTTAGTTATTATAAAATACGTTGTAACCCCAAGTGAAGTGCAAACATTTTGTTCTGTATATAAACTGTAATTAGAAACTTTAGTTATTAAAATAAATCATACCACCAGCGAATCGAGCCTTTCATTTGCGTAAAAGAAGGAACCGTGACACTGTGACGTGACGTAGGTTAGATGGGGTTGGCGTCGCGTTGTAAAGACGCGCCGAGAAGTTTAGTGAACCTGTGCCCCCGTGGCATATTACTAAAAGACATAAATAAATAACAAACATACACATAATACCACTACACCCGATAGGATGACAGCGCTCACACCTGGACACTTCCTCATTGAAGGCCCGACGTCAACCATCCCGAAACCGTCCACGCTCCACCACTCGATGTCGCGGCTGTCTCGGTCCCAAGCGCTACAGAGCATGTGCGAGTACTTCTGGCCGCGGTGGTCCGCCGAGTATCCACAGGTGCTACAGCACCGACTAAAATGGCAACACCGAAACCCCAATATCACTGCGGGGCAGATGTGCCCGATTCGGGCTGAACTGCCCCCCCCCTCTCCCGCACGTGGCATCTGGCGCGAATACTCAAAGTGCACCCTGGACAGGACGGCCTCACGAGGGTGGTAACGCTGCGGACCGCGACGGGCACCCCCACAAGACCCATTGCCAAAATAAGCTTCCTTCCATTTGAGGAGGACATTCCCAGGGGGGCGGGTAGCCCCCCTTGCCGTGACCAGCCCAACAGACAAGCGACCACCAGCAGACCACCGGCACCAAGCATACCTTCGGCCCGGGCCTCCTTCCCCTGGAACAAAATGGTTCGCTAATTATTGGCGAAGGCGGGCAGAATGTTGCGGGTTTGCAACTAAATACAGAAGGGAGAATCTAGTACGTTCACCGTCTAGTACACTCCCCGACCAGCATATTCACCGCAAGCCTGTCAGCCGCCAGCTGACAATGTGTCATCAGGGCCACATCCTAAACCAAACTGTTTATATAATTTTTTATTATTGATGCGCCTTGCAACAGTCGTCTCACTCGAAACTCATTTTCAAAAACCTTGTTTGCGGCGATTCTAACATACATGGCTCACCCACACGAACACGCAACCATTATGAATGGCAGCACTAAAAAGATAATTACAAAAATAAATTAACAGAACCCTGTAGTATAACATATCCACGAAACGACCATGAAGAATCATATCAAGTAAATCAATTTGCCCTTGTCACAATTAGCAAGTTTCAGGTAACCAGCATTCGTTGCCGGCAATAATTCAAGGTCGATGAGTAAAAGAAACAAATTGCTCCGGTTACGATTTGAAAGAATCATATGGCAATCGCTTGCGAGCTTACTGGTAGCAAGTGATTCACAAATTAATTGGGTGAAATCGTGTCATTGTTCTTACACTATGCGCTAAGCTGGTGATAGGAAATTAAGTAACACAGTAAGCAGAATTATATGAGTGAATTTTCAATTATGAATGAAATAGGTTGTTAAGCAAAATTTGTATGAGTGAATTAAGAAATTTGTAAATAATTGAGTGATTGGTTGGGAGTATAAATACCCCAGCATTTTGAAGAATAAATCAATCAAAAACCAACAGAGTATTTGATTCGAACACTGCGGCGTCTACGCCATCCATTTTCAGCGAGCTGCGCTTTAAACAGCAAACAGTAGCGAAGTAGGGTTTTAGACGAATACATCATAATATCACAAGTGATACAAATCTAAGTATTACAAGAAAATATATTATTTGGCGACAGCAGTCCCAGATATATTTCATGGCGATCCTGCCATGCTAAACATCTTATACCGATATACCACATGAGGATCAGAGATACCACAACCCTGTACCATAGAAATTAACAATTAACAACAATAGTAAAATAACAAGAAAAAAATAATACATTTTTGTCCTCAAGCGGCCGAGATTTGGTGGGTTGATTGTTTCGTTTTACCCTCTGATGCCAACCTGATCAGCTCAGATATTGTAGGCTTATAAACCAAAACAGAGGCCATCGAGCAACCACTTACAATCAAAAGATTTCGAAACAAAACCTGGTAAGCTTTCAATCAAAAGATTTCGAAACCTTTTGGTAATTCTAATCGCTTCATAGCCTGGACTCAAATCACATTCTTCATATCGTCGAAAGGACGCCACATGCTTTTCAAAACTAGCTTTCAACCTGGCAGGAGGTAGCCGTTGAGATATGGCCTCTTTACCGGTTGACGGGTTGGGACCGTTACCTAGCTTGTGGGATGGACTCGTGAAATTACCGCAGATTTATTAAGACTATCATCATCATCGGCACTACAACCGAGATCCGGTTTTGGCCCTATTTAACAAGTCTGAGGCTTGTTAAATTTTTCATAATAATTTGTTTTTCCGGGAAAGGTTATTAGCCTATGGGGGTGAAGTCGTGGCACCGACAGGGGTGCGAGTTATACTTCTATCCCCAACATCACTATAAATTCCGCCGTAAATAGTTCCGGATACAACAATGAGCAACGTTGCAAAAGGTTCACCAAGAATCGAGCTCCAAAGCACGGAGCGAACACCACACAGGAATAAAACACGACGATATTGTCTTTGGATATATTTAAATTTATTGGTCTATTTAATAAATGTTAACACTGTTTAAAATACATGAACTATTTCGAATGATGGTACAGACTTGCTTTTGATTATAATTAATACTACTAGCCACGGCTCGGGGTACAACACGATCACGACTCCGATATATATATATATATATATATATATATATATATATATATGCGCGTCTCCGCAGTGGCGGAGAGCGGGAGCGGCAACGACCATGGCGGCCGGCGGATGGAAATGGACTCAGCGATAATCATCTCGTGCAGAGATGATTCGCTTATGGGGTGAGTTTATGGTGTCGTGGTAGGTATCCTCTCCACTAAGGATATCGTTTTTACCTACTACCAGAGAAACGTAAAGTCTCTCTTGGTGGAATAGGAAACCAGATCTTGTAATGAAGCTGGTGGTATGTGTGCGATCGTTCAGATCTGAGTTGTTTACATATGCGGGGAGGCAATGGTAAAACATATGAACATATGCGCCGTTGGTAATGCGGTTCATTATTAACGTGATGCGTCGTCGCTATTATCGACGTTGGGAAAAAAGGTGCTAATGGGATTGGTGACCGAACGAATCCCTTGCATGCCTTTGTATATGTCGGGTAATTAGATGCGGCAGGGAAAGAAATTGAAGATTGTTTGTTAGTGGAAAAACAAACGATGAGTTGGATCTTATGCATGTTTACATGCGCAGAAATATGGTTTATGGCATCTGTAAAAACAAGCTGTCCGACATAGGATCTTAACACAGACAAAGGGTGCCGACTGGCTTGGGATTCATGATGCCATATGCACTTTGAAGAATTATTTCTAGGAATTTTATCTAACGCGTTGTATGCATTAAATGTCCTTGTAAAATGAAATGTTTTAGGTATGCGGTGGAGATTGCGGTGCAGGTGTGGGAAATTGAAATTTGCCTGGGAACCGAAGGTACCGAATAGGTTTTGGGATTCCTGAAAAGGTAGAAAAGAAATCTTACAAGAAATTATATGCGAAGAGATGCATGAAGGTAAGTTTTTTTTTACAGGGACTTTTTAGATTATACCTTAGATAATCCTAGATGCATAAAGAATTTAAGGTGCTAATGCGTTTGCATTAGCGAAATTATGTGATTGGATAGAGTTATGGGTGTTTTTTAGGAAGGCGAACCGTGGGGTTTGGTGGAACCGCCACAAGCCTTGCGCCAACCTCTCTCGGGATGTCGCTGCATGCATTGGTTCACTAGTTGGCGGGTGCCAAAGTAGCTAGCCAGGGGTGTCACGTGGACGCTGCATGTCGACTTGGATTGTAAAGGGACAAGGATCGTCTTGGCCTTCGCCAGATTGAAAGCAATCAGATACTTTGCTCTGTATGTTCGCTCCCATCCCCATTTATTAGGACTATATTAAAACTTAAATTGCATATCCTTCGTGTTGAAATAAACGAATTGTTTCAGCTATAGGATTTTTTATGTATATAGATTTAGAGATTCGATCTGTCATAAATGCACCTTTATAAAAATGTTAAGTTGTTGGGAGAAGAAACTTACTTAATTACGTTTTGAAATCAACTAGATATATTTTTGATCAGCTACTTAGAAGATAGAAAATCATTGATGCGATAGAGTGATACGTTAACACAATGACCAAAGCGGTGAAATCGTATTATAACCTGTACTCGAATTTTGGCTCTTAACGACTGCACTCACTTTGCAAACACAGTTTAAGAAAAGTTATTCACTTCGACCAAGTAGGTATAAGTAGGAATATTTGCAAGGCTTCGAAATTTGGAATATCGTTCGACAAATTCGCAGAAGAAAAAAATGAAATTATGGTAAGCATGGTTCTTGCTCTACATGTTTAACCCTTTCGGGTGACTAAAATCATACGCCACAATATGTCATTTATACACGATGGGTGAATAGTCACCCTCCACAAAAATAAGTTTCATACAGAATAGCGTTGTATAGCATAAAAATATTAATTGTATTGTTCAATTAAAAGCACGTTCACGGAAAAATTATAAACACAAATCATTTTGTTTCTAAAAGAATTGTCGCAAAAGTCTTGGCTTCGAATGCTGAAGACTGCGCGCGCCTATGTTCCCACTTTTGACACGCCGCGCCGTTCTATACGAGGGACTCCGGGGCAAGGCCCGCCGTAAAGGGTGAAGAAGATATATCCCCATCCCATCAAAGAAAATTTGGTAAGATATCGTGTCACGGTATCGTAATGTTGTCAAGTTATTGCTGCATAACGATGGTCTGCCTTTCCTGTAGTTTCACCAAATATGAAGTGTGCAAATGAAATGCCATCGTTTATTTGGTTACACCGCCTTACTCTCTAAATGTTAAACATATAAAAAGAACACAAACATCTCATCTCAAGATTGTGGCGTGAAATAAGAAAAGGCAAAGGAAACATTAAAAATACGAATTTTAATCGCCTCCTCCATATTTAGTTAATAATTCCTGCTTCCGTTTTTGTAGCAGTGCCATTTCAACTTCTTTCTGTGTAGGAACAGGTACATGGGCTGTGAAACGTGGTGCAAGAAATTCCATTGGATCATTCGTCTCTTTACTTGAGCTTTCCTTCTTCTCTTCCTCTGATATTATTACTGGATATATGTCCTCTTCGTCTTCGTCGTCGATTTTTCCATTATTAGCTACCCTCTCAGACCATTCTAGAATAGCTTTTTGCATAGCAGCTTTTTCAATCTTTTCCTCGAGAGGTATAAGAATCCCATCATCATCATCACGGTATCCATAGTAATCGGCATCAATGTCTTTCATAAGCTCCGAACGTGTTTTCTTTTGAGGCGGTGGAGGCTCTTGCTCAAAAAGTTCGCGGACACCTGGCAGATCTTTCGCTGCACCAAAGTATTTGTAACCTCTGTTACCTGGTACCTCACGACCTTCTGCATCAAACATTTTCGGACCATATCGACGATAATGTGGTCCTCCTAATGCTGATATTTGGTTTTCCCAATGACGTTTTTCCCTTAATAATTTATTTATTTCATCGTTGAGATCTCTAATACGGAATTCGCCCAGACCAGCTATATGAAAGGAATACTAGATTATATATTGAACTAGCATATGAATAAATGTTGTTTACCATTCTGAATTTGAGCGACTTTCTTGGAAATTTCTCTGATTATCTCTAGACGATATTTCTCGCATTTTGGCAATTCTAAACATTCTGATGCCAAATAAGGCCTGCGGTCCTTCGCCCCAGTTTCGGCTTCTTTTGCGGCTCTCCAGCGAGCGAGTGTTGTCCTTTAAGAAATGTTTATAATAAGTTCTTCAAGTTAGTTACCTTGGTATACTTACATAGCCTTTTCAGCATTACGTGCCTAAAATGGGGGTGGTGTAAAAGTAGATATTGAAACATATTAATCGTGATTTCACTTACCATATTCACAAATGTACAGCGAATCAACAAATTACAAACTAGTGTTCCCGAAGTACAACCAAATACAATCCAGCTGTCAAACGGTGGTATCAGTGACACAAATTCAGTTTCTGAAACGATACTCGAATTATATTTACACGGCGCAGTAATAAACCTTTTTAATTACAATAAACGTTAAGATTATCTTTACATATCACATCCATTGACAGTGTGCAATCGATCAATGTGGATAAGTGATAATGAAAAAATATTGACGATTTGTATAATTGATTGGGCATTCGAATGTGCCCACACCAAGGTCTGACGAAATTAAGACAATGGGTTAAATGTAAGGTACTATCATATGGGCGGAATAGAGCCAACAGTTTAACATGTTATTTATTATTTAATTATTTTAGATTTTAAGCATACATTATACTCAATTCATGTTTACGAATTTCTTTTTTGTTTTTGTATTAATTCTTGTTTTCTAATATAGTTTTATCACTCATTTTATTTGTTGGTGGTTTGCATTCTTATCTGGGTATTTCCATTTTGTCCGAATAGGGTATGGTAGCTTTTATAGATAGTCTACATACAGACTTCGCCACCGCTCCACCAAGATTGTTGTTCTCAAGGAGAAGAATGACGTTCTCAAAGCCTCGTCATCCCCGTTTCCCTCTACCTCAAGTGCGGAGACTGCTAAACCAAAAATAAACTCGAACCTAAATCAGGTAACCTGGCCATCGTTTTACCGGTCACTTCTGGCTACAGACACTCAATAATCTGCACTCTAACTAAATCATTTTCCCCCGCCAAACGTAAACCACTCCGTATCAATTTTCAACCGTAAGGAAACTGTCTCTAATAAGAGTGGTGTATCTAGCTCTAATGGCGCAAGACTAATGACCTTTTCCGGAAAAAACAAATCATTATGAAAAATTTAACAAGCCTCGGGACTTGCTAAATAAGGTCAAGACCGGTTCCCGGTTGTAGTGCCGATGATGATGATGATGATGATGATCTAGCTCTAAGCCAACGTCAAATCCATTTCACTGAGTGCAACTGTGGCCACGTCGCCGATTATTTCTTTAACATGGAGGGTTACTGTAGTCCCATAAAGTCTAACTCAACAAACACATCAAAGATAAAAAAGGTTTCAAGGCAGCACTTTCAACGGTCTTTGCATGACACCTAACCATAAGAATTCGTTGGCGATATGAATCGACAAGGGAGCTGATTATCATAATCCTCGCTAGGAGAACTTACAGCACGGTTAACGACAATCTCAAGGTATACGAACCAAATTATTACGCTTTTGGGCCAGGTGAGAAAATGTGTTAGTAGATATTTTCGAAAAAAGTGGCTGATTGTTGGAGTTGGTCGTTTTCGCCCTTTACCCACGTCAAATTGCCGTCAGAATATTTTCTTATTCAAATCTTCTCATGAAACTCAACGGAAACATATTGTGACGCATATGACAATCAGTACTAGAATATTCGAGAAAGTCCGAAACAAAGTACTAGGATATTCTAGAAAGTAATGGAAAACTGGAGACTATGAACAGTAGAACATTCAAGGCTATGGAACGGGCGGAAACGAAACGCCGATCAAAATGAGAAAACGGTATAAGTACGTCGCACACAAATCATGGAGACAAGTAAGAAGTAAGCAGTGAAGCAAGCGATAAGTCAAGAAATCGTTAAGTGTACGGTAAAAGTAACGGTTGTTATTAGCGGACTAATAAAGTGTTACATTAAATCAAAATCGATTTAACGGGTCTTACCTATTAAAAATAATGAATCCAGCGAACCCTACTCGCTACAATTGGTGTCATAAGTGGGATTAATTATTGGTGAAGTGAATAAGTCTGTGAAAGTGTGTTGTGACGATGTCAGATCGACATTTGGAGGATCTTCGCGTTCCTGAGTTGAAGAAGGAACTTGAGGACCGGAATCTGGATAGCAGAGGACAGAAGCAAATTCTTCCTCAGCGTCTACAAGCAGCAATGGAGGAAGAGGGTATTGATGTTAACACATATGTTTTTGCGATTGGGCCAGACTGTCCGGATGGAGAAGAAACAGCGAGTCAAGATGGTGCCAATCTGACGGAGAAGAGTTCGCCACAGTTGGACATTTCGGAGATGTTCAGGATGATGATGATAAAATTGGACACGCAAGCTACAAACATTAACACAAAATTGGACGCGCAAGCTGCAGATGTTAATGCAAGATAGGATTCCCAAAATTCAAAATTTGACGCCCAAAATTCCAAATTCGACGCACAAGCTGCAGATCTAAATGCAAAATTGGATGCCCAAACGCAGTGGATGAAATGTAATTTCCAACACTTTAAGGAAGAAATTCAGTCAAAAATCCGAAACGAAGTAGAAAATCTGGATCTAAAAATCACCGATGAAATAATGCGAATCGAAAAGAGACTTGAGTGTGTTGAGAGAAATAAGACATCGCCTAGTAATCAACATGACTGCAAAGATACAAGGATACAACCACCAACCTTCAATGGAACGGCGAATTATAATAAGTGGTCGGATCAGTAAAAGTCAACATCACTAATCGTGTCACTCCGTGGGGCGGCTGCAGAATTGCTACAAACCATACCAGCAGAGAAGCAAACAGATTTCCAAATCGTAAGAGACGGCCTTGAAGCTAGGTATGGACACAACCACATGCAGCAGGTGTACCACATGCAACTGCGGAGCAGAACACAGAAACCTGGAGAAAATCTTCAACAGTTGCAGGCAGACATTGAGCGTTTGGCAAACTTGTCTTATTCAAATATGACTAAGGAATTTCTGAGCGAGGTAGCAATGGATGCATTTATAAATGCGCTCCAAGATCGGGACTTGCAACAGGCCGTTCGTTTGGCGGGAAAGAAGACGACTAATGAAGTACTGGCGTTCGCATTGGAATATGAATCTGCTAAACTAGCTACCAGGAGTACGTATAGAGTCCGAGAAACGTCCGTCCAGGAATGTTCCTGCCAAAGAATCGGGCATATACAACGGAGAACCCCGAGACCTGATATGAAGTGTTGGACATGCGGCGAAATCGGCCACATCTCTGTTGACTGTAGGAAATGTCGACGAATGAATGAAACATCAGGTGAGAATTGTTGTTCATGCGCTAATCATAAGAGGAGACTGTCAACGGACCAACCTGAGGCCAATAACTCGGGAAACTTGTAAGGGCAGACTTTACGGAGCGAAAGTCGCCTGGTGGAATATGCAGCCTGAGCATCGTAACTGTATCACAACTCCAACGGGATAACCAAAGTTTGGTTATAACTACGGTTGTTAATGCAAGGACAACAAGAGTGACAATCGACATTGGAGCAGCGAGATCCATAATTCGGCCGGATGTCGTGGGCAGAATAGCCCTTAATAAAAATAGAAGATGCGCTTTGAGGACTGCCACGGGAGAATGCTCTACAGTCTACGGAGAAGTCGAGAGCATAATAGTGCTGAGCAATATTTCCATCTCCCACCAATTTCTGGTTGCCGATATTACGGACGAATGCATTCCTGGAATGGATTTCATGAAGGAGCATCAAGTTGTTCTAGATATCGGGCAAAGAACACTGCGAATTGGTAACTTGGAGGTGGCTATTATACTGCAGGACGAACAATTGCGAAGGCTGAAATGTTATGTGCGTGAGGAGGATGAGATCCCAGCTCGTTCAGACTCGGTAATTTGGACCAGTGTCGAGAGTAATCCCGGTGACAATCGATTTTACATCACCGAGGCTGTACAAAATCAGCGTAAGGGGAACATCCTTGTTGGGAAAGCCCATATCGATGCGAAGAAGCACACCGTACCCATCAGAGTATTAAATGCGTCCAAGGAACCGATCGCAATAAGAAAAGGAGAGGTAATTGCAGAATGTGCATCCGTATCAATGATAAGCTCAATTCAGGCAAGGGGAAATAACCATTCAATTCATCAACCCTCTGGTGCATCCTCTATGGTTAATAAGTTGATGTCCCAGAAAATCGGATTGATAGACAGAGAAAAGGCAAGCGTTAAATTACTCCTGAACGATTTGATATTTTTGTGACAGGAAATGATAAATTCGGACGCACCGGCATAGTTAAACATCGCATTGACACGGGTGAGTCAAGGCCTATAAGGAAGCCACCTCGTCGACTACCGTTGGCCAAACAATCAGAAGTAGGCAACATGATTCGAGAGATGGAAGAGCAAGGAGTCATCGAGAAATCATCGAGCCCATAGGCTTCGCCGGTAGTGCTCGTCAAGAAGAAGGATGGGACAACTAGATTTTGTGTCGTCTACCGCCGGTTAAACGACGTTACGAAGAAAGACAGTTACCCACTTCTACGAATCGACGACACACTAGATACGCTTTCTGGAGCTCAGTCGTTTTCAACATTGGACCTAAAAAGCGGTTACTGGCAAGTGGAAGTGAAGGAGGAGGACAAGGAGAAGACAGCGTTTACTACCGGAAACGGACTTTATCAATTCAACGGTGATGCCTTTTGGATTGTGTAATACTCCAGCAACGATTGAACGATTAATGAAAAGTTTTCTACGGGGACTTACATGGGAGGCGTGTCTTGTGTACTTGGACGATATCATCGTTGTTGGAAGGAATTTACCAGAACACATCAATAATCTGCGCTCCGTCTTCGAACGACTAAGACAGGCCAACTTAAAGCTCAATTCGAAGAAATGTGAACTCTTCCAAAGGAGAGTAAAATTCCTGGGACACATCGTTTCATTTGCAGGAGTTCAAACGGATCCTGATAAGATAGCAGCTGTCCAAGAGTGGCCTACTCCAGAAGATAAGCAACAGTTAAGAAGCTTTATGGGCCTATCCACATATTACCGACGGTTTGTTAAAGGTTTCGCCAACGTGGCTAAAACCCTACACGAACTCACGGGTAAAGACAAGAAATTCAATTGGACAGACAAGTGTGAGACAGCATTCAACACATTGAAGGCCGAGTTATGTAAGACTCCAACATTGGCATTCCCAAGATCGGATCGCCCATTTATATTGGACACTGATGGAAGTAACACAGGAATCGAAGCAGTGTTGTCACAGGAAGTCGATGGTGAAGAGAGAGTTGTCGCATATTACAGTCCAGTTATATCTAAGCCAGAGAGAAATTACTGCGCAACAAGAAAGGAACTGCTGGTGCCGTAGAAGCCGTTAAGAATTTCCATTAATACCTCTACGGACGTCGATTCCACCTTCGGGCGGATCATGCTGCCCTGAAATGGTTGTTAAATTTTAAGAATCCGGAAGGCCAAATAGCTTGATGGATTGAACGACTTCAAACGTACAATTTCCAAATTTCCCACCGTCAAGGGAAGGTGCATAACAACGCTGAAGCTCTATCAAGAAGAACATGTAAGCCAAATTGTAAACATTGTCATAGAGCGGAAGAGAAAGAAGAGGCATACGACCTGCGAAATGTACAAGTAGAAGTACTAGATGGGTGGATGAGTGATGCTATACGCGCAGCTCAACTTCAGGATGAAGATATGTCGCTAATCCTGGAACACAAAGAAAAGAACGAGCGGCCGACTTGGAACAATATTTCCGACAAGAGTGGAACATTTAAGGCATATTGGGCACAATGGAATTCCTTGCTGGTGGAAGATGGAATTCGAATGCAGATTTTAGTCATCAAAAGTTAAGGATGTACTAACAGAAATGCACGACTTGGCCTCCGGTGGACATTTGGGAGTTAATAAGACACTTTCAAAATTACGATCTCGCTTCTACTGGCTTCACATGAGAGATGACGTCGAGTCTTGGTGTAGGAAGTGCACAACTTGCACTGCGACCAAAGGACCAAGAGCAAAACCAAGGAGCGCTATGAAGCAGTACAACGTAGGTGCCCTTTCGAGCGAATTGCGATTGATATCTCAGGACCATTTACAAAAACCAAGGACAACAACAAATACATGTTGGTCATCATGGATTACTTCAAGTCCTTCCAATTAAAACCAAGAAGCAACAACCGTCATTGAGCAGCTTATCAATAATTGGATCAGGAGATATGGTGTTCCCTGTGAGCTGCATTCCGGTCAAGGCCGAAATTTCGGATTACAGATATTTCAAGGCATCTGTGTGGCACTGGGCGTTAGGAAACCCAGGACCACACACTTACATCCACAGTCAGACGGAATGGTCGAGAGGTTCAACCGAACAATGAAAGAGCACTTATCGAAGGTCGTTAGTGATCACCAACGAGATTGGGACAAATATGTACAAACCTTTCTCCTGAGTTATAGATCGGCTAATCACGAGACGACAGGCCATTCTCCAGTAAGAATTATATTTGGACGAGAGATGCGATTACCAGCCGATCTGCGAATCGGGATACCTCCAGACGCCATAGATAAGGCCGAAGACTACGTAGCCGAATGGAGAAATCGCCTCGATGAGATTCATCATTTGGTTCGAAAGCAAATCAAGGTATCAAGTGACAGAATGAAAACAAGGTACGACGTTCGAGCCAACGCATCCGGATTTAATGCAGGCGATAACGTGTGGCTTTATAACCCTCATCGGCAAAAAGGAAGGACTCCGAAGTTACAGCAACATTGGGAAGGACCGTATAAGATTCTATAGGATTCTATAGGATTCTATAGGATTCAGCCAAGATGAAAGTGGTGCATCGTGACCGACTGACGACGTTTTGTTAACCTAGAAGACCAATGAACTTAGCTCGGGACGAACTAATCTAGGCGGAGGGTAGAATGACCCATATGACCATCAGTACTAGAATATTCTATAAAGTCCAAAACAAAGTACTAGAATATTCTAGAAAGGACTGGAAAACTGGACACTATGAACAGTAGAAAATTCGAAACTATAGAACGGACGGAAACGAAACACCGAATCAGTATGAGGAAACGGTATAAATACCTCACACAGAGATCAGAGAGTATGAAGTAAGAAGTAGGGAGTAAAAGACGCGATAAGTACGGAAGCGATAAGTCAAGAAATCGTTAAGTGTACGGTAAAAGTAACGGTTGTTATTAACAGAATAATAAAGTATTACTTTAATTCAAAATCGATTTAATGGCTCTTATTTATTAAAAATAATTAATCCAGCGAACCCTAAGCTCGCTACAATGTATATATATATATATATATATATATATATATATATATATATATATATATATATATATATATATATGTATATATGTATATATATCGGGTATATATATATATGGGGTTTGACATCTTTGAATTTAATTTGTGAACGCACCATTTCACTAATCATCAAACTGTCACTGCCAATTTATTCAGTAAATTCAACATTTTCATCGTGGTTGAGTACGCTAAGAAACAACGTGTGGAAATTATAAAAATTTACTACCGAAAAAAAATTGTCAAGTCCCTATTGGGAAGCCCTAGGGTTACACAATAGGGACTTGACAAATTTGAATTTAATTTTTGGACACACCCTTCCAGTAATCATCGAACTGACACTGTCAATTTATTCAGTAAACTCAACATTTTCATCGTGGTTAAGTACACGAACGAACAACGTCTTCAAATTATAAAAATTTACTACCGAAAAAAAGTAGTCAAGTCCCTATTGGAGAACCTGTAGCGGTGCCGCCAAACCCTACTGTCTATTTACCTGAAAAACCCCCATAACTACTACCCAACTCCCTTTAGTTTGCTAATGCAACAGTATTAGTACCTAAAAATGCTGCACGCATTTAAGAGATCAAATCTATGATCTTTAAGTCCCTGTAAAGAAAACTTACCTTCATGCATTCTCTTCGCATACCATTGCTCGTTATTAACTTACCAGGAATTTCCAATCAATTTCGGCATCTACGTCGCCAGTCAAATTCCCTTAGATGAATTCCTGTAAACAAAATAATTCGGATTGCATTCAATGTAACCGTCATGACAGGGACCATAAATATCGCGCCGTCTATTTTCCCAGCCGCGTCATATACCTTTTCATACACATTGCCTGGCAACCTTTTTTGTTTGTCTTATCAATAAACAACCCAAGCAGCTGCATATAATTAGCGCAATAGACGCCGAAACCAAATACTCCAGCATTTCCTAATGCAAATATGAACCCGGTTTCTATTGCAGCCAGAGATGCCATAAACATCCAATTTTCTTTTAGCACCTTTTCTCCTAACGTCGAAAATAGCGACGAGGCATCGTGTAAACAATGACCCGCATTACCAGCGGCGCATGTGGTCATTTTTCACTATTGTCCTTGCCGCCTGCCTGTTTTCGAACACATGCAACAACATTGAATCTGTTCGATCGCGCACATATACCACTGCGCCACT
Organism: Microdon myrmicae; assembly: GCA_963931805.1. Classification (NCBI taxonomy): domain Eukaryota; kingdom Metazoa; phylum Arthropoda; class Insecta; order Diptera; family Syrphidae; genus Microdon; species Microdon myrmicae. The sequence continues at coordinate 119,968,930 of OZ007499.1, forward strand.
AGTTACACCCTTAAGAGAAAAGTTTTTCTCTCTCTTCCTTTTTTTTCCTTAGCGAAATCATCTCTGCATGAGATGACGATCACGGAGTCAAATTCCATCCTTCGACCCGAGCGGGTCGCGGCTCCATCGCTACCCTGGTGCGCACAGGGAAGCGATAATAAAAAAATAATCGTTTGTGTCGTAGTCTCCGCGAGTCGGTATTGAGTGCATATAAATTTAATATTAACGTGTCTTACATAAAATTAAAACAATAGTGTAAAATTCTAAAGTCGATAATTAAAACACAATAAAACAATAGCGGTGATCACCAACCAAATCAGTGCATTTTATTCCGGAGACTACCATCGGAGCGTTTTCCTTCATTCTTTGGTGACAATTTTCTGTGAATATTTTGCTGTTTGTCCTGTCGTTGTGCCCGGAGAACTGTTTTCACCAAGAGTGAATGATGGAGGAGGAAGTGAATCAAGTACCCATGCTGGTACATACTTCCTTCCCACAAACCCATTATATGTATATATTTATTATTATTTATTGGCCTGTAGGAATCCGAAAGTTTATGACCTCACCGACTCGACCCCGCCATCGTTCCCTGTCCTGTGCGCTCTCCTTCCACGCTTGACCATCTGATCCGATGTCCTCAAGGTCAAACCTAACATTGTCCCCCCATCTCCGTCGCGGGCGTCCGGCCGATCTCTTTCCCGTTAGTCTACCGTCAAGAATTCTATGCACCGTCCTTTCGTTGCCCATTCGCGCCACGTGTCCGGCCCATCTTAATCTTCGCGACTTGATTACACTCACTATTGTAGGTTTGCGATATAGCTCTTCCAATTCGTGGTTATGGCGATTCCTCCATTGTCCTGCCTCCTCGTCATATTTACCTCCAAAGATGCCCCTCAAAACTTTATTCTCGAATACGCGGAATTTGTTTTCTTCCCGTTTTGTGAGAGCCCATGTTTCGCATCCATATAGAACAATCGGCATGATTATGGTTCTATAGACACGGAGTTTTATGTTACGTGATAGCAGTCTGGATTTCAGCAGTTTACTGACTGTGTGCCACTTAGCAAGCCGGAGTGTAGTCTTTTGTTAATTTCCTTCGACATTTCGTTACTCGCCGTCAGTGTTGTTTCCAGATATTTAAATTCTTTAACTTTTTCAAATATCTTGCCTCTGACGTTTATACGTGTTCCCTGAGGTCCCCCCGCTCTCGCCGCAATCATGTATTTTGTTTTGTCTTCATTTATTTCAGGGCAAGCTCTTCTGCCGCTTGCATGATGATTTCACAGTTTTTACTAACAGTTTCTAGATTATCGCCCAGAACGGCGATGTCATCCGCATATGCGAGCACTTTTGTGACCCCGTTCAGGGATGATCCGGCCACGTTGTTGTCTTGTACCTTTCTGATGACATACTCGAGCACAAGGTTAAAAAGACACGGTGATAGACGATCTCCCTGCTTTAGTCCGTCCCGGATTTCAAATGGCTCTGACCGGTGATTTTCTATTCTAACTCGCCCTTTGTTTTCGTTCATGCAAATTTGAAAAGGACGGCATCTTTTTTCGGGATTCCCAGCTCAACTACAATATGGTAGAGTCTTTGCCTTGCGACTGAGTCGCAGGCTTTTTTGAAGTCAACGAACAGTTGGTGAACCATCTCTCCGTATTCCCACTTCTTTTCCAGCAGTTGTCTTATTGTGAACATTTGGTCGCTTGTTGACCGGTTCCTATGGAATCCACATTGGTAGTCTCCCAGTATCTCTTCTGCGTACGGTGTGATTCTCGCTAGAATGACATTTGTTAATATTTTGTATGCGGTTGGGAGCACTGATATTCCTCTGTAGTTTTCGCAGTCAAATCTGTCGTCTTTTTTGAAAATGGGAATGACTATTGATGTTTTCCATTCTTCCGGGGTGACTTCCTTATCCCATATTGTTTGAATGACCTGGTGGATCTTTCGAACGGTTGCCTCTCATCCATGCTTCACAAGCTCTGCCGGTATGTAGTCGACTCCGGGAGTTTGTTGTTTTTCAATCGATTTATTGCGTCTACAACTTCGTTGAGAGACGGCTCTGGGATCTGGGGCTCGGCTGTATGTAGGCTTGGTGCGTTTATTTGTGTTTGATGGGTGCGTACATTGAGCAGGTTTTCAACCAACTGCTTCCATCTTGTCACGATATTGTTTGTTTCTGTGACCAAACAGCTGTTTGCGTCTCGAATTATTTTGACTCTCCCTCGGTAGCCATTTCTAATTGAATTTATGCCGGCATACATACCTCTGATGTTCTTTGCTCTAGAATTTTCTAAGATTTTTTCGAATCGAGTCTTCTCCCATTCGCGTTTTTTGCGTTTTAAGAGTCAAATCGTCTCTCTCCGAATCGTAGCGTACCTTTCTGCGTTGACTTCATCATATCTTTCTAAATGGATCACTCTGAGGCGTTTACGTTCTTCGATCTTCGGCCTGCACTCATCGTCAAACCAAGGTTTGGACTTAATTGTTTTCTTAAATCCTAATACCTTTTGAGTTGTTAGTTTGATTGTGTCACTGATCGATGTCCATTTAGTGTCCATACTATTAGCTTCCTCTTCCTCACTGGTTACATTCTCTAGAATGCTAAATCTATTCCACACACTCCACACACCAGTGTAAACCCGTTGGTTTTGATTACCTGATGTGGGAGTCGAACTTCCTGAAGCGCGACGATGTCCATTTTATATTTTTTCACGTTTTCTACGACCGTCTGTATCGCGCCTGGTTTATATAACGTTCGGACATTCCACGTGCCGACGCGTATATCCCGCTTTTTCCGTTTTTCCCTACGTCTTCTTTTTGTCAAGTCGGTGTTTTCTTGGTGATTTTTTCCCTTATGGTAGTGTCGGCTCATCACAGCTACGCCTATCGGGTTTTTTGTGGGATTGTTTTTTGTGTATTGATCATTCATTTCATTGGATCACTCCGGGGTTTCAAATCGTCCGCCACATCAGAGCCCCTCTTTGATATGGTAAGGTCTGCTTACTGCTCTGATTCGACCCGGTGTCAGAGAGGCGCCGTTATAATACAGCCGGTATACCCCTGGCTGCAAACCATCCAATGGGCACGGTGACGCGTAACACCCTGGATTAGGGGTGGTAGATCTTTCTGTGTTACTCCTCGCTAGCCTGTCTGACATGGGTGACCCTACCGGAAGCGTATGCTTCCGTCAGCATAGCCTGAGTGATTCATCGTAGTTTAAGCCCCCGCACCACGTCAAGGTTTTTACCAAGCGGGGGCATTATATGTATATATATCTATATATATATATATATATATATATATATATATATATATATATGCTCCTCGATAGTATAGTGGTTAGTATACCCGCCTGTCATTCGGTGGACCGGGGTTCGATTCCCCGCCAGGGAGCCTCTGGCGCAAGACTAATGACCTTGCCCGGAAAAAATAAATCATTATGGAAAATTTAACAAGCATCAGGACTTGCTAAATAAGGCCAAGACCGGTTGCCGGTTGTAGTGCCGATGATGATGATGATGATATATATATATATATATATATATATATATATATATATATATATATATATATATATATATATATATATATATATATATATATATATATATATATATATTGTTATGGATGCTGGGAGTCCTTCAGGTCGATCCAAGATATCGAAAGAAATTCTAATACCTAAACCCCATAGAGTCAGCAACAGTTTTCGTTTTGCACACCAATCAATTCTAAAGTCCCATAGTTCCCAAGGATTCACAATGTTTGAACAAAATGCTTTATTCCTGTTTTTCAATTTTATGACAACGGCGAAAGTGGCGTCACTCAAACGGCTGTAACCTGTCAAACGAATGGACGAAATATCTCGAAGTTCCATACATAAACTAGTGACAGCTGAGCCTCCCAAATTGAGTCATGTTCATTTTCTAGTGGTACCATCCTGGGACTTTTCAGCCCCTTTAGTATATACGCTTTTCGTGGAAAAAGTGGTGTTCTTCCTGCAATGAAATATTTACTGCTTTGTAACACCCAACTAAGGTATCCGAAAGATTTTTCATCGCAATGTTATTATTTATTTCTATGCGACTTTAATTGGGCGACGTGAATATTCAGTGGCAACAGTGGTTGGATGACTTCCACAAAACTCGTGAATTATTCTTTTCAACGAAACGATGCTTTCTTAATATTTTTCCAGATTTTCTTACGTCCATTTGAATTCTCTTCCTCTTTTTCCGCTCCCACTATGCATTTTAAGGATATCAAAAAAATCCTTTTATGCGCTGATATTAATAACAAAAATGTTGTGTTCCCGAAATAATTTTAATAAAATAATTGAAGCAGAGTGCACAGGGCGGGGAACGAGGGCTGAGTGGAGTCGGTGAGGTCATGAACTTCCGAGTTCCTACAGGCCAATAAACAGTAGTAGTATAGTAAAATAATTGATAAAACAAAATGTATTATAATAATTATAAAAATACATTTGGAATAAAACTCTTTATGGGGTACCATTGTACCATTGTTAAAAATTTGTATATGGTCTTACAGCCATAGATATGTACATTGGAACTGACTCTGCAAAGTGTCATATTGTTTTATTTTCCCGTTTATAGATTACTTTAATCGAATCTTTTGTTGATAAGTTCACCAGCTCATATCCAAATGGAAGTACAGCGATATTCGAATGATTTATGATCTCAGCTATCACGAATTCGATAAAGTGGGAAACAAAATAATCTAATCAGTTTCCCCGGAAGACTGTACCTACTGCAGGCCACTTAACTCAGACTTTTTGCTTTTATTTTTTTCTATTCAATATGGACACAAATAATTGCATCACCAACTCCATAAAAGGGTTAACGGTGCTCAAAATTTGGCAAACGTCCAACACTTTCCCAAGGGACAGTATTTCTTAGTACGCTATCAGTCACGCTCACAGCCATCATGTTGAGCTTACCAATAATTGAAAAAATTCGTGAGAAACTAAAGTCAGTTGACGAATCAAAGAGGACAACATTTTTGGTTTTACAATTCCACTTCAATAAGCCAGACGGATCTCTTATTAAGAGTTTTGGTACAATTTAATTTGATATGACACCGAAGTAATAACTAATCAAGTGCCTACATTTAGTTGTGGACCTGAAGGAGCTTAAACTATACGAAGGAACAACTGAAAACCCAGATAATGTAATAACTGTAACTGATGAGGATTTCTATGCTTTTGCCACCAAGAAAATTCCTTTTGACGAGTTTAAAGTAAGTTTTAAACTAAAAGATTCCTTTGGAAAAGTCTACTAATACTCAAGTTAATAATTTCATAGACAAAGATCCAAGTGACTGGTGATGTTGAAGCTGTTAAGAAGCTATTGGACTACGTCTTGCATTGAAGTCAACCGGCAACAATGCATATACCATAAAAACAAATGAGATTTCATTCAATAATTGTGTTTCATTATCCCTCCTCGAGTGCTGTTTATTATTTAAACTAAAATTAAATCTAATCACAGATGTTTACCTTTCTAGGCCCCCATACTTATCCGATTTGGACTGTTGGTAGCTTTGATAAGTTCGTTAGTCTAATCAGTTTCAATGCTCTGTTGCCGTATATATTATTCATCATCTCACCGTTGTACTTAATTAAGTCATTAAGAGCCGTTCTACACAATTCTTTAATTGCCAGCAATTGATTATCATTTGCATTGCTTATCGCAGAATAAAAGATTCAAGAACATTGAACAGACGTTTAATTCTTTCTATTGATATCACAAGTCGCAGTAGTCGCTTATCGGTTCAAGTGAAAAGACAGGCCGCAAGGAAAACCTTTAAAGGCAAAGAAAAATCAGAGTTACGTTATTTAGAAATTAACCATCGTGTATATAACATAGATTCAAAAAGGTCTGTTGGTCAACTGATTTCAAGATGCATAGCGACCCGATAATTGAGAAAATTCGGGACAAATTGCAAGCCATTGACCCTGTAAAACAAACGACAGTCCTAGTATTTCAATTTAATTTTAAAAACGCCGATGGAAGTCCTTTGAAAAGCTATGGTAAGTTGGAGAAGTTTTATAGATTATTTTTCTTATAGATTCATTTTTTTACACACATATTTTTCATTCTTTGGAATCTTGCACAAAAGTTTTTTAAAAATGTGTAGCACAAGTTCCTTCATTTAGAAAATCGTGTTTTAAATAAAACATACACGTAAGGGCTTTTATTTGTATATAATATTTACATATTGACGTCAATTTAATTCTGAAACGAGTTTGTGGGGTTTTCCAACCCTCCTACTGCCTCCGCATCTCTTGCGCATACTATTTAGCACGAGGCTAGCTCCTTATGAGAATTCATTTGGAATGTGTGTTGTATTTTGTCGTTTTTCTGTGTAAAGGATCTTGGGTAATTTAAAAATAAAATTGGGGGGCTTGTGAGTTATTCTTCAGATACGAATCCTTTGCATGGAGCTCTGCCAACCGCCATATATTCATTACTACAAATAGTCCTATAATTCCGTTCCGTTTTTATTGACTGCAATATTGTGTTTTTCTCCTTACAAAGAATGCATTTTAATAAATAATGATTCTGTTGATGACGTCTGGTCATCTTTCCTGTAATTTCATTATTCCACGCTGGCAGAACGATTTGGGACTAGAGGCGACAAAAAAGAGTGGCAGTAGGGCGACTTAAGCGAGGCAAGGACAAATGTGTCCTTCATCTTGTCTCTGGCTTCTGGTCATCTTGGGATAACCAGAATCACCCACATCCATGAGGATGTTGGGCTCGGTCTCAAGATATCTGCAAAAGAAAGGAGGGAGGTGATTAAGGATAGTGTGGACAGGGTTAGTTCAAATGTTCTCTAACTAATTGGATGGAGGGATGGTGGGAAAAAAATCATACAAGACCGGTAGGCCTTGAGTGCGGTAGTATACGCGATCACGTCTTCGGTGTCTGATAATCTGCACTTTGGTCGGTGTGTGTGCATGTTGCTGGCTTATACTGTGCGTGTGCGTTTGTAGGCTGTGAGCAGTATATCCTATGGGATGGGTCCAGGAATCCTCTATTATATAGGGTTGTTGGGAAGGGTGCTTTCTTCAGTTTTGTGCTGAAGAAGAAATTGTGGTGATCCAATCCGAAGAGATCGAAAGAGAGAAGGGTCAAGAACTCAAGACTCCCGTATAAGTAGGTTCTCGCTGTTCTGAATGCTTCCGAGGTACTTGCATGGTAATTGTAGCAAGTACTCGTCGATGGCGATAATGGAGGCGCCTTGGTTTTGTTGGAGTTTGGGTAATGGCGACCGTCAGGCCTGCTAGAGTGTTTGGTGCATTTTCTGAGGAGTTTCCTTTCGAAAACTCAAAGTCTTCCTATTTGAGCCGGACATAGGCAAGACCATAACGGGTTGTTCCGTGAAATTGGGAGCGAATCTGTAGCGTTCTAGAAACGTACAATTCGACCCAGGTAAGGTTCCTACCCTTCAAGGAACATACTTACCTTATTCATTACACGTGCCCACAGACACGTGTCCCAAAGCTCTTGATCATACCTGTAACGAGGGTCATAGGAAGCTGCAACAATGTTGAACCCGATATCAAAAAAAACAATGAACTTAATGATCCAAAAGCTTCCAGTATCCGGTTCAACGTTTCTTCCATCATATTCAACAAACAATTGAAGAAACAAATCTTCAATTCCGAACATCTGCACGATGTTTCTAAGGAATTACATTGGCGGTAATTAAAACGAACAACGGGTGCCTATTCTGGTGGCTATTGAAAATCAACACCAACCCAGCTAAGGCACAGTTGTCCAAATAAAACTTATCGTTGCGCTGCTGATTAGCAGCCATAGAGCCATAAACTCTAAACACTCTCCCTGATAGATGTTTACGATGGAAAAGGCAAACAAATCATTACCGATCCCATAGCCCTTTGTATCCATCTGAATAGCATGAGAACCCTCGTTTCTCAGGCCAGGTGGGAAAAACAAACAATGCATAGAGAATGATCTGAGAAGAAGCGGCGGCATCCGATCAACACACAAAGGGACGAAATACCGACCGCCAACAACTAATGGTAATGATGATGATAATGATCATCAGGAAGATTTCTCATTTTTACAGATATTAAGGGAAATTCTGTTTCACAGATACGTTGGCAAAATTTCCCTTACGATGGGGGATATTTTTCTTGGGCAGACACACAGTCTAAGTTAGATCGTCAACGAGACCACAAGTGCCGTTTTGATCGTCACCGCGACGAAAAGTCTATATCGAACATCCGTATGAGGAAAGCAACGAGAACCAAACGAGGAAGTCGGTCCGCGAATTAAATTCATAAAAGGAAAGTAACGTCAATGTGTAATCGAAGGGTCGCAACTAGAAAAGTGCTAAATTACAAACACCGTAAATTGTAACCCGAAGGAACCTACAAACGATTGTGCAAATAAAGAAAAATTGTGTTTTCGAAAACTAATATCTCTGAGTTTAATTGGTGACCGTGTTGACTCTAGTTTCATTTGATTTGTTTTACTTCGCACAGTGCTTGGCGGAAAAGGTAAAACAACTGTTACGGCCACAACCACCCATCCCATAAAAATTACCCTTTTGGAGCTAGTCTCCACCACTAACGGCGATACACGCCAAAAACATCCACTTAAAGGATGTGACATTTTGCTAAATTAAAGCATTACCCCACACACCTCGTCCCGCATAGGTTGATAGCAAGCAAATCAAGCTAAAATGCCAAGTAAATTGAGCTGAATGCTAAATTTACTCACATAAAAAATCCGAAAATATAATCATTGAACCAAGGGTTCATCACACAAACCCCTAAGAGCCAAATGTGCTGGCCAGATGCCGTCATCCAAACAAAATCGATGAGAGTCATAAAAATACGCGTCAGCAATTTTATGACCCCTTAGAAAAATGGTTACCCGAAACCATTAAAACAATCAGCGACAGTTTTCGTTTTAACCAAATTAAGTTAAAACAAACAAAAGGCAAATATTCGCCTTTGTATCGATTTCCCACGGAAAAGATTCTTGCCCATTCGGTTACAATAAACAACATAGAGAATTAGAAATGTTTATTAGCACAATTCTCTATTTTTATTCCCTATCGTATTCTCACAAAAGGGATCCTTGCCGATTCGGCTAAAACAAACAACAGGCACCGTAAAACGAATTGCACATTCGTTTAGCGCCTAACAACATAGAGGATTATAAATGTGCATTAGCACAATCCTCTGTTGATTTTTCCCTTTGTGTTTCCGCTTTTGATCCTAAGCCGGGAAAGATAAAGAAAGAAAATAGCGGCTGGCAATAGGGCCAAGTAAAGAAAGAAAAAAAAAGAGATATCCTTCGATCTTCAGGATGAAGAAAAAAAGGTCTTCGTTTTGAAGAGTTGGTTTTGGATTTTTGACCAGGACGGTCGGGAGTAGGTTGCTTGTAACGCAGATCTTGTAACAGTACGTGTTTTAATAAGTGCTAACAAAATAAAATAACTTTGAAAATAGGTAACGCAGATCTTGTAACAGTACGTGTTTTAATAAGTGCGAACAAAATGAGATAACTTAGTGTTAAAGAGGGATTCCAACGTGTGTGTGATGTTTAAAGTGAATGACAAAAAGTTCCTTACACAACCACCAAGGAGTCACAACCATTACGCCAAAGTTAAACAACCTAGCATCCGCCAAAAATCTGCTATTTCTGGCCCCAACTGCCTGAGACGCATCGTCCACAGGTAAAGGTTGTCTGTGGAACGACTCCCGTGGGTTTGACAATGTTTCCCCGTAAGTTTGGTCTAAAACCTTTTTCGTTGCCTGTGTTTCACTTGGCGCGTCCTCCCAATAATAAAAGGGGTTGTTTCTTAGCATGGTTAGTGTATCTGTCATGGCGGCACCCTGGCTTATGTCATGCATGTTAGGCGGGTGGACATGACATGTTTCCATTTTCGTCGATGTTCCCCTACATGCAAATGTCTGTGGTTGATCATCTCGTTTTACCTCTTTTCCATTTGGAGGAGTCGCGCGATAAATCGTTCGAGAGGGTCTTTTTCCGGTTCTAATAGACGATGCCGGAATTGCTCCTCTATTACTCCTACCATTAAAACGGATTTCGCCAACCCTCTCGATTTGGATGGCAAATGCGGCACTGGTGTTCTGCCCATACGTGCACGTCGCTGTTTCTTTGCAGACCATTACCGCTTGTGTGACTCGGGAAGTGAAGTCTGCGACATCCTCTTCGTGGGATTGTCGCATATGAGAAAGTTTAGAGTGTAACTCCTCGTATGATGCTTGCGGTAGTAATATGCTCCGGAGTTGTAGTTCGTATTCTTGGAAGGTTGCCGGGAGTTTTTCTTTGAATATGCGTCAAGCCTTTCCGTCCAACCGCATGGGTAACCGACTCAAAAAACATTCTTCCTCCGCTGTGGACAAACAATTTAAGGTCCTATTACAACTATCAAGGTCTCGAGATATTTGAAAAAGAAAAAAAAAGGGGGGAGGGGAGGGTCGTATCTAAGGATTGTGTGGACAGGGCTAATTCAAATATTCTCTGGAATGGAGATAACTCATGATGGTACCTACCGAGATAAAGAAATCCTTCTCATTCCGATCTCTGGGAAAGACTATGTTGGGGGAATATCATGCTAATGTTTTGATATATAACCGAATTGTAAACAACTCGCCACTGCGTAATCGGGTCCACCCATGAAACACTGTGGACGTTCAACTACTAACGGCATTTTGTAACATTAGGGGCATCGGTTTCACCAATACGAATAAAAACACCGTCCACAAATATTTGCAAATAGTGAAACCCGATATCCTAGCTCTAACCGAAACCCTGATCGACTCATCAACTGACTCGACTTATCTACGTAACCCAAGATATGACATATACTTGAGATTTCGTTCCAAGGGTGGAGCCTGCGCCTTCACCCAATCCGATTGGGCTTCCCAAAGAAAACAAGCAATAAAGCCAACAACTTGGGCATAATTTGGATGAATATCGTGCTTAAAAGACCCGTCCAATTTCTTTGTTACCGCCCCTTGAATGACGATCGACCAGCGACACTTTTCGACCATCTTTCACGTACGGCCGACTGGATACAAATCAACTAACCGGCAACTGAGATCGTCGTTTTTAGCGATTTTAACATACATTACTCCGGCTGGCTGGTACATTCTACCAGAACCGGCGAAGCTGGCTGAGATGTTCGCTGTTATCTGCAATTTGACTCAACTCATGGAGGATCCCACGCGAATGTTAGATGGCCGAGTTGATTTTGCGAACACCCTGGATCTGCTTATGACATCCGACCCGGCCATTTATATGGAGATGACTGCACCATTGGGAACCTCAAATCACTACTTGAAATCAGTTGCGCAACCACTTAAATATCAAACGGATAACCAACCTAAGCACCTTCGACAAGTAAGGAGGTACGGGGCTGCTAGCTATGACGATTTGCTGGATTTCTTCGCATCGTATCTGTGATCGTGCTTCGGAAACACCAATGTTAAGCCATGAGTGGAGTTAGTCACAGAGATTATTCTTCTCGGGATATAGTTTTATATTCCGCTTTCCATCAAGCGAAATTAATCTAATAAGCCTTGGTTTGATAAAAAGCACGACAGATTATATTGGCAAACAATTGTGCTTTTAAGCGATGGTGCTCCAATCCGAATTTTGTCACTGTTTCGGATTCATGATGATATGCTCGGGGAAAATCTAGTACATCGTCTAGTACTTTCCCCAACAAATATTCACCACACCTGACGACGGCCAGATGACAGTGCACAAACAACTGTCATGCATTGTTTACTGCTGTTGGTGCTCGACTTTCAACTTTCTTCAGCGAATACATTGTTTTACGGCTTTTGGTGCTTTCAAATATAATTACTGTGAATCCATACTGTTCTTTGGGTGCTCGATAAACGATCGATGTTTTTTGTCTCGATCGCCTGCGTGTGATTTCATTGTAAATAAACAAAGTGTAAATAGAAATACAAAATCCGGAATTTTCGTTTTGGTACTCTAACTAACCATCACCGGCGCAGATAGTCAACAACCTGGGGTCTGGATTCGCTGCTAAAACCCAACGCAACTCATCACTGCACACGGAGGGACAACAAGATCACCATATCATCGGGAACTTCACGCTGCACGATTAAAATTTAGGTATTACTGTTCCTTTTTTTAATCCTAACTTTGGTTTCAGGCAACGTGCTCACCATCGCTATTCCCCAACGACATTCCTCGTTCGGCGGAACAACATCAAATAGGATCTCGGCTGACGACATTCCTCGTCAGGGTCGAGATACACAACAGTCAGAATCAGATACACATGCAATCAGGCGATTGATACCGCGAAGAAGGTTCACAATGACAAACTACTTGAGTACCCAACTGGTTCGCGTTCCTTCTGCCCAATGGCAAAGGCTATCAGCAATGACTTTGCTTCCTCCTCTTTTCCTTCATTAGTAACGATAAGGAGGCATTGGTCACGAATTCAAAACCTAAAGCCAATGCCTTCGCGAATTTATTCGCGATGCCGATCTTTTGGAACCATCCGTGATGGCAGCCGGTGCAGTTTTCCGCCATTGAAGTTAAGTTACACCCAGAAGCAATTCTAACTAAAATCCGCGTGGACTGGACTGTAAGAAAGTAACCGACCCTGATGGAATACTAGCGATAGTCCTAAAAACTGTGTTCCAGAACTGTCGCCGGTTCTTAGCAAACTCTTTCATTTATCTTATGCAAAGAGGACCCTTCTCACCTGTTAGAAAATAGCTCAAATTCGATCAATCCCAAAGAAGGGGTAAACATGTCTTTCGCAAAATTACCGGCCGATGGAATTATTGTTTATTTACCCAAGGCGATGGAAAAGGTCATCAATGGCGAGTGATTTGATATTTGGAATACAACGGAGACCTTTTGATCTTTGTAACAGATATCTGCAATTGAAAAACATGGTGAATCAAGTGCGGCCGAATTGGATATTTCCGAGTCACTTGACCGCGTCTGGTATGGAGCATTATTAACCAAACTTCGCCCATACGGATGTCCCCATCAACTTTGCGACTGTAGAAAGAGCTTTCTCAAAAATCGATCGATCTGGGTTGTTTAAACTGCGTATCTTCGGATCTGTATTGTATTAATTCGGGGGTGCCCCGGACTCTACTTTGGTTCCATCCTTGTTTTTACTTCACATTTATTAGAATCAAAGGGTAACAAAATATTCAGTTTTGCGGATGATAGTACACTTATTTATTTGGATGAGGTCCTACAGTGGCGGTTGCCCTCTGAGTAGGGCGTTAGAATATACTCACAGCTAGACCGACTTGTCAGAAGAGGCGACTAAAGGCCGAGTGATGGGTGGGGTCCCAAAGCCCTGTCGCGCGGTGAAATACCATCCCATCAAGCTGTAGGCTCCGTGAAATGGCCGGTGTTACGTGGTAACCCCTAACCACCCCTGTCTCGGCGAGAAAAGTATTGAAGACAAACAGACCTACATAACGAATAAACGTTAAACAATTCTAAACTAAACTCAAATACAATTAAACTAACATTGAATATATAGCGTTTGCGACGAGAGTGAAGAGCGAGTGATTCGAACTGACACTATCACGGTTAGAATCACTAAAATATAGAACCAAAGCTCAACCCATCAGGCCACTGCCGCGTATGGGAATTCGATTTCTAAACTCAAATGCATTCGACTAATGTGGAAATGGTATATTATTGCTATGGTAAACGGCTTTAATGGATGTGCTTTTGGTGGTGTTGTTCTTCACTAGTCGTGTGTGGATCTGTTAGAAACGCCACAAATAGATACAAAACACAACGTACATTTCACATTTTAAACATACAAAAAATATATACGACAATTGGTATAAAGAATATAAAAAAAAAGAGCTGGTGGACAAACCTGCATAAACTAAATTTAGCAATGGCGTCTTTGATCAGTTTCAGGACAGTCATGGCCACGTTTCTTCGCCGAGGCAATGGCGCCAAGGAACAAGGGAGTAACGGGGGAGGATGACCGGAGACAGTTTTTTTCTTTTGTCTCTAAAAAAAAAATGAATTCTATTGACGGTGCCGAGGACTCCGTTGTACTTATCGGATGTTTTTTTATGTCATGTATTAAAGAAATGGGAGGAGAACAAGAAGGTTTAAGGTGTTAGTTTTGTAAATGTGTGAAGAAATTTGATGTACATTTAAGTGCTATGTTAAAATGGTTTATCAGTTGATCAAGAAACTCCTGTGGATGGTTTTTATCTAGAGCTCAGAGAGCCAACACGAATTAGCATCAGAACTGTCCATGGAAAATATTTGGGGTAAGCTAAGAATGGTGCATTTAAGTTAGTTGAGTTTGGTGCTGACAGAGCAATTCAGTGGGAGCTCTAAACCGCTCGAAAGACGACACAAGCACCCGGGGCGATTCCGCAACATCTGTGGGGTACCACGGGGGATCCAGAGGAGAATCCACCACCCACGCGCCTGGTGGATCAGCGGCCACAGCAGAGCAGACAGGGTGATAAGAAGCCATCTTAGTCGTGAGTACCCCATTATCCACTTTTCCAGGAGTACCCCCATTATCCACTTTTCTATTAAATTACATAATTGACATTCGTACATAACAGCGGGAGAAATCCCTGTCCATCTTTCGGAGCTTGGCTGATGGACTGGTTCGAGAAAAAGTTGGTTTAGGTAGTAAGTCGGTCCCAATGTGAGATACCACTCCGTCACACTGCACATTTCGCGATATCGTCGGGAGAAATCTTCGACTAGGTTTCGGGTGTATGGCTGATGGCCCAGACTGACACGGAAAGAAGTCAAGATGGTACCTTCTGAGATAAAGAATTCCTAAGGTAAACTAGATTCCCATTCGAATCTTCGCGGTGGATTATGTCAGCGGGAACGTCATGCAAATATGTTGATAAATTACCGAACTTTCACGTACTCGGTCTCGACGTTTGTCTGATAATGGTATTTTGCAACATCAGGGGCGTCTGGTGCACCAACACGAATGTAAATGCCGTCCACCAACATTTGCAAACAGCGAAACCTGCTGTCGTTGTCCTAACTGAAACCCAGGCCGATTTGTTAACTAATTCGACATATGTTCGTTGCTCAGGATACGACTTGCATTCAAAATTCCGTTTTAAGGGTGGAGTCTGCGTCTGCACGCGCTCCGATCTGGTTTGCCAGAGGATGGCGGCGTTTGAAGCCAATAATTTGGCCGTGCTGAGGAATTCTGTTGAATTTGTTTGTTGTCTCTGCTGCTTCCCGAATAACGATCGACCGGCGACGTTTTTCCAACATCTTTCACGTACCGTCGACTGGATACAGATCAACCACCCAGCTTCAGAAATTGTCGTCCTTGAGGATTTTATTGTACATAACAGCGGCTGGTTGGTACATTCTAACAGAGCGGAGGTGACTGGGAGGCTGACGGAGATGTTTGCTGTCGCAATTTGACTCAACTCGTGTAGGAACTTATGCGGGCGCTGGATGCCAGAGGTGATTATCCGAACACCTTGGATCTGTTTATGATATCTGACCTGGGCATTTATATCGTGGCGGCGACTGCGCCGCTAGAAAACTCAGATCACTGTTTGGTATCAGTCGCCCAGCCACTTGAATTTCAAAAGAATAACCAATCTAGGCAGCTTCGCCATGGACTTTCCTTAGTGCTGCGGTGCAGATTCCTGCTTTAATCAAATCCAATGTGCTGTTCACATAAATCACAATTGTCTACCAGTAAAACCTAAATATATAGTGCTCACGTACAAGATTTTCGACCCGGAAGTAAATTCTGTTTTAATTTTGGGTGCTTGAAGATTTGCTTCAGGTGGATTGTACTTCCTTGCGCTGTATGATCGCAATTGGGACGGTTTTCCCGTTCTGATGTGGAAAATTTGGTCACATTCTACCGACAATTGCCGCTTTATTACAATTATATTCATTCGTCCATTTAAATGGTGTTCGATATCAAGTCTTTTGTGTTGCATTCTTCAAAATAAACACTTTTATCTGGCTGGGAGTGGATACTGAATTTCCATCAATCCGGAAGATTAGATATAAACACGTCCTTCAGATTACAGCCCCTCGCGCGTTAACCCAAGTGCTTACAATCTTTAGAGTGTGTGGTGGCTCCGCCAAACCCCACAGCACGCAAATTGTTTGTTCTTCGGTGCACTGCTTGTAAGCTGACCCTTTCGAACAAGTCGCACGTACACCACGAAAGACGAAGGGAATGAATGTTTTTCGAACTTCTTTATTAATATCTCGTAATAGTTAAGTTTACACTGGGAATTGATTACACATTGTTTGTTTCTTTGGGGCTTTATTAATTTTCCATAACATTTAAATTTACACTTGAAATCTGTTAACTATTTTACAGTGGATTACTTAATCAGTATTTTGTTTATATCATTTTAGATCACACTTAAGAACTGAGTTTATATACTTAATTGTGGCTATATTTCATAAATACACTTCTTCCTGTGTTTTGACGACAAGTCCTGCACTCCGATCACAACCGCCGACTCCTTTCATAGATATAATATGACTCCATTATTTTTAGAATCAACAAGAAAACCGAACAGCACAACGGTAGAGACTCGGCTTTTTTTGTTCGCGGTTGAAATCTTGAACCTGATCGCGACGACCTTTAAATGTCTGCCCCGTTGGACGGTAAAAATCTGACTCCTCTCACCCTATCTCCGCAATTGTCCTCCGTGTGACCTGTACGGCCACACAACATGCAGCTACTCCGAATGCTAGACATACGGAGGTTAGACGGCGCTGGGTTGTTAGAGTTGGCGGGCTGGTGGCGTGACCTATTCTGTGGAAGTGGAGCATGGTGCGCACTGCATTCTACAATGTCGTGGCCATACTGCCAGCACTCCTGGCAGAAAGGTGTGTTACGCCTTTTAAGGCACTCGTCATAAAGGTGACCCTTTTTATTGCAAAATTTGCACGTCATGCGTGCAGTTATCAGCTATACCCGACGAGCGCCTTCGTCTGACACGGTTTGCTCCGCTAGTGCGGGGTTCTGGAATGATTGCTGCCGGTTTACGGGGCGATTCTGAGCACTTCGTTGGGCGCTTCTTACCTCCGCGCGAATTTGATTCAAGTCGCGGCGGAGTGAAGCCTGGAGCGCACGAAGGTCGGAAATGGTGACTTGTGTAGGGGAGTGGTCTGAGGGACTCACTGGGCCTGCAGTCTTGGGTTTTCTGGGGAAAATTTTTTGTATTATGGGTGGCTGGGGACTCTGACTGTGGGTCTGCGTTCTCCATAATTGCGTCGCTAATTTTGGATAAATAGCTCAAACTCTGGTTGGGTTGGGCTATCAGTGCCGAGCGGGCACGCTGGGGAGACATCTCAAGAAGTGAGGCCTAATCAGGTCCTCCCTTGATCGGTAAGTCGCGCAGCTGGAGTGCCCCCCCCCCCCCCCCCACCAGCTCCAGCGGCAAACAATTCGCCATACAAAGGTATGGACGAAAGACACCGACTCCGGACTCGGTTCTCTTCAATTTTATCCACTGGCACTTCGTTGTAAGATGTCAGCGAGCCCCAATTGGGATTTGGCCTGTTAGATAGGCACAACCTGTCGGCAGATAGGGCCAACAACGGGTTAACACCCACAGCGCCCCTATCTGCCTCTCCCCGCACACGCTACTTCGTCACTGCGGACGCGAGCAGATTCCCGATTGGTCCCGACCTACTCGGCCGATAATCCCGTTCATCCAAGTGACCCACAACAGGCCAATGGACCACGCCGCACACCCCTGGCCGTGACGGCATCAAGCGGTAACATCTGCGTTCACCTTATTTATCAACTATACCCAAACTTGTCCCAAACTATACCCAGGAACTTGTCATCACGATAGTTCCCTTAACAAATTGCAGCGCCTCCCGAAGTACGCAGGGCCACCTTGTTTCCCAAGCGTTCAGCCCTCCTCCTTTCATTACCACACCACCCATTCGAGCACCCCTTCGGCCCTACCTTCTTTATTTCGTGACTACGGCACTGGGGTGGTGGGGGGGGGGGGGGTAGTACTGTAGCGGTTCCGCCAAACCCCACGGCGCCCCGACTAAACTTACCCATAAGTGTACCATCATATTGTGTGTCTCAAAAATTGTAAAATGTTAGCTATTGTTCATCAGTTCTTATTGTATGGGCAGGGAACTGAAGCCGATTGAGTACACCGATTGGACTGTTGGTTCTAGCCGGGAATACCCTAAACACTGTCTTTGAATTATGTTTGCTTACACTAGGACGATCGGCTTTTAAGATTCTCGTGGAGCATAGTTTTGAACAAAGTAAACGCTTTCTTCCACTTTGAGGATCAGAAGCGAAGTGGTAATAAAGGAAACACGACAGAGCGCTATATCAACAGGTGCAAAAATTTTACCCAAATACATATCACTTGTAAACTAGCGAAAAGCCATAGTAAGTGGTAACTAGTGGGACATATTATTAACCACTACGTCTTGACAAAATGTATCTGAATATGATGAGGATAATATAAATATAATAAAAATGAGATTGACTTCGTGTTTATTTATTTAAGATCACTACATTAAGCACATAATTAAAAATCTTCACTTTATATCATCGCCTTTGTTTATAAGCAATTAATTTAATATATTAATGTTAATCGTTTTTTCGTGAATTAGTTCTTAATATGAAAGAGCTCAGAATTTATGAAGGTACCGTGGAAAACCCGGACGGCGAGATAACAGTAGAAGATGAAGATTTCTTCCTCTGGGCTACCAAGCAAGTTCCATATGATCATTTGAAGGTAAAAATCTAAACACTTTTGGAATTTGATTGAGTTCATATATTTCTGTTTACAGGAAAAAGTAAAAATATCTGGCAACTTGGAGGCAGTGCAAAAGTTAATGGACAAATTCCATCAACCATAAAGTGTAAATGAACATAATTTGTTATTTCTTTTCATTTTATTATGTTTTTACTTTTATTAAATAAATATGATTTTTTGACCCATTTTATTATGTGTGTTATACAAAAGTACTTGGGTCGTCATTTGCTTATGTGGATCTGTATTGTAGGATGGACCTGAAACTTAACCAGTATCTAATGATATTGCTTCTCAAATTAAAATGTATTGTATCACTTTTTTTACCTGTTGTCAGCCACCAGCTCCTAAAGGTCTGCTCATTCTTACCTATAGGGTGTTACACTCCAGGATCTTGGCTTAGAATTTCGCCTCTTTCATTGGCTGAATAGAGGGAACACTATCTGGTACATTAAAATCTTTTCATAAGACTTTAGTCTTATGAGATCACAATTTTGAACATTGTAAACCACGACAAATGTATTGTTGAGTCCCGGTGCGTTTACCGGGCACGATTCGAAATGCGAGCCGAACGACGATTTAAACTAAAAAAAGACACATAAAGTCTCCTTTATTTAATATGTGGTAATTGAAACGACAATATTCAATTACACTTTCAACGAAATACCAAACTACTTTTACGAACGAAAACTAATGTTGGCTTCAACGAACGACAAAACTAAACTCATGTTTACGAAAACGAACGAAAAACTAGCTAATTTACATAACAATGACACTAACAACTAAATAACAAAAATGGCAGTAACGAACACAAACAGTGCTGCCAAACATGCAGGTAATTACAAAATTATAACGAATTAATAGTTAACAATTAATAACAAAAACAAATATAACGAATTAATACTAAAAGTATACATTAAATTATCTAAAAACTACAATAAATATGTTGAGTCATTCCAGGCTGCGACATGTATACTGACTAGTTAGTGCACTGAATAGATTACTCAACGGCGAAACATGTAGATTGCATATGAGAAAATATGCTTCTGAGTACCTACATATTATATGAATTACGTCCTCCTACGCCCACGGACAGCTTATTAAAACTGTTACTGTGCGTCTAAATAATTTCTTTCAATGAATTATTTATGAAACTAATTATCCTTAGGTTATACAAGATGTTCTCTTCCCTCAATCTTCTGTTTGTAATTTTAAATGAGGGGAAATTTGTTCTTGAATCCCAGGCTCCCTGTTGGGAGTACGTTGCTGAGAACGATACGGCCGTGCCGACAGTCAAGGTTTAACCACGCCGGTGGTTGCGCGACTTCTGCTTCGCAATCCCATCTGTATAACCAAGTCTGTTGTGATCTCTCTTGTCGCTGGCAATCTATTGTGACGCATATGACAATCAGTACTGGAATCTTCGAGAAAATCCGAAACAAAGTACTAGATTATTTTAGAAAGTACTGGAAAACTGGAATAGAAAAGTCGAGACTATGGAACGGACGGAAACGAAACGCCAAATCAGCATGAGGAAACGGTATAAATACGTCTCACACAGATCATGGAGATGAGTAAGAAGTAGAAAGTGAAGCAAGCGATAAGTAAAGAATATAAGTCCGGAAGCGATAAGTCAAGAAATCGTTAAGTGTACGGTAAAAGTAACGGTTGTTATTAACGGACGAATAAAGTGTTATATTAATTCAAAATCGATTTAACGGCTCTTATTTATTCAAAATAATTAATCCAGCGAATCCTAAGCTCGCTATACTATTAAATAGTAAGGCCAGTGGTTGTGCGAGTCTTCCATCGCAATCCTAGCCGAATATCCACGCCCGCGGTTATGCAATACTTGCCTTGCAATCAATCGAATAACCACGCTGGTGTTTGTGCCACCCCGGCTTTGCAGACGACTGAATGGGTGGCGCGAGCCCTACATCGCAATCGCTACAACAAGGTGATGTTACACCCGACCTGATGCGACCTCAATCGATTCAGTGATTTGCAGTGTTTTAACAAAATCCCTCTATCAAAGAACCAACGCCATTTACACGAAAACAATTTATGACGGACAGTTCATTAATAAAGACTAAACTAAGAATATTATTGCGGATTCACAAATAAATGTACTGGAGAAATCCAGTACGTTCACATCTACCTGCCACTTGTTAACTGTCACCCGCCAGCTGACAACGCTCGGTGACAGAAAAGGGACGCCACTTAAGAGTCAGAATTTAAAATAATTTTTCAACAGTGTTCTTAATTCAACAATTCAGCAGCAGTTTTCCCTCGCTCGTTTTTCGGTTTATATTCAACAGTTCGGCAGCAGTTCTGCTCCTCTCTATTGTAACACTTGTTTGGCTTTGCAATTAGAAAAAGTGATCCATAATTTGAATTTGTTGTTTCTACAAATTCGTTCGTGCGGTCTCGAATCTCACGCACTCTGTGAGTACGTGGTCCGCATTTTCTATTTTGCTTTCGCAATACAAGCAGTATGGATGATTCACATGCTTATACTTGTGCAAGTATTCCCGAAAGCATCCATGTTCCGATATTGCTTGAGCCAGGTGATAATTCAGCTCGCCATGTTTTCTTTTCATCCATGTTTCTATATCACGTATCATGGTGTGGGTCCATCTTCATTTGGTGGAAGAATCCCACCTTCGTTGCCATTCTCTTAGGCTTGAGAGCTCTAACTGTGGCCGCATTCTCCGACGATTCTCTTGGGAGATCTTATGCAATGCAGCGTTTTCTTTAGCTGCAATGTCAGGTGGTGTTCTCCCGGCCAAAATATTTATAGCATCTTCGGATACCGTACGGAATGCACAGCATACTCCTAATGATGCCAGCCTATGTGCGGAGTTCACTCCCCTCATGTACGACTTATACTCTGTGGCCCCTGTCCATATCTGAGCTACATGCATTATAATGGAGGTGTTGAGAGTGGTTATGAGTTTCCTTATGTGGGGCCCGGGTCCTCCAACATTGGGTAGCAGTTTCGCCAAAACTTTGCATACTCTTGCCGTTTTTTCAGTCCTTTTCCTCAGGTGTTCCTTGAAGCTCAACCTGTTGTCCAGTATAACACCAAGATATTTAATATAGGGACCGGCTCTGATTATTTGTCCTTCTATTTCCAAATCAAGGTGTTCAAATTTTTTGCGGCTGCTTATTAAAACTGCCTCCGTCTTATGTCCAGCTAGTTTCAGTACGGCTATATCTAGCCAGCATTTAATGCTCTGGATTGCTTGGGAGCAAATATTCTCCAGGTCATCTAGATCTTTAGCTACGGCCACTATTGCCAAATCATCTGCGTACCCAATGATTCTAACCCCTTGTGGTCCATTGACCCTGAGCACACCATCATACATTATATTCCATAACAGCGGACCTAATACAGATCCTTGAGGTACACCCACTGTTATTTTTTATTCCTGTGCCCTCATATGTATCATACAGCAGTATTCCACCCGATAGATAGTTTGCTAGTATACGCACCGAGTAGGGTGAGACTTGTAGATCGCGCAACGCTTCTAAAATCCGATCCCCATTCACCGAGTTAAATGCATTTTTAATGTCTAGCGTCACCACCGCGCAGTATTTTTTTTGTACCACCTAGCCATCGTGCTCCAGCTATCGCATTGCGAGCGATGTCGCACACCACAGATGATGCCTTACCGGTTGATCTAACCCTTCCGGAGCCCACGTGCTGGTTGGGTGGGATGATGGATTTGCAGCGAAAAGATAACGCGTTGCAAAGAATGCCTTCGAACAGTTTTGGAATATGTGACAGTTTGGGGATGGGACTGTAGTTACTAATATCCTTTTTTTGGCCCCTTCTTATGTATAGGGGTGACAAAAGAGGATTTCCAAATATTTGGGAAGACACCTTGTGATTGAAGATTTTTGATAGCGGGAGAGAAAGAGAAGAGGAACATTTTTTTAAAAGGACAGCCGGAAGTCCATCTGGTCGAGGGCTGAACTCGTTTTTAAGTAAGTTTAATTTTTCTTGAACTAGGTGATGCTGAATAGTTCGAGAGATGAAGGGGCAACGGGAGAATTTGGGCAGGTCTTTGAAGTAAGACGGGTTAGGGTCGAAAGAGTTGTACGTGAAGGATTTTTTAAAGAAAGAAGCGAAAAGATTGGCAGTAGTTTGTGGGTCGGCTGAAGTAATCGTGTCATAGGAAAGGGAGCTGAGATAGGCGTCAGATTTATGTTTGTAGTTAATAAAGTGGAAAAAACATTTGGAGCCATTGATCATATTGTTTTGTTTTTGTGAGATAATTGTGGTAAAGAGAGTTGTAAAGCTCGGTGAATTTATAAAAGAAAACGAGAAAGTTGGAGTAGTCGGGGGAAGAACGTGTTCTTAGGAAAATGTTCTACAAAATATTCCGCTTGTTCCGAAGAGTATGGAGTTTGTGGTTGTACCAATGAGGCGATGATACCGATGTCCTATGACGTGAATAAAGGACATATAGGGAAATGGCATTGTAGATTTCCTTATAGAGAGTGGCAGTATCTTCTTCTATCTCTGGGTGTCAAAGCGAAATGCGATTCTGCTAAGATGGTTATTTAATAGGCGAAAGTTGACTTTGCGGAATTAGTAGGAAAAGCTGAGGTGGGGTGGTGAGGTTTGGGATAAGCTGTCACGATTAAAGGTTACGAAAAGCGGGGGGTGGTAACTGTCTATGGTTGAGAGGACGGGAGGACTAAGGGATACTGAGGAATTATAGCCGTCCGTTGTAAGCACAAGGCCAAGTTGCCCCTTCATATGATTTGGCACATTACTTATTTGACGGAGGCTTGAGTCGGTGAGACCATCTACAAAGAGACATTCCTTGATACCAGTGGGTTTTGAGGTGTAAAAGGATTGATCGTCTGACAGCCTCCATTGGAGATATGGGAGGTTGAAATCGCCAATAACAACGATAACGTAATGGAAAGTACTTAAGAAGTGGCTACTATTAAAACAATTCGGCTGATTAGAGACTGACCAAAATCGGCTGGACTTGAACTAGCTGACCCCAAAACGGACGCAATTCTAATAACAAGTCGAAAATGCGTGGAATATGTTAACTTCCAGGTCGGAAATTAGACCATACGATCAAAGCATTAATTGTTTAATGTGTATTATGTTAAAATAAAAATTGTCCTTAGTTAAAACGACAATCGTTAAACGGCGGTAGACAATATCGACGAAAGTCAGTCACTTCTATGGACACAGCACACAACACGTTTCCAAGTTAAGATCCATTCGGATCGCTTAATTAATTTATATATATTAAATTATAAGGGCCACCTACCTTGGTTTCGGCGATAGTCCCCTCGTTGAGGCTTGTAGACGTAATCCCATGGGCGTAATCCAATGTTCCTGATGTCATTCTTCGTTGAGGATGTTGACGTATGTAAATAATCCGGCACACTGCGCGGCGGATGTGAAGAATCCGACACACTGCTGCGGATGTAAAATTCGGCTCACTGCTGCGGATGTAAAATCCCTTGGTTGGCGCTTTGATTGTTGCGCCGACTTCTTGCACGGATGTTGGGATACGGCTCGAAGGACCAATATTTTCTGCGTCGAGCTCATCCTCGACGAGAACAGCAAACATAAAAGCATCAATGTTATTGGCGTTCCAAAATAGCGTATATGTTGTCACCGAAAATACAAATGAAAATCAACCAAAATAAGTCATCGAAAAAAATAAAACACAGAAGTTAACGCATGGATCATCTTCATGAGATCCTTGGTTCTTTATTTCTTGGTCGACTATATCACAAACGTAAAAGAGCACTGAACAAACAAAAAGGTCAGGCCCTCAAGGCCAGCTAGATGATCTCTATGGTGGCCGTAATAGCCACCGAAAACATCATTTTCAGCACAACCACTCGACCAGCGGATCGGATACGGCTTTTAGCAATGCTGCCAACATAAAATTCAGTACCCATCGAGAAATTCGCCCAACGCCAAGCAGTGGCATTAGCGGCGTAAGTGGGACACATCCCCAACTGCAACAACATCGGCCACAGCAATCCCTTCGGATTCGAAACGCAGATGATTCGATGCAGTTGGCGGCTACCTCAACATTTTTGGTTTCGGCACAGGCTGGCCATACTCAGAAGGTCAACATTGCACAGCCGACTTTAACACAACGAAGTGGAGTTCATGCTGAACCATCGGTTTCATCGAATGCACCTCGATCTCAGCAATTTCTAAACGGCCACACTCCAAACTAAGGTGTGGCTGCACAATCACCACTTCAATTTAATTACAACCACATCGCTCAATTACAACCACATGCCAAATGGTCTCAATGGTCGATCGTTTCACAACTGCCGACACAGTTTCAACGGAGCTTACCAGGATTCAATCAAATCAACCGGCATATTGACCTCAACCATTGGAACAGCACAAATATTCACCAAAACGTTGCCGCGGCTAATGCTAATGCAAATATCGCCTTTCAGGCACCTCCTCCGCAACATGTAGGAGATTTATAAATGTTGTTTGGCATGGCTTCACCAGCAGTCTTTAGTCAGTCGCAAATGGTTCAATCAGGAACCCCTGAACCGGTTAGAATGTCTACGCCATTTAATCTGGAAAATATAACGTCAAGCTCACAGCACGCCATTGCTGGTAAATTAGCGAAGGTGTTCCACCATCGCAAACAAAGAAAAACGAGAACCCCATTACAATTAAGTGTTACATAGAGTATGCAACTAAAAAAGCAAGCAGCCATATCCACAATACTGCCAAACACTGCTGAACCCGAATATAGCAAAAGGATTATCCTGTCAATGGTAGTCACATCATTAAGGTGTGGTCAGAAGCTCTACAAACAAAACAATTGAACAAAATGATGAGAGGAACACACAGGCTTTGCGCATTAAGGACTATTTGCGGCTTCACGACGATTTCCGATGAAGCAGTGTCTGTCATAGCCAGATTACTCCCCATAGATATCGCAGCTGACAAGATGCTTCGAATATATAAACTGTGAACTACGAGCTAGAAGAAAGAGTAGCTTCTGTCACCACATGGCAGGCCAGAAGGTACGTAAGGTTAAGAGGCAGACGGACCTTTCTACTCATTCTATTCGTAGAAGCAGACGGAAAATACACTTACTACCTTACGCAGTTCTTGTCAGGGCATGGCGGGTATCGAAAATGCCTAAACAGTTTTGGACACAATAGTTCACCTATTTGTCCAGAATACAAAGAGCGAGAGGAGGATGTTGAACGCATGCAGCCGCTTCCCCAATGGAAAAAAACCTTTCGAGGTCAAGACACCTTGTAGGCTATATGATGTAGTCAGAGAAGTGCTAGGCCGGATCTGTATTCTAATGACCCTAGTGCAGAATAAGTTACGCGACCTCGAAAGAGCAAGATGAGAACTTGTGGGGGTTCTTTAAAGCTTACCTGAAGAGCCCCCATATTTGCAACCCAACCCCCATATTTGCACCTCAATCACCAGCATACCTGAAACAATTTCATTTCTCAAGGACATTTAATGCATTCAACGAATTATCTAAAAATCCCTAAAAGAATTCTTCCAGCATTCACGCATTTAATGCGTTATTCAAATTCCCAGTAAAGAATTCTTCATATCATACGGGCATCATAAATCCCAAAACATTCGCCACCCTTTCTCATCGATAAAATGCTATGTCGGACAGCTTGTTTATGCAACTGCAATAAACCGACCCGCGATTCGTGTGTCCAATCGACAAACAATTACCGCATCTCAAACATAATCACCGAAACCGAATCTTCCTACATTTCTTAATACAAACAAGAACTGGGTTCCTATTCCAGTCAGAGATGCCATAAACATTTAAAAACTCATTAGCACCTTTTCCTAGTGGCGATATGTCTATTATCGCAACTGCACCACTCATCCGTGAGTGTAATGATGCCCTTATTTGCTTTTAGCACCATCTCTCCGATGCATTGCCGTCTATTATAGATACAATGCACGTTGTTGCGGATTCGCACTGGATGCAACCAGCGAATTCGCAATTGAATACAACCATCGCCACCACTCGACAACAGTCAGCAAACAGTTGTCATGACAACTCATAAATAACAAAATTGCTAGCTGTCAACCAACTTCAATGACAACAAACCCTTCTTCGTCAGCCTTTCAAACGATATAGTCGATATAGTTAATCTAAGAAAATATCAAACATCAGTAAATTAAACTTCACCTTGATGGAAACTAAATAAAAAGAGTCGAGACGCTGTCAAGGTCCGCTTGGAGAAGTGAGGAGTCCAGGGGAGAGCGGATTGTCTTAAAAATTTTGGAATCATCCGCGTAAAGCGAGATGAAGGAGTGACTAATGCAAGAGCCTATGTCGTTTATGGTTAGGATAAATAGGAGTGGGCCGAGATGACTGCCCTGTGGGACACCTGAGGTTGGGAAAAATGGATAGGAGAGGGTGGATCTAAATCGCACGCGGCAGGTTCGATAACTGAGATAGGATGAGACCCACTTAATCAGCAGGAATTCGAAACCGAGGGAGGATAGCTTGAAGAGAAAAAGGTTATGGGAGAATTTGTCGAAGGCCTTGCTAAAGTCGGTAGCGACTACGTCGACCTCATCACCATTTGCTAGGGCAAGGAGTGTGTGGGATGTGAATTCGACAAGGTTAGTAGTAAAAAAGCCGTGCTTTTTCGGAGAGATGATGGGTGCGCAGCGAAAACATAACGCCTCATATAGTAGGCCTTCGAACAGTTTAGGAATGTGCGAAAGCTTAGCAATGTGACGATAATTGGATATATCGTTTTTATTCCCTTTCTGTGTATGGGGGTTAGCCGAAAGGATACTCATCACCACCCCAAATTATGCCACTAGTGAATTCACATCGCGGAGTCTTGTCCCCACCACCGATCCGGTCGGTTCGTCTTCCACTCCCCGTTGCGCGCACGGGAAGGCGTACAACCAGAGTCGTGTGTGTTTCATCCCTTAGTCGAAGTTAATTTCCGAACAGTGATCCGAATTAAATTAAAACTATCGATGTTAAGTGTTGTTGTTAAGTTAAGTTTCCAAGTTTTTTTTCAATCCGAATATAATGACATTTGTGTTTGCGTAGTAAAAGTTCACAGCATATTGGTGTAGTTGTAACAGTAGACAAAATTTGAACAATAAAATAGAAGCCATTCGAACATTTAAGCAGTGCCTTTAACTTTCCTCCTGGTGATGAACGAAAAGTGGTGGTTTCGTTCTCTTGTTGGTGTTTTCTTTCAGCGCAATCCTTTAGTGACGATGGGGATAGAAGTGTGCCTAGTGCCGCACGCCGACGCAACCTACTTCTTCCCCACAAACTCGCAGAAAGCAATAGGACACCAGCCTAAGAAGCTAACCAGGACCGCAATGGAAAACGCTATCAGTCACGCGGGGAGAGTGGTGTTAGGGTACCGAACATACCGGCACTCAACAATATTTATTTTTGTTTTTATTTTGCTCTTTAGCTTACTTTCGTACCTCCGGAGCCGAATTGAAAAACCGTTTATTTTGTGTGATCTCTTTATTGTACGCTTTCAACTTGACTGTTTTTACTGCGTTGGTGGTCAATAACTAACTGGCCGGTGGTCGATTACTAACTGGCTGCGAAACCAAAATGCGCACCCTTTTATGTTGTGGCAAATCGAGATTTGCACACAAGTATTAATTGGTTGTCGAAGCACAAACTCGATTATTCGTGCTTTAAAAGGAAGGACATTATCAATGTTTTGAATCAATGTGCAGCAGATTAACTTTAGGTTTCATCTGTCGCACATATGATTCGCTATGGGAGAAAGGATGAGTGGATGGTGGACCTTAGGGACAGGTAAGTATTTTAGGTATAGGAATGGGATAGGTTAAGGGGTTTTAGGTGAGTGGAAAGTTGTAGCGATTTTGAATCGCTACAGTGGTAAGAGATGCAACGGTGCGTTTTAGTACGCAGGCGCGGCGTTGTTACATACTATACAACTCTGTGTGAATAGTGTACCCCTGAGCCTCAAGTACCTTTGGAAGATTACACATTCTTCGGCGAACCACAGAAAATATATATAATTAAGTAGTATTAAAGGAAGTTAATGGAGAGAGAAATAAAATAGGGATGTGCTTCCTAATCATCATCATCATCGGCACTACAACCGGGAACCGGTATTGGCCTTATTTAGCAAGTCCTGAGGCTTGTTAAATTTTCCATAATGATTTATTTTGTCTGGGCAAGGTCATTAGTCTTGCGCCAGGGGCTCCCCGATGGGGAATCGAACCCCGGTCTCCCGGGTGACAGGCGGGTATACTAACCACTATACTATCGAGGAGCCTCCTAATACCGAGTTGTTAATAATCGCCTACGATTGCAAATCATTCATTCGTTTTCTTGTTGGACATTGGTTAGTAAATGAAACAAGTATTATCAGAGAAATGAATTTATTATTATACGGCTGCAGTCAAAAGGGGACCGATATCACAGAGTCAGTTTCTTATATTATAATTTTACATTGCGCTAGTGTCACCCAAACTACTTACTGTCGTCGAAAATGAGAAACAAATAACGCCTTTACATCTGTCAACGTTAAAGCTGATTGTGGATTCAAGCGTTGTTTCCAATAATCCGTCCCCAAATTCCAAATCTAGTTAGTCATATACTATTTTCTATCGGAATATCTCAAACATCGACAATATTTCACATCGTATTTAAGAGTATGTTACATATACATCCGTATCAACAATGTAATACAATGTAAATTAAACTTAGTGTTTTAGATTAAACTGAATGCCTTAGTTTGCTAATTATATTTAGTTTATAATCTCAAATGTAAACCAAATTGTAATTATAATTAATATATATAATAAAATAAAATTGGCCAATGGTAAAAATTTATTAAAAATATCAGTACTTGTAAGTAATTTGACAAAACACAATTTAGTTTCATTTAAATTTCGAAGGACGTACAGATATAGCTTCAAGCTTTCTCTTTAAAATTTGATTATCAAGATCTATCTGACGTTGATGTTTTTTCCGATTAATCGCTGAACTTGATTGACGAACGTTTGAATTGGATGTCTATAGAAATAAAATGGAAAAGTTTCGTAGTGAGTGATTATTCTCATGTAAATTTTGTTAAATAAATATCGGAAAATTACAAATTTGTAACTATGACTGCGAACAGATGAAATCCTATCACTGAACTCTCAAGAACATTGGATTTCTTGCTTTGTAGAGCATAGATCTTTTTCATATATCCGGAATGAAGCGAGTTATTACTCATCATGTCATGAGAAATTGATCAACAATTATTATATGATGTACGATTTTCCCAGAAATCAGATCGCTGTCCTAACCAGTTACAAGTAATTTCCGATATTTATTTGGCTAGAATTATGTATAATACTTGATCCGTGCGGGTCTTCGTTGAAAGAATTTTCCTCAGCAATATCTGATTGTGACGCTCGATCTCTCTTAACCTGTCATTGGAGAATG
Source organism: Microdon myrmicae (assembly GCA_963931805.1). Taxonomy (NCBI): domain Eukaryota; kingdom Metazoa; phylum Arthropoda; class Insecta; order Diptera; family Syrphidae; genus Microdon; species Microdon myrmicae. The sequence continues at coordinate 119,999,233 of OZ007499.1, forward strand.
ACTGATTCTTCCTTTAATAACATTGTGAAAGTATAAAGGTAAATGGTATTTAAATATTTTTGACTATAAAAGCTGTGAGTTGTTACCTTTGGCCAGACTTTCTTGGCTGCGGTATAACACTCATCTGATCGCCAATATTTTGAGAACCAAAACTTCGGGACGGTGTTTCACTTCGAACGCTTAGTGCAACCTCTATCTCATTATATAGCGTGTCTTCAGAAAGATTATCGTCGAAAATGTCATCGGTATCATTATTCTGGTCACTGTTGGTACTAATGTTCTGAACGTCATCGACAATATCTTTTTGGTCATTATTGATGTCACTTTGCCGATTACTTTCTAAGTTATCTGTTACATCTTGAATATCACTACAATTTAATTCTTGCAGTTTACATTCATCATTTATCACGAATAATGAATCTCCGATATGCGTTTCAGTTTGGGTGTCTTGACCCTCTCGTTCGGGCACGTCCAATTCAACTGAACTTTCCGGCAATAAATCTGGGGCATCTTTTGCATACTGGGTCGGCTCGAATTGGATATCTTGCAGATCGGATTCATCCACTACGTTTATCGACGAAGAATCACCAATATCGCACTCATTTGTGTCTATAACTTCGTCGCAAATATCAAGGCTTTGAATCTCGTCTGATGGATTCTCATCACCAGGAAACTTCATCGCTGAGTTAAAAATTTCATCTCCAGATGCTTCGCCATCTTCTGAATTTAAATTTTGTTGTTCGTCCGTTGGTAATCGGAATGTATTTTGATTTACTTCTTCTGGATACATATTTTTCAAAATCTGGAAAAACAAAAGATATTGGTAGTATTGAAATAAAAACAAATACAATCATGGAGTATGTTTTGAAATCAGGATATACTGTTATTTGTATAGTTAAGGACTTCTAGGATAGTACTCGGTGGCACATTTTATGTTGTAAAATATACTATCTTTTATATATTACTCAACATTTTATCACTACTTTCTCCAATAAATGACTGATTGAATTTTTGTTGTTGATCTTGACCAACTCTAACTTTTTGAATTTACCTTTGCATGTAATTCAGCGATATTTTTTTCTACTTCTTCACCATCCTCGTTAGATGTATAATCATCAGAACTTATATCCGATAGTGTTTCTGTAGATGGATCTTCATCTTGTGAAAGTTCGTCTGCACTTTCTTCTTCAAAAGTTTCGGTATCGTAGTCATCAACACTTCCTTCATCCATTTCAAAATAAAAGTAGAATCATGTATTTTTAATGGCTTATAAGCAGTTGAATAAATACGAACGCGCGTTTTATTTTTGATGTATATTAATGAAATATATAATTTTCTTAATTGATAGAAATACTCGTTTTGTAAAATTTTACTGCTTGCGTGATGTTTTCACATGGCTATCTCGTTCCTTGTTTGAACAGTTGCTATGTTGCTTTTCCAGCTGTAACTAAGGAATGAGTTTTTATTGAACAGGTGGTTTGTGTTTTTGTTTGAGTAATCCTTATGCAATGCGTTTAATCAAATATGTAATATATGTACGTATATCCTTTTCTTCCTGCTTGCGTTATAGTATATTTGCTGAATGGTGCTTGTATACTCGCTTTAGTATGCATTCGAATGCATTGATAATATATAAGTTGTTGAATTTAGAGAATGGATACAATGTAGGGTGCGAATTGGACCAACTGCGATATTTATTGACTCTTGGTCATTTAAAGCTACTTTGTCAACAAATGACTTGAGTTGTATGCGTGTCACATTTTTCTTCCTTTTCCCATATGCTGACTCACAGCACAGCAATTGGTATCCTAATAAAAAAAACTCTTTATATTCTATCCTTCTTGTTATAAGGTGATTCAATAATATGTACTTGTTCAACCAGAACAAAATTTCGATGGGCAAAAAAAAACCTATATTCTATGACAGAGTTGGAAGAAAGCATCTTGAAACTTTTGTCACACACCCTGTTAGGTGAATCTCTTCAGAGCTATTGCCAAAGATGATGGAAGTGCAAATATTTTCAGTAGTATTGAATCTAGGGCTAGATTCGTACGAGTTTGAGTGCTAAGCGATCATTGGCCACTCGGACACTAAAAACAGAAAACGCCTCCCACGGCGAATCCAACTGCCTATAAGAATCAAAGGAACAATTTGCACAGATAACTCGAATTAAACCACAAAATTAATCAGATAACTCAAGTAGCTGGTGCTTCAAATTATTATTTTTGTACTTTATTACATTGTAATAATGAAGGATGAATGAAATCACGACATTAAAGTCGGGCGTATCCGTAGCAAGGAATGGTGGTCACAGATCCAAGATGGACCACCGTTTGGTGACCGTTGTGGCCCCAAATGGTGAACCCGAGGTACTAACTTGTTATTCCAACGGTATGCATTTTCCTGGTAATATTTCCTTAACATTAAACCTTCTAGCCTCGATTTCAGGTCGAACAGGCACTTCGCTAGAACAACACCCAGCAACGATACTTACTCAAATGAATTTGCGGACCAGATTCTTAAAGTAAAAAAAAGTTTCACAATGGATTACGTAACTCATTGATGATATACACAAATCTGGTAAGAGGTCCGTTAACTTCCATGGTAACAACACAGCCAAAGAATGGGGATGTACTCACGAACCTCTTTAGGTCGCCCTGTGAGTAGGGCGTTAGAATATACTCACAGATAGGCCAGCTTGTCGCAAGAGGCGACTAAAGGCCGAGTGGTAGCCGGGGTCCCAACGCCCCGTGCACCCGGTGAAATACCACCCCATTAACCTTTACGCTCCGTGAAATGGTGGGGAGAAATCCCTGGCCATGTTTCGGAGCTTGGCTGATGGACCGGTTCGAGAAAAGGTTGGTTAGGTGGTAGTCGGTCCGAAGGTGAGATACCACCCCGTCACGCTGTACATTCCGTGATATCGCCGAGAGAAATCTTCGACGGTGTTTCGGATGTGTGGCTGATGGCCCGGACTGACACGGGGATAAGTCATGATGGTGCCTTCTGATATAAAGAATTCCGGAGGTAAACTAGTCTCCCATTCGGATCTCCGGGGGGAACTATGTCAGGGGGAACACCATGCAGATATCATGATAAATAATGGTTCTTTGAGAGGTTCGTCATCGCATAACCGGGCTCGCTCTCGAGGCTCGGCCCACGCTCGACTGGTGACGGGATTTTGTGACATCAGGGTCATCGGTTTCACCAATACCAATGTAAACGCCGTCCACCAATATTTGCAAAGAACGAAACCTGCTGTCCTTGCCCTAACAGAGACGCAGGTCGATTCGTCAACTGATTCGATATATCTTCGTTGCTCAGGATACGACTTGCATTCGATATTCCGTTTTAGGGGCGGAGTCTGCGTTTTCGCGCGGTCCAATCTGGCTTGCCAGAGGATGGAGGCGTTGGAACCCAATAATATGGACATCACATGGTTGAGGGTCGTGCTGAAGAATTCGGTTAAATTTCTTTGTTGTCTTTACCGCTCCCCGAATGACGATCGACCAGCGACATTTTTCGAACATCTTTCATATACCGTCGACTGGATACAGATCAACCACCCAGCTTCTGAAATTGTTGTCCTTGGCGATTTTAATGTGCACAATTCCGATTGGTTGTTACATTCTAACAGAACCGACGAGGCTGGGAGGCTGGCGGAGATGTTTGCTGTAAGCCACAACTTGGCTCAACTCGTGGGGGAGCCAACGCGAGTGCCGGATGCCCGAGGCGATTATGCGAACACCCTGGATCTGTTTTTGACATCCGAACCGAGTATTTATACCGTAGAGGTTTCTGCGCCACTGGGAAACTCAGATCACTGCTTGGTATCTGTCGCACAAGCACTTGCATATCAAGCGAATAACCGGCCTAGGCAGCTTCGCCATGTATGGAGGTATGGGGCTGCTAACTGGGACGATATGCGAGATTTCTTCGCATCCTTTCCATGGTCGGAGGTGTGCTTCGGAAACTCCGATGTTAACGCTTGCGCGGAGTCGGTATCAGAGATTATTCTTCTGGGGATGGAGATGTATATTCCACATTCCATCAAACGAAGTTCGTCTGATAAACCTTGGTTTGACAAAAAATGCGAGCAGATTATAGCGGCAAAAAATTGAGCTTTTAAGCAATGGCGCTCCAATCCCACCGATGTTAACAAAACAAATTTTGCTAGAATCAGAAACGCGTGAAACCAGGCGATTGATACCGCGAAGAAGACTCACAACGACAGGGTGATCAATAAGCTCCTTCGGTGCCCAACTGGTTCGCGCTCTTTCTGGTCAATGGCAAAGTCTGTCAGCGGTAACTTCCCATCCTCCTCTTTCCCTCCGTTGGTGACAGACAGCGGGACGTTAGTCACGAATCCAAAGGATAAAGCTAATGTGTTCGTGAATTTATTTTCCGCGAATTCAAACCTCGATCCCGGTCTTTTGGAGCCACCTGTGATCTCGCCGGTACAGTCTTCCATGCGGGATGTGAGATTTCGTCCGCGCACTATTCAACGCATTCTACGTGAACTGGATTGTTGGAAGGCAACCGGCCCGGACGGAATACCAGCAATAGTCCTTAAGAACTGTGCTCCAGAACTATCGCCGGTTCTTGGCAGACTGTTCCGCTTATCTTATGCACGGAGGACCTTTCCTGCCTGCTGGAAAATCGCTCGAGTTCAGCCAATCCCAAAGAGGGGAAAAAGTGTCTCCCACAAAATTACCGTCCGATAGCATTACTGTCTATTCTATCTAAGGTAATGGAAAAAGTCATCAATACAGAGTTGGTTAAGTATTTGGAGTGCAACTGACTTCTGAATGATCGTCAATACGGATTCCGTGGCAGGCGGTCCACAGGAGACCTTTTGACACTTATAACCGACATATGGACACCTGCGATTGAACGGCATGGTGAGTCAAGGGCGGTCGCATTGGACATCTCTAAGGCTTTTGACCGCGTCTGGCACGGGGCATTGCTGAGTAAACTTCGTTCATATGGACTTTCCCAACAGCTTTACGACTGGACGAGGAGCTTCCTCGAGAATCGATCGATCCGAGTTGTTGTGGACGGCGAGTATTCGGATCTGTATCCTGTTAATTCGGGGGTGCCCCAAGGTTCTATTTTGGCTCCAACCTTGTTCTTGCTTCACATAAATGATTTGTTGGAGACAACGGATAACAAAGTGTTCAGTTTCGCGGATGATAGTACGCTTGTTTCCTCCTTTTCGAGTGATCGGCCCATTGGTGCATCTACGTCACACCAGCTGAGATGTAGACAGATTGACTCTCTGAATCAGGATCTGGATAAAGTCCTGCAGTGGGGAAAGGGCAATCTTGTCGACTTCAACGCAACGAAGACCCAGTATACTACATTCACAAAGAAAACTGGATCATCGGTTCCGCAGCTGATGATGAATGGCCGGGCCATAGATGCTGGGGAAAGTTTGAGATTGCTCGGCGTCACGGTCTGTGGGAATGTATCATGGCATAAACACGTATCAGGTATCGCCAGATCAGCCTCAGGAAAACTGAGCTATCTTTTTAGAGCCAAGAAATATTTTACTGCGGCCCAACTTCTTGTCCTATATAAATCCCAAATTAGACCCGCCCTCGAATATTGCTCTCATGTTTGGAGCTCGGCTCCTAAACATACCCTCGATCTACTTGAGAGCGTACAGAGACGAGCGATCCGCCTGATCGGGGACTCGGCGCTGACGTCGGGACTACAGTCGCTATCACATCGAAGGCGCGTAGCCGACCTCTGTCTGTTTTACAGATATTATCACGGGTGCTGTTCTTCGGAGATTCTTGGCATTGTTCCACGCAATTCGGTTTATATGCGCTCCACAAGACAATCCGACGGATCGCACCCGTTTGTGGTTCATCTCCCGACGGCGCGAACATCCCTGTATCAGAACTCGTTCCGTTACAGAGCGGGGAAGCTGTGGAACTGCCTTCCCACGCGAGTGTTCCCGGAGCGTTACAACCTGCAACTGTTCAAAAAGAACTGCAACAGTTATTTGATGGCATCTCGGGGCGACCACTCGGCGCTATAGGTTCACCTCTCCCGAGAGAAGTCTAATAAAAAAAAAAAAAAAAAATACAAACCGTGTTTTGAGTGTTTTAGAGCGACTCCTTCGACCGATTGTAGCTTGAAGTTGGTTACTACAACTTCTCTATATCGCTCGACGATTGCATTTTGCTTCTAAAATCGTGATGAAAAATTATCACAAAGGGCGATTATTAGGGACAGTACCTGAAAGTCGTTATTGTTGATAATGTTCAAAACGCTAATTTATTGTTATATTTCTTCTTTCCGTTGATAATGCTATGTTTCCCTTTCTAGATCCTTGTTCAATGTTATAGTTTGGCGGATGTTGGTCTGTAGGAAGAAATGTTTGCGGCTGTTTGTGTTCCGCCGAACACTGCTGCCACAAGGAACTCCACAGAGCGAAACAGCACAACTACAGCACCGAGAATTGTCATAAATTTATTTGTTTATTCGGATACTTTTATTGTTCTTATTTTTTTGTTGAGAAAAAAACATGCACTTAACTTGCTATAACGCGTTACATGAGTTCGCTAGTTTTTTCTTCGGAAATAAGTGACGCAGAATTATTGGACACAGGGATTGTTCTTATTGTTTCTACGACACCTGGCAGGCGACAGTGATTAAGGGAAACTCGGATTGCACCTAATAATTCTTGTACGCACGTAATTTCCGCAAAACACAACTCTAATGTCCTGAGCGAGGATCTTGGGTCGCCGCGCGTTGAAAAATGAATATATGTTTTTGATGTTGCCATCGGTGGCAGTTCAGACAAATACTTTGTTCATTCGCGGACCTTAGTGTTCGTTGAACGTCGTTACTTTCAACTACGGTACGGCGCGGACTCACATCGTCTAAAGGATTCTGTAACTGTACTAACTCGTAGGCTGAAAATTTTCATCCCCATTTCGAATTTTTTTCGTCCCCTCATCTGCAAAAGAAAACTTCCCATCCAATCTGCAAAGAAAATTTCCCATCATCATGATCCTTCTCCTTTCCGTCTTCTTATCGGAATCTTGTTCCTTTGTTTGGAAGATCGAACATACCGCCACTTATTTTCCGATATTTTCGTGGGATTTGTTTGGGTTACCCATCTGGCTTAAGCTAACAATGTTCTTGTGCGCTTCAGATGGGTAATAAAGGAACCGTGGGATTGGTATTGGTTTCTAATTGCATTTCTAAATCATCGTGAGATCTACGTTAAGATGTTTATGATTGCATGACTGTTGGTCGGCGGCGAATCGCTATCCTTTGTTTGCACAAGTGTGCCTTTTAGGTTTTGGGTCATGCTAGGAATTTAGGTGCTAATTGGTATTAGCTACCAGCGGAGATATTCGCTGTTCGGTTTGTTTACCGAAGAACGCGTTTAATGGGTACCATGCATTGATGCCTTGAATGGGTGCGTTGGCTTGGATGCGTCGAATTGGCGCGTCGAATTGGATGCGTTGGATTGGATGCCTTGCATGGGTGCATTGAATTCAATATTAGAGACTTTTAAACGTTTAGTTCGAATTGATTTTTAGTATTGAATTCAATGTTGGTGTATGTAATGTTACCTTTTGTTTCAGGTGGAAGTAAGGACTTTTGGGACACGTGTAATGGATAAAGGTGAGTATGTTCCTTGGCGGAAAGGATATCTCCACCTATAGTGGGTTGTATGGTTCGTAGAACCGCCACAATAGTACTATTCCCTAGATTTCGGCCAATTGTTATGTTTTGCCTGATGTGTTGGGTACAATGTTATATCTTCTCCAATGTATATAATGTGGTAGGTTTTAAAAGGGCTGCGCCAATGTCATACTTGCTGTGTAACAATAAAGTTGTTATCTATATGGCCAAGACAGTGCCCCTGATTACAGCAGTCTTGCGGAAGTGGCCAAGGGTATTACTGTGCCAATTGTGGGTGGGAAACATAGATGGTCCAAATATGGGTGCCCCAAACGTCTGCAAAGGATGTTGCGCTGACAATCTGCGCCAGTTGCGATACGTTAATTCGTTTCACCGTTGTAGGACACAGTCAATGGTAGAGTTGTGGCAACTCTTACAGATACACACAATTCACAGGCAAAAATAGTGAAGAACACCGAACGAAAATTCGAATAAGAAAAATACATCAGAACCGTATACCAAGCGATAAATAAAAATAATTCACATCAGTGGAATATAGTCGAGTTTGGAAATCAAATTCTAAACACTGTCAGTAGCCTGATGAGTAACGCTTAGGTAAAATTTTTTTCGTGATTCGAATTGTCATAGCGTCAGTTCGAATCACACGATCTTCTTCACTATTATTTCAAACGCTATAGAGTACACGAAACTCCAACGTCAGTCACTGCGGCCGCACACACTTGCCGTTAACGGTCGATCAGGCACCCCCCTGAGAAACGGAAATTTTAAAGAATTGAACGGGTTACCTTACTTCTTTCTGAGGATGATCCACAAATTAATGACTCCAACCACTCAAGAGATCCGTACTACATCAAGAAAAACGACAGCTCCAACTCCAATTAACATGCGGTTTATTAGGCATTCTTACACTGATTAGCTTACATAAATATTTTTACACAGAACACTTTCCGTTAACATTATTAAAAAAGTTTTCTATTCAAAAATCCGCGTTTCAATAACTCAACTTTCTCGAATCGTGTGCTTCTTTTCATTTTATACTCTTTCAAATCTTACTGAGCCCAAAAAAAACGCACCAGTTGCTTTCTTCGTTGTTGCTCTGTTCATCTCTCCAAAAAAAGAAACGCGCCGCAGCTGTTTCTGCGGAGTCCACGATTTAAGGAAAACAGAAGGATCGTGCATTCGCTTGTAACGATTGCCAATCCGAAAATGTGGATCACCGGCTCCCAAACTTTACACTTATTTTGAATTTTTAACTTATTTACTGAATATTTTGAATGCCCTCATCTCAACTATCGATCTAATTTTCCGCACGGTGGGACACAGGGAATGGGGGACTTTACCACGTAACACCATTCTCATACCTAAAATTGCAATTCTGCAATTCCCAGATCCCAGCCATACCGATACCCATGTTCTAACATGCAAATTGCAGCTATGCAACTCTTAAAAGTCTAATAACCTTGATGATCACCTAACACCCCATCAACTTCAATGTAATTCCACCCAAGCACATGCTCTGGGCAAACCAGATTCGCATCACCGTGAATCGAAATTTTCCCATGGTCTTGGGGTGGAACCACAGCCAGAGTACGCGTTGTTCCCATCGTCGTTGGTATGGCCTTCGACTGGGACTAGCATCGGGTGGCTGTCTGGAAGTAAGTAATGAACCATGGGCAGGTATGAACATTTTAATTTGGATTTTGGGTATAAATAGGGAGTTCCGTTGGAGGCATTATTCATTATTCAACCAGTAAGTGAACTGCTGGGGCCCCTCGATAGTATAGTGGTTAGTATACCCGCCTGTCACCCGGGAGACCGGGGTTCGATTCCCCGTCGGGGAGCCCCTGGCGCGAGACTAATGACCTTGCCCAGACAAAATAAATCATTATGGTAAATTTAACAAGCCTCAGGACTTGCTGGTTTGGTTTTGGTAGGAAGGTGGAAATCTTTAAAAGATACCTCTGGACCGATCCAGAGGCATGCCGGACTTTTACCGACTAAAACTACCTCCCGCCAGGCACATATTCTCGTTGATCCCCACCGAACTTTCTTTTAGCTATTCCATCGCGCGGCGGGACGGAGTTTACCTGTTACTCCGGTCGTTGCGTCGCAACTGCTGCATCATGTTACATAGAATATCATTTGTTACGGACCATGCCAGTTTTGAACTCAGCATGTATTCTATTACGAGGGAATGGGAGCGATCATACAGCGTAAAGTCTCTGCTTTCAACCCGGCGAAGGCCGGGACAATCCCTGTCACTGTTGTGACAGTTTTTGCCCTTGCCACAGAAAATTAATTGTAATTTAATTTTACCTGTAATCTTGGTGAATTAGATCAGCAGCTAGTCAAATCATAGACCTCGGTCCATTGTCGATAATGTCAGGAATGTACAGTGTTCCCGCTCTCGGCCAGATTGGTCCTTTCAATGGTGAATGATTTAGTTAGAATCTATAGATTATATATTGAAGCTCTTCTATTTCCATGGGCACCATTGAAACAATTTTGTATTTTATAAACAGCTCTCCAGGACAGTGATCAGCATTTAATTACAAATAGATGTTCGTGACACTGTACAAAAAATATAGTTTGCTGTTTTTGCACGTTCACACTCGGGTCATATCTGAGTTAGGATTTATATGAAGGGTAAATTTTCTGAACCGAATCATTTGAAAGAATCTGACACTGAGAATTTTAATTAATTATTAGATATATTTAAAATGTAACAAACAATTTTAACACTTTTGGGAATCTAGTGTATTTTTGAAAATGCTCCTATTACTTTTCAATTTTTCATCTTTTTTTTTACCAAAAAAAAAGCACGGGCTTTTGCTTTTCCTTCCAAAAAAATTCCATCCACGGGGCAACGAACAACCGTATCTTCTCTTCTTTCAAATCAACCGAAAACGGAATTTCAAAACCGTACATCTCAAAAACATTAACCCGTTCTCCCTCTCGCTCCCCATCAACGTCCACTTCGAAAACCGAATTCGAACTCGAAGAGCTGCACGATCCACACTCGAATCGGGGCGTGTTCGAAAACTCAGTTGTGGATCGCGCAACTCCTCCACCACCTTACCATCATACCATTTTAAAACAAATTATATTAAAATTACAAATTATCGAATGATGGTGGTGGCGGAAACCGTACGTAACACTGTTCAATCCAAGTTCACATGCAGTCTCCATGTGACACTCTTGGATAGCTACTTTGGCACCCGCCAAGTGGTGAGCCAATACATGCAGCGACATCCTGAGAAAGGTTGGCGCAAGGCTAATAACCTTGCCCGGAAAACAAATTATTATGGAAAATTTAACAAGTCTCGGGTATGGACCAGATACCGGTGGAGAGACTTGCTAAATAAGACCAAGACCGGACCCCGGTTGTAGTGCCGATGATGATGATGATTACATAAAGTCGCAAAAGACACAAGAAAACACTGGCGTAAGTTGGTTATCGTAGGACCGCATGGAGGTAAACTGGAAACCAAGAGTCTAGTTAAATACCTTGGCATCTGCCTAGATCAATATCTGTATTTCAACAGGCATGGGGAGGCTGCTTTTGGCCAAAGGTAGGAAAACTTTTGCTATGACAAGGAGGCTATTTCACAGTAGCCAACTTGACAGCAGGGTAAAAGTTATATGGTACATGACGCTAATCAGGCCAATTCTCATACCATATATGGGTATCCAGTATGGCTTAACATAGGTCCAAATTTGATGGAAAAGATTTGGGTGTTCGAAAGGAAGTGTCTCAGAAGTTGTCTCAGATTACATCGAACACCGGAATCGGGCTATAAAAAGTATTATTCCAATGAGACTTCATATAATGAAGCCTACATAAATAGGGTGGATAATTTTATGATTAAATTAATCAGAGGACATATTTCGAGAGCAATAAGCTCGTCCAATGACCTTTTTTCGGGGCTTATTATTCAAATACTCTGTACTGAGAGGGCGTGCGTCGCAACGGCTTTGTTCCACCAGAGGTGTTCCTTTATTTGGACATGAATGGGCTTATACATGATGGATCCGGAATTCCGCTGATCTATAATGTAAGTAGATGATCCGTAGACGGGCGATTGTGCTACGACCGGGAAGTCACGCGCACCGAAGAAGAGCTCTTGCGCTTCAGTAGGGTTATCTCCCACAGAGACCGGGGCGGTAATATTAAACAACATCAACAGTTCTGCTGGTTGAATGGCAAATAATGACCTGGATACCAATGTTGATAGAATCACTGCATCATCAGCCAGCTTACACAGACTTAGCTTTTCTACAATTAGGGTAGTATAAGATTTAACTAAGTTCTTTTAAATGAATAAAATAGAAGTAAGTTAAATTTTAAGAAAAAACAAAAAAAATGGGCACAATGTTTTTCTAATTGTTCTTTGTCACAAATATTCATAACTAAAACCACAAACAAAGTTCTGTCGGCGAAAGGCAACTCATAACAAATTGGTGGCAGAGGTGGGATTTATTTACATCCTCTACCAAGGAGACTGGAAAATTAAAGATCAACTGGGATACTTACATCATCTACCGAGGAGACTGATGAATCAGAGATCAACTGGGATACCAACATTTACTTTTTGCATTGTGCAAACGTAGGTTCAACTCTTACTATTGTCCAGTAAGTGGTAGATTCAAATACCAACCCACCCGGTGAAATAGCAGCCTATTAAGCTATAGAATCCGCAAAATAGGGTTCGGAGTCTGGCTAATGGAACTGCTTCAAAAAGCATCTCAGATCATCGGTTCAACGCTGTAGATTAGCCTTTCCTGAAAGAAGTAAAAACAAATCTAAAAACAATGCAATGTTGACGATTATATAGGGTGGCGCAAAATTAATCACCCTATCGAAAAATGTTATAATTTCTGCATATGGCGTCGCACGTCAATCATATTTGATATTTGTGAACTAGACAGCTGCAGTCATCTCTTAACTTAACAGACAAAATTGTAGAGATCCAAATAAATACTTTCATCTCTCGAAATCATTTTTATTATTTAGTAAAAAAGTAATTCAAAAACATAATGGATGATTAATTTTGCGCCACCATATACTAAGAAAATTGCCACATGAGACCTTGGTATTAAACAATTATGTTGAATGTTATATAACAAGTATAAAAGGAGTCAATAAATATATTTTTACTATTAATATAGTTTCCCACTTCTTTGTTTTAATAATAAACATTTTATACGCCCTTTTTATCAATTTAAAATTTTTATTACATCAAATATTTGTATTATATTGTTAAACAAACAAAACATCCACTATAAAAATATGTCTTCTAACATCTAAACTCTTTAGACAATATTGATCAGTCAAATATCCTCAGTTCTCCTGAACCAGTGAATATTTAAAAGTTTGGATTACAATAGTTATAAAAACATAATACTGGAATAGGTTATAATTAAAAACAGCCTTCAACAAAGTTCATTCCAAGTTGTTTTACAGCTTCCATTGCCTTTTCTCCGTTATTTTGCAGGAATTCTGCTTCTCGATTTTGTTTTGCAACTTCCATTTCTTTTAACTGCTCATATATGAGCTGCCCAATCTGAAAGTAAAGGGTTCAAAAGCGCAATAATATACGGGTTTTTCAAAATGAACATATCAATGTTGTATTTTAATACGAAGACACCCTTTACATTTTCTCAGGATCTGTCAATGTCAAAACGTAAGTCGAGTTTTACATTTTTATTATAGTGAAGTTCACGAACGAGCAACGTTTGGAAATTATTACAAATTACTACGGAAACTTTAAGACGGCGGACGGTATATTAAGGGCGCTTATTCCTTTTTCCGGTCGTAATAGTTGGCCCACCAGACAAATTGGGCGTGCTATAGTGGATGAATTTGAATCAAAATATTGACTATCGGATGTTCCTGCGCCAGTGGGACAGCGTTCAGTTCAAAACCAGACAAATCAGTCGATTCCACGGGGTTCAAGGGAATTGGGAAGCTCTCAAACCACATTATGGCAAATTTTGCATAAAGTTCCTTCATACTTAAGTGCAATATGTTTACTGCACCTAGAATAAATCCCAACCCAACCATTTTTCTGTGTATTATTGATATACAAAATTACTATATCCATATTGAAAAACCAATACCACGAATGATGATAAGAAATCATACGACAATCTTGCTTAAGGAAGGCAACCGAGTGGCAAAAAAAAAAAAGAAAAAAAGGAAGAGATACTAGGAGAATGTAGTCTCTTTGTCACCACACATTTTACGAATGCACTCGAACACGCTTGTCTGGAAATCTATTTGTTTGGTGTGGATTTGACATAAAATCTACAGCAGGAACCGATATGTGCCAATCGCGCGGAGGAAACGGTTTTTGAGATTGCATTAACGTTGTAATAGGGATTTCAAGAGGACCACGCGAGTCATATCTCGCGGATTAAGAGATGCTTGATATAACGAATACTATTAATAATTCCCAGCAACTTCCAATAGATCAGAACGCTCGGTATACTATTTATTCTGCCATTGTGTCCTTTCCGCGACCCCCCCCCCCCCCCCCCCCCCCGCACCCACACTTCGCTATCATTTCCAACATGCCTTGTGGCAACTCAACCTGTGGGATTAATGATGCTAATGCCGATTGTGTCAGCTGCAAAGGTATCTGCGGCAAATCTTTTCATGCCTCCTGCATGGGACTTAATAAGCGAAACACCCACTTCGCAAAGGAGATCCCCGATAATCCCTTGTTATTTTGCGACCAATGTCTCAATATATCGCTCTCTCACGTCCTCCTGGCTACAAAATGCCTGAGCAACACCAAAGATAGTTCCTCCGATTCTAACCTAAAGTTAAACACCAATAAAATTTCACATCTAGAGAGCAGTCTCAAATGCACCGACGACCTCGGAACTCTCTACCAAACGTCCCTATCCGACATCAAGTCCCTTATCGGAGACAGTAACAAGACGGTCGTGGACCAGGTTACCCCTTCAGTTAATGACTCTAAAGCGTTTGCGACGATAGTGAAGAACCTGTGATTCGAACTGACGCTATGCAGGTTAGAATCACCAAAACTTTAACCAATACTCAATACATCAGGCCACTACCGCGTGTTCGAATTCGATTTCTAAACTCAAGTACACTCAACTGATGTGGAATTGTTATGTTATCGCTATGGTATACGGCTCTGATGCATTTTCTTATTCGGTTTGCGTTCGGTGTTCTTCACTATTTGCTTGTGTATTGTGTGTGTATGTGTTACGATCAACTTCGTGTGCGAACGACGGGGCGAGGAGCGAGCGAACGAGAGAACGTCGGAGCAGGCAAGTGTGCCGGTGCTCTATGCGGAAGTCGTGAAGTTCTGTTTACTATGGGAAAGTGTGTGCTGTGTGCACACAGATCATGTTGGGTTGTTGCGTTATGCAAGGATAGTGAAAGACGGTGATTTGAACATAGGATGAAACGGTTGAGAAGCGAAGCAACGAGACACTAGGCTACTGTCCGCATGTTCTGTTTACTTATGGGAGATTGTGTGTTGTGTATACATCTGTTAGAAACGCCACAGCTCCACCAATTTACTCACGCGGGATATAACCAACTCCCTCTTGGGTTTTTCGGTATGGGGTTGTGGATAGGATTTTTGATGTTATTGGGGATTTAGATAGGAGTAGCGATTTAGGATCGCTACAGTTCAAAACAGGCATGGTCCGTAAACAATGGTATTCTCTGTGAAATGATGCAGCAGTTGCGACGCGACGAGCGGAGTAACAGGTAAACTCCGTCTCGCCCCGCGATGGAATATCTAAAAGAAAGTTCCGCGGGGATCAACGGGAATATGAGCCTGGCGGGAGGTGGTTTTAGTCGGTAAAAACCCGACATGCCCCTGGATCGGTGTAGAGGTATCTTTTGAAGATTTCCACCTCCCTACCGAAAAAAAAATAAAGCTTCTCAACTTGGTGTATTAACAACTGCCTCGAACTCAATGTTGTCAATTGTCACTCTATTACAATCTCCCGTAAACGTCCCCCTTCTCCGCCACGTTCCTATTTCCTACTAAACCACCAGATATCATCTGTACCTTCGATGTGTGACCTTGGGATCTTATGTGACAGGGAGCTTAACTTCATCCCACATATTGATGACATTATCCTTAAGGCCAACTCTGCCCTGGGATTTGTGAAGCGCTGGTCGAAAGAATTCTCTAATCCCTACATTTCTCGTTCACCCTACATAGCATTCGTCCGCCCCTTCTAGATTACGGTAATCAGGTCTGGTCTCCTCACTACTTGTCCCATATTAGCAGGATCGAAAACTTGCAACGTCGTTTTCTGCGTTTTGCCCTCCGTGGACTGAACTGGAAAAATCCTCGAACTTTCCCCCCATACACAAGCCGCCTCCACCTGATAAACTTCAACACGCTTAAGAGCGCAGAATTCATGCCGATATCCGTTTCATCCACCGTCTCCTCTCAAGCTCAATTATCTGCCCAAGCTTGCTCTCCTCCATCACAATCCACACTAACCCCCGTAACCCGCATCTCTTCTATTTGCCAGCCCACCACACTTCTTACGGCTCTAATGAACCCATTTCGCGAATGCTGCGGTGGGCAAACTCCCACCCCACCTCTTTTGATTTTAATTTTAAAAGAAATTCAGCCAGTGAAACTGGCTCACTTAAATTAAAGATGCATTTTCTGTTCCAAGAGAAACGTAAAGTATCTCTTTGGGGTAACCAACAGATCTCATACAGAAAATCGCCACAGTACACATGTATGTGTGTACATTGGTTCTTTTATGGATCAAAGCCATGGGAAAGACTCTAAACAAAGAAAGGGATAATGTGCATTCATGGGATGCGAGTCTAGTAAAGCAAACAAAACCGAAACTCGTCGGATGCTAATTGGATCTTTGTTTGAGATGTGCGTCGCGGCTAAATAAATAGACGCGGCGCAACGAAGAAATGGTGTTAATAGGTTTTGGCTAGATTATCAAGAAATGGTGTTTATGACATCACTGGTAAGGGTAAGTATTGATTTCCTATTTCCTATGATTTGCTTATGCTGTAGGATTTAATTGGTGCCAAGAGATGCGTGTATTTGTTTTGGTCCCTTGGGTGTAGGTCGCCAGCCAATGTGTTTGTCTAGTAATTTATGATACACATGATTGTATTATATATGAACCGATGAATTTTTTTTCAGGGAATATGCTGTTTGGAAGAGAATTCTTAAGAGGAATTTTGAATTCGAATAAACGATTGCAGGTAAGAATTCTGTTCCAGGAGCTTTTAGCTAAATACATTTGGTGAATTTCATTGCGTGAAGCTTTTACAGGTGCTTAATGCGATTGCATTAGTAGAAAGTTGATACAGACTGGATGGAAGTTATGGGGGTTTTTAGGTAAGTGAACCATGAGGTTTGGCGGAACCGCTACACTGTCATCGTATGTCCTTCGAAATCCCAACCATTCTTCGCCGACACCGTTGAAATATGACAGCTCGATCGCATGCTTTGAGGTGGGTTGCTCTGGCCTTTGAAAGAGCCTTCTCATTGCTTCGGCTAGGTCTTGGATGGAAGGCAATCGCCTTCTCTTCGTCAAACGATTTCGGTTGGTTGAGCCATGGTTCGAATTGGCTGTGTTGAGGCTCTTCGTCGGCCTCGTCCTTCACTTCTGAACTCGCTTCCAATATTACAAGTTCCACCCAAGCCAGCTTTGCCTTTGCTTCGGCAATTTCGAGCTCTCACTTGGCGACCGCCATTGCTCTTCTTTTATCCGATCGATCTGATCGTGAGTCCCTTTGTCGCGAGGCTTCCCTTGATTCATTCTTTCCTGCACGGGCGGCGAGCCTTTTCTGCTCTGGGGTCGTGCAGGTAGACATCTCTTTCTCTCATTCAATTGATTGAGGTGTGGGGTGCGAGAAGTCTTTCATCTAGCCTTGTGACATCAATAGTCGGTGGTTCCTCTCTACCAGTATGCACGGTGGCGAGTTCTCCTTTAGAACGCATGGCGCCGCCTCTTCTGTGCGGTACGGATTACCTCGGATTGTGTATTCAATGCTCTCCAGTGAGGCGTACTGGTGTCCTCTTCAGTTTGGACAATCTGGTGGTGGCATTCTTGTTGCTACCATGATCCGGCTTGGAGGACCAAAATTGTTGATGATGACTGTAGTGGACTGTATTTTTCTCCGTCTTCTGCGCGAACTGGTTGAGGATACCCTGTAAAAATCGCTGTTGTCCTTCATGCAGCGTCTCCCCAGGATAGTTTTTACGCTGTTGTTTTCCTTTGCTTTTATTGTTCAACGTGTGGTGGTAATTCCAAGTTTTATTTCCCTCAATGCGTCATCTTGCTGTTGTTTCCGATCACTAATTTCCCGACACGAGTCGGGAAATTAGTGATCCTGGGAATCCCGCGAATGTATCGGGGCGGTGTCTCTAGAGTGACGCGTCGCTAACACTTTCTGTCCCTTTCACCAATGCTATCACATATTATGCGGCTGCCTTAGAAAAGGTCTTCTCCTTGGAGTAATATTATAAACGCAACATTAACGGGATAAAAATTGGCAAACTATTTAATGTTATTAAATATGCTCGCTCGCAGTGTGCGTTGACATTTAAGAGTACTTCAAAATCTCCTTTAGTACGCTGTACATTAGTGTAAAAAAACATATTTGCGCTGGGGTTCTAATTACGCCGTTGAAGAGGTAAGTAAACAACTGAAGGCGCGGTTGAATATGAAAAACAAGTTGAATTAACCAAACTTACATAAACATCTGTTGCGGCGTAAAGTTTTTGTTGGTCGCTCAAAGGAATTACGTTCCATTTGCTGTGACGGATTTTGCTGTTTTTATCAACAGTCATCTTGCACTAAAATGTTAGAAAAAACTTTATGTATCGTTTTTAATTTCTAAATTAATCCTACTTACAATAAATTGAGATAAACGATCTAAACTCCATCGGGTTCCAGTACTACAGACCTTATTACACATTACTCCAAGATCAATGCAGTTTGTAATCATGGTCTCCTCAGCGGTTATTTCTGGAAAATCTCGTTTGAGTTTTCTAATATCACTAAACCAAAAATAAAGTTATCTCTTTGGGACAATACACGGAATTTTATAAGGTTAATTGCATGCCTCTTTATATTAACGCCATATAAAAAAACCTTCGGATGAGATAAGAGAGTAATTAGGGCGGATGGCATTTTCTTTATATTGGTCAGTTGGTATAAAAAGCAAGTTTCTTTAGACATGCTTATTTGAATCAAAGACGATCTCTCTGGTCCTGTTTGGAATGAAAATGGCCATTCCATGTCGAATGATATCGGAACAACCTCTCCTTGGGATTCGACCCATTTACTATAAGGAAATACAAGCAATAATTAAGTATTGTCATGATGATTCTGGATAATTATACTTGCGTTAATTCATCTGCAGAGGCTGCAATATCGAAATAGTCGGTGTAATATTTAATTACTCCTTTATATGCAACAGTGGGGAATTCTTTGTAAACGTTTTTGGGCTTCTCAGTATCATCAAGCTTTCCTGAAAGCCGGGCACTTCGTCTAGGTTGGTTTTTTGTTGGAATATTTTTTGGAGAAGTATTTTCCATGTCAACAGTTGTTGATTGATCTTCGCACTGAAACACGGTTTTGTTATGTTTATTTAATACATTCATTTAAGCCTTAATAAGAAATCTACCATTTATATTACTGGAGTGACTCATACGATCACTTGCAATTCGCGCCAAAACATACAAAACATAAGTTACTGAAAAGTAGTGATGCCCATCTATTGCAAAATCACTGGAAACTATTTAAATAAATAATTTCTCTATTAATTATTGAATATTGCATAGATGAGTACCACTTCTATAAGTTAATAATGCCAGAAAGATTATAATGGAAAAACAGTAGGTGATACATACATGGATCTAGCGTGTAACAAAAACAAAAAAAAAGAAGAGAATTCATGGGAACTAAAAACATCAGAAACGTTTTTTTTTAATTAGGTATTTTTTCATTAATAAACAGCCCATTAAGAACATAAAGACGGAGTGAGTTCGAAGGCTAATTGTTTATGTTAATTTACAGTATTCACTGGGATCAGTATTTTATGATTTAAGATATGTAAGCTAGATAAAAAGATTAAAAAAATTATTATAAAATGGGGAAATGGAGTTGTTTTAAAAATGTATAATCGTAATTTAGGCTGGGTTAACGTGAAAGACCAAGTAGTGCGGTAATTTCTTTTAATACATTTATTAAATAATGCTACACACCAACTATACTATTGTTACGTAATTTCGATTTTACGTGTATCGAATTTTAATGATTCGATCTCTGGATTGTGAATAATCCAATTAAAATTCCACAGCTTGTTCTTTTTACTTTTCTAGATTCATCATTTTCTTTATTACTTTTCACGCTTGTTATTTCCTCCAATCCAATTATTGACTGACTCTTATTATTCCGCTATCAGTTTGCATGCATCTCTATGTCGTCTATCTCGCGCTAGATGTTGCGTTTAAATTCTTGCCTGCTATTCACTTCAGAGGTAAATTCGTCACACTACCCTCCGCCTAGATTAGTTCGTCCCGAACTTAGTTCACTGGTCCTGTGGAGGTTCTCTACATCACACGGAGTATCAACCCACAACCCTAACCTGCAAACATGCAAAAACCCAATCCGCAATAGCATACATCTCACCAATCCGCAATAAAAACCACTTTCCAAACCCCCAACAGAATATAATTCAACAGAATATATTCTAATCATCCGCGCATTCATTTTCCCAAAATTGCTTCGGTCAATTCTGCACTTAATTCACATTTCCTTTTTGTGACCAAGCAACCTTAATTTCCCCGAAAGTCATATGCCGTATCGAAACGCATATTCAAATCCATAACGGAGCATCAACCATCGCCACCAATTATACTAAGCCGCGCATTTCCCCAAAATTACTTCGGTTAACATTTCACCCAAATGATATTCCTTGCTTTCACCCAAGCAATTCCAATTTCTCCCGAAAATGCATGCCCATACTTGCTCGCGTTCCCAAAGCCAATTTCCCGGTACACCCAACCAACGAATTCAACCCAGCCTGTACGGCCAGAATTCGGTGGAACTGAGTTTTTATGCGAGCATAGCAACTCTTCCAAAATTCTTTGTAATTGGCAGCGAGCCTAATTTTGCTATGACGCACCGCCACGACGCAATGAATGAATTATTCTCATTCGTAAGTCAGTCGATATCCAACCACCACCACGCGCACACACGCACACCCGCTTCCAACCACCCCCCGGTCGGCACGCTCAGAGTCGAGTGTAAAAGTCATTCCAAGTACGATTGCCCGCGTTCCCATATGTTCATTTCTTTAATACACGTCCCAAACCAATTTCAACCGCGGCAAACGAACGGTCGGGCGGTAACAAATGACATCGTGGTTAGTACAATTAACTAGCGAATTGAACGCGATGAGTAGGACTGATTTGTGAAATTGAACTCGTGATTAGTGCGATTAACTAGCAAATCGAACGCGACGGTTAGGACTGATTTGTGAAACTAAACCGCCGTCTCTGTGTACGACATTCCGGCAACGCCCGAAGGCGTCCAGCTACGCACATGTGCACAATGTACGTAAAATAAACCGCCTTCCCGTTATCAACACGCTCTTTAAAAGTTAAGGAAATGACCGAGAATCCATAGACCAAAAAACCTTATTTCCCCTCGCCAAAGACACACCAAACTTGTCTAGCGTTTGCCCCTTTGGCGGGCGCGAAGCGTTATTACTGTACATAGATCTCCTCTTGTAGTATAAAGATTGATGTGAGAAAGAAGATAAGTGACAACATAAAAAAACAACACAACCAAACTTTCCCGGTGCCTTTTATTTACTTTTACCTTTGGTGCTCGAATTTCGGACGGCGGTTTTTGTGAAGGACTTGTTGGTGGGTGATAGCGAACCCCTGCCGTACGCCGGCAAAATAACCCTTCACCCCCACAGTCCTCTGGGTTAACAAAAGCTGCCAGTCGGTCACGATGTACCACTTTCATCTTGGTGTGCCGTCTTCGCTGAATCCTATGTCGGTAACGATGTACCACTTTCATCTTGGCGTGCGGTGGTGGAAGTTCTTGACCTTCTTCCAAATTTTCTAATGCTCTCCTTTTCGCGTCAGCTCTAGCCTGCCGCAATTCTTCCTTTTACCGATGACGGAATTTCTCTTGCATTTTAGGGATCACATGCGAATGGTATAAGAGAAAATGCATGTGCACATCCTTAAGCTCTTCTGGAGTTTGCACATCACGTAAGCGATCTAGATCTTCATCTTTAATTACTGGCATATCATCTGGTACTGGAGCATCTGTCGATTTCATAAGCGTATCCAATAGGTAGTTCCGCATCTTTTCAGATAACTGGAGAAATCTGTTCTTTCGAGCTGACAGTACACACCAGAGTGCGTCGTAGTAATAGATTTTCCATAGATCGTCGCACGTTAATTCTGGTTTCACGTATTCTTTTCTATAGAACGCAATGAACGACACATCTAGCTGTTGATTACGCATAAAATCTAGAGCTTGCTTTATCTTTCCCACCGTATGTGGTGTCTTACGATAGCGGTTTCGACCTCCAGCATTAGTTGATTTCTCTTGTTCGGAAACAGTTGATTTACAAAACGCCTGTTTGTAAATCCATTCAGCTTCATCTTGTAGTTCGTTGGATCCCTCTGGAACAGGCGCAACCGGAACTTCGCGCAATTGCATTCGCTCAGGAATATCCGTTTTACGGATTTCATTATCCAAATCCGTAAAGCGACCTCTTTTCAATTCACTAGGTTCGTATACTTCAAAAATAGTCTTTCGGGTAGATTTCTTTTTGGTTGATTTCTTGAGTCGTTTTTCACGTTCCTCAATATCGTCTTCCTCTTCGTAGTCATCACCTTCCGATTCGGGTTCATATCCGTCCTCGTCATACTTAGTGAAATCTTAGTAGTCGAAATCTACACCGAGCGTCTCGTAACCTCCTTGCAGTGACGCATCAGTGAATAGAAGTCATCTTTTCTTCTTCCTCTCAGCACTTGGCCTTCTTTCGTCGTCTACAATAAAATCATCAGCATCAGATTCCGATTCCTCATCATCATCGAAATGTTCTGCGGCCTCAGTTTCCCTGTGACTACTTTCAAAGCGACGTTCAACATCACCTTCGTCGTCGAGTAGGTGTTCGGCTATAGCCTCCCGTGCTAAATCTTCATCGGTGTGCTGTTCCTCTCCCATTTCATCCTGCCTCGCCTGCAGTCTGGCAGAATTCCCTTCGATGCGCGATAGTTTTTCCTGCAGTTGTGAAGTTTGTTGTGCCAGCTGCTTCTCCATACGTGAGAACTGTTTTGCCAGCTGCTCCTCCATGCGTTGTGCCAGCTGCTCATCCATGTGTGCGGACTGCTGCTAAAAGCACCTTCATGTCAAAGGCTGGCGCTGGCTGCAGCTCTACGAACTGCTCTTCGACTTTTAATGAAGCTCCTGAAGCATCATGACAAAACTCGTGTCCATCAACATCGATGCCCTCACTCTCCATTGCTTTACGCAATCGTGCATGTAGATCTGTCTTATTCCCTGTCACAGGCAATCCTCGAGACACCAATTCTTTTCTTAAATGGGGCATTTTCCGGTCAGCAAACTTCACAATGATTTAGGATTATTCCAGGTCCACAGCTACACTTCCAGATGATATAGGATTATTCAGCAATCCCACTTCTGACACCACTTGTTACGTAATTTCGATTTTACGTTTATCGACTTTTAATGATTCGATCTCTGGATTGTGAATAATCCAATTAAAGTTCCACAGTTTGCTCTTTTTACTTTTCTGGATTCATCATTTTCTTTATTACTTTTCACGCTTGTTGTTTTCTCCAATCCAATTATTGACTGACTCTTATTATTCCGCTGTCAGTTTGCCTGCTTCTCTATGTCGTCTATCTTGCGCTAGATATCGCGTTTAAATCCTTGTCTGCTATTCACTTCGGTTGTAAATTCGTCACACTATCAACATTTTTCAATATAGTTTCCTGCGTGATCTACACACTTTTGCCACCAATTTGAAAGCTTTAATATCCCTTGTTCGTAAAAAGATGTATGGCGAGTTGTTATCCAATTGCGCACGTGCTTCTCGACTTCTTCATTACTTTCGAATTTATTTCCTCCAAGTGATTCCTTCAAGGCTGCAAACAAAAAGCAGTCACGGGGAGACAAGTCTGGGTTATAAGGAGGGTATTCTAAGGTTTCCCAGCACATTTCTGTCAACGTATCCCTTGTAAAGGACGCGGTGTGAGGTCTAGCGTTGTCATGAATAAGGATGACATCTTGAATGGGGATACCTCGTCTTTTGTTTCGATATGCGGTTTTGTCAGCTGTAACAACTTAAATAATTAAGAGAGCCAGTACCACTGGCCGAATTTCCTTAGCCAGCGAATTGATATCGCTGAGTCGTTTACCATCACTAGACCGAGTCGGTCGTGTCACCCCCGCTCCCCGGTGCGCACGGGGACGCGAATACACCGCGAGTCGAGTAAGCGCGCGAGTCATATAAATAATCCGAATCTGTGTTCTGACATCTAATTTAACGTTGCGTCATATAAATAGTCCGAATCTGTGTTCTTACGTCTAATTTAGTGTTGCGGCATATAAATAAAACTTATGGATTAATTAAAGTAATAAAACTAAAGAACAAACTCCGAATAACTAAACCAATGTTTCATTGTTACTTTTGTCGACGTTGGGTTTTGGAGTTTTGTTTGTGTTTTTGTTTTTCTCCCAGTGCGTACGTTTTATCCTTGGTGTGATTGCTTGTCTGGTGGACACCATAGCGGCGGCTGAACTTTCGATTAGTGATGGGGAGTGAAGTGAATCAGCGCCGTACGCCGGTGCAACATACTTCCTATCCCACATATACATTCCAAGGCAGGAACGCAAACACTGCTTCTGGAACACCCGAAACTTCGCCATGTAGAATGGGGTTATGTTATACCATACCTGGCAGGCATACACCAATACTGGTCGGATGAATGCCGAGTATAAAATATTGTAGCGAGCTTAGGGTTCGCTGTATTAATTATTTTGAATAAATAAGAGCCGTTAAATCGATTTTGAATTAATATAACACTTTATTAATCCGATAATAACAACCGTTACTTATACCGCACACTTAACGATTTCTTTACTTATCGCTTCCGTACTTATCGCGTCTTTGACTGCTTACTTATCGCTTGCTTCACTTTCTTACTTATTTCTTTCTACTTATTACTTCTTACTACCACACTTATCGCTAGCTCCACTTTCTACTTCTTACTCCTCTCCATGATCTGTGTACGACGTATTTATACCGTTTGCTTATTCTGATTCGGCGTTTCGTTTCCGTCCGTTCCATAGTCTTGAATGTTCTACTGTTCACGGTCTCCAGTTTTCCATTACTTTATAGAATATTCTAGTACTCTGTTTCGGACTTTCTAAAATATTCTAGTACCGATTGTCATATGTGTCACAATATGTTGGGTTTGTAGTCCGAAAGACTGCTACGGAAGAGACTTCTTGTCATTTATCTGCGGTAAGAGCTGCTACTATAAGCTTATCAAAATAAAGATACTGATCAAGCCAGATACCAGGGTATATAACTATAGTTTTTACTTGTAGGGGAAGATTATTACTTCATACAATTGAAGTTTTTTTTTCAATTCTGTTTTGTATCCCTCGATACCCTGGACAAGAGTGGTCTGAAAAGGATAGTTTCCTTTTTTTTTGTTTTGAAAATTGATCCTAAAGTTCCAGTCGTCGCAAAAACGTTTGATTCTATTGAAGTCATCTTGTAGAAGTCTGTTGATGATATCAATCTTTTCTCCAGACCACAATGTCGTCGACGTATGCAATTACATGGTTGAGAGAACCCACTAGTGTAAATGTTAAACAAAATGGGAGAATTCACTGCTCCCTTCCGTAAGCCGTTTTTGATGTGAAAGTTCTTGTTAGAGATTATAATTCCACATTTCACCACAACTTGTTTACCCATTATTATATCGTAGATAATGTATAACAAATATTCGGGCATACCGAGATTTGATAACTTATATACAAGTCCTTCTAATTATACGGTGTCGAAGGTCTTTTAAAAGTCAACCAAACTGTGCATTGTCCAAACAAACAGGCCACTTGTTCCACTGTGTGTCTGAAATAAGTTTTGTCGTGGCATGAACGGTATTGTGTTTTGATCTAAAACTGGACTGGTCGTTCAGAATAGTACCATTTTCATTGATACTTTATTTATAATTTTTTCGAATACCATGCTGATGTTTGGAAGCAAACTAATCGAGCGAAGTTTGTCGGGGTTGCTTCTGTCCTTGCCCTTTTTGGAGATGGGATAGACTACTGCAGTTTTCCAACGGTTTGGATGATATACCTTATTTGGAGCGTTGTTGAATAAAACAGTGTAAGCCTTCACTGCTTCAAGAAGCAAGTGCTTTAGAACAATGTTTGGAATACTATATATTCCAAAAGATTTCTTGTTCTTAATGGATTTAAGGATGTCCGTAAATTCATGCTTGTGCACAAACATACTCGTGTTTGGATTCCTAAGCGGGGAATCCGTTCTATTGTTTACGCTAAATGTAGTGAAACATCGGTTTTTAAGATGCCAATTGATAAGATTATGGCGTATCGAAATATGGTTTTGGAGAGACATATTTCCGCGGTGAAAGCTATAATGAACGGATTCGTTTACTCTATACACTGCCTCGAAACAAGCACCAATTGAGTTTGCTTTCTTTTCTGGATCCTCGATTATTATTAACTCTTTGTTGGAGTTGACATATTCCAGGGTAACTACTGCGTTGAGCATTGTTTGACAATTTGCCGGAGTTTCCGGAACTCGCAGACATGGAATGTTATTGTAATCTTTACTTCGAAATACTTTATTTATTTGAGGGAACTTATTCGGTCCAATAGCTTCGTTGTTCCAATCTTCATTAATTACTGATCTATAATTGTCACTGATCAGTTTTTGAAGATTTTTAATCAGTGACTCAATTCATTGCTCCTAAGCAATCCAGAGCATTAAATGCTGGCTAGATGTGGCCGGACTGAAACTAGGATCATAAGACGGATGCAGTTTTAATAAGCAGCCGCAAGAAAGTTGAACACCTTGATTTAGAAATAGAAGGACAAATAATCAGATCCAGTCTCTATATTAAATATCTTGGTGTTATATTCGACAATAGGTTGACCTTCAAAAAACACCTGAGGAAAAACGAGTGAAACAACGGCAAGAGTATGCAAAGTTTTGGCGAGACTGCTACCCAATGTTGGAGGACCACGGCCTCACATAAGGAAACTCATAACCAGTGTCAACACCCCCATTATAATGTATGTAGCTCGCATATGGGCAGGAGCCGCACAGTATAAGTCGTACATGAGGGAGTGAACTCAGCGCATACGATGACATCACTAAGAGTATGCTGTGCATTCCGAACGGTCACACCGTGATACCTGATGTAGATACATGGGTGAAAAGAAAACATGGCGAGCTGAATTATCACTTGAGTCAGCTAATATCAGGAGATGGATGCTTTCGGCAATCATCATCATCATCATCATCGGCACTACAACCTGGAACCGGTCTTGGCCTTACTTAGCAAGTCCTGAGGCTTGTTAAATTTTCCATAATGATCTGTTTTTTCCGGGGAAGGTCATTAGTCTTGCGCCAAAGGCTCCCCGACGGGGAATCGAACCCGGTTTCCCGCGTGACAGCCGGGTATACTAACCAGTATACTATTGAAGAGCAGCTTTCGGCAATACTTGCCCAAATATAAGCTTGCGAATCAGTCAAACTGCTTGTATTGCGAAGGCAAAATAGAAAATGCGGAACACGTACTCACAGAGTGCGTGGGATTCGAGACCGTACGAACGATTTTGGAGAGACATATGAGATGGACAGTTACTCCGGGAGGAGTAATCGAATACATGCTGAGTTCAAAACAGGCGTGGTCCGTAGCAAATGATGTTCTATGTGACATGATGCAGCTGTTGCGACGCGACGAGGGTAGTTACAGGTAAAACCCCCCCCCCCCCCCCCCCCGGGAATATCTGAAAGAAAGTTCCATGGGGATCAACGGGAATATGCGCCTGGCGAGAGGTCGTTTTAGTCAGTAAAAGTTCGACATGCCTCTGGATCGGTCAGAGGTATCTTTAGAAGATTTCCACCTTCCTACCAGGAAAAAAAAACCGTGCGCTAGTAAACTTGCTTGACTCTTCCTTGGAAGTGCATTCTTTGGCGAAATGTCTTTTCTGCTTACGTATGTTACTTTCTTACAGTAGGCAATGTATTTTTCGCACGGTTTGCCTGTGCACTGGTTGCCCTTTGACGACTGCCTTGGCTTCTCACGTCTTGCCAGGGGGGCGTTGTTGGCGTTTCCCTCTGGGTTTGTCGTCTCCTTCAGTCGCTCGTCCTCAAGTCTCAGACGTTCGATGAGAGTTTCCACATTCTTGGTTGCTCCGGTCACATTGTCCCAAGAAGTCCTGAAGTGCTCTAGTTTTGGCGGTAGCACACTCATGATCCTTGTCATGATCCAACTTTCTCTCATAGGATCATTTTCGGTTGACACTTCTTCAGCCAGATCCAAGATCACCAAATGGAGACTGGTTCTTGCCAGTTCTCCCGTCTTGTGCGGCTTTGGTCAATTTTGCTTTCACTTTCCTTGATGACCGACGAAGCCCTTTTACTGCTGTCCTGGGCCCATAACCTGTTATAAATGACTCGGGCTCGTTGATCCTCAATAAATAACAGTCTAGAGTTAGCAGTGAATTGAAATGTTAATTTAATTTGCGAAAAGAAAATTTGTCGATTGACACGGAATACACGTGATAAAATTGGATCAAAAATTCAAGGCACGCTTTTCTATATCTTTTACTTGCTTTACCAATTTTTCTCAGGATATCGCTGCATGGATTGGTTCACACTGGTGGGTGCTGTTAACAAATGTTAACAAAATGTTTTTCTGTGTAGAGAAATTCTGTGCTGTGCCACTTCTTGTACCTCCTAGGTCCTGGGGACAACCGTTTGCACTTTGATAATCGATAAGTAATTAGTTTTGGTAAGTGTAGAGGTGCCCCAAATATCTTTTGATGTTTGTTTCCAGTGGCGGACAGTGCTTTGAATGACGGAAACTGTTAACAAATTGTTATCGAGCCAAGGTTTATTGGCTCTCTGGTTGCTTTCCTCACTGTGTATAGGATGTTGTACTGTCTTAATTGTTTAATACTCACAGGTGACAAGTTTTTCAGATTCTTGCTTGACAAGGTACCGTTTGTTGAGGATTTATTAAAACATTGTCTGAGTTTAAACACAAGAAATTTCTACTGTACAAAGAGTTTTTATTTAATATTCAAACAATCGCAACACCAGGCGGGCACAATTACTTCAATTTTAGCTTGACGTGGTTTAATTAGGTACCGCGTGTTCCTCAACGACTTTTCCTTCTTCTGGTTTCACATCGACTCTGCGTATCGACCTCCTGCTTCGATCTCCCTTTTTCAACTACGCACTAGACAGTCTCTCCCCCCATCTCAGGCTACCTCGTTACGTCTCCGAAAAGAACTCTGCCATAACTGTCCCTTCGAAATCCACATCTTAACGATGCAGGTTTGTGCATCTGCTCGTATCAAATTTGAATTTAAAATGTGGAATGTGGATTAAGTGTTTTGTGTATAATTCAATGCTTGGTTTACTGTCCCACGTTGTGCTACATATGTGAAAACGTAGGCTTGCTTTATGTATATTTTATACTTTATCCCTTCTCGGCGGGACAATTGGGGTGGGGGAGGTTACCACGTAACAGTGCGAAAGTAGCTATCCAGGGGTGCCACGTGGAGACTGCATGTTAACTTCGATTGAACAGGGACAAGGATCGTACTGGCCTTCGCCGGGTTGAAAGCGGAGACTTTGCCCTGTATGTTCGTTCCCCCTATAGTTAATAGGGACATCGAAATAAAGCCTGGACAAGAATAATGTAATGCATCTTTATTTATTTTTATTAAATGTCTACTACAACACTGTGGGGGTTTCGGTCTGGGCGCCGATGTACGGCGCGTGGTTCACCTCGTCCCCAGCGATGTTCCGACGGAAATTCAATTCAATTCAATTTTTATTTAGTAGGTAATTACATTTATGGTATATTTTACAACTAGTACTTAAGAGCTTTAGGATAGCAATTCCTTTACAACTATAATCTTAAGTCTATATAACGACAATAGCACAATTTTAATGAATAACAAATAATAAATTAAGGGAAAACTACAAGAAAAAACCCTTATTTGAATCTTAAGACTAATATTGCACTGGCTTCCGGTTATTTTATATAGTAATGACCTCGATATAATTTTCATAGACAGAGTACATATGTAGTGATTTAGGATAACGCAAGACGGGAAACGAGAACATTGTCAGAAAAAGAACAATTGACGAAGAAGTTTCGATTGATTTTGTCAATAAGGAACTCTACCGGTTTAACGTTGGCGTTTTCATGTAGTTCATGTGTCGAATAATGCCATGGCAAATTCAGCAACATTTTCAATATTTTATTTTGACACCTTTGCAATTTTATTTTGTGTGTGCGAGCACAATTACACCATACAGGCGCCTCGTACAGGAGTATAGCTTGAAAAATGGTTTTAAATATTATAATTTTATTTTCGATGCTAAGCTTTGATTTTCTACACACTAATGGATACATAACTCTTACGACTTTGTTTATTTTGTCAATTGTGGTAGTGATGTGTTTTTGAAAGATGAGTTTTTTATCTAGAATAATACCTAGATATCTACAGTCTTCGGACCAATCAATATCAACTGCACACATACTGAGTTTAGTGCCATTTGGTAGGTAGCAGTGTTTCCTACATCTCGAAAACCAGACAGCTTGTGTTTTATTACCATTTATTTTTATTTTCCATTTCCTGTAATATACTGCTAGCTTGTCAAGAGCTGCTTGCAAAGAGTTGTAGACATTAGTGAATAAGGCACCCGAAGAGAAAATGGCCGTATCATCGGCAAACATAGCTACCTGAATGTTTTCACCTAGACATGGTAAATCTGCGACAAACAATGTAAATAATATGGGACCAAGGACCGAGCCCTGGGGTACACCATGGTGGATTTGGTGAGTAGAGGATATGTCGGTTCCTAAACTCACAACATATTTTCTCGAACGAAGAAAGCTCTGGATAATTTTGATAAGCGGTATTGGCAGCTTAAGTTTTAGTAGCTTATAAATCAAGGCATCGTGCCATACCGTATCAAAAGCTTTTTCGATGTCTAGAAGAACTAGTCCCGTTGACTCCTTGTCGATGAATTTACCAGCTATGTGGTTTTTAATGCGCAAGACTTGGTGGATTGTGCTGTGACCACTACGGAAACCGAACTGAAAGTTTGGTAAGATGTTATTGTCTTCCACAAAACGATCAATCCTTTCCTTAATGATTTTTTCTAAGAGCTTACTTAGACAGCTAAGTAGACTAATAGGTCTGTAGCTTTCGGGGCTGTCCTTCGGTTTGCCGGGTTTCGGGATAGGTATTACTTTTGCTGTTTTCCAACAGTCCGGAAAATAACAATTCTTAAGACAAGCGTTGAAAATGAACGTTAAATAGTTACTTGCAGCAGGTGGAAGTGCTTTGATTAATTTGTTGTTAATATTATCCAGACCCGCAGCCTTTTTTGATTTCGATTTTTTTATCAATTCTTTAACTTTGCTGATATTAGTTGCGTAAGTACTTTCAGCTGGTGTTTGAGAAAGTACATAGATAGTGTTAGCAACTTCAGCTTCAGTATACGCGTCGCTTAGATGCATAGATATGGAGTGGTTCTTACTAAACGTGTTAGCAAGTAGGTTCGATTTCTCCACTGAAGAAATAAACAACTTGTCGTGAACTTTAAACGGAGGAATACTGGACCCTCTCTTTTTCATAATTTTTGATATTTTCCAGAACGGTTTGCTTGCTTTGTCAAGAGAGGAAAGGTGTTTATTCCAACGCTTGTTCCTATATGTTGAGATTTCGTTTTTAATGATATTATTTAAGACTTTAACATTAACTAGAAAACAATCGATTCTATAACGCAGCCATTTTCTTCTTTCAGAGTTTCGTAGCCTAATCAGATGTAAGATATTTTCAGGAAGCGGTGCCTTATCAACTGGAGCAGTGGAACATTTAGGTATCGCAAGATCGGCCGCTCTATTGATAACAGAAACAAAATTTTTGCATAGGATATCAATGTGCTCGCTGCAGGTTATAGAATTTAGGCTGGTATCACCTAGAACCAGGTTCGTGTTTATATATGATTTATAACAATTCCAGTTGGCGGCGGAATAGTTGTGGTATAAACTGGTACGATTTACAACTACTGTATGATTCACTGTGAGGCTGATCGGAAGGTGGTCTGAACTTAACGCATTTAGAGTTAATGGTACTGTGCAGTAATTTGGAATATTAGTGATATATAGATCAAGAGTTGAGGGGTTCTTGTTAGCACTCGCTGGGATATAGGTGGGGAGAAGTGGATAAAGTATGGAAAAACTTGGGCTGGATTCAGCAACATCTAGTAAAATGTTACCCCAGCTGTTTGCCCTAAGACAATTCCACGACTGATGTCTAGAGTTTAGATCACCGCCAATAATTACCTTGTTTTGAGTGTTGACTCTATACAATTTTTGCAGATCCCGCTTAAAGTAAGTAGATTTCTCTAGGTTTCTATTTCCTCCAGGGAAATAGACCGAAAAAAGACTCACCTTGGAGTTGTCACTTAATGTTACATCTATACTAATTTCCTCAATTAACTTAAGGCGCAATGGAGGACGCAAGGAATGTTCTATACATTTTTTCAAAACAATGGCGACACCTCCACCACTAGCATGTACCCTGTCTAGGCGATAACATATGTAATTTTGATGTGAGAAAGAAATGTCTTGTTTGAGCCAGGTTTCTGAAACAAGTGCAATGTCAATATTAAAATTTATCAAGAAACTAAAAAATTCATGCTTTTTGTTTTTAATGCTTCTCGCATTCCAAGTTATGATGTTAAGAGAGTTTCTTAACATGTTTTTTCCGAGTATATGTACTTAATAGCTAATGAAGTAATGACGTTAAATTGGTCAGCTTTAGTTTGACAAGCACTAAGCTTGGTTAGAACTTCATTAAGAAGAGAGTTTATCTCGCTAAATGAGAACAAGTTATCATTAGTTAAAGTTTCTGACGGATTTTTCTTCGTGTGTGTCGTATCACTGTTGGAAGGTTGCTGGGTTTGATGAAGGTCAGAAGCCCAGGTGGATGAAGGAAGTGAAGGTTGACGCACAGATCGGGGTAGTGGAGGAAAATTATCAATGGATAATCGGTCGGGTACTGGCTGCTGTTTGTCACTCGGGGGCTGTAGGAACGTTGTATTTCCTGTACCACGTCCGCATGGGGATAATTTGCGGCGAATGTCCACGTACTGCTTTCGACTAATGCATTCTGGATCGGTGGATTTATGTGGCCCACTACAATTTGCACACTTGACGACCTCATTTGTTTTGCAGTCGGATGTTTTATGGTTTCCCGAACAGATTGCACAGAAGCTATTGCAATGCATCGAGCCGTGACCGTAAAGCTGGCAATTATGACATTGTGTGACCTTACCTGGATTATGTTTTTTAAAGTCCCAGCGAATGATGGTTTTGAACAAGGTGGAGTAGTTCCGGTTTAGTTCGTTTAATTTAACAGTACCGCGTTGAATATAGACGATGTACAAGTAGTGTTTGTACAGGGCTTTTGTTGATGAATTTAATGTGATGGTTTTAACATCTAGGCACTTTATCCCGAGTGCAATTAGTTCATTTTTCACTACATCGTTGCTAATTAAGTCTAGCCCGGATAACACTACCTTTAATGGACGATTTTCCTTACGCGAGTGGGTGAAAAACTCACATTTTAACCGTAAGATTTCGGTTCTGATTTTGTTGTATATGTCCATTGTTGGGGCACATATTTTTTGCCCAAGTGAAATGTTTTTGATTAAGTATTTGTCTATCTTAATGTTGCTCAAAATATCACGCACTTGAGCACTAGTTGTTTTTAATACCACAATTGGCGGAACGGTTTCTTTCGGAAGTTCTGCGCACTGTTCGTCATTGGTCGGATCCATTTCAGGAGAGTCTTCCATCAGACTTTGAAGTGGTTGAAAAAAGTTAGTGTTTGAACACATTTTAGATTTTTCTAGAACTTTATTGTTCACTTTTGAAAGTTTATCGGGAGGAGTTTGGCCTCCAATAACGGGGTCGTAACGCAACCGTTTGCGCTTGATTTTATTTAACACACGTGGCCCAGGGGCCATAACTTAACGGTTATAACACTTGTTCAAATTTTTGTATGCGGAAAACGAGGCAAAGAAAACAAGATAATGATAATTAAATTGTGAAAATTGTTGTGAAAATAACGGTTGATTAAGATAAATAGCACGAGCAAAACTGTGAGACAAGTTGTCTGTTTGAAAGTCAGCCAGGTACTCTACCGTCCGACGGAAATTGCTCACCCAAAAGGACTAAGGCATAAATGAAAACTCATTGGGAAAGTTTTATTGTCAATGTTTTTCTTTTCTTTTCCTTCTTTATTATTAACTCATTAGTAGAGCACCTCTGGTATTAAGTTTATCTTATCCGTATGTTTAAAAACGTCTATTAATTTCGTTAATTATGGATCATTACACAGGGCTGCTTTCCTTCTTGATCTCGTTTCACAGAAAAACTAGCTTAATTAATATTGTTTGAGTATTACGAATCACGATCATCGGTTGCTTTATAATGTTTTTTTTAATTATTTTATGCTTCCACGGCACACCAACCGGGGGGAACAAAAATTAGATCCGGCAGCTCAGCACAACACGTCGGGTTTGATAAAAAGCGACTCCTCTCCTCGGGGGTGAAATTTGACTGCGGCAGCACTGGGAATATTTGGTTCTTTCTTGGGTATATTCACGACACCGTTTGCCGTTTTGTTAATTGATTCCAATTTATGTACATTTAACAGGGGACGTATGCGGAACCAATGGGTTAACTTGGTAAGGACTGTTTGGCACCCGCGGAGAGACTTTGTTCTAATAAATGTGTGTGCACTTCCGTGGTTACGACTCGACTGATTAAATGGGCAAGAATCCATTCATGGTGCCGCGGCACTGGAGTCATCGCCAACTAAAACTCACTGCGACTTACTAAGAACTTGAAAAGGGTTGCTATGCGTGCATACAGGATTTAGTTCCAGAGAATTACTGCCGTACAGGCTGAATTGGATTCCGCTGTCGCTATGCATACGGAGAAATCGGTTTCGGGGACACAACCGAGTATGGGCATGAATTGTCGGTTAGACAAAGCGGCATGGGTCTCGGCCGCTGCGATGTTTGTTCCGTGGAAATGCAACGCATCGTGCTGGTAGCTTACCAGTAAGGAGAACTGGTATTATTCCAGCTGGTTTAGGTAGGACGGGAGCCGAAATGGTTTTCGGGGAAGCTAAATGTTGCTTGGTTACAAGCGAGGGAAATGGTTTAAGCAGGAAGTGAGCCGGAATGACTTTCGGGGGAAATGAATGCTGCTTGGTTGCAAGCGAGAAATATAGTTTATGTAAGAAATTAACCGAAGTGGTTTTGGGGAAAATGTACGTGGTTTGGTGTAGATGAGGGTGATGTAGGTTTTGAAAATGCGTTTTATTACAGGTTGGGTAGTGTATTCTTTGCATGTTTGCGAATGTGTGCTATTGCAGGTTTGGGTTATGGTGGCGCGCTGTTAGCGGTCGAAGTTAGGTAGGAATTGTAGGTTGGTTCTCCGTGTGATATAGAGAACCCCACAACACGTCTCACCAAAATACGAACCGACATTTATCCAGGGTTAAATTTTCATTTTGCTGTAGTGAGATATGATTAAATCTACGAATACAAATGACACTAAAACCTACGAGAGACATACTGACATTATGTTGTGAGTGCCCTATCCAACTTACCGTATTCGCCAGAAGACCGACCCCCAAATAGCAACTGACTGTTGTTTATCATCATCATCGGTACTACAACCGGGAACCAGTCTTGGCCTTATTTAGCAAGTCCTGAGGCTTGTTAAATTTTCCATAATGATTTATTTTGTCTGGGCAAGGTCATTAGTCTTGCGCCAGGGGCTCCCCGACGGGGAATCGAACCCCGGTCTCCCGGGTGACAGGCGGGTATACTAACCACTATACTATCGAGGAGACTGTTGTTTATGCTAATTCTGAATTCACTTGCTTAAGTTAGGATGAAAAAGTCGACACACGTCTTTATTGGGTTGGAAAATGGATTACACGTGTTGTATAGTAGAATGCTTCATACTATTATCTTTTCCTTTGGTTTAAGTCATGTATTCTTCTAATTGTAATGTTATTTATTTAA
Organism: Microdon myrmicae; assembly: GCA_963931805.1. Lineage (NCBI taxonomy): Eukaryota > Metazoa > Arthropoda > Insecta > Diptera > Syrphidae > Microdon > Microdon myrmicae. The sequence continues at coordinate 120,035,348 of OZ007499.1, forward strand.
ATTAAGCAACAACAGACAAGTAATATTTAAATAAAGTTAAAGAGAAAAATAATATTACAAATAATTGAAAGCAACAAATTTTGACCGAAACATTTTTTTTCTGCATATTTGTTTTTCTTGTTACTTTAACGCATGTTCATTTTATATTTCACAATTACTGTTCACCAAAAGGCATTAGTTATCACAATTAAAATGTAAACATTGTATAATTCAAGGTGCTCGCGAGGAGCCCGATAATTAAATTACTACAAATGACTGTTAAAGCACTTATACAATTTATTTAAACTTTCGAAAAATGTAATGGGTTTTTAAATTCATGGATTATCTAATCGATGAAATCAAATCTGGGAGACAAAACATATGAATAACTTGCAACATACTTTCATTAGCTACTGTGACGTTGAAAGTAAACAGTCATTCGAATAACATCTTTTGTTATTTCCCAAAGAGATGTCTAATAGTTTACTGCTACAAATCTAAGAATGTTCTTCCCTGTTAGAAATATCTCAAACTAAACAAAACGTATTAACTATTAAGAGAAATGTGATAGGAAAAAATATTTCTTTCGCCTTGAAAGAGTCGAGAGCTTTAAGAGAACGAATGTGTTTAAAATTATACTTTTGGTTGCATTATACCACCTTTGGTGAGTGAAATAACCATCAGATCTTATGCTACGCTTGAACAATAATAATCTACGCCCGAAGTGAAACTTTTCGTGAATCGCGAGTTAGTCATCGCATGAAATTCGGTGTTTCTTTTATTCGGTGTTTGAAAACCATTTCCGTATTCTTTTAATAAAATTTAATAACGCTTAGATTGTAAAATATGAAGTGAATATTATAACGTGGTCAATTGACCGATCGGTATCAACAAAGAAATTTCCTACGTGTCGCTTCCGACTAGCTTTTCTACCTAATCAAATTTCTATAACTCGAATTCAGTTTGGTGTAGTGATATGAATTTGATGTGTAAATCTAACCAACTATTTTCTACAATATCTGCATTTATATTTGTAGTAATTTTAGTTCGAATAGGTAAGTAATAAATTCACATTTGTTATATATAATTAAAATCCTCAGTGGCATTGGGATAAACTTTCTTGTGAGTACATATACATTTACATTATACAGCTGGTATTTGACTCTCTCCTGCCCAATCCATGGTTTCCGCTCTTTGCACTAGTGTTAACTTTTGTCTTGTACCCACAAATTTTTCCACAAAAACAAGAGACAACAACAAAAGTAATAGTAAATGATAGAATAAATGAATAAACTTTGTTTGATAACTGATAAATATATGGTGACAGTTTGTTTCCGCTCTGCATTTTAATTCCTGTTATAATCCAAGTACAGCATAAAAAAAAAACAGAAAAAACCAACAAAAGAGCTGTTGCCGAACTGCCACATTCCGCACTATGAGTACTGGTATTTGCAGAAAATTTATTTTTTTCTTTTTTATTTGTTCAAACTTGTTCATGAATAATCTTACAACTGCTTTGAGAAGGAAAATATCTTATAACTGCTATAGAAAGGCAAAAAATCACGTCTGAAAAGACGTTAATGTGGTTTGCGCATTGTAGGAACTATTACACACAATCAAGATTGTATCCGATATTTTTTATTGGCGCCGTCAGGTGGTGGTGGAGAATTCCTAACAATGATTCAAACGCCTTTTCTTTTCTTTAAAAAACATCTTTGAATACAATTAGTCTGATCTTAAGAACGTCAAGTCGATGCTGTTTTTAATCACAAATTTTCTTTTCAATTTTTTTTTAAGCTAAGTGATGTGGGAGCATTCCTAAAATGTAATCCAATAACAACAGTAGTTCAATAAATGTTTTAAATAATTAGTTCAATCAGTACTTTGAAATATGTGATTTATATTATTGCACCATAAAAAGAGTTCCAAAAAGGTCCAATTTTCGACCATTTGAATAGGTGATCGGATGCACCAGATGAACCGGTGCCCAGCGTCTAAGTAGAGTTTGGAATCAATTTTATGTCAACTCGCGCGGTTTAGTACGTTTAAGATTTTCTATTTTTCTTAGGTTTTGTCTGGGAATTTAATTACTGCTACAATGGTATAAATGCGAGGTCGCTCCTCGCCTTTCACAGTTTTTTCTTTAATCACTTTATTGATCCATTTGATATCTAGATCATTGTGGACTTCTTTGTTTGCCATATTTCGATAAACGTTGGTTTTCATGCGGGGGAATTTGTTTTGAATTCCTTTGCATATGTTATGATTATTTAACAATTTGAATATATAATTTATATATGTATTTAATTTGAATATATTTAAAGGTAACGTAATATATTTAATTAACGGTTTATATGGAAATATAGTTGTCTTTTATATTGGTAGATTGTAAGGACTTACTTGGGTGACCGTGGAGCGGTCACTTAGTATTGCTGTTGCTGTTGTTTGGTGTCAGGTTGCAGGGGGCGTTGAGCTTTTGTTCCCCTGTTTAGCTTCACTTCGGTATATTGAGTCCACTTCTCCAAGGTTTAGCTTCACTCGGTATATCGAGTCCACTTTTCGAAGGTTCACTAATTAAAATTAATTGTTACACAGCTATCCAATATCGGTATTGACCCTTTCGTTGTTTTACGATGAATCTAAAATTTATTTGTCATTGCCGTTGACGTCTAATTATTTTATCCGCCGCCAACGCCGTTTTTTATTATTTTTCTACCAAGTAGAATTTGCACAAAGTAGTTGATGCAAATTAACTACTTGGCGACTTGTTTTCCTTTTACAGGTAGAGAGGGGAACTTACGAAAGGGGATTAGTGGATGTTAGGGGGACCTGGACGCAAGGTAGGTCCGTAACAATACCTTCCCCCCTTAAATAATGATAACTTCATTCATAGAGGAATTAAATTTAGATACAAAACTATCGAACTGCAGCGTTGAACCCTACACCGGCTGTGGTGTATTATTTTCCCTTGTTTGTCGTGGTGTAATGATATTTATTATGTCTCCTTTTTCCACTCACTTTAAATAAAACACACTTTTGTTTATTTAAACTAATCACTTTTATTAAATTTCACTTAGAAATAGTCATTCGTTACATTAATTTATAAGTTACTACACGATAACTCCACGAGCGACGTTATATTCTTCACAACACAAAATCACAGCACATCCACCTTTTTTCTTGTGATATTCTCGTTATCTTGTATTTTTCGCGCAACGGACTTCAAAACCCTGGCACCAACTCCTGACCTTCCTGGTCAACTTTTCGAAACCAACTCTTTTTTTTATCTCACCGTCTCGGTCGAGATTCAAAATTCAACTCACCAAAGTCTCGCCGTCTCCGTCGAGATTCAAAAACCAAACTCTCAAACGAAGACCTGTTTTTTCTTCATCCTGAAGATCGAAGGATTGGCGCTTCTTTCTTTATCTTTCCCGGATTGGGATCAAACGCGGAAACACAAAGGGAAAAATCAACAGAGGATCGTGCGAATGCACATTTATAATCCTCTATGTTGATATGCGCTAAACGAATGTGTAATTCGTTTTATGATGCCTGTTGTTTGTTCTAGCCGACTCGGCAAGGATCCCTTTTGTAAGGATACGTTAGGGAATACAAATAGAGAATTGTGCTAATGAGCATTTCTGATTCTCTATGTTGTTTATTTTAGCCGAATGGGCAAGGATCTTTTCCGTGGGGAATCGATACAAAGGCGAATATTTTCCTTTTGTTTGTTTTAACTTAATTTTGTTAAAACGAAAACTGGCGTTGGTTGTTTTAATTGTTTTAGGTAACCATTTTTCTGAGGTCTCGTAAAATTGCTGGCGCGCAATTTTTTATGATACTCAATGGTTTTGTTTGAAGGACGGCATCTGGCCTGCACATTTGGCTCTTAGGGGTTGTTGTGGTGGACCCTTGGTTCAATGATTATATTTCCCAGTTTTTTATGTGAGCAAATTGAACGTTTAGTTCAATTTGCTTGGAGTTTAATTGATTAGCGCAAATCGAACGTTTAGTTCGATTTGCTTGCTATCAATTTATGCGGGACGAGGTGTATGGGGTAATGCTTTAATTTAGCATTATGTCACATCCTTTAAGTGGATGTTTTTGGCGTGTATCGCGGCTTGTTAAATTTTTCATAATGATTTGTTTTTTCCGGGCGAGGTCATTAGTCTTGCGCCAGAACGACGCTATTCACCGGACTCTTTATTTGTACTACCTTATAAGGACCCCTCCATATGGGAGATAATTTTCCTTGCTTTTGTGCATTTCGTATTAAAACTTTGTCGCCCACATGGAACATGAATGGGCGGGTCTTACGGTCGTAGTACTCTTTCGACTTCCTCTTGGAAGTTAACAGGTTACACCTTGCTATTTCGTACGTATGTTGAAGTTTGTACTTCAATAGCTTATGGTAACTGTCATGGTTATATACCGATTCCGGAGGTTGCTTTATGCTCGCTGGTATCTCCGGGGTGAAACCAAATAGAATTGGCGTAAGTTTAGTACCTTCGTGTACATTGGTGTTGCATACGAATATTGCCGTCCTCAGGTACTGGTCCCATGATTGGGAATTTCCATCCACAATACTTCGCAGGTAATCTACGAGTGGACGATGGGCTCTTTCTAAGGCTCCATTTGATTGTGGATGGTACGCTGAGGTCTGTAGTTTTTTAATACGGAGCAGTTTCCACACGCTTTTAAACAAACCGCTTAGGAAATTGCTTCCCTGATCGGTGACCAATTGCTTCGGAACACCGTACCGAGCAATTATTTGGCCACCGTTTCTGCCTCCGCATCTGGGAGAGCGTAGCAATCTATATACTTAGACAAGTTGTCTTGGAATGTAAGTATATATTGATTGCCGGTTGGAGTGCGATCAAGAGGACCTGTGGGTGTTTCGTCTTGTGCACCTGCACGCGTGCGGATTCAGCAAAATCACCACAGATTGTTCACTGATAGCTCACTATAAAATGTAAAATGCTGCAGACCGTTCTCCAAAGGGAAAATAAAATACACTGATTTTCTTTTGACTAGGTAGAACATTTATTTTTTTTAGAGTTAACTTTTTATAGTACTTAATCTCATCACCATCATCGGCACTACAACCGGGAACCGGTCTTGGTCTTATTTAGCAAGTCCTGAGGCTTGTTAAATTTTCCATGATTTGTTTTTTCCGGGCAAGTTCATTAATCTTGCGCCAGTCTTAATCTCAAGGTTCACATAACTAACAATGTGGAACACTAACGCTCTGGTTATTAGTTTGTAGCGATTCTAACAGACACACACAAATTCACAAGCAAAAATAGTGAAGAACACGAACGAAAAAAATTGAATAAGAAAAATACATCAGAACCGTATACCAAGCGATAAAATAAAAATAATTCACACCAGTGGAATATAGTCGAGTTTGGAAATCAAATACCAAAACACGGTCAGTAGTCTGATGCTTCACTGCTTCGCTTTTCAATCGTTTCATCGTGTGTTCAATTCACCTTCTTCACTATCCTTGCTTAACGCTATAAGTTCATTGGTACAACGTAAAACATATAGTCACGAATGTGTACTCGATAGTTTGTAATTAGTCGTCTCTGCCACTATTACACACTGTTTAGGTATAATTTAGTGGTCTTTATTTAAATACACAATGCCGCACTTTACTTTATATCTTATTTGAAAAAAAAAATTAAAACGGAAAAAAACTTCAAAGAGATGCAATGCAATGTTAACGTCCGGCGCCGTGCTTCCTCGGTTGAGGGAAGAGCGGGGACCTTTTATTATTTTCTTTTACTTCTTTTAAGGAACTTCTGTACGCGCAACAATCTTATTAGATAGCTGGATTCTAGATTTGTTGTGATGGCTTTGGAATCAGATAACGCATATCCAGAAGGCCTTTTCCAAATCAAACTTTCTTTCCAGTATTTAATCAAAGATCGGTCTTTGATATTTGAAAGCGTTGTTTCTGATTAAGTGGTTGTTCTTAATAAGTATTTTCCACTGAGCTCATATTACCAGCCATTTTAAACATTTGTTTATATTATCGTTTATAGATTTTTTAGTTATGTTTATTTTTGAAATAAAAGTTAGTCGCCACAATCTGTAGGTTGTTACTTTAATATCACAATTCAAACTAAACTCAAACTTCTTCAACTCTAAAAAAAAAACTCAAACTAAAACTCAAAGTCTACTGAACTAACTGCTTCCGAATTCAAAACTCAAAACTAACTGATTTTACAATTGAATTTTTTCTCTACTTATAGAACATTGTGTTCCAATTTACTGGAAATTATAACATGAACAAAACAAATTTTAACAAAGTCTCTGTGACTTTTAAATTGAATAAAATTTGAACGAAAATCAAAGTTACTGTTTTGAATGAATAAAAAGGAGCAGGTTATTAAATGTGCTGTAACTGGCAATATTGTGAATGTTTATGAATGGTATGTATTAAGCGAGAATGTAATATATGTTAAGGGAAGTTTTTAAGGATGTGTAAGGAGATGCAGTGTTAAATTTAATAAGGGTAGTATTATGGAATACAACAGCAATGACACTTATAGTTCGCGTGTAACATTTAATTAGGTATCGCTAGATTACCGCATCCACTGATCGTATTCCACGCAACGTGTTTGTACCTGTTGGGGGATGAAATCTGACTCCCTGTGCCATTGGATCATACCGCCAGTCGCAACTGGGGTGGATTTTCATGCTATGGTGAAAAACGATTTTCATCCTCTATCTACCCGGCAGCCAATGAGAATGCGATTTAGGTTTCACTGGAAGGGTTTCCATGTGATCGTGCAGATCTGATTGAATGTCCGTACATTGGAAGCAACGACAGCGAAAAATGCATCAGAGGTTGGATGAGAAAAAGGGAACCAGCCAGCGGCTGTTCAAACAAATGTTCATGCACAGTGGCTAAGGCCATGCCTTTGTAAACAATAGAGGATATTGCCGAAGGCAGAAATAGATTGTTCTGTGACGTTAAGTCAACAGAAAATTTGTTCACGATGGCAAGGGCCACGATGGTTGGGTGCATGTTTGGTTTAGGAAACGAATCGTGGGACATGACCACTGATATGATTGTTTGGATAACAATCATGGTCGTGTCCAATTCGATGATCGCTTATCGGTTAGGCGACCGATCATGGAAAATTTAGCTTGCAGATGTGCAAGCAAGCAACTTGCCAGGCTTGTCTTTGGACCAACGGATTGTTGGAAAAAGTAAACACGGGGGGGTTGCTGTGTGTATGATAGACATGAACGCCGGCAAGAGGACCCGGGTAGATTCTCAAATGGTTCGTAATGGTCATGTGTGCCGACCAGAGGAACCAAAATGCATTGGGGAGAAAGTAATGCTGCTTGATGCAGTGGCAAGATGATGATCTTGCCGTGGGTTAATATTTCAGGTTAGAAATGGTTGAAAGAGAGCCTGTACTGCTCGTATGCAGGTAAGAGATAATGATTGGTAATATATTGCAGATTGGGAATGGGGAGTTGGGTTAGGAAAATGGGTGTTTCTTTGGGCGAGCCTTAAAGAACCCCCACCGACCTACTATATCTAAGTATACTTTGTCGAAAGGCCTCTTTGCAATGTCGGTTATTACCATGGCCATACGTATGTTCGGTGAAGATTTCATGGTTTGACATGTTTTACATACTTTGATGTATTGTTTAATGTCGCACATCATGTTCTTCCACCAAAAATGTCTACGTATTTTATTATTCGTTTTACTCACTCCTTGGTGTCCACCCAAAGGAGGATCATGGTATTCCCGGAGTAGGAACTGGATGTCTTCAGGATTGGTTATCTCCATTCCTTTTTCCGTGCAGGCCGGAATGGGATTCTCGTTCAGAGAGGACTGACTTATCGTCATTTGGACTATCCTGAGTTCCTTCGCTTGCCCTTAGCTTTTAAGCTTGGGCGCGTGTTGGTACATTACACCTTGGTAGTGTGGGAGTCTCATCACAAATTTGCGGAATACGGCTCAATGTATCCGCATTAGTGTTGTATTTACCGGGTTTATACTCGATTTGTAGTCGTACTCCAGTAGTTTGCGGTGGAACTGTGGGGCTTTTCAGGGCCCGAAGAGCCATACATCGCTCGATCCCCACCTTTCCAGGCGAACGACTTACCTCTCGGTCGAACTTCAGCAAGGTTGCGTAACCTTGCTACGGCATTTACCCTCAGCCAAATCGCCGGAATTAATACGGTTACCCAATCGGATAACCGTTTTGAATTTATGTTAGGCAGCTTACCTATTCTGTAGGGGATTTCCTTCCAAACCCCTTTTTCTCCAGCATCACCACTGAAAACATTAAATCCACGGCAAAGCTTATCACCTTGCCGTGGCATCGAAAACTCACCCTCGGCCAGACCATATTCCCTAAAAAACATTAAGCCCACGGCAAAGCTTATCACCTTGCCGTGGCATCGAAAACTCACCCTCGGCCAGACCATATTCCCTAAAAAACATTGAGCCCACGGCAAAGCTTATCACCTTGCCGTGGCATCCAAAAGTTACCCCCGAGGCGTACATCATTTCCTGAAAAGAGCATAAGTCCATGGCAAAATCATCACATTGCCATGGCATCTGAAATCTTATCTTTAGGCATACATTCTGCCAGGGCATCTCGTTTCCATAGCCTTAAGCTATGGAAACAACAATCAACAAGAGTTCCTTGTGACTCGTTGTATTTGTTTACCCCCGGCATAACATGCATACGGCTATTGCCCCTATTGATTTACTACCGCCGACAAGGTTTCTGTTGACGCAAATCAAACATGTCCCTGTTTACCAGCAATCGCTGGCACCACAATTAGCGTTCCCCATGTTCAGAGATAGCATTCAAACAACGATCACCAGCAGCCAGAAAATGTTTACTTACAACATCTGGCAATGGCTGCACCCTATGTTCGTTGCAATGTTTAATCATCGGCAACAGAAATGATGATTTATGGCCTTCCATTAGGATGACCAAATCATCGGTTTCGGTTTTTCACACCCCAGATGCTAGTATTTACATTCCTAGAAAATGCACTAGCGATGTTGCCCGCCATCCACGGTCGCTGAACGATCGTATGCATGGCATACGCACACATGCGTAATGTATGCCTATTCCGTCCGGTCCAATCACGATTAACTACTTCAAGTTAATCGTGTAACTCCGCCTCCTTTCCAGTTTCTTTCAGGGTTCCTTTCCTTTTGATGACTTCCAATGGAATTAGTCAGATATTACACACCAGAGTGGTCACATCAGAGGAGTCGTCGCGGAAACTGGAGTCTAGTACCAATTTTTATTCAATTGTTTTCCCCTGTCGTGTCGGGTGGTGTTGCGGGTGTTCCGTTTTGAATTGTGTTTAATAAATAAAAAACAAAACTTTAACTGCATTAATGCGAATTCAATAGACAAATAAGCTGATATAGTCGCAGACTAATGGAATATTGTTGCAGCCATGGAATCACCAGTGCTTCCTTCCAAATAAAGACATTCAACGAAACAACAACCAGTGTGTTTTTACTTCATTCTGTTCGCTCCGTTTGGGAAGTGTTTTATCCCGAGAACTTTGTTTCCTTTTCGCGCCGTGAATTAAGTAGTGGAAATTAGTTAAACCCGCGTCCGTGTCGACGCACTGACTAATTGCTACCACATTGGTGACCGCGACAGTTTTTGTTCGCGTTTTATTAAAGAAGTGAACACGCCACCTTTCTAACCACCTGTGACTCTTACCACTCCGGAATTAGCGAAATCTCGGTGACGCGACAACCTTGCTCTATCGACTTTGTAAAAGTGGACACGCGCCTCGACGTAACTTTTGAGTGTTGTGCCTATGAACAGTGACCAGATGAGGCAAAAATAGTGCCAGTGAATTTTGTATACCCAAATTAAGAGCACTATAAGGGCAAGTAGAGCCCCAACTCATCGGTACCCAGCTAACCATTTCACCTTTAACCATCCGGACGTTAATCCAACTGCAGACCCTTTCTACATTAGGACTCCCCAAATTCAACCCAACGTTAGACCACAGGTAATATAACTCGAAAAACGTTTAATAATCTAAGAGTGTAATTGGTCTAAAAGAAAATTTTGCTTGTAACCTTCAAAGAAAAACTAGATGTTAAAATTGTAAATTAAAATTCATGTAATACTGACAATATTTGAAAAGTTTTTTTTTGTAATTCATGTCTCGTTTCTTGCTTTTTATCGAACTCCTTACACATCGTAGCATACTCAAATATACAATAAGAGTTTAATAATTTCGTTCTGTTTTTAAATTTGCTTAAGTATAACAAGTTAAATATAGTTACAGAGTTCATAAAAGAAGAATTGAGTATACGTACACTTTTTCCAACTTACCAATAAATATCCTTCTGTCAAATAATGTATATAGAATAAGATTTATAGTGACAAAACACACAAAGACAAAAGTTATAACCCTTTTAAACACAGTGATACTATTAACGGCCAAGCTCCTCAAGCGAAGCATACGTTCATATAAATATAAATTTATTCAGTTTTTACTTTTTCCTCCTTTCGTTTATGTCATTGCATGGAGAATTGCACTCTAAATTCGTTAGTCGAACGCATTACGAAATACTTTAAGAAAGCCGGGCAAAATACAAATCTTTACTTACTTAACATTCGGCACACTAAACGAACTTTGGCCACTAAAATAATAACAATTGTAAACCCCTTCAGGGTATTGATCGGCAAACATTTTCACCAGGTGACAACAGCACACACATGTCACATGTAATAATAAACCACAAATAAATAAAGATAACATTAAGCGTCGAATTGTAAATAATTGTTAAAATTCTACTTCGAATTAGCACAATATATTCCAGGATCGTACCAGAATTACGTAACTGTATTAAGTAAGAAAAACGATCGGAACAACTGGATAAATCCACGAATTTTCATTTGGCAGACACTTGATTTACTTTTGTTAATTATTAAAAAAATATAGAAACGATCCGGAAATAAATTAACAAATATTATAAACATTTGTAAACCCCTTCAGGGTACTAAGTATAGGCAATATACGCCCCTGTTGACGAAATTGCTGCGACAATTCCGAACTTCTTTTGATGTTAAAAAAGAGCCTAAAATTTACAGAAAACAAATACGTAATCCAGAAAGTCACACACATACACTGGTGATTACAATATTTATAACTTTTCCTCACTGTGGTTTTGTTTTCCTTTCGAACCTTTTTATTTTATTTAAAAGTAAACGGAGTACACAATTAGTAGTACACAATACTCGGATCGAAAATAACACGAAATACTACTTACATTCGCGTCTTAAAGAACTCCACTCGACTTGGCACAATTCTCCTTTGACTCGGCTCCTTCAATCCCTTTCTTTTCATCACAATTTGGCCCCTCATAACCTTAGTTGGCCCCTTATCCCCACTCCATTCAATTCTGTCGACTCATCGGCCTCCCTTCACTCTTCTTCGCGTCCTCTTACGCTTTTGATCCCAGTTTCGCGTCATACAACCCATAATGGTCAACACGCGGAACACCATGGCCAAAAAGGCTCTGGAACAATCCGAGCCTCTCGAATTCCACGACGCCTCCAGCGTCGATTTCCCCACCGAGCAAGTCGATGCTGACCTAGACTTGCCCGGACAATCTACTCCTCTGGCACCACCCGTTACCCCCAGCGTCGTGAACCGACCCCAGCCTACTTCCCCAGACACACTCTCGACTGCTCCTAACGCCCCTGTTATCGGCCCTTTGGCAAATGCCGGCATTTTAAGGCCCACAACTGGTGCCAGCACCTCACAACAACACCAAAGACCTTCAGAGTCCCAAGAATTCCACGATGCTTCCAGCCTCGGGAACGGGACTCGTCATTTAAATATAGGGCTTCCCCCCTTCGATGAGGAGGACCCAGACTTGTGGTTTGCAGTGGCAGACCGCATCTTCCAGGCCGCAGCCTTGCACGACGAACAACTTCGTGCAGTTGAGCTGTTGAAAGTGCTTGACCGCACTCAACGACCGCATGTTGCACACATAATAAGGTCGGCCGGCCGCAACCCATATAGCAACATGCGCGAAGCTCTGCTCGACGCATTGGACGAGCCAGGAAGTGTGCGGCAACAACGTTTAGCCGCTGTATCCAACCTTTCCGGGATGAGACCATCTCTTTTCCTGACCCATTTACGCTCTATAGCGGGGACCAGGATTGGGGACGACCTAATAAAGCCTCACTTTTTGAGGTGTCTTCCCCAGCATGCCCGTTCGGCACTTATAGCCCAACCCAATCAGAGTTTGGGCTATTTATCCAAAATTGCGGACGCAATTATGGAAAGCTCAGATCAGTATTCTGAGCCTCCAGCGTATCAGGTAGCGGCGGTTTCTCAACACGCCGCCCAGTCTGCACGGCACCCTCGTCTGCCTTTCTCAGCCCATCAATTGGTCTCAACTCCCAATTCTCCTCAAGCTCAATTGCCTCATAGAAGGCCCGCCTCAACCAATTTCCCTCAGGGGAATCCAGAGGCAGGCCCCAACCTTAACCAAAGAAATTCGCCACCTCAATTAACCACTGCTGACCTTCGGGCGCTTCAAACCTCACTCCTCCGCGAGATAACGCAATTGCGCGCGGAGGTGAGGAACAATCCTCGAAGCGCCCAGAACCGAGCCATGCCGAGCCGTCCTCTCAATCGGCAAAATTCCTACCAAACTGCCCCTCAGAGGGCCTATATGCCTCAAAACGCCCCACAGAGGGCCAATTCCTCTCAAAATGGCCCTCACCGGGCCAACTCCCAGCGAGCTCCGGCTCGACCTCCCCGTAATGGCAATAGCAATACGCAGAATATCCCTGATAATGCCGTTACTCTGCCTTGGTGCGCCAATCACCAACGATATGGTGACCGCGCATTCAATTGCAAAGCGCCTTGTGGTTGGACGCAACCTTCCACCAACCAAAGGCGCTCTTTAAACTGATTTTGCCGACCGACACCCTCGCGCAATCGGCCGGCACCCATACAATAAGTCGCCTAACCATCCGGGATTCGAAACTGAATATCGCTTTTACTGTCGATACCGGCGCCGATATTTCAGTCCTCCCGCGATCGTTTGCTCCGCGTAACCGCGTGCCAGCCGCACTTAAATTGTCAGCCGCAAATAATACGCCGATACTTACGTACGGACGTAAAAAGTTGACACTTCACTTGGGTCTTTGTCGTCCGATCACTTGGCGTTTCGTCATTGCGGACGTGAATGAACCCCTGATAGGTTCCGACCTATTAGGTGCACATAATCTGTTGGTCGATTCGACCCATAACAGACTAGTGGCTCCAACCGCACCCCCCTTGCCCATGACGGCATCACCAGCGGAAACTTCAGGAGCCACAAAGTGCATAGACCCATTCCAGGTTATGGTACAGGAATTTGTGAGTACAACAATTCCTCTACCTAACCAACGCCGACATAAAGCCACGGTGTTTCATCATATAGAAACACGTGGTCCCCCTGTGAGCCAGCGTCCACGTCGACTGGCTCCGGAAAAATTACGTGCGGCGCGCGCGGAGTTCGAGCATATGATCGAACTAGGTATCTGCCAACCGTCGGACAGTCCCTGGGCAAGCCCACTCCACTTAGTGAAGAAACGTTCTGGTGAGTGGCGCCCATGTGGCGATTATAGGCTGTTGAACGCAGCAACTGTCCCGGACAGATACCCAATTGCACACCTCTACGATTTTTCGTACAAGTTACGAGGGTGCAATGTCTTCACTACCCTGGATCTCACCAGGGCATACCACCAAATTCCGGTGGCACCTGAAGACATCCCCAAGACCGCAGTCATTACACCTTTCGGACTCTTCGAGTTCAAAGTGATGACTTTCGGCCTCAGGAATGCCGCACAGACATTCCAGCGGTATATCGACACGGCTTTACGTGGTCTTAATTGCTGCCATGCTTATCTTGATGATATTCTCATCGCCTCCAAAGACCACGCCGAACATAAGCGCCACTTACGTCAGGTCCTAGAGCGCCTCCGCGAATTCGGTCTTGTCATCAACCCAGATAAGTGTCAATACGCCAAGGAGCAAATCACCTATCTGGGTTATGTCGTTGACAACCAGGGCATTCGCCCACTTCCAGACCGTGTGGAGGCCCTCATGAAGTATCCCCGGCCTACTAACGTGAGTGAGCTTCGTCGATTTTTGGGCATGCTGAACTTCTACCGTCCTACCCTGAAGAATGCTGCCCAGATTCAAGCTCCGCTCAATGAATTTTTAAAAGGAGCTAAGCGCAATGATAAGCGCCCCATTAATTGGACAGAAGTCTCAGATCGAGCATTCCAACTGTCCAAAGAACAATTGGCAAATGCCACCTTACTCCGATACCCTCTCGAGGGAGCGGCACTTTCTATCCAATGCGACGCATCGGATACCGCAATCGGAGCCGTCCTCGAACAGGACATTGAAGGCCGTCCGGAACCACTTGGTTTCTTTTCAAGGAAACTGAGTCCCACTGAGCGACGTTACAGCGCCTACGACCGTGAATTGCTCGCGATCTACAGCGCTGTTAAGTACTTTCGTCATATGATAGAAGGACGTTCGCTCTCTATTTTAACAGACCACAAACCATTGGTCTATGCGTTCCGGAAGAAGTCGGGAAATGCCTCCCCCCGACAAGAGCGTCAATTAGACCTCATTGGGCAATATTCTACGGAGATTAGGCATATCTCCGGTAAACAGAATGTCACGGCGGACGCCCTTTCTCGAATCGATACGATTCACTTGCGTTCCGCCTTGAATAGCGCTGATCTTGCCCTAGCTCAAGAGGAGGACGAACAGCTCAAGTCCCTCCTAACTGCCGATACGGCACTAGAGCTCAAGAAAATTACCCTTCGCGACCCTTTGGGCGAAATCTGGTGTGATGTCTCCACTGGAACCGCTAGACCTTACATTCCCGAGAAACTTCGTAAGGGCGTGTTCCAGGTTTACCACAACCCTGCCCACCCCAGCGGCCGAGCAACAGCCGCTGCTGTCCGTCGCAAATTTATTTGGCCCCGGATGAACAAAGACCTCACCGGTTGGGCCCGTGCTTGTCTCCAGTGCCAGCGCTGCAAGGTAGCGCGACATAATGTACTGGAGCCAGCGCAATTCAAGCTTCCCACGACACGCTTCGCCCATGTCCACATAGACATAGTGGGACCGCTTACTCCATCAAGAGGATTTTCTTATATCCTCACTATGATGGATCGCTGCACGCGATGGCCAGAGGCGACACCTCTCCGGGCAGTTACTGCCGAATCAGTCGCCAAGGCCTTTTATTCAACTTGGGTCACACGTTTCGGTGTACCAA
The DNA here is from genome assembly GCA_963931805.1 of Microdon myrmicae. Lineage (NCBI taxonomy): Eukaryota > Metazoa > Arthropoda > Insecta > Diptera > Syrphidae > Microdon > Microdon myrmicae. Next base: position 120,050,653 of record OZ007499.1, read on the forward strand.
CCACCATTACTTCGGACCGAGGTCCACAATTTGAGGCGACAATTTTTAGGCAGCTAACAAATCTTCTCGGCTGCCAAAGAAGTCGTACCACCGCCTACCACCCGCAATCAAATGGGATGATAGAGCGCTGGCACAGATCTCTAAAAGCCTCACTCATGTGTCATAATGACACACAATGGTTTGACGCCCTACCAACCGTCCTCCTCGGCCTGAGGACAAGCATTAAGGAGGACCTGGGTGCTTCGGCAGCAGAGCTTACCTATGGTACCAACCTCCTTCTTCCAGGAGAACTTTTCCTGAATGGCGAAACACCGCGTGACCAACTTCGTGAATTGGGACATCTCCGTGACCTGCTACGTAAGGTTAGGGCAACCCCGGTAACCAGGCACGGCTCCAAAAAACTTTTCGTCCACCCTGAACTGCACAGCTGCACGCACGTCTTTGTCAGGGTGGATAAGGTCAAAAAACCCCTCGACCCACCTTATGATGGCCCATTCAAAGTCTTCCGCCGCATCAGTGACCGCGTCTTCGAGATCGACATTAGAGGCAAGCGATCCACGGTCAGCGTCGAAAGGCTTAAGCCCTGTTTTCTGGAAGCTTCCGCTCCAGAATTACTTCCTTCTACTGACACCGCTCCTACGCCACCAGCACAACCTCCCCGTACTCGCGCTCAGGCGCGCGCCTATAACCAACTAACCACCCCCTAACCTGCCTTACCTATTTCGTGACTACGTCACTGGGGAGGGAGTGATGTGGGGCTTTTCAGGGCCCGAAGAGCCATACATCGCTCGATCCCCACCTTTCCAGGCGAACGACTTACCTCTCGGTCGAACTTCAGCAAGGTTGCGTAACCTTGCTACGGCATTTACCCTCAGCCAAATCGCCGGAATTAATACGGTTACCCAATCGGATAACCGTTTTGAATTTATGTTAGGCAGCTTACCTATTCTGTAGGGGATTTCCTTCCAAACCCCTTTTTCTCCAGCATCACCACTGAAAACATTAAATCCACGGCAAAGCTTATCACCTTGCCGTGGCATCGAAAACTCACCCTCGGCCAGACCATATTCCCTAAAAAACATTAAGCCCACGGCAAAGCTTATCACCTTGCCGTGGCATCGAAAACTCACCCTCGGCCAGACCATATTCCCTAAAAAACATTGAGCCCACGGCAAAGCTTATCACCTTGCCGTGGCATCCAAAAGTTACCCCCGAGGCGTACATCATTTCCTGAAAAGAGCATAAGTCCATGGCAAAATCATCACATTGCCATGGCATCTGAAATCTTATCTTTAGGCATACATTCTGCCAGGGCATCTCGTTTCCATAGCCTTAAGCTATGGAAACAACAATCAACAAGAGTTCCTTGTGACTCGTTGTATTTGTTTACCCCCGGCATAACATGCATACGGCTATTGCCCCTATTGATTTACTACCGCCGACAAGGTTTCTGTTGACGCAAATCAAACATGTCCCTGTTTACCAGCAATCGCTGGCACCACAATTAGCGTTCCCCATGTTCAGAGATAGCATTCAAACAACGATCACCAGCAGCCAGAAAATGTTTACTTACAACATCTGGCAATGGCTGCACCCTATGTTCGTTGCAATGTTTAATCATCGGCAACAGAAATGATGATTTATGGCCTTCCATTAGGATGACCAAATCATCGGTTTCGGTTTTTCACACCCCAGATGCTAGTATTTACATTCCTAGAAAATGCACTAGCGATGTTGCCCGCCATCCACGGTCGCTGAACGATCGTATGCATGGCATACGCACACATGCGTAATGTATGCCTATTCCGTCCGGTCCAATCACGATTAACTACTTCAAGTTAATCGTGTAACTCCGCCTCCTTTCCAGTTTCTTTCAGGGTTCCTTTCCTTTTGATGACTTCCAATGGAATTAGTCAGATATTACACACCAGAGTGGTCACATCAGAGGAGTCGTCGCGGAAACTGGAGTCTAGTACCAATTTTTATTCAATTGTTTTCCCCTGTCGTGTCGGGTGGTGTTGCGGGTGTTCCGTTTTGAATTGTGTTTAATAAATAAAAAACAAAACTTTAACTGCATTAATGCGAATTCAATAGACAAATAAGCTGATATAGTCGCAGACTAATGGAATATTGTTGCAGCCATGGAATCACCAGTGCTTCCTTCCAAATAAAGACATTCAACGAAACAACAACCAGTGTGTTTTTACTTCATTCTGTTCGCTCCGTTTGGGAAGTGTTTTATCCCGAGAACTTTGTTTCCTTTTCGCGCCGTGAATTAAGTAGTGGAAATTAGTTAAACCCGCGTCCGTGTCGACGCACTGACTAATTGCTACCACAGAACCTTACTAAACGTGACGTGGGGTCTTTCACGTTAAATACTCCCTTAACGGTTTGTGGTCCGTGTATATGTTGAATTTTCTCCCTTGTAAATAACAACGGAAATTCTTAGCCGCCCAAACAATGGCTAGTAACTCTTTCTCGATTGTAGAGTAGTCCTTTTCCGCCTTATTCAAGGTTCGACTGGCATACGCGACTGGCTGGTACTTACCGATTTCGCCTTGCGACAGTACGGCACCCAGTGCTTCATTACTTGCATCCGTGGTCAGATTATGGTAAAATCTGGATAGATTAATAATGACGGCGAGACCAATAACTCCTTTATGTTATCAAATGCTTGTTGGCATTTTTTTGACCAGGTGAATTTGACGTCCTTCCTTAACAAGTTTGTTAAGGGGCGTACTATCTTTGAAAAATTTGGAACGAATTTTCGATAATAATTCGCCAAGCCTAGAAACGATTGGACGTGCTTTACTGTTTTGGGAATGGGGAAATCCCTGATACTAGCTGTCGTGTCGGGATTTGGCCTTGCCGCCTTTTCGGAACAAACATGTCCCAGGTATACTACTTCCTTCTGGAGGAACTTGCATTTCTCCAGTTGCAGCTTAAGGTTGTGGTATCTCATTTGGTCGAATACTTTCCGGAGTTTGTCATTATGGTGTTTTAGGTTTTTTCCAATAAATGACAAGGTCGTCCAGATAAACAAAGCATTCGATACCTTGCAACCCGGTGAGGACATGGTTCATGAGTCTTTGGAACATAGCTGGTACTCCTTGAGACCAAATGGCATATGTTTGAACTCATAATGCCCGTAATTTGTGCTGAATGCTGTCTTACTTCGATCCTTCTCATCCACTAAGACTTGGTGGTAGCCGCTGGCTAAATCGAGCGTGGAAAAATAGCGTGAGTGACCGAGCTGGTCTAAAATGCCCTCTATTCGAGTGAGAGTGTACGCATCACCGATGGTTTTGTCGTTCAGTTTCCCGAAGTCGACCACAACTCTCCATCGGGCTTTTCCATCGGGGCCCGCTTTTTTAGGAACTACCAAGAGTGGTGAGTTCCACGGACTTTTGCTTGTATGAATGATATTGTGGGGTAGGAAGTCGTGGCACCGGCATGGGTGCGAGGTCTACTTCGTCCCACTACTTCACTAAATGTTCCGCCGATTAATAAGTTGCATATTGTCAAAGGGACAACGCAAGAGTCACTGAGGTGATTGTATGATTTTCTTTTCAATTAAAAGGAAAACATGTATTTTAATTCTAGTTTTATTTATGAACGGAGAACTTGACAGAAAATATTTTAATGCACAAGTAATAAGCCTTATACCTTGTAAATTATTTAATATAGGTAAATTTTAACCGACTTCAACTTTTAAATCATTTTAAATTCCTTATGCTTAATCCGCAGTGTTAATTCAATTTATTAGGACACGACACTCGCCACGACTCGGGGGATATTTTATTACGCTTCTCCGCTGCCGGCGAAGAGCGGGAGTGCTGCGCATGCGACCAGCGTGGTCGACGGATGGAATAAGACTCCCCGAATTCCTCTCCAATAAGGATATCGTTTTTACCTACCACCAGGGAAACGTAAAGTCTCTCTTGGTGGTATAGGAAACCAGATCTTGTAATAAAGGTCATGGTGGTATGTGTGGGATCGTTCAGATCGATGCTATTCACACGTGCAGTGGAACAACGAAACAGGCAGGCGGCAAAGACAATAGGGAAAAATGACCAAATGCGCCGTTGGTAATGCGGGTCATTGTTTACACGATGCCTCGTCGCTATTTTCGACGTTGGGAGAAAGTGCTAAAAGCAAATTGGATGTTTATGGCATCTCTGGCTGCAGTAGAAACCGGGTTCATATTTACATTAGGAAATGCTGGAGAATTTGGTTTCGGCGCAATATTTATGGTCCCTGTCATGATGGTTACAATGAATGCAATCCGAATTATTTTGTTTACAGGAACTTGTCTGGTACCGAATTGGTTTAGAATACCAGATAAGCAAAGAAAAAAATCTTACGGAAATTGTATGCGAAGGGATGCATGAAAAGGTAAGTTTTCTTTATAGGGATTTTAAGATTATAGATGGTGATCTATATAATGCGGGAAGCATTTACAGGTACTAATACTGTTGCATTAGCAAACTTAAAGGAGTTGGGTAGTAGTTATGGAGGTTTTTTCAGGTAAGTAGACCGTAGGGTTTGGCGGAACCGCTACAATATCATTCTCCAGTATATCCCGTATTTGCTCGTTTATCATCTCTTTCTTGCATTCAGGCAGACGGTACATTCGTTGATTTATCGGTGCTTGATCCTGTATCACAGGTATCTCATGCGTTATTGCACTAGTATATGTCAGGAGGTCACCTTTGAGGTGGAAAATGTCATTAAACTCCTCACATATTTCCACTATGGATTGGATTTCCACAACCTTGGATCTTTTGGTGATTCCTCCTCTGGGAATAGATGTCGGATATACTTGAGGTGTTCCCCCTCCGAAGATTTTTTATCCGAATTGTATCCCATAGAACGGTTGTTCTCATTTTCCAGCGGAAAGATGGAAAAGTCCTTTATTGGATGTACTTCCACCATAATCTGGTCTATGGTTTGCAGGTAGCTTGCGATATTGAATACCTCTACTTGGGCACTCTTCGCTTTTCCTACAATACGATTGGATATGAAAATCCCTGATTGTACTGCTTTAGGTACTAGTGTAGCGTCCTACGAACGCACAATTCGGCCCAGGTAAGGTTCCAAACCAAAGGAACTTACTTACCTTATCCATTACACGTGCCCACAGACACGTATCCCCAAAGCTCCTAATCAGACCTGTAACAAGGGCATAGGAAGCTGCAACAATGTTGAACCCGACATCAAAAAAAAAACAAGGAACTTAACGTTCAAAAACTTTCAGGATCGAGTTCAACGCATCCATAGATGGTATTCTGCCCAATTCAACAAGGCAGCTAAAGCATCGCTTCTAAGTAATGCGTCAAATGCAGCAAGCATCGCATACAGATCTCCCATCTTAAACATCTGCACGATGTTTCCAAGGAACTACCATTTTCGGTAGATAGACCGAACAACGGATGCATACGCTGGCAGCTAAATGCAAGAAAGTATATCGCCTATCCGATGCCAAAATTGTAAACAACCGTAATTATCGCAACAAGATAATTCGGAAGATTTACAAGACCAACGCCAACAAAGGAAATACTCCAGTCCCACGATTCCTTTGTAAGAATTTCACACCCATTAGAAGGATCTAATGGATTTCGGTTGTGTTTACAAAAGGCAAACAACCACGGGCTGTACGCCCGAACAATCATCTCCGTTCTGTGCGCCAGATGTTTTATGCAAATAGAGGCGGCACACAATCGACAAGCGTCGATCCGAACTTCGATCACCACCACGGATGGTGATGATGATATAAGGATGTATGCGTCGAGGGACTTTCTCCTTTTCAGGCACCTAAATTACCCATGGGCATTAATAACATGCCGCTAACAGATACTGTGGAAAATTCTGTTAGCGGATGAAATGAAAGATTTCTTCTGGCAGACGTAGATACGATCTGTATCAGGTTTTGGTTTTTGGATGGAGATAGTTAGTGAGATTTCGATCGTCAACGAGACGACAAGTCTAATTCTGATCGTCACCGGGACGAGAAGGATATATCGAATATCCGTACAGTGAGGAGACCAGAGAACCCCGCCGAGGTGGTTAATCCGCGCCAAGAATCCTTGATACTTCTCGTGTCATTAAAAGTAAAAATGTGTCGTATTAAGTGTGAGTCGATTTGTTTTCGCCTACAATGTGTTTATTTAGATAGTATAAGAACGTTCTTTTCGGTAACTTACTCGGCACTTATTTCGTAAGAAAAGCAGCGAAAATTATAATTCCAAATAATAATAGACAACTACGATTAAAATACAAATTAAAAACAAATTTGTTGGTGTTTCATTTGTAACCGCGTTCGCTCTGTGTATGTATGTTTTCTCTGCGGCAAGCAGTGTTCGGCGGAACACTTGAACAACGTATAAATCCGCCAAACTAGCACTACCTCTTCCCGGATTTCCATGGGGAGTCTAAGCATTTTTCATGAAGGTGCCGGTATTATTACCGGTTTGTTCAGAAAAATTTCTACCTCCGAAGCGTTTGGCAGCGAGTGTGGCACCACTGCTTCTTTTTCGTTAGCTTTCTCTGGTTTGTCAGCTATCACTATGGGGTTGAGGTGTTTGGAGCCTGGCAAGTTTTCCCCACCTTTCCAATTATAGGAAAAGAAAAAGGGGAAAGGGAGAAACAATATTTTAATTAATTTGTGGGTTAATTTATTATACGGCTTTTATTTTTTGTTTTTATCCTAGCCGCTAGTTCCGCTAGTCGGCGTAGGGACGTTAGAGCCTCGGGGCTCTTCCCACTACTGGATTTGTATCCCCGACGGATTCGATACCATCTCAGCTGGTCGTAACCGGCTGCGCCAAAATTGTTATGATTATACTATTTGAATATATAATTTATATATGTATTAAATTTGAATATATTTAAAGGTAACGTAATATATTTAATTAACGGTTTATATGGAAATATAGTTAAATCTTTTATATTGGTAGATTGTAAAGACTTACTTGGGTGACCGTGGAGCGGTCACTTAGTGTTGCTGTTGCTGTTGTTTGGTGTCAGGTTGCAGGGGGCGTTGAGCTTTTGTTCCCCTGTTCAGCTTCACTTCGGTATATTGAGTCCACTTTTCCAAGGTTCAGCTTCACTTCGGTATATCTAGTCCACTTTTCGAAGGTTCACTAATTAAAATTAATTGTTACACAGCTATCCAATATCGGTATTGACCCTTTCGTTGTTTTACGATGAATCTAAAATTTCTTTGTCATTGCCGTTGACGTTTAATTATTTTATCCGCCGCCAACGCCGTTTTTTAATATTTTTCTACTAAGTAGAATTTGCACAAAGTAGTTTATGCAAATTAACTGCTTGGCGACTTGTTTTCCTTTTACAGGTACAGAGGGGAACTTACGAAAGGGGATTAGTGGATGTTCCATTACAGTCATTTCTACCTCTCTTAAATCTGTTTCGGTTTTCCTCAGTACTGTTTGATTTATACAACCGGAAGCTCAACTCTTAAGCATTAATGGCTTCTCGGCACCCGGAATCGAACCACATATTTCTCCTGGATTTGGTATTCTTTACTCTGTGTGGAATAAAGGTTCGCATGCCAAATAGGATTATGTCTGTCAATGTGTCCGCTATAGAGTCAACATCGTTATTGAGGAAAAATAACGACCAATTTAACCCTCCAAAAAAGTCGTTCAGAACTTCCCAGTTGGCTTTCTCATAGAGCCGTACTGTTCTTTTGGGAGCTTTCTCATTAAGGTTACTATTGGTTAGAGGAAATTTAGCTGACACGACGCAGTGGTCTGAAGTGCCCAAGGGCGAAGAAACCTCAATTGTGTATTTGTTCGGGTGGGAGGTGAGAGACAGGTCCAGTGTGTTGGTGAAATGACCATCTATGTCTGGTATCCGTGTTGATTCATTGACAAGTTGAGTTAAATTATTTGAATCAGCGAAAAGCTGGATATATTGACCTTCAGATGTATGTCCGGAGTGACGAAGCCACTGAGAGCTATGCAGATTAAATTCACCCGCGATAGCGATTTCAGTGTGCGGATCTCATCGACAGAATCAGACAGAGCATCAAATTCGTTAAGGGATGCGTTTCTATCCAAGTTTGAGCTTCTGTAAAGAAAGCAGTAATGTATGATATGCTTACGAACGTAAAGTTTTAACCAAGAGAAATTAAATTCTGGGTTGGAACAGAGCCCATATTGTTGCAGAAGCTGATAAGCAATATCACTTCGTATGTATGTAGCTAGACCACGATGTGGAAAGAACAGTGACATTAAGTTATATCCAGGTAGATTAAAATCGGAAATATCTGTATTAGTAATTACCTGGGTTTCGTTAAGTGCAAGGATAGTTGGTTTCTGGTTAGAAACGTGGGCAGACACAGAAGAGAAATTGCATCTCGAGCCGCGAATGTTACACAAATCAACGCGAAATTCCCGCTCCATTGAAATGGCCCTACACAGAAAAACAATAGCGCCTCGGGAAAGGATGCAAGTCGGGACCGGCAATAGACTGTTATTCCAGTTTTCGTTAATTCATCATCATCATCGGCACTACAACCGGGAACCGGTCTTGGCCTTATTTAGCAAGTCCTGAGGCTTGTTAAATTTTCCATAATGATTTATTTTTTCTGGGCAAGGTCATTAGTCTTGCGCCAGGGGCTCCCCGACGGGGAATCGAACCCCGGTCTCCCGGGTGACAGGCGGGTATACTAACCACTATACTATCGAGGAGCCCAATTAATTACTGATCTATAATTGTCAGTGATCAGTTATTGAAGATTTTTGACTATTGACTTAATAGTTCTTATGTCCTGGCTATTTGGATCACTGAACTCTCTGTATAACAGTTTTAACAGGCTTTGCTGGCAGCATTGAGGAGATTCCTCCTGCGTAGGACCACGTAAACCGGAAAACTACCCGGGACCAGATCATTGCGGAGTTGGCCACCAATGGGATCACTTGGAAATTCATTCCCCCGGAAGCCCCCAATTTTGATGGCTTTTTGGAGGCAGGAATCAAGTCCGTGAAGAATCAACTTAAGCGAGTTATTGGAAATGCGTTGCTGACTTTCGAGGAGTTTACTACCGTATTGGCCCAGATCGGGGCTTGTGTGAATTGCCGACCGCTGGTTGTCCTGCCAACGGAGCCTGGCGACCCAGAAGTGTTAACCCCCAGTAATTTCTTAGTTGGAGGACCGGCGTTCCGGAAGTCGATCTGGGAGATACAATGATGACTTGGCGATACAGATGGAAGTACTTGCAGGTATTATATCGAGCATTTTGGTCCCGGTGGAAGAACGAATATCCCCACAAGTTGGAGGCTCGCAACAAATGGTATCATCCGGAAATAAACCTAAGAAATCCGGTCGTGGTGCTTCTGAAGGATGAGCAACTATCTCCAACCTTTTGGCTCATGGGAAAGGTTGTCGAGCTTCATCCTGGCAGAGATGGAAAGGTTCGGATTGCAACTGCAAAGGTTCAGGGGGCAGACTTAAGCGACCCGTCACGAAGTTGGTCCTACTTTCGGTTGCTTAAGATGAGACGGTTGAACCGACAGTTCAAGGTGGGCGGAATGTTGGAGATGGAATAGCACATGACTGGCGGACTGAGGATAGAATATTTATACCAATTGCACTCTTTGTTCCTGTGACAAACATACGAATGAGGGAACGGTGTTATGTAGTAACTACCATCGCCGCCGCTGTCACGGCGAGAAATCTATAAAAAATTAACAGACATACATAACATGTAAAAGTTAAACAATTTTAAACTAAACTTAAATACAATTAGAACTAAAATTAAATAAATAAATTAAAATAGAAAACACAACGTACATTGTAATTTTTTTTTACACTAACGCGCGCACAAAGAGGGATTTTGAAGTACCCTAAAATGTCAGAGCACAGTGTGAGCGGATGGAGAGGAAGTGGATAAGGAAAGGAGGTATCGATGTATATTGGTCTTGAATGCCTGGACATCACAACGACACACACAGAAAAGAAATTGCATCTCAAGCCGCGAATGTTACACAAATCAACGCGAAATTCCCGTTGACGCAATGAGAGTTAGAATTACCAAAAATTGAACCTAAGCGTAACACATCAGGCTACTGGCCGTGCTTATAATTCGATTTTTAAACTCAAGTATATTCCACTGATGTGAATTGTTTTGTTATTGCTATGGTATATGGCTCTGATGTATTTTCTTATTCGATTTTTCGTTCGATGTACTTCACTATTTGATTGTGTATTGTGTGTGTATCTGTTAGAGACGGCACACTACTCCCTCCTCAGTAACTTCCTTACAATCAGCTTCGTTTGCGAACGACGGAGCAAACGAGAGAATGTGGGAGCATGCGAGTGTGTCGGTGCTCTATGCGGAAGTCATGATCGTGTGTGAAGTTCTGTTTACTACGGGAAAGTGTGTGCTGTGTGTACAGATCACGCCGTAGTCACCAATTATAGCGTTTGGGATTGATAGAGAAGAACGCGTGATTCGAACTGACGCTATGACAGTTAGAATCACCAAAAATTGAACTTAAGCGTAACACATCAGGCTACTGCCCGTGTTTAGAATTAGATTTTTAAACTCAAGTATATTCCACTGATTTGAATTGTTTTGTTATCTCTATGGTATACGGCTCTGATGTATTTTCTTATTCGATTTTTCGTTCGGTGTTCTTCACTATTTGATTGTGTATTGTGTGTGTATCGGCTAGAGACGCCACAGCCCTACACAGAAAACCAATACCGCCTCGGGAAAGGATGCAAGTCGGGACCAGCCATAGATAAGCGAAAGCAACCACCACAGGTGTTATGCCCTTTGAAGTAGATGCCCCAAATTCAGGTCACATCTCTTCCATGATGAACATTATGAATACAGACACAAGGGATGGAAAGGTTAGCGGGTCACACATCATTCGCGTGTATATTCTCGCATTTTTCACAGCACTAAAACGCGTGTGTGGAGATCCGTTTATTTGGATAGGATCGCACAGAAAACATTGCACTGCACTCGGACGCGTGTGTGAAGATCCGTTTGTTTGTTTAGGATCCCACAGTAAGACTTCTCACCCGAACCAATACTGCAATTGGGTATCTTATGTGTATTTAAGATTTCCAAAATGGATTGCGCAATTGATCCAATGGTACGGATCACGAGGCAGAAGCACGAGTTATGGTTTCTTAAATGTTTGCTAGAGTTTTGACGCCTAGGGAATGACGACCCAATCTTCCTTTAACACCATATAAAAACAAATTTCTGGATAGTCAAACTCGTCTTCCTATTTCGTTCGATTCACATCTGTTTATATTTCTTAAGTCTATACACAACTCTTCTACTTAGTATCCGTCTAACATTTACTATACTCATTTTTTTCTGCTTACATTACTTAAAAGATCACTTCTTACTCTTTGATTAATCCACAATTTATCCAAAGGAACAATCTGATAATTCTCCTTATTCGTTTTACCATTTTACATTAGTCAATAGTCACTTTTAACTTTTTAATTAATCCACAATTTATCCAAAGTAACATCTGATAATTCTCCTTATTCGTTTTAGTATTTTACATTAGTCAATAGTCACTTTTTACTTTTTAATCAATCCACAATTTATCCAAAGTAACAATCTGATAATTCTCCTTATTCGTTTTAGTATCTTACATTAGTCGATAGTCACTCTTTACTTTTTAATTAATCCACAATCTTCTTCTAGACTCACACCCAATCTTCATTCCATTTTTTTTATTCGATCTCTAACTCCACTTTTACGATCACCGACAGACTGCCATCTAACTTGCTTTCTCCTCTTCTCGTCACCTCGGGGTCAACACCTCCCGATGATGATAATGCAATTTCGATTTTCAATGACCTAATTTTCGATTTTCAATTTCAATTTGCAATTGCGTCGAATTGCGGCGTCAGCTGATATACCTTCATCGATTTGCGTTACAGTTCAACATCCGCAATTGCGAATTGACCTAATTAATTTTTCATGCAATTACTTATTTTTATAGATCGTGCCGAAGTGTGCAATTAATTGCTTTTTTGTGATTTACCGATTGCGATGAAATGTGCAATTAATTGCATTATCGTTCTGGGGGTTATTCGGGTTCAGAATCGGATGGCGTTTTTTGGTTTGAGTGCATCAATGACCTCATGTACATCATCTTTATCTATGACGTCACTGATACACTTAACACGCGCGTGCTGTCTCGATGGCGGTTTTAAATCGGTTGATGAAGTGACTGATTAATATTTGAATTTGGAACAGATGATTCTGGCGAATGTGGATTCTCGCACTAGTTGTAACATGTATATCGTGTAGAGCATGATCCGAACCGGTACCTTGGTCCAACGTTGATGCTTCAATAAGAATTCCCTGATTGTTCTATCGATGGCATAATTGGCTGCATAACAGCATCCGCCTGCATTTGCAATGAACACTCTGATATAACATATTGTTTGGTTGTGGCACATGGTGTGGATGCATTTGTCCATGGGATTTTTCATAGATATTGATAGAAATAATGCACGCAGAGTATTATAAGCAAAACGGTTTATTGTAAATAATAATAAGGAAAAAAAAATAAGGAAAAAGGGTTAAGGAAAAAAAAATAAAAATAAGGAAAAAGCGTTAATGAAAAAAAAAACATAAGGTGGAAATACAAAAGAGCTTGATGAGTACGTGAGTGAACTTTACCGTGCGACTGCTTGGAAGCGACTGACTTGAGGCCAGCGAGTATAGCTATACGTATGCAGCATAGTTATATGGGGTTGACTATAGGGCGCGTCGCTGTATGTTGTAGGGTTTCACACATACGTATGTACATTGTACATTCCATACAAAGGTTTACAAATTCGATATTGTTACCAGATATGAATGGCATTCACTCTTGGTTTGAATGCTAGGAAATTTATGTGTTCTTTTATCACTCGAGTGCATACTACAGCTGCATACACCATACTTTCTGAGCGGCGTTGCTGACTCTATGAAGTTGCACCTGAGCCGAATCTTCATATTATATCCATCGCGGTATTTGCATATCCTCCAGGGCGCCAAATCCATTACGAAGGGTTACCCAAAGATCTTCGGTCGCCTTAGGGATTGGAGTGTTCCATGCTAACTCTTGAAGCCATATCTGTTGTAAAATAAGTTTCGCCCTGATAATGCAACGCAAAATCCACCCAAGAGGGTCAAACTTCTCCGAACAAGAGCAATTGTTTTCGTTATTTGTTCTTAATTCACCCAATTGCTGAATTTTTCATTTGGCTTCAATTTCGTCAACGCGTAGAATGTCAGATAGGTTTGTCGTTCCCTTTGACCCACTGTTGATATTTCGCTACGTTTCATGTAATCAGTAAACTGTTGCGAGTAGTTAGCATTCTCATCTTTGTTCTTTATATTAAATGACGGCATGAGTAGTTTGGATGAATATGTCTTGTTGTTATTCCCTTGTTAGCGATGGTGCGTACTAGTAAACTTTCCATTATAAGTTTTAAACTCGTTGAATTGAAATGGTAACTGCTTCTTTTCCTTAATACCCTCAGTAGTAGGTTTTGGTAATGTTGACTGTGCCAATTGTTGGTTGTTATTACCATCTGTTTTAGTAGACATTTGGAGATATCCAAACCAATCTGTTGACGTTCAGCTTCATTGAAACCACATAATTCTATGGTATCCAATCGAGGACTCGGACCACAATAAAACCATTCTGGTTCATCGCTTTTATTATTCGAGGTACTACCATTGGTATTCTTTATATAGGCCAAAAACGTGTTCGAGTGAACATTTCCAATGCGCTTTCTTGGCGCAATAAATTCGTGTTTTGGCGCCGATTAATTACTGTCGATGAAACTTGGATACATCATTATACGCCCGAAACAAAAATACAGTCAAAACAAAGGACTGCAAAGGGGGAATCGGCTCCAAAAAAAAAGCAACAAACATCGACTCAATCAAACGACTGTCAAATGAAAACTACCCGTCCAAAATAGCTGAAATTTTGGTGAGTAACTGTCAAAAGACGCACAACTACATTCACATTTGGTTGACGAGTGCTGCTATCTTCATGTTGCCGTCGAAAACTTTTCAGGCCACCCATGTATAATGAATGATAAGTTTACGAGCGTGAATTTAAACCATGGGAATTTAAATTTTGAACGGGAACAGTAACCTCATTCCGGCAAAAGCTGATAAACAATAGTTATGGTACCTGATAGTGTAAGGTCTACTGGTTTATGATTATGTACATGTGATAAATTGGCGCAAGACTAATGACCTTGCCCGGAAAAAACATATCATTATGGAAAATTTAACGAGCCTCAAGACTTGCTAAATGAGGCCAAGATCGGATCCCGGTTGTAGTGCCGATGATGATGATGATGATGACATGTGATAAATTCTACCGTTTTAAAACAAGATATAAGCAAAGTAGAATTTGCACTAATCTACGAGAATCTCTCGTGTCATTGCAATCGCCCGGCAGAGAAGGACAATACCGCCTCGGTATGGAATGTTGTTTTTATTTTAGCACATGCAAACGTATATTAATCACTCTACCATGAGGTAGAGTCTCAAGGATGAGATTCCAGAGTTTTTAAGGACTTTTGTTTTATGTCACTGTGTTCTGAGACAGTCTGAATATACCTGCTTAATAAAATTCGTCTTTACTTTAATTCTTTTAACGCCTAAGTAATCTGATAACGTACTAAGGTAGCGATTGCTGGTTTCAGATGCTGCTGACGATGACGATGATGGGCCTTATCAAGGAAAGTATCTTGGAAAACTAAATTCATACCATCACCAGGTAAGTCGTATTGTACTGTATCTCTAAAACGGGCTTACTTAATATTATGTTGTAGGTATCAGGTGATGTCTACGCTGTTAACGAATACACATTCTTGTTAACTTCCTTTAGTTACGATGGCAATGGTGCAGATACATTTTTCTGGGCAGGTGCTTCCAACAGGCCAGGACCACAAGGTTTCATAGTTCCTGATGAATATGGAAAGTGAGTATCTTATGATATCGAGAGACAGGAAAGGGTTAGTGAGAAGAGGCAGAAGAAAAACAGACCCAGAAAAAAATACCTGGCGATATATTGAATACAAGAACGAACAATGTTCATTAGTGATACATGAGGGAAAGACTGATTTCCCATCAATAAACTCTTCCAAGTGTAGCAGTGTTTTTTTTTTTTCGAAATGTGATCTTGTGGCGTCTCTAACAGATGCACACACAATACACAAGAAAATAGTGAAAAACACCGAATGAAAATCGAATAAGAAAATGCATCTGAGCCGTATACCATAGCGATAATATAACAATTCACATCAGTGGAATATACTATAGTTTAAAAATCGAATTATAAGCACGGCCAATTTTTGGTGATTCTAACTGTCATAGCGTCAGTTCGAATCACACGTTCTTCTCTATCAATCCCAAACGCTATAATTGGTGACTACGACGTGATCTGTACACACAGCACACACTTTCCCATAGTAAACAAAACTTCACGACACGATCACGACTTCCCCATAGAGCACTAGCACACTCGCCTGCTCCGACGTTCTCTCGTTCGCTCCGTCGTTCGCACACGAAGCTGATCGTAACAAAGTTACTGACGGGGGAGTAGTATGGCATCTCTAACAGATACACACACAATACACAAGAAAATAGTGAAGAAGACCGAACGAAAATCGAATAAGAAAATGCATCAGAGTCGTATACCATAGCGATAAAATAACAATTCACATCAGTGGAATACTTGAGTTTAAAAATCGAATTATAAGCACGGCCAGTAGCCTGGTTCAATTTTTGGTGACTCTACTATCATTCCAAACGCTATAATCTAATCAAAGGAAAATAGTTCATAATAAACGGTAGAAAAGTTCAGTTCAGTCCGATATAAATATAGTGTGGCCAACATGTGTGTCGAATTCGTACGCAGTGGTATGATGTGTTGGTTATTGGTCTATCCTTTAATGATTCTAACCGTCGTAGCATCGCTCTTTACTATATTCGCAAAAGCTATAGGTGCATGGTTTATTTTCAGTGGGAGATAAACCCCATCGTGTCGTCGGCTCTGGTTGTTTTGGAGCTTTTCTGTCAGATTCCTGACGGGTTTCGAATAATGGAAATCTGTAATACTCGCTCTAAGTTTTTATAGAGCGCGTTATTCACTTCTTCGTTGGCAGCACATCATTGTACCGCGCGCCTTGTATTTTTTTAACGACATTCGGTTATCAATGAATTTGGTATCCTTTATATGAGACGTAATCTTGTTGCTTATGGTAAAGCTCGTTCGGAGGTTATATGTATCGGTGCTTGTCGCAACTAGATTGCTTTGTTCAGCGATAGCGAGAAAACGCCCCGCTTGGTAGACACCTTGACGTGGTGCGGGGGCTTAAACTATAATGAATATTTCAGGCTATTCTGACGGAAACGCACGCTTCCAGTAGGGCCATCTATGTCAGACAGGCTAGCGAGGAGTAACATACAAAGACATAGTACCCCTCATCCAGGGTGTTAGGCGTCACCGTGCCCATTGGATGGTTTGCAGCCAAGGGTATACGGCGCCTCTTTGACACCGGACCGAATCAGAGCAGTAAGAAGACCTTATCATATCAAAGAGGGACTCTGATATGGCGGACTATTTGAAACCCCAAAACTCGTGGGAACAAAAATGAATAATATATATACAAAAAACAATCTCATGAAAAACCTGGTAGGCGTAGGTGTGATGAGCTGACACTACCATAAGGGAACAAATCATCAAGAAAACACCGACTCGGCAAAAATAAGGCGTAGGGAAAAACTGAAAAAGCGGGATATACGCGTCGGCACGTGGAATGTTCGAACGTTATATAAACCAGGCGCGATACAGATGGTCGTAGAAAACACGAAACGATATAAAATGGACACCGTCGCGTTTCAGGAAGTCCGGCTCCCACATCAAGTAATCGAAATCAACGGGTTTACACTGGCGTGTGGAGCTCCCGATACACATAATCTCAGAAGACTAATGACCTTGCCCGGAAAAAACAAATCATTATGGAAAATTTGACAAGCCTCAGGACTTGCTAAATAAGGCCAAGACCGGTTCCCGGTTGTAGTGCCGATGATGATGATGAAAAGATGTGAAATTTATTAATGACCGAATGTCGGTGCTAAAAATATCGGGCCCATGGTACAATTATGTATTTATAAAGGTACACACCCCAACAGAATCTACGGACGAAGAAACGAAGGACACGTTCTACGAGACCCTAGAGGAATTTGATGGGATCTCATCAATCGTTGTTAAAATCCTCCTCGGGACCTCAATGCGAAAATTGGAAAGGAGGATATCTTCCACCCAACTATAGGCAAAGAAACACTACACGACGCTTCAAATGATAATGGAATTCGAATTATTACGTTCGCAGCGTCAAAAGATCTGGTAGTGAAACGCAAGATGTTCAAGCACAAGAAAATCCATAAAGCCACATGGATATCACCCGACGGCGTAACGCGTAACCAAATAGACCACTTCCTCATAGACAAAAGACACCACTCGAATATCCTTGACGTAAGATCATACAGAGGAGTAGATTGCGACTCCGATCACCTTCTAGTGATGGGCAAAATCAGGAGTCGGCTCGCAGCAAACCCACATGGGCAGTCACGGGAAACGAGCAAAAAGTCCGACATTGATAAACTAAAAGACCTGCGTAAAAGGGCTGAATATCAAGACGAGTTAACGAATAGAATTAGCATCCTAGGGAAAAATATTTGCTATAAAATAGGACATTTCAAGTGGTACAACCCAATATGAGCACTTTCTGGATGCTCAGAAAATTTGGAAATTAAGGGGAGTTAGACGAGGCTCATATGCAAAGACTAAAACCGCTTTTTCTTATCCTCAGCTTCTGAACGCTTTTAATAGCTTGTATGTAATGAAATCGTCAAGGTAAAAATTCCGTTTGGGGCGACGCAAGCAAATGGGTGTAGATGGCCTTCATCACCGGCCAAGTGCTGAAGGGATCGAATGATGGCCCCTTTAAAAGGGAATTACGTATGCAAATCGAATTTAAGACAAAGCAGATGAGTTAGCTTTTATGACGAGTTGATTGGAATTTCGGATACGGGCTAATAGCTGTCGCTTAACTTCTTAAAGGCTTTAGCAATCTTGTCGTGTTCATAGATGAACGCAAAATAAAAATTCACTTATTTATTTAAAATGTTATTTCATTTCTTGTACTAATAAGTATAACCATCGAGTCTAACTAGTCTTATGTCTGAGTTAAGAATCAAGTAGGACATTTTATTTTTAATGATGTTTAGATACAAAAAGGTTAGCCAAATATATAAACTGCTAATTTTAAACTATAACCTAACCGAACCACCATTTACCCCACGACAACCGAATTCACCGCGAAGCTAAGGGATTCATATCCATAAAACTATAACAAATCCGACGCTATTGAAATTTCCAGAAAATTTTAAATAGTGTATCTGGTTCTGATGTGGTGGTCTCCCATTTTTGCTAACTCATAAATATTCATAAGCTGACGTGAAACCAAGAGTGGCACTGTTCAGAGGGTGATCTCTGTCAATTTATGGTGGCATAAAATTATGGTATTGTGACGCATATGACGATCAGTACTAGAATATTCTAGAAAGTCCAAAACAAAGTACTAGAATATTCTAGAAAGTACTGGAAAACTGGAGACTATGAATAGTAGAAAATTCGAGGTTATGGAACGGACGGAAACGAAACGCCGAATCAGAATGAGGAAACGGTATAAATACGTCGCACGCAGTCGAAGGAGTGAGAAGTAAGCAGTAAAATACGCGATAAGTCAAGAAATCTTTAAGTGCACGGTAAAAGTAACGGTTGTTATTAACGGACTAATAAATTGTTCAAAAATCGATTTAACGGGTCTTACCTATTAAAAATAACGAATCCAGCGAACCCTACTCGCTACAATTGGTGTCAGAAGTGGGATTGATTATTGGTGAAGTGAATAAGTCTGTGAAAGTGTGTTGTGGCGATGACAGATCGACATTTGGAGGATCTTCGCGTTCCTGAGTTGAAGAAGGAACTTGAGGACCGGAATCTGGATAGCAGAGGACAGAAGCAAATTCTTCGGCAGCGTCTGCAAGCAGCAATGGACGAAGAGGGTATTGATGTCGACACATATGTTTTTCCGATTGGGCCACACTGTCCGGCCCAGAAGAAACAGCGAGTTAAGATGGTGGCAATGTAACCGAGAAGAGTTCGCCACAATTGGACATTTCGGAGATGCTCAGGATGATGATGACAAAATTGGACGCGCAAGCTACAGACAAAATTGGATGTCCAACATTCAAAATTCGATGCACAAGCTGCAGATCTGAATGAAAAATTGGATGCTCAAACGCAGTGGATGAAATGTAATTTTCAACACTTTAAGGAAGAAATTCAGTCAAAAATTCGAAACGAAGTAGAAAATCTGGATATAAAAAACGAAGCTGAATTCAAGAAAGTCACCGATGAAATAACGCGAATAGAAAAGAGACTTGAGTGTGTTGAGAGAAATAAGACATCGCCTAGCAATCAACATGACTACAAAGATACAGGGATGCAACCGCCAACCTTCGATGGAACGGGATCCTTCTTCGTATTTATACGTCAGTTTGACGCTGCGGCCAATTATAATAAGTAGTCGGATGAGCAAAAGTCAACATCACTAATCTTGTCACTCTGCGGGGCGGCTGCAGAATTGCTACAAACCATACCAGCAGAGAAGCAAACAGATTTCCAAGTGGTAAGAGACGGCCTTGAAGCTAGGTATGGAGACACCTGTTACGTGCGGCTTCCGCCATCCCCATCGTTTATTTTATTTTAATATATAATCTGTGTGGTAAGGTAGTGAAAAAACACACGATCCACATGTTGAATGTACGAACATACTTTTGTTCGATTGTGGATCGTGTGGAAGCTGGATTCCTTTTCGGAGTGGGTGGAGATTGAGAGAGAGTGGCGAGTGTGGTCTTGAAGAAAGAAGTAAGAAAATGGAGGATTGTCAAGACGTACGATAGAACTGGTGCGCGTTTGTTGAAGAAGAAAAAATAAAAGTAATAAAGTTTGAAAAATCGCACGACGCGAAGAATTTCTCCAAAAAAGAAAAAAAGGACATACCAAATAGTTACATTATATAAATGCTGTCACGGAGTGTGAAAATAAAAAAAAATAAAAGTCATCAATTGCCACAATTTGGAGTTTTCTTCGTGGAATCCATTTCGCAGGTAAACAGCTAACGCCTCTTATACAGGTGGTAGAGAACCACAGTGGTGCGCCGCAACCGCGGCCAGCGGTATCCACGGGGAGACCACTAACTGATCGAGACAAAGGGCCGTTTGACCGGAACAAAACGGAAATAGGCAACGGGATAAAACACAATTGACGGTTATCGGGGTCATAGAATACAAAATAGCTAATACCCACCGCGGGGTAATTTGAAAGAAATAGCCCTACAAACCAAGACGAAGCAATAAATTCCAAATTAATGGGTAAGACTAATGCAGAAACCGAAACCAGGCCGAGAAACTACACAATATATATACAACGAACTCTTGCACTCAACTACAACACATACATATATAACACAGTGCAATCACGCACGAATTTTATCTAACACAACCACATGCAGCAGGTCTACCGCATGCAACTGCGGAACAGAACGCAGAAACCTGGAGAAAATCTTCAACAGTTGCAGGCAGACATTGAGCGATTGGCAAACTTATCTTATTCAAATATGACTAAGGAATTTCTAAACGAGGTAGCAATGGATGCATTTATAAGCGCACTCCAAGCTTGGGACTTGCAACAGGCCGTTGGTTTGGCAGGAAAGAAGACGACTAATGAAATACTGGCGTTCGCATTGGCAAATGAATCTGCTAAACTGGCTAACAGGAGCACATATAGAGTCCGAGAAATGTCCGTGCAGGAATATACCTGCCAAAGAATCGGGCATGTACAACGGAGAACCCCGAGACCTGATATGAAGTGTTGGACATGCGGCGAAGTCGGCCACATCTCTGTTGACTGTAGGAAACGTCGACGAATGAAACATTAATTGTGAATTGTTGTTCATGCGCTAATCATAAGAGGAGACTATCAACGGACCAACCCGAGGCCAATAGCTTGGGAAACTTGTAAGGGCAGACTTTAGGGGGCGAAAGTCGCCTGGTGGAATGTGCAGCCCCAGCATCGTAACTGTGTCAGAACTCCAACGGGATAACCAAAGTTTGGTTATAACTACGGTTGTTAATGCAAGGACAACAACAGTGACAATCGACACTGGAGCAACGAGATCCATAATTCGGCCGGATGTCGTGTGTAAAATAGCCCTTAATAAAAATAGAAGATACGCTTTGAGGACTGCCACAGGAGAATGCTCTACAGTATACGGAGAAGTCGAGAGCATAATAGTGCTGGGAAATATTTCCATCTCCCACCAATTTTTGGTTGCCGATATTACGGACGAATGCATTCCTGGAATGGATTTCATGAAGGAGCATCAAGTTGTTCTAGATATCGGGCAAAGAACACTGCGAATTGGTAACTTGGAGGTTGCTATTACACTGCAGGACGAACAATTGCGAAGGCTGAAATGTTATGTACGTGAGGAGGATGAGATCCCAGCTCGTTCAGACTCGGTAATTTGGACCAGTCTCGAGAGTGATCCCAGTGACAATCGATTTTACATCACCGAAGCTGTACAAAATCAGCGTAAGGGAAACATCCTTGTTGGGAAAGGCCTTATCGACGCGAAGAAGCACATCGTACCCGTCAGAGTACTAAATGCGTCCAAGGAGCCGATCGCAAAAAGAAAAGGAGAGGTAATCGCAGAATGTGCACCCGTGTCAATGATAAGCTCAATTCAGACAAGGGGAGAGGACCATTCAATTCAACAGCCCTCTGGTGCATCCCCTGTGGTTTATAGGCTGATGCCCCAGAAAATCGGATTAACAGACGGAGAAAAGACAAGCGTTGAATGACTCCTGATTGATTTTTCTGATATTTTTGTGACAGGAAATGATAAATTCGGACGCACCGGTATAGTTAAACATCGCATTGACACGGGTGGGTTAAGACCTATAAGACAGCCACCTCGTCGACTACCGTTGGCCAAACAATCAGAAGTAGGCAACATGATTCGAGATATGGAAGAGCAAGGAGTCATCGAGAAATCATCGAGCCCATGGGCTTCACCGGTAGTGCTCGTCAAGAAGAAGGATGGGACAACTAGATTTTGTGTCGACTACCGCCGGTTAAACGACGTTACGAAGAAAGACAGTTACCCACTTCCTCGAATCGACGACACACTAGATACCCTTTCTGAAGCTCAGTGGTTTTCAACATTGGACCTAAAAAATGGTTACTGGCAAGTAGAAGTGAAGGAGGGGGACAAGGAGAAGACAGCGTTTACTAGCGGAAACGGACTTTATCAATTCAACGTAATGCCTTTTGGATTGTGTAATGCTCCAGCAACGTTTGAACGATTAATGAAAGTGTTCTACGGGGACTTACATGGAAGACGTGTCTTGTGTACTTGGACGATATCATCGTTGTTGGAAGGAATTTACCAGAACACATCAATAATCTGCGCTCTGTCTTCGAACGCCTAAGACAGGCCAACTTAAAGCTTAATTCGAAGAAATGTGAACTCTTCCAAAGGAGAGTAAAATTCCTGGGTGTTAAAGATTTTTTTTAACAATTAATTATTCATTTATTGTCCACCAAACTTTCCCCGTGGTCAGCAGCTTCAATTTCCTGCTGCGATGATATTGAGGCCTGTGGTCGGCAGCTTCAATTTCCTACTGCGATGATATTGAGGACCGGGAGTCTCGATGTAAATGTTCTTTGCACTAATTAGCGAATATTAGCACAAAACGATTAGCACAAAACGATATTTATGTCCTTTGCACACAAGAGCGAATATTATCACAAAACAAGCGAATATAAGGAATATAAGTTCAAAACGATTTTATTTTCACATTTCATTGCACATACACATTTTAATAGAGAATAGCAAACACACCCGTACGCGGCGACTGCCAACAAGAAGGAATATCTCGTGTCTTTTCGGCACATATCCTTTTTCGTTCCGCTTCCACGAGTTATTTCTAGGAAGCGGCGGAATTAGCAATTGAGTAATAGGCGGCGACTATGGCTAATACAAAGAAGATGACTATTGCAATGTGAATGGGATTTTAAATGGGGTTTTACTTTTATTTAAATTAGATTCTATTGTAAAGGGTGTAAACGTAATAGGAAATTAGTAATTTGGAGGGAAGGGAAGGATACGGGAAGGATATGTGCATGAAGGCACGAGACGTTAATGACGATAAGTCAATGATTCAAAAGGGGGTGGGATAATTAATTGAACTTTAATTATATAACATTCAACATTTACATCGAGACTTAATTAGTGCAAAGAACATTTACATCGAGACTCCCGGTCCTCAATATCATCGCAGTAGGAAATTGAAGCTGTCGACCACGGGCCTCGATATCATCGCAGCAGGAAATTAAAGCTGCCGACCACGGGGTAAGTTTGGTGGACAATAAATGAATAATTAATTGTTAAAAAAAATCTTTAACATGGGACACATCGTTTCATCTGCAGGAGTTCAAACGGATCCTGATAAGATAGCAGCTGTCCAAGAGTGGCCTACTCCAGAAGATAAGTAACAGTTAAGAAGCTTTATGGGCCTAGCCACATATTACCGACGGTTTGTTAAAGGTTTCGCCAACGTGGCTAAACCCCCACACGAACTAACGGGTAAAGACAAGAAATTCAATTGGACACACAAATGTGAGGCAGCATTCAACACATTGAAGGCCGAGTTATGTAAGACTCCAACATTGGCATTCCCAAGATCGGATCGCCCATTTATACTGATGGAAGTAACACATGAATCGGATCAGTGTTGTCACAGGAAGTCGATGGTAAAGGGGGAGTTGTCGCATATTATAGTCGAGTTCTATCTAAGCCAGAGAGGAACTACTGCGCAACAAGAAAGGAACTGCTGGCTGTCGTAGAAGCCGTTAAGAATTGCCATAAGTACCTCTACGGACGTCGATTCCACATTCGGACGGATCATGCCGCTCTGAAATGGTTGTTAAATTTTAATAATCCGGAAGGACAAATAGCTTGATTGATTGAACGACTTCAAACGTACAATTTCCAAATTTCCCACCGTCAAGGGAAGGCGCATAACAACGCTGATGCTCTATCAAGAAGACCATGTAAGCCAGATTGTAAACATTGTCATAAAGCGGAAGAGAAAGAAGAGACGTACGACCTGCGAAATGTACAAGTAGAAGTACTAGATGGGTGGACGAGTGATGCTATACGCGCAGCTCAACTTCAGGATGAAGATATGTCGCTAAATCTGGAATACAAAGAAAAGAACGAGCGGCCAACTTGGAACAATATTTCCGACAAGAGTGGAACATTTAAGGCATATTGGGCACAATGGAACTCCTTGCTGGTGGAAGATGGTATTCTTAAACGTAAATGGGAAGCCGCGGACGGAAAATCCCATCGAATGCAGATTCTAGTCCCACCATCAAAAGTGAAGGAGGTTCTAACAGAAATGCACGACGGGGCCTCCGGTGGACATTTGGGAGTTAATAAAACACTTTCAAAATTACGATCTCGTTTTTACTGGCTTCACATGAGAGATGACGTCGAGTCTTGGTGTAGGAAGTGCACAACTTGCACTGCGACCAAAGGACCAACAGCAAAACCAAGGAGCGCTATGAAGCAGTACAACGTGGGTGCCCCTTTCGAGCGAATTGCGATTGATATCTCAGGACCATTCCCAAAAACAAACGACAACAACAAATATATGTTAGTTATCATGGATTACTTCAGCAAGTGGGTAGAAGTCCTTCGAATTCCAAACCAAAAAGCAACAACCGCCATTGAGCAGCTAATCAATAATTGGATCAGCAGATATGGAGTTCCCTGTGAGCTTCATTCCGATCAGGGCCGAAATTTCGAATCACAGATATTTCAAGGCATCTGTGTGGCACTGGGCGTAAGGAAAACCAGGACCACACCTTACATCCGCAGTCAGACGGAATGGTCGAAAGGTTCAACCGAATAATAAAATAGCATTTATCGAAGTCGTTAGTGATCACCAACGAGATTGGGACAAATATGTACAAACCATTCTCATGAGCTATAGATCGGCTAATCACGATACGACGGGCCACTCTCCAGCAAAAATTATATTTGGACGAGAGATACGATTACCAGCCGATCTGCGATTCGGAATACCTCCAGACGCCATAGATAAGACCGAAGACTACGTAGCCGAATGGAGAAATCGCCACGACGAGTTTCATCATTTGGTTCGAAAGCAAATCAAGGTATCAAGTGACAGGATGAAAACAAGGTACGACGTTCGAGCCAACGCATCCGGATTTAATGCAGGCGATAACGCGTGGCTTTATAACCCTCATCGGCAAAAAGGAAGATCTCCGAAGTTGCAGCAACATTGGGAAGGACCGTATAAGATTCTCACAAGAATTAACGACGTTGTCGATAGGATTCAGCGAAGACCGAACGCCAAGATGAAAGTGGAACATCGTGATCGACTGGCGACTTTTGTTAACCCAGGAGACCAGTGAACTTAGTTCGGGACGAACTAATCTAGGCGGAGGGTAGTGTGAGGCATATGACAATGAGTACTAGAATATTCGAGAAAGTCCAAAACAAAGTACTAGAATATTCTAGAAAGTACTGGAAAACTGGAGACTATGAACAGTAGAAAATTCAAGGTTATGGAACGGACGGAAACAAACGCCGAATCAGAATGAGGAAACGGTATAAATACGTCGCCCACAGATCATGAAGAGGAGGAATAAGTGAGAAGTAAGCAGAGTAAGCAAGTAAGAAGTAAGCAGTAAAAGACGCGATAAGTACGGAAGCGATAAGTAAAGAAATCGTTAGGTGTACCGTAAAAGTAACGGTTGTTATGGCTCTTGTTTATTAAAAATAATTAATCCAGCGAACCCTAAGCTCGCTAGACTATTTCATTTAGTTTTGCTTGTTTTTGTTAATATAATCCATGGTGGTGGCTTTTAATTTCTTTCGCTTACTTTATCATAAATTATCATCATCATCGGCACTACAACCGGGAACCGGTCTTGGCCTTATTTATCAAGTCCTGAGGCTTGTTAAATTTTTCATGACAATTTGTTTTTCCGGGCAAGGTCAGTAGTATTGCGCCAGAGGCTCCCCGACGGGGAAACGAACCCCGGTCTCCCGCGTGACAGGCGGGGATACTAATCACTATATTATCGAGGATCCTATCATAAATTATCACTAGATTTTAAATGAAAGGGCTTATATTTGTATTTACACATGAAGGGATCACGACACAATGTAACTATTGTAAAAGTACGATTTGACCAATAATACACAAGGAACTAAAAATATTTTGCAAGTACTGGGGCGAGTATGTTGGATAGCGTTCCAGATACTCGTGGCTGCGTGTCTGCCCGCGGTGGTACGCACACGAAATAAAATTATTCAGAGCGGCGGCCTGACCAACCGCGGCTGTGACTGTGTAACGACTAACTTGAATTAGGGATGAAAATGGGTAATTTTATTTTTGCACACAAGACAACCAATAGAGATCATACTTCTGCTCTGTCATTGCCACGCCCGTCGATGTGTGGTGAATACATCGGTTAATTCGATAGTCGACGAACATGGGAGAATGAGAGAATAGAAACACAAAGTACTATGATCTCGGGGTGGGTTTGGTTGTGTGTGCATGAATCAATGCAGTTCTGATGATAACCCATTGACCTAATTCGGTGAATGTGGTGAACTCAGTGCATTGAACTGTGGGAAGGTAAATTGAGGAGAGGAAAATTTAGCTGGTGCTATTCACCAGCGAAAAGAGATCATTGATACCAAGCGAATGGATGATCTGCGGAAAGCCGAAGTGAAGCCAAATTGGCTAGGGTAATTTATCGTGCGAACTAATTAAATATTTTGATAAATTCCTCAGCGGTTTCATGACTCTTCGATAGTGTCGTCTACTTTGACTTGTTGTTGCTAACCAACATGATGTGATTTCCGATGGAAATCTCATGGGCTAGCAAAAATGGAGTTGCCGTATGGCAAAAAGGTAGCTGAATTCTATTATGCATTATCTGCATAGAAGAATGAATTCAGTTATGCGTCCAATTGGAAAACATGATATTTCAGGTGAATAGCATGAACGGTGGAAAAGGGGTTGATGTGACGCGCTGTTAGCGGTCGAAATTAGGTTGGGATTGTGGGCTGGTTCCCCATGTGATATAGATAACCCATACAGTTTCTCTAACTACAAAATTTGAATAGAGTAAGGTAATGGATACGGATTACGTCGGAGAATTACATAATATATATAAAATCAAACTAATCTATAATATTTTTTAAAACTGAAATCATTTTTAGCTGTTCTGTATTACAATATCACATAACTATAAACACACACTAACTTTCACTTCTCAACATTATTCTTCTTCCAGGACGAACATCTTAGATAGATATCTAAATAAGGAATTCACCCTTACGCTGCCGGATTCAAAGAAAATCACGGAAATCAAATGGCTTGCTGTATACGATCTCAACAGTCAGAATGATTTTGGCGATGTATACATCCCAGAAGACTTTGATCCTCCAAGACCACAGAAAGTTGGTGCCCTATCACGTAGGGGCCATAATGTTAGTAGTGATTCAATTGATATTTTAGATTCAAAAACAATACGAATACCAAATTTCGTGTACGATGGTAAGGGAAGTAAAACTTTCTTCTGGACGGGTGTTGGTGCTCAACCCTCCAGTCGAGGTCACAAAATTCCCGATGAGCTAGGATAGTAAGTATCCCTTTATACTTTCAAAGAATTGAATGCTCCATAGCCTTTTACGATAGCGTGGACCCGATACGAGCTTATAATAAGGAAACAATTACGTTGGAACTACCTGGCGATATGACAATCTTTGATATAGACTGGATTAGCGTTTATGACTTAGCAACTAACGAAAGCTATGGTTCAATTCTAGTCGAGGATAATCTTAATGTTCCACCATCACTAGTGAAGATTATACCTTATACAGATGCATTACCAAATTGCCGGCAGCTGCATAAAAATCTTCAAATTGCTTGGGAAGTTTTTGGTCCGCAAATAACGTTTCAAATTTCTGGTATGGTCGGAGAGAACGATTACATGTCATTTGGCTTATCGGGATCCGAATCATCTAGCCAAATGATTGGAGCAGATGTTGTTGTAGCTTACATAGATAATATTCGTGGTCAAGCCATAGATTATAATATAACTTCTTTGGCGCCGGTAAGAATAGTCTAAATAGATAGAATTTCATATAATCTAAGGTCTGTTTAGTGCGTTCAAGTGCTAGGCCAGAATAAAGGTGTTTGTCGAGATGATGTCGTTGGTGGATTGGAAAGTTTCCAATTGAACACGTATAGTAGAACAGATGGTATCAATACTTTGACGTACCGCCGGACTCTAATCTCATGTAAGCTGAACAATTTTCTTGAGAAAATATTAATAATTTTACATATTTACCTTTTTGTAAAGCTGATTCTGGCGATAAAGAGATTCGTTTAGATAAGAGTAATTACGTCGTTTGGGCCATCGGTGAATTGGATTACAACTATGAGCCTGCTTTTCACAACTTCTATCCCAAAAGTGATATTCTTATCGATTTTAACACAACAGAGCCCACGAACGACTGCTTTAGCTTCACTCGAAAAGATAAACAATCTGTTGAGTTGTGGGATAGAGTGAAGATATTTGACAAATCTATTCGGGTTTTCAATTCTGTTCTGGGACCCGCAGGAGGTCTGCGTGGGTATCAAGGAATTACTGGTAAGACATCAAATAACAAGCGTGTTTTAACACTTAAGAATTCGCATTTTTGTTACAGGACATGTTTCGAATGGTCTTGCATGGTACATCAATGGCTTTATGATACCAGAACTTTATTTAAGGAGAGGCCTTACTTATTCGTTTAAGGTGGCTCTTAGTGAACTTTATACAATATTAACTAATCTTAATTGTTCAAAATTTTCAATATTTTAGGTGCGGGGTGGTAATAACCCTCATTCTCCTGAATATTATCACCCAATGGTGATAACCGACGAACCGAGAGGGGGCTATGACCGCTTGTCAGATGCCAAACAGAGTGAAATTCGAGTACTTGCTGGTGTGGAATTTACAAGACGTGGAAGACCGAAGCCGATAGCAGGTGTGACACGTAATTTACTTATCTGTTTTAATATTATCCACTAATTGTTTATTTTGTGACTAGCGGGACCATTGTGCATTGCAAAATACCCTCGAAACTATGATCGCCGATTGGATGATAATTTTCCAAGTTTCAAAAAATTCAATCGTTCACTGATATACGAATGTGGCGAAGGTGATCCTGGTATTCTAGAAATAACGCCTAATATCACATGGCCAGATGTGGTATACTACAACAGCTTTACCCATGCCAACATGGGTTGGAAGATTCACATCGTTGACAACTATGTACATAGTGCAGCGAATGGCTTAAGTAATTATGTTCAAGTATTCATTCTCCTGCAAGCATTGTTTTATATTTTATGAAGCCTCCGGTTTTTCAAGATGCCTGACTGATAGATATTGAGATAAGAGTGATATCGTTTTTTTTTTGTTGCGTAATTTGTTTTCGAAGAGGAAGTCAAAATTGTGAAATTGGTGAATATTAAATTATTTTATATCGCGCGTGTTGTTTTGTTAGATATTTTTAAACCAAAACCAACTATTATAAAGAAAATGTATTAAATTGACAACAAAATATAATACTCATTTGATGTGCAAACCAAATGTCTTGAATTTAAATTAAAAATTAATTTTATTAAATCATGGAGGCGGTAGTGTAGTTTGAATAAACAAATATAAGTCAAAACATAATTAAATGTTAAAAATTTAATTTATTGATTGTAAAATTTTTAAACAAAATAAATAATATTTAAATCGATGTTTAATAACGTTCGTTGCTAGACGAAAAAAAAGACAAAGGGGGTTTGGGAGCGAACACACAGGGCAAATTCTCTAATTGCTTTCAACCCTTGACACCCCCAGATAGCTACTTTGGCACCCCGCAAGTAGTGAACCAATACATGCAGCGACATCCTGAGAAAGGTTGGCGCAAGGCTAATAACCTTGCCCGTAAAAACAAATTATTATGGAAAATTTAACAAGCCTCGGATATGGACCGGATACACGACGACGACCACGGAAACGAAAATGGATAAACGATTTAAGAATTTTCTCATGGAACGTCCGCTCACTATACAGAGCTCGAACTGCGCAGCGGCGCTACAACCGGGATCCGGTATTGGCCTTATTTAACAAATCTCTCCACCGGTCCCGATTCCGAGTCGATGGCATCCGGTTTGGCACTTCCAGGCTCTGGGCGTCCTAGACTACGCAAACCCTCCATCGCAGACAAGGTCTGCCACGCTGTCCCTTCCATACATCCTGCTACAAAGGTCTTTCCGGGCAAGCTCCTCTTCTGACGCTATGAGAGTTAGAATCACAAAAAATCTATCCAATGCACCACTGCCGTGTATACGAATTCGATTTCTGAACTCAAGTACACTCAACGGATGTGAAATTGTTATGTTATGGCTATGGTATACGGCTCTGATGCATTTTCTTATTCGATTTTCGTTCGGTGTTCTTCACGGTTTGCTTGTGTATTGTGTGTGTATCTGTTTGAAACGCGACAGTACTCCCTCCTCAGTAACTTTGTTACGATCAACTTCGTGTGCGAACGACGGAGCGAGGAATGAGCGAGCGAGAGATCTGTTGCGGACCGACTTTTGGTCCAGGTCCCCTCAACATCCACTAATCCCATTCATGTAATTTAAATATAGTGAGGTCGGTCCGTAACAGGTCATCGGAGCAGGCGAGTGTGTCGGTGCTCTATGCTGAAGTGATCGTTATCGTAACGTTCTCTTTACTATGGGAATGTGTGTGCTGTGTGTACACAGATCACGTCGGGGTCACCAATTTGGCGGATTTAGTCTTTGGTCGTTTGTGTTGGTGTTCCGCCGAACACTGTCCACAAACGAGAAAATTAAACACACTAGAACGGAGACACTGCCACAAATAAAACACTGCAAAATGTTTTGTTTTAATTCGTTTTATTTCGTGTTATTGTTGCACAAGTCAAGGATTACTCCGGTTGAACGCCCGTGGCGATTTTATAAATCTATTTAGATGTCCATCACTTAACTAGACGTTATACACAACCTTTATTATTTTCATTGATCGCGAAACTACACTGGCGGATATACTCATATAATTCAAATAATTGCGCGGCGCGGACCGACCTCCTCGTAGGGTTCTCTGTGTAGACTGTTGCAACTTCTCTGGGGATGATTCCATTCACCTCCAGTTTTCCTTTCCCTTTCGCTGGTGGTGACTTTCTCTCGATCGAGAATCTCTCCACCAGTGCAGATCGTGCTCACACATACAGATGCGGAGGTTATTGCCCGCATGCTGTAGATCACTCTGTGATCAGGATTTCACACCTTTAATGGATTGCTTACGTAAACAATCGGGTGAGCGATTTCCTCTAGGCGATCATGGGATAATGTAATTATCGTTGTTTACATAGCCCGAATGGAACAGCATTTTCGTTTATTGCTGTTGCATAGCAGTGGCCTTTGTTTGGCGACGTACATTGCGGCAGGAATAACGGTTTTGCCAAAGGATTGGTTTTCCGACAATTCGCTTATCGCCGGAGATGGGATGTCTGTCGACATCTGGCGCAGCTGTGCCAACCGTTTGTGTATATCCAGTTGATGACTTTGCTGGGTCATGTCCTTCGATTGCCGTGCAGGCGTAGGACAATTGGTCGGACTTGTGACTCGCGTATCTGTGGATACGTGAGGTTGTTGACTCCCAGATGCATGTTACCTTTTATTTCAGGTGGAAAGGAGGACTTTTGAGGACACGTGTCTGTGGGCACATGTAATTTGGATATAGGTGAGTATGTTCCTTGGTGGAACGACAGTATCTTGACCTATAGTGGATTGTGTGGTTCGTAGAGCCGCTATAGTCATACGTGGAAGGAGAGTGCACAGGACAGGGAACGATGGCGGAGCCGAGGCGGTGAGGTCATGAACTTCCGGGAACCCATAGGCCAATAAATAGTAGTAATAGTAAATAGCCAACGTGTCACCTAAATAACGTTTGTTTTCACTATTTATTTGAATTATATAAGTCAAATTTATCCAATTTAATTAAATTTAATCACTATCAGTAACAAGACTTACACTTCCTATCAGGTCCAATCTAGCTTCTTTACAACATTCGGCAGTTTTTTACCAGTAAAACCCAATTAAAGTCTCTCGAGGTTTTTAATCGAATCACCGTTTCATTTATATTTAACCCTTCGGACCAACACATTTTGGTGAGGTGCAAAGTGTTTCTTCATATGATTTTGTGCCGGTCCTGAGAACCGCACAAACCACTGGGGGGTTAAATACCTTTCATCCAGCCAAAGGTGCCATACTTACCGTGTCCTCAACCCCACGTGGCCACAGACCTGTGGGCCTAATTTACCTTTCCGCTAAACTAAAGGGGACATGCATACGGGCGTCATCGACCGCACATATCTGTGGCGGTGCCGCCAATCCCCACGGTACACCTACCTAAAAACCCCCATTACCTCATCCCATGACGCATAAGTTTTCGCCAATACAACCACATTAGGCACCTGAAAATGGTTCACGCATTAAAGAGATCAAATCTATGATCTTTAAGTCCCTGCAAAGAAAACTTACCTTTCATGCATTTCCTTCGCATACCAATTCCCTGTAAGTTTTCTTTCTTACCTTATCAGGAATCTCAATCAATTCGGCACCTTCAGTGCCAAGCAAATCTTTCTAGACAAATTCATGTAAACAAAAGGATTTATTTTACATATAATGTAACCACCATAACAGGGACCATACACATTGCGTCGCCTATTTCCCGTCCCCACCAAGTGTATCATAAATCACCAAATACACACATTGGCTGGCGACCACTTTAACAACGATAAATGGTCCATAGTCGTTGAGACCAATTCCCAGTAACCTAGTTAAAACCAATTAGCACATTTCCACATCATATCGCCGTCTTTTTGTTTAGCCGCGACGCACATGTATACAAAGATTGCATTAGCATCCGACGAGTTCGGTTTTATTTGCTTTACCGAAATCTTATCCTAGGAATGCACTTTATGCCCCTTTCTTTGTTCTAGGCCCACACGCCACTGCACTGAAAGAGTGCATCTCTGTGGCGGCCACAGCCTTAAGAGAAAATGTTTTCTCTCTCTTCCCTTTCCTTAACCCTAACCTAGGATGGAATTCATGTCAGAGTTCTATCCTCAGGGAGTCCTAATTCAATCTCCGAAGCGGGCGGGTCGCCGTTATCCACCGTACCGGCGCTGGTACGGTGGTTCTCTAGAATTCGTTTATACCCAAAATATTAATTTCGTTCTTTTGCTAATCGTATTGATCAGAATTCGTTGTGTTTCGGTAATAAGTGCGAGTAATTGTTAGTATCCAATAAGAAAATGAAACCGAACAATAATCCATGGATTCAGACTAGTAATTCCAATAATAGTGTTTTTTTCTTTCTTTTAAAATAAAAATAAAACTAAACCAAGAAAAAGTGTGTTATATATTTTTACTTGTATTGTGTTGGTGTTTGGCTTTTCCTTTTGTGTCGGCGGAACAACGGACGAACCTTCGCGCGTGAACAATTTATGATGGAGGAAGTGAACCAAGTACCCATGCTGGTACATACTTCCTCCCCACATATCCACAGACACGTGGGCCCAATTTCGCGACTGATTCTTCATGCCTGCACGGCTAACGAAGAAGACTGCCCAGAAAAGAAATTGTTTGGCATCCCAATAGCTGGGCAAACATAAGGGGCCGGCGCGGTAGCGCCAGACGCCGACAGCCAGAAAAATCCCAGGCGATAAATGTGTGGCCAAGGAATAAACAAATGTACAACCTTCCCTTGAGCCAACCGCAATTTGGTTTTCCTTATCGAAAGGACTATTGTGGGAACAAAAGTTTTAGGAAAAGAGAATGGAAGATAAAGGGAGAACAACCGGGCGAGTTTTCCATCCCCTGAAAAGAAAGTTTTCGAGCCAGTCAAATTATAACGTTGTTGGAGGAACGATCCAAAAGATAAAAAAAAAACGCAGTCGAGTGTGCCGGTGCGAATCCTTAATAATCATCATCATCATCGGCACTACAACCGGGATCCGGTCTTGGCCTTATTTAACAAATCTCTCCACCGGTCCCGATTTCGAGCCGATGTCATCCAGTTTAGCACTCCCAGGCTCTGGGCGTCCTGGTCTACGCCATCCCTCCATCGCAGACAAGGTCTGCCGCGCTGTCTCCTTCCATACATCCTGCCACAAAGGACTTTCCGGGCAGGCTCCTCTTCGCTCATTCGAGCTAGGTGTCCCGCCCACCGGAGTCTACCGAGCTTGATTTTTCTTACAATATGAGCTTCAAGGTAGATTGCGTACAACTCATGGTTGTAGCGTCTCCGGAATCGTCCTCCCTCACATACGGGGCCAACAATTCTCCTTAAGACCTTTCTCTCGAACGCGGCCAAGAGTTCAGACTGCCTTTTATTAAACACCCAGGTCTCGGATCCATACATGAGTACTGGTAAGACCATGGTCTTGTACAGTAGTAGCTTGGATGTTCTGGATAAATTTCGGGATTTAAAGAGCCTTGATAGACCATAGTAGGCTTTGTTGGATTTAATCAGCCGTTCGCGTATTTCTTCTTCCATATTGTTATCGGGTGATACTATTGACCCAAGGTAGTTAAATGATTGCACTACTTCAAATTCGTGCTCCACTACCCTGATAGTTTGACCAACGTTAGGTCTTCTCTTCGCAGAAGATGCCACCATGAACTTGGTTTTTCCCTCATTAATGTGCAGTCCCAGTTTTTGTGCCGCCTGCTCGATCCGGGTGAAGGATTCCTGTACCGCCGATTCGGTTCTACCGATGATGTCGATGTCATCTGCGTAGGCAAGTATCTGGCTGGACTTGGTGACAATAGTCCCTCTTGTTGTAACGCCGGGGACACGGATTGCTTTCTCCAACGCCAGGTTGAAGAGGACGCAGGCCAGACCGTCCCCTTGTCGGAGTCCATTATAGATGTTTATTGGTTTGGACAGCAATCCCGCTACTTTTACTTGGCTAGTTACATTGGTCATGGTCAACCTACAAAGTCGTATCAATTTATTTGGAATGCCGAACTCTCTCATGGCATTATATAGTTCTACCCTGGCTATGCTGTCGTAGGCGGCCTTGAAGTCTATAAACAGATGATATAGTGGAATCTTAAAATCCAGGCTTTAGCGTATGGGGATATCCGGTCTTGTAGGATAGTGGAGAGTATCTTATAGGCAGTACTCAGCAATGTTATACCCCTATAGTTGCTGCACAGTGTGATATCTCCTTTCTTATGTATGGGGCAAATTATACCACGACGCCAATCTTCCGGCATCCCCCCTTGCTCCCATACGTGCACCACGATCTCGTGAATTGCGTGATGTAACGCTGTCCCTCCTTGTTTGATCAGCTCAGCTGGTATGCCATCAGCTCCAGGGGCTTTATTTGATTTTAGCTGTCTAACGGCTTTTAATGTTTCCTCAATGTTTGGTGGCGGCAGCATTTGGTCTTGGTCTTGCATTGGTGGAGCCTCCAATTCTTCTGTGAGCTGACCATTTAGCAATTCATTGAAGTGCACTTCCCATCGCTCCAGAATGCCTTCAGGATCGGTGATCAGATTACCCTCTTTATCCTTGCAGTAAGTGCATGTTTCCTCAATGCTTGGTGGCGGCAGCATTTGGTCTTGGTCTTAATAATAAATAAAGGAATATTGAAAAAAAACTGATTTTTTTATTTCGGAGTGTTCGGCTGAACACAGTAAAAAAAATAAACCACCAAATTGGTGACCCCGACGTGATCTGTATACACACAACACATAATTTCCCATAGGTAAACAGAACTTTACTATTCGATCACGACTTCCGCATAGAGCACCGGCACACTCGCCTGCTCCGACGTCCTCTCGTTCGTTCGCTGCTCGCTCCGTCGTTCGCACACGAAGTTGATCGTAACAAAGTTACTGAGGGGGGAGTAGTGTGGCGTTTCAAACAGACACACACACAATATACAAGCAAATAGTGAAAAACACCGAAAGGCAATTCGAATAAGCAAAGCATCAGAGCCATAGCTATAACATAACAATTCCACATCAGTTGAGTGTACTGAATTTAAAAATCGAATTTGTACACGCAGCGCCTGATGTGTTGAGCATTGGTTACATTTTTAGTGATTCTAACTGTCATAGCGTCAGTTCGAATCACATGTTCTTCACTATCGTCGAAAACCGCTATAATTTACTTAGTATTTCGTGATTCCTTCGAAATAAAAGGTCTTAATATTAAATGATAAAGAATTATTTTCACTTCGACTGTCATTTTGTATTTCCGCTATTGCAACGGCGCTGAAATGCTAAATGTTCGATATACTTCAATTTATTTTCCATTTC
Organism: Microdon myrmicae; assembly: GCA_963931805.1. Lineage (NCBI taxonomy): Eukaryota > Metazoa > Arthropoda > Insecta > Diptera > Syrphidae > Microdon > Microdon myrmicae. The sequence goes on from OZ007499.1 coordinate 120,087,320, forward strand.
CGTTCCCAGCGTTTTTTCAATTGATTTGTATTGCGGTTTTTATTTGATTCATGTTGATGACACTATTTTAATTGGATCATCATCATATTGTTATACAATATAATATTTAACAATCACGAATGAAAGGAAATGATAATTAATTGTTTTACAGTTCTATTTTTAATTTATTTTGGACATTTATGTAACGCTACATAAATGACAATTTTTCATGTAATAATTTAAAGTATTTATATATAATCGATAAACATAAAAATTCCAGTAATTTATGTGTTGAGCTTTTTTTTTTTTTGTTTTATTGTATTTTTTTGAATTGTCATTAATTTTTTGTTGTTTAAAAAAAGTAGTTTGCCTTCACTTACGTTTATTTACATATGTACTCAATGTATTGCTAATATGAATATATCATGGATTTCTCTGCTTTATGGAAACAATTTTATGGTTCATGGTCCTTAACAAATTTTTCCAATGCTTTTGGTATTTGATTTTGATACGGTATCTGGTATTTATTGATAACCGTAGCTGATAAGCATTTTAAATTGATGAAATTCATCAGCGGGATATTGTTGACTGGATTACTAAGGATAATGTTATAAGGACGTTCATCCGACCTATTTGGTTGGTCAATATCTGCTCCGTTCTCAAGAAGTAACATAATGATCTTTTGAGAATAAATAAAATAATAAAACACACCAATGTCTGTTAAATGCAATGACTGGGTTAGGCAATACATGTTAATAATACTTACATTGTCGTCGTAATTATAGGGAAGAGCTGCAACGTGCAAAGGTGTTGATTTGGCTTCATTTTTTGCGTTTATTTCACTGCCACATTTTATAAGTAAATTTATTACGTCAGCGTTTGGGAAAACGATCTGTAATTTATATTTAAATTTAAGAACAATTGAAAGATTATCGATTAAGTAAATCATCAATTAAACGGAACCAAAGTTAAATCAAATAGTAATCATTAAATAAATTCCAAATGTAGTGATCGAGTATTGTTTTTTTTCCTTTAAAAATGGATTTATTTCTTTGTTTAAATTACATTTTGTCTTATTATTTAGGATTAAATGCTAAATCCTATTTATACAGATTACATATTTTTAATTAGCTTATTGGCTCTTCGCGAGCACTCTAAGTTCTACAATTTTATTGCATTAAAGCGTTTGCTCTTACAGTGTGACCGCGAATGATGATGATGAAAACTTTAAGTGAAAGGTTCGACACTCGATGGGTTTTATTTCGATCGATGTGTGTGTCCCGGCAGTACTGTGGTGGTATTACTTGTGCGTCTGCGCGGACGCGGGTTCAGTAAACACCCACAAAGTAAAGGTCGACGGAACACCAACGATGTTGAGACAAAGCACTGATCACCTGTGAAAGTCGATGAATGAAACAAGTGGATGGTTTCCGGTTATAAAACGTTCTTTTTATTTGTGTTAATCCGATGGATTGGTGTACAATTGTCTTCCTCATTAAACAGTAAACTTGGTTAAATATAATTTCGTTTCAGGTTAACTACGTGTCCCATTTAACACAATAAACTCGATTAAAATTAATTTTCGTTTCACAGCACATAGTGTTCCTTCCAACAAACAGCAAACTTGGTTAAATATAATTTTCGTTTCACTTAATTTAGTATTCCCTTTGACAAACAATAGTTATGTTGTTATATTAGGCGACTCGCGCAAGGACGGACTTCAAAACAAGCTCGACATAAGATCACGCACAAGACAAAAAGATACTCCGTTCGGACTCGACTTCGTATATTAAAGAATCTCAATAGGCGCGTATAGTGCGTGGGCACTCTTAAGATGACGAAAGTTGACTCCGTGAGTGGCTGTTGCACTGTTGCGGTGGTGGTGAATTTCCATCGAAATAGGAGGAGCCGAATCGGATCATTTCTTTGATGATGACCAATGAACGATCGATTGGGTTTTTTTTTGGAAGAATTTCCCTGTGGTGACTGTACAGGTCAAGTACAATGCCATTTCGCTGGAAGTGAGGCAACGATCGATCCTGCAACTGTACAAACAAAGGAGCTGGTATTAGGGGCTGCAGGCATCGTTGAGATAAGCGACAGCGAGAAATCGCCGAAGGAAGAAATAGGTTTCTGTGTGCTCGGTAAATAGAATCGCTATTTCGGAGGGTCATACGCTGAGATGCGCATTTGTTTGGTTTAACCAATGCTGCATGGGAACGTCGGCTGTTTACATAATCGCCCAGAATCATACCGTTGCAGGCAATGGATTTCTCTGTGACGATAAGCCAACCGCAGATTTGTTCGCCTATGGCAAAGGCTAGGGTGGCTATTTTTCGGTTAAGAAAACTGTACGTGGGCCACGATCAGTAGCATGATTGTTTAAATAGCAATCATGACCGTGTCCGATTCAATGGATCTTAGTTTCCAGAAAACTGGATCATAGGACATGATCATTAGGATGATTATTTGAAGAACGATCGCGGTCATGTCCTATTCGATGACCGGGTGTCGCTTGGGCGATCAATGGTCGGAAAAATCCGCTGCAGCTGTGTCAACAAATCCGCTGGCCCGCGTGTGTTTGTCGATTATAATTGCTGACAAGCTGAGCCGATTGGGTTGGTATGGTTCATGTAATATGATCGAAGTGATTTGATGATGTGCATGCTTGCTGGGGTTTTACTTTCAGGTGAAAGCGAATGAAAGGTAGCTTACGCTGCTCGATTGCAGGTAAGTAAAGTGGCTTGTGGACTGAGGGAAAGGCAGGTTGATTTAAGGCAATGGGTGGTTCTTTGGGAATGCTTTAAAGAACCCCCACAGCACCTTTGCATGATGCTGTTTGCGGATATGCAGAATTTGCTTCTGCTGATCAATGCCATCGACCCGATCAGCTACGGGTAGCCAGTTATTGTACTTGGCTGTCACGAGTGTGATATTGAGAGTGTAGCTTGATATCGGACTTTTCGTTGCATTTTGTGATCGAGGATTTGATTGATATTCGTCACCTTTGATCCGTGGTGTTGTGGCGTTTCTTACAGATACACACACAATACACAAGCAAATAGTGAAGAACACCGAAAGATAATCGTCGTTCGCGACGCGACGAGCGGAGTAACAGGTAAACTCCACCCCGCCCCGCCATGGAATATCTAAAAGAAAGTTCCGCGGGGATCAACGGGAATATGAGCCTGGCGGGAGGTGGTTTTAGTCGGTAAAAACCCGGCATGCCTTTGGATCGGCCCAGAAGTACCTTTTGAAGATTTTCCAAAAAAAAAAAAAAAAAAAAAAAAAAAAAAAAAAAAAAAAAAAAAAAAAACGAAAGATAATCGAATAAGCAAAAAGCATCAGCCACATACCAAGCAATAACATAGCAATTCCACATCAGTTGAGTGTACTTGAGTTTAAAAAAAATTGTATTCGTACACGCGGTGTAGTGATCCTAAATCACTACTCCCAAACAAATCCCCAACATTACCTATAATCTCAACCTAATTCCCATAGTGAATCATATGAGCGACAAGTTAAACCAAAAGTTATATTGTCGCACATTGATTCAATTTCCAATTGCCTTACATCCCAAACCAATTCAATCATATGCACGATAAATTTGAAACAAAGTCCATTAGTCGTACATTGATTCAATTCCTAATAATCCTAACATCATGAAATACTTAACTCTAAATGCATTTCATAAGTTTTCCTTCCGGGAATTTATTCAAATAAATTCCTATCAACTTCCCGGAACCCTATTCCATTTGAAGCACACAAAATCTTGTTTGGGCTCCTTGGCATTTCTAAATAAAATTTGACAAATCCTGATGACCCAGAGTATAAAAGGGCGGTCCGTTTTAATTTCGGCTTCAGTCGGAATCCAGAAGCCCGCAGTAGGGTTGAATATAGTGAAATAAAGTAATACCCTTAAAATTAAATGAAATAAAACCAGAAGATCTTTCATTAACCGGCAAGAGGAACTAGTGTGGGAACGCTCACCCATCAACAGGACGTAGGTAAGAAAATAAACCAAAAATATAACCCTACAGCGGCAATAGCCTGGTGCTTCAATGCTTCGCTTCTCACCCGTTTCATCGTACGTTTAAATCACCGTCTTTACTATCCTTGCTTAACTCAACAATCCGACGTGATCTGCGTACAAAAAGCACACATTCTCCCATAGTAAAACAGGACTTTACTACTACAATCCCGACTTTTGCATAGAACACCGGCTCACTCACCTGCTCCGGCGTTCTCTCGCTCGCTCACTCCGTCGTTCGCACACAGAAGTTGATCATAGCAAGGTTACTGAGGAGGGAGTAGTATGGAGTTTCTAGCAGATACACACACAATACACAAGCATCCGAAAGATAATCGAATAAGCAAAAAGCATCAGCCGCATACCAAACAATAACATTGGAGTTCCACACCAGTTGAGTGTATTTTGAGTTAAAAAAAAATCGTATTCGTACACGCGGCCGTGGGCCGATGTGTTGAGCATTGGTTACATTTTTAGTGATCTTTACCGTCATAGCGTCGGTTTGAATCACACGACCTTCACTATCGATTTAATTTTGCGATAGTATACTGATTTCTTCATTTTTGAATGACAGCGCTTCAACATTGCTCCACCTAAGATGTAATCAAGTCGACTTCCTGAATCGAGTTCTGGACAAAATCCTACAACGGAGGCAGCCCAATACCGTTGACTTCGATACAACGAAGATACAGTTTACAATGGATCGTCGATCCCACAGCCTATGATGAGCGTCATTAAATCTTAGACAGGCATGAAACTGCTCGGGGTCACGGTCAGTGAGAAGTAAGCTTCGTGGCATGAACACGTGTCGGATATCGCCAAATTCAACGTCAGAAAACTGCCTTATATTTTTAGAGCTAAAAGACAATCCTACTCCGACTTCGTGGTATTTCTACTATTCTTCGGAGATTCGTGGTATTATTCAAGAGATTTGGTTCATTTACACGCCACGGCAATCCGAGAAATCTCACGAATCTGCGGTTCATATCTCAGCGGCGTCTAAATTTCGTAAGAAAAAAAACGATGACCGTTCCTTAGTCGTACACGAATGGGGAATGCTCTGCCTTATTATGTGTTTCCTTCTTACAGTATGCAGCCTTTCTGGATCAATAACGTCGATACTTCCTTGTTTTATTTTCTATATTTTTATTTTGCTCGTACTGTACCTTGATATTAAAGGCTGTCTCAAAATATAATTTGTGTGTACATTTGTATAAAAAAAAATGGTGTGGAAGCACATGCTTCAATTGAACCCACACACAATGTTGCATATGGGATATGTTAAATGGTATTGCCCAATTGCAATGACTTAAAAAAGAAAAACAATATAAATAAAAACGAATAAAACTCACCTTCGACGGAGCTCCTTGACCGAAATACCCGCTTTTGATAACATTCAATCGCGAAACACACAAATGTAAGAAAGTATCATTGGTGCATGCACTCCGTATATTAGCAAACACTAGTTCTCTGACTCTTGTATAGGTTAGTGTCCGCTCTTCTAAGGTGCGAGCTGTTTTAATCATTAGGTAAATTAAGTGGACAATACACTTTAAGACTCTATCGAAGTTTTCTTGTTGCTTCCGAAATATCGGTCGGATTTGTAGGAGGTCTTGGGCTTCCAATATATTTTCTGTTAACGTTTGTAATACAGAAAATACATCTTCGAATAGTGGAACATTTTGATCACTACTCTCATTCGGAGCAGCCTCTTTGTGGCGTTCATACAGATCTATCATCAAACGTACCAGTGCTTGAGCTGTGAAGCATGTTTCTGAGTAGAGGATCGAAAAATGTTTGACTCGTACTTCAAGAGTTAGACGCCAAAGATCAATACATCGCTGGAATCGTAAAGCATCTGCATAGGAGGCCCCTCGAAACATGAGACGGAACAGCATGTCTTTATGTTGTATTCCAAGTATCCGTTCGCATATTAAGAGGCTTTGCATCCGCATCGCGTCAACGTCTGTTGCAATATTATCAAGTTCTTCAAGGGTTGTAAATTCAACTGCGTTTGCGTAAGCTTTACGTTTTGGAACTTTCGGCGTTTTTTCTAGAAGTGGAGTGAATATGTTTTAGAAATAATTCAGTTTGAAGTTTTATTTTTTTACCTATGTAGTGGGTAATACGCAGGCGTATATGATGCGCCAAACGCCAGTGCAGAATAGCCACTCTAGTTTCATTGTGGTCATCGAGAAAGGTCGAACCTGGGCAATCAGAGTAATTAAATATCTAAATTTGTAAATCATTAGAACATTGTTTTGATGAGTGATATTGTATTTCGATTCTACGTCTACGAATTTTCGAAATCAATTTTTTGTTTAATGTTATTAATATTCTACACTTAAAACAAAAAATAGTGAGGTTGTGGGGGTTCTTTAAACCTACACTAAGAACCACCCACAATTCCAACCCCAACTCCTTTCGCCAACCGCAATTTCACCCCCAATTCCTGCACGCGGTTCCACCCACAATTCTACCCACTACGTCAACCCCAACTCCATACGTTTACCTGCAGTTGCCTGCAAACATCTGTGGGGGTTCTTTAAGCATTTCCCAAGAACCACCCATTTCCCTTAATCTAACTTCCCATTTCGCACTTGCAATAAAGATGTGCAAACCACCTTTCACCTGGAAAATAACCCACGGCAAGATTATCATCTTGCCACGGCATCAAGCAATAGTACTTTCTTCCCAAAGCATCGGTTCCTCTTGTCGGCACCCATGACCGAAATCGTATCCTATGAATGCACTTTATGCCCCTTCTTTGTTCTAGGTTCGTTCTCATCCATGAAAGAACCATGGGCACACACCACTGCACTGAAAGAGTGTATTTCTGTGGCGGCCGCACCCTTAAGAAAAAGGTTTTTCTCTCTCTTCTTTTGTTTCTTAACCCTAACCTAGGATTGAATTCATTTCAGAATTCTATCCTCGCGGAGTCCTATTACAACAACCCTTCGCGACGGTCGGTTCACTCCCGCTCTCCGCCGACTGCGGAGATGCGTTTATACACGGGTCGTTTTGTGAAATGCTGGTTGACTTGATAGCTCCTCACATTTAAAGCTATAGTGAAGACTAAAGTGTTCGGAATTAAATAAACTGCAAGCGAACTTTTCTTTTAATAATTGTATAAATCGACTGTCAAATATAAATGGATAAACCTGTTCAACATGTAACCGAAAACAATAAAGATTAATTAATTAATAAGCCGTGTGTTTTAATTGCTATTTGCTGGACGGTTTGTCGGGCAGTTTTGCACAAGTTTGTGCCCGGTGTTTGTGTTTTCGTCATCGTTGTTCCTTTGATGCTCGTGACTTTCTTTCCGCGGAATCTTAGTGACAATTTAGTGTCGGTGGAGATGAGGTAGAACTCTCGCCCATGCTGGCGTCGCGATCTCGTCCCCCACAAGCCCACGGGAGACCTTTTGACCCTTATAACCGCTATATGGACATCTGCGATTGAGCGGCGTGGTGAGTCAAAAGCGGTCGCATTGGATATTTCTAAGACTTTTGGCCGCGTCTGGCATGGGGCATTGCTGAGCAAATTAAGTTCGTGTGGACTTTTCCAGGAGCTTTGCGATTGGACGAGGTGCTTCCTCAAAATTCGATCAATCCTGGTTGTTGTGGACGGCGAGTGTTCGGATCTGTATCCTGTTAATTCTGAGGTGCCTCATGGTTCTATTTTTGCTCCAACCCTGTTTCTGTTTCACTTAATTGATATGTTGGTGACAACGGATAACAAAGTGTTCAGTTTTGCGGATGATAGTGCGCTTGTTTCCTCTTTTTCGAGTGATCGGCCGATTGGTGGATCAACGTCGTACCAGGTGAAATGTAGATAGATTGACTCTCTGAATCGGGATCTGGATAAGGACCTGTAGTGGAAAAAGGCCAATCTCGTCGACTTCACTGCAAACGAAGACACAGTATACAACTTCACCAAGAAAAGTGGATCATCGGTTCCACAGCTGATGATGATTGGCCAGGCTCTCGAATTTGGGGAAAGCTTGAAGTTACTCGACATCACGGTCTGTGGGAATGTATCGTGGCACAAACACGTGTCGAACATCGCCAGGTCCGCCTTTACAAAATTGAATTATATTTTTTAGAGCCAAGAAATATTTTACTCCGGCTCAACTTCTTCTTCTGCATAAATCCCAAATAAGACCCGCGCTCGAATTGTGCTCTCATGTTTGGAGCTCTGTTCCGAAGCATATCGTTGACCTACTTGAAAGCAGACTTAGACGAGCGATCCGCCTGATCGGGGACTCTGCGCGCGTAGTCGACCTCTGTATGTTTTACAGATATTATCACGGGTACTGTTCTTCGGAGATTCGTGGCATTGTTTCGCGCAATTCGGTTTATATTCGCTCCACAAGACAATCCGACAGATTGCACCAGTTTTCGGTTCATGTTCCAACGGCGCGAACATCCCTGCATCAGAACTCGTTCCGCTACAGAGCGGAAAGGTTTTCCTTTGTCGGCACCCATCTCCAGTCCCACGATCCTGTCAGTTCTTCGATTTCCGCAAATCAATGGGCCACGATTGTTTTGAACTTATGTGGACTTGATTTTATCCACTGCAGAACCGTGCTGAAATCGGTCCATTACCATTTCTTCTATATTTGGAGGCTAAGCTCCTTCTCTATCGTAGCCGCCTATCTGCTTCCCAACAAGGTCGCTTGTAATTCTAGTCGGGGCACCGACGCCGGCCGCGTCGGTGTTACTCGGGCTTTACCAAGGATCAAGGGCACAGTCACTCTCCCATCGGGCTCCATCGTTCTCCAATAAACTGCCTCTTCGCTGGCATCGCTGAAAGTCTGCAGTTGGCCTTCTCACTGACTGCCCCACAAGCACCGAGAAATTTTCAGTCCTTTAAGGATGGACGCCTCCTTTAGGTAGTTGGTCCAAGTGATCCTCTATTCCTCGGAGATCTCATCATCCCATCCGATCTTGGGGCGCCAGATATTCTGTATCAGCTTTTCCCCCCATATGAGCACCGGCGTTGCGAATTCCAGTAGGTCAAAGGTTGACATTACCGCACTGGTGACTTCTCTTTTGGTAGGCATCCTTTTCCCGGTGAGGACTTCCGGGGGGGGTGTTCCGAAACTCCACGTTGAAGGCCAGGGTGTCTCTCGTCATTAGCCATCTGAGCCCAAAGATCTTCTCTTCCTTTGATAATTCCAATGCTTCTTATTGGGCCGCCCTTGAAAACCTTCGAGAATCTGGGGTATATTGCTACTCCACCCCTGGAGTCGTTATCTCGCTTTTGCATGGACTTTTCCACTGCCTTTGTTATATTTCTGGCCTCTTCTACGGTCGCGAAACTCTGTAGGTAGTCATCCGTGTAGTGGTTGTTCACGGATGTCTCGCGCCGCTGTCGGATGTTCCTCATCGAGTTCCTCCGCGTTTTTGTTCATCACGTATATTGCAATCAATGGTGATAATGTTGTTACGTGCGGCTTCCACCGCCCCCATTATTTATTTGTCTTTAATATAATTTAATTTTAATATGGTTTGATGGTAAGGTGATGGAAGAAGTGCACGATCCACATGTGAGTGTTCGAACACATCCCAGTTCGAGTGTGGATCGTGTACTAGTTCGAATTCTGTTTTCGAAGTGGATGTCGATGGAGAGGGAGAGGGAAATAGCGGGAGGAATTTTCGATTCCGTTTTTGTTTTTGCGTTTTGTTGCTGGAGACTGTTTTTGAAGATTACAGTTGGTAGACCGGAGTTGGTTAACGTTTTTTTTTTTGGTTTGGAAGAAAGCAGAGGAAGAGCGCCGGTTCATGTCTTTTGATGAAAAAAAAGTGTAATCCCCAAAAGAAGAGAGGAAAAACTTGACACCTCGTGAAATATGTTAATTCTAGTTGAAAATGATGTCTAACGCTTAACTAAAAGTTGCACAGTTCTTTTCGATTGAAAAATTAAAGACGATATGTCTAACGCTTAACTAAAAGTTGTACAGTTGTTTTTTGATTGAAAAATATTGGAAATACAGAACAGCAGCCGCTATAACGAAACCGTGCCCTTTTTGACTATATTGCACCGGCCCCGTTTACAGACGCAAGTGCTTAAACGTGGATTGGCCGTAGCTATCCAGCAGGCCCGTGTGTTAATCCCACAAAGACACATTCGGAAGCAGAAGCAGTAGATGAGATTCCCATTGGTAGAGGTGCGACTGAATTCGCAAAGACGGACATCGACTTCCCCCTGGAATTACGGTTGTCGGTGGAGGAGGAACATACCTTCCTCCGGTGGCTACTCTCTAGGCTGAGCGGCGAGGCCTATCGAATGTTCGAGGAGAGGCCACCCACGACCTTCCTCGAAGCGGGGCAGCGTCTCAGGGAGGCCTTTGAACCCCGGGTGTCGTATGAGGAATTGTGCGCACAGCTCTCCAAAATGCGACAGCTTCCCTCCGAGTATGCCACGAGTTTCGTTTCCCGAGTGAAGCGAGCCGTGGTACGGCGCGAGGAGGCCGCTGAGCGTTACTATGGTCGGCAGGGTAAGTCCGTCTTCGCAAGCCAGCTTGAGGGAATGGCCAAGCCGGTGTTGGTAAGGGGCTTGAGGGAGGAAGGACTAAGGCACTTCCTCCTCACGTTGGGTGATGTCCCATTTCGAAGCATGGTGGACCACCTGACCGGATTCGAGCGAGCTCGAAGGGACAGGTGGTCCACCTGGCGGCGGCGGCGCCAGTTTTATCGAATCGTGACCCCCGGGCGGTGTCATTCGTGTTGCCTGCCGAAGAGCCATATAGTCGTCGACGGGAGGAGGATAGTTTTATTCGGGAGCGATTGTACGGACCTCTTAGTTATCGAAGGGATGCTGGTGCCTATGCTCCGGCCTCCTCTCGCGAGGGAGCGCGGTCAAACACCGTGCCTTCCTCGAGCCGGAGTGGAGGGTCGCAGAGCTTGGCTTAGGGGGCGTATGTGCCTCAGGATCGATCAGGTCGGGACAATCCGTTCAGGGATCCAGTTGGTCGATCGGCGCACCCCCTGGAATCCCAGACAATATGCAATTTTTGCAATCTGAGAGGTCATGTACACGACGAATGTCTGCAAAGACGGAATACTCCTTTCTGTCGTGAGTGTTGGCGGCATGGACACGATATAGTGGACTGCCCGGATCGTCCGACGCGGACGCGCGAACCCTAGGCTCAGTACAGGGGTAGAGGTCAGCAGGGCGGATTCGCGCGGCATAGACCGCCTCATCAGCGACCGCAGTTTCAGAGGAGAGCCCTGCCGGAGCCGCAGCCCCCGCCTGTGGGTGGCGGGCCGGCGACGTCGGGCCCCAGAGTATTCAGCGTCCGGTGCTGTTGCGAGGTTTGTGGCCGCCAAGGTCATAACTTGCGCGGGTGCGAATATAGACAGAAATGGGAACAGCAACAGGGTTCCCAGGGTTCTCCCCACAGGCGGCACGCCGGAGCAGCACCTGTTGCGAGCCAAGAACAGGACACCCATGTGGAGACTGGGGGACGCGCAAGAGATAGGCGCGGAAAGCGTAAGAGACAGCGCCGGCGCAATCGAGGAGCCGGTAGTAGTCGCGCGGTGGCTTTGGACTCCCGGGAGGTGAGTGAAGATAGTAGGCGACGATCCTCCGCGTCGAGCGGTGGCGGTAAGCGAAAAACGGATGCGAGGCATAACGCCGCATCAGGCAGCGCGGGGAATCGGAAATGGCGACCCCGGCGCATTGGGCCCAAAGTGGGCAGAAAGAAAAGCTCCAGTTACGCTAGTTCGGAGTCCAGTGGGACTCCCGAGCGGAACAGTCCTGAACGGATGAGCGGATCATTGTGCGAGTTTTGCGGTGGACACACTCACAAGGCGGCAGTGTCGACATAAGGCAAAATGGGAGAGTTCGGGAAACTCCCCAAGGTCGGGTCGGCAAGATCGAACCCGACCGCACTAGAAACGCAACCCAGCTCCAGCTGTTCTCAGTTTTCGCCGACTCAGGTCCCGATTGTCACTCTTCCTTTAGACATTGGCCGTAGGAACTCTACGCGCCTAATCGTGGACACAGGCGCTGAGATCAGCCTGTTGAAGCTGAAGGCACTCCATCCTAGATATGACATGGATGTGCATAGATCTACAACGCTCCAAGCGCTGTTTGTCAAAGGCAAGTCGAGAGGATGCTGCACTGGGAATTTCAAGTTGCACCATGAGATTCCCTGCAGTTTCCAAATAGTAGACTCCTTGCCGGGTTTGGAGGAAGACGGATTGTTGGGGTACGACTTCCTGTCTCGGAATTGTAAGGTAGACGGGCCGGGTGGTCGTTTGGTTTTTCCCCGAACGACCGTAAATCCCGTACCATTCTCCATTCAATTTGTCAACTATGGGGCGGGAAGGGTTGAACACGTGGCAGCCGAACGGGGAGACGTGCCAAAGGGACCTGTTAAGGTCGATACTGCGGCAGGTACTCGCCCGGAGACCCTACACATACAGGGGGGGGGGGGGGGGGGGGGCTGCGGAAAGCTGTTCAACCACGTGCTACCCACGAGGTCATCCGGATGAACCCCGAACAGCGGACGTTGATAACATGGTTATAGACAACACCTTTTATAAAAAACAATTAAGGAAAGGTTAAGCCTTCCTGTAAGTTGGAGCCACTGATCCCAGCTGGCCAGACTCTGGTTTCCCTCCGGAATCTTCGTCCTTGTAAAGGACCTTCGTCGAGAGATACCAACCTGAGAGTCTGACGAAAAGTCTTTAAGGCCAGGCCTAATGCTGCAGGCGCATTCCCAGCGCAGACTGCAAAGGCAAACCCCAGTGCTGGGGGTTGGATCACAAATATGAAATTGCGAAAGCGCACTTTAATGGCGGGTGATGGTAGGTAGCTTCCACCGCCCCCATCATTTATTTGTCTTTAATATAATTTAATTTTTATATGGTTTGATGGTAAGGTGGTGGAAGAAGTGCACGATCCACATGTGAGTGTTCGAACACATCCCAGTTCGAGTGTGGATCGTGTACTAGTTCGAATTCTGTTTTCGAAGTGGATGTCGATGGAGAGGGAGAGGGAAACAGCGTGAGGAATTTTCGATTCCGTTTTTGTTTTTGCGTTTTGTTGCTGGAGACTGTTTTTGAAGATTACAGTTGGTAGACCGGAGTTGGTTAACGTTTTTTTTTTTGGTTTGGAAGAAAGCAGAGGAAGAGCGCCGGTTCATGTCTTTTGATGAAAAAAAAAGTGTAATCCCTAAAAGAAGAGAGGAAAAACTTGACACCTCGTGAAATATGTTAATTCTAGTTGAAAATGATGTCTAACGCTTAACTAAAAGTTGCACAGTTCTTTTTGATTGAAAAATTAAAGACGATATGTCTAACGCTTAACTAAAATTTGTACAGTTCTTTTTGATTGAAAAATTAAAGACGAATTAAAGTTGTACAGTTGTGTTTTGATTGAAAAATATTGGAAATACAGAACAGCAGCCGCTGCAACGAAACCGTGCCCTTTTTGACTATATTGCACCGGCCCCGTTTACAGACGCAAGTGCTTAAACGTGGATTGGCCGTAGCTATCCAGCAGGCCCGTGTGTTAATCCCGCAAAGACACATTCGGAAGCAGAAGTAGTAGATGAGATTCCCATTGGTAGAGGTGCGACTGAATTCGCAAAGACGGACATCGACTTCCCCATGGAATTACCGTTGGTGGTAGCCACCCAGGTCGTGTTAGACAGGAAGAACCTGAAGAGCAGCCACAGGTGGTGGAGTAGCAGCTGAGGGAGAAGAGGAGCCCAAGCTGCCGCTAGACGAAATCTCTGGAGGCGAGGTAATGGACGTACCCCACTGACGAAAAATCTAGGTAACCAATTTCACTTATCATCTTCATCATCATCGGCACTACAACCGGGAACCGGTCTTGGCCTTATTTAGCAAGTCCTGAGGCTTGCTAAATTTTTCATAATGATTTATTTTTTCTGGGCAAGGTCATTAGTCTTGCGCCAGGGGCTCCCCGACGGGAAATCGAACCCCGGTCTCCCCGGTGACAGGCGGGTGTACTAACCACTATACTATCGAGGAGCCCTAATTTCACTTAACACAAAAGAAAAATACATTACAATGTGGCTCCGAACATCACGGACGTCATGCGATATTCTCGCCTGCGAGTAAATTTGGTGAAATAAGAATCAATCTGGGTTGTTTTTGACGCTGGTCAGTGTTCCTCTGATGTTTCCTGATGATTGTCAGACAGATGATGTTACATTCGTCGCGAGAATGCATTTTGCAGAGATGTTAATGCTTTGAACTTCTACATAAATTTTATTGAAACTTCAATGATCGTGACGCCACTTGCTACAAAATACCATTCTAGTGTATAGTTTCAAACAAGTCGTCCTAAGGGCACTGGACTGCGTATATTAGTAAACTGAAATCCGAATCTTTGGATCTGGGTTTCGCTTAAGAAACGAAATGCTGGTCCGTAATTGGGCAGACAGGCGAACGGACTAGAGAATATGCCATTCAAACCACGGATATTGTTTTAGTCGATGGCTCGGCACAACAGTTATCGTGCAACTCGATTTAAAATTTTAGATAAACGATTTATTCGATTTATTCAGTATTAATGTATCTGTGTACATACGCAGAAATAATACAATTTGCAAACACCCATTTGGTCATCAATTAATTGGCGTCGCTTCAAATAAACATTAGCACCAAGGGCACGTTGAGTGGAGCTCAGAATATCGCGAAGATAATGCATTCAATGAATCACAAGTATTTATAGTTAACTCACTAAAAATAAACAGCACTCACAGGAAGTGATAACTCACCAATTAATTCGTGGGCTTCCGCCATGCGTTCCACTGAGAAGCCCCAATTGTATTTTAAGTATTCAAAGATTTCATGAGCTCCCTTGAGGCATGCAGTTCGCAGTGCGTCGTCTCCATATCTGCTCTTTGCATAAGGATTCGCACCATGTTCCATCAATAGTTTTGTGGTCTCTAGTCTGAAATCAAATGATGATCAATCACCAGAAAACTAAATAATTGTATATTTCTTGCCTGTGTTCTTGAATGGAATAGTGTAGAGCTGTTTTTTCTTGAATATCCTTAGCATTGATATCAGCTCCTTTTTGGATCAAATACAAGCACAATTGGGTGCTTTGCACAGAATTAATTAGGCACGTCCCTCCGTTCATATTGGGTCTGGTGATATCCGCCCCGTTTTCCACTAGGTATTGTACTGTAAAAGAAACATATTGTGATGGCTCAGTCGGTGCTTTATGGTAGAGATGAAATTGATTAGTACTGACCTATCTCAAAGTGGGACATAAAACATGCGCTTCTTACAGGCGTCGAGCCTGAATCAGAAGGGGCATTAATATCCGCACCTACCCTGATTAAATATTTAACTACCGGCAGCTTTCCAGACACTACTGCACACCACAAGGGAGTGACATAGTGAAACGAACGATCTTCTGGTACCTCGTAGTGACCTCGCTGCTCGAAATCTGCCTCACAGATGGTTATCAAATAATCAACTATTTCCACTGCGCCCCGTTTGCATGCCACAAACAATGGAGCACATCCATTTCGAACTTTCCTAACAACCTCCCGACGTATCTCTCTTGGTAAACTAAATTCGAGTAAACAACAAAATACTGTAGTTATTGTTCTTAATCAATATTTGATGTGATTCTTATTGGATGGCCGATTGTTCAAACTAGCTGATTACCTTTCTAATGTATGTTGCATAGTCTCTGTCAGGGCACTCCCCTCGGAGGACCGTTTGCATTCCTCCACAAGGTCATAATTAAGATTTTTAACTCTGCAAAATAATGTGTGCTGTGTTAGTGCTGTGTTGAAGAGGCCACTGGTGGTGTGGGAGCTTATTGAGTTGCACATTACGCAGGGTTTCCAAAATGTTTCTGCTGGCCAATTTAAACGAAAATTAACATCTTTCTCCGACCACGAACCAAACGAATTTCCGAAACGTTCATAAAAAAAAGAAAGAGTTGGACACAAAGAAAATTTTAACAAACTCTTTAATAAATATATTTATCTTGACATGGGAATTTCACAGCACATCGATCAACCAAAGGAACTGAAATTAATTTCGCGATTATTTGTTATTGTCGTTTCATATTTGACAATTTCGAACTGAAACGTGGAATTGAAATAGGGAATTCGCACAATATAAAGTAATAGATTTTTATTCAACAAGTTACGGTAAGGTGTGTTTGGCTCATTCAACAAAATGCTGTTTAGGCGATCACTTAAGGATTCACTTAAACTGAAAGGATAACACTTCACAGGAGAGGCGCGCGAGTGGCGGGGAGTTGATAATACGTTTATTACGCCCCGCCACTCGCACGAATTAATTAAAAAACGTTTACATTTTTTTTTGTTGAGTTTTTCTTAAAACTATATTTACAATATATTCTAGATACTAGGTGTATCTGAATGCATCACTCGATGAAACTGACGAACTTATTCCACCTTTCGCCTATATCCCTTTTCCAGTCATCTTTTGTTGTTTCTCCGATTTCTTATCTCACACTTCATTTGGGTATTGGGATCGTTTTGATTTTTTTTTACACTAACGCGCGCACAAAAGGGGCTTTTGAAGTACCCTTAAATGTTAGAGCACAGTGCGAGCGGATGGAGAGGAAGTGGATAGGGAAAGGAGGTGTCTTGAATGTGTGGACATCACAACCGCCAGGAAACACATGATCAGGCAGAACATTCGTGTCGTTCGCCTAAAGAATGACTCTCTATGTTTATTTGTGCGCCTAAAGTCCACTTTCAACGTGAACTGATGCACATTTACAGAAGATCGCGGGAAAATGTCTGAAGGGGCGGAACACATTCAGCAAGTTCAGTTGACCAACGACCATGGTAATACCTATAGAAAAGAGATAGGCATGATCAACTTACGACTGGGTCCCCAATAAGTTTCACTGTTCGTTTTTGCATCCTGTCGAGTACGTATAGTGCAATTTTGGATGCGTCTGACCAAATGTGGGAGTTGAACTCCATTTTTGGACGAATATACCCCTTGTAAATAGTGACCAGGTTGGATGGAGTGAAGTATCTTTTGCTCTTAAGGAACCTCATACAATTGGCTGCACTTTTCGCAGCTTCAAATATGTGGTCATTCTGGTTAAGAGTCGAATTAATTCGAGTGCCGAGGATTGATAGTTCCTTGGCTTCGTCGATGCAAGTGCTGTTCATCGACTGTGTATTTACTTTGGTGTTCATCTTTGACGACAGGAGACAGCATTGAGTTTTTAAGGCATTGAACTCGACTCGGTTAGATAGTCCCCATTGATATATCTTGTTAAGGTTTGAATTCAATGTATCAAGCATAAGTTACTGGTTGGTAGTGATGTTCGAAGAGTTTGGACGGGAGTGTTCGTATGAGTATGAAAAACTCAACGTGCTATCATCAGCAAACGAGTGAATTGGGTTGTGAGTAATTGACAAGAGATCATTTATAAAGATCAGGAAGAGAGTGGGTAAGAGTACCGAACCCTGGGGAACACCAGCATTAGTTTGATGGGAGACAGATTTGACACCATCAAGAACCACTTGGATTGAACGGGCAGAAAGATAGTCTCTTATCCATTGGATCAGGGAATTGTCCACTTCATATGAATGCAATTTTGACAAAAGGGCTGGATGCCAAACTCTGTCGAAGGCTTTTGAAATATCCAATGCGACTACCTTGCTTTCACCGAGGTAGTGGATGGAATGGCTCCACTTTTCGGTAAAGTACGTCATCAGATCTCCTGTGGACCTGTTGCTACGAAAACCATATTGGCGGCCATTGAAGAGGTCATTTGATTCCAGATATTTCGAAAGTTGACGGTTGATAAAATATTCCATTACCTTGGAGAGAATAGAAGTTAGTGCTATGGGTCGATAAGAAGAAAGGGATGATTTGTCACCCTTTTTGGGAATTGGCTGAATGTTCGCTGACTTCCATCTGTTTGGGAAACGACCGGTAGAATAAGACAAATGGAAGAGTTTCCGCAGTGGTTTGGGGAGTGAAGAGGAACATCTCTTCAAGAGGATTGGGGGAATGCCGTCCGGACCAGCGGATTTATGTGCGTTTACCTACGCTTTCGGAAGTGAATCTGGCTCATGGTGTGCTGCTTATGCTCAAGTTGAGGTGGAACTGATGTGGTATCAGGCAGCGTTGAGTTGGCTGCAAAATGTGCAGCAAGTAGATCCACCTTCTCTATTGCAGTGGTGACTGGTTTGTCATCGACTATGAGCGATGGAATGGATGAAGAGGCTGAGTTTTGAATGTTTTTCACGAATGCCCAGAAGTTTCTACTGCCTGTGGAAGAGTGTAGTATTTTTTGTCTCACTCTCTGGTCATGCAAGAACTTGGCGCGTTGAATATACGCATTGCAGTCATTCCTAACTCTCTTAAATCTTTTCCGTTTTTCCTCAGTATTGTTTGATTTATACAACCGGAAGCTCAACTCTTTAGCCTTAATGGCTTCTCTGCACCCGGAATCGAACCACATATTTCTCTTGGGTTTGATATTCTTTACTCTGTGTGGAATAAAGGTCCGCATACCAAGAAGAATCGTGTCTGTCAATGTGTCCCCTATAGAGTCAACATCGTTATTGAGGAAAAATAGCGACCAATTTAACCTCCCAAAAAAGTCGTTCAGACCTACCCAGTTGGCTTTCTCGTAGAACCATACGGTTCTTTTAAGAGATATCTCATTAACGTTGCTGTTGGTTAGAGGAAATTTAGCTGAACGACACAGTGGTCTGAGGTGCCCAAGGGCGAAGAAACTTCAATTGTGTATTTGTTTGGGTGGGAGGTGAGAAACAGGTCCAGTGTGTTGGCGAAATGACCATATATATCTGGTACCCATGTTGGCTCATTGACAAGTTGAGTTAAGCTATTTGAATCAGCAAAAAGCTGGACATATTAACCTTCGGGTTTTCTTGTTACGGAGTGACGAAGCCACTGAGAGTTATGCACATTAAAATCACACGCAATAACGATTTCAGTGTGCGGATATAGGGTTAAGATCCTATCGATAGAATCAGGCAGAGCATCAAATTCGTTAAAGGATGTGTTTCTATCCAAGTTTGGGCTTCTGTAAAGAAAGCAGTAATGTATGATATGCTTACGAACGTGAAGTTTTAGCCAAGAGAAATAAAATTCTGGGTTGGAACAGAGCCCATATTGTGGCAGAAGCTGATAAGCAATATCGTTTTGTATGTATGTGGCTATACCATGATGTGGAAAGAACAGTGGCACTAAGTTATATCCAGGTAGATTTAAATCGGAAATAGCTGTATTAGTAATTACCTGGGTTTCGCTAAGTGCAAGGATAGTTGGATTCTGGCTAGAAACATGGTCAGACATAGAAGAGAAATTGCATCTCACGCCATGAATGTTACACAAATCAACGCGAAATTCCCGCTCCATTGAAATGGCCTTACCAATGCCGCCTCGGGAAAGGATGCAAGTCGGCACCAGCAATAGATAAACGAAAGCAACCTCTGCAGGTGTTATGCCCTTGCAGTAGGTACCCCACTAGATCCGTGCCGAAATTCAATTAAAAACCCCTCCATGAGGAACATTATGCCACTCAGACACCAAGAACTCTCCAAAGATTATAAATCAATTGAGAGTATCGATGCCTGAGGGACGCAAACAGAGGTGCAAAAAAAAAAAGGAAAACAGCCCCAAGTGATGGATAATCCTGTTCGATGATTGTTTGGACAGCTGTGCCATGTCGGGTGCAGCACTGAATCCTATCTTCAATGCTGAAGGTTTATCTGTTGCATTGTTTGGACAGCTGCAGCAGTGTTACGTGCGTCCGCCACCCCATCAATTAATCATTTGGTAATTTTAATATAATTTGTTTTAAGGTGGTATGATGGTAAGGTGGTGGAGGAGTTGCACGACCCAGAAGTGAGTTTTCGAACACGCCCCGATTCGGGTGTGGATCGTGCAGTTCTTCGAGTTCGAATTCGGTTTTCGAAGTGGACGTGAATGGGGAGGGAGAGAGACAAAGGGTTTTTTGATGTGCGGTTTTTTGACGTTCCGTTGTCGGGAAGAAGAGAAGAAAGCAGTTAAGAAAAGGGAAGGATTCGTAATTGAGGAATTAATGTAAAAGTGTAGTAAAAAGGTCTTAGAATCTGTTAATTCGTGGTCTGACCATAAAATGTTATACGAAGTTCAATGTGAAAAAGGTCATGTTAAATAAATTCAGTTACGGTTAAAGGAGCTGCTTTTGTTACTATTTCCTGTTAAGTTGTTCACGAATTGGAGCCACAAGTTGGGGAAACTTGGCCCGACGGCGGTTTACTGGGCGAAGCAGTTATTCACATTCGTGATAGAGGAACTCAACGGTGCCTCGCAACCAAGTGATTTTCAATTATCTAAACTGATTGCTGTGTGAATGCTAGAGGACATACCGAAGGATCAGGGAAACAAAAAGTTCGTGATCCGTACCAATAAATGCCCACGCACAGGAACCGAAATTCAACGGCGGGAGCAGTCGATCAACGTGGAGCGTAATTTATCAACCGCCATTTTGGTGACCTCCGGCGCCCACGGACTCCAAGAACATTTTTGCTTTACAAGCACAGGAGACCCATATAAAAGTCTTGGAGTGACTCGTCATAATGCTGCTCAAGGTGTTCAAGGGGCATATGAACAATTGACGGGGATTGGAGATCACACCAGACGGCAAGCAGCAAAAACAAGCACAGGTAAAAAATTAAACATTAATCGAGATTCTGTGGCAAGACCACCCAAAAAAAAAAAATACTGTCACATCAGTGAATCCTATCTTCAATGCTGAAGGCTTATCTGTTGCATTGTTTGGATAGCCATATCATGTCGGGTGCAGCAGTGAATCCTATCTTCAATGTTGATCACGTTGGAGGTAATCATTTCTATTACATTGTGGTGTAGGTTTGTGATTTGATGAATCTTATCTTCTAGTGGGGAGTTGGGTGTGTTAACTCTCCCCTGGCTTAGAATAAAACGTCCTCGTTTTCATTGACTTATTTGTCCCTTCTCCAAGAGTCGTAACTCCCTCTCGTAGGTTTCTTGAAATTTCCTCCTCTGGATCAGTTGTTTTTTTCTTGATAGTGGTTGCATAACCTTCTCGTTATAAGGGATATGATTATGGCGATTATTAGAAGGGATAAAAGACAGATAGAGCTTTTCACGGAATTTTCTTCGACTGGGATAAAAAAAATGTGGAAATTTCCCGGGTATTTGTGAACTTAGTTTCAGTATTTGATTTTTGTAATTTCAATACTTCAAAATTTTCGTCATGCTTCCTCGTGATTATTGTCTTAAGTTATTTTTTTTACATTTGGGTATATGATTCCATCTATATTGACTGTGTTACTGAACTGGATTAAATTTGGACCATTCAGGGTTTTATTATTCACAATATGGTCATAGTCTAGTAGTATATGCCCGTTTTCTAATTCTTTAAATGAATCATTGTTTTTTATTTATTTTTTTTATTAGGGTACATCGGGCTGGTTCAATATTTAAAATCTTAATTGTACAGTTGTCTGTTGTTTTTACATATATACCTACCAATATTATTTTTACAATTAGATACGTGAATATAAGTCGAATGGTTACAGTATGCGATTTAGAGGCTAAGTTTATACTTAGTGGCGAGTGGGTGTAAGTTATAGAGTTTACATTTTTCTTTTAACATTGGATATTTGTATATAATGGCTATAGAGTCCTTAAAGTAACATGGAATGATTTTATAATATTCCATGGCGTGTATGTTGGGTAAGTTTGTATTTCTATGATGTCGTCGTGGTCTGGAGTACCTGTGATAAATTTAAATATGGTTCCCAAGAAATTTATACCTCTTTTGCTCCTCTTGCTTCTACAGCTCATCTACAAACAGCTAATCAGACCCACTCTTACATACGCCTGCCCATTATGGTACCAGATTTCACCCTCCCAAATGGAGAAATTACGAGTTTTTGAACGAAAATGTTTCCGGTTTATCACTGGCTTACACCGGAAAACCAACTCACATAGATATCATAGTAACAACGATCTTTACAACACCGCAGGCATCGAACGACTGGATAGATGGATCCTAGAACTGTCGATAAATTTCATAGAAAACCTTCCTAACAATCCCAACCCGATAATAACAGACCTGCCGTCACCCTCCTCCAATTCGGGAGATCACTACCGTAATTGTCTTCAAATCAGCACCCCCTTCACATCAGGCAGACTGGTTAACGATCTAAACAAGGTCGTGTACCATAACACCGAACTGGCACACAATCATTTCAAATACAGGAACATCCAATCTTCTCCAAGATTCTTACTTTTAACACAGAACCGAATGGGCCCCCCTCTTTCAAGAACACACCTGTCCATATCCCTTACTACCATCAATCAAAACAATATATCCCACATCCACATGAATCAAAATTGTAAATATTATTTTTAAATCAAATTCAAATTGTCACTACCATTGCAATATCAAATAAGTTAGATTAAATTATGTTAAGTTATATTAAGTAATTTTAAGTAGGCTAAGTTAAAATAAACAGAGTTCCTGGTTTTTCTTCTGACCTTTTCCAGGAAAAACAAAATTAACAATGATCTAAATCACATTAAATCTTAATGTGAAAAAGAACTGTTTGAAAAGTGTTAACAGATAACATGTAAACACTTATTATGTAACCAATCTATTATAAGTTAGCTGTATTACTTATTGTAACTCTTAATTTTTGGTCAAATAAATGCAGTAAAAAAAAAAATCCGGCAGTCGGCAGCCGGGTGCTGCTGTCTCTCCAATAGTAGCAGTCTTCAAGACTCCAAAGTCGAAATAATTACATACCCGGCATTCAACCGATCAGTATTGGTGTATGGCTGCCCGGCATTTACTACTATTTATTGGCCTGTAGGAACCCGAAAGTTCATGACCTCACCGACTCGACTCCGCCATTGTTCCGTGTTCCGTGCGCTCTCCTTCCACGTTCGACCATCCAATCCGATCTCGTCGAGGTGCAACCTAACATTGTCCTCCCATCTCCGCCGCGGCCGCCCTGTCGGTCTCTTTTCCGTTGGCTTACCGTCAAGATTTCTATTAACGGTCCTATCATCGCCCATTCGCGCTACGTGTCCGACCCCTTAAAACTTTATTCTCGAATACGCGGGAATTGTTTTCTTCCCGTTTTGTGAGAGTCCATGTTTCGCATCCATATAGAACAATCGACATGATTATGGTTGTATAGACATGGAGCTTTATATTACGTGATAGCAGTTTGGCTTTCAGTAGTTTGCTGACTGCATGCCAACTAGCGTTGCCTAGTGTAGTCTTTTTTTATTTTCCTTCGACATTTCGTTACTGGCCGTCAGTATTGTTCCCAGATATTTAAATTCTTTGACATTTTCAAATATCTTGCCCCTGATGTTTATGTGTGTTCTCTGATGTCCATCTGCTCTCGCCATAATCATGTATTTCGTTTTGTCTTCATTTATTTCGAGGCCCACCTCATCTGCCGCTTGCATGATGATTTCACAGTTTTTACTTACAGTTTCTAGATTATCGCCCAAAACGGCGATGTCATCCGCATATGCGATCACTTGTGTGACCCCGTTCAGTGATGATCCGGCCATGTTGTCGTCTTGTACCTTTCTGATGACATACTCGAGGACAAGGTTAAAGAGACGTGGTGAGAGGCTGTGGGGTTTCTTCAAGGCGCCGAAGAAGCACCCATCACTTAACCCTCTTAAATCTTCCTCTTTCTATTTTACCCCATGGTACTTACCTGCAATTAGGCAGCATTAAGCTTCCTGCAAAACATTCCTTGGCAAGATCATCATCTTGCCACAGCATTATTCACATCGCTGTAATCTTTAAAACTTTTTGTTTCGTCTGGTAGGCACCCATGTCCATTGCCAACCATTGGGAAATCTTCCGTAGTTCCCTTATCGCAATTCATTGCAATCATACTCACGAAAATTCTTCTGTGTTTGTTTTTCTCAAAGCAATTATCGATCCCCAAGAGCATATCATGCAAATCGATGCCCATGCAGCTGCATCCAATTATCATGGATCACCATTGCTTAGACATTCCTAATGTATTTTTATTGGCTTGTTCAAACAAGCCGCATTTTAGCACCTAAGCATTGGATTACGTTTCGGTATTCAATATACCCTCCAATGTTTATGTTTACCCAGCTTCACATCTCCCAACTATTCTTTTCGATGCGCGTTCGTTTGTCCTTCCTTCCAATGGGAAGACATTTGTTCCCATAGAAAAGATATTGTGCATGGACTTTCCAATGGGATGCTGATCGGCTCCCATTGGTCATGCATGTCGGAAGGTATGTTTCTCCTGCGATGGTATGCGGTGGAAATCCATCACAATCGCCGGAAGCTGGACCAATTTTTACGGAGTCAGGCGAGTCAGTTTTGTATTGTCAAACAATACAGATGTGCCCCACGATCGTGTCGTTAGAAAGTCAGATTTTATCGGTCTTCGGAGTCTGAGTGGAACATCCTTAAGGGATTCTCGCGTTGAGAGTGTTGTGTGACAACGTTTATTAATGGCACGTTATATTGAAGTCAAAGTTTTGTTTAACTGAATATTTTCCATTTGTGGAGTTTAAATTGGACTTGTGTAATAAGTAGATTCACTACATTTTAAATAAAGGAACCTGTGTGCTCTACTCGTTTTGTTTTTTTTTTCTTAACAAATTGTGGACGCGTTGCTGAACCCACGCCCGTGAAGGCGTACGAGTAACACATCGCCACAAGGCCATCCCTCTGTTTTAGTCCGTCCCTGATTTTAAATGGTTATGAGAGGTGGTTTCTATTCTAATTCGCCCTTTGTTTTCGTTCATGCAAACTTGAATAAGGGCAGCATATTTTTTCGAGATTCCCACCCGAACTACAATATGGTAGAGTCTTTGCCTTGTGACTGAGTCGTAGGCTTTTTTGAAGTCAACGAACAGTTTGTGAAACGTCTCTCCGTATTCCCACTTCTTTTCCAGCAGTTGCCTTATTGTGAACATTTGGCCACTTGTTGACCGGTTCCTACGGAACCCGCACTGGTAGTCTACCAGTATTTCTTCTGCGTACGGTGTGATTGTCGCCAGTATGACATTTGTTGTATGTGGTTGGGAGCAATGATATTTTCTGTAGTTTTCGCAGTCATATCTGTCGCCTTTTTTGAAAATGGGGACGACTATTGAGGTTTACCATTCTTCCGGAGTGACTTCCTTATCCCATATTGTTTTAATCAGTTGGTGGATCTTACGAGCGGTTGCCCTTCCTCCATGCTTCACAAGCTCTGCCGGTATGCAATCGATTCCGGGGCCTTGTTGTTTTTCAGTCGATTTATCGCGTTTACAACTTCGTCGAAAGAGGGATCTGGGGCTCAGCTGTATGTACGTCTGGTGCGTTTATTTGTGGTTGATGGGTGCGCACATTGAGCAGGTTTTCAAAGTACTGCTTCCATCTTGTCACGATATTTTTTGTTTCTGTCACCAGACAGCCGTTTGTGTCTCGGATTATTTTGGCTCTCCCTCAGTAGCCATTTCTCATTGAGTTTATGTGTACATACGTCTGATGTTCTTTGCTCTGGCATTTTCTAGGATTTTTTCGATCCCAGTCTATGAGGAATTGGTCTTCTGGCGTTTCTAACAGATACACACACAATACACAAGCAAATAGTGAAGAACACTGAACGAAAATCGAATAAGAAAAATGCATCAGAGCCGTATACCATAGCAATAACATAACAATTAACACCAGTTGAGTGTACTCGAGTTTAGAAATCGAATTCGTACTCGCGCCCAGTAGCTTGATGTGTTAAGCATTGGTTCAATTGTTGGTGATTCTAACTGTTTTAGCGTTAGTTCGAATCACACGTTCTTCACTATCATCGCAAACGCTATAGTCTATTTGGTTAAGCGTTACGCCGTCGGGTGATATCCATGTGGCTTTATGAATTTGCTTGTGCTTGAGCATCTTGCTTTTTACTACCAGATCTTTTGACGTCGCGAACGTGATAATTCGAATTCCATTATCATTTGAAGCGTTGTGTAGACTTTCTTTACCTATAGTTGGTTTGAAAATATCTTCCTTTCCAATTTTCGCATTGAGGTCCCCGAGGAGGATTTTAACATCGAATGTTGAGATCCCATCAAATACCTCTTCTAGGGTCTCGTAGAACGTGCCCTTCGTTTCTTCGTCGGTAGATTCTGTTGGGGCGTGTACGTTTATAAATACATAATTGTACCATGGGCTCTGTATTTTTAGCACCGACATTCGGTCATTAATAAATTTCACATCTTTTACATGGGGCGTAATCTTATTGCTTATGATGAAGGCGGTTCCGAGGTTACGTGTATCGGTACGTCCACACGGGAGTATAAACCCGTTGGTTTCGATTACTTGATGTGGGAGTCGGTCTTCCCGAAGCAGTAATAGTGGCAGTAATAGCAAAGAAAAACAAGCAACAATTACATTGTGTCCAGATAATGAAAATAAATAAGTTTACTAGAAGAAAGCCTTAGTTGCTAGAGCTACTAGATTTAAGTTACTATGCAATTTACTTACATTGTAATAAATAATAAATAAAAAAAAAAGTTTAAGGGCAATCATTTTTAATTTAATATCCTCTTAAATAAAAATAGCTATACGAGGGTTGCCTTTTATATTTCGGGATTAGAGGACAAAAACAAATATTGATCATCGAAAATCACTTTATTGTTTTTCAAAATATTCCCCATGAAGATCTATATACTTTTGCATGCGTTTGAACCAATTGTCGAAGCACTTTTGCCACTCTGATTGAGGTATCTCCAACACATGCATTCTGAATGCAGCAACCGCTTCTTCAGGTGTCGAAAAACGTTGACCTCTCAGTTTGTTTTTTACGTACGGGAATAAAAAGAAGTCATTCGGTGCCAAGTCAGGACTATACGGCGGATGACCCATCAAATCGATGTTTTGGGTGCTCAAAAATGCAGTTGTCGCAGCCGATGTGTGAGAGCTCGCATTGTCGTGGTGAAGAGTGGTCCGTCTTCGGCGGTTGGTTTTCCTGATTTCTTGGAAGACAACTGGCAAACAAATGGTTGTGTACCACTCAGAATTGACTATTCTGCGTTGCTCTAGTGGTACGGTTGCGACATGTCCAGTTTTTCCGAAAAAACAGGCGACCATTTGCTTGGAAGTGCTTCGTGCGCGAACAACTTTTGTTGGATTTGGCTCATCTTGAAACACCCAGACAGTCCACTGCTGTTTACTTTCGGGCTCATACGCGTAAATCCACGATTCATCACCTGTCACGATGTCATAGACGTGTTTCGAAGCACCGCGACCCTATTTTTTGAGCATTTCTTTCGACCAATTGACACGAGCCTTTTTTTGGGCGATTGACAAATTGTGTGTGATCCAAAGCGAACAAATTTTTTTGACAGTCAAATGTTTATGCAATATTGAATGTATGCTGGTCCCACTAACGCCTAAGGATGTCTCAATCTCACGATAGGTCACATGACGATCTTCCAATATCAGTTCGCGCACAGCATCAATGGTTTTCGGAACAACAACTGATTTTGGACGACCTTCACGAAATTCATTTTGGAGTGAACTACGACCACGATTGAATTCACCATACCATCGATAAACACTGGTCCTTGATGGAGCCAAAAATTGAATTAAGTTCATCCATGCACTGTTGCTGAGTTAATCCACGCCGAAAGTTGTAAAAAATAATCGCACGAAAATGTTGACGATTTAATTCCATTTTTGGGCCGAGATGAATCTTTTAAGTTACTGTAAACAACACAAATAGCGCTCGTATGTCAAAACGTTCTGAGTGCGTATAACCTCAAAAATGTCCAACTTTACGACAGAGCTGTCAATCGCCGGATTGCAACGCTAGGATTGCCAAATCCCGAAACATAAGAGGCAACCCTCGTATAATTTTTTTGTTGCTTTAATGATTCAATAGTGTAGCACCTTTCTGAAATCTTCATAAATTCTGGATGTTTTTGAATTATTTTCCCATCACCGTCCTATACATTTTTTATTCACCAGAACAGCTCAAAAATGAAACGTGAAAATCTGCTAAAGAAAAAGTTCAGAAATATTTTGTTTTTATCACAAAAATTTTAAGTAAAATCAAATTGGCTATTTCCTATAAGAAGAGACAACTACTCAAGAATTGTTTAGAAAAAAATGTTTTAAGGAGTCGATAAGTCATTACTTTGTATACGACGAGGAATATATGGTATATTCCGAAATATTGTAAAAAAAATGCAAATAACTCAAAAATGGTGCGTCTTTTACAAAGTCATATTTTGTTTTTTTTGATAGGTTATGATGTAAAGAATCATCCACCTAAAGGTGGCACGCTATTTATGGGAAACCCTGTAAAAGAGCAAAATAGCATTTAATAATGAAATAAGTGCGCTCCACCCGAATGAGCAAATTCCTCTTACTTAAAGTTACAACTGTACCGAAATAGGTAGCAGTTGCATTAGTAAATGGACTGTTGAAAAGATCGTTAACCCAGAAAGAAAATATGTAAGAGGATAAGTGATCTTGCCAAAGATGCGCTTACGTAACGCGTAAAGAAACTTGTTCAATTGGGGAAATGACACGGCATACAATAACGACAGCTTCCACTTTTTTCTAGTTCCTTTTAACTTTCTCCTTTGCTTGGTTGCAAGTACAGTGGGGCATGCGTACATCTGTTGATTGCATATCGTAGAGGTGAACAGTTTGGCGTTGATCTTCAGTCCTAAAAAAAATAAACTAAAATGCCAATAACATTTACGACACCTGAAAATAGTATCAACGAGAAACTTAACAAGGTTTTTCCTATACCAAACAGTTTTATTAAGGTGTCTCCTGGAAATGTGATCGTGCCGAAGAAGTATCAAGATATCGCAAAGGACATAAGGAATTTACCGATTTACCCAGACGATACATGGCTCGTATCCTATCCACGAACTGGTGAGTGAAAAGTGTTTATTGGATCTCAACTGATGTTTCTTATAGTTCT
Source organism: Microdon myrmicae (assembly GCA_963931805.1). Lineage (NCBI taxonomy): Eukaryota > Metazoa > Arthropoda > Insecta > Diptera > Syrphidae > Microdon > Microdon myrmicae. The sequence goes on from OZ007499.1 coordinate 120,116,329, forward strand.
TTCAAGTCGTGTATTCTAATTGAAGAATGTATTTTTAATGGAATTTAAAATATAATAGGAAGCAACCCTAAGTCAAAAGTCGTATCAGATAAGATTTATATTGCTACTTAGTATATCTCTATTTTAATGCAATATGAAAAATTTAAATAAATAGTACAGGTCAATCTTTTTTACAGGTTCCACATGGGCTCAGGAAATGATTTGGCTTCTCGCAAACAATTTGGACTTCAAAGGTGCCAAAAATGTTCTTCAAATTCGTTGTCCTATGGTGGAATTATCAGCTTTGTTTGGTGAGGATCATCACGAATGGGTTACGTAAGCTGACTATCCTAGATGTGTGAATATATAATTTTAACAATCTTATTATCTAGCGCATCACTTGGCAATACAGTGGATTATGTGAAGAATATGCCACGTCCCAGGTTGATACGGTCGCACTTACCATTACAATTACTTCCAAGGGAGATACTTACAGTGAAACCGAAGGTATACCATATTTCCTCCGTGTTCAATATTTGAATATTTTATGAAAATATGCTTATTTATATTGTTAAATAAATTATTACGAGATATAACTTGCATTAACCAGTGAGCTGTGGAGATCTCTTTACAGAGCGAGCACCTGTACGTGTCGCGAGAATTAAGCCATCTTACGGATATAGTCATTAAACACATTCAACTGGTTAAATAAATTATATATGGTTAAGCTTCAAATATATATAAAATATATTCTTTGTCAGTTTCATTATAATGTGACAGAAATTCTACATAGTTAAACATTAACTATATTGCTACATAAATTATATATAATTAAACATTAGTTAAATTGTTCCATAAAATATGTATAATTGAGCACTAATTATACCGTAAATTATATTATATCTAATTATATTTTACGTTTCAGGTAATATACACCTCCCGTAACCCAAAGGACCTCTGTGTATCCTTTTACTACTACTGTAAGCTTCTGCATGGGTTGAAATGCTCAATTAAAGAGTTTTTTGATCTATTCTTGAGCGATTCGTTACCAATGGGACCTTACTGGAGCCATGTCATACCGTTCTGGGAAAAAAGAAACGACCCCAATATACTTTTCTTAAAGTACGAGGATATGAACCGAAATCTTCCACAAGTAATAAAGCAATGCGCAATGTTTTTGAAGCTGAACTACCACCTCAATGAGGACAACTTGAAAAAATTATGCGACCATTTACAATTTGAAAATATGCAATCAAATTCAGCTGTCAATCTTGATCCGCTTATTAATCGCCTTACCCAAGGTTCCGAAGAGAAAGCGAATGGTGATGCGGATTCTAAGTTTATCAGGAAAGGCAAGATAGGGGATTGGAAAAATGTAATGTCCAAAGAAATCTCCTTGAGATTTGATGATTGGATTGCAGAATACTTAAACACGGCAAATTTAAAATTCGATTATGATTGAGGCTTAATATTCACACAGAGAAGTTTTGTTTTATATTGTTAACCAAAATGTCGTTAAATAAACAAGTAGTGAGGGAAAGGCGAGTACTGTGTTGATTTTTATTTGAATTAGTGTGGAGGGTTATATTTTTTTGTTTGTATTATGTTGCTTACCTCCTTTTGGTGAGTCCACGATTGAAAAGAAGTTTTCTTAGTTGGTATTTTGTTTTTATTTAGTAATATTGATTTATTAATTTTTATTTATTTGTTGTGGCCGTGCCTTGGCCTCTGGAGTTCCGACTCATCCTGAAATGGGGTGGCGAGAGGCCGACTTTAGGGAGACAATGACAAATGTGTCCTTCATCTTGTCTCTGGCTTCTGGTCATCTTCCCATAACCAGAATCACCCACATCTGTGAAGATGTTGGGCTCAGTCTCTAGATATCTGAAAAGAAAGGGGAAGGAGGTATCTAAGGATAGTGCGGACAGGGTTAGTTCGATTGTTCTCTAACTACTTGGATGGGGGGATGGTGGAAAAAAAAAACGTACAAGACCAGTAGGATCGGGTTAGCTGCTTATAACAGAGAAGCTTAACTTTGGTGTCAACTTTGTTGCTCCATTTCAGGATGTTTTGCAGTTGCTTAGACCGACCGAGACCCCTTTGAAGAATGTGGGTCACATGTTTGATGGAATTCATTTTTGGGGTATAGATGACCCCAAGATATTTCCTCCTGTTCTGTGATCTAATCGTAGTACTGTGGCGACTCTAACAGATACACACACAACAATTCACAAGCAAAATACTGAAGAGCACCAAACGAAAAATCGAATTAGAAAATACATCAGAACCGTATACCATAGCGATAACAAAAATAATTCACATCACTGGAGTATAGTCGAGTTTAAAAATCAAATTCAAAAAACACGGTCTGTAGCCTGATGGGTAACGCTTAGGTTCAATTTTTTTTTCGTGATTCAAACTGTCATAGCGTCAGTTCGAATCACACGTTCTTCTTCACTATTATTTCAAACACCATAATTGGTGACCCCGACGTGATCTGTACACACAGCATACACTTTCCCATAGTAAGCAGAACTTCACACACGGTCACGACTTCCGCATAGAGCACAGCCTCCGACGTTTTCTCGTTCTCTCGTTCGTCCGTCGTACCGCATACGAATCTGATCGTAACGAAGTTACTGCGGAGGGAGTGGTGTGGCGACTCTAACAGATACACACACAATAATTCACAAGCAAAATAGTGAAGAGCACCAAACGAAAAATCGAATTAGAAAATACATCAGAGCCGTATACCATAGCGATAACAAAAATAATTCACATCACTGGAGTATAGTCGAGTTTAAAAATCAAATTCAAAAAACACGGTCTGTAGCCTGATGGGTAACGCTTAGGTTCAATTTTTTTTTCGTGATTCAAACTGTCATAGCGTCAGTTCGAATCACACGTTCTTCTTCACTATTATTTCAAACGCCATAATTGGTGACCCCGACGTGATCTGTACACACAGCATACACTTTCCTATAGTAAGCAGAACTTCACACACGGTCACGACTTCCGCATAGAGCACAGCCTCCGACGTTTTCTCGTTCTCTCATTCGTCCGTCGTACCGCATACGAATCTGATCGTAACGAAGTTACTGCGGAGGGAGTGGTGTGGCGACTCTAACAGATACACACACAATAATTCACAAGCAAAATAGTGAAGAGCACCGAACGAAAAATCGAATAAGAAAATACATCAGAACCGTATACCATAGCGATAACAAAAATAATTCACATCAGTGGAGTATAGTCGAGTTTAAAAATCAAATTAAAAAAAAAAACACGGTCAGTAGCCTGATGGGTAACGTTTAGGTTCAATTTGTTTTTCGTGATTCAAACTGTCATAGCGTCAGTTCGAATCACACGTTCTTCTCCACTATTATTTCAAACACCATAGTACTTCCTATTTGTATTCGGATATTCTGTGAATATCGAGAAGTAGGTTGGGAGTGTTTACTACTTCGAATTATAGCTACTGCTTTGGATTGGTTAAGTCGAATTTTCCATCGACTGTAGTACTGATACAGTTCGTCCAGATGACGGTTGAGTCGATTTGTTGCAAGTTTTGAGCTTTTAGATGACGTGTACACGAGGACGTCATCCGCATAGCATATTTGGTTTACTCTACCATCCACAGGGCGAGAAATATCTGAGATGTAGACATTACATAAGATGGGGCTTAGAACGGAGCCCTGTTGTACGCCTGCAGCGGCGATGAAAGATCGGGAAAGCTTTCCATTGACTCGAACTTGGAAGGTTCTGTTTAAAACGAACTGGTAGATGATACTACACAGCGTTTTACTGAGGCCAGCATTTAGTAATTTGAAAACGAGACCTGCGATCCAGGTTGTATCAAAAGCCTTTTCAATGTCCAGGCTCACCGCAATGGTGAGTTCCTTATTAAAGAGGCGCACGCAAACGTGGTTTTGAAATATGTTGAGAGCCATGGTGGTGCTGTGCGTTCTTCTAAATCCAAATTGGAAATCAGGTATTGGGTTCCTGATACTGATAAATTTATTTAGCTTCTTGTATATGAATTGTTCATATATTTTGCTGATGCAGGTGAGGAGCGAAATAGGACGAAAGTTTGAGGGGTGATAATTTGGTTTCCCAGCTTTTGCTATTGGGCAGACAACAGCATGCTTCCAAGCTTGCGGAAAGTACCCCATGTTGTAGGCATGGTTGAGCAGAATGGAGAGCTTTATAAAGAATAAAGCAGAAAGCCTTCGCAACGAGTGGTACGCCATGTTGTTGATAACGGGTGACTTCTTGGGGTTTCGAGATTTAACTAGGTTCTGTGGGGTATTTGGTGTGACGAAGCCGTGACTATTATCACGTGTGTCGTCGAAGTATGCACTGTTAGCTGAGTTAAAAACAACTATTGGCTCGTTAAAGTTGTCTAATTTATTGTGAACCTCTGAATTAATTACTGCATTAGTGTCCGGGTCGCCATCCTCGAGAGTGAGCTTGTGATTATTTTCAAATGTCTTTCCGATGATGTTTGCTTTATTGGCATCATTATTGACAACAAGACCGTTGGGCATGATTGACCCAGTGATACGAGAAGTGCCACATATCTTTTTAACATTTTTATAAATGTTCTGGTCCGTCTGAATACCCTTTAGTTTGTCTTCCAATTGTCGGGTACGATTGTTTTGGGTTCTTTGTTTTATCAGTGTACCAATATTGTGAATAATGGATCGCAATAATGGCTCCCTTTGCGTGAAGCGGTGACGATATCTCATTCTGCAGAGCTTTTTATGCTCCCGGATGAGACGAAGAGTGAAGCTGTCAAGGGGAATCTGATAAGTCTGTGGGGCTTTTCAGGGCCCGAAGAGCCATACATCGCTCGATCCCCACTATTCCAAGCGATGCGACTTACCTCGAAGTCGAACTTTCAGCAAGGTTACGTAACCTTGCTACGGCATTTACCGCCAGCCAAATTGCTGGAATTAATTCAGTTACCCAATAGGATAACTGACATGAATATCGTTTAGGCAGCTTACCTTTCTTTGGGGGTTTTCCCCAAACCCCTTTTTCTCCACCACCATACCTGAAAACATTAAGTCCACGGCAAAGATTATCACCTAGCCGTGGCATCGAAAATTTCATCCTCGTGCATGCATTACCATACCTGAAAACATTAAGTCCACGGCAAAGATTATCACCTAGCCGTGGCATCGAAAATTTCATCCTCGGGCATGCATTGCACCCAGTGCATCTTGTTCCCATAGCCTTATGCCATGGAAACAAAATCAACACGGAGATCATTGATTACTCGTTTTTTTTGTTTGTCCATGGCACCCCTAGCATGCGGCTACCAGGTCCCATCAGTTTGCCATCGCCGACAATGTTTCGGCTGATGCAAAGCAAACATTTCACTAATTACCAGCAATAGCTGGTTTCCTATTATCGGTCTCCACCGATCAGGGACCGCAAACAAGCAACGAATTGGATGCAGCCATCAAGTGTTTACTTTTAACATCTGGCAATGGCTGCACCCTATATTCGTTGCAATACCAAAACATAGCATTTGCACCACAGATTGTTTATGGTATATCCAATTCCCTAGTAACGGCCGCCAACCGTCGGCGGACCTGGGAAATTTCACACCCATCAACCCAAATGTTGATTTATGGCCTCTCCTAGGGTGACCAGATCTTCGGCTCGTGTTGCTATTACCCCAGATGGTTCGGTTGCCGGCAAGTATTACACAATCAATTGTGTACACAGCCGCAGGCCATGCATTGTTTGTTTACGCGGGAGATGCAGTTGCGACGCTGGCATCCATCCTCGATCACCGGACGATCGTATGCGATGCATACACACACATGCGAAATGTATGCCTATTCCCCGGTCCAATCACGATTGACTGCCTCGAGTTAATCGTGCAGCTCCTCCCCTTTTACGGTTTTCTTTGCGGTGTCTTTCTGTCGGCAGTGAAGAAAAGTCAGTCGAGTGTTGTCCTTTGAAGAAGTTAGTGTGGTGTAGTACTTTGTGGCTTTTAAAAGATGCTGGGCAATTAGATAACAAAACAAGTAGTTATTCAGATTGAATCCAATGAAGCCGTTCGATAATTTATATGTTTTTTTTTAATGTAACAACAAAAGCCACTAATAAGAGATCTGTGATGTCTTCATTGCTTCGTTGACCCAGTCGAGTCTCTGTCTTTCGTTTTTTTTATCAAGTTTAAAAATAATAAGGAGTCAGATAGTAACCACTTCATTATCGCGAGTGCCGAAAACTTAATAAACAGTTTAATACATTGTTAACCAACTCAACTTTGGCGGAGTGCATATGAACAATGATTATAAGATAGATTACCGTGAATGTGAGAACTTGTAACTCAGTGAATAAATAAGACAAAATATTTTTATACTATACACCATAAACAAGAAATAAACAATTTACATCGAATTCCAATCTACGGCGTTTCATTTCTTACATTCGTTTGGCTTGCTTTTGTGACAGTTGTTTCATCGGACTTAGACCCCCAGTGGGATTTGTTGAATCTGCGTTCGTGCTAACGCGCTAATAAAACTTCCACAAGTCTTTTCAAGTACTTTTGTTTGTACTTCGGAACATGAGTCTCCGAAGTTTCAAGTAGAATCTCGTGAAGTCGAGTTGCAGCGTTATTTATCTCAACTGTCGTTAGGTTCCTGTCAGTGGGAAGGGAGAGTTGGTGCAGTTTTTCGTTCAATGTAATATTGAAGTTTTCCCAATTTGTGCCCCCATAATCGGGTATGTATCTGATATGAGCTCGGGATGCTCGATAGCCACGGATGAACATAGACACAGTGTTGTGGTCAGATACACCCGCCGATACTTGGGGAGGAGAGATTTGGGGAAGTAAGTCTTTGGACACAATAAAGATGTCCAGGATGGAGTTGCCTCGGGTACCAACCGTAGGTGCGACTATTTCGAAGTTGAGGGCATGACAGTTTTCGGTGTACCATTGGAACAATTTTGTGCCGTTTGGGCAAGAGATTGAGTTGTTCCAGTGGGGATGCCTGGAGTTGAAATCGCCGTCTATGATGAAGGGTGTACCCCCCGAGGACCTTATTAACTGGCCGATACCTTCGGGATTAATGGGGCCATTATTGGTTTTATGTGAGTGGTATACGGAGTATATATTCACTCTACCGTTATTAGTTAAATGCAGTTCAACCCCGGAGACCTCTATGGACTCGAAATGTGGGAGGTCAATAGCTTCATGGCGAAGTTCGCTATTAACTAGTATACAGGTGCCACCTCCGTTGATGGTGGGGCCGCCAGTGAGGGTTACATATCTGCGAATCATGGAAAAGTTTGGGAATACGGGACGGTGACATGGATGCAATCTAGTTTCGGTTACAAGAACCACGTCCGCCCGGTTATCCTTTATGAAGTCAGAGACTATCACGCGCTTTGACAAGGGAGTTGACAGTTATAAGTATAACTTTAGTTTTGGGATCCATTTTGTTTTACATATGAATCGTTCACATTTGAATGTTCATCTGCTACTGGTCATCCTGAAATCAAAATGTGTCGTCCTTTTATATTCTGTGATGGCAGAGATTGGATAACATTTTATTTAAAAATTCCAAGACGCACAAATAAGATTTTGTGCGCTTCAATTGGAATAGGGTTCTGGGAATTGTATAGGAATTTACTTGAATAAATTCCCGGAAGGAGAAATTATGAAATGCATTTAGAATTAGGCATTTCACAATTTCAATAGTTATAGGGAATTGAATCAGTGCACGACAATTGGACTTTCGTTTAAATTTATCGTGCATATGATTCAATTGGATTGGGATGTAGGGTACTTGGAAATTGAATCAATGCGCGACAAATCAACTTTTGGTTTAACTTGTCGCTCATATGATTCACTATGGAAATTGGATTGGGATTATAGGTAAAGTAGTGATTTAGGATCACTACATTAGTTAAAGAAGTTTCATAGTATTCAGCGAATGCTGAATATTCGTCATCTGGACGAACTGTATCAGTATTACAGTCGATTGAAAATTCGACTGAACCCTAACGTTGGTCAAACCATCAGGGTAGTGGAACACGAATTTGAAGTAGTGCAATCATTTAACTACCTTGGGTCAGCCGACAACAATATGGAAGAAGAAATACGCGAACGGGTGATCAGATCCAACAAAGCCTACTATGGTGTATCAAGGCTCTTTAAATCCTAAAATTTATCCAGAACATCCAAGCTACTACTGTACAAGACCATGGTCTTAGCAGTAAGCATGTATGGATCCGAGACCTGGGTGGTGAATAAAAGGCACGCTGAACTATTAGCCGCGTTCGAGACGAAGGGGTAAGGAGAAATGTTGGCCCCGTCTGTGAGGGGGGACGATTCGGGAGACTCTATAACCATGAGTTGTACGCGATCTACCTTGAAGCTAATGTTGTAAGAAAAATCAAGCTCGGTGGGCGGGACACCTAACTCAAATGAGCGAAGAGGAGCCTACCCGGAGATTCCTCTGTGGCAGGATGTATGGATGGAGACAGCGCGGCAGACCTTATCTGCGATGGCGTAGACCAGGACGCCCAGAGCCTGGGAGTGCCAAACTGGATGACATCGGCTCGAAAATGGGACCGGTGGAGAAATTTGTTAAATAAGGCCAAGGCCGGATCCCGGTTGTAGTGCCGATGATGATACATCCCTCAGTAAAGATCACTCAGTTAATCTACCGAATAAATAGAAAGAATATAATAGAAAGATATTGGACAACATTCGAATATTTCCGGCGTATCTTCATGACAAATCGGATTGTCTCTTTGAAGGTAAAACTAGAATTAGCGTCATAGTGTCTATTCAACAAAAAGGTTTACAACTCGAGGGGTGTACGAAATGGTCCATAAATATGTACGACATGGTTATAATCGATCTGAGCAGGGTTCTCGACAAGATTTCTCATAAACGTATGCTTTTTTAATCATCCACCCTCGGCTCTGAACCTATTTTGTTACTCTACAGCCAGGTTTCGGATCAGCGATGCCTAATCCTATCAACTTTGTGGTCTTTTGGCGGATTTTAGCGGGTTGAGTGCCGATGTAGTGTTCCACCGAACACTGTCAAAAAAAAGAAAGAATTCAAACACAGAAACACGGAGCGAATATATTTACAAATGAAACACGGTGAATTGTTTTTACTTTGAACTTTTATTTTATTGTCCGCTCTTTAGTTTCACAATTATCCTCGATACTTTGAGTATTAATAAACAACAAACTTCTACCACACCTTGGAGCGTATTAATATTGGAATATATCCTTATTCATTCGGCTTATCGCACATTGTCTATTATTTAGTGTTTTCGTGACAACTACACAAAGTGGAGAATTACAAATTGCACACGTTAGAATTGCTGCGCGTTGAAAGTTGAAGATATATACGTTGAGAGTGTTTTTAGTTTAACTCGCGTATTTTATGGTTTTAAACTGAGGGTCGAAAATTCCTTCTCGATCTATCGCGTAACGCTGGTCAACCTCCTCGTGAGGGTTCTCTGACTGTTCTAATTAATTTCTCTATCCATTTCCAATTCTCATCCTCTTATCTGTAAAAGAAATTTCCCATCTCGATTCATATTACCATCTTCTTCTCGGTATCTTCTTTCGAAGGATCAGGCTTACCGCCACTTATTACTCGATCCTTTTATGGGGTTCGTTTGCGTTACCCATCTGGCTTAAGACAACAAGGGTTTTCATGCGCTTTAGATGGGTAACAAAGGAACCGTGGAAATTGTTTGTCGGTTTTTAGATTGCATTACCAAGTCATAAAGCATCTGGCATGAGAAGATATGCGCTAGGATGTTTATGATTGCAAGAATTGTGTGTCGGCGGGTCGACTCGCTATGACTTTGTTTGCACACGTGCACTTTTTGGTTTGCGGGACGCGCAGGGAATTAGAGGTGCTAATTGCTTATAGTGTACATGAGAAGATATGAATCATGCTGCTTGATTTTAGGGAATTGCATTGGATGAAATTGCGTGACTGGATTTGAATTGAATGAATGAATTGAATTCTCTATTAGAAAATTTGAACGTTTACTTCGATTGGTTTTAACCATTGAATTCAATGTTGCGTTGGGGATATGCAATGGATTTTTCTAGGTAATTTGTGTGGTTCATAGAACCGCCACCGTTTCTCATGCCAGTCACTTAGGCCCCCTTCTCTTCATACACACCGCAAACGAAATTATTGGCTCATCAAACACTCCTCTGTGTCTCGCTTGCTGGTGACGCAAAATTCTAAATCAGCGAAGAAAGTCCAAAAAAATCGGTGGAAAGAGAAGGACGGAATTCGTCAACAAACAGAAAGAGTTAAGGAAAGTGTTCCGCAAAAGTAAATATGACGCGTTCTGCTTCCTAAGTGATGAATTAAATAACAACCCATGGGGCAGCGCCTACAGGATAGTCATGAAAAGACTACAGAACAACAGTAGTCAAATGCAAAAAAGGAAAACTGACATGACCAGAATCGCTGCTGTCCTCTTCCCGCAGTGTGATGAGGTGGTGTTGAGACTGCAAGAGGAGTGGAGTATCACTGAAGGAGAGATACCTCCCATGACCACCGAAGAGATGGCCTTGCTGCAAGGGTGGCCAAAAAAAAACAGACCCTGGGACTGTATGGTATCCCTAACGCTGTAGTGAAAACTCCTTTAACGAAAAAGCCGGAAGTCTTCAGCAGTCTCTTCACAACTTGCCTTCAAACAAGACAATGATGGAAAAATCAGCGGCTTGTGCTTATAACAAAAGGAGTCAAGAATCTAGAGGCGCCGTCGTCTTATCGCCCGTTGTTCATGTTGGACACGACAGGAAAACTGCTTGAGCGAGTAATTGCCATTCGCCTGGAACAATTCACTGAGGGGACATCGGGGCTCTCTGAATCGCAGTATGGATTCCGGAAAGGTAGATCCGCTGGTAAGGCACTATCTGTGGGATGAGACATTGCTCGCAATACGATAGCTGGAGCACGATGGGTAGGTGGTACAAAGAAATATTGCACGGTGGTGACTTTAGATGTTAAAAATGCGTTTAACTTGGTGAATTGGAATCGGATTCTAGAAGCGTTGTGCGATCTACAAGTCTCACCCTACTTGGTGCGTATACTAGCAAACTATCTCTCGGATAGAAGACTGCTGTATGATACAGATGAGGGACCACAGGAATATAAAATAACAAATAAAAAAAAATAACAGCGGGTGTACCTCAGGGATCTGTATTAGGCCCGCTGTTATGGAATATAATGTATGATGGTGTGCTCAGGGTCAATGTACCGGAGGGGGTTAGAATCATTGGGTACGCAGATGATTTGGCAATAGTGGCCGTAACTAAACATCTAGATGACCTGGAGAATATGTGCTACAAGTAAACAAGTGGCAAAAATGTATTGTTTGTAACCGTTTTCCATGGGGTGCTAGTATCGTTGGGTTAACAGTTTCTAGTCGTGCTAACACGCTCTAGCATACGTCATAAATACGATTTCTCCACAATTTTAGTAAGCAACCTCTACTTTACTACAAACACTGTTTTTCTTTTATTTCCGTACACAAATTAGGACATTTATGACCGAATTCACGCAATCAGTTTTAATTTAACGAAAGTGCCTAAACTCTAGACCTTTTAAAGAGACTTCGTTATAACATTTACGAGTATTGACTTTAATTTCACTTGTTGAAATTCAATAGGAACAGTGTACGTTCGGGTATTTACATCCGGTGGCTGATAAATAAATCACTAGTTAGGTATTTAACAAAAAAATGTAAAAACTGTTCGTTCATGTGGAGCGCGTGTGTTATTCACATTCTATGGTAGTAAGAAAGAACCAAGGAGGTTTCATGAAAAGTTCGATATTTATATTCTTTATTTATCCTACACTCCACGACATCTGCTTGAGACACCTCTATCTCGACGGCTTTGTAGTAGAGTAGGTTTTCTTTTTAAAACGATTTCTTTGAAGACGTTTCGTTTCAGCTAACGCACACTGTGAAGTCCTTAGTTTTTTGCCCTTGACATCCCTGATGATACCGCGTTGTTGTTGCTGTATAATTCGACGCTTGCTTAATAGGGACCGACGATCTGCTGGTGTCAAGCTATGTTTTCGTCCAGCTACGCACACATATTTAGCCGTAGTTTTCTGAAACCTTTAAATAGTTTGAAACAACTGCACGACTACGGCTTAAAAGTTTTGGAATTTTGTTGACAGAAAATCCGTATTGGCACATTTTTTGAATGTTTTGGATCTCCGTTTGATTTAGTATTTTTCTGCACCCCATTTTAAATTTGTATACTTCTAATACGTGTGTAAATAAATTTCTTTTAAATCAAATTACTAAAACTGACCAACAACTCACACTGCGAATGGAGTCCCCACACAACAAAACAAAAAAAACAAAGGGGGCCGATTTAAACGAGACAAGGACAAATGTGTCCTTCATCTTGTCTCGGGCCTCTGGTCATATTGCGACAACCAGGATCATCCACATGCGTGAGGATGTTGGGCTCGATCTCTAGATATATAAAAAATAAAGGGGTAGGTATCTAAGGATAGTGTGGACCGGGTTAGTTCGAATGGTCTCTAACTATTTGGACAGAGGGATGGTGGGAGGGAAATCGTACAAGACTGGTTGGTCTTGGGTGCGGTAGTGAATGCAGATTAGGTCTTTCGGGACTGATAATCTGCGCTATAGTCGGTGTGTGTGTGTATTGTATTTGTTCCGTCTTGTACTGTACGTGTGTAGCGTATTAGCAGTAGAGCCTATGGGATGGGTCCAGGAATCCTCCATTATAGAGGGGTATGTTGTTGGGAAGGGCGTTTTCTTCAGTTTTGTACTGAAGAAGTTGTAGCGGTTGGATCCGAAGAGATCGCAGTAGACAAAAATAAAAAACGCAAGACTCCCATACAGGTAGGTTTTCGCTGTTCTGAATGATTTCGAGGTACTTGTATGCTAATTATCATCATCATCATCATCATCATCATCGGCACTACAACCGGGAACCGGTCTTGGCCTTATTTAGCAAGTCCTGAGGCTTGTTGAATTTTCCATAATGATTTGTTTTTTCCGGGCAAGGTCATTAGTCTTGCGCCTGTATGCTAATTATGCTCCTCGATAGTATAGTGGTTAGTATACCCGCCTGCCACGCGGGAGACCGGTGTTCGATTCCCCGTCGGGGAGCCTCTGGCGCCAGACTGATGACCTTGCCCGGAAAAAACAAATCATTATGGAAAATTTAACAAGCCTCAGGATTTGCTAAATAAGGCCAAGGCCAGTTCCCGGTTGTAGTGCCGATGATGATGATGTATGCTAATTCTAGCAAGTACTCGTCGATAGGGATAATAGAGAATGGAATCAACAAATGAAATTCCAAAGAATTTATACCTTGTCTCAATCACAGGTACAAATTCCCAGAAAATTAAGGCAGGAAAAGGATTTATGGTTATTAGAATCTAGAAATTGGTAATGATTACTAAACATCAATTTTTGCAGTCAGTACCTGTTAAGAACAACCTCGCTTACCCGGATTGCGCTGACGTTGACTGTGTGTTTCATTGATCGCTTGGCTCTGCTACCGCTCGGGAGGCGATGAGCCGCTGTGGGAGTGCCTTTTGTCGCGGCTAGGTGATGTCCGGAGGGTTGTTAAGAACAGATACCTATGCCAGGAGGATCGTAACACTCAGATGGTTCTGAATCACGAACAAGTATAATAACAGCGGTGAGGGTTACCATACGTAATCACCGAATTTGTCATCGAGCGGGAGTAGCTTCGTTGATAGTTGCTGGTGGCGGTGGCGTAGATGGTCATTTGCCAACAGAGGTTTTGCTGCTGATATAAATCCAATTAAGGTATATGACGAGCGATGAAATTCCATTCGTCGGCGAAACTCTCTGCAACACCCACACAAAGTAAAATAAAACATCTCACCCGGACAAATCCGCTTGCGATGTTTCACAACAAGTAGGCTTTCTAATTGGACTCATTTTTTGGAAATTGGAATATCACTTCATAAATACAAATACGGTTCTTTTGGGTTTTGACGACGGGATTTAATTATCAGCAAAATTAATACGTAACTCGAATACTGCACGACCACTGACTGCCCTGAGTCTACGTCAGTCAACCTCACTAAATTGGACGAGCACACTTGTCACGAATTTCTCCAAGCACTCATAATTTCGTTTCTCGTTTATGTAGTATATATCCTTTCACGAGGAAATTCCGCATATTAGACGCATATCAATTTTTGTATGTCATATCCTTATGGAGCACCAGACGTTATTCCTTTGGAGTTACTGCGTAGGAGGTGCACCTTTTTCGTATCTGTCACGATTAAATAGAAAAAAACTTGGGTCCACCATAGAATCAGGTGTGGAGCGCTCACCGGTCGTTGATCTTCTCAAAGGATGTGTGCGATATCCTACTCAATCCGATACTGCCCGTTCTAGGTTTTCTCGTCATAATCAAGGGCTCCATCGACAAAAGATCTAAAGGTTTACGCGATGACTCCGGAACAAAGATCATAGCGTCTGCAGCTGGCACAAATTACAGGATCATGCGACCAATTGATAAGGGTCGCGTTTATTTTTGTTTTGTTTTATCTCCACACTTATTTAACAAATTATTTACATATTTTACATTTTTCCACGTTCTCGACGGTCGATTTGAATTGTTTGCATTCCACTCTCGGATAACTAGATCTGCCTTCTGATTAGTGTAACGAGTAATCAAATCCACTATTTCGCGAGTAAGAATCCTTTTGAATGTTAATTAATTAACTAAATGTTAATTTCTATTTTACAAATATCATCTTACATTAACTAACTGGCTCTTCGCAAGCACTCTAAATTATACATTATTATTTTTCCTATACCTTTCAACGTACAATAACTGTTGTTATAACATGTCACAATAATTGATATGTTTTCTTTTTTTAACCCTTATGTCAATGACCGGGTACCCGGGTACCCATTTCGTCGCAATTTCACTATTGCTCGGCCTAGTAGACGAATTTTGGGCCCATGTCTTAGATCATCTCCATTCAAACGTTTCTGAATGATTTTTTTTTTTTTTTTTTACATTTCTGTATTTATTGACCATAAATGATTTGTTACAATAAGTAATACAGATAACTTATAATTATCTTAGCTTTAATCGTTTACACATACTTGCTAGTACATTTTTCAAACATTATTATAAAGTTATATATTTCATGGGTGGACAAGATAGGAGTAGGTGGGGCTTCCTGGAAAAGGTCAGAAAACCAGGATATAATTATTTACTTAACCTATAAGTAATTTGCTTAACTTAACTTAACTTAGCTTAGCCTAGCTTATCTAATTATTAAATCTATTATTATTACAATAAGTTAGAATAGGGTGGGGCGGGAGGTATAGTGGTTGATGGGTGGAATTTGGGTTAGGGTGGGTACTATGAGTCGGGGATATGGGTTGGGGGAACACTTTCCGATTGGTCGTTGAAACGCAAGATATTAGAGAAGGGTTGTATATTACAATATTTAAACTGGTGAGGTGAGAGTTCAGTATTGTGGTATACGATCTCATTGGAGTTGTTGACCAACCTGCCAGAGGTGAAGAGGGTTCTGGTGTGGAGACAGTTCGGGTAGGCAGTTCGGTTGTCTGACGGAGTCGATGTGAGCGCATTTATTATCGGATTGGGATTATTGGGAAGATTTTCGATAAATTTGATGGACAGCTCGAGGAAGCGTCGATCTATACGTTCAATATTAGCGGCATAGTAGAGCGAACTACTGTTGTAATATTTGTGGGAGTTAGGATGTCGGTTGAGGCCAGTGATAAGTCTGAAGCATTTCCTTTCGAAAATGCGTAGCTTCTCCATTTGGGCGGGTGTGATATGGTACCATATCGGGCTTGCATATGTGAGAGTGGGTCTGATTATTTGTTTGTAGATAAGTGATTTGACTTTGGGAGAGAGACCATTCGGTTTGTACATGCCTTTTCTGCAGAGGTTCAGTTGGGTTGTGGCTTTACGAATCGTATTTTTAATGTGGGCGGAGAATGACAGATTGTTGGTAAAGGTTATACCTAGATACTTTAAGGTTTTGGAGGGTTTAATTATATTGTTATTTATTTTAATTCTGATTTTATTATGGCAGCGAATAGTGTTGTTTGTACAACTCGCGTTTCTGCCTTTAAAAACTATGAGCTGAGTTTTGGTTGGATTTAGTTGAATTCTCCACTTGGTAAAGTAGGCTGACAGGATTGGGAGATATCTGTTAATACAGTTTCTTGCCTCCTTGACAAGCTTGTTGCTTGAATAAATTAAAGTGTCGTCGGCATAGTTGAGCATTGTTGTATTGGGTAACAGTGGCTGCGGTGCGTCTGATGTATAAAGAAGGTATAGTAGTGGGCCGAGGATGGACCCTTGAGGAACTCCTGCGGTTATGCTATAAGGTGTCGAGAGAGTTGAGTTTATTTTCACCATGAACTTTCTATCAGAGAGGTAAGAAGCGAGAAGTTTTGTGGAGTGGATGTTTAATCCATACATTGAATGAAGTTTGTATAACAGTCCTGCGATCCGGACACAGTCGAATGCTTTAGCTATGTCTAGGGAGACACATACCGTTGGGGATTGGTTTTGGAGGTGGGTCGTCACATCATGTGTCAGTTTTAAGAGAGCATGACAAGTGGAGTGTTGTGAGCGGAAGCCAAATTGAGAGTTCGGAATGAGGGAGTTATCCCTGGCAAATGAGAGAAGATTTTTGTAGATTTTACATTCAAGAATCTTGCTAAGCGAGTTTAGCTGCGATATCGGACGGAAGTTATCCGGGTACTTGGAGGGCCCAGATTTGCTAATAGGGACGATCACCGCTGTTTTCCAACTTTTAGGGAAATGTGAAGCGTTTATTATGTGGTTGAGAAGAACGAGGATCGGGAGCAAGTTGCCTGGGTGGAGTCTTTTGAATAGGAGGTTAGGGATTCCATCTAGGCCAGTCGATTTTTTATTGTTACGTGAAGTAATGACTTCGGATAGTTCTTCAAGGCTTAGGAATGTGTCGATTCCTACGGGGTGTGATGCTTTATTGCTTTCGGTGAATTCAGTAATAAATGGTGTGAGGGATGGCTCCAGTGAGCGTGGAATGTAATCGTTCACTGTATCGTGGAAATTTGTTACTGGGAGGGTATCGTTTTGCTTATGGACTTTGCAGAAATGTTCAGCGAGACAGTTTGCTATATCAGTGTCCGACTGGACGATGTTATTATTAGTTGGGTGAATAAGATAATCTGTTCGAGGCTTGAGTTTGCGACCCGTTAGTCTGTTTATGTTTTTAAATAGATCGCGATTTGGTTTGATACTGTTTAAGGTGGATGTGTAGGTCTGATTAGTGAAAACTTTTAGTTGTCCATTTATCAGGGAGGTCAATAGCTGGATCTGTTGTTTAATAAAAGGTGAGTAGCTAGTGTGCAATTTTCGTCGGAGTTGTTTTTTTTATACGTAATAATTTTGTGAGTAGGTTGGGTAGGGGTTTTCCTAAGTGATTATGAGGAACGATAGTGGGAGTATGGCTGAAGAGAGCATTTCCCAGTATTTGCTCTATTTGGGCCGCTGCTTGGTCAATTTGTGTAGGGGGCAGGTTAGAAGATTCCGGTAAAGAAAATTTTGAAAAGCTAGCAGCAATATCCTTATTGACTTTTTTCCAGTTTGTTTTGGTGAAATTTGGAATAGGATTCAGAGTGTAGAGTGGTTCAAGCGAGGGGATTTGAACCGAGGTGTGGACAGAGCCATGATCCGAAGGGAATGTGAAGGACACTGTGGGAGGATTAGATGAATAGCTATCTGTAGACTTTAGGAAGAAATCGATTGTTGACTTGGTTGAGCTGCAAATTCGAGTAGGTTGCAACGGGCAGTCTGCGTAGACATATGGATGAAGTCGGAGGAGATCAAGGAGTTGACAGCCGTATTTGTTGCATTTGATGTCATTAAATGCAGTATGTCGTGCGTTCCAGTCTCCTCCTATTATGAAAGGTGCTGGTAGAGACTGTTGAATTATTTGTGAGATGTCTGCACTAGGGAAGTTTGGTTCACGAGAAGGGTGAATGTATATGGAGGACAAGACCAGTACTTTATTATTTCGGCAGAAAAGTTTAACAGCCGTGTATTCGACACTAGTTATATTAGCAAATCTAATCTCAGCAAATTGGAATTTTTTATGTATTAGGATTCCCGTACCTCCATGAGGGCCAGAGGTTCGTGGGTTGGACACAAATGTGTAATTAGGTATGTAGACTCGAGAAGTGGATTTCAGCCAAGTTTCTGAAAGCAGAAGAATATCTGGGGAGAACTTTTCAACAAACAGTCGGAGGTGTTGTCTACGGGTGTGGGAATAAATGGACTCTGAGTTGAGGCAGATAAGGGTTAAGTTATACGTTAAGGGAAAGGATGTGGGAAGTTATTAAATTTAAGATCTGACCTTTTTTTTCCAATTCGGAACTGTGTTTTAAGGTTGGTAGTAGTGTCTCCAGACTCCTGATGTATCCCAAGATATCCAGGTTGAGAACGTTGGGGTTGGGTTGTGTTTCTGAATGATAATTACGAAATTTCAACGAAAAATTTTTTTTTTTTAGTTTCAAATTGACATTTTAAAAAATTGTATTCTGAGCCACGACCGGGTACCCGGGTACCCCATTTAAAAAGCATTGAGAATGATGAAGAATGATGCAAAATTGAATGTTAAATAGTTAATTAATAATTAATTATTGATAATTAACTATTTAAATAACTAATAATTAATGAAAAACAATAAAAATGCATTTAAATTAACAAACAAATTTATTCAGAAGGACTTCTGTGACATGCATTACATTCAACCAACGTAGTTGCGTGTTCGTCGCGAACCAGCTTTTCACATTGCCGACACGCCTTTCTTGTTTTTCGCTGCTTTTTCAGAGCCTGCGATAAACAAATGTGGCAACAACCAGTGACCTTTTTTCTTCCTGTACTATCCAGGGGCGGACATGCTGTCTGGGTCGTCGGCACGAGCGGCTGAACCTTCCCGATGATGGACTCGATTGCAAGTTTTGTTGAGTAATGCCTCATGATTTGAACATTTTCCGAGCGTTCATGAATACTTGGCAGGGCAAGTTGTTCGCTTAATTGGAGCAAAAACATACGACGGGCGTTCGTCTTTTTCGGCAGCATGGAGTTGTTCTCTTTATAAATGACGAACGCCGCGAGTGCGCTTACATCGAGGACATTGAAGAACATTGCCAAGGTCCACCTATTCGTTCGTCGGTGTGTCGTGTATCTGCCGGCCATTTGGTCCATTGTACTCGTATTAAGTAAAAATGAAAGACTCACTTGTAGCCCTAATAGATACTTAAATATTAACTAGCAGTCTATTCATTGAGATGTACTAAACAATGATGCAGCGATTGGAGCGCCCTCTCTAATGAACGTCATTGACTTGACTTAGAATTTGGTTCTATTTCAGTAAAGATAAGTTCACTGCAAGTAAACAAGTGGGAAAATGTGGTGTTTATAACCGTTTCCCCTGGGGTGCGTTACCAGTCTCTAGTATCATTGGGTTACCAGTTTCTAGTCGTGCTAACATATTCTAGTATCGCATGCGTCATAAATACGATTTCTCCACAATTTCAGTAAGCAACCTCTACTTTACTACAAACACTGTTTTTCTGTTATTTCTGTACACAAATAAGGACATTTATGACGGAATATATGCAATCAGCTTTAATTTAACGATAGTGCCCAATCTCTAGACATTTTAAAGAGACTTCGTTATAACATTTGCGAGTATTGACTTTAATTTCACTTGTTCAAACTCAATAGGAACATAGTACATTCGGGTATTTACTTTCGATGGATGACAAATAAACCACCAGTTAGGTACTTTAGAAAAAATTTAAAATCTGTTCGAATTACCGGATCAATTTTGATAAATGTAAAACCGTTTTGATGGTTATCTAAAAGACGTCCATCAAGTTCTGACTCTTTCTGAGGTGAAGCTAATTGGAATTGAATGGTATTTTTATGGGTTTCTGCAAATTCATTAGTGACCAGAAAGCGGTACACATTTGACCATGGAATGTAATGTACTAGTTCTGTTCTTATTGAGGCGTATTCACCTTGAACCTGTGTTCTTGGTAAGAATATTTCCCTTTTTCCTATTTGAAAGCAGGTAGTTTTGGGTAATAAAGTAAAATGTGTGTCTTATCTTTAAGGTCATAAATATATCCTCGGTATTTTGGTTTTACATTTAATTTTTGTAATTTTTTTGTTTTATGTTTTCGTTATCGTCATGCTCTTTTCATTTGTATTTTTTTTTTGTGCTTCCTAATTTATATTTTGTCCAATTGAAGTGAAGAAAGTAAGTGCGGTCTACCTGACTCACATAATTACGTGGATAACGTGGTTAGCACATTTATATATATCTATGACTGTGTATCTGTGGGCTCTTTGCCTCTTTCCTTTTTTCTTCTGTTCAAAATTTCAAGACAGAGACAAAGATTGAGCGATGGAGGTACTGTATATAGAAAAGAACTCAAAGAATAAACGGATGCTTAAGAAGACAGCTTAAGTTGAATATGTGTTCAGAAAGAAGAAAATTATCGTTGAAGTTAGACGCGTTGTAAGAACTCGGTGCTAAATTGGTTCGAAGATCGTTAGCTTCACGATTTTCTTCATCATTTAGAAAGTATTTTCACTCGCTTATTTTGTGTGTGGTATTCGTTGTGCTAGATACAAAGAATATAACAATCAAGTCATCAGTTGGAGCGTTGAAGGTGGTTGAAGAAGTACCTGCCTAGTTCTCATAGTGTTGCGCTTTTAGTTTTTAGTTTTGTTATTGTTTTTTTTTGTTGATAATTTTTGAATTTTAGAGAGAAATGTGGTTTTATAAGTTAATATTAGTAGCTGCGGTGCTGTATAATAATGTATCTGGATATACAACTCAACGACCAAGTCAAAATACTGAAGAATATAATCCATTGATAGATGTTGCATCCGTTTTCATTCGGGAAGCATTAGCTGGTCAAAATGGAAACTCTGGAAATGGTGATAGTGGTTCTAGTCTAGCTAGTGTTGCATCACTTCTTGGATCATTTATGCAAACCGATAACGAGAATGGTAATAGTAAAGCATCAGGAGGATTACAAATGCTTTCAACTCTTGGCAGTCTATTTACAACAAATAATAATGGAAATAATGAAATTGGAGGCATTGATTCTGCCCTCATTGGTAATGTTATTGGAATGTTGACAAATAACGACGTTGATGATAACGATGTCCGGTCTAAGAGAAATGTTAATGATAAAAAGAATTCTGGAATTGGTTTAGAATCGATTATGCAAATCGCTTCAATGTTTATGAGTTCACAGAACACTAATAAGAGATCGATTAACAATAATGATATTGATAACGATGGTAATAGTAACCCTTTGGCGAGTTTATTACCAATGGTCATGCAGACAATTAGTTCCTTTATTGGCCCTGAAGGTCGTCGGACTGAAGAAAAGCATAAAGGTCATGCATGGGCGCTGCCGCCTTATTTGGAAAATATTCACGTTATGTGGGACCATTTTGCAAATTCGGAATTAGCTGATGCATTATATGAAAAGTCTGGAGTAAATACTATCTTAAAGGTAAATGACCAATATTTTTCATTGTATAAGGGTATAGTCAACCATTGTCATAGCAATTGACCTAGTTATGTTTGTAATGTGTTCTAATTTGAAATTTATCTTGTTGTTTGTCTTGCTATTAGGGTTTCCGAGGACGGGATGGTAAAGTCAATTACGAAAAATTACTTGAGTCACTCCATAATCAATCTTTCCGACGTCGTTGGATAAAGGCGGCCACGTTATACCTCGCAGATTGGGCTAATTATATCACCAACCCAGATATTTATGTTAAGTAAGTACTGTTCTAAACAAAATATTATTTTATTCATATTTCTATTATAAAAAGGCGTATAATATTATAAATTACTGTACATACAATTTATAACTTCCCAAATTTCCAACTTCTGGACTGAAGTAATTGCACATAATTTACTAAGTCTTTAAGGGCATATTTGCTAATTGAACTCAAGAGTCATTAAGGCTGATTCATCTGTTCATATACTCGTACGGTGACAAGGCGATTTATATAATTCTCTCCGCTCCTTTTCCACCCTTATCCCTTTCGACTCCTTTTCTCTCATTTCTCATCTCTATCCTCCCCCTTACCCCCCCTCTTACCCCCCCCCTCTTTCTAACTAATTACATGCTCTTATTGATTGCGGAAAAAGTATTCATTATTTTTCTTCAGTAAAACTTGACAGCATTTTCTTTCAGTCGAAAACATTTTTGTTTATCCAAATACTGTCAATTTTTTTGACCACCTTCGACGATCTTTCCATTAAAAGCATTATTCTCTATTGTAGAATTTCAGGCTCAAATCTTTGAAAAACGCAGATGGTTTCTACAGTTCTCTATTGGAGTCCATCTTATGCCTTGAACAGAGTTTTCTAGATATGGGACGCAGCAAAACATCTTGGACAAGACGTTTACATTTTTACCGGGACATCAAAACTGATGTTCAACGTTGTCAAGATCAGGATCTTTATAAAAATTAAATTCTCCAAGGCCTTTTTACGCTAATAGTTAGGTGACCCTGGTAAACAAGACATGGAGAGCAGATTTATTTCAAACAAATATTTCTCCGCTGAAGGTTTAAACATTCATTAATTTAATCAGAAAATATAGCATGTGTACTCAGGTTCTGATGGATCAAATTTAGCATAATCTTCTGGACAATACACTTCTTGAAGGTTCATGGAGTTTCTCAATGGTAACTGATCGATGTTTTAGTCCAATAACCGTGAGCTGGATTTTCATAGTTTTGCCGCCGTCGAAGTATCGTCCTCTGCGCCTGTACAGAGTCTTTTCGACATCGTTTTGTGGTATAAACTCGTATTGTCATACAAATTTGCTACGGCAGGTAATCCTCAGGGTCTACAACACATTTTTGCAATTGTTAATGTCAGGGGCAACATCATCCAGATAATATGATAAATAACCGAACTTTCAGAAATTCATGACGGAAAAATCGGGCTCGTTCCCGAGGCTCTGTCGACGTTCGCCTGATAACGGTATTTTGTAACATCTGAGGCATCGGTTTCAGCAATACGAATCTAAACGCCGTCCACCAATATTTGCAAACAGAGAAACTTGACACCCTTACCCTAACTGAGACCTAGGTCGATTCACCAATTAATTTCACATGCATCGTCGCTCGGGATACGACTTACATTTGAGATACCGTTTTGAGGGTGGAGTGTGCGTCTTCGCGCGGTCCGATCTGACTTTCCAGAGGAAGGAGGCGTTAGAACCAAACAGCTTGGACATCATGTGGTTGAAGGTCGTGCTGGCGAATTCTATTAAATTTCTTTGTTGTCTTTACCGTCCCCCGAATGACGATCGACCGGCGACATTTTTCGAACATCTTTCACGTACCGTCGACTGGGTACAGATCAACAACCCAGCTTCTGAAATTGTCGTCCTTGGCATTTTTAATGTAAACAATTTCGACTGATGAGATGAGGAGATGTTCGTTGTTAGCCTCAATTTGACTCAACTCGTGGAGGAACCTACGCGAGTGCCGGATACCCCACGTGATTATGCGAACACCCTGAATCTGTTTTTTACTTCCGAGGCGTGCATTTACACCGTGGAGCTTGCTGTGCCACTGGGAACCTCAGTTCACTGTTTGGTATCGGTCGCGCAGCCACTTGCACTTCAAGTGAATAACCGCGCTAGGCAGTTTCGCCATGTATAGAGGCATGGGGGTGCATGAGACGATTTGCGAGATTTCTTCGCTTCCTTTCCGTGGTCGGAGGTGTGCTTTGGAGATTCCAATGTTAACGCACGTGCGGAATCGATCACGGAGATTATTTTTCTCGGTATGAAGATTTGCATTCCGCAATCCATCAAAAGGAATTCACCCAATAAGCCTTGGTTTGATAAAAAATGCGAACAGATTACAGTAGCAAATAGGGCTTTTAAATAAAGGCGCTGTAATCCGAAGAACGAATTTTGTTAGAATCAGAAACGCATGCAACCAGGCGATTAATACCGCGAAGAAGGCTTACAACGACGGAGTGACTCATAAACTCCTTCAGTTCGGATTCCTTCTGGTCAATGGCAAGAGCTGTCAGCAGTACTTTCGCTTCCTCCTCTTTTCCTCGATTAGGGACGGGCAGCGAGACGTTAGTCACAAATTCAAAGGATAAAGCTATTGTGTTTGCGAATTTATTTTCCGCGAATTCAAACCTTGATGCCGGTCTCTTGGAGCCACCTGTAATCGGGCCGGTACGGTCTTCGATGCGGGATGTAAGGTTCCGCCCGCGCACTATTCAACGCATTCTACGTGGGCTGGACTGTAGGGAGGTAATCCGCCCGGACGGAATACCAGCAATAGTCCTTAAGAACTGTGTTCCAGAACTATTGCCGGTTCTAGGCAGATAATTTCGCTTATCTTATGAACGAAAGACCTTTCCTGCCAGCTGGAAAATCGCTCGAGTTCAGCCAATCCCAAAGAGGCGAAAAAGTGTCTCCCACAAAATTACCTGTCATATATATCATTACTGTCTATGTTATCTAAGGTGATGGAACAGGTCATCAATACCGAGTTAATTAAATATTCGGAGTGCAACGGACTTCTGAATGATCGTCAATACGTATTCCGTGGCAGGCGATCCACGGGAGACCTTTTGACACTTATAACCTATATATGGACGTCTACGATTGAGCGGCATGTTGAGTCAAGGGCGGTCGCATTGGATATCTCGAGGGCTTTTGACCGCGTCTAGCACGGGGCATTGCTGAACAAACTTCGTTCATATGGACTTTCCCAACAGCTTTGCGACTGGACGAAGAGTTTTTCGAAAATCGATCAATCCGGCTTGTTGTGGACTGTTATATGGTTTCACATACAATTTAATATAATATATAATTTTAAACTATTTGATATATTTGAATACTTTATATATTTATAGTAAGTGAAGGGGACTTACCTGGGTTGAACTTGATTGGTGTCAGCTGCTGGTTGTTCGGGGACTGGGTGCAGGGGGCGTTGAGGTGATGCTCCTATGGCATACTCGCCCGCTCCGACGATCTGTCGCTCGCCGTTCGCTCCGTCGTTCGCAAACAAAGCTGATCGTAACGAAGTTACTTAGGAGGGAGTAGTGTGGCGTCTCTAACAGATACACACACAATACACAAGCAAATAGTGAAGAACACCAAACGAAAATCGAATAAGAAAATACATCAGAGCCGTATACCATAGCGATAACAAAAAACAATTCACATCAGTGGAATATACTTGCGTTTAAAAATCGAATTCTAAACACGGCCAGTAGCCTGATGTGTTACGCTTAGGTTCAATTTTGGGTGATTCTAACTGTCATAGCGTCAGTTCGAATCACACGTTCTTCACTATCAACCTCAAACGCTATACTCCACTGTTCAGCTGTAGTTGTGTTTGTATTGGGTACTCCTTCGTTTCCGTCTTGTGTGCGTTGTATATTTTCTATTGTTCCTCTTGACATGCGTGTTGTTTTGCGTTTTATATTACTTGAACTATTTCTATTGTTCCTCTTGATATGCGTGTCGTTTTGCGTTTTAACGTCGGAATCTTTTTTTTTATTGTCATTGCCGTTGATGTTTTTATTTCATTTTTATCCGGCGCCCACGCCGTTTTTTATTATTTGAAATTGCACAAAGTAGTTTATGCAAATTAGCTACTTGGGGATTTGTTTTCCTGTCACAGGCAGAGAGGGGAAGCTTACGCAAGGGGTTTAGTGGATGTGAGGGGGGACCTAGACGCAAGGTAGGTCCATAACAGGACGGCGAGTGTTCGGATCTGTATCCTCTTAACTTCGGGGTGTCTAAAGGTTCTACTTTGGCTCCAATCATGTTTTTGCTTCACATAAATGATTTGTTCGAGGACAACTGAGCTATCTTTTATATAAATATTTTACTCCGGCCCAACATCTTCTCCTGCATAAATCCCAAATGAGATCCGCGCTCGAATATATTTCTCATGTTTGAAGCTGTGCTCCTAAACATACTCTTAACCTACTGAAGAGCATACGGAGACGAGCGGTCCGATCGGGGACACGACGCTGATGTCGGGACTACAGTCGTTATCACAGCGAAGGCGCGTGGCTGACCTCGGGCCGTTTTACAGATATTATCACGGGTACTGTTCTCGGAGATTCGTGGTATTGTTCCTCCACAAGACATCCGTAATTCGGTCTTTGGCGGATAAAGTCTATACTTTGGCGTATGTTTCGTCTTTCGCTATATGTGGATACAATGTACCGCCGAACACTGTTCTCACTGGAGAAAATAATACAACCTGAACACGGAGCGAATCGGCCACAAAAGAAACACTGCGAGAATTGTTTTGTTTTGATATTGTATGTTTTATTCGACACGACCAAGTCGTTGGTAAATACGGTTCGTTGATTCCAGGTATCCTTATCTTTATAATAGTATTAAACTTAAGCACATCATTCGCATTCACTTGTATGTAGTTAGGCCGCTTTACAATCTTTAACGCAGAGCCACTTATTAGCATCACCATTTTAAACAGCTCCTCGATAGTATAGTGGTTAGTACACCCGCCTGTCACCCGGGGACCGGGGTTCGATTCCCCGTCGGGGAGCCCCTGGCGCAAGACTAATGACCTTGCCCAGACAAAATAAATCATTATGGAAAATTTAACAAGCCTCAGGACTTGCTAAATAAGGCCAAGACCGGTTCCCGGTTGTAGTGCCGATGATGATGATGATGATTTTAAACAGCACTGGGCGCAATTTCAATTATCAAACCCCGAATTCTTTAAATTGAGTAGCACCGTACCTTGTCTCGCGTATTAGCTCCTCGTCGGGGTTCCCTGATTGCCTTCCTCAGACGGATGCTCGATATAGACTACCTCTATACTACCCACAAGTATCTAGATACCGGTCGTATCTGTCTCTTCCCCAGAGACAATTTCCCATTCTGCCCACTAACAGAATCGTCAATACGTCTGTTACCGGCATGCTAATTCATCCCAGGGGAAATTTCTTATATTCCTGAAAGGAGAAGTCACTCATTGCACACATCCTTAAACATCATTATCACCATCGGTGGTGGTGATCGAAATTCAGATCGACGGTTGTCGATTGTGTGCCGCCTCTATTTGCATAGCACATCTGGCGCGCGGCCGACGGATATCGTGCAATTTGAATGGACGTACGGTCCATGGTTTTGTTTAACTTCTTTCGGTTAAAACTAACAATCCATTAGACCGTTCTAATGGGTGTGAAAATCGAAAGGGACCGTGGGATCGGAATAGATCCTTTGTAGGTTTTTAGCCTCATAAATTTTCCGAATTATCTCGTCGAGATAATTGCGGTTGCCTGCAATTTGGTAGCGGTAGGCGATATGCTTTATTGAACTAGGTTTTCGCTGCCTTTGTTTGCTTGACGGATTTGGGTGGCCTTTATGGCAGCTACCCGCACGTGCAGCCGCTGGTCGGCTAATTTACCGACGATAGCGATTCCTTGTAACATCGTGTAGATGTTCAGGATTTCCTATTGTGCAGAGCTGGGATGCGATGCATTTCGATCTTTTGGAATTTCTCATGGGAGCCGGATGAATGTATGGCTTTTTTACCTTTGTTTCAGGCATGCTACAAAACGACATGTTGAGCTTGACATTGAAAGCTTTGGGACGTTCAATTCCTTGCTTTTTCGTGTCGGGCTCAACGTTGTGGTGAATGTTTCAGGGCGCTAGCGGACTTAGTGGCACGCGTCTGTGGACGCGTGTTCCTTGAAGGGTAGGAACCCTACCTGGGTGGAATTGTGCGTTCGTAGAACGCTACAGCTCTGTATGCACTCCACAAGAGAATTCGACGGATCGCACCAATTTGCGGTTCATCTTCCGACGGCGCGAATATCCCTGCATCAGAACTCGTTCCGTTGCAGAGCGAG
The DNA here is from genome assembly GCA_963931805.1 of Microdon myrmicae. Lineage (NCBI taxonomy): Eukaryota > Metazoa > Arthropoda > Insecta > Diptera > Syrphidae > Microdon > Microdon myrmicae. The sequence goes on from OZ007499.1 coordinate 120,144,326, forward strand.
AAAGTTGCGGGACCCCGCATGAGTGTTTCTGGAGCGTAACAACCTGCAACTGATCAAAAAGAACTACAACAGTTATTGAGTGGCATATTGGAACGCCGTGTCAGCGCTATAGCTTCACCTCTCCCGAGAGAAATATATTAAAGAAAAAAAAACTCCGATGATATGTTTTAAAAGTTTTCATCTTGTTTGGTTAATAGTGTTGCCTTGCCATTTATTTTTTCGACTTATGCTTGTCAACATCGTCGAGAACATGTAACTTTAAGCATACTTTTTGTCACAAAAAGTAGGGAGAATTTATTACTTAAATACGGCCCATAAAGGGATTGTCCGAATTCGTTTTCTCCCTAAGTTGACACATCTATCCTCTATCTAGAAATGAATTTTGACGGCGATCTGCCATTTGTTTACGGGGCGCATTTCTCGGAATCGATATCTGTCCTCGCCGCGAATTCTCTTTTATGTCTTCTATAGACTGAAAAGGGATGTCTCGAAGTGGTAATTTGAGTTTTGGAAACAGAAGAGAGTCAGTCAGAGCCATATCAGGTGAGTGTGGTGGTTGTTCGATGATACTTGTTGATTTTGGGTCAGAAATTCATTCACCATCGATCGCAGCTCAAAATTTTTTTCCACAAACGTGGCACTTTTCGACAAATTTACTCACTCAAATGCCACATAACGGCCATATAATTTTGTTCGATTATCGCTCGACCTGCTGCTTTGCTCTTACTGGTATTTTATATTGTTTTTTTCTTTATGATGTGACATCCTCGCACACATGTGGCCGCGGTCCGGTGCATTGCTGCTTCTGTTTTAACCTTTTCGTAGCATTAGTTTGAATAACATTCTTCATTACTTCGCCAAATGCCGTAAACTCCCAGTGATTACCCTCGCCCTTCCTTGGAGGTCTTCACAACCACGCCAAATTCCTCATGTAAAGAAGGGTACCGTACCCCGAACAATCCCCTGAAGGTCATATATTTTTCATTTGCTGTTGCTATATTATAGCTGCCTCAACGTAATTGCTTTTGATGGATACCGAGATAGACTTACTATTTTGCTTGAGATAACTTGTAGATGTCCTTCTTATCAAAATAACACCCCCTTTTCTCCAACAATCAGTGATGACCTTAACTGAGAAATAAATATATAAATTACTATAAATCATGACTTATTCATGTCATTAGATATCCGTTCTGAATGTTTGTTTACTATCTGACATGCTTATAGTGACCCTCGCGAGACCAATTAGACGTTTATGCCCAACAGCCGCTAATGTCCGCAAAGACATTTCCTATTGATTATTACACGAATATCTTTTGTCAATCATGATTGAGATGGAACAATGTCTTTATTGTTTATGACGGTTGCCCTATTTTGGGACAAATAACGTAGATCAGCCTCGTTATCGCTTGTCAATAAGTACACTTTCTACTCTACGTTTATTTTTGCTGTCATATAGATGCCGCCCCCTTGTCGTTTTCCCCAGGGATATTTTTGCAAGGTTAACTGAACTTTGCACCAATAAAATCAGAGATATTTATTGAACCTGTTAAGAAAATATATAATCAGAAATCACACTAACATGACAGCGCAACCAATGGTAAACACAACTGAATACATCACTGGAGAATAAAATTCGGCACAAATTCGAAATACGTCATTACTCGTTATCCGAAATGTTTTTTATATAATAATGCGTGATAGAAAAAAAAAACCAGTTGGCCAAATTTTAAATAAAGAAAGAAAAATAGGTAAAATAAATCAATAAAAACAAACAAGTCGTTTAAGACCAGCTGTGACACAAAAAAACGAATGGCGAGAAATCGGGCACAAAAAAACCATATGTAGGTAAACAGCACAACAAAAAAGTATTTTCTGTAACGTAGTATATTTCTATCCCCACGCTCCACCACAACTTCTTGTTTTAACGTCATTTTTCAAAAATTTCCTTTCTGTTTCATTTTTAATAATATTGACTGAAACTCTGAAACATCTAAACTAGACTTTCGATTCCCATTTATCAAAAGTAGCTGCAATGGAACTATAAAAAACCCTGTATTTCTACTTTTTACATTAATGGTTTTTTAGAAATAATATCCTGATACTCCCGTTTCAATGGATAATATTTTACATATTATTATGTATGTACTGCCCTGTAGTTTTTTGTATACGAAAGGGGGAACCTACACTCCGCGAATGACTTGAGGATTAAGAATCAAATGGATAGGTGGAGTTGTGGCGTTTCTAACAGATGCACACACAATATACAAGCAAATAGTGAAGAACACAGAAAGAAAACCGAATAATAAAATGCGTCAGCCTTATACCAATCAATCACATTGCAATCCCTCATCAGTTGAATGTACTTGAGTTTAGAAGTCGAATTCATACACGCGCCAGTGATCTGATGTGTTGAGCATTGGTTTACTTTTTAGTGATTCTAACCGTCATAGCGTCGGTTCGAATCACACGTTTTTCACTATCGTCGCAATACGCTATAGAGTGGCAGTCGCGTAGGTGGCGCGAGTGTTGAGGAATGACTAGGGTTGAAACCCGTTGAATAGACTGAGTAATTTCTGTCCCCGGCCGAGCTTCCTAAGAGAAGGGAGTCGCGTTGTCGCCAGATTTCCTTCTGGGACCTTTCCATTTGAAGACGCCTGCTCAGTATGTCATCGAGAGGATCATCACTGAAAGCCAGCAAATAACTCTGGAAGTGGTCCTCTCTGACACCACCCATTATAACGGACTTCGCCATCCTTTCTATCTGGATGGCGAAAATGCCACCATTTGCCAATCCGTACGAACGCCCCACCGCCTCCCCGTAACGCATAATAGTCTGCTTCACACGGGAAACAAAGCATGTGGTGTCTCCCGCAGTGAGTTGTCGCATAACGGAGAGCTGAGCATACAACTCTTCGTCGAACTCGTACGGTAAAAGTAACGGTTGTTATTAACGGACTAATAAAGTGTTATATTAATTCAAAAATCGATTTAACGGATCTTATTTATTCAAAATGGGCTCCTCGATAGTATAGTGGTTAGTATACCCGCCTATCACCCGGGAGACCGGGGTTCGATTCCCCGTCGGGGAGCCCCTGGCGCAAGACTAATGACCTTGCCCAGAAAAAATAAATCATTATGGAAAATTTAACAAGCCTCAGGACTTGCCAAATAAGGCCAAGACCGGTTCCCGGTTGTAGTGCCGATGATGATGATGATGATGATTTATTCAAAATAATTAATCCAGCGAACCCTAAGCTCGCTACAATAATAATAGTTTGGCACACCTATATTTTTGCGCGCCTTGAGCTTGGGGCCCACCCTTAAAAATTTCCATTTAGACTCATTTAACGGCTCCTCTCGACGAAAGTCCTTAATAAAAGATTTGTGAAAATCCACAAATTACGGTTTGAAATGCTTGGCCATCCGCCTTTCTCACCAGATCTAGCCCCAAGCGACTTCTTTTTGTTCCCTAATCTAACAATTGCGCTCAGAGGACAGAGATTTTCGTCAAATGAAGAGGTAATCACCTTTGTGAACAGTTATTTTGTAGAGAAAAAGGCCGAGTACTATTTGGCTGGGTTAGAGAAATGGGAGCATCGCTGGGAGAAGTGTGTAGAGTGACAAGGAGACTATGTAGAAAAATAAAAATAAATTTTAAGAAAAAATTTCTTGTATTTTTGTTAGATCGGAAACTTTTCAGGCCACCCATGTATTACTATTTATTGGACTATAGGAACCCGAAAATTCTTGCGCCTCATTGACTCGGCTACGCCATCGGTCCCTGTCCTGTGCGCTTTCCTTCCGCGCTTGGACAACTGATCCGATCTCGTTAAGGTCGCGCCTTACATTGTTCTACCTCCGTCGCGACCTTCTCACCGGTCTTTTTCCCATTAGTCGCCCGTCAAGAATTCTGCGTACGGTCCTGTAGTTGCCCATTCTCGCTACGTGTTCCAAGCCCTTCTTAGTTATCTTGTATAAGAAAACTGTATTAATGGAATTGATATATCCTTTCCATTTACATTTTTTACTGGCAAATTTAAAAATACGTTGCTTCTGGTGTGACAATTAAAACTCGACTGACTGACCAGCTGGTACAGCGAAAGTTCTGCCGTGGTTATACAGATAATTTGCACTTAGAATCACGTGACTTACATTTTAGCAGATGTGTGAATCAAGCATAAACGAAACTTATGTTTCTCAACGTGTAAGTTTGAGAGGTATGGGCGTACAAGAGATGTTTGTATAGGGAAGAGTGGGTGGTTGTCCAGTTCAAACCAGTTCGACAGTAGCTCTTACAATGGTTACTCCGCCCCTGCACAACGCATCATCCTTGAATTTATCGCTTGTGAAAGTGTAAAATTAGTTAAAATTCTGTCAAGATTTACTGCACAGTTCGGGGATCATAGACTGTCAAGGCTCGCGTATTTGCCTTGCATAAGACATTCAAGGAAGGATGTGAACGGATTGAAAATGAAAATCATGATCGCCTTCCTCGGTCCAAAATATGGAGGAGAATACTCGCATCATTTCTGACCTTCTGAAAGGTAATCGAAGTTTCGTTTTATTGCATTAGAGGTTGGAATACGTTATGAGAGTTGTTAATCAATTTTAACACAAAACCTAGGGTTCCGGGAAGTGGGTGCATCTGGTCGTTCTCCTCTATGACAATCCTCGGCCACATATCGCAGCTCTATCAGTTATCAAACTAGAAGAAATGAAATGGACCCATTGCTAAAAAAACAGGTGGTAGTCGGAAGGTGCCAGATCTGGTGAATAAGTGCAGTGGAGTAGTATCTCTCACTTGAGGGCCTCCAAGTAGTTCCGGACCGTGGTTAACGTGTGCGAAGGTGCATTGTTGTGGAGTAAAATAAGCTTGTTATGTGTTAGCTGATAATCTGGCCTGTTTTCACGCAGAGTATGTTCCAAACAGTTGTTGGTGGTAGCGGTGAGGATGGACTGTTTCACCAGGGTTCAACAGATAATAGTAGACGATGCCCTGCTGATCCCCAAAACGTATAGCGCCCTCTTCTGTCCGAAGTGTTTTGGTATTGTCTAGGATTTGATATTTGGTCGGGATCAAAACACGATTTTTTCTTGAGAAATATATCCCCTGTGAGTAGGGCGTTAGAATATACTCACAGCTAGGCCAGCTTGTCGTAAGAGGCGACTAAAGGCCGAGTGGTAGCCGCGGTCCCAACGCCCTGTGCGCCCGGTGAAATACCACCCCATCAAGCTATAGGCTCCGTGAAATGGTTGGGAGAAATTCCTGGCCATCTTTCGGAGCTTGGCTGATGGACCGGTTCGGAAAAAGGTTGGTTAGGTGGTAGTCGGTCCCAAGGTGAGATACCACCCCGTCACGCTGTACATTCCGCGATATCGCCGAGAGAAATCTTCGACGGTGTTTCGGATGTGTGGCTGATGGCCCGGACTGACACGGGGATAAGTCATGATGGTACGTTCTGATATAAAGAATTCCGGAGGTAAACTAGTCTCCCATTCGGATCTCCGGGGGGGACTATGTCAGGGGGAACATCATGCAGATATCATGATAAATAATGGAACTTTAAGAGGTTCGCCATCGCATAACCGGTCTCGCTCTCGAGGCTCGGCCCACGCTCGACTGGTGACGGCATTTTGTAACATCAGGGGCATCGGTTTCACCAATACCAATGTAAACGCCGTCCACCAATATTTACAAACAACGAAACCTGATATCCTTGCCCTAACTGAGACCCAGGTCGATTCGTCAACTGATTCGACATATCTTCGTTGCTCAGGATACGACTTACATTCGAGATTCCGTTTTAAGGGCGGAGTCTGCGTCTTCGCGCGGTCCAATCTGGCTTGCCAGAGGATGGAGGCGTTGGAACCCAATAATATGGACATCATATGGTTGAAGGTCGTGCTGAGAAATTCCGTAAAATTTCTTTGTTGTCTTTACCGCTCCCCGAATGACGATCGACCGGGGACATTTTTCGAACATCTTTCATATACCGTCGACTGGATACAGATCAACCACCCAGCTTCTGAAATTGTTATCCTTGGTGATTTTAATGTGCATAATTCCGGCTGGTTGTTACATTCTAACAGAACCGACGAGGCTGGGAGGCTAGCGGAGATGTTTGCTGTAAGCCACAACTTGACTCAACGCGTGGGGGAGCCAACGCGGGTGCCGGACGCCCGGGGCGATTATGCGAACACCCTGGATCTGTTTTTGACATCCGAACCGAGTATTTATACCGTAGAGGTTTCTGCGCCACTGGGAAACTCAGATCACTGCTTGGTATCTGTCGTGCAAGCACTTGCATACCAAGCAAGCAACCGGCCTAGGCAGCTTCGTCATGTATGGAAGTATGGGGCTGCTAACTGGGACGATTTGCGAGACTTCTTCGCATCCTTTCCGTGGTCCGAGGTGTGCTTCGGAAACTCCGATGTTAACGCATGCGCGGAGTCGGTATCAGAGATTATTCTTCTGGGGATGGAGATGTATATTCCACATTCCATCAAACGAAGTTCGTCTGATAAACCTTGGTTTGACAAAAAGTGCGAGCTGATTACAGCGGCAAAAAATAGAGCTTTTAAGCAATGGCGCTCCAATCCCACCGATGTTAACAGAACGAATTTTGTCAGAATCAGAAACGCGTGCAACCAAGCGATTGATACCGCGAAGAAGGCTCACAACGACAGGGTGATCAATAAGCTCCTTCGGTGCCCAACTGGCTCGCGCTCCTTCTGGTCAATGGCAGAGGCTGTCAGCGCTAACTTTGCATCCTCCTCTTTCCCTCCGTTGGTGACAGACAGCGGGACGTTAGTCACGAATTCCAGGGATAAAGCTAATGTATTCGCAAATTTATTTTCGGCGAATTCAAACCTCGATCCCGGCCTTTTGGACCCACCTGTGATCTCGCCGGTACAGTCTTCCATGCGGGATGTGAGATTTCATCCGCGCACTATTCAACACATTCTACGTGAACTGGATTGTAGGAAGGCAACCGGCCCGGACTGAATACCAGCAATAGTCCTTAAGAACTGTGCTCCAGAACTATCGCCGGTTCTTGGCAGACTCTTCCGCTTATCTTATGCACGGAGGACATTTCCTGCATGCTGGAAAATCGCTCGAGTTCAGCCAATCCCAAAGACGGGAAAAAATTTCTCCCACAAAATTACCGTCCGATAGCATTACTCTCTATTTTATCTAAGGTGATGGAAAAAGTCATCAATGCTGAGTTGGTTAAGTATTTGGAGTGCAACGGACTCCTGAATGATCGTCAATACGGATTCCGTGTCAGGCGGTCCACAGGAGACCTTTTGACACTTATAACCGATATATGGACATCTGCGATTGAACGGCATGGTGAGTCAAGGGCGGTCGCATTGGATATTTCCAAGGCTTTTGACCGCGTCTGGCACGGGGCATTGCTGAGCAAACTTCGTTCATATGGACTTTCCCAACAGCTTTGTGACTGGACGAGGAGTTTCCTTGAAAATCGATCGATCCGGGTTGTTGTGGACGGCGAGTGTTCGGATCTGTATCCTGTTAATTCCGGGGTGCCCCAAGGTTCTATTTTGGCTCCAACCTTGTTCTTGCTTCACATAAATGATTTGTTGGAGACAACGGATAACAAAGTGTTCAGTTTTGCGGATGATAATACGCTTGTTTCCTCCTTTTCGAGTGATCGGCCGATTGGTGCATCTGCGTCACACCAGCTGAGATGTAGACAGATTGATTCTCTGAATCGGGATCTGGATAAAGTCCTGCAGTGGGGAAAGGTCAATCTTGTCGACTTCAATGCAACGAAGACTCAGTATACAACATTCACAAAGAAAACTGGATCATCGGTTCCACAGCTGATGATGAATGGCCGGGCCCTCGAGGCAGGGGAAAGTTTGAAATTGCTCGGCGTCACTGTCTGTGGGAATGTATCATGGCATAAACACGTGTCGAACATCGCCAGGTCAGCCTCAGTAAAACTGAGTTATCTTTTTAGAGCCAAGAAATATTTTACCCCGGCCCAACTTCTCCTCCTATATAAATCTCAAATTAGACCCGCGCTCGAATATTGCTCTCATGTTTGGAGCTCGGCTCCTAAACATACCCTCGACCTACTTGAGAGCGTACAGAGACGAGCGATCCGCCTGATCGGGGACTCGGCGCTGACGTCGGGACTACAGTCGCTATCACATCGAAGGCGCGTAGCCGACCTCTGTCTGTTTTACAGATATTATCACGGGTGCTGTTCTTCGGAGATTCGTGGTATTGTTCCGCGCAATTCGGCTTATATGCGCTCCACAAGACAATCCGACGGATCGCACCCGTTTGTCGTTCATCTCCCGACGGCGCGAACATCCCTACATCAGAACTCGTTCCGCTACAGAGCGGGGAAGCTGTGGAACTCCCTTCCCACGCGAGTGTTCCCGGAACGTTACAACCTGCAACTGTTCAAAAAGAACTGCAACAGTTATTTGATGGCATCTCGGGGCGCCCACTCGGCCCTATAGGTTCGCCTCTCCCGAGAGAAGTCTAATAAAAAAACAAAATAAAAAAAAACTTATTAAAAATATATCCATAAGTCAAGTTGTAGAAGCGACTTTCTTTTTCGTCTGGGTAATAAGATTTCGTATGTATTATGGTGTTATTCCACTTGCATATCACTCAATTCATGCGACACCTATTTTCCGATCTTTTGAAGTTTTCCCATGGCACTTAGGCACATGAAAGTGGATGCTTGAGTTACACCAAATTTCCCAGCAAGTATTTGTTGCTATTGGGTAAAATCCTCGTCCAAAAGAGCCTGAAATTGATGATCTTCAAACCTACTGTAATAATGGTCTTGCTCTCAGGTAGCGTGTCTCCTTGTCTTTAAAAGGATGAGGGATCTCTTTAGACCGCTCCTGAGAAGGCCCGTTGCTGTCGCCGCCGTGGTTCCGGAGTTAACCAGGAAGAGTAGCGACCGATCGTTGTGGAAATAGTGCCGCTGGCTGCTGCCCTGGAAATTGCGGCGGCGACAGCAACGGGCCTTCTCAGGAGCGGTCTGAAGAGATCCCTCATCCTTTTAAGGATGGCTGCTGCTCCGTGGGGACAAGTTATTTTGAGAAACAGCGAAATCTAAAAAAGTTTTGTGGGGGTACCACAGCTCTACTCACCAGTCTGTTCAAATGAAACAAACATTATTAAAGTTTTCGTTTTATTTCCTTTTCCTTTAGAGGTGGTCTCCTGGGGTACTTCCTACAGGGACAATGAACATCCAAATACTGGCCGCGGAGATAAAAATGGGTTGGCGAGAGGGCTGACTTTAGCGAGACAAGGACAGATGTATCCTTCATCTTGTTTCTGGCTTCTGGTCATCTTGCGATAACCAAAATCACCCACATCCGTGAGGATGTTGGGCTCGGTCTCGCGATATCTGAAAAGAAAAGAAAAAAGGGGGGTATCCAAGCATAGTGGGGACAGTATTAGTCCAGGTGTTCTCTAACTACTTGTATAGTGGGATGGTGGGAAAGAAATCATACAAGACCGGTAGGTTTTAAGTGCGGTAGTAAAGGCAGATCGCGTCTTTGGCGTCTGATGATCTGCGCTTTGGTCGGTGTATGTATGTTTGTGCCGTCTGGTACTGTGCGTCCGTGTGTGTGTGGTTTGTTAACAGTAGACCCTATGGGATGGATCCAGGAATCCTCTATTATAGAGAGGAATGTTGTTGGGAAGGGTGCTTTCTTCAGTTTTGTACGGAAGAAAAAATTGTGGTGGTCTAATCCGGAGAGATCGAGAAAAAGAAGGGTCAAGAACGCAAGACTCCCGTACAAGTAGGTTCTCGCTGTTCTGTATGCTTTCGAGGTACATGTATTCTAATTGTACTCGTCCATAGGGGTAATGGAGGCGCCTTCGTATAGGTGAGAGTTGGGGTAATGAAGACCGTCAGGCCTTCTAGAGTGATTGGTGTATCTTCTGAGGAGTTCCCTTTCGAATACTCGAAGTCTTTCCATTTGAGCCGAAGATATGCAGGACCATATGGGAAAGGCGTACGATACTCCAGATCGGATTAGCTGCTTATAGCTTAACTTTGTTGCTCCACTTCAAGATGTTGTGCAGTTGCTTAGACCGACCGAGGCCCCTTTGGAGAATGTGTGTCACATGTTTGACGAAATTCATTTTTGGGGTATAAATGATCCCAAGATATTTCATCCATTCCTGTGGTCTAATCGTAGTATCTCCCATTTTGATTCGAATATTCTGTGTATATCGAGAAGTAGGTTGGAAGTGTTTACTATTCAGAATTATAGCTACTGCTTTAGATGGATTGAGTCGAATTTTCCATCGACTGTAATATGGCCGGCCGCGGAGATCACAATGCATGCAAATCGAGATTTGTATCTTGAAACGAACGATTCAAACGCAATATCTCGATTTAGATACACTGGGTGTGGTGCCCAATGTTTGTTTTAAGATAAGAATTCAGTTTTATTCTCATGAAATTATAGTGCATATGAGGATATGCACTGGAATTTGGGTTTTGTGTGGTTATGGCAAATTGAACATCTGGTTCGATATGCCATGGGCTTGGTTTGTTTGGATTCGTGTTTGATTGTACATACAATGCATAAAAAAATGTGCATTGTGATGTTCGGATCTTTGGAATTGAATTCAATGTTCGACAATTCTGATCTGTATCGTGTTAATTCGGGGGTGCTCCAAGGTTCTATTTTAGCTCCAACCTTGTTCTTGCTTCACATAAATGATTTGTTGGAGACAACGGATAACAAAGTGTTCTGTTTTGCGGATGATAGTACGCTTGTTTCTCCTTTTCGACTGATCGGCCGATTGGTGCATCAACGTCACACCGGCTGAGATGTAGACAGATTGATTCTCTGAATCGGGATCTGGATAAAGTCCTGCAGTGGGGAAAGGCCAATCTTGTCGACTTCAACGCAACGAAGACCCAGTATACAACATTCACAAAGAAAAGTGGATCATCGGTTCCACAGCTGATGATGAGTGGCCGGGCCTTCGAGGCTGGGGAGAGTTTGAAATTGCTCGGCGTCACGGTCTGTGGGAATGTATCATGGCATATACACGTGTCGAACATCGCCAGGTTAACATCAGGAAAACTGAGTTATCTTTTTAGAGCCAAGAAATATTTTACTCCGGCCCAACTTCTCCTCCTATATAAATCCCAAATTAGACCCGCGCTCGAATGCTGCTCTCATGTTTGGAGCTGGGCTCCTAAACATACCCTTGACCTACTTGAGAGCATACAGAGATGAGCGATTCGCCTGATCGTGGACTCGGCGCTGACGTCGGGACTACAGTCGCTATCACATCGAAGGCGCGTAGCCGACCTCTGTCTGTTTTACAGATATTATCACGGGTGCTGTTCTTCGGAGATTCTTGGGATTGTTCCACGCAATTCGGTCTATATGCGCTCCACAAGACAATCCGACGGATCGCACCCGTTTGTGGTTCATCTCCCGACGGCGCGAACATCCCTGCATCAGAACTCGTTCCGTTACAGAGCGGGAAAGCTCTGGAACTCCCTTCCCACGCAAGTGTTCCCGGAGCGTTACAACCTGCAACTGTTCGAAAAGAACTGCAACAGTTATTTGATGGCACCTCGGGGCGCCCACTCGGCGCTATAGGTTCGCCTCTCCCGAGAGAAGTCTAATAAAAAAAAATAAAAAAATTGAAGGTTTGGTTCAATTTGCTTAACATTGAATTCAATGTTAATTCGAGTATATGAATGGGATTTTTGGATTGGATTTTTGCAGGTGGGTAGATATGTATGTGGAAGGAAAACGGTAGGGGTTTTTGGAGCACTACACTACTAAAGTCAACTCTTTCACACTTCTTATCACTAAAGTCAAAATTGCAGTTTTTGAACTGACGAAACCCATCTCTGGCTTTGGGCCCAAGAACGCATATACCATACTGCCTCATCCACGGTTCAACTACTATTTTTTAAAAAAACGTTGTCTATTGAACAGAGTTCAAAGTTTTTAACCTATCTTATTGACGGATGTCAGAAAGAATAGATTCGGGATGGGAATTGGAGTAGTTAGATTCTCTTAGTACAACATTTTTGATCATTTCTTATAATGTGTAACATTCTCATTTTATTTATTCTTATAATTGAAAAATGTGTGGCGATATAGATGTGTGGCTATTAAATACCGAAGTTCGGAATGTGCAAAAGTTGTACAGCTGTGCAGCATGGAGCCTTCTCTTTCGATTGTCACCCTTCCCATAGAAATATTCGACTGTCTGCGGCCTCCTTTTAAACGTGTGCAATTTGGGGGTTAAAGTGCATTTTATAACTCTCCAAGTTGATTTTGCTTTTGTTTTCTCTCAGCATTATTTGGTGTCTTTTCGGTGCATGTACATATTATTTTAAGGTTTGATTTGCATGAGCCATTTTATAAATAAATTTTGCTGAATTATTGCCCCTCGACGTTTCGTTTTGTTGGATTTTTTATTGTACTGTGGTTAATTGTCTACTTTATCATCATCATCATCATCGGCACCTCAACCGGGAACCGGCCTTGGCCTAATTTAGCAAGTCTCGAGGCTTGTTAAATTTTTCATAATAATTTATTTTTCCGGAAAGGTTATTAGCCTTGCGCCTTGTAATGGGTTACTTAGTGTTCCATAAACCCCTTTAGAAAGTTTAGCGTCGTTTTGCTTCTTCCATCCTGATCAAATCAATCTAACCAATCGTATCATTAGGGTCACACACAGCGAAACCTACTGAACTTTATTTTTTTCTCCGACAAGGTCATGGCAGCTAGAATTTATCATTGTCCGGACGTTCCGGAATTAGCCTCTCATATAGAAGATGCCAACAATTCTCCGAATGAACTCCGATAAGGAAACATGCTTCGCGAATAGAGCGCACATACAATTATTTCTGTTTTGCTAGACAGTCCTCCAACAGAGAATATATGGTGTATGTGGACAAGGAATGGGAATGGGGATATTTGCCTCGGATTCATCTAACGTAACGTGAAGATGAATGGCGTTACCAATCCTTTCTTCTTAGGGCATTAAAAGTCTGCCCTTTTAGTACTCACTTTAATTCACTTTTGGAAGAGTGAGGTCTTTCTGTGGAGTCGAAGATATTAGCAGCGATACGGATTCATAACCGGCTCTTTTTGAGGAAAATACTTTGGAAGAGCTCCTGGTAATGGCCTGGATCTCTCTGTATCTTGTTTTATTAGCAATCCTATTAGCATTGGCTTCCCAGGTTCGCCCGTTTTTTCTTCAATCTTTGATGAAGAGCACGGTAAAGAGTTTGGAGTTGGTACCCATGTGGGGGAAATCCAAATACTGTCTCGGGCCATCCACTTTGCAAATCCTGGGCAAAAAAGCGTTGCCGAAGAAGTTATCTTCGGAAAATCTTGTTAAAAAATGCACCGTCTGGAATAAGTTTAGTACACTCTGTATCCTTCGCAATTTCCCATTAGTTTTCGCAATCCAAAGGGTATTTGTAGGGTATATGACTCTTGGATGTTAATAGGGCATTCAGGGTGGAGTACTTTTTTCGCAATTATACTAATCTCAACGTCAGTGTCTACAACTAATCTTGTTGCTTTGCCTTATGTCCAAGGGAAGTTGAACTAACGGAGCATGGAGATGAGTGGTGCATGAGAACAGTTTGTGTTTTGTGATTTTAGATCTGTCGGACTAAAGAATTTTGACCGTAAGGAGTTTTCCGAACTCTTCTATTTTTGCTTTTGATGGCATCCACGTATTTTGTTTATTGGGAAACTCACAGGATTTTCTCAAACTTTGTTGTGGGGGGGATTTCAACGCATAATTAAGGGGTCGGGTGCGTGGGATTTTTGAGTCCGCTTTGTTAGACGAGATCGTCATAGACCCGGGTACCTTGATGTTGAAAATTTGGTTTCTTACCTTTCATATCCCGTACACTAAATACGTCAACGTGACTGTACGAGTCCGTGGATTTGATCGACGTTGATTATTCTTGGGCAAAGGTCGAAGAACCAATTTAATTTATGGCGGCATTCTGTCCATTTATGGACACCACGGCCGCAGTCATCATAGCTGTATCCATTGCTGTAAATTCTTCAGTTTAGTTGTGACTAGACCGCGGCTGGATAAACGTTGATGGTTGGTGTCCCTGGTGTAATTTTTCCTGGAGTCTTCATAGATTGGAATTTATTGGTTGGGCTTTGAAAACACCATCATCATCGGCACTACGACCGGGAACCGGTATTGGCCTTATTTAGCAAGTCTTGAGGCTTGTTAAATCCATAATGATTTGTTTATTCCGGGCAAGGTCATTAGTCTTGCGCGAGAGGCTCCCCGACGGGGAATCGAACACCGGTCTCCCGGGTGATAGTCGGGTATACTAAACACTATACTATCGAGGAGCCCTTTGGAAACACCACAGTCCCTAATTTCTTGTCTATATTGCCGGCAACCCACACAGAAAGGAGTATCTCTGCCCTTGAGGCACTCATTATGTAGGTGCCCCTTTTTCTTGCAAAAAGTGGAACTCATGCGTGCAGATTTTCTCGGGGAGGGGGGCGGGGGTGCTTTTGAAGTGATGTTGCTGGAGTAGATACATTATTTATTTTGTAAAGCCGTCTGTTTTAAGGAGTATCTTCAGTGGTAAATATGATGACTAGGCAGGGCACAATGGAGGAAACTCCATAACCGCAAATTGGAAGATCTGTTATTACGCGTCGCAACCGTGCTTTCTTAATCACTTAAGGAAGAGTTGCCGAGCGCAGTTCACCATATATATATATATATATATATATATATATATATATATATATATATATATATATGTATATATATATATGTATATTGTACAAAAAAGTTTCATCAGGTGCCAAAAAATTCGAAACGAGAGAATTGAATCAAGGCATTCCCAAGACATTTGTCACCCAGTTTGTATAAATAAACTGTAAATTATAAAACGAGTTGCGAAGCATATTGTGGAATATATTCCGGAAACGCATTGCAAAACTGAATAGAGAAAGTGTGTGCATTTCCATTGCAACCATTATTAATTACATGGAAGTTAGTTTGAACGTTTTTAAAATATCAATGATGATTAAATAGACATTAAATAGAAATCAAAGGCAAAAAAGACTTTACACCAAAAAGCAGACGTTTACTATTATTATTTTTACCCTTCATTAATTGATTAAAGTAGACCTTTTTTCTATTGTCGCCAAATGGTATATTTATTATGAAGGTTATCATTGGTTACAAATTAACTATCAAAGTAAAAGGCCCGTTGTACTTATGCTGGGCCGCGACCTCAATTAATTACTTAACTCTGAGCTATCCTCTTTGCACACACTCCTTTTATACCAAAATTAATGATGGAAAATTACACATGATTTATATATTGTACTTGATAGATACCTACTCCTCATCACCCAGCATTACCTCACGCATAAGTCTTTTAACCTGCTTCAGTTTTACCCAGTCGGCTTTGACCCCCATGGAGTGTATTTGCCCGACACGAGTCATTCGTTTCGTATAACAAATATTTCACTGAATTGATCCACTTCAATTGCAGTGGCCTTGGCACACATCGTTACTTCGAATTACCGGTGGCGATTCGTCATTGTTCATATGCCCTACTCTCGCAGGCATAAGCATTTCTACGGAGAAATCCCTAACCGAGTGCAGGACACCTGGCGTACGATAATTTGTTATTATCCGTACGTTTCATATTTGCAGGCATAAGCAATTCTCAGGACCACTCTTGGTGTGGGGCTTGCTTCTAGTATTGTGATATGCTGATGCGTGCACTTGCGGGTATTAATGACTTGTAGTTGGATAATGCATAGCATAGAGTGGCAAATGACTGCGCGTCATAGGTGGGCAATTAAAGGGGATTATGCACGCTTTGTATATGATATGATTATTATGTTAAAGGGGCTTTATGTAATGGGATACTACACTATGCCCCAAATCTACAATAGTGAGAATAATAAGGTCGCGAAGATTAAGATGAGCGGAGTTAGCAGCGTAAATAGACAACGACTGAACCGTACGCAGAATTCTTGATCGGAGACAAACGGAAAAGAGACCAGTAGGGAGTCCACGACGAAAATGGAAGGACAATGTAAGGCGCGGCATTGAGGAGATCAATTCAGAGGGCGAAGTATGGAAGGAGAGGAATGACAGCGGAGCCTAGTCATTGAGGTCGTGAACGTGCCGCTTCCTACAGGGAAATATATAATAACAAATAAAACCGTCTGTGAAGAATTCTATCCAGGGGCTAATGGGGAGTCAAATGGTGTTTGATTTATTGCTGCTTGCCGGTACGATTGTTGCACAGCAGCACATAGAACATAAGATCTTCTGTAAGGTTCCTCCCATCAAAATAAATTTCAACGCGAAATGAAGAGACCCGAAATTTTGAATGTTATTTTATTTGCCTTTCGTGAATGTATGGACCTATCACGAAGAGAAGGGGGTTTGAATAAGGCAAAATGATTTGAACGAGCGGGGACTGGGTACGTTGCGTGGCTAGATTTGTACGTGCACAACATTCACGCTACTGCTTTTCCATCCCGATTGCCTTTCTTATAACACACAAAATGGCGCATTTATGTGAATACAATACTTTTACATTAGAAAAGTGAATTAACATTTGTAATCGGGAGTGGAGGCTTTACATTATAAGGTGAGATTTACAAGTCCCCTGCTGACTCTACAAATATTTATTTATATAAGATTGATGTTAATGGTGACATTCCAATTTGTTGGGGATCATTGACTGGTCCGGGTATAGTTTCTAAATTCTAAATAAGCATTTGTAACTAGTGCTTGGTTGATTTATCATCTTGTAAACGGCCCGAGAATGTTGCGTCGCGATGTTGATCCGGAAGACATTGTCGCTGGGCCTCTGTAGCTTTTTCGCTCTAAAACGTCGAAGGCGTCATCCCCGTTGAACAACAGACATTTTCGGAGGAAAGGATCCGCAGTGGCATCCTTTAGAATAGATTTTGCCATTGAGTCTACTTTTAGCATGAACGTTGCTTGATTTTCCAGACTCTACGCCCGATTTTCTGCATAGTACACTTGTGCTGTTTTCTTTCTCAAGCTCGAGACAAAATCGCCCCCATTGCTAACAAATTCAAAACACCTCTTAGATTAGTTTTATTATTAGTGCGTTATAAGAAAAATAAGGAAAAACGGGAATGGACGGGATTGGTGGGGATTCTTAATTCGATGGGGGGACAGAGTTTTGTTGGGACTTGTCGTAGGGAAAACATCTATTTTTGTCACATTACTTTTGTTCTGCTGCATTTTATTCTTATTGTAAATTTTATTGATTTTCTTGGTATTAATTTTCTTAAGTAAAATCTTTAAATTACTTAACTTATGTCCAATTAAAAAGAATGGTGAACCGAGGATGTTACTAAGTAAGCTATATTCTTATCGACTTTTCCAACAACTTTGCGATTATATGCTACGAGCGAAGGTCAATAAGTTCTTAGAAAAAAATAGAAAAACATTTTTTTATCTGTCAACATAAGCTCCTTCTCGTTCAATACACTTTGGCATACGTCCCTCCAACCTTTTTAAGCCTTCAGAAAAGTATGATTGTGGTAGTTCCTTAAATTAACTAATTGTGTGTATTATGACCTTCTCATTTGATGTAAACCATTGTCCGCAGCGCAATTTGAAAATCAAAATAGGGTACTCGGGGCCAGATCATGTAAATATAATATTAATTCAAAACTCAATTCCTCAATTTTAGCCATTGAAACTGCGCACGTATGCACTCATGCATTATCCTGAAGAAAGAGGACTTTTTTTCAAATGAGGACGATTTTCTTTTATTTTTTCATTTAACTGACTTAATAATGACGCATAATACTGTCCAGTTATAGTCTGTTCCTTTTTCAAATAGTCAAGGAAGATAATATCACGTGCATCCCAAAACACAGTAGCCATAACTTTTCCAGCCGATTTCACCGGCTTTGTCTTCTTTAGAGTCCGATCGCCTTTAAAAATCCACTGTTTTGACCGTTCTTTCATCTCGGGGATGTAGAGGAGTATCCATGTTTCATCTTCAGTTACTAATCTGCGCAAAAACTAACTTACGTTGCAACGCATGCGGCCCAAAAGAGCCTTCGAAGAGACTATGCGGTTGCGTTTGTTTTCAGCTGAGAGCAAATGCGGAACCCATTACGCATATATTTTTGTCATACCCAATTTATCAGATACCTACAAAGTATTTATATATTGTACTCGATAGATACCTAGTGAGGAATGATGCTTACTAAAAACAGACTATTAGCGATCGAGCGAGCACCATCTCTTAGATTTTCCACTAACGCCACTGCTTACCTTCCCAATTACTTCAAAAGCTTCCTGTCCTGAAGCTCCTAAACCCCATTGTATTTCGCTAATGCAATTGCATTAGCACCCGCAAAAGTTTCCTTCATCAAGGATACCTAATTCATAGCCTAAAATTCCCTGTAAAGAATTCGCATCATCCATGCATTCAATGCATCTTCAAAATTCTCTGAATGAATTCTGTACAACAGCAAGGCATCTTAGCGTTTCCCTGAAAAGAAAACAATTGGGTTACCGTACCAAGTAACCGCCATAAATCATAGAAACATATCGGCGTTCTTATCGGCCAAAGTCAAAATTCAACCCTCGATGAGTCTTAATCCAACCATCATCCAGTGCACACGCGGAGTAGTCGTCTTCCATTTCCCCGTAGCAGTGTGCACGGGGGTGCACACGCCCCAAGAGTTAGTAAGAAGTGTTTTGTCGAGTTAGAGTTGGGTTTTTCCGAGCAAAACCATTTTTGCAAACGGCAGGCAAAGAAAGATTCGAGACTTTTTCCGATACAATTCGTGTGTGCTCTACAGTGCAGTGCATTTGCAAATCGTTATCAAGCTTAGAATGTCGTCAAACATAAACAAAAATCCTCTGTGGTTCTCCGTGGTTGATAAATAGTGTACAATCCTTCTTAAACAGGATTATAAAAAAACA
The DNA here is from genome assembly GCA_963931805.1 of Microdon myrmicae. NCBI lineage: Eukaryota > Metazoa > Arthropoda > Insecta > Diptera > Syrphidae > Microdon > Microdon myrmicae. The sequence continues at coordinate 120,163,323 of OZ007499.1, forward strand.
AGTTAGCGTCCAAACAATATTGTGAACATTACCTACGTTTTAAGAAGTCAACAATAAAAATCATTTACAACTATACGGTGTGTTTTATTTCTCCTATTTTCTCTTGTGCGATCAGTGTATTGTCTTTTCCTTGCGTTTGGTGAACAGTGTCCGAGTGAAGTCATGATGGGGATAGGAGTGAACCAGTTCCCGTGCCGGTACACCTACTTCTTTACCCCCCACAGAACTATTTCGTTTATTGCTAACGATAGTACGATCACTTCTTCATTTTCGAATGATCGGCCGGTTAACATATCATCGTTGCACTAGTTGGAATGCAACAAAGTCGAGTTCCCAAATCGAGATCTGAATAAAATACTACGATGGGAACAGGTCAATCTCGTTGACTTCAATGAAACAAAGGCGCGGTATACAAAAGGAAAGCATGAATCTGCTTGGCGTCATGATCTGTTGGAAATAACCTTCGTGGCATGAACACATGTCAAATATCGTTAAGTTTGCCGTAAGGAAACTGACCAGTTTTTAGAACTACAAGATATTTTACTCTGGCCCTACTTTTCCTTCTCTATAAATACCAAATTACACTTACACAGTCAATCTCGTTGACTTGAGTGCAACGAAGACGAACTGGACAACGTTTATAAGAAAAAGTTTGTAGTCAGTGACACGGCATAAAACTATTTTAGTTTCAGTTAACAGTAGTCAGGTTATTAAATCTAAGGAAAGCATGAATTTACTCTGTCCCACTGCCAGTGGGAATGTTTCGCGGCATGAACATATGTCGATAATCACCAAGTTCACTTCCAGGAAGCTGAGATATCTTTCTAAGGCTAAAACATATTTCGCTCTGGTCAAACTTGTTCTCCTTCACAAATCCCAAATCAAACCACCACTCAACTATTATTCACATGCTTCGAGTTCTGCTCTTAAACGTATTTTCTACTAAGTCTACAGATTGGGGCAGGTTAATAACCATGCCCGGAAAAACAAATTATTATGGACAATTTAACAAGTCTCGGATATGGACCGGATACTTGCTAAATTGCCAAGACCGGAACCCGGTTGTAGTGCCGATGATGATGAAGTCTACAGATACAAAAGAGACGCCAGTCGAGGTACGCCCTACAACTGTAAGTTTTACAATTTCGTGCATGCATAGATATTTTAGAACCAGGTATCATATGCTCACCGGAATATTCACCAGCCTTACAAGACATTAGCTCTTTGTCACTGTACACAGGCGCAGGTGAACATCTTATAAGCTTCCAAACACAAATTCTCGCAAGTTTTATGTCTTCACGACAAAGTGCGGTGGTCTACCAGTTAACGACTTTTCACAGGTTATTTGATTGTCATGCCTCAATCGTTACAAAACACACTATTGATATAAAACAAAAACAAGTGACTAATTTGAGGTTTAATTTATCTACCTTAAAAATATATAACATTTTACTACAGATAAGTGTAAACAAACACAAGGTAAGCCAAGCGTATAAGCACTGTTTCGCATGCAGTTGATGGTATAAAAAATTCACCTTTGGATTTATTTGTAGCTAAGACGTAATTCCTTTAATTGTTTCATTGGAAAACAGATTTCCTTTCTAAAAGGTATATAGCAAATAATTCAAACAATCGATTTGACAATAACGTTCCACCTTCTCAAATACTTATTTGCGATACTCGTATGCAGCTATTCATATTAAAACAATTTAAAGCGTGTAAATAAATGACAGCTGTTCTTCTGTCGAAATTCATGATCGTAAAATGTGTTGTCTTTTCGTGCATTTTTCCCTGATATAATTTTCAGACATTCAGTGTATGACGATAGTACTGCCCCTTCTCTCATTTCATCGGTCTACATTGCTTTTCTATTTAAGTGTAGTAAAAGCTGTTTGCACATACCAAAACACCTTTTATATTAGTATATCAAAAAATCAGGATCCAGTACTATAAGAAACAACAGGAGGGGATATTCTCCGCATTAAGGACAGGTAAATTCAGAGGCAAATTGAAAAACGAGAAAAGGTACTTAGGAAGAGATAGATGACCAGACTGAGAATAGAAACGAAACAGACATTTTTGGAAAATACTTTGCTTTTCAGTGTTGAAAGGATTTACTCCTAAAAGGAAGCCTGTACCTAATTTGTAACAAAAAATTTATATAACTCAATATTACATTCGACAAAGATCCATTTTTTTTATAATTTCCGATTAAGTTATGTTGAGTCAAAAAATCATTGTTTTCTAATTTTTTTTAAATATTCAAATTGGTTTATTTGGTATACGTAAGTTTAATCATTTAACACAGGCAGTGGTCAGCCACGCGACTTCGATATGATAGCGACTGAAGTCCCGAGGTTAGCGCCGTGTCCCGATCAGACGATCTCTGTATGCTCTCAAGTAGGTTGAGAGTATGCTTAGGACGAGAGCTCCAAAATTGAGAGCAATGTGGGTATCATCCTATCTCAGTTATCGAACCTGCCGCGTGCGATTTAGATTTATCCTCTCCGATCCTTTTTTCCCAACCTCAGGTGTCCCCCAGGGCAGTCATCTCGGCCCTCTCCTATTTATTCTAACCATAAACGACATAGGCGCTTGCATTAATCACTCCTTCATCTCGCTTTACGCGGATGATTCCAAAATTTTCAAAACAATCCGCTCTCCCCTGGACTCCTCACTTCTCCAATCGGATCTTGACAGCTTCTCGACTTGGTGCCAAAAAAACTACCTAGAAATGAATATCGCCAAATGTCACACAATCACCTTCTGTCGGAAGAGTTCCTCCACTCACCCACGCTCCTACCTCTTACTGAACCAACCGATAACATCGGTTGAATTGATTCGCGATCTGGACGTCCTATGCGTCAAGGAGCTCAAATTTACCACACATATTGATCACATAATCCTCAAGGCCAACGCCGACCTTGGGTTTGTCAAACGCTGGTCGAAGGTATTCCTTAACCCCTATGTCACCCGATCACTCTACACAACTATTGTCCGGCCACTACTCGAATACGCTAGTCAGGTCTGGTCCCCGTATCAAGTGACTCATATTCGCAGGATTGAGAGCCTTCAACGTTGTTTCTTGCGCTTTGCCCTCCGCGGACTAAACTGGGAAAATCTGCTAATTCTACCACCATACACAAGCCGGCTCCCTCTAATCAATCTAAACACACTTGAAGAGCGCGGAGTCCATGCCGACATCATCTTTATCGATCGCCTTCTGTCTGGCTCAATCAATTGCCCAAGCTTGCTGTCCACTTTAACATTGCATACAAACCCCCATAATGTACCTAACTCTCGACTGTTTTACGTGCCCGCTCATCACACTCCTTACGGCGCTAACGAACCCATCTCGCGTATGCTACGAAATGCCAACTCTTTCCCCACCTCCTTCGATTTCAACATCTCCACTCCCGCTCTTAAACGACGTCTCAGAATAAACCCGTCCTAAATACGCCCCCTCCCTTCAATAACCCCTCCACCTGGCAATCCTCTCCTCTCCCTCCATCTAACTAGTTCTCTCCTACACCTTTCCACCCCCCCCCCCCCCCCCCCGCTCCCTAACCATCGCTCCCGTATCAGTTCGAATCCATGCCCTCCACTGTCGCACAAAGGCCGCGTATACCACCCCCACATACACTCGCTCTTCCCTGGCCTCCTACCGCCCCTATCGCCCAGTAATCTTTAACTTCCCGGTTTTCTTCTCCTTTTTTTTCGATTGAATAATCGAATAAGGTCTTAACCACTACTCTAGATTTTAAGATAGTCTGTAAGGTTTTATGTTCAGTTAATTTTAAGCTTGCAGTAAGCTAAATAAAAATGCCGGTTCCGCCTTAAATCAATCAATCAATGAATCAATATTCGAGCGTGGGTCCAATTTGGGATTTATACAGGAGAAGAAGTTGGGCCGAAGTAAAATATGTTTGGCTCTAAAAAGATAACTCAGTTTCCAAGGAGCAGACCTGCCGATGTTCGACACGTGTTTATGCCACGATACATTCCCACAGACCGGGACGCCGAGCAATTTCAAGCTTTCCACAGATTCGAGGGTCTGGCCATTCATTATCAGCTGTGGAACCGATGATCCACTTTTCTTTGTGAATGTTGTATACTGTGTCTTCGCTGCATTGAAATCAACGAGATTCTTCCCTTCCCCACTGCAGCACCTTATCTAGATCCTGATTCAGAGAGTCAATCTGTCTACATCTCAGCTGATGCGACGTAGATGCACCAATCGGCCGAACACTCGAAAAGGAGGAAACAAGAGTACTATCACCCGCGAAACTGAACACCCTGTTATCCGTCGACTCGAACAAACCATTTATGTGAAGCAAAAACAAGGTTGGGGCCAAAATAAAACCTTGGGGCACCCCCGAATTAACAGGATACATATCTGAACACTCGCCGTCCACAACAACTCGGATCGAACGATTTTCGAGGAAGCTCTTCGTCAAGTCGCAAAGCTGCTGGGAAAGTCCATATGAACGAAGTATGCTCAGCAATGCTCTGTGCCAAACGCGGTCAAGGGCCTTGGAGATATCCAATGCGACCGCGCATGACTCGCCATGCCTCTCAATCGCAGATGTCCATATATCAGTTATAAGTGTCAAAAGGTCTCCCGTGGACCGCAGGCCACGGAATCCGTATTGACGATTATCAGAGGTCCGTTGCACTCCAAATACGTTTACTCAGTATTGATGCCTTTTTCCATCACCTTAGATGACGTAGACAGTAATGCTATTGGACGGTAATTTTGTGGGAGACACTTTTTTCTCCTCTTTGGTATTGGCTGAACTTGAGCAATTTTCCAGGAGGCAGGAAATGTCCTCCGTGCATAAGATAAGCGGAAGAGTCTGCCAAGAACCAGCGATAGTTCTGGAGCACAGTTCTTAAGGACTATTGCTTGGATTCCGTCTGGGCCCGTTGCCTTCCTAGAGTCCAGTTCACGTAGAATGCGTTGAATAGTATGCGGGCGAAATGTCACATCCCACGTGGAAGACCGTACCGACACAATCACGGGTGGCTCCAAAAGACCGGGATCAAGGTGTGAATTCGAGGAAAATAAATTTGCGAACACATCAGATTTATCCTTTGAATTTGTGACTAATGTCCCGCTGTCTGTCACCAATTGAGGGAAAGAGGAGGCACCGAAGGAGTTTATTGGTCACTCTGTCGTTGTGAGCTTTCTTCGCGGTATCAATCCCCTGTTTGCACGCGTTTCTGATTCTAACAAAATTCGTTCTGTTAACATTGGTGGGATTGGAGCGCAATTGTTTAAAAGCTCTATTTTTTGCCGCTGTAATCTGTTCGTATTTTTTATCAAACACGGTTTATCAGGTTTCGTTTGATGGAATGTGGAATGTAGATCTCCATTCCGAGAAGAATAATCTCTGTGATCGACTCCGCGCAAGCGTTAACATCGGGATCTCCGAAGCACACCTCCGACCATGGAAAGGATACGAAGAAATCTTGCAAATCGTACCAGTTAGCAGCCCCATACCTCCATACAAGGTGAAGCGACCTAGGTCAGTTATTCGCTTGAAATGCAAGTGGTTGCGCGACAGATACCAAGCAGTGATCTGCGTTTCCTAGTGGCGCAGAAACCTCTATGGTGTCAATACTCGGTTCGGATGTCGAAAACCGATCCAGAGTGTTCGCATAATCGCCTCGGGCATCCGGCACTCGTGTTGGTTGCTCCACGAGTTGAGTCAAGTTGTGGCTAACAGCAAACATCTCCGCCAGCCTCCTAGCCTCGTCGGTTCTGTTGGAATGTATCAACCAGTCGGAATTGTGCACATTCAAATCGCCAAGGACAACCATTTCAGAAGTTGGGTGGTAGATCAGTATCCAGTCGATGGTATATGAAAGATGTTCGAAAAATGTCGACAGTCGATCGTCATTCGGGGAGCGGTAAAGACAACAACGAAATTTAACAGAATTCCTTAGCACGACCCTCAACCATATGATGTCCATGTTATTGGGTTCCAACGCGTCTATCCTCTGGCAAGCTACATCAGACCGCGCGAAGACGCACACTCCGCCCTTAAAATGCAATCTCGAATGTAAGTCGTAACCTGAGCAACGAAGATATGTCGAATCAGTTGACGAATCGACCTGGGTCTCAGTTAGGGCAAGGATATCAGGTTTCGTTGTTTGTAAATATTGGTGGACGGCGTTTACATTGGTATTGGTGAAACCGATGCCCCTGATGTTACAAAATGGCGTCACCAGTCGAGCGTGGGCCGAGCCTCGAGAGCGAGACCGGTTATGCGATGACGAACCTCTTAAAGTTCCATTATTTATCATGATATCTGCATGATGTTCCCCCTGACATAGTCCCCCCCGGAGATCCGAATGGGAGACTAGTTTACCTCCGGAATTCTTTATATCAGAACGTACCATCATGACTTATCCCCGTGTCAGTCCGGGCCATCAGCCACACATCCGAAACACCGTCGAAGGACAACCATTTCAGAAGTTGGGTGGTAGATCAGTATCCAGTCGATGGTATATGAAAGACGTTCGAAAAATGTCGACAGTCGATCGTCATTCGGGGAGCGGTAAAGACAACAACGAAATTTAACAGAATTCCTTAGCACGACCCTCAACCATATGATGTCCATGTTATTGGGTTCCAACGCGTCTATCCTCTGGCAAGCTACATCAGACCGCGCGAAGACGCACACTCCGCCCTTAAAATGGAATCTCGAATGTAAGTCGTAACCTGAGCAACGAAGATATGTCGAATCAGTTGACAAATCGACCTGGGTCTCAGTTAGGGCAAGGATTTTAGGTTTCGTTGTTTGCAAATATTAGTGGACGGCGTTTACATTCGTATTGTCGAAACCGATGCCCCTGATGTTACAAAAGTCGAGCGTGAGCAGAGCCTCGAAAGCGAGCCCGATTATGTGATGACGATCCCCCTGACATAGGCCCCCCCCCCGCTCGCCTCCACCCCGGGAGGTCCGAATGGGAGACTACTTTACCTGCGGAATTCTTTATATCAGAAGGTACCATCATGACTTATCTCCGTGTCAGTCCGGTCCATCGGCCACATATCCGAAATACCGTCGGAGATTCCTCTCGACGTTATTGCAGAATGTACAGCGTGACGGGGTGGTATCTCACCGACTACCACCTAAACCAACCTTCTCTCGAACCGGTCCATCAGCCAAGTTCCGAAAGATGGCCAGGGATTTCTCCCGACCATTTCACGGAGCCTATAGCTTGATGGGGTAGCATTTCACCGGGCGACAGGGCGTTGGGACCCCACCTACCACTCCGTACAGGGTTAATATTGACTTTATTTAGACTGGACAAGTGAGAGTAAATCTCTTTTATTTGTCTTTGCAGCTGTGTCATCTGTCTCTGACGATTGGGCAAGATTTGAACACGTCTGCTTCTGATGTTGTTTCAGCCTGTGTGGGATTATTTGTGGTTACCAGTGTTGTAGCCCGTTTTGTTATTCTCCCGCCCGACGCAACTTGTGCGTCCGGCCCCCGTGAAGTTACGGGCATTGTTGTTGTTCGAGTTGCCTCTGTTTTTTTTTTTGCCGGGTCACACTTCTCTACATTAATTCTCGGAATTTAGGACATCCTCGATAGTTAGCGGGATATCCCTCATTTTGACACAATGCACGCTTTGGACGTCTTCTACCCTTTCTTTCCCCAGAGGGCATATGGTTCTGCCCGCATTTTACGCAACGTTGCTGCATTTCACAGTTCGCTGCTATGTGTCTAAACCTTTGACAGCGGACACATCGCCGAATGTCTCTACCTTTTTTTTATTTGTCCCATGTGACAATTTGATGATCCAGGACTGTTATTTTTCTTAGACCACCAATTTTGCTGCTCGGGGATAATTGGACCAAACAGAAGGGTAGCTTACGGCTTTCTCTTCTTGCCTTGATTGTGGTGAATGGGTTTACCGCGATAAACTTGAGATTTTCATGTTTCAGCTTTTGAATCATTTCGAGCAAAACCCCCGGTCCGTTTCAGAGTCGACGCCCTTTAATAGAATTGTTACGCTCTTCGTTTGTTTCGGCGTGAACGACTAAAATTCCGCGGTGGCTCTTTTTAAAACCTCTTTAATTTTGTCGTGGTCTGCCACCGTATAGGTTTGAATGGTATGCCTGTTACCTGCCTATTTTTTAATTAAAAAATTACCTACAGCTAGCTCTCACAGACTTTCCAATTCCTTACAATCAATATCTTACCATCTGTAATAAAGCTGGCTTCAAATAGACGCTTGCCATTAGATATCCAAAAATTGACACAAAACGTTAAACAGATAAAATTTCCATTTACGAAGCCTTGGTCAAAGGGACCGAATTCGAGCCATTTGTTTATCGGGTGGTAACCGGGGAGGAGAAAAAGAGCACATAAAAACAAATAAAAGTGTTAAAAAGCATTGTCAATGTTTGGACAAACCATGGATAACGATTGTTAAGATTTTGCTATGGGGTACTTCCATATAGTCAAAAACTAAATTCAGACCTCTACTGTTAACAATTATTCCATTTGAAGCTAGTGTTCAACCAGAATTGTCCAACAGAATAGGTCTTGGGTTCCATTAGGATAGCCCCAAGCCAAAGATGTTTATAATAAGGAGTTTGGTTGGGAAGTTTTGCTGCACCAACCTTACAGTCCGAACCTACGATCAAGCAATTGTCATCTTTTTTACCACTATAAAACTCTCTGATAGTAGTATGAAATTTGTGTCAAGAGGGAATTGTGGAAAAGGCTTAGTCGAACTTTTTCACCAAAAGCAATCAGGGCTTCTATGGAAGAGGTGTGGTGGTTCTACGAACCACACAATCCACTATAGGCCGAGATACCGTCGTTCCACCAAGGAACATACTCACCTATATCCAAATTACACGTGCCCATAGACAAGTGTCCTCAAAAGTCCTCCTTTCCACCTGAAATAAAAGGTAACATACATCTGGGAGTCAACAACCCCACGTATCCACAGATACGTGGGTCGCAAGTCCGACCAATTGTCCTACGCCTGCACGGCAATCGAAGGACGTGACCCAGCATAGAAATTGTGTACAAATTCATAAACTGGATATACACAAACGGTTGGCACAGCTGCGCCAGATGTCGACAGACATCACATCTCCGGTGATAAGCGAATTGTCGAAAAGCCAATCCGTCGACAAAACCGTTGTTCCTGCCGCAATGTACGTCGCCAAACAAAGGCCGCTGCGATGCAACAGCAATAAACGAAAATGGTGTTCCCTTAGGGCTATTTAAACAACGATAATTACATTAAACCATGATCGCCCAGAGGAAATCGCTCACCCGATTGTTTACGTAAGCAAACACACCACACACATTCCCATAGTAAACAGAACTTTACGACAACGATCACGACTTCCGCATAGAGCACCGGCACACTCGTCTGCTCCGACCATCTCTCGCTCGCTCATTCCTCGCTCCGTCGTTCGCACACAAAGTTGATCGTAACAAAGTTACTGAGGAGGGAGTAGTGTGGCATTTCAAACAGACACACAATACACAAGCAAAGAGTGAAGAACACCGAACGAAAATCGAATAAGAAAATGCATGCGAGTCGTATACCATAGCCATATCATAACAATTTTACATCAGTTGAGTGTACTTGAGTTTAGAAATCGAATTCGTACAAGCGGCAGTGGCCTGATGTGTTGAGCATTGGTTACATTTTTAGTGATTCTAACTGTCATAGCGTCAGTTCGAATCACACGTTCTTCACTATCGTGGCAATACGCTATAGAGGCATAAGTAAGTTATCTTCAAAATGGCAACAAATTGTAGTAAAAAACAATGAAATCCAAACCATGTTCTCATGGAATGAACGTACAAATTATGTACTTCCTTTTGTCGAAACTAATATGTGTGTCAGTAATTAATGAATAGTAACATTCATTCTATTCGGCACGCCATCAACTCACTTCACTTAACTTCAATCCACGTCATTTCAGAACTGTTCCAACTTTACTTCGGATCAATACACATCCATTTCAATGAGCCAGTGCTTCAAAAGTTGCTTAAATGCAACGATTATATGGCAATATATCATTCCCATTTCTCAAAAACTGCATTAAAAACACTTTGCCGAATATTTGCGACGACATCTGATCTCCTCCTATAGGTTATTGCAAACTAGTCTTGAGGTGATCATAATAAGATATTAAGGCTTAACAAACAAATATAAATAAATAAATAACAAAAGGGAGTGTTAATATTTATTTTCAATAAAACTAAAAAGCAACATCTGAGTGTTTTCGAGTCATGTAGGATTGACTTTGAGTCTTAGTAATCGCACCGGACAGATGATCTACAAACGTTTGCCCATCAAGCCTTTAAAATCATAACATAGCTAAATCAATAAGAAATGTTCATCACAAATTTAATAGTTAAATAAAATGAACAGCGAAACACCTTCTGCCATTAATGCCCTCCGAGAATGAGTTCTTAAGTATTGATTGCTGTGGTTGTTTATTAAATTCATACACATGACTCGTTCGTCGTATTTGTACAATAAATTTTGCATAAATGCTTTTGGAACAAGAACGAAACAAAGTAGGTCAAGTGGGACAAGATCAACGCATGAGCAACGTGATTCTCTGTATCTTCATCGGTGTATGCCCGCAATCAACTTTTACCTTCTGCTTTCTGTCGTCTCCTTTCTTTCAATCTGGAGAAAGAACGCGAAAGAATATCTGAATGTGGAAAAAATCCAGTTCCACACAAACTAACTGTACTGTGACTTAAAAAAAGAGCCTTTAAGCGTAGCCATAACGACAACAAACACAGCACGGAATATAGTCGTTGGGTATGTGGGCTTCCCAGCTGCTCCATTCTTTGTATCTTTTAAACATTAACTTCTTCGACACTTAACCACGTTTATGGGCTACAATAAGCAAAGTTTCTTTTCCGCTTGCTCGTTCCTCTTCACGGCAAATCTTTTTATTTCGTTTAGCATTTAATTATAAACAAATGTGTGTCTTGCCTAAATTCAAAATGTGTTATTAAATGAAAAAAGTGCAAATTACTCATAACTGGGTTACGTGGGCGTAGACCATGTAATAACTACCATAGATTAGTGAAAAATGATATGTTTTTAATGTTTTGGTATTTTTCAGTGTTTCATCATAGAGAAATACCATTAACATCTATTTACTACTATTATCGTATATTACAAACACCATTTTAACACTACATAGTAGTACACTACAAGTAAGAATTTTAGGAGTTAAGATATAAATTACAAACGGCTAATACAAAACCGTTTCGATTTAATTCTATATTTTAAACTAGGGATCCATCTTTACTTCACTTCGATGCAAGTGGCTAATGTACGAGAGCAGTTCCAGAATGAATCGACCTGATACATAAATGGTGGTAGTTATTAAAATATAATGACTGTGGTAGATAGTACCAACCTTAAATAGATTAAGTTTTAAGTTTGAAGACGGTACGTTGTTGATTACTTGTTTAACAGCCATCAGTAGTGATCGCTCTCAGTGAATTTGTAAACATCGAAAAAATGCACACATCCGTATTGTAGTTTACCACCGAGCTATTTCTTCATGTTTAGAAAGAGAAAATAGTTCGACGGTGCTAAAGAGGTAATTCGTATTTCAAACCATTGATTTTGGCCACTGCTATAACGGGTGTGGGAACATGTGTGCATTTTTTCCATGCTTACAAATTCACTAAGAGCGTTCAATATGAATGGTTGTTAGACAAGTAATAAACAACGTCATTATATTTTAATAACTACCTCCATCTATGTGTCAGGACGATCAATTCCAGGACTGCCCTCGTATATTAGGCACTTCCGTCAAAGTGAGTGAAGATGGATCCCTAGTTTAAAATATATAGTTAAAACAAAACGGTTTTGTATTAGCCGTTTGTATTTTTTTAGATTTAGATTTAAAAAGCACCAAGTGCCTAATTTTTCCACATTAAGAATTCGTCTTTACGAAAAGTGAGTTTAGCAAAAACGATATTTCCTGTAATCTGCAGGTTTAATTAATTTATTAGGAGGATTATATTGTCAGTAACTACAGAATGTCTTTGTATCATCATCATCATCATCTTGTGTCTTTGTATACTCCTGTGGAAATCACAAAGTTAAAAAAAAATTAATTTTAAATAAATATTCCCCATGAAAATATTAATGTGTTGATTGTAAAGAGTGATTCCTTAACAAAGACTAACACTACTGTCATTGTAGGTGAATACCTACAATCAGCACCATCTTGTGGTATACACTTGGAAAAGGGAAGAATTTGTTGTAAACATTCCAGGTTTGTGCGAAGATAACCCGAACAGACTTGTGTAAATTGCGCGATGAAATACGCATGTTAAATTTCGTCTGTAAAATTTAGTGATGCATGCTATGCGTTACGCGAGCAAGGGAATATGGTTAAAAATTGTGTTATTTCATCGGGCGACTGCACATTGGCACCCAAATTACCATTCAGTAATTGCGTCTAACTACTATAATAGCAAGAGTCGTCAGTTGTACCTAGGTATGTACAATCAAACCCATGACACAAACTTCTTAAGCACTCAACCAATGAAGCTGATAATATGTTTTCCAATGTAAAAAGTAAAGACGCTGACTGGAGAACTGAAAAACGAAAATAGTAAATACTAAGTACCAATAATGAACAAGAAAAAGGCCGGCGGGGGGCCGCGACGGGAAGATAATGTAATTGAAATTTGACCAGGTGCCAAAACGTGGAGGGAAAGCGCACAGGATAGGGAACGGTGGCGCAGCTGAATTAGTGGGGTCATAAACTTTCAGTTGCATAAAGTAATAGTAAATTATTGGGCACTAAATATTAAGCACTAAAAACTGAGTAGTAAGTAGTAAACTAAATACTGAGTAATAAGTACTTAGTACTGAGTGCTTAGTACTAAGTTCTTAGTACTTAGTGCCGACTACCAAGTACCAAGTACCAAGAACCAAGTACCAAGTACCAAGTACCAAGTACCAAGTACTAATAACCAAGTACCCAGTACCAAGTACCAAGTACCAAGTACCAAGTACCAAGTACCAAGTACCAAGTTCCCAGTACCAAGTACCAAGAGCCAAGTAACAAGTACCAAATATCAAGTACCAAGTACCAAGTACCAAGTGTTGAGGCCCCGCCGTGCTTCCTCGGTTGAGGGAAGAGCGGGGACCTTTTATTTTTCCTTTTTTGTTCTTACTCTTATCCACTCTCGCTGTTCCTTAAACTGAAACTGAACTGAACTCAAAAAGTGTACTCAAAAGTGTCTTTACAATACAATTTTTCCTCTTCTTATAGAACATTGTGTTCTAATTGGTTGGAAATTATAACATGAACAAAACAACTTTTAACAAGATCTCTGTGACTTTTAACATGAATAAAATTTGGACCAAAATCAAAGTTACTATGTTTTGAATGACGAAAAAGATGCAGGTTATTAAATGTGCTGTAACTGGCAATATTGTGAATGTTTATGAATGGTATGTATTAAGAGAGAATGTAATATATGTTAAGGGAAGTTTTTAAGGATGTGTAAGGAGAATCAGTGTTAAATTTAATAAAGGGTAGTATTCTGGAATACAACACAAGTGTCAAGTACCAAGGACCAAGTACCAATAACCAATAACCAAGTACCCAGCACCAAGTACCAAGTACCAAGTACCAAGTACCAAGTACCAAGTATCAAGAACCAAGTAACTAGAACCAAATACCAAGTACCAAGTACCAAGTACCAAGTACCAAGTACCAAGTACCAAGTACCAAGTACCAAGTACCAAGTACCAAGTACCAAGTACCAAGTACCAAGTACCCAGTACCAAGTACCAAGTACCAAGTACCAAGTACCAAGTACCAAGTACCAAGTACCAAGTACCAAGTACCAAGTACCCAGTACCAAGTACCCAGTACCCAGTACCCAGTACCAAGTACCCAGTACCCAGTACCAAGTACCAAGTACCAAGTACCCAGTACCAAGTACCAAGTACCAAGTACCAACTACGAAGTAACAAGTACCAAGTACCAAGTACCAAGTACCAAGTACCAAGTACCAAGTACCAAGTACCAAGTACCAAGTACCAAGTACCAAGTACCAAGTACCAAGTAGCAAGTACCAAGTATCAAGTACCAAGTACCAAGTACCAAGTACCAAGTACCAAGTACCAAGTACCAAGTACCAAGTACCAAGTACCAAGTACCAAGTACCAAGTACCAAGTACCAAGTACCAAGTACCAAGTACCAAGTACCAAATGCCAAGTACCAAGTACCAAGTACCAAGTATTCAATACTCAATACTCAATACTCAGTACTCAATACCCAATACTCAATACTCAATACTCAATACTCAATACTCAATATTCAATACTCAATACTCAATACTCAATACTCAATACTCAACACTCAACACTCAACACTCAATACTCAATACTCATTACACAATACCTAAGGCTCAATACCTAATGCTCAATACTCAATGCTGAATATTCAATACTCAACACTCAACACTTAATACTCAATACTCAATACTAAATATTCAATATTCAATATTCAATACTCAATACTCAATACTCAATACTCAATACTCATTACACAATACCTAAGGCTGAATACCTAATGCTCAATACTCAATGCTGAATATTCAATACTCAATACTAAATATTCAATATTCAATATTCAATACTCAATACACAATACTCAATACTCAATACTCAATACTCAATACTCAATACTTAATACTCAATACTCGATACTCAATAGTCAATACTCAATGCTCATTGCTCAATCGTCAACGCTCAATGCTCAATGCTCAATGCTCAATACTCAATACGCAATACTCAAAACCCAATACTCAATGCTCAACACGCAATACTCAATACTCAATGCTCAATACTCAATACTCAATACTCAATACTCAATGCTCAATGCTCAATACTCAATGCTCAATGCTCAATACTCAATACTCAATACTCAATAGTCAATACTCAATAGTCAATACTCAATGCTTAATGCCCAATTATCAATACTCAATACTCAATACTCAATACTCAATGCTCAATGCTCAATGCTCAATGCTCAATGTTCAATGCTAAATGCCCAATGCCCAATACTCAATGCTCAATACTCAATACTCAATACTCAATACTAAATGTCCAATACTCAATGCTCAATACTCAATACTCAATACTCAATACTAAATGTCCAATACTCAATACTCAATGCTCAATGCTCATTGCTCAATACTCATTGCTCAATCGTCAATGCTCAATGCTCAATGCTCAATGCTCAATACTCAATACGCAATACTCAATACTCAACACTCAATACTCAATACTCAATGCTCTATGCACAATGCTCAATGCTCAATGCTCAATGCTCAATGCTCAATGCTCAATGTTCAATGCTCAATGCTCAATGCTCAATGCTCAATACTCAATGCCCAATGTTCAATACTCAATACTCATTACTCAATACCAATTACTAGATACTACATGCCACTACTGACGAGACTTTTCCTTAGTTCGGCTTATCGTGTAGTGTAGACATTTACAATTGAATCCAAAAATATCTCACCCTGCACTCAAGGAATTCGCGGGCCGCTTGAAAACGCTGTCGTTTGTAGTTTTTAGTGAGCATTTTGGAGACCCACTTCGCATACATCTTACCATAATGGAAATGTAACTGACGACAGAGGTTCGCCCGCTTCAGAAACCACCACATGCAGCTTTTTAATTCATTTTTTCTCAATCGGAATGATTTTCGCCATAAACGTCTCTACTTCCGCTCTTAAATTCTTCGACTAACTTTTGCACGTTTGTAACGTACATACATCGCGCCTTATAAATTTTGTATAACTCATGAGGAATGTCGATGGAGGCAGTAACTTTCCCACTAAAAAATATTTCAATGCACAAGAGCCAAGAGTCACTCTAGTGCCTTGAAGGTCTTATTTATCGCTAGTACCTAGTACTTAGCACCTAGTATCTAGTACTTAGCACCTATTACCTAGTACCTAGTACTTAACATTTAGTACCTAGTATTTAGCAGCTAGTACCTAATACGTAACACCTGGTACCCAGTACTTAATACCTGATACGTAGTACATCGTTTTTTGTCTTCAGGTATATTATATTTTGTAGCTTTTATCTTGTATTTGTAAATACTAGGTTGCATCTCGTAGACAGTAGATTGTCGCTTGTGGATACCAGATAGAGCATACAGGATACAAGATACAAAATACAATATATACATATATTACTAGACATTCAAAACTGCATACCAGATACAAGATAATATATACTGGATACCAGATAATAGATACTTAATACTCGATACTAGATAGTAGATACTCGATATTCGACACTAGATAGTAGATACTCGATACTCGACACTGGATAGTAAATAATAGGTTCTAGATATTAGATACTAGATACTAGATAGTATATACTATATATAGATACGACATACAAAATACTACATACTACATACTACATACCACATACTACATACTACATACTACATACTACATACTACATACTACATACTACATACTACATACTACATACTACATACTACATACTACATACTACATACTACCTACTACATACTACATACTACATACTACATACTACATACTACATACTACATACTACATACTACATACTACATACTACATACTACATACTACATACTACCTACTACATACTACATACTACATACTACATACTACATACTACATACTTCATACTACATACTACATACTACATACTACATACTACATACTACATGCTACATACTACATACTACATAGTACATACTACATACTACATACTACATACTACATATTATATATTACATATTACATATTACATATTACATATTACATATTACATATTACATATTACATATTACATATTACATATTACATATTACATATTACATATTACATATTACATATTACATATTACATACTACATACTCGATACTCGATACGGACCTCCAAGGTGTTAGATCCCCCAGTCTTGGCCGTGCAGCTGCTCACAGTGGTACATCACTTCTCCTGCCAGGTGTAAATACGTTTTTGAGTGACGAAGGCTCCACTAATGTCGGGAGGAGTCTGTTTTCATCACAACAACCCTCGTCTCTATATTGTTCATCCAATAGTTGAACTCTTGGCCCAATTCGGGTTGGACATCGATCCTCTCCTTCAGATATGTTCAAAAAGTAGGAAAAAAGAAATTCAGTATCTGCTAGCCGTTGCGTGGGACACGCTACCAATGAATAACCACACACAATCCCAACAAAACAGCACGAAGCAAAGACGAAGGTGGTCATCTCATAATTTCCAACACAAGTTTGCCGTTTTATCATCACAGCCCATCCACCCCAAATTCATTTCCGTTAAAATCAATACAAACGTGAACATATAACAAAATTGACAGTATCGAAAGAAATTTATGTGATGGGTTCATCAACTTTGAAGTTTTGGGGCAATTGATACTCGGCTTTTCAATATGTTCCATGACAAACCGGGATAACTTTGGATATATTCTAAAGCACTACGAGTGCCATATAATAAATGCTAAAAATTAAATTTCGAACTAAGCCGACATGGGTCTGGACGCACGTTGGTTCAATTAACGACCCTTCATTTGTGATAGTTAGACAATCCACTTACTATTTATTCCTGTGATATTGTGTCGAGTTTTGTAACACAACATTAGTGGGAGGGGGGCTTCGCCGCACATAAATAATTTGGCTTTTTAGTAGTCAAATAATAAGTTGAGTACTAATTATAAAACAAGCTCAATTTAGGTTAAATTTCTTGTGTCATTCATGCAATATTTTTTTTAGTATTCGATCGCTCATATTTTATTTAACGATTTTAATACCTAAAAGCAAAAACATTTCATACACCTTATTTGATACTGTAGTACAATAAATTGACAGTCCACGAATTATCTCAGATAAAAGAAATCAAAATTAGAATAAAAGTGTATTAAAAAGTTAGTTTAATTGTATGCTATCTATTGCTCATGAATTTTGATCTAAAAACATTTCGAAATTTATGTTCAAAAAGGTAAAAATCAACTAATAAATCCTACAAATGGGAGAGAAAACAATACTTTTGGCATCAACCATTTGCCAGACACAAAAAATGTTTACTTTATCTTTGCCATGGTATACATCTTATTCTATAACCATATAAATCAGGAGAGACTATTCAGAATGTATCAGCATTTTAGTTACACAAATTAGAAGAAAAAGTATAAGTGAAAGTAAAGCTTGATTTCACGCGTTGGATACATTCATTGCGCACCGAGAAGATAAATTTCAATGACGTTCTGAGTAATTTATGCATCCACTTTTCCTTAAATTTGGTGAGAAGGTGAAAAAGAAAACGAAGAATAATAAAATTCTTAGATCGCCCATGTTCTAATTTGTTTATTAATAATATTATATTTGCCTTTGCTTTTTGTATTTTTCATGTTTATTATATTTGTATTTATACTTTCTCTTTTCTTTCATTTTCTAGATACATTCAAACAGTGCAAGTGTTGTTCAATGGATTTTTAAAAGCTCAAGGTTATCCAAAAACGACTTTCTTCGATTCAAGTCGTCCCAGTGAGACTATCTCAAACTTAATTGACTATATTGCTAAGCATCATCTTAATGTGAGAGTTGATTCACGAGTGTACGTTAAACCAGCTGTCGGATATGCAAAGAATCTGATTAAATTGGGTCAAACTCGGGGACTTCTTCAACAGTTCAACTCCACCGAACTAAGTGACCAACTCACTGATACACTTAACTTAGAGGTAAAAACTGATTTATAATTTGTTCTTTTTTTACTTATTATTCTAGTTGTTGTTGCTGTCTTTCCTCTTTTACATATTGATTCGTTAGTTTTGCTATAATACTCGTGTGTTGTAATTCATGTTGCTATTTTGCTCCAAAATGTTAGGTAAATAAACATAGTGATTGTGTACTATAAAGTGTCTTGAAGCGCTTCAATTAGATTGGGTTGTAATATTTTTGGAGGTCGTCCTACCTCAGTGTGGGATTTGGTAATTACATCACTGTAACAATAGTGAGAAATTCGTGATGTTGCGTCGTTCTAAATTGGTTTTATTTTTGTGCCATTTACAACGACGTTGTTAACGGATTTTTAATATTTAAACACATTCATCCAATAATATTTACAACCCCAATCCCATTTTGCAGTCATCTCTCCAACATATCCCAAATTGTGGGCCATGTCGTCCGCTTTGACATCGTAATATACTTTTGTTTTCGGGTTTTTATCAAAGCCATCGGCTTTCTTTTATCACAAACTTACCGAAAATGGCTTTCCCAATTGCTTCCTCTTCATTTCTATGTGTACAGGGTAGTTGTCCTACCTACTTCCTTGGCACGACAACAATTACATGGTATCGCACATAATCGGTGTTATGGCAGGAGTGCCTTAAGCTAAGGACCCAATCTTCACATCAATACAGGAAGTTGTGGTAAAATTAAAGTCATATGGATCGGTAATTTGATTGTTATAGATAGGTTTAGGAGTGAGGAAAGCCTTAGCATTGACAAACCCTTAAAAAGTCGTGATTCTTTTTTCCGATTGCGTCGCAGGTTATTATTGTCAGACCAAGGTCGGTGAAATAAAACATTACATCAACCCAATTTACCTCTGTGAGGGGTTTAAGTTATTATGCCTACAGGGGCACGGGTTCACCATCACCCACCGACGGGTCCTTTACAAAACTGTCGTCCGAAATCCGAGCACCAGGGTGGAAGTAAATGAAAGGCATTTCGGGAAATTCTGTTGCACAAGGTTCTCTTTATTTAATTATAAAAATATTGTGTTCCTTTTATTTATCGTTCGTTATCTTATTTTACATTAAGTTTTTCGCACGGAACTATTCAGCAGGGACCCACCCGCGATTTGAGTTATATTTGTTGGAACCGGATCCGCTTACGAAAGCGCTATAAAGGCTACGCTTACATTTATTGACTAGCTTAGATGCACTTTCCACTTAAGTTCAATTGTCAAACCGCGAAATCAATTCGGTTGCCGAAGCGCTCTAAACCTATGTCTGCATTTATTGATTAGTTTGGATGCACTGTGCACTTAAGTTCAACGGCCAAACCGCAAAATCAATTCGGTTACCAAAGCGCTCTAAAAGCTATGTCCGCACTTATTGATCAGTTTAGATGCAACGCGCACTTAAGTTCAATTGTCAAACCGCGAAATCACCCTTCAATGACGATATTGGCATGCGGCCGTAATGATCCGAACTCGACAGGGGGCGCCCCGAGGAAGCTATGCGCTCGACTCTTGGTTTCGCCGCGGTGGCTATGACTCGACAATGTTGCTTGTGCGTCATTTGGCGGATGGTTAGCGACTGACTCATTCATCATCATCATCGGCACTACAACCGGGAACCGGTCTTGGCCTTATTTAGCAAGTCCTGCGGCTTGTTAAATTTTCCATAATGATTTGTTTTTTTCCGGGCAAGGTCATTAGTCTTGTGCCAGAGGCTCCCCGACGGGGAATCGAACCCCGGTCTCCCGCGTGATAAGCGAGTATACTAACCACTATACTATCGAGGAGCCTCGACTGACTCATTACAAGGGAGAAAACGTTCGTCGCGTCGTGGCAGTGGAGTCATAGCTAAATAAACTCACTGCCACTTACTGGGAACTTTGAAAAGGGTTGCTATGCTTGCATAGGGGATTGGGTTCCGGAGAATCGCTGCCGTACAGGCTGAGTTAAATTCCTCTGTCGCTATGTATACGAGGAAATTGGTTTGGAAATACGACCAAGTATGGGCATGAGTTGTCGATTCGACGAAGGAATGAGGGTCTTGGTCGTTGCGATGGTTGTTTCGCGGAAATGCAACGCACCGTGCTGGTGATTTGCCAGTAAGGGGAATTGGTATCGGGTAGGATGGGAGCCGAAATGATTTTGGGGAAAACTAAATGTTGCTTGGTTACAAGCGAGGAAATAGTTTAAGCAGGAAGTGAGCCGGAATGATTTTTGGGGGAAATTGGAATTGCTTGGTTGCAAGCAAAGAATGTAATTTAAATAGGAAGTTAATCGAAGCGGTTTTTGGGAAAAATTATATGCGGTTTGATGTGGTTGGGGGAGATGATTAGCATCCCGTTGTAAATTTGAGTATGCATTTATTACAGCTTGGGAAATGGATTCTTGTTGTATATTGGGATGTGATCTTTGCAAGATTGCGCATGGATTACGGATTGGGGTTATGGTGATGCGCTATTAGCGGTCGAAATTGGTTGGGATTGTGGGTTTGTTCTCCGTGTGGTATAGAGAACCCCCACACCTTTACCTCGATTCATCATCATAATCGGCACTACAACCGGGATCCGGTCTTGGCCTTATTTAGCAAGTCTCAATCTAACGCCCGATTGATAGGGAAGTTATCCGATTTGGCAGGATTTACACTGTACGAATCATTTCCGTCCGTTCAGGAAACTGCATATCAAGTTACTGATACTAGGAGACACATCGTTTTCTTCGACCTTATACAGAAGACCTTCTCTCCGCACAATGTCGAATGCTTTCTCAGAGTGTAGGCCATAGCGCATCTCTTCTCTTCTAGATTCGAGTTGACATCAGTGAGGAGTTTGAGTAACGAATGTGTCGTGGAGTGAACTTGAGGAAAGCCGAATTGGTAGTCAGGTATGTATTCTATCCCGTTCAGGGAGTGGATATTCATACGGGACCATATTATTCTTTCCAATATTCTTCCGAGGTTTAAAAGGAGGGAAATGGGCCTGCAGTTCGAGATGTCTCGTTTTCTCTTGTTTTTCGGAATTGGCATAATTTTCGCGAGTTTTCACGCTGTAGGAAGATAGTCATGATGAGACAATGAATGAATACTATAGTCATATGTTCGATAGCTGTGTGTAACATTTCCTAATTATGTGGCTTGTGAGATTGTCGGGACCATGTGATTTTTTAGGTTTTAGTCTTTTAACAATCTCCCTCACCTCGTCTTTGTTGGTGACGCATTGAGGGTATAATGGGTCAATGGCTGGATGTTCAGCACTTAGGGCGAGGATGTGATTTGGTTTTAGTCTTATTTGATCAGTCACATATATTCCAACGCGATTTTTCAAGCTGCCGTCGAAGTCTGGGACTTAAGTCTTAAGACTTAAGACTCAAAGTGTTGGACAAGCGCTACCACTATACTGCCCGGATCAGTTAATGTTGTTTGACCCATTTTGACTTTAACGATGTTGGTACATTTCCGCGGCCCTATCTACATACTTACCGTTTTTTATACCTTGGGTTTAATCGATGATTTCAACAGCTTTCCCGGTTTGTGACGGAACGAGTTCTGATGCAGGGATATTCGCGCCGTCGAATCTCCGACGAACAGTACCCGTGATAATATCTATAAAACAGACAGAGGTCAGCCACGCGCCTTCGATGTGATAACGACTGTAGTCCCGACGTCAGCGCCCTGCCCCGATCAGTTGGATCGCGTCTCTGTATGCTCTCAAGTAGGTTGAGGGTATGTTCAGGAACAGAGCTCCAAACTTGAGAGCAATATTCGAGCGCCGGTCTAATTTGGGATTTATATAGGAGAAGAAGTTAGGTCGAAATAAATTATTTCTTGGGTCTAAAAAGATTACTCAGTTTCCAAGGGGCGGACCTGACGATGTTCGACATGTGTTTATGTCATGATGCATTCCCACATACCGTGACGCTGTGCAATTTCATTCTTTCCCCAGATGCGAAGGCCTGGCCATTCATCATCAGTTGTGGAACCGATGATCCATTTTTCTTTGTGAATGTTGTATATTGTGTTTTCGTTGGATTGAAGTCGAGAAGATTGGCCTTTCTCCACTGCGGGACCTTATCCAGAGCCCGATTCAGAGAGTGCATCTGGCTACATCTCAGCTGGTACGATGTTGGTGCACTAATCGGTCGGTCACTCGAAAAAGAGGAAACAAGTGTACAATCATCCGCAAAACTGCACACTTTGATATCCGTCGACTCCAACAAATCATGTTTGTGAAGCAAAAACAAGGTTGGAGCCAAAATAGAACCTTGAGGCAACCCGGAATTAACAGGTTACAGATCCGAACACTCGCCGTCCAAAACAATCTGAAGCGATCGATTTTCGAGGAAGCAGTTCGTCCAGTCGCAAAGCTGCTGGGAAAGTCCATATGAACGAAGTTTACTCAGCAACTCAAGTTTACTCACCCCGCTGCCCGTCATTAACGGTGGAAAAGAGGAGGAAACGAAGTCCAGATAAGAAGCACCCTATGGGCATGTCGGATCATCTGCACAGAGGAGTCTTATGTTTGTGCATGGTTCGTCTAGCCAGTTCAAGAGCAGCCTGCCGTTGGGATTGATAAGAGAATCCCCCCAGTCCGTGTGTTTCGCGTTCAGGACCCCGATTATTATGACTCTTTCGTATGGCTGTACCCTGTTTTGAATCTTGTTAAGGTCGTCTCTGAGGCTTTGTGCGCTTGCATTAGAGGGCATGTACACTGACCCTAGCAGTACAATTTCACGTGTATTTCTTCCTGTAAGAATAGTTGATTTGAATAGACTTTGAGTATTTAGGTAATCTCCACTTTTTGGAATCTGAGCCGCTTATGTATGGCTATTCCAATTCCATGGCGGGTCTCGTTTTTCAGAAAGGTGTATTCGTTCAGAGTAATTTTGCGGCGTCCCTGGAGATGCGTTTCTCGAGTAGAAGTAATCAACGTGTTTTCGTATATGTCGTATGTCATATGTCATATGTCGTATGTCGTATATCGTATGTCGTATGTCGTATGTGGTATGTCGTATGTCGTATGTCGTATGTCGTATGTCGTATGTCGTATGTCGTATGTCGTATGTCGTATGTCGTATGTCGTATGTCGTATGTCGTATGTCGTATGTCGTATGTCGTATGTCGTATGTCGTATGTCGTATTTCGTATCTCGTATGTCGTATGTCGTATGTCGTATGTCGTATGTAATATGTAGTATTCGTATGTCGTATGTCGCATGTCGTATGTCGTATGTCGTATGTAGTATGTCGTATTCGTATGTCGTATGTCGTATGTTGTATGTCGTATGTCGTATGTCGTACCTCGTATCTCGTATCTCGTATGTGGTGTGTTGTATGCCGTATGTCGTATATCGTATGTCCTATGCTGTAGGCCATGTGTCGTTTATTGTATGTGGTATATGATGTATGATGTATGATGCATGATATGTTATCAATCGCCGTGGATTGTCGTCAAGGCGGAAGTATCTGAGAATTAATTGTGGTAAGGGCAATGGTATATGTGTGTACCAATAGCACTTTTGAGTGTAACCACATGAATGATATGTATGTTAGTTAGTTGAAAAGCTTTGGCAATATTAAAAAAGATATATTCTTACTAACAACAATTTGTACCATTTTAATATAAGAATAATTTGCACCAACCTACCATGAATTGGAAACCACAAACCAAATTGATTTATGTTATTTTTATTAACCTAGTCCCGGTTATGTTCTGAAAAATGTGTTTATAATAATAACTAACGTAAACTAATTTGATTTTTTTTTCATCGTAGGTAATCGAACCCTTCCTCAAGATCCACAGAGCTTATCAATATATATCTAAAGTACCACAATGTGATAAATATGTTCTTTGCACTTTGAATTCTAAAGAGAGTTATAATGACAATACGTCATCGCCAGGCTTAGTTTCTTCATTTAAGCCTAGAGTGGTTCAACTTGGAAGTATGGGTGCTGCGATACTGATTAGTACTGAGGGTGGTTCCTCATTCTGGGCACTTATGCACGCTATTACAAATACCGACGATTGCGAAGTAAGTAAATTAAGAATACAACTTAAAAAGGTTGTAAAATGTTCGGTATTAACAATTTATCACGTTCTTTTTTTCCTTTAAGGCTAATTACCCTGCCGACTGCAGAGGCTTCCATGAGGGGGAAGCAAGAGTGAAAATGGAATACATTCACAATGAGCTGTGAACAAGTTTCATTTTAAATTTAGACTGTAAATAGTGCTAATAAACAAAAACCTATTATACAAAAAATGCAATAAAGAATCAGAAATAGAAAAGAAAAAAGACATTCAATTGCAGTAGATAAAGGAACTCTAAGAAATTTCGGAATGCTGTTTACAATAGTAAAATACAACATTATTCGTTAATGATGATGACTATTGGAATCAAGTTGAGTTTCCTTTTATTTGACAGAAAGAAGTGGTAAATTTATATTTCCTCTTTTCAATGAGAGAAATAGGTATTATAGTTTCCTTATCGGAAAACTTAATGAGATCAATATGTAGGTGTAATAAGAATGATTGAGAATTGAGTAACATTATTGATTAATGTGTTTTTAGTAATTGACTTCTCTTTCAAATTTATTGTCAGAGTAAATTCTATTTATTTAATTTATTTAGTTCATTTTATTTTCAATATTGTTGTGAAACTAATTATATTGTAATTTTCCTGGTTCCATTTTGTTGTTGACCTGATGACGATCAAATACAATGATCGAAACGTCGTTTTTTAATATAATGTAAAAAAATTAAATTACATTAAAAACAAAAATAAAAACAAAAAGTAACAAGTAATAATCGGGCGGCGAAATATCTGGGGAATATGGCGAGTGGGATAGAACTTCCCATTTGACCGTTTCCAAGTAGGTTTTAACGGGTTTGACAACGTGAGGGCGGGCGTTGTCATGCTGTAGAATTACATTTTCGTCCCTGTACTGGTGTTGTGGCGGTTTTTCGCACAGTGCTCTGCTCAATCGTATGAATTGAAGTCAATACCGTTCCCCAGTTATTGTTTCGTTCGGTTTCAACAGCTCATAATAAATAACACCGACCTAGTTCCACCAAATGCACAGCATAACCTTCACAGCGTGAATATTCGGCCGAGCCGACCACGTAGAAGCAAGACCAGGCAGTCCCAATGACTTTCTTTTCTTTGGGTTCCTGTATGAATCCATTTTTCATCACTCGTCACGTTGCGATGAAGAAAACCCTTCCTTTTTTGCCGCTGGCGTTCACAGGTGAAAAACGACGCTCAACGTCTCTTGGCTTAAAATCATAAGGAACCCAAGTTCTTTGGTTTTGAATCATTCCCAACGCATTCAATGGCTTGGAAATAGCTTGGCGGGTAACTGCTAATGCTGATGAAAGTTCTTGTTGCGTTTGCCATCGGATCCTCATGGAGCAATGCCTCCAATTCAGCGTCTTCGAAGGTTTTTGGTCTTCCCATACGCGGACGGTCGTCAACATCCATATCACCGTCTTTGCAGCGACAGAACCAATCACTGCACGTTGTTTCATTTAGGCAGCACCTCCGTAAACTTTATGGAGCTCTCGATGTGCTTCAGTCGCCGTTGTTTTCGAATGAAAGAAGAAAATCAACACTTCCGACAAATGACGATTATTTAGCACAAAATCAGACATTTTCACACAACCAAAAGTATATGACATCAAAACAAAATCCATACTGTGTCAAAGCGGTTTGTTTACCATATGTCTAAGCTTGGTTCATGACTTTTTGGATATGTCGAAACCGACCAACACTTATTGCTATTGACAAACAACGGGAACTTGGTTGCGCACCTAATACATTTGTGTGCGTTGATCGTTGCAGCTTCAACAGCACTGTGATTATTTTCAATATAGGAATGCGTGCATACTATGGTAAAGAGGTTGTGTAACAATGACGGTAGTCATGGAGTAATAAATATTTCAAATTCCTGAAAGAAATGGTGCACTGATTTAGGTTTTGGTGCGTCAGCTAACAACATGCTTCATTCACTTTCCTTCTTAATAAGACTACCTTCGGTAGCCAACGCCCATTTTCAGGCTATCCTCTACATGTAGTTACTACGATTATGAGCCCAAGCATTCTGTTATAATTCAATATTTTCAGTTATAATTCAAATTCATTTATGCCGGTAAATTTTCTGCCAACGTCTCCCAAAATTAACTCCATAATGTCACCGCATTACTTAATTTCTTGTTCTGTGAAAAGTGTCCTGCACGGAATGCGGTGCCAATAATGCTATAACAGACATATGAGAACAATACTATTAATATATAATAGCTGTCTGTAGTATACTCAGCATAGACTGTCGCGCATCAAAAGAATGTAAGCATACGTGCATAGGTATTTATGCATATACTTCTATCATCATCATCATCATCATCGGCACTACAACCGGGAGCCGGTCTTGGCCTTATTTAACAAGTCCTGAGGCTTGTTAAATTTTCCATAATGATTTGTTTTTCCGGGCAAGGTCATTAGTCTTGCGCCAGAGGCTCCCCGACGGGGAATCGAACCCCGGTCTCCCTCGTGACAGGCGGGTATACTAACCACTATACTATCGAGGAGCCTATACTTCTATACATTCACATAAACACATGTATTCATGGACTAGCAATAAGTTACCTCAACTCTTGTGCTAATAACATGACTTGTACACACCTCATGGTGGAATTACCTTGAAGGTGATAGGGTGTTAGGTGATCATCAAGGTTGCAAGTTCAGCTAGCTTCCGATATGAGTAATGCCATCTGTTAAAAAGCCGAGAATTAATATAAGGACATAATAGCATGCATATTGGATCATCAGAGGGATTTAATTTTTATTAAATACATTGTGCTTAAAATCGATTGAATCTAAAAAGTATACAAGGGCAGTTTGATAAGTCAGTGCCTTTTTGAATTTCCCCCGCAATAACTTTAAATGCAACACTGCTCCCGTCAACTATCATCTATTAATAGACTACTGTCAAAGTTTTAGCAAGGCGTGTCATTTAGTTTGTGCTTGACAGTTAATGGAAGCAGACAACCTCGTGAATTTTAACGAAAATGATAAAAAGTGAATTTCGTGTGCTGATTGAGGGTAATAATTAATCCATAAATTGGGCTACGAACTGCTACCCTACCCAGAATATTATACAGATTCAGCCTGCGACTATTTCCTGTATCCACACCTGATGAAATGGCTGGTCGGTAAGAGGTTTGGGTCGAATGAAGGGGTCATCACAGAAGCAAACGCCTATTATGAGGACATTGAGGACCCCTATTGTTTGGAAAGAATAAAAAAAATTGGGAAAAACGCTGGACTAAATGTATCGAGCTAAAAGGAGACGATGTTGAGAAATAAAATGCTTATTTGCCGAAAAAATATATTTTATTCAAAAAGTCACTGATTTATCAAACTGCCCTCGTAGTATAAATATATATCTAAATTGAAGTTACTTCCTAAGGTGGCCAAATGCGACTATTGGGTAGCAGCTTCACGCAACTAATTTAAATTTATTTAATGCAGGAAATTCACGTTTGAATAGGGCTTATAGGCCAAGAGACGCTCGTCTATTTCTTATGAATATGGTGACACATCCAATCTATACCTTCCTGTAGAAATTAATCATGATTACATTATTATGTATATTCAGAAGAAAGCCTTCACCTTGATACCAACTCCGTCAATCGCAGAACAAGCTTGAATCTGCCAGGTTCGATTTTCGAGTCTAACCAAACCAATACCTTCGACGATTTCAGGCACCGTCATTGCATTGGGTAGATCCTGTTTGTTTGCAAATACTAGCAGGGGGATACCTTTTAATCTGTTATCATTCAGTAGTTCTATGAGCTCTTCTCCTGTTTCAGATAAACGAGTTCTATCTGTGCAATCTACGACGTATATCTGTAACGTACACAGTTTAATTAAAATAATAGAAAGTATTGTGTATTTAGATTACAAGAACATCAGTGTTGTCGAAGTAGTTCTTCCAATAGGGACGAATTTTTGACTGTCCTCCGATATCCCAAACATTTAGCTTGAAACCATCTGCCGCCACGGATTTGATATTAAATCCGGCAGTGGGAGTGACCTGCAAATATAAATAAATATTATTAAAATAATATTTTACAAGTAGCGTTTTTACTTTTATCAACATCAGTTTTGAAACACCAACCGTTGCCGACTGTTAAAACAATGCACTTGGAAATGTATTGGATTGAAGTAGAACTGTTTTAATAGTTGAAAGAAGTATAATTATGTCGGGGAGCCCCTGGCGCAAGAGTAATGACCTTGCCCAGAAAAAATAAATCATTATGGAAAATTTAACAAGCCTCAGGATTTGCTAAATAAGGCCAAGACCGGTTCCCGGTTGTAGTGCCGATGATGATGATGATAATTATGTCTACACTCTGTCATTTTCTTTCTATGCTTTGTGGCGAGTCAAATCGACGCAACCACCTCATGAACATGAAAACCACAGCGAAGAACATAACACCAAAAGAAATCACCAGAGCCACGTACCATAGCAATTCGCGTAACAAGCTCACAGATTAAATAGTAATCGAGATAAAATACATCGTCAGCTACACGTGGATGTGGTTCGATGTACCGAGGCGTTGGTTCTAACTTTTACTTTGATTCTAACCGTCATGCCGTTCGGTCAAATTGCATTCTTCACCTCGTCGTGCTTGTAGTGCCATCTTGTTGGAGTCCCAAATGGATCGATAAATAAAGTACTTCAGCCACTTTTTCACTGAAGCGGCGATATTTTCATAGTGGGAGCCCTCCTCAACAATCGGCTCCAACTTCTTGACTGTGTAATAATCAAAACTCGCGGCCCCAGCCCTCCCTTCTCGGAAAGTACAACCCGTCAGCACCAATAGATCTCGAAACCTTTGAAACAATGGCCATTGAATACACAAAGGTTGCGAAGCTGTCAGCACAACTATTCCCCAACTTCTCTGGGGCACCAAATCCGCATATAGGTACGGAATTGAAAACCTCTTTGGATTGCTGCAGGAGGGTCTTAAACTGCCTCAAGGCCGAAGATCACGTGGCTTTCTTACAAATATTTCCTACCAGACTGTGGGGAAAAGCTTCTGCATTAATCGCGTCCACTCCGTTCGCATCCTTTCAGGAAGCCGAGGATTTGCTAAGGAAGGTTTATTTACCAGTGGAAAATTACCAGGACCTGGTAAATAAACTATTAGCTACTTGGCAAAATTCTGCAGAAGCAATCATCCTGTTCCAGTTACGACTGAAGAAGTCGCTAATAGAATCTAATAAGGCCGTGGAATTAAAATAAGGTCCCATATTGGCTGAGGCCGCAAAGGCACAATTAGATGTCTTTGCAAAAAGCATCTACAAAAAAGGGTTGATAAGCCCGTACCATCGACAATTTTTATTGTTGATGGGCGATGTACCAATAGATTCCTTAATGGAAAAAAAACATTGGAAAGTTGGAGTAGTCCAGGGAAGAACGTGTTCTTAGGAAAATGTTCCACAAATTATTTCTCTTGTTCCGAAGAGTATGGAGTCTGCGGTTGTACCAATGAAGCGATGAAACCGATGTCCTATGTCGAGAATAAGGGATATATAGGGAAATGGCATTGTATATTTCCTTATAGAGAACGGCAGTAGCTTATTCTACATCTAGGTGATCAAAGAGAAATGCGATTCTACTAAGATGCTCATTTAATAGGCGAAAGTTAGCTTTGCGGAAGTTGTAGGAAAAATTGACGTGGGTTGGTGAAGTTTGGGATAAGGTGTCACGATAAAGGGATACGAGAAGGGGGCGTGGTAATTGTCGATGGGAGAGCGTGAGGACTAAGGGCAACTGAGGAATTATAGGGGTCCGTTGTAAATACAAGGTCAAGTTGCCTCTTCATATGATTTGGCACATTACTTATTTGACGGAAGCTTGAGTCGGTGAGACTGCCTATAAGAAGACATTTCTTGGTACTAGTGGGGTTTGAGGTGTAAAAGGATTGCTCGCCTGACAACGTCCATTGGAGATGGGGGAGGTTGAAATCGCCAATAACAATGCTATCGTCAAGGGAAGTATTTAACTCGGTTAGGTGATCAACCGCTGCTATTGCCAGTTCGTATGACACGATAGGTTACGTAGAGACAGCTATTGTACCGCACCAATGCCAGTGCAGAGTAGGCGATGTTCGGGGGATTGTACGGGGATACAGCGCCTTTCTACATGCGAAGAATGGCGTGATTGTGAAGACTTTCGAGGAAAGGCGAGAGTAACCGAACTCACACTACGAACATGTTAGAACTGAGACAACAAAGCATAGAACCACGGCTAAAAAAGGAAAGGAAAAAGCCCATATAAAATACTGGCAAGAACAAAGTAGTGTGCAACATCGTTGAAGACGGTGTAGGGGTTTAAGTATGTGTGTCGGCAAGGAAACGGGTTCATCGATATTCCCACCTACTTGTTCCACCGAAAGCGAAAGGAACCGAGTTCACCCCCAGGCGTTAGAAAAGTAAAAAAAAGTCAAGCACTGGTATGTTGTTTGAATTAACGTTTATTTATTTATTGTGTATTAGCTTTACAAAATCCATTTGTGTAAATTCCTTGTACTCGGTATAAATTTTAACCCAATCAAGTTCGTGAATTTTAAGTAATTAGTAATTCAAAACTAAAATGTGACAATCTCACATAATCGTTAGCGTAGTTAATCAAACACCTAGCCGTTTAAATATTGCGTACACGCGTCGCGCGTAGGGATTCTGAACCAGGTGACATGGGAACAGCACAACCGTTTGAATTGATAACGCCGGTAAATAGTGTAAAGACTGCACTCGTACACGTTATCTTAAATACACGCCCATCAATTTGCGATGACGATTCGTTGATCTCAACGACCCGACTACTCAGGGATGCGCATCGGAGGGTATGAAGGGACGTCTGTCCTCTGGGGTGGTTATTACTCGACTGACTAATTACTGGCGAGGAAAAGCTCTTCGCGTCGTGGCAGTGGAGTCATAGCTAGAATCGACTCGCTACCATTTACTAGGAACTTCGAAAAGAGTTGCTATGCCTGTATAGGGGATTAGTTCCTGGGAATCCTCGCCGTATAAGCTGAGTTGGATTCGTTAGTTGTGTGTACCGGGAAATTGGTTTCGGCGGCATAGCCAAGTATGATCAAGGATCTTGATCGTTGTGATGGTCGTTTCGCGGAAAATTAGCTGCCGCTTGGTTGGAAGCGAGAAGTATAGTTTAAGGAGGAAATGAACCGAAGTGGTCTTTACGGAAAATGCATGCGGTTTGATTGCAGGGAATTGATGTGGTTTTACATCTTTTAGATAGAATAGGAACCGAAATGGTTTTCGGGGGAAATTGGAATTGCTTGGTTGCAAGCGTGGATATAATTTAAATAGGAGTTACCCGAGGTGGTTTTTAGGAAAAATGTATACGGCTCGGTATAGTTGATGGTGATGATTAATATTCCGTTGTAGGTTTGAATATGCGTTTTATTACAGCATATGAATTTCCGTGGAAATTAAGATTGCCTGGTCGCAAGGAAGGAATATGACTTAAGTAAAGAATTGACCGAAGCGGTTTTGGGAAAAATTATATGTGGGGTGATGTAATTGAGGGAGATGATTTGGAATGTATTCTGTTGAATTGTATTCTGAAGTAAATTTTGGTAAATGGCTTTCATTGCAGATTGGGAGATGGATTCTTGTAGTATTACGAAGTGCCATTATTCACACAGTTGGTGAAGGAATTCACTACTTCAAAGTTATGTTCATCTATTTGGATTTTACCAGCAATGTTGGGAATAAATAACAAATAACGTATTCTTGATCTAACTATCCGTTTATATAAAATTCCTCGCAATCGTTCGGAATATTTAATAATGCACTAAAAGAGTAGAAGCGTTCCGATTATTATAACTCAATCGTAGTCAATACGTTAATCGCCACTATTTTTTTAGCTCTCTGTGAAAATTTCGATATATCTGTTCAAACAATGATTTATAAAAAATAAATGTTCCCTTGTTCGTTGATTTTCAATAAACTTTGTGCGACTATATCTTCTATAGGTTTATTAAATCTTCTGTTCACGTTGTTGGTGGCCTAAAAAAAAAAATGTTTGGGTGGTCGACTCCTAATGATTCTGCAAATTCAGCTAACGCCCTTACGAAGTAATGCCTTCAATTTTCCGTCTTCAAACTTTTTAGATTGACTAGATTGTTCTTCATCTTCAACATCAAAATTATAATTTTATAAGCCTCTATACGAATCTTCTTATGTTGTCTCTGTCAGATCATAGAAGCGGTACATCTCAACTAGAATTCTGAATACTTCAGATGAAGAGTTTTTTTAAAGACTCTTTTTTTGGCACAAACAGTTCGGCCAAATTGCGTACCCCGCATTTCAAACTTGCTTAAGGTACTTCCTTATAGATGCGTTATTATCTTAAGTCTCATACACTTCTGGTGTTGGAACCAGCAAAATCTTATGTTAGGTCCTAGTACAATGAAAAATATTGCACTTACTTGAGACACTTCCTCGGAGGCAAGTTGCTTTAGTAGAGTTGTTTTCCCTGCGTTATCAAGCCCCAATAAAAGGATTCGCGCTTCTCGTTCTGGGTTCGGGCGTAGTCTTCTGAGTAGAGATAAGAGACCCTGTGAATGCAACAAAAGTCAGAAATTATATCAATATTATGACTGAAGCTTATGAGTTATGATACCAAACCTCCCAACGTTAGTTTATATACAATAACGACATTTTGAATAATATTTGAATGATAATATTTTAAATCATTTATTCAAATAGTATTTTAAACACAAAATTAAACATTTCAATAATGCAACATATATTTTAGACTCCACCGTGGTACCGTGCTACCTGTCCCGAATCTCGTCTAACGTAGCGATTCCCACGGAACATCGCAATATACACGCGCCGACACTGGAAATGCCTGATCAGCATTTTCCGATCACTATTTTGTCCTACGATCTGCGGGTTCGTTCGACTGACACTTTTCAACTACAGGTAGTTCATTGCGCGTTTTGTTTTGCACCGTATACATTTTTGTTTTCTTTTCCTTTTTTTGCCGCTAATTTGTTGTAGATGTTTTTTGCTAGATAAGCCTATTTAAGTCCCCGTAAACCACGTCTTTTTCCATAATTTTTTACTAAAAACTGAAAGCATTTATTGCAATTTCTGAAGTTACATATTACAACAGCCGTTAAAATGTGTACGAAAAAAATTGTGTATGAATAAAAAAAAAACAATAAGGCGACGCCACAGCTGACTAAATTTGACTCCTCGGATTTTCGTCATGCAACGCCCAGGTCCTTGTGGTTATCCGAATTTAACGAACAACATTTTCTCCATTAAAATATGAAATTCTTAGTTACCTGGACTTCAATTAACAAAACAAAAATGAAAAATAAAAATTTGAGGACAAAAACTCTCTTTTAATAAAATAAACAAATTGTTTAAAACAATACTTTATATTACAATTTTTATAAAATGTTAGGTTACTCCAAAGGCCAATAATTTAATTTTATCTGTGTAAAATTTCAAGTCAATCGGTTGAAAACTTCGTGAGTGATGCTGCACGGCGCGGAAAAAAACGCATTTCGTGAAAAACGTCATTTAACTTTTCGTTCTTAAAACGTTTTCAATGAAACCGCCAATGCAACACTCCAGCAGATCGTCTCGTGATAAATCTTCGTATATCGAAAGAATATTCTTTTGTTTTTCTGGGTGTATAGGATGTTCTCCAACTTTTAAAAAAGAAGCTGGCAAACTGGTTTGGCTTAGAAATTAAACGGCACGGGCCGTAAAGTGCGCTCGTCTGCTTACCTGGTGTTGGTACTTTCGCCCATCACTTTCATGACTTTCTAGTGGCATAGAGGACTTTCTGTAGAGCCCCAACTCTTGGAGAATACATTCTTCGGATGCTAAATTAATTTTTAAAGCAAAAGATTGATTTTGTCTGGAATTTACAACGTTTATTATAATCTTTATCTTTATCTTTATTTTCAAAAACTTCTTTTTTCTGTTTTTTTTTTTAATTATTATTTTTTCATTTTTCTCTTTTTGGTTTTTCTAATTTTTATTTACTTATTAATTGTTAACGTTGCTTTGTTTTACTTTCTTTTTGTCTATCATGAATTTGTCATTTTAATTAATCACTAGTCCTTTATTTCTCGTATTGTCACTTTACGCTCCTGTCTTTTCCTTTTTCTTGTTTCTTTCCATCATTTTTCTTTACCCATGAATACTCCTTTACAGTTACGTTTACTTTTTGATGAAAAGCACCGGCAAACTGGAGTGCATATTCATCGAGACCGGTGCAAATCTATTCCCTTGCGGCGGATAATGTGGTAAATCCTTTCATCCTCAGTGCACTAGTCTTAGGAAATGAACCACTTCGTTTATCAATGACTACTCCCATAGCTTTACTTTATATTGTGACGAATGCAATAACATCTCCCTATCGCGCCCTGTTCACATTGAAATGTCTTAACGAAAGTCTCACCCAGACGTCTGCAGATTTTAAGCCCTACAACAAAAGGGGATTACGGGAACTCGAAAGACTAGACGACGTAGTAAAATCTGCTGAGGACGTAAACATAACCTCTGAACTCTGCGCCAACCTTGTTAAGACCCACTCCAAATGCGTCGAAGATCAAGCTAGATCTTACTGCAAGTCTTTAAAAGCCTACGTAGACGATCGCATTAGCAACTTGTTTAGTGATTTTAGAGCAGATCTACGTACGCAACTCAAGGCCGGCGACCATTCCAAAGGCTTAATCGAGGGTATTAATTATGTCAAAACAAGTATCGATCTTTTTCTCCAAAGCCCTTCCCCCAAGTCTCCACCCCGCCCCTGCCAAGTTGAACCATTACTCTCCGAACTTGCAGACAGAATGATGGATATGGGGAACGATCTTGCTCTGATGAAGGTTCTCATCAGCGACCAAACTGACGACATTAAGGCTATATCAAACCATGACAACGTCTCCTTACTGACTGTAATTGAAGCAGTGCGGTGGTCTAATACCGACGAGGTGACATCCAACGTTCCTCTCCCGGGTGTGGAACAAACCACCTTAGCGAGAAAAGGACCTGAGATCACCACAAATAAGCCCCCGACCACACCCACCCCCGTAGTATATCGGCTCGGGTCAACATGGACACTTGACGAGTGAACGAAAAGCTCCATAAATTAAGCAATAATAACCTGTTAGCTCTGATTATTACCGGATCCTCAAAATGTCTGACGCTTTTTGAGTATGCAGCTTTTTCTTCGACAATTTCGCCATTCAAGAAGGTCAAAGCTAACTCATTCCGTTCCCACATCCCATCTCCCTATGAATGGCTTTTCATCAGCCCGAATGGCGCCGCACTAAAAATGGGCAAACATGCCGTTACCAAAGACCGATAAGATATCCCACCACAAGCATAACTCCACAAAAACCGCCCCACCCCAAACCACCATTCCCTCATATTCCCCACCAATCTCTCATAAAGACAATTCCATCCTTCCCGCCACAACGGCTTATCCAACCCAGCTAGCTTACCCGTCCTTACTCACCCGTCAAAATCTCTTAACCGATCCAAGCTTAGAAACGGGCTCTCTCCTTAACCCACCAGTAAATCAGTTTCCTTTAAGTCTAATCCCGTCCATCGTGCAATCCCAAACAAAACCCTTGGATTCATCGGCAATGACCCCACGTCCAACTCTCTCCCTCTCTTCGACCTCAAAACAGGAACAAAAAATCCCAACTTCATCAGCTCCTACTCTCCTAACCCTAACCCTGAAATCTCTTCCCTTACCAAATCCTCCCACTCATCGACCGGTCTGAGAGCATCTCCATCTCTTCTTATTTAAACTTCTTTTTACCCTGCCTCAACTTCAAGTTCCACTCGTCCAATATTCGACCCGCTCCTTCCCCCGGCGGTAAAAATCACTCAGCAAACTCTTGACTCGTCTGATTGTCGATACATGCTCTCTAAACTAAGAAATAAAAACATACGAACATATTCCTCTTTTCCTGCGGTATCTCCATGACAAACCGGACACAGTCTGCTTCGAGGGTAAAACTAAAACCAGCGTTATGATCGCCATTCACCAAGAAGGTTTACCTATTGATGTCCCAAGCCTTCGTAAACTTTTTATCAAATTTCATCTAAATGTGAACTGACCACCACATAAAGTGTCTAAGGACCTCCGGGTTTTCGGTCAATACGTTCACTCCTTCAGCTTAAATCTTCATCGCAATAGAGCTGGTCGTAATAAAGTTTGTCGATCGTGAACTGTCACCGTCTCTTTCTCCCACCATAACCCCTTATAATCCGCCTCTTACCTACTGTTGGAGACGGAGCAGCACTCGATGGCAACACTGGTGCAGGCAACACTGAAATGCTGTCATGACAAACAAATGTCAGCAAACAGCTGACATTTCAATTATATTTAAATGAGCTGTCATTCTTCGTAAATTCTTCATAGGAAGAGACACAGTTCTCAAAGGAATCAATTCAATCAAACGTAAATGTTCAATAGTTAACGACCGTGTTCATACTTTATCTGGAGGATTCCTTTCTTGAGGCCAACTTAAGGTATTCGTTTCTCCTTGTTCTTTACCATAGCAATTGTTTTCAGGAATAAGTGTTTTGATGCCAGGAGCTTCTTGTACAGCAGCGGACAATATATCCCACCACCAGAAGCAGCTGTTGGTGGAACTTGCAAGGCGCAGTCTGCCGTTCGCAGCAAATTTGCATATTGGCCGACCTATTATTACCAGAATGTGACAGGTCTCGGTTCCAAGCGTCGACAAATTTTGCAGTTGATTCACTTCCTCCCTTTTGAAATAAACGCTCAAACTGAAACCTATAAATCCCTGAAATCTAGAGCTATTTCCCTCATCCTTTACTGTATATCGCGATGACCTTGCGAATCGTCCTTCCATTGACTCCCCCTGCCGCGGGGTGCTCATAGCCGTCCAAAATAACTTTGACTTAACCCTCGTCGCTCGATCCTCTTCTCCCAAGCTCGACTATGTCTCTGTCAAAATAAAATTACACGGCAAATCAATTTATGTCATCTGCTTCTACATTTTACCATCCCAGACCACTGAAGCGTACGAACTAGCAATTACAGCTATCGACGGCTTAATCGACATAAGCTACTCGCGGGATGTCGTCATTGTTTTTGGCGACTTTAATCTCCCACACCTCTCTATTATTATCTCTATGGTGGCCATTATAGTAATAACCGAAGTCATCATTTTCAACACAATCACTCGATCAGTGGATCAAATACTCTGTCAGGCAATGCTGCCAAGATAAATTTCAGTTCCCATCGAGAAATTCGCCCAACGCCAAGCAGTGGCATTTGCGGCGTAAGTGGGACACATCCCCAACTGCAACAGCATCAGCCACAGCAATCAGTTCGGATTCGAAACGCAGATGATTCTATGCAGTTGGCGGCTACTCCAACATTTCTGGTTTCGGGACAGGCTGTCCATACTTAGAAGATGGCGAATTTACAAAGTATCAAAAACAACATTACACGGCCGACTTTAATCCAACTAAGTGGTCTTTGGATTGTATCAGCAGCTTCATCTAGTGCACCTTGATCTCAGCAATTTCTAAACGGCCACATTCCAAACCAAGGTGTGACTGTAGAATTACCACTTCAATGTAATGACAACCTCATCACTCAAATACAAACGCCAAATGGTCTCAATGGTCCGATCGTGGCAGAATTGCCAACGCAGTTTCAACAGAGCTTAACAGATATCAACCTAATAAACCAGAAAATTAATATTAACTATTGGAATAGTACAAATATTCGTCAAAGAGCTTATGCGGCAGATATAGCCTGATAGGCATGTGGCGGTTCCGCCAAATCCCTCGATTTACCTTCCTAAAAAACCCCCATAATCATCACCCAAGACGCTCAAGTCCTCGCCAATGCATTCGCATTCGGCACATAAAAATGCTGCACGCATTTAAGAGATCAAATCTATGATATTTAAGTCCCTGTAAAGAAAACTTACCTTCATGCTTTCTCTTCGCATACCATTGCTCCTTAAGATTTCTTTATCAGCTTACCAGGAATTTCCAATCAATTTCGGCATCTACGTCGCCAGTCAAATTTCCTTAGATGAATTCCTGTAAACAAAATAATTCGGATTGCATTCAATCTAACCGTCATGACAGGGACCATAAATATTGCGCCGTCTATTTTCCCAGCCGCGTCATGTACCTTTTCATACACATTTCCTGGCAACCTTTTTTGTTTGTCTTATCAATAAACAACCCAAGCAGCTGCATATAATTAGCGCAATAGACGCTGAAACCAAATTCTCCAGCATTTCCTAATGCAAACATGAACCCGGTTTCTACTGCAGCTAGAGATGCCATAAACATCCAATTTGCTTTTAGCACCTTTTCTCCCAACGTCGAAAATAGCGACGAGGCATCGTGTAAACAATGACCCACATTACCAACAGCGCATTTGGTCATTTTTCCCTTTTGTCTTTGCCGCCTGCCTGTTTCGTTGTTCCACTGCTGTCAAGCACGTGTGAATAGCATCGATCTGAACGATCACCACACATACTACCATGACCTTTATCACAAGATCTGGTTTCCTATACCACCAAGAGAGACTTTACGTGCCTCTGGTGTTAGGTAAAAACGATATCCTTATTGGAGAGGATATCGGTGGAGTCGTATTCCAACCTTCAAGGCGGTCGGGTCATCGCCATCCACCGTACCGGGGCCGGTACGGTGTGGTATCTAAGAGTCCTGTCGAAGTGCTTAATCCATATTAAAATTAATTAAAACTAAGTCCGCACCGTGCGTGCTTTAATAACCGATAAAATAAAAGTTATAAATTACAAAAGACAAGCTGCAAGTGTTTTCATTTGTTTTTACCTCTGGTGGACGGTATGCTGAGACGATGTACTTGTTTTGTTTCTTTTGGTGGACAGTGCATTTGACTTTCTTTCCCGCAGAACAATCGTAAGTTACATCAGAACCTTGTTGGACAGCGGAGTGGATGATGGAGGAGGAAGTGAATCAAGTACCCATGCTGGTACATACTTCCTCCCCACGGGCACCTCCTCCACAAGATGTCGGGGATTTACAAACGGCGACAACCTCAGCTGTTCTGCCTGCCCATCTAGAAAGCACTGGAAAACTGGAGACTATGAGCAGTAGAAAATTCGAGGCTATGGAACGGGCGGAAACGAAACACCGAATCAGAATGAGGAAACGGCATAAATACGCCACACGCCGACCAGAGAGTAAGAAGGAAGCAGTCAAAGACGCGATAAGTACGGAAGCGATAAGTCAAGAAATCGTTAAGTGTACGGTAAAAGTAACCCTAAGCTCGCTACAATTTAATTGTTGC
Source organism: Microdon myrmicae (assembly GCA_963931805.1). NCBI lineage: Eukaryota > Metazoa > Arthropoda > Insecta > Diptera > Syrphidae > Microdon > Microdon myrmicae. Next base: position 120,203,544 of record OZ007499.1, read on the forward strand.
GGATTCGCAATCCAATGCAGCGGGGGAATCTAGTACTTTCATCGTCTAGTACAATCCCAGACCACTATACTCACCACGTCTGTCAACCACCAGCTGACAATCCGTCACCTGCTTAGGGACGCCATCCAGCTGTCACATTGATTCAAATGTGACCAACGGTTTTCTAAACAGTCTGCCATAAACTTCCATCGTGGGGACAGAGTCTGCAATCAACTTCCATCACGGGCACACCGTCTGCAACCAACCTTCATCGCCCGCACCCGCTCATTGTCGTTGTTGCTGATCAAACTTCAAATGTCAAATAAACTAACCCAATCTCATATAAAGTAAATTGAATTGTGCGTTATTGCTGAAAGGTAAACCACTGAATTGTAAAACTGTCACGTTATCTTATAACCTGACCGCGGTTTTCTCTCCCCATTTGTGCCGAACGAGTTCGACAACCATTGTTCGTTGTGACCGTCCATCGGCGGCCAACGAAACGCGCACATATTTAAAAGCTAATAAACGATAAAGTGGTGAAAGTGCGGTGAAAAAAGAAAAGAAAATAAAACTAGAAAGTGAAAATTTGTGAAAAATCAAAAAAGTGACTGAAAAATCAAAGTAAAAAAAAAACTGTATTTGTTTTATCACCGGGTAAGTTTGGTATATCGACAATTGGCCTTCCGGCATTCGTCGGTAAAGACCCTAAACTATAGAGGTGCATATATGTTGCAGTGTTCGCAGTTTGGCAAGGGAAGGCTTTTGAAAATTTGTGGCGACAACAAGCGGTGGCGATTTAGAGACGAGCGCAGGTCAGAACCACGATGGTTGTAATGATGGTTCTTTGGTGTTCGAGCAGCTCGGAAAACGGATCTCAGAATTAATGAGGACGATCAAAAATATAAAAAAAGGCATATTACTAATGCTGTGCGAGAGCTGGTCGGTGTCATTGGTAGCCTCTACGATAAGGAAGTGAAAAATCGCTTGAGGAAGCCATCTGCGCCGGCTGAAGCAAATTGTGGAAACGTGCAAATCCAGTCAAAGCAAAACTCGCACACAGACGTAACCAGGGCCCCGAGTCAGATCAATGTTGAATCACTCAATTATAATTGGTTTACAATTGGCCAGAGGGGAAGGAAGAGCGATTTGAGTGCCACCCTACTTTTGCATTCTATCTGTTCATGAGCGGACATGAGCATTGAAGATTATTTGTCTCTCAATAGCACCTACACCCGTACTAACCGCGACCAAATCACGGTGCTGACATGTCCCACGTTGACTGCACCAAAGGAAAGGACTACTTTTGGTGCATCGTCGCCGACCCGGGAAGATGTTGCAGTACGGCAACATGAGTAAAACATCAATCAGCTCAAATGTTGTAGGTTTATATCCAGAATCTAACTCATTTCGGCTGTTAGCAAAAGGATTTTTGAAATAAAACACATTTATGCACTAAGCGCCTAAGCTTATGCAGCAAAAAGAACGGTCTGTTCTCAGGCAACGTGACGCGAGTGATCCCCCAATTGGAACCGTTGCCAATAGAGTGATTAAATTGCAAAAGAAACGGACTCTGTACATTGACCTCGACGACGGCTCAACAAGACAAGACTGAGAACCTGTTGTTTTGGATCGTGAACCGGTGGTTTTAAATTTTGAGAAGGAGGTTACTGTTTTAAGAACAACGGAGGAAGGCTGGTTTCTGTGGTTGGCTCGTGTGATCGCCAAGTGATTTTAAATAAAATAAAATATAAAAATACCAAGAACTGTATAGATCTTCTAGGTGTGGTCTCTAGTCTCCACAAGGCAGAATGAGCAAGACGAAGATCTCAAGACTAATTGATGGCCTAGAAAATGTCTGTTTCGAATTGACCGTCGATTATAAGTCATATTCGGCTTTAGATCAGACATCCAAGTCAATACATATGAACGAGGGGCGTCTTGGAGCACTCGTTCGAAGAAGTGAGGGGACTACACCAGAAGATCATCGCAGCTCCGAGTGATAAAGCTAAAACGGAGTATATGGAGGAACTAACCTTCCATAAGCTGAAAGAGTTATACTACAGCTATTCATCAGACCTCAGGTCACAGTTGGAGCAATTCGAGACAAATCCACTAGGGCACAATTCTTTCAGCGGCTCAATGGGAGGAACAAAGGCGCCAACGGCGGAATTAAATCACCACCCCATTATAATACCAACCTTCTCCGGCTCCTATCAGACTTGGCCGGAGTTCAAAGGCTTGTTTGGGAGCCTCATTATAAAGAATAGCTCCATCTCTGATATGCACCGGCTGCACTACCTCAAGGCGAACTTAAGTGGAGAAGCAGAACGTCTGCTAAGGAATACTGCGATAGTCGAAGGTAATTTCGACTCAGCATGGGCAACCTCGATAGTATAGTGGTTAGTATACCCGCCTGTCACCCGGGAGATCGGGGTTCGATTCCCCATCGGGGAGCCTCTGGCGCAAGACTAATGACCTTGCCCAGAAAAAATAAATGATTATGGACAATTTAACAAGCCTCAGGACTTGCTAAATAAGACCAAGACCTGTTCCCGGTTGTAGTGCCGATGATGATGATGGGCAACCATGGTCAAAAGATATCAAAACCTGCGGTTGCTCAAGGATAACCAATTCGATCTGCTGTTCAATCAGTCTGCACTCACACATGAGTCGGCTGACGGAATAAGGGAACTGGTAGACACCACCAACGAAGCCAAGCAGTCACTGCAGAACCTCGGAGTCTCGGTTGCATCATGGGAAGATGTTTTAATCTACCACACGGTCCAGAAACTTCCCCCCAAAAACGCGCGGTTTGTGGGAATCGCACGTTGCATCGTACGTGGATTACCTAACGTATGACATGCTGGAGGATTTCTTGTTAATGAGGGCAAGAACGTTAGAAGTGATGGACCCATCGCAACCAAAAGCAAAATGGCACATATCAGGCATAGTTTGCGCATTCAACTCCACCATTGGCAAATGTTCAGTGTGCCAGGGGTCGCATCCCATTAGGAACTGCTAGAAATTCAAGGCGTTGAATCCGAACAAAAGACAGGAAGTCGTTCGGAGAAACAAATTGTGTTTCAACTGCCTATAAGATGCACATACTGTGCAAAATTGCACTAGCATGTTCATGTGTTTGACATGCAAAAGGAAGCATCATTCCTTGTTGCACACAACTGACTCTGCCAACGAAATGCCTGCTAATGAACCCCGTTCAATGGTGGCAAGCGAGTCACCATCTCAGTCCACTTCCAATTCCGCTCAACACACACAATCGATTCAGGCTCAGAAGTCTGTATCCCCCACCAGGACTGCTTCAGTACATAATACGTACGTAGCTGAAACTCATAACATACAAACGGTTCTTCTGGCTACTGCGTTAGTTAAGGTCTTCCCAAATGTTGGGTACCCTGTGCTGCTGCGAGTATTACTCGATCCTGGGGCGGAGGCTTCTTTCATCTCTGAGTCTGTCGTACAATTGCTGAGACTCAAAATGGAAAAGAATCACGCTAACATCCGAGGCGTTGGAGAAGCCAATACGAGTGTATCCAGCCATGCGGTGTCATTGACGATACATTCGATTGTCAATAAGGGTTTTAACATTCAGCTGAAGGCTTTGGTTTAACCCAAGCTTACGTCTATGTTCCCGACGCATAATATATCTCGTCACAACTGGAGTCACATCCAAGATATTCAACTTGCGGACCCATCGTTTGATAAACCAGGTAAGGTCGACATGTTACTTGGTAGCGATGTGTATCCAGCCATTCTACTAAAAGAGATTGTCAAGGGATCACCAGGAACTCCCATGGCCCAGCAGACAGAACTTGGCTTTCGGGCGGCGTCAATTTCAAGGTTCCACCAATAGTAACATCACTTCATGCAACCATTGAGAATTGTAATCTGGAAAACATCATGCAAGGGTTCTGGGAACGCGACGAAATGGGTAGGAGAAAACCACTGTCAATAAAGGAGGAACAAGGTGGAACACATGTCTATAGAACTCATCCGGCAGTGCGTTATCCAGTCCGACCTAATGCTCAGCAGATTATGCTTCCAACTGAAGGGTGGTTAAATTTTAAGGGCCGATGTTGAATGTGAACCACACCTAAACGTCAAGTTTTTTTCTGCATTTCATTTGACATTTTTCAATTTCAGACTAACTCAATTTGAACCATGGAAAAATATATAATCGAGCAATGCGTTAAAGTTATTTAGGCTTATTATGAAAATGGGTGTTCAAATCAAAATGCATATCGTGCACTTCGTGATTTTTTCGGTCAATTTAATCGTCCAAATGTGCGTACAATCGGAAAAATCGTGCAAAAATTTGAGGAAACCGGGTCTGTAGGAGATGTGAAAACACCAGTGCATGCTCGTACTGCTCGTACTGCAGAAAATATTGCTGCTGTTCGCGATAGTGTGGCTGAAGAGCCGTCCACCTCAACTCGTCGTCGTGCCCAACAATTGCACCTCTCACGCTCGTCGTTGATGAACATTATGCATAAAGACTTGCATTTACACGCTTACAAGGTGCAATTGACTCAAGAACTAAAGCCTCTTGGTCAGAATGGTGGCAAGAAATGGCAACAGCGGATGATCAGTTTTCGAAGAAAATCATCTTCAGTGATGAGGCACATTTTCACCTCAGTGGATTCGTCAATAAGCAGAATTGCCGCATTTGGGCGAATGATAATCCAAGAGTGATTGTCGAAAAACCAATGCACCCACAAAGAGTGACTGTTTGGTGCGGTTTATGGGCTGGCGGCATCATCGGGCCGTATTTTTTCCAAAATGAGGCCGGTCAGGCAGTTGCTGTGAATGGTGTTCGCTATCGTGAGATGATAACGAAGTTTTTATGGCCCGAATTGGAAGATATGGATGCGGACGATATGTGGTTTCAACAGGACGGTGCCACTTGCCACACAGCTAACGAAACAATGGCTCTTTTGTGCGACAAATTCAATGGCCGTGTTATCTCACGTGATGGCGATGTCAATTGGCCGCCAAGATCATGTGATTTGACACCGTTAGACTTCTTTCTTTGGGGTTATTTGAAAGAAAAGGTGTACGTCGATAAGCCAGCAACAATTCAAGAGCTAAAGGATGAGATAATTCGGCACATTAACGGCATAGAACCTCAATTATGCCTTAGCGTCATCGAAAATTTGGGCCATCGGATGGAGGTGTGCCGCCGATGTCGCGGCGGCCATTTGGCCGATATTTTGTTCCATACATAATTGAACCATATCAGTATTATCATAATAAAAAGAAATGACAATAATTTCCTAAATAATTTGTGTTTTATTAAAAATCAACATCGGCCCAAGTACGCAGCCTCGCTTGCTCAATCAAGTGCCAGTTTTGGTTCAGCAGGATCTGAACAACAATGCAGTTACTGATGGGCATCATATGCGGTCACAGCACCCACAACAACAACAAACGCAGCAATAAATTTAATTGGAGTTTAATTTTCATTTGTTTGTTTTTTTCATTTGCTGGTTTGAAACACAACCAGTGTTCAAACCCACAAGAAAATTGTTTTGCGTCATATCACAATTAAATCGTATTAAAAATTAATAAAAATATCAATAAAAAACAGCAATTAAAATATGTGTGTGTTTTAAAATGTTTCCAATATTGCCCAAGGTTGCCTATAGGCAACATTTCATAACGGCTAAACTAGGATACATAGGACTTTGAAATTGATATCAGTTCATACTAAGGTCCAGACTAACAACTCTACATCCTTAAAAAAATTTTAGTCCCGCTCCAATTAATTCGGCCATGAAAGGGTTAACAAATATAGATTATGGCCTGCACAGTTGCTTTCTCTATGTTCTTTAAAATCATTACTAATGCACTAATATCCAACGAAGCTTATACAATTTAAAAACGAATCCATGAAAATCAAATAGTAGCACTAACTTCGAGAATCGTTTTCTTTTTCCATTCTATTACTTTTCCTTTCACAAGTGTCAAATTCAACGGACATTTAGTTTTGTTTGAAAGTTTGTTATGGTCGTTTCCATAGCAATATTGAAGGGAATTCGATGAATTATTTTATTTTTCCTAACTAACAATTGTTTTTAAATCTTATAACAAGTTAATTTACTTAATCCACTTTCTAAAACTTACCATGATACAAATGTGCGTGTGAAATGTAGCGCAGGTTCAAGAATATAGCAATATAAGATCGGAAATCTGCCGTACTTGGTGGTACGCGTATATGCCACTTTCTCCTTTAAGGACTTTACTGATCTACTTGCTAAAAGGATAGCAACAGAATGTGGTATTTTGCTGGTTTTAATGGATTTGGCCAGTTTGGATCTGCGCATGCGGCTAAAGTGCTAAACATAACAAGTAAGTTTTGATTTGAATTAGAAAAGTTTATTTAAATAACAACTAGACAGGTTTTGAGCCACAGCCACCATCACAAGCTGTATTATCCGCTGCATGGAGTTATAATGCATATGCACAGGATAATCAGCTTACATTACGTGGATTTGTCGAACAAAATGTCAATGGAAACGAAAATATAAAGTTTCCTAATAAAATAAAAACCGTCCGTGCAACTGATAAATATTGTCTTGTCTTGTTGGAAAGTGGACAACTATTTCGTTTGTCGAAGGACGAATTCAGCCTTCAACACATAAAGCTAGCCGATTCTGAGTTCGTACCGAGAAAAAGGAGGAGGATTTTTCAAGTCCCTAATGAACCGGAAGAAGACGAGGTAGATGAAGTAAAGATTCAGCACCTCGCTTTTGGAACTACAATGAATGTAGCAATTACTAGCAATAATTCTGTGTACAATATTCCAAGTTTAGTGCATCGATTTCCATCACATGAGAAGATTATATCTCTCCAATGTGGGTTTGAACATGCACTTGCGTTGACCGCCAATGGAGATGTATATGCTTGGGGAAATGGCTTGTGAGTGATGAAGTGGTTTTTATGATGTGCTAATATCGATACTCCATATTTTCAGACGTGGCCAACTAGGTGCGGCCTGTATGAGTACTCAAGAAACTCCCACCATAATTGAAGCTCTTGCCGGGATAAAGGTGAGTGAAATATGAGTTCTTTCTACATGATATTTTTTCTGCCAATCCCTGAGTATGTAAGTCAAATGTGTCATCAATCTTCGGTTGTATTTCCGCAGAATCGATTACATTCAGTGTAGGTTCATTCAAAGCGCCGTATGCAGGCTGCATTCCAGATATTAACCAACACAATTTTTATGAAATGCCATTTTTAAGGTTAACTGTTCTTAATCATCTTCATCCAAATGATGTTACTCATTTTGGTTTTTATTACGTCTTGTTCAGTGAAATCTTGGACGGTTGATGGAACGTGATTACAAATGTGAACGGGATCTATAAACGGAGAAGGGAGCAGACACTTACCATTTAAAAGAATTCAATGAATCTGACATGGTATGTTCGAAAGAGTAATGTCGTTAGTGATTTGTTGCCATTCCATTTGACCGAATTCCCCTGTTTGCATGAGCACTCGTAAATGATCCGAAATGAGAGGAAAGTACTGGATGCTGTTAAAGACTGGGCAGCATTAATTCCATTTTTTTAACACTGTTTATTTGACCAATAATCAATTTTTACATTAAGTACTACAGCTAACTTATAATTCTAGTGATACAATTGTTTACATGTATACATTACACATTTTTCAAACATAACTGAATGTGTGAATAACTAATATTAACAGTTTTCCTGAGAAAAGTCAAAACCAGAATTTTTATTTTTTTAATTTAATCTAATCTAATACTTAACGTAACTCTAACTTAATCTAGCGTAACCTAATTAATATTATCATCATCATCATCGGCACTACAACCGGGAACCGATATTGGCCGTATTTAGCAAGCCTTGGGACTTGTTAAATTTTCCATATTGCTTTTGTTTTTTCCGAGCAAGGTCATTAGTCTTGCTCCAAATTAATATTATAATAAGTTAAATATGTAATGTGAATTGAGGAATATAGGGATTTATGGTTAAGGAGATAGGTTGGCGTGGGATATGGTCAGCTACCCTGTGAGTAGGGCGTTAGAATATACTCGCAGCTAGGCCGGCTTGTCGTAAGAGGAGACTAAAGGCCGAGTAGTAGCTGGGGTCCCAACGCCTTGACGCCCGGTGAAATACCACCCCATCAAGCTTCAAGCTCTGTGAAGCTTGGCTGATGGACCAGTTCGAGAAAAGGTTGGTTTGGGTGGTAGTCGGTCCAAGGTGAAATACCATCCCGTCACGCTGTAGATACCGCGATATCGTAGAGAGAAATCTTCGACGGTGTTTCGGATGTGTGGCTGATGGCCCGGACTGACACGGAGATAAGCCATGATGGTACCTTCTGATATAAAGAATTCCGGGGGTAAATTAGTCTCCCATTCGGACCTCCCGGGGGATCGTCATCACATAATCGGGCTCGCTTTCGAGGCTCTGCTCACGCTCGACTTTTGTAACACCAGGGGCATCGGTTTCGCCAATACGAATGTAAACGCCGTCCACTAATATTTGCAAACAACGAAAACTAAAATCTTTGCCCTAACTGAGACCCAGGTCGATTTGTCAACTGATTCGACATATCTTCGTTGTTCAGGTTACGACTTACATTCGAGATTCCGTTTTAAGGGCGGAATCTGCGTTCTCGCGCGGTCCGATCTGGATTGCCAGAGGATGGAGGCATTAGAACCCAATAATATGGACATCATATGGTTGAGGGTCGTGCTGAGGAATTCTGTTAAATTTCTTTGTTGTCTCTACCGCTCCCCGAATGACGATTGACCGGCGACATTTTACGAACATCTTTCACATACCGTCGACTGGATACAGATCAACCACCCAGCTTCTGAACTGTTGTCCTTGGCGATTTTAATGTGCACAATTCCGGCTGGTTGGAACATTCTAACAGAACCGACGAGGCTGGGAGGCTGGCGGAGATGTTTGCTGTTAGCCACAACTTGACTCAACTCGTGGAGGAACCAACGCGAGTTATTGTTTTTAGTGCTCATAGAAGATTAACTAGAGACTCGACGCCGAGGGATTGACAATCAACTCTTCCTTCACACATCTACAGTTATTAAATAACAAAACTCGGAATCACTCTCAGTTCTTCATTCAATTTTTATTGTTTTCTTTTCTTTCCACTTCATTCATTGTCTTTAAACACTGACTATGGTTTATTACCTATTCTTTACTCTAATTACAATATGTTTCAATTAATGTTTTATTACTCCATTTTTAATATTCTTACTTTACATCTATTAGTATTAACTTATTAATCTTTATTCCACTTTTATCTTAATTCCAATAGCGTTCTAACATTCCGTTTCAATTGCTCTTACTTTACACCGATTAGTTTTAACTTACTAGTCTTTAATCCAGTTTTAACTTATTACCAATCACGTTTTCACAATTCGTTTCAATTGCTCTTCCTTTACACCTATTAGTTTTAACTTCTTAATCTTTCATCCACTTTTAACTAATTTCCAATAGCCTTCTCACATTCCGTTTCAATTGCTCTTAAAGATCTAACTTCCGTGACCAACGACTGACTGCGACCCCACTTGTTCCTAATCAAATCTCGTCACATCGGGGTCAACACCTCCCGATTACGATAATGCAATTTCATTTCGCAATGACCTAATTTCCGATTTTCGATTTCAATTCGCAATTGCCTTGTACTGTGATGTCAGCCAATATTTCTTCATTGATTTGCACCACATTTCACCATCCGCAATTGCGAATCGACCCAATACATTTTTTTGTGTTTCGTATGCAATTAATTGCTTCTCCGTGATTTGTTAATCGTTCCGGAATATGCAATTAAGTGCTTTTGTATTATTTGGCAATCGTTTTGGAATATGCAATAATTGCTTTTATGCGATTTGTCAATTGGTTTGAAATATGCAATTAATTGCATTATCGTTCTGGGGTTCATCCGAGTTTAGAATCGGGTGGCGTTTTTCTGTTTGAGTGTATCAATGACCTTATGTAAGCTATCTTTGTCTATGATGTCACTGACACACTTAACACGCGTGTGCCGGATGCCCGACGCGATTATGCGAACACCCTGGATCTGTTTTTGACATCCGAACCAAGTATTTATACCGTAGAGGTTTCTGCGCCAATGGGGAACTCAGATCAATGCTTGGTATCTGTCGCGCAAGCACTTGCATATCAAACGAATAACCGGCCTAGGCAGCTTCGCCATGTATGGAAGTATGGGGCTGCTAACTGGGACGATTTGCGAGATTTCTTCGCATCGTTTCCATGATCCGAGGTGTGCTTCGGAAACTCCGATGTTAACGCTTGCGCGGAGTCGGTATCAGAGATTATTCTCCTGCGGATGGAGATGTATATTCCACATTCCATCAAACGAAGTTCATCTGATAAATCGTGGTTTGAAAAAAAATGCGAGCAAATTACAGCGGCAAAAATAGAGCTTTTAAGCAATGGCGCTCCAATCCTAACGATGTTAACAGAACGAATTTTGTTAGAATCAAAAACGCGTGCAACTAGGCCGTTGATACCGCGAAGAAAGTTCACAACGACAGAGTGACCAATAGACTCCTTCGGTGCCCGACTGCTTCGCGCTCCTTCTGGTCAATGGCAAAAGCTGTCAGCGGTAACTTCGCTTCCTCCTCTTTCCCTCAGTTGGTGACAGACAGTGGGACGTTAGTCATGAATTTAAAAGATAAAGCTAATGTGTTCGCGAATTTATTTTCCACCAATTCAAACCTCGACCCCGGCCTTTTGGAGCCACCTGTGATCGCGCGGGTACGGTCTTCCATGTGGGTTGTGAGATTTCGTCCGCGCACTATTCAACGAATTCTGTGTGAACTCGGCAGTAGGAAGGCAACCGGCCCGGATGGAATACCAGCAAAAGTCCATAAGAACTATCGCCGATTCTTGACAGACTCTTTCGCCTATCTTATGCACGGGGGACCTTTCCTGCCTGCTGGAAGATCGCTCGAGTTCAGCCAATCCCAAAGACGAGAAAAAAGTGTCTCCCACAAAATTACCGCCCGATAGCATTACTGTCTATTTTATGTAAGGTGATGGAAAAAGTCATCAATTCTGAGTTAGTTAAGTATTTGGAGTGCACCGGACTTATGAATGATCGTCAATACGGATTCCGTTACAGGCGGTCCTCGGGAGACCTTTTGACCCTTATAACTGATATACGGACGTTGAGGTGTATGGCGAGTCAAGAGCGGTCGCATTGGATATCTCCAAGGCTTTTGACCGCGTCTGGCACGGAGCATTTCTGAGCAAACTTCGTTCATATGGAATTTCCCAAGAGCTTTGCGAGCTTTATTGAAAATCGATCGATCCGGGTTGTTATGGACGGCGAGTGTTCGGATCTGTATCCTGTTAATTCGGGGGTGCCCCAATGTTCTATTTTGGCTCCAACATTGTTTTTGCTTCACATAAATGTTTTGTTGGAGACAACTGATAGTTTTGCAGATGATAGTACGCTTGTTTTCTCCTTTTCGAGAAAGCTACTTGAAAGCATACAGAGACGAGCGATCCGCCTGAGCGGGAACTCTGCGCTGACGTCGGGATTACAGCCGCTATCACATCGAAGGCGCGTAGCTGACCTCTGTCTGTTTTACAGATATTATCACAGGTATTGTTCTTCGGAGATTCGTGGATTTGTTCCACGCAATTTTTTGTTGTCGCGTAATGTTATAAATTCTGATAATTCGCCTCCTATTAGGAATGACGCATTATCCAGAGGATTTGACGCCTTGCTTGTTTCGTTGAATTCCGCGAGAAAGGGGTGAAGGATGGGATTATGAAGCATTGAAGCATCAGGCTACTGCCGCGTGTACGAATTCGATTTCTAAACTCAAGTACACTCAACTAATGTGGAATTGCTGTGTTATTGCTTGATATACGGCTGATACGAGGGTTGCCTTTTATATTTCGGGATTAGAGAACAAAAACAAATATTGATCATTGAAAATCACTTTATTGTTTTTCAAAATATTCCCCATGAAGATCTATACACTTCTGCATGCATTTGAACCAATTGTCGAAGCACTTTTGCCACTCTGATTGAGGTATCTCCAACACATGCATTCTGAATGCAGCAACCGCTTCTTCAGGTGTCGAAAAACGTTGACCTCTCTGTTTGTTTTTTAAGTACGGGAATAAAAAGAAGTCATTCGGTGCCAAGTCAGGACTATACGGCGGATGACCCATCAAATCGATGTTTTGGGTGCTCAAAAATGCAGTTGTCGCAGCCGATGTGTGAGAGCTCGCATTGTCGTGGTGAAGAGTGGTCCGTCTTCGGCGGTTGGTTTTCCTGATTTCTTGGAAGACAACTGGCAAACAAATGGTTGTGTACCACTCAGAATTGACTGTTCTGCGTTGTTCTAGTGGTACGGTTGCGACATGTCCAGTTTTTCCGAAAAAACAGGCGACCATTTGCTTGGAAGTGCTTCGTGCGCGAACAACTTTTGTTGGATTTGGCTCATCTTTAAACACCCAGACAGTCGACTGCTGTTTACTTTCGGGCTAATACGCGTAAATTCACGATTCATCACCTGTCACGATATCATAGACGTGTTTCGAAGCACCGCGACCGTATTTTTTGAGCATTTCTTTCGAGCAATTGACACGAGCCTTGTTTTGGGCGATTGACAAATTGTGTGGGACCCAACACGAACAAATTTTTTTGACAGTCAAATGTTTATGCAATATTGAATGTATGCTGGTCCCACTAACGCCTAAGGTTGTCTCAATCTCACGATAGGTCACATGACGATCTTCCAATATCAGTTCGCGCACAGCATCAATGGTTTTCGGAACAACAACTGATTTTGGACGACCTTCACGAAATTCATCTTGGAGTGAACTACGACCACGATTGAATTCACCATACCATCGATAAACACTGGTCCTTGATGGAGCTTCATCGTCAAAAATTGAATTAAGTTTATCCATGCACTGTTGCTGAGTTAATCCACGCCGAAAGTTGTAAAAAATAATCGCACGAAAATGTTGACGATTTAATTCCATTTTTGGGCCGAGATGAATCTTTTAAGTTACTGTAAACAACACAAATAGCGCTCGTATGTCAAAACGTTGTGAGTGCGTATAACCTCAAAAATGTCAAACTTTACGACAGAGCTGTCAATTGCCGGATTGCAACGCTAGGGTTGCCAAATTCCGAAACATAAGAGGCAACCCTCGTACATTTTATTCGATTTTCTTTCGGTGTCCTTCACTATTTGCTTGTATATTATGTGGGTATCTGTTAGAAACGTCACACTACTCCCTGCTCAGTAACTTTGTTACGATCATCGTAGTAGTAAAGTTCTGTTTACTATGGGAAAGTGTGTGCTGTGTGTACAGATCACGCCGGGGCAACCAATTATTGCGTTAAGCAAGGATAGTGAAGACGGTGATTTGAACATACGATGAAATGGGTGAAAAGCATTGAAGCATCAGGCTGCTGCCACCTGTACGAATTCGATTTCTGAACTCAAGTACACTCAACTGATGTGGAATTGCTATGTTATTGCTTGGTATACGGCTGATGCATTTCTTATTCGATTTTCTTTCGGTGTTCTTTACTATTTGCTTGTATATTGTGTGTGTATCTGTTAGAAACGCCACAGGATCATTGTGCGTGAGATGTAGTCGTCTACGGTAACTTGAAAATTGGAGACTGAGAGGGAGTCGTTTTGTTGATGGATTTTATAAAAGTGATTAGCTAGACAGTTTGCTATGTCAATATCTGATTGGACTGGGTGATTGTTAGTAGGGTTGATAACATAATCGATTCGGGGTTTGTATTTTCACCCGTTTGTCGGTTGATGTTTTTGAATAAATCACGATTGGGTTTAATATTGTTAAGTATAGACGTGTAAGCCTGGTCGGCAAATTGTTTTAGTTGTCCATTTATCAGGGTAGTCAAGAGTAGGATTTGATTTTTAATAAAAGGGGAGTAACTGCTATGTAGTTTTCGCCTAAGCTGTTTTTTTACGCGTAACAGTTTTGTAAGGATGTTGGGTAAAGGTTTTCCTAGGTGATTATGGGGGGTGGATGTAGGTATGTGGCTGAAGAGGGCATTTTTTTAATATTTGCTCTATTCTTAAGGCTGCTTGATCAATTTCAGCAGGGAGTAGGTTTGAAGTCTCTGGCAAAGTATAGTCTGAAAAACTGACAGCAATGCCCCTATTGAGTATTGCACTTTGATGAGTACCACATCGGCCTTATATTTTTTAACCGTTTGGGGAAGAATATTGTGGGGGTTCTCTATATCACACGGAGAACCAACCCACAATTCCTACCTAACTTCGACCGCTAACAGCGCGTCACCATAACCTAAACCTGCTATAGCACACATTCGCAAACATGCAAAGAACACACTTCCCAATATGCAACAGCATCCGTTCCCAAATCTGCAATCACATTGGTGACCCCGAGAAGAAGTCGCGATCTTCTGAACATTGGTGACCCACGACAGAGGAATCTAACTCAGCCTGTACGGCAGTAATTCTTTGGAACTAAATTCCCTATGCACGCATAGCAACCCTTTTCAAGTTCCTAGTAAGTGGCTGTGAGTTTATTTTATTTAGCTATGACTCCACTGCCACGACACGATGGACGGATTCTTGCCTTTGATGAGTCAGTCGAGTTTTAACAACCAATCGAGAAGGGTCCGAATTCCACGCCCGAGGAGCGCGGTCGAGTATCTTAAGCATTTTACGTTGGTCCGTTGCGTTTAAACACCATAGCTTAACAAAAATAAAAACAGAAACAGTGACATTTCAGAGCTCGACCACCATCTCTCCGCTACGCGCGTTTGTCCGTCGCGTATAAACACTAGTTTAACAAAAATAAAAACAGAAACAGTGACATTCTATAGCTCGACCATCATTTCCCCGTTGCGTGTGTCTGTTCGTTGTGTTTGAACGGTAGTTTACCAAATAAAAAGGGAGGAAAACATTGTCATAACCGAGGTGTATTACAGCTAATAAATGAAACGCAATTGCAATCAATTAAAGAGCCCTTGTATTACAAACCATTCAGTGTGTTTCATTTGACACTTTGGCGAGCAGTGTTCGGAGCAACATCGGTGGGAATTTACTGAACCCACGCCCGTGCAGGCGTAAAAGTTGAAACACCCCCACAATATCTTTTGCGGCTTCACAATGTTTTAAGTTAATTCGAATACTCTTAAATCTGTCCATTTTTATTCAGAAGATTGGCCATCGCGTTTTTGAATGGTGGGCATTTGTAACTCCCTGTTGAGAGTGTGTTACCGCTTTCGCAATCTGATTCGAGGACCTTGCCAGACAGATGTACGAGCGGTCTTCTTGGGATTTACAGGATTTCGCCACATATCCGTATTGTCAGCATCTGAAGTATCGTATGGGCGTTTCTTCTTGTATTAGTATTTGTGCAATCGTGGGGAATGTGGAATTGATTGTATATGCGTACAAAGTCTGCCTTTCATTCACGATTTGAGAGAGCAGTGCGATTTCGTAATGGTTTACGTTTAATTGGCAAGCATATTAACCTTTATTGGACTTCAATGTGTGAAGCTAGGGTTTTGTCCTTTTTGTTGTTTTGAAGGGTTAATTGCGATGGACAGAAGACGAAGAATGTTCATACTCACTCTTTTCTTCTTACTCTTTGTTTCTATCTTTTCTAGACTTATTATCTAATTTTGTTCTGTATTTTTGGATACTATTGTATCACATAACTACCAATAAACCAGCCGTTTAAGATATCACTATCATATATAATCCTTTTGTTTGTAGTAGTAGTAGTAGTTTTATTTCTTATATGGTTTGTACATTAAACTTTACAATACAATTGACAAATTTTATGGACTATAATAATCATCATCATCGGCACTACAACCGGGATCCGGTCTTGGCCTTATTTAACAAATCTCTCTACCGGTCCCGATTTCGAGCCGATGTCATCCAGTCTGGTAGCCCCAGGCTCTGGCCGTCCTAGTCTACGCCATCCCCCCATCGCAGACCAGGTCTGCCGCGCTGTCTCCTTCTATACATCCTGCCACAAAGGACTTTCCGGGTAGGCTCCTCTTCGCTCATTCGAGCTAGGTGTCCCGCCCACCGGAGTCTATCGAGCTTGATTTTTCTTACAACATTAGCTTCAAGGTAGATTGCATACAACTCATGGTTGTAGCGTCTCCGGAATCGCCCTCCCTCACATACAGGGCCAACAATTCTCCTTAAGACCTTCCTCTCGAACGCGGCTAAGAGTTCAGAGTGCCTTTTACTGAGCACCCAGGTCTCGGATCCATACATGAGTACTGGTAAGACCATGGTCTTGTACAGTAGTAGCTTGGATGTTCTGGATAAATTTCGGGATTTAAAGAGCCTTGGTAGACCATAGTAGGCTTTGTTGGATTTGATCTACCGTTTGCGTATATCTTCTTCCATATTGTTATCGGCTGCTACTATTGACCCAAGGTAGTTAAAGGATTGCACTACTTCAAATTCGTGCTCCACTATCCTGATAGTTTGACCAACGTTAGGTGTTCTCTTAGCAGAAGTTGCCACCATGTACTTAGTTTTCCCCTCATTAATGTGCAATCCCAGTTTTTGTGCCGCCTGCTCGATCTGGGTGAAGGATTCCTGTATAACCGAATCGGATCTAGCGCTGATGTCGATGCCGTCTGCGTAGGAAAGTATCTGGCTGGACTTGGTGACAATAATCCCTATTGTTGTAACGTCAGAGTCACGGATTGCCATTAAAGATGTTTATTGGTTTGGACAGCAATCCCACTATTTTTACTTGACTAGTTACGTTGGTCATGGTCAACCTACAAAGTCGTATCAATTTGTTTGGAATGCCGATCTCTATCATGGCATTATACAGTTCTACCCTGGCTATGCTGTCGTAAGCGGTCTTAAAATCTATAAATAGATGATATAATGGAATCTTAAATTCCAGACATTTTTCCATCGCCTGCCTAAGGGTGAATATCTGATCAATTGCTGATTTGCCTGGGATGAAGCCACACTGATATTGACCAATGATGGCTTTAGCGTATGGGGCTATTCGATCTTGTAGGATAGTGGAGAGTATCTTATAGGTGGTACTCAGCAATGTTATACCCCTATAGTTGCTGCACAGTGTGATATCTCCCTTCTTATGTATGAGGCAAATTATACCATGACCCCAATCTTCTGGGATCTCCTCTTGCTCACATACGTGCACCACGATCTCATGAATTGCGCGATGTAACGCTGTCCCTCCTTGTTTGATCAGCTCAGCTGGTATGCCATCAGCTCCAGGGGCTTTATTTGATTTGAGCTGTCTTATGGCTTTTAATGTTTCCTCAATGCTTGGTGGCGGCAGCATTTGGTCTTGATTTTGCATTGGTGGAGCCTCCAATTCTTCTGTTAGCTGACCATTTAGCACTTCATTGAAGTGCACTTCCCATCGCTCCAGAATGCCTTCAGGATCGGTGATCAGATTACCCTCTTTATCCTTGCAGTGTGCAGCGTGGTGTGTACCGCATCATACTGCGGATTATTTGGTAGAACTTCCGTGCCTGGTGCGGACCTCGCTCTCTACTTTTCTCTATTTCACAGATAAGGTTCTTTTCTCAGGCACTTTTCTTGTGTCTGTGAAGTCTTTATTCAGATCTTCTGAGCTGTTTGTATATGTCCTCGCGCACCCGCGTCCTATAATACTGCTGCATTGCACGGTATCCAGCATTCTTACGTCCAGTCGCTAGTTTGCACTCATCATCAACCCAGTCGCTCCGATCTCTACGACTACTTCCTAAGATGGAGTTGGCAGTACTAATGACAGCATTCTTAAGGCGTGCCCATTTCTCTTCTACGCCCGGCATTCTGCCCCCAGGACTTACTCTCCCTCCGCCGAGTTCTTCGAGGGCGAATCTTAGTGCATGACCAAAGGTGTTACTGGTATTCTCATTGCGTAAGGCAGCCGTGTTGATACGAACCTGATCCGCGGATGCAATACGTCTCCGTAAGGCAATCCGCGCTCGGAAAACTGTACCAACAAGATAGTGATCCGAGTCGACGTTGGCACCTCGGTACGTTCGTACCGTCAACAGGCTCGAGGAGTGGCGGCGATCTATCAACACGTGGTGAATTTGGTTGCGAGAGGCTCCATCAGTAGATACGCAGGTGGCTTTGTGGATATCTTTACGCGGAAACTTGGTACTTGCAACGACCAAGTTTTTCAATGCTGCCAGTTCGATGACTCATAGTCCATTGTCATTAGTGTTCTCATGCAAACTATGGGACCCTTTGTAGTGCCTGAAAACCGGCTCCCGACTTATTTTTGCATTCAAGTCACCAAGAACGATTTTCACATTGTATCTTGGGCAGGCGTTGAGGGCCCGTTCGACGTTCTTATAGTATTCTTCTTTTTCGTCGTCAGGGGACTCCTCTCTAGGTCCGTGAACGTTTATGAGGGTTATGTTCTTAAACTTGCCTCGCCCGCGAAGAGTGTGCGGGGTAGAAGCATAGTGCACCGGCGTACGGCACAGATTCTTTCCTATCCCCATCGTCAATTTGTTCACGCGGGCACTGCTCAAAACGCAAGGGGGAAGAAAACTATGGTCGACTTTCGCAATCGAACGGACACAACACAGAGACAAAACACTCCGGTTTGATGAACAATAATACTTTATTTGTTACCTTTAATACTTTCACTTCGATTTATTCTTTAGTTTTGAATGTATATCAAAATCGAACAACACATAAAATGATTGATTTTAATCAATACTTTCACCGACTTTAACTAAAGTTACTTGTACAACGCGAACATGACTCCAGTATATATTTGCGCGTCTCCGCTGTGACGGAGAGCGGGAGCGGCAACGGCCATGGCGGCCGGCGGATGGAAAACGACTGATATCTTGCTCGTGCAGAGCTTACTCGCTAATCGTGATCATGGTGGTATGTGTGCATGGTTCTTTCATGGATGAGAACGAACCTTGAGCACAGAAAGGGGCATAAAGTGCATTCATGGGATACGATTTCGGTAAAGCAAATAAAACCGAACTCGTCGGATGCCAATGGGATCTTTGTTGGAAATGTGCGTCGCGACTAAACAAAGATACGACGATGCGATGTGGAAATGTGCTAATGGGTTTTAGCTAGGTTACTGGGAAATGGTGTTTATGGCATAGCTAGTAAGGGTAGGTATTGAATACCTATTTGCATTTGTTTATGCTGTAGGATTTAATTGATGCCAAGAGACACGGAATCCGTATTTGCTTTGGTCCCTTGGGTGTAAGTCGCCAGCCAATGTGTATGTGGGGAACATTGTTGTACACATGGCGCGGCTGGGAAAATAGAGGGCGCAATATTTATGGCCCCTGTCATGACGGTTACATTGTATGCAAACCGAATCATTTTGTTTACAGGAATTTGTCTGGTATTGAAGGTGCCGAATTGGTTTGGAATTCCAGATAAGTAAAGCAAGAAATCTCACGGAAAATTGTATGCGAAGAGATGCATGAAAAGGTAAGTTTTCTTTGACAGGGACTTTTTAAGATCATAGATTTGATCTATATGATGCGTGAAGCATTTTCAGGTACTAATGCGATTGCATTAGTGAAGTTAGGAAATTGGCTGAATGTTATGGGGGTTTTACGGTAAGTCGACAGTGGGGTTTGGCGGAACCGCCACAAGTGCATAGCCTTTTATTTATTGCATTAAAGCCGATGATGGTAGGCTTCAGTTTTTGGCTGACTAGAAAGCCTACCTCGAGCACATGGTGTTCTGCATTACAGCTGTAATAAATGTCATACTCGATTCTTTGAATAACACAACTCCCCGTCAATCTTATTTCTCGTAATGTTGTTATGTCAGCCTTACATGCGCTAGGGCATCGGCTAGGTGCTGTGGAGCTCGAGCTTGGCATAGTGAGCGGACGTTCCATGAGAAAATTCTCAAATCGTTTAGCCATTTTCGTTTCCGTGGTCGTCGTTGTGTATCCGGTCCATATCCGAGGCTTGTTAAATTTGCCATAATAAATCATTTTTACGGGCCTGGTTATTAGCCTTGCGCCAACCTTTCTCAGGATGTCGTTGCATGCATTGGTTCACTACTTGGCGGGTGCCAAAGTAGCTATCCAGGGGTGTCACATGGAGACTGCATGTCAACTTGGATCGTCCTGGCCTTCGCCGGGTTGAAGGCAATCAGTAACTTTGCCCTGTATGTTCGCACCCGTCTCCCCCTATCGACTACAATAATATATAAGAAAACTAGAAGGCATTCTGTGTTTTTATACGATTAAAGTAACAAAACAGAGTTGAATGCCTCTACAATGGCAATCAAGTAAAATATCGATTTTTTTTAAGGTGGGGTGAGTATTGTCGGTTCAGGAATAGTTGTGTAGTACATTCAAGAACTACAAAGCTTGCATAAACATTCTACATTAATTCAAAACAAGATACATTTAGGTACAATTTGTTAAGTCGGTTGAAGGCAAATGAAAAGATACAAACTATGATCAAACCAGAATACCAGAATACAAGAATCTAAAGCAGCGTAGTCCAGGTTGGAGAGCCACATCTTCATTCCTTTTAGAAATGCACCAGGTCTGTGGAGGTTTCCGCTTGTGCGTTAACACGGACGCTGGTTTAGCAGAAACACCACCAATATTACGCTGGAAATTGTTCTTACCGGAAGGAATAGAGCACAACAGCAAACACAATAGCTCTCCGAAGAAAACACACTGGAGTAATTTTGATGTTAATGTTTTGTATTTCAGCAAAAATTCTGTATAAATAAAACAATATTGGGCCTTTACTGCAATTCACAAATCATTAGCACTTAGACGCATGAAGTACAACGAGTAGTTTTATACACTGGTTACGAACCTCCAACAAAGTATTATATTGTTTATCACTTTCTGCATTCACGATCGTTTATTTTATAATTATAGTTCACGTGTACACTAACTAAGTAGGATTCGGTTTTCTTTAATTCTCGTGCTTCGAATTAAGATAAGAGCGCGGATTTTCTACACGACTCGACAATTTACAAATGGGTATCAATTAAACTCCGACAAGCAACGATCTCGGCACGAGAATCTCCTTCGGCGGTTAAAATCTGACTCTCGAAAACGCAACGTCCCCGGTACGTATGCGTTTCTCGGTAGTTACGATCTGACTCTCGAGAAAGCAACGTCCCCGGTATGTGTGCGTTTCTCGGTGGTTACGATCTGACTCTGCTAGTGGCTGTTGCACTCAACATCCCCTAGCTGCAGTGGTGGTGGATTCCATCGAATGGGAGGAGCAATTTCGATCTTTTCATTTGGCGATGAACAATGAGCAATCGATTTGAGTTTTGTTGGAAAATTTACATGGTGCCGTACAGGTCTAGTTGAAAACCCATTCGTTGAAAGCCAAGACAAACGGAGATGCGAAAGTGCACAAAAGAAAATCCAAAAACGCGGCTGATCAAATAGATGATCGAATACGGAGGCTGGTTGCCTTGCCATCATAAACGATAGGGAATACGTTTTTTGTTGATGTTATGTCAACAGAACTTCGCTGCGATGGCAAAGGCTACGATGCATGGGTGCATGTTTATTTTAGCAATTCGATAATGCAAGGGAAAGTTGCCGTGCAGACCAAAATAGCTTCTTCTGTTTACACCTTGTGTATACCGAAGCGTTCTGTTGATAGCCAGCGTGAGAATCGTTAGGCATGGCCAATGCAGTGATCGTTCCTCGATAAGGCAACGGATCACGATCTTGGTCATGCGACTATACAAACAAGGGAACGTACATGAAGGCTGAAGGCGTGCCGTTGAAAATAATAGGAGATATTGCAACGGATTGTTGGAACAAGAACGCACAGAAGGATTGGCGTGTGTTTGATGGGCATGTGGTCGACCTTAGGAACCGATCAGTTCATGACAGATAAACCGAGATGGTTCAGTTGATGCTATTGGTTTTGATGCCATGGCAAGATGGTAATCTTGCCGTGGACTTATGTTTCAGGCAGGAAATTGTTGAAGACAGCTTTGTACTGCTCGCATACAGGTAAGCTGCTTATGGTTGGTGCTGGTATTTGCAGGTTGGAGACGGGGAGTTGGATTAGGACGATGGGTGGTTCTTCGGGAATGCTTAAAGAACTCCCACAGGTCTTTCTAGTGCACTGACTGATGTAGGTAACCCATTGAACAATCGAAGTGGCAACACAGTAAAGAAATCACGACATGTTGTAGTGCGGAATTTGGGAGATTAAACGAAAATTAAGATTTCCAGGTCTCAAGAAGAATATCTTTAACACTTTAAAACAATACAAGTGTCTTACAGGAAGAATATTCAGGACCATAAACAAAGGAAAGGACGGGTGCCTGGTAGGCTTTCCACAAATTTTTCTAAGAACTAATTTCTGTGGGATTAACAGTGGTTGTATTTTATTTTTACAACCACCACCCTAACATGCAATTCCATATTGTAGCTTGGAGTGGAATAAACCATAATAAATTATTTTCAAAATCTTAGTGGAACAGACGTTACGTAAAAAATAACAATGGCGAAGAGTGGATTGGAAATATTTTCTGTGTATTAACGCGACATGAAAAGCTCATTCTAGAGTCGAGTGTAAGTCCTACATATTTAAATTCGTTTACACTTTTAATAGGAAAGCATTTATCACTACAGGTTCGTCACCAGTATTCATCAAAAATTTTCTTATGTATTCGTGAATTCTGATTATAATTTTTTGTTTCAGATTGTGAATATCGCTGCTAATGGTTGGCATAGTGCAGCAGTCTCTTCATTCGGTGATCTCTATGTGTGGGGCTCGAACTGTGATGGTCAACTTGGCATCCCATTATATAAAACCGAAGGAGTCAAAAATCCATCCATATATCACCTCCCACAGGTTATAACACTTCCCATTTGTTCGAAGGGTTGCTCCCAGAGCTGCAATGCAGTGGAGGTGTTTTGCGGCGCTAGACACACTTTTGTAAAAACATCCTGTGGATTGGTGCTTGCTTGTGGATGGAATAATTTTGGTCAGCTCGCATTGAATTCAAACATCACCATTTACGACCGTTTTAGTGTTGTGGAAAAATTACCGGAAGGAGACATAGACATCGTATGTGGCCCATGGTGTACCATATTCAAAGTTAACCAAAAACAACATATACCATAGTAACAATTTTAATTCAAATTGTAATCCGTTTGGATTTGTACCCAGAAATCATCATCAACTTCGTTAGAAATTTGTAAAGGCAAAATATAACTGTTGTACTCTCCGTGTAATAAATTTTGTCTTATAGTTGTTGGCTTAATGCTACAATCCAGTTCGAGATATGTCCGTGGTTTTAAAAATAGTTGAGGTGAATTAATCATAACAATTTTTTGTCGAAACGATGAATCGAGCGCAGTTCTTACGAGATGTAAAGTGAAATTGCTACGGAATCATACAGAGAATTCAAATTTGATGTTAAAAAAATTCAAGAATAATCATTACCTTGAGGACACAAGTTGTAAAAGAAACTCCAGCTGGGCTAGTGAATCATTAAATGAATGCGCCGACTGTGACTGTGGAGGAGTTTGAGTACTCTGTCGCTGACGGGCAGTTAGACTAGGTTTTTTCTTACTTTCGTTATGGTTATGGTCTTCATCACATGGTTGGTAATCAAATGGGAACTCAGTTATTAGGCAATCCCAACCATAACTTTGATTATATTTGAACCTTTCCGCAGCACATTCCGCAGCTTCTGAACAGAAAGTTTGTGCATCGACGTTCGGCAAACGTTTCAATTGTTGGCGAGTGAATTGGATCCAAACATCGACAATATGACCGATTTCTTGTGGGAAGAAAATTTCCGATTTCAACATTTTCTCCTTCCAAATTTCTTTAACTTGATCAAAATTTTGTTCCTCAGCAGGTATTTTATTATCTGAAGGCTTCTTCCGTGCAGTAGTAGCACAACAAAAGCATTTCATCTTCATACAAGTTTAGAGTTAAAATGAAACAAATTATACTATGAAGTTAAATCTTCGAAAATTGTATTAAACTATTTATTTCATGATATTTTTAATAGCCAACTCTGTGAATTCACACTAAAACGAGTATGTTTGAGAGTACATATATATACATATTTATATATGCACCAGTGTGTCGCATTCAGCTTTTTTTTTTTGATTTTCGATTCAGCGATGGTTGAATTCCGACTTTTGATTCAACCCTCAGTTCGGGGTAAGTTTGGTACTGTGGTGAAGAGGAACTGAAATTTTCCTTTTGGCCAGTGACCAATAGGAGAAGATCTCCCCGGTTGATCTTAGTGAGAGAGCTAATAGATCGTTGCGTACCCATGCAACGAAGGTCACGGGAAACGAAATCGAGAAAAGAGAAGATAACAAAGGGAAAATGGATCAAGGGCGTCATGAGGGAATGGGAGTGCAGCTGGGCAAATCCACTGCATCTCATTAGAGAAGCACTAGGTGCTAAAAGGGATTTTAATATTAACAGAATGGGAATTGTGTATAGTATCTATTGCCGGCGGGAGGAATCGAATTCTTTTGTTTGCATGTTGTGTGTGCTAAAGAATTCGATTTTTGGCGGGTAAGCACAAGGCTCCTCGATAGTATAGTGGTTAGTATACCCACCTGTCACCCGGGAGACCGGGGTTCGATTCCCCGTCGGGGAGCCTCTGGCGCAAGACTAATGACCTTGCCCAGAAAAAATAAATCATTATTGAAAATTTAACAAGCCTCAGGACTTGCTAAATAAGGCCAAGACCAGTTCCCGGTTGTAGTGCCGATGATGATGATGATGAAGCACAAGAAGCGACGATGGCTTGTCGGTTGGATAAAAAGGTTGGCGAGGCCATGGGTATTGCCAAGAAAATGTGGTGTGCACGTGTGCAACCGAATTGCTTGGTAAACAGGTGTTACGTACGTCGGCCACCACCATCATTTGATAATTTGCATTTAATACAATTTTGTTTTAAGATAGTATGATGGTAAGGTGGTGGAGGAATTGCACGATCCAGAAGTGAGTTTTTGAACACGCCCCGATTCGGGTGTGGATCGTGCAGTTCTTCGAGTTCGAATTTGTTTTTCGAAGTGGACGTGAATGGAGAGCGAGAGAGACGGAGGGTTAATTTTTCTTCTTAAATACGGTTTGGAATTCCGTTGTTGACGTTTTGGACAACGGAGGAAAAAAGAAACGTTTTTTGGATTCAGTGAGGAAGAGGAAAGAAAAGCAGGAAGTGGTCCCCGTTATTGATCGGTGTTGTTAAAAATTTGTAAAATTTGCATGTAAAAGAAAAAATAAAAAAAAAGTAATAAAGAAAAAACGAACTAGAATAACCTCCTAAGAAGTGAAATTTGCATTGTCTATCTAAAAGCTTCTGATACAATCCTAATCCTCGAACATTGGTTGTGAACCCGAGTGAGACGTCGATAATTATCAATCATATTGTTCTTGATATGCAACCGGATCTTAAATAATTAATTTGGTCAGTAACTATTTGCGGTACTCAGCGGAATCTCGTGTGGTTAATGTAAGATGCCTACTCTACGATTTTACTGGGGAAACGCCATTGAGGAGTCTCATTAAGGGGGTGTGCCGCAACAACATGAAGACACGGAAGCAGTCCTCCCCCAATATCAGGTAACCGATTTTGTATCCAAATATAAAATTTTTTGTGGCTTTAAAACACCACACAGGGGTGCCGATATGTTTCTATGATTTATGGTGGCTACCGGGTACGGTAACTGAATTGTTTTTTCCCCAGGCAAGTGATGAGATGCTTTGATGTAAAGAATACTTTCAGAGAATTTTGAAGATGCATTGGATGCATGGACGATGATAATTCTTTACAGGGAATTTTAGGTGATGCATTAGATGTCCTTGATGAAGGAAACGCTTGCAGGTGCTAATGCGATTGCATTAGCGAAAAACGATGGGGTTTCTGGAGCTTCAGGACAGGAAGCTTTGGGGTAATGGGAAGGTAAGTAGTGGTGTTAGTAGAACCGCCACAGTCGCTGCAGAAATTGCAGTCGTACGGTCGGGAATTTGCTCCGTGGTCCGGCATATGGGTGAGTAAGCCGACAGGGGCTGTGAAGACGGCCGAGCATATGTAGCGGGTGAACCCTCGATCCTAGCACCCCACGAACGTGTGCTCGCCCAGGTGCTCCTGTAACTTCTTTGAATGCGGCATGATCACTTTGCAGAGGTTACAACGGTTTTCAACGAAATTTGAAGATGGTCGTCCCCCGTCTACTCTTTGCTGTTGGATTTTTTTATTTTTAGTTTTTAAACCACATTTATTTTCCTAATTCTTTTTACATGTATAATATTAGGGGTAAATGTTAAACCCTTTTCTACAATCACAATCCTTAAATTAACTTACTGGCTCTATGTGAGCTCTCTAAATTACACATTACATCTTGATTTTTATATATGCCTTTCGGCGTACATTTTTTTTTTTGTTTCTTATATATATATATATATATATATATATATATATGAAATAAGTCAGGGACTCCTCGTTTACAAGTATATATTATTATTACAATTTTTTTTTTTTTTTTTATAATTATTATAACAAACAAAAACTTCAAAACAAAACGAATAAAACATAAAATAAGAAATAAAAAATAAAATAAAATAGCTACACAAAAGTAATTGGGAAAGGCGGACAAGGGGAGGGGGGACAAGAGGAAGGAGAGCGTTGCTCTTGAGAGGCATACTATATCTGAGGAAGTGAAGTCCTCTCCTCGTTGAGAAGCCACCACCATTTGGGAGATGTTCGATCTGTGGCTGATTTATCTCTTTCACTGATCGCCGTGCTAAAACGCATGCGGTCTAGGGCATTGTAGATACCACTATCATGGAGATTTCGTTTGTCCCTGGCACCACAGAGAGCGTGGTAAATAATCGGGACTCCATGCATGTCTTGGATAAGGCCTTTTTGATCCAAGAAAGGAAACGCTTCTGGGGGAATAAACTCATTCTGGAGGGTATTCTCCAGATACATATCATTGGGATAGAATGCTCCCGAGATAAGATTAATGTCACTGCACATTGCCCTTGCTGCGTGACCACGAATAATTTTAATTATGAAATTGTCTATCCTATTTAACCCTGATTTGTTATACAGGATTGTGTTGGGATACAATTTTTGGTATTGCGACTCTGGTGTTCTATAAAGTCCGAGGCAGGAACGCAAACACTGCCGTTCGAACACACGAAACTTCTCCATATAAGGTGGAGATATAAGCCATAAATCAAAACTGGTCGGATGAATGCCGAGTATGAAATTATTTTGACTCTGGGGTCAAGAAGACTACTCCCGAATAGACTTCTTGTCATAGAATAAGCACTTTTAGCTGCGGAGAGGGACGCTGCTACGTGCTTGTCAAAATATAAATACTGGCCTAGCCAGATACCAAGGTATCTAACTACAGTTTTCAGTTGCAGTGCAAGGTTATTGTTACCTACAATAGAAAAGTGTTTCCAGTTGTTTTTTGTATCCCTCGAGGCCCTGGATAGGGGCGTTCTGAAAAGGATAGTCTCGGTCTTCTGGAAATTAATCTTTAATTTTCAGTCGTCGCAAAATAGTTTTATTTTGTTGAAGTCATCTTGAAGGTGCCTATTGATGACGTCTATTTTTCCTCCTGTTCTGTACACCACTATGTGTTGTATTCCAGAATACTACCCTTTATTAAATTTAACACTGAATCTCCTTACACATCCTTAAAAACTTCACTTAACATATATTACATTCTCACTTAATACATACCATTCATAAACATTCACAATATTGCCAGTTACAGCACATTTAATAACCTGCACCTTTTTATTCATTCAAAACATAGTAACTTTGATTTTCGTTCAAATTTTATTCATTGTTAAAAGTCAGAGAAAAAAATAGCAAAAAATCAGTTTGAGTTGAGAATCAGAGAAGTGAAGTTAAGTTCGGAAAAGTTAAGAAAAGGAATAATTAGTTATTAGAATAGAAATAAATAAAAGAACAGTGAATAAATTCGCAATCCTGAGTTTAAATTAATCTTAATAAATAAAAAAAGAAAAGGTCCACGCTCTTCCCTCGAAAGAGGAAGCACGGCGACGGACGTCAACACTGGTGGCAGCGGTGGGATACCGATGATGATGATGATGACCATGAAGACTAATTTTCTCTATTTGTGAATACGGATCTTATATGCATGGAACGGATAAATAAGACTGGTGATATCCTCGAAGACTGGTGGGATGATCCAACCAAAGGATCCCATGAAGAAATAAAAACAAAATAAGAAGAAAAAATAAAACAAAAACAAAAAAAAACAACACAAAAAAAGAAGAAAAAATATTTTTGAAGAAAAAAAAATTTTTTGTTTCAAAAAAAAAAAAGGAAAAAAAAAACACAAGGGAAGCAGCAAAGACTGAAGTACAAAATGTTCCAGCAGCACATAAGACTGAAAGAGCAACTTTCACTTTAAAACCCAGAAGCCAACAAATTGTAGACTTTCCGTTAAATAGTAAACACCGGGACATGTCCGGCGATATAATCATTCAAAAAAAAACGAATCATGCCAGGAATATACGTGGGCGAAACCTTAACCAGCACCAAGAGCTCCAAATTAAAGGCGTTAATGATGAACACTTCGGAAGCAGAACAAACGGTGAATACTAAAGACGTAGACTTCAAATGGGACAAGCTAAGTGATTTCAACCTAATCTCTAGTCAATCCGACGACCTAATCAAAGGCAGGTTAAATAAATTAACATCAATAATCAATCTCAGCCACTGTAATTGTGAAGAAAAACAATCTATCCTTCAAATATGTAGAGAATACAATGATTTATTTTTTCTCGAAGGTGACAACCTCTCATTCACAGAAGCGCTGAAACATAAAATCTACTGACCCGAACAAGCCGCCCGTATTTACCAAACCGTACAGGCTCCCGGACACACAAAAAACCGAGATACACAAACAGGTGAATGACATGATACAAAGTGGTATTATCCAACCCAGTGCTAGTCCTTGGAACTCCCCCTTGCTCTTGGTACCAAAAAAGGCTGACAGGGAAGGTAATAAGAGATGGAGAGTTGTGGTTGATTTCCGTAGGTTAAACGAAGTAACTGTTGCCGATGCATATCCGTTACCAAATATCACGGACATACTAGATCAACTAGGGAGGGCAACTTATTTTAGCACCCTCGACCTGGCAAGCGGATTTCATCAAATCCTAATGGACAATGAAGACAAGTGCAAAACCGGCTTCAGTACCCCTTATGGACATTATGAATATAACCGTATGCCGTTTGGTCTACGAAACGCGCCCGCAACTTTTCAACGTTTAATGAACAACGTTTTAATGGGATTACAAGGATTCGACTGCTTTGTATACATCGATGACATAGTCCTTTACGGATATAACCTGCAAGAACACAACGCAAAGCTTATACGAATATTTAATTGTTTACGTCAGAATAACCTTAAGCTTCAACCAGATAAATGTACTTTTCTGAAGAAGGAGCTAATGTATCTGGGTCATGTAATTTCCGAACACGGTCTTAAACCAGACCCCGATAAGATTAAAGCTGCTTAAACATATCCCACACCCAAGAATGTCAAGGGAGTAAAATCATTCCTCGGATTCATAGGATACTACCGGCGATTCATAGACAATTTCTCAACCATAGCAAAGCCACTAACGAAGTTACTAAAGAAAACCGAAGCATTTAAATGGGACCCCTTCTGTGATGAAGCCTTCCATACGTTAAAAAATAAACTTATAGAACCTCCCATATTAGCTTACCCTGACTTCAATCAAGACTTTATAGTAACTACGGACGCTAGCGACGTTGGAATAGGCGCGGTCTTATCGCAGGCAGAAATTGGCCAGGACAAAGCTATTTGTTATGCTAGCCGTACCCTTAACGACGCCGAATCCAGGTACAGCACTACAGAAAAGGAACTACTGGCAATCATCTACGCCGTCAAACAATTTCGCCCCTACATCTACGGACGAAGGTTCACAATATGTACAGACCATAAACCACTATAGTGGCTCATGAATCTGAAGGACCCGACATCAAGATTGGCTCGTTGGAGAATATTGCTAGAAGAATATGAATACCAAATTATTTACAAGGCCGGGAAATACAACTCCAACGCAGATGCACTTAGCCGCCTCCCTATTAACCTCCAAGACACACAAGAGGTAGGCAAGGTACTAGTTACCACTAGAAGCAAAACAAGAGGTCAAGGCACCGCTGAACCATTAGTAGCCGCAAGTGAGGAAATTATTCTCCGACATACCGAATGTAAGATAATCGAAATTTCTAAACCCATAGAGTATGCCAAAACCCGGTCACCCATTCAGATCTTTATATTACCCAATAAAGAAGGCCAAACCGAAAAGATACTTAAAACCATCCCTACCTATACACGTCCGAATCCAAACGAAATAAAATTATACCCAAACACAACTAAATCCCTTTCATATATTGTTACTACGTTCCCGCTAAACATAGAAACCGAACCCAGCTTTAAACAAACACTCAGCAAAATTCATAACTATTGTAAAAAAGAAAAGGTAAACCATATCGACATTTCTATCCCAAAACAAGATCCAATAAACCCCCGCCTTAAAAATGCCATAATACAAACATTCGCACAAACCAAGATCACCGTGTATCTTTACTCTGACAAAAGAATCTATATCGAAGACCGACAGGATATCGCTCAAATCCTCCGTGACTTCCATAATTCACCTTTTGGAGGGCACCAGGGAGTCTCCCGCACAATCAAACGTGTTAAAACAAGGTACTTTTGGCCAACCCTCATAAAAGACACAAAAGAATTCATCCGCAAATGCGACTCGTGTCAAAAAAACAAACTAACGCTAAACAGAAAAATCCCGATGAAAATCACAACCACAAGTACAACCCCCTTCGAACGAGTAGCTCTAGATATTGTTGGCCCGCTCCCAACTAGTTACGAAGGTAATAAATACATATTAACGTTCCAAGATGACTTAACAAAGTTCACTGAAGCTATACCGCTACCCAATGCGGAAGCACCCACCATAACTCGTAGTTTTGTGGAGAAAATCATATGTCGTTTCGGAATACCCGACGCGGTATTAACGGACCAAGGCACCAATTTCCTAAGCCACCTTTTTAAAGAAATATCATCATCATCATCGGCACTACAACCGGGAGCCGGTCTTGGCCTTATTTAGCAAGTCCTGGGGCTTGTTAAATTTTCCATAATGATTTTTTTTTCGGGCCAAGGTCATTAGTCTTGCACCAGAAAAATATATAAAGAAATATGCAAGATTCTAAAAATCAAAAAGATACAAACAACACCTTATCATCCCCAAACAAATGGAGCCTTAGAACGTAGCCACCGAACGTTGGCCGAATATCTCAGACACTACGTTAACAAGGACCAACTCTCATGGGATACTTGGCTACCATATTCAATGTTTGTGTATAACACCACACCGCACAGTAGCACCGCATTTAGCCCTTTTGAATTACTCTATGGTTTTCCTGCACGAATACCGAATTCGATCAGCATAAATCCACAAACGTCATACAACTATGAGAACTACGCTAACGAACTAAAAGCAGTAGGGTTACAAGATTGCTAAAAACATATTGCAGGACAAAAAGGAAAAATCTAAAGCGTGTTATGACAAAGGGACAAGCCATAAAACATTCAAAGTTGGCGACAAGGTACTCATAAAAAACCATACCAGGAAAAATAAGCTCGCTTCCTTATGGGAGGGTCCCTACGAAATACACAACATAGTATCCGATGAAAACTCAGAAATCAAAATAGGAAATAAATTCAAAGTTTTACACAATAATAATATAAAACTATTTTCGGAATAAATAAATAACCCATACACACAACATAACCAAATTTTTAACAATTATCTTAAAATTAAACACGGTTAGAAAATTTTCCATAAATTTAAGGAAAAGATAAACACATAACAAATGGCCTTTGTTTTTTTTTCAATATATATGAAATAATCTAACAATTGTAGGAAATGACGGAAATGAAAAAAAAAAAAAAAAAAGTTAATGAGGTGGACGAAAGAAAGAAAATTTTAGAGTTAATATGTATAATGGAAATTTTAGAATTAATATATATATTCGAACGGAAATGAGAATTTTGAAACATAATATTAATATTATATAATTAATATAATAAGTAATAATAATTTTTGGATAAGAAAAGAAAAGGTTCCAAGGAGAAATATTTAAATTTAGTTAATATACAATGTAAATAGACATAGTGATAAGAACTTTTTGAAATTTAAATATTGTAACCTTTGATTTAAATTTAGTTAACATATAATGTAAATAGACAATAGTGTTAAGAACTTTTTGAAATTTAAATATTGTAACCTTTGATTAATTCTGAAAACCATTGTAATTGAATGAAAATCCAAGCCTTTAATTAATCTTATATAGTTACTAGAAAATTATTCTCTTCAAGGATAATTTTCTTTCTCGAAGAAGGGTGGGATGTTGTATTCCAGAATACTACCCTTTATTAAATTTAACACTGAATCTCCTTACACATCCTTAAAAACTTCACTTAACATATATTACATTCTCACTTAATACATACCATTCATAAACATTCACAATATTGCCAGTTACAGCACATTTAATAACCTGCACCTTTTTATTCATTCAAAACATAGTAACTTTGATTTTCGTCCAAATTTTATTCATTGTTAAAAGTCAGAGAAAAAAATAGAAAAAAATCAGTTTGAGTTGAGAATCAGAGAAGTGAAGTTAAGTTCGGAAAAGTTAAGAAAAGGAATAATTAGTTATTAGAATAGAAATAAATAAAAGAACAGTGAATAAATTCGCAATCCTGAGTTTAAATTAATCTTAATAAATAAAAAAAGAAAAGGTCCGCGCTCTTCCCTCGAAAGAGGAAGCACGGCGACGGACGTCAACATATGTCATCGGCGTACGCAATGGCGTTTTCGAGAGAAGTCACTAGATCACTAGTGTAAATATTGAATAGAATGGGAGAATTCACAGCTCCCTGCTGTAAGCCATTTTTAATTTGGAAGGTCTTGTTGGAGAGTATGTCCCCGCATTTCACCACAAAATGTTTGTCCATTATCATATCATAAATGATGTATAACAAATATTGCGGCATACCCAGGTTTGTTAATCTATAGACAAGTCCTTCTAACCATACGGTGTCGTAAGCCTTTTCAAAGTCAACCAAGCAGGCGCCTGTACATTGTCGCTTTGCCTTGTTCCACTGTATATCGGAAACAAGTTTCGTCGCTGCATGAACTGTATCATGTCGCGCTCGAAAGCCAAACTGGTTGTTGGGGATGATATCGTTTTCATCACACCAACCTATCAGTGCTTTGTTTATAATTTTTTCGAATACCTTGCTGATGTTGGGAAGCAGGCTGATCGAGCGCAGATTAGCTGGATAGGGTGGACTACTGCAGTCTTCCAATGGGTTGGATAGTGTGCATTGTTTAGAGCGTTGTTAAACAAAGAAGTGTATATGTTCACTACTTCGCGAGGCAAGTGCCTTAGAACCACATTTGGAATGCTATCTATTCCAGATGATTTCTTATTTTTAATTGAGCTAAGTATGTTTCTAAGTTCATCCTTGCGCACAAACATATTTGTATTTTCATTTCTGACGGGAGAATCCGCTCTATTATTTTCGCCGAATGTGATGAAACTACTGTTTTCGGATCGCCAGTTGTGAAGTTGATTGCGCAGCGAGCCATGTCTTTGACGGGCATTGCTTTCAATTTCAGTGTTAGCATGAACTGATTCGTTAACTCTGTACACTGCTTCGAAACAGGCTCCAATTGAATTCGCTTTCTTTTGCGGATCTTCGACTACTATTACTTCATCATTGGAGTTGATGTGCTCTAAGGTGAGCCCTGCGTTCAGCAGTATCTGACAATTCTCGGGAGTCCGTGGAATTCGGAGACAGGGAATGTCATTGTGATCTTTTCTTCGACATATTTTCTTGATTTGGGAAAACATGTTCGGTCCGTTTGCTTGGACAGCTCGAATTCTGTTGCTCTACTCCTCATTTATTACTGCTCGGTAATTATCCCGGATCAGTTTTTGAAGATTTTTAATCAAGAACTTGATTGTTTTGATTTCGTTGCTATTTGGGTCACTGAACTGCCTATAGCACAATTTCAGCTTTGGGAGCAGGGTGCTCTTTTGCTTATACAAAGCATCGATAGTTGCATTTCTGTATCGGTGGGTATAGCCATCCATATGAGCTACTTTGGGGATGGAACGATTCATTGTGTTAGTAACAATATCGTTCATAGTTAGGAGGTAATGATCGATTTCATCATTACGGAGGTTTCTATTAGTCGGTGGGTCTATGCCAATGTTGCGTATTTCTCTTTTTACTATGCGATCGAAACGCGACCAATGTGCTTTTCGGAAATCGAAAGAGTGTACCTGGTCGTACTGCCCAAGTAGATGGTATTCGTTTGGCAGGTGTATTATGGCTCCAAGTCCGTAATGATCGCTATCGTACTCAATTGTGCGAAGACAATTTCGAGTAGTTACCTCGGTATCTGGTAACTGAATTCGATCATCTGTCATAAGTAAATCCAGGAAGGAGTTACCTCTTGGATAAGACGGTGTATTTGTAGCGTACAATTCTAGTTTATGCTCGATCGCATTTGTTTGCCACCAATCAAACAAGGCATTGCCTCTGGTGTTCGAGGTCAGATTGCCCCAGGCACTGTGCTTGGCGTTAAAATCACCTGCCATTAAAAAGTAATTGTTTTCCGAATCTAACTTGAGACTTCGGAAAAGCGTATCGATTTCACTGATAAATTGGGTACCTTGAACAGATTCAGGAGCGCAAGCAGCGACTATATATAGATGCCTTTGACTTTTTAGCGGAATGTCTATAATGCATGCCTCTAGCACCTGGAATTTGTGTACTTCCGTGCTGTAAACGACCTTATGGTGAATACCTTTCTTAACTAAGATAGCGACCCCACCTCCTCGAGTAGAGGGTGGTCGATCTCGTCTAATTATGTTATAATTTTTGTAGCCCATTTTGTGCCTTTGGTTTAGCTTTGTTTCGCTAGCCAAGAGCACATCTGGGCATTCGACTTGGAGCAGATTGCCTAAATTATCCCTTCTTTCGATGTGGATTAGTGAATTTACATTCACAGCTATAATTTTTAGGTTAAGTTCAGACGGAGGGTTGAAGATTTTGATGTGGAGAGTTATTTGAGAAGAGGGTTGAATAGAGAGTATCTATTCGTGCTCTTTGTTCAGTCAGTGTTCTTTGAAATTCGGCAAATTGTCCTTGCATGGTTAATAACATTGTTATTATTTCTGAATGTGCCTCTGGTCAGGCATTTTCCCATTACTATATGTATGTTCCATGGATGCTGGTTGCTTACGAGCACCGGCCATTTGTGCATATGACACACAAGGAGCCACGAAATTGTTGTAAGAACGAGTTTTCATTTTTTTCTCTTCTTCACACTTGTTTCTTTTTGGATTCCAATTTTAATTTCATTTGTTGAAATTTAGGACATCCTCTAAAATTAGCAGTGTGACCTGTATTTTTACAGAGGACACAGGACAGTGTTTTCCTATCTGGAAGCTGTTCCTTGCCCAAGGGGCATTCACCAATGATATGGTCGGAGAGGCACTTTACGCACCTGAATTGCATATGGCAGTTTGATGCCGCGTGCCCGAAGCGTTGACAACGCATACACTGCAATACGCGATCGATTTTTCTTATTTTTTCCCAACTTATTGTTTGGTGGCTGAGGTGTTTGATGTATCGGGGAGCATCAACTTTACTGTTGGGACTCAGTGGTACAATAAAGAAAGGCAATTTGCAATTGCGTTTTCTGGAGTTGGCGGTAGAGAAGGGTTTCACACCTGTAAATTTTAAATTGTCGGTTTCGACATTTTTTAATTCCTCTAATACCTACTCAGGGGAAAAACGGATCAACGCCTTTTAGGAGCATGGAGATTATTTTCTCCGATTTCGGGGTGTACGTGTAGTACTCGCTTTTTGTCCTACCCAAAGCAGTCATTACTTTGCGATAACCTTCCATATCATCGCACATTAATTTTATTTTAGAATTATTAATTTTTTTTGTTTTGAAATGTTTACAAGTTAACTCACCTAATTTTATAACGTCCTTTGTTTCCATGGACGTAAGTATTATAGGCGGCGCCTTTTCCTTTTTGTTGGTTACGATGTTCTGGTTTGTTTGCTGCTTCTGCATCTCGATTGTTTGCTGCCTTTTGTTTGCTTCCTGATGTTGTTCCTGATTTTTCCGTTGTGCTGTTGTATTTTCTTGGCTTTGTTGTTGCTGCACCAGGTCTTTTAATTTGAGGATTGCTTCTCTTTGTTTATTGAGTTCCTCTCTTTTTGTGTCAATATCCGCAAGGAGTTTTTCTAATTCCGCCGCATCTGTTGCAGTACCTGTGATATTGTTTTCTTCCTCAGCAGGTAATTCGATTTCACTTGGGTCAAGGTCAACCAATTCGTTGAATTGGTTGCCTGCGCCTGTGTATTCGTTTTTCTTTCCTTTTGCATTTTTTTCGCCGTCTGAATTTGGCTTGTGCCGCTTTGTTATAATACTCGGCTGTCGCTCGAGTCGGCTCCGTGTAATCGCTTTCAGGTCTGCCTTGCCCCTTTTCATGAAAGACGACGAGCTCTTTAGCACTTTGTTTGTTTGCATAATTTTTTATTTTTTTATTTATTTTTTTTTATTTTTTTAAACAATCGCTCTCAGTGGCGGCCACACTGTGTAATCCACACTTGTTCACTTACACTCGCGCGACGAATTTATTTATTTATATTTGTTTTTCTTTTTTCTTTTCTATTGCTTTCTCCTGTTCTCGGGTATACGTCTTATCTCTTTGACGTGTTGGTAACGACTGAACATCGACTTTGTTTTGAAGACACCATTCATTAGGCAATTTTGAGGTGTTTTTGGGGTCATTAACCTGCATAAATTCCCATTCAATAGGCATGTCCTCTTCAGAAAATGGTAGCATAAGGGTGTTTAAGATTTCTACATAATCTTTAGCACACATTTTGTCCAGTTTGTTTCGCTGAAAAGCAACCCCAAATCATTAAATTGCCTCCACCATGTTTCACTGTCCTTTTTGTATACTTTGGATCGAATTCTGAGTTCATTGGTCGTCTGATGTACATTTTTCTA
This sequence comes from Microdon myrmicae, assembly GCA_963931805.1. Lineage (NCBI taxonomy): Eukaryota > Metazoa > Arthropoda > Insecta > Diptera > Syrphidae > Microdon > Microdon myrmicae. The sequence continues at coordinate 120,240,759 of OZ007499.1, forward strand.
TCGGAACCGAACAAATTAATCTAGGTTTCATCCGACAATAAGATGTTATTCCAATTCGCACGGCGGAGCTGTTTTTTGGCAAAAACGAGTCTCTGCTTTATATTTTTCAGGCTCAAGTATGGAACTTTTCTGGGACTTCTTCCAGGAAGACTCGCTTCTATTAATCTGTTTCTAATTGTACGAGTCGTACAAGGTGCGTTGTCATTTTTAATTCCATTGAAGAAAAAAACGGCTTGTTCTTGGATAGTCGGATTAGCAGTTTGTCGATTCGTGAGGTTGTTTTTATTTTCCTCTGGTTTCCATTTTGTGACCTAAATGAAGAGCTGTGAATATTTTTTTCTTAGGGCACTTCATTAGCTTAGCTATTTCATCCATTGTTTACCCGTCATTTCTTAATTTTTTTATCAATTCACGAAGATTTCAATAAAGACGAACCAGTAGTTTACTTCACAATCACGATTGAAGACTGTGGTGATGGTTTGTTTCTATCATTTTTTTTTAGGCAAAATATCCCTCTCGCTTGCATTTTTTACTACTAGGCAAAAACAAAATCTGATATGAGGAAATTGATGCACCATATCAAAGTACTCTCAGGTACGGTTCGGGTATAGAATTGGTGTCGAAGAAAAACCAAATTGTACGCAGTTACTGATTCCTGATCGTTATGTAAACCTTTGTTTCTATTATTTTGTCCACCACTACTATTACTATTACTATTTATTGGCCTGTAGGAAACCGAAAGTTCATGACCTTACCAACTCGACTCTATCATTGTTCCCTGTCCTGTGCGCTCTCCTTCCACGTTCGAACATCCGATCCGATCTCCACGCGGTCCAACTTAACATTGTCCTCCCATCTTCGTCGCGGCCGCCCTGTCGGTCGCTTTCCCGTTGGCTTACCGTCAAGAATTCTATGCACGTTCCTATCGTTGCCCATTCGCGCCACGTGTCCGGCCCATCTTAATCTTCGCGACTTGATTACTCTCACTATTGTAGGTTTGCGGTATAGTTCTTCCAATTCGTTGTTGTTGTAGTTTGCTCCACTGTCCTGCCTCCTCGTCATATTGAGCTTTATATTACTTGATCGCAGTTTGGATTTCAGCAGTTTACTGACTGCATGCCAACTAGCGTTGCCGGAATGTAGTATTTTGTTAATTTCCTTTGACGTTTCGTTTCTGGTCGTCAGTATCGTTCCCAGATATTTAAATTCTTTGACATTTTCAAATATCTTGCCCCTGACGTTTATATGTGTTCTCTGAGGTCCACCTGCTCTCGCCGTAATCATGTATTTCGTTTTGTCTTCGTTTATTTCTAGGCCCACCTCTTCTGCTGCTTGCATGATGATTTCACAGTTTTTACTTATAGTTTCGAGATTATCGCCCAGAATGGCGATGTCATCCGCATACGCGAACACTTGTGTGACCCCGTTCAGGAATGATCCGGCCGTGTTGTCGTCTTGTACCTTTCTGATAACATACTCGAGTACAAGGTTAAAAAGACATGGTGAGAGGCCACCCCCTTGTTTTAGTCCGTTCCGGATTTCAAATGTTTCTGAGAGGTGGTTTTCTATTCTAATTCGCCCTTTGTTTTCGTTCATGCAGATTTGAATGAGGGCGGCATTTTTCGGGATCCCCAGCTCAACCACAATATGGTAGAGTCTTTGCCTTGCGACTGAGTCATCGGCTTTTTTGAAGTCAACAAACAGTTGGTGAACCGTCTCTCCGTATTCCCACTTCTTTTCCAGCAGTTGCCTTATTGTGAACATCTGGTCGCTTGTTGACCGGTTCCGACGGAATCCGCATTGGTAGTCTCCCAATATTGCTTCTGCCTACGGTGTGATTCTTGCCAGTATGACATTTGTTAATATTTTGTATGTGATTGGGAGCAATGATATTCCTCTGTAATTTTCGCAGTCCGATCTGTGGCCTTTTTTGAAAATGGGGATGACTATTGAGGTTTTCCATTCTTCGGGAATGACTTTTTGGCGGTTTTTTATGTGTGATGGTGTCAATGTGTTCCGCCGAACACTAGTTGTGTGGTGATGAAATAACGTTCAAGTAGAACGACACTCACAAAACAAGTCAAATAAAAGTCACTGTGAGCTTGCCCTGGGTTTGGCTCCTTTATTTTCTGGGTATTGACTAACAACCCCAGTAATTAGTAAAACATAAAGGTACACTATATTTATTATCGAATCTTATTTAATATTTTTACGATTTAATCGGGTATACCGCACAACAAAATGATTATTCCACATCGTTAATATTGTTTTAAAATAGATTTTCTTATTTAATATGTTTACGGTTTAATCGGTATACCGCACAACAAAATGATTATTCCACATCGTTAATTTGTTTTAAAATAGTTTTTCTTATTTAATATGTTTACGGTTTAATCGGTATACCGCACAACAAAATGAGTATTCAACACCGTAAATATGACTTTAAATATATGGCACACCACGACTGTTAACTCTACGTTTCAATGCTTCTCCAAGACTGATTTTTCAATTCATCCCGACTCGCAATGGTTACCTCACACGCAACCCCTTTTCTTATTTTTCCTTCTTTCTATTTTGTACACTCAGCGCCAGGACCCAAAACAGACCATTGCCCCGACCACCATATACGGTGCGCCTTTAGCTTTTTGCTAGGCGAACAAGAAAAAAGGAAAGGGTGAATACACATACACGCTAATCGCGTCTGCCGCTTACGTGCGTGTCCCCCAGCATGCAGACACGGGATCATCGCCATTCACATGACCTGCAGGTTTGCACAGGGGTTGAATTGTTTACACGATCACTACTGCTTGAAGCATTATTGTTGATCGTGCAAACTTCGCTAGTGTATCTTCCATAGGAACGACGAATATTCATACGATCGCGATCACAGCCAGGATCGCCGCCGATCGCATATCGATCGTCGTGCAAATGGTGCAGGTGGCTATTCCCTGTGTTTGCTTCTCCTTTAGGCAAGCATGTTATTACTTGCCTGTAGTTGGTTTTTGCCACCGAATTGCCCGCCGTGTTCGCTGATGAAAAAGGGGGCAGCTTGCCTGTGTGCGACGGTGCTGGATCGAAGATATTCTTGTCCGAATATCTCGATTGATCCGTTGGTTGAGGATGCGACCGTTTTTCTCCACTCGAGAAAGGGTGCATGTTGGCGGGAACCAATGTTGGAATATTTTCCGTTGACCGTCGGCGCCGGTTGAACTTCCCCGGTGTGTGCTGTATGTTGAACAAATTCTATCGGATATTCATGTTGTGCTACGCACAAACAAGCTATTCATCCTTGCAGGAAATTTCACTCTTTTTCCCTATAGAACTTGATCCTCTGCGACGACCAGGCTTTTGTTGTTTCCGCCCCCATGGCGCGGCACGAAAACCAAGGTCCATAGCGCATCAACCGCTCGCCCGATAATTTCGGACTATGCACCGTCGCCTGGGTTAATGCCCCTTCTTATTGGTGTTCCCGTTGAAAATGTGAGGCGGGCAGTGGCGTCGGGGGAAACCGCCACAACTTCCTTATCCCATATTGTTCTAATCAGTTGGTGGATCTTTCGAGCGATTGCCTCCCCTCCATGCTTCACAAGTTCTGCCGGTATGCAGTCGACTCCGGGATCCTTGTTGCTTTTCAATCGATTTATTGCGTCTACAACTTCGTTGAAAAATGGCTCTGGGATCTGAGGCTCGGCTGTATGTACGTCTGGTGCGTTTATTTGCGGTTGATGGGTGCGCACACTGATTTGGTTTTCAAAGTACTACTTCCATCTTGTCACGATATTCTTTGTTTCTGTCACCAGACAGCCGTTTGTGTCTCGGAGTATTTTGGCTCTCCCTCGGTAGCCATTTCTAATTGAATTTATTATACATATCTCTGATGTTCTTTGCTCTGGCATTTGCTAGGAGTTTTTCGATCCGAGTCTTCTCCCATTCGCGTTTTTTGCGTTTGAAAAGTCTCATTGTCTCTTTCCGAATTGTCGTATATCTTTCTGCGTTGACACTATCATATATTTGTAAGTGGATCACTCTGAGGCGTTTACGTTCTTCGATCTTCGCCCTGCAGTCATCGTCAAACCAAGTTTTGGACTTAATTGTTTTCTTAAATCCGAATACCATTTGGGCTGTTTGTTTTAATGTGTCTTTGATTGATGTTTATTTAGTGTCCACATTATTGGCTTCCTCGCTGGTCCCATTCTCTAGGATGCTAAATCTATTCGTTAGTTCGTCTTGATATTCAGCCCTTATGCGCAGGTTTATCAATGTCGACCTTTTTACTCTTCTCCCGTAACTGCCCGTGTTGTTGGTTTGCTGCGAGCCGATTCCGAATTTGGTCGCAATCTGCTCCTCTATATGATCTTCATCATCATCATCATCGGAACTACAACCGGGAACCGGTCTTGTTAAATTTTCCATGATAATTTCTTTTTCTGGGCAAGGTCATTAGTCTTGCGCCAGAGGGTCCCCGACGGGGAATCGAACCTCGGTCTCCCGCGTGACAGGCGGGTATACTAACCACTATACTATCGAGGAACCAGAGGACGACAGGTAACAAAAGAGAGCTATTGTTAAGACTAATGAACATTCCAGAAGACCAGCGTGGCAGTTTCCCTGATTTTGCCCATCACTAAAAGATGATCGGAGTCGCAATCTGCTCCTCTATATGATCTTACGTCAAGGATATTCGAGTGGTGTCTTTTGTCTATGAGGAAGTGGTCTATTTGGTTACGCGTTACGTCGTCGGGTGATATCCATGTGGGTTTATGGATTTGCTTGTGCTTGAACATCGTGCTTTTCACTATCAGATCTTTTGACGCTGCGAACATGATAACTCGAATTCCATTATCATTTGAAACGTCGTGCAGGCTCTCTTTACCTATAGTTGGTTGGAATATGTATTCCTTTCCAATTTTCCAATTGAGGTCCCCGAGGAGGATTTTAACATCGAATGGTGAGATCCCATCGAATACTTCCTCTAGGGTCTCGTAGAACGTGTCCTTCGTTTCTTCGTCGGTAGAGTCTGTTGGGGCGTGTACGTTTATAAATTCATAATTGTGCCATGGTCCCTGTATTTTTAGCACCGACATTCGGTCATTAATAAATTTCACATCTTTTACATGCGGCGTAATCTTCTTGCTTATAATGAAGCCGGATCCGAGGTTATGTGTATCGGTACCTCCACACGCCAGGGTAAACCCGTTGGTTTCGATTGCTTGATGTGGGAGTCGGACTTCCTGAAGCGCGACGATGTCCATTTTATATTGTTTCGCGTTTTCTGCGACCGTCTGTATCGCGCCTGGTTTATATAACGTTCGAACATTCCACGTGCCGACGCGTGTATTCAGCTATTTCCGTTTTTCCCTGTCTTTTTTTTGCCGAGTCGGTGTTTTCTTGATGATTTGTTCCATTATGGTAGTGTTGGCTCATCACACCTACGCCTACTGGGTTTTTCGTGGGATTGTTTTTTGTATATTGATTATTCATTTTTGTTCCCACGAGTCTTGGGGTTTCAAATAGTCCGCCACATCAGAGCCCCTCTTTGATATGGTAAGGTATGCTTACTGCTCTGATTCGACCCGGTGTCATAGAGGCGCCGTTATAATACAGCCGGCATACCCATGGCTGCAAACCATCCAACGGGCACGGTGACGCGTAACACCCTGGATTCGGGGTGGTAGATCTTTGTGTGTTACTCCTCACTAGCCTGTCTGACATGGGTGGCCCTACTGTAAGCGGATACTTCCGTCAGCATAGCCTGAGTGATTCATTGCAGTTTAAGCCCCCGCACCACGTCAAGGTTTCTACCAAGCGGGGGACAGAACTTTGGGGGACACCTGCATTAATTTGATGGGAGGCAGAACTGACACCATCAAGAATCGCTTGAATTGAACGACCAGAAAGATAGTCTCTCATCCATTGGATCAGGTAATTGTCCACTGCATATGAATGTAATTTTGATAAAAGTGCTGGATGTTAAACTCTGTCGAAGGCTTTCGATATATCCAGTGCAACAACCTTGCTTTCTCCGAAGTAGTGAATGGAACGGCTCCACTTTTCGATAAGTTACGCCATCAAATCTCTTGTGGAGTTGTTGCTACGAAAGCCATATTGGCGGTCATTGAGGAGGTCACCTGATCCCAGGTATTTCAAAAGTAGACGGCTAATGAGCGATTCCATTACCTTCGAGAGAATAGAAGTTAGTGCTATGGGTCGATAAAAAGAAAGGGATGATTTGTCATCCTTTTTGGGAATTGGCTGATGTTTGCTGACTTCCATCTACTTGGGAAACGGCGAGTAGAATAAAACGAATGGGAGACTTTACGCAGTGGTTTCGCGAGTGAAGAGGAATTTTACTTCAAGAGAATTGGGGGAATACCATCAGGACCAGCGAATTCGTTTGCATTTACCTCTTTGAGTGCCCGGGTAACAGTTCGCCAAACCTCACTCTTACTTACCTGAAGAACCCCCATAACTTCGACCCAAACTTATAAGTTTTGCTAATGCAATCGCATTAAGCACCTGTAAATGCTTCACGCATCAAATAAATCAAATTTATAATACAAAAGTCCCTGTAAAAGAATCCTTATCTTTCATGCATCTCTTCGCATACGCATTCCCTATAAGGATTCTTTCCTAACTTATCATGGATCCCAAAACCAATTCGACACCTTCGGTGCCAGGCAAATTCCAACCTTCCGCACCTTCACCACAATCTCCCCGCAACAAAAACATTTCCTTCCCAAGGATAATTAAAGCTTCCAATGCATTACCTGAAAATGCCTGGAAAGAATTTTTTCTACATTGTTACGTACGTCGGCCACCACCATCATTTGAAAATTGTGTTTAATATAATTTTGTTTTAACTTGGTATGATGGTAAGGTGGTGGAAGAATTGTACGATCCTGAAGTGAGTTTCTGAACCCACCCTGATTCGGGTGTGGATCGTGCAGTTCTTCGAGTTCGAATTTGTTTTTCGAAGTGGACGTGAGTGGAGAGCGAGAGAGATGGAGGGTTGACCTTTTTTGAAAGATACGGTTTCGAGTTCGTTAACGGCGGTAAAAAGGAAGAAAAAGAAAAGAGATTGATTCCCGTTGATAGTGAGTTAGTCAGCAGCGAAAAGAAAAAAAAGTAAGAAGAAGAAAAAAAAGAACAAGAAAGGCAGCAGTCCCCGTTCCTGGGAGTCAATTGTGTAAAGTGAGGTTTGAAAGAATTAAAAAGAAAAGTAATAAATGAATTGTAAAGGAGAGAGAGTTGTAACTGGAAAATTATTGAAGGAGCCCTTGGACAACTTGGTTTTACTGTAGATTCCAATCCTAAGGTTTACCTCCAACTTAGCTCTCGAGGAATCGAAGGCAATTACAGCGATCACAGGCTGCGGATAGGAAAGCAATCACAGCAATCACAGGTAAAATTAAACAATAATTGATTTTCTGTGGCAAGGATTACAAGAGAGGACACTACATTGGCGCTGCGGACAGGATGGTGATTGTGCTTTAAGATAAGATCGCTATCCGCAAATGTGTACATTGCAACACAACTCTCTGGAGAGGACCAAGGAACAGTGTAAGCGCTGAAAGAGAATTAAAAATACTTTTGGGGCACTACCAATTGGATCATCGAAATTTCTCGGCGGATCTGGCGGCGGCCAGAGAACGACAACTACTGCCAAGACAAAAGTACAGCGCCAAGCTGTGCTTAAGAGATCGACGGGAAGGAGAAATCGAGTTGCGGCTCCCATTACTGCCGCCATAACAGAACAGAGGAATCCAGCGTAGCAGTGAAGCAGCTAACAAGGGAAATTTTTTGTGAAAATTTATTTTTTTTTTTGGATCTTTTGCTGTTAATATTGTATTTGGCCTATGGTATTGATGATTGTTAAAATGTTTTAGTTGCAGGTGATGTGAATGTTAACAGTTTTGAATATTTTATTGGGGCATATTTATTGTTACTCGTAGCCCCAATCTTTGTTATTTATATTTATATTTCATTTATTTATATTTATATTTCATTTATGGTATTGATAATTGTTAAAATGTTTTAGTTGCAGGTGATGTGAAGGTTAACAGTTTTGAATATTTTATTGGGGCATATTTATTGTTACTCGTAGCCCCAATCTTTGTTATTTATATTTATATTTCATTTATGAATTTATGTTTGATATTGTTACCTCTCTATTTTGGAGCCGGGAATCTGCTTTTCTTCCTTTTTTTTTTTTTTCAGCTGCGCGTTGTATTCGTGATGAGTAGTTTTTGGTATTGTTAACTCATTGTCGCGTTAAAAATTTTTTCTCTATGTTACAAAGTTTGCAATAGGGTGGACATTGTTTTTCTGCGCCACGGGTGGCACGTTGAGGTTTTTCCTTTCCTCTCTCTCTCTCTCTCTCTCTTCGCGGGCGGTGTCATTGTTGTTTGTTCTGTGGCGTCTCTTGCGTGGTCTGCCGTTTGTTGCTGCGGTTGGAGTGAGTGTTCCTTGGGAGTGTTTGTTTATTTGTGGTGGAAATCGTATTTCTTGTTGTTTTTCCTTCCCCCTCCACAAGACTTGTTGTTTTTCAGCCCCCCTCGATTCGTGTGCGGCCTTTAGCAATCAAAGATTTCGAAATAAAACACTAATCAGCTCAGACGTTGTAGGTTTATATCCGATATACAGCCAACTCGTGTGCGACCTTTGGCGGTCGAAGATTTCGAGATAAAGCACTATCGGCTCAGACGTTGTGGGTTTGTGTCCGATATACGTCGGGGGTGTGGTGTTTGCTGCTGTGTTTCTTGTTGGATCTCGGGGTTCGGACCGTTGTTTATCCCGGGTGTTGTTTTGTTTCGGGGTTCCGGGTTTGGTCCTAGCATCGAAAAATTTTGAAGTTTATAAATGCAGACAAGGCAACGTCAGAGAGATGTCCGAGAGGGCACTCCTGCCCGGGCACGGCCCGAGGCATTTCCCGAGCCGCCGGTTGACGAGGTGGATCCGGAGGCATTCCATGATTCGAGGGACGAATTTGTGGACGACCGATCGCCAACACGCCCCCCTCCCACCGTCGGTAAGCAGCCTGTCGGGAGCATGGAGGACACGCCGATGCCCTCGTATTTTAAACTGGGCCCACAACCATGTCCTGTACGGACCATGCTGGGCACAGATAGGGTTTTCGACCTTGTGTCGAAGGCGGTCCCCATGTTTTCGGGACAGGAGGGACCGGATACGGCCGAGAGACTCTCTTCGTTTCTCAAAGGCTGTAGAAGGACCTTGGATGGGCTGGCGGTGGAGGAGGAACATACCTTCCTCCGGTGGCTGCCCTCTAGGCTGAGCGGCGAGGCCTATCGGATGTTCGAGGAGAGACCACCCACGACATTCCTTGAAGTGGAACAGCGCCTTAGAGAGGCCTACGAACCCCGGGTGTCGTATGGGGAGTTGTGTGCACAACTTTCCAAAATGCGACAACTTCCTTCCGAGGATGCCACAGGCTTTGTTTCCCGAGTGAAGCGGGCCGTGGTACGGTGCGAGGAGGCAGCTGAGCGCTTTTATGGTCGCCAGGGTAGGTCCGTCTTCGCCAGCCAGCTTGAGGGCATGGCCAAACCGGTGTTGGTAAGGGGTCTGAGGGAGGAAGGACTAAAGCACTTCCTCCTCACGTTGAGTAATGTCCCTTTTCGTAGCCTGGTGGACCACCTAACCGGGTTTGAGCGAGCTCGAAGGGAAATGCTGAGGCAGGACGACCTGTTTGTGGATGCGCGGCCGACAGCGTCAGGAACATTAGAGTTAGGACCGGGAAGTTGCTCGACCCTTTTGGAGGGTTCATCCTACACTTCTAGGGATTACACCGCGGCGCCGGCGCCGGTTTTATCGAACTTGAATCCCCGGGCGGTGTCATTCGTGTTGCCGGCCGAAGAGTCTGTTAGTCGTCGACGGGAGGAGGATAGTTTCGTTCGGGAGCAGTCGTGCGGACCCCTCAATTATAGACGGGATGCTGGTGCCTATGCTCCGGCCTCCTCTGGCGAGGGAGCGTGGTCAAATACCGTGTCTTCCTCGGGTCGGGGTGAAGGGTCGCAGGGTTTGGCTCAAGGGGCGTATGTGCCTGGAGATCGATCGGGTCGGGACAATCCGGTCCGGGATTCGGTTGGTCGATCGGCTCGCCCCCTGGAATCCCAGACAACATGCAGTTTCTGCAAAGTGAGGGGTCACGTGTACGACGAGTGTCTACAAAGACGAAACACTCCCTTCTGTCGCGAGTGTTGGCGGTATGGCCACGATATAGTGGACTGCCCGGATCGTCCGACGAGGACGCGCGGTCCCCAGACCACATACAGGGGTAGAGGTCAGCAGGGCGGATTCGCACGGCAGGAACCGCCTTATCAGCGACCACAGATTCAGCGGAGAGCCCTACCAGAGCCGCAGCCCCCGTCTACGGGCAGCGGGCCGGCGACATCAGGCCCCAGAGTATTCAGCGTCCGGTGCTGTTGCGAGTTTTGTGGCCGGCAAGGTCATAGCTTGCACGGGTGCGAATACAGGCAAAGGTAGGAACAACAACAGAGTTCCCAGGGTTCTCCCCACAAGCGGCACGGCGGAACAGCACCTGTGGCGAGCCGAGAGCAAGACACCCGTGTGGAGACTGGGGCAAGCGCGAGAAATAGGCGCAGAGGGCGTCGGAGGCAGCGTCGGCGAAATCGAGGCGCCGGTAATGGTAGCGCGGAAAGTAGGGATTCTCGGAAGGTGGATGGAGATGATGGGCGACGATCGTCCGTGTCGAGCGGTGGCGGTAGGCGACCCGACTCCATGGACTCAAAATCCTCAAAGACGGATGCGAGACATGATGCCGCATCAGGCAGCGCGGGGAGCCGGGAATGGCAGCCCCGGCGCATTGGGCCCAAAGTGGGCAGAAAGAATAGCTCCAGTTCCGCTAGTTCGGTGTCCAGTGGGACTCCCGAGAGGAATATTCCTGAACGGAGGAGCGGATCATTGTGCGAGTTTTGCGGTCGACACACTCACAAGGCGGCAGAGTGTCGACATAAGGCGAAATGGGAGAGTTCGGGAAACTCCCCAAGGTCGGGTCGGCAAGATCCTACCCGACCGCACTAAAAACGAAACCCAGCTCCAACTGTTCTCAGCTTTCGCCGACTCGAGTCCCGATTGTCGCTCTCCCTCTAGACATTGGCCGTAGGAACCCTACGCGCCTAATCGTGGACACCGGCGCTGAGATCAGCCTGTTGAAGCTGAAGGCACTCCATCCTAGATATGGCATGGATGTGCATAAATCTACAACGCTCCAGGCGCTGTTTGTCAAAGGTAAGTCGAGGGGATGTTGCACTGGGAATTTCAAGTTGCACTATGAGATTCCCTGCAGTTTCCAAATAGTAGACTCCTTGCCGGGTTTGGAGGAAGACGGATTGTTGGGGTACGACTTCCTGCCTCGGAATTGTAAGGTAGACGGGCCGGGTGGTTGTTTGGTTTTTCCCCGAACGACCGTAAATCCCGTGCCATTCTCCATTCAATTTATCAGCAATGGGACGGGAAGGGTTGAACATGTGGCAGCCAAACGGGGAGACGTGCCAAAGGGACCTGTTAAGGTCGATACTGCGGCAGGTACTCGCCCGGAGACCCTACCCATACAGGGGAGGGCTGCGAAAAGCTGTTCAACCACGTGCTACCCACGTGGTCATCCGGATGAACCCCAAACAGTGGACGTTAGTAACATATAGTTATAGACCACGTTCTATACAAACGAACAAATAAGGGAAGGATAAGCCTTCCTATAACTTGGAGCCCCTGATCCTAGCTGGCCAGACTCTGGTTACCCTCCGGAATCTTCGTCCTTGTAAAGGACCTTCGTCGAGGGATACCAACTTGAGAGTCTGACGAAAAGTCTTTAAGGCCAGGCCTAATGCTGCAGGCGCAGTCCCAGCGCAGACTGCAGAGGCAAACCCCAGTGCTGGGGGTTGGATCGCATATATGAAAGTGCGAAAGCGCACTATAATGTCGGGTGATGGTAGGTTTTGCCGCCGAAACGGGAAACCCCCCCCCGATCTACCAACCCATGGACCGGGGCAAGTACTGAGTCCAGAAGAGGAGGATCAGATTAAATATATAAGAGCGGGACGTTTTCGCCGGCCGGGTGACATTTTGGAATGGTTGAACGAGAGGGGATCACCTCGCCTTGGCGGGGGAGTCCTAACCGGATCGTGTGGGCGGTCGAGCTTTTGGTCGGACCATCGGATTGGGTGTCGGACCCGCCGCGGACGTTTGTGTTGTCATTGGTTTTGTGGAGCGCTAGTCTGTTGTTCCCCCCTCTTATATTAATAACTACGTGTTAGTTAATTTATTTATTTATTTATTTATTTGCACTAACCCTGATATATAAGTAGTATAATCAGTACTAACATTAGCACTTAAGCATTGTTTATTTTGTTCCACTAACACTAATGTATAAGTAGTACGAAATATCTATAGAAAATCCTTACTAACCTTAACACCTAGGCATGTTTATTTATTTGTCTATTTATCTATTGGTTGGTTTGTTAATTGTTTACTTGTTTGCTCTCCGCCGTCCACTCTCCGGCGTGACATTCCTCTCCTAAGAATGCCACGCAGTCTTGTGGAGGGGGGAGGTGTGTTACGTACGTCGGCCACCACCATCATTTGAAAATTGTGTTTAATATAATTTTGTTTTAACTTGGTATGATGGTAAGGTGGTGGAAGAATTGTACGATCCTGAAGTGAGTTTCTGAACCCACCCTGATTCGGGTGTGGATCGTGCAGTTCTTCGAGTTCGAATTTGTTTTTCGAAGTGGACGTGAGTGGAGAGCGAGAGAGATGGAGGGTTGACCTTTTTTGAAAGATACGGTTTCGAGTTCGTTAACGGCGGTAAAAAGGAAGAAAAAGAAAAGAGATTGATTCCCGTTGATAGTGAGTTAGTCAGCAGCGAAAAGAAAAAAAAGTAAGAAGAAGAAAAAAAAGAGCAAGAAAGGCAGCAGTCCCCGTTCCTGGGAGTCAATTGTGTAAAGTGAGGTTTGAAAGAATTAAAAAGAAAAGTAATAAATGAATTGTAAAGGAGAGAGAGTTGTAACTGGAAAATTATTGAAGGAGCCCTTGGACAACTTGGTTTACTCTAGATTCCAATCCTAAAGTTTACCTCCAACTTAGCTCTCGAGGAATCGAAGGCAATCACAGCGATCACAGGCTGCGGATAGGAAAGCAATCACAGCAATCACAGGTAAAATTAAACAATAATCGATTTTCTGTGGCAAAGAATACAAGAGAGGACACTACAACATTCATACATGTATCAATGCATCTCTGCATAAGCGCCCAAAAACCGAATTTCCAATTAGTGTAGATATTCACACTAGAGTTCGATCCTGGCGTCGCCGTAGATGTCATGTATAATTGACACAGATAGTATACACAACCGTCATTGTGTAACCATCTAAATTACTTTCCAAAGACTTGCAACTATTGATGCAGCTGCAAGCACTTCTCTCGGAAATACTTCTTTGTTTGAATCTTCAAACAATCACCAATGTCGTACTTAGCCGCCGGATTGGATTCAATAGCATAAACACATGCAAACAAAAGAATCCGGTCTTCCCAGTCGGCAGAGATACGATATACCATCTCCATTATCTCAATCCCTTTTAGCATCTAATGAGTGGCTGCTATTTACTCAGCTGACCCTCATTACCGGACGGTGCATTCGGTCGCCACTTCCTTTGTTCGGCATCCCTTGTCTAGGTTTCGTTCCCTTCGACCTGCGAGCATTAGCAAACAGTCTGATCTCAACGATCGACTTCACGCACACCACTAGAGGACCTCACTAGTGAGATCCTCTTTCCTCGTTTTCACCACGAGAGGAACACTTTCTTTCTCGGGGAAACTCACCCCATTAGCGAGCTAGCTCTGCACGAATCGAATATCGCTGAGTCCAATAACATCCGCCGACCACGCAGGTCGTGCCACTCCCGCTCTCCGTAACGCTGCGGAGATGCGAACGCGTATCGAGTCGCTTTTCCTCAGTTTAATTGAATATTCGGAATTATAATGCGAAGTGTTTAGATAGTATGTGTATTGTTAACGTTTGAACAATGGCTATGAGAATGCTTCAATTAATATTTTCATAAGGTTCCAGGTGACATCTAATACACGTGTACGTTTGAATAATTACAAAAGATATCTATCAACTAATTAAATAAAGAGAATATTTTGCCGACTAAAAATCGTTCAGTGTTTTACTTTTCCTCTCACCTTTGCTGGGCAGTGCGTTTTATTTCTGGTGACTACCTAGTGGTTCATTTTCCTTTCTTTTCTGGTGAACGGTTAGTGGCGGAGCTTTCCTTATTGTGGGGACAATTGCTGCGGCTGAACTTTCGTTTCGTGATGAGGAGTGAAGTGAATCAGCGCCGTACGCCGGTGCAACATACTTCTACCCCACAGGCTTATGTTGTGCTGCTTATGGTCAAGTTGAGCCGGATCTGATGTAGTATCAAGCAGCGTTGAGTTGGCTGCAAAATGTGCAGCAAGTAGATTCGCCTTCTCTATTGTACTGGCGACTGGTCTGTCATCGACTATTAGCGAAGGAATGGATGAGGAGACCGAGTTTTGGATGTTCTTCATAGATGCCCAGAAGTTTCTACTATCTCAGCTGGCGCGGCGTTGATGCACTAATCGGCCGATCACTCAAAAAAGAGCAAATGTGGCGGCACTTCCCAAAAGAAATCAGATGTTAACAACCTTACCGGCCGACGAACTGAATGAGGAGAGACTGCCGGTTAGGTAGTAGAAAAATCCAAGAGAAAGAGCAGTCGATGACGATGAGTGACAGAAAAAAGACGCACATTGGCGTGACAAGTAAAAAATAACCTGTGTGCGCGCGCGGTCGTCCTAACAGTTGAAAATTAAGTAGACCAGTTAAATGTTGAAAGAATACCGAGTGTTTTATTAAATTTAATATCCCTTTTGTCCCTCTTACAACATCAGAAGTGAGATTAGTGGACTCCCCTCGCAGAAACATAGACCTATATATCCACCGAGAGTTCCCCGGATATAGAAACCACGTGGTTGGTAACTTTTCAATTTCGTTTCACGTATACACATTCTTTTGTTCGTGTGCCATGATGAGCGATGAATTGGAGGAATTGTCGGCGGTACAATTAAAATACTGGCAACAAGGCCTGAAGCAGAGGACCACCATCACCATCATCGGCACTACAACCGGGAACCGGTTAGGCCTTATTTAGCAAGTCCTGAGGCTTGTTAAATTTTCCATAATGATTTGTTTTTTCCGGGCAAGGTCATTAGTCTTGCGCCAGAGGCTCCCCGATGGGGAATCGAACCTCGGTCTCCCGCGTGACAGGCGGGTATACTAACCATTATACTATCGAGGAACCAGAGGACGACAGGTAACAAAAGAGAGCTATTGTTAAGACTAATGAACATTCCAGAAGACCAGCGTGGCAGTTTCCCTTCGAGGGAAAAACATAATGAAAAAATCGACAACGATGACGGTGCAAAAGAGAGCGGCGACAGTAATGATGACTGCGATAGCAACAGCGACAGCGGAGCAAAGAATGATAGCATCACCGCAGAAGCAGTGGGCGAAAGAGAAGACGCCAATAAAAAGGAGATGTCAACAGAATTGTCTTGGGAAAGGGAACTCATAAAACAAGAGAGGGAAATCCTAAAGAAAGAAAAGGAGCTAATCGAACGAGAGAGAGAGAAATCTTAAAGAAGAAAAAAGCAATGAACGAACGAGAGAACAAATCACTACAACAAACAAAGGAAAAGGATCTCCAGAACGAACGAACAAAGAAGAAGATACCAATGGAAGTGGAAGCCCGAAATGCCTCTCAAGTACCGTTAAACACCAACGAGGACCTGTTACCAGAATACGACGGCGGATCGATGTTGGGCACCTGGTTGCAGCAATTCTCAAACTTAGGGAGAGTATACAATCTCGATGACGCCACATTAAGGACACTGATGCTGTTAAAAGCAAAAGGAAGAGTTCAACAATGGTTATATACTAAAACGAATTTCGTGGAAGAGTATCGACGAATTGACGCAGCAAATGAGGGAATTATACGGCCAACGACAGGAAAAATTTATACTGAGGAGACGATTAGACGCTCGAAAGTGGAACAAAGACGAGAGTTTCACTGACTACTTCAACGACAAGGTAACGCTTACCCATAGACTTGGTCTTCAAGAGGACGAATTGATCGATTACATCATCTAAGGCATCACGGAGACGAGAACCTTCGATTGCAGATACTCACTACCTGCTATACCAACCGGACTCAGCTGCTACGTGCATTCGAACGGATCGTGCAGAGAATGACACTAAACTCACCGAGGGCATCAGGACAACCACAAAGGAGAGAATGAGAAGTAGCACAAAGGAGAGTTAGATGCTACAATTGTAACAGGATGGGACACATGGCGAATGTATGTCGAAAACCCAAAAGAGAAATGGGCGCCTGTCATGTATGCGGAAAACAAGGACACCATGCAGCAGAGTGCCCAGACAGGAAGACGGAGAAGTCGATGGCCATCCATCAGGTAGACAATGAAGAAGACGAAAGTTTGGGAAACGAAGGTGCGTCGAAAGAGCGACATTTGGAACAGACGAGGATGGCAGTGGAACAAAAGATAGTCAAAGGACAGGAGTAAAATAAAAATCTCAAAGATAGAACGAGAGTGTAAAGAAAGTATAAAGAAGGAGATTACGTAATGGTTAAGAACTACATTAGTACGCCTGGCACTTGTAGAAAAATAACTCCTAAGTTTAAAGGGCCATAGAGGATAGCAAAGGTCTTGGCAAACGATAGGTACTTGTTGAAAGATGTTGAGGGTTTTCAAATTAGTCAGATACCGTATGAGGGAATTTGGGAAGTGGCTAATATCAAACCATGGGCAAAATCAAATGATGTATAATGGGGACGATTAATTGTCAGGGAGGCCCAATTGTGGCAGCACTTCCCAAAAGAAATCTGATGCTAACAACCTTAATGAGGAGAGACTGCCGGTTAGGTAGTACTGTGGGGGGTTCTCTATACTACATGGAGAACCACCTACCATATCCGGCCAATTCCATCTAGTTTCGACCGCCATACAGCGTGTCAAACCAATTCCATTCCCCTCTACTTAACTATTCACCTGTAAAGCATGTTACCACCAAGGACAGATATAGCTAAACTCATTGTTCCACGCAGAAGTTGTCGCATCATGGCAGAACCGCTGGGGAATTTATCAAAACATTCGACTGAATCGAGTGATAATATTTCCCTAGCGTCACTTTGTCTTTTTCCAGTTCCTCCATCCGCTGGGATCAAACATCTCTTTTCTCAGGTGAATAGAGTAAAACATATTTTCCTCTCCTCCGCATTTCTTCTTTTCTATAGCCACACACCTCCGGGATAATCATCACACCACACTACCCCAGTGTGGAACACCTCGGAGGCCACATCACCACACGCACACTAAGCCAGATCAACCCCGGGTTATTGCGCTCCTCGATTTGAGTAATTTCATCCACTCTGTGCACATCGGCGTGCAACGAATACGCCAGCGATTATCCACCCCGAGGCGCATGGGGAAACGAAGAGCGCACAAGAGAGAGCGCAATCACATCGGCTGGCTAGTGCGCAAAATCAGAAAACAAAATTCTTTTATTTTTCGTCCCCTTTCGAACGAGGGTCTTGCAGAGACCATAGGAAGAGATCGATAGTGTTGAGTCGCTAGCCATCCGCCAAACGGCGCACAAGCAACCGAGTCGCTAATCATCACTCAAACGGGGCACACGTCTCCTGAGTAGAGAGTCCGATTTTTACCGCACAGCCGCACACACGTGTCCAAGGATTGCTTCCTCAGAGTCGTAAGTCTATGTCGGTATTGAAATAACCGTGTCTGGAGAAAATCTCGTTTGTTACCTGTTCTCATGCAAATTGGTGTTAAAAAGGAGTCTGGTCATTTATAATAGACAATTATTCAGCGACGTGTTGTGCAACGATTTGGTATTTTAAAAGATTAATAATTTGTAAAGCCGTTGATCCTGTCAAGTTATCAAAGGAGTCTTGTAATTGATAATAGACAATTATTAAGCCACGTGTTGTGCAACGATTTAATATTTTAAAGATTAATAATTTGTAAAGCCGTGGATCCTGTCAAGTTATCATAGGAGTCTTATTAATAATTTGTAAAGCTGCGGATCATGTCAAGTTATCAAAGGAGTCTTAGATTAATAATTGGTAAAGCTGTGGATCCTGTCAAGTTATCCAAAGAGTCTTCGAATTGGAAATAAGCAATAAGGAACGCCTTACAACAATAGTCAACAACTCCAGGGTTTTATTTCTTGTAACTTCATTCGTGTATCCAATAACTTGTGAACGAGTTTCGGGAGAATGCAGTGGAAGGTTAAGTGAACCCGTGTCATACTTGACACCTACTAAGCCTCAAACCCCACAGTAGAAAACGTCAAGAGAAAGAGCAGTCGATGAAGATGAGTGAAAGAAAAAAGACGTGCGTTGTGCGACAAGTAAAAAATAACCTGTGTGCGCGTACGGTCGACCTAACAGTTGAAAATGAAATAGACCAGTTAAACATTGAAAGAATAACGAGTATTTTATTAAATTTAATATCCCCTTTCTTCCTCTTACACAAACAAGCATACTATCATCCGCAAAAAAGAACATCCATTGACTCCAACAAGTCATTTATGTGAAGCAGATATATTTAAGGGTATAAGCTAGCTATCAGATGAGGAAATATGTAATTCGTTTACCGTCTTCGTGGATGTGGTCTAGGGTCGTATATTAACCGAGGCTAGTTCCTTGATTTGAAATAATATGGTTGTTCAGGTAACGTTTGTACATAATAGTCTATCTTCGCTGCGCTTTTTCTTATCCTGCTTGCAGGACAACAAGGAACGAAAATATACAGGCCTGAATTATAAAAAATTTTAACATAAAACGTTTTTTTTTTGTATATTTTATTTTCAATTACCTCATTACAGTATAATAAAATACTGAGTATGCTCCAAGTTCACATCATATTAAGATTATTTTACACTGTGATTTTCTCATATTTTTTATGCTTTTCATTATATATATGTATATATATTAACAGTAGTGAAAATTATAAAATTTACTTTTTTCTCAAACAAAAAACTATATAAAATTATACTAGTTGTTCCAAAAATATAATTTATTTGCTCATGTTTATTAATCATTTATTTACTTAACCTTTGTTGTGTTTAACTTGTTTATTTTTCATTTAATTTCTTCTAAAATATTTTCATTCTCTTAAATCAACGATATTTATTGTTTTTTTAATTTTTACATGTATCATATTTTTTCTTTCTGGATTTTAATTTCTTGGTGTTTGTTGTTTTTGTTTTTTTTTTTTTTGATTTACGGATTAATCATTTTGGTGGTTTGATGTTTTAATATCCGTTAAATTGTGTTTGTTTGTTGTTGTTTTCCTTTTTATATATAGTAAAATAATTTCGTGAAAGAAAGTGAAATAAATTATCAAATATAAATAATTTAATTAAGTACAATTTGGTTATTCATATCAAAAGTCGTATACGTTACTTGAATAAATATACATACTTATTGGTGCTTTATAAAATCCGGATAAAACAAATGGAGCGATTGTTGTTCGAAATTTATTTGTTTGTATTTATATTTCTTTTTTTTTTGTAATTTAAAGGCTACGTTTATTATCTTTTTTATTATTTTTGAACAGCTTTTGTCTTAATTTCATATATAGGCAAATGGCTACCAAACATTTATGTCATTTATTGAAAGCCGCGTATCCTGATTCTTCCCTATTCAAATATTTATACTAAATGACTTTCTATTTGAATTTTGATCTCAGTAGTTTTTCCATTTATATATTTCCTTAATTACACCAAAACAAAGGAGTTTCTAGCACACTTTTGTTTTTATATCTTTGTTAAGCAGTTGTATATTCATTCAAGGATATGGATTTATTCCCATAAAGGTGTTTACTTTATTTTTCTCATTTTTTTTTTGGTTATTTTTATTTAGCTAGTTGCGAGAATACGCTTACGCTGTAATTTTCATTTTTCTTTTACTTTATTTATTTGGTCCCTGAAATATATTTCATTATTTCTTTTTTTTTTTTTTTTTATTTTTTTTTTTTTGTTTGTTGTCTTTTTGATTTGGTTTTATTTTTATTCATCAAATGTTTGTTTGAGAAACTTTTTCTATGTTAACACAAATTGTTTAACAATATAAATTATCTACAAAAAAAAAAGAAAAGAAAAAAGAACAATAACGAATGACCAAAATAGAGTCTGAACATTTTATTACGAGTAAAGCTTTTGAATTTTTCAAGGATATAGAGAAAAAAGGATATATTTTCACTCAATTGTTGTTATATATTATCTGACACCCACTATGGAATATATTCTTGTCCTGTCTATTGCAGTAATTTGTGAATTTCAAAAATTGTGTGAAGTTGGAGAAAATATTAATTGTGTTAAAATTTTATCTGGAAATAATTATTTTTTCTTTTTTTTTTAAATCAGAAAACTCCTAACACAATCAATATTTAATTTGGTCTATTGCAGAGATTTTTCTTAAATTTTTTGTAATTGTTTAAATGGTAAGTTTATTTTAATATGTAAGTAATTCAATTGCATTTCAATAAAATATTTATAAATATTGAATATTATTTTCAAAGTGTTTATCTATTGCTGTTGCTGTATATGGGTTTCGATATATTAATTATTTTCTATATAAATGTTTTCATTGCTTGGTAATAAAATTGATACAAAAAAAAAAACGTTTTGAAAGTTCACCTTTTATTATGTTCAAAATTTTATTTTATTGTTCAACATGAAAATACCACAACAAAAAAGACACGAGAATACCAAAAATAAGCAAATAAACAAATACAAAATTAATAAAAAACGAAATCGAAAAACAGAATAAAGTAAATGAGAATATTATGTGCAATACGTAGTGTTCTACTGTAACAGTTACGATAGTAGATTTAGAATCATTGCTCCAAAGTAAAATAAAATGTTAACAATTTACTTTATAAAATTTTTGTGAATTAATTTGAATTTTCAGACAAAGATTCTTTAATTGCCGTTAAAGCAAATGATGAAAAAAATGTCATATATATTGAAAACTATCTCAAATTAAGGTTCTCAAATTCTCTATATGGTTGAAGGCATAGACAGATATTTTAGGTATCTTGTTATTACAATAATGCAATTGATTGTATTACAATACAAAATATAAACGAATTTATCAATTGAGTGAATTATTTATTTTATTGTAATTATTTTCTATGGTATCAGGGTTCCAAATCTTTTTTCAACATTTTTTTTTAAAAATGTAAAAAAGGAAAAAAAACCAATGACAAATTAGTGAAATCACAACCGTCATATGGTTCATGTGGAATTTATTTTAGCTTCCGCAATTTATTATAATACAATAACAATAAATGAATACAATTGTAAGGGTTTATTAGGGTTGAGACCTACACAGAAGCTACACTGGTTGTAGGTACAATTAACAACTACTATGAAGATTGGCACATAGTTAGTAAGTTTTTTATATATTCCTCTAAGTAATTCACAGATATAATAGTGGTGGCTCTACGAGGCCACCACAAATATTCTCATTTCACAACAAGTGACATCCACATGTTTTCATTTTGGATCAGCTCTTGAACAAAAAAGCTAATCCAGAATTAGCATCGACAATGGACTTGGCTACAGCTACTCAGTGAGTGAGGGTCTTCTATGGCAGACCGTATTTGAATATCTTAAAAATTGTCTTTTTTTTTTAACCATAGGATAAAATCGTGACGAGTTAATATAAATCCCACGCTACATATACGACAGTAATGTTACAAGCAGAATCCCAATAGCCTTCCAAATTTAGTAAATAACCCTAACATTCGCATTACATGCAGAATCTATTATCCAATCAACATGTAAACATTTATCCTGCAAAAAACAATATTGCATACATATGGGACAACATTAATTAATGTTAAAACCGAAACCATTCCCTCAGTGTAGCATCAAATAATTTCTTGCTACAATCCACAGAATCCTTTTGGTGTAGCATGTGAAACCTTATCACATGTCTACCTATTGCTAAACGCATTCCATACCCCATACTTAAAATTGTAATTTTGCATTTTTCCTATTCCAAACGAATGACCTTGAAATGCGTTCATTTCCATACCCACACCTGAATTGCAATTCTGCAATTCCAACACTCCATCATCGCGCAGGTAATTCTACCTGCAGACCGTTCGCTATGAGAAAATCAGATTCACGTAAGCGTGAATCGAAATATTCTCATGGCCTTGGAGTGAAGAATTTGCAGAGTTGCAAATTTGCGATTCTCATCGTCGTTGGTTTGCCCTTCGACTGGGACTGGCGTCAGGTGGCTGTCTGGAGGACAGCCACGATCGTGGGAAGGTATGTACTTTTTGATTTAGGTTTTCAGGTATACTCCGGCCCAACTTCTTCTCCTATATAAATCCCAAATTAGACCCGCGCTCGAATATTGCTCTCATGTTTGGAGCTCGGCTCCTAAACATACCGTCGACCTACTTGAGAACATACTGAGACGAGCGATCCGCCTGATCGGGGACTCGGCGAGTGTTCCCGGAGCGTTACAACCTGCAACAGTTCAAAAAGAACTGCAACAGTTATTTGATGGCATCTCGGGGCGCCCACTCGGCGCTATAGGTTCGCCTCTCCCGAGGGAAGTCTAATAAAATTAAAAAAAAAAAAAAGAGTTCCGTTAGGAATTAAAATCATCAGGATCCGACAGCCGAAGTGTGGCGATTCTGTTATAAAATTAATTATAGTAGAAAAGAATAAAAAAAACGCAGGAGGCGCCACCAGGTTCCAAAAGGAGAAGAACCCAGCCGGAAGATCCATCCAAACTAGACGGGCTAACCCAGCCGGAAGATCTGTGGCGGTGCCGCCTAACCCCACGGCCCACTTACCTGAAAAACCCCCATAACCACATCCCAATTGGCATAAGTTTTCGCTAATGCAAACGCATTAGCACGTTAAGTGCTTCACGCATCTAGATTATCAAGTTTATAATCTAAAAGTCCCTGTAGAAGAAAACTTACCTTTCATGCATCTTTTCGCATACAATTCTCCGTAAGATTTCTTTTCTACCTTTTCAGGAATCCCAAAACCTATTCGGTACCTTCGGTTGCCAGGCAAATTCCAACTCTCCACACCTGCACCGCAATCTCCACCCAGCATAAACATTTTCTTTTACAAGGACATTTAATGCATATAACGCATTAGCTAAATTTCCTTAAAATAATTATTTAATGTGCATATGCACCATGAATACCAAATCATTCGGCACTCGTTGTTATCATTTAAAATTGTATGTCGGACAGCTTGTTTTTACAGCTGCAATAAACCGACCGCGATTCGTTTGTCCAATCGACAAACAATTCCCGCATCCCAATCATTATCATCGGAACCGAATCCTCTAGCACTTTCTAGTATAAACAAGAACTCGGTTCCCATACCAGTCGGAGATGCCATAAACCATATTCCTACGCATGTAAACATGCATAAGATCCAACTCATCGTTTGTTTTCCCACTAACAAACAATCTTCAGTTCCTTTTTCAGCCGCAACAAATTACCCTGCCAGTGATTTGTTTCTGCCACCAATCCCATTAGCCCCTTTTTACCAACGTCTATTATAGCGACGATACACAGCGTAAACATGACCCTCATTACCGAATGAAGCATTTGGTCGCTTCTTGCTCTGCCTTTGCCGCCTGCTTGCTTCGTTGTTCCATTGCCTTCGAGTACGTGTAAACAAAATCGGATCTGAACGATCACACACATACCACCATGATCTTCATTACGAGATCCGGTTTCTTATTCCACCAAGAGAGACTATACGTTTCCCTGTTGGAAAGTAAATACATATCCTTAGTGGAGAGGATATCTACCACCACACCACAAACTCACCCCAAACGAAGATTGAATCTTTGAGTCTAATTCCATCCGCCGACCGCCACGGTCGTCGCCGCTCCCGCTTCTCGTCGCGCGCCGAGGACGCGTAAATACATGAAGTCGGATCGAGTGGAAGTGTTTCATGAAAATCAATTTAATATCACAATAAGTTCAAGTGAAGTGTAAAAACACTAACATATTTGAAAATGGTTAGGAGCAAGTTAACGACAAAAGTGAAATAAAAAAAAATTTATTAAGGACAACTTGTGTTTTTACTTGCTCCTGATGTGGACGTTGCGTCGTCACGTTCGGTTTGTGCTTTTCCAGTTTACTTTCCCGAGGAACTTTGTCTTTGTGATGCTGGTGGAAGGAAGTTAACCGAGTGCCCATGCCCGGCACAATACTTCCTTCCCCACAGATCCATCCAAACTAGACGGGCTAACCCAGCTGGAAGATCCAAACTAGACGGGCTAACCCAGCCGGAAGATCCATCCAAACGAGACGAGCTAACCCAGCCGCAAGATTCAAACTAGACGGGCTAACCCAGCCGGAAGATCCATCCAGACTAGACGGGCTAACCCAACCGGAAGATCCGCTAATTAAGCCGGAATTAAATAAAGTTTCAATAAACCCAACCCAACAGTCGGCATTGTCATCCCAAAAAACCAGGTACCTGTAGAGGTCCCCTTGGGGGAAGGAATATAACACTGAAAGTAACAGTAACAAAGAGGCTAATCTAGTCACAGACAAGAATATGTGAATTGTAAAGTATTCGGAGAACGAAAAAATTATAAATTCCATTAATGATTGAACTGTTTATTTTATAAAAAAAAAAAAACGAAAAATATTGAATTTCATGCCCCACATATGAGGAGGAAAGATATCACGATATGTAGCAATTGTCCTTCTATGATTTTGTTAAGCACCACGTATACATTATTGTCCTCGACACTACAACATTACCACCAAATAATTATAATAAGCCGCTGGCAACGCTGTACCATGTTGCTAAGTCAACAACTGATCAGATCTTTATCCTTCGGCAAGTGATGGACAAATTTGTACCCTTTAAGGTTATTAATACTACCATAGCGAGAGTGGGTCAGTACGAGACAAAGATCGTGGAATATATAAACAACGAAATTCTGGAAAAGAATCTATTTAGTGGAATAGAGTATTATAAAAAGAGCAAACTGTCCTAAACACGGACATTATATTGGCTTGTACCACGTGAAATGTCCGATTTTCGCTCAGTCGGAAATAAGAAGTTCTTAAGTGAACATCTGTGCCAGAACGTTAAATTTTCTTTTTTGATAAAGTAAAGTGGTACATGTGCTTGACGTGTGAGAATTTTAGGGTTCATTACAAGTGCAGTTTTTTTTCTAGCAATTGTGTACCATGTTGTCGGCAGTTCAAATTCGAGCCCTCTTCCATTATGAATTTAAAATCGGACATAATGCGTCATTGGCAATGGAAACCATTAATGGCGCATATGAGGATATAGCGGTAAACGAACGCACTATACGACGTTGGTTTGGAAAGTTCCGTTCGGAAGATTTCAGCCTCGAACGTGGTGTTGATCGTCCGGCGCCGTGCTTCCTCGGATGAGGGAAGAGCGGGGACCTTTCTCCTTTATTTATTATTCTGGTGTCTTCAATTCGCGTTTCATTTATTTCAATTGATAATTAATTATCAAAGAAAAACTATTTCTTCTCTTTGATATTCTTTAATTGTTATTATTAATTATTTTAACTTTCAAACAGATACCACAAACTCAAAAACTCTAACTCACAACTCAAACTAAACTAAACTTAAACTGATACTTCTCAAAACTTAACTCTTCTTAAATGACTTCTTACTCCTTCAACTCCAAAACTAAAACTGATTTTTTCTATTCTCTAATATTCTCCCTGTGACTTTTCACATTCAATCAAATTTGGACGAAAATCCAAGTTACTATGTTTTGAATGAATAAAAAGGTGCAAGTTATTAAGTGTGCTGTAACTGGTAATATTGTGAATGTTTATGAATGGTATGTATTAAGTGAGAATGTAATATATGTTAAGTGAAGTTTTTAAGGATGTGTTAGGAGATTCAGTGTTAAATTTAATAAGGGTAGTATTCTGGAATACAACAGTGGGAAGCAGGACGCGTTAGTTGACGACGATGTTTTAAGAGAAATGGTGGATGCAGACCCAACGAAATCGGCCCGGAAAATTGCACAAAACATGGGAATATCCCCAAATGACAATAAGTCGACACCTTTCTCTCATAGGAAAGGTAAGGAAACTCGATAAATGGATACCCGAACGAGTCCCAAAAAACTATGGCGCCTGGAAATCTGCAGATCGCATAGATTAAGAAACCAAACTGAACCGTTTTTACACCGAGTAGTCACTTGTGATGAAAAGTGGATTCTGTATGGTGACCGTAAAAGACCTGGGCAGTGGTTGGATGCAGGTGAAAAACCAAAAGACACCCCTAAGCCCGATCTGCATACAAAAAAGGTTATGGTGACAATTTGGTGGACATTGAAAGCACCAATCCACTTTTCATTTCTTCAACCAGGAGAAACGATAAACGCTATCAAATATTGTGAGAAAATCGGTATATTGCATGCCAAATTGGCTGAAAAGCAGCCTGCGTTGGTGAATAGGCAAGGCCCGATTCTTTTGCATGACAATGTTAGACCCCACACTCCACAGGTAACGGTCCAAAAACGGTTGCAGTTGGAATTTGAAATTCTTCCGCA
The DNA here is from genome assembly GCA_963931805.1 of Microdon myrmicae. NCBI lineage: Eukaryota > Metazoa > Arthropoda > Insecta > Diptera > Syrphidae > Microdon > Microdon myrmicae. The sequence continues at coordinate 120,267,475 of OZ007499.1, forward strand.
TCTACCGCACTCTCCTGACATTTTCCCAACGGACAACCAACTTTTCCGCAATCTGGATTAATTTTGCCGGCAGAAGGTCTTGCGGAACCGAGCAGAGGTCGTAAAAGCCTTGGAAGAGTCCATTGCCTCAAAAAGTCAGCACTTCTACGAAAAAGGAATATTTGACCTTGTATCACGTTGGAAGAATGCCGTAGATGTCAACGGATCCTATTTTGATTGAATAAAAATTTAGGGAAAAATAATATTGGCTTTTAAATTTTTACTATAAAATCGGATATTTCAAATGGTACAACCCAATACAATAGATTGCTTAGTATGGCGAAATGCAAACCATATAAAAATTGCTGCCAAAATAAACAAATAGTTGGGAACATGCGTGAAAACAAGACATGTTTTTGGAAATCCAATTAATACAATTGGCGAAATTCATAAATTGCCAATACTTTTCTAAAGCGCCTCTTACGGAGCTAAAACCTTACCAAGCGGGATCGTTGTATGGGAAGTACTTAGTATTACAAATACACAAATACTTACAATAGAAGAAAAAAAGAAGTGAGTTGATCACCGGTCCGAATAACCGAACGGTTCTGGCGGCTCAAAATTACACACACGTTGTAAGTCTATAGCGGTTGCGACGATAGTGAAGAGCATGGGAGTCGAACCGACGCTATCACGGTTGGAATTACTAGAAGATAGAACTAAAGCTCAACGTCCCAGGCCATTACCGCATGTACGAATTCGAGTTCTAAACTCAAGTACACTCAACTAATGTTTACACAAACGCGCGCACACAAGGGGATTTTGAAGTACCTTTACGTGGCAGAGCACAGTGCGGGCGGAAGGAGAGAAAGTGGATAAGGATAGGAGGTATCGATGTACATTGGTTTTAAATACCTGGACATTACAACGACGAGCAAACCCATGATCAGGTAGAGTATTCCACATTCGTGTGGTTCGGCTAAAGAATGACTCTCTATATTTGTTTGCGCGCCTGAAGTTTACTTTCAACGTGAATTGATGCGCGTTCTCATATTGACGGGTATCGCGGGAAAATGTCTGAGGAGGCGGAACACATTGAGCAAGTTCAGTTGCATAACGACCGTGATAATACCTATAGAAAAGAGAAAGGCACGATACGTTGCGCCTATGTTCTAACGACAGAATTGCTCGACTCACAGCTGGGTCCCCAATAAGTTTCACTGCTCGTTTTTACAGCCTTTCGAGTACGTGTAGTGCAGTTTTAGATGCGCCTGACCAAATATGGGAGTTGAACTCTATTTTGAGACGAATATACGTCTTGTAAATAGTGGCCAGGCTGGATGGAGTGAAGTATCTTTTGCATTTCTTAAGAAACGCCATGCTGCACTTTTCGCAGCTTCAAAAATGTGATCATTCCAATAAAGAGTCAAATTAATTCGAGTCTTGATGATTGATAGTTCCTTGGCTTCGTCGATGCAAGTGCCGTTCATCGACAGTGTATTTACGTTCGGGTTCACCTTTGACGACAGGAGGCAGCACTGAGTTTGTAGGGCATTGAATTCTCCTCGGTTAGATAATCGTCATTGATATATCTTGTTGAGGTCGGAATTGAGTGTATTAAGCATAACCTGCCGAATGGTATTGACATTCGAAGAGTTTGGCAGGGAATGTTCGTATGAGAGGGCTCCTCGATAGTATAGTGGTTAGTATACCCGCCTGTCACCCGGGAGACCGGGGTTCGATTCCCCGTCGGGGAGCCCCTGGCGCAAGACCAATGACCTTGCCCAGACAAAATAAATCATTATGGAAGATTTAACAAGCCTCAGGACTTGCTAAATAAGGCCAAGACCGGTTCCCGGTTGTAGTGCCGATGATGATGATGATGATGATGTTCGTATGAGAATGAGAAACTCAATGCGCTATCATCAGCAAACGAGTGAATTGGGTTGTGGGTAATGGACAAGAGATCATTTATAAAGATGAGGAAGAGAGTGGGTGAGAGTACAGAACTTTGGGGAACACCTGCAATAATTTGATGAGGCAGATTTGACACCATCAATAACCACTTGGATTGAACGGCCAGAAAGATAGTCTCTTTTCCATTGGATCAGGGAATTGTCCACTCCATATGAATGTAATTTTTATACACGGGCTGGATGCCAAACTCTATCGAAGGCTTTCGAGATATCCAGTGCAACAACCTTACTTTCGTCGAAGTGGTGGGTGGAATGGCTCCACTTTTCGGTAAGGTACGCCATCAAATCGTCGGGCCTGTTGCTACGAAAGCCATATTGGCGGTCATTGAGGGGGTCATTTGATTCCAGATATTTCGAAAGTTCGCGGTTAATCAGTGATCCCATTACCTTCGAGAGAATAGAAGTTAGTGCTATGAGTCGATAAGAAGAGAGGGATGACTTGTCGCCCTTTTTGGGAATTGGCTGAATGTTCGCTGACTTCCACCCATTTGAGAAACGGCCAGTAGAATAAGACAAATGTAAAAGTTTCCGCAGTGGTTTAGAGAGTGAAGAGGAACATTTCTTCAAGAGAATATGGGGAATTCCATCACGATTTGTGGATTTGTTTGCGTTTAGCTCCTTGAGAGGTCGGGCAACAGTACGCGTTCAGAAGCGAATCAAGCTCATGGTGTGCTGCTTATGCTGAAGTTGAGGTGGTACCAGGCAGAGTTGAGTTCGCTGCAAAATGTGCAGCAAGTAGATTGGCTTTCGCTATTGCACTGGTGACTAGTCTGTCATCGACTATTAGCGAAGGAATGAATGAGGAGACCGATGTTCTTCACAAAAGCCCAGAGGTTTCTACTACCTGTTGGGGAGTGTAGTATTTTTTTGTCTCAATCTCTGGTTATGCAATAACTTTGTACGTTGAATATATGCATTGCAGTCGTTTCTAGCTCTCTTAAATCTTTTCCGGTTTTCTCAGCATTGCTTGATTTATACAACCGGAAGCTCAAATCTTTAGCCTTAATGGCTTCTCTGCACCAGAAATCGAAACACATATTTCTCTTGGGTTTGATACCCTTTACTCTGAGTGGAATAACGGTTCGCATGCCAAATAGAATCGTGTCTGTCAATGTGTCCGCTAAAGAGTCAACATCGTTATTGAGGAAAAATAATGACCAATTTAACTTCCCAAAAAAGTCGTCCAGACCTTCCCAGTTGGCTTTCTCATAGAACCATACTGTTCTTTTGGGGGTTTTCTCGTTAGCGTTGCTGTTGGTGATAGGAATTTTAGCTGACACGACACAGTGGTCTGAAGTGCCCGTGGGCGAAGAAACTCCAATTGCATATTCGTTTGGGTGGGAGGTGAGAAACAGGACCAGTGTGTTGGCGGAATGACCATCTATATCTGGTACCCGTGTTGGCTCATTGACGAATCGAGTTAAATTATTTGACTCAGCAAAGAGCTGAACATACTGACCTTCAGGTGTTGTGTGTCCGGAGTGGCGAAGTCACTGAGAGTTATGCACATTGAAATCACCCGCGATAACGATTTCAGTGTGGGGATATAGGGTCAAGATCCTATCAATAGAATCAGATAGTGCATGAAATTCGTTAAAGGATGCGTTTCTATCCAAGTTTGGGCTTCTGTAAAGAAAGCAGTAATGTATGATATGCTTATGAACGTGAAGTTTTAGCCACGAGAAATTAAATGTGGAAATGCTTTGTACGTTGTTGCTATGGTATACGGCTTTAATAGTTTTGCTTTGTATGTTCGACATGTCTTTTAGGTGGTGTTGTTCTTCACTAGTCGTGTGTGTATCTGCTAGGAACGCGATAAGTCTACGAGAGAATGGACCTAACGAACGACGACCGAATCCTTTCAATTAACAACCGCGAGGCTAACATTTCAAAAGAGCAACGAGAGAGAAAATCGCTAATTCATGTCCTTATATGTTAGAATACAAATTTGTCCACCCCTCCCCTTCTGCCATCTATTGATTCATTGGAATGCGGCTCCAGTTCTGGCTAGGCCCTAACCCCCTCCCAGTAATTCGTCAGGGGCAGTTGTATATAATGGTAGGGGAGGTAAATTTGTTGGGAAGGCTCACTGTACCTAAGAATGTGTGTTAACGTATTTATAGTCCTCAATAGAAATTTGTACTACTTATAGGGTAAGAATTACGACACGTGCGAGATCGGGGATGAAAAGGGTGGAAAATGTTTGTATGTTATATAAAATGGAAAGTTTTGACTATGAACACCACTTTTGGGGTAGGTAGGGAAAAATATTGTGCTTATGTTTTGAATGTATAGAATGAAATGTGCTATTGAGGCGTGAGAAAATGTTGTTTTTAGTCTGGAATATATGCAAGACTAATAATCTTGCCCGGTAAAAAAAACATCATTATGGAAAATTTAACAAGCCTCAGGACTTGCTAAATAAGGCCAAGTTCGGCTCCCGGTTGTAGTGCCGATGATGATGATATATGCAATTAGAGGACAAGGACACGAATTTGCGTAATTATTTAGCTAGGAAATTAGCATTGCTCATTATGTAACAAAGTCCTTTTATGAATTCAGGTTTTTTGTTAATTGAGTTTCATAAGCGTATTGTTAGTGACGCGGCATTTAATTCTCAGTGTGTCAATTCCTGGAAAATACCGCAAGCTACATCGTGATGAATTGTTAGACGACGTCCAGCCACGGCGAGTTTGATTTTTTGGAAACATCTGGAAGATGACAGAAGCCAATGCCATGGATTCATAAAAAAAAAAACGCGCTTGCATGGTGAGTTGAGTTCGTGCGTTAACGTCAAGAGTTCAGTCCCTCATTTATTATAAACAATAGCAGTTCATCTACATCATTCAAGGAGCTAAACTCCTCCATTGGTGTGATACAACTTGGCTCATACTTTGGCATTGAAGTGAAGTTTTGGTTCAAGTAAATCGAGTCAGTTCAAATTTAACCCTTTGCACTCCGCAGTCCCCTCTCAGGGGACATCGTATTTCTATCACTCAGATGTTGCATATTTAATCGCTTTGTTTTAAATGTATGCTTGATTAAAAAAAGGTATAAGTAAATATATATATATTTTTTAACAAGCATTTGGTGATATGTTAGAATTACGATATTCCCTGAGAGGGGACAACGGAGTGCAAAGGGTTAAGTTAGTCAAGCAAAAGTTAACTTCAGTGGTACAGATCCGCCTGAGAATGGATTTGAAAGAGAATTGCCAGATTAGCGTTTGTGAAAGAAATGCATTCTTGAAATATTGAGTTTGATTTGGATCTGGAGAGAAGATCGTTTAGTGCTGGAATCGTTTTACAGTCCATTATAAGAAAAAGGGGAATGCCGACGTGACGACCTAACTATACAAGCTGTAGTCCACATCTGGCTTTAAGTCGGAGCCCCTCTAATAATTGGTATTTTGACCGGATTCTATCCAACACATTTTTATGTCTAAAAATTCGATGTGTTGTGGTTGTGGACAGGTTCAATTCCTGCGCAAGGTAAATAATCGAGGGGTTTGAATTCTCGGCCACATTTGCGCACATCATAGTAATGGTTTCGGCTGAACGAGCGACACGAGCACAGACTTTTCCTTTTATATCTACCACCGTCCCAGTTATTTTACATTTTTTGACAGTCTTTAAAGTTGTACTGTTAATTAGTCATTATGTTGACCAAAAAATTGGGTAGTGTGCGCAATACACTTTTATTTGAACGTCAATTTTCCTAACACGCCGTAATAAGTCTAACACATTCTTCAATTGTAAGTCTTTCTATAGTTGAATTGCCAATGACCGAACTTATTAAATTAAAAAACTGTTGTGAAAATTCTTGACGTTTAGGACCCGCTCAGATCTATTTTTTTTTCTTCTAATTGGAACACCGTTTATGATATAATAATAAATCATCATCATCATCGGCACTACAACCGGGAACCGGCCTTGGCCTTATTTAGTAAGTCCTGAGGCTTGTTAAATTTTCCATAATGATTTATTTTTTCTGGGCAAGGTCATTAGTCTTGCGCCAGAGGCTCCCCGACGGGGAATCGAACCCCGGTCTCCCGGGTGACAGGCGGGTATATTAACCACTATACTATCGAGGAGCCTCTTAATAATAAATACTGACCCATAAAATTGAAATTAGTTTTATTATTTCTTTATTTATTTATTTTTTTTTAATTCAGCAGATATTATGTTGTTAAAGTTCTAAAATCTTTAAGACTTTGCAATGGTCAGAGACATTGCAATAATAAACAAGAAAATAACTATTCAACAAATCCTACTCGTCGCCGATGGTAATTGACTACCTGCTACAATAGTCAAAAGTTGTGTAACAACGGAATATTTGTTAGAATAATTTATATTGGGTCGTCAAGGATGGAATTTGAAAAAAAAACCCGACGATTTAAAATATATAACGATGACCAAAAAGGCTTGCTTCTGATACCCTTAAATCTCCAAAGTGCAGTGCTGGCGGAAGAAATGAGCAAATGAGAGATCTATACGGTGATATATTTGTCGCATTATTATCGATGTGTGTGATGGTGACATTACAAAGAAATCAAGTTTTTAAGACAATGATTTGTGACTGCCACAAATTTCTGGTAAGGTCAGAAATTACACGAAGGTTTGCGATTTATAATTTCTATCTCTATGGTCTAATAAGGAAATAATGCCTTGTAAAATACATAAAATTAAAATCATTCAATCCCGAATATGTGCGTCTGTTAAAAGCAATGCCGAAAATCGCTCTTCTCCCCGAACATCATAACCACAGGCACCAAATACGCTGCAAACCTACAGTGACCAAAATCCCGACATGGTACGACTGAATTTTCAACAAACGAAAACCAAAAATCAGTCTTGCCTCAGCTTAATCATAATTCATCCCCTCATTTCCAACACATTTCTCAATCGAAACCTCCATCAGTCCTTCTTATCTCACCACACTCCCCTAAAAACCATTGCAATCATCATCACTAGCAACACCACCAGCCCCAACAAAACCCCTCAAATAATCATGTGCAAAACATGCAACGTCCATACAGAATGAACAAAAATGGAATCATGATTGTATGTGCTTAACAGTCGCAGTCGATTCCCGGATCCCCCATCAACCTTACTCAATGTCTACCAATGCAGTGCCGACTCATGCCAAGACTCGGTTCGATCTCCTGCATCGTAACTGATCACCATTTTGATATCATGTGTAACAGGTATAGTACCCACGGGGTAGGGTAGCTCAAATGCCAGCCAGTATTACAATGCGATGCTGACAACCGAATTCGACCCTCGTCAATCGGTCGCTCGATCGAGTCAACTCAAGCCAACTGCAGATGCTATGATCTTGGTTCGCACCCTTAATATAAACATTTCGGATCACAACAAAGTGGATCCCCAGTCACGATAGCACGAACAAATTCAGAGTTGCGTCGTTTTCTCTTCTCGGGCACATCAGTATCCTTATAGTCATCGGACCAGCAGATTCTCCATCCATCGCTTAAAACACATATTATAGCCTGTCGCCGAAAGGCAAATTATACAATTGTTATGTAATGTTTAGCTTAGAGCGTCTGCGAAGGACCAGTAAGTTATAATAAAAGATAATTAAGCTAGAATTTAAGCATTTTTTGTCTAGCATGTAATTTAGAAACTAAGACGATAAGGAGAAAATAAAAAAAATGTAAAAATGAAATGAATGACACATATTATAGATAGACAGTTCGTTTCGGTTCTTACTACGCTGTCGCGTATATGTGTGCGGCTACAGTCAGTTATCAGTGTAACAGTTCTAGTAGCCGTGTCCATCGAATCCAAGACGGGCTGGTGCTGCCGATCAGGAGCCGTGATTTTCAATTGAGTTCAGATGCTTGCGGCGAATAGACGTCAGCCAGAACTGAGCGCGTGTCAGTTGCTATTCTAGTTGAGCTATGAATTAACAAGGATGCCACTTTAGTGCAAAGTGAAAACAGTGACCTGAGTTACCGTGGATCACAAGTGTTCGCGTTATTGTCGGGTTAACCAATGGCCCTGGTCGGCAGAGTGCCCCAAGTCCGTCCGGTATCCGACATTCACCATTGGGCACCTCATCTCCGTTGCATGTACCTGATATGAACCTACCGCACAGCATCATATCAATGGCGGTATTACATCTTCTGGCATTAAATCTTTTCTGATATCCCGTCAGCCAGTGTGGAGGGGTAAATGACTCCAATACAGACGAACAAACTCCCCCATTGCATCACCTTGGCCTACTGAACGGGGTGAATCCTCGGATTCTCCCCCCAAACACAAGCCGTCTCCATCTGATTAACCTCAACACACTTGAGGAGCGCAGAACTCATGCCGATATCCTTTTAATCCACCGTCTCCTTTCAGGCACAATCAACTGCCCAAGCTTGCTCTCCATCATTGTACTTCACACTAAACCCCGTAACCCGCGAAACCCTCGTCTCTTCTATGTGCCCACCCACCACTTATTATCGCTTGTACTAAGCTAAATATATGAGGGTTCTGCCCTCACTAAACTATAAACTAAACTACATCATCATATCAAAGAAGAATACGCTGATTCCAGCATCGGCTACAACGAGTAATTTATCAGTGTTACAAATGATGACGATGATACTCAACAGCATCACCAGCGAGTGCCTTTAAATAGCATGCAAATCAAATAAAGCCCACGGAGCTCATGGCATACCAGCTGAGCTGATCAAACAAGGAGGGATAGCGTTACATCACGCAATTCATGAGATCGTGGTGCACGTATGGGAGCAAGAGGAGATGCCGGAAGATTGGCGTCATGGTATAAATTGCCCCATACATAAGAAGGGAGATATCACACTTTGCAGCAACTATAGGGGTATAACATTGCTGAGTACCGCCTATAAGATACTCTCCACTATCCTACAAGATCGGATAGCCCCATGCACTAAAGCCATCATTGGTCAATATCAGTGTGGCTTCATCCCAGGCAAATCAGCGATTGATCAGATTTTCACCCTTAGGCAGGCGATGGAAAAATGTCCGGAATTTAAGATTCCATTATATCACCTATTTATAGACTTTAAGGCCGCCTACGACAGCATAGGGTAGAACTATATAATGCCGTGAGAGAATTCGGCATTCCAAACAAATTGATACGACTTTGTAGGCTGACCGTTACCAACAGAATTAGTCAAGTAAAAATAGTGGGATTGCTGTCCAAACCAATAAACATCTTTAATGGACTCCGACAAGGGGACGATCTGGCCTGCCTCTTCTTCAACCTGGCGTTGGAGAAAGCAATCCGTGTCTCCGGCGTTACAACTAGAGGGACTATTGTCTCCAAGTCCAGCCAGATAGTTGCCTACGCAGATGGCATCGACATCATCGGTAGATCCGCTCCGGCTGTACAGGACTCCTTTACTCAGATCGCGCAGGCGGCACAACATCTGGGACTCCACATTAATGAGGGAAAAACGAAGTACATGGCGGCAACTTCTGCAAAAAGAAGACCTAACGTTGATTAAACTATCAGGATAGTGGAGCACGAATTTGAAGTAGTGCAATCCTTTAACTACCTTGAGTCAATAGTATCAGCCGATAACAATATGGAGAAGAAATGCGCGAACGGCAGTTCAAATCCAACAAAGCTTACGATGGTCTATCAAGGCTCTTTAAATCCCGAAATTTATCCAGAACATCCAAGCTACTACTGTAAAAGACCATGGTCTTACCAGTACTCTTATATGGATCCGAGACCTGGGTGCTCAATAAAAGGCATTCTGAACTCTTAGCCGCGTTCGAGAGGAGGGTCTTAAGGAGAATTGTTGCCCGCGTATGTGAGGGAGGACGATCATGGAGACCATGGGTTGTATGCAATCTACCTCGAAGCTAATGTTGTAAGAAAAAATAAAGCTGAGTAGACTCCGGTGAGCGGAACACCTCGCTCGAATGAGCGAAGAGGACCCTGCCCGGAAATTCCTTTGTGGCAGGATGTATAGAAGGAGACAGCGCGGCAGACCTCGTCTGCGATGGAGGGATGGCGTAGACCAGGACACCCGGAGCCGGGGAGTGCCAAACTGGATGACATCGGCTCGAAATCGGGACCGGTGGAGAGATTTGTTAAATAAGGCCAAGACCAGATCCCAGTTGTAGTGCCGATGATGATGATGATGATGACATGATCTGTACCCAACAATACGCTCTTTCATGGTAAATCAGGATTTTACGTCTGTCCGATTACTTCACTCCGCCTCCCATAGCTTCACACAAAGTGATCGTAGCACAGTTAATAGCGAAGGAGTAATGTGGGCGGCCCAATAAACGGCAGTGATGATCACAATATCAAAAGAAAATCGAAAAAATCATTAACTAAAGTAGAGGTCTGGATAAAACGCTCATAAGGCAACTGTTACTACTGTTACTACTTTACACAGTTCTTATTGGGCCGATGGGTATTAAAAATCCTTAAATCATTTGGGACACGATAGTTCACTTCTCTGTCTACAATCCGGAGTATGAGTGTCGACGCTGAACATATCGTTTTTTGTACGCAGCCGTTTTGTTCAGAGGAAAAACGACTCATGGCAGTCAAGGCATATTGAGCGTTAATGTAATAACTCTAGTGCACAACATGTTACCTGAGCTCGAAAGAGCAAGACGAGAAGCCCCAAAATAATAGCAGGCAAGCTGTGAAGGAAAATTTAGTGAAGCGGTGTGAGTTTTGGAAAATGTGAAGGTGTAGTTATACCTAACATTTCAAATCATGTATACTCTTATAACAGATTTGCGGACTCCTGTATTTTAAAAAAATGATATACCCATTGGAGCAATTAACAAAAAGTAAAAAGACAAAAGATAAAACCGTAAAGTACGAGAACTTTAGTTCATCAAATGGAAAACATACCTTTAAAAATTCCTTGTAATCACATTGGTTGGATATAGAAACAAAATAAAAAATAAAAGACAAATTATAATAAAAAAAATTTCATTTTCCAAAATAAAAGTACATACTTATGAAATATTCACTGCTTTAAAAGCTACATAATTTCAATAGAATCGTTAATATAAAATTTAATCTTAATTTTAGATCTTAAAATGAATAAAAATGGATAACGAGCAGTAAAGCATTATATAAATGTATAGATACTAAAATAAAAATTGTTGTTTTTTTTGTTTTGCATTAATTTTAATATTTTTCATATATTTTGTAATTTTTTTAAATGTTTAAATATTGTTTTGTTTTACAATACAAATGCATTATTTAATAATTCACGTGTTATTCTTATACTTTATGGAAAATTATATTTTCATTTAATATAAAATAATTACAAGAAGTCAACGAAACTATTTATATTTTTCAAAATATAATAAAAACTTAATAAAACTAAATAATTTTAGGCACTCTTCTCACAAATAACATTTAAAAATAAAATCGTATATAACAAATATGTAATTCGTTTTGGAGTGTGCTTTAATTTGAATGTATCTCTGATATTTACCTAATTTTTTAGTGTACAAAAAAGAAGAACAAATAATAAAAAATATCATTTACTGTCTACGGTTTTGAGTTGTTGGTAATTCACAGTGTTTTTCTTTTTTTAATGAATTTTTATCCTTATTCGTTTTGTAGTTCACACTTAAAAATTGTATTATTTTTAGATTTACCCGTTTATCATGAATGTAAAAAGATGCTTAATTACAAAAAATATATATTCACAAAATAAAAAATAAAATAATATATATAAATCATTTTATATATATCTTAGATAAGGTTGAACACTTTCAAAACATTTTACTTCCTTTACAGTACTTTTGTGGGTTTATTTGTTTATTATTGTGGTTTGTTTTATATTTTAATTATCATTTATAATTTAATAAACTGAAAATGTATTGCATATATGTAAATTATGAATTTAGTTTTATTTTATTTCACTTACTTATTAATGTTTTGTGTTTTGTTTTATCTGTCTGTCTGATTACATGTGACTTTCGACAATTTCTAAAAGAATAACAGCTAAACTTACGGGCTATTGTATTTTGTTTTTTTAATTAATAATTTGTATTTGTTTATCGCTTACTTTTTTTTAATTGTTGGTTTTTGTTTTTAATATTGATGTATTAAGAAAGATAGTGTGTAAAAATGAAAGAAATAGATGAAGAAATCGAAAATTATCTACGAATAGTTATCAATGTTTATTGTTGTTTTTGTTTTATTTTTTTAGTATGTTTGATTTCCAGAAAATAAAATTTCTTGAATTGTACTTTTTTCAGATTTTGGTTGAAAATGAAGATAATTAAAAACAAAATAAAAGAATAAAGTTAAAAATATTTTGTATTACAAATTATGATCACAATAATGAATTTTGTGTTAATTCTATTTACGGTCTGTTATAAAGTAAGACCATTCTATTTCTTCTTTATTGAAGTATAGTTGTTAAAAACGAGAAACTATTTTGTTTATTCTATTTCATAAGAAAAAAAAAGTAACTTTGTATTAGTTTTTAGTTTAATAAAATTGTGAAATATTAACGAAGAAAACAAGAACAGTCATTCAACAAATGAATTTAATTCATAGTACTTACAATTGAAATAAATATAGAAATATTTATTTAACAATCTGTTAAGTGGATGTAACAAAGGAATATAATTAAATGAAAACATGAAATTAATATAAAATAAAACAATGAAATGAAAAAGGTAAACGAAAACGATGTTAAAACAGAAATAGTTGCAACTGTTTCAGTATTTATTTAATGAAAATAGATTAAAAGAAGTATTGTATACAGAAAACAAAAATAAAAGTTAATCATAATGAAAAGAAATTGTTTTAAGCTGATTTACTGGAATGCAAGTGCCAAGTCAAGAAACAGAATCCTGTTTGTTGCTTTACTCTTGTTCACCTTTTGTGTAAGTATACCTAAGAATATGAATGAAAACATATTTAATGATGGATAGTTAGTAGTTTTATATTGTTTGTTTTAAATTTATACGTAAATGTAATGTTTTTTTTTATTTTATTCTTTTTTTTTTTGTTTAATATTTATATCTATTGTAGTTTATGTAGTGGCTATTGTTAAATGTTAAATTGATTGATTTCTTTAAAAATTAATTTAAAAAAAACAATCGACTGTCGGCATAGATTGATTGAAGGGGATTTGTAGTTGTGTTGTGTAGTTTGAATGCAATTGTTATGTGGTTGAAGGGTAAATGGTATATGTATATATTTATATATATATAGTTCAACATATATTATATACATACATATATGGCTGTGTTATTGCAGAGATGAAAATTTCTATTTTTTGATGGTTTCTTGTTATATGTATTCATTATTCCGGTATGCTTTTCATTGGCTGTATTGTATGTGTTTCTTTTGAAGAGATACTTTTATTTTGGATTTGTTTCAATAGTTCGAACAATCATTTATATACTCTCTGTTATTGGCTAGCAGCAATGTAATAGCGGGACGAACTTTATTAAATAAATTCAGATAATTTTTTCACATTCATTCTAAAATCAAGTTGTTTTTAATTAGAAGGCATTCTGATGGCATGCTATACTGAGTAAAAAGAGAAAGGAAAAAAATTATATATATATATATATATATATATATATATATATATATATATATATATATATATATAATCCACCGGAATCGCAAACGATTCACTTTTCGCTAATATAAATTAAATTGCGAGACACCTCCAGTGTTCAGTGCGTTAGATGAGTTTTGATTGCATATTCGTATTTTTGCCGAAGAATTAAATTTGTATAGTTAATTCTATAAATCCCATGGAGTTATAACGGATTTCGCGCATTATTCGTAAAAAAATGTGGTGGACTGGGATTGTCGTGTTAGCTTTTTTTGGTGAAGATACTAGAAATCAGTTTCCCAAGGATTAGCTGACTCACAGAATGAAAGTAATATGATTCTCAGTCCCTTCGTTTTATACTTTCTTTCTACCGTAGCTATCTCCACTGTCCCATTCCCACATTTTAGCAAATCCTGTACCTGTTTATGTTACAAAGTTTATAATAGAGAGTAATCAAGTCGCGAAGGTTAAGATGGGCCGGACACGTGGCGCGAATGGGCAACGATAGGAACGTGCATAGAATTCTTGACGGTAATCCAACAGGAAACAGATCGACAGGGCGGCCGCAACGGAGATGGGAGGACAATGTTAGGTTGGACCTCGAGGAGATCGGATCGGATGGTCGAAGGTGGAAGGTGAGCGCACGGGACAGGGAACAATGGCGGAGTCGAGTCGGTGAGGTCATGAACTTTCGGGTTCCTACAGACCAATAAATAGTATAGAATAGTATATATATATATATATATATATATATATATATATATATATATATATATGTATATATATATATCATCATCATCGTCATCGGCACTACAACCGGGATCCGGCCTTGGCTTTATTTAACAAGTGTTAGGCGTGTTAAATTTTCCATAATAATTTGGCTTTGTGGGCAAGGTTATTAGCCTTGCGCTATATATATAGGGTGGTCCAAAATTAATCATCCTCTTTGTTTTTGAATTAGTTCTCTTCTAAATAAAAAAAATGAGTTTGAATGATGAAAATCTTTATTTGGACCTTTACATTTTTTCTGTTAAGTTAAGAGATGACTGAAGCTCTCTGGTTCACAAATGTCAAATACGATTGACGTACAACGCCATTTGCAAAAATTATAACATCTTCCGATAGGGTGATTAATTTTGCGCCACCATTTATATATATATATATATATACATTGCAACTTATTGGCAAGTGAATAAAGTTGAACATTACTTTTTCTATTATTAGGAAAGTCAAGGCTACATGGAGATTTTTAAGACGGGTGAGTCAAATATGTTGAAAGTATTACACTACAAACTGCCGCAGGGTTATAGTAATGAAATATATTAATGGTGGAATATCATTAACTGCAGCTGCAAAATGAGGGTCAGTAGGTTTTTACACCATGCTCGACTGGAAATTAGTTCGGAAAGTGGTTGGTTCCATATGTGGTGCAGGCCAATTTGTAAGCCCTACAACGATAACATGTGCTCTCAGCTGTTAAGAGTCATCATGGCGTTCTGGGGTCTATCAAAGATTTTAAAATCCCAAAATCTATATATTACTTTCAAGCTTTTCTATGTAGGACTTTGGCATTCTTTCATCAGTACTCACGCATTGACTAGCGACTCCCCATGAAATTCGCACCGCTGTTGGCTCCTCGATAGTATAGTGGTTAGTATACCCGCCTGTCACGCGGGAGACCGGGGTTCGATTCCCCGTCGGGGAGCCTCTGGCGCAAGACTTAATGACCCTGCCCGGAAAAAAACAAATCATTATGGAAAATTTAAGAAGCCTCAGGACTTGCTAAATAAGGCCAAGACCGGTTCCCGGTTGTAGTGCCGCTGATGATGATGTTGGCCTGACCATTTGTTCTTCAAGTGATTATGACTTATTAGATAAATTAAAGACTAAGCACGTAAAAATCTTTGTGGGGAAGATCATAGATACATTTTTGGATCCTGTTAGTGAATAAAGGCAATTATGGAAATATTGAAACCATGTGTTAAGATGTATGTATGATATCATAAAACTGACGTTGTGAAAAGAAGTCCATGAGGACCAGCGCTATAATAACATTGATGATAAGACAAAAACGGAGTGGGGTTCAGCGGGCGAAACATCTAGCATGGGTGAGTGAATGGGAACCAGCCCGAAAAGTTATTTGCGAAAGGAATGCTGATCGAATCGACAGCGAATAAGACTAGACCACCACCGAATAGACGTTCAGGGCTGTAATAGTGGATTGGAAGGCAATAGTTTGATATCATGATGACTACTGGAAGTGGTACAGCCAATATGAAAAACACTTAATGTAAACAAGGCGACTTTTTTTTTTAATTTGTCCCATGTGACAATTTGATGATCCAAGATTGTAATTTTAGACCAACAATTCTACGGCTGGGTGTTAATTGAACTAAAAAGAAGGAAAAGCTTCGATTTACCCCGTACATATACAAATTAGCAGAAATGTTTTTAAAAAGAATAGACTAAAATCAAGTTCTGTAAATTCTCACTTTCTTAGAGAAAAAATACATAGTTATTCTTTATAATACTTTCAGGAAAGGCGAATTCATCACGATGGGTCAGTGCCACGAGATGGTAAAATAAATTAAAGTTGAAATTGAAATTAATTCAAATGACTACAATTAATAGTTTTTTCCAAGTATAGTCTGTAGAAGACCGACAGGGCGGCCGCGACGGAGATGGGAGGACAATGTTAGATTGGACCTCGACGAGATCGGATCGGATGATCGAACGTGGAAGGAGAGCGCACGGGACAGGGAACGATGGCGGAGTCAAGTCGGCGAGGTCATGAACTTTCGGGTTCCTATAGGCCGATAAATAGTAGTAAAAAAATAGTCTGCAGAAGGTATAGTCTCTTTGATTAGGAGCATCAACATTCTATATAAAATGGATATCCACAATTATTTTGATGTTTTGTAATAGAAGTAAACTGCTAATTCGAAGTCTGGTAACAATAAAAAATGTTCAATAGCTTACAAACAAGTAGGGTTGATTCTACACTCTTTTAATAAGGGAAGCAATTAAGTGCTTATTATCTGAAAATCTGTAGATGTCGTAGCCAGGAGCAATTTACTTTTCGAATACTGCAGTGTTGCCGAAAGACAAACCGTGTGCATCAGCGAGTTGAGAGAAATTGACAGACTGTGTTGTTTCGATACTATTTAATTATTACAAAGAATTTTATGTTTATATAAGTGATATAAATAGTAATATCATCATTTCAATTGACATCGGTCGGGCACGTTACGAAAATATGATTAAGAGAACTTTTATGAAATATGCTAGAAGAAACCATCGGAAGTGAGAATTATCGGAAGACCTTAATGAAAGAGAAAAGAGTTAAAGTTATATAAATTGGAGAAACATCGATGGAAGACATCTAGAAAACTTATTTCGATAAAAAGTGGTGCAGATTGAGCTTCGAGTTGGGTTGGAAGTCTTTAAATACTATAGCTGCATAGGTAACACTATTTGTTGCAGTAACATGTCTCATGTGATAAAGTTAGATTAAGATGAGGTACGGTAGGTTGTCTTTTACATTGGCTGAGATATACGAAGGACGTTTAATAAGTCCTAAGAACGTCTAAGTCTTAAGTTGGCGATCATACCATCGAAAATGGTCATATTATTGATAAGTTACTCACTGGATAGCTGAATGAATAATTGGGCGTCAATAAAATCTCAGCAAAATCATTGTCGCGTTTACTCTCAGTGTACAAGAAACCCAATCATGTGATTGAGCCTGCGGTTCTTTTGGGCCTTTTCTCTCAGAATCTTGACATGTTTCAGTGTCAATGTATAAGTCTGGACGAAACCTAGACACACTACCACACTCCAGCGATAATTACAGAATCAAAACAGTGAGGCTGGTCTATCAAGCTCTGAAGAAGGTGAAAAGGCTCAATGGACTGGCAGTTATTTTTTTTTTGGATTCACGTGGAATCGTTTAGATCGATTACTTGTAATCATCATCATCATCGGCACTACAACCGGGATCCGGTCTTGGCCTTATATAGCAAGTCCTGAGGTTTGTTAAATTTTCCATAATAATTTGTTTTTCCGGGCAAGGTTATTAGCCTTGCGCCAAGATTACTTGTAATAGGGAAAAGCAGTATATTTGTATTATGTGTCGTTATTACCCCGGTTGAGCCAAGAAATATTTTTAAAGAACTTACTGAACGATCATCGCATTACATTATTTTCATAATATCTATTGTGGGGGTCTAAAAAACGAATTGAAAATATTTTAAGATCAAGGATCTGTGAATTATAGCAATGACAAGGCACAAGGCAAGGAATGAAGTACAGTCATTTTATTACTAGTATATTTTGAAGGTTGTTTATATAATAAATAAACCGCTCTTTAGGGTCCAAACCAGAACATCGTTTATAACTAATAAATAAATATAATATCTATTTGGACCCACTGCTTATTCAGAAGAAAGTATTCTTACAAACTTTTAGAACATTTCATCTGATATAGCTTAGTAATTTTACTACTATTGGAGTTCCGTAACAACAGAACAACCCTTTATACAATTTGAAGATCGGTTATTGTTTGTTCAGTAACTTGCTTTGGCAAACTAAAATGCTTTCTTTAACAACGTGAAGTTATTTTTATTATTCATCATCATCATCGACACCACAACCGGGATCCGGGTTTGGCCCTATTTAGCAAGGCTCGAGGCTTGTTAAATTTTCCATTATAATTTATTTTTACGGACAAGGTTATTAGCCTTGCGCCACTATTATTATTATTATTATTTTGTCACTATCGTAGTTCGTGCTGCTAATAATCTGCCAATTACAAGCTTGACAAAGCAGTTTGGCTTGAAACTAATCCTCCCAGAATAATTAAAAGCTTAAAAAGGCCCCTCTCTTGTAAAAACTTTTGGAATTGGCTTTATGACTGAATTTTATATTATTGACTGTGTATACATTATTGGACAATATTTGAAACATACTTCAGTTTAATATCAGTTAAGAAGAAACGATTAGTAAGCTTTTTAAGACCGATAGATAATGATGATTTTAAGAATTTTTCTTTTTAGAAAAATATAACACGTTAACATTGAAGACAAGGTAAAAAACCACAAGTACTTCTAGTAAACTCACCATTTAGGATATCTTGGAGCTAAAAAAAATGGGTGCTAACTTTTTGTAACAGTGTACGTTGGTCATGAATGCTTGGAAGTTACAGAGACAAAAAAGCACACCATAAGGTGGAGCACTCCACACTCGTGTTTTCGGTTGATAAATTGTTGCCAAACCTTGTATTAAAAGAAAGCATAAATTGTCTGTAATTTTGTAGTGCTCCAAGAAGCCCTATCATTTTCCTTCCACATACATTTCTACCCACCTACTTTATCATGCATCTATAGCGTTTGGGATTGATATTGAAGAACGTGTGATTCGAACTGACGCTATGACAGTTGGAATCACCAAAAATTGAACCTGAGCGTAACACATCAGGCTACTGGCCGTGTTTAGAATTCGATTTTTAAACTCAAGTATATTCCACTGATCTGAATTGTTTTGTTATCGCTATGGTATACGGCTCTGATGTATTTTCTTATTCGATTTTCGTTCGGTGTTCTTTACTATTTGATTGTGTATTGTGTGTGTATCTGTTAGAGACGCTACACATCCATATCCCCAAACTAACAATTCAATGTTCAAATATCAAATCCTTCCTAAAAACTAAACATCACAATGCATATCTTCATATTCAAACAAACACACATTAAAAGATATCCTTTTCGTTCCCATACACACAATTCTAAAATCCTTATCTCCATCTGGATTGCCGGTGTATATTCTAAATATAGATAACCCATTCCTTTCTCCATTACTCGAATTCAGTCGCTTTTTAATTGAATCATCCATGTACTTGGGCCGACTTGCCTGGCCCCTTTTACTCAACAATCGGTCGCTACTCTTCCGTCAGGTCTGAGGAAGCACGGTGGCGACCGCAACGAGCAAATAAGAAGCGTTCTATTAAAAAGACCCTCGTCCTTTTAAGGATAAGGAGACGCGCTCCATAAGATTTGCTACAACACTTTGAACACTCAAGAGAAAGTATTTGTTTAATAATAATAATAATTTTGTTTTTAATTTTAAGAGGATCACTAAGTTATACACAAAAAGGAAATTGGTTCAAACTGAACCCATTTACCAAGGTAAGAAGTTAGATTAAGATTGTTGCAGTGTCTCTCAAGGTCATGGGATTGCAAATTGATCAGCTGCCAAAGTGTCAAACAATTATGCAGAGTTTTGTACGCCCTTATATGGCCAGCAATATGACCAAATTATAAAGAAAAGGTCTGATTTGTAAAAGGGGAAAAACCTCTTTCAACAAGGCTACGCATTCTTTCGCGAACTGTTTTTGTCAAATTGGGGGATGTGAAGTGTGAATAGTGGGATTATCCTCCCAATTGGCCATGTTTGTCTGCCTCTAACTTCTGTGGGTTCTCAAATATTAAAAACTTTGTGGCTGATATATGAAGGGGTAAAGCAGTCGTAAAACGACAATGAAAGGGTAAAGCAGTCGTAAAACGACAATGAAGGGGTAAAGCAGTCGTAAGACGACGAAAAAGGAGCATTCTACCAGAACGTCGAACGGGCACTCAATGCCTGCCCAAGATACAATGTGAAAATCGTCCTTCAAGCACTACGCAGGTTCCCATAGTTTGCCTGAGAACATGAATGACAGTGGGCTATGAGTCCTCGAACTGGCAGCATCAAAGAACTTGGTCGTTGAGAGTATCAGGTTTCTGCGTAAAGACATCTACCTAATAGAGTCACTCGCAATCAAATTGCCCACATGTTGATACATCGCCGCCACCCCTAGAGCCTGATGACAGTACGACCGTACTGAGGTGCCAACGTCAACTCGAATCAGTATCTTTTTGGTATAGCTTTCTGAGCACGGATTGCCTTATGGAGACGCAACGAGAACAACAGCAATACCTTTGGTCATGGGTTAAGACGCGCCCTCGAAGAGCTCAATGGAGGGAGAGTATGTCCTGGGGCCAGAATGCCGGGGGTAGAAGAGAAATGGACACGCCTTAAGAATACTGCTAACTCCATCTTAGGCAGTATCCGTAGAGATCGGAGCATCTGGTTTGATGACCAGTGCAAACTAGCGACTGAACGTAAGAATGCTGCATATCCGGCAATGCAGTAGCCTCATAGGAAGCGGAAACGCGAGGAGAAATACAACAAGCTCAGAAAATCTGATAAATATCCCACAGACAAAAGAAAAGTGCCTGGGAAAAAAATTTAGTCTGTGAAATAGAGAAAAGTAGAGAGCAAGGACCGCACCAGGCGCGGAAGTTCTATCAAATAATCCGCAGTATGACGCGGTACACACCACGTTGCACTTACTGCAAGGATAAAGAGGGTAATCTCATCACTGATCCTGAAGGGATTCTGGAGCGAAAGGGAAGTGCACTTCAATGAATTTCTAAATGGTCAGCTCGCAGAAGATTTGGAGGCTCCACCAATGCAAGATCAATATCAGATGTTGCTGCCACCAAGCATTGTGGAAACATTAAAAGCCATAAAACAGCTCAAATCAAATAAAGCCCCCGGAGCTGATGGCATACCAGCTGAGCTGATCGAACAAGGACGGACAGCGTTACATCACGCAATTCATGAGATCGTGGTGCACGTATGAGAGCAAGAGGAGATGCCGGAATATTGGCGTCGTGGAATAATTTGCCCCATACAGAAGAAGGGAAATATTACAGTGTGCACCAACTATAGGGGTATAACATTGCTCAGTACTGCCTATAAAATATTCTCCTCTATCTACAAGATGGAATAGCCCCAAACGCTAAAGTCATCTTTGGTCAATATCAGTATGGCTTCATCCCGGGTAAATCAGAACTTGATCAGATATTCACCCTTAGGAAGGCGATGGAAAAATGTCAGGAATTTAAGATTCCATTATATCATTTATTCATACATTTTAAGGCCGCCTACGACAGCATAGCCGGGGTAGCACTATATTATGCCATGAGAGAGTATGTTGACCATGACCAACGTAACTAGTCAAGTAAAAATAGCGGGATTGCTGTCCAAATTTAATGGACTCCGACAAGGGGACGGCCTGGCCTGCCCCCTGTTCAACCTGGCCTTGGAGAAAACAATCCGTGACTCTGACGTCACAACTAGAGGGACTATTGTCACCAAGTCCAGCCAGATACATGGCATCGACATCATCGGTAGATCCGATTCGGCTGTACAGGAATCCTTTACCCAGATCTAGCAGGCGGCACAAAATCTGGGACTGCACATTAATGAGCGAAAAACTAAATACATGGTGGCAACTTCTGCGAAGAGAAGACTTAAAGTTGGTCAAATTATCAGGATAGTGGAGCACGAATTCGAAGTAGTGCGATCCTTTAACTACCTTGGATCAATAGTATCAGCCGATAACAATATGGAAGAATAAATACGCGAACGGCAGATCAAATCCAACAACGCCTACTACGGTCTACCAAGGCTCTGTAAATCCCGAAATTTATCCAGAACATCGAAGCTACTACTGTACAAGACCATGGTCTTACTAGTATGTATGGATCCGAGACCTAGGTGTTTAGTCAAAGGCACTCTGCACTCGCGATGGAGGGATGACGTAGACCAGGACGCCCAGAGCCTGGGAGTGCCAAACTGGATTACATCGGCTCGAAATCGGAACCGGTGGAGAGATTTGTTAAATAAGGCCAAGACCGGATTCCGGTTGTAGTGCCGATGATGATGATGATGGAAAGCGACAGCGTGGCAGACCTTGTATGCCTAGGATGGGTGGCGTGGACCAGAACGCCTAGAGCCTGGGAGTGCGGCTCGAAAACAGGACTGGTGGAGAGACTTGCTAAATGAGGCCAGGACCGGATCCCAGTTGTAGTGCTGATGACGATGATGAAAGAAGTCGTAATCGAGTTATTCGAACACCTTTCAGAATCGCATGTCAAGGACAGGAGAAACAATGGATTTGGACAAAGGGGGAGACTACAATGAGCCATAAATGGAATTTTTTTAAGGAATATATTTTTCACCACGAGACAAACAATTTTTTCATTTTGTCACTGTAAGGCGAATAATTGCTTCATCATTTGATTAAAGGCAACCTTTATAGAAGATTTCTCTGTCGCCAATTTCAGATTTGGAGAACCAGAGAAAGAACAACGAGAGCAGAGTCCGCAGAATTCTTGACGGCAGACCACCGTGATTTCGAATTAATTTTTAATTCTTTTCACGCGACGAGAGAAATTGTTTTGCTTTGCGCAAAGTACTAGAACTTCGTGCATACATCTGTATTTTTATATATTCCTTTTCTTATTCTATTTCCTATTGATACAATATATGTATATGCACATATAATCTCCTCCTTTTTAAATGTATTTTATACACGAGTCGTATGAGGGAGGCAGCAAAGCACATAGGAGGATAATGTAAAGATGCGCCGTGCATGTAGTGAGAATGGGCAACAACTGAACTGTACGTGGAATTCTTGATGGAAGACCAACGGGAAAGAGATCAGTGGGCCGCGACGGACATGGGAGGACAAAGTAAGCGCGACCTTGGGGAGATCGGTTCAAAGGCCAAAGTGTGGAAGGATATCGCACAGGACAGGGAACGGTTGCGTAGTTGAGTTAGTGAGGTCATGAACGTTCGGGTTCCTACAGACCACTAAGTAGTAATCGTAGATGTGTATGGTCGATTATATCTGATTTATTAAAGCAAATACGGAATTATGTACTGTTTGTACACTTGCATATATGTTGTGGGTAAACGGAGTCAGTCTAAAACCATGTTAATATCAAGAGGTTGAAGAAGTTGCTTAATGATGTCATGATACATGTTTAAAATATGCTAAGCACTCTTTAGACTACTATTATATTGTGTCCATTCTGGGAAGAGTGAATTTATTATTTTTTGGTTGCTCACCATCAATATATACTGAAAAGTACCTTTTATATTGCTTTGCCTAAAGTGCATTACAGAAAATTCTCCACTGGTCCTTCCAGATCGAATACACATGAAACTATACACGAAACAAAAAAATTGTTTGCTTAAAATTAATTTCCCACTTATACATTGCTGCTAATCAATAGAGAAATAAAATGAACTAAAAGGACAACCAAATAACAATAACGGATTCGTTTTCCTGCAGATTTTCTTATTAAAAAAAATGTTTTTTTTTTCTTTTCTAAATTTTGCTTGTACTGTTTCTCGTTTTTATGTTATCTATTTCAGTGATGAATTTTAGTTTAGTTTAGCTGAAAATCTTTCGAAAGTGTTAAATTATTTTTCTTGTATATTTTTACAGTATATTTATCTGTGTTTCACTTCAAAAATTCAAATTAATAATTAGTTTGATAGTGATAATAACAATTCAAAGCGAACATAAAAGTTCGTTTACAAAATCATGTAAAGACTTATTCATACAATTTTCTTAAAAAAAAGAAAAGAAAAGAATTGGTTTAAAAACCAGTATACACTTTGTTTGCTTTTGTTTTTGTTTCGTTTTTCTCTTTTCAAAGTCCTGCATTTTAAAATAAATGAGTACAATGTGTATGTTTCTAGTTTAAGACAATTAAAAAAAAAAAACAAGTAAAATATAAAATACAATCAAATATTGCATACATAAATAATGTAGAGGGAAACCGTCGCGGTATTCTTTTTCTAATGCAAAGAAGCTGCTTAAAAAAAAAACAAAATAAATTGAAAAAAAAAGAATCTACTAAAATTTAATCAATTGCACTATAAAATTCAATTGGAACTATATATACATATTATTTAAGAAATAAACGACAGAAATATTTCTCGTACAACATATAATGTATAAAATGTTTGTTTTTGTTTTTGCTTTCCATTTTTCATTTACATACAATACATTATTATCCTTGCTCAACATTCACTTAAGGTTTTATTTTTCTTTTAATTATTTTATTTTCATTTTATACTTTTTATTTCATACTCATTCCTAAATATATCTATTTTTAAATAGTAATATTATAATCAATCTTTTTTCTCTCCGAAAATAAAACACATACCTGAGGGATTAACAATATACATTTTTCATTTGCTCTGTTTTATTAACTCCACTCTATATTCCTTATGCCTTCCGGTTTATAACCTTTCCTAATGCCTGCCATTATGTTCACATTTAAATATATGTGGTATATAAATAGTGTGTTTATTTATTTTTTTATTTATTTATTCATGTTTTCCATTTTTATTCCCTCCAATGGTTTTAGAAGCAAAAATAACCAAAAATTTGCTATATAAACATACACAACGTCTGCTTTTATCCATTTATTTATGATTATTATTATAATTATTATCATTATATTATTAAGCTTAGCTTCAGTGGTTGATTTAGAAAACACTATAGGCCAATTTTGTCTATGTTTTGTTTGTTCATTTTGATTATTCTTTTTTTTTTTGGGAGAAATACTTATTTTTTGTTGTTGTTGTTATTAAATCGTATTTTAAAAACAAAATCTAATATATTTAAATACCAATCAAACATTAAGAAACTCTGAAGAGAACAAATTGATTTAATGTAAGGTATACATTTTCATATTTTTCACCTTTCATTTTGTTTATTTTGTTTTTCCTTTTATGTAAATAGAATAACTTTGTTGTTTTATTTTCTTGTATTTTATTCCCTATGTTAAATTTAAATATTTTAACGAACATTTTTTTACGGTTTATATATCATTCTAATTGCACTTTTAATTTTGTTTTATTTTTATGCTTTAATATACATGTATATAATATATAAAGGTTTTTATTTGTTGTCTCTTGTGTATAATTAAAAAATAAGGATTTCGCTTTATACTTTTTTTTTCTCTCTTATAAAAAAGAAGTTCCTTTACTTTTATTTTGGTTTGTTTTTCTTTTTATTTTACTTGTAGTTTTTGTTTTTGGAAATTATTGTTGCTGAAATGTATTTTTTGATTTGTTTTCTTTCTCTTTTTATTTAATTTTTTTGCTTCTTTTGTTAAATATATATCAAACTGTATACAATTTATATGAATAGAAAATATACGCCTGCAGGAATGATTGAAAGATTTTTCTGTGAATTTTATTTTCTTGTCGTTTTTTTGTGTATATATAAAATACATGTAAAATGGCATTTTAAAATTATGTAAAACTATTAGACTTTTTAGTTTTGTGTTAATTTCTTAATGTTTCTTGTCGGGATGTCGAAAATTCAAATAACAAAATCTTTTGGTTACATTGTTGTTGTTGTTGTTTTTCGAATGAAAACAAAAACCTCTCAAAAGTCGCAAACAGGCGATGCATTTTTTACTTTGCTTTATGTGTAGTTACTTGATCCTTGTTTTTATTTTTAATATGTAGTTAGTAATATTTGTATTCATTGATTTAAGTATCCGATCAGTGTTTGTTTTCTTTTTATTTATTATTTTATCTAGATATTTAAATTTTTAATTTGTCTTATCATCAGAAAATATACATCAAAATTTTGGATTATAAATCACAGATAGTGTCTAATATATAATAAATATATTTTTAATATAATTTTTTTTTAATTTATTTTATTTTCTTGTTGTTTTGTGTCTTTTTTCTATCATTTGCTAATATAATTTGTTTATCTTTCTTTCTCTTTTGTTTTATTTTTGATTTAAATAGAATCTTGGCGGAAAGATACAAAGTGAAAAATTTATCAGGCCAAGAGGAAATAATTTCAGTTAAGGGTTTTGTATTCTTTAGATTACAAATAACAAATGAAAAACAATAGGCGTAAAGTATATTTGAGGGGATAAGAATTAAATATATATGTATGTGTATATATATTTTTGATTTTAAAAGTTATCATGTATCTATGCAAAAAAGAAAACGTAATAATGTTTGTATACAAATTGTGTTATATACTTACATATAAATATTAGGTACATTTAATATAAATATATGTATATACACATATATTTCATGTATCGTTTGCAATATTGGTGTTTGATTAATTTTGGTTTTCGCGAGTTTTAATAAATAATAAGAGGAATACAATTGATAGAGAGGAAGAAAAAAATGATTTTGAAAAAAAAATAATTTGGGTAATTACAATAATAATTATAATTTTGTTATCTAAATATGTATGGGTATTGTTTTTGAGTTTTTCAGTGAATAAGATTATGCATTTTTTAATTTAATTTCTTTTTATATACATTTATTGTATAGTACCGTTATATTTTGGATTATACATGATGATGTTCTTGAGGTATACGCGACATGAAGACACACACATATAAAAAATTGTGAATGCATTATTAAACAAAAAAGAGAACAAATAATCGTGTTTGTATAAGTATAATCTTTTATATCAAATTTTCCCATCTTTTAACTGCACCCTCGTTTATCCATAAAAAGGATTATTTTTTGTTATAAATACATGTATGTATACATAGATTTTTGTTTGTTATTATTTATAATAATTTTATTAATTTCCGTACTGATCCAAAAAGAATTAAATTTCATACTTTTATATATGCATTGCGTATATATACATAAATATAAGTTTTATGCATATATATATATATATATATATATATATATATATATATATATATTTAATTTTTCTTTATTAATTTTATTCTTCCCAAATAGACATTTAGATTTTTTTTGTTTTTTTTTTAATTTTTTTTAAACACCGAACGATTATATTTTTAGAAATTCCAAATATGCATAAATGTTTTGGTTTTGATTTTTCATTTTAAATATGTTTGATATTATTTTTATATTTCCAAAAAAATATTATTCCAAACACCAAAGTTTAAGTTATACACACACATATTATATATATTGTTTACTTAATCGTACTTTATATCTACAGACATCTCCGCCAAAAATTTTATATATTACGTTGGGTTAAATGGGATGGGAAGCAATGAAAATTAATATTGAACGGTTTGTTTTTCTATTTACACGTTTTACTGAAGGTAAGTGTAATCAATAAGCGCTGTTGCGCCTAATTTATTAGTCTTTCACCGAGTTATAAAGAAAGAAAGGAAGAAATGCATATACGTGACGTAAAATAAAAGTTACTCGAGGTGGTTTGAAGATGAAGGTTCCATATATACTTGATAACATAAAAAATCAAAAGCGAAATAAACATCCTAACAACACTCCACGGAAAATAAATGCGGAATGTCTTTTTTAATAAAAGTTTTGGAATAATGATAGCTTCCTGGTAGATATGTCTTCTAATGGATGACTCTCCATTATTAGCATAAAAGTTCTGACTCCGTAGCCGATTTTCAGACGTAAATATATACTAAATAAGATAACGGATTCATATTTCTCGAGGGTCACTAAACTGATTTTTGTCGATCTATCTGTATACCTACCAAACGAATATCAAATTCCCCTATATCTAATGTCCATCGTTTTTTCTAAGTGAGCTAATTCCGTTTTTAATGAGATATTGAAAAAATTAATTACCGCCTTGTATTATATTTATAGCTAAAAAATGAAAGTTACCAGTAGTAGTTTTAAATATTTCAAAGCGACGTTCTTAATTGTATTTTTTGTGTAGTACTGTGGATCTACGAACATAAAAAAAAACGGGATGCTTAAAGTTAAAAACTGCTCAAAATGTATATCAGGTTCCGAAACTTGCCACCATTTTACCAGAGCAAATCGGGCATTCCTAAAAACCGCCAGTTTAGCACAGATGCGTTGATATTATTATCTAAAAGAAAGTTTGGCGGGGATCAACGGGAGCCTGGCGGGAATTTGTTTTAGTCGGTAAAAATCCGACATGCCTTGGGATCGGTCCAGGGGTATCTTTTGAAGATTTCCACCTTCCTACTGAAAACAAAGAACAAAAAAAAGTCGCATCGATATCGCAGGCTGCTCTGTAGTTTACCTACTATGGCGAGTGCATGAAGTACTAAATTTGTTCCTAATTTTAACTACATCACTGGTATGTTTTTTTTTCGAAACATAATAATTAGATGTGAAAACTCCACAGTGGATTTTTGTGAAAAATATTTAGTAGTTGGCTTGATGAGATATGGGAGTGCCGCCACATAATCAAGAATCAGATAACTGTATAACAAATAAAATATCGTAAACTCGGAACAGTGAAGTTATATCCATGAGGGATCTCGTGAATCTGGGAAGGACTGCTTGATTGTCTCTATTTTGTAGATTAACTTTAAATACTGGTATTTGACACAAATTCAAAAAATATTTTTTGAAAGGTTTAAAACGTGAGAAAATTCACTTAAAAATGATTTAAGGAGGGCACCTGTGCAACATGCTCAAGGTATAATCCATGTAACCACATATATTCGAGCCCATTCAAATGGTGTTATCAAGCCTTGTGACATTTTTTACTTTCATCATCATCATCATCGGCACTACAACCGGGAACCGGTCTTGGCCTTATTTAGCAAATTTCGAGGTTTGTTAAATTTTCCATAATAATTTATTTTTACGGGCAAGGTTATTAGCCTTGCGCCGAAGGAATAACGCGTTTAAAGTTTCAAAATGCTATACGAGGGTGTGTGAAATGGCTTGTTCAATTTTCCATGATAATTTGTTTTTCCGGGAAATGTGATTAAGTCTTGCGCCAGAGGCTCCCCGACGGGGAATCGAACCCCGGTCTCCTGCGTGACAGACGGGGATACTAACCACTATACTATCGAGGAGCCTTTCTTACTTTCAGCAAGTTTCAAATAAAAAATCTGAACCAAAATGGTGTCTTTGAGGGCGGTGGGAAAACAAAAACTGTTGGATGAAGGTTCGTATGATGTTCGCATCAAATTAACGACGAATGAAGATGACGAATTCATTTGCGAAACATTCTAGTCAGATTGTAAAATTAATTAACATCAAAAGATTATAGAAACACTTCGCTCCAATCGGAAACGTATACACATTACCACGAATTCGCAATAGTGTTTCAAATGATAATGATGCGTACATTTGTGGCGGATCAGCACAAACCACAAACTCCACGCAGTCGTCCCAAGCAAAGACTTATACCGAGAGTGGCTTTCGACTAATTAAGTCAAGCACACTCTCGGTCACTCTCACACACAAAGGAGAGTCACGGCTGAATTGGCGTGGGATCGACGCGGTACTACGTGGGTCTCGCTCACACGTAGAACGAGAACCGATGCCGGATCTTTCCCGCCAATTTCCTTTGACACACAACACATGTGGGGACAATTGGCGCGAATACCTCATTTGCAGATCACTCGCCGCCGAAGCCGGACGCCTTTGGAATCCCCGACATCACCTGCCGCCCGCAGCCTCCCTCGACGCCAACGCCAAAGACATCAGCCGCCACCAGAGATTCCAGCGCCTGCGGCCGCCTCGACTTCAAATACGATTTGAGGACCAGAACCCCCAAAATTGATACACAGAGATAAAAATTCGCGGAGAATAATGGAAATATGTGCTGGCGCGAAGTGGTTTTAGTCGGTAAATTTCGGCATTCCGCTGGATCGCTCTAGAGGTATCTGTTGAAGATTTACACCTTCTTACCGAAACCAAAAGAAAAAAAAAATACAAATTCGCACGTTGGATATAGAAAACTGCCATGCTTGAGAGAAATCATGCTGGATTTCATGCCAGAGAATTCCTAGCCTTCTCAATTTTCATCCAAGGAGCAAGCAACACAACCTGTTTAAGGTGTGCAATGCTA
This sequence comes from Microdon myrmicae, assembly GCA_963931805.1. Taxonomy (NCBI): domain Eukaryota; kingdom Metazoa; phylum Arthropoda; class Insecta; order Diptera; family Syrphidae; genus Microdon; species Microdon myrmicae. The sequence continues at coordinate 120,297,692 of OZ007499.1, forward strand.
CTATGCCAAGAAAGGTAGAATAATGAACACATACGCAGCAGTACTGGTGGAATGAGAACGTATCCCAGCTATAGAGTGAATGCTTTAAAATGTATCAAAAGCACAACATAAAAGAAGGCCAAGAATGAAATGCTTCACAATGAATTTAAGGAAACCACACTGCAATAGAAAAAAGCCATAAAAAGGACTAAGATTCTGGCTTCCCCGAAATTAACGGACGAAATTCAGAACAATGTCTACCGTAGTACCCACAAATATGTTGTTCGTCGCTTAAACTATATCAAAATACTGTACCCAAAGCCTTGAACTGATGAGAATCATTGCGTCTACTCTATTCCTGATTGACGGAACTCTTTCTGTTCAGAGTACGGTGGTGGATCCGTAAGCTGCGGTTGAGAGAGTACCCGAAGGGAAATAAACAGAGTCTTTCGGGAGGATCAACGTGTGGAAGGCTCCTGAATTAAGGCAAGAGAAGGAGTTTTCCCGAGATGCTAGAAGGAACAGAGACTAATTCTAATACCAAAGGGTAATAAACCACTCCAACAACCATCATCACATCGCCCCATTTGCTTAATGAGCACAGCTGGGAATGTATTGGAGATCGTCATCTTCTCGAGATTGGTGTAATATATGGTGCGAAGATGAGGACTCCAACAATGGCAGTATGGTTTTAGACAAAAGTGCAGTTCGATAGATGCATTGTCGCAGGCGAGCAGAATTGTCGATAGATTGCATGTGGGATATAGACGGCATGGTGGAACGTTGCAGTAGTGCGCAATCATTATGCTGGATGTCAAGAATGCATTTAACTTGGTCGGCTGAAATCACATTATAAACGCACTGCATCAGATCGAAGTTCCAACTTTCTAAGGACCATGGTTTCATATTTCACACGTAGTTTCCTTCGAGCTTTCTAAGGACCATGGTTTCATATTTCACACGTAGTTTCCTTCGAGCTTTCTAAGAACCATGGTTTCATATTTTACGCGTAGTTTCCTTCGAACTTTCTTAGGACCATGGTTTCATATTTCACACTTAGTATTTTAATGTATGAAACAGAGGCCGGGGTTTAGAACAAAATATATCCTAAAGAGAGGAGTACCCCAAAGTGCAGTTCTTGGAAGCCTCTTATGGAGCATGACGTATGGTGGGGTATTAAATATAGGCAATCTACCAGATCTAGGGATCAGAGGTTATATGAGTGATATATGAGTAGGCCCAACATTAAAAACGCTCTAAGGGATCTGTGTGAAATCGAATCAAGTGATAAAAACCATTCGTAACTGGCTCACATATGCTGAACTGGAACTAGCAGAGAGCAAAACAAAAGTGGTATTGATGTCTATCCAGCCTCGAAAAAATATGACAAATTAGCGTTCATGTTGGTGGACACAGTCTAATCAAGCTCTACCATAAAATATGTAAGGCATACAATTTGATAACCTTATGTGTTTAAAATGCGACAACAAACACACTGGAGGGACCGTTGCCAAATGTTGACGGACCTAAAAGATCGGGCAAAATGCTCCTAGTCTCTGTCAGTAGATTAGTTATTTTATATGCAGCCTCCGCTTGAGCTAGTACAACATACGTATACATCATCATCATCATCGACACCACAACCGGGATCCGGTTTTGGCCCTATTTAGCAAGTCTCGAGGCTTGTTAAATTTTCCATAATAATTTATGATTTGGCCTTGCGGCAAATACTTATACATCAACCAGATGGAATTCGTCCAAGAAGTAGAAAAGTTGAGATCCTTTAAGGTCTACAGAACGATGTCTATCTAGTAGCCGTGGTAATTGCGGGCGGTTTGCTGATAGAAACAAAAGTAACCAAATGAAAACTTGTTCAATGGCAATAAAAATGAGACACAGCTTGTAAAGGAAGATGGATCTACAAAATGACACTGATGATCAATGAACGAACGACTAGGCCACGCGACGAGTAGAGTATCGCAAGTCTCAATGCCTGACTAGACACGGGGTCTTTGAACAATATTTGAATAATATTAAGGGAGGTTCTCATCTAAGAGCCTCAAAAAAGCTTCTTTTCTCGAATTTTTTCTTATAGTAGAAATAAATAAAGAACTCAAACTTTTTGTCACTTGTTAAAATGTGCTTGTAAAGGAAGATGTATCTACAAAATGATACTGAAGATTAATGAGCCAACGACTAGACCACACAACGAGCAGACTATCGCAAGTCCCAATGCCTGACTATACACGACGGCCTTGAACAATATTTGAATAATATTAAGGGGAGGTTCACAACTGAGAGCCTCAAAAAAGGTAATTTTCTCGAATTTTTTTCTCATAGAAATAAATAAATAAAGAACTCAAACTTCTTGTGATTTGTTTAAATGTTCTATAGTACAAAAACAAATTTTTTTATTAAAAAATATTGTAACAACAGTTGTTGACACGCCTTGTAAAGTGACTGTCTCAAAAAAAGTACCTTACAAAAATTATCAAAAATCAATAATCGACGATTTTCATAAACTATGAGTGTAGTTTCCGGAGACACTACAACCATTAGTTGTACGCGATCTACCTTGAAGCTAATGTTGTAAGAAAAATCACACCTAGCTCGAATGAGCGAAGAGGAGCTTGCCCGGAAAGTCCTTTGCGGCAGAATGTATGGAAGGAGACAGCGCGGCAGACCTTGTCTGCGATGGAGGGATGGCGTAGACCAGGACGCCCAGAGCCTGGGAGTGCCAAACTGGATGACATCGGCTCGATTTCGGGACGGCTGAAGAGACTTGCTAAGTAAGGCCAAGACCGGATATAGAGCCGACGATGATGATATGAGTGTAGCTGGAGCCCCTACAGGCGAAATTTAACAAAATGGCGGATATGCAATTTTTTTTTGCTCCTTAACGTTGAATAGAAAAAACATTTTCTGAAAAAATTAGGTTCAGACTCCAATAAATTTAATTTACTTTAAAGTAAAAAATAAACCGATCCATCGAGTAGTTTTTGAGAAATCGTGGAGACCAATGTGAAAAACATGGTTCCGAGAATAACGCGTTTCATCATCATCATCATCATCGACACTACAACCGGGATCCAGTCTTGGCCTTATTTAGCAAGTCTCGAGGCTTGTTAAATTTGCCATAATAATTTATTTTTACGGGCAAGGTTATTAGCCTTGCGCCGAAGGAATAACGCGTTTAAAGCGTCAAAATGCCATACGAGGGTGTGGGGAAATGTTTCCGGCCTGACCTTCAATTGGCAGTAGGTCTAATTACTATGTCATGTTCTTTAGTACTATGTCTCATTAGCTTGTATGTACATTTTCAGATCGATTGATCTGTAGTATACATTTGAGAGACTAATGAACAAGACGCCTCGAAGTGAAAAATAAACGACCTCACTTGACCTCATTATGCTGTAACTTTTTTATAAAGTAATGTTCGTAAAAACAGTTTTGGGGACTTATTCTACACACTATAAGCTATTAAAAAATGAACAAGATAAAAAAAATCGATTTTTTTAAAATTTCTTGATGAGAACCCCCGCTTAATGACCAGGAGGGCTTCCTGTCCTGCAAGCGATGTGTAGAAATTGCGGAACATATTTTCACTGAATATGGCAGTTTCCAGAAATATACTTGAAAGAAAATCAGCGTTGTAGAATATGCGCCCAACATAGGATGGGAGTGTTAAGCTCAAACAGTGGATGAGAATTCATCAGCACATAGCTTGGCAACATTATGCAGAAGCTTCACAAACTATTGTACAAGAACTACAAGCACACTAGTGACGTAATGCCTAAACGTTGGAAAAATTTTTGAAAGATGGTTCCTTAGGCAACAAACAGGAATGTATTCCAAAAGGGTGGTTTGTTTAGTCCGTACGTACTACTGGATAAGTGAAAAGGGCGTGAATCAGGCATCCAAGCGGACTCGGGCCAAGTTTGGATGATCACCGCTCCTAAATCGGGAACTAAAAAGAATAATAGAGAGATGTTTACTTTATGCAGAAGTTGGTTGTATAACTAAGCGTAACTTTGGTTATCAACTAGCGTAACTTTGGTTATGAACATATTATGCATCTAGTAATTTGTTTATAAGTTAATAACCTCTATCTTCTGCGAGGTTAAAGACTAGATCGCATTCAGATGTGGAACCTAATGGCGGATGAAAGGTGAGTGAGTGAATGAGTGAATGCATGTACGAATGAATTAATATTTGAATGAATCAATGAGTGAAGTGTATGAATAGAGTAATGAGCGCATAAACAATGGAATGAATGAAGAGAGGAATGAATGAAGACATGGATGAATGAACACAAGAATGAGTGAACACAGGAATGAATGAACACAGGAATGAATGAACACAGGAATGAATGAATACCGAAATGAATGAACAGAGGAATGAATGAACACAGGAATCGATGAACACAGGAATGAATGAACACAGGAATGAATGAATACAGGAATGAATGAATACAGGAATGAATGAACACAGGAATGAATGGACACAGGAATGAATGAACACAGGGGTGAATGAACACAGGGGTGAATGAACACAGGAATGAATGAATACAGGAATAAATGAATACAGGAATGAATGAATACAGAAATGAATGGACCGAGGAATGAATGAACACAGGCATGAATGAACACAGGAATGGACGAAAACAGGAATGAATGAATACAGGAATGAATGAACACAGGAATGAATGAACACAGGGGTGGATGAACATAGGAATGAATGAACACAGGAATGAACGAACACAGAAATGCATGAACACAGGAATGCATGTACGCAGGAATGAATGAACACAGGAATGAATTAATACAGGCATGAATAAACACAAGAATGAATGAACACAGGAATGAATGAACGCGGGAATGAATGAACGCAGGGATGAATGAATACAGGAATGAATGAACACAGCAATGAATGAACGCAGGGATGAATTAATACAGGAATGAATGAATACAAGAATGAATGAACACAGGAATGAATGAACACAGGAATGAATGAACAGAGGAATGAATGAACACAGGAATGAATGACCAGAGGGACGAATGAACACACCAATGAATGGACACAGGAATGAATGAACACAGGAATGAATGAACACAGGAATGAATGAACACAGGAATGAATGAACATAGGAAGGAATGAACACAGGGGTGAATGCATACAGGAATGAATGAACACAGGAATGAACAAACACAGGGATGCACGAACACAGGAATGAATGAACACAGGAATGAATTGAATTTAAAATCAAAAGACGCCTTTTTTTATAGACGGCGGATCGCCTGGAAATAATGCCTAAATTTCAAACGTTCAATCCCAGCTTTTACCTTCAAAGACTCGGGAGAAGAGTGGCACGCACGTGACCAGCCGTTAAAGCCACTTGAAAACTGTTCCTCGACGACACATTTTCTCACACTGTAATCTCCATCCGTGAATTTTTGGCCGAAAATAGCATTCCTGTGGTTCCTCAGCCACCATATTCGCTGAATCTCAGACCCTGAGACTTCTTTTTATTTTGCCCGGCTCAAAACACATTTGAAAGGGTGTCACTTTGGCACTTTGGATACTATTTAGAAGAATCATCATCATTATCGACACTACAACCGGAATCCAGTCTTGGCCTTATTTAGCAAGTCTCGAGGCTTGTTAAATTTTCCATAATAATTTATTTTTACGGGCAAGGTTATTAGAGGAATGCAATCGACGAACTGAAAAGTATTCCAGGAGGGGACTTCCCGAAATGCTAATGAAGACAATACCCCCGTCGTAGTGTAGTTGCGGAAGGGGACTGTTTTGAAGTCGCGGAATGGAACTACTTTTACCTTGATGACTAAAAAGAATAAGTTTCATGGTCACCAAAAAATCATCTCATTACGTTTCTTAACTCCCTCGTAAGTAAATTAGCTCAATTCACCTGTTTCCTTAGTTTAATTGAGATGCTCTGGGAATGTTAGACGTTGAATAGAAAGCAAAGTTTTGTGTTTATAGAAAAAAAGCCTAAACATTAAAATTAACTTATATTTTTATAAATTAAATTTGTACAATGGGGAAGGCCGCTTTTGAATCAGTGACAGACAATAGAAAATATTGTTATATTTACCCCTACAACAAATCAAGAGTATAACAGGGGAAATAATGGGAAAGTTCGCTTTTGAATCCGTGACAGACAATAGAAAATATTGTTATATTTACCCCTACAACAAATCAAGAGTATAACAGGGGAAATAATGGGAAAGTTCGCTTTTGAATCCGTGACAGACAATAGAAAATATTGTTATATTTAACCCTATAACAAATCAAGAGTATAACAGGGTAAATCATGGGGAAGGCCGCTTTTGAATCAATGACAAACAATAGAAAATATTGTTATATTTAACCCTGTAACAAATCAAGAGTATAACAGGGTAAATCATGGGGAAGGCCGCTTTTGAATGAGTGACAGACAGTAGGGAATAATGTTATATATAACCCTATAACAAATCAAGAGTATAACAGGGTAAATCATTTCTGTATGAATTAAATTCATATGCTCGTCCAATTGACTAAGGCACTTTTGAAATAATTTCCGGAGAATGGAGAGGACCGATTCGTTGTTATATTCAACTTGTTTGTAACAAGAAATATTACACCGTTGGTCTGTAAATTACACTTAATATCGATGAATTAGACTTTTGAATTGATACAATTGTGAACGTCGCTCTAGAAATTAATATTGACGAATAGAAATTCTGCTTTTATATTGAACTGCCTAATACAAAATACTAATGCTAAGTTTTGTAATAAAACTTTAACAAAATAAGAACGTCACTACATCAAAAGTTAATGAAAACATAATAAAAAAAATTTCTTTCTACATATTTAAAAAAAAATTAATTGATTCTAGCGTGTTTTGAATTATCTTTTTAACTAGTGCTATGGAAAACGTCGCTCTTAAAATTCTTGTTGAATAATAAACTTTTCCTTTTAATTTGAATTGTGTAAAAAAATATTTAACTGAAAATTTGTAATTAAATATAATACTAAAATCACACAAAAATATTTAAAGTAAAAAAAAAAAAGAAAGGAAATTGTAAAAAACTACTTTCTGCATATTAAAACAAAAAATTGATTCTATTGTATTTTGTTTTTGTATCTGCTGATCTATTGTTTTGAACTGTGAATATTACTATTTTCTGTACCTGGTTGTTTCTGCCAAAAGAATTGAGATTGTTTTATTGTTATTGATCGGATTTTTGTTGTTATTGCTGTTTGCTGTTGGTTGTTGTATATTGTAACTGTTGTTTGCTGTTTGGTTGTATAATTGCCTATAGTTGGTTTATTGCATTGTTATTGAATTGACAGGGAAATTTATTGTTAATCTAGTTTTTCTGTTACTCAACAAGAAGAACAAAAAACAAACAAAAAAAATGTTTTTTTGTTGTTGAGATTTTCAATAAACAAAACGAAGGCACCGAAATATTATTAGAAAAGAAAAAGAGAGAGAGAGAATAAAAAAATAATAAAGAAAAAAGTATGTGGTCGAAAAAGCAGCAAACGTTTTAATGGAATTAATTTTATAATATTTTATCTATGTTTGCCTTTGTGGTTTGTTGCTATTGTTTGTTATTTGTTTGTTGTTTATTGTTTTGTTATTGCTGTTTTATTATTTGGTTATTTATACCTGGTGGTGGTGCTGAAGTTATGTTTTTGGGTCATGTATTACATGAAATGAATGAAATATTGCAGAGTTGGATAATTGGTTGTATGAAATTCTTGTCCCTTTCATTTAAATTGTATTGGTTTATATTATGTTATGTTTGTTTTGTTTTTCTTATTTCTTGTTGTTTGTTGTTTGTTGTTGAAAATTGCATTTTAATGTTTATTGGTTTTTGTACAAGTGCCTATTTGTCGATTGTCGAAAACGAAACAAAAAATATATAATAAATATATGTATATATAAATCTTCTTTTCAACACACAATTATATATAGATATATAATGTATGTACTTAGCTTGAATATATCAACTTAATGTGTGTATAGAAATGATCATTTTTGTTTTTGATTTAATTTTTATATGTATGTATAATTACATATATAATTGTATGTATAATCTATTGTATTTAATTATAATCTTCTTTTTTTTTCATTTATTTTTGTATTAAGAATATGTGTGTGGATTTTGTTTTTACTGCTGTTGTTATTAATGATTTGTTGTTGTTGTTTTTGTTAATTCATTAAAATAATATATTTGACTAATATTTATATATTCTTTAACAAAGAATTAAAGAAAAAAATATTTTACCAAGTTTCCTTTCATTTATAATTTGTTCTGCTTTATTGAGCAGCTTTTTGTTTATATCTTATTTTTTATGAATTGCACTTCAAGTACGGCAAATAAAGGAAATTACAGAGAGGGAAAGGAAACATTGGTCGCATTGCTGTTATAATGATTATTTTTCTTTTTCATTTACTTGCTTATTAAGTTTTTGTTACTTTGTTTTTGTTTTTTGCCTATGACTTAATTAATTTATACGTATATATAAGCAAAAACACACATCATGCTTGAACAAACACTTACATACACCACATTAATATTGTTTTTTTTTTCTTCTTGCTTGTTTTACTTTGCTTTTATTTTATATAATATTTCTCTGTTGGTTTTATTAATATATTATCTTTCGATCGATAGTCCTTGATATTACGCAACAGTTTTGTGTCCTAACTACTAACAACAATGCATCCTACCACTTTTGGAATTTTTTTCTATAAACTATCTTCCGCTTCGGTTTTAATCTGCCCTAATTTTTCATGCAGGATACTGGTAGGCATCGTTAATGAAGACGACGTTGGTATACCGGCTTCGGGATTCATTAACTGGTTGGATGGGATTGAGACAATACCATGTTGACTGCCATTTACATCGCTACTGGTGGAGCCCATGAGAATGTGTGACAATCCCACAGGATGATGTTGAGGTCGAGGTGATCGCAGTGTTTCTGAATCCGAACTTTGATGGGGGTTTCGGTCGGACTCGCTGTTTGATGAGTCAGACATGGGGCTAGACCGCTCGCGTTTGATTTCCACTGGTAGAGGATATTGCATTGGGCTAGCAGAGCGTTTTAAGGGTAACAAATCACTTGAGCTGCGATCGTTATTGATCATCAAACGTGGTGGGGGTGGTTTGCTATTTTTGACCAGTTGGTCTAGTAAGGCGCCTTGTGTTAGATCAGAACTTTTGCGGTCTAAGGTCTTGCGGATTATACCATCTAAGAAGGAACCATTCGCACTATTTGTTTCGTAAAGGTTTTCAGCCATTTCTCGTATGCTTTTTGTGTTGCTGCTATTACTGCTGTTGGCTGAGTTATTTGATATAGTTGAAGAGGAGGCAGCCTCAATTAGATTTGGTGGACCTCGTTCTTCGTGGAATCTCTGAAGCAGTTGAGTTTTGAATAGTTCGGCATTAGCAGATGCGAAGGAAGGATTTGCACTGCCTGAGCTAGCAGCAGCAGCAACTGCGGCAGCCGCAGCAGCCGCTGAACGAGAATTGAAATCCATTTGAAGTGGGGCAAAGCTATTATGCCAGAAGAGGTGTGATGAATACTGCAACTGAGCAGCTAAACTTGGTTCGAATAAAGCTGGAGGTATTTTAACGCCATTAGGTGAAGTTGTAGGGAATGGTGGGTTATTTTTGGTGGCGCCAGACTGTTTTTGGTTGGAACTAGCGCCTGCAGCTCCGCTAGTTTTATTAAATTTATCTAAATTATTTACAGCTGATAAACCTGGAATGTTTGGATTTTTTGAGGTAGACCCTGATGAACTGGAAGGGTTACCACCAGATACACTACCTCCTGTTCGATCATCAAGAGGCGGTTGGGGTTTTGGTTCCCGTTTCCGGGGTCTCATCAGATGGCGTTCTTTAACTTTGTACTCGAGTGTTGAATGAGGTACACCATAATAACTGCCGGCACGATGTACGGACATTTCACCACGCTGTACTGCTTTTACAGCCTCGACTAAACTGTCGCGATCGTAATTTCTGTATTTTCCACGTTTCGGTCGTGTACCTTTACCGCCAGCTAAGCTATTACTCGCTGCGTTCTGATTGTGATGCTGGTGTTGCTGATGTTGATGGTGGTGATTGGAGTTGTGATGACTACTAAGTAAATTTGGAGCAGTGGCAAAACGTGATGTATCTGTTCCTCCGATATTTTTAATAACTGATATGCTAGGTCGTTTGTATTGGTCACAATGGTCTATTGCTGAAGATACCGAATGACCAGAACTGGGACTAGTTGTGTCCTTGTTTGTTTGCTGATTAAACGTTCGACTTATGCTTTCGGCAATAACATCGCGCATAAATAACGTTGGTGGGGATTGAGACTCAGCACCAGAACGTCGTGTTGTTGGCGGTGATAAGCCTGGAATATTATTACTTATCGTTCCTGATGTATTGTGATGCGGCAAATGATGATGATGTATTTGTTGCGATGACGTATTTCCACCTAAGACATTTGTTGGTGTAGTAATCTTCGGCGAATTCGAAGGTAGATTTTCGCCATTTTTGCTATTGCATAATATTGCAGCACCAGGTGCAATAGACGCAGATGAAGTTGTTGAAGTTGAGGATGCAGCTACCGGTTTGTAGGACGGAATTTTTAGAATAACAGATGGATCATCACCTATAATCTCATTCAGGTCTACTGATGATGTAGTTTCTGGAGTTTCAGACTTTGGTTGACGATTTTGAAAACTTGCCGCTGCAGCTGCCCCAACAGCAGCCGCTCTATTTGTTGGTGTCCCTAATTGTCCCGTTGCATTATGATGCATAGGATGATCCTGCATGGACTGATGGGATTGATGTGCGGATTGCTGCGGCGACTGTTGGGATTGCTGTAGTTGCATTAATAATTGAGAATTTAATAAATTTGGATCCTGTTTCATGAATAGGGCATTCAATAATTTTAGGAGTTCTTCGATATTCGGCTGAATGGGAAGACTGCCAGAAAGTAGCAAACTTTGTAATACAACACTTTGCCAAGCGTTCGATGCCATTGTTGGAGATGTTTGTGGCTGTACTGGATGTGTAGTTGGCAATTTCGTTTGTGTGTCTAGTGGTAGTGTTGATTTGTTTTGCATTAAAAGATCAGCGTGCGGCTGATGATGTTGGGGCTGTTGTTGATGTTGGGATGTTAAACTAGTTTGTTCAGTGCACACTTTATGTAGCGATGGCGCTAAATTAGCGTCATGAAAATGACTGGCAAGATCTTCGCCACTTTGTAACGATAAGGAACTACTAAGGATCTTATCACCACTGTTTTCTTCCTCGTCAGCCGACATTTCTTGTTTATCATCATCCATATCACCCAAATCTTCTAGACTAGCAGGATGGTGTAACGATGTCGGTGTTTCACGTCTTACGCCTGATGAAATTTTATATACCTTATTACGTAAAGTTGAACGTGGAATGTTATATTGTACAGCTGCACGACGTGTCCCTAGGCGGCCACTTAAGACGTCCTGTAGTGCACTATTTAGTTCCTCTTCAGTGTATGTGCGTCTGCCTGTGCATGGTGTTACACGAGGTCTCGCTCTATGAGAAAAATAAGGAAAGCGTTATATAATTATTTGTGGTATTATAAAAGATGGAAGAAGATATTATATAAGGATCTTCTAATTTAACGACTTTATACCCTATCCTTCAATCAGTACGAATAGTCACTAGGGTATTGGTGGCATATCATTATGTAAGGATTTCAAAAATTAATTTGCCGCAACAGTGCAGCTGGTAATGTTGAACAAATTTCGATTTAGAGAGTCGTTCTGATTGCATCTAAGTACGTGCGACGTTAATGGGCTAACTGGTTGGCCGTTATAAAATTAATACATATATATATTGTCTTTATTTTAGAAAGAAAGAAATTTAAAATTCTGAGATATCCCGTCAACAGCAAATTGGATTGATCGATTTTCCGGGAAACTTTTTATTCATTCGCAAAATTGTTGAAAGGTTTAGAAGAACGAAGACTATATAATAACGGCTCTCGTCCGGGTGTGGTTGAAAGCGTTGGAGATACCAATATGAGCGCTATTGACGCCCAGCGTGTTTTGATAGCGGATGCCCGAATGCTTGCAACAAAGCTCAAGAGATGTTCCGTGGTTTCAGAATTCATACTGACGATCAGTTCGTGTTCTGTGGGGCTTCTTTTAAGCTTACCCGAAGAACCCCCCATTATTACAACCCAACTCCCATTGTTTCCCGCCAATGCAATTGCATTGCCACCTGAAAACATTTCCTTTTCCAAGGACATTTAATGCATACAACGCATTATCTAAAATTCCTAAAAAGAATTCTTTGGCGTGCATATGCATCATAAATCCCAAACCATTCGGCACCCTTTGTCATCATTAAAATGCAATGTCGGACAGCTTGTTTTTACAGTTGCAACAAACCGACAAGCGATTCGTTTGTTCAATCGACAAACAATTTTTTTTTTTTTTTTTTTTTTTTTTTTTTTTTTTTTTTTTTTTTATTAGACTTCTCTCGGGAGAGGTGAACCTATAGCGCCGAGTGGGCGCCCCGAGATGCCATCAAATAACTGTTGCAGTTCTTTTTGAACAGTTGCAGGTTGTAACGTTCCGGGAACACTCGCGTGGGAAGGGAGTTCCAGAGCTTCCCCGCTCTGTAGCGGAACGAGTTCTGATGTAGGGATGTTCGCGCCGTCGGGAGATGAACCACAAACGGGTGCGATCCGTCGGATTGTCTTGTCGAGCGCATATAAGCCGAATTGCGCGGAACAATACCACGAATCTCCGAAGAACAGCACCCGTGATAATATCTGTAAAACAGACAGAGGTCGGCTACGCGCCTTCGATGTGATAGCGACTGTAGTCCCGACGTCAGCGCCGAGTCCCCGATCAGGCGGATCGCTCGTCTCTGTATGCTCTCAAGTAGGTCGAGGGTATGTTTAGGAGCCGAGCTCCAAACATGAGAGCAATATTACCGCATCTCCAGCATTTCCTAAATACAAACAATCACCAATTTCGTGCTTTGCCACAAACGAATTACCCTGCATATACAAATGCAGACAAGGGGTTCGTTTCTTCCACCGACCCAAGATACGATATACAATTTTCATCGTATAAAGTATCCCAATCCATTAGCACCTTTTTCTTTATTTTATTTACGTAAGGGCATCACTCATCCAAGACTTTTATTATGCTCTTGTTCCATCTTTCCTTTTAGCACCATTTCCTCGATGCATTGCCGTCTATTTATTTAGCTGCAATGCACATCATAGACAATGATCTTCACGATCCCTTTGTCCTTACCGTCTTTCAGCTTTGTTTTTCCATGGCCTTGTTGCATGAAAAAACCAATGTGATCTTCATGATCACACATATACCCATACCACCATGATCTTCATTACGAGATCTGGTTTTCTATTCCACAAAGAGAGACTTTACGCGTCTCTTGTGGTAAGTAAACATATCCTTAGCCGAGAGGATATTCACCACTCACCATTAATTGAGGATTGAATTCAAGTCAGAGTTCTATCCTCGATGAGTCTTAATTCAACCACCAGACACCTTGGCTGTGTCTTGTTCTGCTCCCCGTGGTGCCGCGGGGACACATACATCCCGGAGTCGCGAGTTTAACACACCCCCAAGCATAATGCCATACAAGTAGAGTACACTGTATTACATTTTTTTGGTGCATCCGTTTCATCGTCAGTGTAATCAGAATCTGTTTTCTGTAATGTAATTAAATGTAGTAAGATTTGTTGTGAATAAAAAGAACCTTTAATAATAAACAAAAAGTGAGTTTCGATTAATTACTTCTTGTGGACGGTGTGTTGAGAAGTTTTCTTTTGGTGTTCGGCGGAACTTACTTTTAGTGACGATGGGAGTGGAACGGAACCCAGTGCCGTACGCCGGCGCAATATACTTCCACCCCACAGTTCCACTAATTTGAATCTGCGTAGTTGAGAAAATTGATAGGACAGAATTTTATTTCAGAAGACTCTAGTTCAGACATTGATAAAAGTATTGGGTATGCTTAACGCATTATTGATTTACCATGGTTTCCGGAATATCTATTTCCGATCAAATAAGAGCCAATTAGATTACAAATAATTAATTAATGTAGATGCGATATAACACGCCACTCAATAACTTTCCGTCTAACGGAAAAAAACAAATTTTGTTGTAGAAATTCGACTTTATTCACCATTCCGCCGTCCACCAATATTTGCAAACAGCGAAACCTGATATCCTTGCCCCAACGGAGACCCAGGCCGATTCGTCAATTGATTCGACCAGCGATATTTTTCCAACCCCTTTGACGTACCATCGACTGGATACAGATCAACCACCCGGGTTCTGAAATTATCCTTGGTGATTTTAATGTACACAATTCCGGCTGGTTGGTGCATTATCACAGAACCGACGAGGTTGGGAGACTGGCGAAGATGTTCGCTGTTAGCCACAACTTAACACAACTCGTGGACGAACCGTGATATATGCGAACACCTTGGATCTGTTTCTGTTATCCGAACCGAGTATTTATACCATAGAGGTTTGTGAACCACTGGGAAACTCAGATCACTGCTTGATACTGGTTGCGCAATCACTTGCATTGCAAACGAACAACCGGTTTAAGAAGGTTCGCGTTGTATGGAGGTTTGGGGGTGCGAACTGGTACGATTTGCGAGATTTCTTCGCATCCTTACGGTGGTCGAAGGTGTGCTTTGGAGACTCCGATGTTAACGCATGTGTCGATTCGGTCACAGAGATTATTCTTCTCGGGATGGAGATTTACATTACACATTCCATCAAACGAAGTTCATCTGATAAACCTTGGTTTGATAAAAAATGCGAGCGGATTACAGCAGGAAAAAATAGAGCCTTTAACATCCCACCGATGTTAACAGAACGAATTTTGTTAGAATCGCACGCGTAACTAGGCGATTGATACCGCGAAGAAAGCTCACAACGACAGGGTGATCAATAAGCTCCTTCTGGTCAATGACAAAGGCTGTCAGCGGTAACTTCACATCCTCCTCTTTCTCTCCGTTGGTGACAGACAGCGGGACGTTAGTCACGAATTAAAGGATAAAGCTAATGTGTTCGCGAATTTATTTTCCGAGAATTCAAACCTCGATCCCGGTCTTTGGAGCCACCTGTGATTCCGCCGGTACGATCTTCCATGCGAGAAGTTAGATTTTGGCCGCGTACTATTCAAGGCACTCTACGTGAACTGGAATGCAGGAAGACAACCGGCCTGGACGGAATATCAGCAATAGTCTTTAAGAACTTAGCTCCAGAACTATCCCCGGTTCTTGGCAGAATCTTTCGCTTATCTTATGATCGGAGGACCTTTCCTGCCTGCTGGAAAGTCGCCCGAGTTCAGCCAATCCCAAAGAGGGGGGAAAAGTGTCTCCCACAAAATTACCATCCAATAGCATTACTGTCTATGTTATCTAAAGTAATGGAAAAGGTCATCTATGCCGAGTTAATTAAGTATTTGGAGTGCTTCTGAATGATGAGTCAATACGGATTCCGTGCCCATGCCCTCGCCCAACACAAATCTCCACGAATTTTTGCCTCGCTACCTGTGAATAAGAAATATCGTCAAGTAGCTATTTTGCATAAACTACTTTATGCAAATTCTACTTGGCAAGGAAAATAAAAAATAAAGGCATTGGCCCCGAATAAAATAATAAATGTCAACGGCGAAAACGAAAAATAAGTCAATTGAAAAACAATCAAAAGCGATCAGACCGACACTAAACACAAGTAGCAAAAAGAAAAACGCGACGACTCGCACAATAACGGACCTCAATGGTATCCTCCGCGAGTGAACCCACATAAACATTAATCCGCGTACCCACGAGAGAACCATAAAAAATCCAACGACTAATCCAACGAGGACAATCTAGCTGAACATGGGTAATCAAGAACTGTACGCCCCCGTCATCTAGAGAGCAGAAGCGGGACCGACGAGGAGGTCCACCACCCCTCAGGTAAGTCCCGTTCACAATTATTAACACTTACTAATTTCAATTATAAAATTATTTATAACACGTGGTAGGCGGTCCACTGGAGACCGGTGTGAGTTTATTAGTGAGTGCGTGAGGGCACCTGTTTAATTAACATATATTTAATGGTACGATTACATGTATCATCACACAAACAACAAATTAATCATAAAAAAATTCATTATTAAAAAATAAAGCTGTGCAAGGAAGTAAAAGCAGCTCTGAAAAAATGGAATATGCGGCGTTTACAACAATGTGAATAAAAACAACAACAGAAACAGAAACAGACACAGCACCAGCAGCAGGAAAAACAGAACCAACAAATCGATTGGGATGAGAAAGTACCTCCCATCATTGTGAGCCATATGGAAACAAAGAACGTAATAAAACTCGGTAAGTTAACATGCAAGAACTTTGAAACCAAACGCATCAATAATGCGAAAATTAGTCTTATATGTAGTGATTTAGAGGACTACCATAAAATTAAATCTGCTTTGGGTAGGGCGACTAGCGAGTACTACACGTACCGTCCAAAAGCGGAGAAAACTGTCTCCATGCTACTACGAGGGTTGCCTCTTACGTTTCGGAATTTGGCAACCCTAGCGTTGCAATCCGGCAATTGACAGCTCTGTCGTAAAGTTGGACATTTTTGAGGTTAAACGCGCTCAGAACGTTTTGACATACGAGCGCTATTTGTGTTGTTTACAGTAACTTAAAAGATTCATCTCGGCCCAAAAATGGAATTAAATCGTCAACATTTTCGTGCGATTATTTTTGACAACCTTCGGCGTGGATTAACTCAGCAACAGTGCATGGATGAACTTAATTAAATTTTTGGCGATGAAGCTCCATCAAGGACCAGTGTTTATCGATGATATGGTGAATTCAATCGTGGTCGTAGTTCACTCCAAGATGAATTTCGTGAAGGTCGTCCAAAATCAGTTGTTGTTCCGAAAACCATTGATGCTGTGCGCGAACTGATATTGGAAGATCGTCATGTGACCTATCGTGAGATTGAGACAACCTTAGGCGTTAGTGGGACCAGCATACATTCAATATTGCATAAACATTTGACTGTCAAAAAAATTTGTTCGCGTTGGATCCCACACAATTTGTCAATCGCCCAAAAAAGGCTCGTGTCAATCGGTGGAAAGAAATGCTAAAAAAAATACGGTCGCGGTGCTTTGAAACACGTCTATGACATCGTGACAGGTGATGAATCGTGGATTTACGCGTATGAGCCCGAAAGTAAACAGCAGTCGACTGTCTGGGTGTTTCAAGATGAGCCAAATCCAACAAAAGTTGTTCGCGCACCAAGCACTTCCAAGCAAATGGTCGCCTGTTTTTTCGGAAAAACTGGACATGTCGCAACCGCACCACTAGAACAACGCATAACAGTCAATTCTGAGTGGTACACAACCATTTGTTTGCCAGTTGTCTTTCAAGAAATCAGAAAAATCAACCGCCGAAGACGGGTCACTCTTCACCACCACAATGCGAGCTCTCACACATCGGCTGCGACAACTGCATTTTTGAGCACCCAAAA
The DNA here is from genome assembly GCA_963931805.1 of Microdon myrmicae. Taxonomy (NCBI): domain Eukaryota; kingdom Metazoa; phylum Arthropoda; class Insecta; order Diptera; family Syrphidae; genus Microdon; species Microdon myrmicae. The sequence goes on from OZ007499.1 coordinate 120,315,249, forward strand.
CATCGATTTGATGGGTCATCCGCCGACTTGGCACCGAATGACTTCTTTTTATTCCCGTACGTAAAAAACAAACTGAGGGGTCAACGTTTTTCGACACCTGAAGAAGCGGTTGCTGCATTCAGAATGCATGTGTTGGAGATACCTCAATCAGAGTGGCAAAAGTGCTTCGACAATTGGTTCAAACGCATGCAAAAGTGTATAGATCTTCACGGGGAATATTTTGAAAAACAAAGTGATTTTCGATGATCAATATTTGTTTTTGTTCTCTAATTCCGAAATATAAAAGGAAACCCTCGTATGGACTCAAGCAGGCGTCGAGATGCTGGTACAAACACCTCACGAAGTTCCTGGCCAAAGCTGGACTACGTCCAACCAGAGCCGATTACTGTGTCTTCATCAATGGAGATCCTGAGAATCAGTTGATGCTGGCAATTCACATCGACGACGGATTGATTACTGCAAAATATGAGAAAATGATTGAGGAACTAATAAACCAACTTCGCCAGGACTTCGATATTACTTTTGGAAATTTGAGCACTTACCTTGTACTACAAGTTGAACGGACGACAGATGGTTCAATTCTTCTCCACCAGGAGGCCTACTGCAAGAAAATTCTGCAGCGCTTCAACATGGAGCACGCAAATGCTGTTGCAATTCCGGCAGACCATCATCAGCAAATGAGTGCAGAAATGCACAAAAATGGTGACATGGAGGCGCCAGAATTTCCATATCGACAAGCCGTGGGAAGCCTTATGTATCTCTCCGTAGGTAGCCGACCAGACATCACCTTTGCAGTCAACAGTGCCAGCCAGCATCTTGAGAACCCGAAGAAAATCCACTGGAGTGCGGTAAAGAGGATACTCAAGTACCTCAAAGGTACATGTGGGTATAGTCTTTACTTTCCAGCCGAGCAGACAAATAAACTCTAGGCCTACAGTGACGCAGACTATGCAGGAGATGTCGAGACACGAAAATCAACGTCTGGCGTTGTTCTGAAGTTTGGAGAGTCAAACGTGTCATAGAGTTCCAGCAAGCAGAAGACGGTGGCACTTTCTACCACTGAGGCAGAATATGTCGCTGCAACTCAAGCTGTGAAGGACGTCACCTGGATGAAGAGACTCATCGAGGACCTCAACCTGTGCCAAGATCTGGAGAGCACCCTCCTCATCGACAACATGAGCGTCATCAAGCTCATCAAAAATCAGCAAGCAGATTTGATGACCAAGCCCCTGACGAGAGCATTTTTCAAGGAACAAAGAAGGATGCTCAACATACAAGATGCCAAGGGTCTACAAAAACTTCACCAGAGGAACTAAAACGTCACCACATACAACAACTCAAACAATATTTTATCACGCAATTCACAGCACAGTCAGAAAACATCGTAGCTGTGAAATCAATTTGAAGTTAACTTTTTAGTGGGAGTGTTAAACAAATTATATTCAAATTGTACGCCGTCAAAGCAAAATTATAACACTCACTCCTCTCATTGCATTCAGGCCCTTAAGGCACACAACTGTCATTCACACCAAGAAACGCCAAACTCACATTTGTCAACTTTCACTTCTTTCTTTCTTCTTAGCATCCAGCTTTCGTGCCGTTCGGACGTAATAAAACATAAATCTTTAATTTAAACAGAAATCCGTTTTGTTTTTTATTGTTCACCCTGCCTGTTCAATACAAATTGAAGAAGAGGAACGAATGAAAACTCGTTCTTACAACAACTTCGTGGGATGTAGTGAGTCATACGCCTAAATGCTAGGTGGTGTAAAGAATGCACCAACCATGGAACAATCACGAAATGTCATTAAAACGCCTAAACTGGAAGCACAAACAAACATAACAACAATTTCAGTGTCCATACAAGGGCAGCTTGCTGGAAATTATTGGGTTGTACTACATGAAATCTCCGACTTTATAGTAAACACTTAAAAGCCAATATTATTTTTCCGTACATTTTTATTCAATCAAAATAGAGTCCGTTAGCATGTATGACATTCTTACAACGTGATACAAGGTCAAATATTCCTTTTTCCTTTGACTTTTTGAGGCAAGGAAATCTTCCAAGGCTTTCATGATCTCTGCTCGGTTCCGGAAGACCTTCTGCCTGCCAAATGAATCCAGATTGGCGAAAAGATGTTAGTTCGTTGGGGAAATGTCAGGAGAGTGGGGTGGATGCTGAAGAATTTCAAATCCCAACTGCAACCGTTTTTGCACCGTTACTTGTGAGGTATGGGGTCTAGAATTGTCATGCAAAAGGATCGGACCGTGCCTATTGACCAACGCAGGTTACTTTTCAGCCAATTGAGCACGCAATATGTCGATTTCCTCACAATATTTGATAGCGTTTATCGTTTCTCCTGGTTGAAGAAAACTGGATTGGTCTTTTCGACGTCCACCAAACTGTCAATAACCACTTTTGAGTGAAGATCGGGCTTGGGGGTGTGGTTTGGTTTTTCACCTGCATCCAACCGCTGCCCAGGTCTGTTACGGTTATCATACAGAATCTACTTTTCATCACAGGTGACTATCCGGTGCAAAAACGGTTCAGTTTGGTTTCTTAATCTAAGCGGTGCGCAGATTTACCCGTCGTTTTTGGGACCCGTTCAGTTCATGGGGTACCCACTTATCGAGTTTCTTAACCTTTCCAATACAAAACGGTGTCGACTTATTGTCTTTGGGGATATTCCCATGTTTTGTGCAATCTCCCGCACCGATTTGGTTTGGTCCGTATCGACATCTTCCTCAACTAACGTCTCCGGCTTCCCACGAGGGTCATTTTTGAGGCTGAAATCGAACCAGCGTCGTATAGTGCGTTCGTTTACCGCTGCATCCTCAAATGCGTTATTAATGTTTTTCATTGCCAATGACGCATTATGTCCCATTTGAAATTCATAAAGGAAGAGGGTTCGAATTTGAACTGCCGACAGTATGGTAAACAATTCCTGGAAAAAAAACTGCACTTGTAACGAACCCTAAAATTCTCATACGTCAAGCACACCTACTACACTTTACTTTATAGAAAAAGAAAATTTAACGTTCTGGCACAGATGTTCACTTGAGAAATTCTTATTTCCGACTATGCGAAAATCCGACAATAATGGTACAACCCAATAATTGAAAAAAAGTGACGGAACAGGTGGGGCGAATAGATATTATCTACTCGACCTTTCTTCCAGATAACTCAATACACTAGTCAAAATTTTCACTTCGGCTGAGTTAACCCTCAGAATTATTGCTGTGAATATAATTACTAACTAATCTGCATGGAAAGAAGAGATAATCTGAGCAATCTGCTGGAAGGTGAACGCGCAGATGTGCCTTTGGCTAGCGAAACTGAGCTAAACCAAAGACTTGGGCTACAGAAATTACAAAGTTATAAGAGCAGATCGTCCAAACTCCACTCAAGGGGGCGGAGTCACCGTCTGAATCAAAAATAGTCTCCAACACAAGGTCGTCTATAGCACAAATGTACGTAAGTTTCAGGTGCTGGAAGCCTGTATTATAAATATTCCTATGGAAAATCAAAGGCATCTATATGTAGTAACTGATCAGTGGCATTTATAGATCAGTAATTAATGAAGATTTGGCGCAAGGCTAATAAACTTGCCCGGAAAAACAAATTATTATGGAAAATTTAACAACAGGACTTGCTAAATAAGGCCAAGACCGGTTCCCGGTTGTAGTGCCGATGATGATGATGATAGACAATTTAACAAGTCTCGCATATGGACCGAATACCGGTGGAGATACTTGCTAAATAAGGCCAAGATCGGATCCCGGTTGTAGTGCCGATGTTGATGATGATGAATTATTGAAGATTGGAACAATAAAAGCTAATCCATTAGAGCTGGTGGACCGAATATGTTCCCATAAATAAATAAAGTATTTAGAGGGAAGATTATAATGGCATTCCATGCCTGCGAGTTGCGCGGACTCCGGTAAATTTCCAAATAGTGCTGAACGCAGGTCTTACACGGGAACACATCAACTCCAACGAAGAGCTAATATTGGTCGAGGCTCCGCATATGAAAGCGAACTCAATTGGTGCTTGTTTCAAGGCAGTGTATAAAGCAGACGAATCCGTTCATTCTAACCGCGACCTGGAAAAGAGGGTTCTCCAAAACCATATTTCGATCCGCTATGAACTTAACAGTTGGCATCTTGAATGTCGAATTTTCACTACATTTATTGTAAACAATAGATCGGATTCGCCTCTTAGAAATCTAGACGCGAGTATATTTGTGCACAAGGATGAACTGAGAGACATCCTTAGATCCATTAAGAATAAGAAATCTACTCGAATAGATTGCATTCCAAGCATTATTCTAAAGCAGTAAAGGTTTACACTGTTTTGTTGAACAACATTCTAAATACAACATATTATCCAACCCGTTGAAAAACTGTAGTAGTCCATTCCATCTCTAAAAAGGACAAGGACAGGAACAATCCAGCCAATCTTCGCTCGATTAGTTTGCTTCCAAGGTATTCGGAAAAAATATAAAAGGTATTCGGAAAAAATATAAAAATTATAAATAAAGAATTGATAAAGTGGTGTGACGAAAAGTGTATCAGTCGGAACAACCGGTTCGGATTTAGATCGCAACACGAGACAGTTCAAAGTGCGACAAATCTTGTTTCAGTGGAACAAGGCAAGGCGGCAATGTACATGTAGCAATCCTAAATCGCTACTCCTATCCAAATCCCTAATAACATCAAAAATCCTATCCATAATCCAATAACGTAAACCCCAAATTTCATATTGAATCAATGAGCGATAAATTAAACCAAAAGTCAATTGTCGCACATTGATTCAATTCCACATAACTCATCCAAATGCCATATTGAGTCACATGTACAACGAATTTAACCAAAAGTTAATTCATCATACATTGACTCAATTCCTAAAAACCTTGATATCATGAAATGTTAAATTCAAAACGCATTTCATGATTTCCCTTCCTAGAACACATCCAACTAAAGCCTCTAACAAATTCCCAGAACACAACTCAAATTGAAACGCACTAAGTCATTATGTGTGCTTCTGGGAATTTCGACAATAAAATAGTTGGCAAAAGTCAACTGCAAAAACTATAAAAGGGCAGTGCTTTTCAATTTCGAGGTTCGATTCCCCGTCGGGGAGCCTCTGGCGCAAGACTAATGACCTTGCCCGGAAAAAACAAATCATTATGGAAAATTTAACAAGCCTCAGGACTTGCTAAATAAGGCCAAGACCGGTTTCCGGTTGTAGTGCCGATGATGATGCTGCTTTTCAATTTCGGGATCAGTAGCATTCCAGAGCCCGAACCGCTGGCCGTATGTCCGGATTTAAATACCATTAAAACCAACTATTTTCATATCTACTAAATCCTTTCGGTCTTTTATTTTTCACAACACTCCGCGCTCTTCTCTCGAGTTCCGTTAAAGCACGGCGCGGAGTACAACACACAGGAGCCTCTTTGGTTGACTTTGAAAAGGCTTTCGACATCCTATGGTTAGTAGGATTGGTATTTAAGTTATCAAATTTCGGTATGCCAAAATATTTGTCATACAGGGCAAAGTCTCTGCTTTCAAGCCGGCGAAGGCCAGGACGATCCTTGTCCCTGTTCAATTCAAGTCGACATGCAGTCTCCACGTGACACTCCTGGATAGCTACTTTGGCACCCGCCAAGTAGGGAACCAATGCATGCAGCGACATCATGAGAAAGGTTGGCGCAAGGCTAGTAATCTTGCCCGAAAAAAAAACTATTATGGACAATTTAACATGTCTCGGGTAAAGACCGCATACCGGTGGAGAGACTTGCCAAAATAGGCCAAGACGATGATGATGATGTATTTTGTTTTGTTTTAGTTTAGTTTTAGTTTTGAGCGAAAAATATCGAAGTTGTTATAGAAAATTAACAATTTTCATACAACTAAAAACAAATTAAAAAGTGAAAAACATCTAAAAACAATCTTCAAACGAAATACGAAAAGTTATAGTATTTTTCTGCAGGACGTATTTTACATATAGAAATTTATTTAACCAACCACGTAGGTACTAAATATTACAAAACATTGTTCCGGGGAAACGCTACCAAATTATTCATTATATCCTCCAAAACAAGGAAGGCGGATAATGCCAAATCAAAAACAAATGCAAATTTGTAAAAGACCCTTGGCATTCCTCACCGTGCTAACAAGGAACAGAAAATTAAAGGCGACAACGTAATGCCAAACATACCATATATCTGCATACGAGATTGTGTATTGTTGCTCAAATTAGCTGCAGTTATAGCGCACACGCCCTCAAAGGGAAGCAATATATATAATGTCGTTAAAAGTGGGCGACTCGGACGATTAGTCAATTGAAAGAAATCAATAAGTATTTTCGTTGTTGGTGTTAAAACAAATGTTGCCTTAACTTCGAAACGTCGAATATTAATCTTTTCAATAGGGTTTCGTAGGGACTATGCTTGACACAAAGGACGACATTTTCCAGTTCAGTTTCCTAAAGTTCTTCTTCCTTTCGTTTTTGTTGTTCTTATTTTTTTCTTGCTTTTTTTATTTTTATTTTTGCCATTATTGCGGTCGTAGTAGTTAACGCTTCACTCTCTCATCGTATATATGCTGACTTGGGGGTCTTACATACAATTCACAGGTTGGCGTCAGCAAATTTTAGTTTTTAGAGAAGGAAGCGTGTCCCCCGAAATATGCACATAGTGAAAAAATGAGTGATGTTTCTTGTGCATTATTATGGAACGTTGCATCAGGCACGGTATCGGGCTTCACAATTTAGGGGTGATGTATTGATTTCTGTTGGTTTTGTTCGTATGAAAAGAGTCGTGTGTAGCTAGTACTTACAACGTGGATGGAGGTTTTACATGCAATCATGTGAATTGTAAGAGGAGGCGAATGCAACGTCAGCACTTGGGATGTCTTAGGTCAGTTATACACTATTTATAGACTACTCATTTGTACCTTTCATAATAAAATGTCATCCGGTCAATTTAATGAGGTCATAGGGGGAGGAAAACTTTTTAGTTGTCCAAAAAACATAATGTATGCGGTGCTTTTTATGTTTCAGGTTGACTTTTTTCAACTGCCATTCGATATTTGTCACTTGGTATTTGACAGATATTAAATGTTGATTATTGTTGGTTGCCGTTTTATTAGGAATAACACGTTAAAACCATTTTAAATCAAAGGTGAGTGAAATTTCGAAATAATTCATTATAATTTATGAGGGCCGTTAATTAAATCTATATTTCAAACTATTTGTTGCAGTAACATGCCGCAACTGTTGAAGTTATCTTAAAATAAAGAACGACAGATTGCCTTTTACATTGTTTGGGATATAAGAGAGTCGTTCAATAAGTCATTAACACATCATAGTAACGAAAATCGTGTGAATTTAGTAAGCATCATTACTTAGTAGACAGCTCACTAGAGAGCATCATTGCTGAATAGACAACTGTACAAAAAATTAGGTGTAAACAAGATTTGGGAAAGATGAGTGCAGCGTTTACTCTCACTGGAGAATCGCAATCGACCAACATTTATTATGGATGTGAACTAGAGCGCGCGTTAAGTGTGTCAGTGACATCATAGACAAAGATGATATACAAGAGGTCGTTGATACACTCAAACAGAAAAACGCCACCCGATTCTAAACTCGGATGAACCCCAGAACGATAATGCAATTAATTGCACATTTCATCGCAATCGGTAAATCACAAAAGAGCAATTATTATTCAAAAACGGTTGCAAAAGCAATTAATTGCATATTCCGGAACAATTAACAAATCACGGAAAAGCAATTAATTGCATACGAAACACAAAAGAATTAACTGGGTCAGTTCGCAACTACAGATATTGAACTGTGGCGCAAATTGATGAAGAAATATCGGCTGACGTCGCAGTACAAAGCAATTGCGAATGGAAGTTAAAATACGGAAATTAGGTCACTGCGAAATGTAATTGCATTATCGCCATCGGGAGGTGTTGACCCCGATGTGACGAGAAGTGGTAGGAAGAAGTCAGCAAGTAGTCTGTCGTTGGTCAGGAAGTCTGGTGGTTAATCGAGAATAGGAAAGATTGGGGAGAGCGAATGTAAAGGGTGTTTTTATGTGAGTGGTCGGAAGAAATAACGCGAATGTGAAAAGTGGAGTAGTGCAGTGTGGTTGGAAGTGACCGTTGTCTAAATAGGAGACTTAAATCAATACAAGGGTGATAACTAAAAGTGGACAATCATCAAAAGTTAACCAAACCTTAAGTACAAGTGACCACCAAGAAGCACAAGGGAAATCTGATTGTTAGTGTTGAGAGATCAAAAAGAAGTATCCTAGATATTGTAAAGAATTCAATTAAAAGTGGACGAACGTTAAGAATTAAACTAATATTATATGTACACAAACACTAAAGAATTTCAGTGAAGCTAGATTGTTATTATTGAGAGATCAAAAAGAAGTGTCTTAGAGATTGTAAAGATAGTAATTAAAGCTGGACGAACGTTAAGAATTGAACTAACATTTTGTATACACAACTGTTAAGGAACTTCAGTAAACTCTGATTATTATTTTTAAGAAACTAAAAGGAAATACCTAAGTGAAAATAAAGAGTTAAGACAAAGTGTAAAAATAAATAAAAATGAATGAAGAAAACAGAGAAGAAGAAAGAGATAGCAAAATAAAGAAAAAATAAAGGAAGTAACTATAAAAGACTTGTTTCATTTATTATTGTGGAGTAATCCAGTGCGAAAGAAAAAGAAAACTCGCGCTACGGTTTACCGCCAGCGCGTAATTTTTTTAAAATGCTTTTTTCTCGATATGTGTGTGTTTTTTTAAATGGTATGCAGTCTCACTCGAAAAATAATTATTTTAAGGAAAAACAAAGCGAAAAAATGACAAAAAGCTTTCATTTTCATCTTCATCATCATGATCGGCACTACAACCGGGATCCTGCTTTGGCTTTATTTAACAAGTCTCCCCACCGGTCCCGATTTCCAGGCAATGTTATCGAGTTTGGCACCCTAATTATTCAATTTTTCATATTTTTTACTAAAAGTTAGTTTAACTAACAACTTAGTACCTATACATCATTGTCATCATCATCATCGGCACTACAACCGGGATCCGATCTTGGCCTTATTTAACAAATCTCTCCACCGACCCGATTTCGAGCCGATGTGATCCAGTTTGGCACTCCCAGGCTCTGGACGCCCTGGTCCACGCCATCATTCCATCGCAGACAAGTTCTACCGCGCTGTCTCTTCCATACATCCTGCCACAAAGGACTTTCCGGGCAGATTCCTCTTCGCTCATTCGAGCCAGGTGTCCCGCCCACCGGAGTCTACCGAGCTTGATTTTTCTTACAACATTAGCTTCAAGGTAGATTGCGTACAACTCATGGTTGTAGGATCTCCGGAATCGTCCTCCCTCACATACGGGGCCAACAATTCTCCTTAAGACCTTCCTCTCGAACGCGGCTAAGAAAGTTCAGAGTGCCTTTTATTGAGCACCCAGGTCTCGGATCCATACATGAGTACTGGTAAGACCATGGTCTTATACAGTAGTAGCTTGGATGTTTTGGATACATTTCGGAATTTAGAGAGCCTTGATAGACCATAGTAGGCTTTGTTGGATTTGATCAGCCATTCGCGTATTTCTTCTTCCATATTGTTATCGGCTGATACTATTGACCCAAGGTAGTTAAAGGATTGCACTATTGTAAATTAGGGCTCCACTACCCTGATAGTTTGATCAACGTTAGGTCTTCTCTTCGCAGAAGTTGCCACCGTGTACTTAGTTTGTCCCTCATTAATGTGCAGTCCCAGTTTTTGTGCCGCCTGCTCGATCTAGGTGAAGGTTTCCTGTACCGCCGATTCGATTCTACCGATGATGTCGATGTCATCTGCGTAGGCAACTATCTGGCTGGACTTGGTGACAATAGTCCCTCTTGTTGTAACGCCAGAGTCACGGATTGCTTTCTCCAACGCCAGGTTGAAGAGGAGGCAGGCCAGACCGTCTCCTTGTCGGAGTCCATTAAAGATGTTTATTGGTTTGGACAGCAATCCTGTGGCGTTTCTACTAACACCACTGCTACCTTTTCAATCTACCTCCAAATCTTCCTTCCTAAAGCTCCACTAATGTCCTTAGAAGAGGAAATATTTTCAAGTGCCAATGCAATCGCATTGGCGGGAGACAATGGGAGTTGAGTTGCGGATATGGGGAGTTTTTCAGGTAAGTGGACCGTGGGGTTTGGTAGAACCCTCACAATCCCACTATTTTTACTTGACTAGTTACGTTGGTCATGGTCAACCTACAAAGTCGTATCAATTTGTTTGGAATGCCGAACTCTCTCATGGCATTATATAGTTCCACCCTGGCTAGTCTGTCGTAGGCGGCCGTAAAGTCTATAAATAGATGATATAATGTAATCTTAAATTCCTCACATTTTTCTATCGCCTGCCTAAGGGTGAATATATGATCAATCGCAGATTTGCCTGGGATGAAGCCACACTGATATTGACCAATGATGGCTTTAGCGTATGGGGCTATCCGATCTTGTAGGATAGTGGAGAGTATCTTATAGGCGGTACTCAGCAATGTTATACCCCTACAGTTGCTGCACAGGGGTTACGTACGTTACGGGGGTTTGTATGAAATGTTAAAGTCGAGCGCAAGCTTGGGCAATTGATTGAGCCAGACAGAAGGCGATGGACAAAGATGATGTCGGCATGGATTCTGCGTTCATTAAGTGTGTTGAGATTGATTAGAGGGAGCCGGCTTGTGTATGGTGGTAGAGTCATCGGATTTCCGCGTTTTGTCCATGGATGGCGAAGCGCAAGAAACGACGTTGAACGCCCTCGATCCTGCGATTGTGAGACAATTGATACGGAGACCAGACCTGACTAGAATATTCGAGCAGTGGCAAAAGTTGTGTAGAGTGATCAGGTGACGTAGGGGCTTAGGAATTCCTTCGACCAGCGTTTGACAAAGCCAAGGGCGGCGTTGGCCTTAAGGATTATGTCATCAATATGTGCGCTAAATTTATGCTCCTTGTCGCATAGGACGCCCAGGTCGCGAATCGATTCAACCGATGTTATCGGTTGGTTCAGTAAGAGATAGGAGTGCGGCTGGGTGGGGGAGCGCTTCCAAGAGAAGGTGATTGTTTGTTTGTTTTCGTTCGATTTGAATGAGGGCAGCATATTTTTTCGAGATTTCTAGCTCAACTACAATATGGTAGAGTTGTGGGGGATTTCGGTCGGGGTGCCGTCAGGGGCGCGGGGTTCACCAAATTTCCACCGTCTAATTCGCTGAAAGTTGTTCACCGCGATTTCACAGCAGAATAGTCGCCCGTTCCGCCGATAACCGTCCACCAAGAAAGAGCAAAAAATGAAACGCTTGCGGCTAGTTTGGTTGTAAACTTTTTCTTTTTATTGTTATGTTCCTCAACGAAATTTGCCACTTTGTATACATCGTTCGAAAATATTTTATAGTTTTTATTTGATAAATCTTCGGAGGATTTGAAGACTACACGCCCGGGTACCTCGTGCCGTGAGGACGATCGTCCTTGTTCGTTTTTAATTCGGCGAATCACTATTCCGGCCCACGCCTTGTTTATTTGCAAATACTATTACTTATTACGTTCCAACCTCCCGCAAGCACTCGATCCGTTTTGTCTCGCGTGGATCAAAACTTTCATCCGAAATATTTTAGTAGCACTGAGCGGTTGGGACCCGACTGACCCGGTGTGTGTGGCTTGGCAGTTGAAGCTCGACTGACTAACGAATGGAAAGGATCCATTCATCGCGTCGTGGCGGTTGAGTCATAGCAGAAATAAAATCACTGCCACTTTCTAGGAATTTCGGGAAGAGTTGCTATGCTTGCATAGGGAGTTTGTTTCCGGGAATTCCTGCCGTACTGGCTGGGCTAGATTCCTAGGTTGCTATGTGTACCAAGAAATTGGTTTTGGGAACACGAGCAAGTATGGGCACGAGTTTTCGGGGGAAATTGGAATTGCTTGGGTGCAATATCATTTAGATGGGATATTAACCGAAGTAATTTCGGGGAAATGTATGCGGCTCGGTATAGTTGGTGGTGATGGTTGATATTCCGTTCTAGGTTTGAATATGTGTTTTATTACGGCATATAGATTTCCGGGGAAATTAAGATTGCTTGGTCGCAAGGAGGGAATATGATTTAACTAGAGAATTGACCGAAGCAATTTATATGTGGGGTGATGTAATTGAGGGATATGATTTAGAATGTATTCTATTGAATTGTATTCTGTTGGGAGTTTTGGGAAATGCCTTTCATTGCAGATTGGGAGATAGATTCTTGCAAGTTCGGGATGGATGCGTTTGCAGATTGGGATTGGTTTTGGCATGTTTTGAAATGGGTTACAGATTAAGGTAGGGTGACGCGCTGTTAGCGATCGAGATTGGTTGGCATTGTGGGTTCCATGTGGTATAGAGAACCCCCGCAGAGTCTTTCCCTTGCGACAGAGTCGTAGGCTTTTTTGAAGTCAACGAACAGTTGGTGAACCGCCTCTTCGTATTCTCACTTTTTTTCCAGCAGTTGCCTTATTGTGAACATTTGATCGCTTGTTGACCGGTTCCTACGGAATCCGCATTGGTAGTCTCCCAGTATTTTTTCTGTCTACGGTGTGATTCTCGCCAGTATGACATTTGTTAATATTTTGTATGTGGTTGGGAGCAATGATATCCCTCTGTATTTTTCGCAGTCATATCTGTCGCCTTTTTTGAAAATGGGGACGACTATTGAGGTTTTCCGTTCATCCGGAGTGACTTCCTTATTCCATATTATTTGGATGAGCTGGCGGATCTTTCGAGCGGTTGCCTTACCTCCATGCTTCATAAGCTCTGCCGGTATGCAGTCGACTCCGGGAGCCTTGTTGTTTTTCAACCGATTTATTGCGTCTACAAATTCGTTGAAAGATGGCTCTGGGATCTGACGCTGGGCAGTACCATATGTACATCTGGTGCGATAGCTTTATTGTCTACGTGGTCCAACGTGATGGAAAACGTCATCAAATTTCAAATTTATTTCTTCTTCAGTGAAATCGTGTTACATGGTAGAAAACGTCATCAGTTTCAATTCGATTAAATATTTGGAATAAGGACTCCTCAATGATGGCACATACGGATGACCTGTTGACCTTTGTGACTGACATCTGGATATCTGCAATCCATCATCATCATCGGCACTACAACCGGGAACCGGTCTTGGCCTTATTTAGCAAGTCCTGAGGCTTGTTAAATTTTCCATAATGATTTATTTTGTTTGGGCAAGGTCATTAGTCTTGCGCCAGGGGCTCCCCTCTGCAATCCAAAAACATGGTAAATCAAGGGGAGTTGCATTATATATCTCCAAAGCTTTCGACCGTGCCTGGCACAGTGTCTTTTTAAGGTACATTCGTACGGGCTTTCTCAGCAACTTTGCGACTGGATGGAGTTTCCTCGAATATCAATCGATTTGGGTTGTTATAGACGGCGTGTCTTCGAATTTCGGGTTGCCTTAGCGTTCTATCTTGGGTCCAACCATATTTCTTCTTCAAATTGATGATTTATATGTGACTTCGAAAGCCTAATCCATGAACTCCGGGGCGCTTTGGGGTTCTATTTTGGCTCCAACACTATTTCTTCTTCAAATTGATGATTTATGTGACTTCGAAAGTCTAATCCATGAACTCCGGGGTGGTTTTGCGTTCTATTTGGTACCCTATTTCTGCTTTATATTAATGATTTATTTGTATCAATGGGTAACAAAATATTCAGTTTTGCGGAAGATATTCAGCTGATTTCCTTATTTTCGAATGATCGCACGATTAACGCGTTAAAGTCGTAGCATTTGAGTTTTAGTGAAATCGAGTCTTTCAATCCTATAATGAGGAAAGGTCAATCTCGTTGATTTTATTGCAACGAATATGCAATATACAACGTTTACGGGAAAAATATATCGTCGGCTCCATGGCTCTTGATAAATGGCCAGGTTATTAAATCAAGGAAACCATTAAATTGCTTGACGTCACGGTCTGTGGAAATGTACCATGGCATGAACACATGTCGAATATCGCTATTCTGCTCTGGGGAAGGAAGTTATCCTTTTAGGGCCCAAAAACGTTTTACCCCAGCCCTATTTATATATTTCAAATGAAACTAGTTTTGTAGATACCTTAGAAAAAATGATTTTTTAATTTAGATTTATGATAAACATATAAAAATACTTTGGCCAGAGTGCAATCTAATATCCTACAATTTCCAAGACGAAATCAATCCACTGATAGTTAATCATAAATTCTAATATGAAACTTTTGGTGGTTTAAAGTACTACACCGTCGAAAATCGATAAGTCAGCTTAAGGTATCATTAAAGTGAAAGGTAGGGTACAGGATGCAATCAAAATAAAAGAGAAACATTAACCATGTGTACCCCAAATGTTCGCACGCATATAAAATCCCCATCACGAATGAAATACTCGCACAAATCTTTACAATGTAGATGGAGCCGGGGGGCTGACTACTGAAGAGGCACAGCCTCTCATCATTTTTTGTGTATGCACAATTTTTCGCAGTTTCAAAAACGCAAAACGAAAATGAGGACTGATGTGAAGGGACCAAGTAGAAGAATACCACCTACCCCCTTTGTGAACTTTCCTACACCTCAAACCATATACCACTTATTATTTATTCACACACGTTTTTTTTCCGGTTCAGTACAGCAGCGGGGGATGCATGGATACAAATGTATGTGTACACGTGTACATTTAGGTATATGCTTAGTGCAGTCCTGCCATATATAATATCCTGTTGGGTGGCTGGCTGCGTGGCATTGTGTACATGTGTATACGGTGCATACATTTCGCAATACTTTCTCGTCATTCTGCGATAAATGCAGTAAAAATGCACTTTTTCGGCACCGTGGAATGGGAGCTGTTCTGTGTGCGCCAGGACCTGTTAATAGGGTGGTGCAAGGGCGAAACATTTCCACGAAATTTTGTTACAACAACAAAAAAACATGCACGATGCGTTTTTTATTTTCTAGATGGATTTATGTATACTTGTATACAAATGTAAAAAAAAAAAACGTGAAAAATAAAACAATCGATACGTTGCACTTGTTTCTGTCTGGTGCACAGTAAACTGTCGCTTCAATTTCCAGGCACCTTTTACCTACCAAGTTATTATTTTTAACCCAAAATTTTTGTGTACGTTTTGTTGTAGTGGACTTTTATTTTCGCTTTATTTTTTTGTACAATACTTGGCTGAATGTATTGAAATAAAGGTGTGATTTTAATGCCTCATCATCATCAGGATTCGTTTCACAAGCCAACACTTAACGCAAATATGTATATTTCTTTGTTTGTAGTGAACGAGCTGTTGTACAATGAAACTGAAAAGGACTAGGTGGAGTTATGCTCATTTCCAAAATTGTCTTATTTCTAGGTAAATAATTGTCCTGTGCTTTTCACATACTTACATAATGCAAATGGCAAGCCGAATAAAATAACAACAAGAACAATAAAAAAAAAAAAATAAAAAACAGCCATCGTTAATGATTTTGGGTGGAATTATGTAGCAGTCGGGTACATTCAAAAGATTGGCATACAATTGCTGGCAAGGACCTGTTTATTCGGAGGTGCAAGGTTCTTTAATTCACCAGAGTTTGAGATGAACATCAATTTGTCTGATTGCCCGCTGCCGTACCTCTTGTGTGTCTTGCCTGGAAACCATATTTGAAAATCTACGCTGGTTACATAAAATTGTAAAGAACTTAATACGAATACATGCAACTGTAATGCATGTCAGACCTTTTGTCAGGAGTACAAAAGTTTCAGGCAATCTCAGATGTAATGCACACCAAAAACGTATTATTTGGAAGAGTGGGCATGCACTGGTATGCTTTTGCCCGAATCTGTCTGAAGGGATTCAATTGAAAGTTTTATTGTAAAGTGAAAATAACATTTATTGCTTTCTAATGTTTTACTGGTTTTTACACTTTTACTTTTACGTAAACTTTAGGCAGTGGTAGATGCGTCACGGTCTTGCATCGTACAAAGAGTCACCGTTTGACTTTGCAGAGAGGAGTAATATGCCTATTTATTTCTTTATAAAACGGATGCTCGAAAGGTGTGACGTGTTACATTGAACACAAAACTACAGAGTACGCAGATGAACAGGGAATGGATAAGGAAAGGATACACCGATGAACTTTAGTGTTGCATGCCTTTAGATAGAAGAATACATACCCAAGCAGAGAGTTCCCTAAGGCTGATGAACGATGCCTTGCATTTTTATAAAAGTTCTATTAAAGGATGTATAATCTTCTAAATATACCAGAGCTCGATTCTCTAGCTTTCACAAGATTGTAAATGGTGAGCTAAGACGATATTTTGATATAAAACATAGATGTTTAATTCTAAATCGTACTTTATTAAAGTGTTCTGTATAAGGGATGTTGGAATAATATATCGAATAAATGATCTCCAAGGCTTTGCCGATGGCACAACGCTAATAACCTTGCCCGGAAAAACAAATTATTATGGGAAATTTAACAAGTCTCGGATAAGGACTGGATTCCGGTGGAGAGACTTGCTAAATAAGGCCAATACCGGATCCCGGTTGTAGTGCCGATAATGATGATGATGAAGGCTTGGCCGACACATATACATGCCTTTGTCGAAATTTTGCATGATCGTTTGGGATCAAGTGGCTGATCTTCATTGATTCAGTATTAATACATTCAAGAAGCGAGTAGGTGTAGGCTTGTGAACATAAGTCTTAGTCTTGAAAAAATCTCGTGGTATGATCTGACAGTGCACGATCTGGGTGGTTAATTCTTATCACTAAATCGGGAAATTATTAACGACTTTGATGGTATATTTTGGTGAGTGGTAGGAAACCTTGACAATTCTTTCGCACTGACGGTTGTGAACTTTAAAGTGTTTAAATATCTGGGAGCAATACGGACGGCCAGTAATGAAATGTCAAAGGATATTAACAAAAGACTACATTCTCGTTCCGTTACAGACCACGAAAGCTGTGGAATTCCCTCCTCGTGTGAGTTTTTCCAGAGCGTTACAACCTGCAACTATTCAAAAAGAACTGCAACGTTTATTTGGTGGGATCTCGGAGCGTCGTATCGGTGCTATAGATTCGCTTCTTTTGAGAAAAGAATATATTATAAGAAAAATAAAAAATTCTGGTAACACTAGTTGGTACACGGTTAGTAAACTGTTAAAATCAAAACTGCTATCACGTAATATAAAGTTCCCTATTTACAGACCCATAATCATGCCGATTATTCTATATGGATGCGAGACATGGGCGATTACAAAATGAGACGAGAACAGATTCAATAAACTAAAACGCTGTTTCCATAGGGCAAAGCAAATACAATTATCACAACCGACTATAATTACCCCGATCCCAAGATCGCCAAGAAGAATAAACCATACATCCGAATATATACAAAAGAGATTCGTCAGAAGGGGTGACAATTCTGCAGATCCCGGGAGGATCTCCGGCCGCACAGGCAACAACACCCGCGTCTGTGTGAGTGGGTGCAATCGCCCATCTGGCCTGTGACGAAACTGAAAACCGCAGGACCGAAAAAAAAGAGTGCGATATTCCCTGGTGGGGAGAGCATGGGATGTCACCATTCGATGTTAAAATCGTCCTCGGCGACTTCAATGCGAAAATTGGAAAGGAAGATATCTTCCAATCAACTATATGTAAAGAAAGCCTACACGACGTTTCAAATGATAACGGAATTCGAATTATAAGGTTCGCAGCGTCAAAAGATCTGTTAGTAAAAAGCACGATGTTCAAGCACAGGCAAATTCATAAAGCCACATTGATATCACCCGACAGTGTAACGGGTAACCAAATAGACCACTTCCTCATAGACAAAAGACACCACTCGAATATGCTTGACGTAAGATCATATAGTGGCGGAATCCCGGTTGTAGTGCCGATGATGATGATGATGATAACGATCATATAGAGGAGCAGATTGTGACTCCGATCATCTTCTAGTGATGGACAAAATCAGGAATCGCCTCGCAGCAATCCCACATGGGCAATCACGGGAGACGAGCAAAATGTTCGACATTGATAAACTAAAAGACCTACGCAAAAGGGCTGAATATCAAGACGAACTAACGAATAGATTTAGCATTCTAGAGAATGGGAGCAGTAAGGAAGAGGAAGCCAATAGTGTGGACACTAAATGGACATCGATCAGAGACACAATCAAACAAACAGCCCAAAGGTTATTAGGATTTAAGAAAACAATTAAGTCCAAACCTTGGTCTCGAAGAACGTAAGCGCCTCAGAGTGACCCACTTAGAAAGATATGATGAAGTCAACACAGAAAGATACGCGATAATTCGGAGAGACAATTAAACTTTCCGATCGCAAAAAAACGTGAATGGGAGAAGACTCGGATCGAAGACTCGGATTGAAAATATCGTAGAAAATGCCAGACCAAAGAAGATCAGAGGTATGTATGCCGGCAGAAACTCAATTAGAAATGGCTACTTAGGGAGAACCCAAATAGTTCGAGACACAAATGGGTGTTTGGTCACAGAAACAAACAATATCGTGACAAGATGGAAGCAGTACTTTGAAAACCAAATCAGTGTGCGCACCCACCAACCACAAATAAACGATACCAGACGTACTTACAGCCGAGCCGCAGATCGCAGAGCCATCTTTCAACGAAGTTGTAAATAAACCATTGAAAAACAACTAGGCAACCGCTCGAAAGATCCGCCAGCTCATCCAAAAAATATGGGATAAGGAAGTCACTCAGGAATAATGGAAAACCTCAATAGTCGTACCCATTTTCAAAAAAGGCGACAGATCTGACTGCGAAAACTACAGAGAAATATCATTGCTCCTAACCACGTGTAAAATACTAACTAATGCCATACTGGCGAGGATTACACCGTACGCAGGAGAAATACATGGAGACTACCTGTCGGGATTACGTAGGAATCGATCAACGAGCGACCTAATGATCACAGTAAGGCACTTGTTGGAAAAGAAGTGGGAATACGGAGAAACGATTTACCAACTGTTCGTTGACTTCAAAAAAGCCTACGACTTAGTCGCAAGGCAGAGACTCTACCATATTGTAGTTGAGTTGGGAATCCCGAAAAAATATGCCGCCCTCATTCAAATCTGCATGAACGAAAACAAAGGGCGAGTTA
This sequence comes from Microdon myrmicae, assembly GCA_963931805.1. Classification (NCBI taxonomy): domain Eukaryota; kingdom Metazoa; phylum Arthropoda; class Insecta; order Diptera; family Syrphidae; genus Microdon; species Microdon myrmicae. The sequence goes on from OZ007499.1 coordinate 120,334,466, forward strand.
GAATAGAAAACCACCTCTCAGAACCATTTGAAATCCGGGATGGACTAAAACAGCGAGATGGCCTCACATCATCATCATCGGCACTACAACCTGGAACCGGCCTTGGCCTTATTTACCAAGTCCTGAGGCTTCTTAAATTTTCCATAATGATTATGGCCTCTCACTATGTCTTTTTAACTTTCTGCTCGAGTATGTCATCAGAAAGGTACAAGACGACAACATGGCCGGATCATCCCTGGACGTGGTCATACAAGTGCTCGCACATGCGGAAGACATCGCCGTTTTGGGCGATAATCTAGAAACTGTAAGTAAAAACTGTGACATTATAACGTTTGCTACGATAATGAAGAGTGTGTGATTCGAACTGACGCTATGATGGTCAGAATCACCAAAAATTGAACCAATGCTCAACACATCAGGCCACTGCTGCGTGTACGAATTCGATTTCTAAACTCAACTACACTCAACTGATGTGGAATTGTTATGTTATCGGTATGATATACGGCTTTGATGCTTTGCTTATTCGAATTTCCTTTCGGTATTCTTCACTATTTGCTTGCATATTGTGTGTGTATCTGTTAGAAACGCCACAAAATCATCATGCAAGCGGCAGAAGAGGTGCGCCTAGAAATAAATGAAGACAAAACAAAATACATAATTACGGCGAGAGCAGGTGGACCTCAGAGAATACACACAAACATCGCGGACAAGATATGTGAAAACGACAAAGACTTTAAATACCTGGACCCGATATTGACGGCCAGTAATGAAATGTCGAAGGAAATTAACAAAAGACTGCATTCCGGAAACACCAGTTGGCATGCAGTTAGTAAACTGCTGAAATCCAAACTAATATCACGTAAATAAAGCTCCGTGTTTATAGAACTGTGGCGACTCCAACAGATACACACACAATTCACAAGCAAAATAGTGAAGAGCACCGAACGAAAAATCGAATAAGAAAATACATCAGAGCCGTATACCTTTGCGATAACATAATAATTCACATCAGTGGAGTATAGTCGAGTTTAAAAATCAAATTCTAAAATCGGCCAGTAGCCTGATGGGTAACACTTAGGTTCAATTTTTGTTGATTCAAACTGTCATAGCGTCAGTTCGAATCACACGTTCTTCTTCACTATTATTTTAAACGCTATAGAACCATAATCATGCCGATTGTTCTATACGGATGCGAAACATGGCCTCTCACAAAGCGGAGAGAAAACAAACTCTGCGTTTTCGAGAATCAGGTTTTAAGGACAATGGAGGAAACTTCACAACCACTAATTGAAAGAGCTATACCGCTAGCCCACAAAAGTGAGAGTAATCATTGGAAGAGCTATACCGCAAACCTACAATAGTGAGAGTAATCAGATCGCAAAGATTAAGACATGTGGCGCGAATGGGTAACGATAGGACCGCGCGTAGAATTGTTGATCGTAGACCAACGGGAAAGAGACCGATAGGATGGCCACGACGGAGATGGGAGGACAATGTTAGGTTTGACCTTGAGAAGATCCGATCAGTTGGTTAAGCCTGGAAGGAGAGCGCACATGACAGGGAACGATAGCGGAGTCGAGTCGGCGGGGTCATGAACTTCCGGGTTGCTATAGGTCAATACATAGTAATAGTATAGTAATAAATTAGCAAAACTATTCAAATTTATATATACGATAAAGGGATGAGCGAAAAGATGAGTAAAATTGGGTAGTACCACATGAAATTCCGATTTCTGCTCAACCGGAAATAAAACGTTCTCGATTGAACATGTGTGCCAGAACGTTAAATTTTCTTTTTCTATAAAGTAAAGTGGTACGTTTGCTTGATGTGTGAGAGTTTTAAGTACAAGTACAGTTTTTTTTCTAGGAATTGTTTACCATGCCGTTGGCAGTTCAAATTCGAACCCTCTTTCTTTATGCATTTAAAATGGGACATGCGTCACTGGCAATGAAAAACATTAATGACGCATTTGAGGATGTAGCGGTAAGCGAACGCGAACGCACTATACGACGTTGGTTTGGTAAGTTCCGTTCGAGAGATTTCAGCCTCGAAAATGAACCACATGGGAAGCCGGAAACGTAAGTGAACGACGATGTTTAAGGAGCAACTGTGGATGGGGACCCAACGAAATCGATGCGGGAGATTGCACAAAGCATGGGAGTATCCCCAATGACAATAAGCCGACAACTTTCTCGCATAGGAAAGGTAAAGAAACTAGATAAATGGGTACCCCATGAACTGAACGAGTCCTAAAAACTACGTCGCCTGGAAATCTGCGCATCGCTTAGAATAAGAAACCGAACTGAACCGTTTTTTCACCGGATAGTCACCTGGGATGAAAAGTGGATTCTGTATGACAACCCTAAAAGACATGGGCAGTGGTTGGATGCAGGTGAAAAACCAAAACACACCCCCATGCCCGATCTTCACCCAAAAATGGTTATGGTGACAATTTGGTGGACATCGAAAAGACCAATTCACTTTTCACATCTTCAACCAGGAGAAACGATAAATGCTATCAAATATTGTGAGGAAATCGACATATTACATGCCAAATTGGCTGGAAAGCAACTTGGCCCGATCCTTTTGCATGACAATGCTAGACCTCATACTTCACAAGGAACGATGCGAACACTGTTGTAGTTGGGATTTGAAATTCTTTCACATCCACCGTAGTCTCCTGACATTTCCCCAATGGACTACCACCCTTTCCGCAATCTGGATTCATTTTGCCGGCAGAAGGTCTTCCGGAACCAAGCACAGCTCATAAAACCCTTTGAAGATTTCATTGCCCCAAAAAGGCAGCACTTCCACGAAAAAGGAATATTTGACGTTGTATTACATCGGAAGAATGTCATAGATGCCAACGGCTCCTATTTTGATTGAATAAAAATTTAGGGAAAAATAATATTGGCTTTTAAATTTTTATTATAAAATCGGACATTTCATGTGGTACAACCCAATACTAATAAATAAACGAAACTATTTAAATTTATATATAACGGGTTTTCCAATAGGGACTTGACAACTTTGAATTTAATTTGTGAACGCATCCGTTCACTAATCATCGAACTGTCACTGTCAATTTATTCAGTAAACTCAACATTTTCATCGTGGTTAAGTAAACGAACGAACAACGTCTGCAAATTATAAAACTTTACTACCGAAATTTGGAGTCGGTGACCGCAACTTTAAGAGCGTTAACTCCAATTTTCGGTCGTAGTTCTCGCCCTAGTAGACAGGCAATAACAAGTTTAGTGCAAAAATGTGAGTCTACAGATTCGTTGTGTGATGTTGCCGTGCCAGTGAGACAACGGATTGGTCGAATTGTCGAAAATATCGCTGGCGTTCAGGCGTCCGTAGCAAACGACCCAAATCAGTCAATTCCGCGGCGTTCTCAAGAATTGGGCATCGCCCAGCCCACTTTATGGCGAATTTTGCGTAAGAATCTTGGTTTACGCCCATACAAGATCAAACTAACTCAAGAATTGAAGCCGATGGACTATTTGAAGCGACGTGCGTTCTCCGATTGGGCTCTGGAAAAGATGCGCCAAAATGATGAATTTTATCGCAAAATCATCTTCAGTGACGAACCTCATTTTTGGCTCAATGAGTTCGTCAATAAGCAAAACATGCGTTGTTGGTCGGGTGAAAATCCACATGTGCTTCATGAATTACCACTTCATCCACAAAAAAAACTGTTTGGTGCGGTTTGCATGCTGGTGGCGTCATTGGGCCATATTTTTTCGTCGACGATAACGATCGCCACGTTACTGTGAATGGCAATCGTTATCGCGCCAAGATTACTGATTATTTTTGGCCCGAATTGGAAGATATGGACTTGGGCGACATGTGGTTTCAACAGGACGGTGCCACAAGCCACACAGCACACGATACAATCGATTTATTGAAAAGTAAGTTTGATGAGCGTGTTATTTAAAGAAATGGGCCAGTCGGTTGGCTGCCTCGTTCGTGCGATGTAATGCCTCTAGACTATTTTCTTTGGGGCTACGTCAAGTCACTGGTCCATGCCAACAAGCCGACGACGTTGGAAGAGCTCAGAGCCAACATTGAGTGTTTAAGTGTTTAGTGAGGGCAGAACCCTCATATATTCAGCTTAGTACAAGCGATAAAACTTAACAACTATCTTAAAACTATTCTTATAGATATAAACTATGATTAAAAAGAAAAAAAAGAGGGGGTATGTTTGGCGAGTTGGTTACTGGGTTTATCCATCAGTTATCACTCATTCATTCACCCCGTTTAGTACGCGAAATGTGGCCGAGTCATCGAAAATTGGGTTCAACGAATCAACCACTGCAAACGTGCCGCGGTTGCGATATGCACGAAGTCGAGTTCCATTCATAAATGTTTTAATTGTACTTCAAGTCGATAATAAAGTTTTTGAAATATCTCAAATGGTTTCCGTTTTATTTAAAAAAAAAAAAGTCAAGTCCCTATTGGAAAACCCGATACAATAAAGGAATGAGCGAAAAGATGAATAATAATAAGCAAGGATAAAATTACATTTAACTTATAGTCAAATTAAACCTTCAGAATGATAGATATCGAATTAAATTGAGGCTTATGCCGTGAAAATATTCATGTAAAATATAAAATATCCGAATATTAAGGCAACACTGAAAAAGTAAAAAAGTTAATATAAAAGAATTAGCACCTCTGGCTTTGGTTTAAGACATTGGCAGTTTAGCTCAACCGACTAATACAGTCCACAAACATTGCCACATCACAGTGAAGAAACAGTATTTTTGTTTCGACCTGAGAAGAACACAAAGAAAAAATACTTCAACCCCGTGTTTTGAAACGCAACCTGGCTTCCGATTACCAATCTTTTCTATACAACCGAATGCAAGACAATGACTATAACGTCGTTTCTGTATTGTGAATACTTTGCCTTGCGTGTTCAACCTACACGTCAAATGGAATAGTTGGTAAGGAGGATGTGTCATGCGTTTAGCTGTGCAAATGTGGGTTCAAATTACGATTCTTGCTGTTGTGGCAGTTCAGTACATTTACTGAGTGCACTGTTGGGTTCCAATGCTTAGCCGTCCGGTTAAATACCACATTGTTAAAATACAGTTTTCGTGAAATGGTTGGGTGACATTTTTGATCATCTTTCGGAGGTTGACGAAAAAGGAGCATCTCAGAGCTCGACGTAACACTATACCAGGTGTACCGGTGTGAAGTGAGCGTCAAGATACAAATGTATCGATACGGAACGTTTGTTGTGAACGACCCCATATATATTTTTTCTATTTGGTTGCTATGACATCTGTCAAACATATTTAGTATGCATCAAGACATTGGAAACATCAACATAATTTTTTTTACTCCTGTTAAAAATGTCGAATTTTGTACCAGAAAATTATGATTTGCGGAAAGCATACATTTTTTGTTTTCATTTGAAGAAAAGTGCTGCAGAGTCGCATCGAATGCTTGTCGAGGCTTATGGTGATCATGGTCTATCGGAAGCAACATGCAAAAGATGGTTTAAGCGGTTCAGAGATAATGATTTTGATGTGCGAAATGAAGAACGTGGAAGACCACTAAAAGAGTTTGAAGACGCCGAATTGCAAGCAATACTGGATCAAGATGACACTTTCAAGTCAAAAACAAATGGCACAAATGTTAAATGTTGCACAACAAACAATTTCTGACGGTTTAAAAGCTATGGATAAGATCCAAAAGTGTGGAAACTGGGTGCCACATGAATTGAATGACAGGCAGATGGAAAGGCGAAACACCACATGTGAAACGTTACTTCTACAGCACGAAAGGAAGTCAGTATTGTATCGAATTGTGACTGGTGATGAAAAATGGATTTGTTTTAAAAAAATCCTAAACCCAAAGATCATGGGTACATCCAGGAGAAGCGTCAACATCGACTGCAAAGCCTGATCGGTTCAGAAAAAAGACAATGCTCTGTGTTTGATGGGACCAGAAGGGGGTGGTGTATCATGAACTTCTAAAACCTGGCGAAACTGTTGATGCGTAACGCTACCGACAAAAAATGATCAATTTGAACCAATTCGAAAAACGATCAGAATGGGCGACAAGACACGGAAAGGTAATTTTGTTTCATGATAATGCTCCGAGTCATACAGCAAAACCGGTCAATGAAACAATAAAGCTCCCGGCTGGGAAGTGTTAATATAACTTGGTTGCTTCCGACCACCATTTGTTTTCATCGATGGGACACGCATTGGCTGAGCAGCATTTCAATTCCTACGACGAAGTCGAAAATTGGGTCTCCGAATGGTTTGCTTCAAAAGACGACCGGCTTTATTGGCCGGTTCGCCTTTCCTAATAGAAGTAAAATAAAGCAAATACAGACGCAAAGTGGTTGGAAAGTCTATAAGAATGAATTTTACTTAGTGACGCTCTGTGTGAGACGCAGCCAAAAGGCTTGGAGATGTCCAAAGCTATTGTTCTTGAGTCACTATGTTTCTCAATTGCAGGTGCCCAGATGACAGTCACAAAAGTTGAACGATCTCATGTGGTTCGCCTATATAGGAATCCGCGATGAACATTTTTTTAAAGTCCCTTGCCATCTAAATATTTAATCAATTTAACTTTGATGACTTTTTCAATCACCTTGGGCAACATAGGCGATAAGCCAGCGGTAATTTTGCGGGAGACGCCTTTTCTTTTCCTTTGGAATTGGATTGTACTGTTGCGATGACAGATGACTCAAAAAAACCAGCATCCAGGGTTGATTTCGTGGCAAATGAATTCACGAAATTATTAGCTTTATATTTTGGGTTTGTAGCCAATGCAGCATTGCACGTTACAAGCTAGGGAAGGGTTTAGTGAGACAACGTCTTTTAGTTCAACTATGAGTAGATGTTGTCACGGTCTGAGGTTTTGTTGTGGCGGTTATACTAACGCCACTGCTACCTTTTCCACTTACCCCCAAATCTTCCTGCCCTACAGCTCTAGGCACCTCATCGTTTTTCGATTATGCAATCGCATTCAACACCCTCAAGCATTTTCCCATCAAGGACATTCACGCATTCAATGGGCTGGGAAGTGTTAATATAACTTGGTTCCTTCCGACTGCCATTTGTTTTCATCGAAGGGACACGCATTGGCTGAGCAGCATTTCAATTCCTACGACGAAGTCGAAAATTGGGTCTCCGAATGGTTTGCCTCAAAAGACGACCGGCTTTATTGGCGTGGTATCCACAAATTGCCAGAAAGGTGGTCGAAATGTGTAGAAAGCAATGGCCAATACTTCGAATAAAATGTTTTTTACTTTCCCATTTAAAATTAGTGTTTTATTTAAAAAAAAAACGCTCTCTTCATACCGGTACACCTGGTAGGTTCGCTTTTCCTAAGAGAAGTAAAATAAATCAAATACAGACGCAAAGTTGTTGGAAAGTCTATAAGAATGAATTTTACTTAGTAACGCTCTGTGTAAGACGCAGCCAAAAGGGTTGGAGATGTCCAAAGCTATTGCTCTTGAGTCACTATGTTTCTCAATTGCAGGTGCCCAGATGACAGTCACAAAAGTGGAACGATCTCATGTGGTTCGCCTATATAGGAATCCGCGATGAACATTTTTTTAAAGTCCCTTGCCATCTAAATCTAAAAAAACCGTTGATCCCATGATCAAGCAATAGCAAGTCGCTTGCTTGTGCAGCTGCATGACTAATTGCATGATCCGTCGCCTTATCGAGGAACAATCATCGCATTGGTCATGCCTAACGATTCGCTGTCTAAACAACTAACAGCCACGATTCTCACGCTGGCTATCAAATAGAATACTTCTGTATACACAATGTATAAACAGAAGAAGCTATTTCAGCCTCTACGCATGTGCATTTATTAGAACAGCTGCCTGCTTTGATTCCCTTCTTCACATCCAACCGCCGATGCATTATTGTTTGTCCTCACTTCCAGTGTATGGACACCCAACCAAATCTGCACGATCTCAATGGAAGTCCTTCCAATTAAACCGAACCGATTTCTCATTGGTCGCCACCAGAATGAAATATCGGATTTGCTTCCCACAACAGCGGTGGGAATCCACCCCAGTGCGACTGGCGATATGATTCGCCCCATGGCTCGAGGAGTCAGATTTCAGCCAATTAGGAAGCGAGTCGATACCAACGGTCAACAAGTGGGACGAGTGAAGAGTCGTGGCAATTGAGTCCAAGTCTCGGTCAAACTGAATTAAAGGGGTCGGCGCCTTTTTTCGCTTTGAACAAAAGTAATAATATCAAAGTAAAGATTGTTTTATATAAAATGGTTGCCCTAGGAATAAAAAACCCAAACTATATCAAAATAAGAATTGTGGAGTAATCAATAAAATAAGAACAAATAACCAACCACAATAGCGTGTTTCATTTCTTCTTGTGGTGCTCGCTGGCCGCGATTTTTGGTGAGAGTGTGACTGAACCCACGCCCGTGAAGGTGTACGAGTGATGCCAACCCCACATTGTTATCAGGCGAAAACCACTCTACTTTTCTAAATTGAAAAATTACTTTTGTGAAAGAGTGATGTATTTCCCAAAGTAAAAATTGACCCGATGACGATATTACATCTAAACTACCAAAACATTTCGTTTCACTAAGCATCTTCTATTTTCCTGCGTAAATATTACAAGTTTGAAATTAACTTTTTGAAAACTACTTGACGTTCCCCAATATCTTTTACTTTTTGAGACGTACTAAACCTTAATCAAATCTTCGATTGCAGAGTTCACAATGTTTGAATTTGTAGAGGGACAGTGTAGTAGCCTTGGTTATTTAGCATCTCTTTTCGCTGACACAAATTGGAAAAATTACTTTCGATTTATAGATTCATTAGACATTACTCCGATCTACGTAAGTATTACACATGACTAAGTACGTTATCCTTAAACACTAAGAAACCACATTCTTATGCAGTTTTGCCTCCACGTTAAATGCCATACACCGTTATCGAGTAAAATCACAAGTTTTTACAGAGGATAAAGGGAGGAAAAGCGACGACGACACAGCAAAAAACAGGCAACAAAGGATGCTGATGAAGACGATGTTGTTGGCGACAAGGACGCAGTAGGAGGGACACTGGAAACAGCATTGAACCCCCTTGCACTAGTGGTATGCACTTGCGATGGCTCTCAGACAGTCGTATATGTATGTGCGTATGCATATAAATTAAGCCACTTAAAAAAAGCCTCCTTAAAATTTAAATGAAGAAAAAAGGCATATTTTACGTAGCTGAGAGGAGACAGTTTTTCATCTTCTCTCTGCTCAGTCCTTTTTGATTTTATTTTTGCGTGCTGTTTCTTTGACTAAAGGTGATGCGCTGAATGCATCAGAAGAAGCTCAGGGCAATTGCATAGCTGTATTCAGCGTCCAGGATGCGGAGGAGTTAAGAAATGCAAGCACGATGAAGAGTAAATTTGTAAAAGAGAATCGACGAGTTTAGGTTTTATTTTTTTATTCCTACTCATTAATATTCTTGCTATGGCATTATGAAAGGAATATGATGCTATTAATGTCTTAGCTAAGTAAGAGGAGAAAAAGGTCGAAAAGTTAAAAACAGGATATGGACGAATGCTAAGCAGGTTCTATCTTGGAGGTCTGTTATATTATTATCTTTAAAAAAAATATTAGTCGAGTGTAAGTAGTAGAAATAGAAGAAAAGAGGTTTGAACTGATTTCTCGCCATCAGACGGTTTTTGGCTTGAACCACAATTTTTTGAATTGATTGATTCGCCCACCTTCAGAAAGATAGACATGTTACGACCCATTTTGTACACAGTGGCTCCAAAATCAGGTACTACTTTAGCTCGTATGACTTTTTCTGACTAACCATAGCACCAACTATTAAATCATCATCGGCGCTACAACCGGGAGCCGGTCTTGGCCTTATTTAGCAAGTCCTGAGGCTTGTTAAATTTTCCATAAGGATTTGTTTTTTCCGAGCAAGGTCGTTAGTCTTGCGCCAAAGGCTCCCCGACGGGGAATCGAACCCCGGTCTCTCGAGTGACAAGCGGGTGTACTAACCACTATACTATCGAGGAGCCTTTTGTTGGTCTTAAACTCAAATAAAAACATGTTTATCGCTTAAAGGTGTTAGTCATTGGAACTCAAGAAATGCGTCTCCGCGTAATAGGATTCGCCCACAAAACACTGTCTACGTTTAACTAGTAACGGTGTTTTGTAATATCAGAAGCATAGGCATCACCAATACAAATGCAATGGCCGCCCACCAATATTTACATATAGTGATCTCCTATCACTAACCTATCCCTAACCGAGACTCATCAATTGACTCGACATATCTTCATTGCCCGGGACACCGAATTAGCTTGCTTATGGGAAGAGCCTAATAATTTGGACCTTATTTGGGTGAAAATTCTCTTGAATAGTTCTGTCAAAATTCTTTGTTGTCTTATCAGGGAACATTTCCGAACGTCTTTTACATACCATCGATTGCATTCAAATCAACCACTCAGCTTCTGACACTAAATGTAAACAGTATAGCGTTGGCGATGATAGTGAAGAGCGTGTGATTCGAAAAGATACTATTACGGTTAGAACCGGTAAAAGATAGAACCAAAGCTCAACGCACCAGGCCACGCCGTGTGTGCGAATTCGATCGTTATTCTTAAGTACATTCAACTGATGTGGAATTGCTCTGTTATTTCTTTGTATAGGCTAGATGCTTTTTGCTTATTCGATTTTCTTTCTGAGTTGTTTTTCACTATTTGTTTGTGTATTGTGTGTGTATTTGTTAGAAACGCTACACTACTCTCTTCTCAGAAACTTTGTTACGACCAACTTCGTGTGCGAATGACGGAGCGAGGAGAGAGCGAGCAAGAGAACGTCGGAGCAAGCGAGTGAGCCGGTGTAGAAGTGGCGACCATAGTAGTAAAGTCCTGTTTACCTATGGCAGATTGTGTGCGTTTGTACACAAATCACGCCTGGGTCGCCAATTATAGCGTTTACGGCGAGAACGAAGAACGTGTGTTTCGAACCAATGCTATGACGGTTAGAATCACTTGATTTTGCGACTTGTCTTTCGGTCTACTATACTACTCTATTATTTGTGCGTGTATATGTTAGAATCGTCACAACACCGCCGACTGGTTGGTGCATGCTAACCGAACCGACGAGGCCGAAACGGTTCCTGTTAGCCGCGATCCGACTCAACTGGTGGAGGAACCTACACCAGTGCCAGTATACCGGAGTGATTCCTTGATCGATTTCTGGATAGATATTACTTTATACATCTGTCATTCGAACGAAGCATTTTTAGAGTGTTGCCCCCCCCCCCCCCCACCCCCACCCGCACCTCCGCCGCAGGCTCTCAAAATACCTTGACGAAATGAAATTAATAAAAAATGGATAATGATAAAATAATGATTTGATTGAGCGCCATGGGGGGTCAAGGGCGGCCGCATTGGATATCTCCAAGGCTTTTGACTGTGTCTGGCACTGGGCATTGCTGAGCAAACTTCGTTCATATGGACTTTCCCAACAGCTTTGGGACTGGACGAAGATCTTCCTCGAAAATCGCTCAATCCGGGTTGTTGTGGACGGCGAGTGTTCGGATCTGTATCCTGTTAATTCGGGGGTGCCTCAAGGTTTTATTTTGGCTCCAACCTTGTTTTTGCTTTACATAAATGATTTGTTGGAGACAACGGATAACAACGTGTTCAGTTTTGCGGATGATAGACGCTTGTTTCCTCCTTTTCGAGTGTTCGGCCGATTGGTGCATCTGCGTCACATCAGGTGAGATGTAGACAGATTGACTTTCTGAATCGGGATCTAGATAAGGTCCTGCAATGGGGAAGGGCCAATCTCGTCGATGCAGCGAAGACACAATATACAACATTCACAAAGAAAAGTGGATCATCGGTTCCACAGCTGATGACGAATGGCCGGACCTTCGAAGCATGACAGATTATACTCTTACATTTCCATTTCAGGGCAAAAATGTTACCTAATTTTGATTCAGTATTTGACGCAAACATTAAATATGTTCTTTTTATATACAATATTTATTAATTCGGGAAAAATTGCTTTACCTGTGTAAATGCCTTGGATCTCCAATGATTGAGGAATTTGGTGATGGTTTTGAACTAAGATCTAATGGCTGTTCACCTGCCAAATCACTGGGGCTCGGCGAATCCTTAAGTGTAGGACTCATAGCAGCGGCGGATGTCTCTGAGGTAGTTGGTGTGGCCGGGTTCATATGCTGTGTTAAATTGTATAGAATATCTGTAATTAAATAAATATCACAGTAATTACTAATAGTAAAATGGTTCAACAAATATGTGAATAGATCAAAGATTTTCATGAAACATCTATCTGAAAAAAAAAAAGTTTGGCATATTTGTGTTTAGTGCTCGTGATTGAATGCTTTTTAATTTAAATAAAAGGATGGTTTGCGGCAGATCTATTCTTTCAAAATTGAACGAAAAACAAACTACTTCAATTATATTTCGTTTAAACATTTTTTTTACGTAGAGTAATATTGCGGATTTCACTTTTGGAAAGAATTTACTCCAAATGTCTTGCATCAAGTTGTACGTACTGTTCGAAACGGAGCTTCGTGTTTTGCGATACACGCTGCAGTAAATTTGGTTGAATGTTATTAATTTCATGGTGAATATTTTCTTTGCAGACCGTCATGCTAAGTGGATTGTTTTGGCAAACTTTTTCTGTAATATAACCTCATAAAAAATACTTCGGGGTTGAGTCTGGTAACCTCAATGGCTATTGTATGTTCCCAAAACGACTGATCAGTTTTTGAGGAAAATCATCTCGTAGCAAGCTCATCGAAACTCCCGACGTGTGAGGAGTGACTCCATTTGTTTGATGGGAGGTGTGTGATAAGAACGAAGAATGAGCTTGTAGTTTTGGTAAAAAGAAATCCGTGATCATGTTTCCATAGTTCTTTTATTTGTTATCTGTACCCCAGTCTCGAGCATATAAAAAATGTCTTACCTATCCCATTTGTAGATAAAGAGTGCTAAATATTTACTTGACAACAATCCGATGGCTTTTGGTGCTTGCATTGTGGATTACAGGTTTTTCGTCACTCAAAAAAGTAGAATATACAGTTCGAAATCGCTGCAACATCTTTTCATAAAATTCTTTCTCTGCAAAACAAAGCTTATTTCCCAGAGTTCTTGAACAATCCTAAAAGGATGGAACTCCAAAATCTTTTCAAAATTTCGTGTATAGCTGCTCTTGGAAGTCTCTATAAGACTGTCTTATAGTGTTTGCGACGATAGTGAAGAACATGTGATTCGAACTGACGCTATGACGGTTAGAATCACTAAAAATGTAACTAATGCTCAACACATCAGGCAACTACCGTGTGTACGAATGCGATTTCTAAACTCAAGTACATTTAACAGATATAGAATTGTTATGTTATCGCTATGGTATACGGCTCTGACGCTCTGCTTATTCGAATTTCCTGTCGGTATTCTTTCCTACTTGCTTGTATATTGTGTGTGGATCTGTTAGAAATGCCACACTACTCTCTCGTCAGTAACTTTGTTACGATCAACTTCCTGTGCGAACGACGGGGCGAGGAACGAACGGGCGAGAGTCAACATCGGAGCAGGCGACTGTGCCGGTGCTCTATGTGGAAGTCGTGATTGTAGTAGTAAAGTTCTGCTTACCTATGGGAGATGATGTGTTGTGTATATAGATCACGTCGGATTGTTGCGTTAAGCAAGGATAGTGAAGACGGTGATTTGAACATACGATGAAACGAGTGAGAAGCGAAGCATTGAAGCATCAGGCTATTGGCCGCCTATACAAATTTGATTTTTGAACTCAAGTACACTCAACAGATACGGAATTGTTATGTTATTGCTGTGGTATACGGCTCTGATGCTCTGCTTATTCGGATTTCCTGTCGGTATTCTTCACTACTTGCTTGTATATTGTGTGTGGATCTGTTAGAAACGCCACAGTCTTATTCCGCATTGAAGGTTGGAGATTGTTCCTTAAACTGTTTTCCACGATTTCGATATTTGCCGGGATACTTGACAATCGACTGGCCGAGGCGTCGCGCGGAATCTCTGAGCCATGAGCAAATTAAATTCAGCCAGTCAGTCGATTATTGAACCGTGAACTAAATTGTAGAGGCGGGCTAACGTGAGAATCACCGCTTTAGAAAAAAGACTTGGATAGCGAACGCCCAATGTTCTTCCGATCACTGTGGAGTCGTGACTGCAAGAACCTGCACGTTTCGCGGGCCGAATGATGCCACCACAACCCCACACCGTTTATTACTTTTTTAAAATGATCGTAATTAAAGGCAGAAGCCTGCAGTAGCCTGTACTTGAACGTATTTATGCTTTACTATGTTCGAGGAATGTGTGCACTGCAGATTTGTATTGTTTTTTTTTGTGTTAATGGAGTGTTAACTGCAGACTATGTAATTTGGTAACGTCTTACTAGTCAGATTTCGTTTCTCATGACCTTCGTTGCATGAGCAAACAGTGATCCATTAGCACATTGGTAAGATCACCACACATACACCACTACGATCTACGTACCAGTGATCATCTCCCATTGGTCACTGGACGAAAGGAAAATTTCATTTCCTTCTTACGACACCATTAAGAGAAATTTTCTCTCTCTTCTCGCAATTACACCTCGAACTGAGAGTTGAATGCAAGTCGGAATTCAACCCTCGGTGAGTCGTCATCCGACCATCGATGCGGTCGGGACGTCTGCCAGCCACCGTATCGGGGCCGGTACGGCGTGAACACATGTATTCGGTCTCAGTGGAGTGTTACATTAGGAACAATCAATTAAAAACAAACAATTCGCGACAAATCCCTTTACAAGTGCATACCCAAAAAACATCTTAATGTATCAAATGTTGATAAATGTAACTTCTGTTTGTGTTTTTTATTACAAATATTAATTTCCCCCTCAAGTTGCTCCATACAAATTTGTTAAAATAGAACTAAAATAAAACAAATTATAATCAACAAAATCTTGTTTTTCAATTACTGCTTGTGGACGGTTGTTATGGAGTTTCACTTATTTGGTGAACACAATTCGGCGATCGTGGCTTGGATATTTCAGTGTCTCAAGCGGTGTTTCGCGGAGCCTTTGGTGATCAATTTTCAGCGAACTATATCGTGGGTTGGTAATAGAACCAGCGACCATGCCGGCGCACCGACAACCTACCCCACAATTCCATCTTGCTTACGCAAGCTCCTTTAGGTGGAAGTAAACGTTTAGCTGAAGTTTCTGTAATCTCTCATGTTATGTTTACATGGATTTGACTTGATCTGTGCCACTATTTGGGCGCCATCAACCTTGGAGAGTCTTCCTGATCAGCATTTTTGATATAAAAATTATCAGCGTGGAATTCCTTGAACCAATTTGGCTTCTTGTAGAGCATGGTCAGCGTAAACTTTACGGAATTTTTCATCTTTTTACGTAAGTAAAACAGTAAAATATGGTGAAAATGCAGTTTGGTGTCCCATCTTCAACTTGTAAAATCTCGGAAACCCAACCAATTCGCTCAATATGTTTCAAAAATATGCAATGACTTCTTACTCAACCCAATATAATAATTTTGCCATCGTGCAAAAACATTTCAGCATATCCCACATATCCTATATATACAGAAGAAACATTTCAGCATATATATACAGTATATATATAAACATATAAGTAATTAAATAAAGAAATATTCCTACAGCGCCACAGTTGAACCTGTGTACGCATAGTTAGACGTACGTAGTTACCATCGTGGCCACTGAGGCGCGTCAAATTACTTAGAATAGGAATGATATAAAATATTACAACTTACTTGGATACAATTGTCCCAAGCCTGACTGTAAACCCGGCAGTGATTGAATTCCTGGCCATTGTGCTGCCATTGACTCCAATGAAGTCATATTTGATGGAGCTGAGTCTCTTCGACGTGATGTTAGTAGTTTGTTGGCATTGATCCTAATATCTGGTACAAGACTGTCGCTGGAATCACTGTCTGTATCTCCGGGTGGCTAATTAATATACGAACCATTTTTCTTGTCTTCATTTTTAGATATAAGTTAATCCAACTCACCCTATTGCCCAGGTCGGCCTCGGACAAAGCCGGGCCTGACTCGGCCACTAATTCACCTTTTTCGTTCACTGTGAGAAGTTTGCCGTCAATACAAAAATTACACTTCTCATTCGGGGTCCAATCGATGGGTAACAAAGGTGGCGGTGTAGGACTTGTGGTGGATGCTGTTAGTAATTCCTCACTATCGTTTTTAATAATATTCGTATTATATACTGTATGTGATGATGTTCTGTTATTATTAAATTTTAAATGTTCTTCCGTCGTTGCGGAAGTGCCCTCGAAATTTTCTGAAATGTCAAAAAACAAAAGGTATTTATTTGTGTCGTAAATTTAAAACTAAAGTACGTATTCTATTGTGTACGCGGCTATATTGAATTGCAATCTCCCTTTTCTCTAACTTGGTAGCACTGGGATAGAAAGATGAGTCGAATTGCATGCCATTATACTCTTGTGTTTTGTGAGCTTCTGCTTCTTCCGATGTCTAAAGATCTTGCATTAAAATTACAGGTACAACAACATTGAAAATATGCAGAAGACATTTAGTGACCAGTGTATGTCGAAAACACAAGCACGTGATTGGCATAAAGTGTCCAAAGACGGTACATATATATAGAATTGGATGTTTGTTTGTCTGTTAGTATATCCCGTATCTCATCATCATCGGCACTACAACCGGGATCCGGTCTTGGCCTTATTTAACAAATCTCTCCACTGAAACCGATTTCGAGCCTATGTCATCCAGTTTGGCATTCCTGGGCGTTCTGGTCTATGCCATCCCTCCATCGGAAGCCGATTGGGTTCTACCGATGATGTCGATGTCATCTGCGTAGGCAAGTATCTGGCTGGACTTGGTGATAATAGTCCCTCTAGTTGTGACGTCAGAGTCACGGATTGGTTTTTCCAACGCCAGGCTGAAGAGGAGGCAGTCCATTAAAGATGTTTATTGGTTTGGACAGCAATCCCACTATTTTTACTTGACTAGTTACGTTGGTCATGGCCAACCTACAAGGTCGTATCAATTTGTTTGGAATGCCGAACTCTCTCATGGCATTATATAGTTCTACTCTGGTTATGCTGTCGTAGGCGGCCTTAAAGTCTATAAATAGATGATATAATGGAATCTTAAATTCCAGACATTTTTCCATCGCCTGCCTAAGGGCGAATATCTGAAAGTTTATCCCGTATGCATTCCTGGAAACTATTCACTCGCATGTGAAAAAACTTCAATGAGTTGCTGTTGGCCCTGGCGTGAATGCTTCTGATATAGTACTGTGGGGTTCTTTAAGCATCTCCCAAGAACCACCCATTTCCCTTACCCCAACTACCCTTTCGCACCTGCAGTTAAGAGGTGCAAACCACCTGTTACATAATAAATATAAACCCACGGCACTGGGGTTCACTGCGTTTATTTTTCCCTACCATCCGTTGGTCCAAATCCAAGCTGGGTAAGTTGTACGCTTGCACATCTGGAAGCCAAATTTCCCATGATCGGTCGCCCAAGCGTTAAACGATCATCGAGTTGCACACGACCCATTTTCACCATTTGCACCCTTCGCATTTTCGTTTGTCCTGGCTTCCAGTGAATGGGCATTCAACCAGATCTGTACGGTAACAATGGAAATACTTCCAACCAAACTGAATCGATTTATCATTTGCCGCCACTAGAATAAAATACCGGATTTGCTTTTCACCACAGCAGTGGGAATCCACCCCGAGTTGCGATTGCGGTATGATTGGTGCGACGGCACGAGGAGTCTGTATTCGTCCCCCACGGAGTACGCATATACAACTGGAGAGTAAAATTTGAACCACCAGCGTGTGGGCAGGAGTCAGAGGTTTTCTTGTCGGTACGGTCGTCGCTTATTGTTATAACAACTCTTTGTGAAAGTATGCAGTAATAATTCCAAAGACATAATTTAAAGATCGTTGATGGCGAATCTTAAGGTTTAAATTAAAACTCATTCTATCGTACACACTCTTTGTGAAAGTATGCCATAATAATTCAAGAGACATAGTTAAGAGATCGTTGATTAGGAATTTTTAAATGTTCAAACAATATTAATAAAATTAATTTGTTGTCCAAACCAGACTATTGTTCAAAAATAAAGAGATAAATAAGTATACAACAAATTCCTACAGTACGTTTTATTTTTCACATTACCGTGATTGACTTCCGGCGAACCGAATTCATTTACCCAGCGAAGTTTTGGTTGGAGTGAAGTGAAACTGGGCCCGTGTCAGACACTACAACTTCAACTACTCCATTGTACCCGTACCATCAACCTACACCAAATGATTGCCCGTTAACGAACAGACGAAGCCCTGGTGAGTTTTTCTTGGCTTTGGCAAAAAAGCTTCCGACGCAGTACCATAAATATACGATAGATGGCGCGCGAGTTATGTCTTCGCAGATGCCACACAACGATGCGAGCGCTACCCGGGACTACATATTGGAACGGAAAAGAAGAGCTATCGAAACTCCATAAAACTCAGCGAAGAAGACCACAAACATGGAAAATCAGGGAAAACATACCGACTACCAAACAAAAAAAATTCAACAAAGCCGTGGAATTCATAAAACAACTTACTGCACAGATGAAGCAACTCCAAGCATGTGGCAAGAGGAAATTCTCTCACTACAGCAATCCCCCCAAAAACAGTGACGATCCCAGTATGGAAATAACGCCCTCTCAACAACCCAGTTCAAAACCATCAAACATCTCCCTCCAAACAACTACCGCCAACCCGTAAAGAATCCACCAAACAAGCCAAGTCAGCACTGAGTCACTGTCTGCTCAGCACAAACATGTTAGACCACCACCAATCTACATCAAAAACATAACCAGCATCAAGGAAATAATCCGAACAATAGAAAATGCCATAAGACACCGTAACTTCACCCCAAACACTAAAGGCTCCTCTATCGCCATTGCAACAAAAACTCCGGTTGATCACGACAAGGCCGTTAAAGAACTTGTGGAACTAGGACACCAATTTTTACCTTCCAACTCAAACCAGCAACATTCATCATAAGGCACATCGACCCAATCTGGACCTCTGAAGAACTAGCGTCAGAGATCTTCAGGATTTGTCCAGACCTGAAAATCCGCATGCTAGACTATTTCCGAACCCCGTGCATGCGAGAAAACAACATAAGGAACCTAAGAATTATCCAAATCCGTCTAAATGAAGACACCAACAAGTATTTTTACAAATTAAGTATTTGTTTACGCACAAGTATTTTTTACACACACGATAGAACCGTGCAAAGAGAGACCGACAGGGCGGCCGCGACGGAGATGGGAGGACAATGTTAGGCTGGAACTCGAGGATATCGGATCGGATGGTCGAACGTGGAAGGAGAATGAGGTCATGAACTTTCGGGTTCCTACAGGCCAATAAATAGTAAATAAATAGTTTATGCACAAGATCAGTATCGAGGACCCCCATAAACCTCAATTGCAAGAGATGTCAAGGCTCGGGACACTTGTTGGTGGCTTGCCACCTAAATATACGATGCGGCAGATGTGCCGATGAACATCAACCATGAAAATGCACAGACAATCCACAGAGTATGGAACCAGCAAAAATCCAAACCACAAACCCCGATGGATCCATTACCACTAAGAAAATCGCAGTGACATGCTGTAACTGCCAAGGTCCACATCCAGCTAATTTCTGCCAGTGCCCCCATAAGTTGAGAATTCTCCGAAGACGAATGGAGCCAAGTATAACCAATAAATCCGCACCAACCAAATCCATGCCGCAGAACATATTACCACAACGTAACAAGCCCAGGAACTTCAAACGCAGATGTCATCAGAAACAAGACAAACACATCGACGTCACACAATCCCAAGTTCATTGGCCTGAACCTGAACATCATGGGTTACATTAAGAGTATACAAACTACGCTTCTTACGTTGAAGCATATATAGGATATCGAAAAAAAAGTTCAGTTCAACCTCTCATTTTCTCTCCCTCAATGGTTGAACTAGCTATAATCGCCCTCAACGCAGAATCCATATACTCCAACATTCGTAAGCAACACTTACGGTTGTTTGTTAATACCTTCTCTCCAGATATCCTTCTCCTCTCAGAAACGTGGCTTAAGTCCAACTCCAGAGTATCCACCCCGAATTGCACAATTATTTCAAACCCCAGAACTACTGGATCCTATGGAGGTGTGGGGGCGAAGTCGTGGTGTCGGCGTACGGCACAGGGTTCTACTCCGCCCCCACAACTCTTCACTGTTCCAACGAACTCAACCAGCTGCAACAATGTGGGGAAGAAGTATGTACCAGTCACGGGCACTAGATTCACTTCTTCCTCCATCATAAATTAGTCAAATTCACTGAAAGCTCCAACGAACACAACGACCGGATAACGTGCAACAGAACTCCACAACACACCGACCACAAGGAGTAAAACACATAGCTATACAGTTTATTATAAGTTCCGGTTTTATTTTGCTAAATTTCTGTTCTAATTATAAAGGGTTTATGATATTTCGTTCGGTTAACACAACGCACAGCCACACGACTTGGTAAAAACTATTAATTAGGAAGTAGGGTATATACGCACTCTCGGCGCGCGACGAGGAGCGGGAGTGAACCGGCCGGTTCGGTCGGATGATGGTGACCGGCTGCACGATTCAATTCGCTGGGTAAGGAAATTCTGCCAGTGAAACTGCCTCTCTCACTTTAAGGGTGTGTTTCCTCTTCCCAGGGAAACGTAAAGTCTCTCTTGGGGAGAAGGTAACCTGATCTCCTAGCGAAGATCTATAATGGTGCATATGTATGTGCGAATGACGATCACATTGGTTTTTTTATACACAAGGCCATGGAAACGAATCTGAAAACACAGAAAGGGCATAAGTGCAAACATAACCGAAACTTGTCGGATGCTAATTGGATCTGTGTTTGCTTATACCGCTGCTGATGAGAAGCAGATCCCGAAATATAAGAAGAGAAAGGGATCGGGTAGATCATTGTCTGAGCTATGCATTGCAGCTGTAACGATAGCCGCAATGCCCATGCACATGGTGCTAATTGATTCTAGCTAACTTACGGGGAATTGGTGTTTATTGCATCGCTACCAAGGGTAAGTATGCCATACCTATTTGCATTTGCCTATGCTGTAGGATTTAATTGATGCCAAGAGGCGCGAGATGCGTATATTTGTTTTGGTCCCTTGGGTGTAGGTCGCCAGCCAACGTGTATGCAAAGGGATTTGTTGTACACGTGAATGAAGCTGGGAATAGGCGACGCAATGATCATTATCTCTAGCTGAGATGGTTACATGATATGTGAACCGATAAGTTTTTTTCAGGGATATGCTGTTTGGAACAGAATTCTTACGAGGAATTTTGAATTCGAATAAATGAATGCAGATAAGAATTCTCTTCCAGGAGCTTTTAGGTAAATACATTGGGTGAAATTTGCTGCGTGAAGCATTTACCGGTGCTTAATGCGATTGCATTAGCAGAAAGTTGATACAGACTGGGTTGTAGAGATGGGGGTTCTTTAGGTAAGTAGTCAGTGGGGTTTGGCAGAACCGCCACAGAGGTACCGGCACCCTACTACACAAAAAACTCGTATTCACCGAAATCAGATTCGCCACTGTTTTCAATATCGAATACACGGCAATTAAACTTTTTTGTGAAAAAAAAGGTAATCATATTAACCATCCATTTACATCCACCCAACACGAGAACCAGTCTTCCCTGACTCTGACATATCTCAAATAATGAGACAGTCTCTCCCCGCACCATTCATAATCAATGGACAATGGAACGGTCGCGATAAAGCATTCAATGACATCAAGAGGAACAAATACGGTTGCCAACTTCTGGACCTCCTCTCATCTCACCCATATACGTACATCGACAGCCCACTGCAGCCATCTCGTGTTGTTCGAATGTTGTTCTCATGTTTGCAGCTCGGCTTCTAAACATACCCTCGATCTAGTTGAGAGAAGAGCGATCCAACTGATCGGGGACTCGCCGCTGACGTCGGGGCTACAGTCCCTATCCACACCGAACGCGCGTAGCTGACCTCTGTCTGTTTTACAGATATTATCACATAATCATCATCCTCATCGGCACTACAACCGGGAACCGGTCTTGGCCTTATTTAGCAAGTCCTGAGGCTTGTTAAATTTTCCATAATGATATTTTTTCCGGGCAATGTCATTAGTCTTGCGCCAGAGGCTCCCCGACGAGGAATCGAACCCCGGTCTCCCGCGTAACAGGCGGGCATACTAACCACTGTACTATCGAAAAGCTATTATCACGAGTAGTCTTTTTTGGAGATTTGTGGTATTGCTCCGCGTCATTCAGTTTACAATCCGACGGATCGCACCAATTGGCGGTTTCTCTTTCGACGGCGCGAACATGTTTGCATCAGAACACGTTCTGTTATAGAGCGGGAAGGCTGTGGAATTCCCTTCCCACGCGAGTGTTACCGAAGCGTTACAACCTGCAACTGTTCAAGAAAAATTGCAACAGTTATTTGGTGGCACCTGGGGGCGCCATGCCGGCGCTATAGGTTCGCCTCTCCGAGAGAAATATATTATTAAAAAAAAAAAAACCTGACCCAAGAACTGTTTGGTTGTGGAAGCTTGATGTCTTATCGACATTATAGGTGCGCCTCTCCCGAGAGAAGTATAAAAATATAACAAAAAAACATTTAAATATCATAATATTGTCATGTCGTAATATCGTAATGGTGTAATATTGGATCATGGTAACATCGCAATGCCGTAATATCATAATATCGTAATATGGAAATATCATATCTTAATATCGTAACACCATAATATCGAGCAGGCGCAAGGCTAATAACCTTGTCCGGAAAACAAATTATTATGGAAAATTTAACAAGCTTCGGGACTTGCTAAATAAGGCCAAGACCGGATCCCGGTTGTAGTGCCGATGATGATGATGATGATGATAATATCGAGACCTGGGTGTTGAGTAAGTATGGATACAGTACTCATGCATGGATCCGAGACCTGGGTGTGCAATAAAAGGCACTCTGAACTCTTCGCCGCATTCGAGAGGAAGGTCTTAAGGAGAATTGTTGGCCCCGTATGTGAGGGAGGACGATTCCGGAGGTTTATGCGATCTACCTGGAAGCTAATGTTGTAATAAAAATCAAGCTCGGTAGATTCCGGTGGGCGGACACCTAGATCGAATGAGCAAAGAGGAGCCTGTCCGGGAAGTCCTTTGTGGCAGGATATATGGAAGGAGACAGCACGGCAGACTTTGTCCGCGATCGAGGGATGGCGTAGATCAGTACGCCCAGAGCCTGGGAGTGCAAAACGGCATGATATCGGCTCGAAATGGGGACCGGTGGAGAGATTTGCTAAATAAGGCCAAGACCGGATCCCGGTTGTAGCGCTGATGGTGATGATGATGATAATATCGTGACATCGCAATTCGTAACATCCTTATATTGTAGGAACGTAATATGGTAATGACTTAATACCCCAATATCGTAATTCGAAGCATTGTATTATCGTAACACCGAAATATCATAACATCGAAATATCGTAACATCGAAATGTCGTAACATCGACATATCGTAACATCATCATAATTCATAATATTGTAATATCGTAAGATAGTAACACCACATTATCATAATATGGTAATTTAGTAATATTGTAGCGGTGTAATGTGGTAAGACCTTAATAACGCAATATCGTAATACCATAATATTCCAGTATCGTAATACCGTAATATTGTTTTATCACAATACCGTAATATTGTGATGTCGTAATGTTGTAAGATCGCAATATTGTAATGTAACACCATAATATTGCAATATTGTAATATCGTAATATTGTGGCATCGTAATATGGTAATATCATAATGTCGTAATATCGCAATATCGTAATATTATAGCATCGTAAGAACGTTATATCGTAATGTAACACCATAACATTGTCATATCGTAAGATAGTAATACCATAGTATCATAATATCGTTATTTAGTAATATTGCAACAGTGTAGTACACCATCATCATCATCATCGGCACTACAACCGGGACCCGGCCTTGGCCTTATTTAGCAAGTTCTGAGGCTTGTTAAAGTTTCCATAATGATATTTTTTCCGGGCAAGGTTATTAGTCTTGCGCCAGAGCAGTGTAATACGGTAAGACCTTAATAACGTAATATCGTAATACCATAATATTGCAGTATCATAATACCGTAATATTGTAATATCACAATACTGTAATACTGTAATATCGTAATGTTGTAAGATCGTAATATCGTAATGTAACACCATAATATTGTAATGTCGTAATATCGTAATATTGTGGCATCGTAATATGGTAATATCATAATATCGTAATATCCCAATATCGTAATATCATAGCATCATGTTGTAAGAACGTTATATCGTAATGTTATACCATAATACTGTAATATCGCAATATCGTAATATTGTACCATCGTAATTTAGTAATATCGTAATATCGTAATATCGTACTGTCAAATATCCCAATATCGTAATATTGTAGCATCGTAATATAAAAATATTTTAATATCGTAATATCGTGGGATCATAAATAGATTATATGTCATATATAGTACGCGTAGTGTATAATATATATTCAGTCTGAAAATCGATTACAAATAGAGTATCTGTGAATATGCCTGGCAAAAGAACGCGCGAACCACGTTTAAATGTGAACGCTATTGCTTTCTGTATGTGTTATTGTTTAGAAATTATTATACATACAGGGTGTCTCGTAAATAGCGTGCCACCTTCGCGGAGAGGGGAGTCAGGGGTAATTACTTATATCGTAAACTCTTAGAAACACAAAACGACCCTCTAGTAAAGGTCGCAATGTTTTTGAGTTATTAGGGTTTTTCCAAATTTTCGGAATATCCACACCTTGTGGATAATTTGTTATATATGTATATCGCTCGCAAACCTCTTGTGCTGTTGCTATACTCCACTACACACTTTTAGTTTAGTCTGTTTTCAAACTCTCATTTCTTAAAAGGAGTCATGATTATCATATATTGTGTCTTTCAGTGAGGGAGCGTAGTAAATTGTCATACGGGAAAAATATATTTTTCTATTAGAATATAATACTTTTTTTCCGGTTCTTAAATTAAGCAAACAAAATGGGTGGAACAATAAAAACATATTTAGAATATTTAAAATCTCTACAAATAAGAAACAGGAAAGCCTATTCTTAGGCGAGATGCTGCTACGAGTGGGAAAATTGTCAGTATTGAAGAAAACTATTTTATATAATAGACAACGTGATTATAATTCTTTTTATGTGAGTTATTTCTTAAAGAAAAAATGCCTTAACTTACGGATATGGAGCAGGTCAAATAATAAAAAACAATTTAGAATATTTATAATATTTAAAATCTCTAGAAAATTAAGAGATTCTCATTGACAGATATTTTAAGAGAGGTTTTTTAAGAACTCAAAATATTATCACTCGTGGAGGAAAAGACTTTTCTCTATACTAAAAAGACAGCCAAAGAAAACATTCGCAAGCCTTAACACCACGTGCTTTGTGAATGGAAGTATAATCAAAAAGTACTTGGGTATTGTACCAACTCCCTTAATTCTCACAAATTGTTAAGCGATTTCAATACCAATACACGGAGGTAGAATTTATGTTTCCGAAAGAATGAAAAAAAAAAATGAAAAAAAAAACAAACTCGTCACACTATTTACCTTTTTTTATAAGCGGCAAAGTCGAAGAAGTGTCGCTCTCTTCGAGCACTTCGGTTTTTCTTTTTGAAACGTCGTTTTCGAGCGACTGCTGTTGCCGTGGTGGCGGCTGTTGATGTGAATTTTCCTTTGCCTTCTCCAGTTTTTGTTCCTTTTCGTGCTTCTGACCTAAAAGTTGGCTTTTTAATATAAGTTTGTACATATATCTTTTGTTGGACTTACTTGAAAAATCGCTTTGATCTAAATTTGTAATATCTGCACTTAAATGGGATCGCGCTAGAGCTTCTTGATATTGCTTCCATTTCCTACGTCCCATCAACTCCTCAGCAACCCGTTCTAAGCCTGAAATAATTAAAAGAAAATTGAGTTTTAGACATTTAAATAACATTAAAGTGTACAGAACTAACGTTTAATTGTACAATGAAAATAACATATTATATTTTGTGATCACATGTACCCAGTTCAAAATTTGACTGTCATTACTATTTGTGAGCTTAGTAACAATATGTAGTCAGGAAACCCCAACCCGACCGCACTAAACCCGCAGCTCAGCAAAAGCTGTTCTCAGCTTTTGTCAATCAGAGACCCGATTGTCCAACTCCCACGATTGGAGGTAGAGACACTACGCACCTAATCGTGGACACCGGCGCTGAGATCAGCCTCTTAAAGCTGATGGCACTCCACCCGACGCATGTTGTGGTTGTTCAAAAATCCACGACACTCCAGACGCTTTTTAGCAAGGGAAAGTCGTGGGAATGCTGCCATAAGAATTTCAGATTGCCACGAAATTCCTTGCAGCTTCCAAGTTATGGACTCCTTGCCAGGGTTGTCGGAAGACGAGTTGTTGGGTAACGACTTCCTGTCGAAAAATTGCAAGGTCAATTGACCGGGTGGTTGTTTGGAGTTTCCCCGAACAACCGTAAATCCCAAAAGCTCTTCCCTTGACTTTGCGAATAATAAGACAAAAAACAAACAAGGAAAATTCCCTCTCTTAGGCATTAGTTTGTATTAGCTTGTTCAATAAGTTTTGTCGTTTACCATAATAGGAAATGACGACATTAGCGTTTAGAAGATCATCGGTTAATCGAATGAGATTTACTAGAAGATCTAGGCAGTGTTAGATATATTTTGACTGACATTTTAAGTTTCACAAAGCTATATGCATTTTTTTTTCTATTATAGATATCATTTTTTATTTCTTCCTATTATTATAATTTACTTACTTGCTAGACAAAAATGATTAAACTCTAGCTTATGTTATCTTATTTCTTAACTTACTGGTCCCTTGCGGACTCTCTAAGTTACATGCATACGCTTAAAGCATGAAAATTTGTCTTTCGACATTATGGTTATTTTGTTTACATGAATTTTTAGGGAACTTAATTGGATACAAAGAAAATGAAGAAAAGAAAAAACTTTGTTCTTGTTATTGTTTTTACCTTATATCTAACTTACATACTAAACTATCTATAGAACTTTTTTTTTTTTTTTTTCTTTAACTTAACTCTATTCTAAACCTAACATCAAAACTAAATTTTCGAAATGCTAAATCTATGTAAGCTTTCCGTTGTTTGTCGGGGTTTTTTTTTTAATTATCATTATTATTATTTCTTTAGTTTTATAAGGAAACAGGGTTTTATTTGCCACTCAGCCACCAAAATCTCTGGTGTTGCTTATTCGCGTCTTTTCGGTCTCTCTGTGCTACTGCCGTACTGAACTGCAGGCTCTCTTCATTAGTGTGCGCAACCTCTCGATTAAAACATATTCGCTTATCTATACCCGACCGACGCACGTGATAAATCAACGGTATAGCGGATTCATTTTGTATGAGGCCGTTCATGTCAAGACTAAGGAATGCTTCTGGTGGAATAAAGCCATTGCGACGTACCACCTCACAATACATATTGTTTGGGTAATATGCACCAAAAATCAAATCGTTCTGTGAGCTCATTGATCTCGCAATATGCCCTCGGATCAGCTTGATCATAAAGTTATCCACTCTGTTTATATTGGCCCCACTGTACAACGCTTCATTGGGATAATATTTTTTGTGATCGGATTCAGGAGTCCGATGTAACTTAAGGCAAGTCCTGAGGCATTGCCTCTCAAAAATCCGAATCTTTTCCATTGAGCTAGGTCCCACATTAAACCACACTGGGCATCCATATATGATCATCGGTCTGATGAGAGCCATGTAGCATATAACTTTAACTCTGCTGTCAAGTTGACTACTATGAAACAGTCTTCTTGTCATAGCGTAAGCTTTCTTTGCCCTGACTAGGGCAGCTTCCACATGTTTGTTAAAATATAGATACTGATCCAGCCAGATGCCTAAGTATTTGACTACGGTTTTGGTTTCCAGTGTTTGTTGGTGTGGTCCCATAATAGCTAGCTTTCGCCAGTTTATCCTGGTGTCTCTGGTAGCTTGAGCCAGTGGTGTTCTAAAGAGGATGGTTTCACACTTCTGGATATTGATTTTGAGTTTCCAGTTGTTGCAGTATCGCTGAACATCATTGAAATCCCCTTGTAATAATCCGTTAATGATTTCAATTTTTGGTGCTGTTCTATATATTATCAGATCGTCTGCATACGCAATAGCCTGATGAAGAGACCTTACCAGGTCGCTAGTGTAAATATTAAAAAGGATCGGAGATAACACCGCTCCCTGTTGCAGACCGTTTTCTATATTGTAAGTAATGTTAGAGGTCACATTGCCACTTTTGACGATGAATTTCCTTTCATTCAACATGTCGTATAGTATATACAGTAGTGGTCTATGAATGCCTAGTCTCATTAGCTTGTAATATAACCCTTCTAACCAAACGGTGTCGAAGGCCCTCTCCAAGTCAATCAAACAGGCACCTGTACACTGTTTCAGATTTTTATTCCACTGAATGTCTGAAACCAGTTTAGCTGCGGCATGTGTGGTTTCATGACCAGCTTTAAAACCAAACTGGTTATTTGGAATAATATTATTGTCCTCAACCCATTTAAGTAGAGCCTTGTTTAGAACCTTTTCGAATACTTTACTGATACTCGGTAACAAACTGATCGATCGCAGATTTTTTGGGTTTGTTCTATCTTTCCCTTTTTTTGGTAACGGTTGGATGATGGCCGTTTTCCAACGTACTGGATAGTGTGCGTTGTTCAGAGCGTTGTTAAACAATACTGCATATATGTCCATTGCGATTGGAGGAAGATGTTTTAGTACGATATTGGGTACTCCATCGATTCCAACTGATTTTTTGTTTCTTAATGATGCAAAGACGCCATGGATGTCTTCACTAGTGATCAAAAGACTGTTGGCGCTTTCGACAGTAATCTCGGCGTTTGCCGTATTTTCATTGCTGAATTCGTTAAAACCATGGTTTTCTGATCGCCACTGTGAAATATCATTTCGAAGATGACCATAATTCAGTAAAACTCTATCTTCCAAGCCATGGTTGCGACGAATTACTTCATTTGCCTTGTACAGTTCTTGAAAGACGGCCCCTACAACATTCACTTTTTCCAAGGGATCTTCAAACACAAAAACTTCGTCATTTAGGATGGCGTTGTTTGTGTCTATGCCTATATTTGCCAGCATTCGTTGGTTTTCGTCAGTTCGTGGTATTTGGAGACACTGAATCTCGTTTTCATTACTCCGTCTAAATATTTTATTAATTTGCGGAAACATACTAGGGTTGTTGGATTTTACCGCCCGAACTTTGTTGTTCCAATACAAATTTGCTGATAGCCTATAGTTGGCTTTTATCAGCTGTTGGAGATTTTTTAATCTGGACTTCAGTGATATTATCTCCTGGTCGTGCCTATCAATAAATCGTCTGTACCGTAGTTTTAGTTGCGACAGAAGTCTACTTTTTTTTCTGTGGAGTGCGTTGATTGTGGCGTTTCGGTACATGTTCATGTTGTCTGTAGGTGTGGTTTTTGGTATTGTTTTGTCCATAGTTTGTTTTATGGTTTCGTCCATTTTTTGTATGTATTTGTCGATGTCATCGTTGGGTATGTTTCTGTTGGTAGGAGGGTTAATGTCTTTTAAGCGAATTTCTTTTGTTAAGGTTCTCGTGAAACGCGTCCATCGCATACCCCAATAGTTATAGGGTTGCGGTATCATACATTCACCGAGTTCCACAACTTCGCTTGGTGTTTTTATCAATATTGATAATGCACTATGGTCGCTGTCATACTCAATTGTGCGTAGGCAGTTTATATTTTGTCTGTTAGTATGTGTATGTTTAAGGCGTGTGTCAATAAGCATAATATCGAGGAACGAGCCCCCTCTGGGGAAAGAAGGATATTCTGTAGCTAGCAGGTCAGCCTTATATTCAATGTGATGTTGATCTAGCCAATTAGCTAGTTGATTCCCTCTCGTGTTTGATATGCTATTTCCCCAATTTGGGTGTTTAGCATTCAAATCGCCACCCACGATGTAATAGTTCCCTTCCGAGTAAAGTTGTAAGCATTGGAAAAGAGTCTCTAGCTCCACTATAAATTGATTTTGTTGATGTGCTTCTGGTGCGTAGGCAGATATCACATACATCCCCCTACCTTGTCGGAGGGGTATGCGGATAATGCACGCTTCAAGCACCTGAAATCTGCGAATCTCACCACTATATATTACCTTATGTTGAAGTTGTTTTTTAATAAAGATTGCCACCCCTCCTCCTTGTGTGGAGTTGGGTCGGTCTCTTCGTATAATGTCGTAGTTTGTGTGACATAGTTTATGCCTCTGATTCAGCTTAGTTTCGCTAGCCAGAAGCACGTCAGGACTTTCGTCTTGCAACAGTTTAAAGAGAGCGGCTCTTCTCTCGATTCTGATAAGTGAATTTACATTCACGACTAAAGCCTTAATTGTGCTTTCTGTTGGGGGGTTTATATTGACGGCTGGCTAGACAACTGCGAATAGACCCAGTCTAGTCTAGTGTCCTGTTCTTTTATTTGTTTTTGCATTTGTGTCATCTGCGTCTGAATAGCGAGCAAGGTTGTGAGCACATCTGCTAGTGTTACTGTTTCTGGAGGCACAGTATGTTGCGGCGGTACCCGTGTGGTGGGTTGTGGCGTGTTTCTCCTGCCAGCTGTTACTTGAGCATACGAGAACTGGGGTGTTACGTTTAGTGCTGGTCGGCCTTGAACTATCGGGCGTTCTGATTTTCGTTGCTGTGAAAACTTTTTTTCCTGTAGTTCGCGGAACTTAGGACAGCCTCGATAATTAGCGGGGTGTCCCTCACTCTTACAAACTGCACACTTTAGAAGAGATCTGTCGTCTACCCTTTCTTTACCTAACGTGCATTGTTCTGCGGTGTGGTCCTGTCCACATCTTACGCATCGATACTGCATTTCGCAGTTTGCTGCGGAGTGCCCGAACCTTTGGCAGCGAAGACATTGGATTATATCTCTGCTTTTTTTCAATTTGTCCCATGTGACAATTTGATGGTTCAGGATAGTGATTTTCCTAAGTCCACCAATTTTGCTCCCAGGGCCCAGCTGCACCAGGAAGAATGGTAATTTTCTATTCTCCCGTCTAGCCCTAGCTGTATTGAAAGGTTTTACTGCGATAAACTCAATATCATTGCAGTTAAGCTTTCGCAGCGTTTGTAATAGAACTTCTGGTTCTGTTTCAGGGTCAACGCCTTTTAGTAGAACCGTTATATTCTTTATTTCTTTCTTTAGCACATTTTTCATTTTTTCGAAATCCTTAACCGAATTTGTCTGTATGGCCAACCTGTTCCCTGTCAGTCTTTTAATTGAAAAATCTTCCCCAATAGAAAGCTTACATAGACTTACCAGTTCGTTACAGTCCATATCTGTAATGTTGATAGGTGGCATCTTCGTGTTCCTTTTTGCTGCCTGTTGTTCTTGTTGTGGTTGTTGTTGCGTCATCTGTTGTGGTGGACATTCTTTTTGTTGGCTTGGCTTCTGTTGTGCACATTGTTGCTGATTCTGCTGTTGTTTCGTTATTAGCTGCTCCTTTTCAGCAAATTCCTTTTTCCTGCGACGCTTCTCTGCTAATTGCGCCCTTGCTCGGGCTAGCCTTGTTTCAAGATCGTTGATTTCATCTTCTTCGTCCTCAGTGTCGGTAGTTGCTAAACATGCAAACATGTTATTGGTGAGATGGCCGTCATTATATGGAACCGGGGGGAATAGATTGTCCTCTTCCATTTTGTGCGCCTTTTCGAGCAAGTCTGCTATTGCCTCGTTTGGCTTGTTTATTTTTGTTGCAGCTCGTGTTAGTGGGGAGCTCGCCGGGCGTTTTATTAACGCGGACTTCGGTTTTAATTTTTTAATATTTTGTTTTTTGTCTGCCATTCTGCATGCTGAGGGTCCATACACCGAGCTTGTTGCATCCAAGATAGCAGGCCAGTCTTTGTTTGAAACCAGTTTTTAGGTTGGCTTCACTTTGCAGTTTCACTGTATATTTTAGTTCCTTTTGTTTTTTTTTTATTTATATTTATTGTTTTTGTTTTGTTTTTCTCTTACTTCAATTTTTTTTTTCGCTAAACATGTGCTCACATACACTCTCACAGTTAATTAGTATTAAACGGTGTTTGTTTTGACTGTCAAACCACGTGGCTTCGTTCTCTTTTATTAGTTTATATTTATGTATAATAACTTTGTTTTGACTGTTCTTGTCACTAGAATTGATTTATTTATAAATAGTCTTATTATTTCAAATTTCACTCGCGACTCATAAAAGTAACTTTTACATTTATCTCGATCGGCGAATTTAAAACACGTCCGCACTCGGTCAGTGTGTATCGTTGTGCGGAAAAAAAAAAGCTATATGCATAATGGGTGCCGCGTTCACTAATGATGGAATAAAGACTCATTAGAGTGTGACTTTTTTTTAACAACATTTGGAGCTGTTACGAATCGGTTTTTATGCAATATGCACATTCCCTACTTACATGCACACCCTAGTGTAACCATTAACATAAACCTTCCATTTTCTTTCCCGCCACACTGTAAAATAACCCGATTCTCATATTATCATCACCTTTGCCACACTCACAACGGATGATGTGATAGACGCGAATATCAGACAGGGTTTTCAATTTCGGTAATTGCACATGAACTAGCCATGAGAATGATTTTATGAAAGGTATCCGGATGCCACGCTCGAGTCATATGAACTATCCATGAGAGTGATTTTGTGCAAGATGTCCGGTTTCCACGCTCGAGTCACATGATCCGTTCAATACAATTCCCTATTCCATTTCTACAATTTCTGTGATGTAAATTAGTATTTAAGAGAAAACATTTTAGAGAATGTAGTTACTCATTGACAGGAACCTAACGACGGTTGGGATAAACAACGCTGCAACACAGCTTCACGAGAATAGAAACTTCGGAGACTCATGCCCCGAAGTACAAACTTGAAAAGACCTATCAGATTCGCCATGACTACTTCACTCTCCATCTCGTCCGGGACCGTAAAAAGCTCTGCAGAATAAGATATCGTCACCGCTTTACGTAAAGGGAGCCATTGCGCTCTGATAAAACAGAGAATCCATAACAATCGTACCCGACAATTGGAAGACTAACTGAAGGGTATTTATACGGACCAGAACGTTTATAAAAACGTTAAAAAGATATGTAACACTTCTCGTATCACTAGCCCAATAATGCACAACGGTGTTGTTGTCAATAATAACGCCAATAAAGCAAACATCATCGGAGAGACCTTTGAAAATAATCACAGGCTTACTCTCGAGGATAGCGACCCGGACACTAATGCGATCATTGTTGTTTTTCACCCAACTAACAGTGCATACTTTGATGACACTCGTGATAATGGTCACGGTTTCGTCACACCAAATACCCTACAGAACCTAGTTCAATCCCGAAACCCCAAGAAGTCACCCGGTATCGACAATATGTTGCACCGCTCGTTGCGAAGACTTTCTGCCTTATTCTTTATAAAGTTCTCCATTCTGTTCAACCATGCCTACAACAACCTTGGAAGCATGCTATTGTTTATCCAATTACCAAAGTTGGGAAACCAACGTATCAACTCTCAAGCTTTCGCCACATCTCACTCCTCACTTGTATCAGCAGAATGTATGAAAAGTTCGTATACCAGAAGCTAAATAACTTTATTAGTGCCAGGAACCTAATACCTGATATCCAATTTGGATTTAGGAGAGCGCACAGCACCACAATGGCTCTCAACATATCTCAAAACCACACGCGCGTGCGCCTCTTTAATAAGGAACCTATGGCGTTTGCAATGATAGTGAAGAGCGTGTGATTCGAACCGACGTTATCACGGTTAGAATCACTAAAAATTGAACCAATGTTGATGCATTTTCGTATTCGATTTACGCTCGGTGTTCTTCACTATTTGCTTGTGTATTGTGTGTGTATCTGTTAGAAACGCCACAAATAAACCATTGCGGTGAGCCTGGGGATTGAAAAGGCTTTTGACACGACGTGGATCGAAGGTCTAATTTTTAAATTACTGAATACTGGCCTCAGTAGAACGCTATGTAGTATCATCTACCAGTTCGTTCTAAACAGTTCAAGTGAATGGAAAGCTTTCCCGAACTTTCACGCTGCAGGCCTCCACTATAGGCCCCATCTTATATAATATCTACACCTCAGATATTCCTAACCCTTTGGGATGGGGAAGTAAACCAGATATGCTATGCGGATGACGTCCTAGTGCGCGCGTTATCCAAAAGCCTTCAACTCGCAACAAATCGACTCAACCGTCACTTGGACGAACTGTATCAGTATTACAGTCGATCGAAAATTCAACTTAACCCATGCAAAGCAGTAGCAATAATTCTGACTAGTAAACACTCCCGATATTCATAGAATATTCGAATACAAATAGGAGGTACTACGATAAGACCACAAGACAGGATAAAATATCTTGGGGGTCATTTATTCCCCAAAAATGAATTTCATCAAACATGTGACCCACATTCTTCAAAAGGGCCTCGGTCGATCTAAACAACTGGACAAGGGGATTTTGGAGTACTCTTAAATGTCAGAGCACAGTACGAGAGGAAGCGGATAAGGAAAAAGGTATCGTGATAATATCTATAAAAAAGAGATAGACACGAGACGTTGCGCATATGTTCTAACGACGGAATTGATCCGACTCCCAGCTGGGTCCCCGCTAAGTTTCTCTGCTCGTTTCTGTATCCTATCAAGCACGTGTAGTGCAGTTTTGGATGCGCCTGACCAAATATGGGAGTTGAGCTCCATTTTGGGACGAGTATACGCCTTGCAAATAGTGGCGAGGTTGGATGGGGTAAAGTATTTTTTGCATCTCCTAAGGAACCCCATACATTTGGCCGCACTTTTCGCAGCAAAAATGTGGTCATTCCAATTAAGAGTCGAATTAATTCGAGTGCCGAGGATTGATAGATCCTTGGCTACGTCGATGCAAGTGCCGTTCATCGACAGTGTATTTACTTTGAGAATCCCCTTTGATGACAGGAGACAGCACTGAGTTGTTAAGGCATTGAAGTCTATTCGGTTAGATAATCCCCATTGATATATGTTGTTGGGGTCGGAATTCAGTGTATTAAGCATAACCCGCTAATTGGTATTGACGTTCGAAGAGTTTGGTCGGGAATGTTCGTATGAGTATGAGAAACTCAATATGCTGTCATTAGAAAACGAGTGGATTGGGTTGTGGGTAATGGACAACAGATCATTTATAAAGATGAGGAAGAGAGTGGGTGAGAATACAGAACCTTGGGAAATACCTGCTTTAATTTGATGGGAGGGAAATTTAACACCATCAAGAACCACTTGGATTGAACGACCAGAAAGATAGTCTCTTATCCATTGGATCATGAAATTGTCCACTCCATATGAATGTAGTTTTGATACGAGAACTGGATGCCAAACTCTGTCGAAGGCTTTCGAGGTATCCAGTGCAACAATCTTGCTTTCTCCGAATTAGTGGATGGAATGGTTCCACTTTTCGGTAAGGTGCGTCATCAAATCTCCTGTGGACCTGTTGCTACGAAAGCCATATTGACGGTCATTGAGGAAGTCATTTGATTCCAGATATTTCGAAAGTTGACTGTTAATCAGTAATTCCGTTACCTTCGAGAGAACAGAAGCTAGTGCTATGGGTCGATAATAAGAGAGGTATGACTTGTCGCCCTTTTTGGGAATTGTCTGTATGTTTGCTGACTTCCATCTATTTGGGAAACGGCCAGTAGAATAAGAAAAATTGAAAAGTTTTTGCAGTGGTTTAGAGAGTGAAGAGGAACATTTCTTCAAGAGAAATGGGGGAATGAGATCAGACTAGCGGATTTGTTGGCATTTAGCTCCTTGAGTGGGCGGGCAACAGTACGCGTTCGGAAGTGAATCTGGCTCATTGTGTGCTGCTTATGCCCAAGTTGAGGTGGAACTGATGTGGTATCAGGCAGAGTTGAGTTTGCTGCAAAATGTGCAGCAAGTAGATTCACTTTCTCTACTGCACTGGTGACTGGTCTGTCATCGACTATTTCGACAAGTTTAGCGAAGGAACGGATGAGCAGACCGAGTTTTGGATGTTCTTCACAAATGCCCAGAAGTTTCTACTACCTGTGGGAGAGTGTACTATTTTTTGTCTCACTACCTGGTCATGCAAGAACTTTGGGCGTGGAATATACCCGTTGCAGTCATTTATAGCTGTCTTAACTCTTTTCCGGTTTGCTTCAGTATTGTTTGGTTTATACTGTGGCGATTCCGCCAAACCCTACGGCCCACTTACCTAAAAAACCCCCATAACTTCATCCCAATCTGCATAAGTTTTCGCTAATGCAGTCGCATTAGCACCTTAAATGCTTCACGCATCAAATTGACAAAGTTTATTTAGCTAAAAGCCCCTAGAAAAGAATCCTTACCTTCATGCATCCCTTCGCATACAAATTCCCTATAAGAATTCTTTCCTAACTTATCATAAATTCCATGAAAGAAAATTCATCGGTTCACATATAATACAACCGCATAATCAGGGAATCTTACCCTTGAGTTCG
The DNA here is from genome assembly GCA_963931805.1 of Microdon myrmicae. Lineage (NCBI taxonomy): Eukaryota > Metazoa > Arthropoda > Insecta > Diptera > Syrphidae > Microdon > Microdon myrmicae. The sequence goes on from OZ007499.1 coordinate 120,371,234, forward strand.
CTTATCCCACCCTCAACATGTGTACAATAAAAACTACCTACATACACATTGGCTGGCGACCTATACCCAAGGAACAAAAACAAATATACGCATCTTGCGTCTTAAGGCATCGATTAAATCCTACAGCATAGGCAAATGCAAATTGGAATTGAATACCTACCCGTACCAGCGATGCCATAAACACCATTTCCCGGTAAACAAGCTAAAACCAATTAGCACAATGTTCATGATGCATTGCGGCTGTCAATACAGCTGCTATGCATATTGTAGCCAACGATCATCAACGGTCCCTTTGTCTTACATATTCCTGGATCCGTTTACCATTAGCCTTCTCACATAAGCAAACACAAACTCAATTAGCATCCAATGAGATTCGGCTTGTTTGCTTAGCCGAACTCACGTCTCATGGATGCACATTTTCCCTTTCTTTGTTTTAGAGTCGTTACCATGGCTTTGATCCATAAAAGAACCAATGTACACACATACATGTGTACCGTGACGATATTCTCTGAGATAAACAGATCTTAAACAGACTTTACGTCTCTTTTGGAATAGGAAAATGCACCCCTTAGTTAAGAGAGCCAGTTTCACTGGCCGAATTTCTTTTGACAACGAGTGAATATTGCGTATACGTTCTAGCCTATTTCGACAAGTTTATCAGCTTGTCGAATTTACATAGAACCAAAGTAGGTCGAACCGAACAAGAGCGTTTTAGAAAGGATGTAAATAATCGTTGTTTCATCACGGTGGACGAGACTTGGGTGTACTTCAATGGCTCTGAATCAAAAGAAGATGCTTAGAAGTGGTGTGAATCTGATACTTCGTATTCGAAGAGAGTAAGGATACAGAAATCGGCCGAGAAGGCAATAGCATCTGCCTTTCGGGATGCAAACGGAATTTTGTTCGTGAATTACATCCAAACTGGTAAAACAATAAACTCAGATTACTATTGAAACTTTTTAAAACAGTCGGATGTGAGAAAAGAACGAGTTTACGGGAGAAGAAACTTATTTTTCATTAAGATAACGCAAAAATCAGTAAATTATAGTGTGAATTGTTGCAACAATCTTGGCGCAAGACTAATAACCTTGCCCTGAAAAAACAAATCATTATGGGAAATTTAACAAGCCTCAGGACTTGCTAAATAAGGCCAAGACCGGTTCCCGGTTGTTGTGCCGATGATGATGATGATGATGATGATGTTATAACAATCACCCTATTCCCTAGAAGTAGGGCCTCTATCTGGGTTCTGAGTGTTCTCATATCTCAAAAAATGTATGCGTGGGAAACGATTTCAATCGAACGAAGAAATAATAATATCCGTGGAAGTCTATTTCGACAGTCTTAAGGATTCTCGCTTCAGAGATGGAATCCATATATTGAGAAATCACTGGAAGAAATGTTTTGAAGTTCAGGAAGGTTATAATGAATAATAACATGTATTTCAAACCATTTCTAATCGCACGACAAAACTTATTGATCAACCTAGTAAAAGAAGAAGCAATTGAGGTACGCTGTGCTCCGATTTGAATAGAAACAGCTTTCTACTTATATAAATCTGAAGCTATAAGCTTTTTTTTTAAGATTTTTAATATGATTTTGGGAAAATGATTCTGTGGCTGCAAAAATCACTATTAAGTAAACAAAAAAAATTGTATGATCAGGGAAAATATGAAAAGAAGAAGAATGTTAGAAGACAAACAACACAAGCGATTATTGGCGAGTTCTCATCCAGGCACCAAAAAAAGATCATTTTTTTCGAATTTCTTTCTCACAGAAGGAAATGAATAAAAGAGTCAAACTTTTTGTCACTTATTTATTTACTTTTAGGGTAAAAAAACAATTTCTTTTTATTACAACCTAATCTCACAAAAATGTCTGACGAGCTCAGTTCTGTGACCGTCTCAAAAAAAAATAAAAAAATAGTCCTAACTTGAGTGATCATTCAAGCACTTGTAAAAATTATCAGAAATGTAAAATCAACGAATTTTTAGAAATTTTTTATCCTGAACAAGAATCTTTAACTTACGTTGAAAATTAAATTAATGGCGAACATTTACCATTTTGTTGCCAATTTTTCACTTTTTCTGTGCTCTTTAAAGTTCTGTCAAAAAAAAAACATTATCTTGATTCAGTTAAGGATACAATAAATCAAATATTTGAGATTAGCTGATTTGATATACTACGGATGGGATGTCTTTATCGAAAAAATTTACGAACAATATATTAATTGCATAACATTATGAATTATGCGAAGGTAAAGCCGTAAATAATTGATTCGAATACAAATTTTTGCTTGATATCTATCTATTGTTGGCGCAAGGCTAATAACCTTGCTCCGAAAAACAAATTATTATGGAAAATTTAACAGGCCTCAGACTTGTTAAATAAGGCCAAGACCGGATCCCGGTGGTAGTGCCAAAGATGATGATGATCTATCTATTGTAGACGTCAGTTAATTCATGCTTTCCATTAATGTAGTCGTAAGATATTTCATATATTTACTTTAATAACATCTAATAATCCTTGCCTGGCTATATTCTCGACAGCCTTAATTGCTTATCATTTAAATTCCGATGGTTTCTCAACACCCTAGCAACACTTCCGATTGTTTGTTGAAAAGTTTTCCCCAGATATCCTCTTCCTTTCAGAGACCTGGCTCAAACCAAATTCCCGAGTTTCAATTCCCAATTACACTTTAGTTTCTAACCCCAGAACTAATGGATCTCATGGAGGTACCGGCATATTAATTCACAAAAAATGTCAATTCAGTGAAATTAGATTCACCTGTGTATCCAGCATTGAATACACAGCAGTAAAACTCTTCTGTGAGAACAATAAAGTGCTCGTCTTAGCATCCATTTATATTCACCCTTCACGATAACCAGATTTCCCAGATACTGACATTTCGCAGATTATCCAACAGTCCGTTCCCGCTCCATTTATAATCGGAGGAGACTGGAATGCTCGTCACACAGCATTCAATGATAATAAATGCAACAAATATGGTCGCCAATTGGTAGCCCTGCTCCAGTCTTATCCATATACTTACATTGACTCCCCATTACAGCCAACTCTAGCTCAGCCAGGTCAACAATCGACTTCTTCCTCAAGTCCGACGATGTTTATTCAGCGGGTCCACCTACAGTCTCCTTTATATTTCCTTCTGATCATGGTTCCGTTCACACCACGATCCAAATCCCCTCTTTCGATCCACTATACTCGTCAAACCCTGTCCCAAACTTCACCAAAACAAATTGGAGAAAAGTCAATAGGGACATAGCGATAAGTTTCTCTGACTTGTATATCCCTGAAGCATCTAACTTACTCCCTACTGAAATCGATCAAGCATCTTTAAGAATAGAGCAAATTCTTAAGGAGGCTCTCAGCAACAACTCCCCGGCAACCATTCCTTATAACTATTTAGGAAAGCCTTTGCCCAGCATCCTAACCAGATTATTCCGCCTTAAAAAGCAGCTCCGCCGTAAACTTCATACAAGATACTGCCCCTTTATTAAAAGCCAAATCCAACTCCTATCCACTCTGATAAATGAGCAGTTGAAAAAGTTCGCAGATGAAAACTACATCTCCACACTTAAAAATATCAAACCAAATCGGGATCTTTTCAAAAACATCAACCAATTAACTGGTCGTAAATATAAACCCCGAATTGACCATCTCATTAACCCGATCAGCAATAATATTGCCCAGTCCGATTCGGACATAGCAAATTGCCTCGCAGAACACTTTGCAAAGATCCATGAGCAAAATAATTCTCTCTCAACTCCTGGCTTCGAGAACACAGTAAACGAATACATCTCAAACAGATTATTCCCATCTTTTACTCCTTTCATCGGTGAATTCAACAACACAAACATAGCTTCACACCCCTTAGACACTACAAATTTTTAACCGCGGACGAATTATCCGAGATCGTAAGATCAGGAAATAACAAAAAGTCAACTGGATTAGATGGAATCCCACGTCTTCTATTTAAAAGGCTGCGACCACCGAATCTACTTCCCATCCTCATTCTTCTTAATCATATAATTAATGCATCGCACTTCCCAGAGAACTGGAAAACTGCGGTAGTAATTCCTATTAAGAAGCCCGGTAGTAGTAATAGTCCTTGCAATTATCGTCCAATATCCCTATTAAGTACACTAAGTAAGATACTGGAACGCAAGATCTACCAAAATCTTCTCTCATTTGCCAATGAGAATGCCCTCATCCCTAACTGTCAGTTCGGATTTCGTAAGCGACAATCCACATGTCATGCTCTACTAAAACTCACACACGATGTTACAACTGGTCTCCAAAACCAAAGCCCTAGTGTGTATATCTCTCGATATTTCTAAGGCGTTTGATTGCGTCTGGATCTCAGGACTTCTGTACAAACTGCACTCCATATTTAATCTAAACTCTCACACAACAAAGTTCTTAGCCTCATATCTTTCTGCCAGAAAATTCGTTGTGAGAATAAATTCTTCTGTCTCAGAAACCCACACCATAACCACGGGTGTTCCCCAAGGCTCCATTTTAGGGCCAATTTCATATCTGTTATATACCTCAGATATTCCTCAACCCGTATCTCCTAATGTTGTGATGCTGAATTATGCTGATGATACATTAATTTACTCTAGCAGCAAATTTGTTAAGGCTGCAAGAAACTGCATTAACAACTTCCTCCCTAACCTATCATCATACTTTAATAAGTGGAAAATTCACCTTAATCCAAATAAAACGCAGCTCATAGTGTTCAAGGGCAGAAACGAGCACTGTACAAACAACACTAGACGCTGCCACAACAAAATTAAGATTCAACTGAACAACACTCTGATAAAACCCTCCAAAACCCTAAAATATCTGGGAATCACTTTTTCTAATAACTGGTCTTTTTCCTCCCACATTAAAAATTCCCTTCAAAAAGCCACAATTTAGCTTAATCTCTGTAGAAGAGTAATGTGGAAACCTAATAGTCTCTCTCACAAAGTCAAACTACTCATTTACAAACAAATTATCAGGCCCACACTCACGTACGCGTGCCCATTGTGGTACCATATCACTCCCTCCCAAATGGAGAAATTACGAGTATTCGAAAGAAAATGCTTTAGGTATGTCTCTGGGTTACATCGTCGTCCTAACTCCTATAAGTACTATAGTAACGTCGAACTCTACAATACCGCTGGTATCGAGCGCCTCGATAGACGATTCCTCGAACTGTCTATCAAATTTATCGAAAACCTACAAAATAATCCCAATCCCATAACAACTTCGCTCTTAGAGAACCCTCTAGATATCAGAACTAACTATCCCAACTGTCTCCACACCAGAGCTATCTTCGCCTCAGGCAGACTGGTAAATGATTCAAATGAGATCATATACCACAACACCGAAGTTACCCCTAACCAGTTCAAATATTGTAACGTCCAACCATTTTCCAACATCCTACGCTTTTCCAACGAACAACCGGAGAGAAATACTCCACCTCTAACCCATAACTGACCTCATTCCACATCCTTTAATTCATAAATCCCATTAATTATAAAACTTTGTTTTGTTTATAGCTCATTTTATAATAATCAGACTAAGTTAGGTTAAGTTATATTTATATTTATATTTAGGGTTAAGTTTAGATTAAGTAAAGTAAAAATAAGAAATTCCTGGTTTTCTGACCTTTTCCAGGAAGACGAAACCCTACTAAATGTATAAACACACATATAGCCTATAACTCTTAAAACATTGTTTGGAAAATGTATTATAATAATAATTACATGTAAGCAATTGTCACGAATTTAATTTTAAGTCACTGTATTACTTAAATGTACAAATTTTAATTATGGTTAATAAATACAGTTTAAAAAAAAAAAACAACACCCTAGCAGCTATCCTTGGCACGCATTACCATACATACAACATTCTTTTCTATCTTCTATTGAAAAGATAGTTTAACTATAAAGCCATGCGTCTAACTCAAAGAGAAATGCGAAAGTGAGTAAATGGGCAAACACAAAAAAATTAAACAAACACCATAAGTTAGCAACAGCACACGCATGGGGTGCGTTGGTTTTTGCATCCCTTACAATCACAGGCGCCTTTTAGGTCCTTGCCGCCTAGTTCAGTTGCAATCCACGCAAAAAGGGGGAGCAATTGAAGCAGCACATAATTAAGGTCAATGGCCCCGCCAAGAAGTTTCCAACTTTAAATTTAAGCGTATTTAATTAGGGTTGATTTAACTTCACCACCGGTCGATAAGTTATACAGCAATCGTCTCTTTATGTATAAAGAAAACCTTTACCCCTTCGGCCGTGAGCACAAACTTACACCCTACCCCGTTGTTGATATTAAATACAAAAACTGTTTTTTGTGGTTGTTGGTTTTTTTTTGTCCTTGTATAAACTTTATACTCGGAATATATGCAAAAAGCATTATATACTCTTGTCTGCAGACGCACTTTCATATTTACACGGCGGCGGCAAAGGCACATATGCGGGCTTACAATCCCCAACTAGAGAGATGGTCCATATATTCTGATTAGTGCAACCTGATAACGCTCTGCACCGAAACCACTTCTCGAACTACTAAGCTTGCTGTCTAACTGATAGATTATATCTCTTTGGTGGTTTGAAGTGCAAGGAACGTTTAACGTTGATACTGCAGAAAAGGATTTCCCACTCAACCTTTTAAAACACACTTGTCTACACACGTGTGATTTGTGTGCGTATGTCCTGACCTCAGTCATGTGCTTTTTTCTTCTCCACACGTATTCATCATGGGAAAATAAATGCACTCAATTCTTTATTCCTGAGCAGAGATTTGAAGACCCCCATCACTTCTCAGACGCCTTGGATTCCTTTGAAGGTTTCACCGAATCTTCGAACACCTGTCACGCATTGGGCAACTTTGAAGCGACAAGAGAATTCGATACGTGCACTAATTGGCGAATAATTTCGCTATTGGTCGCAATTCTTTCGATATAAGCAGTCTTGTAGGGTGTGGATTTTTTTCACACCAACTATTATAATAGGGCACGGCCCACAAGTTGTTTAACTTTACCATCATAACATCGTATTGATGCATGCGTTCAGCCTGAATAGGGGTATTTACAATAGCCCCGTGAGTGGAAGGCGAAAGAGAAAATGATGAAAAATTCTCGGAAATACGCACATGCAAACATTGACGCACTGGATGATGTCGTTTTTTACTAACACATCGATCGAAGAGAAATAATCCTCGTCGCCAAAAGCCTCTTCAGCTAGTAAGGGTTAAATTGTGGCATAACGTTATATGGTGTAGCAAGTTAAAGTAGGTTTCCCATTTTTAGTTAAGAAAACGCCAGTGACGAACTTTGGGTGAAGGCTAGGGATGGGGTTAAATAGTGGTGGTGTGGGGAGAGTTGGTAGGTTAGGAGCTCGCTCAAAATCTATAAAGTGAAAGGGGCTTTTGGAATAGTGCCCACTATCGTGTTGTAATATTAATATAAGCGGGCCGAGAGCCGAGGGTCGAATGACGAAGATAGACCCCTCGCATATGAATATGTACACACATATATGTGCAATATATTCATAAATACCACCTATGCACTTAAATACATGCCTTGTTTATTTTCCATCCAATGTGTGGAACTTTTTTGTTTTCTGCTCAATCCCTTTTTGGAATTCCAATACACAAAAGCACGTGAACTCGGCATGTTAAGTAAAATTAATTCAAGCACATAATGTGCGGTAAATGATTAACTTACATATTCATTTAGGTATGGATATAAAACGCATGTACATATATTAAAGGGGACATATATATGTATTCCTCTGGTAGGTTAACTGGGGTGAGTTTAAGGATAGCTGTATGGCCTCGGTTATACCTAAATGCCATATGGTTTTGACTTTCGATGTTCCTGCGAAAAGTGTTAAATGTTCATTGCGTTCTCAACCCAAACCAGACGGAAATGCTTTTGAAAATATATCACAAAAAACCTTTCTAATCTGTGCTAACAATTTGAGTTTATTTTGGAAAGCACTAAAGGCTAATTCTGGTTGCGGTATTCCCGGAAAAAGAAGTTCTTTCAATACACCTTAACTGGCATAATTGTTTATTTATTGATTGAATTGATTTTTGTTTTATAGCGTGGTGCCGTTTGGCGGTGTGAGGTCTTTTTCATTCGAAACTCGTGAAAATGTTCGATCCTCGGACTCAATTTAATTTCTTATTTTTATAATATGCACGCCCAAAAAATTGGAGTATATATAATGAGCATTTGAAAAAATTTAATGTTCAACAATAATTTAGTTACAAATTGTTGTTTTTTTAATATATAGGCTAAAAAAATGCATGTACAGTGCCTGTGAGAGAGGAGAAAGAGATATTTTTCATACAATACGTGCACAAAGGAATTTTAGGTACCCTTTAACCTTTTAAAAAAAATCAATATCCGGGCACAATTTAGTTAACAATGACTTTTCTTTTTTTATATAGTGTTTAGTGTTTAGTGAGGGCAGAACCCTCATATATCATCATCTTCATCGGCACTACAACCGGGAACCGGTCTTGGCCTTATTTAGCAAGTCCTGAGACTTGTTAAATTTTCCATAATGATTTATTTTGTCTGGGCAAGGTCATTAGTCTTGCGCCAGGGGCTACCCGACGGGGAATCGAACCCCGGTCTCCCGGGTGACAGGCGGGTATACTAACTACTATACTATCGAGGAGCCCAATATAGATAAGAGATAAAACTTAACAACTATCTTAAAACTATTCTTATATATATATACTATGATTAAAAAGAAAACAAAAGGGGCGGGGGGGGGGGGGGGGTATGTTTGGCGAATGGGTTACTGGGTTTATCCACCAATTATCACTCATTCATTCTCGTCGCTTAGTACAGGTTGTAAGAGTGTAGACGGAGAGTGGGCGTGGTCAGGAGGGGAGAGAGAGGAGATGCAGTTTGAGAGCAGTAGTGGTAATGTTGAAATCGAAGGAGGTAGGGTAGGAGTTTGTCCGCCGCAGCATTCGCGAAATGGGTTCATTAGAGCCGTAAGAAGTGTGGTGGGTGGGCTGATAGAAGAGATGAGGGTTTTGAAAGTTACAGGGGTTAGTGTGAAGTAGAATGATGGAGAGCAAAAATCGGCAGTTGATTGTGCCTGAAAGGAGACGGTGGACGAAAAGGATATCGGCATGAGTTCTGCGCTCCTCAAGTGTGTTGAAGTTGATCAGATGGAGCCGGCTTGTGTATGGGGGGAGAATCCGAGGATTCGCCCAGTTCAGTCCGCGAAGGGCAAAACGCAGAAAATGACGTTGCACGCTTACGATTCCGCGTACATGGGACGAGTAGTGTGTAGACCATACCTGACTGGCATATTCAAGAAGGGGGCAGGCGAAGGCTATGTAGAGAGAACGGGAAACGTAAGGATTAGAGAATTCTTTAGACCAGCGTTTCACAAACCCAAGGACAGGGTTGACCTTAAGAATAATATCATCAATATGCGGGATGAAGCTAAGCTCCCTGTCAAATAAGATCCCGAGGTCGCGTATCGAAGGTACAGATGATATCGGCTGGTTTCGCAGGAAGTAGGCGGGGGGGGGGGGGGGGGTGATGGAGAGACATTTGACAATGTTGAGTTGAAGGCAGTTATTACGGCATCAAGTTGAGAAGCTGTCGAGGTCCGTTTGGAGAAGTGAGGAGTCGAGAGGAGAGATGGTCGATTTGTAGAGTTTGGCGTCAGTAGTAGGGTTATAGCGGTTCCGGGACAGTTTCTGGCTCAAAATTCTATTTATAGACACGATGACTCATCACATCCGAAAGCTGTATGTCAAGGTTGAGATATGTTTGGTGGGTGGCGAAGGCAGTTTGTGGGAGTGATTCATGGTTGGCGGGGGGTTGTGGGTTCTTATCAAGGTGTAGTAATTGCTGTTCTTATCAGGGGTAGTAATTGATGCTCTTATCAGGTGTAGTAATTGATGCTCTTATCAGGGGTAGTAATTGATGCTCTTATCAGGTGTAGTAATTGTTGTTATTATCAGGGGTAGTAATTGATGCTCTTATCAGGGGTAGTAATTGATGCTCTTATCAGGTGTAGTAATTGATGCTCTTATCAGGTGTAGTAATTGTTGTAGTTTGTAGTATTCTTATTGGCTGTAGTAATTGTTGTTATTATCAGGGGTAGTAATTGATGCTCTTATCAGGGGTAGTAATTGCTGTTGTTTGTAGTATGTTTCTTATCGGAAGTAGTAATTGTAGTATTTTGTAGTGTTCTTATCAGGGGTAGTAATTGCTGTTGTGTGTAGTACGTTTCTTATCAGGGATAGTAATTGCTGTTCTTATCAGGGGTAGTAATTGATGCTCTTATTGGCTGTAGTAATTGTTGTTCTTATCAGGGGCAGTAATTGCTGTTGTTTGTAGTATGTTTCTTATCAGGAGTAGTAATTGATGCTCTTATCAGGGGTAGTAATTGATGCTCTTATCAGGAGTAGTAATTGATGCTCTTATCAGGTGTATTAATTGATGCTCTTATCAGGTGTAGTAATTGCTGTTCTTATCAGGCGTAGTAATTGTTGTAGTTTGTAGTATTCTTATTGGCTGTAGTAATTGTTGTTCTTATCAGATGTAGTAATTTGAGTATCGGGGCTTTTTGTTAATGGATTGTCGGGCTTTTTGCTAATGGTTTGTGCTTTTTTTTGTTGAGTCATTGGATAGAGTAATATATATGGGGATTTTGTGTTGTTCGTGTATTTGTATGGAAATGGTTCATCATCGTCATGGGAATTTTTGGTGATTCTTTATAGCGGATCTGGGACAGTTTTTGCATAGGAAAAAAGCCATGCCCATATATGATAATTCCGGAAGTGGCCCCCTAGGAAATGAGGTAATCGGAGGCGGGCGGATGATTCATGATCGTTGTCTTTGGGTGATCGATATTTTTTTAATTTTGGGTTGTGATTAATGGTTGTTATCAGTAGTTGGCGATCGATATTTTTTCAATTTGAGGTGTGTGATTCATGGTCGTTTTGGCTTGTTGGGTATTTGTTATCAGGTGTGTACATCTTCAGTGGGTTATGGATTTGTACTTGTTATCAGTATTTTTTCAATTTGAGGTGTGTGATTCATGGTTGTTTTGGTCTGTTGTGTGCTTGTTATCAGGTGTGTACATCTTCAATGAATTGTGGATTTGTACTTGTTATCAGTATTTTTTCAATTTGAGATGTGTGATTCATGATTGTTTTGGTCTGTTGTATATTTGTTATCAGGTGTCAACATCTTCAGTGGGTCGTGGATTTGTACTTGTTATCTCGGTAAGTGAATTATGTATTAGGTTTGGGTGATTAGCGTTCAAGGTTAATTGTGTGACATGAGCAGATGGTATTTTAAATTTGGGTGTGTGAATAGGTGATAGGTGATTCATGATTGTTTGACAGTGAATATATTATTATTTAGTCATTGAGTTTGAGTAATATATATGGGAATTTTTTGGGTGATTCTGTCTTGAAATGGATGTATGTTTTAGCTGTTTCTTAATATATGGACATTTTTTGATGATTCTGTATGCTTTTAGACTATCGGGCTTTTTGCTATATATATATATATATATTGAATATGGGCTATTTTTAGCGCTACAATTTTGAGTTTTTATATGGATATATTATTAATTGCATACTTTAGGGGATACGCATTATTCATATGATATATTAAATTGTTTGTGTTTCTGACTTTTGTTTCGGTTAAAGTTTGCAGTAGGTTAATTGAGGGACAAAAATATAGTAATAGTGTTGTTATCAATTGTTTTAATTTTGTTCAGATGTGGTTCATGGATGTTTGGCTTGTTGTGTATTTGTTATCAGGTGAGTACATCTTCAGTGGGTTGGGGATTTGTACTTATTATCAGTATTTTTTCAATTTGGGGTGTGTGATGCATAGTTGTTTTGTCTTGTTGGGTATTTGTTATCAGGTGTATACATCTTCAGTGGGTTGTGCGATTAGCGTTCAAGGTTAATTGTGTGACATGAGCAAATGGTATTTTTGAATTGGGTGTGTGAATAGGTGATAGGTGATTCATGATTGTTTGGCAGTGAATATATTATTATTTAGTCATTGAGTTTGAGTAATATATAGGGGAATTTTTTTTTGGGTGATTCTATGTTGAAATGGATGTATGTTTTAGTTGTTTCTTAATATATAGACATTTTTTGTGATTCTATCTGCTTTTGGGTTTTGTTTCGGTTGTCGAGGGCTTTTTCAGTAAATCTAAGCTGATTCTTAATATTTTGGGCTTTTTGCTCTATACTGAAATGGTACCACTTGATAGTAAATCTATGTTGAAATGGAGTTTTTTGTTATATTGAATATATGCTTTTTTGGGGATTGTCTGAGGTGCTAAAGGCTTTTTTATGAATATATTCACTTGGCAGTAAATCTATGCTGAAATATATATATAGAAATACGGGCTTTAAATTTGAAAAAAAGAAGAAAAAATCATCATCAAATCCAATATTCGACATGGGATTAGCTAGGAAATAAAAAAATCAACATCATCAACTGGTGAGTTACCTTATTTATATATTAATTGTTATTCCTTTTTTGACGCGGTGCTAGTATTTATTTTTGTGTATTGTATCGTGAGTCTAGCAATAATAATAATAATAATCCCGATGTTTTTGCTATTGCTGCATAATGTATGGAAATGGTTCATCATCATCGTCGTCGTTATCAGTTGTGTGTATGTGAATAGGTGACAGGTGATTCATGGTCGTTTGACTTGTTGTGCTGTTATCATTTGTAGTAAAATAGAGGCGTGTTATCAGTAGTTGTTCGTGGTTTTATATGGAAGTGATTCATTGCCGTTTGGGATTCTTTCTTATCTCAGTATGTGAATTAAGTCTTAGGGTTGGATGATCAGCGTACAAGGTTAAAGTTTGGAGTAGGTTAATTGTATGACATGGTTGGTTGTCGATTTGTCTGGAAGTTGAGGGTTTTTATATATTATTATTAGTCATTGAGCTGAGTAATATATATAGGAATTTTTGTTGTTCGAGGGATATGGTATGGAAGTGATGATATAAGACTTAGATTTGGATGATCACAGCGTTCAAGGTTAAAGTTTGGGGATAGGTTAATTGTATGGAAGTCATTCGTAGTCGTTTGACGTCGTGGTTTTTGGGATTCTTTCTTATCTCAGCATGTGAATTAAGTCTTAGGTTTGGATGATCAGCGTTATTTTCTAATCTGTATTTATTGGTATATTGTTCGAATATTTTTATTATTATCTAGTGTGGTTATATTAGGCTGTTGTTGTTGCTGTATTTAGTTTATTGTTATAATGATGTTATGTTTTATTGTTCAAAGTTTTGAGATCTTTTGAAAGTTCTTTGTTTGCTTATAATCATATGAGGATATTTTTGAAAAGCACAGGCAGTTTTTATATGGATATATTAGCATGTGTAGTTTTTTAGCGCTACAATGTTGTTAATAGCGAATATATTATTATTAGTCATTGAGCTGAGTATTATAAGGGAATTTTTTTGTAGCTTGTTGTTATATTAATTATGTGTATGTATGTGTGTGTATTGATGGACAAATATCTGAATTTCACCTGTTGAGCTGTTGTCAGTTGTACACATCTTCGGTTGTAGTGGCGGTGTTGTTATCAGTAGTTGTTCTCGGATTTGTATGGAAGTGATGAATTAAGTCTTAGGTTTGGGTGATCAGAGTTCAAGTTAAAGTTTGGGGTAGGTTAATTGTGTGGCATAGTTGTTCGTGGATTTGTATGGAAGTGATTCATTATCGTTTGGCGTAGTGGTTTGGAATTCTTTCTTATCTCAGTATGTGAATTAAGTCTTAGGTTTCAATGATCAACGTTCAAGGTTATAGTTTATAATTATGTGTATGTATCGGCGTCAAGAGAGAAAGAGAGAAAGAGAGAAAGAGAGAAAGAGAGAGCAAGAGAGAGAAATAGAGTCTATTTGCGGACGAATGAGATGTGTGTATGCGTAATAATGAATGAATTTCGGTATAGATAAGACCATCTTGACTAGTTAGAAATCATTGTGTCACTAAACCATTAAAGAAAAACACAAAAAGGTTCCATTGTGGTATATATTTGGCTGAGCAGGAAAATTGTTGCCATAGGATTAAAACAAAAAAAAAATCAACAACAAAAACGGTAAGTTAACACCTATCATGAACCATTTTTAGGATTTCTAATTTATTTCTTCAAATGTTATGTATTAGATTCGAGGGATTTTTATCATCGAGACAGCTGTTGTTTTTTTCTGAAAGCGTAACAAAGCAAAAGAATTAACAGTAAATTTTTCATTACTTTTTTAGAGAAATATGTCTGCTAACGAGGTCAACACCAGCAACAACTACAATATTAACAATAATAATGTCAGAAAAAGACTGAGGCAATTTTTGGAGGAACGCCAACAACAACAACAACAACAACAACAACCTGCAAAGAAATTAAAACAACAGATCTATAAAAGATGCTTGTTTTGTGATGAGGATGTTGAGGGACGGCTTTGGGTCCAACATCATAGAAAAAATACCCACAAAGCAAACGCCCAACAAGCTCTTAATGAAAACGTCTCCTTAATAGCAAGCGCATTCCAAAATCGTGTAAAAACATTCTCCATCACCAACAAAGATGAGAGTATGATAAATGTGAATAATCTGTTTGAAAAAAATATTCCATTGATTGACGAGTTACTACAAGATGAATTGAAAGTTTTGAAAGCTTTTAAATTTAGTATGGAGCTTTTTGCTAACTTTGCGAAACTATCCAAAGAATGTGAAGAGATAATGCAAATAGATATAAAAAGCATGCAAACTAAAATGTACACGATTGAGAAAGAGGAAGACATAAGAGAAAATTTGAGCACGGCAATTGAAAATATCAAGGCAAAATTGGAAGAGTTCCAAGAAAAAGATAGCGGATGGGCGTTGGTAACATTTCAGAGGATCGAAATTAACATCAACAAATACGAGCCATTTCAGCTTGATAGATAAGGACCGATATAATAAATCTTTTAAATAACTTGTAGCTGCATCAAACAAGAATAAATAAAATGTATTTATGTATTAAAATTAATTGATGTTTTTTCCCTTTGGCTAATTTTGTGAGAAAATTGTTCGAATATTGATCATTCAGTTTTCCCCCATGAGTCTTAGAGTATCAAATATATCCCCACCAATATATGTGAATTTTCGGCTGTAAGTTGGTTCTTAATGTATGGGAAATTTTTTGTTGATTCTATCTGCTTTTGCCTTTGGTTTGTGCTTTTGATAATGGTTTGTGTCTGTGATCGCCAGACTTTCGGGTGGGTTGTCTCAGGTGTTGGGGGTGTTTTTCCTTTTTATGAATATACCACTTGACAGTAAATCTAATTTTATGAATATATATATACCACTTGGCAGTAACTCTATGTTGAAATGGTTTAATGCTTTTGATCTCTAGACTAGCGAGCTTTTTGCTATATATATTGACTATAGCCTATTTTTAGCGCCACAATTTTGAGTTTTTATATGGATATATTGTTAATTGTATACTTTAGGGCTACGCATTATCCATATAATATATTAAATTCTTTGTGCTTTTGGCTTTTTTATGAATATACCACGAGTCAACGAATGATTATTCAAGTCCATATTGGTCAAAAAAAGTGTTGATATAAAAAACGGGTGTTGTTGCCCAATCCCTTGACCTTGGAAGCTATATTAAATTCTTAATTTCTAAGTGTTTTTTAGTGAGTCGCCATTACTCTTATCTTATTTTGCATCCAGTATCACGACCAAATACTGATTTCTATATAGTAAGTTGTTGTTCATTATTCTGACCCCTTGACCTTAGGTGCTATATTAAATTCTTGATTTCTAATTCTTATTTTTCCATAGAACAATTTTTTCTAAGTACAAATGATTATTCAAGTCCATATTGAACATAAAAATGTGTTGTTATCAAAAAACATATGGCTGCTTATCAAATCCCATGACTTTGGATGCTATATCAAATTCTTGATGTCTAAGTGGTTTTAGTGAGTCTCCATTATTCTTATCTTACCTATATGAATAAAACCGCTGATCATTGTTCTTTAAACATTAAAATTAATTGAGGCAATTTTTTCCATGAGTCTTGGAGGATCAAATATAGTCCACCGTAACATCATATGATAAGACCTGCTTACATCATTGAAGAGTTATCAGAGAGGGATAGTTATAATACAGCCTGTTTGCAATCGCCCTGTTTAAAGAAACCGCCTGTTTGGAATCGCCCTGTTTAAAGAAATCGCCCTGTTTGGAATCGCCCTGTTTGAAAAAACCCGCCTGTTTGGAATCGCCCTGTTTAAAGAAATCGCCCTGTTTTAACCGCCCTGTTTGAAGAGACAGCCTGTTTGGAACCGCCCTGTTTAGAGCCGCCCTGTTTGAAGAAACCGCCTGCTTGGAACCGCCCTGTTTAAAGAAACCGCCTGTTTGGAATCGCCCTGTTTATAATACAGCCGATACATAGAGATCTGTTTACTGCCCAATATGGACTTGAATAATCATTCGTTGACTCGTGGTATATTCATAAAAAAGCCAAAAGCACAAAGAATTTAATATATTATATGGATAATGCGTAGCCCTAAAGTATACAATTAACAATATATCCATATAAAAACTCAAAATTGTGGCGCTAAAAATAGGCTATAGTCAATATATATAGCAAAAAGCTCGCTAGTCTAGAGATCAAAAGCATTAAACCATTTCAACATAGAGTTACTGCCAAGTGGTATATATATATTCATAAAATTAGATTTACTGTCAAGTGGTATATTCATAAAAAGGAAAAACACCCCCAACACCTGAGACAACCCACCCGAAAGTCTGGCGATCAAAGACACAAACCATTATCAAAAGCACAAACCAAAGGCAAAAGCAGATAGAATCAACAAAAAATTTCCCATACATTAAGAACCAACTTACAGCCGAAAATTCACATATATTGGTGGGGATATATTTGATACTCTAAGACTCATGGGGGAAAACTGAATGATCAATATTCGAACAATTTTCTCACAAAATTAGCCAAAGGGAAAAAACATCAATTAATTTTAATACATAAATACATTTTATTTATTCTTGTTTGATGCAGCTACAAGTTATTTAAAAGATTTATTATATCGGTCCTTATCTATCAAGCTGAAATGGCTCGTATTTGTTGATGTTAATTTCGATCCTCTGAAATGTTACCAACGCCCATCCGCTATCTTTTTCTTGGAACTCTTCCAATTTTGCCTTGATATTTTCAATTGCCGTGCTCAAATTTTCTCTTATGTCTTCCTCTTTCTCAATCGTGTACATTTTAGTTTGCATGCTTTTTATATCTATTTGCATTATCTCTTCACATTCTTTGGATAGTTTCGCAAAGTTAGCAAAAAGCTCCATACTAAATTTAAAAGCTTTCAAAACTTTCAATTCATCTTGTAGTAACTCGTCAATCAATGGAATATTTTTTTCAAACAGATTATTCACATTTATCATACTCTCATCTTTGTTGGTGATGGAGAATGTTTTTACACGATTTTGGAATGCGCTTGCTATTAAGGAGACGTTTTCATTAAGAGCTTGTTGGGCGTTTGCTTTGTGGGTATTTTTTCTATGATGTTGGACCCAAAGCCGTCCCTCAACATCCTCATCACAAAACAAGCATCTTTTATAGATCTGTTGTTTTAATTTCTTTGCAGGTTGTTGTTGTTGTTGTTGTTGTTGTTGGCGTTCCTCCAAAAATTGCCTCAGTCTTTTTCTGACATTATTATTGTTAATATTGTAGTTGTTGCTGGTGTTGACCTCGTTAGCAGACATATTTCTCTAAAAAAGTAATGAAAAATTTACTGTTAATTCTTTTGCTTTGTTACGCTTTCAGAAAAAAACAACAGCTGTCTCGATGATAAAAATCCCTCGAATCTAATACATAACATTTGAAGAAATAAATTAGAAATCCTAAAAATGGTTCATGATAGGTGTTAACTTACCGTTTTTGTTGTTGATTTTTTTTTTGTTTTAATCCTATGGCAACAATTTTCCTGCTCAGCCAAATATATACCACAATGGAACCTTTTTGTGTTTTTCTTTAATGGTTTAGTGACACAATGATTTCTAACTAGTCAAGATGGTCTTATCTATACCGAAATTCATTCATTATTACGCATACACACATCTCATTCGTCCGCAAATAGACTCTATTTCTCTCTCTTGCTCTCTCTTTCTCTCTTTCTCTCTTTCTCTCTTTCTCTCTTGACGCCGATACATACACATAATTATAAACTATAACCTTGAACGTTGATCATTGAAACCTAAGACTTAATTCACATACTGAGATAAGAAAGAATTCCAAACCACTACGCCAAACGATAATGAATCACTTCCATACAAATCCACGAACAACTATGCCACACAATTAACCTACCCCAAACTTTAACTTGAACTCTGATCACCCAAACCTAAGACTTAATTCATCACTTCCATACAAATCCGAGAACAACTACTGATAACAACACCGCCACTACAACCGAAGATGTGTACAACTGACAACAGCTCAACAGGTGAAATTCAGATATTTGTCCATCAATACACACACATACATACACATAATTAATATAACAACAAGCTACAAAAAAATTCCCTTATAATACTCAGCTCAATGACTAATAATAATATATTCGCTATTAACAACATTGTAGCGCTAAAAAACTACACATGCTAATATATCCATATAAAAACTGCCTGTGCTTTTCAAAAATATCCTCATATGATTATAAGCAAACAAAGAACTTTCAAAAGATCTCAAAACTTTGAACAATAAAACATAACATCATTATAACAATAAACTAAATACAGCAACAACAACAGCCTAATATAACCACACTAGATAATAATAAAAATATTCGAACAATATACCAATAAATACAGATTAGAAAATAACGCTGATCATCCAAACCTAAGACTTAATTCACATGCTGAGATAAGAAAGAATCCCAAAAACCACGACGTCAAACGACTACGAATGACTTCCATACAATTAACCTATCCCCAAACTTTAACCTTGAACGCTGTGATCATCCAAATCTAAGTCTTATATCATCACTTCCATACCATATCCCTCGAACAACAAAAATTCCTATATATATTACTCAGCTCAATGACTAATAATAATATATAAAAACCCTCAACTTCCAGACAAATCGACAACCAACCATGTCATACAATTAACCTACTCCAAACTTTAACCTTGTACGCTGATCATCCAACCCTAAGACTTAATTCACATACTGAGATAAGAAAGAATCCCAAACGGCAATGAATCACTTCCATATAAAACCACGAACAACTACTGATAACACGCCTCTATTTTACTACAAATGATAACAGCACAACAAGTCAAACGACCATGAATCACCTGTCACCTATTCACATACACACAACTGATAACGACGACGATGATGATGAACCATTTCCATACATTATGCAGCAATAGCAAAAACATCGGGATTATTATTATTATTATTGCTAGACTCACGATACAATACACAAAAATAAATACTAGCACCGCGTCAAAAAAGGAATAACAATTAATATATAAATAAGGTAACTCACCAGTTGATGATGTTGATTTTTTTATTTCCTAGCTAATCCCATGTCGAATATTGGATTTGATGATGATTTTTTCTTCTTTTTTTCAAATTTAAAGCCCGTATTTCTATATATATATTTCAGCATAGATTTACTGCCAAGTGAATATATTCATAAAAAAGCCTTTAGCACCTCAGACAATCCCCAAAAAAGCATATATTCAATATAACAAAAAACTCCATTTCAACATAGATTTACTATCAAGTGGTACCATTTCAGTATAGAGCAAAAAGCCCAAAATATTAAGAATCAGCTTAGATTTACTGAAAAAGCCCTCGACAACCGAAACAAAACCCAAAAGCAGATAGAATCACAAAAAATGTCTATATATTAAGAAACAACTAAAACATACATCCATTTCAACATAGAATCACCCAAAAAAAAATTCCCCTATATATTACTCAAACTCAATGACTAAATAATAATATATTCACTGCCAAACAATCATGAATCACCTATCACCTATTCACACACCCAATTCAAAAATACCATTTGCTCATGTCACACAATTAACCTTGAACGCTAATCGCACAACCCACTGAAGATGTATACACCTGATAACAAATACCCAACAAGACAAAACAACTATGCATCACACACCCCAAATTGAAAAAATACTGATAATAAGTACAAATCCCCAACCCACTGAAGATGTACTCACCTGATAACAAATACACAACAAGCCAAACATCCATGAACCACATCTGAACAAAATTAAAACAATTGATAACAACACTATTACTATATTTTTGTCCCTCAATTAACCTACTGCAAACTTTAACCGAAACAAAAGTCAGAAACACAAACAATTTAATATATCATATGAATAATGCGTATCCCCTAAAGTATGCAATTAATAATATATCCATATAAAAACTCAAAATTGTAGCGCTAAAAATAGCCCATATTCAATATATATATATATATATAGCAAAAAGCCCGATAGTCTAAAAGCATACAGAATCATCAAAAAATGTCCATATATTAAGAAACAGCTAAAACATACATCCATTTCAAGACAGAATCACCCAAAAAATTCCCATATATATTACTCAAACTCAATGACTAAATAATAATATATTCACTGTCAAACAATCATGAATCACCTATCACCTATTCACACACCCAAATTTAAAATACCATCTGCTCATGTCACACAATTAACCTTGAACGCTAATCACCCAAACCTAATACATAATTCACTTACCGAGATAACAAGTACAAATCCACGACCCACTGAAGATGTTGACACCTGATAACAAATATACAACAGACCAAAACAATCATGAATCACACATCTCAAATTGAAAAAATACTGATAACAAGTACAAATCCACAATTCATTGAAGATGTACACACCTGATAACAAGCACACAACAGACCAAAACAACCATGAATCACACACCTCAAATTGAAAAAATACTGATAACAAGTACAAATCCATAACCCACTGAAGATGTACACACCTGATAACAAATACCCAACAAGCCAAAACGACCATGAATCACACACCTCAAATTGAAAAAATATCGATCGCCAACTACTGATAACAACCATTAATCACAACCCAAAATTAAAAAAATATCGATCACCCAAAGACAACGATCATGAATCATCCGCCCGCCTCCGATTACCTCATTTCCTAGGGGGCCACTTCCGGAATTATCATATATGGGCATGGCTTTTTTCCTATGCAAAAACTGTCCCAGATCCGCTATAAAGAATCACCAAAAATTCCCATGACGATGATGAACCATTTCCATACAAATACACGAACAACACAAAATCCCCATATATATTACTCTATCCAATGACTCAACAAAAAAAAGCACAAACCATTAGCAAAAAGCCCGACAATCCATTAACAAAAAGCCCCGATACTCAAATTACTACATCTGATAAGAACAACAATTACTACAGCCAATAAGAATACTACAAACTACAACAATTACTACGCCTGATAAGAACAGCAATTACTACACCTGATAAGAGCATCAATTAATACACCTGATAAGAGCATCAATTACTACTCCTGATAAGAGCATCAATTACTACCCCTGATAAGAGCATCAATTACTACTCCTGATAAGAAACATACTACAAACAACAGCAATTACTGCCCCTGATAAGAACAACAATTACTACAGCCAATAAGAGCATCAATTACTACCCCTGATAAGAACAGCAATTACTATCCCTGATAAGAAACGTACTACACACAACAGCAATTACTACCCCTGATAAGAACACTACAAAATACTACAATTACTACTTCCGATAAGAAACATACTACAAACAACAGCAATTACTACCCCTGATAAGAGCATCAATTACTACCCCTGATAATAACAACAATTACTACAGCCAATAAGAATACTACAAACTACAACAATTACTACACCTGATAAGAGCATCAATTACTACACCTGATAAGAGCATCAATTACTACCCCTGATAAGAGCATCAATTACTACCCCTGATAATAACAACAATTACTACACCTGATAAGAGCATCAATTACTACCCCTGATAAGAGCATCAATTACTACACCTGATAAGAGCATCAATTACTACCCCTGATAAGAACAGCAATTACTACACCTTGATAAGAACCCACAACCCCCCGCCAACCATGAATCACTCCCACAAACTGCCTTCGCCACCCACCAAACATATCTCAACCTTGACATACAGCTTTCGGATGTGATGAGTCATCGTGTCTATAAATAGAATTTTGAGCCAGAAACTGTCCCGGAACCGCTATAACCCTACTACTGGCGTCGTCCGCATAGAGAGACATCGATGAGTATTTAATAATGGAGTCAACATCATTGATGGTACGGATAAATAGAAGGGGACCTAGATGGCTGCCTTGCGGAACCCCTGACCTGGGAAGAAAAGGATTGGATAGGGAGGATCTAAATTTGACACGGTAGGATCGATCTTTCAGATAACAAGATACCCACCTAATTAATAGGGGTTCGAAACCTAGGGAGGACAGCTTAAAAAGGATGAGATTATGGGAGATTTTGTCAAAGGCTTTGCTGAAATCGGTGGTGATTACATCGACTTCGTTGCACAGAGAGTATGGGATGAGAAGTCGATCAGATTCGTTGTGGTCGACCTATTAATTTCTCTGCCAAATAGAATTTGCATAAAGTAGTTTATGCAAATTAACTACTTGGCGAGTTGTTCTCCTTTTATAGGTAAAGAGGGGAAACTAACGAAGGGGGATTAGTGGCTTTTGGGGGGACCTGGACTCACGGCCGGTCCGTAACAGACTTGCTCGAAAGGAAACCATTTTATTTTTTTTTTATTTTTTTTTTATTTATTTTTTTTTTTTGTAATCAGACTTCTCTCGGGAAAGGCGAACCTATAGCGCCGAGTGGGCGCCCCGAGATGCCACCAAATAACTGTTGCAGTTCTTTTTGAACAGTTGCAGGTTGCAACGCTCCGGGAACACTCGCGTGGGAAGGAAGCCTCCCCGCTCTGTAACGGAGCGGGCTCTGATGCAGGGATGTTCGCGCCGTCGGGAGATGAACCGCAAACGGGTGCGATCCGTCGGATTGTCTTGTGGAGCGCATATAAGCCGAATTGCGTGGAACAATTCCACGAATCTCCGAAGAACAGCACCCGTGATAATATCTGTAAAACAGACAGAGGTCGGGTATGCGCCTTCGATGTGATAGCGACTGTAGTCCCGATGTCAGCGCCGAGTCCCCGATCAGGCGGATCGCTAATCACTGTATGCTCTCAAGTAGGTCGAGGGTATGTTTAGAAGCCGAGCTCCAAACATAAGAGCAATATTCGAGCGCGGGTCTAAATTGGGATTTATAGAGGAGAAGAAGTTGAACCGGAGTAAAATATTTCTTGGCTCTAAAAAGATAGCTCAGTTTTCCCGAGGCTGACCTGGATGATGGATGAGATGATGGATTTACAACGGAAAGATAACACGTTGTAAAGAATTCGTTCGAACAGGTTGGATATATGAGACAGTTTGGCGATGGGATGGTAGTTGCTTATATCGTTCGTAGGTCCCTTTTTATGTATGGGATAGGAGGATGGACATAGGAGGATTTGCAAATACTAGGGAAGCTTCCTTGTGAAAGGGATAGATTGAATATCATTGATATCGGGAGCGAAAGAGAAGTGGAGCATCTCTTTAAAACTACAGCTAGGAGTCCATCAGGCCCAGCGCTGAACTCGTCTTTGAGTAAGTTTAATTTCTCCTCAACTACGTGACGCTGAATAATTTGAGGGGTGAGGGGGCCGAGGGAGAATAAGTCTTTGAAGTGAGACGGGTAAGTCTTTGAAGTGAGACGGGTTGGGTTCGAAGGAGATGTCTGTGAAGGATTTATTGAAAAACGAAGCGAATAGATTGGCAGTAGTTAGGGGGTCGGTTGAAGTAGTCGCGCCATAAGAAAGGGAGTTAGCATAGACGTCGGATTTACTTTTGTAGTTTATGACGTGGAAAAAAAGGGACAATGGCCAAAAGTACCACAAACTTCACTTTCCTGATCATAGCACGAACTGGCGCCACAAAAGATCTGACAACAAAACACGACGCTAATTTTTCGTTACACTAAGATTCTATACAAATCAGGCAAAGAACAACGACTTAAATGTCCGAACGTTTTGATTCGGAGGTTTTTTATATCCACCACAGGCCACAAGCTTGCACAGCTATTCTTGGGGAGGTGATCCAGTCACGCGCGATTTTTTTCGAACCGCGTGGCTTACCGTTTTGTTTCGAAATGGTGGCATTACTGTGACGGCTTTAAATAACGCCACATTTTCAAATTCAAAGTGCGTATCGTAATTCTCTGCCACCGCAGCATAATGTAATACACTACCTAAACAGAACCTGTGAGTGTGAGAAAACGAGAGCAAAGCCATGTTAATCATTTATAATTATCTAGAAATTTCGATGACGTCGGTTTCGTTGTTGTAAGAAATAAGTCAGTCAGCTTCGAACACCCAACGACGCGAGTTGTGGGGATCGTAGATAAGTAGTCGAACAAATGCTGTAATACGCTACCGAGCCATTTCTATATCAATTAATAGTACAAATAAATAAAAAACAATGGTGTAAACACATTTTTGTGACGTTAATATCGTATTGTCGATATAAGCGTAAAATCTTCTAATGCTCACATGATGATACATGATATAGAAAATCGCAAGAGGCGAGCTCATTGTAACTCATTTTTATTATGATTCTTTTATACAATATTTTCGAGAGCAATATTGAAATTGTATTAAAAGTTTTTACATATTTTTCGTATTTTTTCTGCGGCTCTTTCGGGGATTTTTCGAATATTTATCAACCTTTCTCAAGACTTTCTCGAATCTTTTTCAATAAACACGCACTAGACATTATTATATTGGTTCATTTAAAAAAAAAACAACAAAAAGAAACCAAATTAAAATACGTGTATACTTACAAAATCATGAAAACAAAAACATAGGTGACAATATTGACCATACGAAAACACACCTGAATTGAAAATATGTTTGTGCCTTTGTACAGGCTTACAATGACCTATTGCAGTGGCACCTAGATTCCATTCATCTAATGCTTCCTATTCATAACACGAGTCAATGAATTGTACTCTACTTTCACCTAATTTCAATCTCTATTATCCTTGCAGCTCTCTAAACATCATCGTACCCATGTGCGACAATATTTCCATCCACATGTACCTATGTACAGATTCTAAAATTCGTTACTAGTCCAAGGATTATGTTATGTGCAAAATTTGTGAATGAATAAATTCGCTGGATTTGAATTACCCGTACACATCTAGTCGGTCCTGTATCCGCTAAATTATCAACACATCCTGCCTACTATCTGGCTGATTGTCTGGACATTGTATAAAAGGCCGACGTAACTCAATGAAACACTCCTGATTTTAGATGATAGCCTGTGAAACCAAGAGAAATATCCTTCTCGGAACGTTTATCACCATCCCAAACTGACGTCACACCCGATAGTAGGACGAACATTTCGCAAATTAATTTTATCCAGCAAACTTTGTACCATCACATCCCGACACAATAATAGAATCATAGAAGCATACACCTTTGAATGCACCTACAGACACATGTTCGTGTAGGCCTCAGTCGTGCTCCAGATTCTGCATTCGTCATGACATACGAATGTACAGAATGATTTGTTTAAACCTGGAAATATGTACGTAGGCAGGGATGTACATTATCTGTGAATATGTACTGTACATTGTAGTTGCGACTGTTGGCGCACATTGAGTTGGGCACAGTTAACAACTACCACCCATGATCGGGAATTGGCGTGCGGCGGCATCGCTCTGACAAACAGAGCAATCTTTCATTGCGGCGCAACAAGTGGCAAAACTATTAGAGTCCATTTCCAAGCACAAACACCAACAGAACGATAGAAATAGCAACGACTGAGGAGGAGCACGTTGCTGAGTGCCCTGTATTTGCATAGTGGAGTAGTGGAGCAGGAGCAAAGTGCAGTTCGGGATTCGGGATGCCGCCGCTGAACGTTTGACTGTTTTATAGTTTTGGCGTCGGGCTCATCGTACCCAGGCACGATGACGGGGGATGAGTCACATCTGCACAGCCGATCCAGAGAAGTGGTGGATTATAAGAGTTGTGCTAATGTTAGCGAGTTAAACGCGATACATTGTTAAAGAGGGGAACTTTGCAGGCTCTGTTATTATTAACACAAATTTGTTTGTTTGATTTCGAATTACCTTTGTAGAATAGAATGTTTTGTTTACAGTTGGCAGAAGATACAATATAGGATCTCGTAGGCAGACGTATTTCATGTGCTGTATAACAATAAACATTGCCATGTGTTATCCTTTGCGATATAAAATTATAAACCATGGTTACGTTCTGTGGAGTAACTTTAGTTTCGTTATAATAATATTGTTATAAATATTGTCACATATCAGCCTCCCTGCATATCTAACTTCTCCAGATTATGCTCTGTAAGACAAAGTAACTGAAGCCTCTCTTCGATGAACCTCACTTTTTTTATCGTTGATCTTCGATAGAGTACGACCACCTTTTTTATCGATGGCTCGCAAAAAATGTTAAGGACAAAGCCACCAATCTGTATGTGTCCTGGCTTGTGCAGAAGGAAGAGTGTTTTATAAGAAAATTGTTTGGATTAAAATGCTTGTTTGAGTACAGTATTATCGGGTTTATCAATAGGAACATAACAATTTGGTATTTAAATAAAGTACAAAATTATTGAGATATCAGGCTGAAATTTATCCCAGATGCAGTACACATATTGCATTTATGTATGGAGGATCTGTGCAAACACAAGACAGACCAATTGGGGCGATATGCGAGTTCATGAACTTGCCTAAAAAAATATTCGGTAAAGACGTCTTTATACTAATATAAAAGATAACAGCATTTACGGCGGGGATCCGTCAAGGAGGCGTGAAAACACCCAGCTCCAAACTGCAGTACTTGGAACTTCTGGACAAAGTAATCGGATTATGTTTTTAAAATGGGGGAATTTTTAACTCTTAACCTTTCGTCTCTTGTGGATAATTCGAGGAGAAGAGATCTCTTCGAGCTCTGCCGACAAGAAAGAATAGTGACAGCCTTCATACAGGAGACACACCTGAAAGACCATCACAAAGTGATTCTAGACGAATTTCACCTCATCAGGAACGACACCAATTAAGGGGTAGATATATCTATAATGAGGAAACTCAGATATCAAATAATCCAAACAAATCTGTTTATCCCAAACATTTTTATTAAAATGATAATTCGGGCCGAGGGTTCTTCTAAAACGGTGTTGGTAGAGTCGATATATGTACCACCTAATAGTAACACTCTGTCCCTTAGGAAAGACCTCCATAATTTGGACAACTTAACACTTCAATTCAACGGCGTCGAATAGGCGGTGATTTAAATGCAAGATACATTACTTGGGGTGACTCCTCTATAAATTCCAACAGAAGAGTGTGTGGCGTTTCTAACAAATGCATACACAATATGCAAGCAAATAGTGAAGAACACCGAAAGGAAATTCGAATAAGCAAAAAAAAAAAAAAAGCGTCAGAGCCGTATATCATAGCGATAACATAACAATTCCACATCAGTTGAGTGTACTTGAGTGTAGAAATCGAATTCGTACACGCGGCAGTGGGCTGATGTGTTGAGCATTGGTTCAATTTTTAGTGATTCTAACCGTCATAGCCTCAGTTCGAATTACACATTCTTCACTTCGTTGCAATACGCGATAAGTGCCCTCATCCTGGTTGGACGAGCCGCACAACGCTATCTGCCGAAAAGAATTCAAGAAATTGTTTTATTATTATCGCAATAGAATTTCACAAACTTATAAGGATCTCCGGCGAATATAGCGTTACTTAAAATCACAATTAGAAACCAAGTAGCAACTTGTATAAACAAGTGCCTACAAAAATGGCTCTCACTAATCAAACCGTCCCCGGAACCTTTTAAGGAGGTAAATCGATTCTTGGAATTCGGAGAAAACGTCCCAATAAATAAGCTTGAAGTGGAAAATTCAACACTGATTGATCTCGACCAGATAGCGACGACTCTGGGCCAACAATTTGAGGTGATCTACCGATCGCAGCCTACTGATTTTGATTCAGGTCTAGGAAACCGAGTTGAACCGTAGATCATTGAGTTGGTCGAGCAGAAAAACGAACATCTAGCGGTGTTTAATAGAGAAAACTCTGCCTTAAATCCACACTGCCCTCTAGGTTACACTGTGGCGTTTCTAACAGATACACACACAGTATGAAACACACATGACAGAAAGAAAATCGAAAAAACAAAAGCATCAGCCGTATACCAAGCAATAACATAGCAATTCTACATCAGTTGAGTGTACGTGAGTTTAGAAATCAAATTCGTATACACGGTAGTGGCCTGATGTGTGAGCATGGATTAAATTTTTAGTGATTATTACCGTCATAGCGACAGTTCGAATCGTTGGTTCTTTCACCATCGTTGTAAAAACTATAACACCAATAAAAAGGAAGTTACCTCTATTTTTAGAAGCCTAACACTCAAGAAATCAGCCGGCCCAGATGAACTGACAAATTACCTAATAAAAAAGTTCCCCGCAGCGGCAACTGAATATACGAGGGTGAATCAAATATAAACGGGAATTTATTGAATAATGTTTCACACTAACTATACTATCAACATTTTTCAATATAGTCTCCTGCGTGATCTACATATTTTTACCACCGATTTGGAAACTTTAATAGCTCTTGTTCGTAGAAAGATTTAGGCCGAGTTGTTAACCAATTGACTTCTTCATTAGTTTATATTTTTTTTCTTCCAATGATTCCCTCAATAGTGCGAACAAAAAATAGTCACAGGGAGACAAGTCTGGCCTATATAGGGGGTGTTCGAGGGTTTCCCAGCTAATTGCTTCCAATGTATCGCTTGTCAAAGACGCGGTGTTAGGCCTGGCGTTATCATGAAGAAGGATGATACCTCGAATGGGCATACCACGTCTTTTGATAGCTGATACCCACTTCTGATCAGATTTCTCCAACAGTTAAGCCGCGATCACATTCAATAAGCTCTCGAACGGAACCGATGTTGCCATCTGAACGACTTGTCCTTGGGCGTCAATCGTGACTTTCGTTTTCGAATCGTTCCCGCCTCCTAATAAATTCTCTGCGCCACGTATACACACGGTTCTGAGACATTGTATCATCACCACATATAGAGTGCTTGAGTAGAGCCAGTAAGTTAATATAAGAAAAATAACAGAAAACAGAGCACAATTCAGTCTTAAGTGAGAATCGTAATTTTTTTTTGTAAAATAAATGGAAATTTTTAAGTAGAGCAAATGGTATGCGTTTCAGGCGCAGCACTTTTCTCCTTTATCTCCCATTCCCCATTATTTTTTATTTTTATTTCTTGTTTATGTTAGCACGTTTTGTTTCGTTTTTTAATTTTTGTCAGCCAACTCCAAAAAAAAAAAAAAAAAAAAAAAAAAAAAAAAAAAAAAAATAATAATAATAAATAAATAAATAGAAATATTTATACATTGCAAAAATAGCACAAATTTAAAATTCATATACATTATTACTCTTACATATAGATTATTATCATACGTAAAAAAACAAAAAGTAATTGTACGGCGAAAGACAGACAATAAAAAAGTGATATTGTATAATTTAAAGTGCTTGCCAAGAGCCGGTAGGTTAATGTAAGAATGATATATATAAAATAGAATTTAACAATTAGTCTTATGTAAAATCTGTAATTGTATTGGAAATAAATGTGGATTTAAAACTAAAACAAACCAATGACAAGTTTACAGAGATTTAGTTTTTGAGATTAAGTAATTAAAAAGAGTTTTAATTATAAATAAAAAAAAGTTAGTGGAGTAACTTTAAATTAGGTGCATGAGAAAGAGAACAGGAAACACAACGTTTTTTTTAGTCTAAATTAAAGATATATTAATGGGCAGAAAATAATAAGGATACTGTACGACTTCCCATCTGAAGGTTTCGAGGTAGGTTTTAACGGGTTTGGCAACGTTAGGTTGTCATGCTGTGGAATGACTTTTTCGTGTCTCTACTGGTATTGTGGCGGTTTTTCGAGCAGCGCTCGCCCCAAACGCAAGAATTGAAGTCAATACCGTTCCCCAGTGATGGTTTCATACAGTTTCAACCGCTCATCATGTAAAACACCGGCTTGGCCCCACCAAATACACAGCATAACCTTTGTAGCGTGAATACTGGGCCGAGCCGACGTCGTAGAACCATCACCCGACATTTTCCGGGTCCCTGTAATGAATCTATTTTTCATCACTCGTCACGATGCGATGAAGAAAACCCTTCCGTTTTTGCCACTGGAACAGTTGTTTACAGGCTAGAAAACGACGCTCAACGTCACTTGCCTTCAAATCATAAGGAACCCAAGTTCGTTACTTTTGAATCATTCCCAACGCATGCAATTGCCTGGAAATAGCTTGACGGGTAACTCTCACTGCTGATGAAAGGTCTTGTTGCGTTTGGCATGGATCCTCATCGCACAATGCCTTGGAGCAGCTTTTTTGAAGGTTTTTGACCTTCCTTCACGCGGACGGTCGTCAACATCGAAATCACCATCTTTGAAGCGACAGAACCAATCACGGTACATTGTTTCACTTAGAGCAGCATATCTGTAAACTTTGGGAAGTTCTCGATACACTTCAGCTGCCGTTTTCTTTGAATGAAAGAAGAAAATCAACACTTCCCATAAATGCCGATTATTTAGCACAAAATCAGACATTTTCATACAGACAAAAGTATAT
The DNA here is from genome assembly GCA_963931805.1 of Microdon myrmicae. Taxonomy (NCBI): domain Eukaryota; kingdom Metazoa; phylum Arthropoda; class Insecta; order Diptera; family Syrphidae; genus Microdon; species Microdon myrmicae. Next base: position 120,402,193 of record OZ007499.1, read on the forward strand.
GACACCAAAACAAAATCACTACTGTGTCAAAGCGGGTTGTTTACCCTATGTCTAAGTTTTGGAAATGTCAAAATCTACCAACACTTTTTGCTGGAGCCATCTATTGACAAACAGTGGGAAATTAGTTGCCCTGTGGGGGTTCTCTATACTACATGGAGAACCAACCCGCAACTTCAACCCCAATTTTCGCCTTATTTCGATCGGTTTCAGCGCGTCATATCAACCCCTATTCCACCGTTCAGTTAATTCACCTGCAAAACATGTTTCCAAAAGGGACGCATAGCTAAACTCATCATCTTATACAGATAATGCATAATTGAGTTTAGATATCTTTTCGCCATACGGCAACTCCATTTCGATAACCCATGAGATTTCCACCGGAAATTGCATCATGTCGGTTAGCAACGGCATAGTCTGATTAAACGACGCGGTCGCATAATCATGCAATCGCTGGGGAAATTATCAAAGTATTTAATTTAGTTCCCACGATCATTTTTCCCTAGCCAATTCGGCGTCCTATTCACTTTCCCCAGACACTCCATTCGCTGGGGATCAATGATCTCTTTTCGCAGGTGAATAGCACCAGCACCTTTCGTTCACAATTCTGTCTTCCTACAGTTCAATGCACTCTGAGATTACCATATTCACCGAATTAGGTCAGTGGGTTATCCTCAGAGCTGCATTGAGACATGCACACAAAAACCAAATTCACCCCGGGATCATTGCACATTGTGTTTCAGTTTGTGGGGCTTTTCAGGGCCCGAAGAGCCATGCATCGCTCGATCCCCACCATTCCCGGCGATGCGACTTACCTTGAAGTCGAATTTTCAGCAAGATTATGCAACCTTGCTACGGCATTAACCGCCAACCAATTCGCTGGAATTAATTCGGTTATCCCCAAGGATAACCGACGTAAATATATATTAGGCAGCTTACCTTTTTTGGGTGCTTTTCCAAACCTCTTCCCCACGGTCATTCCTAAAAGCATAATTCACGGCAAGATTATCATCTTGCCATGACATCAATTCATCAACCGAGCTTCCGCGACCGAACAATGGATGGCACATATCCACCAACACACGCTGATTTTTCCGTGTGTTATTTTCGTACCCATTCATTGACCTAGCATTATTTCGGGTTGCTTGCACAGCTGCAAGCCAGATTTCCAACGGCATGTCTACGATCTATCTTTCCTTAAGTAAAGAAGATCAAATCAAACATTGGCCTTTCAGGCGCGCATATTTTGCTTGGATCTAAGCATGATGGATTTTATGATCCGTTGCCGTTTCTTGGAACTATCACCAGCATCGGCCATGGCCACCAATTTTAGTTTACACAAAGTAAACATTCAAGCGGATACTTTCGCCTGACAGTGCCTTTCAACGGGATTAACACATCCCTAACATAATATGCATCGAATCACCAGACCGAAATTTGTTTATGCTAGATGATCTAACAACGGCCATGCCCAATGTTCGATACATTTTTCCAAGATAGATTTCTGCCATCGGCAAGGGTTTTATTGACTCACATCAATCAAGAATCTATCCCTTGCGGATGGCGGCAGTTTATCTTGCCTTAACATGTAGCAGTGGATTCGATCTGCTACATGAGTTTTTCTTTTTTCCTTTTCGTTTGGACCTTCGCCATTGGCGGCGAATCCTTTAGTTTTTTTTTTTTGGTTTTCTTCGGATGTCTGTAAAGAGACATTCCACTTGGAGTCAGATGGCAGCCATCACCGCGGTCGGTCAAGCTATTACCAGTCCCTAGGATTAATCCCGCAAAGGTGTAAGTGCGCCAACGATCGAGTGTACTTTTGTAAAAACTCAGTGTTCGAATTACCTAGAATAATTTTTAACAGTTCGTAAATGGTCAGTGTTTGAATTACCCGGAACAATTGTTAACAGTTTGTAAAAACTCGCGTGTTTAAAGTACCATAATTTGTACATCGGTGCGCAGAACAATTCTTAACAGTTTGTAAATACTCGAGTGTTCGAATTATCATAAATTGTAAGACAGTGTCCGGAACAATCACCACGGATATTGAATATTAACTGTGAATAAAAGTTAAACATTACATCTGTAACCTGAATTGCGTTTTATTCCTCGAACAATCGTTGGGTGTAAAAGGAAATAAGTGTCCGTGTTTTGGCATCTCGACTTTTACCCCACAAGTTCTCTCATTCTTCCTTCTTCGTCGACTATACAATTAACCGAAGTGTTCACCACACCTCGACGGCGGGGAACATGAGAGAGCAAAAACGTAAAGACGATCTCGATTGGTTGACCGGTGTGCAAATAAATAATCGCATCTTCATCCCTAATTCAAGACAGTCGTTTGTCATTTCTCATTCCGGTCGGACACGCCGCCGCTCGGAGTAAAATTTAATTTCGTCGCTTTTAAAGAAGTCACATCTCAACCACCACCGTTTTCGGTCGCGCTACACAAAGTGAATTTTCACAAGAAGTCGACCAAAGTCAATTTTAAGTTTCACAAGAAGTCGACCAAAGTCAATTTAAGTTTCACCAGAAATCGAGTTTTATCCGTCGTCAACCCAGGGCGCTTACGAGAAAGTGTTTCATCTTGTATAAAATTTATAAAATTCAATTTAAGAATATTAATAATAACTCTCACGTAAAAAGGGAAAACAAGAAAATTACAAACAAATGTGCAAAAAAATAAATCACATAAAACAACAAAATAAAAACAGTGTTTTCTATTTCTTCTCGGGTGAACAATTTTTCGGTGGACAAGTCTTGGCGGAGTCAAGTGAATTTAGTGCCCATGTCCGGTACAATAATGATAAACCCCCATAGCCCACCTTAGGTGTATACATAATTGTAAAAAAAGAGAATCCTTTATAGTCAGATGTAACTTCTCCGATAAAGCTTTAATAAATGAGGGTGGTTTAAGATTTAAGTTAAAAAAGTTAAAAAAAAAATAATATATGTATATATATATATATACGTAAATTAAATTTTATGTAAAACCAAAAAAAAAAAAATTCGGCACAAAGTTTTTCTAATTTTTCTTTGTCATGCTAATATTCATAACTAAAGCCACAAAGTCACGTAATGTCTAGCTTAGAGCATCTGCGTAGGAGTATAATATAAGATAATTAAGCTAGAACTTAAGCATTTTTTGTCTAGCCTATTATTTAGAATCTAAGAATGTAAAACGAAAATTAAAAATGTTGCAGAAATGAAAAAAATGAAATGAAATATATATATATATATATATATATATATATATATATATATATATATATATATATATATATATATATATTTACATTTGTTTTCTTAATTATTAGTTTCTATGTTCTAAGTTAATCATAATTTTGTAGTTTCATACAATCTACTATATATGTATCCTACTATATATGTATGTTTTCCCTTGACGAAATTATTTGCTCAACTATATATAATATTACAAAATATATCTAGTCGAAAGATATTACCCTCTGTTATATATCGTATCTCTGAATTTGAAATTATGTCATCATCATCATCATCATCGACACTACAACCAGGAACCGGCCTTGGCATTATTTAGCAAGTCCTGAGGCTTGTTACATTTTCCATAACGATTTGTGTTTTCCGGGCAAGGTCATTAGTCTTGCGCCAATTGTAAATTATGTGGTACTTTATAATTAAAAACAAAATATATAACAAATATATGAAAAATATATAACAAAAAAGTCGTGCGCGAACGCTACCTAAGCCGGTTCCACTACTCTTCATAAACTGAACAAAAGCCACGCACAAGATTATCTAGCTGGCAACTTGTTGCTAAGCAAACAAGTTACCGTTTATATTTGATTCACCATCGTAGATCTAGGGTACGCTGAGTTTCGCTAGCTAAACCATTATTTTTAGAGTGAATTTGAACCATTTTTAAACGTTTCTGTCTATTAAAAAAAAAAAAGATAAATTAACCAAAATAAAATGTCAGCTGCCAAATCAGCTGTCCCTAAAACAGGTGTTGACACACTAAAGTTCTCTATCTCTAAATGAAAGACTCTATATAAAACCAGTTTTCGTTGCTGTTTTAGAGCGATTTGTGGATCAATTATTTTGATGTACAGCATGTATTTACGGAATTTCTGTTGATTTGTCGACTGTATTTATGGCTCAAGTGAAATGGAAAATTATAATTGAATAATTTGAACTGACACATCAGAGATTATGATATCATTGCTCCCGCAGGGTCATACCTATGAGCTTGATCATCACAAGTTGGTTTAATGAAATTATAATATCAAACTTTTTTTTTGTCTTAATTATTAGGAAACTTCATGTATATTAAATCAAAAACAGTTCAGTACAGAAATTCAATTATTATTTAATACATGTTTTCTTGGGTAGATGTCTGCCTGCTTTAGTCAGGTAGATTTAAGTATTTCGCTGAATTAAGTTATCACGAGAAAGACAAAATGTGTTAAACAATTTAAAAAAATTTGTTACCTCAATAGTCACATCCGATATTCACATGTGAAGTTAAACAATTAAAAAAAAAGTATTCCCTTAATAGTCACATCCGACAATCACATGTATTTCAAAAGTCGACTCATAAACATTCTCTCACAATTTAAAACCTGTTTAGATACAAAGCACAATTTCGAAAGTGCGATCACAGTTTACAAAATCCTTTCATCCCCTTGCATTATAAGGACTACCGTTTGATATCCGTTTACAAGGTGTAACTGAGTGTTCCAAGTTGTTGTCGGTGCTGAACAATATTCTTTCATCCCCCTACTAGGAGATGAAAACAGGACTCACTTTCGCTACCGTTTATTCGATTTGGGGAAAAGTTTTTCCATCCACACTTTCTCTTGATGAGTGTGAATGCTATATTCGGGTAAAGTGCTACCCGTAAATTGCTTTTGGCGAGTACTGCACCCTGGACGAAGTGAACACACCAAAACATAGCCGACAGCGTGCACCGAGGATAATGTTAAATCACCCATTACCCAAAATTGTAGTTAAACGAATGAAAACAAAGGAGAAGGATAAGCTTCTGGCTTGTGGGCATATGAATATATCCTTAGTTCTGTTGTTGCAATGGTTTCAAATGAAGAGGCTTCCCTACGACTCTTGGTCGGTGTGATACTAAGTGTTTTAACACAATTAAGGTTGTCGAGCCCATGTTGAATAGAGTCGGTGCGATTGCAAGATTTTGAATCTCGTCTACAATTAATTACGGTGGCTGGACAATGTAGGAGGGGACAACGGATTCAACTCCTCCATGAAACCATGATGCTGTGATATATGATTGTAATTATAGTAATCGGTTTATTTTGAACGATCTGATAGAGGGTTATGAGGTGGAAGTGACTTATTTATTGATAGTGATACTCTAAAACTTGAAATTATTCGATTGGTGTTGCTTGCTAGTTTTGAGAAGATCTGTATTCTCTGCATTCAAATGCAACACATTTCGAGCATATGTATTTTTTTATATGAACTTCGTTACATACATTTAAAAAATGAGAAAAAAAGATAATAATATTAGCATATTGGGTTGTACTACATGAAATATCCAATTTTTGCTCAGTCAGAACAAAGAAGTTCTCGAGTGAACAACTGTGCCTGAACGTTAAAGTTTCTGTTTTTATAAAGTAAAGTGTGCTTGGCGTGTGAGAATTTTAGGGTTCGTTACAACTGTAGTTATTTTTTTTTTCTAGCAATTGTTCACCATGCTGTTGGCAGTTTAAATTCGAACCCTCTTCCTTAATGAATTTCAAATGGGGCATAATGCGTCATTGGCAATGAAAAACATGAATGACGCAATTGAGGATGTAGCGGTAAACAAACGCACTATACGACGTTGGTTCGAAAAGTACCGTGCGGGAGATTTCAGCCTCGTTAATGAACCACGTGGGAAGCCGGAAAGGACAGTTGACGACGATGTTTTAAGAGCAAAGATGGATGCGGACCCTAAGAAATCAGTCCGGGAGATTGCATAAAGCATGGGAATACCTCCAAGGACAATAAGCCGAAACCTTTCTCTCATAGGAAAGGTGAAGAAACTCGATAAATGGGTACCCCATGAACTGAACTAAAAACGACGGCGCCTAGAAATCTGCCCACCGCTTAGATTAAGAAACCGTACTGAACAATTTGATTTTAGACGTTACCATACATGGACTTTAGATGTCAGAGCACAATGCGAGCGGAAAGAGAGGACGTGGATGAGGAAAGCAGGTATCGATGTACATAGGTCTTAAATCCCTGGACATTACAACGACAAGGAAACACAGATCAGGCAAAGTATTCCACATTAGTATCGTTCGGCTAAAAAATGACTCTCTATGTATATTTGTGAGCCTGAAGTTCGTTTTTCAATGTGAAATGATGCGCATTTTCAGATTGAGAGTGTGGGGAGAAAGTGTATTGTGCCAGGCATGGCCACTCGGTTCACCCTCCTCTTCCACCATAAAAATTTCGCCACTAAAGCACCGAACGAAAACTGAACGTCACCGGCGGGAAGGAAAACACATTAATAATCGACACCCAGGAACCGCTGCCGGGAAATTAAACACACTGATTTCATTTTTGTTTAGTTTTATTCTCTCAATAAAGACCACTGTTAACACTATTGGACTTGATGCAAATTAATATTAACACTATTTTATATAATGTATTTCTTTTGGTCCAGTCAATGAAATGTAATTTTTAACAAAATCCTCCGGAATCCAAAAAAAAAAACGACAAACCACCGCTCAGCTTAGTGGATGGTGAATAAAATTCACTACGCCAATGACTCCGTATATTATCACGTCCCCGTGCGGACCTGGGAGCGGAAACGGCACGACCGTGGCGGTCGGCGGATATAATTCGACTCAGCAATAAACGGCTCGTGCGAAGCCTACTAGCTAATGGGGAGAGTTTCCCTGAGAGAGGAAGTGTTCCTCTACACTAAGGATACGTTTTACCTACCACAAGAGAGACGTAAAGCCTCTCTTTGTGGAACAGAAAACCAGATCTCGTAATGGAGATCATGGTAGTATGTGTGCATGGCTGATCGTGAGGATCATAATATTCAACACACGCGCGAATACGGTGGATAAACGAAGCAGACAGGCGGTAAAGACAAAGGGGCCGTGAAGATGGTTGGTAGTACACATGTATGTGTGTACATGGGTTCTTTCATGGGACAAACCATGAGAACGAACCTGAAACGACGAAAAGGACATACGGTGTAGCCATGAGATGTGAGTTCGGTAAAGCGAACAACCTGAATCTCCTTGGATGCTAATTGTTTTTGTTTGCCCATGCCGCTGCTGATGAGAACCAGATCCCGAAATATGAGAAGACAAGGGAACGCTTAGGTCTTTGTCTAAGATGTGCGTTGCGGATAAATAAATAGGCGGCAATGCAATGTGGAAATGCGCTAATTGGTTTTAGCTTGATTACCGGGAAATGGTGTTTATGGCATCGCTGGTAAGGGTAGATATTCAATTCCTATTTGCATTTGCCTGTGCTGTAGGATTTAATTGATGCCTTAAGATGCGAGATGCGTATATTTGATTCGGTCCCTTGGATGTAGGTTGCCAGTCAATATGTATGTATGGTGATTTATGATACACTTGGTCAGGGCGAGAAATAGGCGACGCTATGTTTATGATCCCTGTTATTATGCTTTTTACATTGTATGTAAAACAAATCATTTTGTTCTCAGGAATTCATCTAGGGGGATTTGCCTGGCACTGAAGGTGCCGAATTGGTTTTGAGATACCTGATAAGTTAGGAAAGAATTCTTACAGGGAATTTGTATGCGAAGAGATGCATGAAAGGTAAGGGTTCTTTACATGGACTTTTAGATAAATAAATTTGATCTATTTGATGCGTGAAGCATTTACAGGTGCCTAATGCGATTGCATTAGCAATAACCTATGCAGACTGGGATGCAGTTAAGGGGGTTTTTCAGGTAAGTGGGCCGTGGGGTTTGGCGGAACTGCCACAAGGGGTATCGCGGAAAAATGTCTGAGAGGCGGAACACATTCAGCAAGTTCAGTTGAGCGACGACCGTGATAATACCTATAAAAAAGAGATAGGCACGATACCTTGCGTCTATGCTCTAAGGACGGAATTGATCGACTCACACCTGGCACCCCAACAATTTTCACGCCTCGTTTTTGCATCCTATCGAGAACGTGTAGTGCAGTTTTGGATGCGCTTGACCAAATATAGGAGTTGAAGTCCATTTTGGGACGAATATACACCTCGTAAATAGTAGCCGACCAGGTTGGATGGAGTGAAGCAATTTTTGCATCTCCTAAGGAACCCCATATATTTGGCCGCACTTTTCGCAGCTTCAAAAATGTGGTCATTCCAATTAAGAGTCGAATTAATTCGAGTGGCGAGGATTGATAGTTACTTGTCTTCGTGGATGCAAGTGACATTCATCGAAACTGTATTCACTTTGGGGTTCACCTTTGACGACAACAGACAGCACTGAGTTTTTAAAGCACTGAAGTTTACCCGGTTAAATAATCCCCATTGATATATCTATATATATATATATAGTATAGCCGCCTGTCACGCCTCTGGCGCAAGACTAATGACCTTGTCCGGAAAAAACAAATCATTACGGAAAATTTAACAAGCCTCAGGACTTTCCCGGTTGTAGTGGCGATGATGATGATGATGATTGATATATCTTGTTGGGGTCGGAATTCACTGTATTAAGCATAACCTGCTGATTGGTATTGACGTTCGAAGAGTTGGGTCGGGAATGTTCGTATGAGTATGAGAAACTCAACGTGCTATCATCAGCAAACGAGTGAATTGGGTTGTGGGTAATTGACAACAGATCATTTATAATGATCAGGAAGAGGGTGGGCGAGAGTACCGAACCCTGAGGAACACCTGCATTAATTTGATGGGAGACAGATTTGACACCATCAAGAAACACTTGGATTGAACGGCCAGAAAGATAGTCTCTTATCCATTGGATCATGAAATTGTCCACTCCATATGAATGTAATTTTGATACAAGGGCTGGATGCCAAACTCTGTCAAAGGTTTCCGAAATATCCAGTGCAACAACTTTGCTTTCTCCGAAGTAGTGGATGGAATGGCTCCACTTTTTAATAAGGGACGTCATCAAATCTCCTGTGGGTCTGTTGCTATGAAAGCCATATTGGTCGTCAGTGAGGAGGTCATTTGATTCCAGATATTTCGAAAGTTGACGGTTAATAAGTGATTTCATTATCTTTGATTGAATAGAAGTTAGTGCTATGGGTCGATAAGAAGAGAGGGACACTGCGTCGACTTTTTTGGAAATTGGCTGAATGTTCACTGACTTCCATCAATTATGGAAACGGCCAGTAGAATAAGACAAATGGAAGAGTTTCCGCAGTGGTTTAGAGAGTGAAGAGGAACATTTCTTCAGGAGAATTGGGGGAATGCCATCCGGATCAGCGGATTTGTTTGCGTTTAGCTCATTGAGTGTGTGGGCAACAGTACGCTTTCGGAAGCGGATCTGGCTCATGGTGTGCTGCTTCTGCTTAAGTGGAGATGGAATTGAGGTGGTATCGAGCAGCGTTGAGTTGGCTGCATAATGTGCAGCAAGTAGATTCGCCTTCTCTTTGCACTGGTGAGTGGTCTGTCATCCACTATTAGCGATGGAATGGATGAGGAGACTGAGTTTTGGATATTCTTCACAAATTGCCAGAAGTTTCTACTAACTGTGAGAGAGTGTAGTATTTTTTGTCTCACTCTCTGGTCATGCAAGAACTTTGCGCGTTGAATATGCGCATTGCAGTTATTTTTAACTGTCCCGAATCTCTTCCCGGTTTTCCTCAGTATTGTTTGATTTATATAACCGGAAGCTCAACCCTTTAGCGTTAATTGCTTCTCTGCACCCGGAATCGAACCACATATTTCTCTTGGGTGTGATACTCTTTACTCTGTGTGGAATAAATGCATGCCAAATACAATCGTATCGGTCAATGTGTCCGCTATAGAGTCAACATCGTTATTGAGGAAGAATAACGACAAATTTAACCTCCCAAAAAAGTCGTTCAGATCTTCCCAGTTGGCTTTCTCATAGAACCATACTGTTTTTTTTTTTTGGAGTTTTCTCGGTAGCGTTGTTATTGGTTAGAGCAAACTTAACTGACACGACATAGTGGTGTGAAGTGCCCCGGGGCGAAGAAACTTCAATTGTATATTTGTTTGGGCGGGAGGTGAGAAACAGGTCCAGTATGTTGGCCGAATGACCATCTATATCTGGCTTGTTGCCGAGTTGAATTAAATTATTTGAATCAGCAAAGACCTGAACATACTGACCCTCGGGTGTTGTGTATTTGGAGTGACGAGGCCACTGAGAGTTATGCAAGTTGAAATCACCAGCAATAACGATTTCAGTGCGGGGATGTAGGGTCAAGATCTTATCGATAGAATCAGATAGAGCATCAAATTCGTTAAAGGATGCGTTTCTATCCAATTTCAGGCTTCTGTAAAGAAAACAGTAATGTATGATATGCCTATGAACGTGAAGTTGTAGCCACGAGAAATTCTGGATTGGAGCAGAGCCCATATTGTGGCAGAAGCTAATACGCAATCTCACTTTGTATGTATGTAGCTATAGCACGATGTGGAAAAAACAAAGGCACTAAATTATAATCGTGTATGGTAACATCGGAAATATCTGTATTAGTAATTACCTGGGTTTCGCTAACTGCAAGGATTGCTGCTTTCTGATTACAGACGCGGGTAGACACAGAAGAGAAATTACATCTTAGGTCACGGATGTTGCAAAGATCGACGCGAATGTATGTATATGTATATACAAGGTAGCGCAAAATTAGTCACCCTATCGGAAGGTGTTATAAGTTTTGCAAATGGCGTCGTACGTCAATCATACTTGACATTTGTGAACTAGACACCTGCAGTATACAAACAGACATGCCATGGAGAGTTATACTCCGCAAGAGCGTGAAATAATTGTGTGGGGGTTCTCTATACTACATAGAGAACCAACCCACTATTTCAGCCCTATTTCGACCGCTAACAGTGGGCCAACTCAACTCCAATTACCCCTACAAGCTATTCCACCTGCAAAACATGTTTTCCAAAAGGACACATAGCTAAACTCATTATTCTATGCAGACAATGCATAAATGAGTTTAGCTACCTTTTTACCATACGGCAACTCCATTTCATAATCATGCAACCGCTGGGGAAATTATCAAAGTATTTAATTCTGTCCCACGGTCAGAACTCCCTAGCCGATTCGGTGTCCTATTCACTTTCCCCAGATACTCCATTCGCTGGGGATCAATGATTTCTTTTTACAGGTGAATATCTAAAAAACATTTTCCTCTCCTTCCCATTTTTATCTTTCCAGGGTTCATTTCACTCTGAGATCATCACAGTCACCGCACTAGGTCAGTGGGTCATCCTCAGAGTCTGCATTGGTACAATCACACAAGCTAAGTCACCCCGAAGTTATTGCGCTCTTTCTTTTGTTGTTTTCTTCCCTCGCATGCCCAGCGACTGTCGATTGAACGCGCAAGTGTTTATCCACCTCGGTGAGACATGCAACTTAAGCATTCATGAGAGAGCGCGATGATGATTGGCTCATAGCCGTGCAAAGCCCAAATTCCAAATTTCATCCCTAATTGGGATCAGTCGATAATCATCACCTAAACGGAACACACGTCTCCTGAGTCGCTGTTCAATCTACGGTCAAATAATAAGTTGAGTCAAATTTTTAATTAATGCGGTCACAGTGTCTGGATAGAAGTGTTTCATTTTGTATACAATTTATAATAATCAATTTAATAATATTAATAATAAGTTCCAAGTGAAGTAAAGAAAAAAAAAAGTGATCACAGCCACCCACAAGTGTTTTATTCTAGTTTCTTCGTGGTGGACCAGTGCATCTGCATGGATAACAAATGTTAAATTAAATTGCTTCAAAGTTAAAAAAAAAAAAAAAAAAAACAATAAAAACAGATTCACAGCAAACAACATTTTTGTATTTCATTTTTTTTTATTTCCTTGGTGAACTGTTTGTGGTGGAACTTGTTTTATTTACTCGTGACGTGTTGGGGATAAAGTGAACCAAGTGCCCGCGTATGGCATAAAACTTCAAACCCCCACAATTGTGTCGAGGGCGAAGAGGACGCTTTTGTGTCGAAAATCATGAGCGACGAGGCGCATTTCCCCTTATTTTTGAGGACGCCATCGGCATTACGGTCACTGTTACTGATAAACGCTACATGGCCATGATAAACGACCTCTTACTGCAGGAATTGGATGAGTGGGGCTTGGTGAAGATGTGGTTTCAACAAAACGGTGCAACCGTACACACAGCACGAGCCACAATGGATATTGTGAAGGAAACGTTTTCTGGTCGCGTAATCTCCTGTTTTGGCGATTTGGCATGGCCAGCAAGATCGCCCGATTTAACCATCTCAGTCTGCTTTCTTTGGGGCTACTTGAAGTCGCGGATTTATGGCAACAAGCCTCAGACATTCGCAGTCCATAAGGAGAATATTTGACAGGAATGCGAACAGTTATCACAGGAAATCTTATAGAAAGCCTTGGAAAATCCGATAAAACGGGTACAAATGTGTATCAACACGCGTGGCACCCACTTGACGGATATCATCTTTTCCACTTAACACAAAAAGTTCCAAATAAAGATTTTCATCACTCAGAATCAATTTTTTTTTTAAATTTAGTAAAAAAGTAATTCAAAAACAAAAGTGGATAATTCATTTACATTTATGATTCAAAGTATTGTCCATCGCTGGCCACTACTTTCTCCCATCTTTCGGGCCGAATACGAATCCATTCCTTCCGCAAATGACGAGAATTTAGCTCGTAAGCTGACATGTTTAATCGAGGATAACTTTCTGACGCAGACACAAATCGACTAATATTTCGATGGCGTTATGTTTACAAATACCTAAGCTTATCGTATGACATCTATGATCTATTTATTTCAACTACCACTTACCGCTACAGCCATCTATTGCAAAACGGAAACAAATTTGTACACCTAATATATATATATATATATACATATATATATATATATATATATATATATATATATATATATATATATATATATATATATATATATATAAACATATATATATATGTGTATATATATATATATATATATATATATATAAACATATATATATATGTGTATATATATATATATATATATATATATAAACATATATATATATGTATATATATATATATATACACAGCGAAAGGCTAATAACCTTGTGGGGGTTCGAGTATGTTAGTCAACGTATGACACGGATTCACTTTGTCGCCCCGGCGATGTTATTCCCCCGAAAATTGTTCGCCAGAAGGAATAGAACCAACAATGGGGTAATTGCTCTTAATTTCTTTTACTTTACATTATAATAAATTATCATCATCATCATCGGCTCTACAACCGGGAACCGGTCTTGGCCTTATTTAGCAAGTCCTGAGGCTTGTTAAATTTTCCATAATGATTTGTTTATTCCGGGCAAGGTCATTAAGTCTTGCGCCAGAGGCTCCCCGACTGGGGTAATAAATTATCACGAGATTTAAATTGAAGATCTTGTATTTGTATTTACACAGGAAGGGATCTCGACGCAATGTAATTATTGGAAAAGTACGATTTGTCAAATAGTACACAAGGAACTAAAAACATTTTCAGGACTCGAGTATGTTGGATGGCGTTTCAGATATTTGTGTGTCGTTTGAGGAATGAATAATGACTGATTATTCGGCGAAGAATTAAATTAAAATTTAGCGCGGCGGTGTGACCTGACCGCGGTGATAAACGACAAGCGACTGTTAAGCGGCGTAGGTTGTGTACGCTACTGTGGTTGAATAGTAACTGATCCCAATTAGGGATGAAATTTTGGATTTTATTTTTGCACACAGGACAACCAATAGAGATCACGCTTCTGCTCTCTCATTGCCACGCCCGTCGAGGTATGGTGAATATATCGGTTAATTGATAGTCGACGAACATGGGAGAATGAGATGTTCCAATCCAACGCCGTGCTTCCTCGACCGAGGGGAGAGCGTGGATGTTAATAAATAACACGGATAATCATTTTCTTAATCTTTTATACACAACAACTGATTTTATTTTATTTCAAATATTTAAATTTTAACACAAAACACAAAAGTCTGAATTCAACTCTCTAATTTAAACTTCCTCTATCGGAGGTCTCCTTTCAACTCTTTCTAGTTGTACCAAAATACCAAAACTATTTTCCCTATGAACGAAATCAAAATCAAGTTGCTTGTGCAAAAACTCATAAGGGGGACGAAAACTGAAACTATTGCAGCTTCTTATTTATTTCGGATAACGGGAATGTGTTTTCATGAAAGGATTTAAAATTGATTGCAGCTGCTTATTTATTTCGGATAACGGGAATGTGTTTTCATGAAAGGATTATGTGTTGTTATATATTATTATATAAAGGATGTTTTCAAGGATGGTTTAAAATTAATTTTGTATGTGCATATTATGTAGATATTTGAAGTTAAGGGTTTAAAATGCATTGCTAATGTAATGGATATGTGGAAATATGGATATTGATTGAATTTAATTGTTATTTATTACTGATTAAGAAATACATTTTTTTTTTTACAAAATGAAAAGGGAGTTTCTAAAAATGCAAATATATTGATACTATGGAATTGATTGATATGCAAATGAATGTATGAAATGTGATAATGGATAAATGAGTAATATGTTTGAGAATAAAGGATATAATTATTATTACAACGGTATATATGTATATATTATGGAAATCTTCATTTCCATGTGTGTAAAAATGGATATGTTAGGATGTGTTAGGATTGATGTTAGGATTAAGGAAAGACAGTAGGGTTCCGGAACACTACAGAGAGAACAGAAACACAAAGTACTATGAACCCTGGGTGGGTTTGGTTGTGTGTGCATGAATCAATGGAGCTCTGAGGTAGCCCACTGACCCAATTCGGTGAATGTGGAGACCTCAGCGTGCATTGACCTGTAGGGAGACAGAATTGCGGAGGAGAGGAATATGTAGCTGATGCTATTCACCTGCGAAAAGAGATCATTGATCCCAAGTGAATAGATGGTCTGGGAAAAGCCGAAGTGACGCTAAATTGGCTAGGGTAATTTATCTTTGATAAATTCCCCAGAGATTGTATGATTATGCAAAAGCGTCGTCTGATTCGACTTGTTGTTGCTAACCGACATGATGTGATTTCCGGTGGAAATCTCATGAGTTAGCAAAATGGAGATGCCGTATGGCAGAAAGGTAGCTAAACTCAATTATGCATTATCTGCATAGGATTATGAGTTTAGCTATACGCCCTTTTGGGAAACAGATTTTGCAGGTGCATTACCGAACGGTGGGATAGAGGTTGATATGACGAGCTAAAAGCGGTCGAAATAAGGCGGAAATTGTGGTTTGGTTCCCCATGTGGTATAGAGAACCCCCACAACCTTGCCCGGAAAATACAAATTATTACGGATATTTTAACAAGTGTCGGATATGGACCGGATACCGATGGAGAGACTTGCTAAATAAGGCCAAGACCGCATCCCGGCTGTAGTGCCGATGATGATATATACATATATAGCAGGTCAAAAGTCCCCGGCCTGGCACATAGATGGCGGCACTAGAATTAAATCCATATGCTTTTTAGTTAGCCCTAACCTTCAAAAGACGCGTGTATAAATTTGACAGATGTCGGATCATTAGTTTGTTAATTATAGTATTTTGAGTGAAGCAACTTCTGTTATTGTGAAAAAAATGGATAAAAAGAAATTTCGCGTGTTGATAAAATATTGCTTTTTGAAGGGAAAAAATACAGTTGAACCAAAAATTTGGCTTGATGACGAGTTTCCAGACACCGCCCTACGAAAATCAATCATCAAGGATTGGTATGCTAAGTTTAGACGTGGTGAAATGAGCACCGAAGACGGTGAACGCAGTGGACGCCCAAAAGAGGTTGTTACCGATGAAAACATTAGAAAAATCCACAAAATGATTTTGAATGACCGTAAATTGAAATTGAATGAAAAAGCAGGCACTCTAAAGATATCAACTGAACGTGTACATCATATCATTCACGAATATTTGGGTATGAGAAAGCTCTGTGCAAAGTGGGTGCCGCGCGAGCTCACTTTTGACCAAAAACACCGACGAGTTGATGATTCGGAGCAGTGTTTGGAGGTGATCAAGCGTAATAAACCCGAGTTTTTGCGTCGATATGTGACAATGGATGAAACATGGCTCCATCATTTCACTCCGAAGTCCAATCGACAGTCATCCGAGTGGACTGCACACGATGAACCCGCCCCAAAGCGTGGAAAAACGCAACAGTCGGCTGGCAAGGTTATGGCGTCTGTATTTTGGGATGCGCGCGGAATAATTTTCATTGACTATCTTGAAAAAGGAAGGACCATCAACAGCGACTATTACACAGCGTTATTGGACCGTTTGAAGGACGAAATCGCCGAAAAACGACCGCATTTGAAGAAAAAGAAAGTGCTGCTTCACCAAGATAATGCACCGTGTCACAAGTCAGTGAAAACGATGGCAAAAATCCATGAATTGGGCTTCGAATTGCTTCCGCATCCACCGTATTCTCCAGATCTGGCCCCCAGCGACTATTTCCTGTTCTCAGATCTCAAAAGAATGCTCACTGGGAGGAAATTTTCGTCGAATGAAGAGGTGATCGCCTAAACTGAGGCCTATTTTGAAGCAAAGGACAAATCGTACTACAAAAAAGGTATCGAAAAGTTGGAAGGTCGCTATAATCAGTGTATCACCCTCGAAGGGAATTATGTTGAATAAAAATAACGAATTTTGCCAAAAAAATGTGTTTTACTATGGAAGGCCGGGGACTTTTCAATTGACCTGTTATATATATATATATATATATATATATATATATATATATATATATATATATATATAATTATCTATTGGCCTGTAAGAACCCGGAAGTTCATGACCTCACCGACTCGGCTTCGCCATCGTTCCCTGTCCTGGGCACTCTCCTTCCACGCTTGACCATTCGAACCGATCTCCTCAAGGTCAAACCTAACATTGTCCTCCCATCTCCGTCGCGGCAGTCCTACTGGTCTCTTTCCCGTTGGTCTACCGTCAAGAATTCTATGCACGGTCCTATCGTTCCCCATTCGCGCCACGTGTTCGGCCCATCTTAATCTTCGCGACTTGATTACTCTCACTATTGTAGGTATGTTGATATAGCTCTTCCAATTCGTGGTTATGCAGTCTCCTCCATTGTCCTGACTCCTCGTTATATTTACCTCCAAAGATGCCCCTCAAAACTTTATTCTCGAATACGCGGAATTTGTTTTCTTCCCGTTTTGTGAGAGCCCATGTTTCGCATTCATATAGAACAATCGGCATGATTATGGTTCTATAGACACGGATCTTTATGTTACGTGATAGCAGTCTGGATTTCAGCAGTTTACTGACTGCATGCCAACTCGCGTTGCCGGAATGCAGTCTCTTGTTAATTTCCTTCGACATGTCATTACTGGCCGTCAGTATCGTTCCCAGATATTTAAATTTTTCAACTTTTTCAAATATGTTACCTCTGACGTTTATATGTGTTATCTGAGGTCCACCTGCTCTCGCCGTAATCATGTATTTTGTTTTGTCTTCATTTATATCTAGGCCCACCTCTTCTGCCGCTTGTATGATGATTTCACAGTTTTTACTAACAGTCTCTAGATTATCGCCCAGAACGGCGATGTCATCCGCATATGCGAACACTTGTGTGACCCCGTTCAGGGATGATCCGGCCATGTTGTCGTCTTGTACCTTTCTGATGACATACTCGAGCACAAGGTTAAAGAGACACGGTGATAGACCATCTCCCTGCTTTAGTCCGACCCGGATTTCAAATGGTTCTGAGAGGTGGTTTTCTATTCTGACTCGCCCTTTGTTTTTTTTTGGGACTCCCAACTCAACTAGAATATGGTAGAGTCTCTGCCTTGCGACTGAGTCGTAGGCTTTTTTGAAGTCAACGAACAGTTGGTGAACCGTCTCTCCGTATTCCTACTTCTTTTCCAGCAGTTGTCTTATTGTGAACATTTGGTCGCTTGTTGACCGGTTCCTACGGAATCCGCATTGGTAGTCTCCCAGTATCTCTTCTGCGTACGGTGTGATTCTCGCCAGAATGACATTTGTTAATATTTTGTATGCGGTTGGGAGCAATGATATTCCTCTGTAGTTTTCGCAGTCAGATCTGTCGCCTTTTTTGAAAATGGGGACGACTATTGAGGTTTTCCATTCTTCCGGAGTGACTTCCTTATCCCATATTGTTTGGATGAGCTGGCGGATCTTTCGAGCGGTTGCCTCTCCTCCATGCTTCACAAGCTCTGCCGGTATGCACTCGACTCCGGGAGCCTCGTTGTTTTTCAATCGCTTTATTGCGTCTACAACTTCATTGAGAGACGGCTCTGGGATCTGAGGCTCGGCTGTATGTACGCTTGGTGCATTTATCTGTGGTTGATGGGTGCGTACATTGAGCAGATTTTCAAAGTACTGCTTCCATCTTGTCACGACATTGTTTGTTTCTGTGACCAGACAGCCGTTTGCGTCTCGAATTATTTTGGCTCTTCCTCGGTAGCCATTTCTAATTGAATTTATGCCGACATACATACCTCTGATGTTCTTTGCCCTAGAATTTTCTAGGATTTTTTCGATCCGAGTCTTCTCCCATTCGCGCTTTTTGTGTTTGAAGAGCCTCATTGTCTCTCTCCGAATTGTCGCGTATCTTTCTGCGTTGACTTCATCGTATCTTTCTAAGTGGATCACTCTGAGGCGTTTACGTTCTTCGATCTTCGCCCTGCACTCATCATCAAACCAAGGTTTGGACTTAAATATTTTCTTAAATCCTAATACCTTTTGGGCTGTTAGTTTGATTGTGTCTCTGATCGATGTCCATTTAGTGTTCACACTATTAGCTTCCTCTTCCTCACTGCTCACATTCTCTAGAATGCTAAATATATATATATATATATATATATATATATGTATATATATCCTCAATAGTATACTGGTTAGTATACCCGCCTGTCACGCGGGAGACCGGGGTTCGATTCCTCGTCGGGGAGCCTCTGGCGCAAGACTAATGACCTTGCCCGGAAAAAAACAAATCATTATGGAAAATTTAATAAGCCTCAGGACTTGCTAAATAAGGCCAAGACCGGTTCCAGGTTCCAGGTTGTAGTGCCGATGATGATGATGATGATATATATATATATATATATGAATGCACGTGTATGTTTATTGTATTAATATATGTGTGTGTGCTTCTAATTCTTTGTATAGCAATCCAATCTGTCTTTTAATTTATTTTAGATTTTAAGTAACATTTATATAAAGGGTTTTGTTCCTTTAATGAAATTATTCCTTCAACTTTCTTATTTTTAAAATAATATAGATTTCAGTTGAAAGATATTATGCTTTAATATGTAATTGATACACAATAAAAAAAAAAAAAAAACAATCTTAATTTGGCACTTTCTCAGTTCATTGTCATTGTGATACTGCATGTTTCTTCCCTGTGCCCTTCATACGTAACAACTTTACTATTTTATGTCAGCAAGCTGCGAAATTTACCCAATATTTTGTTCCTTCTCGTTGAGGTTTACTTGGAAAGTGAACATTTTTGTAGGGTCAGAAAACTGGTTGTATAGAATAAAAAAAATTGAGAAGTTAATTGTGAATAACATTTTAAGATCATGCTGTTTCTTAATTAGTATGGTAGTCTTGTTATTTTATAGCAACCCTCGTATTTCAAATGGGTGCGCTCGTTCCCATGCAGTAACCGTTCACCAAACCCAACTTTTAGGTTTTTAATTTATATGATTAACTTTTCTCCAATTTGATTGTGCTTCCGTCTTTGAGAACAAACTCAAGAAAAACGTCATTTTTGGGTCTCTAGATGAGAACCTCACCTCAATACTACACATACGAACTGCCAACTGTTTGATCAAGTTGAATGGTAAATAATAAAAATTTCCTTTCACGAAGGTAACTCCTAAATCAAACAATCTTCCTGTTTGGTAAGAGCAGGTTGCACATGCAACTTTTATTTATTCGCAATTGCATAGAATAATCAACTAAACTTAAAGTAAATTTATTCAAATGCATATCTGAGCAAAAGGCAAAAGGTAAAGAGTAAATAATGAATTTAGAAAAAAAAGTTCGCACTGCAACAGCGAAGTCTCCACACAATTTAATCCCAACAAATTTTCATTAATATTATTCATTATTTCTTTTTTTTTTTTAGAATACAGAAAAACATACAAATGGTGCAACGGGAAGTGAAAAAAAAATCGTAGAGAAAACCTGTTCTAATAAATTCACAAAATAGCAAAGAGTTAGACGGGTTAGTGGAGATCGGTGTAACAATTCAAGGTAAATTGTTTAACTTGTACTACGAGACTAAATAATTGTTAATTGAACTGAAATCGGAATGAGCAAACTTTAAACTCGCCGGCCATCGTTTCTGTGTACCACGACAAGTTACTTGTTGTTATCGTTTAGCGTCTGGAAGTGTGCAATCGTTTTTTTTTGTTGTTCAAAAGCGATTCTGGTTTTCTAAATGGGAAAAACAGATTTTCTCATGATCAGACACACAGATGTATCTTATTTGGTTATTCTATTGGTGGTCGAGTATTTGCTAAATGCAAATCAGTAACTTTTCTGTTCCCTCATTCTGCATGCTGTCTCTAATGCTAAATACAAAGGAGAAACTAAAAAACTAGCAAAACACAAAAACAAAGCTAAAAACAAACAGAATAAACTGCAATTAGATCTATTCACTCAGCTGAATAGTTGCTGCATTTGAAAAGGTCACAGTTAAAGGAAAATTAAAAACACACCAAGTGTTCCATTTACATTTGCATGGTTTTGAATTTTTGCTTTTGTTTTGTTTTTGTTTTAGTTTTTTAACATTAATTATCTGTGGCCGACGTCGTTTGAATTTGGTGTAATGATGTTAATTAACATTGTTTTTCTTGAGCTGTTATTTATTAATTTAAAAATAATGGTTTCGTATATAAAAAGGCTGATTAATTGCGTCTTACTAACTTGCTACTGATGAATCAATATGGAAATACTTCAGAATCTTTATTATATTTCAGGTGTGCCTTGGGAGCATGACGCTGTCTAAGATGTTGGCGACAATAGAAACGAGCGGTCTATAATAATAAAGGAGATCTTTTGCATAGACCTAGTATTAGCATGACACATTTATTTTGCAGCTTTAGAAATGCAATTGGTATGCAATTAAAGTTTGCCGAGTGATGTGTCTATTTATTGGCTCAATTTAACTTTTATTTTCCTTCAGGAAATGCATTGAACACATTCCATTTGTTAATGAAACATAAATGTGGTAAGACCTTAATGTGATCACCGTTTGTCATGTGCGTAAACTCTTCATCTCTATGTCTGCCTATATAAATTTTGCTGGCTAAAACTTGAGGTTCGCCAACACATCATTAGCTACTTTTTGTTCTAATTTCATATATTTTTGAATTCCATGCGATTTTATAAACAGTATCTTAATCCTATAGTCCAACAGGGAAATCGTAATTCAATTGCTATTGTTACAAAAAAACCTACTTGTAGCCGCTACCAATTACAATACTTGGATTCACTTAACGTGAATTCCCCCATGCCGGTAAATTTGTGCTTAGTCAACACACCTAACTATTTACGGGAACTTGTAAGAATGCATAACACCTGAAATGTAAAACAGACAATGACATCAAAGAGTTCGATTCCCACATCCGGGAAAACGGTGTGATGGAACAATAATATATGATGGAGAAATTACGGGGACGCGATGCCAATAAGATATACAAAGACATCTTTGTTATGACTGACCACAAAAGAACACTTGTGTAACCACAAATTGCTTGGGAGCATGATATTCACAACCCAAAGTAATAAGGAAGTTCTGGCAATCAATTAAGATCGTAATGTAAACATTCGCCCAGTCCTGGATAAAACACTGTGGAATACACTGTGATACATAGGTCTTAATGGACGTTTAACGCAAATAAGCCGCCCTAATTTAAATGAGCTACAAATCAAGGGTAAAAGGAAATTGAAACACTTCCTATCGGCCTGTACAGTCGAAGATACCGGAGTCTCTAAAATAAACCATCCACCGGAACGTCATATTATTATAAAAACGAAGACTCGAAAGTCGTTGCGAATCGCTTCAATGGCTGAGTTGGTAAGGAGATTGTGTATCGCGTTTGATTGTGCGTCGGTTCAACTGACGATTCTTGGTATTGTGCAGTTCGGCACAACTACTGAGTGGTAGGTTGGGTCCCAAAGCCCACCCGTTGGGTGATATACTACCGCATGAAGCTATAGGCTTCGTGAAATAATTGGGAGAAATCCTTGATCATTTTTCGGAGGTTGGTTGGTGGACCCGGCCGAGAAAAAAAAGCATCTCAGGGCGCTGACTCAGCGCTATAGCTTCGCTTTCCTGGGAAAAGAAAATAACGAAAAGCATATGATCAGAGACTAATCAGGAGGAAGACGGGAATTGTTTGCGGTTTTAAATTCTGGAGATTCAATTCTTAAGTCCATGGTAGGAAGCGTTCCCCCGCTTGGTAGAAACCTTGACGTGGTGCGGGGCTTAAACTACAATTAAGGCTATGTTTTCAAAAGGAACATAACAATTTTGTGTTTTAATGCGAAGGCTAATTTGGTAACCGATCCTGAAGGCATTTTGGAGCGATGGGAAGTACACTTCAATGAATTGCTAAATGGTCAGCTCACAGAAAATTTGGAGGTTCCACTAATGCAAGAGCAAGACCAAATGCTGCCGCCACCAAGCATTGAGGAAACATTAAAAGCCATTAGACAGCTCAAATCAAATAAAGCCCCTGGAGCTGATGGCATACCAGCTGAGCTGATCAAACAAGGAGGGGCAGAGTTACACCACGCAATTCATGAGATCGTGGTGCACATATGGGAGCAAGAGGAGATGCCGGAAGATTGGCGTCGTGGTATAATATGCCCCATACATAAGAAGGGAGATATCACAATGTGCAGCAACTATAGGGGTATAACATTGCTGTGTACCGCCTATAAGATACTCTCCTCTATCCTATAAGATCGGGTAGGCCCATACGCTAAAGACATCATCGGGCAATATTAGTGTGGCTTCATCTCAGGCAAATCAGCGATTGATCAGATACTCACGCTTAGGCAGGCAATGGAAAAATGTCAGGAATTTAAGATCCCATTATATCATCTTGAAGGAATTGAAAAGCTTCATATACAATACGTGCCATATCTTTTTGAAATCTACACAAAGTGTGCGGTTTGCAGTTCTAGTAAAGATTGTGTTGGTTGCCGGCGTGTGTACCGTCATCTGTTTTCGTGGTTGCCTTGGAGTCTGCTTAGTCGGACGGCTTCAGATGGATTATTTGGTGTGAATGGGGTTGCGGAATTGTAAAGATATTTCGAAACGCGACCGGCCAATTGTGTGGTCACCATCATCACCATCATCTGCGTCTTCATTGCTAGCAGTTTTATCGACTTCCGGCTGAGGTCGAGGTCTATCAAAACCCAATCATTTCGGCACCTGTTACGGAGAATTATGGAATGGAGACGCGCACGTGTGCCATAGCGGCGACTATCACTCCGCTACCGGCGTGATCTCAGATAGGGGAAAATATTATTCCAGTAGTGACTGAGGCATCAGGATTTTCGGATTTTCGGCTCCTTGGTCTTATTAGTTCTCCAGGCTATGACTTCGTCCTCCTATCCGCCACCCCCCCCCCCCCCTTCGTCGCTGGCCTCACCCATCAAATCCTCTCGAACGAGATTCTATTCTATAGATCTATGAAATTCGTCTGGATTACCCTGGCAGGTTGCAAAATCAGTTGCGCGACTGACCCTGCCAGGTTACGACATCGGTGATATAACCTACGCAAATGGAAGTGCCTCGCGAGTACGCTGTCAGGCTGCGAAACCAGTAACTCGACTGGCGCTGTCAGGGATCGAACACGCTGAAAAGACCTACGTGAGTAATACTTCGATCAGTTGCTCGCCAGCATAGTATGATTACTGAAAAATGCACCCCGACTTCCGGCAGCTACGTTGGAGCAAACTATCGTTTTCTAAAGTACAGTTGCCTCGGCCACCTATTACCCCGGATGTCCACCCACCTCTGGTACCTCATGATATCCCTCTTTCATTTTCAGGTAGTTTCACAATCCTCTTCTTTTGCGTGAGATCAATCACGTACCAAACACATCTATACATACATTTTAAGGCCGCCTACGACAGCGTAGCCAGGGTAGAACTATCGGGTTATTTTATAGGGACTTGACAACTTTCAATTTAATTTGTGAAAGCACACTTTCACTAATCATCGAACTGTCACTGTCAATTTATTCAGTAAACTCAACATTTTCATCACGGTTAAGTACACGAACGAACAACGCCTGCAAATTAACCACCGAAATTTGAAGTCGGTGACCGCAACTTTAATAGCGTTAACTCCAATTTTCGGTCGTAATTCTCGCCCTAGTAGACAGGCAATAACAAGTTTAGTGCAAAAATTTGAGTCTACATATTCGTTGTACGATGTTGCCGTGCCAGTGAGACAACGGGTTGGTCGAAGTGTCAAAAATATCGCTAATACACTATAACACAAGTATTGAAGCCGACGGACCATTTGAAGCGGCGTATGTTCTCCGGAAAAAAAAGGTGTCAAGTCCCTATTGGAACACCTTATAATGCCATGAGAGAGTTCGGCATTCCAAACAAATTGATACGACTTTCTAGATTGATCATGATCCACGTAACTAGTCAAGTGAAAATAGCCGGATTGCTGTGCAAACCAATAAACATCTTTACTGGACTCCGACAAGGGGACGGTCTGGTCTGCCTCCTCTTCAACCTGCCGTTGAAGAAAGCAATCCGTGACTCTGGGGTTACAACTAGAGGAACTATTGTCCCAAGTCCAGCCAGATACTTGCCTACGCAGATGACATCGACATAATCGGTAGATCCGCTTCGGCTGTACAGGACTCCTTCACCCAGATCGAACAGGCGGCACAAAAACTGTAACTGCACATTATTAGGAAAAAACAAAGTACATGGTGGCAACTTCTGCCAAGAGAAAACCTAACGTTGGTCAAACTATCAAATTTGAAGTAATGCAATCCTTTAACTACCCTGGGTCAATAGCATCCGATGATAGTGTTATGGAAGAAGAAATACGCCGACGGCTGAACAAATTCAACAAAGACTACTATGGTCTATCATGGGTTTTTAAATCCCGTAACATCTGAGCTACTACTGTACAAGATCACAGTTTTACTAATATGTAGGGATCCGAGACCTGGGTGTTCAGTAAAAGGCACTCTGAACTCTTAGTCGCGTTCGAGAGGAAGGTCTTACGGAGAATTGTTGGCCCCGTATGTGAGGGAAGACGATTCAGGAGACGCTTGTTGTAAGAAAAATTAAGCTCAGTTGACTCCGGTGGGCGGGACATCTAGCTCGAATGAGCGAAGAGGCGCCTGCCCGGGAAATCTATAGCGTTTGGAATTGATAGTGAAGAACGTGTGCTTATGTATTGTGTGTGTATATGTTAGAGACGCTACAAGTCCTTTGTGGCAGGATGTATGAAAGGAGACAGCGCGCAGACCTTGTCTGCGACGGGGGGATGGCGTACACCAGGACGCCAAGAGCATGGGAATGCCACACTGGATAAAATAGGCTCAAAATCGGGACCGATGGAGAGACTTGCTAAATAAGGCCAAGACCGGATCCCGGTTATAGTGCCGATGATGATGATGATGTTGAAGTAAGTTGAGAGTTTAAGAATGGAAAATAGAATTTCGTTGCGAAAAATATGTACTCACCACAACCTCCCGAAATATTACATGTTACCTATTTCTGAATTTGTAACTCAACTTATCTAGAACAAATATTAAGTTCAACCAAACGAAGTGTTGGCGATGGATCACGAATTCCCAAGAAAGGCAAGGCAAGCGCTAACATACCACTTCCAGGGAAACGACGATCAGCGGCGCACCGATTCCGGGAAGCCACTAAGAAAAGCAGATCCCAGGAAACGAGCAAAGGAGGGAACGACTGCGGCCTATATAAGGCGGGCACTTTCGATGGAGCAGCAGGAGCCCTTGTTTCGCATTCCAAGCGTATGATAGTCTCTGACTTCATAAAGGAAAGCCGGGCGGACGTGGTACTTGTAACCGAAACTAGGTTGCATCCATGTCACCGTCCCGTATTCTCAAACTTCTCCATGATTAGAGATCGAACCCTCACTGACGGTCCCACCATCAACGGAGGTGGAACTTGTATACCGGTTAATAGCGGACTTCGCCATGAACCTATTGACCTCCCACACCTAGAGTCCATAGAGGTATCTGGAGTTGAACTGCATCTGGCTAGTAATGGTAGAGTGAATATATACTCCGTATACCACTCGCATAAAACCAATAATGGCCCCATTAATCCCGAAGATATCGGCAAACTAATAAGGACCTCGGGGCATACACCCTTCATCATAGGCGGCGATTTTAACTCCAGACATCCCCACTGGAACAACTCTGTCTCTTGCCCAAATGGCACACAACTGTACCAATGGTACACCGCAAACATGTATGCCCTCAACTTCGAAATAGTCGCACCTACGGTTGGTACTCGAGGTAACTCAATTCTGGACATATTTATTGTGTCCAAAGACTTACTTCCACAAATCACTCCTCCTGAAGTTACAGCGGGTGTATCTGACCACAATGCTGTGACCACATTCATTCGCGGCTATCGAGCATCCCGGGCTCATATCAGATACATACCCGATTATGGGCGGACAAATTGGGACAACTTCAATATTACATTGGACGATAAACTCCACCATTTCTCTCTTCCCACTGACAGGATCCTAACGACGGTTGAGATAAACAACGTTGCAAAACGACTTCACGAGATTCTAGTTGAAACTTCGGAGACTCATGTCCTGAAGTATAAACTTGAAAAGACCTACCAGATTCCCCATGACGACATCACTCTTCGTCTCATCCGGGAGCATAAAAAGCTCTGCAGAATGAGATATCGTCACCGCTTTACGCAAAGGGAGCCATTATTGCGATCCATTATTCACAATATTGGTACACTGATGAAACAGAGTATCCAAAACAATCGTACCCGACAATTGGAAGACAAGCTGAAGGGTATTCAGATGGACCAGAACGTTTATAAAAATGTTAAAAAGATATGTGGCACTTCCCGCATCACTGGGCCAATTATGCACAATGGTGTTGTTGTCAATAACGACACCAATAAAGCAAATATCATCGGAGAGACCTTCGAAAACAATCACAAACTCACTCTCCAAGATGGCGGCCCGGAAACTAATGCAATCGTTAGTTCAGAGGTCCACAGTAAGTTGGACGACTTCAACGAGCCAATTGTTGTCTTTAACCCAACTATCAGTGCATACTTCGATGACCTACGTGATAATGGTCACGGTTTCATCATACCAAATACCCTACAGAGTCTGGTTAAATCTCGACACCCTAAGAAGTCACCTGGTATCGACAACATGCCATACCACTCGTTGCGAACGCTTTCTGTCTTATTCTTTATAAAGCTCTCCATTCTGTTCAACCATGCTTACAACATGGGGTACTTTCCCCAAGCTTGGAGGCACGCTATTAGTTGTCCAATAGCAGAAGTTGGGAAACCAACGTATTACCCCTCAAGCTTTCGCCCTATCTCGCTTCTCACTTGCATCAGCAAAATATATGAAAAATTCATATACGAGAAGCTAAATAACTTTGTCAGTGCCAGGCACCTAATACCTGATTTCCAATTCGGATTTCGAAGAGCGCACAGCACTACTATGGCTCTCAATTTATTTCAAAACCACCTCTGCGTGCGGCTCTTTAATAAGGAACCCACCGTTGCGGTAAGCCTAGACATTGAAAAAGTTTTTGATACGACTTGGATCGAAGGTCTCGCCTTTAAACTACTGAATACTGGCCTCAGTAGAACGCTATGTAGCATCATCTACCAGTTCGTTCGAAACAGAACCTTCCAAGTTAGAATGAATGGAAAGCTTTCCCGAACTTTTCACGCCGCTGCAGGCGTACCACAGGGCTCCATTCTAGACCCCATCTTATTCAATATTTACACCTCCGATATTCCCCGCCCTGTGGACGGGAGAGTAAACCAAATATGCTATGCGGATGACGTCCTGGTGTACACGTCAACCAAAGGCCCTAACCTCGCAACAAATCGACTCAACCGTCACTTGGACGAACTGTATCAGTATTACAGTCGATGGAAAATCCGACTTAATCCATCCAAAGCAGTAGCCATAATTCTGAGTAGTAAACACTCCCAACCTGCTTCTCGATATTCACAGAATATTCGAATAAAAATGAGAGATACTACGATTAGACCACAGGACAAGATGAAATATCTCGGGGTCACTTATACCCCAAAAATGAATTTCATCAAACATGTGACCCACATTCTCCAAAGGGACCTCGGCCGGTCTAAGCAACTGCACAACATCCTGAAGTGGAGGAACAAAGTTGACACCAAAGTTAAGCTTCTCTGCTATAAGCAGCTAATCCGATCTGGAATATCGTACGCCTTTCCCATATGGTCCTGCATATCTTCGGCTCAAATGGAAAGACTTCGGGTTTTCGAAAGGAAACTCCTCAGAAGATGCACCAATCATTCTAGAAGGCCTGACGGTCGTCATTACCCCAATTCTCACCTATACGAAGGCGCCTCCATTACCCCTATCGACGAGTACTTGCTTCAATTAGCATATAAGTACCTCGAAAACATTCAGAACAGCGAGAACCTACTTGTACGGGACTCCTGCGTTCTTGACCCTTCTCTCTCTCGATCCCTTCGGATCAAACCCCCACAATTTCTTCTTCAGTACAAAACTGAAGAAAGCACCCTTCCCAACAACATTCCCCTCTATAATAGAGAATTCCTGTACCCATCCCATAGGGTCTACTATTAACAAACCAAACACACGAACGCACAGTACAAGACGGCACAAACACAAACATACACACCGACCAAAGAGCAGATTATCAGACACCAAAGACGTGATCTGCGTTTACTACCGCACCCAAGACCCACCGGCCTTGTATGATTTCTTTCCCACCATCCCTCTATAAAAGTAGTTAGAGAACACTTGGACTAACACTGTCCACACTATCCTTGGATACCCCCCCCCCCCTTTTTTTTTCTTCTCTTTTCAGATGCCGCGAGACCGAGCCCAACATCCTCACGGATGTGGGTGATTCTGGTTATCGCAAGATGACCAGAAATCAGAGACAAGATGAAGGACACATATGTCCTGTCTCGCTAAATTCGGCCTTCTCGCCACAATTTTTTTTTTTTTTTTTTTTTTTTTTTTTTTTTTTTTTTTTTTTTTTTTGGAGCAGCAGGAGTCGTCGAAGGAACTCGTATCCAATCGGTCTTGTTCAAGACCAGCTAAAGAGATCAAACAGAATAATAAATAATAAAATATTCAGCAAATAAACTATAGGAAATAAGCAAAGTATTCCCTAGATATTATTGCAACCTGTTTTTTCGCTTCGTTGAAATTTTCCTTGGCCGGTTGGCTTGTCTTCTTCGTTGGTCGCGTAGATTAAGGATTTGTACTGGGTAAGACTCAAACGCCCGCCAATCCAGAGAAGAGTACGGCTCTGGAGGTACAATCCCTCGAATTAAGAAAACATCGTTTGGCCGGCCAGCGCCGGAATACAGTCCACTAAAGGAGAGACTGAGGCAGCGCTAGAGAAGCGCCGTTTGTTGTTTCGGTTTTCTCTTTTCATTGCAGCAACACGAAGCGTTCAAATTGTTCGAGTTTTATCAAGAGCATCACTCAAAATTTTTTGCAGGACATAAGTTGCTTGTTTTTGGTTTTAATTTTTTATTTATGTGAAACTAATTAAAAATTAGAAATACATCCATCTAATGAGTTGTTGAAACGCTTTTGAAATATTTTTATTTATCAACTAGAGGGCTTAGCACCCTGTAGGCCATTGTTTGCCAAACCCGTGGTTGTGGCGGTCTACCACAGCCTTTTGGAATAATGTCTTTCATGATTACGCCTTTTTCCATTTTAACAATCTTGACTCAAATTTTAAAATCTCCGAACAAAAATCCAATTAACCAATAGAAGTTGCAATGGATTTACGGACACCCCTTTATTTGGATCCTATATACGGCGTTTTTTTTTTTCTTTTTGCGCTTTCGCAAGTTATTCCTACAATATATTTTATAATTCACAGTTAGCTGATTCAAAGTGTGCGACTTCCCAATAATGTATTGAGCTACCTCTTTCATAAAGTGTATACTTTTTTGCCGCCTGGAACTTTTTTTTTTATTATACAATAGATAGATATTAACGATGTGAACACTATTGTATAGAATAAAAAAAAACGAACCACGAACTCGATTTCTCCCGTAAGCCAACTCGAATTCGGCTATCGTAGAGTAAGAGTCAGTAACCTTGCACTCGCGCCACAAATCAGGACTGATTAGGATAGACAATTTCATTACCAAAATTATTCGTGGTCACACTGCCAGGGCAATGTGCAGCGAAAATAATCTTATCTCAGGAGCATACTACCCCAATGACATGTACCTGGAGAATACACTCCAAAATGGGTTTATCCCTCCAGAAGCGTTCCCACTCTTGGATAGAAAAGGTCTTATCCAAAACAAGCACGGCGTCCCTATTATTTACCACGTTTTTCGTGGTGCCAGGGACAAACGGATT
The DNA here is from genome assembly GCA_963931805.1 of Microdon myrmicae. Taxonomy (NCBI): domain Eukaryota; kingdom Metazoa; phylum Arthropoda; class Insecta; order Diptera; family Syrphidae; genus Microdon; species Microdon myrmicae. The sequence goes on from OZ007499.1 coordinate 120,433,039, forward strand.
CTTTATAACAGTGATATATCAAATGCTGCAGTTCACTTGCGCTTTAGCATGGCCAGAGGCGATCGAGATAAATCTATAAATGACCGATACCATCCCAAATGGTGCTGGATTGACAATGAAGAAAGAATTTAATATCCCCAAATATAGTAAGATCTTCCGACACTTCCCCTTCCCTTCCCAATCCGCATTTCCCTTTTCATATTTATTTATTCTTCCTTTTCATTTCCATTGTTCATTTAGATCCCTTTTCGTATGAAAATTTCTTTATGTTAACATTTTTGTTAATATGTTTATTATTTTTTTGTTTTTGTAAAACCTTATATTATTATTATTATTACTAAAAAAAAAAAAAAAAAAAACAGAACTTCTAAAATATTCGGGTTATAGGAAATATATAAAAATATAAAAATGTAAAAATATTATTGTACGCCGAAAGACTACACAAAATTGTATCGTGGAATTTAGAGTGCTCGTGTAGAGCCAGCAAATTATTTTAAGAATAAGAAATGATTGTAAAATAGGATTTAGCATTTTAGTCCTAAGTCAACATTTGTTAAATTATTGTACAATAAATGCGTTATTCAACAACAAAAAAAAAAAAAAAATCATCCTTCTCGAGTTAGTAGTCATAAATCCTGTTCAAAACAATTACCTGTTGCCTTTTTATTTACACAGCTAAAAGCCAATTATAGGCTAGATTAATTTATGGAGTATATTTCGTACTTAAGAATTATAATTAAATTTATCACTTCAATTAATTCAGGAGCATCAACCAAATGGTAATAACTATTTCCCGTTTTTTCACATATAATTTAGTTTTGCGTGCGCATCGATAATTTAGTCCTTGATGCTGCACCTCACCTAAGCGCAAGAAGAAAATTATCATAGTCATTATTTCCGCAGTAATTATATTCAACGCACTCGCTTCCTACTCCTTTACCTGCACACTGTCTGCCACCCCCTGGGACAATCTTTACTGCGTCTTTATATAAAAACTATCTATTGAACTGTTCGCATCTGCATGGCGAATAAGGAAAATACTGCAATCAACCACACGATACAAAGAATAAGAAAACGGAATTAAAAAAAAGCATTAAATATAAATATACATATAAACAAAAAAAATATAAAAAGAATTATTTGCAAAATGCCATCAAGTATTAGGAATGGGGAGCGCCAAACGGTTCACGTGTGAGCCGCTGCCACTGCCGCAATTTTACCTTGTCAGGTAGAGTTTGTTGTTGGTTCTAACTTAGATTGCATGAGATGCAAAGTTAGAAAAAAAACCAAGAGAAACATCGACTCGCTAGCTGCATGCATAGCTGCATATCCATGAACTGGAAAACCTTGAAAAATCTCCAATCTGTTAGATAGTAAGACTTTTTTTACTTCTTGATTATTTTTTTGTTCTTATTTAATGTCGGGGTATGTTCTTTTTTCTTGTTCTTATTCGTCTTTAACATTAGAGAACACTATACAGAAAATGGTAATCATAATGAAAATACAAAACAAGAATAAAATAAAAGGAAAATAGTAATATGTTTTGCGACTCAATCTTTTCAGTTGACGGTAATGAAAATTAATTGTGCTTCATCGAGGTGCATTAAGTACAAAGCGGCGGCGAACATGGGGAAGCATTTGAAAATCAACAATGCGCTCTAACTACAAGAACACTGCACACAAAATAATATAACATAAAAAAGGAAAAAAAATAAATAATAACATAAGAAAAAAAGGTTTTAGTAAAAATAACAATAATATCAGCGGCAGCAAGACCAATGGTGGTGCAGTACAAAAAGATGTGAATTTTTGTGCCTCCCTCCAAGTGCCCCCCGACTGGTTGTCGATTTGATTTATAGAATGCACTTGAGGAGCTTGAATGTGATTTTTGTTGGCCTTTGATTGGTTATGAAATTTTAATTTAAAATCTGAATAAGATGACAGAGAAAAATATTATTTAACTTTATTTTTTATTTACGACTAAAAACAGAAGTTTGCTATCGGGTATTGGTTTGTCAGCTAGAAGGAGTGCGAGATAGAGGAAAAATGTGGCTCACAGCGAACTGTGCGTTAGGTGGGATTAAAGAGAAGGAAACCGTCTCTATGAGGCATGTTGATGGCCTTGACTGACAGTTCTGGTTGTCATGAAAAGTGTCGTTGATAGATTGTGTTTAGAGCGTTTGTTTTTCTTTTATTTCTCCCTCTCTCATTCTCTGTTTTAAATGGTGTTCCTAAGGAGCTAAGGTGGATGAGTGACATTGTAATAAGCTCGTGCCAAAATTGGGGCCATCGCATGGAAAAAGATGTTACAAGTTTTTTGAATTCTGAAGCTCTTTGATCAAGTATATCTGTCTGATGAGTTATATATGAAATAGTACATCAAAAGTGTTTAACTAGTGGTTTTAAACTCTGGACGTTGTTCTTACACAAACCCTAAATGTATTACTTCCATTTCCTTAAATGTCGAAAATTGATGCTGACGGAAGCAAACGAAAAGCGTCGGGAAATCACGTATCGATGATTACTGGGAATACACGAATTGGTAGAGCATTCTTTTGTCCTCTAGTTCGACTGAAGATTTATCTGATATGCTTACAAGGCTATTCCCTTTTAGCTGTTTTAGTTTATGCCGTTGGTAGTAATAATTGCCGAGTTCTTCAAAATAGCTTTCAACCCCTGATAGCATCTCTTCAGTGTTCACAAGTATTATAATATCGAATCATTTTTCCGAGAAGCCGAAAATAATCGGAGAGGGCTAAATCGACAACACTAAAAAACGAAAATTTCGCGCCACTAAAAAACGAAAATTCGCACACTAGAAAATAAAAATTTCGAGAGGCTCATCGTTAAATTCGTCATATATGAAGTTCCATGACATCTCGTCCTTTCGTCTACAAGCTAGAGTCGTTTGAGTGACATTACTTTCGTTTTCGTAAAAAAAAAAAAAAATTAAAAAAAAAAAGCAGGAATATCGCATCGAATCATTGCAATAGTTTCAGAAATGTTATCCCACATCTGCTGCTTCGAGAACAACAGTGGTTTAGGGTGGTTTAAGGAATTTAAAATGGGTCGTACTAGCACCGAAAACGCACCTCGCTCTGGAAGACCAAAAGCGGCTGTGAATGCGGAAATAGCAAGTGCACTGAATCATTGTGAGTGATTCTAAATTGAAGTTGCGCGAGATAGCTGAGGGTGTGGGCATCTCAAAAGAACGGGTGGGATACATTTTGCACGATTTTTTGGAGATGAAAAAGCTGTCGGCACGATGGGTGCCGCGTTTGCTGACCGTCAGCCAAAAACAGTAGCGCGTTGACACTTCAACGGCCGGTTTCGGTTTGGCTTTGTTTCCGCGTAATCAAGCGGGTTTTTTTCGACGTTTTGTAACTACGGATGAAACGAGGGTCGATGACCATACGCTTGAGTATAATAGGTAGACTGCAGTGTAGCTGGAAAGTCACGAAAGCCGGCCGGGGAGGTAATTGGCCTCGTTTTTTTTTTTTTTTTGTTGGGATGGCAATCTTCACCGATTACCTACAGAAGGGAAGAACAGTCACAGGAGAGTATTATGGAGGGTTAGTGAACAAACTAAACCGTTTTGGGAATCTTAAATATACACAAGATACTCAATTGCATTATCAGTTCGCGTGACAAGTCTTACTGTGAGATCCTAAACAAACAAACGGATCTTCAGACACTCGTCTTAGTGCTGTGAAAAGTGCGAGGGTATACACGCGAGTGATGTGCAGTGCGGGAAAACCCTCTACTCATTCCATTCCTTGTGTCTGTTTTCCTTTTTTTCGCTCCTCTGTTGGCATCCCTCAGGCATCGATACACTCGATTGATTTATAATCTTTGCAGAGTTTTTGGTGTCTGAGTGGCATAATGTTCGTCATCGAAGGGATGCGACCTAGATTTCGGCACAGATCTAGTGGGGTACCTACTACAAGGGAATAACACCTATAGTGGTTGCTTTCTATCGCTTGTCTCGAATTGCATCCTATTTCGTGTCAGGTCATTTCAATGGAACGTTGTTACGTGGTAACTTCTCCCCGCCGCCCTTGTCTCAGCGAGAAAGGTATAAACAATTAACAGACATACATAACAAAAAAACGTTAAACAATTTTACACTAAACTTAAATACAATTAGACTAAAATTAAATACATACAACACACAACGTATATTGTGATTTACACATATAATAAATAAACCTTAAACCATCTCTCCTTTGTTTACAAAATAAATTAAATATATTCACTTAAACAATGCACATTCCACTTTTTAAACATACATAAAATATATATATTAAAATTGGTATAAAAAGTTATAACAAATAAACATAGCAGGTGCATAAACCCAGCTCTATTCGGCGACGACAGCTTCGATCAGTTTCGAAGTTAATCGTGGCCGAATTTCTTCGCCGAGGCAACGTTGTCGGAGAGACAGGAGGTAACGGGAGAGGATGGCGTGAGTTTTTTTTAACGATTGTTTACGGTGGTGACAGTTGTTTTTGCAGTAGTGTGTTGAAATTAGGCAAAGAACGGTTGCGGTTGACGGTTTTCGGCACCAGGGCTCAGTGTTTGTTAAGTTACTATTAATCAGAATTTATTTAGTAATAAACTTGTCATTTTTCTTTGTCAAATTTGTATACCTAGTATTAAATTAAATTGTTAAGATTGTACTATTCATATCCAATAAAGGATATTAAAAAAAATAAATAAATAAATTGTATATACACAACGTCGTTTTTCGTAATTTTTGTAAAGTGAATGTAAGATTAAAAGATTTCCAAATATAACACACTAACTTAACCTGTTTATGAGATATTGCTTGGGAAGGACGATCGTATTGGCCCTGTGAAAATGCTTAACTGGTGGATTGAGAAACAGTGACCATTCTCCTTATATATACATGCATATATATATTTATATATATGTAGGTGCAACGAAGCCGAAGGATATTCAACCCGTAAATGGGATTGGGTCTCAGATAGCTCCCAACCTCCTGTGTCGAAATTCTTCTCTCGGTAATGGAATCCGTCCTGGGTATTTGACGATTTTTAGTTGGACGATTATCGCTGAAAGCTGTTAAAGCTGTTTAAACTAAAGTCACCTTTTTAATATTACCCAGTGAGTACCCTCTTTTTCATAATATATATATCACACCAACGTTGATTTGCGTAACACGAGCGGCTTGAGATGTAATTTCTCCTCTGTGACTGGACACTTTTCTAACCAGAAACCAACTATCCTTACACTTAGCGAAACCCAGGTAATAACTAATACAGATATTTCCGATTTTAATCTACCTGAATATAACTTAGTGCCTCTGTTCTTCCCCCATCGTGGTCTAGCCACATATATACAAATTGATATTGCTTATCAGCTTCTGCCACAATATGGGTTCTACTCCAATCCAGAATTTAATTTCTCGTGGCTACAACTTTACGTATATAAGCATATCATACATTATTGTTTTCTTTACAGAAGCCTGAAATTGGATAGAAACGCATCCTTAAACGAATTTGATGCTCTATCTGATTCTGTCGATAAGATCTTGACCCTATATCCCCACACTGAAATCGTTATTGCGGGTGATTTCAATGTGCATAACTCTCAGTGCCTTCGTCACTCCGGACACACAACACCTGAAGGTCAGTATGTCCAGCTCTTTGCTGATTCAAATAGTTTAACTCAACTTGTCAGCCATAGATGGTTATAGCGTTTGACATAATAGTGAAGAAGATCGTGTGATTCGAACTGACGCTATGACAGCTCGAATCACGAACAAAATTTTACCTAAGCGTTACACACCAGACTACTGACCGTGTTTAGAATTTGATTTCCAAACTCGACTATATTCCACTGGTGTGAATTATTTTTATTTTATCGCTTGGTATACGGTTCTGATGTATTTTTCTTATTCGATTTTTCGTTCGTGTTCTTCACTATTTCGCTTGTGAATCGTGTGTATCTGTTAGAATCGCTACACCACTCCCGCCGCAGTAACTTCGTTACGATCAGATTCATATGCGGACGACGGACGAACGAGAGAGAGAAATGAGAAAACGTCGGAGGCTGTGCTCTATGCGGAAGTCGTGACCGTGTGTGAAGTTCTGCTTTACTATGGGAAGTGTATGCTATGCTGTGTGTACAGATCATGTCGGGGTCACCAATTATAGCGTTTGACATAATAGTGAAAAAGATCGTGTGATTCGAACTGAGGCTATGACAGCTCGAATCACGAAAAAAATTTTACCTAAGCGTTACACACCAGGCTACTGACCGTGTTTAGAATTTGATTTCCAAACTATTTATTTATCGCTTGGTATACGGTTCTGATGTATTTTTCTTATTCGATTTTTCGTTCGTGTTCTTCACTATTTCGCTTGTGAATCGTGTGTATCTGTTAGAATCGCTACATGGTCATTTTGTCAAAACACTGGACCTGTTTCTCACCTCCCACCCGAACAAATAGACAATTGTAGTTTCTTCGACCTCGGTCACTTCAGTCCACTGTGTCGTGTCAGGTAAATTTGCTCTAACCAACAGCAACATTAACGCGAAAAACCCCAAAGGAAGAGTATGGTTCTACGAGAAAGCCAAGTGGGACGGTCTGAACGACTTTTTTGGGAGGTTAAATTGATCATTGTTCTTCCTCAATAACGATGTTGACCCTATAGCGGACACATTGACAGACATGATTCTACCTGTCATGCGAACCTTTATTTCACACAAAGTAGAGAGTATCAAACCCAAGAGAAATATGTGGTTCGATGCCGGGTGCAGAGAAGGCATTAAGGCTAAAGAGTTGAGCTTCCGGTTGTATAAATCAAACAATACTGAGGAAAACCGGAAAAGATTTAAGAGAGCTAGAAATAACTGCAATACGGATATTCAATGCGCCAAGTCCTTGCATGACCAGAGAGTGAGACAAAAAACATTACACTCTCCCACAGCTAGTAGAAACTTCTGGGCATTCCTGAAAAACATTCAAAACTCAGTCTCTTCATCCATTCCAACGCTTATAGTCGATGAAAAACCAGTCACCACTGCAATAGAGAAGACGTATCTACTAGTCGCACATTTTGCAGCCAACTCAACGCTGCCTGATACCACATCAGTGTCACATCAACCTGAGCATAAGCAGCACACCATGAGCCAGATTTAGTTCCAAACGCGTACTGTTGCCCCCGCGCACTCAAAGAAATAAACGCAAACAAATCCGCTGGTGCTGATGGAATTCCCTCAATTCTCTTGAAGAGATGTTCCTCTTTACTCTCTAAACCATTGCGAAAACTGTTCCATTTGTCTTATTATACCGGTCATTTCCCTAATAGATGGAATTCAGAGAACATTTACCCAATTCCCAAAAAGGGTAATAAATGGTTCCTCTCTTCTTACCGACCCATAGCAATAACTTCTGTTGTCTCGAAGGTAATGAAATCACTTATTAACCGTCAATTTTCGAAATATCTGGAACCAAATGAACTCATTAATGACCGCCAATATGGCTTTCGTAGCAACAGATCCACAAGAGACTTGATGGCGTACCTTACCGAAAAGTGGAGCCATTCCATCCACTTTGGCGTTTCTAACAGATACACACAATACACAAGCAAATAGTGAAGAACACCGAACGAAAATCGAATAAGCAAGTGCATCAGAGCCGTATACCATAGCGACAACGTAACAATTCACATCAGTTGAATATATTTGAGTTTAAAAAAAATCGAATTCTAAACAATCGGCCAGTAGCCTGATGTGTTACGCATTGGTTCAATTTTTCGTGATTCTAACTGTTATAGCGTCAGTTCGAATCACACGTTCTTCACTATCATCCCAAACGCTATAGTGTAACTCAACAACTTAATGATCAATCTGAGTGAAATTGGGTAAGATGTTTGTTTATGACAGAAGCATGTATCTACAGATTGAAAGATCTCGACCAAATAAATTACTTGTTTGGGTAAAAATTGTCTAAAAAACAGTCGAAAATTCGAATGCTAGATTAAAGCGCGTATGTATGTTTAAATTTTTTGTTTTTTATAATCTACTATGTTTATTCTTCCTCTACAAATGTCAGTAATCATAATTTGTTCTCTGTTTCAGATCAATAAATATAAATCGACATTTGTTTATTGTTCCAGATCAATAAAAAAAAAAAAAATTAATAGAATAACATTCATTGTCAGCCAAAAGGCGGCTAAAGTAATATCCTTTAAAGTTTTGTATAAAAAATATCAGCACTTGAAGGTTAAAGCTTGTTAAAGCAATTAAAAGAACTAATTCGTTTTTGAGTTTGCACTCCTTAACAGAAATCAAGAAATTTCATAAAAACTGAGTTTCGAGTTTGCTTCTCCTAATGGAAATCGGAAACATAAAAAATTCTCAGAAATTGGCTCGTTTTCGAGGAAATCGGAAACTTGAAACATTCACGACTTTGACTCGTTTTCGAATTTGTTCCCTTAAAGGTAATCGGAAACTTAAAAGAATTGAGTAATGTATTCGTTTTTGAATTTTGTCGCCTTAATTGAAATCGAAATCTTAAAAATATTCGTAAAGATTGATTCCTTTTCGAGTTTGCTGCCTTAATGGGAATCGGAAATTTAGAATACTCTTAGAAATAGACTCGTTTTCGAGTGTGTTCAATCCGATATAAAAAAAATTATGAAATTTGGCTCGGTTTCGAGTTTGTCCACCTTAATAGGTATCGGAAACTTGAAAACCTCTTGGAAATTTACTTGTTTTCAAGTTTGTTTTCCTTTATTGAAATTGGAAACGTAAACAAAAATCTGAAAAATTGACACGTTTTCGAATTTGTTCCACTTAATCAAAGTTGAAAACTGAAAATCTGACGCGTTTTCGCGTTTGTTCTCTTAATGGAAATCGGAAACCTAAAAAATTCTATAAATTTACTCGTTTTCGAATTCCTTAATTAATAATCCCTTAATTAAAATCGGAAACATACAAAATTCTTAAAATCGAGCTTTTTCGAGTTTACTGTGTTAATGGGAATCGGAGACTTAGGAGGGTTAATCATATATAAACAATAGCTTTTTTTTGTTTGTGCGTGGCTGTTGTTTGGTTTATGAAGCGTAGGGGAGCCGGCTTGGCTAGCGGTTCGACTTTGTAGTCAGTACAGCCATGACCGAGCAAGAGGTACGAGGGTTGCCTCTTATATTTCGGGATTTGGCAACCCTAGCGTTGCAATCAGGCAATTGACAGCTCTGTCGTAAAGTTGGACATTTTTGAGGTTATACGCACTCAGAACGTTTTGACATACGAGCGCTATTTGTGTTGTTTACAGTAACTTAAAAGATTCATCTCGGCCCAAAAATGGAATTAAATCGTCAACATTTTCGTGCGATTATTTTTTACAACTTTCGGCGTGGATTAACGTAGTTCACTCCAAGATACATTTCGTGAAGGTCATCCAAAATCAGTTGTTGTTCCGAAAACCATTGATGCTGTGCGCGAACTGATATTGGAAGATCGTCATGTGATCTATCGTGAGATTGAGACAACCTTAGGCGTTAGTGGGACCAGCATACATTTAATATTGTATAAACATTTGACCGTCAAAAAAATTTGTTCGCGTTGGATCCCACACAATTTGTCAATCGCCCAAAAAAAGGCTCGTGTCAATTGGTAGAAAGAAATGCTCAAAAAATACGGTCGCGGTGCTTCGAAACACGTCTATGACATCGTGACAGGTGGTGAATCGTGGATTTACGCGTATGAGCCCGAAAGTAAACAGCAGTCGACTGTCTGGGTGTTTCAAGATGAGCCAAATCCAACAAAAGTTGTTCGCGCACGAAGCACTTCCAAGCAAATGGTCGCCTGTTTTTTCGGAAAAAACTGGACATGTCGCAACCATACCACTAGAAAAACGCAGAACAGTCAACTCTGAGTGGTACACAACCATTTGTTTGCCAGTTGTCTTCCAAGAAATCAGGAAAACCAACCGCCGAAGACGGATCACTCTTCACCACGACAATGCGAGCTCTCACACATCGGCTGCGACAACTGCATTTTTGAGCACCCAAAACATCGATTTGATGGGTCATCCGTCGTATAGTCCTGACTTGGCACCGAATGACTTCTTTTTATTCCCGTACGTAAAAAACAAACTGAGAGGTCAACGTTTTTCGACACCTGAAGAAGCGGTTGCTGCATTCAGAATGCATGTGTTGGAGATACCTCAATCAGAGTGGCAAAAGTGCTTCGACAATTGGTTCAAACGCATGCAAAGGTGTATAGATCTTCATGGGGAATATTTTGAAAGAAAATAAAGTGATTTTCGATGATCAATATTTGTTTTTGTTCTCTAATCCCGAAATATAAAAGGCAACCCTCGTACATACGTTTGTTGCGCAACGGATTATTATAAAATAGTTAACTAATGAAGGCGTTTAAGTGTTTTCAATCGGAAATCTTTTCTCGATTGAAAGCACAGTTTGGTGATAATACACTGTCTCAGAATCGTGTGTATACGTGGGTCAGAGAATTTAAAGGTAGGCGAGAACGTGTCAAAAACGAAAGTCATGATCGACGCCCAAGAACAAGTCGTACAAATGACAACATCTGTGTCGTTCGAGAGCTTATTCAAAGTGCTCACCGCTTAACTGTTGCAGAGATATCATCAGAAGTGGATATCAGCCATGGAAGTATTCAATCCATTATCACTGATGATCTTAGCTTAAAAAAAAATACTGTTTGATGGATTCCGAGGTTATCGAGCGTAAATCCAAAACAGGTCAGGGATAACCTTGGAGGAAATGGGCTGAGAAACTCTCGAACACCCAGACTTGTCTTCCTGTGTTTATTTTTTGTTCGCATCCTTGACGGAATCACTTGAGGAAAAAAAAATTGAAACGAATGAAGATGACAAGGAGCACGTGCGCAATTGGTGAACAACTCGCCGTAAATCTTTCTATGAACAAGGGATATTATAGCCTCCAAATTGGTAGGAAAAGTGTTTAGATCACGCAGGAGACTATATTGAAAAATGTTGATAGTATAGTTAGTGTGTTGGCGCAAGGCTAATAACCTTGCCCGGAAAACCAAATGATTATGGGCAATTTAACAAGTATCGGTGGAGAGACTTGTTAAATAAGGCCAAGACCGGATCCCGGTTGTAGTGCCGATGATGATGCTAGTCAGTGTGTAACGTTATTCAATAAATGTATAAAAGACAATTACCGTTTATATTTTATTCATCATCTTAAAAGACTCTTAGCAATGGACTCTGTTTCGAGTTGGTTCCCCTTAATTGGAATCGAAAACTTATAAAACTCTCGGAAATTTACTTGTTTTCAAGTTTGTTTCCCTTTATTGAAATTGGAAACGTAAAAAAAAAAAAATCTGAAAAATTGACTCGTTTTCGCGTTTGTCCCCTTAACCGGAATCGGAAACTTAAAATACTCTTAGCAATGGACTAACAGATTGGTTTGCTCCACTTAATGGAAATCGGTAACTTATATGTGGGGTAAGCAGTACGGTTTTAGAGTTTAAGATAATTTTACTGCAGCTATGATCCTAATTTATTGCTGTCTTAAATGTATAATTGAAGTTTTTCGTGCGTGATGAAAATTACTTGAAGGAACGTATTACTCATGTTTATTAATTAGCACTGGCAAATTATTGAAGACGAGGGTTTTCCCAAATGACCCGACCATTTTGTGCCTCTTTACTTGAGTGCACTTATTACGAGGTGTGTGCGGAGGATAGTTAAGTGAATGGCAATAATTTAGCTAACATGCAAGAAATATCCACCCAATTCAGTAATTAAACAATCCACGCTAATTTGATTAAATTTCAATTAATTGGCTCAATATATTAGCTGTTATTAGTATCCGGTGCATCTGCTATACAAGCTACGGAAAACACACCTTCCTTGGTCAATTTTTCAAACTATTATCTATTTTTTTGTGTGTACAATATTCCTTCAGGTCATCCCGTTTAAATATATCTATTATGTGTGTACATTCGATATGACAATACATTGTAAGGCCGATGCAGTTCGGAGCACAACATGTAGCAACCTAGTACCCCTCATTTAGGGGTTGAGAGATTGGTTGTTGTCTTCCAGTGAAACTCAATACCAAAGACACGGTCCACAATTTAAGTCGCATCAATGCCATGCGATTACTATATCCCATCACATGAAGCACTCATATTATCCGTGAAATATGAATGCAATTTCTTAAATTATTTTCCTTTTAAGTGATTAAGGTGTGGTATGCGGCTGCATATTTGTGTGCTTTTTGCGGAACCACTTGGACGCCCCCGCCTTATACAACAAGGCTCCTGTCGCGGTATATTCAATAATATTGCAATCAACATGTGGAGGCAGGGTGACGTAAAACAAAGATATCTCCTCTACAACTGCAGCAGGTGGCCTCTTTAGTAGCACCTTTTTAATCGAATCATTGGTCGCTTAAGAAACGAGTTTGCACATTTGAGAGTTGCAACTGTACTTTTTGATCTGATTCTAGTCCAAACGTCGTATGATCTTGACTTGTACGAGACCGGCAGAAGGGGCTTTACTGAATTTTTTGATCACATACATCTTATATCTTAAACCTATTGTTTTGATTTAAAAAACATAACGAAAAACTGGTAGAAGGCAATGACATAGTTTTAAGTCGTAATATTGAAACGTGATTTTAACTACATTTGCAATAATTAAAAAAACTCTACTCCAACTGCAGCTAATTAAAAATAAATATTGTCTTACTAAAAAGTATAAGATGTATTGACTAGTTTTATAAAAACAACAATTGGTAGCCCTTGAGTCCAGATATACGCTATTGCGTCATTCCACAGCAATCACACCAATACTCGTTTCGGATTTTTTAATATTGCTGATAGTTAACCTTTTGATTAGCTAAAAATTTACAATCTACAATTTAACAACGCATTACAATTGTTTGATTGAGTCTTTAATTAGTCGATGCGTTTGACTCACCTCTGGTCGGCAAAATCTCTGGCGACATTGTAACTTAATCCTTGGTTCAAAATACAGACAGAAACAAGGTTAGGGCATGAATCAAAACGAAATGGGAAATACTGAAAAAAGATAAAACATATCACCAGAACATTCCGCAATCAGAAACGAAGATTGAATTATACAAGTGCATTCTCCCGAATGGAGATATTTCAATAGCAGTGCTGCAAAACCTCTCAAGATCACTGCATATTATGAAAGTAATATCAAAACAAGTACCGTTGTGTGATTCAATTATGCATTATTAACAAAACAAGGAGAAAAAAACCAATGAAATTGCGTGGCTGCCGCATATCGCATTGCACTCACGAATGAGTAATTCCATTCCGGCACAAAAGACGTACAGAAGAATGGAATGTTCAAGGACTCCCAGATGCCCTCCAACGACAACGTGAAACAAAAATAAGAAATTTAATATAAATTATTTATTCCTTTTCAGATATATGATGCAGGAAACCTGAGATATATAGACGTACGTCACACCTATTTGTTTGTTAATAAAATACAAGTCCTCTGCGTGAAATTAAAGTAAGCTTTGCCTACTTCTATATCGTGCTATAATTTATTACATCGATGTCTTTACTTTATTTTAACGCCATTTACTTTTTTATCAAAAGTATTTAACTACAGTATTCACAACCTTCACACCTTTTTTTGAAACGTCTGTTGATATAGACCTTATTGTGTCGACCTTTCAAATGTCTGGTGATGGTTAAGTTTCTGGAAGAGATTTTGGGATACATGTATATAGTTATTAGTTAACTCTACAATAATCGGCAATTTATATCAAAATATTGTAATGAATAGGGTATCAATGATTCCTTTTTGGTTCATCTTCGAATTGGCAGTTCCTGTTATGTGGACCGAAATATGTAAACATATTGGTGCCTAATGCACCTTTACTAAATATAAGAGTACATCTCTGAGCGTAGAATAATGTAAGTACCATATCTTCTTAGAGGAGAAAACAAACTTCCATAGATCAGTTGTTAATCGGATTGTAATATTCGTGTACACAGGGTAAAACTTATAAAGTTATTCTATTCTAAAGGTTAGACAATAAACATGATAATTATTTATATCGGAAGCAACTCTGAAAACTGGATTTGATTTCATGGTATTTTAGCCCCACATAATTGATGAAAATATGGCAACGCTGTAGTCAATGTCTGTATTGGAGGTCGCACGTAGAACTTCAAGGTATTCATTAACAATTAGGGCGTGCTTGGAGCAATACTTTTACATTGAACAGTATAACAAGTTGTTGAAACTTGTATACTTAACCAGGTAATACAATTAAAAACCAATAAATTAGTGAGGGACATGTCCAATAACTGTCGATGGCACCGTGGTCTATAAAATCTTAGTCTCGGATTAAAAATCCTTTACAGAAAATATGGCGTCATTAATAAAACTAATTATCAGTGACCACAAAGACTTGTATCGCAAAATGATGACAAATTTATTATTATCCACGTGTTAAAAATCATTCGAAGTCGAAGCTAAAAATAATTCAAAATTTTTTCACGACTAAAACTCGCGGAGAGCCATTATTTAACCATAAACCAAAACAGTCCTATTCTTAAGGACGGTTGACGGTTTTAAGAGAAATAACAGAATTAAAGTATAACTGCCAATAAAAACGGTCCCGTATTTAATGTATAAACAAAGAGTCTGTTATATATCGAAGGAGATCAGTTTTTATGGTATATAAGTAGAAGTTTAGACCGTCAAGTAAGACGGTCGTTTCGAAGAGATACTAATCAAGCGTCGATGAAAATGCGTCCATTCAATTTCATGTCAATTTTCCAACATTTTTTATTTCCGTTTTTTTTTCTTAGATTATAAATAACAGGCTAGACAAAAAATGTTTAAATTTTAGTTTAATTATCATATACGAGGGTTGACTCTTATGTTTCGGGATTTGGCAACCCTAGTGTTGCAATCCGGCAATTGACAGCTCTGTCGTAAAGTTGGACATTTTTGAGGTTATACGCACTCAGAACGTTTTGGCATACGTGCGCTATTTGTGTTGTTTACAGTAACTTAAAAGATTCATCTCGGCCCAAAATGGAATTAAATCGTCAACATTTTCGTGCGATTATTTTTTACAACTTTCGGCGTGGATGAACTCAGCAACAGTGCATGGATGAACTTAATTCAATTTTTGGCGATGGAGCTCCATCAAGGACCAGTGTTTATCGATTATTATTATTATTATTATTATTATTTATTGGCCTGTAGGAACCCGGAAGTTCATGACCTCACCGACTCGGCTTCGCCATCCTTCCCTGTCCTGGGCACTCTCCTTCCACTCTTCACCATTCGATCCGATCTCCTCAAGGTCAAACCTAACATTGTCCTCCCATCTCCGTCGCGGCCGTCCTACCGGTCTCTTTCCCGTTGGTCTACCGTCAAGAATTCTATGCACGGTCCTATCGTTCCCCATTCGCGCCACGTGTCCGGCCCATCTTAATCTTCGCGACTTGATTACTCTCACTATTGTAGGTTTGCGATATAGTTCTTCCAATTCGTGGTTATGGAGTCTCCTCCATTGTCCTGCCTCCTCGTCATATTTACCTCCAAAGATGCCTCTCAAAACTTTATTCTCGAATAGACGGAATTTGTTTTCTTCCCGTTTTGTGAGAGCCCATGTTTCGCATCCATATAGAACAATTGGCATGATTATGGTTCTATAGACACGGAGCTTTATGTTACGTGATAGCAGTCTGGATTTCAGCAGTTTACTGACTGCGTGCCAACTCGCGTTGCCGGAATGCAGTCTCTTGTTAATTTCCTTCGACATTTCGTTACTGGCCGTCAGTATCGTTCCCAGATATTTAAATTCTTTAACTTTTTCAAAGATCTTACCTCTGACGTTTATATGTGTTCTCTGAGACCCACCTGCTCTCGCCGTAATCATGTATTTTGTTTTGTCTTCATTTATTTCTAGGCCCACCTCTTCTGCCGCTTGCATGATGATTTCACAGTTTTTACTAACAGTCTCTAGATTATCGCCCAGAACGGCGATGTCATCCGCATATGCGAGCACTTGTGTGACCCCGTTCAGGGATGATCCGGCCATGTTGTCGTGTTGTACCTTTCTGATGACATACTCGAGCACAAGGTTAAAGAGACACGGTGATAGACCATCTCCCTGCTTTAGTCCGTCCCGGATTTCAATGGTTCTGAGAGGTGGTTTTCTATTCTAACTCGCCCTTTGTTTTCGTTCATGCAAATTTGAATGAGCGCGGCATATTTTTTTGGGACTCCCAGCTCAACTAGAATATGGTAGAGTCTCTGCCTTGCGACTGAGTCGTAGGCTTTTTTGAAGTCAACGAACAGTTGGTGAACCGTCTCTCCGTATTCCCACTTCTTTTCCAGCAGTTGTCTTATTGTGAACATTTGGTCGCTTGTTGACCGGTTCCTACGGAATCCACATTGGTAGTCTCCCAGTATCTCTTCTGCGTAAGGTGTGATTCTCGCCTGAATGACATTTGTTAATATTTTGTATGCGCTTGGGAGCAATGATATTCCTCTGTAGTTTTCACAGTCAGATCTGTCGCCTTTTTTGAAAATGGGGATGACTATTGAGGTTTTCCATTCTTCCGGAGTGACTTCCTTATCCCATATTGTTTGGATGAGCTGGTGGATCTTTCGAGCGGTTGCCTCTCCTCCATGCTTCACAAGCTCTGCCGGTATGCAGTCGACTCCGGGAGCCTTGTTGATTTTCAATCGATTTATTGCGTCTACAACTTCGTTGAGAGACGGCTCTGGGATCTGAGGCTCAGCTGTATGTACGCTTGGTACATTTATCTGTGGTTGATGGGTGCGTACATTGAGCAGGTTTTCAAAGTACTGCTTCCATCTTGTCACGACATTGTTTGTTTCTGTGACCAGACAGCCGTTTGCGTCTCGAATTATTTTGGCTCTTCCTCGGTAGCCATTTCTAATTGAATTTATGCCGACATACATACCCCTGATGTTCTTTGCCCTAGAATTTTCTAGGATTTTTTCGATCCTAGTCTTCTCCCATTCGCGTTTTTTGCGTTTGAAGAGCCTCATTGTCTCTCTCCGAATTGTCGCGTATCTTTCTGCGTTGACTTCATCATATCTTTCTAAGTGGATCACTCTGAGGCGTTTACGTTCTTCGATCTTCGCCCTGCAGTCATCGTCAAACCAAGGTTTGGACTTAATTGTTTTCTTAAATCCTAATACCTTTTGGGCTGTTAGTTTGATTGTGTCTCTGATCGATGTCCATTTAGTGTTCACACTATTAGCTTCCTCTTCCTCACTGCTCACATTCTCTAGAATGCTAAATCTATTTGTTAGCTCGTCTTGATATTCAGCCCTTTTGCGTAGGTCTTTCAGTTTATCAGTGTCGAACTTTTTGCTTGTCTCCCGTGACTGCCCATGTGGGATTGCTGCGAGGCGACTCCTGATTTTGCCCATCACTAGAAGATGATCGGAGTCGCAATCTGCTCCTCTATATGCTCTTACGTCAAGGATATTCGAGTGGTGTCTTTTGTCTATGAGGAAGTGGTCTATTTGGTTACGCGTTACGCCGTCGGGTGATATCCATGTGGCTTTATGAATTTCCTTGTGCTTGAACATCGTGCTTTTTACTAACAGATCTTTTGACGCTGCGAACGTGATAATTCGAATTCCATTATCATTTGACACATCGTGTAGGCTTTCTTTACCTATAGTTGGTTGGAAGATATCTTCCTTTCCAATTTTCGCATTGAGGTCCCCGAGGAGGATTTTAACATCGAATGATGAGATCCCATGAAATACATCCTCTAGGGTCTCGTAGAACGTGTCCTTCGTTTCTTCGTCCGCAGATTCTGTTGGGGCGTGTACGTTTATAAATACATAATTGTACCATCGGCCCTGTATTTTTAGCACAGACATTCGGTCATTAATGAATTGCACATCTTTTACATGGGGCGTAATCTTCTTGCTTATGATGAAGCCAGTTCCGAGGTTATGTGTATCGGTACCTCCACACACCAGTGTAAACCCGTTGGTTTCGATTACTTGATGTGGGAGTCGAACTTCCTGGAGCGCGACGATGTCCATTTTATATTGTTTCGCGTTTTCTACGACCGTCTGTATCGCGCCTGGTTTATATAACGTTCGAACATTCCACGTCCCGACGCGTATATCCCGCTTTTTCCGTTTTTCCCTACGTCTTCTTTTTGCCGAGTCGGTGTTTTCCTGATGATTTGTTCCCTTATGGTAGTGTTGGCTCATCACACCTACGCCTACCGGGTTTTTTGTGAGATTGTTTTTTGTGTATTGATCATTCATTTCATTGGATCACTCTGGGGTTTCAAATGGTCCGCCATATCAGAGCCCCTCTTTGATATGGTAAGGTCTGCTTACTGCTCTGATTCGACCCGGTGTCAGAGAGGCGCCGTTATAATACAGCCGGTATACCCCTGGCTGCAAACCATCCAATGGGCACGGTGACGCGTAACACGTGTTTATCGATGGTATGGTGAATTCAATCGTGGTCGTAGTTCACTCCAAGATGTATTTCGTGAAGGTCGTCCAAAATCAGTTGTTGTTCCGAAAACCATTGATGCTGTGCGCGAACTGATATTGGAAGATCGTCATGTGACCTATCGTGAGATTGAGACAACCTTAGGCGTTAGTGGGACCAGCATACATTCAATATTGCATAAACATTTGACTGTCAAAAAAATTTGTTCGCGTTGGATCCCACACAATTTGTCAATCGCCCAAAAAAAGGCTCGTGTCAATTGGTCGAAAGAAATGCTCAAAAAATACGGTCGCGGTGCTTCGAAACACGTCTATGACATCGTGGCAGGTGATGAATCGTGGATTTACGCGTATGAGCCCGAAAGTAAACAGCAGTCGACTGTCTGGGTGTTTCAAGATGAGCCAAATCCATCAAAAGTTGTTCCCGCACGAAGCACTTCCAAGCAAATGGTCGCCTGTTTTTTTTCGGAAAAACTGGACATGTCGCAACCGTACCACTAGAACAACGCAGAGCAGTCAATTCTGAGTGGTACACAACCATTTGTTTGCCAGTTGTCTTCCAAGAAATCAGGAAAACCAACCGCCGAAGACGGATCACTCTTCACCACGACAATGCGAGCTCTCACACATCGGCTGCGACAACTGCATTTTTGAGCACCCAAAACATCGATTTGATGGGTCATCCGCCGTATAGTCCTGACTTGGCACCGAATGACTTCTTTTTATTCCCGTACGTAAAAAACAAACTGAGAGGTCAACGTTTTTCGACACCTGAAGAAGCGGTTGCTGCATTCAGAATGCATGTGTTGGAGATACCTCAATCAGAGTGGCAAAAGTGCTTCGACAATTGGTTCAAACGCATGCAGAAGTGTATAGATCTTCATGGGAAATATTTTGAAAAACAATAAAGTGATTTTCGATGATCAATATTTGTTTTTGTTCTCTAATCCCGAAATATAAAAGGCAACCCTTGTATTACAACTTACTGGCCCTGCGCAGACGCTCTGAGTAAAACTTTACTTGTCTATTGTACAATTTGCCTTTCGACGACAGAACTTTATTTCTGGCTTTAATTATGGATATTTTAATAACAAAAAAAATATACGAAAAAAAACGTTGTGCCAATTTTTTTTTAAACTTAAAATTAACTTACATATATATACATATATATATATATATATATATATATATATATATATATATATGAGCCGCTCAGTGCACACTTCGATTAACTCCACTTTTTGAAAAATTATAAATTTAAGTGTCAAAGGCCTTGGTATAGTCATAACTTTTTATATTTATAATAACTTTCCCGAATAATAAAAATTAGCACCGTTAAATGACAATTTTTTTTTGGCCATTGAATAATAAGTAATTTATTTCAGAAGCCATTTCGATTAACTCCATACCCCAATGTAAATCGTTTTGGAAACGCTGTATCGGTTCTAGCTGAGCATAGACACTTATTTGTTTTTAAACAGCCGAAGATGCCCTCTCCCAAATAAAAATTCAATCTTTAGACGATGAGGGTATTCAGATGGCAAAAATTGAAAAGGAAACTCACTTAGAAGAGGCTGAACGGGCTCGCAGTCAAATGGCTGCCGATCGAATGGCAACATCAGGTAAGTTGTTCGTATTTTCTTTTGACTTGGAAAAAGCTTTAGCCTTTCCCAAGTTGACCACATCCGTAGCATATTATAAGCGAAATTTATATGTGTATAATTTTGGATGTCATGAATTCAATAAAAATACAAGCCACATGTTTGTTTGGCCAGAAACTGAAGGATCACGTGGGTCTCAAGAAATTTCGTCTTGTCTAACAAAGTACATAAAGACTTACGCTGCAAATTACGAACAAATAATAACATATTCGGATTCGTGTACCGGCCAAAACAGAAATATTAAAACCGTCTTAAGTTTATTAAAATTTGTTCAAAGCACGGAAATCAAAGCTGTATCAATTGAAATGAAATTTTTGGTAAGTGGACACAGCTATTTACCCAATGACTCGGATTTTGCCATTATTGAGTCATGTGCGAAGAAAAATCAAAACATCTTTTCACCAGATGATTGGTACCATATAATCAAAACATGTAAAAAGAAAGCGCCATTTCATCTAATACAAATGACTCACCAAGATTTTTTGTCAACAAAACCTTTAGAACAGTCTATCATTAACAGAAAAGTGACCGTTACAGGGCTTCCAGTAAATTGGCTTAAAATACGCTGGATAAAGTTAGAAAGGTCAAAACCCGATCTCATACAATTCAAAAATGACTATAAAGAAGATACTGACTTTCAAGCCATTAATATAAAAAAATCTTTAAAGGGTAGACCGCAAAGTTTGAAAAATATTGATCAGCCTTTATTATTTCCTAAAGGAAGAACTGTGACAAAGGAAAAATGGAGAGATATGATGGACCTGCTAAAATTCATTCCTCCTGTTAAACACGATTACTATAATAATTTGTCAACAAATCGAAATGACGAATCCTCGCCTACAGCTGATGAAGAAGACATTATGTATAATATTGCTGAAACATCCCAAAGAATAATGCCCCAAACATAAAGCTGCTATAAATTAATTAAAAAAAATTAAAACCTGTGCTTAAAATGTGTAAAATTTAACTTTTTCTTAATAAAAACTTAAAAATGTAAAGTATAAATTTAATCTTATTATTTTTTTTCAGTTGCCAAATCGATTAACTCCACCAGTCACATAAAAACTGTAACATTACTGACGATTGTTTACTGTTTTATTTATTTTATATACCGTAAGATGAAAGCTATATCTGCAATTGTGCATTCTACATTTCATATTTGAATTCATATCATCACAGGAATTTTTAAAAACAATATATATTACATCATCGCGTTTCTCAACTTTTTGTTTTATGGAGTTAATCGATGTGTGCTCTGAACGGCTCATATATAACTTTTTTTTTAACTCTAAGTTGAACATAATAGGACTTTTGTGCAATTTTGCTTTTCGGTGACAGGACTTTATTTGTGGCTTTAGTTCTGATTTATTGTCTAACAAAGGAAAATTCCAAAAACTTGTGCCAATTTTTTATTCTGTTTTTACTTAAAATTTAACTTAATTGCTCGTAGCACAATGGCCCTCCAACGGATGATCTACTTCCCTTTCTTGGATCAAAAAGGCCTTATCCAAGAAATGCATGGAGTCCCGGTTATTTACCACGCTCTCCGTGGTGCCAGGGACAAACGAATTCTCCATGATAGTGATACCTCCAATGCCCCAGACCGCCTGCGTTTTAGCGCGGCGATCAGTGAGGGAGATAAATCAGCCAAAGATCGAACATCTCCCAAATGATGGTGGCTTTGTGGGGGTATAAGTTGGTGTGCCTGGTACGACACGGATTCCTTATATTCTCAACGACGTTGCTCCGATGAGGATAGTCCACCTAGGAAGACAGGAACAATAGAAAACACACCGATGTTGGTTGGTTGTATAAATGCTTTTTTTTTTATTTGATGTTGTTTCGCCATCACGGCCGAATTTTTAATTAACATTTTGATAAGTAGAACGTTCTTGGGCACTCGAGGTGTGTTAGCCTGTTACACGAAAAACAGCTTAAGATACATTTTTATCGCAATATAACTACAATTTAAATCACTATAACGTTACACTTCTTCTGTTTCGTTAGAAAGTATTCGATTTCCGACCGTAAACTTAATTATATTAGTGACACTTCGCGAACAAACGTGTCCATAAGCATGCACACGCAGCGGTGGTTAGCGTAATGACTTACTCTGGTTAATCTTGTTAAACGACTGACTCGAAAAGGGAAGAAATTGGATAATTTAAATTTTGCACCCGACAACCAAAAGAGAACATACTTCTGCTCTCTCATTGCCACGTTCTTCGATGTGTGGTAGGTTACATCAGTAAACTGATGATCGAAGAGAGCGGGACAATGAGAGAACAGAAACACGCTGTATGATTATCTTGGGGTGGATTTGGTTGTATGTGCATGAATCAATGTAGTTCTGAGCGGAACCCATTGACCTAATTCGGTAGTATGGTGAGCTCAGAGTACATTGATCTGTACGAAGACAGAACTGTGAAAGAGAGGAAAATTAAGCTGATGCTATTCACCTGCAAAAAGATAGCATTGATCCCCAGCGAATGAAGTGTCTGGAGAAAAGCCGAAGTAACGCTAGGGAAATATTATCACGTGATTCAATCGAATGTTTTGATAATTTTCCCCAGCGGTTCTGCAATGATGCGACAACTTCGGCCGGCTGGATTTGCTTGTCGCTAATCGACATGAACAAGAGTTGCCGTGCGTCAAAAAAAAGGGAAATTAAACTCATTTATGCATTGTCTGCGTGGAACAATGAGTTTAGCTATGTGTCCTTGGTGGTAACATGCTTTACAGGTGAACAGGTAAGTAGGGAGGAATGGGGTTGGTTTGGGGCGCTGTAAGGCGGTCGAAATTGGATGGGATTGGCCGGGAATGGTGGGTGGTTCGCCGTGTAGTTTAGAAAAACCCCCACAGCTTCTCAACGAGGAGAGGACTTCACTTCCTCAGATATAGTGTGCCTTTCAAGAGCAACGCTCTCATTCCTCTTGCCCCCCCCCCCCCCCCCCCCCCCCCTCCCCAACTTGTCCGGTTCTCCCATTACGTTTATTACATATTTTGTAGCTATTTTACTTTTTATTTACCTTTACGTTTCGTTTTGAAGTTTTTGTTTGTTATAAAAAAAAAAAAATTATAATAATAATAATGTATACATATAGATGTAAACGAGGAG
Source organism: Microdon myrmicae (assembly GCA_963931805.1). NCBI lineage: Eukaryota > Metazoa > Arthropoda > Insecta > Diptera > Syrphidae > Microdon > Microdon myrmicae. Next base: position 120,456,335 of record OZ007499.1, read on the forward strand.
TCCCTCTAATATATTACTTACTTCATATATATATAAGAAAAAAAAAAGATGTACGCATAAATAAATGTAAATTTGTAATGTGTAATTTAGAGAGCTCGCATAGAGCCAGTAAGTTAATTCAAGGACTGTGATTGTAAAAGAGGGTTTAACATTTACCTCTAATATTATACATGTAAAAAGAATTAGGAAAACAAATGTAGTTTAAAAACTAAAAAAAAAAAAAGAAAAACGGATGATCTACTTACATGATAGATCAGCGGAATTCCGGATATATCCTGTATAAGCCCATTCATGTCCAAATCAAGTAACGCCTCTGGTGTAACAAAGCCGTTGCGACGCACGCTCTCAAAGTACAGAATATTTGGAGAATAAGCCCCGAAAATTAGGACATTGGACGAGGTTATCGCTCTCGCAATATGTCCTCTGATTCCTCTGATTTGATCATAAAACTGTCCAACCTATTTATGTAGACTTCCTTATATAAAGTGTCATTTGAATAGAACTTTTTGTAGTCCGATCCCGGTGTTCAATATAATCTGAGACAATTTCTGAGACACTTCCTTTCGAACACCCGAATCTTTTCCATCAAATTTGGACATATGTTAAACTATACTGGACAACCATATATGAGCATTGGCCTGATTAGCGTCATGTAACATATAACTTTTACCCTGCTGTCAAGTTGGCTAATGTGAAATAGCCTCCTCGTCATAGCAAACGTTTTCCTAGCTTTGGCCAAAGCAGCCTCTAGATGTCTGTTGAAAGATTGATGTTGACCTAGCCAGATGCCAGGGTATTTAAGTACACTTGGTTTCCAGTTTTTCTCCATACGGTCCCACGATAACTAACTTTCGCCAGTTTTTCCTTGTGTCGTTCGTGGCTTTATATAATGGGGTTTTAAATAGTATGGCTTCACATTTCTAGAAGTTGATCTTAAGTTTCCGGTGATCGCAATAGCGCTGCACGTTGTTGAAGTCTCTCTGTGGTAAACTATTTTTGATCTCAACTTTCGGAGCTGTTCTGTAAATTATAAGATCGTCTGCGTACGCAATAGCCTGCGGCAATGCATCTAGTAAGTCGCTAATGTAAATGTTGAAAAGAAACGGAGAATACCGCTCCCTTTTGCAAGCCATTCTTGATATTTAACGTTTTATTAGAGGTCACATTACCACTTTTGACCACGAACCTCCTGTCCTTTAACATATCGTAACGTATATATAGTAAAACCGGCGCAAGACTAATGACCTTGCCCGAAAAAAAAAGCAAATGATTATGGAAAATTTAACAAGCCTCAGGACTTGCTAAATAATGCCAAGGCCGGTTCCCGATTGTAGTGCCGATAGTGGTGATATATAGTAAAAGCTTATACATGGGCGGACTGAAAAATTTCCGTTTCTCATGCCTAAATCTTGATTCAATATGTGACAAACACGTTCTTTGAACATTTTCATAGCCTCTGCTATATCTCTCACTTTAATTCGGCGGTCGTCTAACACCATTTGGTGAATTTTAGCGATGTTATCGTCAGTTGTTGCAGTTTTTGGACGTCCCGAACGTTCATCATCTCCCAAGCTCTCACGGCCACGTTTAAATTCAGCTGCCCAAAATTTCACCGTGGTAAATGATGGTACCGAGTCCCCATACACAGAGTCCAACTCATCTTTGATTTGCGTAGGCGTATTGCCTTTCAAGAACAAACATTTAATGATAGCTCGATACTCAATTTTGTCAATTTTCACAAAAACACTCACATCGACTCACTCAAACGACTGTCAATTAAAAACTACGCATCCAAAATGGTTGAAATTGTGGTGAGTAACTGTGAAGAGATGCACAACTACATTCACTACACTTTATTGCTGCTATCTCCATGTTGAGGTCGGAAACTTTTGAGCTCACACTGGTAGGTTCGCTTTTCCTGAGAAGTGCCATTTAAAAAAAAAAAAAAAGTTTCCTACATTTTGGTATCTTCATATGTTGTAAAGTGCTGCTCGGACAGGCCATGTTCCATGGATCGAAATAAGTGATAATCGGAAGGGGCAAGGTCTGATGAATACGGCGGTGGGATAGGACTTCCCAATGAAGCGTTTGCAAATAGTTTTTCAGCAGCACCGCAACATGCAGAGGAGCATTATCACGGTGAAGAATAATTTTGTCATGTCTGGAGTAGTAATGGGTGCGTTCTTCCTTGAGTGCTCGGCTCAATCTCAGCTAAAACATCTAAACTACACAAGGTAATTAAGAGAAGTGGAACTCCACAAACTTGGTTGCTCCATATGGCATCAGTTTCTGCTGCTTTCGTATTTTCTTAATATCTTTCCGTTTATGTGAATAGTTGGTTTTAAATTCTAACCATCACACCAAGTGCAGAAATATGCACAAATTTCAACAAATATTAGCCCCAACAGTCGCTCCTACATGTTGAGTGGTTCCGTTCTCGTCTGTCTCGTAAGGTACACTGAACAATTATTACAGCCAAATTTAAATTCTAATGACGTTGACGATAAGTAATACTATTCAAGGCGAATATGTTTGAAAGAAAACATTATTCATATGCTCGTTCATTTCAAGCATCAATATTTTTTACTTGTCTTATAATTCATCATCATCATCATCATCATCGGCACTACAAGCGGGAACCGGTCTTGGCCTTATTTAGCAAGTCCTGAGGCTTGTTAAATTTTCCATAATGATTTGTTTTTCCCGGGCAAGGTCATTAGTCTTATAATTCACAGTTATTGTATACAAAGTGTGTGACAAATGCTTTGATAATGACTTGTTTCAAATCTGTCATAGAGAATAGAGTTCGTTATCCTGCAAAGAAATTTCTTTTACAGAATAAACAGATTTTGTTGTATTTTATTTCTCTCACGAAAGGATAGGTTCTATAGCGAGTCAGTACCCTGAGATATCTGTTTTCTAACGAAGGTCGATTGTCAATCATTTCTCTTAATCATTGCACGGTATTTTATTGGACGGCTGGACATTGGGATCTAATTTACCACTCAGTATACTTTTAGTATATTTTTTTAGAAATGCATTTGTTTTATACTCAACTGAGGTTTGTTAACGTAAACAATTGCCGGCGTACAGATCTGGTGCAAAAATTGGAGCCATCAATAGACGTTTCCGAGATGATTTCAATTTAAATAAAGATTATCGCGACCTGGTAAATCTGATACTAATTATTGCAGTCACAGTAGGATTAAGGAAGGTGGGCAACATTTTGAGAAGGCGACATTGATTAGTGAAATATTTTGCTCTTCGAAGAGTAAAAATTTCCAGTCGTAATGGTTTTATTGCAGAAAAATCTGGCAATTAATGTAAGGCTAAGAAATCAATAGGACATTTTCACCTCATGAAGACTTGTCTATCAGTTGAACACAAATTTTCGCATACGTATGTCACATCCCATATCCATTGCACCATTGGGACAATGATAAAATAAAAGCAATCATTAATTATTTAGTGCGTTGTATTACAAAAAAGTGATCCAGATTGGATATAGGTTAACCGCGAGACGATAAAAGAGTGGCCAAGTAGAGTACCATTCTAAATTGGCATTTCGTACTGAAGTTCACAATCTACTTCCGGCGATATATGTAATATGTGAATATGGTTGACTGAGCCGGGTACGAAACATTTGAGCAAGAAAATCGTGAACTCTAAGAATTACATTAACACCCTGTTAACAACTATACACAAATTCCAGCCTCAAAGTGATCCAAATACTGTATTTCGTCGGCCCATTTGTGTTGCCCTTTTTCGAAAGACTTTTTCGATAATGTGAACATTGGCACAAAGGTGTGAATTTGTCTAATTTTCATTCCGTTAAAAATGTTGGAACGATGTAAAGCTATTTATTCTATCGTGCAAATGAATCGCCGTAGTTCGTTATAATCTGCGAAGTGCAATTAGATTATCGGACATTGTAAGAAACAAATTCTAGAGCTAGAATAGAATTCTTATTGGATAGGAAATGATCAGACCTTATACTTTACTTACGGAAGGAAATACCCACGTTATAATTCGTTTTATCTACAAAGTTCTACTTTCAACTTGCCCCGTAACGATATCATCTATTTCAATAATTTTTCTATTGATACGGCGCTTTCTGTACAACTAAACAATTATTCCGTGTGAACTCTAAGGATAACATTTTATTTTAAAGCACGAAATATGGCAGAATTTAAATAGAATACAATTAATGAGAAAAGAAAATGATGCATAAATAAAGTCAAATATAAGTAAAACAGGAATACAATAAGAATATTTATTTAAATGTAGTTTTCTCAGGAAACGCGACCCTATAATGCTCAGAGGTAGTATTAGATAACTATTTGAGTTGCTTATTGGACGAAAGACAGGTAGCTGTTACGAAATATAATTTACTGGGAAAAAGATGTTTCGTAGCGTTCATTATGCCTCATAATCCATTTCACCATATTTGATAACAGTTCTGTCATCAACAGTCTACTAGTTCCTTCTAACCTTGAGCATACACACGATACCATGAAGCGTGAAAACATTTTGAACTCATATTGTTACCCGACCACTCAAAAAGCTGACTCGTTGATTCATTTCCAACATTGAAAGAATGTTTTTTTTTTTCTGCGAAAACTTTTCTATCTGTTCTGTTCAACTGGACCATTCCTTAGCAGACAGACCAATTGACCCTTCATAGACTCATTACCCAAATTTACAATTTTGTCGAAGGTTTTTGAGTCACTGTTTAATAATCAACTTTCGAAGTACATGCGATCAAATTATCGCTTTAGTGATCAATATGGGCTTAACTTAAAGTGTTGTTAACCTTATGGAAGACTTATGACATGTCTTATCTAAAAGTGGGCGTTTCCATCTACTATAGTTCCTCAGTCAAAGCAATGTTGTGACATTGGGTTTCTCAAAATCCTTTGACAGAGTTTTTCATCTACCCCGTTAGAGTTCACGGATATTTATTTATTGGCCTGTAGGAACTCGGAAGTTCATGACCTCGCCGACTCGACTACGCCATCGTTCCCTGTCCTGTGTGATAACCTTCCACGCTTGACCACCCGATCCGATCTCCTCGAGGTCAGACCAAACATTCTCCTTGTCGGCCTCTTTCCCGTTGGTCTATCATCAAAAATTCTACCCACGGTCCTATCGTTGCACATTCGCGCCACAAGTCTGGTCCATATTAATCTTGGCGACCTGATTACTCTCACTATTGTAGGGTTGCGGTATAGCTCTTCCAATTCGTAGTTGTGGAGTTTCCTCCATTGTCCTGCCCCCTCGTCATATTTACCTCCAAAGATACCCCTTAAAACTTTATTACCGAATACGCGAAATTTGTCTTCTTCCCGTTTTGTGAGAGCCCATGTTTCGCATCCGTATAGAACAATCGGCATGATTATGGTTCTATAGACCCGAACTTTATATTACGTGATAACAGTTTGGATTTCAGCAATTTACAGACTGCGTGCCAGCTCGGGTTGCCGGAGTGTAGTCTTTTGTTAATTTCCTTCGACATTTCGTTACTGGCCGTCAGTATTTTTCCCAGATATTTAAATTCTTTAACAATGAGGGTATTTCACAGTAGCCAACTTGACAGCAGGGTAAAAGAAATTCTACATGACGCTAATCAGGCCAATGCTCATATATGGTTGTCCAGTATGGTTTAAAGATTCGGGTGTTCGAAAGGAAGTGTCTCAGAAGTTGTCTCATCGAACACCGGAATAGGACTAGAAAAAGTAGTATTTAAATGAGACTTTATATAAGGAAGCCTACATAAATAGGGAGGATGTTTTATAATCAAATTAATCAGAGGACATATTGCGAGAGACATAAGCTCGTCCAACGACTAATTTTCGGGGCTTATTATCCAAATAATCTGCACGTGAGCGTGTGTGGCAAGTGTAGTGATCCTAAATCACTACTCTTTTCCAATTACCTATAACCCCAACTGCATTCCCATAGTAAATCATATGAGCGACAAGTTAAACCAAAAGTTAATTTGTCGCACATTGATTCAATTTCCAAGTACATTACCCGTACTCATAATCCCAATCCGATTGAATCATATGCACGATAAATTTAAACGAAAGTACATTTGTCGTGCATTGATTCAATTCCCTATAACCATGGAAGTTATGAAATGCCTAATTCTAAATGCATTTCACGATTTCTCCTTCCGGGAATTTATTCAAATAAATTCCTATCAACTTCCCGGAATCCTATTCCAATTGAAGCTTACAAAATCTTGTTTGTGTCTCTTGGAATTTTTAAACAAAATTTTGGCAAATCTCTGTTGCCACAGAGTATAAAAGGGCGGCACATTTAGATTTCATGATCAGTATATCCGAATACAAATAGGAGGTACTATGATTAGACCACAGAACAGGATGAAATATCTTGGGGTCATCTATACCCCAAAAATGAATTTCATCAAACATGTGAACCACATTATTCGAAGGAGCCTCGGTCGGTCTAAGCAACTGCATAGCATTTTGAAGTGAAGCAACAAAGTTGACACCAAAGTTAAGCTTCTCTGCTATAAGCAGCCAATCCGGTCTGGAATATCGCACGCCTTTCCCATATGGTCTTGCGTATCTTCGGCTCATGGAAAGACTTCGACTTTTCGAAAGGAAACTCTTTAGAAGGCCTGACGGTCGCCATTATCCGAGCTCTCACCTATACGAAGTTGCCTCCATTATCCCTATCGACGAGTACTTGCTACAATTATCATACAAGTACCTCGAAAACATTCAGAACAGCGAGAAGCCACTTGTACGGGAGTCTTGCGTTCTTGACCCTTCTCTCTTTCGATATCTTCGGATCAGACCACCACAATTTCTTCTTCAGTGCAAAACTGAAGAAAGCACCCTTCCCGCCAACATTCTCCTTTATAATAGAGGATTCCTGGACCCATCCCATAGGGTATACTGCTGACACACTACAAACACGCACGCACAGTACAAGACAGCACAAACACAAACACACACACACACACCGACATAAGCGCAGATTATCAGACGCCAAAGACGTGATCTGCGTTTACTACCGCACCCAAGACCTACCGATCTTGTACGATTTCTTTCCCACCATCCCTCCATCCAAGTAGTTAGAGAACAATTGAACTAACCCTGTCCACACTATCCTTAGATACCTCCTTCCCCTTTCTTTTCAGATATCTTGAGGCCGAGCCCAACATCTTCACGGATGTGGGTGATTCTGGTTATCGCAAGATGACCAGAAGCCAGAGACAAGATGAAGGACACATTTGTCCTTGTCTCCCTAAAGTCGGCCTCTCGCCGCCCCCCTTTTTTTTTTTAGTTCATGATCAGTCGGAACCCAGAGTCCAAGGCAACGGCCAAAAAACTTACAAAGCAAATAAATCAAAACTAAATAAAATAATTAAATAAATAAAAAAAGAAATCACTTTTAACCCTGGACACACCAAAGGAGGTAAGATAAAACAACTAACTTAAAAATATAACCCCCACACAAGGGTTTTGTTCCACCACAAGGGTTTTGTTCCACCAGAGGGGTTCCTCGATTTGGGCTTATACAGGATGGATCCGGAATTCCGCGATCTATCGTGTAAGTAGATCATCCGTAGGCGGGCGGTTGTGGTACGCCCGGGAAGACACGCGCACCGAAGAAGAGCTCTTGCCCGTCAATAGGGCTATCTCCCAAAGAGACCGCGACGATAATATTAAACGGCACCAACAGTTCTGGTGGTTGAACGACAATTAAAGACCTGATTACCAATTTCAGTAGAATCACTGCATTATCAGCCAGCTGACACAGACTTAGCTTTTCTAGAATTAGCGTAGTATAAGATTTAATTAAGTAGTATATGTAGTATAAGATTTAAGTAAACAAAAAGTTTTAAGTAAACAAAAAAAAAACAAAAAAAAAAAAAAGAATTAAGTTAAATTTTAAGTAAAGACAGAAAAAAATTTGGCAGATCGTTTTTCAAATTATTCTTTGTTAGACAGTAAATCAGAACTAAAGCCACAAAAAAGTCCTGTCACCGAAAGGCAAATTCTACAATAGTCTTATTATGTTTACCTCTGCGTAGTACTAGTAAGTTATAATATAACCTATAACTCACCTCCATACAGAAGAAGGGGCCAGAAAAGGATATTAGTAACTCCCGTCCCATCGCCAAACTGTTACATATTCCAAAACTGTTCGAAGGCATTCGTTACAACGCGTTGTGTTCTCGCTGCAAATCCATAATCTCACCCAACCAGCACGGTTTCCTTACGGGTAGGTTGACCACCACCAATCTGGTTGAATTCTCATTCCACGCCCTCCGTGCTTTAGAGAACAACGAACTCGATGTAATCACAACCGATTTGAGCAAGGCCTCCGACCAAATTTCACACAATCTTATCCTCTTTAAGGTATCCTCCCTTGCCTTCAAACCCCAACTGATTAAGGGGATTTGTTTCTATCTTAACGATCGAACCTACCGTGTCAGATTTAGATCCACCGTCTCCAATCCTTCCCGCGTCAGAGGTTCCCCAGGGCAGTCATCTTGGACCCCTCCTATTCATTCTTACTATTAATGATATAGACTCCAGTATCAAGCACTCCTCCATCTTTCTATACGCGGACGACATTAAACTCTTCAAGACGATCCGCTCTTCTGTCGACTCCTCACTTGTTCAAATGGATCTCGACAGCTTTTCAACTTGGGATACCATCCAGTCCCGGGGTCTTGTTTATTTTATAACTCTTGGCTGCAAGGGTTATCAAAAAAAAAAACAAGACCCCGGGGCTGGATGGTATCCCTAACGCTGTAGTGAAGACTGGTCTAACAAAAAAGCCGGAAGTCTTCAGCAGTCTCTTCACAACCTGCTTTCAAACAATTTCCTAAACGATGGAAAAAACAACGGCTTGTGCTTTATCAAAAGGTGTCAAAAATCCAGAAGAGCCGCCGCCTTATCACCCGTTGTGCATGCTGGACACAACAGGAAAACTGCTTGAGCGAGTAATTGCCACTCGCCTGGAAGAATTCACTGAGGGAACATCGGGGCTCTCTGAATCGCAGTATGGGTTCCGGAAAGGTAGATCAGCCGGAAAAGCACTATCTGTGTTGTGCGACAAGTATAAGCGTGTGAATCACCTATACTGCTTGTATTGCGAAGGCAAAATAGAGAATGCGGAACACGTACTCACAGAGTGCGTGAGATTCGAGACCGCACGAACGATTTTGGAGAGATACACGAGACGGACAGATACTCCGGCTGGAGTAATAGAATACATGCTTAGTTCAAAACAGGCATGGTCCGTAACCAGTGGTATTCTCTGTGAAATGATGCAGCAGTTGTGACGTGACGAGCGGAGTAACAGGAAAACTCCGTCCCGCCCCGCGATGGAATATCTAAAAGAAAGTTCCGCGGGGATCAACGGGAATATGAGCCTGGCGGGAAGTGGTTTTAGTCGGTAAAAACCCGGCATGTCCCTGGATCGGTCTAGAGGTATCTTTTGAAGATTTCCACCTTCCTACCGAAACCAAAAAAAAAAAGCTTTTCAACTTGGTGTAAAAATAACTGCCTCGAACTAAATATTGCCAAATGTCATTCAATCACCTTCTCCCGTAAACGACTCCCCCCCCACGCTACGCTCCTATGTCTTACTCAACCAATAGATAACACCTGTACAAACGATTCGTGAGCTTGGAATCTTATGTGATGGGGAGCTTAACTTTATCCCATATATTGATGAAATTATTCTCAAGGCCAACTCTGTCCTTGGTTTTGTGAAACGCTGGTGTAAAGAATTCTCTAATCCCTACGTTTCCAGATCGCTCTATACTGCCTTTTGTCTGCTCCCTTCTTGAATATGCTAGTCAGGTTTGGTCTCCTCACTACTCGTCCCAAATTCGCAGGGTCGAAAGCATGCAAGGTCGTTTTGTGCATTTTGCCCGCCGAGGATTGAATTGGGAAAATCCTCTGATTCTACCCCCACACAAGAGCCACCTTCACCTAATTAACCTTAACATACTTGAAGAGCGCAGAATTCATGCCGACATCCTCTTCATCCACCAGCTACTCTCAGGTTCAATCAACTGTCCAAGCCTGCTCTCCTCCATCACATTTTCCACTAATCCCCGAAATCTGCGAAACCCTCGTCTCTTCTATTTGCCCGCCCATCATACGTCTTACGGCTCTAATGGACCCATTTTGCAACTGCAGGGGTGGGCACCCTGCGTTCTTTAACTTCGATCTCACCACTCCCGCTCTCAAACATCGTCTGCTCTCTTACCTGCTCACCGCATACACTCTCCCGCCCCCATACTCATACCCTAGCATCCGGCTTACCCTCGTCCTTCCCTGCCCTACCACTTAGACTATTATTCTATCCATCTTTGTTTAGTTCCCCATTCCCTTTTTAAGTTACTTTAAAGTTGGTCCCCCACCCCCAACCCCCATGCCTTAGCTTTTAAGGTAGTTCGTAAGTCTAAGTACTAAGCGAAATAAAATGAGGGTTCTGCCCTCTATTCATTCATTCATTCATATAAGATAATAAAGCTAGAATTCACACATTTTTTGTCTAGCATATAAATTAGAAACTAAGAGGAACAGTTGCAAGTCGCAACGCTCCGAAAATGAATTTTGACGAACCTGCCGTTGAGAGGTGAATTGCACATTGATGAGATCCGCCAGATTTATCAGACATATGACCAAATAACATGCTGTTTGTATATTTGATCAGGCACATCCAAAGTGGTATTGCACGTGGTCCATTGGATGCAAAAACAACCATTTAAACGCATGGGGAATGCATGGGCATGTTTTACAATACCACCATTCGATCCGCCATTATATGTGTAATTTGCTGTCCAAATTATTGACTTGGGTCCTAGGCATAACGTTTGCTACCTATATTATTACTGTCGTTATTCAATTGAACTGGATGATTGCATTCCACTTATCGAAATATATTTTTTGCGATATATGTCAATCAGAAAGTGCGCATCTAAAAATTAATTTCAAATGTGCAGATTGTATTGTTTTATTGTTTTCGTAAATTAAGTTTGCTTAATGTTACCTGCTGGTGCGGGTGTGACGGTCCGGACTGAAGGGGCAAGTGTTCTGGCAAACGCGGCGTAAAGGGAAACATCCTTGGGACCACTCTAGTTTAATCGCTGATCCGTGTGATGCGGCGTATAAGAACGTTATCCATATAAATCTATTTAAACTCGCACACTTTAAAACTTTCTACCGAAAAGATCTGCAAATGCACGTTCTTCCCGTCCGACCGTTTTATGAGTACCTCCCAAAATGGTGATAAATTTCTAATTGGCGGCGATGCCAACATCATTGGGCGCTTGTATGGAGTAAATCAAAAGCGACGAGTGCTCAATGGGTGAAGAAAACCGCAATAAATGAAAACAACCACGTTGAATGAAAAACAACTTTTAAATGCTTTACCGCGTCTATTTTAATAAATTATTTTCTCTTGTACAAGTCTAATGGAAACTGATTATGACTGTCGCGTATTGACTACTTTATTTACTTAATGTTTGTTTGGCCGTAGATTGTTCGGAACTTGACTGTGTCAAAACGAAAAAGGCGCTGCCCTTTCATATTCTGGATCTCAAGACATGGATGTTTTTCTTGAGTTATGCTTCTATGAATTGTTCACATAATTTTCTTAAATTGTTCACAGAAGCAGGCTTCCAAGAATGGAACTTTATGGAATTATTGTTTGAAGAATTGTATGGGAATTTTGTTGAGCAAATTCCCGAAAGGTATGTTTGAAGACACGTATTTCATGATATTACGAGGGTAGGTCAAGAAGTCCTTAGAAACATCTACGATGCCGCTCTTAGCATCACTAATGGACTGTTTTTAATAAGCATCATTCCTCACTAGGTTTGGTTTTGTTTCATGTTTCAATTTTGCATGATAAATTGGCTATGAACAAATTATCTGCGTGATGGGTGGCGCATTTGCTCTCAGCTGAACACTTTTGGAGCATAAGCGTCGCACCCCAGTTGAGTTTCTGGGCAGACCAGTAATTGTAGATGAAACATGGATACACCACTACACTCCCGAGACCAAAGAACAGCCGAAACAGCGGATTGTTAAAGGCGAACGGGCTCCAAAGAAGGCAAAGTCGGTGATATCAGCTGGAGGGGTTATGGCTACTGAGTTTTGGGATGCACGTGGTATTATCTTCATTGACTACTTGGAAAGGGGACAGACGATAACTGGACACTATTATGCTTAAATGCGAAAATAAGAGAAGAACTTCCTCATTTTCTAAAGACTTATTGACCTGACCTCGTAGGTTCGGATTATCGTTGTTAGCAGGCAGACATTTTATGACATTTCCTTTCCTAAGTTAGAAATTCGAGGGTGTTTTGCAAATTGTATCATATTTTATTTAAAAAATGAATTTTTTTGTTGTGATGTGTTACGAAAGTGGTACGACAATGAATGCTTATCGATCCAAACGTTTTTAAGTGCTGTAGATCGTATGCTAAGAGTCGATAAGCAGTTCAGGAAGGCCATCTATTTCAACCACTGATGAAAACATTAACCAAATCAAGGAGCTCATTCTTTGCGATCGTTGATTGACATAAAGTTGCCGTAGACGATTTGGGCCTTTCGTTTGTCTTTTTGTCTTGCCACAAAAGCATTAACTGTCGCAAGACTAATGACCTTGCCCGGAAAAAAGAAATCATTATAGAAAATTTAGCAAGCCTCAGGACTTGCTAAATAAGGCCAAGACCGGTTCCCGGTTGTAGTGCCGATGATGATGATGACAAAAGCATTAAGATTACAATCTCAATGCGTTACTGTCAATGAGACTTGAATGTATGCTTATGGCTGGGAAAGAGCCGAAAAATCCAGTGAGCGGCGTGGTGGAGGTTAATCGATTTCTTCATTTTAAAAAGTCGCTGACAACAATTTTTTTCGAACACAAAAGCGCTGTAATTTTTAACCCAATAAAGCAAACACCATGGGTGAGAGAGGACCGAACATACATTCAAAGTCACTGATTACGTTCATTCACTGACAGTGTTCACTATTGACGGCTACAAACAAGTATTGGGTTGTGCCACATGAAACGTCCGATTTTATAGTGAACATTTAAAAGCCAATATAATTTTTCCGTGGGGTGATGGGAGCGACGATACAGCGCAAAGTCTCTGAATTCTTATAACCCGGTGAAGGCCACGACAAACCTTCTCCCTGTTCAATCCAAGTAGACATGCAGTCTCCACGTGAAACCCCTGGATAGCTACTTTGGCCCTCGCCAAAGGCTAATAACCTTGCACGGAAAAACAAATTAATATAGACAATTTAACAAGCCTCGAATATGGACCGGATACACGACAATGACCACGGAAACGAAATGGCTAAATGATTTGAGAATTTTCTCATGGAACGTCCGCTCACTATACAGAGCTAGCCGATCCCCTGTCCGAATATAAGGCTGACATAACAGCAGTACAAGAAATGAGATAGAAGGAGAATGATGTTAACGAAACGAGTATGACATTCATTATAGCTGTCATGCAAAACACCATGTGCTCGGTGTAGGCTTTCTAGTCAGCCAAAAACTGAAGCCTGCCTTTATCGTCTTGAATGCCATAAACGAAAGGCTATGCACTCTTCGCGTGCGAGGCAAGTTTAAGAACATAAGCCTCATAAACGTTCACGGACCTACAGAGGAGTCCCCTGACGACGAAAAAGAAGAATTCTACGAGAACGTCGAACGGGCCCTCAATGCCTGCCCAAGACACAATGTGAAAATCGTTCTTGGTGACATGAATGCGAAAATAGATCGGGACCCGGTTTTCAGGCACTAAGCAGGTTCCCGTAGCATGAGAACACTAATAACAATGGACTACGAGTCATCGAACTGGCAGCATCAAAGAACTTGGTCGTTGCAAGTACCAGGTTTCAGCGTAAAGATATCCACAAAGCCACCTCGGTATAACCTGATGGAGCCACTCGCAACCAAATTGACCACGTGTTGATAGATCGCCGCCACTCTTCGAGCCCGATGACGGTACGAACGAACCGAGGTGCCAACGTCGACTCGGATCACTATCTTGTTGGTATAGTTTTCCGAGCCCGGATTGCCTTGCGGAGACGTATTGAATCCACGGATCAGGTTCAGATCAAGATGGCTGCCTTATGCAATGAGAACACCAGCAACACCTTTGCTCATGCATTAAGACTCGCCCTCGAAGAGCTCGATGGCGGGAGAGTAAGACCTGGGACCAGAATGTCGGGTGTAGAAGAGAAATGGACATGCCTTAAGAATACTGTCATTAGTACTGCCAATTCCATCTTAGGCAGTAGTCGTACAGAGCGACTGGTTTGATAATGAGTGCAAACTAGCGACTGAACGTAAGAATGCTGCATACCAAACACTGCAGCAACCTCATGGGACGCGGGTATGGGAGAAGAAATATAAAGAACTCAGAATATCTGAAAAAATTCTCCACAGACAAAAGAAAAGTGCCTGGGAAAAACATCTAGTATGTGAAATACAGAAAAGTAGAGAGTGAGGTCTGCACCAGGCGCGGAAGTTCTATCAAATAATCCGCAGTAAAACGCGGTGCACACCACGCTACACTTACTGCAAGGATAAAGTGGGTAATCTGCCCACCGATCCTGAAGGCATTCTGGAGCGATGGAAAGTGCATTTCAATGAATTTCTAAATGGTCAACTCACAGAAAAATTGGAGGCTCCACCAATGCAAGATTTTAAGCAAATGCTGCTGCCACCAAGCATTGAGGAAACAGTAAAAGCCATAAGACAGCTCAAATCAAATAAAGCCCCTGATGGTGATGGCATACGAGCTGAGCTGATCAAATGAGGATGGTGGGCTTTACATCACGCAGTTCATTGGATCGTGGTGCACGTATGCGAGCAAGAGGAGATGCCGAAAGATTGTCGTCGTGGAATAATTTGCCCCATACTTAAGAAGGGCGATATCACAGTGTGCAGCAACTAAAGGGTTATAACATTGCTGAATACAGTCTTATAGGAAGTATACCTCTATCCTTCAAGACCGGATAGTCCCATACGCTAAAGTCATCATTGGTCAGTGTGGAAAATCCCCGGAAAATCAGCGAGTGATCATTCACCCTTAGGCAGGCGATGGAAAAATGTCAGGAATTTAAGATTCCATTATATCATCTATTCATCGACTTTAAGGACGCCTATGACAGCATACACAGGGTAGAACTATATAATGCCATGAGAGAGTTCGGCATTCCAAACAAATTGATACGACTTTGTAGGTTGACCATGAGCAAGGTAACCAGTCAAGTGAAAATAACGGGATAGCTGTCCAAACCAATAAACATCTTTAATGGACTCCGACAAGGGGACGGTCTGGCCTGTCTCCTCTTCAACCTGGCGTTGGAGAAAGCAATCCGTGACTCTAGGGTTACAACTAGATAGATTATTGTCACCGAGATCAACCAAATTCTTGCCTACGCAGATGACATTGACATCATCCGTAGATTCGATTCGGCTGTACAGTGTTCCTTCACCCAGATGGAACAGGCGGCACAAAAGCTGGGATTGCACATTAATGAGGAAAAGAACTAAGTACACCGTGGCAACTTCTGCGAAGAGAAGACCTAACGTTGGTCAAATAATCAGGGCAGCGGTGCACGAATTTGAAGTAATGCAATCCTTTAACTACCTTGGGTCAATAGTATCAGCCGATAACAATATAGAATAAGAAATACGCGAACGGCTGATCAAATCCAACGAAGCCTACTATGGTTTATTAAGACTATCTAAATCCCGAAATTTATCCTGAACATCCAAGCTACTACTGTAAAAGACCATGCTCTTACCAGTACTCATGTACGGATCCGAGACGCGGGTGTTTAATAAGAGGCACTTTTAACTCCTAGCCGCGTTCAAGAGGAAAGTCTTAAGGAGAATTGTTGGTGCCATATGTGAGGGAGGGCGATTCCGGAGACGCTACAACCATGAGTCGTACGCAATCTACCTTGAAGCTAATATTGTAAGAAAATTCAAGCTCGGTAGAGTCCGGTGGGCGGGACACCTAGCTCGAATGAGCGAAAAGGAGCTTGCCCGGAAAGTCCTTTGTGGCAGGATGTATGGAAGGAGACAGCGTGGCAGACCTTGTCTGCGATGGAGGGATGGCGTAGACCAAGACGCCCAGAGCCTGGGAGTGCCAAACTGGATGACATCGGCTCGAAATCGGGCTCAGTGGAGAGACTTGCTAAATAAGGCAAAGACCGCATCCCGGTTGTATCGGCGATGATGATGAAAGTAAACGCTATGAAATTGCTTTCATCTATTTATAACCTACGAAGATCATCATCATCGGCACTACAACCGGGAACCGGTCTTGGCCTTATTTAGCAAGTCCTGAGGCTTGTTAAATTTTCCATAATGATTTGTTTTTTTTTTGGGCAACGTCATTAGTAATGCGCCAGAGGCTCCCCGACGGGGAACCGAATCCTGGTCTCCCGCGTGACAGGTGGGTATGCTAACCACTAACCATACTATCGTGGAGCCTACCTACCTACCTAACCTACAAATATATACATTCTTATTCATTTAGTGTAGTTTTTGTTCATACAGGTTACTGTAGTGAATCTCCCCGCCAATCTAATTGAAACGAGTTACTATTGATTCGTGACTTAGCCCTTCCTTCTTCTTTCAAGGGGAATGTGATATGACATTTATCAATGCTTCTGCCTTTTTTAGCGTGTTCCGTGTAAGAGAAAAACCTGTAATGATCAGATCATCAAAAAGTTGTTTCATATTTATCAGCTTTGAAAAAGGCAAACACATTTTAAGTAAATAAATGAATAAATAAATAATAATCTTTCACAAAGTTGCTTTGACAATGGAATATCCTTCCTATTTGCCAGATCTCATTCCCTTTGAGTTCTAAAAATGTTCGAAATCTTAAAAAACGTTTGCCTTAAAAACGTTTTTGGTTAATTGAAAAGACGTGTCACATTCAGGAAATGCGACAATTGTTCTGCAGAAACATTTGTTATACCGATTTCTTTGTGTAAAAAAGATTAAACAAGAAATGCGATCAGTGCACTAAACAAAATACGAAGACTGCGTTGACCTTTACAACAAGTCTGCCCACATAACAAAACAGTCACTTCATTTGCTACAGTACCCTCTATCGACAAGGCTAAAACCTTGCATCCAACTCTCGTACTCGAAACGTCAACCAATATTGAGAAAGTATTGAAAGTAACATTAATAATAATCGGTTAATGTTTATCTACAATATTTTCATAAGCACTTGCGATTATAGTGCGCATTAGAAAAATATTTTTTTATTCTAAGAGGAGACATTTTTGAGACATCTAAATAGTAATCTATCTGATTTTCGTTTATTCGATATTTACCTGCCACTATATTTACCACGTGACATATTAACCAATCGACAAGCCTACATATGTCGAATAACAACATTCTTCCCTTCTTCTGAACATACGACACTGATATATAAATAAACAATTGCTAGTCCAAATAGTTGTTGAACATGTCATCCAAAAAAAAAAAACAAAAAAAAAAAAGAAGAAAAGAATAAATAATAACATCAGTTATTTATTGAACGGCTTAATCGAAGGAGTGGGACTTTCAAACGAAAGCAACTCGAGAAATAGATCGGATGTCACAAACATTCGGCGAACTACCAAAATTTCACTAGAAACTGATTTAATCGCCTAAATAAGAACATGCGTCGGCTTATATTTTCATCACTTTCTTAAGAAACAAATTAAAACAATGTTTCGAGTAAAAGTTTATTTTTATGAGAATTGATACCTTTAGATACTACTGAAGGTCATTGCTTGCATAGAAATGTATAACAAGTCATTCGACGAATTGGTTTTCGCACCAAACCTCGACTTTTGCCTGCGATAGCTGATTGTGTTCTGGTTTGCGTTTACTGTAATGCCATAAAAATAATGAACTCAATTTTGTGATAATTCAAGGGTTGTCTTAGCCCTTAAGACCCCAAACAAACAAATAATAAAACTTAGGAACCGTAAAAGAAATGTTTTTTTTAATACAATTTCGAAAATTATGGCAAATACTAAATTTAATTTCCTATATACAAAACGCGCAAGAAATGTAATGTTACTTACCTTGTTAAGGGAAGAGAACTCTTTACAACTTAAAAAGAATCAGTTTGCTCTTTTTTATTTCTTAATATATTTCAGAATAATATGTTGGGTTTGTACCGGAGAAAGGAACAATTGAAATATAAAATCTTTACCAAGCCATCGCACACAGCCGAGAGTGTCGGGACCGCATACCCAGAAGTAGTGAGTCTAGTGATTAGCTTCATTAACCTGCATTCTGAACTGAATATAAAAATTTCAGGGTAAATTTCTGCAGCGGTATTAAAAGGAGGCTACACCTCCATTCTGGGAATTATGTACGCGTTAATTGCTAACAAAAGAACAGTATGGTTCTACGAGAAAGCCAACTGGGAAGGTCTGAACGACTTTTTTGGGAGGTGAAATTGGTCGTTATTTTTCCTCTATAACGATGTTGACTTTATAGCGGACACATTGACAGACACGATTCTACTTTGCATGCGGACCTTCACTTCACACAGAGTAAAGAGTATCAAACGCAAGAGAAATATGACATCGACATCATCGGGAGATCCGATTCGGCTGTACAGTGTTCCTTCACCCAGATCGAAGAGGCGGCACAAAAACTGGGATTGCACATTAATGAGGGAAAAACTAAGTACATGGTGGCAACTTCTGCGAAGAGAAGACCTAACGTTGGTCAAACTATCAGGGCAGCGGAGCACGAATTTGAAGTAATGCAATCCTTTAACTACCTTGGGTCAATAGTAACAGCCGATAACAACATGGAAGAAGAAATACGCCGACGGCTAAGCAAATCCAACAAAACCTACTACGTTCTATCATCATCATCATCATCATCATCATCATCATCATCATCATCATCATCATCATCATCATCATCATCATCATCATCATCATCATTGGCATTACAACCGGGAACCTGTCTTGGCCTTATTTAGCACGTCCTGAGGCTTTTCCATAATGATTTGTTTTTTTCGGGCAAGGTCATTAGTCTATGTACTATGTTCTATCAAGGCTCTTTAAATCCCGAATCCCTGTACAAGACCATGGTCTTATCAGTACTCATGTATGGAGCAGAGACCTGGGTGCGTAAAGAGTATCAAACCCAAGAGAAATATGTGGTTCGATTCTGGGTGCAGAGAAGCCATTAAGGCCAAAGAGTTAAGCTTCCGGTTGTATAAATCAAACTATACTGAGGAAAACCGGAAAAGATTTAAGAGAGCTAGGAATGACTGCAATGCGTATATTCAACGCGCCAAGTTCTTGCACGACCAGAGAGTGAGACAAAAAATACTACACTCTCCCACAGGTAGTAGAAACTTCTGGGCATTCGTGAAAAACATTCAAAACTCAGTCTCTTCATCTATTCCATCGCTTATAGTCGATGACAGACCAGTCACCACTGCAATAGAGAATGCGAATCTACTTGCTGCACATATTGCAGCCAACTCAACGCTGCCTGATACCGCATCAGTTCCACCTCAACTTGAGCATAAGCAGCACACCATGAGCCAGATTCGCTTCCGAACGCATACTGTTGCCCGCGCACTCAAAGAGTTAAAAGCACACAAATCCGCTGGTCCGGACGGCATTCTCCCAATCCTCTTGAAGAGATGTTCCTCTTCACTCACCAAACCACTGCGAAAACTCTTCCATTTGTCTTATTCTACTGGTCGTTTCCCAAATAGATGGAAGTCAGCGAACGTTCAGCCAATTCCCAAAAAGGGTGACAAATCATAACTCTCTTCTTGTCGACATATAGCACTAACTTCTTTTCTCTCCAAGGTAATGGAATCTCTTATCAACCGTCAACTTTCGAAATATGTGGAATCAAATGACCTCCTCAATGACCGCCAATATGGCTTTCGTAGCAACAGGTCCACAGGAGATCTGATGGCATACCTTACCGAAAAGTGGAGCCATTCCATCCAGTACCTCGGTGAAAGCAAGGTAGTCGCATTGGATATTTCAAAAGCCTTCGACAGAGTTTGGCATCCAGCCCTTTTGTCAAAATTACATTCATATGGAGTGGACAATTGCCTGATTCAATGGATAAGAGACTATCTTTCTGGCCGTTCAATCCAAGTGGTTCCTTGATGGTGTCAAATCTGTCTCCCATCAAATTAATGGAGGTGTTCCCCAGGGTTCGGTACTGTCACCCACCCTCTTCCTGATCATTATAAATGATCTCTTGTCAATTACTCATAACCCAATTCACTCGTTTGCTGATGATAGCACGTTGAGCTTCTCATACTCATACGAACACTCCCGTCCAAACTCTTCGAACGTCAATACCAACCAGCAACTTATGCTTGATACATTAAATTCAGACCTCAACAAGATATATCAGTGGGGATTATCTAACCCAGTAGAATTCAATGCCCAAAAAAACTCAGTGCTGCCTCGTGTCGTCAAAGGTGAGCCCCAGAGTAAATATACTGTCTATGAACGGCACTTGCATCGGCGAAGCCAAGGAATTCTCAATCCTCGGCACTCGAATTAATTCGACTCTTAACTGGAATGACCACATATTTGAAGCTGCGAAAAGTGCAGTTAAATGTAAGTGGTTCCTTAAAAGATGCAAAACATACTTCACTCCATCCAACCTGGGTCCTATTTACAAGGCGTATATTCGTCCAAAAACGGAGTTCAACTTCCATATTTGGCCAGGCGCCACCAAAACTGCTCTACACATCCTCGACAGGATGCAAAAACGAGCAGTGAAACTTATCGGGGACCCAGCCGTAAGTCGATCAATTCCGTCGTTAGATCACAGGCGCAACGTATCATGCCTATCTCTTTTCTATAGGTATTACCACGGTCGTTGCTCAACTGAACTTGTTGGATGTGTTCCGCCTCTTCAGACATTTTCCCGCGATACCCGTCAATCTGAGAATGCGCATCAGTTCACGTTGAAAGTAGACTTTAGGCGCACAAATAAACATACAGTCATTCTTTAGCCGAACCACACGAATGTGGAATGTTCTCCCTGATCATGTGTTTCCTGGCCGTTGTGATGTCGACATTCAAGATCAATGTATATCGACACCTCCTTTCCTTATCCACTTCCTCTCGCTCGCACTGTGTTTTGACATTTAAGGGTACTTCAAAATCCCCTTTTGTACGCGCGTTAGTGTAAAAAAAAAAAATCGCATACGCCAAGTCAATTTTATCATATTGAAACCTTTAGTGCGATCAACTCGCTACTGCAGTCTCACAAAATGCTCATACTAAAACTCGAAATAATTATTGATCAGCCTAACTGAAATTGGGAGAGATTTCTCTCTGTGACATTTTCAGAGATGTACGTAAAGTTTCAAGAATGTCCTGCAAATAAATTCCCTTTTTGGTTAAAATTTGTCGAGAAAATAGTAAAAAATGTGAGTAAGCTTTTTAAAATATATGTAAATAATCAAATAGGGCTCCGCGATAGTATAGTGGTTAGTATACCCGCCTGTCACACGGGAGACCGGGGTTCGATTCCCCGTCGGGGAGCTTCTGGCGCAACACTAATGACCTTGTCCGGAAAAAACAAATCATTGTGGAAAATTTAACAAGCCTCAGGATTTGCTAAATAAGGCCAAGACCGGTTCCCGGTTGTAGTGCCGATGATGATGATGATGAAATAATCAAATAAAAGAGAACGAAGCCACGAAAAGGAAAAACAGTAATATTTTCGTTCAATGAATACTGAAATACAAACGCATCGGTGCATCGGTGTATCGGTCACAAATTACTCGTAAAGAGTCAATATTAAATCTTGTTTTATTGTTAAAATCAGCAAAAATGCTACCGAAATGGTTGAACTGATGAGCTTATGGTGGTAATTGCTTATTCAAAATACAAGTATTTGATTTAGTCGACCACAAGGTCGTACGCACAAGTTGCGTTAGGCGGGAGAATAACAAAACAGGCTACAACACTGGTAGCCACAAATACTCCCACATAGACTGAAACAACATCGCAAGCAGACATGTTCATAATCCTGCTCAATCCGCAGAGACAGATGACACAGCTGCAGCTTAAAAAAAAACGAGATCTACTCGCACTTGCCCAGTCTAAATAAAAATTCAATATAAACCCTCTAACCAAAACATCAATCAAAGCTCTTGTCATGAATGTAAATTCACTAATAAGAACTGAAAGAAGACCCACGCTTTTCAACCTGTTGCAAGATGAAAACCCTGATATACTTCTGGCGGGGGAAACAAAATTAAACCAGAAGCATAAGATAGAGCATAAAAACTAAGATATTATACGAAGAGATCGACTTTACTCCTCTCAAGGGGGAGGTGTCGCCATCTTTATTAGAAAAGGAATTCAACATAAAGTTATATATAGTGGAGAAGTGCGCAGGTTCCGGGTGCTCGAAGCCTGCATCGTACGCATACCCCTTCAGCAAGGCAGGGGTTTGTATGCCATTGCGTTCTATCCACCTGAGGAGCACCAACATAACCTTTTTATAGCAGCGCTCGAGACGCTCTTCCAATGCTTACAATTGTATCTGGAAAAAAAAAAAAATTTTTTCTTGGAGATATGAACGCCAATCATTAAAATTGGGGAAATTATATATGTGTAATACTAGAGGAAATCAATTGGCAGGTTGGTTAGATCTGTATCATGCAGAATATATATAGTGGCTACGGAATATCCGTAGTTCCCTAGATAGATCGTTGATCGTTTTTAGATATCTTGCTTATTGACTCACGACTGAGACTACTTAACACCAACAGACGAAACAAAAACTGTTTACGGACAATTGAATACGACAGTAACCACTGTGCATTCACGGCAGTGATAGAGCTTCCAAACGATCCGGCAGATCTGGTGGAATTCGTGATACCGCAACCCTACAACTACGGGGCAATGCGATGGCCGCGGTTCACCAGATCATTAATAAGAGAACTCCGTTCGAATGACTTTAATCTGCCAGTAAACAGAAACCTGACAAATGATGAGATCGACAAATACATCCAACAATGGACAAAACAATCCCTAAAACAACAGTTACAGATCACATAAACATGTACAGCGACGCAACAATAAACGCACTCCACAGGAAAAAGATCAGACTGCTATCAAAACTAAAACAATTACACACACAGTTTACAGCCAGACAAAACCAGTAGATAATATCACTGAAATCCCGGTTAAAAAACCTCCAACAATTACTTAAAGCTAATTATAGATTAGCGACAAATTTGTATTGGAACAACAGAATTCGAGCTAAAAAAACTAATAACCCGAATACGTTCCCACAAATAAGTACAATATTCAGGAGAAATAATCAAAACGAGATTCAGTGCCTCCAAATTCCACGTACCGACGTAAACAAGAAGCTGCTAATCAACAATGGCATAGATACAATGGACGCGAACCTCAATAGTGAGCTCGAAGGTGAACGCTGTGGGAGCTGTCTTTCAGGAAATGTACAAAGTGAATGAAAGTATTCGCCGAAATCACGACTTCGAGGACAGAGCTCTACTGAATCACCTACACCTCCGAAATAAAATTTCACTTTGGCAATCGGAGAATCCCAGTTTTACCGAATTCAGTGACGATAATCTGTCAAATGACATTAATGCCAATGCCGGGGCCAATAGCCTTTTAATTATAAGGGAAGCAATCCAAAGTATCTTCGACTCATTGCGAAGTAAAAAGTCAGTGGGAATAGATGGAATACCAGACTTGGAATTCAAGAACATCCCCCTATGGCAATTGATGTATATACAGGGTCCTGTTTAGCAACGCGCTGAATAATGCATACTTTCCCGCGCATTGCAAAACGCCAATCATACAGCCCATCTCAAAAAAGAGCAAATACTGTACAAACCCAATGAGCATGCGTTCGACAAGCTTACTCCCAAGCATCAGTAAAGTATTTGAAAAGACTATTAACAAAGCTCTGCTAAAATGGGTAGATGACAACATTATTCCAAATAACCAGTTTGGTTTGAAGACGGGTCATGAAACTACACATACCGCAGCTAAAATGGTTTCTGACATACAGAGGAATAAATGTAGGAAGCAATGTACAGGTGCCGGTCTGATCGATTCGGAGAGAGCCTTTAATACCGTCCGAATTGAAGGGTTTAGTTTAGTTTTGTTTAGTTTAGTGAGGGCAGAGCCCTCATTTATTTGGCTTGTTATATAATTAATATTCAATTAATTATCCCTCCCCCTTTGAATCATTGACTTCTCGTCATTAACATCTCGTGTCTTTACGCACATATCCTTCATCCTTCCCATATCCTTCCCTTCTCTACAAAGTACGAATTGTCTATTCCCTTTACAATAGAATCTAATTTAAATAAACGCAAAACCAATTTAAAACCCCATTCACTGCTCCGTATCAAGAAACTTCAAACCTCAGCGTACCATCCACAGTCGAATGGCGCTTTAGAAAGAGCCCATCGACCACTCGTAGAATACCTACGCAGTATTGTGGATGGAAATTCCCAATCATGGGATCAATACCTGAGGACGGCAACAGTCGTGTACAACACCAACGTACACGAAGGTACCAAACTTACGCCGATGGATTGTCTCTTTGGTTTCACCCCGGAGGTACCGTCTAACACCAAACAACCTCCGGAACCGGTGTACAACCACGAGAGCTACCATAAGCTATTAAAGTACAAACTCTAGCGTACATACGAGATAGCGAGGCGTAACCTATTGATTTCCAAGAGGAAATCCAAAAGGTACCATGACCGTACAGTACGCCCTTTCACGTTTCACGTGGGCGATAAGGTTCTGATGGGGAATGCGCAGAAACAAGGGAAGTTAGCTCCCATATGGAGGGGTCCCTACAATGTAGTGGCAATACAGAGCCTAGTAAACGTGGTCCTGAAAATGGGCAAGAAAAACGTGGTGGTGCATAATAACCGGCTAAAACCATTTTACGAATGATGAAAACTGGCTATAGGTAAGTACTATATTATGTATCTGTAGGAAACCAGAACTGATACTAGACCAAGCGTAGTAACCAGTTGAAAAAAAAAATTATAAAAAAATGTATCAATATTATTAATTAGATTTGAGGAATCAGCAGGGTAATAGGAAGAAAAATATATGAAGCACATATGTTTGGGAAATAAAAACCTCTATAAGAAGAAATTATAATAAACAAAATTAAACTTATTAAAATTATAGTACAAACAAACAAAAAACACTGTAAATAATAAAGCCGGTTGCCTTTCTACAGTCCAGTTCACGTATAATACGTTGAATAGTATGCGGGCGAAATCTCACATCCTGCATAGAAGACCGTACCGGCGCGATTACAGGTGGCTCCAAAAGACCGGCATCGAGGTTTGAATTCGCGGAAAATAAATTTGCGAACACATCAGCTGTATCCCTTGAATTTGTGACTAACGTCCTGCCGTCTGTCACCAACGGAGGGAAAGAGGAGGAAGCGAAGTTACTGCTGAGAGCTTTTGCCATTGACCAGAAGGAGCGGGAACCAGTCGGGCGAGAAGGAGTTTATTGGTCACTCTGTCGTTGTGAGCTTTCTTCGCGGTATCAATCGCCTGGTTGCACGCGTTTCTGGTTCTAACAAAATTCGTTCTGTTAACCTCGGTGGGGTTGGAGCGCCACCGCTTAAAAGCTCTATTTCTTGCCGCTGTGAACAGCTCGCATTTTTTGTCAAATCACGGTTTATCAGAAACTTCGTTTGATGAAATGTGGAATGTAAATCTCCATCCCGAGAAGAATAATCTCTGTGACCGACTCCGCGCAAGCGTTAACTTCGGAGTCTCCAACCATGGAAAGGATGCGAAGAAATTTCGCAAATCATCCCAGTTAGCAGCCCCATACTTCCATACATGACGAAGCTGCCTAGGCCGGTTATTGGCTTGAAATGCAAGTGCCTGCGCGACAGATACCAAACAGTGGTCTGAGTTTCCTAGTGGCGCAGAAACCTCTACCTCCCAGCCTCGTCGGTTCTGTTAGAATGTAACAACCAGCCGGAGTTGTGCACATTAAAATCACCAAGGACAACAATTTCAGAAGTTGGGTGGTTGATCTGTATCCAGTCAACATTATTAACAAATAAATTATATATAAAAACAGTATGAAATATAAACATTGTAATATAGTTAAAACTATAAACAAAATATAAAACCATTGAATAATATATTACACAAAAATATTGTAAATAATATATTTAAGTGTACAAATGATAAATAACAACAAAAAAAAATTTTTTTTTTAATTAAACTACTTAGTAAACTCAAAAATAAAAATGAAAGTTGTAAATAATATATTATATTTAAGTACTATTTGAAAAAGGATACATTTAAAATTTTTAAACTAGTTAGTAAATTCGAAAATAAAAATGAAAATTTTAAATAAAATATTTAAGTACCATTTTAAAAATGATACAATTAAAGATTTTTAAACTAGTTAATAAACTTGAAAATAAAAATAGTCGAAAATTACTACAAAAAATTGTAAAGCTAACCGACACGCACGCGCCGACATTCTGACGAAAGGGAGTTTCATTCCTCTTCTAAGAATGAAACTCCATTTTTGTAAGGGGGGAGGAATGTTATATAATTAAACTTCAATTAAGTATCCCTCCCCCTTTGAATCATTAACATCTCGTGTCTTTACGCACATATCCTTCATCCTTCCCATATCCTTCCCTTCCCTACAAAGTACGAATTGCCTATTCCCTTTACAATAGAATCTAATTTAAATAAACGTAAAACCAATTTAAACCCCCATTCACATTGCAATAGACATCTTCTTTGTAGTAGCCATAGTCGCCCCCTATTAGCCATTAGCCATCTCGGCCGCTTCCTCGAAATCACTACCGTGGAAGCGGAACGAAATAGGATGTGTGGCAAAAGACACGAGATGAGTCCTTCTTGTGTAAACGTGCGTTGAGTAGTGTAGACGGTTCGCTTCGCACAATAAAATATTCAAATTAGATTCCTGCTGATTGATTTAAGTCGTGTGCGTGTGTGGTTCGGTCGGGCATTGTGAAAAGAAAATTGCAAAACGAAAATTGTAAAATCAAAACTGATTCAAACGAACCTTGTGAACATTGATTTAAAAGAAGTAATATAAAAAATAAAACAAAATAAAAACGAGAAAAGAAAATAGTGTTTAAATAGTGTCATTGACTTTTAGTTAAAACAGTTCTACCAAACATTCTTCCAAACAACAATCAAGTCAAATATATAAGACCAGGGGTAAGTTTGGTTAGTGTATGAAATAAATAATTATATACAATTCTTGTATAAAATAATATATAACGGGCTTAATGAAAGCTTATGTTACAAACTGGTCAGACAAGGCATATATAAGTTTTTACTATATATACTTTACGATATGTTAAAGGACAGGATGTTCGTGGTCAAAAGTGGTAATGTGACCTCTAATAAAACGTATAATATCAACAATGGCTTACAACAGGGAGCCGTACTTTCTCCGATTATTTTTAACATTTTCATTAGCGAGTAATTCGACGTACTTCCGCATGCTATTGCATACGCAGATAATCTCATAATTTACAGAACAGCTCCGAAACTTAAGACCGTAAATAGTTTACTACAGGGAGACTTC
Source organism: Microdon myrmicae (assembly GCA_963931805.1). NCBI lineage: Eukaryota > Metazoa > Arthropoda > Insecta > Diptera > Syrphidae > Microdon > Microdon myrmicae. The sequence goes on from OZ007499.1 coordinate 120,484,018, forward strand.
AACAAAGTACTGCTCTATTGCGACGACTGGAATCTTAAGATCAACTTCCAGAAATGTGAACCCATCCTATTTAGAACCCCATTATATAACGAACGACACAAGAAAAAACTGGCAAAAGCTACTAGTCGTGGGACCGCATGAATGTAAACTGGAAACCAAGAGTTGGCATCTGGCTAGATCAATATCTGTATTTCAACAGACATCTAGAGGCGGCCTTGGTCAAGGCTAGAAAATCTTTTGCTATGACATGGAGGGTAGCCCATTTGACAGCAGGTTCAAATTTATATGTTACATGACGATAATCAGGCAATATATGGTTGTCCAGTATGGTTTAACGTAGGTCCATTTGATGGAAAGGATTAGGGTGTTCGAAAGGAAGTGTCTCAGAAACGGTCTCAGATTATATCGAACACCGGAATCGGACTATAAAAAGTACTATCCAAATGAGTTTTTATATAATGAAGTCAACGTAAATAGGGTGGATGATTTTATGATCAAATTAATCAGAGGACATATTGCGAGAGCAATAAACTCGTCCAAAGAGATACATTTCGGGGGTTATTATCCTAATGCTTTGTTGTATGAAAGGGTGCGTCGCAACGGCTTTGCCACCAGAGGCGTTCCTCGAATTTGATATGAACGGTCTTATACAGAATGAATCCGGAGTTTCGCTGATTTATCATGCAGGTAGATATTCCGTACACGGGCGTTTGTGCTACGATCGAGAAGTCACACGCACCGAAGAAGAGGTCTTGCGGTTCAATGGAGTTATTTTCCATAGAGACTGGGAGGACATTATTAAACAGCACTAACAGTTTTGGTGGTTGAATGTCAAATCCTACAATAGACATGTAGAGTTTAGCTTAGAGCTAAGATGGTGCCACACGTTACACACAGCGTAAGCTATGATGCAAATTTTGCGAGTCGAATAATGTCAAAGAGTGGCGATAACCACTGACCCCCAGAATCTCAGGGGGTACTTGATTCGATTTCTTCCTGTGGGTGTATGTAGCGGCTCTAACAGATACACACACAATTCACAAGCAAAATAGTGAAGTACACCAAACGAAAATCGAATAAGAAAATACATCAGAGCCGTATACCATAGCGATAATATAACAATTCACATCAGTGGAATATGGTTGAGTTTAAAAATCGAATTCTAAAATCGGCCAGTAGCCTGATGGGTAACGCTTAGGTTCAATTTTTGGTGATTCAAACTGTCATAGCGTCAGTTCGAATCACACGTTCTTCTTCACTATTATTTCAAACGCTATAGGTACTTAAAAAAAAAAAAAACCAATACACCAACAGCCCAATCGCAACCTCCATGCTTAAAGATAGTATTTGAATTGATGAAATAAAACCGCAAGACGGTAAAACTGTTACGAAAAATGTGCGTAAAACAGCTGACGGCCGCTGTCTGAGGCGGCAACTTGAACGACATCCTATTCCGTTCATAACGTTAAGGAGCATGTATTCGATCAGTAAAATATAAATAATAAAATTGTATTCCCTTTAGAGGTAATTAAAAAACAACTGCCTGGAACATAAAAAACACCCAATACAATTTTATAGAAGTACAAATTGAACTTTAGTATTATTAGGCGTAATTTTAGATGTTGCTTTGAAAATTCAAATTGGATCACAAGGATCACATTATGAGAGTGCTCACTGTAGAGTTGTATGAAATAGAAAACCATTAAAACAGTTGGGACTTTAAATTGGCTCTGATCTAAGTTAATCAAATTACTCAATAAATTATAAAAGATGTACAAAATAGTACACTGGCAGAAAGATATATTTGTGTTTCTGAATAGGAAATTGAAAACTACTAAATTTACGCATAAAGCAATATATTGGGTTTTTTAAAAGGTACATAACAATTTTGTGTTTTAAAACGAACGAAATCTTAACCTTATTTTAAAAATCTGTCATTGTCAAAACTTTAGTCAAAGTTGCCATTTTTATCATGGAGAGGATTACTTCTGAGCAACGCTTGGGAATAATTAAAAAAATACTATCCAGCTATACCTCAAACTAGCAATAGTGGGATGTTACCACTTTTTGACATTAGGTCACGATGGTGATGTAGTATTCCAGAATACTACTGTCCTTATAACTATTAAGTTTAATACTGAATCTCATTATTTATCTAACACATCCTTAAAACATTCTCCTAACATATCTAACATTCTCATTTAATACATATCATAAATAAACATCCACAATATTCTATATCAAATCAGTTTCAGTACATTTCATAACATGCCCCTTTTTTTATTCGAAACATGGCTCTTTGATTTTCGTTCAAAGTTTGTTCTAAATTAGAAGTCACAGTAGAGTAAGTAATACTTTGATAAAATTGATTTTGTTCAAATTATAATTTACAGTAGATTAGAACTCAAAGTTATATAAGAAGAGGAAACATTTTATCGTAAGGTCAGTTGGAGAAATACAGTTGGAGAAATTGAAGAGTTTGAGAAAGTCAGTTTTGAGTTAGAAAAGTTTTGAGTTTTGATTTTTGATTTAGTTGGAGTTTGAGAAAAGTCAAGTTTGAGAAAGTGAGTTGTGAGATTTGAGAAAGTGTTTTGATTGTAAAGTTTGGAAGAAGAGTTGTATTATGAACTAAAGATTGTTAAAGTTGTTTAAACTAAAGATTGTTTAAGTTGTTTAAATAAATAAATACAAAAATAAAGAACATTAAATAATTAATAAACGAATTTATTATAACCTCCACGCTCTTCCCTCGATAGGAACGGCGTTTTGGAGACGCAACAGTGATGAGGGAACAATGCAAGGCGTAACTTTAAGGAAATCGGCTGAAGAGGCGAAGTGTGCAGCAAAAGTGGACAGAAATAGAAAGGGTGGCGTTTCCGAGTTAGTGAGGTCTTGAACTTCCGGGCTCCTGTAGACCAATAAAAAATAATAAAGTAGTACTTTGGAGGTTTTTTTTAATTCGTATTCTAGCGAATACATTAAACTCGTTTCGTTTATTTATTTTTCATACTTGTCTTTATTTATTTTTATTTATCGTCTTATCCTCTTTTTGACGATCACTTGTACTCCGACACACTTGTTTTCACTGAGGGTGAGATACTTATTGGGGGATGGGAGCGAACATACAGGGAAAAGTCTCTGATTGCTTTCAACCCGGCGAAGGCCAGGACGATCCGTGTCCCTGTTCAATCCAAGTTGACATGCAGGCTCCACGTGACACCCCTGGATAGCTACTTTGGTTCACTACCGCAAAGTAGTGAATCAATGCATGCAGTGACATCCTGAGAAAGGTTGGCGTAAGGTTAATAACCTTGCACGGAAAAACAAAATATTATGGAAAGTTAACAAGCCTCAGACTTGTTAAATAAGGCCAAGACCGGATCCCTGTTGTAGTGCCGATGAGGGTGATGAGATTCTTATTAATTAACCCTGACTGTTAATTATCGACTAAAGAAAAAATTTCCCCTAGTAAAGAAACTCAACTCGGTTGTTCTTCCTTTATTGCCCTTAGTGATCTCCTCAACCGAAGTCGTTATCTTCGGCTGCGATATGTTTGCATGGTTTGTATCTCATTGTTGGAACAGTGTGTATTCGTTTATTGTTTATTTTTTGTTCCCACAAACTGTTTTGATGCTGTTTGGCTTATTCGGTTTTCATTCGGTGTTGTTCTTTACGATTTCCTTGTGCACTGTGTTTGTGTCTGTTAGAAACGCCAATTTCGAAATTTTAGTCCTGGGTCGCAGTTTTAATAGATCGTAACAATTTTATATTTGGCGCAAGGCTAATAACCTTGCGCGAAAAACAAATTATTATGGACAATTTAACAAGTTTCGGACAAGGACCGGATACCGGCTTAGAAACTTGTTAAATAAGGCCAAGACCGGATCCCGGTTGTAGTGCCGTTAATGATGAATTATTTTATATCATAGCAATCGTCTCACTGCGTGTTACAGTGTATAAATATCAGTCGAAAGTGTTCATTATTAAATATTCCTGTGCTAGCATGACATCTCCCTTGAGGTATCGAAAATATCGGATAAGTGTTAAAATGAGCCAACTCTGTTGATTTCACATCGTTCGCAGGAAGTGAGCACCTCTCCAACCATAAACCCGCGGAGTTTACATAAAGTTCCTGGACTGATGAAGTTCCTGATGATGATCAAATCGGACATTTCATGAGGGACAACCCGATAAAAAGTACTGCGTACACATTATAAAGAGTACTACGAAGCAAAGTAAGCACCTTAAATAGAGGAAGGAATTTTATTTAGCCCTTAACAAATAGAATATGCAGTGGGATATATTTGTTTTTCCGAAGAAGGATTCAAAAGAATTTGTCGCGAACTACACACATTAGTTATAACTTTACATACTCGGCGAATACTGGTTAGTATACCCGCCTGTTACGCGGGAGACCGGGGTTCGTTTCCCCGTCGGGGAGCCTCTGTGGCAAAACTAATCACCTTGCCCGGAAAAAACAAATCATTATGGAAAATTTAACAAGCCTCAGGACTTGCTAAATAAGGCCAAGACCGGTTCCCGGTTGTAGTGCCGATGATGATGATACTCGGCGAATGCCAGTTGTAGAAGATCTTTTCATGATTATTTGAAACCAACAATATATTTTTAAAGAATAATAAACGTTGACATATAAAACGTACAACGATTTTAAGCATACACGAGTCAACGAATTTATTTGTTTTTGCGAACAAGACATCGAAAACGGAGGAAAAATGCGAGATTTACAGTTGTGGCGAACTAATTAAGAACGATACTAGAAATTTTTACAATAATTTTTTATTAAAATTCTTTGCTATAAGCAGTTTGTAAAATGTTTTTTATATATGTGTTTTAGTATATTAATTAAAATATAAATAATATTTACAAAAAAATAACAAAAAAACATAAAATTAAATTCAAAAGGTTTAGTAAAACAAAATTACCTGGCGATCTAATTTAGAACGATTTGTTTCTTTTTGTATAATTTCGTATTAAACGTAAATAATTGTTAGTAAATATAATAATTTTTTTGAAAGTAAACGGAATTATAAGTTCTTGCTTTGTTTTAAGACATTTGAACGAGATATGGGAAAGAAAAAAAGCTGTACAAAAAACATGAGGGAAGCGATAATAAATGAAAAGTTGTCGTATAAAGAAATTTCAAAACAGCTTAATTGCTCTAAAACAATGGTATTTAATGCTATAAAATATGTTGAAAAACATAACCCCACAGAAATCGTAGCAAGACAGAGAAGATCTCGTAAAACGACTGAAGCCCAGGATAGGCTAATTGTTCGAGCTGAAAAAAAAATCCATTTATGAGTTCAAATGAAATACGAAAGGAAGTTTTCGGCGAGGACCCAAATGCAGTTTCAGCACGCTCTATTAGGGAGCGATTGACTGAGAGCCAGCGTTTTGGAAGATGGGCTAAAAAAAAATTATTGCTATCAATAAAAAACCGAAAGGCTTGGTTAGCTTTTGCCAGGGAACATGAGAACATCTCACAGTGGAAAAAACTGTTGTGGAGTGATCAAACAAAAATCAACAGAGTCGGTTGCGATGGAAAGCAATATGTTCGACGGCCAAAAAATCAAGCATTCAACCCTAAATACACAACTGTCACCCTCAAACATGGAGGGGGAAGTATCATGCTATGGGGTTGTATGTCATACAAAGGAACTGGTCCGTTACATCGCATAGAAGGTATAATGAACGCCCAAAGCTACATTAATGTCCTTGAAGATGTAATGCTGCTCTATGCAGATGGAGACTTGCCATTGACATGGAAATTTATGCAGGACAATGACCCTAAGCATACCGCGAGAACAACGAGAGCATGGTTTTCTAATAATTCCGTGAATGTCATCGATTGGCCTTCATGTAGCCCGGACCTAAACCCAATAGAAAACCTCTGGAACGAATTAAAAAGAGAAGTAAACAAGCATAAAATAAGTAACTTAAATGAATTGTATGAGATTGTTAAAGCAGCTGGGAAAACATAACAACGAATAAATGTCAGGACCTCATTGCTTAAATGCCCAGGCGGTGTAAGGCAATGATTGAAAACAAATGTTTTCCTACAAAATACTAAGCTAAGACATCAAATTTGAACTAAAAATCAATCGTTCTTAATTAGATCGCCAGGTAAGTTTGTTTTACAAAACCTTTTGAATTTAATTTTATGTTTTTTTGTATTTTTTTTGTAAATATCATTTATATTTTAATTAATATACTAAAATACATACATAAAAAACGTTTTACAAACTGTTTATAGCAAAGAATTTTAATAAAAAATTATTGTAAACAAAATTTCTAGTATCGGTCTTAATTAGTTCGCCACAACTGTACATCATGATCATCATCGGCACTACAACCGGGATCCGGTCTTGGACTTATTTAACAAATCTCATTCGAGCTAGGTGTCCCGCCCACCGGAGTCTACCGAGCTTGCTTTTTCTTACAATATTAGCTTCAAGGTAGATTGCGTACAACTCATGGTTGTAGCGTCTCCGGAATCGTCCTCCTTCACATACGGGGCCAACAATTCTCCTTAAGACCTTTCTTAACGAACGCGGCCAAGAGTTCAGAATGCCTTTTATTAAGCACCCAGGTCTCGGATCCATACATGAGTACTGGTAAGACCATGGTCTTGTACAGTAGTAGCTTGGATGTTCTGGATAAATTTCGGGATTTAAAGAGCCTTGATAGACCATAGTAGGCTTTGTTGGATTTAATCAGCCGTTCGCGTGTTTCGTCTTCTATATTGTTATCGGCTGATACTATTGACCCAAGGTAGTTCAAGGATTGCACTACTTCAAATTCGTGCTCCACTACCCTGATAGTTTGACCAACGTTAGGTCTTCTCTTCGCAGAAGTTGCCACCATGTACTTAGTTTTTCCCTCATTAATGTGCAGTCCAGTTTTTGTGCCGCCTGCTCGATCTGGGTGAAGGATTCGTGTACCGCCGATTCGGTTCTACCGATGATGTCAATGTCATCTGCGTAGGCAAGTATCTGGCTGGACCTAGTGACAATAGTCCCTCCTGTTGTAACGCCAGAGTCACGGATTGCTTTCGCCAACGCCAGGTTAAAGAGGAGGCAGGCCAGACCGTCCACTTGTCGGAGTCCATTATAGATCTTTATTGGTTTGGACAGCAATCCCGCTACTGTACATACGAATAACAATATATCGAGGTTTCCAATACAGACTTGACAACTTTGAATTTAATTTATGAACACACTCTTTCACCAATCATCGAACTGTCACTGTCAATTTATTCAGCAGACTCAACATTTTCATCATGGTTAAGTACACGAACGAACAGCGTCTGCAAATTATAAAAATTTACTACCGAGATTTGGAGTCGGTGACCGCAACTTTAAGAGCTTTAACTCCAATTTTCGGTCGTAATTCTCGCCCTAGTAGACAGGCAATAACAAGTTTAGTGCAAAAATTCGAGTCTACACATTCGTTGGGTGATGTTGCCGTGCCAGTGAGACAACGGGTTGGTCGAAGTGTCGAAAATATCGCTGCCGTTCAGGCGTCCGTAGCAAACGATCCAGATCAGTCAATTCCACGGTGTTCTCAAGAATTGGGCATCGCCCAAAACACTTTATGGCGAATTTCGTGTAAGGATCTTCGTCTACACCCATACAAGATCAAGCTGACTCAAGAATTGAAGCCGATGGACCATTTGAAGCGACGTACATTCTCCGATTGGACTTTGGAAAAGATGCGCCAAGATGATGAATTTCATCGCAAAATCATCTTCAGCGACGAATCTCATTTTTGGCTCAATGGGTTCGTTAATAAGCAAAACATTTGTTATTGGTCGGGTGAAAATCCACATGTGCTTCATCAATCACCACTTCATCCACACAAACTATGACGGCGGCGTCATTGGGCCATATTTTTTCGTCGACGATAAGGATCGTCACGTTACTGTGAATGGCCATCGTTATCGCGGCATGATTACCGATTATTTTTGGCTCGAATTGGAAGATATGGACTTGGGCGACATGTGGTTTCAACAGGACGGTGTCACAAGCCACACAGCACACCATACAATCGATTTATTCTCAGATTATATCGGACACCGGAATCGGACTATAAAAAGTATTATTCAAATGAGAATTTATATAATGAAGCGTACATAAATAGGGTGGATAATTTTATGATTAAATTAATCAGAGGACATATAGAGAGAGCAATAAGCTCGTCCAATGACCTAATTTTCGGGGCCTATTATCCAAACACGCTGTACTATGAGAGCGTGCGTCGCAACGGCTTTGTTTCACCAGAGGCGTTCCTTGACTTGGACATGAAAGGGCTTATACAGGATAGATCCGGAATTCCGCTGATCTATCATGTAAGTAGATCATCTGTAGACGGGCGATTGTGCTACGACCGGGAAGTAACGCGCACCGAAGAAGAGCTCCTGCGCTTCAGTAGGGCTGTCTCCCACAGAGACCGGGGCGATAGTATTAGACAGCGTCAACAGTTCTGGTGATTGAATGGCATATAAAGACCTGGACACCAAAGTCGGTATAGAATCACACTATCATCAGCTAGCTTACATAGACTTAGCTTTTCTAGAATTAGGGTAGTATAAGATTTAAGTTAAGTTAGGTTAAGTGCTTTTACATAAAATAAAAAAATAAATAAAAAAAAAATAAAAAAAAAATTAAAAAAAAATAAAAAAAAAATAAAAAAAAAAATAGGTAAGTTTTTTAATTTTTAAGAAAAAAAAACAAAAAAAAAATTGACAAAGTTTTTCAAATTTTTCTTTGTATTTCAAATAATTATAAGTACTGCCACAAAGTTCTGTCGCCGAAAGGCAAATTATACACATGTTTAGTAATGTTTAGCTTAGAGCGTCTGCGAAGGACCAGTAAGTTATTATATAAGATAATTAAGCTAGAATTTAAGCATTTGTTGTCTAGCCTTTAATTTAGAAATTAAGAATATAAAAAGAAAAATAAAAAATGTTTTAAAAATGAAAAAATGAAAATGACAATCGATTTATTGAAGAGTAAGTTTGATGAGCGTGTTATCTTAAGAAATGGGCCAGCCGGATGGCCGCCTCGTTCGTGCGATTTAACGCCTCTAGACTATTTTGTTTGGGGGTACGTCAGGTCATTGGTCTATACCAACAAGCCGACGACGTTGGAAGAACTCAGAGCCAACATTGAACGCGAAATAGCGCAGTTTCGGCCGAAATGTGTTGCCGAGTCATCGAAAATTGGGTCCAACGAATCGACCGCTGCAAACGTACCCGCGGTGGCCATATGAACGAAGTCGAGTTCATAAATGTTTTGATTGTACTTCAAGCCGATAATAGAGTTTTTAAATATCTCAAATGGTTTGCGTTTTATTTAAAAAAAACAAGAGTTGTCAAGTCCTTATTGGAAAACCCGATAGTGCCGTTGATGATGAATAATTTTATATCATAGCAATCGTTCCACTGCGTGGTACAGTGTATACATTTCAGTCGAAAGTGTTCATTATTAAATATTCCTGTGCTATCATGACAACATCTCGGTTGAGGTATCAATAAATATTAAATATATATATAAATATAATAAAATATAATATATAAATATCATCATCATCATCGGCACTACAACCTGGAACCGGTCTTGGCCTTATTTAACAAGTCCTGGGAAACGAACCCCGAATATATAAATATAGATAGTGTTAAAATGAGCCAACTCAGTTGATTTCACATCGTTCGCAGGAAGTGAGGACCTCTCAAACCATAAATTCGCGAAGTTTACTACATAGTGTTCCTGGACTAGACACTTCCAAGATGGGATTAACTCAAGAACTGACGAAACTTGATCAATTGCCTCAGCTAAACTTCTCCGATTGAGTTTTACAAAGGGTTTAAGAAGGTCCTGAATCTCGTCGAAAATTTTTATTTAGCGATGAAGCTTATTTTTGGGTTAATAGCTTTGTCAAAAAGGGAATATGCGTTGGATACCAACAAACCCATATGTGTTTCAAGAACCTTCATTGCATACACAAAAAGTGATTCGGCCGAAATGTGTTGCCGAGTCATCGAAAATTGGGTCCAACGAATCCAACCGTATGAACGAAGTCGAGTTCCATTCATAAATGTTCTGATTGTACTTCAAGCCGATAATAAAGTTTTTGAAATATCTCAAATGGTTTGCGTTTTATATAAAAAAACGTTGTCAAGTCCCTATTGGAAAACCCGATAGGACGATTTATTATGTTGTACGATCGTTTGTCACCGCCACGTGTCGTGTTATGTGAAACCAAGTTATAGAAACCAAAAGATCAAAACCATGTAAGTATTTAAGCGTAGAAAATGTTCAGAACACAACACAAGAAAAAGAGTAAAAAAAATAACACACAATTCCATAGAAGGATTTACACATGTTAGAATCATCGTGTTATACGAATTCTAGTTATAGACTGTTGTATTATGGGACGATTCACTGTAGAGTTACATGTAAATATCATTTAATAAAATTTAATAATAAGCCTTTAATTTAACAAACAGTCGTTATGGGAGAGTTCATCGCACGTATAAATATATGTTATACGAATTGTAGTTATAGAGTGTTGTATTATGAGACGGTTCACTATAGAGTTCAATGTAAATATCATTTAATAGAATTTAAAATAACAAACAGTCGTTATGGGAGAGTTCATCGCACGTATACATTATTTTGCTGCCCAACACTCAAAACTTAGGATCAGAAAAAGAAAAAAGAAAATACTGAAACACAGACAAAAAAAAAACAGATAGAAACATTGGGTAAACGTTAAATTTACACATAAATTTAAATTTTAAATTTTGTGAATATGAGTGACATGTGACTTTATCATACAAAAACTCACTTAATAATAATTTCAAATATTGGAAAAATGTTATTTCAATAACCGAATTCCTCTTAAATAGCAAAACTTATCTTAAACGTCAATAAAACAAAAGCAAATAATGAAAAAAAAAACAGAACTGTTCTTAAAAATTATTAGGAAATTAGGAAGGATACGTACATATCTCGTAGATGCCGATGTGCATAGCATATTTTGAAAATTCCAATGCCTTTGGAAAATCGCAGAATTATAGCAACCAAAAAGGAAATTGTGTCGCTGGACTTGTTGAGCTGATCTTTGTTGTTGTTGTTTTCTTTAAACACAAACTTTTAATAACAATATATATATATACATATATATTTTTATAAATATAAGTATATATATACACAAAAAATATTCTTTTTTAAAAATCAGATTGTTGTATTGTAACTTTAACACAGTAAACACCACTTGGATTGAACTTTCTATTATGATTTTTATTTTCTTGTAGAATTAAATAATTTTCAGCACAAAAATCAATATATATTCATTTATTTTTAAGGATTATTTATTGCTTTTAACTGAAACAAAAACAAAAAGAACTTTTGATTTCATATAAAAAATTAAAAAATGTGTATAAAAAAAATGAAGGACATGAAGGACATGGTGAAGTAAAATGTAGAGTAAAAAACAAATAACAGGAACGAGGAAGTACAAGCCCGGCTTATGCGATATAGTTAAGGCGATGCGAAACAAGACAGATTTGCCGCCGGTTACGTTGTGGATTGTGACATCGATGGTTTGATCAAATCTAATTGAAAATCAATGAAATAAAACTGCACAAAAATCATATTGGAAAAATAGCAAACGCGATAAAACTACTACTAAGAAATTATAAAAACGAAGAACAAGACAAAGTAATAAAAAAGATTGGAAAAGGAAAAAAAAAATTAAAAAAAAACACTAGACGAATTATTGTAGAAAACAACAGCGTTGATTTCGAAAAGAGTAAGATTATAAACTAGCGAATACTGCGTGCCGAAAACTTTGAGGACTGTATAACTAACACTTAGCTCACTCAAGCTACACTATCGCACTAAACAACATCAACAAGAATAACGTTACGCTTTATTGTATGGCGCGTGTTATTTTAAAATACAAACTTAAAACTCTACACACGCCGACGTTTATCGACGATTGTCGTTCCGAAAAAATCACACAAAATATATTTGTTCTCGAAGTAGTGTTGTAGGAGCCGGGAGGCCTTCTCTGCTCTTTTGAGGTCTTAATGGATGCCTGGAGATATCTGTTTATACAGTCGTTGTCACAGTACACTGAGGATTACCGATGTTAGATAGATATCAAAAAAAAAATTGCAATGTTTGATCAGAATATTGCGCTTTCAGTAGGAGGCAAAAACAAAAAAAGGATAATAAACTTTTACAAGTGTTTGTCGGTTGTAACTTCAATATATTGTACTAGCAAGTTTGTTTGGATAATATTAGTTTTTTTTTTTTATTAATTTTTTTTTAAATTCTTTCTATAGTAGATTATTCTTACAGATCGTCGTTAAAATTTAACTGCAATAATGGTTTGACAAACGATATCAACGACAAGAACGAAAACCGCGGCAATAACGAAGACGACGACAAGTTTGACGACAAGAACAGCGACGACAACGACGACGATGGCCGCGACGACGACAGTGATATTGACGAAAGTGAAATTATTAATAAAAATGATGGTAGTAACAACAACAACAACAACGACAACAATACTATTAAACTTATTAAGAGCAATGATAAAAAGATCGATTGAAAATTTGTTAACGGCTGCTGATGCCGCTTATGATGAAGCTTCTGCTGCGGCTGCTGTTTATGTTGCTGTTGATGGTTGTTTTCAGGCTGTTGCTGTGATAACAGAAAGATTTTATTGATTGGACGCGATCGGACGCTTCTCGGATCGACTCGGGCCGCGTCCGAAAATGCGTTCCGTTGCATATCGGATGCGTTGTGTTTATGCGACTGTGAGAAGAGCGAAAATTATATCACATCGATGTTCAATTGAGAGCAGCAACGGTTGTAACTTCAAACTAAGAGAGAACGACAACAACAGAACACGAGAACAACATTCAACACGACAACGACGACGACGACGACGACGACGACGACGACGACGACGGACGACACAACATCAACATTGATGATGATGAAAAATACTTTTCCAATGTGCGATGGGGATAGTAGCGCATGCGATATAATTTCCTTTTTTCCTGTTTAATTCTACCTCTAGTCGTCGTTTTTTTTTAATTTTATTTCTACCCAACCAATGCAATTTTGTTTGACTTTTTTCATTGTAGTTGTTGGTTGTCCATCCGTTCAAAAAAAATATTCGCCAATATTTTTGTTGTTGTTTTCGCCAAGAATTCTTTCCTACATTCCCTATAGAAGCTTTCCTTCCGCCTTTATATGTATGCGGGAGAGTGCACTTGAATACAAGCCCAATAATCGCCTTTAAATACGTTGAGCAAAAAAATAAAAAACCCAACACAAAAGCACATGCAATGCACTTTGTGTGCCGTACACAAAAAACCGCCAATTGCATAGAACATCGCGAAAACGCTCCTTAATGCATTTTTCTGCATTATCATCTGCACGTGTGTGAGTGAATGCATTCGTATCATCTTCGAATGTATTGCATGCGTCTCAAGCACGCTGCCCCTACAAATATTTCCCTTGACTACTCAATCAGATGGTAATAAGTTGCGAAGGATTTACACAGCCGTGTTTCTTCCCCTTTATTTGCGAGCACCGGTTAAGACTTTCCTTATAGCTTCTCTCGCTCTATTCGGACAAAATTGCATATCATCATTATCGTTCATTCATACAAATACATCAACAGCCCGCCAAGTCCGTTTAGATCTTTAAGATACAACTCGAGTAAACCTAGAACCAAAAACAAGGCGACCACACATCGCCAGCAACCAAATTCGCACACACCAACATACTCAATCATTTGTAATCGTTCTTAAAAGCGTCGCGAAAAGCTTCTTTCTCAGCCCATCTACGTGTATGAGTGAGACTCAACCCACACGTCCGCAAATGCAGTTGCATACACACGCACGTAAAGCCGACATTCATCAATCGAAATGCATTCAGATATTTTTGCAGCGACTTCTCGTTCTCAGCGATTCACTGGTGGAAATCTACATTTTCGCCGCATGCGACGGAAAGCGTAGTTTCAGATACGGGCACCGAGTGAGCAGAATGGTGCATCCATCCTGGCGGCAAAGTCACAAGATTTTTCATGGCGAAGGTGGCACGTAAATTGCACTTGAAAAAAAATAGTAGTAATTAAAAAAAAAACACATTTAATCAACCGTCAATCAGCGGAAGGATGCAACAACGACACAACTAAACAACCGACGCAGGGGACGTGGGTACTAACCGGACAGGGGATCAACATTAAAATGGATTCGCCATTAATTTTCTCGAACCACCTTAAGATGTGGGTACTTTCTGTCCCCACCGAGGTAGAAGACCTGCTCATCAAAGAGGATGATGAAAGGAAAAAAAAAATTAATTATTGAAAATCATATTGAATAATTAGGAAGGACGAACTGCAGCGCAATTGCATTCTGGAGATTTTTCAAGCTTCATGTTTTTTAATTAGCTACTGCTACTACCGTCGCTGGAGCCATCTTGGTCTAATTGAATTTCTATTTTTTCCTATTTCCATTAAGTTATTTCATTTAAAGAAGCAAAACCATTTAAGGATAACTGCGTTTTGCCACTTCAGTATGTACCACTTCTAATCGAGGAGCACAACAGGTGGAAACCACAACACATGGATGCTATGCTTTGCAGGACAGATACATAGAGAGCACGTGGGCGAATATATTTCATTATTTAGAGTTACTATTTGTATTCGCGGTTACCTACCGCGACCGGAAATCGGCGGGTGAGCTAGGTTTATATGTGAAGAGGGGGAGCAGCATAATATAATACCTGGCGAATGTCCACTTAATCTTATTGTTTTGATAGGAACAATGTGATGCGCTTTTAATTCAACAAAAATAAAAATTTGAGGCATTCATTAGGTTAGTTGATGATAGATAGATGATATGAACATTTCATAATATTGGATTGAGAAAAAATATTTGGTACTTTTAGGAATAGTTGACAGTTGTTTTTTCTTCTTTATTCCAAGAACATCATCATCATCATCGGCACTACAACCGGGAACCGGTCTTGGTCTTATTTAGCAAGTCCTGAGGCTTGCTAAATTTTCCATAATGATTTGTTTTTTCCGGGCAAGGTCATTAGTCTTGTGCCAGAGGCTCCCCGACGGGGAATCGAACCCCGTAACAGGTGGGTATTCTAACCACTATGTAGCGATTCTAACAGATACACACGATTCACAAGCGAAATAGTGAAGAACACGAACGAAAAATCGAATAAGAAAAATACATCAGAAGCGTATACCAAGCGATAAATAACAAAAAAAATAATTCACACCAGTGGAATATAATCGAGTTTGGAAACCAAATTCTAAACACGGTCAGTACCCTGGTGTGTAACGCTTAGGTAAAATTTTGTTCGTGATTCGAGCTGTCATAGCGTCAGTTCGAATCACACGATCTTCTTCACTATTATTTCAAACGCTATAACTATACTATCGAGGAGCAAGAACATACGTAGTGGAAAAAATAATAGACAAACAAAGGTTTAGATAACGATCAACAATCAGTAACTACATACAATTTGGTTTTTCTTTGTCACAAATTCGATACCCGAACTGTATCTAACAGTACTTTGATATGGTGCATCAATTCCCTCTTATCAGTCTTTTGTTTTTGTCTAGTAGTAAAAAATGCAACCGAAAAGGATACGAGGGTTGCCTTTTATATTTCGGGATTAGAGAACAAAAACAAATATTGATCATCGAAAATCACTTTATTTTTTTTCAAAATATTCCCCATGAAGATTTATACACTTTTGCATGCGTTTGAATCAATTGTCGAAGCACTTTTGCCACTCTGATTGAGGTATCTCCAACACATGCATTCTGAATGCAGCAACCGCTTCTTCAGGTGTCGAAAAACGTTGACCTCTCAGTTTGCTTTTTACGTACGGGAATAAAAAGATGTCATTCGGTGCCAAGTCAGGACTATACGGCGGATGACCCATCAAATCGATGTTTTGGGTGCTCAAAAATGCTGTTGTCGCAGCCGATGTGTGAGAGCTCGCATTGTCGTGGTGAAGAGTGATCCGTTTTCGGCGGTTGGTTTTCCTGATTTCTTGGAAGACAACTGGCAAACAAACGGTTGTGTACCACTCAGAATTGACTGTTCTGCGTTGTTCTAGTGGTACGGTTGCGACATGTCCAGTTTTTCCGAAAAAACAGGCGACTATTTGCTTGGAAGTGCTTCGTGCGCGAACAACTTTTGTTGGATTTGGCTCATCTTGAAACACCCAGACAGTCGACTGCTGTTTACTTTCGGGCTCATACGCGTAAATCCACGATTAATCACCTGTCACGATGTCATAGACGTGTTTCGAAGCACCGCGACCGTATTTTTTGAGCATTTCTTTCGACCAATTGACACGAGCCTTTTTTTGGGCGAATGACAAATTGTGTGGGATCCAACGCGAACAAATTTTTTTGACAGTCAAATGTTTATGCAATATTGAATGTATGCTGGTCCCACTAACGCCTAAGGTTGTCTCAATCTCACGATAGGCCACATGACGATCTTCCAATATCAGTTCGCGCACAGCATCAATGGTTTTCGGAACAACAACAGATTTTGGACGACCTTCACGAAATTCATCTTGGAGTGAACTACGACCACGATTGAATTCACCATACCATCGATAAACACTGGTCCGTGATGGAGCTTCATCGCCAACAATTGAATTAAGTTCATCCATGCACTGTTGCTGAGTTAATCCACGCCGAAAGTTGTAAAAAATAATCGCACGAAAATGTTGACGATTTAATTCCATTTTTGGGCCGAGATGAATTTTTTAAGTTACTGTAAACAACACAAATAGCGCTCGTATGTCAAAACGTTCTGAGTGCGTATAACCTCAAAAATGTCCAACTTTACGACAGAGCTGTCAATTGCCGGATTGCAACACTAGGGTTGCCAAATCCCGAAACATAAGAGGCAACCCTCGTATTTTGCCTGGAAAAAATAATAGAAACAAACCATCACCACAGTCTTCCATTGTGATTGTGAAGTTAACTACTGGTTCGTCTGTATTGAAATCTTCCTAAATTTGTTAGACTTGTGTTTTAGTGTTTGTTAAAAAGAAAACAGTAAAAATAAAATTTTGTAAAAATAGGCCTTGGAGTACATTGCACTAGTTCCGATCGTGAATTGATAAAAAAATTAAGAAATGACGGGAAAACAATGGATGAAACAGCTAAGCTTATGAAGTGCTCTAAGAATAAAATATTCACAGCTCTTCATTCAGGTCACAAAGTGGAAACCAGAGGTAGAAAAAGAAAAACAACGTCACGATTCGACAAACTGCTAATCCCTCCATCCAAGAACAAGCCGTTTTTTTCTTCAACGGAAGAAACCTTGTACGAGTCGTACAATTAGAAACAGACTAATAGAAGCGGGTCTTCCTGGAAGAAGTCCCAGAAAAGTTCCATACTTGAGCAAGAAAAATATAAAGCAGCGAATCGTTTTTGCCAAAAAACACCTCCACCGTACGAATTGGAATAACATCTTATTGTCAGATGAAACCTAGATTAATTTGTTCGGTACGTCAGACGACCAATGAACTCAGAATTCGATCCAAAGTATACGAAAAAGACAGTGAAACATGGTGGAGGCAATTTATTGATTTGGGGGTGCTTTTAAACATGTGTTGGTCTAATTTTTCTTATAAAGGACAAAATGTGTGCTAAAGATTATGTAGAAATCTTAAACACCGTTATGCTACCATTTTCTAAAGAGGATATGTAGCGTTTCCGCCAAACCCTACGGTCTACTTACCTGAAAAACCCCCATAACAACTACCCAACTCCCTTAAGTTTGCTAATGCAACGGTATTAGTACCTGTAAATGCTTCACGCATTATATAGATCACCATCTGTAATCATAAAATCCCTATAAAGAAAACTTATCTTCATGCATCCCTTCGCATACAATTTTCCGTAAGATTTCTTTGTTTGCTTATTTGGTATTCTGAACCAATTCGGTACCAGACAAATTCCAGTAAACAAAATAATTCGGATTGCATTCAATGTAACCGTCATGACAGGGACCATAAATATCGCGCCGTCTATTTTCCCAGCCGCGTCATATACCTTTTCATACACATTGCCTGGCAACGTTTTTTGTTTGTCTTACCAACAAACAACCCAAGCAGCTGCATATAATTAGCGCAATAGACGCTGAAACCAAATTCTCCAGCATTTCCTAATGCAACTATGAACCCGGTTTCTATTGCAGCCAGAGATGCCATAAACATCCAATTTGCTTTTAGCACCTTTTTCTCCTAACGTCGAAAATAGCGACGAGGCATCGTGTAAACAATGACCCGCATTACCAGCGGCGCATGTGGTCAATTTTCCCTATTGTCCTTGCCGCCTGCCTGTTTTCGAACACATGCAACAACATTGAATCTGTTCGATCGCGCACATATACCACTGCGCCACTAGTTACACCCTTAAGAGAAAAGTTTTCCTCTCTCTTCCTTTTTTTTTCCTTAGCGAAATCATCTCTGCATGAGATGACGATCGCTGAGTCTTCTTCCATCCTTCAGTGCGCGCACATCGTGTTTTTCTTATTTATCATCTCCCGTAGGGTGTGCATCGGAGTCTGCACCCCTGCGGGACGTATCCCTTTTATTCAACTAATTATGTATTCCGCGAATGTTTGCACCGGGTTTGAACCAAATGGAAATAATTTAACGTAAAGTGAACGTATTAACAGTCACCACAACTTTCATTAACTCGCCTTAAAAATAAAAATCGAACCTTTTATATAAATCAAAACAAGTGTCTTATTTTCCTCTTCTTGGTGGATAGTTGCAGGACTACGGTAATCAGATGATGGGGATGGAAGTGAACAGAGTACCCATGCTGGTACATACTTCCTCTCCACAGATATTGTAGGTAGTTTTCGCTAGAGGCGTCAGCACGGACGCATGTTGAATGAAAACACCACGGACTATTCAGAGGAGATTATCGACGTGTCCAAAGTAAAAGACAACGCACTGAATTTATTTTAATGTTCCTTTATTGGGTATTAGTCTTTTGACACCAATCACGACACAGTAAGATGTAGTAGGACGTGATCCTTTAACTCAAACCATACAGTTAATTACGACACATTTACCAACGCACTTTATTAGATAAGTAAAGATCCTTTGGCAGACATTAACTAGATGTAACAAAAAACGAAAACACTCGTCACGACTCGAAAGTGCGTGCGCGCACGTTGGTATATTAAATCTGACTGCTCGACGAATTCGTCGTCAACATCCACGCATCGTGATGAAGATGGATTTGTATCCATCTGGGAAGAGCCAACCCGATCCTCTCCTTGGTGATGACCAATGGCGATCGAATTGGAAATTTCAATCGTGGAATCCACTCTGGGACCGTACAGGTCAGGATGGCATACCCATTCGTTGGAAGCAACGATAACGAGGTTGCGAAGGGTGCAAAAAGAAAATGCGGATGCTCAGCTGATCAAACAAAAGGTCGGGTAATGAGGCTGGCGGAACATGCCGTCAGAAATTATAGGAATTGGTTTCCTATTCTGTTGGTATTATATCAACAGACTTCGATGAGATGATTGAGGTTACGATGGATGGGTGCATATTTATTTTAGTATACATTAATGCAAGAGATGTTGCCGTCAGGCGAAAATATCTTCTTGTGTTTACATTGAGTAAACAGGAGCATTCCGTTTCAATAGCCAGCGTGGTAATATTGGCTGCTCGTTGTTTGGACAACGTATCCTAGGCATGACCTGATGCGGCGATCGTTCCTCGATGCGGCAACGGATCGTATAATCTGTTATGCTAGTATGCAAATAAACATGCGTGCTTGAAGGCTAAAGCCATGTTGTAGATAGTACTAGGGAATATTACAGGCGGCAGGAATGCGTTCTTCTGTGTTGTCAGGTCAACAGGAGATTGCTCGCCATGGGCAGAGCTAGGATAAAGGTTTGTTTATTCTTTAATTGGAAAATAGATCGTAGGGTATTCTTATTAGAAATCTGGCTTGCAGATGTGCAAGCAAGCAAGTAGCCGACTTGTCTTTTTGGAGCAACGGGTTGATAGGAGTTGTTGATGGACATGTTGCCGCCCAGAGGAACCGCAGGTTAGGTGGGGTTAAAGCGATGGGTGGTTCTTCGGCGCCTTGAAGAAACCCCACAATATGCCTATTAAATGGGAGTTTATCCAGGATAATGACCCCAAGCACACCCCAACAATGGCTAAAGAATGGTTTCTTCAAAACAAAGTCGATGTTATGGAGTGGCCATCGGAGTCCCCTGATCTTAACCCAATAGAACACCTATGGGGCATTCTTAAGCGCATGGTCGAAGAGTGCAAAGCCAAAAAGAAGGCAGAACTTTGGCCCAAAATAAAAGATGAATGGTATTCTATACCACCCGCGACTTGTAACAAACTAGTCAATTCCATGGGACGAAGACGCGAAGCAGTCATTAAAAACAAATTTGACACATATAAAAATTATTAAAAGGATATGAATATATGTATACCCGCCTGTCACCCGGGAGATCGGGGTTCGATTCCCCGTCGGGGAGCCTCTGGCGCAAGACTAATGACCTTGCCCAGAAAAAATAAATCATTATGGAAAATTTAACAAGCCTCAGGACTTGCTAAATAAGGCCAAGACCGGTTTCCGGTTGTAGTGCCGATGATGATGATATGAAACACGTTCACTGTAAATTCATCCTTTAATCCAATATGTGTTCAAACACTAACTTTTCCCAACCACTTCGAAGTCTAATGGAGGAGTCACCTGAAATGGATTCGACCAACGTCGATCAGTGTGCAGAAGTTACTAAAGAGACCGTTCCGTCAATTGTGGTTTTAAAATCAACCAGTGGTAAAGTGCGAAATATATTGAATAACATTAAAATAGACAATTACTTAATTAAAAACATATCACTTGGACAAAAAATATGTTCCCCAACAATGGACATATACAACAAAATTAGAATCGAACTCTTGCGATTAAAATGTGAGTTTTTACCCACTCGCGAAAGAAAAATCGCCCACTAAAGGTAGTGTTATCCGGTTTAGATCTAATTAGCAATGACATAATAAAAAATGAACTAGTTACACTCGGGATTAAGTGCCTAGATGTTAAAACCATCACATTAAATTCGTCAACAAAAGCCCTGTAGAAACACTACTTGTACATCGTCTACATTCAAGGCGGTACTATTAAATTAAACGAACTTAAACGTAACTACTCTAATTTATTTAAAACGATAGTTCGATGGGACTTCAAAAAACATTATCCAGGTAAGGTAACACAATGTCATAATTGCCAGCTTTGCGGCCACGGCTCGATGCATTGTCACATTATTCGCTTCTGTGCAATCTGTTCTGGAAACCACAAAACATCCGACTGCAAAACGAACGAGATTGTAGCGATCCTAAATCGCCACTCCCATCCAAATTCCCAACATTACCAATAATCCTATCCAAATGCCCAATACCTCCCATAATCCAAATCCAAATTCCGTATTGCATCATATGAGCAATAAATTAAAACAAAAGTTAATTTGTCGCACATTGATTCAATTTCCCATTAACTTACATCTAAATCCCACATTGAATCATATGAGCGACGAATTAAACCAAAAGTTAATTCGTCGCACATTGATTCAATTCCTAAAATCCTGACATCATGAAATGCTTAATTCAAAACGCATTTCAAGATTTCCCTTCCAGGAATCTATCCAGCTAAACTTTTAGTCAATTCCCAGAACACAATTCCAATTGAAGCACACAAAATCTTGTGTGTGCTTCTTGGAATTTTTACTTTAAAAACGTTGACAAATCTCAACGAGAAAAAGAATAAAAGGGGGATAACTTTCAATTTCGTGATCAGTTAAGGTTTTGAAGGGCGAACCGCTGCTCGTCATCAGCCAAATTCCGAAGTACATCAAACCATAAAGCTAAATCTATCAGTCAAATTCCGAAGGGCGAAGTTGCGCTCAAATATTTTTAAACAAAGTAAAATAAACTTCGAGAACCCATTATTTTCATTGCCTCGTTCGCCGAAAGAAGCAAAATCCAGGAACAATCATCCCGGAAGAAAGTTGCGTTAGGAGATGGACTCATCGGGGATGCTCCCAAAATCAAAGAGGACGAGCACATCCATTACACCGCCCTCACATTTCCAGCCGGAACAGACGTTCACCCTAGAAGGACGGAGGTAAGAAAGCAATAGTAAATAATAATATGACCTCAACAAGTGTGCAAATTGCAGTGAGCCACATAAATCCACCGATCCTGAATGCATTAGCCGAAGATAGTACATAGACATTCGTCGCAAATTATCCCCACGTGGACGTGGTACAGGAAATAAAACGTTCTTTCAGCCTCCGAGTGATAAACAGCAGCCATTGCCAGACCGATTCTCCCTTGATAATTTTCCTCCACAACCACGATCTGTGCGTCAACCTTCACTTCCTTCATCCACCTGGGCTTCTGGCCTCCATCAAACCCAGCAACCTTCCAACAGTGATACGACACACACGAAGAAAAATCCAACTGAAACTCTGAATAATGATAACTTGTTCTCTTTTAGCGAGATAAACTCTCTTCTTAATGAAGTTGTAACCAAGCTTAGTGCTTGTCACACCAAATCTGACCAATTTAATGTCATTACCTCATTAGCTATTAAGTATCTATATTCGGAAAAATCATGTTAAGAAACTCTCATAGCATCATAACTTGGAATGCGAGAAGCATCAAAAACAAACAGCATGCATTTTTTAATTTCTTGATAAATTTTAATGTTGATATTGCACTTGTTTCAGAAACCTGGCTCAAACAAGACATTTCTTTCTCTCATCCAAATTACATATGTTATCGCATAGACAGGGTGCATGCTAGTAGTGGAGGTGTCGCCATTGTTGTGAAAAATGTATAGAACATTCCTTGCGTCCTTCATTGCACCTTAAGTTAATTGAGGAAATTAGTATAGATGTAACATTAAGTGATAACTCCAAGGAGAATTTTTTTTTCGGTATATTTCCCTGGAGGAAATGAAATCATTGAGAAATCTACTTACTTTAAGCTGGATCTGCAAAAATTGTATAGAGTCAACACTCGAAACAAGGTAATTATTGGTGGTGATCTAAACTGCAGACATCAGTCCTGGAATTGTCTTAGGGCAAACTGCTGGGGTAACATTTTACTAGATGGTACTGAATCCAGCCCAACTTTTTCCATACTTTATCCACTTCTCCCCACCTATATCCCATCGACTGCTAACAAGAACCCCTCAACTCTCGATCTATATATCATTAATATTCCAAATTACTGCTCAGTACCATTAACTCTAAATGCGTTAAGTTCAGACCACCTTCCGATCAGCCTCACAGTGAATCATACAGTAGCTGTAAATCGTACCAGTTTATACCACAACTATTCCACCGCCAACTGGAATTGTTATAAATCCTATATAAACACGAACTTGGTTCTAGGTGATACTGGCCTAAATTCTATAACCTGCAGCGAGCACATTGATATCCTATGTAATAATTTTGTCAATTTATCAATAGAACGGCCGATATTGCGATACCTAAATGTTCCACTGCTCCAGTTGATAAGGCACCGCTTCCTGAAAATATCTTACATCTGATTAGGCTACGAAACTCTGAAAGCAGAAAATGGCTTCGTTATAGAATCGATTGTTTTCTAGTTAAATGTTAAAGTCTTAAATAATATCATTAAAAAAGAAATCTAAGCATATAGGAACAATTGTTGGAATGAACACCTTACCTCTCTTGACAAAGCAAGCAAACCGTTCTGCAAAATATCAAAAATTATAAAGAAGAGAGGGTCAAGTATTCTCCGTTTAAAGTTCACGACAAGTTGTTTATTTCTTCAGTGGAGAAATCGAACCTACTTGCTAACACGTTTAGTAAGAACCACTCCATATCTATGCATCTAAGCGACGCGTATACTGAGGCTGAAGTTGTTAATGCTATCCATGTACTTTCTCAATCACCAGCTGAGAGTACTTACGCAACTAATATTACCAAAGTTAAAGAATTGATAAAAAATCAAAATCAAAAAAGGCTGCTGGTCTTGATAATATTAACAACAAATTAATAAAAGCACTTCCACCTGCTGCAAGTAACTATTTAACGTTCATTTTCAACGCTTGTCGTAAGAATTGTTATGTTCCGGACTGCTGTTGGAAAACAGCAAAAGTACTACCTATCCCGAAACCCGGCAAACCGAAGAACAGCCCCGAAAGCTACAGACCTATTAGTCTACTTAGCTGCCTGGGTAAGCTCTTAGAAAAAATCATTAAGGAAGCAAATAACAACCTACCAAACTTTCAGTTCGGTTTCCGTAGTGGTCACAGCACAATCCACCAAGACTTGCGCATTACAAATCGCATAGCTAGAAAATTCATCGACAAGAGTCAACGAGACTGGTTCTTCTAGACATCGAAAAAGCCTTTGATACGGTATGGCACGATGCCTTGATTTATAAGCTACTAAAACTTAAGCTGCCAATACCTCTTATCAAAATTATCCAGAGCTTTCTTCGTTCGAGAAAATATGTTGTGAGTATAGGAACCGACAAATCCTCTACTCATCAAATCCACTATGGTGTACCCCAAGGCTCGGTCCTTGGCCCCATATTTTCACATTGTTTGTCGCAGATTTACAATGTCTAGGTAAAAACATTCAGGTAGCTATGTTTGCCGATGATACGGCTATTTTCTCTTCGGGTACTTTATTCACTAACGTCTAGAACTCTTTGCAAGCAGCTCTTGACAAACTAGTAGTATATTACAGGAAATGCAAAATAAAAATAAATGGTAATAAAACACAAGCTGTCTGTTTTTCAAGATGTAGGAAACTCTGCTACCTACCAAATGGCTAGAACTTCCTTCCCACACGAGTGTTCCTGGAGCGTTACTACCTGCAACTGTTCAAAAAGAACTGAAACGGTTATTTAGTGGCATCTCGGCGCTATAGGTTCGCCTCTCCGGAGAGAACTGTAATAAAAAAAAATTGAAAAAAAAAAACACGGTGAGGTACTCCCATATCCTGCTCTAGACTGCTGCTGATGGTGGTTTTCAGGCTGTTGCTGTGATAACAGAAATATATTATTGATTGGACGTGGTCGGACGCTTCTCGGATCGACTCGGACCGCATCCGAAAATACGTTCCGTTGCATATAGGATGCGTGTTGCTTATGCGACTGTGAGAAGAGCGAAAATTATATCACATCGATGTTCAATTGAGAGCAGCAACGGTTGTATATTTAAAATAAGAGAGAACGACAACAACAGAACACGAGAACAACATTCAACACGAAACACAGAGAAGTTGGAATGGACGATAGGTGGGTTCCAACCCCAACACCACGGTGAAGTACTCCCATATCCTGCTATAGGCTCGTCAAATCATCGTGAGAAATTCTTGACCATATTTTGGAGTTAATTCAATGGACCAGTCGGTAGAGTGAGAATGGGTGGTAGGTTGAGTTTTTATGCCAGCCTACTGGTAAGATGACAACACATGTCGTCGAATAGTGTAAGGAATTCCTTTTCATAGCTCGCAGCATGTTTGATGGTTTCACCGGGAGAGTCGGAATAGGTGGTAGGTTGGATTCCAAAGGTAAGAAAAAGCCACTTCTTCCAGCTTTGGGTTCTGCCTTATAGTCGAGACATGCCTTTACGAGGGTTGCCTCTTATGTTTCGGGATTTGGCAACCCTAGTGTTGCAATCCGGCAAATGACAGCTCTGTCGTAAAGTTGGACATTTTTGAGGTTATACGCACTCAGAGCGTTTTGACATACGAGCGCTATTTGTGTTGTTTACAGTAACTTAAAAGATTCATCTCGGCCCAAAAATGGAATTAAATCGTCAACATTTTCGTGCGATTATTTTTTACAACTTTCGGCGTGGATTAACTCAGCAACAGTGCATGGATGAACTTAATTCAATTTTTGGCGATGAAGCTCCATCACGGACCAGTGTTTATCGATGGTATGGTGAATTCAATCGTGGTCGTAGTTCACTCCAAGATGAATTTCGTGAAGGTCGTCCAAAATCAGTTGTTGTTCCGAAAACCATTGATGCTGTGCGCGAATTGATATTGGAAGATCGTCATGTGACCTATCGTGAGATTGAGACAACCTTAGGCGTTAGTGGGACCAGCATACATTCAATATTGCATAAACATTTGACTGTCAAAAAAATTTGTTCGCGTTGGATCCCACACAATTTGTCAATCGCCCAAAAAAAGGGTCGTGTCAATTGGTCGAAAGAAAGGCTCAAAAAATACGGTCGCGGTGCTTCGAAACACGTCTATGACATCGTGACAGGTGATGAATCGTGGATTTACGCGTATGAGCCCGAAAGTAAACAGCAGTCGACTGTCTGGGTGTTTCAAGATGAGCCAAATCCAACAAAAGTTGTTCCCGCACGAAGCACTTCCAAGCAAATGGTCGCCTGTTTTTTCGGAAAAACTGGACATGTCGCAACCGTACCACTAGAACAACGCAGAACAGTCAATTCTGAATGGTACACAACCTTTTGTTTGCCAGTTGTCTTCCAAGAAATCAGGAAAACCAACCGCCGAAGACGGATCACTCTTCACCACGACAATGCGAGCTCTCACACATCGGCTGCGACAACTGCATTTTTGACCACCCAAAACATCGATTTGATGGGTCATCCGCCGTATAGTCCTGACTTGGCACCGAATGACTTCTTTTTATTCCCGTACGTAAAAAACAAACTGAGAGGTCAACGTTTTTCGACACCTGAAGAAGCGGTTGCTGCATTCAGAATGCATGTGTTGTTACCTCAATCAGAGTGGCAAAAGTGCTTCGACAATTGATTCAAACGCATGCAAAAGTGTATAGATCTTCATGGGGAATATTTTGAAAAACAATAAAGTGATTTTCGATGATCAATATTTGTTTTTGTTCTCTAATCCCGAAATATAAAAGGCAACCCTCGTAACTACGTCTCGGAGCTTGGCAGATGGTCCGATATATGGTTGTAACAAAGTAACTTCATATTACCTAGTGCGACAAAAAAAGAAAAAAATACAAAGGATGCACCACAGAGGGGAAAAGAGAAAGGGACACAAGAGATGAAACGATGAGGAATACAGAGTCACATTGATTTGATTCGCTAGGTCTAACGATTGCTGCTTTGAGGAAACAAGTTCCGATGGTTACAATCTGTATTTATATTGCACAACCTTGAAGACATCGGGTCAGAGCATGACGCGTCGAAAGAGTATTTTTTTTTTACACGAACGCGTGTTACGTCAAAGAATCCTTCGACGACACCAAAAAACCTATCTATCGAAATGTGTAACTTGATTACACATTTCCTAGAAACATTAAAATATAAAAATTGCAATGTAATGTCTATTGCAACATATGATAGAAATAAAACCCATTAAGAAGTAATTAAAAAGTAATTAACAAGACTTCGTGGAATCACGAAATAGGCAATTAAGCAAATTGCAATACAATATCCATTACGTAGAAAGATAAGCCGAAGGAAAAGATCTTGATGTAAAAATAAATTTAGTTTTAGAAGTGTCTCTCTGAAGAGCAGACGATTTTTTGACTCCAATATAAATTAAAATAAAAATATAAATTTTTATAAAATAAAATGTTTTTTTTATTATTTCACTTATGTGTAATTTAGAAAAAACGTAACTGGCGCAGTCGGTCAATTTATCATCCGAAGATGATAAATCGAAAAAATTATCTAGGCGACATACAGTGAACTATTTCATTAAATAAATCGAAAAAATAATCTACGCGACAAAGTGCAGTGAACTATTTTATTAAATAAATTAGTGACAACAAAAAATTAAAAAGGACAACCATTAACCTTAAATTTGTGAGTGAAAATTAAAAACTTTTTTATTTAAACAACAACGAAATAAAACACAATTATTCATCATCATCAATTCATCAATGCATCGTCATCATCAGCTGGAAGAATAAAAAACAGACAAAACTCTTATTAAGCGACTATTCACATTAAGGAAAGTCTAACATTCATTATTTAGTGTTAGGCAAGACACACAATGAAAAATATAAAAACAGCGGACAAATTTAAAATGTTTTATAATCATAAACGCCCAACATATGTAAAATCGAATCTATAAACGTAACAAAGTAAACGGTGAATAACGGAGCCTGAATAAAGTTATTAATGCGGATAAAAATAAAATATAAGTTCCTACGATCAAACAAATATTTTTGTGCTAATGGAAAATTATAGACAGTGTTCAGCCGACAATTTTAAAAAAAACATATACGTTAATAAACAAAAAATGATAAATTTTAAATACATGCCTAATCATAAAAAGGACAACGAAATTATGGTGTGTCAATAAAAAAAATATATATATATAAAATCAATTGCATTAAAAAAAAAAAAAATATTGTGATTAAAAAATTGCATACGCTTATTAAAGAAAAATACGGTCAATTCACGTGGTAAAAAAAAAAAGAAGAGAAGACAATTAAAGGGTTACAAACACTCCAACAAGAAAGAATTCGTAAACAACAGGGGTAAGAAGAACCCCACCTCATCTATAATCGCAGAAGAAGCCGTACAACACCAAGAACAGAACAACAAAAGAGGAAATAAAAGTAAGCAACATTTATTTTAAGAATTAGATTTATATTCATAATTTCATACATTGTACATTTATATTCATAAATTCATACACTGTACATTCATACACTGTTTAGAAAATAAGTTAGTTTCATGTCTTTTGGTTTTAATTAGTGGTATTGAGAAAGAATAGTTTTTAAATTTTAAAAATATAGAAAATCTATTTACAAATCAAAAAAAAAAGTCAGACGAAATACCGGCAGTCGAATTAATAAGGGAAGCCGCGAAAATAAAAGAATTTCACGGGGATGGAAGATATGACTTGTCCTCCTTTATAAAGGACGTAGAGCTTATCCTGCCACTCTTTAATGAAAACCAAGCGTTGAAAAATTTCATTTATCAACGACATGTCCGTAATAAAATTCAAGAAGCCGCTTTCCATTGCATAAGGACATTAGGACCCAATCCCACGTGGGAAGGGATAAAAACAGAATTAATTAAGAACTTCGGAATTAGGGAAACATATCACAAATTGCACCATGAAGCAGTGACATGTAACAATTCATCCGTAAGCTCATACTATAGGGATCTTCGGAGGATATTAGACAAATTAAACGGTAAATACGAATTCGATGAGAAAAAACCTAGCGAATTTTCCCCAACGTCGAATGAATCCCTTATACTAAAAATATTTTTAAATGGAATTAACCCCAATTTATCAAGTATAATTCACAGTAGGAACATAGAAACACTTAGAGAAGTATATTATACTTTAGAAGAAACAGGAATGCTTAGACATTATAACAAACCAAATAATTACGAAAATAGAACAAATAGACCTAACAACCAAAATTTTAATAGAAATCAATACTCCAGACATAATGACTATAGAGAAAACCTACAAAGAGACAATAACGACCCAACACATTATTACAATAGAAATAATACATAACAATACAACAACACATACGAAAACAATTCTAGGCAAAGTAGACAAAATAATGACAATACACACGAAAACAATTCTAGACAAACTAGACAAAATAATCACAATACATACGGAAACAATTCCAACCAAATGAGACAACATAATAACAATAACTACAATACCAACAACACATATCATCACAATACAAACTGGAACCAACGTTTTCCGAATAACTCTAATCAAACAAGACGAAATCAGACAAACTATACAGGCAGAAATTACACCCAGGCAAGAAACAATTCGGTTGAACCAATGCAAGTGGACCATATCTACAACACAAATCAAAACTTGGACCATGAACATTTTCAAGTGACCAGTTTAACAGGAACTTTACCAGTAATCGAATTGACAATAGGTAATGACAAATTAAAATGCCTAATAGACACAGGGTCAACAACCACTTTTCTAAACTCAGACAAACTTCCATATTACAAAAGAATAAAATTAGAAAACACAATCCCCTGTAACACTCTTAACGGACAAATCTCAATAAACACTGAGATAATAACACCATTGCCAAACGAGTTCAATGAGAAGAGCTATATGCGTTGGAAATTAACTCCTTTTTATAATAAACCATTCGATGGACTTATAGGTCAAAACCTACTCAAACCTCTGCAAGCAATAATTAACTTAGAAGAGGAATACATAGAAATAAATAACACAAAAACTAAATTCATTAACTCTTGCCCACTCAAATACGAGGAAATACATACATAAGAAGAACCTAAACTAAAACTAGAAAAATTAGAACGCGAAGACATGAATAGGGAAGAAAAAGGGAACTACGAAAATTAATTAACAAAAATAGAGATCTCTTTTACCAAGAAGGACAAAAACTTTCACATACTCACGAGATTCAACATGAAATTATAACCTCTGTAGAAAAACCTATATACTCAAAAATGTACAGATATCCCCAAATACATGAAACAGAAATAAATAGACAAATAAAAGAAATGTTGCTACAAGGTATTATCAAAGAAAGTAATTCACCATATAACTCACCATTATGGCTTGTTCCGAAGAAAATCGATAATTCTGGTGAAAAGAAATGGAGAATAGTGATCGATTATAGAAAACTTAACCGAGTTTCTATATCAGACAAATATCCAATCCCCAACATAGAAACTATATTGTAAAAATTAGGGCGATCACAATACTTCACTACCTTGGACCTTGCCAAAGGATTTCATCAAGTATTAGTCAAAGAAGATGACAGAAAGAAAACCGCATTTTCAACGCCTCTTGGACATTATGAGTTTATACGAATGCCGTTTGGACTCAAAAATGCCCCTGCAACTTTCCAAAGATTAATAAATGCAGTTTTAAGAGAGCACATTAATCGAATTTGCGTAGTTTATCTGGACGATATTCTTATTTTTAGTACGACCTTAGAAGAACACATTGTAAATATAGAAAAAGTGTTCAATAAACTTAGAGAACATAATCTGAAGATTCAAATTGATAAGTGTAATTTCTTTAGTCGAACTGCAGAATATTTAGGTCACACTCTGACAACAGAACGTATTAAACCTAATATGAATAA
Source organism: Microdon myrmicae (assembly GCA_963931805.1). Classification (NCBI taxonomy): domain Eukaryota; kingdom Metazoa; phylum Arthropoda; class Insecta; order Diptera; family Syrphidae; genus Microdon; species Microdon myrmicae. The sequence goes on from OZ007499.1 coordinate 120,515,238, forward strand.
AATTGAAAATATACAGAAGCTTAAATTACCGGTAACCCAAAAACAAATAAAATCATTCCTGGGAATGACCGGATACTATCGCAAGTTTATTAAATACTATGTAAAGGTTGCCCACGGTATGATAAAGTATTTGAAGACAAATTCTAAAATTGATAAAAAATACCCTCAATATACAGATTCATTTCAGAAGCTTAAAAGATTGCTCATGGAAGCACCAATTTTTAAATATCCAGATTTCAACAAAAGATTTAAGTTAATAACTGACGCCAGCGATTTTGCTTTAGGCGCAGTCCTTACACAGGACAACCACCCACTAAGCTTTGCAAGTAGAACTCTAAACGACCATGAGAAAAAATACCCCACAACGGAAAAAGAACTTCTTGGTATCGTTTGGGCCGTTAACTACTTTCGCCCATATATTTATGGTAGAACTTTCGATCTACTCACGGATCATCAACCTCTCAAATGGCTCCAAAGTAAACATAAAGAGAAAGATATAAACCCTAGATTACAAAGATGGTTGCTTAAACTTGGAGAATACGATATAAATATAAATTACATTAAGGGCACAGAAAACAAAGTTGCAGACTTTCTATCCAGAATAAATGCAAATACAGGAGTAATAAATGCCATAGATTTAGAGGAACAAAATGATAACATGAGCACAGCCGCAACAATACACCCACAAGAAGGAAAAGATTCGGGTGTTCGAAAGAAAGTGTCTCAGAAGTTGTCTCAGATTATATCGGACACCGGAATCGGACTATAAAAAGTATTACTCAAATGAGACTTTATATAATGAAGCGTACATAAATAGGGTGGATAATTTTATGATTAAATTAATCAGAGGACATATTGCGAGAGCAATAAGCTCGTCCAATGACCTAATTTTCGGGGCCTATTATCCAAACACCTTGTACTATGAGAGCGTGCGTCGCAACGGCTTTGTTCCACCAGAGGCGTTCCTTGACTTGGATATGAAAGGGCTTATACAGGATAGATCCAGAATTCCGCTGATCTATCATGTAAGTAGATCATCCGTAGACGGGCGATTGTGCTACGACCGGGAAGTAACGCGCACCGAAGAAGAGCTCCTGCGCTTCAGTAGGGCTATCTCCCACAGAGACCGGGACGATAGTATTAGACAGCGTCAACAGTTCTGGTGGTTGAATGGCATATAAAGACCTGGATACCAAAGTCGGTATAGAATCACACTATCATCAGCTAGCTTACATAGACTTAGCTTTTCTAGAATTAGGGTGTTATAAGATTTAAGTTAAGTTAGGTTAAGTGCTTTTACATTAAAAAAAAAAAAAAAAAAAAAAAAAAAGTAGGTAAGTTAAGTAAGTTAAATTTTAAGAAAACAAAAAACAAAAAAAATTGACAACGTTTTTCAAATTTTTCTTTGTCTTTCAAATAATTATAAGTATTGCCACAAAGTTCTGTCGCCGAAAGGCAAATTATACAGATATTAAGTAATGTTTAGCTTAGAGCGTCTGCGAAGGACCAGTAAGTTATTATATAAGATATTTAAGCTAGAATTTAAGCATTTTTTGTCTAGCCTTTAATTTAGAAACTAAGAATATAGAAAGAAAATAAAAAAATGTTTACAAATGGAAATGGACACTCACAAGAAGAAGAACAAAATGATCACTTTCCAATATTAGAAACAGTTGTTAATAGATTCCAGACACAAATTATTTTGACACATACTAAAACAAAAGAAATCGAAATTATAGAAGACAAACGAAAAATTTACATAAGTACAAATGACATTGAAAACAACTTCATGACTGATATATTTCGCAGATTTATAAAATCAGGGAAAATAGGAATTTTTTCAGAACTTTCTGACCATATATATAACAAAGTACAACAAAAATTAATCAAACTATTCAATACAAAGTTGAAATTTTATAAATGCACCTACCATGCAAAAGACATGACGAATGAAGACGAAACATATAGATACATTGCAAAATATCATAGGAACGAAACAGGACATACAGGAATTAACGAAAATTACGAAGGACTAAGAAAAATTATATATTTCAAAAATTTAAAAACATATATCCAAAAGTACATTAACAATTACGATACTTGCAATAAAGCAAAATATGATAGGAAACCGGGCTCCTCGATAGTATAGTGGTTAGTATACCCGCCTGTCACCCGGGAGACCGGGGTTCGATTCCCCGTCGGGGAGCCTCTGGCGCAAGACTAATGACCTTGCCCAGAAAAAATAAATCATTATGGAAAATGTAACAAGCCTTAGGACTTCTTAGGACTTGCTAAATAAGGCCAAGACCGGTCCCCGGTTGTAGTGCCGATGATGATGATGATGATGATAGGAAACCAATAAAACCAAAGTTCCATATAACTGAAACCCCCAATAACGTAAATCAGATAGTTCACCTCGATGTATATATAAACAAGAGACATAGCTTCTTATCATTTATCGACAAATTCTCAAAACATGCAGTAATACTAAATTTAGAAGACAGAAATAGCGTTACAATCATTGAAAAAATACGACTATACTTTTCCATTAAAGGCAAACCCAAATTAATCATTTTAGACAACCAATTCAATTCAATTAACATCAAGGAATTTTGAAGGTTAGAAGAAGTAGGAACACACTTCACAAAACCAAATAGTCATACAGGTAATTCAGATATTGAAAGATTTCATAATACATTAGGAGAAAAACTTAGAGTTTTGGAAACCGAAAAATCCGAATTATCAATTCAAGAAAGACTTTTCAAATGTGTAGAATGGTATAATAAATCTATTCACTCCGTCATTAAAGCAAAGCCAATAGACGTAATAGAAGGGAAAGTCGATAGAAAACAAATAGAAAAACTTTTAAAAGACTAGAAAGAAAAAACCATTAACAAGCGCAATGAAAAACGAGAAACCTATAGACCAAACCAAGATGAAGGTTACGTAAGAAATTATAAAGCATTAAGACACAAAGACCAACCTAAATATAGAAAACTTAAACTAGAAAATATACACCCGACAAATATAAAACGACACACGAAATTTTTAGATCAACTAGACGCTAACTCTTACAATAATGACAGTAACAACACTGAGCCACACAACGATAGGAACATTTAGGAACAATTGACGAAAATAACCATAACATAATCACCAACCTTAATAATACATAGATATTAATAATCATCTCAACAAAACTTTCAATAAGATTAAAGAAACCTTAGAAATAGACACAAAAGAAATTATAAATAAAAATCCCAAAAGACATGATAAGAGCTAAACATTTATATAAATAATAAATTATAATAACAATAAATTATACCTAACCAATGAAAATTTTGAAGAACTTGTGTTCAAAAAAAAAAAAAAAAAAAAAAAAAAATTGTAATTGTAAATAATACCACTTATAACTCTGACGAAAATGTAAATTGAATCCAAAATGTGTATATATCAAACCAATTACCTAAAAATAAGAATAGAAAATCGAAAAAATAGAAATTAATTCACACTGTTAATGAACCAAAATAAAACAATGTTAAAGAGTTCATGTGACGATAGATTAATTATGTTAAATGGAAAATAACTAATAAATTTTAATAATTCTAATCCTAATAGTCATAAGCATTTTTAAATTGAATTAAAAACAAAACTCAGGAGAGTTTCGAATTAAAAGGGGGAGGTGTTACGTCAAAGAATCCTTCGACGACACCAATAAACCTATCTATCGAAATGTGTAACTTAATTACACATTTCCTAGAAACATTAAAATATAAAAATTGCATTGTAATGTCTATTGCAACATATGATAGAAATAAAACCCATTAAGAAGTATTTAAAAAGTAATTAACAAGACTTCGTGGAATCACGAAATAGGCAATCAAGCAAATTGCAATACAATATCCATTACGTAGAAAGATAAGCCGAAGGAAAAGATCTTGATGTAAAAATAAATTCAGTTTTAGAAGCGTCTCTCTGAAGAGCAGACGATTTTTTGACTCCAATATAAATTAAAATAAAAATATAAATTTTTATATAATAAAATGTTTTTTTTTATAATTTCACTTAAGTGTAATTTAGAAAAAACGTAACTCGCGTGCACAAAACGATATTTTGAAGTACCCTTAAATGTCAGAGCACAGTGCGTGCGGATGGAGATGGACCAGATAATGAAACAAAGTATCGATGTACATTGGCCTTAAATGCCGGGACATTACAACGACGAGGAAACACATGATCGGGTAGAGCATCCGCATTCGGCTAAAGAATGACTCTCTATGTTTATTTGTGCGCCGGAAGTTGACTTTCATCGTTAACTGATGCGCATTCAAATAAAGCTGAAACGTAGACAGATGTATTGGTTAATCGGGAATCACTCTCAACTCAATCTCTATTGTAAAAGATTGATCTATAAGTCTATCATCAAGTCGATCTGGAAATATGGAATCCAATTATGGAGGTATACAAAGCCATCCAATAGAGATATAATTCAACGAAGCCAGAATAAATTCCTTCGCATTATCACGAATGCCTACCGTTTTGTGACAAATCAGGAAATTCATGATGAACTAGAGATCAAATGGATTTATGAAGTTATCCAAGAATATGCTGTCAAACACGAAAGACGCCTACATAATCATACCAACGTCGAAGCTATTCAGCTCTTGGATATTACCCACGAATTGAGATGGCTAAAACGGACGAAACCTCATGAATTAACATGTTAAAATCTAACATACTAAACTCGAGTTGGGAGCTGAACACTGGTCCAGTAAACCCTTACACGTTTTACTTAATTATACTATTATTATTAAGTACAATTTAAATCTAGTGTTAAATTCAATTGTTAAGATTGTACTATTCATATCCAAATAAAGGATGTTATTAAAAAAGAAAACTGATGCGCATTCTCAGATTGACCGGCAACGCGGGAAAATGTCTGAAGAGGCGGAACACATTCAGCAAGTTCATTTGAGCAACGACCGTGATTATACTTGCTGCACATTTTACAGCCAACTCGACGCTACCTGATACCACATCAGTTCCACCTCAACATGGGCATAAGCAGCACACCATGAGCCGAACCCTCATTGTTGCTCGCGCACTCAAGGAGCTAAACGCACACAAATCCGCTGGTCCTGATGGCATTCCCCCAATTCTCTTGAAGAGATTTTCTTCTTCACTCGCTAAACCACTGCCACTCGTTCATTCGTCTTATTCTACTGGCCGCTTTCCTAATAGATGGATGTCAGCGAACATACAGCCAATTCCCAAAAAGGGTGATAATCGGCCCCTTTCTTCTTATCGACCCATAGCACTAACTTGTATACTCTCGAAGGTAATGGAATCACTGATTTACTACCAACTTTCGAAATATCTGGAATCAAATGACCTTCTCAACGACTGCCAATATGGCTTTCGTAGCAACAGGTCCACAAGAGATTTGAAGGCATATCTTACCGAAAAGTGGAGTCATTTCATCCACTACCTCCGTGAAAGCAAGGTAGTCACATTGGTAATTTCAGAAGCCTTCGACAGAAGGCATCCAGCCCTTTTGTCATAATTGTATTCCTAGGAAGTGGACCATTCCCTAATCCAATGAATAAAAGACTATGTTTCTGGTCGTTCAATTCAAGTGGTTCTTGGTGGTGTCAAATCTCCCATCAAATTAATGCAGATGTCCCCCAAGATTCGGTACTCTCACCCACTCTCTTCCTCATTTTTATAAATTATCTCTTGTCCATTACCCAGAACCCAATCCACTCATTTGCTGATGATAGCACATTGAGTTTCTCATATTCATATGAACATTCCCGTCCAAAGACTTCGAACGTCAATATCAATCAGCAGGTTATGCTTAATACATTGAATTCCGACATTAACAAGATATATCAACGGGGATTATCTAACGGAGTGGAGTTCAATGCCTTAAAAACTCAGTGCTGCCTCCTGTCGTCAAAAGCGAACCCCAAAGTAAATATACTGTCTATGAACGGCACTTGCATCGAGGAGGCCAAGGAACTATCAATCTTTGGCACTCAAATTAATTCCACTCTTAATTAGAGCGAACACATATTTAAAGCTGCGAAAAGTGCAGCCTAATGTATGTCCTCCATCCAACCTGTCCGCTATTGACAAGGTGTATATTCGTTTAAAATGGAGTTCAACTCCCATATTTGGTCAAGCGTATGCAAAACCGCGCTACACACACTCGATAGGATGTAAAAACGACCAGTGAAATTTATTGGGGTCTCAGCTGTAACTCGATCAATTCCGTCGTTAGAACACAGGCGCATCGTATCATGCCTATCTCTTTTGTGTAGGTATTATCACCGTCGTTGTTTAACTGGAATTTGCATCAGTTCACGTTGAAAGTCAAAATTAAACATAGAGAGTAATTCTTTAGTCGAACCACACGAATGTGGAATGCTCTACCTGACCATGTGTTTCCTCGTCATTGTAATGTCCACGCATTTAACACCAAAATACATCGATACCTCCTTTCCTTTTCCACTTTTCCATCCGCTCGTACTGTGCTCTGACATTTAAGGATACTTCAAAATCCGCTTTTGTGCGCGCGGTAGTATAAACAAAATTATGAAGGCGGTTGCAATATGTCCTGATGAGCTTGACCTTTTAACGTTTTGTGACGAAATAAAGAATACGACTCGAATCCATGGTATGAAACGGTAAGAATAACAGCAGAAGGTTAGAACAGAAACCTCGACACATTAAACCACGGCCACATGTACACGAGGTTGTATTTTGCAGCGAAATACCGGTTTCTGGAGCAATTTTTGTTAGGCCTGCCACTAGTCACTGGGCTGGATCGAAGCAATACAGTCGATGTGTAAGGATTTTGATGGTAGCAACTTCTGCGAAAAGAAGACTTAACGCTGGTCAAACTATCAGGGTAGTGGTGCACGAATTTGAAGTAGGAAGGAGGAAGAAATCCACGAACGATTGATCAAATCCAACAAAACCTGATATGGTCTATCAAGGCTCTTTAAATCCCGAAATTTATCCAGAACATCCAAGCTGCTACTGTACAAGACCATGGTCTTACCAGTACTCATGTATGGATCCGAGACCTGGGTGCTCAATAAAAGGCACTCTGAACTCTTAGCCGTGTTCGAGAGGAAGGTCTTAAGGAGTGAGGACGATTCCGGAGACGCTACAACCATGAGTTGTACGCGCCAAACTGGATGACAGCGGCTCGAAATCGGGACCGGCGGAGAGATTTGTTAAATGAGGCCAAGACCGGATCCTGCTTGTAGTGCCGATGATGATGATGATGTAAAGATTTCGAACCGCAATCCTTTTATATGACTTACGCGGTTGAAAAAAAAGAATGAATTCCAACATTTTGATGTATTTTGGTAACTTACAATAATTTATCCTCCGAATGGGAATTTTTCTAAGGTTATTTATGAAAACGACAAACAATAGAAACACATCAGAAAGAAAACCCATGTGAAGCTCATGTAGATATTTTCTATTGGCGACGAGGATAAATTCTCGAGCAGTGATTCGGTACAATCGTCTTAGGGTGCACAGAGCATTTTTCCACTGAGGTGTAAATAGCATTTACCAGGTGATTTTTAAATATACTTTATAGTATAATTTGGCCATCGGTTTTAACGATTTGTGACACGGTGGATTTTTGTTGTTTTTGTCCCATTACGAGCAAACGCGGCACCAATAAAAAAAGCTTATTTCCATGGCTAAAATTTGCTTCAAAATACTAAAATTTGATATCTTGATATCATTACCAGTTGATATCTTCATGACCTTAGCTATCTCACCCACTTGCACTTTTTCATATTCCACTCGGTTTTTAAGAGTTGCTTGATGTTTTCAGAGCCATTGCTTCATTTAGACGATCAGAGCATTCAATATCATTGTGTTCGTGCGACTACGTTTGAAATCAACATATCACCGAAAAATGGTTGGTTTTGAGCCCTGACAATATTCTTCAAGCCATTGCTGAGATTGAACGGTGTTTTTTCCTTTCCATTGAAAAGCAATGTTTAATAAACTCGAAACTCAGCCTTCTCCAACATCTTCAAATTTGCAAAACCAGAGTCATACAAATCATTATCACTCGATATGTTATAGTTTAATTGTCATGAAATTTGTAATTTAAAGGTTCGTACATCCCGAAAATCAGTTCCGGGACACATAAAATGATGGGTATTCCTGAGCGTTGTGCAGGAATTCGGCTGTTCGCATTGTAGCGTTCTCAAGTACTAAGTTTTCCTCAATCTATAATATACTTCGAACATAATATTCAATTAGGAATCAATATTTTCACATTTCCCAAATTTGTAAAATGAGCATCTTTGAATGAATTTTGTACCCAGCCTATCCAAAGTTTATTTGATCAAATCCACATCTTTTCTGTAGAACTTTTTTTTCATTTAAGTTACGCTACAACACTTGCATTTCCTCGTTTTTTAATGATTTTTCATGTCCTTTTCCTAACAATTGCAATGAACGTATGGTATAAAAAACAGTGTAAGAGTAATTTTGATAGCTTTTGTGCTGGTGTCCAAAAACATGGACGCCCAAATAATTATAACTTATATTATTTTCAGTTTTTCGAGTCTAAATTCTATTAGCTGACGGGTCCAAAAATTATATTTTTATTTATGGTATAGTTTGAGTTTGCTTTTTCATCTTATAGCAATAAAAATGCATCTCACTCCACTTAAGCATAATTTGTAAAATCAACATGATAAGAATCTGCCTCAGCAGACGAACTAGTAAATGAATGAATGAATGAATGTATGAATGAAGTGAGGGTAGGACCCTCATTTTATTTCTCTTAGTACATGTGGTATAGCTGAGATTAAAGTCAAAGAAATGGGTTCATTAGAGCCGTAAGAAGTGTGATGGGCGAGCCAATAGAAGAGACGAGGATTCCGGGGGTTAGTGTAAAATATGATGGAGGAGAGCAGGCTTGGGCAGCTGATTGAATCTGTGAGAAGACGGCGGATGAAGAGGATGCCGGCATGAATTCTGCGCTCTTCAAGTGTGTTAAGGTTAATTAGGTAGAGACGGCTCGTGTATGGAGATAGAATCAGAGAATTTTCCCAATTCAATCTTCGGAGGGCACAACGCAAAAAAAGATATTACACGCTTTCGATCCTGCAAATATGGGGCGAATAGTGAGGAGACCAGACCTGAAATAGCATATTCAAGAAGGGAGCGGACAAAGGCTATATAGAGAATTCTTTCGACTAGCGTTTCACAAAACCAAGGGTAGAGTTGGCCTTGAGGATAATGTCATCAATATGTGGGATGAAGTTAAGCTCCATATCACGTAAGATGCCAAGATCACGAATCGACTGTACAGGTGATATCTGTTTGTTGATTAAGAAATAGGAACGTAGCAGGGAGGGGGGGAGTTTATGGGAGAAGGTGATTGAGTGACTTTGGCAATATTTAGTCCGAGGCAATTATTTTGGCACTAAGATGAAAAGCTGTCAGGATCCATTTGGAGAAATGAGGAGTCGAGAGGAGGATAGATCGGTTTATAGAGTTCAGTGTCGTCCGCGTATAGATGGAGGAGTGCTTGATACTGGAGTCTCTATCGTTTATAGTAAGAATGTATAGGAGGGGCCCAAGATGACTGCCCTAACGTAGGAAAAAAAAGGATTGGAGAGGGTGGATATAAATCTGAGATGGTAGGTTTGGTCGTTAAACAAATCATCATCATAATCATCGGCACTACAACCGGCATCCGGTCTTGGCCTTATTTAACAAATCTCTCCACCGGTCCCGATTTCGAGCTGATGTCATCCAGTTTAGCACTCCCAGGCTCTGGGCGTCCTGGTCTACGCCATCCCTCCATCGCAGACAAGGTCTGCCGCGCTGTCTCCTTCTATACATGCTGCCACAAAGGACTTTCCGGGTAGGCTCCTCTTCGCTCATTCGAGCTAGGTGTCCCACCCACCGGAGTTTACCGAGCTTGATTTTTCTTACAATATGAGCTTCAAGGTAGATTGCGTACAACTCATGGTTGTAGCGTCTCCGTAATCGTCCTCCCTCACATACGGGGCCAACAATTCTCCTTAAGACCTTTCTCTCGAACGCGGCTAAGAAGTTAAACAAATAGCTCCCAATAAATTCGTTGCTGTTACATCAAATTTTAGGCAATAAGGAGTGCTCCTCTAATCGCTTATAGAGAGCCGCGAAGAGTGTTGGTAAACTTTTACTGGAATGCTCACTAATTTCTCCTATCCAGGATTCTAAGAGGTTGCTATAATCACAATCGTGAAACTGGTAGGGTACTCTGGCGGCCTTGAATTTAGCCAACTTAATTTGTTCTATACTATTGTTCCTTTCGTCTATCAGCGACTCTGTGTCGCAACGTAGGTCTAAATGTGTGTCTAAAATATTCAAGAGAATATATCTTTTTTTCTCTGGAGGGCATCACTGTTTCAATGATTGTTTTTGACAATTGCATTATGTAAAGTTTATCAGTTGGGCAGCATTCTTCGAGAATTTTTATTAGAAGTTAATCGATAACCGAATTTGCATCATGCGCTCCAAAGATCGATTCATTTATAGAGTCAGTCCAAATTTTAATAGCTAGCCCAGGTGTCGTATCTTCAACAATAAACGTGATTATTTTTCATCGCTGTTTAAGATCACAAAATGGAAAGCATATAAGAGAGTGTCGAGTCGTGACACAAAGGTTGACTACAAGTCTCGTCCGTTTTTTTTTTTAGGCTAACGCGCATACAAAACGGGATTTTGAAGTACCCTTAAATTTCAGAGCCGTCATGGCAGAAGAACGCTCTAACATCAATTGATCCTGATGGATATTCCAAAATTCTACCAAAGTTTAGAGCGTTACTTGATATTTTTCTCCGGCAGCTACGAGAAGACTGTGGTGTAGTGTTTACGTTGGCATCAGCAAGGATGCGAGTTCGATAAAAAAAACACCACCGATGTCTACACGCTGCAGAAAAGAAAATGAATACCCGAAGAAAACGCACTTGGGTTCTCCAGAAAACTGGGCACTCCGAAAGATGCAAAACGGAAAGAAATGAAACACTGATTTATTGTACAGATGTATTAATGTTACTTTATTATTACTGGATATTGTTAATAGCATTAATTTACTCACAGGTATAGTTTATTGAATTAGCGAGTCACGGATCTTAATTTATCTTCGGTTGAGGATATTTAACTCGCGATTACAGATGCTGAGATTACTGTTTATATGTTTTGGTGAACTACATATATTCGCTTTAGCAACACCGTATGCACATTGGCTAATTAAACAATCACGCACTCGAATCAAGGTAAACAGGGTCTTACACAAATTGCACACGTTTTGAAACTTGACTTTAATTAAATCCACTCACTTGGATCTAAGTTAGAAAAGTCCAGGACGCCTCGGTATTGGTATTTTCACTCCCAACGCGTGGTGCGTGTGCGCACTTCGGGAAAAGAAATCTGACTATTGGATGTCTGTTCACCGACATCCAACAAAACCGAACCTAATAGATTCCCCGCCGAAGGGTAGCCAATCAGCGCCTTCATCGTCCAAGAAAATTGGAAAGATCCACCCTGGAAGGCAAGCGCATGACGTACCATGGCGAAGGTAAGATGAAAGGGAAGAAAGAAACGCATGTCGCAGGTCAAAACTGCTGCTCCATGTATGAGCAAGATTTACTGCATCCATCCGCAAGGGATAGATTCCTTGATTGACGTAAGTCAATAAAACTCTTGCCGAAGGCAGCAATCTGTTTTGGGATAATGAACTAAACATGGGATATGACCGTTGCTAGTTTGCTTAAAGTAAACATATTTCGGTCATGTTCAATTCAATGCATGGGTGCATATTGTTTTAGGGTATGTTAATTCCGTTGGTGGTGCCGTCAGGCGAAAGTATTTGCTTGGGTGTTTACTTTGTGTAAACGAAAGCAGCTTCGATAGCCAGCGTGAGAATCGTGGCTATTCGTTGCTTAGGTAAATATTCCTAGTCATGACCGATGCTGGTGATCGTTCATAGATACGGCGACGGATCGTAAAATCGGTCATGCTGATACGCAAACAGTTATGCGCGCCTGAAAGGCCAATGTTTAATTTGATGCTCTCTTCTTTTGAAAAGATAGATCATAGGGCATGCCGTTGAAAATCTGGCTTGCAATGTCAAGCCAGCAAGCAGCCCGAAATGTCTTCTTGGACAATGGATGGGTACAAAGATAACGCACGGAAAGGTTAGCGTGTGTTGGTGGACATGTGCCATCCATTGTTCGGTCAATTAATAGCGGATGCACCGATGTAGCCCGGTTGATGCAATGGTCATGGCAAGATGATAATCTTGTCATGAATTTCAAATTTTCAGATCTTGAACGCTCGAAGGGGCTTGGAACAGCTCACAAAAAGGTAAGCTATATTTGATCAATATGGTGGAGTTGGAGCGATGCGTGGCCCTTCGGGCCCTGAAAAGCTCCACAAGACAATGTTATCGGATTCTTAAGCGGAATACAAGGCACAATTTTGGGGCATTTTTCAGAGTCCTCTTGGAGCCATAAATTCATTTCCGGCAAGTTGTCGATGGTGATGCGGAAACTCGCATTATTCTCATGGACCACATTACTGCTGTGTTTGTGCTTGAATTGTTAAATGTTCCTCCAATTGGAGGATGGTTGTAGTTAGTTCTACTCGCAGTTCATTTTCTGCCTGGTCCACATGGATTTTCACAAAATTTGCAACGGCTAGACATTGCTTAAACTGTAGGTAAACATTAGCCTTTCGGACTTCGGTTGTTATGGACCTAAGGGACACTTTGCAGTCTTGTGTGAACTCGGCACCACTAGTAAATCTTCAATGCCACTGACGACAAACAATATAAAGGATTCGCGAAACATCATCAATCATATTTTAAAAGAATCATACACAATTGAATTTAAACCTTATCACAAAAAGCCACATAAATAAAACAAGACGAACTAACGAACAAATTTACCATTCTAGAGAATTGGAGTAGTGAGGAAGAGGAAACCAACAATGTGGACACTAAATAGGCATCAATCAGAGACGTAATCAAACAAACAGTCCAGTATTAGGATTTAAGAATCCAATTAAGTCCAAACCTTGGTTTGGCGATGAGTGCAGGGCGAAGATCAAACAACGTAAACGCATCAGAGTGATCCACTTACAAACATATGATGAAGTCAACACAGAAAGATATGCGACGACAACGAAAACACAACGAGACCCTTCAAACGCAAAAAACGCGAATGGGATAAGCCTCGGATCGAAAAAAGCCCAGTAAATGCCAGAGCAAAGAACATCAGAGGAACGTATGCCGGCATAAATTCAATTACTACTGGCTACCGAGGGAGAGCCAACATAATTCCAGGCCCAAATGGTTGTCTGGTCACAGAAAGAATCTATATCGTCACATGAAGGAAGCAGTACTTTGAAAACCTGTTTAATGTGCCCACCCACCAACCCCAAATAAACGCACCTGACGTACATATAGCTGAGCCTCAGATCCCAGAGGGATTATTTTGCCTATAATTTCAACGAAAGAGGGAATATTGCGTCTATAATTTCAACGAAGGAGGGATTATTGCGTCTATAATTTCAACGAAAGAGGAATGATTGCGTCTATAATTTCAACGAAATTATAGACGCAATAAATCGATTGCAAAGCAACAAGGCTTTCGGAGTCGACTGCATACCGGCAGAGCTTATGAGCCACGGAGGAGAGCCAACCGCTCGAAAGATTCACCAACTGATTAAAATATATGGGATAAAGAAGTCACTCCGGAAGAATGGAAAACCTTAATAGTCGTCCCCATTTTCAAAAAAGGAGACAGATCTGACTAGGAAAATTACAGAGGTATATCATTTCTCCCAACCACATACAAAATACTAACAAATGTCATTCTAGCGAGAATTACACCGTACGCAGAAGAAATACTGGGAGACTACCAGTGGGGATTCCGCAGGGACACCTCAACGAGCGACCAAATGTTCACAGTAAGGCAATTGTTGGAAAAGAAGTAGGAATGCGGAGAGACGATACACCAACTGTTCGTTGACTTCAAAAGAGCCTACGACTCAGTCGCAAGGCAAAGACTTTACCATATTGTGGTTGAGCTGGGAATCCCGGAATAATATGCTGCTCCCATTCAAATCTGCATGAACAAAAATAAAATGCGAGTTAGAATAGAAAACCACCTCTCAGAACCATTTGAAATCCGCGACGGACTAAAACAGGGGAACTGATTCTCACCATGTTTTTTTAACCTTGTGCTTGAGTATGTCATCAGAAAGGTACAAGACGACAACATGGCCGGATCATCCATGAACGGGGTCACACAAGTGCTCGCATATGTGGATGACATCGCCGTTTTGGGCGATAATCTACGAACTGTTAGTAAAAATAGTGAAATCATCATGCAAGCGGCATAAGAGGTGGGCCTAGAAATAAATGCAGAGAAACCAAAGTATTTGATTACGGCGAGAGCAGGTGGACCTCAGGGAACACATATAAACGTCAGAGGTAAGATATTTGAAAAAGTTAAAGAATTTAAATATCTAGTTAGGAACAATACTGACGGCCAGTAACGAAATGTCGAAGGAAATTAACAAAAGACTACACTCCGGCAACGCCAGTTGGCACGGAGACAGTAAACTGCTGAAACCCAAATTGCTATCACCTAATATAAAGCTCCGTGTTTATAGAACCACAATCATGCCGATTGCTCTATACGGATGCTTACAAAACAAGAGGTATTAAGAGGTATCTTTGGCAGTAAATATAACGAAGATGCAGGACAATGGAGGAAACTCCACAACCACGAATTGTAAGAGCCATAACGCAAACCTACAATACTGAGTAATCAGGTCGCAAAGATTAAGATGGGCTGGACATGTGGCGATAATGGGCAACGATAGGACCGTGGATAGAATTCTTGACGGTAGACGAAAGGAAAAGAGACCAATAGGACGGCCGCGACGGAGATGACAGGACAATGTTAGGCATGACCTTGAGGAAATCGAATTAGATGGTCAAGCGTGGAAGGTGAGCGCACAGGACAGGGAACGGTGGTGCAGCTGAGTCGGCGTAGTCATGAACTTCCGGGTTCGTATAGGCCAATAAATAGTAGTGTGGTAGTAGTAAAAAAAACAAAATTCCACGGATAAAAACCCAGGTACTGGTCACCCCACTTCTTTATATAGCGGGATATACATTTATATAACGGATAAAAGGACCTGTGATTATAACTAATTTAAAAATGTTGAATTCAAGATGAAGGGTCAATTTTAATTGGAAATTATTAACATTATAAAGTTGGCAAGAGTGACGACTGTTTTTCTTTTTTGTTTTCACAATCTCCAGAATCGTAGAGTAGAACTATATCGTGGCGGAATTGAACCCACGAGGAGACCTTTTGGTGCTGCTTTCCACTGTGGTTTGCGTCTTGCATTTGTTGTCCTGTGGCCTACCAAAATAATTACAAATTATTCCAAAGTTAATGCAGGGTTCTGTTTGAGATCGTCTCCCAGCTGCCCCTTTAAGAACAGTATAAACTTTCGAGAACCGAGGACAAATAATATGACCACTAACTTTGCGTTAATTAAATTTGTAGTTTCAAAAAGTCGTACACCATTTTACTAATGGATTTTAACATTTTTGAAGAGACTATATTTGTATATAATATTTTTTTTTCATCTATAAGAAAAAGCAATGTTAAGTATTTAATAAAGGTAATATTTCGGAATAAATATATAAGGGAATTTTTTTAATGTTTATATGTCTACAATTTACTAAAAGAAGAATGTTTTACTCTAACCCACGGACAAAATATGTTTGAATACAGTTTTGAATACACAAGCGTAATAAAATACCATAAAATAACAAGGTGAGGGTATCATTACCAATAGATTTAGACGTTTAGTAGGTCATCCATTAGGTTGCATCAACAAAATGACAAACAAACCAACCAAGAATCTGTCTTGTATTTAAGACTGTAATAAATACCCATTGCAATAAATTTATTTTGAAACAATCATTAAATTACGTTAGGGCAAGGATTGCAAAACAAACCAAACAAACATGTTATCAACCCATTCTCAAGCAAATCCGACATTGTCGCAGAACGGACACCTTATCTCTGTGATAACAACAGGTCGCTAGCCTCCTTTCTATCTAAAGAAATTTCATTTTCCCAAGCTGTCAAGTCGAGTACTTAACAATAACCATACAAACAAATACCAAAGTAACAAGTAAGTGGATATTATCAAGCAGATAAGCTCCTCCCTGACACCGCGAGCACGCGTTACTAATTCACTGAATATCAACACACGCCAATACAGTGTAATCTGCCAACCGGCCAACCGTTCAAACAGAGCGAAAATGGAAAGGGACTACAACGAAACTCGAATCGGTGCTTTTTCGGCGCGCCGTAAAAGCTTTACATTGGGGTAGGGTAGGGTAGTTGCGAATGCATTTGGCGATTGAAGAACGGTTGTTCATTTAACTTAACTTCATAACGGACGAGCAGGGAAAAGAAATTCATTCAATCCCATCCATGAGTTGCCCCAAAATGATGACAACGTATGCGAATGAACAGACAAACAACGCTGCAGGGTCAACAAAGCCTCAACAATGTATCACCCCCAAACATCGCCACCACCCCCATCCAACGACGACGAACCACCGAACCCGGCTACATTAGTGCCGACACAGTGGGCCATCTGCGGCGATCGTTCATTGTGCTTTCGTAATATAAACGCATTATGGTAGGTTCAGATAGCGAACGGAGGAATAGGCAACAAAAGGGAAGACGACACCATTGGGGATTGGATATAAGAAGCCAAAAAACAGAAGGAAAATGCGGTGGAGCGGCGGATTGTTGAAATGCGAAACCGACAGAAATGAAAAGCTGTTTCCATCAGCCTTTGCTCTGCGTTCGTTGTTTCCTTGAATTCTCGTTTTTTCTTTTCTGTTTCGGAGGCACCTTCCTTTTTTTTAGTTAGTTTGCGTAGTGGCAAGGCAAGGCAATCCGCAACGTCAATGACGACGACAGCGACGACGATGATGATGATGATAATGATGTTGACGATGCTGACGATGGACATTGCACTCAATGATTGCGGGGAAGGCCATTCGTTGGCCTGTTTGTTGTATGCTGTAAGTGTTTTGTACGCTATCTGGGAGATTGGGGGCAACGACAATGACGATGGAGATAGACATCCATAAGATGGCGATGATGAAATCTTAGCCAAAAGCTGTGCATCGTAAAACTTCACCACCCCATCTAGGTGTATGGAGCATGACTATCTAGGCATAAAACTTAAATCTAGAAGATGGGATCAGGACAAAACCATTGGGGACAGAATATACGGATGTGTAAATGGCCATACGAACCGTGTGCAACGACATCCGTTCTTCAAAATACTTTAAAAATAACGTGTACCTATTTGACAATGTTTTTTTTCTTCTAATTAGGGAAGATATAGATTGTCTTGCATATAGGTATCGACTTTATTTAATTTAGTAAATGTTACGGCTCCAACGCCGTGCTTCCTCTTTCGAGAGAAGAGCGTGGAGGTTATTATATCTTTTCTTATTTGAAATAATTATCGTTTCTTAGTTATTAAATAATTTATAAAGTTTTATTTATTTTTATATTTTATTGAACTCAGCTGTCTCAAGCTGAGCTCTCTTCTTTCTATTTTTTTCATATAAATTTACTTGTTTATATAGAACATTTTGTTCTAACTGACTGTGGCGTATAAACTGAACAAAACAATCTAAAAGTCTCTGTGACTTAGAATTTTGAATAAACTTTGAACGAAAATCAAAGTGGCCATGTTTTGAAATGAAAAATGTGCTTGTTATGAAAAGGGGCATATTTATGAAATGTGCTGTAAGTGACTGGATATAGAATATTGTGTCTGTTTATTTATGAATTGTATTAACTGAGAATGTTAGATATGTGAGGATGTAGTTTTAAGGGTTGTGTTTGAAAGGACATGAGTTAGTGTTAAAGCGAATAAGGAGGGTAGTATTCTGGAATACAACATAAACAATTTTTATTTATTAGCAATCTTAAAACAAAAACGCTTCAAAAAATACCCCTGATTTCTTTTTACCCATGTGGGAAAAAATGTGGTGAATTTCGTGATATAACCTTAGAGCTATTGGTTGCATTTGAAAACCTCTTTTTTTTACAGACAACAGAACGCCTGATTGTTGATGACAATTTCATTGCACGATAAATACGAGTGAACCCTTCAAAATTTCTATGAGTGCTTTTTAAAATTTCTTTACTACAAGGGGAAGATTATAATACGAGCGTTTACAAAAATGTGTTATGTTGATAATAGAGTTGAGGTGAATATACATACATTGAGAATGGAGCTGATTCGAATATATATAATAAGTATACCATCATCATCGTCGTCATTATCATCAGCACTACAACCTGGATCCGGTCTTGGCCTTATTTAGCAACTCTCCCCACCGGTATCCGGTCCTTATCCGAGTCTTGTTAAATTGTCCATAATAATTTGTTTTTCCGGGCACGGTTATTAGTCTTGCGCCAACCAGTAAGTATGTTATATAATTAACTTGAGTTAATTATCATCATCATCATCATCGACACTACAACCGGGAACCGGTCTTGGCCTTATTTAGCAAGTCCTGGGGCTTGTTAAATTTTCCATAATGATCTGTTTTTTCCGGGCAAGGTCATTAGTCTTGCGCCAGAGGCTCCCCGACGGGGAATCGTACACCGGTCTCCCGCGTGACAGGCGGGTATACTAACCACTATACTATCGAGGAGCCTGTGTTAATTATCACCCGCCCATAAAACCCACCTGAAACTTTTGCTAACTCATATCCACAATACATTTTAAGCCCGAAAATAACAATGCCACCATGAAATAGACACATTTTAGAAAAGTATTACCCCCTTAAAATACAAAATCCCATTCCAAATACTTGATATTTTGTGGCCAAAATTTCCATTGCAGTTCGATGCAAAAAAGTTCTCGATTCCCTACATTAAAGCTGTACGATTTGCCCAAAATACCATTTACAAGTAAATTCAACAACACTTCCCCCAATTTTGTTTGGTTTACCGTTAACATTGAGCCTAACATGGGGTGGAAAAAATGAAGACGATTGATTTCTACGTACATAGAGGTGTTCAATTAACGGTGAATTTGGAACAAATTGGAATCGACAAAGGATTATGAGTTGGTAAGGGGTAAAAAAAAAGAATTAAAGAGGAGTCGAAAAGTCGAGCCGGGAGTGTGTTCTGCTGTAATACGCGATGACCGGATGGTTTCCAGATTCGATTTTCTTTAATTTTCGCAAAAGGACTCCTAAATGAAAGACAAAAAATTGTGTAAAAAAAATATTCTTAAATGTGTTGTGAACTTATTAGAACAGTGAATTAGAATAAAATCTGCTAATTTTAACAGTTTTACTTTAAAAACGCTGGTACGAGGGTTGCCTTTTATATTTCGGGATTAGAGAACAAAAACAAATATTGATCATCGAAAATCACTTTATTGTTTTTCAAAATATTCCCCATGAAGATCTATACACTTTTGCATGCGTTTGAACCAATTGTCGAAGCACTTTTGCCACTCTGATTGAGGTATCTCCAACACATGCATTCTGAATGCAGCAACCGCTTCTTCAGGTGTCGAAAAACGTTGACCTCTCAGTTTGTTTTTTACGTACGGGAATAAAAAGAAGTCATTCGGTGCCAAGTCAGGACTATACGGCGGATGACCCATCAAATCGATGTTTTGGGTGCTCAAAAATGCAGTTGTCGCAGCCGATGTGTGAGAGCTCGCATCGTCGTGGTGAAGAGTGATCCGTCTTCGGCGGTTGGTTTTCCTGATTTCTTGGAAGGCAACTGGCAAACCACTCAGAATTGACTGTTCTGCGTTGTTCTAGTGGTACGGTTGCGACATGTCCAGTTTTTCCGAAAAAACAGGCGACCATTTGCTTGGAAGTGCTTCGTGCGCGAACAACTTTTGTTGGATTTGGCTCATCTTGAAACACCGAGACAGTCGACCGCTGTTTACTTTCGGGCTCATACGCGTAAATCCACGATTCATCACCTGTCACGATGTCATAGGCGTGTTTCGAAGCACCGCGACCGTATTTTTTGAGCATTTCTTTCGACCAATTGACACGAGCCTTTTTTTGGGCGATTGACAAATTGTGTGGGATCCAACGCGAACAAATTTTTTTGACGGTCAAATGTTTATGCAATATTGAATGTATGCTGGTCCCACTAACGCCTAAGGGTGTCTCAATCTCACGATAGGTCACATGACGATCTTCCAATATCAGTTCGCGCACAGCATCAATGGTTTTCGGAACAACAACTGATTTTGGACGACCTTCACGAAATTCATCTTGGAGTGAACTACGACCACGATTGAATTCACTATACCATCGATAAACACTGGTCCTTGATGGAGCTTCATCGCCAAAAATTGAATTAAGTTCATCCATGCACTGTTGCTGAGTTAATCCACGCCGAAAGTTGTAAAAAATAATCGCACGAAAATGTTGACGATTTAATTCCATTTTTGGGCCGAGATGAATCTTTTAAGTTACTGTAAACAACACAAATAGCGCTCGTATGTCAAAACGTTCTGAGTGCGTATAACCTCAAAAATGTCCAACTTTACGACAGAGCTGTCAATTGCCGGATTGCAACACTAGGGTTGCCAAATCCCGAAACATAAGAGGCAACCCTCGTAACACAATAGCAGCTGATTGTACTTTTCGGATGACGTTTCGTATTCGTTTTGCAAGTGGCCCAATAAAAAAAGTTGTATATAAGTGTTAGGCCTGGAAAATAACATCCGTGCATTTTCATGACAAATTACTTTTCGAAATTGGAAATTCATTTCAATTAGATATTTATGAGGGTATTAAATCAAACGTAAGATTTCCTATTCGCCGACAATTCGTGGAAAAAGAAAGGCGAAAGGAAAAAAAACGTAAGTAAGAAAGCGGAAGGTGAGTGGAATTAAAATAAAATATTAAAATTGATTGTTAAAAAATATATATAACAACTACACCAGAGTGAATCAAATATAAACGGTAGTTTTACTTTTTGCTTAGCAACAAATTGAGAGCTAGACACTCTTGTGCGTGGCTTTTTTTGTTTATGAAGAGTAGAGAACCGGCTGGGCAAGTGGTCACGCTCGACTTTGTGGCCAGTACAGCTTTAGCGTTCTAGGAACGCACAATTCCACCCAGGTGGGGTTCCTACACTTCAAGGAACATACCTACACTGAAAACGTTACACGCAGCCACAGACGCGTGCCACTAAGTCCGCTAGGGCCCTGAAACATTCACCACAACGTTGAACCCGACACGAAAAAGCAAGGAACTGAACGTCCCAAAGCTTTCAATGTTAAGCTCAACAGCTCGAATAAAGCGTACCTGAAACAAAGGAAAACATTCATGCATCCGACCCTCAGACTGAAATGCGCCGCACTCCAGCACTGCACAATCGAATATCCTGAACACCTACACGATGTTACAAGGATTTGTTATCGTCGGCAAATTAGCCGAGCAACGGACGACGTGCGGGTGGTCTGCCACAAAGACCACCAAATCCATCGGCAAACAAAACAAAAGGCAACCGTAATTATCTCAACGAGATAATTCGAAAATTGTATGAGTTTAAAACCTACAAAGGAACGACTCTGATCCCACGGTCCCTTCTGAATTTCACACCCTCACAAGGATCTAATGGATTTCGGTGTGTGTTTATAAAAGGCAAACAAACCCATGGACTGTACGTCCTAACAATCATCTCGGTTCTGCGCCACAGATGTGCTGCGAAAACAGAAGATCGTGCAGATGAAATGCTATCACCACCATCGATGGTGATGATGATGTATGTGTTGATCCCTTTCAGGCATCCAAATTACCCCTGGGATTAAATAACATGCTGCTAACAGAGATTCGGAAATTCTGTTAGCAGATCTAATGGGAAAAGTTGTCGGTGCGGATATAGATACGATCCGTATCATGTTTATTTTTTGAATTGAGATAGTTAGTGCCATTTTGCTCGTCACCGCGACGAGGAGTCTAGATTGAGAATCCCAAAGAGGGAGTTTGATAGTCAGAGCCAACGACGGAACGTCACGCGCGTATACTTACGAACATGATTTAAGAATATTAGTTTTCGGTACAAAAAAAAAAAAAAAAACAGCGCGAGTCAAAATTGAAAGGTATTCGTCCTCGGTGACATTCGGTAACAACAGAAGTAAATTAAATTAAATTAACACGAGAATTAAGTGTAGTTACTCGACTCAAAGGACAAAAGAATATCGGAACAGTATCCTAGTTTGTGTATTTAGACGTTAAGTGATCTGTACTTACTTAAATAAAAGTAAAAGAAAATAATTGTGCAACTAAAAGACGAAACAGTCCAACAATAAAATAAAAACCACAGAATAAGAACAAGGATCCCAGTGTTTTAATCGTCGCTATCATTCGCTCTGCTTTCGTTTTGTTTTTCTGCGAATAGTGTTCGGCGGAACACTGCATCACCGATTATCGGCCAGCGACAAATCCGCCAAACAGCCATGGGCGAGCAAGGGACCCTCTGTTACACGCAAACCTTCCATCCCTTAATACCTACCTCGTTAGAGCCAGCCTCCACCATTAATCGCGGTACACGCAAAACCACCCACTTAAAGGATGAAGTGCTCTGCAAGCCCTAGCATTACTCCCACACATAAGATATCCTCAAATTAATATTGGATTCAATATCAAACAAATTGAACTAAACGGATGTTTTCTCACATTGAATCCAATTTACGAAATCCAGTACGTGATAAACGAATCGTATGTTCAATTGGTTCGCCTACACGCAAAATTCCATCGATCCAAATGTGCGGACCAGATTTCAAACTTTCAAACAAAATTGTTGAGAATCATAAACTGCGCGTCTGTAATTGTATGATCCTCTAAAAACTTGTTTACCCAAATTCATTCCCACAATCAGCATCATTTTCCGTTGTCATTAAGCCAAGTTAAAACACACTACTTGCGCCATAAAACGAGCCACATGTTTGTTTTATCGCCTACCAACATGTAGGATCATAAATGCTCATCAGCAAGATCCTTTATTGATTGTTTCTTTTTGGTTTTCCTCTTTTGATCCCAATCCGGGAATGATCGAAGGAGAGAGAGTTTTCGTTCGGATAGACGAGGAGAAAAATAGGGAGTTGAGTTGTGCGCTTAAACAAATGTGAAAATGGTGGTGGGTTGCCATCGTACCAATTAATTATGACCAAGACTTTTCGTAGAAGTGCTGACTTTTTGAAGCAAATTGTCACCATAGCCTTTTTTTTGTGAAAATCGGGCTTGAGGGTATGTTTTGGTTTTCCCCCTGCATCCAACCGCCCCCCAGGTCTTTTACGGTTAACATACTGAATCCACTTGTAATCACAGGTGACTATCCGGTGCAAAAACGGTACAGTTCGGTTTCTTGATCTCAGCGATGCACAGATTTCCAGGTGACGTCGTTTTTGGGGTTCTTTCAGTTCATGGGGTACCCGGTTATCGAGATTCTTTACTCTTCCTATGCGAGAAAGTTGTCGACTTATTGTCATTGGGGATACTCCCATGCTTTGTGCAATCTCCCGCACCGGTTTCGTTGGATCCGCATACATAGTTGCTCTTAAAACATCGCCGTCAACTGACGTTTCCGGTTTCCCACGTGGTTCATTTTCGAGGCTGATATTTCTCGAAAGGAACTTTTCAAACCAACGTCGTGTGGCGCATTCGTTTGCCGCTACGTCCTCAAATGCATCATTCATGTTTTTCATTACCAATGACGCATTATGTCCTATTTTAAATTCATAATGGAAGTGGGTTCGAATTTGAACTGCCAACAGCATGGTCAACAAAAAACGGTACTTATAAGAAACCCTAAAAAAAAAAAACGGTACTTATTTATAAAAAAAACGAAAATTTAACGTTCTGGCACAGATGTTCACTTCTAGAACCTCTTACTTCCGACTAAGCGGAAATCGCCGAGCCAATATAACCATAACACCTCGGAAATTTTTTCTCGATTGAACCCACAGTTTGGTGATGATACACTGTCTCAAAATCGTCTGTATACGTGGACCAGAGAATTTAAAAGAGGGCGAGAACGTATCGAAAACGAAAGTCATGATCGACGCCCAAGGACTAGTCGTATAAATGATAACATCCGTGCCGAGAGGTTATTGAAAGTGATCGCCGCTTAACTATTGGAGAAATCTCATCAGAAGTGGGCAAACGCCGCAAAACGAAACAGAACACGAGCGATGCTCATTCGAGATGTCATCCTTCTTCATGACAACGCCAGGCATAACACCGTGTTCTTGACAAGGGATACATTGGAGTAAATGGGCTGGGAAACCCTCGAACACCCTCCATATAGACCAGACTTGTCTCCCTGTGACTATTTTTTGTTCACACCCTTAAAGGAAAAAGACGATGAATGCCCATTCGAGATGTCATCCTTCTTCATGACAACGTCAGGCCTCACACCGCGTCCTTGACAAGGGATACATTGGAAGAAATGGGCTGGGAAACCCCCGAACACCCTCCATATAGCCCAGACTTCTCTCTCACTGTGACTATTTTTTGTTCACACCCTTGAAGGAAAAAGACGAGGTAAGCCCATTCGAGATGTTATCCTTCTTCATGGCAACGTCAGGCCTCACACCGCGTCCTTGACAAGGGATACATTGGAAGAAATGGGCTGGGAAACCCCCGAACACCCTCCATATAGCCCAGACTTCTCTCTCACTGTGACTATTTTTTGTTCGCACCCTTGAAGGAAAAAGACAAGGTATGCCCATTCGAGATGTCATCCTATGTCATGATAACGCCAGGCAACCGCATCCTTGACAAGGCATATATTGGAAAAAATGGGCTGGCAAACTATCGAATACCCTCCATATAGCCCAAATTTGTCTTCTGTGACTATTTTTTGTTCGCACTCTCGAAGGAATCACTTAGAGGAAAAAATTTGAAACTAATGAAGGATTCGAGAAGCACGTGCCCAATTGGCTAATATCTTGCCGTAAATATTTCTACGAATAAATGATTTTAAGCTTCCAAATCGGTGGAAAAAGTGTGTAGATCACGCTGGAGACTATATTGAAAAATATTGATACTCGTAGTATAGTTAGTGTGTAGCATTATTCAATAAATGTATAACAGAAATTACCGTTTATATTTGTTTCAACTTCGTACGTCCTTTGTAAGCTCGGTAGGTACACATTTTATTATTTTACCCTGCCTCAAATGCTTCACACTTACATGGTCATCTCATGGCACGGGGAACATTTTCCCGTGCATGCACTTTCACATCACATAAGATCGGTGAACTGCCATAACTTTTGCATGGCAAAAAAGCAACATACCACGTGCCATACGCCTGTACACCTATTTAAAGAAACGGGGTCTTTAAAACTGAGATTTTCTAATAACCTGTACTAAGGTACTTAAAACACAGTTCCAACCTCCATTTTGTTTATCCACAGAGAGATATAGAAGCTGTACAATCACATTGTAGATGGTCGCTTAGTAGATCGCTTCCATAAAAAGAAAGTATGACTTTTCGAAATGATCCCCGTTCCTTCGAGTGCAAACAGCGTTTGGTATCTTTGCGTGTGTGATGCATTCAGATACCACAAGCGAGCGGGACTCGGATGAGAGTAAAGGAAAATTAGGGAGAGCATAGCAAAAGCAAAAGTATTGGCTGGGGCGAGTTTTTGGAAAGGGAACTAAGTTCCATACTCATCAGTCGCCGCACAGTGTTTCTAGTTAACGATTTCGTGGCCAAAATCGTAGGTCGGCATTTCTAATCATTTTCTAATCGAGAATTACAGAGGGGAGTTTGGGGGTCTACGGTGTAAATAAAATAAATTGTAAATCCTATGATAAAACTCGAACAAAAAGGCCATTTTATGTGAAATGTATTATATATTTTCGTGTTAGCGGTGAACACTTCGGAGTAGGTTCTCATCTGAGAGCCTCAAAAAAGGTTGATAATAATTATTGACACGCCTCGTCATCATCATCATCATCGGCACTACAACCGGGACACGCCTCGTGACCGTCTAAAAAAAATAGGTACCTTACCGTTGGTCACTCTAGCACGTGCAAAAATAGTCAAAAATCAGTAATCGAAGAATTTCTATATATAAACTATATAAGTGCAGTTGGAAGCCCTACTAGCATCATCCATGAAGGTCGAAATTTAACAAGATGGTGGACATTTGAATTTTTAAATACAGTTTTTCACCATTTTCTCTCTCTTTAAATTAAACAAATTATGCTTTTATCGTCTTGATTGTACTAGAGGCTCTAATGACTCAAATCTACTTTAAAATAAAAAAAAGGAAAAAGGCGAACCGTAAACTAGTTCTTGAGAAATCTTGACCAACAGTTTGAAAAACATAAGTTTTCAGGAAACGCGATCAAAGATTTTATTAACGACTTTTCTGTGTTAATTTTAAAATAATATACCTTGTAGCTAATCAGCGATTCCAGGGCCATGCATCAGCCCTTCCTCCAGTTCATATTGCTCTTGTAGGATCTGTTGGTCTGCTTTTTACGAAAGTGGAGGTGGTCTTGCTCCCCGTGACAAACAAATCTCAGCCGCAGTAATGTATTTCGTATCAGCTAACTGGGTAAAATTATTGGGTTTAAGCCCAACTGTAATTCCTAAGACATCCTTAATTTTTAACAGTGCTATATATCCTTCATTAAATAAACTAGTATCAGTAAAAGCGGCAATTTCTACACCCTCTGTATCGCAGTGAAGGTGGTTCCGAGCGAGCTTCCAGACGCAAGGCTCCACTGACTCGTTCGAGTTTTGCGTGTATCCTCTAGTGCAAGGCCATGAAATCATCCGATGACAATGACTCAAATATCGGCTTAATTGCATCTTGAACATTGTCTGCAAGAGGTGGTTTCTGCTGAAATAACTTAAGAGTACCACTGGCTTCTGCTACGCGCCATTTATACCAGCTATCCTTTCCAACCGGGCAATATTGGTGCTGCGGTTTTTTATCGGTTGAGATAGTATGCTAAAATACAGCCCACGCACAATGTCTCTGCCGAATCTGGATTTCTTCGAATAGAAAATCCATGATATGTTGGTAAGTCAGAAATTACTTTATCAGTCAAGTTGCCTGTACCTTTACCTCCGAGGTGCTTTGATTTCTTTTTTATAGCCCTGAGACGAGTTCCCATTCATTTCTGAAGATGGTACACACAGTCTTTTTTTTACTGCGAGATTGTCGCAAGGATTTACATCTAAAATGGCCGTTTTCGTATCGCCATCATCAAAGTAAGAGTCATACTTTATACCAAGTAATTCTTGAGAACGAGAGAACATTTCTGTGATTGCTTCCACTTCCATTTCGCCAGAACTGCCATGATGGTTTCAGGACATGTTTCTTCATGGCTTTCTTTCCATGCACTACATTCGACTGCCTTTTTGAATGGTACAAACTTCACGGAAAGATTATTTCACGCAAACATCAAGAACCTTACTTGTATTTTTTCCGATCAGCATGGCAAAACCAAACAACAAAGCAAATTCTCTTTTTTCCATGACCTATCACCCACACAGTTACAGGAAGAGGTTCTTTGCTAACTGCGAAGTTTTCTTGAGTTTCTTCTTACACTGGAGAATTGCATAAGACGCAGGTGTAATTGCTCCAAGAACCTGTATTATATGTTATTGGTGAAAGACACTGTAATATCCAGCAAAGCACAAACCAACTTCAGATTTATTAATCCTCCGCCCTAACATGTGTACTACTATTACTATTACTATTTATTGGCCTGTAGGCATCCGGACGTTCATGACCTGGCTGACTCGACTCCGCCATGGGTCCCTGTCCTGTGCGCTCTCCTTCCACGCTTGACCATCCGATTCGATCTCCCCAAGGTCAAACCTGATATTGTTCTCCCATCTCCGTCGCAGTCGTCCTGCCGCTCTCTTTTCCGTTGGTCTACCGTCAAGAATTCTACGCACGGTCCTATCGTTGCCCATTCGCGCCACATGTTCAGGCCATCTTAATCTTCGCGACCTGATTACTCTGACTATTGTAGGTTTGCGGTATAGCTCTTCCAATTCGTGGTTGTGGAGTTTCCCCCATTGTCCTGCCTCCTCGTCATATTTGCCGCCAAAGATACCCATTAGAACTTTATTCTCGAATACGCGGAATTTGTTTTCTTCCCGTTTTGTGAGAGCCCATGCATGTTTCGCATCCGTATATAGAATCGGCATGATTATGGTTCTATAGATACGGAATTTTATATTACGTGATAGCAGTTTAGATTTCAGCCATTTACTGACTGCGTGCCACCTAGCGTTGCCGGAGTGTAATATTTTGTTAATTTCCTTCGACATTTCGTTATAATGAAAAGTTGGTAAACCGTCTTTCCGTATTCCCACTTCTTTTCCAACAATTGCCTTACTGTGAACATCTGGTCGCTCGTTGACCGGTTCCTACGGAATCCGCATTGGTAGTCTCCCAGTATTTCTTCTGCGTACGGTGTGATTCTCGGTAGTATGACATTTGTTAGTATTTTGTATGTGTTTGGGAACCATAATATGGCTCTATAGTTGTCGCAGTCAGATCTTTCGGCTTTTTTTTTTAATTGGGAAGACCATTGAGGTTTTCCATTCTACCGGAGTAACTTCTTAATCCCATATTGTTTTAATCAGGTGGTTGATCTTTCGAGCGGATGCCTCTCATCCATTCTTCATAAGCTCTGTCGGTATGCAGTCGACTCCGGTAGTCTTGCTTTTTTTCAATCGATTTATTGTATCTACAACTTCGATGAAAGAGGGCTCTGGCATCTGAGGCTCGCCTGTATGTACGTCTGGTGCGTTTATTTGTGGTTGATGGGTACGTACATTGAACAGGTTTTCAAAGTACTGCTTCCATCTTGTCACGATTTTGTTTGTTTCTGTGACCAGGCAGTCTTTTGCGTCTCGCATTATTTTGGCTCTCCCTCGGTAGCCATTTCTAATTGAATTTATGCCTGCATACATTCCTCTGATATTCTTTGCTCTGGCATTTGCTAGGATTTTTTCGATCCGAGTCTTCTCCCATTCGCGTTTTTTGTGTTTGACGAGTTTCATTGTCTCTTTCCGAATTGTCTCGTATCTTTTTCCGTTAACTTCATCATATCTTTCTAAGTGGATCACTCTAAGGCGTTTACGTTCTTCGATCTTCGATCTTCGCCCTGCACCCATCGTCAAACGAAGGTTTGGACTTAATTGTTTTCTTATATCCTAATACATTTTGGGCTGTTTGTTTGATTGTGTCTCTGATCGGTGCCCATTTAATGTCCACATTATTGGTTTCCTCTTCCCCACTGCTCACATTCTCTAGGATGCTAAATCTATTCGATAGTTTGTCTTGATATTCAGCCCCTTTACGCAGGTCTTTTAGTTTATTAGTGACGAAACTTTTTGCTCGCCTCACGCGACTGCCCGCGTGGGTTTGCTGCGACCCGACTCCTAATTTTGCCCATCACTAGAAGATTATCGGAGTCGCAATCTGCTCCTCTATATGATCTTCATCATCATCATCGCCACTACAACCGGGAGCCGGTCTTAGCCTTATTTAGCAAGTCCTGAGGCTTGTTAAATTTTCCATAATGATTTGTTTTTTTTCGGAAAAGGTCATTAGTCTTGCGCCAGAGGCTCCCCGACGGGGAATCGAACCGGTCTCCCGCGTGACAGGCGGTTATACTAACCACTTTACTATCGAGAAGCCTATATGATCTTTTGTCAAGGATATTCGAGTGGTGTATTTTGTCTATGAGGAAGTGGTCTATTTAGTTATGCGTTACGCCGTCGGGTGACATCCATGTGGATTTATGAGTTTGGTTGTGCTTGAACATCGTGCTCTTCACTACCAGATCTTTTGACGCTGCGAACGTGATAATTCGAATTCCGTTATCATTTGAAACCTGGTGTAGACTTTCTTTACCTATAGTTGGTTGGAAGATATCTGCCTTTCCGTTTTCGCATTGAGGTCCCCGAAGAGGATCACATCAACTACTTTCCCTAGGGTCTCGTAGAATGTGTCCTTCGTTTCGTCGTTAGTAGATTCTGCTAGGGCGTGAACGTTTGTAAGTACATAATACCATGGGCCCTGTATTTTTAGCACCGACATTCGGACATTAATAAATTTCACATTGTGTTCACGACAGACCCCTATAATTTCTGTTACCCCTAGTCCCCACACCCTCTCAACTATTGACAATCACCACCCCCGCTTCTCTTATCCTTATACCACCACCGCTCAGCCCACCACACACCTCCCCGCAACTACTTTTCTTACAACTTCCGTAAAGTCAACTTCCGCCTCATAAATGGGTATATTGGCAATATCACACTTCGATTGAACGATATAAGTGCAGAGGTCGCTACTGCCTACCACTACACTGAAATCTACAATGACATCTCCCTATATGTTCCATTTTCCCGACACGGGATACCGTTCTCATCACCCCCTTGGTATAACCGCAAACTCCGTACCACTAGTAACACGAGGAATGAGTTGTGGAACACTTTCCTAAACATGCGTTCTCCCCTCGACTACTCTAACTGTCTACGTTCCGTTTATCAATTCACAGAGCACTACAGTTCCGTCTACCACAATTACCCACTTAAGCACAATACAACTTGATCAACGACCCTAAATCTTTCTTTCACTTTAACAACTACAAACCTAAATCTGATGCCTATCCAAACCCTTTCTTCTACGGCTAGACTACTTCAACTGACTCCCACACCATCGCCATTTTTTTCGCACCTTATTCAAACAAACGTTCACAGACAACTGTTTCGTGCCTAACCCTTCTTTCTTCACTGGCCTGCCTCAATTCTCCCTTGGTCCTCTCACCCCACTACACATTCAACAATAGCAAGCTATAGAAATACTAAAACTACTGAAAGACGAGTTTAGTCCTGGCCCAGAAGGACTCCTTGCTATCCTCTTAAAAAAATGTTCCTGTTCTCTCTCTCTCTCCCGCTCGCTGTATTCTACAACCTATCCCTTGTGCAAGGTGTATTCCCTGACATTTGGAAATCCTCTTATATCACCCCTATACACAAAAAGGGACCAAAAAACGATATATCCAATTATTGTCTCATTGCTAAGCTTTCGCACATTCCTAAACTGTTTGAAGGCTTTCTATATGCTGCGTTATGTTTTCCTTGCAAACCCATCATCTCTCCCAACCAACACGGTTTCCTCTCCGGCAGGTCCACTACTACCAACCTTGTGGAATTCACACGCCACACACTCCTTGCCTTAGAAAACGGCGATGAAGTCTATGTAATCATTACCGATTTCAGCAAGGGCTTCGATAAAATTCCCCACAATCCCATTCTCTTTAAGTTATCTTCCCTCGGATTTAAGCTCTTGCTAATTAAATGGATTTAAACCTATCTTATTAATCGAACCTGCCGAGTGCGATTTAGATCCACCCTCTCTGATCCTTTTTTTTCCAATGCCATTTGCTCCTATTTATTCTAACCATTAATGACATATGTTCTAGTATCAATCACGCCTCTATCTCGCTTTACGCGGATGATACCAACATTTTCAAGTCAATCCGCCCTCCCCTAGACTCCCCACTTCTCCAATCTTGACAGCTTTTCGACTTGGTGCCAAAATAACTGCCTAGAACTGAATATCGCCAAATGTCAATCATCTTCTCTCGGAAGCGCTCCCCCACCCGGCCACGCTCCTATCTATTACAGAACCAACCGCTAACATCGGTCGAATCGATTCGCGACCTGAGCGTTCTATGCGACAAGGAGCTCAATTTTATTGCACATATTGACGACATAATCCTTAAAGGCCAATGGCGCCCTTGGCTTTATCAAACGCTGGTGGAAAGGATTCCTAAATCCCTACGTCAAACGCTCACTATACATAACTTTTGTCCGTCCTTTGCTGCAATATGCTAGTCAGGTCTGGTCCCCGTATCAATTGTCTCACACTCGCAGGATTGAGAGCGTTCAACGTCATTTCTTGCGCTTTGACCTCCGTGGACTAAACTGGGAAAATCCGCTTATTCTACCGCCATACACAAGCCGGCTCCCCTTAATCAATCTTGACACATTTGAAGAGCGTAGAATCCATGCAGACATCATCTTTGTCCATCATCTTCTGTTAGGCTCAATCAATTGTCCAAGCCTGCTCTCCTCCATAACATTTCACACAAGCCCCTGTAACTTACGTAACCCTCGACTCTTCTACTTGCGTATTTATCTCGCGTATGCTACGAAGGGCCAACTGTTCCCCTATCTCCTTTGAATTCAACCTCTCCATTCCACCTAACCCCACCATCCCACCCAAAAACCCCTCCAACCCATCAATCCTACCTCTCCTCTGCCGCTCTGAATTTAGTTTTCCTCCGCAAGCCCCCACACCCCCCCCCCCCCCTCCAACTTCAACATCACTCTCTAAGGCCACCCCCACCCTTCCACACCGACCAGCATACACATATACCGTTCTCTGGCGCTGTCTCACAAATGCCACATATGCCACACCTACATACACTCGCCCCCCTCCAGCCTCGACCACCCCAGTCGCCCTGTCTTCTTTTCCTTTCTTTGTTTTTTTCTCCTTTTTTTTTATTTTTTTACTCTAGATATTACGCTAGGGTAATAACCTTGTCCGTAAAAATAAATTATTATGGAAAATTCCACAAGCCTCGATATTTTTTATTTTACTATTTTTTTTTTTATTAGACTTCTCTCGGGAGAGGCGAACAGATAGCGCCGAATGGGCGCCCCGAGATGTCACCAAATAACTGTTGCAGTTCTTTTTAAACAGTTGCAGGTTGTAACGCTCCGGGTACACTCGCCTAGGAAGGGAGTTCCACAGCTTCCCCGCTCTGTAACGTAACGAGTTCTGATGCAGGGATAATCGCGCCGTCGGAAGATGAACCTCGAGATTTGCTAAATAAGGCCAAGACCGGATCTCGGTTGTAGTGCCGATGATGATGATGATTAAGTTACTTCGTAAGTTCATATATCATATATTACATTTAATGCTTGTATTAAGCTAAATAAATGAGGGTTCTGCCTTCACTAAACTAAACTAAAGTAACAATGGCGCCACGCTCGCCCCCCTACTCGTTCCTACACACGACATGAGTTTCGATTGCTTTCGTGCTTTTACAATACGTTCCAATTTAATTCGATTAAATCAAAAAATTTCGATATTCACAAGTGTCAACTGCGTGCTACGAATATTTAATATCTCCACTCTCCCTAACAATATGTGTGGCGTTTCTAGTAGATACACACACGACTAGTAAAGAACAACACCACTAAAAGCAAATCCATTAAAGCCGTATACCATGCCAATAATATACCATTTACACATTAGTCGAATGCATTTGAGTTTAGAAATCGAATTCACATACGCGGCAGTGGCCTGATGGGTTGAGCTTTGGTTCTATATTTTAGTGCTTCTAACCGCGATTGCGTCGGTTCGAATTACTCGCTCTTCACTATCGTCGCAAACGCTATATATGTTATCCACAAGCCACACTGAAATTTAAAAATATGCAAGTGTAAGCAGAACGACATTCAGGATAAGAAATGCTATCTAAGACAAACACAACGTACTCACTTAGTTGCTACAAACGTGAATAGTTTCACTTGTTTTATAATTCACAGTTAGTTGATGTAAAGTATCCAAAAATTTCAGGTGGTATATAGAATTTTGTGTGGCTCAGACCAATTTTTCTATAGAATTGACTGAAGGGTTTCGCTCTTTACATCTGTATTTAATATATCTCTTTTTGTCAAAATGCTTTATTTAATCACACATCCTTCTGTTTTTTTTTTTTTTTTTATTTGCTTGACTACAACGAAGTAAAATTTAAGAAATTCATCTATTCATCATTCGCGTAAATCTTCCATTCCTCATTTTACCACTAAACAAAAAAGTAACTTAGGGCACACCTCGCTCCCAAACGAGAAGTGACCACCTACTACCTCTGTACCTGTTCGCTTCCCTGCAGACTGAAGACAATTAAATTTTCCCCCAAGCACACCGATCAAAATCCCATAATTTTCTTCTTTACGCTTATCCATGACTAGCGGATAAGTAATTTGCTTCTTCCGAAAGAAAATCTTTCTTTTTGTATCCTTCTGGGCTATCAAATTGTATTATTTGTGCGAGAAATTCGGTAATGTAAAACCTTCCTCCACTCTTGACATCTACAATCTTCGTACACGTCAGAATCCTAGAGCTCGGACTCACAGATTCGGTTGGTGGGCAGTGGTTTATATTTATTTTGTTTTTTATTAGTGTTTGTCGAAAGAGCTAACGAAAAAATGTTCATTTCCTTAGAGAATGCGCTTTTTTACTTCCTTGCATCATTATTGCCATTGGCATCATCCTGATCATCATCGTTGCCATCGTCACTGTCGTCAACATCATACTCATTATATTCGTAGTGGTGCAAATGAAAAAGTGAAGAAAAAAATTCTATCATATAAAAATGCTTGTACTGTATAGACTTAAGGTTTTGAAAAAAAGTGGATAATACAAAAAAAAAACCTAGAAAAGATACTAGATACTAGTAAAATTGCTAGTGAGTGCGTGCTCAGTTGATAGTAGTTGCGAAGCAGTGCCGTGAAATGATGATGTAAAAAAAATGAATATATATATATGTATATACATTTATATATATATTTATTTATATATATATATTTACATTTATATGTATGATTAATTACAGAGATTCTTTTCTTCGTTTCGCCTCAAAATTTGAGCTAAGAAATACCAGCATCAGTGTAAGATGCGAACTATAAAGCGTACACAAAAAGAAAAGTCAGATGGGCGGGGCTAACACATTTTTCCAGATTGCCATCAATTATCTGATCGCTGAAGGGACAAAATGCTATTTTCTAATTTAAGGGTGTTAATGCAGAAGGGGTTAATATTTAAGAAAAAATTAATCAAAGCCCTTCAAGAATCAAATGGTGACAACCATCAACTAACGCTATCAAACAGTTTTCAATAATCATAAATATCTATAAAACACGAAAGTTATACAAGAGTTATGTGGTAGGCTGCCCAAAAACACCTGTTGATAAATAAATTAGGAAACATATGGTGCACCATTATCTGTACCCAGAGCGTCGGATAAACCAGAATGACTTCACCACAAATAGGAAAATCCTCTAAGCAATTTCCAGTAGTTTAAAACAGAATACTTTTGTACTGAAAACTTCTCTTATGTTCAAATCTAGTAGCAACAAGTCAAATGGGAGTGTATCGAAGGAAGAGAATCAGATGTGAGTAGATGTGCATTAATGCAAGTCTGCATACATATGTACATAGTCCTAACTATAGATGATGTGCTTTCTCCGTATCTTTCCTCTACATCTAGGCGACAAAAGGAATAAATACTTATCCTGTTGCATTTGTAGGACTTGTTGCTGTTACATTGAAATCACCAGACACTTTTTATTTTCTTTTCTGCATTATTAAATGTTCTGTATCCTTATGTATATTACTAACCTGGTTGCAAACATGATTGCAGATAACATATCTCTCTTTCAATTAGATTCTTTATTTCAGCCTTACATCTGTTTGTTCGTCACTATCACTGACACTCAATTTAAATAAATCCGTGCGTATTTATTTCAAGTTTGAAAAATTGTATCTTATTCACACACGAGTGTACGTTTCAAGTTCCAATAATTAACACCAAAATAAATTCATATCCATATCCACAGTTCACTATTAATTTGTAATCTGTAATCTTAATATCCTGGCCTAGGATGCGCAATGCGATGCACTATGTCAATAGTATCGTGGTAGTTTCCAAACTCACTTGTTGCACAACTAACGCCATACTACACTGGTGCTCAGGACGAAAAAACTTTTTAGCACACCGAAACTTTTTCAAAAACTTTTCGTCGTCGTTGTTGGTTTTTTTTTTTTGTATATTTTTTTTTATTTTATTCTATAAAATTTTTTGGGGTGTTCTCCTTTTTCGCCTTTGCCTGCCTGTGGTAAGGGATGGGGATGGTTTAGTGCATTTTTTTCCTTGGTGCAATTCTACCGTTTTTTTTTCGTCACTCTATTGCCCCATTCTACGCTATTGCTTCCCTATACTTCACACACACACGAACATTCTTCTTTTAGCTGTTTAGTTGTAGACTTTATTTTTTTTTGTTATATTTTAGTTTGTACTTTTTCCTACTGTTGCGCTGTGCATTATTTTTGTGTGTGTTTTACCTTTTTTCGGTGTGCAAAACAACTTGTTTGGGTGTGCACACACAAGAAAAAGGACACAAAATTCCTTTTTGTGCAACAGCATCGCTAAAACACTACCTCCGTCGCCTCCTACACTCCTTACAACTACCACCATATCTACCTACCAACAAAATATCATCACCATCATCATCGTCGATGTTGTTGGTGCTAAGACCACCCCATCATTCATTGAACTAGTCAGCCAACTAAACCAAGACCCACCCGACGACGATGGTTGTTCTCTATCCTGATCGTTTTGCCAAAAAAAAAAAAGAAAGGATAAAAAAAATTAGCTACCTCCTCACTCCCATAGAATCTACTTTCCTGCAGAACTAAGAAGCGAATTTTGTCCCTGTTGTTGCCAGCGATGTTGCCTTCATTGCTGCTACTCCTGCTGTTGTCCCAGTATATCCTTCGGTACGTTTTCTAGCCATTCACTTAACCTACCCCATCACCACTGCTCCACCCGCCCAAGCTTTGAACAAAAAAGGACTCTTTTTCCCTTTAGTGGAATGCACATTTCATCATCAAAACTTACACAGAAGAAGTATAAAAAAGGATAAATAGAAGAAAAAAAGGAAAGAATTGTACACCGAAAGAAAAAAATAGGGAAGCGTCTAGAAAAAATTAAATAATAAAAAGGAGGGCAAGGGATACCAAGAAAACCGCGCACATGGGAGAGATGGGATGAAGAAAACACTACAAGATCGGTACTAGGAAGCCGGCCAACTATCTAGAGTTTGGAGCAAATTGTATTGCTCTTGCCCCCTTTGGATCCCACAGTAAACGCACAAAAAAGTATTTAAAAAAACAAGAAAAAACACCAGCATAATAATAGCGAAAGAAGAAGGAAAAATCGTACCCAGGAAAGACCGTATAGTTCCAAATGCACATACCAAAATATCTATAAGCAGGTGTGGGATGCACTTGGGGGCGACTATGTGAATGTGCGAGTAATAGTTGAGTCTTCGATTATACTGTCAAACCCCTAACCAACACCTAATTTCCCCCCAAAAATTTATGTAATGAGAAATGGTCCTAAAGGATGGAGGCGAGGACGAAACTGAACAGGAGAATGAGTATGAAGACGAGGACGAGGACGATAGGTATGACGGTAACAACGATGACAACGTCAGAGGTTTGGGACGCTGAATAAATGATGCTTAAGGGATGATAGCATTTGAGGGTGGTTTGCTGCAACCAAATAACATCGAAGTCATCCTACAAAATAGAATAGTCTTATACCGTCATATCCTGCACCCCTTACGACATATTTTATTGTACATTGTCGCACATACAGTTGACTCCCTGTCACCCAACCAATGTCAAATTAGTGGGAGGGGCAGTTCAAGTAGGATAACTGTCATTAAAATTGCACCACATACAATGACAGCCTTCAAGATATCGGTTACCCATACTCTACGCATAGATAATCCCCGGGTTCAAATAACTCTTTCAGAGATTTACGGTAGCTTCTGGAGTTTAGTGAAATAAAGTTAGGAAAATTAGAAAAATTATTTAATTTACAAAAACATGTTTTTGTGATCAATAGGTTTTGGATGGTATGTCTTGAGTAAAAAAGGTTATCGTGAACAAGTACTTTTTGGGGCACAGTGTCGAAAACTTAGCGAATATGTTAATTAATTATGCGAACTGTGTTTTTGGAGCTCCAAGAGGGTCGAACACTTTGTGAGATTAGGGTAAAAAAACCTGTCAACGGAGACTATCTACCCCTTAAAAGGATCCACAATACTGAAGAACTTTATAACTTAATTGACGTAATACACGTCTTTCTACTACACTTTCTACGTCTTTTTAATACACTTTCTACGTCTTTCTGCCACGCTAGAAGTTGCCAGGAATTTTATGCGGCCGGTGTTGGTGAGTCCATGTTTTTCCTTCTAGCCCACTCTTCAACCGAATATGCTTTAGCTGACTTTTGCATATTAGACGTGACACGTGTGTTTTAGCATGTTAAATTTTCTCAAGTTTGTCTATTCCAAAGTAGGTCAACGTGTATTTCATTCCAAACCTGCCGAATGTGTCTCTATAACAGCTGCGAACTTCTTAAAAATGCACAATCCATGATACCATATGTTTACTCATCCCTTATGGACCGTTGAAAACATTCCACTCAAAGACGGATGTCGTCATTTGTGCACGGTCATTGCAAGGGTGCGAGCGGGCCATGTCTTCATCGGCAATATCCGTGGAGTAATGTGCGATTTCTCTATTGCAGGCACTCGAAATAGTTTCATATTAACCTCGTTATAATGTGTGTTAAAACATTCACTTCACTGAATAGTTACTGCGCTCTTTATTTTCGAACGCCATTGAATGCAATCGAATGACTTCAGGAATCTGGAACACATTTTAACACGACGAAAACGCAATTTCCGATGTTCAAAAGAAAAACTGAATGGTCAGTGGTACCCTCGGGGGAATAGAAGTTATCAATACAATTTCACAGACTTATTTACTTCACCAATAATTAATCCCACTTCTGACACCAATTGTATCGAACTTAGGGTTCGCTGGATTAATTATTTTTAATAAATAAGAGCCGTTAATCGATTTTGAATTAATCTAACACTTTATTAGTCCGTTAATAACAGCCGTTACTTTTTACCGTACACTTAACGATTTCTTACTCATCGCTTCCTTACTTATCGCTTGCTACTCTGCTTGCTTTCTCACTTATTACTTCTCCTCCCGATCTGCGTGCGACGTATTTATACCGTTTTTCCTCATTCTGATTTGGTGTTTCATTTCTGTCCGTTCCATAGCCTCGAATTTTCTGTTGTTCATAGTCTCCAGTTTTCCGATCTATAACTCTTGAGACAGGTTTGTACATATTTGTCCCAATCTAGTTGGTGATCACTAATGACTTTCGATAAATGCTCTTTTATTGTTCGTTTGAACCCTTCGACCATTCCGCCTGACTGCGGATGCATGGGTGTGGTCCTGGTTTGCCTTACGCCCAGTGCCGCACAGATGCCTTGAAATATCTGTGATTCGAAGTTTCGACCTTGATCGGAATGAAGCTCACAGGGAACTTCATATCTGCTCATCCAATTATGGTTGTTGCTTCTTGGTTTGGAATTGGAAGGACTTCCACCCACTTGCTGAAGTAATCCATGATAACCAACATGTTTTTGTTGTTGTCGTTGGTTTTTGAAAATGGAGATATCAATCGCAATTCGCTCGAAAGGGGCACCCACGTTGTACTGCTTCATAGCGCTCCTTGGTTTTGCTGTTGGTCCTTTGGTCGCAGTGCAAGTTGTGCACTTTCTACACCAAGACTCGACGTCATCTCTCATGTGAAGCCAGTAGAAGCGAGATCGTAATTTTGAAAGTGTCTTATTAACTCCCAGATGTCCACCGGAAGCTCCGTCGCGCATTTCTGTTAGTACAACCTTCACTTTTGATGGTGGGACTAGAATCTGCATTCGATGGGATTTTCCACCCGCGGGTTCCCATTTACGCTTTAGAATTCCATCTTCCACCAGCAAGGAGGTGCATTGTCCCCAATATCCTTTAAATGTTCCACTCTTGTCGGAAATATTGTTCCAAGTTGGCCGCTCGTTCTTTTCTTTGTGTTCCAGGATTAGCGACATATCTTCATCCGGAAGTTGAGCTGCGTGTATAGCATCACTCGTCCACCCATCTAGTACTTCCACTTGTACCTTTCGGAGGTCGTATGCCTCTTGTTTTAAACGATCATTTTCTACTTCCGAATCCTGAAGGCGACGCTTTAGGGTCAACATTTCAGTTTGCCTCTCTGCTAGATTAGTTGATAAACGATTATTCTCCTCAATGGCCTTTTCTCGGCTGGACTTAAGAGCAATTATCTGTTGACGCAGGGATTTACATTCGTTCGTGGTGCTGTCCAAGTCTGAATCACGCTGAAGGTTTCTCTTGTGATTAGCGCATGAATAACAATTCTCCCTTGACGTTTCATTCATTCGTCGACGTTTCCTACAGCCAACACAGATGTGGCCGACTTCGCCGCATGTCCAACACTTCATATCAGGTCTCGGGATTCTCCGTTGTACATGCCCGATTCTTTGGCAGGAACATTCCTGGACGGCCATTTCTCGGACTCTATATGTACTCTTGGTAG
Source organism: Microdon myrmicae (assembly GCA_963931805.1). Lineage (NCBI taxonomy): Eukaryota > Metazoa > Arthropoda > Insecta > Diptera > Syrphidae > Microdon > Microdon myrmicae. The sequence goes on from OZ007499.1 coordinate 120,555,727, forward strand.
CCAGTTTATCAGATTCATATGCCAATGCGGACGCCAATATTTCATTAGTCGTCTTCTTTCCTGCCAAACGAACGGCCTGTTGCAAATCCCGATCTTGGAGTGCATTTATAAATGCATCCATTGCTACCTCGTTCAGAAATTCCTTAGTCATATTTGAATAAGACAAGTTTGCCAATCGCTCAATGTCTGCCTGCAACTGTTGAAGATTTTCTCCAGGTTTCTGCGTTCTGCTCCGCAGTTGCATGCGGTAGACCTGCTGCATGTGGTTGTCTCCATACCTAGCTTCAAGGCCGTCTCTTACCGCTTGGAAATCTGTTTGCTTCTCTGCTGGTATGGTTTGTAGCACTTCTGCAGCCGCCCCGCGGAGTGACAAGATTAGTGATGTTGACTTTTGCTCATCCGACCACTTATTATAATTGGCCGCGGCGTCAAACTGCCGTATAAATACGGAGAAGGGCCCTGTTCCATCGAAGGTTGGCGGTTGCATCCGTGTATCTTTGTAGTCATGTTGATCGCTAGGCGATGTCTTATTTCTCTCTACACACTCAAGTCTCTTTTCGATTCGCGTTATTTCATCGGTGAATTTCTAAAACTCAGCTTCGTTTTTTGGATCCAGATTTTCTACTTCGTTTCGAATTTCTTCCTTAAAGTGTTGAAAATTACATTTCATCCACTGCGTTTGGGCATCCAACTTTGCATTAACATCTGCAGCTTGCGCGTCCAATTTTGAGTTAATATCTGTAGCTTACGCGTCCAATTTTGAATTTTGGGCATCCAACTTCGCATTAACATCTGCAGCTTGCGCGTCGAATTTTTTCATCATCATCCGGAACATCTCCGAAATGTCTAACAGTGGCGAACTCTTCTCCGTTACATTGCAACCATCTTGACTCGCTGTTTCTTCTCCATCCGGACAGTCTGGACCAATCGTAAAAACATATGTGTCGACATCAATACCCCCTTCCTCCATTGCTGCTTGCAGACGTTGTCGAAGAATTTGCTTCTGTCCTCTGCTATCCAGATTCCGGTCTTCAAGTTCCTTCTTCAACTCAGGCACGCGAAGATCCTCTAAATGTCGATCTGGCATCGTCACAACACACCTTCACAGACTTATTTACTTCACCAATAATTAATCCCACTTCTGACACCAATTGTATCGAGCTTAGGGTTCGCTGGATTAATTATTTTTAATAAATAAGAGCCGTTAATCGATTTTGAATTAATCTAACACTTTATTAGTCCGTTAATAACAGCCGTTACTTTTTACCGTACACTTAACGATTTCTTACTCATTGCTTCCTTACTTATCGCTTGCTACTCTGCTTTCTTTCTCACTTATTACTCCTCCTCCCGATCTGCGTGCGACGTATTTATACCATTCTTCCTCATTCTGATTTGATGTTTCATTTCTGTCCGTTCCATAGCCTCGAATTTTCTATTGTTCATAGTCTCCAGTTTTCCAGTACTTTCTAGAATATTGTAGTACTTTGTTTCGGACTTCCTAGAATATTCTAGTACTGATTGCCATATGCGTCACAATATCTATGGGAATAGGCTTCGGATTTCCAATTGACTATTGAGTACAAAATTCCTTAACTCTACTACAGTAAACGACCAACTCTTTCCTTCTGTTTGCGTAAAGTATTGGATTGTACCACATGAAATGTCAGATTTTCGCTCAGTCCGAAATAAGAGGTTCTCAAATGAACATCTGTGCTAGAACGTTAATTTTTTTTTTAAAGTAAAGTGGTACGTGGGCTTGACGTGTGAGAATTTTAGCGTTCGTTACAAGTAGTCATTTGTTTTTAGAAATTGTTTACCATGCTGTCGGCAGTTTAAGTTCGAACCCTCTTCCTTTATGAATTTAAAATGAGACATAATGCGTCATTGGCAATGAAAAACATTAATGACGCATTTGAGGATGTAGCGGTAAGCGAACGCGAACGCACCATACGAGGTCGGATTGGTAAGTTCGTTTGGGAGATTTCAGCGTCAAAAATGAACCTCGTGGGAAGCCGGAAACGTTAGTTGACGACGATGTTTTAAGAGCAACGATGGATGCGGACGCATTGAAATCGGTGCGAGAGATTGCACAAAGCATGGGAGTATCCCTAATGATAATAAGTCGACACCTTTCTCTCATAGGAATGAACTGAACGGGTCTCAAAAACTACGGTGACTGGAAATCTGCGGATCGCTTAGATTAAGAAAACAAACTGAAATGTTTTTGCACCGGATAGTCACCTGTGATTACAAGTGGATTCTGTATGATAACCGCAAAAGACCTGAGCAGTTGTTGGATGCGGGAGAAAAAATCAAAACACACCCCAAGCCCGATCTTCACCCCAAAAATGTTGTGGTGACAATTTGGTGAACATCGAAAGGACCAATCTACCATTAATTTCTTCAACCAGCAGAAACGATAAATGCTCTCAAATAGTGTGAGGAAATCGACATATTGCATGCCAAATTTGCTGAAAAGTAACCTGCGTTGGTCAATAGGCACGGACCGATTATTTTGCATGACCATTCTAGACCTCACACCTCATAAGTCATCATCATCATCGGCACTACTATCGGGATCCGGTCTTGGCCTAATTTAACAAATCTCTCCACCGGTCCTGATTTCGAGCCGATGTCATCCAGTTTTGGTACTCCCAGGCAAGGTCTGCCGCGCCGTCTCCTTCCATACATCCTATAGCGTTTGCGACGATAGTAAAGAACGTGTGGTTCGAACTGACGCTATGGCGGTTAGAATCACTAAAAATGTAACCAATGCTCAACACACCAGGCCACTGCCGCGTGTACGAATTCGATTTCTAAACTCAAGCACACTCAACTGATATGGAATTGTTATGTTATCGCTATGGTATATGGCTCTGATGGTTATGGTTATGGTTATGGTTATGGTTATGGTTATGGTTATGGTTATGGTTATGGTTATGGTTATGGTTATGGTTATGGTTATGGTTATGGTTATGGTTATGGTTATGGTTATGGTTATGGTTATGGTTATGGCTTATTCGAATTTCCTTTCTGTGTTCTTCACTATTTGCTTGCATATTGTGTGTATCTGTTAGAAACTCCACAATCCTGCCACAAAGGACTTTCCGGGCAGGCTCCTCTTCGCTCATTTGAGCTAGGTGTCCCGTCCACCGGAGTCTACCGAGCTTGAATTTTCTTACAACATTAGCTTCAAGGTATATTGCGTACAACTCATGGTTGTAGCGTTTCCGGAATCGTCCTCCCTCACATACGGGGCCAACAATTCTCCTTAAGACCTTCCTCTCGCACGCGGCTAAGACTTCGGAGTGCCTTTTACTGAGCATCCAGATCTCGGATCAGTCCATGAGTACTGGTAAAACCAAGGTCTTGTACAGTAGCAGCTTGGATGTTCTGAATAAATTTCAGGATTTAGAGAGCCTTGATAGACCATAGCAGGTTTTGTTGGATTTGATCAGCCGTTCGCGTATTTCTTCTTCCATATTGTTATCGGCTGATACTATTGACCCAAGGTAGTTAAAGGATTGCACTACTTCGAATTCGTGCTCCACTATCCTGATAGTTTGACCAACGTTAGGACTTCTCTTCGCAGAAGTTGCCACCATGTACTTAGTTTTCCCCTCATTAATGTGCAATCCCAGTTTTTGTGCCGCCTGCTCGATTTGGGTGAAGGAGTCCTGTACCGCCGAATCGGATCTACCGATGTTGTTGATGTCATCTGCTGGACTTGATGACAATAGTCCCTCTAACGCCACAGTCACGGATTGCTTTCTCCAACGCCAGGTTGAAGAGGAGGCAGGTCAGACCGTCCCCTTGTCGGAGTCCATTAAAGATGTTTATTGGTTTGGACAGCAATCCCACTATTTTTACTTGACTATTTACGTTGCTCATGGCCAACTTACAAAGTTGTATCAATTTGTTTGGATTGCCGAATTCTCTCATAGCATTATATAGTTCCACCCTGGGTATGTTGTCGTAGGGGACCTTAAAGCCTATTAATAGATGCTATAATGGGATATGAAATTCCAGACATTTTTCCATCGCCTGCCTAAGGGTGAATATCTGATCAATCGCTGATTTGCCTGGGATGATGCCACACTGGTATTGACCAATGATGGCTTTAGCGTTTGGGGCTATCCGATGTTGTAGGGTAGAGGAGAGTATTTTATAGGCGGTACTCAGCAATGTTATACCCCTATAGTTAGAGCACAGTGTGATATCTCCCTTTTTATGTATGGGGCAAATTATTCCACGACGCCAATCTTCCGGCATCTCCTCTTGCTCTCACACGTGCACCACGATCTCATGAATTGCGTGATGTAATGCTGTCCCTCCTTGTTTGATCATCTCAGCTGGTATACCATCAGCTCCGGGGGGTTTATTCGATTTGAGCTGTCTAATGGCTTTTAATGTTTCGTCAATGCTTGCTGGCAGCAGCATTTGGTCTTGATCTTGCATTGGTGAAGCCTCCAATTCTTCTGTGAGCTGACCATTTATAAATTCATTGAAGTGCACTTCCCATCGCTCCAGAATGCCTTCAGGATCGGTGATCAGATTACCTTCCTTATCCTTGCAGTAAGCGCAGCGTGGTGTGTACCGCGTCATAGTACGGATTATTTAATAGAACTTCCGCGTCTGGTGCGGACCCCGCTTTCTACTTTACTCTATTTCACAGACAAGGGTTGTTTCCCAGGCACTTTTCTTTTGTCTGTGAAGCCTTTTCTCCGATCTTCTGAGCTCTTAGTATTTCTACTCGCGCACCCGCGTCCTATGAGACTTCTGCATTGTCCGGTATGCAGCATTCTTACGTTCAGTCGTTAGTTTGCACTCATCATCAAACCAGTCGTTCGGATCTCTATGGTTACTGCCTAAAATGGAGTTGGCAGTACTAATGACAGTATTCTTAAGGCGTGTCCATTTCTCTTCTACGCCCGGTATTCTGGCCACAGGACTTACTCTCCCCCCGTCAAACTCTTCGAGGGGGAGTCTTAACGCATGACCAAAGGTGTTACTGGTATTCTCATTGCGTAAGGCAGCCGTGTTGATTCGAACCTGATCCCCAATACGTCACCGTAAGGCAATCCGCGCTCGGAAAACTGTACCAACAAGATAGTGTTCCGAGTCGACGTTGGCACCTCGGTACGTTCGTACCGTCATCAGGCTCCAGGAGTGGTGGCGGTCTATCAACACGTGGTCAATTTGGTGGCGCGTGTCTTCATCAGGTGATATCCAGGTGGCTTTGTGGATATCTTTACGCGGAAACCTGGTACTCGCAACGACCAAGTTTTTCGATGCTGCCAATTCGATGACTCGTAGTCCATTGTCATTAGTGTTCTCATGCAAACTATGGGAACCTGTGTAGTGCCTGAAAACCGGCTCCCGGCCTATTTTTGCATTCAAATCCCCAAGAACGATTTTTACATCGTATCTTGGGCAGGCATTGAGGGCCCGTTCGACGTTCTCATAGTATTCTTCTTTTTCGTCGTCAGGGGACTCCTCTGTAGGTCTGTGGACGTTTATGAGGCTTATGTTCTTAAACTTGTCTCGCACGCGAAGAGTGCATAGCCCTTCATTGATTGCATTAAAGCCGATGATGGCAGGCTTCAGTTTTTGGCTGACTAGAAACCCTACCCGAGCACATGGTGTTTTGCATGACAGCTGTAATAAATGTCATACTCTTTTCTTTCAATAATACTCCCCGTCCATCTTATTTCTTGCAATGCTATTATGTCAGCCTTATATTCGGACAGGCCATCGACTAGCTGCTGTGCAGCTCGAGCTCTGTATAGTGAGCGGACGTTCCATGTAAAAATTCTTGAATCATTTAGCCATTTTCGTTTCCGTGGTCGTCGTCGTGTATCAGAGTCCATATCCGAGGCTTGTTAAATTTGCCATAGTAATTCATTTTTACGCACGTAATCCCGAGCGTAATTAGTTCATTTTTTATTATGTCATTAGACCTAAGCCGGATAACACTACCTTTAGTGGGCGATTTTTTTTTCGCGTGTGCGTAAAAAACTCACATTTTAACCGCAAGAGTTCGGTTCTAACTTTGTTGTATATGTCCATTGTTGGGGCACATATTTTTTGTCCAAGTGATATGATTTTAATTAAGTAATTGTCTATTTTAATGTTCAAAATAGTTCGCACTTTACCACTGCTTGATTTTAAAACCACAATTGGCGGAGCGGTTTCTTTAGTAACTTCCGTACACTGATCGACGTTGGGCGAATCCATTTCATGTGAGTCCTCCATTAGACTTTGAAGTAGTTGGAAATAGTTTGTGTTTGAACACATATTGAATTTATCTAGCACTTTATTGTTAACTTTTCGAAGTTAATAGGGAGGGGTTTGACCTCCAATAGCGGGATCGTAACGGAACCGTTTACGTTTAATTTTGCTTAACTCACGTGGCCCAGGGGCCCTAACTTAACAGATTTCACACTTGATCAAGTTATGTGTTGCCGGTAACGAGGCAAAGAAAACAAGATAACAAGATAATGGCTTGTGACAATTATTGTGAATATAACGGTTGATGTAATTAAGAAAAATAGCACGAGCAAAACTGAGAGACAAGTTGTCGGTTTGAAAGTCAGCCAGGTCTCTATACACGTTTAATTTCAAATAACGCCGAAGGTAAGAATTCAGTTGGCTCAAACCACTCAATTTTGGTGACCAGTCGTGATGGCCGTTTCGAAAGATAGTGCGTTCACGGAACGTCTGTCTCGTTCGTTGTGTGGCAAGTAGTACTGTTCTATTGAAACCATATGTAGTCAAGTCGTCCAGTTTTTAACATATAAACTCCTTTATTGACACATTTCGGAGTAACGTTTGTCGTTCACGATAATTGCTTGTACAGCGTTGTTTTCGAAGAAATGCGGACCAATAATGCCATCAGCCCAAAAACCACCCCACACACTTGTTCTATGAATACATGGATTTCTCAATGATCACTCTTGGCTTTTCATCCGACAAGATGTGACAAATTTGATTGTTGACAAATGCAATGAGGTGGAAAAAGCCTTCCTTGCTGAAGATGAAGATAAATGCCGCATGTTCTCATGTATCGATTAGCGAAATTCCAACGCTGCAAACAGTCAGGGGACTTCAGTTCTTGGGTCAACTGAACCTCGTATGTTCATATTCAGGAGATAAAAACACATCGATATAGTGTATTCATTTTTTTTCTTAGATACCCATTTTTTAAAGGTTCACTAGTGTTCTGCTACCTCTATATTTATTTATTTATTTTATTTCCTATTTCTTTCTGAAACTTGCAACCCTCCGCTCGCGCTTGTCTGGGACATTAAACGGTGGTTCAAAACTTTCGTTTATGCCTCAAATTTTACACCGCCCATTATATTAATTATTAATTATTATTTTTATTATTATTTATTCGCCCCCTCAACGGCTGAGTTGATAAGGGGGTTGTGCCTGGGGTTTGATTGTGGAAACCTAGGTTCAACTGACGGTTCTTGCTATTGTGCAGTTCGTCAGAATTACCGAGTAGCACAAAGGGCCCCAAAGTCCAGCCATCCGGTGAAATACCACCCCATTAAGCTTTCTGAGCTTGGCTGATGGGTCCGGTCGACAAAAAAAAACAAAATAGCACCCCAGGAAGCTGGCTCAGCACTATAGGTCCGCCTTTCCTAGGAGAAGTAAAATTAAAAAGAAATAAAAAAAATAGAAAAAAACAATTTAATATAAAACTATTTTTTAAAAGTTTCAAAACTTGCTTGATAATATACTTCAGTATTATAATATTATCCTATAATATTTAAGAGAAATGCAAAAAAAAACACCTTATTATAGACTTCTACACTGGGTGAATTGTAAGCAAACTGATAAACATAGGAAATCGTTCTTCAGCCGAACTGCACGAGGATAGAACGCTCGGCCCGATCATATGTTTCCAGTGATTTCAAACGTTCAAACGACTCTTCTTCTACCCAAAATACACTGCGGTACTATTATTTTTAGTTTCAAATCCTTCATCAAAATCTTAAACAACATGGTCGGCGCAAGGTTCGTGGGCATGATGGGGAATTGATGTGTCCAAATTCTCAACCACACTGTCACGCCTTGCAGCGATATTCTAGATGGTACATGTTAGACAGAGGCATGCTTTCGGTGCTACGTTCGCCACAGGCTCAGTGTTTTCGAACTTCTGCACGAACTTCTAAATTGTGAACTTGGTAGGAGAATGATGCTGATTGAAAATATCATCAAATTTCTGAGCGTTTCGACGTCATTGCCACTCCACACTTCCAGTGGGAACACGCGTTATCTAAAAGTTGACCTTAATAAATAGTGTATACAAGGTGGATCAAAAATGGTTTTGCCTGAATTAAATTGAAGTCAAATTAAGATAAATTTAAATTAAAACAAATGTTTTAGTTACAACAAAAATTAAATGAATTTCCCAAAACTAACTCAATATAAATTAAAATTAAGGTAACAAAGAATTGAGTTACAACAACAAAAATAAATAAAATAATCGAAATCAAATCAACAAAGGAGTGAATTAAAATAATAAATTGAAAGAAGAATTCAAATCAAATTAAAAAATAGAAATAAATGAAAAGCAATCAAAACAAGAAAAATTAAAATTATAAGAAAGAAAACAAGGACGTAAGACGTATAAAAAAGTAAGTCATGATAAAAAAAAAATTAAAAAAATTGATAAACATTAAAGGAAAACAACGTTAGGTTTTTTTATGTAATTGGTAAGCTTGGTTTTTTTTTTTTATTGTCTTTTTTTCAGTAGCAAACACAATATATGTGTGCCTGGTAATTTGTGTTAGCATATAAGTGGAGTGGGCGTAGCCAGCTTCGTGTGGGATAAGCGAACAAAACGGTTAATTTTAATTAAATAATAATTAAAATAAAACGATTGAAAAAATAAATATAAATATTATACTATGACGTGTGGGTAGGATATTTCATTGAAGCGACTCTAAAATTTCCTTGACGACTTTTGCACAATGTGACCGGGCGTTGTCGTGCTGAGAGATCACTTTATCATGTCTTTTGGCATATTCGGGCGCTTGAGTTTTAATGTTCGGTTCAATTGCACCAACTGTTGTCGGTAATGTGTAACGTTCTACAGTGAGGTTTCGTTAGGTTAGAGTAGCTCATAGTAGATCACTCCGAGCTAATCCCACTAAATTCAATACATTACCTTTTTGCCATGAATATTCATATTTGACCGTTGAAATTAACGGATGGCCAGGTTTGCCGTACGATTTTCTTTGGGTTGTCCTAGTGGATCCACTAATCCAATTTCCATGCTTTTGCACCATAGCCATGGCCTTAAGATAGATGGATACAATTTTTATTTTTTACTTTTTTATTATACTTGTTTCAGGAGAGGAGTACCTACAGCCCCTCCTTGGTACAATCACAAGCTTCGTTCCCTGCGTAACAAAAGGAATAAGTTATGGGTCACCTTCTCTCGGAATCGAACTATTCCCGATTACTCCAACTTTCTTGGCTGTTACTTCCAATTCATACAACACTTTTTATAGCAACTAGCTTACCAAAATTCAGACTAATCTCAAAAATGACCCTAAAACCTTCTTTCAGTTCATCAATCATAGACGTAGAGCCCGTATCGTTTACCCTAAAATGTTATACCTCATCTGATCCTGTTACTATTGCTAACCTCATCGCCACTCACTTCAATCAGTCATTTACTAATAACTCCTTTGTTCCTGACTTGTCATACTTCTACTACCTACTCAACTTTTCCCTCGTACCCCTTCTCCACAACTCCTTTGATCTGCCCTTAATTGAATCTAAGCTACTGCAACTCAAAGACGAGTTTACACCGGGCCCCGAAGGTATCCCTGCAATTGTCCTCAAGAAATGCTCATTCATTCTCACTGCTCCCCCCTCACTGATCTTCATTTTCTCACTCTCTCAAGGTGTATTCCCCCATATTTGGAAACCCCCTTCATCAACCCCACCCACAAGAAAGGCCCCAAAAAACGATGCCGCGAACTACCACCCAATCGCCAAACTGTCCCATTTACCCAAGATTTTCGAAAGCATTGTATACGAATCTCTTAGTTTTTGTTGCAAATATTTTATTTCACTAACGTTTTCTAAACGGCCGATCAATAACAACCAACCTCGTTGAGTTCATATCCTTTATACTCTCAGCACTCGAGCTCAGTAACGAGCCGACATGGTCGCAACCGACCTCAGTAAAGCATTCGACAAAATCTTCCACAAAATAATCCTCTTCATATTATCGGCCATCCGTTTCGAAGCCGGATTTTTGAAATGGATTTCTTCCTTTTAAGGGATAGACTTTATTCGGTTCGGTTCAGGTTCATGATATTCAACCCCTTCCTTGTCGCCTCTGGGGCGCCCCAAGGACGACATCTGGGACCTCTCATATTATTATTATTTATACTTGCCACTAACGACATTGATAAGGGCGTTACGAATTCCTGCTTGTCCCTATACGCTGATGACACCAAGATATACAAGATCATCTAGTCACCACTTAATTCTGCACTTCCGCAGTCAGACCTTGACAAAAATTGCCTTGTACTTAACATCCCCAAATGCCAATCTATAACATTTTCCCGTCAACGCATTCACTCCTCCTTGCGTCCCTATTCGCTTCATAACCAACCCTTAACCATTGTCCAATCTATTCAAGACCTCGGGATCCTCTGCAACAGGGAACTTAACGTCCTCTCTCACATTGACGAGCCGATACGGAAAGCCAACCCTGCCCTTGGGTGCGTGAAGTGACGGTCTAAGGAAATATCCGGCCCCTTCGTTACTCGATCCCTTTGCCGTCGTCCGTCCACTGCTAGAATATGCTAGCCTGGTACGCTCCCCTTATCACAAGATCCATATCGCTAGAATCGAAAGTATTCAACGTCGCTTTCTTCTGTTCGCTCTCCGAGGGCTAAGGTGAGAAAACATTTAAAGCAGCCTCGGCACATTAACCGCCTGAAATTAATCAACCTCAGAATCCTTGAGGAGCGCAGGGTCCTGGCTGACATAGGGTTTATTCATCGGGTTGTCTCCGGCTCGGTCGACGGCCCCTACCCCCTTAACTTAATTCCTCTGAACACAAACACTCGAAATACGCGTAATCCCCGCCTTCTCTACATCCCCCCTCACAGTAGCACTTGCGGTGTCAACCAACCCCTTTCGCGGATACTCAGAAATGTCGACTCCAATTCCACCCTGCTCGACGTCGGCTTCTCTCTCTATACCCTCAAGCACCTCCACCTAAACCATTCTTACCACTAATCTTAAGCGGTGCTTTCTACACTTTCCTCTCCAACCTGCCCCCCACCTTTCGACTCTACTCCTGCCTTCATAATATATCCTGTTTACCTTAGGTTAAGCTTAGTTATGTTGGTTCTTACGTTCCTTAGTTTGTAAAGTTATATATACTTTAGTTTATAAGTACTTATATTGCTTGAATTAAGCCAATAAATGAGCTGGCATCCCCACTAAACCGACGCGGCGCCCCGAGATGCCACCAACTAACAGCAATTGCAATTCTTCTTGAACAGTTGCAGGTTGTAACCCTCCGGAAACTCACGCGCAGGGATGGAGTTCAACAGGTTCCCCGCTCTGTAACGGAACGATTTCTGATGCAGAGATGTTTGCGCCGTTGGGAGATGAAGCGCAAACTGGTCCGATCTGTCGGATTGTCTTGTGGGGCGCATATAAAACGAATTGAGTGGAACAATACTACGAAGAACAGTACTCGTGATAATATCTGTAAAACAGACAGAGATGGGCTACGGGCCTTCGATGTGAGAGCGACTGTAGTCCCGATGTCAGCACCTTATCGGTAATCACGCGGATCGCTCGTCTCTGTAGCTCGTAAGTATGTCGAAGGTATTTTTAGGACCAGAGCTTCAAACATGAGAGCAATATTCGAGCGCGTATCTAATTTAAGATTTATTCAAGAGAAAAAGCTGGGCCGGAGTAAAATATTTCTTGAATCTAAAAAGATAACTCCGTGTTCCTGACAGGGAACTGGCGATGTTCGACACGTGTTTATGCCGCGATACATTTCCACATACCTTGACGCCGGGCAATTTTATGTTTTCCCCAGATTCGATGGCCTGGCCATTCATCATCAGCTGTGGAACCGATGATCAACGTTTCTTTGTGAATGTTGTATATTGTGTTTTCATAGCACTTAAATCGGCGAGATTGGGTTGTCCCCATTGCAGGATCTTATCCAGATTCCGATTCAGACGATCGATCTAGCTACATTTCAGCTGATGCGACGTTGATGCACCAATCGGCCGATCACCCACAAAAGAGGAAACAAGCGTACTATATTCCGCAAAACTGAACACCCTGGTATCCATCGACTCCAACAAATCACTTATGTGAAGCAAACACAAAGTTGGAGCCAAAATAAAACCTTGAGGCACCCCGGAATTAACAGGATACAGATCCGAACACTCGCCGTCCACAACAACCGAATCGGGTAATTTTCGAGGATGCTCTTCGATCAGTCGCAAATCTGCTGGGAAAGTCCGTATGAACGAAGTTTGCTCAGAAATGCCCAATGCCAGACGCAGTCAAAGGCTTTGGAGATATCCAATACGACCGCACTTGACTCACCATGCACCTCAATCTCAGATGTCCGTATATCAGTTATAAGGGTCGAAAGGTCTCCCGAGGACCGCCCGCCACGGAATTCGTATTGACGATCATTGAGAAGTCCGTTGCAATACAAATATTGAATTAACTCGGCATTAATGACCTTTTCCATCATCTTAGATAACATAGACAGTAATGCTATCGATCGGTAATTTTGTGGGAGACACCTTTTTCCCCTCCTTTGGGGTCGACTAAACTCTAGCGATTTTCCAGCAAGTAGGAAATGTTCTCCGTGCATAAGAGAAGCGAAAGAGTCTGCCAAGAACCGACGACAGTTCTGGAGCACAGTTCTTAAGGACTATTGCTAGTATTCCGTTCGGGGCGGTTGTATTTTTACAATCCAGTCAACGTAGAATGCCTTGAATAGTACGCAGGCGGAACCTCACATCCCACATCGAAGGCCGTATCGTCACGATCACAGGTGGTTCCAAAAGAACAGCATCGAGGTTTGAATTCGCGGAAAATAAATTCGCGAACACATTCGTTTTTTCTTTTGATTTGTGATTAGTGCCACGCTGTCCGTCACTAACGGGTGAAAAGAGGAGGAAACGAAGTTATCGCTGACACCCTTTGCCATTGACCAGAAGGGACGCGAACCAGTGCGCACTCAATGAGGTTATTGGTCGCTCTGTCTTTGTAAGCCTTCTTCGCGGTATCAATCACCTGGTTGTACGCGTTTCTTACGCTTATCAAATTCGTTCTGTTAACCTCGTTGGGATTGGAGCGCCATTGCTTAAAACCCAGTGTAATTTTCTGGCATTTTTTATGAAACCAAAGCTGATCAGATGAATTTCTAATGATGGAATGCGGAATGTGAAGAGAAGAATAATTCCTATGGCCGACACCGCGAACATCGGAGTCTTCAAACCACACTTCCGAAAGGATGCGAAGAAATATCGCAAATCCCCCAAAGTTGGCAGGCCCATGTCTCCACACATGGCGAAGCTGCTTAGGTCGGTTGTGCGACCGATACCAAGTAGTGATCCGAGTTTTCCAGTGGCACAGGAACCCCCACAGCATCAATGTTAAGTCACTTCCCAGGTTTCAGCGACATCCTCTTGAGTTTGGCATGAATCTTGGTCCGATAATGCCCCCAGCTCGGCGTCTTCAAACATTAGATGCCTCTCTTTGCGTTTTTTTTTTCGATTGAGTCGGAATCACTATTTACAAAAGCCGGAACCAGTACTCACATGTTTTGTAACTTTAATGTACAAAGTTAATAAAAACAACGCTTTAATTACTGACAGTTTAAAAAAAAAAAACAATTTTCTTTTAGAAAAAATATTCAGCGATACCCCTTTAATCCTAAGCTTTAATATCAAATAAGAACTTGTAAAGATGAGCAAGAAGGTTGGGTTTGTGAGCTCTGAATGGTATGGGACAATATGTAAGAAAAGGTATAAAACCCATCAGCTATTATCAGATGTGCATTAACCAATAGTAACTAATCCAAAATTGCCAACTACGACTTCCTTTGTAATTGAGATAGCGATGACGATGACTAATTGTATATATTTCCCTGCCAATCTCAACATTTGAAAGAAAAAAACGTGAGCAGTTTAACTTTTGTTCGATTAATTAAAATTAATTCCGTTCACCATTCTTTTAAAATACCATATCGGAGCATCAGACATTTAGCGAGAATGATAACTTCCTGGACCCAACTGGTAAACCTTACATTTTGAGATTAAAAAAAAAGTATCCAAATTTATCTCTGTCTACCACCCAACAGCTTCCACTTCTCACTCCTCTTTTAGAAGTAGAAAAACTAACTTTTTCATACTATTTATTTGGGATATATACGAGTACTTTCTGTGTGTTTTTCTCCTCTTAAGTTTCGTGGAATTCTTTTCCTTCTAGTCCTGCATCCTTTATAATGCAATATTCGCACACACTGAAGACTTCATTGGATTCGTTCGTTATTTTGCAGCGTCCGCCAATCCTCACGAAAATAGAAAAAAAAGTAATAATAATAATAAAAACAAGGAGCCGAAGGAAGACGGAAAAAATGTGCTTTTTCTCATGTGCCAGCTACAAGAACCATCTTCTTTAGCTTAAAAAGCAGACAAGGGCACGACGGTAAATTGTTGCAGTCGCAAACACAATCGCAGGGAATAATTTCAAGTGTATGTGTGGTGTGTGCGGAAGTTGAATCCTCTTCATTTCTGTCGTCCTTTTTCGCGCTATTTCATTTAAACTCTCGAACACCGTTAGACAAAGGGAAAATGATGTCGTTACCTTGTGCGAATTTTCAATTCTTTTTTCCTTCACTCTCCTTTACTTTTCTTTGAAATTATTATGTCTCCTATTTTAAATGTTTTTTTATCTTGCGGTGCGACGAGTAAAAATGTATCTCAAATTCTCACCGATTCCTGTAGATAACCCCTGCAATATGCGGACCTCATAACAGGAAGTCTCCCGTGCAACCCAATTTTCCTGAGCTTGTTATAATTTTTCCTTCAATCTTGTTCTTTGTGCTTTGTTTTTTTTTCTGTTGCTTTTTTATTTTTAATGTCTAACACTTGCAAGAGCATAAGTAGTATAAGTGTGTAAGGAATGTATTTTTTTCCTATCACCTCCGCTTAGCTCCCCGAAACTAATCCTTGTTAGGGAGTGAGAAAATATTATTTTTTTATGTTCATCTTCCACACAATCACATCAAAGTTTCTGTGTTTCAACTCCTCCTTCCGATTTTCAAATCAGGATGCGCTCGAGGGTCTTATATGCTTCCAAGTAAAGTCTGAAAAAAATCATTCTAAGAATATGTGCACTTACCACATGCACACACATAGTAGCCTAGAGAAAGGTAGAGCAAAGTATTGGGACGTGAACTTATGTAGGGAAATGTCCTGCATGCTTTTGTTTTCGATTTTTCGCTGCGTCTGTTCTTTAAGGAAAATTTAATGTGCTTAATCCCAGTAGTTAGGTTCGCCAGAGCCTAGAAAATACTTATTTTCTGTACTATGGAATATATTTGGGAGACGTTTGTGAAGTAAAGGCTAATTCGTGAATGCCAGGCCAACAAATTATCGTGAGTGTCATATGTAAGTTGCTTCGCGGTCTCAATGTGTCTTCATAAGTCAACTTGTTGATGCATGAAATGAAAGACTGGTAGCCTTGCTTCTCGGTGTTGATTTACAGGCTTCTTCGTCGATCTAATTTTTGCATCCGCACAATTTTTAAATAATCAATGGTATGGCTTAATGGAATATTCAGCAATTGAACCTAGAGTGCGTTGGTCGCATATAAACATAGTGGTGTACTATATCACTGAAATCGATATTCAAATTGGCTCAACCTCAGCGAAATGACTGTTTCTGTCTCATAGAAACATATGTTGTGCGGTTTGTTATTTTCTCGATGGAATTTTGCTTTTTAAAGGTTATTGTTACACGGTCATCTATAATCATCATCATCATCATCATCATCGGCACTACAACCGGTAGCCGGTCTTGGCCTTATTTAGCAAGTCCTGAGGGTTGTTAAATTTTCCATAATGATTTGTTTTTTCCGGGCAAGGTCATTAGTCTTGCTCCAGAACAACATCTATAATACCAAGCGTTAAAAAAAATAGTATGGAAATCATGGGATGTTTTGATACCTGAAAGAGAAAGGACCTTGGGTGCGGCTAAGCAGGGAGATAATATGAAAAATAATTATCGATGTGTATTAGTTTGGAATGTCTGGATATTATGATGACGAAGAAACACAAAATAAAGCAGAGCAAACCACGTTTGTGGGGTTCGGCTAAAGAACGACTGTCTGTGTTTATCTGTAAATCTGAAATAAAATATTAATGAGAACTGATGTGTACTCTCATTGACGTGTATATCGAAAAAATGTATGGGAGATGAAGGTCATTCATCAACTTCCGTTGAGCAACAAGTGTGATCATCATCATCATCGGCACTACAACCGGGAACCGGTCTTGTCCTTATTTAGAAGTCCTGAGGCTTGTTAAATTTTCCATAATGATTTGTTTTTTTTTTCGGGCAAGGTCATTAGTCTTGCACAAGAGGCTTCACGACGGGGAATCGAACCCAGGTCTCCCGCGTGACAGGCGGGTATACTAGCCACTATACTATCGAGCAGCGTGATAATACCTAATAAAAAAGAGATAAGATTTGCATCCTCGATGAGATGTTCCATTGCGAGCAAACAATTGTAAAAAAGCGTCACTTAAATTACTATGGATCAATATGTTATGGTCCAATTGTCATGAAATGTTGACACATATCGTTTGAATGTTATTACTTCTTAAAAGTCGAAGTAAGGTTTTTTTCATTACAGCCGCCATCTATGAGTTAGTATCGGTACTTATTAAACGATGTTACTTAGAACTTGCTACTCTTACTATGTGAGTACTGATAGCGCCTGAAGTAAAGAAGTGTTTGTGAAGTGCTTCACGCCCATGGACCGGGAACAGCAATGTTTTATCACAAAATGTTATATAAAGCTAGGGACAAGCGGTCCTGTTACTTATAAATAGTAACAGAAGAACATACCCCACCCAGGGCATAAGTGTTCACATGCCACAAACACTTTTTACCAGGTGATAAACTATAGAGGTGCACCACAATATTCGCTTTCAGCAGATATAATTTTGCTCCATTCTACTCACAGCATCATCGGGGTTTTTCGCAGTTGTACAAGGGAAGGTTTTTGGAGGATTTATGGCGGCAACAAGGAGTGGAGATTTGGCGTCGAGCGGGGGTCAGAGCCGTGGGGGAGGTGATGATGGTTTTTTGGGGTTCGGGCAGCTCGGAGAGCATGTGGCGGTTCTTTAAGGCATTCCCAAAGAGCCGCCCATCCTCTTAAATTAACCACCTTCCACTTCCCATACAAAGCCATGGTACTTACCTGCAATTAGGGACAGCGTAAGCTCCCCTGCAGCATCATACCTGAAAGGAAAACCTACCCGAAGGCATCCACATATTCTGAACTTTCCTGGTTCATACTTCACGAACCAGTTCATCTCCTATCGGCTCATCTTGTCTTCAATTACCGATAAACAAACACTGGCCAGCGTATTGTTGACACAGCTGTAGCCGATATTCTTTCCACGGTTCACAATTGTATACCCCGCCTATACCCTTAGGTCCGCGACAGTTGCGACAATTCCCCGTTATCGGCTATCAACCGTTTAGTCTATCATTGTTTAGGCAATCTTACCCATGCCATGCCTGGATGACCCGCCTGAAAACTAAATTAAACATGCAGTATCTCACTGTGTTCGTTTTACTTATCCGCACATTAACCAAACATATAGCCACCCAGCCTGACCCTTTGCCGCCGTCGACGATGTTTCTGCTGACTTATGTCAACAAAATAATTTTCCTCCTTGTGCACCGGAGCCATACGGTTGGATTAGATATTGCCTACATCGGTATTTCCAGGGAATCTTAGGCAAATACAATGACGACCCCTTTGTTACATAGGCACATCATGTACATCATGCGTGCCACCATTTGACCTGTGAAATAGCGTTTTTGTTTACTTTGAAACAAAAATCTATTTCGATCCCTGGCATATATCATCAACGATGTGTGGGTACATCGCCGCAGCCCTCGATGATCGTGCGTTTATTTAATCACGTGTCCGCCGATCATCGCCTTCATCGCATGGCATCGAACCGGCCCTACACAGTCAAGTGGATCCGTTGCTCCTCCCCTATCGATGCAATTCGCGGCCATTGAATCTGATGGATGTGAGTTGCATCGATGAGTCAGATTTCAACAGCCTTAGTGTGCGCACGCGATCTATGGAGTCAAATTTCATCCGTCAAGTAGAGACGTCGAGTCTCACCACTGTCTGTCGTAAATTCTAAAGCGTCAGATTTTGTGTCGAGTTATTGTCGAGAAACATAAGTTAAACGGGAGGGAATTTAATATTGTGTAGTAATAAATTACTCAAAGAAAGATCGCCATGTATGTGACCTCGGGATTAATAACCGTGCGTTCGTGTGCCACATTATCAAATATTTGTAACTTTTATAATTAGTGTTCCCAAGGATATTCGAAATATCAATAAAAAGTCATCACCCTACAAACCACGGTGTTTTATTTTCTGCTTTCTTGATGAACAATTTCTCTCGCGTATTTGGACTTCTGCAATTGAAGAACATGGTGAATAAAGGACGATCAGATTGGATATCTCCAAGGTTTTTGACCGCCTCTGACATAGAGCATTACTAAGCAAGCTTCATTCATATAGACCTTGCCAACAACTTTGCAACTGGATGAAGAGTTTCGTTAAAAATCGATTTATTCAAGTTGTTGTAGATGATGGGTCTTCGGAATTCTATTCTATTAATTAATGGAGACTCAAGATTCTATTGTGGCCTTAACCTTATTTCCGCCGAAATGATTTGTTAGAATCCGCGGGTAACAAAATATTCATTTTGCTGCGGAAAGTACATTGATTTTCTTGTTTTCGAATGATCATCCAGTTAACATATCAGGGTGTACCAGCTGAGATATAACAAGATCGACTCTCCGAATCGGGATTTGCATAAAATCCTACAGTGAGGAAAGCCCAATCTCGTCGAGCTCAATACAGCGAAGATGCAATGAACAATAGAGCGTCGGTTCCACAACCGATGATGAATGGCCAGGCCAGTGAATACGCTTACGGGAAAAGGTTATATATTGGCATTTGGCGATGTTAAGTACAAAGCCATTTTTGTCACATCAAGTTGAAAAGTTGTCCAGGTTTGATTGCAGAAGTGTAGAATTAAGTGGTGACTAGATGATCTTGTATATCTTGGTGTCATCAGCGTATATGGACAAGCAGGAATTCTAAATGACCTTGTCAATGTCATTAGTGGCAAGTATAAATAGAAGAGGGCCTAGGTGGCTTCCCTGAGGGACCCCAGAGGCGGAAAGAAAGGGGTACCATGGACCCGAACCGAACCGAAAATAGTCTATCCCTTAGATAGGAATAAACCCATTTCAGCAATCCACGTTCGAAGCGGATGGCGGATAATTTGAAGAGGATTAGATTGTGGGAGATTTTGTCCAATGCTTTACTGAGGTCGGTTGAGACTACGACGGCCTTGTTACCGTGCTCTAGTGCTGAGAGTGTAAAGCAAGTGAACTCAACAAGGTTAGGTGTAGTTGATCGGTCATTGAGAAAACCACGTTCCCTCGGTGAAAAAAAAAAGATTTGCAACAAAAACTAAGAGATTCGTATAGAATGCCTTCGAGAATCTTGGGTAAATGGGACAGTTTGGCGATGGACCGGTAGTTCGCGGCATCGTTTTGGACCCGCATCTAGGGTGATGAAGGAGGTTTTCCAAATGTTTCGGAATACGCCCCGACAGAGTGACAGGGGAACAGAGAGAATGGATCGGCATTTCTTGACGAGAATTGCAGGGATACTATCGGGGCCCGGTGTAAACTCTTCTTTGAGCTGCAGTAGCTTAGATTCATGGGCGAATCAAAACAGTTGTGAAGAACGGGTCTAAAGGAAGAGTTAGGTAGTTGATTTATAAGTGGTCATGGACAAAGGAGTTTTGGCGGAGTTTTATTTATCGATGCAGATGTTCCGCCGAACACCACTTGGGAATAAAAGCCACTTTTTTTTTGGCGATATGCCTTTATTTATTATTAGTTTACAAGAAAGGATTCGCGACAACACACTCTTAGTTTTTTTATTTATTTTTTCGTCACTTTTACTCGCACCGACACACTCGCCCGTTTTCTTGAAGGTTGCGGGTCTTCCTCTCGTTGAGGTTAAGATCGTACAAAATAATATATCTCGCGACGGCAAAAATTCTCACCGAAAAGATTCGTCAAGTTGTTCTCTCTTTCCCCTCGTTCAACGTTTTTGTATTGCCTCTATACCTGATGACCTTTTCTACCTCGGCGGTATCTTTTTGGGGTTTTCGTGGTGCTTAATTACCCAGGATATTTTACCTGGCCGCGATCATTATTTTCGGCTACGATATTTACAGGTAATTGTTTCTATAGCAGGCTACATGTTAAAAATAATTGCCGTATTTGAGCCTGTACCTGTGGTGATCTTTTTGCGATGGAAAAACAGAATTGTGGCTGGCTCCAGAGGAGATCATTAGTATTTTCCAATACTTGGCCGCGTGGCGTTTTAGTAATTTTTGCCGTGTTGGTTAATGAATTTTTCAGCTAATACATTTCCAACGAATTCATTTCGCTGTGTAGGCAGTAGGAGTTTGGTGAAACATGCAACCCACGTGTAAGAGAGCACGTGCGGTTGAGGACGAAAGTATGCATGGGCGAGCTAAGGGATTTACCCTACAATGATTTATGGGGTTCATAAAATCGCCACGGAGTCATTACTGAATGACTAATTGAAATAAGTGGCGAAGAGTTAGCAATAGTAACAGGATCAGATGAGGTATGAGAGTTTAACGTAAGCGACGTGGGGAAAGCATAAGATTTACGTATATATTTGATGAATTGAAAGAAAGCGTTTGAGTCATTTTTGAGATTGGTCTAAGATTCGGTAAGATAGTTGGGATAAAGGGTGTTGTAAAGTTTCATAGATTCGAGGTAACATCCAAGAGAGTTTGAGTAGTCGGGAATAGTTCGATTCCGAGAGAAGGTGACCCATAACTTATTCCTTTTGTTACGCAAGGAACGAAGCTTATGATTGTACTATGGAGAGGAAGAGGTTGATGTTCTTTGTCTAGAGTAGGGAACGAACGGGGAAATAGAGTAAAGGATTTCGGTATATAAGAAGGTAATCACCTAAACATCCTCGATGGATAGGTGATTGTGGTTGAACGAAAGTTGGTCTAGGTGGTCGTTGATGAGACCAAAGTTACCTTTATGGAAATCGTAGGCTTAGCGATTGCAACGAGGGGGGGGGGGGGGCAGACCCATGACGAATGTACGCGAAAGAAGGTCACGAAAGGGGGGTGGGGGTGGTATTCAAAAGATGTAAGGACGAAGGGGGCGAGTTGTGGAAGATTAAAATCTGTAAGGATGATGATGTCTTCTTAGCAATTTTTTAGCTGGATTATCTGGTCGATACTATTAAGAGCAAGCTCGTAAACTGCAATAGGCTGGGGTGGCAGGAAGCACATAACAAAGATTGATTTCCGAGGAATAGTGATTTTGGCTGTCACAAAGTCCAGCTAGGAGGATGTAGGGAAAGCGACAAGTGATGAATCGAGGCTGTCGTGGACAGCGATGAGTATCCCTCGGCTGGCGGAAAAGTCAGTGGCCAGATTGAGGAATTCATCGCGGAAAATGGTGAACGAGGGAAGTTCGTTTCGATTAAATCGAAAATGTCAACAGGTAGGGCATGGGAATTTCTCAAGATGGATTGGGTCTTTGAGTGAAGACCTCTCACTTTCTGATAATAGAGGACAAGGGGAGTTATACTATCGGTTTTGGGAGAGGGTAGGGGAGGTAAGTGTTTAGGAACTAAAAAACTTGTAGAGGTCGGCCTTACTACGTTGAAGATGTGATAACGTTCGGGAGTGATGAAGGCCGAACGTTTTAAAGCCATTCGACACTTTACGAGGGGTTAAATTGAAAATTACGTGGAATTTTACGAATAGTTTGTGGAGACATCAGTGGGTAGACCTTCTTGTTCAATAGAGAGTTTGGCACTGGTTTTGTAGCAGGCAGAATCAGATTTGTCGTGGAGATACGTAATGGGAACGAGAACAGGGGCGTTATGGAATTTCTTTCCCACTGGGAGTGTTTCTGGAACATTACAACCTGCAACTGTTCAAAAGGAACCGCGACATGGCATTACAGAGCTTTGACTGTATACGTTCTCCTCTCATGATAGGAGAATACAAATATCCACCTATTTGCCGGATATCAGTCACCGCAACTTCTTTTTAATTCCTCGGTTCAAACATCACTTGAAAGGATTTTACATTGGTATCAGAAAAGTGTCACTGACATGATGAAAGGTATTCCATAAGAAGTCTATTACGTAGATTGAAACAAACGTCTCTGTCACTATGCAACTGTGGGTTTTTAGGTCTCACTATTTCTCTGAAATCTTCAATTGACAATAATGAGAAACGCCCAACAGTTCACTTTCACTTCGTTTATTACTTTATTTAAATTCTGAACATGAAATATGCTATAAACTAAGTGATTCAATTTAACAAAAGTGGTTTTAATTTAACAAAACTTATTTATAATTACAGCAATTCCCTTTTGGGAGTCCTGTGTATTGACTGATTTAATTTAACAAAACTGTTTTTAATTTTCACGAAGTGGCTGGTTTAATTTAGCCAAACTGGTTTTAATTTAACAAGACTTATTTATAATTACAGCACATAGTCTTTGGGAGTCCTGTGTGTTGACTGAATTAATTTGACACAACTGGTTTTATTTTTCACCAACAAAACTGCATTAATTTAACAAACCTTATTTACAATGACAGCAATTGTGCTTTTGGGAGTCCTGTGTGTTGTCTGATTTAATTTAACAAAACTGTTTGTATTTTCACCAAAAACTGCTTTAATTTAACAAAACGTATTTACAATGACAGCAATTGTGCTTTTGGAATTTTGTTGGACGATCATCCACCGATAGAGGCTACGTTCAGACTGCCATTCAGTTAGCGTTTTACTTGGAGGGCGCCGAAACGACAGAATACCAAATTCCATCCATCGCTTCGGTGACCAATAAGGGATGATCTTTCGTGGTTGGTGATGTGCACGCACATAGATATGATTGCCTCGCACGCTCATGCTGTATATCCATGAGCATGCAAACCATGGATATTCGAATTCCATAAAAGGAAATGTTTGCATCTGGGCAAGTATCATAAAGACGATACTTGGGATATTTAACCGATCAGTAACTGCGTACAGCATTTACGGTGATCGGGTACATGTTGCTGGCGTCTGCTGACATGACTTTCCCTGCGTGTGTGTGGGAAAAATGGACAAGTTCGGGGATTTATGTCGGTTACGTAATGTCGTAACCGAATTGGATTTTAGGAACATGCTGCGTTGTATGCAGGCATGCCCCTGGGGGAAATGCTTATAAGATGCTATTGCTTGTCGATCGGTTTACCGACCGATGTGCTTGTAGGTAAAAATGAAAGAAGGAATTACTCCTGCATATGTGCGGCGGAATTCGTTCGGAGACATTAGCAATGAAATGGTTCGGGTCATGTTGGTTGCTTGGTGGTGCAACCAAATTGCTTTTAAGGAACATGGTGCGTTTCATGCGACTATGCCATTGTGGAAAATACTTATTTGTTGCTGATGGATTTTGCATCAGCGAAAATTATAGTTTTAAGGCATTTCAGGTGATAGTTTGCGCAAACAATAGAAAGGTGAGTAACTGCTTTCCAGGTTTTTGGTGCTCTAGGAAGCAGTTTATTGAATACTTGGTGGGAAGGTAAGTAGTGGCGCTCAAAGGAACGCCACACAACTGCAGAAGGGAACTATTATGAAGTGGACAACCTTAATGTGTAAATCAAATAAAATTCATGTTTACATAAATTAGTCTCATTACTTTCTTAATGTAGCTCGTATGCAAGGTAAAGACAAAAAGTTCGTAAACCTTTTTTCTTGGAGGCGTGGCAATGCTATAGCCTATGATTGTAATTGTGGTCACATGTACACTTTTGGTGAGCATTTAGAATCAATTTAAGAGCGCTACTTTATTTTGGGGTCTTGTTTGCGACATCATATTTGTTGGCTGCGCTAAATAGAATGATCTGATTTAAACGAGTAAGGAACGAACATCAACATTTTTAAGTGTGAAAAAGCATCGTCACAGTGGGACACGCTCCCTATTCCTTGGATTCAGCTCTGTCTGACTTTTTCTATCCCAAAAATGAGAGGGAGTAAATATTTTGCCTACTGGATTGCTTCAAAGAAGGGTTGCCTGAAAGCGTCTGTGGGGAGGAGAAGTATTATGCCGGACACGGGCACACGGTTCACTTCTTCCCCATCCGACTGTCGCTAAAGTTCCGGCAAAAGTTAATCGCTAAACGAATGAACGAAACGCCGCCACGTTTGTGCAGCACCGGGAGTAAAGGAAAATCATAAACACACTGGGAGAGAAGCACAGGCAAAACTCCAAAACGCAACGTCCACGAATTGTTCGAAAGAGATAAAGAGATAAAGGAAGTTCACACAAACTTTCAGGAAACTGCAGCAAAGGATAATAAAACGCTCCGTTTTGATTTTATTAATCCGTTTATTTATCTCACTTTCGTTAACTTCAACACGACTGCCAACACGTCTGCTAGTTGTCATACGTTCACCACTCCACGAAAGTACTTACAAACATCAAATGTGAATTAAGAAGGTTGAGTCTTGGCTTTCTTCATGAAAATAACTACCGTTTATACAGAAACATAAAAATAATTTATTTATCACTCGGGGATTTAACTCTACGACTCGACTATAGTCGCGTCAACGTGCGCACCGGTGAGCGGGAGATCGCGTAACCGTGGGGGTCAGTGGATGGAAAACGACTCAACGATATTCAATCGTTTGGGGTGAAGATCGTTGGTAGTACACATGTATGTGTGTACATGGGTTCTTTCATGGAACACACCATGACAACGAATCTGAAACACCAAGAAGGGGCATAATGTGCATCCAGGAGATGTGTGCTCGTGGAAACAAACAAATCGAATTTCGTGGGAAGTTAATGGGTTTCTGTTTGTTCAATGCCGCTAATCACGAGAAACAGATCCAGAAATATGGGAAGGCACAGATATCGGGTAGATCATTGTCTAAGCTATGCATTGCAGCTGTAAAGATAGCCGCAATGCCCATGCACATGGTGCTAATTGATTCTAGCTTGTTTACAGGGAAGTGGTATTCAATTCCTATTTGCATTTGCTTATGCTGTAGGATTTAATTGGTGCCAAGAGATGCGAGATGCGTATATTTTTTTTGTCCCTATTATGATGGTTACAATGTATGCAAAGCAAATCATTTTGTTCTCGGGAATTCGTCTAGGGGGAAATGCACTTGGTGAGATTGGGATCCCTGATAAGGTAAGAAAGAAATCTTACGGGGAATTGTATGCGAAGCGATGCATGAAAGGTAAGTTTTCTTTTACAGGTACTTTTAAGTTATATAAATTGGATCCATTTGATGCGTAAAGCATTTAAGGTGCTAATGCAATTGCATTAGCGAAAGCTTGTGCAGACTGGGTTGTAAGGATGGGGGTTTTTTAGGAAAGCGAACCGTGGGGTTTGGCGGAACCGCCACACGTCTACTTCAAAAGACACAGTTTAGTTTGTTTCTATGAATGGTAGAAGCGCTGGAGTCATTATATCACCTCAATCGTAAAAGTATTTTGAAGGGGATAAACTTGCTATATATAAATAGCTTAGAAACATTTTATAACATCGGTCTACAAACTTTTTGTCCACACTTCGTATATGTACAGTAATCAAATTGTAAGTTACGAAGCGTGTAATTGGATAAAGGACGTATAGTTTTAAAGTGGATCAACTTGGTGTCTGAAAATAAATAAATCAACATTTTTATAACATCACTCTATAAACTTTTTGTCCACATCCCGGATATGTACAACAAAACGATTATACGTTACAGAGCATGTAATTAGTCAAAAGACGTATGGATTATAAGTGTCTTCAAGGAGATGAGCTTTCTATATAAAAAATAAATTAAGAAGCATTTATATAACATCAGTGTACACACTTTTTGTCTGCAATTTGTATATGTACAAAAATAAAATTATAGACTCCATGTATTAATAGGTTTTTACGCATTGTTAGAAATAGAATGAAAATAAATTCAAGAAGAGATTAAATGTTGAAAATTGTAGCGATCGTATACTATACAAGAGTTGATATATTCAGAATAAGATATTTAACAAAATGTCATTACGAAACATTGTGGCTGCAAACGGAACGATCGATTCGATGTTTTTAAACCATTCGTTGGTTAAGGATAATTTTTCAAAAAGAACTCAACACATAACCCTGATATGACTTAAGTTCTAAGGTTCTGAGATTAGCACAGCCCTTTTTCAAAAAGTATTTGATTATAAATAATAATTTAAAGTCACAAAAGTGCTAAATATTTATTTTTAAATTCCGTACACTTCTTACCTGCAATAATCAATATTGACCCGAAGTATAAGTAATTCATGTGCTTCAAATTTAAAGGATACTCCGCCTTCATCTCCGTGTATCCTCCAGACTTGACCCAGACGGCTGAGAGAAGGTTACAATGGTGAACATATCTCTTCCCTCCCCTTTGCCGTATGTCATAAACATATATCAACACTAGGCGGTGTTACCATATTGAAAAGAAATTCTTCTAAAAAGCATGAAATCACTAAATGCGACATCACAAAGGCACACACGACCCCAGTAGGGTTTAAATATCCTTTTTCAAATTATATATCTTTCCACTCTAAGCACGCGGAGATTGTTCTAATTTTCAATGCAGCTTCATTTCTTTAGCTCCAGGTTGCGGTTCTAACTAAAACAGACAATGGCACCTAACACACATTTAAGGATAAGTGTGAAGGAGCTAAATTTATAACGATGACGCTATTGAGGGTGTGTGACGACGGTAAAATCAATAAAATGCACATAGAAGTGCGTTTAGAATATGAAATAGTTTTCTATGAGGTGTGATGACTGAAAAAGAGGGTGAGAACGGTGGTTTTAATATTAATGGGTAAGAGGGGAATTATTTGCACCTAGTTTATCCCCGATGTCTTTTTTTTTCTGTCATATTTATGATTTGGTTTAGTTACGAAAAAAAATTTCGATGGGAAACATTTTCTACTTTGTCTATCTCAATATGTATTTTCAAAAATCTACGGACGTAAATCATCTCACAGCATTTAAGGTGAGTGATTTTTAAAGCAAATATTGATATCGAATGTATTGATTCGTTTTATCATCCTTAAGAATACCCTGAACTAGAGGATTTTTCTCGGATACCTGTTATATTGATTGCTTGTTAATTCTCTTCCAATCTTGACTTTTGTTGGTTAATTTTCTGTATCATTTATAATATTCATAGATGCACTCTATATCGATCGCAAGGTATTCAAATTTGTGTTATAAATAAATAAATAAATATAAATTGTATATATATAATTCATTTTTTGTATAAACTATAATGATATTACTGAATAATAGACTTACCAATAACGTACATCATATCCTTGGACCACTTCATTAGTTCGCGTTTTATGTGGCGACGTTGTTGAAGGCAACGTACATATGAACAATCCGCCATTTTGTGTAAAATAATTGAGCAGTTTTTCGTCGTAAGTAATTTAAAAAATATGTGTTATAATAATTCACATCATTTATAGCATGTCGAACAAAAAATCCTTGACTAAACTTATTAATAATTTCATGCAATGTAAAAATCTCGTTATAATTGTTTTTATAATGAGTATAACGGTGACAGAGATGGTCCTTTAACATCACAACAACGTTATGTTGCCTTGGTGTACTAGCCAACCAAATAATCATTGGGTAACTGCTTCAACCAATTTCGCAGTCGAATAAAATTTACATCGTTACGATATTACTTATCATATTCTAAAAGGATAAGAGAGGAGGAGGCAAGGACACACTATTTGGATGGATGCAAACATTTTATTTCTTCTTGAAACGGACACAAAATAACATATAAAACTGTCACGACAACCAATGTTTTCTAGTGAACAATATCGATATCATATTATTGCCAATTTAACTATATATGTAAATTTTTATTTTGTAGTGTATTGTCGTTTTAAGTTTAAATTTTTGGAAGTGCATTCGCCGGGTATTATCTGGAAAGGAAAATTTAAATAATCGTTAGATATAATTGAAATAAGTGTTTTTTAAATTGTGTTTAATTGAATAAGTAATTCTATTTTAAGCATGATAGGAGAGTGACGTATAATTTATTAAGTTAACAAACTACTCAAAAACATAATACATTTTCAGGACTCCTAGACATAAAATTCTAGCCATTTTGCAGAGTCAAACAACAAAAGTGGGATCATTGGAAACTATTTAGCATACAGTCATCTGACAACGTGGAATTTGCCCAATACTTGTGTAGAAAACTAAATGAGACTATTACTTTCACCTTTAACTAGCCTACAAATTTAATTTTGTTTGTTAACGAGACACAAAAATTGTTTCTCTCAAAGTCATACACGTTTGAGAGAAACAAGTTTTAGTGTCTCACTAACAAACAAAACTAAATCTTGTAGACCTATAGCGCTTGCGATAATAGTGAAGGCGTGTGATTCGAACTGACCCTATGACAGTTAGAATCATCAAAAATTGAACCAAAGCGCAACCCATCAGGCCACCGCCGTGTGTATGAATTCGATTTCTAAACTCAAGTAGATTCGACTGATGTAGATTTGTTATGTTATCGCTATGGTATACGGCTCTGACGCATTTTCTTATTCGATTTTCGTTCGGTGTTCTTCACTATTTGCTTGTGTATTGTGTGTGTATCTGTTAGAAACGCCACAGACCTACACGAAGCTTGTCACTCACTTCGGTTTCCCTATTTTCTCCTTGCTTCCCCGTCTCTTCGTTCTTATCTAGAAAGCGTTGTAGTCATTTAGTTCTTAAGAATATAATATGCATTACGACTTGCGAATGCCAAACATTTTCTGAAATAATTTCAAATATGTATGAGTTCTATCAATTCTATTAGAAGTGTGTTCATCGCCCAAATGCCTTTGTAGGAAGAAGTTGTCAATAAATACGCATTTTATTACACACAGAACCTGCTGCCTCCAGTTACTTGCCCCTTGGGGCCGTCCCCACACGACCCGACAGTCATGTAATATTTTAAATAACAAGATTCACTTAATGTGTATTTTCATGTATTGATTGAACCGTACTTAAATAACACAGCAAAATAGTACCTGTAAAATTCCAAAAAATCTGAAATGCATAAGCCGACAAATCCTCGCATCTAGATACCCAATTTGGGAGGGACAAAAACCCACGATGCCGAGCTGATCGGTTATACGAGGGTTGCCTTTTATATTTCGAGATTAGAGAACAAAAACAAATATTGATCATCGAAAATCACTTTATTGTTTTTCAAAATATTCCCCATGAAGATCTATACACTTTTGCATGCGTTTGAACCAATTGTCGAAGCACTTTTGCCACTCTGATTGAGGTATCTCCAACACATGCATTCTGAATGCAGCAACCGCTTCTTCAGGTGTCGAAAAACGTTGACCTCTCAGTTTGTTTTTTACGTACGGTAATAAAAAGAAGTCATTCGGTGCCAAGTCAGGACTATACGGCGGATGACCCATCAAATCGATGTTTTGGGTGCTCAAAAATGCAGTTGTCGCAGCCGATGTGTGAGAGCTCGCATTGTCGTGGTGAAGAGTGATCCGTCTTCGGCGGTTGGTTTTCCTGATTTCTTGGAAGACAACTGGCAAACAAATGGTTGTGTACCACTCAGAATTGACTGTTCTGCGTTGTTCTAGTGGTACGGTTGCGACATGTCCAGTTTTTCCGAAAAAACAGGCGACCATTTGCTTGGAAGTGCTTCGTGCGCGAACAACTTTTGTTGGATTTGGCTCATCTTGAAACACCCAGACAGTCGACTGCTGTTTACTTTCGGGCTCATACGCGTAAATCCACGATTCATCACCTGTCACGATATCATAGACGTGTTTCGAAGCACCGCGACCGTATTTTTTGAGCATTTCTTTCGACCAATTGACACGAGCCTTTTTTTGGGCGATTGACAAATTGTGTGGTATCCAACGCGAACAAATTTTTTTGACAGTCAAATGTTTATGCAATATTGAATGTATGCTGGTCCCACTAACGCCTAAGGTTGTCTCAATCTCACGATAGGTCACATGACGATCTTCCAATATCAGTTCGCGCACAGCATCAATGGTTTTCGGAACAACAACTGATTTTGGACGACCTTCACGAAATTCATCTTGGAGTGAACTACGACCACGATTGAATTCACCATACCATCGATAAACACTGGTCCTTGATGGAGCTTCATCGCCAAAAATTGAATTAAGTTCATCCATGCATTGTTGCTGAGTTAATCCACGCCGAAAGTTGTAAAAAATAATCGCACGAAAATGTTGACGATTTAATTCCATTTTTGGGCCGAGATGAATCTTTTAAGTTACTGTAAACAACACAAATAGCTCTCGTATGTCAAAACGTTCTGAGTGCGTATAACCTCAAAAATGTCCAACTTTACGACAGAGCTGTCAATTGCCGGATTGCAACACTAGGGTTGCCAAAACCCGAAACATAAGAGGCAACCCTCGTATCTTAGAACTCCCAATCGAACAACTTGACGCGCAACCTGGTGCGAACAGTCTCCCTGTCATGCCATCAGAAAAGTCATGCAGCACCAGTGGTGGAGCTCAAGAATCGCCCAGGCGCAAGCTGAGTACATTAGGTTACGATGCTTACAACAAACAGCAAGAAACCGTAACAACTACCCTCAGCTACACGCGGAACCCGTCAACAAACGGAAAGAGCACCCTATGGGACGAATTAAATAACAACCCATGAGGCAGCACGTACAGGATAGTCACGAAAAGACTACACAACAACAGTAGTCAAATGCAAAACAGCAAAAGTGGCATGGCCAAAATCGTTGCTGATCTTTTTCCGCCAGTATAAAGTCACATTTGCCTCAACGATGGAAAAAACAGCGGTTGTGCGGTTGTTTGTACCAAAAGGAGCAAAGGAACCAGAAGCGCCGTCACCATATCGATCGTTCTGCATGCTAGACACAACAGGGAACTTTGTGAGCAAGTAATCCCCACTCGCCTGGAACAATCTACCGGGGGCACACCGGGGCTCTTTGATTGGCAGTATGGCTTCCGGAAAGGTAGATCAATCGGTAAAGTCCTATCAGTTTTACGAGGGATCGCTCGCAACGTGATAGTCTAAGTACGATGGCTGGTATAAATCAAAAAATAACGCGCCCTAGTGACACTAGGCGTTAAAACTGCATTTAACTCGGCGAGCTGGATTCGGATACTTCTACAAATCTCGCCCTACTTGGTGCATATAATAGAAAGCTATCTCTCGTATAAAACACTGCACTATGACACCGACGAGGGACCAACAATAATATAAAATAACAGCGGATGTACCCCAGGAGTTTGCATTAGGTCCGCTGTTATGGAATGTCATGTATGATGGCGTGCTTAGAGTCAATGTACCTGAAGGAGTAAGATTTATTAGGTATGCAGATGATTTGGCTAAACATCTAAATGACCTGGAGAATATTTGTTTCCATACAATTTTTTTTTCATTTTCATTTGTGCAAAATTTTTTATTTTTCTTTTATACGAGTATCCTTAGTTTCTAAATTATATGCTAGACAAAAATTGCTTAAATTCTAGCTTAATTATCTTATATTATAACTTACTGGTCCTACGCAGACGCTCTAAGCTAAACATTACATGACTACGGTATAATTTGCCTTCGGCGACAGAAATTTGTTTGTGGCTGTATTTATGACTATTTCTAAGACAAAGAGAAATTAGGAAAACTTTCTGTCGATTTTTATTTTTTTTTTTATTTTTCTTAAGACTTAACTGACTTTTTTCTCTTTTTTAAATTTTATTTAAAAGAACAAATTTAATCTTATACTACCCTAATTCTAGAAAAACTAAGTCTGTGTAAGCTGGCTGATGATACAGTTATTCTTTTTTTTTTTTTTTTAGTTTTTTTAAAACATTTTTTATTTTTCTTTTTATATTCTTAATTTCTAAATTAAAGGCTAGACAAAAAATGCTTAAATTCTAGCTCAATTATCTTATATAATAACTTACTGGTCCTTCGCAGACGCTCTAAGGTAAACATTACTTAAGATTTGTATAATTTGCCTTTCGGCGACAGAACTTTGTGGCAGTACTGATAATTAGTTGAAATACCAAGAAAAATTTGAAAAACTTTGTCAATTTTTTGTTTTTTTTTTCTTAAAATTTAACTTACTTAACTTACCTACTTTTTTTTTTTTTTTTATGTAAAAGCACAACCTAACTTAACTTAAATCTTATACTACCCTAATTCTAGAAAAGCTAAGTCTATGTAAGCTAGCTGATTATAGTATGATTCTATACCGACTTTGGTATCCAGGTCTTTATATGCCATCCAACCACCAGAACTGTTGACGCTGTCTAATACTATCGTCCCGGTCTCTGTGGGAGATAGCCCTACTGAAGCGCAGGAGCTCTTCTTCGGTGCGCGTTACTTCCCGGTCGTAGAACAATCGCCCGTCTACAGATGATCTACTTACACGATAGATCAGCTGAATTCCGGATCTATCCTGTATAAGCCCTTTCATATCCAAGTCAAGGAACGCCTCTGGTGGAACAAAGCCGTTGCGACGCACGCTCTCATAGTACAAGGTGTTTGGATAATAAGCCCCGAAAATTAGGTCATTGGACAAGCTTATTGCTCTCGAAATATCATCATCATCATCGGCACTACAACCGGGGATCGGTCTTGGCCTTATGTAGCAAGGCTTGTTAAATTTTCCATAATGATTTGTTTTTCCGGGTAAGCTCATTAGTCTTGCGCCAGAGGCTCCCCGCCGGGGAAACGAACCCCGGCATCCCGCGTGACAGGCGAATATACTAACCACTATACTATCGAGGAGCTCTCGAAATATGTCCTCTGATTAATTTGATCATAAAATTATCCATCCTATTTATGCAGGCTTCATTATATAAAGTCTCATTTGAGTAGTACTTTTTATAGTCCGATTCCGGTGTTCGATATAATCTAAGACAACTTCTTAGACACTTTCGAACACCCGAATCTTTTCCATCAAATTTTGACCTATGTATGTTAAACCATACTGGACAACCATATATGAGCATTGGCCTGATTGACGTCACGTAAGATATGACTTTTACCCTACTGTCAAGTTGGCTACTGTGAAATAGCCTCCTTGTCACAGCAAATCTTCCCCCCCCCCCCTTTGGCCAAAGCAGCCTCTACATGTCTGCTGAATTACAGATATTGATCTACCCAGATGCCAAGGTACTTAACTACACTCTAGGTTTCCAGTTTGCCTCCATGCGGTCCCACGATAACTAACTTTTGCCAGTTTTTTCTTGTGTCGTTCGTGGCTTTTTATAATGGGGTTCGAAAAAGGATGGCTTCGCATTTCTGGAGGTTGATCCTAAGTTTCCAGTCGTCGCAATAGCGCTGCACTTTGTTGAAGTCTCGCTGTAGTAAACTATTTAGGATTTCAACTTTCGGCGCTGTTCTGTAAATTATGAAATCGTCTGCGTACGCAATAGCATGCGGAAGTGCATCTCATGTCGCTAATGTAAATGTTTAAAAAAATCAGACAAAGTACCGCCCCCTGTTGCACCACGAACCTCCTGCCCTTTAACATATCGTAAAGTACATATAGTAAAGACTTATATATGCCTTGTCTGACCAGTATGTAATAAAACCTTTCGATCAAAGGCTTTTTCCAAGTCGATGCACCTGTGCATTGGTTCCTACATTTATTCCTTTGTACATCGGAGACAAGTTTAGCTGCGGCATGTGTGGTTTTATAGCGTTTGGGATGATAGTGAAGAACGTGTGATTCGAACTGACGCTATGACAGTTAGAATCCCCACCGCCGTGTGTACGAATTCGATTTCTAAACTCAAGTAGATTCGATGATGTGGATTTGTTATGTTATCGCTATGGTATACGGCTCTGATGCATTTTCTTATTCGATTTTCGTTCGGTGTTCTTCACTATTTGCTTGTGTATTGTGTGTGTATCTGTTAGAAACGATACAGTTTCATGACCTGTCTTAAAGGAAATCTGGTTATTCGAGATAATGTTGGTGTCGTCTATTCATTTTGGCAGAGCTTTGTTAATGGTCTTTTCGAATACTTTACTGATGCTAGGGACTAAACTTATCGAACGCATGTTCATTGGGTTTGTACAGTCTTCGAGGATCTTCAAGCTTTCCCCAGATTCGAGAGCCTGGCCATTCATCATCAGCTGTGGAACTGATGTTCCACCCTTCCTTGTGAAAGTTGTATATTGTGTCTTCGCTGCATTGAAGTCGATGAGATTGGCCCTCCCCACTGTAGGACCTTACCTAAATCCTGATTCAGAGAGTCAATCTGTCTACATCTCAGCTGGTGCGACGTTGATGCACCAACCGGCGGGTCACTCGAAAAAGAGGAAACAAGCGTACTGTCATCCGCCAAACTGAACACTTTGTTATCCGTTGTCTCCAACAAATCATTTATGTGAAGCAAAAACAAGGTTGGTGCCAAAATAGAACCTTGGGGCACCACCGAATTAACAGGATACAGATCCGAACACTCGCCGTCTACAACAACCCGGATCGATCGATTTTCAAGGAAGCTCTTCGTCCAGTCGCAAAGCTGCTGGGGAAAGTCCATATGAACGAAGTTTGCTCACCAATGCCCCGTGCCGGACGCGGTCAAAAGCCTTAGAGATATTCAATGCGACCGCCCTTGACTCAGCATGCCCCTCAATCGCAGATGTCCATACATCGGTTATCAGAGTCAAGTAGGTCTCCCGTGGACCGCCTGTCAGGGAATCCCTATTGACGAATATTCAGATGTCCGTTGCACTCCAAATACTTAATTAACTCTGTATTGATGACTTTTTCCATCACCTTAGATAACATAGACAGTAATGTGGGGGTAGAAGTTGTGTTGTCAACGTATGACATGGATTCACTTTATCCCCTACGATGTTCCGCCGAAAATTGTTCACCCCAGAAGAACAGATAAATAAAAAAAAACACTGGAGGTTTTTTACTGTTTAGTTTTCTTTTCCTTTTATTATATATTTGTTTATGGCTTCTTTGTTTTTTTTTAACACCTTAATTTTTTTTCTTTTACTTCTCTATTTTTTTTACAAATTCCAGAATCGCTATGGAACAACACAATTCAATCGTTGCTAACTCACGCTCCATATGCATATATTATCTGATATTTTATTTTCCACACTATATTATAATATATTATATATCAGATAATATATAATATATTATATATTATCTGATATTTTATTTTCCACACTGCACTATTATTACATGGGTCGCTTAAGCGATTGATGATTTCTAATTTAAGATTTAATCAATTTATGTACAGATAAGTAACTACTAAACTAACACGACAAATTCTCTTTGAGCAATTGATTGGGATTTAAATTGTCTCTTTTCCTTTTTTTTCGAACCGAATATAATAAGTTGTTGCTTTAGTAATTGACACTTGCATGCACACGCTGCGGCGGTGGAACAACCACCTGGTGCCCCGTGACCGACCGAATCGAATATGGACAAGCGACAGATTGGAATTAGGGATGAAGATGGGTTTTTTGGATTTGCACAACGATCGGCCAATGGTAATCGCGCTCTCCTGTGCATGCTTCAATTCTATACGTTCACCGAGGTGGATAAAAACATCCGTATTCGTTCGACGTCGATGGGCATAGAAAGGGTGAAGAAATCAAAACGAAAACGCAATAACCCAGGGTTGATCTGGCCTGGTGTACGTGTATTAATGCAGCCTCCGAGGATGTTCCACTGACCTAGTGCGGTAACTGTGGTGATCTCGGAGTGCATTGAACTATGGGAAGACAGAATTGCGAAGGAGATGAAAATGCAGCTGGTGCTACACCTGGGAAAAGAAATCATTGATCCCCAGCGAATGGAGTGTCTGGGGAAAGTGAATAGGACGCCGAATTGGCTAGGAAAGTCTGATCGTGGGAACTAAATTAAATATTTTGATAATTTCCCAAGCGATTGCATGATTATGCAACCGCGTCGTTTGTTCAAACTATGACGTTGCTAACCGACATGAGGCAATTTCCGATGGAAAGCTTATGGGTTAGCGAAATGGTGTAGTCGTATAGCAAAAAAGGTAGCTGAATTCAATTATGCATTACCTGCATAGAATAATGAATTCAGGTATGCGTCCATTTGGGAAACATGATATTTCAGGTGAATAACTTGTAGGAGGAATTGAGGTTGAAGTGACGCGCTGTTAGCGTTCGAAATTGGGTTGGAATTGTGGGTTGGTTCACCATGTAATATAGAGAACCGCCCCAGTATTGCTATCGGACGGTAATTTTGTGAGAAACACTTTTTCCCCGTCTTTGGGATTGGCTGAACTCGAGCGATTTTCCACCAGGAAATGTCCCCCGTGCATAAGATAAGCGGTTCTTAAGAACTATCTGGTATTCCGTCCGGGGCGGTTGCCTTTCTACAGTCCAGTTCACGTAGACTCCGTTAAATAGTACGGGGGCGAAATCTCACATCCCGCATGGAAGATCGTATCGGCGCGATCACGGGTGGCTCCAAAACACCAGGGTCGAGAATTGAATTCGCGGACACATCAACTTAATCTTTTAAATTTGTGACTAACGCTCCACCCTCTGTCACCATCGCAGGGAAGGGGAGAAAGCGTTACTGCTGACAGCTTTTGCCATTGACCAGAAGGAGTGCGAACCAGTCGGGCACCGAAGGAGTTTATTGGTCACTCTGTCGTTGTGAGCTTTCTTCGCGGTATCAATCGCCTGGTTGCACGCGTGTCTGATTCTAACAAAATTCGTTCTGTTAATATCGGTGGGATTGGAGCAGCATTGCTCAAAAGCTCTATTTTTTGCCGCTCGCATTTTTTACCAAACCAAGGCTTAACGTTCGTTTCATGGAATGCGGAATGTAGATCTCCATCCCGAGAAGAATAAGCTCTGTGACCGACTCCGCGTCAAAATCAGAGTTTCTTAAGCACACCTCCGACCATGGGAAGGATGCGAAGCCATCTCGGAAATCGTCCCATTTGGCAAGCCCATACCTCCATACATGGCGAAGGTGCTTAGGTCGGTTATTCATTTGAAATGCAAGTGGTTGCGCGACCGATACCAAGGAGTGATCTGAGTTTCCTAGTGGCGCAGCAACCTCCATGGTATAAATGCTCGGCTCGGACGTTAAAAGCAGATCCAGGGGGTTCGCATAATCGCCTCGGTCATCCGGCACTCGCGTTGGTTCCTCCACGAGTTGAGTGAAGTTGTGGCTAACAGCAAACACCTTCGCAAGCCGCCCAGCCTCGTCGGTTCTGTTAGAATGTACCAACCATCCGGAATTGTGTACATCAAAATCGCCAAGGACAACAATTTCAGAAGCTGGGTGGTTGATCTTTATCCAGTAGACGGTATGTGAAAGATGTTCGAAAAATGTCGCCGGTCGATCGTCATTCGGGGAGCGGTAAAGACAGCAAAGAAATTTAACCGAGTTGCTCTGTACGACCTTCAACCACATGATGTCGGTGTTCCGGACCGCGCGAAGACGCAGACTCCACCCTTAAAACGAAACCTCGAAGGCAGGTCGTACCGTGAGCAACGAAGATATGTCGAATCAGTTGACGAATCGACCTGGGTTTCAGTTAGGGCAAGGATATCAGGTCTCGTTGTTTGCAAATATTGGTGGACGGCGTTTACATTCGTATTGGTGAAACCGATGCCGTTGACGTTACAAAATGCCGTCACCAGTCGGACGTGGGCAGAGCCTCGAGAGCGAGCCCGATTATGCGATGACGAACCTCTTAAGGTTCGGTTATTTATCCTGATATCTGCATGATGTTCCCCCTGACATAGTCCTGTGGCGGTTCTACGAACCACACAACCTACTATAGGTTGAGATATCGTCGTTCCACCAAAGGAACATACTGACCTATATCCATTACACAGACACGTTCCTGAAACAAAGGTAACATACCAAATACCCCAACATTGAATTCAATAGTAAAAACCAATCGAGCTTAACGTTCAAAATTTCCTAATATTGAATTCAATTCATCCATTCAATTCATCCATGATTGAAAACAAACAGAATAACGCATATCTCTTCTTGTAGCTAATAGCAATTAGCAGCTCTAATTCCTTGCAAGATCCCAAAACCAAAAAGTGCACCTGTCCAAACAAAGCCATTGCGCAGAAACAGCAATTAACTAAAACGCTGTTTCCATAGGGAAAAGCAAATATAATTATCACAACCGAAGATAATTATTGCGGCCAAAAAGGGATCGCTAGGAATAATAAACCACACCAAAGATACACCGATCGATTCGACAGAAGATGTAAACTCCGGGTTCCCAGGAAGATCTTCGGCCACACAGGCAGCAACATCCGCGTCTGTGTGTGCGGGTGCAACTGCACATCTGGCCTGTGTTGAAACAGGAAACCGCAGGACAAAGGAAAGTCGAATTAGAGTACAGTTAGAGAATCCCTTCGCGGAGGTATCCACACAGCACATTAAATCGAAAAAAGAAACCGGCCGACCCGAAGTCTCTTCACTTTTAAAACACGCGAGCTTACCGAGTGCATTCGCGGAACTGCCACCTATGGCAAACGAAATAAACGTAGA
Source organism: Microdon myrmicae (assembly GCA_963931805.1). Classification (NCBI taxonomy): domain Eukaryota; kingdom Metazoa; phylum Arthropoda; class Insecta; order Diptera; family Syrphidae; genus Microdon; species Microdon myrmicae. The sequence goes on from OZ007499.1 coordinate 120,594,752, forward strand.
CATTCGAAGTTCAACGTACCGCAATTGAACGCGCGCAGACCTGTGATCCTCGCGAAGGACGTCGGGATTGTATTTATCGGGTTAATTACGTGGTGTGCAAAAAAAATAATTAAGCGCAATTCGAGTTTGCATATTTGTTGCCGCATACAATGTGTTTTAAAAACGATAAGAACATTGCCTTTGTCGAATAATTACTAGTCACTTATTTCAGAAGATCTGACTGGGAAAATTACAGAGGAATATCATTGCTCCCAATCACATACAAAATATTAACAAATGTCATACTGGCAAGAATCACACCGTACGCAGAAGAAATATTGGGAGACTACCGATGCGGATTCCGTCGGAACCAGTCAACAAGCGACCAGATGTTCATAATAAGGCAACTGCTGGAAAAGAAGTGGGAATATGGAGAGACGGTTCACCAACTGTTCGTGGACTTCAGAAAAGCCTACGACTCAGTCGCAAGGCAAAGACTCTACCATATTGTGGTTGAGCTAGGGATCCCGAAAAAATATGCCGCCCTCATTCAAATCTGCATGAACGAAAACAAAGGGTGAGTTAGAATAGAAAACCACCTCTCAGAACCATTTGAAATCCGGGACGGACTAAAACAAGGGGATGGCCTCTCACCATGCCTTTTTAACCTTGTCCTCGAGTATGTTATCAGAAAGGTACAAGACGACAACACGGCCGGATCATCCCCGAACGGGGTCACACAAGTGGTCGCGTATGCGGATAACATCGCCGTTCGGGGCGATAATCTCGAAACTATAAGTAAAAACTATGAAATCATCATGCAAGCGGCAGAAGAGGTGGGCCTAGAAATAAACGAAGACAAAACGAAATACATGATTACGACGAGAGCAGGTGGACCTCAGAGAACACATATAAACGTCAGGGGTAAGATATTTGAAAATGTCAGAGAATTTAAATATCTGGGAACGATACTGACGACCAGAAACGAAACGTCAAAGGAAATTAACAAAAGACTACATTCCGGCACAGATAGTTGGCATGCAGTCAGTAAACTATTAAAATCCAAACTGCTATCACGTAATATAAAGCTCCGTGTCTATAGAACCATAATCATGCCGATTGCTCTATACGGATGCGAAACATGGGCTCTCACAAAACGGGAAGAGAAATTCCGCGTATTCGAGAATAAAGTTTTAAGGGGTATATTTGGCGGTAAATTTGACGAGGAGTCAGGACAATGGAGGAAACTCCACAACCACGAATTGGAAGAGCTATACCGCAAACCTACAATAATGAGAGTGATCAAGTCACGAAGATGAAGATGGGCCGGGCACGTAGCGCGAATGGGCGATGATAGGACCGTGCATAGAATTCTTGACGGTAAACTAACGGGGAAGAGACCGACAAGACGGCCGCGACGGAGATGGGAGGACAATGTTAGATTGGACCTCGAGGAGATCGGATCGGATGATCGAACGTGGAAGGAGAGCGCATAGGACAGGAAACAATGGCGGAGCCGAGTCGGTGAGGTCATGAACTTCCGGGTTCCTACAGGCCAGTAAATAATAATAAATAAAAAAAAAAAATTATTTCAGAAGAAAACCAACGAAACTTGTAATGCGATATAGCAAATTAAGTGCATATCTTTCAACAAAAGAAGGAACAATATAAAGATCAAAATAAACAACCATAACTCTGTGTTTCATTTGTGACAATTTCTCGGTATTGTAATTGAAGCCGCTCCGGTGTTGTTTTGTGTTTTCGTGAACAGTGTTCGGCGGAACAGTAAAGCAGTGACATCACAAAAATCCGCTAAAGTCCCCCACGGAGATCCGAATGGGAAACTAGTGTACCTGCGGTATTCTTTATCTCAGAAGATACTATGATGACTTGTCTCCGTGTCAGTCCGGACCATCAGCCACACATCCGAAACACCGTCGAAGATTTCTCTTGACGATATCGCGGAATGTGCAGCGTGACGGGGTGGTATCTCACCTTGGGATCGACTACCGCCTAAACCAACCTTTCCTCGAACCGGTAGAGCAGCCAAGCTCCGAAAGATTGGCAGCGATTTCTCCCGACCATTTCACGAAGCCTATAGCTTGATGGGGTGGTGTTTCACCGGGCGACAGGGCGTTGGTATCCCACCTACCACTCGGCAGTTAGTCGCATCTACGACAAGTCGGCCTAGCTGTGAGTATATTCTAACGCCCTACTCACATGACAGATTGCTGTTAAGAAAGTTTTATGGCTCCCTGTTCAGAACCACGTCAGTTTTCTCCACCTTGGCCATTTGTGCTAGGATGCCTCGGGTCGTCCCACAATGGTTAAAATTTATTTGCATTCTCTTCTAAGGAGAGGGTCCTTAATACCGGGCAGCTCTTAGTGGCACCCAATTAGTTGGGTTCGTTTCTTTGAAAAAGAGACGTGTTGCCTCGTTGACGTAATCTTCTGTGATGTGACCAAATTGCACTGCTTGCAGAATTTGGAGTCGTCTTCGTTCCGCAATGCTTAGCCATTTGCCCGAACTCAAAGCATTTGAAATTTTGATGATGCGTATGCGGCAGACGGTTCATTCGATTTCAATTTTACCGGCTTCCATGAGAGTGACATGAGTGACCCTATCTATTGTAAACGCGGAAACTTATTCAAATCATCGAGTACCTATTCCAGGTCCTCATAATAACCTACCTAGAAAGATGATTGTTTTTATAGTTAGATGCAGTATTACGGAATAGTTCTGGAAGATTGGTTGTAGAAGCAAATCGTGCGTTTGAGATGATTACATTATATTAAGTCACATACTTGTATAAAGGTTACTTACTTTCTTTTCTTCTTTAGGCTAATTTAGATTTAGATTTAAGAATGACATTTGGTGACAATAAAGAAACTAAAGAAATCCTAAAATTAAGAGAACTCCACATTAACTAGCCTCACTCATTTATTCGTGAGGACTTGGCCAAACTCCTGAATATTTCTCCGACAGTTGCTTTCAGATCTACAATCCGCACTAAATATCTGGTTTTGCTGTTTTACTGTTTCGTATTTTTAAGACTTTACTTAGTAAGGCAGTTGTACTCGTATTGAAATACTTTCTTCACGCACATATCAGCACTTTACTTTGATCCACAACAACCCATTCAACGAGAGTAAAACCTAGTTGCATAATAAAGTCGCTGGCACCGAGTGTAGGACTCAAGGTAACTAGGATCGACGGCTATTAAGGTAGAGCCGTTTAGCTAGGCAATCGTAATCGCACCCCCGCAAGTCAAGCGGTAAGAAAATAAGACATCACAAAACAACGTAGACGTCGTTACTTCATGTTTCCGTCGAGCCCGCCGAGAGTGCCTTCCTGCAGACGATGCGGCACACAGATATACTCCTCATCATACAATACTGGCGTTGGGCATGAATGCTCCTCTGACGTTGCTACACTCGGAGCACAGCATTTAAACCGAAGAGGTCTAGTAACACATATTCCCAGTTAAGTCCACTTAATTTTATTTATTTTATGTTACTTCTTGTTCGAGTAATGTTTGTAGCGAGATTTCTTTCTATTTCTATTTCTATTTTTTATTTTTATTGTATTGTTTTATTTAGTTGTGTTACTTTATTTTTGCTGCCCTCGCTCGTGAACGAACGTTCATATATCTTCATCTGTATATAATCTAAGAGCGGAATGACTTGAGCCTTGGTGCTCTTGGCAGCGGCACTGGCAATAGAAACTGCAGCTAGTTTTGTTACATTGGCAACTGGCATTGTCAGTGCCACCTGATTGGAAAAAGGTGGTGGTGCATGGTAAGACGCCTAACTCGCTAGTACCATTGGATGCATGTAAAAGGCCTTGACTTGAAAAGAAAAAAAAGAAACGTTTCGCCAGGTAGTTTTGAGAGCTTGCGATCCAATAGTGGGATAGCTATGTGCATGTAGAAACTGAATTGAGACTACCTAACCAATCGACCTCCAACAGCATGCATTGCTTCTATTTCGTTGGATTCTCTCTTCGGTTAGCTGTTTCTCAACAAACATCACCAGCCGACCTCGACGATAGCGAGTCGGAGATATTTATGTGCCAAGATGTGAATAGACATAAATACGTATCTGCGTCGTTTGTGCCTATGAAATAGTTGGCGATTCTATTTCAAGTCTTTCCTTATTTTCCTCTGTCTATACAAATGCACGAGCTCCTGTGATTTAAATAATGCCAGCGGAAGTGATGGTAAACAACATCATAGGGGTGGCATAATATGGCGCTTAAGGTCAATCTACCTTCTTGTAAGGATGAGTATAAATGCATACTGCTTATCAAAAAAAAAAGGAAGAAAACCAATTTACAAGTGTAACGAGTACATTCGCGAATTATATTAAATTGGTTACAAGCGACGGCCCATGAAAGAACATGTATCTAGTATTTGAACAGGTGGTAGCGTGCGAATTTGAGATGCTACGCTGGCGGACGCCGGGTGTTGTGTTGGCACTTCTCTAGCTATACAAAAGCGCACTAGAAATTCATTCAGTAAGCGATTTTACGATCGTGCGCTGCACGTGCACATCGTCTAGCTTCTCTATGTACAGCGTTACATTCATGTGATTTTATTGTACATTACTTGCTACAAAACGAGAGAGTGAATTAGCCCATTTGATTTGAATGGCGACCTGTTGCCAGCTATTAGGAGTCTGTTAAGCTGTTCATAATGCTGATTTCAATCTTTTATGGTAGCTTATTGTATCATTTAGTTAGTGATATAAATAAATGTAAATCTCTGGTCAATTCTGTAGCTATTTTTAAAACTAGTGCGAATGTTGAACTGCGGCATAGGTAGATGAGTTTGCATACCTGTGTCCTCTTGGCATTACGCCAATTTGAATATATCGCACATTTATCTTTTTCTAATATGAGTTTTGGATACTCGCCCATTGGTATACTTTAAAACTGACGGTTTATTTAAATCCCAATTATATGATTTAATTTTAAATTATTATAATATTCAATATTAGCTTGGAGAAATAGATATCCATTATTTTTACATTTATTCCAAGACTTTATTTAACATGGTTTGGATTGACCGATTTTGGTAAAGTACTAATCATTTTTTGTATAACTTGTTGCCTTATTTCAATGGAGGAAAACTGGACTAAGCGATTTCTTACCACTAAAGAAGTGCAATGTTAAAAAAAAGTATCAAGGTCAGTTTACACTAGTGCAGAATCAAGTGGTGATGCGATTATCTTATAGAACTAAGTGCCATCACTCTGGAGAGACACGCAGAAATGGTTGATGATCTTATCAATATCATTAGTGGTTAATACAAACGATCCAAATGGGTTCCTTGGGGGACTCCATACGCAGCCTGGAAGGGGTTGGATTTTTTTTTTTTTTTTTTTTTTTTTTTACACTAACACGCGCACAAAAGGGGATTTTGAAGTACCCTTAAATGTCAGAGCACAGTGCGAGCGGATGAAGAGGAAGTGGATAAGGAAAGGAGGTGTTGATGTATATTGGTCTTGAATGCCTGGACATCACAACGGCCAGGAAACACATGATAGGCAGAACATTCCACATGCGTGTGGTTCAGCTAAAGAATGACTTTCTATGTTTATTTGTGCGCCTGAAGTCCACTTTCAACGTGAACTGATGCGCATTCACAGATTGACGGGTATCGCGGAAAAATGTCTGAAGGGGTGGAACACATTCAGCAAGTTCAGTTGAGCAACGACCGTAATAATACCTATAGAAAAGAGATAGGCATGATACGTTGCGCCTGTGTTCTAACGACGGAATCGATCAACTTACGGCTGAGTCCCCAATAAGTTTCACTGCTCGTTTTTGCATTCTGTCGAGCACGTGTAGTGCAGTTATGGATGCACCTGACCAAATATGGGAGTTGAACTCCTTTTTGGACGAATATACGCCTTGTAAATAGTGGCCAGGTTGGATGGAGTGAAGTATGATTGCATTTCTTAAGGAACGTCATACATTTGGCTGCACTTTTCGCAACTTCAAATATGTGGTCATTCCAGTTAAGAGTCGAATTAATTCGAGTGCCGAGGATTGATAATTCCTTGCCTTCGTCGATGCAAATGCCGTTCATAGACAGTATATTTTCGTTGGCGCACGCCTTTGGTGACAAGAGACAGTACCGAGTTTTTTTGGGCATTGAATTCTACTCGGTTAGATAATCCCCATTGATATATGTTGAGGTCTGAATTCAATGTATCAAGCATAAGTTGCTGATTGGTAGTGACGTTCGAAGAGTTTGGACGGGAGTGTTCGTATGAGTATGAGAAACTCAACGTGCTTTCATCAGCAAACGAGGAAATTGGGTTGTGAGTAATTGACAAGAGATCAATTATAAGGACCACGAAGAGAGTGTGTGAGAGTACCGAACCCTGAGGAACACTTGCACTAATTTTATGGGAGACAGAATTGACACCATCAAGAACCACTTGGATTGAACGGCCAGAAAGATCGTCTTGTGAAGGTGGAGTTTAAAGCTACGCAAGAACCACCCACAATTCCAGCCCCAACTCCCTTTGCCAACCTGCAGTTACCTACAAACATTTCCCTCCCAAGGGCATCGAATCATCATCATCAGCACTACAACCGGGAACCGGTCTTGGCCTTATTTAGCAAGTCCTGAGGCTTGTTAAATTTTCCATAATGATTTGTTTTTTTTTTTCGGGCAAGGTCATTAGTCTTGCGCCAGAGGCTCCCCGACGGGGAATCGAACCCCGGTCTGCCACGTGACAGGCGGGTATACTAACCACTATACTATCGAGGAGGAAGGGCATCTAATGCATCACCCAAAATTCCCTGGAAAGCATTCTGTAACATTCATGCATTTAATGCATCATCCGAAATTCCTGAAAAGAATTCTTTACACACAAGCATCATCACAAATTAGGAAACCTCAGCGGCGCCCCTGTCGGCCAGCGTACCCTGCCACACACATGCACAGCACATTTTCCTGGCTTATACACAGTCTCGGCAGCCGTTCGTCCAATCGACAAAAGCAGTTTACGTATCTAGTGTCTAGCCGCCAAGAATCGAATTCTCCAGCATATAAACATGCATACAAAGAATTCGACCCTTCCCGCCAGCAATGATACAGTGCACAATCGCCATTGTGTATCTGGGTTGCTCTTAGCACCAGTTTCCTAATGGCGTGCGCTCTATTTACACAGCTGCATGCACGTTTTCTATGATGCCCTTTGTCTATTCCCGTTTCTCAGTTTCGTTTACCCATGACCTCCTAGCATGAGTAAACAATGGATCAGTTAGCACACTAGCTAAGATCAACCCAGAGAGATCCTCTCCAATATGTCACCACAAAGAGAGACTTCATGTTTCTCTCGAGAAAAGAAAACTCACCCTTAGCTGAGAGTGGACTCATCACGAGTCCCTCGAGGCTAATCCTTGAGTACAGGAGTCGAAATTTAACCATCAAACGGGTCGGTCGCGGGCGAAGTCTATCCGAGTGCGCACACCCTCGAGTCATTTTTAAGGAGTCATAAGTCAACCACCGTCGAAGTCAGAGTCGCGCTTCCCACCACGTTTGGAGAAATAACTTAAGTAATTTCGGAGTGAATTGCCTGTGTAGCTTAACTTTTGCTTTAGTACCAAATTCAAGTAAATTAACAGACCTGTTTAAGAATTTAACGACTTGGTTGGGTCAAACTGTAAATTGTACCGTCTAAAACTAAAATAAATAAACATCGATTAAGCCAAGTTCAAAACAATAAAAACGGATTACGAACAAAAAACAGTATTTTATTTTTTCTTGGTGATTGGTTTTCAGCGGAAGTATCAGTGAACTCGTTATTGCTGTAGTAGTGAATCAGTACCCATGCCGGCATACTGACTACGTACCCCCACAGTCTCTTATCCATTGGATCAGAGAACTGTCCACTCCATATGAATGCAATTTTGATAAAAGGGCTGGATGCCAAACTCTGTCGAACGCTTGTGAAATATCCAATGCGACTAGCTTGTTTTCACCGAGGTAGTGGATAGAATGACTCCACTTTTCAGTAAGATACGCCCTCAGAACTCCTGTGGACCTGTTGCTACGAAGGCCCTATTGGCGGTCACTAACGGTGCTATAGTCAAGATTTCACGTGTGTTTTTCAAGGTAACCCAATTGAACTAATCGGGGATTGACAACAACGACACCGGCAACAGAAGAAGGAGGTCATTCCAGATATTTCGAAAGTTGACGGTTGATAAGTGATTGCATCACCTAGAAGAGAATAGAAGTTAGTGTAATGGGTTGATAGGAAGAGGGACGATTTGTCACCCTTTTTTGGGAATTGGGTCTATGTTCTCTGACTTCCATCCACTTGGGAAACGGTCAGTAGAATAAGACAAATGGAAGAGTTTCCGCAGTGTTTTAGCGAGTGAAGAGGAACATCTCTTCAAGAGGATTGGAGGAATGCCATCCGGTCCAGCGGACTCTCGCCCTAACTGATAGTGCAATTTGGTAACTTATGTGTATTTAAATTTCCAAAAACGGATTGCACAATTGATCCGATGGTACGGATCACAAGGCAGAAGCGCACGTGCTGTCTCATGGCGGTTTTAAATCGACCGTGGATATCACGGAATTGAACAGAGTGATATATAGTATATCCTTAAGATAAGAAATATCCATTGCAGAAGTTCAGGTTCAAAGCCGAGGGTGGATAACAGAGTATGTGATTGTGGGAGAATATGTCAAAGACCTTACTGAGATCGGCTGAAACCACGTGTTCGCCATGCTCTAGTGCTGAGAGGGTACATGTGAGATTTCGACAACGTTCGTAGTGGTTGATATGCCAGTGACACAACCATGTTGCCTTGGAGAAATAAGAAATTTGCATCAAAAGCTTAAAGTTTCGTATTGAATGTTTTCGAAAATGTTGGATAAGTCGGAAAGTTTGCCAATGGGGCGATAGCGTTCTTATGTCCATTCTTATGGATGAGGGCGATGCAGGAGGTTCTCCAAATGTGAGGGTGCACCTTGAGAGAGAGAACATATTGGAGTTTTTGCAAAGGGTAACAGACAGATGGAGAAACATTTTTTTAAGAGAATTGCTGGGATACAATCCGGGCGAGATGGTCGTCTTTGAATTCGAGTAATTTAGATTCAATTAAGGGCGGTTAAATGGAGTGGAGGAGAAGCAGCCCACGGGAGAGGTGGCTCAAGGAAGAAGTTGGATAAATAATCGAAGTAACAACGATAAGGAACACACGAGTCCTTTGTGAATGATTATTTGAAATGAATGGCAAGGAGATTTGGTATAGTGAGAGGATTCGTTGAGCCATCACATTTCAGTTTATGATTGACAAACTGAAGAAATGTTTTAGGGTCAGTTTTTAAGTTCGCTGAGTTTTGATTAGGTAATTTTGGTGGAGGATGTTGCATTGATCTATAGGCAATAGCCGAGAAAGTTAAAGTAGTAGTGATTAGTTCGATTCCGTAAGATGGCCCACAACTGAATGTGGAATGTGGTCGATGTTAGGAATGTTAGATCGATGTGAATGTTAGGTCGATATGAATGTTAGGTCGATGTGGGAATGTGGTCGATGTTAGGAATGTATTGAGAAATAGCGAATTAAGGAGGGAACCTCATGTAAATAGCCTGTTTTTCAGGAATTTTTTTTGAAAAATGTAATGCGTAGATTAATTTGCAATTTAAGGCACAATTTATTTACGTTATAATATTTAAAGAAAATATTTTTTTAAGACTAATCGTTAACAATAAAACTGCGCAATGGCGGCTTGAAAACAGCGTCGTGAAAATGCGCAGTGCAGCGTACAGGTCACAAAAATGATCTGAAACAAAAAACACAAAATGGGCTCTTTAGTTTATGCAAAAACTCTCAGCATGATGTTCCCCTTTTATTAAAATTTGCAAATTTGCAAAAATGGCGCAGTTTTGAAAAAAAGGATTTTCTTTTATAAACAATTGTTAATAACAATGTTTTAAATAAAAAAATAAAAAATCGGAGCTGAGGCCAAATATCTATAGAATTTCGATACCAAACTTCATAAAGATAGAATGATTAGTTTTTGAGGTACGTTGCACGGTGTGCGAAATTTTGCGTTTCGAGAAAAACTCGTTTAAAGTGTGAGTAATAGAAAAATCGTGAAAAAAATGCGTAATTCGTTCTAACTTACCACCGTTTTTTGCTAATTCTAATTCTAGTTCTAATTGAGCCGTTTTTTCCTGTTGTCGAAAAGTACGAGCCTCTTTGGTGGCATCCGCCCAATTAGACTGTTTACTTTCTTTTGAAAATAAAGAACAAGGAGGTCTCGGATCACTTTCTAACTTTTTTTCTCGTATTTTTGAGGAAATTTCCTATCAATTTAGGCAAAAACAAAAAATGGCTAAAAAATTTCATTTTACATGAGATTCCCCCCTTAATGGTGGCTCTTGGAAATGGGAGGTTGTTGCTCGTTGCAACCAGTAATGGTGACGATGCTCTGTGTGATAACATTTTTTAAATAACTTCTCACCATTTACACTCAAGGTGTTAGCTTGTGTCACAACCGATTAGGTCAGTTTCGATTACGTCGAGCTGTGACACAAGAAATAATGGGGCGAATTCAAGAGAACAGTACAACAGCACTGCTCTTGATAAAACACAATACTAAAAGACCCGAAAAGCAAAAGAGAAGAGGAACGAAGATAAGGTTTGATCGAAAAAAGGAAATTAGGAAAAATAATAGATCGAAAAAAAGACAAAGAGGTGATTCGAAAAACTAAAAAGTGACGCTGACGCCATGAAAAATTAAAATGTTTAAATGTTAGTTAAATGAAAAATGATGTGAGTTCGCAGGCGAAGTTGTAGACATTCGCTAGTTAAGTGAAGTATTTTTGTTCATTAATACCATTTAACACAAAACTGGACACTGGAAGTTGATTATCGATCAGTATCATTCTACTTTCAAACGTTTACAAGGAATAAAAGGGATACGGAATAAATTTTTTATTTATTTATTTATTTATGCCTTTATTTCTTTATTTCTTTATTTCTTCATTTCTTCATGTCTTTATTTCTTTATTTCTTTATTTCTTTATTTCTTCATTTCTTTATTTATTTCTCTATTTCTTTATTTCTTTATGTCTTTATTTCTTTATTTCTTTATTTCTTTATTTCTTCATTTCTTTATTTATTTCTCTATTTCTTTATTTCTTTATTTCTTTATATCTTTATTTCTTTATTTCTTTATTTCTTTATTTCTTTATTTCTTTATTTCTCTATTTCTTTATTTATTTATTTATTTATTTATTTATTTATTTATTTATTTATTTACTTATTTACTTATTTATTTATTTATTTACTTATTTACTTATTTATTTATTTATTTATTTATTTATTTATTTAGTTATTTATTTATTTAGTTACTTATTTATTTATTTATTTATTTATTTATTTATTTTGTTATTTATTTATTTATTTATTTATTTATTTATTTATTTATTTATTTATTTATTTATTTATTTATTTATTAATTATTATTATTATTAAAAATTTTTTTTTTTTTTTTGTTAATTACACACAGGAACTGAAGCGGAGAGGGCGCCCCGAGATGCCACCACCAAAAAACCAAAAAACAGTTCCTCTTGAACAGGTTGTAACGGAAACACTCGCGTGGAGGAGGGGGGCGGGGGGGGGGGGGTCCACAGCTTCTGCGCTCTGTAACGGAAATGCTGGGTCTTGGCACCGTCGGGAGATGAACCATAAACTGGTGCGATCCGTCGGATTGTCTTGCGGAGCGCATATGAATCGAATTGCGTGGAACAATACCATGAATCTGTAGCGTCTCTAACAGATACACACACAATACACTGCTGCGCTTTGGTTCAATTTTTGGTGATTCTAACTGTCATAGCGTCAGTTCGAATCACACGTTCTTCACTATTATCCCAAATGCTATAAATCTCTGACGAGTGTTGCCTTAAACATATCCTGAAGGAAGCTTATTCGGATAGAGATACACGAGATAATGTAGAACACAGAACTACACCAGGAACCTAGATAAGTTATGAATTGTCATGTTAAATTAATAAAATATTTTTAGCATCAGATTCGGGCTTTGTTATTTACTTTCCGGAAATTTGTATCAGTTCTTAATCGACAAAGAAATTCTATTGAGATACCACAGCAAGCGAACTGATTTGACTTGTCCGCGAATATTGTCTATGAAGAAGAGTTGGAGTCGTGTTCCGACAACCATAGAAAATCTACGGAAAGTTTTTAATTCTTCGCCAGCCATTAGAAGTTTCTACAAAAGGGCTAAATAAAAGAACGACAATCAGAACGTAATGCTGCCAATCCGATTGGATACCACTTATCCACAGGGCCAGCTAAGGAGCCCACTACATTTCGAATTGAAGAAAGAATAAACAGTCCACTCACACCACGGCACATCACAGGATTTAAAGGAGGTCTTGCTGCCTCGTCATGAAAATTAGGACGTTGCTGACTTGACAGAGATAAAAATCGGCCAGTCGATCAATGAACAGACATTCTTTGCCAGAGATAGGATATAAAACATAGAAAGATTGATCGTCAGATAGTGCTTATTTTAATTCAGGCAGATTAAGACGTGGTCAATTGCGTTGAGAGCAAACTCCTAAGCTTGAATGGATTGGGGTGGTGAGATATAGAAGCAAATGGCAAAGATTGCGTTACAAGGAAGAGTGATTTCGATTGAAACAAAATCGAGAGAAAAACGCCGAGTACGAACAAATTTTAAGAAAAAATGTCTTGTATATTTATTAGGTCGGAAACTTTTCAGCCCACCCTCGTATATTGGTTTGTGGTGTGGAGATATAATCGATAATGTGGGGGATATAGTATATATATATATTACCAACGTCGACGAGGTAAACACTGAAGGAGGAAAGGAACAATTCCCTATTGTTAATAGTGGGTATCAGATTTGTTTCAGAAAGGGCGTAAATATAAAAGTGAAGGGGCTGGTTTTTTTCTTGCAAAACTGTTTGAGATTTAGAGCGATAGCTTCTGACATTCTCATGGTAAAAAATTAATGGAAGCCTATGGATTGTTTTGGGAAGGGGTAGGGTGGGCGATAAGTTAGGATCGAGCAGCTTGTTATGTTTGGTCCTGCTCTACTAAAGGTCAGATGTCATCATATTTTTTTAAGTCAATGCGTGTGGCACCCGGACATTGATCGCCTTTTTGAATCCAGGCTTATACACGTGCTTAAAACTTCGAACTGTAGCTCCTAGTCGACGCTATGGCTACTAAAGGGCGACCATTTCTGTGATTTTATCGACACTTTCGAAGATGGGTCTACGTATCATAGGTTCACCTTTAACATACCCCCACGGATTCGATGAAACCGAAATTGCGCATAGTTGACTGCGGCAGTATCGGAATCATACACACTATTCGAAGTTCCATCACCTAGCAGGTCAAATTGTAAAATATGCCGAATTTTGTCTTTGTTCACTTCCATAGTTTACATCTTACAGCTAACAACTAAATGTGTTTTTCCCTGTATCAAAATAAATTGTAAAATATATCGAATTCTCTCTTTGTTAACTTCCTTATTTTACACCTCACAGCTAACAACTGAATCCAAGAGTCAAAAAGTTGTCAAGGAATTTGTTTTTAAGGAGAGGATGTCACTGCTTTAACGAGCACAAATGTGACTTCGTTTGATTATTACTTTACTTTAGTTTATCACTACAGCCTTTATATTGTGACTTCGTTCGATTATTATTTGACTTTAGTTTATCACATCAGACTCTAATGTCCTCCGCTTTCCCCAAACTGTGTTTTATAAAAGTAAATAGCCTCAATTGTCAATACAAATTAGACAGAGTGCGTATATTACAAAAAAATAACACAGACTCGCGGCCGCTATAGCAATGTTGTTAGATGCGGCAGTCTGGAATTTTTAAAGCTCTTCATACATTTGATCGTGGTTTTTGTGTCCGCGCGTATTATGCAAAGAATTATTCTATAACGATTTCGATACGAATGTACCACCTCGTTCACTTCGATTAACGGGACATTAGTCAAACACCGTTCCCTCTTACTGGCAAGCCAACAGCATCATGCGTCGCCTTTCCCCGAAACGATGATCGCAACGATCAAGACCCTTGACCATACTTGGCTATGCCGCCGAAGCCAATTTCCCGGTACACACAACCAAAGAATCCAACTCAGCCTATACGGGGATGATTCCCCGGAACTAACTCCCCTATACAGGCATAGCAACCCTAGTTGTTTCTAGTTCCTAGTAAATGGCAGTGCGTTGATTTTAGCTATGACTCCACTGCCACGACGCGACGAACTTTTCCTCGCCAGTAATTAGTCAGTCGAGATTCATCCGCCGAACAGTGCGCATCACTAAGTCAAAGTCCATTAACCGCCGGGGACGGTCACGCCCTTCCTTTTTTTAGTCAGACTTCCAACCCCCGGTGTGTGCACACACACGCGCAATCTGTGCTCAAAAATAATTGAAGGAACAATAAAGCTGTAATGATGTGGTGCGGAATTGTCCGGAATCCGAGTGTCGAAAATCTAGGGAAACAAATATTAACATATGTATACAAACGACACAGACCTATGTGAAGCAAGTGATATCCGACTATTCAATCTTAAAGCCCCTGTGCTAAAACCCTTAATGTCCGAAGACAATAAGCAGAACAAAACCCTCAAAAACGTAGTTACGAGAGTCGGTTTAAATAAAGAAGACCTTAACAGACAAAAAAAAAAAAACAGCGTGTTTTAATTACCCTCTCTTTTCTTTGGTGAACGATTTCTTCCCTCGTAATTTGCTGGTGGGTGATAGCCAACCTATGCCGTACGTCGGCACCCAAATCTTCACCCCCACAACCTTGCCCGTGAAAATAAATTATTATGGAAAATTTAACAAGCCTCGACACTGGCTAAATAATGCCAAGACGGGTTCCCGGTTGTAGTGCCGATGATGATTATGATAAATAAATTGGCACAAGAGTGTGATGCTGGAGAGTTTCGCAAATATTTCTTAGGCAATGTTTGGCGATTAGGCCAATTTCCATATCAATGTAAATATCAACAAACACAAATAGCAGTTTTAATCTCAGAATGATAGTCGACGGAATCACAGACGACCTCTCCAAAACTGCAAGGCCATTATGTGGGCTCAACAATATCAGCCAGGGTAGTCCTTGGAGCATACTTTTTTGAAAACGAAATACACAAAGTGGCGCAAAATGAATCATCCAATTTTGTTTTTGAACACCCTTTTTACTAATTAAAAAAAAAAGGATTTTGAGTGATGAAAATCTTTATTTGGACCTTTACAATTTTATCTGTTAAGTGGAAAAGATGATATCCGTCAAGTGGCTGCCGCCAGTGTTGATACACATTTGTACCCGTTTTATCGCATTTTCCATGACTTTCCGCAAGATTTCCGGTGATAATTGGTCGCATTCCTGTAGAATATTCTCCTCAAGGGCTGCGATTGTGTGAGGCTCGTTGGCATAAACCCGCGACTTCAAATCTGGGATGGTTAAATCAGGCGATTTTGCTTTCCATGTTGTGGCCCTTCTCTCAGGGAGCGTGTCTCCTGGTCCTGAAAACGATGATGGATCTCTTTAGACCGCTCCTGAGGGGACCCGTTGCCGTCGCCACCGTGCTTCCTCAGACCTGAGGGAAGAGTGACGACCGATTGTTGGACAGGAGGAATCGGACAGGCCCAATAAAATGCTTTTCAAATACTTTAAATTTATTTCATTAGTAAATTTATTTTCTGGCGTCCTTACACCTCGGGCGCCAATCGAGACTGATCCTCGAATCAAAAAATATGGGGTGGCGAGAGGCCGACTTTAGGGAGACGAGGACATTTGTGTCCTTCATTTAGTCTCTGGCTTCAGGTCATCTTGCGATAACCAGAATCACCCACATCCGTGAAGATGTTGGGCTCGGTCTCAAGATATCTGAAAAGAAAGGGGAAGGAGGTATCTAAGGATAGTGTGGACAGGGTTAGTTCAATTGTTCTCTAACTACTTGGATGGGGGAATGGTGGGAAAGAAATCGTACAAGACCGGTAGGTCTTGAGTGCGGTAGTAAACGCAGATCACGTCTTTGGCGTCTGATAATCTGCGCTTTGGTCGGTGTGTATGTGTGTGTGTTTGTTGTGTCTTGTACTGTGCGTGCGTGTTTGTAGTGTGTCAGCAGTAGACCCTGTGGGATGGGTCCAGGAATCCTCTATTATTGTTGGGAAGGGTGCTTTCTTCAGTTTTGTACTGAAGAAGAAATTGGGGTGGTCTGATTCGAAGAGATCGAAAGAGAGAAGGGTGATCCTCGAATCTGCAATTCATCACCCTTATAATTGAAACCAAATCGAGATTTTGGATCTTTGGCTGGAGCTGTGTGTTTGTTTTTTGAGATAAGAATCCGGTTAGGCGAATTCTCGGAGACATGAGCATGGAAATTGAACACCTGGTTCAATTTACCATGTTTGCTTTTGTTTGGGGATTACTGGAAATTGAGTGTATGGATGATAAAGGAATATTTGTTTCGTTTATCGGGATTTTGTATTTTTGAATTTGGGTGATTGATTTGTTTGATGATAAGATCGTAGGGCTTTGTAGAGCACTACACCCATGCCATATCGCCAAAACGGGAGATTACGCGACCAGGAAACGCTTCCCTCACAATATCCTTTTTGGCTCGTGCTGTGTGTGTGGTTGCACCATCTCGTTGAAACCCGTTCACATGTTCACCAATTCCGGCAGCAAGAAGTTGTTTATAATGGCCCTGTAGCGTTCGCCAGTAACAGTGATCATATTTCCGATGACGTCCTCAAAAAAAAAGGGCCAATCACTCCTTCCACATGAACGCCGCACTACACAGTGGCTTTGAGTGAATGTAATGGCTCTTCGTGCATCCCACGCGGATTTTCAGTGCCCCAGAAACGAAGATTTTGCTTACTGCCGTAACCGCTTAAGTGGAAATGCGCCTCGTCGCACATGATGATTGTCGACTGTGGTTCCAGTATGTTCGAGCCGAGTAGCTAAGCGCCGGAATATTTGCCCAGTTGGCGCGACACGATTAGGAAGTCAAGGTCGAAGTTCACGCTGCGCTGACACCACCATTCGTAAAAAAACCGACACAATTATTCCATGCTCTTGCGGAGTATAGCGCTCCATTGCTTGTCTGCTTGTATACTGCAGCTGTCTAGTTCACAAATGTCAGATATGATTGACGTACGACGCCATTTGCAAAAATTACATCTTTCGATAGGGTGATTAATTTTGCGCCATCTTGTATATGTCGTGACGGTGAATGGGGAGAACTTAAATGTTTCAGGTGTTCTTGAACTAAGATCTTTAAAAATGGAAAGGCTACAATTCAGACACATACTCTGTCACACTGCTCCATCGCCCATAGACCCGTTGAGAGAGATATTTTTTGGAAAACCCCAATCACGAATGGCGCCAATGGAGGTCAGACCTTAGTCTGAGTATTTATTTTCTGTGGGGATACCTAAAACCATGGGTCTATGAAGGGAATCCGAAAAGAATAGATCCGTTGCAACAAAATATTGTACGGCATGTTGTGTTATAATTTTATTATATATTATTTTACCTCTTTTGGGGAGATCCGATTGCTTCTAAAACAGGGTGGCCAAATTAAAACGCGATTCCTTTTATTAATTTTATTTGTTTTATTTATTTAATATTTAATTTTGTTCTTTGCCTCGGCCTCTGGATCCCAATTGCCTGTGGTGGCTGCGTCTGATCGACTGCCCCGAAACCAAGATGGGCCACCCTTTTTAAACTGTGGCCAATCGAGAATTGCCCACAAGCGGTATTTTATTTGTCAAGCACAAACTCGATTGTTGTGCTAATAAAAAGGTTAGTCATTGGAGCAATGTGCGACAGATTATATTTAGGTTTCACCCGTCGCACATATGCCCCGCTATGGTAGGATGGATGAGTGGATGAAAAAGGTAATTATGTATAAAGGTAAGTATGGAATGGGATAGGTTAGGGGGTTTTAGGGCTTGGTTATTCGGGGTGGGTGGTAGGTAAAGGAGTTGTGATTAAAAATCACAACAGGCAAAACGCCCCCGAAACATTGTCGTGAGACGGTGTGTTGGAAAACAAAGGGAATAGGATGAAAAGCCGGAACGGGTTTAGTCCATAGGCAAGCAAGCGGACTCGGTCTATGTGTATTTTTTGGAGGATACCATCTACAATCCAGAAATCAAAAGAAATAAAAAGACGGCAAATCAAACCAATTTCAAGAGCAACTTGTCAACGAGTTTTTGATAATGTGCGAATCCGACTTGTACAATGTCAGCAACCATCGACTTTTGAAAAAAATATTCGGTCTAGACAGTCTTTTTTTTTTTTGACGCTTGTGTTCCATTGCAGTTCAATTTTGGCGAACAACGACATTTTAATTTGTCATCTGGTTGAACCATTTTTTAAGAATGTCAAAAAGTCAGGTTATTTAAAATGGCAGTTATAATTTGATATTTCTCCTCGTCCCGTTATACAGATCCCCGAAACGCTTATACTCGTAAGCCTATTGATTCGACTGTTTTAATGTCCACCATGCTTAACCCATCTTTCATACTGTGGTATTTATGGTGCATTTAAGAGTGCGGATTATAGGAAACAAATTAAAAGTGTCACTGTAATTCGATAATTTCTTGCCATTTTTGACAACTGAGACAACGAGGCAGTGTTGTCAATTAGTAATGAACCCGCTCTGGTTGGAATTAAATTTCCAGCTTGAATATTCCATAATATGGCTAGAATAAAGTAAGTCCCTGTCAGATATGAATATTGTGAATAAATGAAACTAATTAACTTGTGAAATCGTAGGTCTTTCGATTGTCGAGTAAAAATGAAAAAAAAAAGTAGATGCATGTGGAGGATGCATTAAGATTTAATAAGGACTTCCTTTGAATATGAGCTCGGTTTCATTTTAATCCATTTGGAAGCTACCAAAATAACCTTATCCAACACTGATAGTGTGCAACAAGTTGACTGGGTTCACACATGGATGGGCGTGCTCACTTATTCCACAAATTTCACGTATACCATCCAAATGCATTAGGTGGTAGGAGAGTTTGCATCCTTCGTCAAACTAAATAGTCGGTTTAACAAAGCCAAAACGTTTCACTTTCTGACATGTTCAGGAATCTAGTTAATAAACAAAGATACACGAGTGCATGCAACAGTTTACAACAAAAGGCTTCTATGAACGTGGCTACACGTAAAAGTTTTGGCAACTGCTTCCTACCGTACCTGCCACCCCTCATACCGTCTCGTCACGTAGGCAACATCCGTTGAACAAACTATCTTGGTTGGGACACCCTCTTTCATTGTCGAATATAATCGTTCAACGACACCCCACTGGAATGAAATCGACCAACCTGGGAGCCAGAGGACTATACGAGGAGCAGTTCGGTTGGCATGAACAAATTTTGAACACATGAATTGAGCAACAGGATGCAGAATCTAGAATGGGTAAGAGTCCTTCGCCGTCTCTGGTATTCTGTTCCGAATTGATGTCAGTGTTGGTATCGATGTAGTGTACTTACTATAGATATAGTAAAGGAGCACTCTTGAGGGTAGTTAAAAGGAGCATTCAGAAAACATTTTTGACAATCTGTATGCATACTCGGTCCTCGGCTACATGGTGTACGGTCGAGTTTCCTCTCAGGCAGTTTCGCTAACAGTTAGTGATGGTTTTGGTTGTTTTGTGTTATCTAGATACCACACCACAGCATACGTCACTTCAACCTGTTGATTTGTATTATCCCCTTGCCAACATTGAGAAGGTGGCAGAGATGCAAACGCCTTCCTCTTGCTTTAACATGGAGATGTCTCTGGTGATGTGGTGGCGCCTCCCCATCACATAACAAGCGGCTTGTGCCGTCAGTGATGTGGCTGCATGTGCAAAGTGGGGCTGTCGTAAAGATAGGGCAAACTTTTGCATTCACCCTCGCCGCCAACGACGCCAAAGTCGACATCATCGTCATCACCAATGAACAGTCTAGTCAACGGATGGTTCCCAGCTTTTGTATTGTGTTCTATGTATTGTAGTTATATTATATTATAGTGTTATCGTAGTCACAATTCTGGGCATGTTAACCCCTTCCGTTGTTGGTCTCTATTCGTGTCGTTAGTATTGTATTGAACTATACATGTGTGTTGGGTTGTTTGAAATGGAATTTAGCATGTGCTCCGCTTGTAAGGCTTTAATTTTTGTTATAGAACAATACTTGCCTTTTTTTGTACTCGAAACTTACATATTCAGTAAAACTTCAAAGCTCCATTTCCTTGTCTATTCATCTTATGGACCCAACGTAGAAGTCGACAACGTTCTGCACATGCACATGCATATGCTATTGTATCTCGGAAATAGGACGTCGAAAATTTCAATATGTATTACCACTTGCGTATCTATATGCAATAAAATTGGGCGTCGGGATGCATTTGACTTAGAATCTAGGATGATGAGACAGTTAGAGAGCGAAGGACAAAACATTATTTGGTCTGAGATAATTGAGGCAGCAAGCGGATGCATTCCAATGAATGGGCTTCACACCATCACCACGACTATTCTTTGCTGTTGTAGTATCGACTTTGAAATGGTGTCGTCGTAACGACATTTAAGAGATTGTATGTAATTACAAAAGTTAGCAATGTCTAGACAGGTGAGAATAAGTGTTCACTTAACAGGAAAACCTGTTGAATAACCCAAAATAGGCCTTCATCACAAGAAAATGTATGGGTGTCTGAATGGGTTTTAAAACCGGAGCAAAGTTTGGATCTACCTACACTGAGGCATCAGTGTTAATATGACGCAATTTGGGAAACTTGATGATTTTGAATTTAGTTGAAGATAATTTTAAGTCAATAGATTCCTTAGTAACGGGTTTTGCAATAGGGACTTGACAACTTTGAATTTAATTTGTAAACGCACCCTTTCACTAATCATCAAACTGGTATTGTCAATTTATTCAGTAAACTAAACATTTTCATCCTGGTTAAGTACACGAACGAACAACGTCTGTAAATTATAAAAATTTACTACCGAAAAAAAGTTGTCAAGTGCCTATTGGAAAACCCTATAGTTATGGCTCTCGTTTAAAGAGCTAATTTATTTTAGAATTGAACTCTTAAAAAAGGGAAGTATTTTAATTGAACAGCCGAAGTTTCCCTCCTGTTTTAAATTAAATGCATAAAATACTCGTGTTTGTTAATGTTTCTTTTACTTATTCTTTCGTAATGACAGTTAATAAAAGGGCTGTTTTTGTCATTATAAAGAAAAATATAAAACGCATAACACGCAATGGGATTAAATAACATAATAATTATTTTAAAATTAAATTAAATGCAAAATATGTGAAGAAACGAAGGACACGTTCTACGAGACCCTGGAGGAAGTATTTGATGTGATCTCATCGTTCGATGTTAAAATCCTCTTCGGGGACCTCAATGTGAAAATTGGAGAGGAAGATATCTTCCAACCAACTATGGGCAAGGAAAGTCTATACGAAGTTTCAAATAATAATAGAATTCGAATTATTACGTTTGCAGCGTCAAAAGATCTGGTAGTGAAAAACACGATGTTCAAGCACAACCAAATCCATAAAGCCACATGGATATCACCCGACGACGTAACGCGTAACTAAATAGACAACTTCCTCATAGACAAAATACACCACTCGAACATCCTTGACGTAAGATCATATAGAGTAGCAGATTTCGACTCCGATCATCTTCTAGTGATGGGCAAAATTAGGAGTCGGCTCGCAGTAAACCCATATGGGCAGTCAGGGGAGACGATCAAAACGTTCGACATTGATAAACTAAAAGACCTGCGCAAAAGGGCAGAATATCAAGACGAACTAACGAATAGATTTAGCATCCTAGAGAACGGAAGCAGTGCGGAAGAGGAAACCAATAGTGTGGACACTAAATGGATATGTTTGCCTGCCTCTAACTTCTGTGCAAATATAAAAAACGTTGTGGCTGAAAAATGAAGGGGTAAAGCAGTTATAAGACGACAATGACAGTGTAAAGCAGTCGTAAGACGACGAAAAAGGAGCATTCTACCAGAACGTCGAACGGGCACTCAATGTCTGCCCAAGATACAATGTGAAAATCGTCCTTGGTGACTTGAATTCCAAAATAGGCCGGGAGCCGATTTTCAGGCACTACGCACGTTCCCATAGTTTGCATGAGAACATGAATGACAATGGACTATGAGACATCGAACTGGCAGCATCAAAGAACTTGGTCGTTGAGAGTATCAGGTTTCCGCGTAAAGACATCTACAAAGCATAATGGAGCCCCTTGCAATCAAATTGCCCACATGTTGATAAATCGTCGCCACTCCTAGAGCCTGATGACAGTACAA
Source organism: Microdon myrmicae (assembly GCA_963931805.1). NCBI lineage: Eukaryota > Metazoa > Arthropoda > Insecta > Diptera > Syrphidae > Microdon > Microdon myrmicae. Next base: position 120,617,130 of record OZ007499.1, read on the forward strand.
ACGTACTGATGTGCCCACGTCAACTCGAATCAGCATATTTTTGATATAGTTTTCTGAACACGATTGCCTTACGGAGACGCAACGAGAACACCAGCAACACCTTTGGTCATGAGTTAAGACGCGCCCTCGAAGGGCTCGATGGAGGGAGAGTAAATCCTAGGGCCAGAATGCCGGGCGTAGAAGAGAAATGGACACGCTTCAAGAATACTCTCGTTAGTATTGCCAACTCCATTTTAGGGAGTAGTCGTAAGGATCGAAGCGACTGGTTTGATGATGAGTCCAAACTAGCGAGTGAAAGTAATAATGCTGCATACTGGGCAATGCAACAGTCTCATAGGACGCGGGTACGCGAGGAGAAATACAAAGAGCTCAGAAGATCTGAAAAAAAACGGCTTCACAGACAAAAGCTTCACACACCACGCTATAGCGTTTGTGGTGATAGTAAAAAGACGTGTGATGCGAACTGACGCTATGACAGTTAGAATCACCAAAAATTGAACCAAAGCGCACCCCATCAGGCCATCGCCGTGTGTACGAATTCGATTTCTAAACTCAAGTACATTGGAGTGATGTGGATTTTGTTATGTTATCGCTATGGTATACGGCTCTGATGCGTTTTCTTATTCGATTTTCGTTCGGTGTTCTTCACTATTTGCTTGTGTATTGTATGTGTATCTGTTAGAAACGCCACAACGCTGCACTTACTGCAAGGATAAAGAGGGTAATCTGATCACCGATCCTGAAGACATTCTGGGGCGATGGAAATTCAGTTCAATGAATTGCTAAATGGTCAGCTCACCGAAGAATTGGGGGCTCCACCAATGCAAAATCAAGATCAAATTCTGCCGCCACCAACCATTGAGGAAACATTAAAAGTCATAAGACAGCTCAAATCAAATAAAGCCCCCGGAGCTGATGGCATACCAGCTGAGCTGATCAAACAAGCAGGGACAGCGTTACATAACGCAATTCATGAGATCGTGGTGCAGTATAAGAGCAAGAGGAGACGCCGGAAGATTGGCGTCGTGGTATAATTTGCCCCATACAGAAGAAGAGAGATATAACTGTGTGCAGCAACTATAGGGGTATAACATTGCTGAGTACCGCCTATAAGATACTCTCCTCTATCCTACAAGATCGGATAGCCCCATACGCTAAAGTCATCACTGGTCAATATCCGTGTGGCTTTATCCCAGGCAAATCAGCGGTTGATCAGATATTCACCCTTAGCTAGGCGATGGAAAAATGTCTGGCATTTAAGATTCCATTATATCATCTATTTATACATTTTAAGGCCGTCTACGACAGCATAGCCAGGGTAGAACTATATAGTGCCGTGAGAGAGTTCGACATTCCAAACAAATTGATACGACTTTGTAGGTTAATCATAAGCAACGTAACTAGTCAAGTAAAAATAGCGGGATTGCCGTTCAAACCAATTAACATTTTTAATGGACTCCAACAAGGGGACTTTTCAACCTGGCGTTGGAGAAAGCAATCCGTGACTCTGACGTCATAACTAGAGGGACTATTATCACCAAGTCCAGCCAAATGCGAGCCTACTCAGATGAGATCGACATCATCGGTAGAACCGAATCGGCTGTTCACGACTCCTTCACACAAATCGGGCAGGCGGCACAAAAACTAGGACTGCACATTAATGAGGGGAAAACTAATTACATGGTGGCAACTTCTGCGATGAGAAGACCTAACGTTGGTCAAACTGTCAGGGCAGCGGAGCACGAATTTGAAGTAATGCAATTCTTTAACTACCTTGGGTTAACAGTATCAGCCGATAAAAATATGGAAGAACAAATACGCGAACGGCTGACCAAATCCAACAAAGGCTACTATCGTCTATCAAGGCTTTTTAAATCCCGAAATGTATCCAGAACATCCAAGCTACTACTGTACAAGACCATGGTCTTACCAATACTCATATACGAGGGTTGCCTCTTATGTTTCGGGATTTGGCAACCCTAGTGTTGCAATCCGGCAATTGACAGCTCTGTCGTAAAGTTGGACATTTTTGAGGTTATACGCACTCAGAGCGTTTTGACATGAGGCTAGTTGTGTTGTTTACAGTAACTTAAAAGATTCATATCGGCCCAAAAACGGAATTAAATCGTCAACATTTTCGTGCGATTACTTTTTACAACTTTCGGCGTGGATTAACTAAGCAACAGTGCATGGATGAACTTAATTCAATTTTTGGCGATGAAGCTCCATCAAGGACCAGTGTTTATCGATGGTATGGTGAATTCAGTCGTGGTCGTAGTTCACTCCAAAATGAATTTCGTGAAGGTCGTCCAATATCAGTTGTTGTTCCGAAACCATTGATGCTGTGCGCGAACTGACATTGGACAATCGTCATGTGACCTATCGTGAGATTGAGACAACCTTAGGCGTTAGTGGGACCAGCATACATTCAATATTGCATAAACATTTGACTGTCAAAAAAATTTGTTCGCGTTGGGTCCCACACAATTTGTCAATCGCCCAAAAAAAGGCTCGTGTCAATTGGTCAAAAGAAATGCTCAAAAAATACGGTCGCGGTGCTTCGAAACACGTCTATGACATCGTGACAGGTGATGAATCCTGGATTTACGCGTATGAGCCCGAAAGTAAACAGCAGTCGACTGTCTGGGTGTTTCAAGATGAGCCAAATCCAACAAAAGTTGTTCGCGCACGAAGCACTTCCAAGCAAATGGTCGCCTGTTTTTTCGGAAAAACTGGACATGTCGCAACCGTACCACTAGAACAACGCAGAACAGTCAATTCTGAGTGGTACACAACCATTTGTTTGCCAGTTGTCTTCCAAGAAATCAGGAAAACCAACCGCCGAAGACGGATCACTCTTCACCACGACAATGCGAGCTCTCACACATCGGCTGCGACAACTGCATTTTTGAGCACCCAAAACATCGATTTGATGGGTCATCCGCCGTATAGTCCTGACTTGGCACCGAATGACTTCTTTTTATTCCCGTACGTAAAAAACAAACTGAGAGGTCAACGTTTTTCGACACCTGAAGAAGCGGTTGCTGCATTCAGAATGCATGTGTTGGAGATACCTCAATCAGAGTGGCAAAAGTGCTTCGACAATTGGTTCAAACGCATGCAAAAGTGTATAGATCTTCATGGGGAATATTTTGAAAAACAATAAAGTGATTTTCGATGATCAATATTTGTTTTTGTTCTCTAATCCCGAAATATAAAAGGCAACCCTCGTATGGATCCGAGACCTGGGTACTCAATAAAAGGCACTCTGAACTCTTAGCCGCGTTCGAGAGGAAGGTCTTAAGGAGAAATGTTGGCTCCGTATGTGAGGGAGGTCGATTCCAGAGACGCTACAACCATGAGTTGTACGCGATCTACCTTGAAGCTAACGTTGTGAGAAAAATCAAGCTCGGTAGACTCCGGTGGGCGGGGCACCTAGCTCGAATGAGCGAGCCTGCCCGGAAAGCCGTATAGGAATGATAGTGAAGAATGTGTGATTCGAACTGACGCAATGACGGTTAGAATCACAAAAAATTGAACCTAAGGGTAACACATCAGGCTACTGGCCGTGTTTTGAAGTCGATTTTTAAACTTAAGTATATTCCACTCATGTGAATTGTTTTGTTATCGCTATGATATACGGGGCTCTGGTGTATTTTCTTATTCGATTTTCGTTCGGTGTTCTTCACTATTTGCTTGTGTATTGTCTGTGTATCTATTAGAGACGTCACAGTCCTTTGTGGCAGGATGTGTGGAAGGAGACAGCGCGGTAGACCTTGTCTGCGATGGAGTGCTGGCGTAGACCAGGACGCCCAGACCCTGGGAGTGCCAAACTGGATGACATCGGCTCGAAATCGCGACCGGTGAAGTGATTTGTTAAATAAGGCCAAGACCGGATCTGGTTGTAGTACCGATGATGATGTACCAATGTTGGTAAAATAACTTAGCTTGTCTATAGTTAGGGTAGTATAAGATATAAGTTCAGTTCTTTTAAATAAAATTAAAAAAAAATTGAAGTAAGTTACATTTTAAGAAAAAACAAACAACAAAAAATTCGACACAAAGTTTTTCTAATTTTTCTTTGTCATACAAATATCCATAATTAAAGCCACAAATATAGTTCTGTCGGCGAGAGGCAAACTACACAATAGTCATGTAATGTTTGGTTTAGAGCGTCTCCATAGAACCAGTAAGTTATAATTTATAAGATAATTAAGCTAGAATTTAAGCATTTTTGGTCTAGCATATAATATAGAATATAAAACGAAAAAAAAATGTTGGTAGCCGACAGCCTTAGTTGCCAGAGCTACTAGATTTAAATTACTATGTAATTTACTTGTATTGTAATAAATAATAAATAAATAAATAAATAAATAAAAAACGTTGCAAAAATGAAAATGTAAATGACTGTGAGTACATACATCATCACCATTGCATCTTAAGCGGCGCTTCTTACACCCCCCGCCCCTGCTCTTCACAACATAGTTTCACCTGGTCATCTTAAGTTAAGCTTAGTTATGTTCGTTTTACACCCTTTAGTTTGCAAGGTTACGTATACCTTCGTTTGTATGTATCTATGTTGCTTGGATTAAGCTAATAAATGGAGTGATAGTCCCATTAAACTAAATCTGTGCTCCGTTAATTTGTACGCGGTGTGTCAAGTAAAGATTGATTACTGTCGTTACAGGTGAATACGTACCATTTGCGTCATTTTGTAAAAGAGGGAAGAGTTGGTCGTAAATATACAAAGTTGGGCAACGATACACTAGCAGTTTCTGGAAAATCGCACAATAAAATTAAATTTGGCGTATAAAGCATTTGCAGCCGCCCTTGCACTAGGAAAATGGGCATTGGGAATAAGTCATATGCTACATGACGCTAATCAGGCCAATGCTCATATATGGTTGCCCAGTATGGTTTAACATAGGTCCAAATTTGATAGAAAAGATTCGGGTGTTCGAAAGAAAGTGTCTCAGAAGTTGTCTCAGATTATATCGGACACCGGAATCGGACTATAAAAAGTATTACTCAAATGAGACTTTATATAATGAAGCGTACATAAATAGGGTGGATAATTTTATGATTAAATTAATCAGAGGACATATTGCGAGAGCAATAAGCTCGTCCAATGACCTAATTTTCGGGGCTTATTATCCAAACACCTTGTACTATGAGAGCGTGCGTCGCAACGGCTTTGTTCCACCAGAGGCGTTCCTTGACTTGGATATGAAAGGGCTTATACAGGATAGATCCGGAATTCCGCTGATCTATCATGTAAGTAGATCATCTGTAGACGGGCGATTGTGCTACGACCGGGAAGTAGCGCGCGCCGAAGAAGAGCTCCTGCGCTTCAGTAGGGCTATCTCCCACAGAGACCGGGACGATAGTATTAGACAGCGTCAACAGTTCTGTTGGTTGAATGGCATATAAAGACCTGGGTACCAAAGTCGGTATAGAATCATAGTATCATCAGCTAGCTTACATAGGCTTAGCTTTTCTAGAATTAGGGTAGTATAAGATTTAAGTTAAGTTAGGTTAAGTGCTTGTACATAAAAAAAAAAAAAAAAAAAAAGTAGGTAAGTTAAGTAAGTTAAATTTTAAGAAAAAAAAAAAAACAAAACAAAAAATTGACAAAGTTTTTCAAATTTTTCTTTGTATTTCAACTAAATATCAGTACTGCCACAAAGTTCTGTCGCCGAAAGGCAAATTATACAAATGTTAAGTAATGTTTAGCTTAGAGCGTCTGCGAAGGACCAGTAAGTTATTATATAAGATATTTAAGCTAGAATTTAAGCATTTTTTGTCTAGCCTTTAATTTAGAAATTAAGAATATAAAAAGAAAAATAAAAAATGTTGTAAAAATGAAAATGAAAAATGATGGGCATTGGGAATTTAGTAGAACATTATTTTATACCAGCAATGTTCATACCTGTCCTTTTTATCTATAAACGAAACTCTCATGTGAACAAAGACTTCCTCCAATTTCTTATCGTTTTCCTCTACAACCATAGGTGCTTCTTTATTTATTTATTTGCTTTTGTTCTCAATAATCTAAATCTTATTATTATTTCATCGAATTGTGTTTAAAATGGCATATCGATTCATAGTACAGTACACTTTTAAAATTAAAAGTAACTCACTTCATCACGCATATCCACTAATTTAGCCGAATATGCATAACGAAAGCTTTGGAATTAATTACTCGTTCTTTGTGTTGTATTTTGTAAATTACGAAATGCAATATAGCGTGTTAATGAAATTATTATTTAAATGGCATTACACTGCATGCTATTTTAAGGGCACAACCAGCCGTCCTTACAGATTGGAAGCACAATTCGTGGAAAATATAAAACCTGATTGTGATTGATACACTGCGTCGTAATTGTTCAACAAGGATGAACTATGACCTATTTATTAAAACACTGCCAATATATTCAACATTAGAATTCTCAAAAGTGCACAATTTCTACTTAACAATTACTTGGTTATTTCGGTTTTATATTTAGAACTAAAACTTATTTTTATTATACAAATAAAAAGCATTAGTCGACTATATATTTGGTCTATATATGAGTTTTAAAATATTTGCAAGAGATATATAATTTAATCTATTGATATATATATATATATATATATATATATATATATATATATATATATATATATATATATATATATATATATGTACTTACTGATAAAAGAGCGTAATGATGCAGCTTTAACATAATATATATATTCGGCTGGAACATACCTTTAACTAAGAGCATTACTCAACCAAGGCTCACAAGCTAGCTTCATTTCGGAAGGCGCAGTTCAAAGGTTGGGAATCACAAAGGTAGGAGTTACTCTCAACGTTAGTGGGCTGGCATCCTGGATTGCACATACTAAACTCAGACGTTAGTTGTTACCCACGCCACGAGTTGTCTTCTACCAATGGAATGGAATCACGCACATGGGATCATCTGAATGGCTTACAACTCGCTGACCTGCACTCTTATAATTAGGTGCCGTTGATCTTTTATTAGGAGTGAACATCTTCGGTCAAATTGTCATCGACATTTATTTAGATCCGATTTATGTCAAATATGCACCGTTTTGTTCGATAACTTTTTGCCATTTTGAAGGTGATTTCATTATGCCTCTATTGGCAAAAAAACTGGGTCGGTCGACTTTCCCAAAGTTCTCTTGAGGCGAATTTTCCACCAGCAAAATCATTCGCCATGGATAGGAACATGTAGTAATCACTTGGCGCTAGGTCCAGACTATAGAGTGAATGTATACATTTAGTGGGGCTACCACCCCATTTATTGGTATAATTACATGCATCTAAAGTATATATAAGTTACAAACTAGAGAGCTTAAGAACTATCTTAACTAAGCTTAACCTAAGGTAATCAGGACAAGTTGGGGAGGCGGGAGAAGGGGCGAGGTTATAGTAAAGTGTAGAAGCGCCGCTTAAGATTGGTGGTGAGAATAGTTTAGGAGGCGGTGCTTGAGAGTATGGGTAGAGCTTGTGGGGGTTCTATAACCTTACACAAGAACCACCCACAATTCCATCCCAATTACCCCAGAGCTTCCTGTCCTGAAGCTACAAAAACCCCATCGTTTTTCGCTAATGCAATTTTGCAAACATTTCTTCCACAAGGACATTTAATGCACCTAGTGCATTACCTAAAATTCGCTGCACAGAATTCTTACCATTCATGAATCCAATGCACCTTCAAAATTCTCCGAAAGAATTCTTTACAGGCAAAGGCATCAATGCATCTAATCATTTTCCTGAAAAGAAAACAATTTGGTTACCGTGCCAAGTAACCGCCATAAATCATGGAAACAGATCGGCGCCCCTGTCTGCCAACGAATTCTGCCACACACGTGCACAGCAGATTTTTCCTGGTTTATCTGCATACACGGCGGCCTTTTGTCCAACCGACAAAGCATATCGCAACTCGCGATTAGCCGCCAAGAACCGAATTCTCTACAGTGTAAATATTCACACAGAAATTCGACCCATTACATCGCCATAGATGTGTAGGTATTTATTCTAGGCATCGACATGGACGCAGGTTCAGAACAATACCCCACTCTCTACTGGGCACACAGTAAAAGCGAAAAGCAAACACTGATGTATTCAAAAATGAAGAAACGCTGGTTATTTAATTGAATTTAATAGTTACACTTTATTGGTTATATTTCTTAAGTCTAACGCTGCTATATCGATTAGTCTTTAAATTGTTCAGAGTTTTAATTCAGGCTTTAAAACGGAATAATATTTGCTTGCGCGTGTGGCGATGGATTACAACAGCGACATATTCGTTTACGAGTTGCACAAACATTACGCCTCGACTAACACACTTTATCGGAGGAAAAAAAACGTTACATAAGGCGACACTTAACATTTAAGGTACTCGACCAACCTCCTTACGCGTAGAAATCTAGCTTACGCCACGTCCCCGGTACGTGTGCGCAGTTTCAAGGTTGCTATGTGACTCCAAGATACAATCCATATTTGCCAGATTCAACGGTGTGGATTACATTGGTGTGAGAGGATTCTATATGTGTCCGTATAGGACAAGTACGTTGCCCTTCAGCTTGCATATCGGCAACGACGAAAATGCACCTGAATAAGCATGGGCTGGTGTAATGGATTGTATATATTATAGAGATACGCGATAGCGCAATCGCCGAAAGGAGAGATGGGTTTCTGTGTCTTAAATAAACAGAAACGCTATTTCGAGGGCCATAAATCTTTGATGACCTACGCCTGAGAACGAAATAGGTTTTTGCTTTAAGATACACAAAAACGTTATTTCAAAGGTCACGATGATATGCACATCGTGTTTGTTTATTTAACAGGCTGGAGCATCGTTAGGCGTGATCTGGGGTATGATTGTCTAACGGCAATCATATTAGTGCCCAAATCCCATGATCGGTAGATAACCGATAAGAGAAATTGGTCGCAAGTGTTGCGAACCTTGGGATTGGGGGATTATTCACTCATGAACCGTAGCAAGAATACCGACTACAGCTATGTCAACAATTACGCTGGCCAGCGAGTATTTATCATTTATAATTGCTGACAAGCCGACCCGATTGTCTGGCACGGTCTATGTATAAATGCATGAAATAATTTGTTTGATGTGCATGCTTGATAGGGTTTAACTTTCAGGTGTGATGCTGCAGGGGAGCTTACGCTGCCCCTAATTGCAGGTAAGTACTATGGGTTTGGAAGGTGATTAATTTAAGAGGATGGGCGGTTCTTTGGGAATGTATTAAAGAACCGCCACATATGTTTTACACAATCGGCATAGATGCTATACACAATCGCCATTGTGTAAGCATCTAAACTGCTTTAGCACCATTTCCCTAATGTCTTGCGATCTATTTATTCAGCTGCAAATCACATCTCAAAAATGCCCTTTGTTTGAATTCCTTTCTACGGTTCGTCCACCTATGAGCTCGCGGCACGAGCAAACAAAGTGATCTCCACGTAAATAACCACACCCTCGCTAGGATCGACGTACCAGAGATCCTTTCCCATTGGTCATTGGTCCAAAGGAAAATTTCTATTCTTTTCCACCACACCACCAGACTCAGCCCGAACTGAGGGTTGAATCAAAAGTCGGGATTCAACCACCAACCAGGGCGAGTCGTCTTCCACCCCCCACAGCGTGCACACGGAAGTATGCACACCACCGAGAGTTTAGTAAGTAAGTCGAGTTAGAGCTGGGTTCTTTTTCTAAACAAAATCATTTTGCAAACGGCACCCAAAGGGAAATTCGAGACATTTTCCGATGCAATTCGTGTGTTCTACAGTTCAGTGAATTTGCAATTAAGTTTAAAAATGCCGTCTAACGTAAAATTGTAACTTGTACTAATCGGGAACTAAAAATTCAATAGAATATAATATTTAAACATACGAATAAGATGAACTTAATATTGGAAGTGCACTAGTAATAACAAAACAGAGAACAATAAAAAGACCCATTTACGACTAATCAGTGTTTTTCATTTCTCCTATTTTCTCTTGTGCGATCAGTGTGTTGTCCTTCCCTTGGGTTTGGTGAACAGTGTTCGGGTGAACAAATCGTTGGGAATAGGAGTGAACCAGTTCTCGTGCCGGTATACCTACTTCTTACCCCCACAAGCTCGAAGTCAAACAAGGTGGAATTGGAGTTGACATTTCTCAGCATCCGCGAAAGGGGTATACGGATCTCCTAGAACTTCTGGCGAGCCACTATCGATGTGTGAGGCCTGGCGTTGGTCTGATGGAACACAATTCTTCTCCTGTTGACCAAAGCTAGCCGCTTCTGGGCAATTTTTCCTTCAGACGGTCCAATCGTTAACAGTACACATCCGGAATAAGACTCTGATGACAGGCGAACAGCTCATAGTTGGGAATAGGAGTGAACCAGTTCTCGTGCCGGTATACCTACTTCTTACCCCCACAAGCTCGAAGTCAAACAAGGTGGAATTGGAGTTGACATTTCTCAGCATCCGCGAAAGGGGTATACGGATCTCCTAGAACTTCTGGCGAGCCACTATCGATGTGTGAGGGCTGGCGTTGGTCTGATGGAACACAATTCTTCTCCTGTTGACCAAAGCTAGCCGCTTCTGGGCAATTTTTCCTTCAGACGGTCCAATCGTTAACAGTACACATCCGGTATAAGACTCTGATGACAGGCGAACAGCTCATAGTAGATTATTCCTGATCAATCCCACCAAACACGCAGCAAGACCTTCCTGACCATCAATGCAGGCTTGGCTACCGTATGCGCCGACTCACTGGGATTCGACCACGACCGTTTTTGCTTGGCGCCGTCGTAGGTGATGTACTTTTCACCATCAGTCATTATCCGATTCAGAAATGGATCGTATTTGTAGCGATTCAGCAGCGATTTGCAGATGAAATGATGCCATGAGGCTTGTTTTGCCATAACTCCTGTGGTACACATACAACGAACTGCTTTTGGTATCCAGCCTTACTCACGTCGTCTCTAATGGTTTTTTGTGCAATGTTTAGCTCTTAGTCAATCGAAACAGTCCTCACATGACGGTCGGACTCGGCGATTTCCATGACTTTATTGACATTTTCAATTAGGGGCCTTCCAGGGTGTGGTGCCCCTTTGACATCAAAATTACAAAATTACAGGAACGGAATCAACCAAATCAACATTTCGCGTCATTGGCAGTTACAGTATCAGGGCTGTGAGGGTATAAGTGTGGTGCCAACGTATGGCACGGATTCCTTATATCGCCCAACGATGTTTTGCTGTTGTGAGGATAGTCCACCCAGGATAACAGGAACAATAAATAACACACTGATGTTTGTTGGTTGGATAAATGTTTCTTTTTTATTTGATTTTGTTGCGCCATCGCGGCTGAGTTTTTAATTAACATTTTGATAAGTAGAACGTTCTTAGGCACTCGAGGTGCGTTAGCCTGTTACCCGAAAAACAGCTAAAGATACATTTTTATCGCAATATAAGTACTATTTAAATCACTATAACTTTACACTTCTTCGGTGAAGTCTCCGATTTCCGACAGTAAATTTAATTACGTTAGTGAATCTTCGCGGACGAACGTGTGCATAAGCATGCACACGCGGCGGTGGTTAGCGACACAACCTCCTCCTGATAATCTCGTCAATCGACTGCTCGAAAAGGGAAGAAATTGGATACAACCAAAGGAGAACATACTTCTGCTCTCTCATTGCCACGTTCTTCGATGTGTGGTAGGTTACATCGGTAAACTGATGATCGACGAGAGCGGAACAATGAGAGAACAGAAACACGCTGTATGATTAACTTGGGGTGGATTTAGTTGTATGTGCATGAATCAATGTAGTTCTGAGCGGAACCCATTGACCTGATTCGGTAGTATGGTGAGTTCAGTGTACATTGATCTGTACGAAGACAGAACTGAGAAAGAGAGGAGAATTAAGCTGATGATATTCACCTGCAAAAAAAGAGCATTGATCCCCAGCGAATGAAGTGTCTGGAGAAAAGCCGAAGTAACGCTAGGGAAATATTATCACGTGATTCAATCGAATGTTTTGATAAATTTCCCCAGCGGTTCTGCAATGATGCAACAACTTCGTCCGGCTGGATTTGGTTGTCGCTAATCGACATGGACACGAGTTGCCGTATGGCAAAAAAGGGAAGCTAAACTCATTTATGCATTTTCTGCGTGGTACAATGAGTTTAGCTATGTGTCCTTGGTGGTAACATGTTTTGCAGGTGAACAGGTAAGTAGGGGGAAATGGGGTTGATTTGACGCGCTGTAAGGCGGTCGAAATTAGGTAGGAATTGCGGTTGGAATTGTGGGTTGTTTCTCATATAGAATAGAGAAACCCCCACAGGACTATAAACACTATACGCATATTCTGTCGCCTGGCTTGCGTTTCGCTTTTATCGAAGAAAGGGTGAAAAATATGGCCTACGTTCTCGGTGCTGGTCTCCATATTTCTGCACTCTAACAAAATTGAATGAAGAAATCATAAAACTGCCTAAAAAATTATTTTTGTGCGAAATCTACGCTTTCTAGCGTAACACGATCGCACTTATATAACGCGAGATGCAGGTTACTAAAGCCATCTATTGGAAAAATAATGAGTATCTTCTCTTTGTATTTAATTTTTATTAAATGAATTTTAAAATGGCCCCATTTCTGTTGGGATCCATTCTGGTGTCTGCCAATGAATGGGAGAAACAGAAGAAATTAAATAAGAGTAAAAAATGTGGACAGTAAACATCACAATCAAAAGTGCGTTATTTGTATTGGGTGCGTTGTGTCAATGCGAGGCACAACATGCCAATTTTTCAAGGGAAATCGGCATGCACCCACCCAATAGCTTTACGTGTAGATATTTAAGTAAGAATTTAATTCGTATTCTAGATGGGAATTCATGAAAAACATCCAGGATTTTTGTATAATACGATTTGCTTTATCCACCCCAGTATCATCTCTAGGTATTCGCATAACCACAATTTGATTCATGTGCCTTTGCGGTGGACGCCGTGTGAAATGGACGATGGTGGGAACAATTTTTGCTTCCACCGTCTATTTACCCACATGGGTAGTGACCCGCCGCATGTAAATAATTAACAACGTTGCTGCCCGAAAATCAATGCATGCGTGGATAAAATGGAACACAAACAATATCGCTTGTTCTTTCCTATTATACCATCGTCCTTTCTATAAGTATGCCCGCATCGAGTGGCATCTCTCTATTTATCATCAAAGATATCAATAACTCTTCGGTGTGTGAATTTTTCTCAGGCGTTCTAATTCAATACAAAAATCCAATTTTCCATGAAATGCGAATAAAAAAACAGGATATGTTACTTATGTTCATAAACCCCAACAAACCTAAAAATAAAAAACTAATGACAAAAAAACCTAAGCTGCAAAAACTGCAATAATCATAAATAAACAACAAAATCAGAAAACGACTGAAAAATGGAAACGAAATCGCACCAAAGAACGAAAACATTTTGAATTTGGGTCAAAACATTCTCATCGTCGCCGTCGTCGGGTTGAAGTGTACTTCAGTATCAAAAATGAAAGCACACGAAGTTTTTGTGGGTTTTTATCTTTTTGCGAGATTGCTTTATTGCAGCTTTGTGTGTTGGCTGCAATCCCCCCTGTAATTGCAACTGGCACCCTTGTGACGACGGATGACGATAAGTCAACTTGTTACATGTGAATTAGATAACGATTTTTAATTAGTCACTAAAATTTCCACAAATTTCGTTACAAAAACCACAATGGAAATCAGGTTGGTTTGATGAAATTCGCTACTGTTTCGGTTTTCCTGGCATATTCATTCGATTTAATCGATGTTGTAATTTGAGAATATCGTAAGTGATGTGCAAACGTATCATGTGCTGTCCGGAATCTGGCATTAATCAAAATCGTGATACTGTGACTACAAACGCGACGAAATTATTGCCGTAATCTATAAGGCAAATTTTCAAACCTGTTTACTTGAGAACGGCCTGCTGTCTAATCTAATCTGTGTAATTCGGCATTCGAATGAAGTCATCCTGTACATTTATGTCAGAACGTTATTTATAAGTTTCTAGTTTGAGTGTAAATTAATAGAGTATATAATTAAATGCAACCGATTGGCTTTAGTAAAGTAGGTTCGAGGAAAAAAATGTATAATTCGTAATTGGAAATTCTGATTTAAAACTGACTACAAAAGACGAACTTGTTTTTCTACATGGCTTGCATAACAACCACTGGTTGCCCGAAGAGGAAAACAATTATTCACTATTTATTGAACTAGTTGAAATTCAGTTTTTAATGGCAATTTATCCAGGTCACCATTTTAATCTGAAAATAACACACATCGACGTTCTGAGAAACATACTTTCGCGGGATTTTATAGCGTGTTCCGGACAGCAGGTTGCTGGTAGTCCATAAAATAAGCTGTGTTCTTCTTACAACAGGTCGATCAAGCATACGTTGTGGGATTTTTAACCTCGGGTCAATGCTACTAATCAGATTCGAGTCTAAAACTCCCATTTATGCTGATTAATAAATGTATGGTTACTTAAAACTAAGACCTAAGGGCTAAAAACTTGGGAAACAACATGGACAAAGGTGGTATGGGAGGAAAAGAGGAAAATGTAATAAATGAGGATCTTTCCAGCTACATTGGTGAGAGGCAATTATGTGTCAAGGAGGTTTACTCCAGTTCGGACACGACTTTGTAAGAAATAAATAAAAATATAATAAAAAATTCAGTGGAAAGTGCTCATGCCCCCCCCCCCCCCCCCCCCCCCCCCCCCCCGGCCCAACCAATAATTACTCATCGGGCCCGCCCCCTTATAACAATAGATTCATTTAACTTCATTAGTTTATCTTGAAATTGTTTAGGATATTTTTTTTTTTTTTTTTTTTAATTACACTTTTATCGGGAGAGGCGAACCTATAGCGCCGTATTGGCGCCCCGAGATGGCACTAAATAACTGTAGCAGTTCCTTTTGAACCCTTGCAGATCGTAACGTTCTGGGAACACTCGCGCGGGATAGGGAGTTCACTGCTTCCCCGCTCTGTAACGAAACGAGTTATGATGCAGGGATGTTCGCGTCGTTGGGATTTGAACCGCAAAGTGGTGCGATCCGTCGGATTGTCTTGTCGAGCGCATATAAGCCGAATTGCGTGGAACAATAGCACGAATCTCCGAAGAACAGTACCCGTGATAATATCCGTAAACAGACAGAGGTCGGTTACGCGCCTTCGAAGTGACACCGGGTGTAGTCCCGATGTCAGTGCCGAGTCCCCGATCAGGCGGATCGCTCGTCTCTGTATATCTCAAGTAAGTCGAGGGTATGTTTAGGAGCCGAGCTCCAAAGATGAGAGCACTATTTCGAGGGCGGGTCTAATTTGGGATTTATACAAGAGAAGAAGTTGGGCCGGGGTAAAATATTTCTTGGCCCTAAAAAGATAGCTCAGGTTTCCTGGGGCTGACCTGGCGATGTTCGACACGTGTTTATGCCACAATACATTCCCACAGACCCTGATGCCGAACAGTTTCAAGCTTTCCCCAGATTCGAGTGCCTGGGTATTCATCATCAGCTGTGGAATCGATGTTCCACTTTTCTTTGTGAATGCTGTATATTGTATCTTCGTTGCATTGAAGTCGACGAGATTGGCTCTTTCCCACTGTATGACTTTATCCAGATCCCGACTACATCTCAGCTGGTACGACGTAGATGCACCAATCGGCCGAACACTCGAAAAGGAGGAAACAAGCAAAACTGAACACTTTCTTATCCGTTGTCTTCAACAATTCATTTACGTGAAGCAAAAACAAGGTTGGAGACAAAATAGAACCTTGGGTCACCCTCGAATTAACAGGATACAGATCCGAACACTCGCCGTCCACAACAACCCGGATCGATCGATTTTCGAGGAAGCTCTTCGTCCAGTTGCAAAACTTCTGGGAAAGTTCATATAACGAAGTTCATTCAGCAATGCCCCGTGCCAGACGCGGTTAAAAGCCTTATAGATATTCAATGCGACCGCCCTTGACTCACATTGCCCCTCAATTGCAGATGTCCATATATCGGTTATAAGTGTTAAAAGGTCTCCCGTGGACCGCCTGCCACGGAATCAGTATTGACGATCAGTCCGTTGCACTCCAAATACTTAAATAACTCAGTATTGATGACGCAGAAACCTCTATGGTATAAATACTTGGTTCGGATGTCAAAAACATATGACAGGTGTTCGCATAATCACCTTGGGCATCCTGTACTCGTATTGGTTCCTTCACGAGTTGAGTCAGGTCTCCGCCATCCTGCCACCTTCGGTGGTTCTGTTAGAATGTTCCAACAAGCCGGAATCGACAATGACAACAATTTCAGAAGCTGGGTGGTTGATCGGCATCCAGTCGACGATATGTGAAAGATCTTCAAAAAAATGTCACCGGTCGATCGTCATTCGGGGAGCGGTAAAGACAACAAAGCAATTTAACAGAATTCCTCAGTACAACCCTCAACCATATGATGTCCATGTTATTGGGCTCCAACGCCTCCATCCTCTGGCAAGCCACTTCGGAAAACGGAATCTCGAATGTAAGTCGTATTCTGAGCAACGAAGATATGCCGAATCAGTTGACGAATTGACCTGGGTCTCAGTTAGGGCAAGGATATCAGGTTTCGTTGTTTGCAAATGTTTGTGGACGGCGTTTACATTCGTATTGCTGAAACCGATGCCCCTGGTGTTACAAAATGCTGTTACCAGTCAAGCGTGGGCAGAACCTCGAGAGCAAGCCCGGTTATGTGATGACGAACCTCGCAAAGTTCCATTATTTATCATAATATCTGCATGATGTTCCCCTTGACATAGTCCCCCCAGGAGATCCGAATGGGAGACTAGTTTACCTCCGGAATTCTTTATATCAGAAAGTACCATCGTGACTTATCTCCGTGTCAGTCTGGGCCATCAGACACACAATCGAAACACCGTCGACGATTTCTCTCGACGATATCGCGGTATATACGGCGTGACGGGGTGGTATCTCACCTTGGGTCCGACTACCACCTAAACCAACCTTTTCTCGAACCGGTAATCAGCCAAGCTCCGAAGATGGCCAGGGATTTGTGCCGACCATTTCACGGAGCCTAAAGCTTGATGAGGTGGTATTTAACCGGGCGAAAGGGTGTTGGGACCCCGCCACCACTCGGCCGTTAATCGTGAGTATATTCTAACGCCACACTCAGAAGGCATAAACCAATAAAGATGCATAAAAAGTGAAATGGTTAAGCAGGTGATGAAATCATTTCATCTAGATATTCAGGTCTGGAAAAATCCTAATGGTGGCATCTATAAATAAGCAACGAAATATTCAAAACCGTCCTTAGAATATTTGAACATAAATGGACACTTGTGTAAATACACTCCCATATGATACTATCAACAAAAATAACGAATATTTACATATTACTTGCGGCAACAGGTGGCGACCCGATGTCGGCAAGATTCGTATTAGGACTCTTGATTATTTACGATCGTTTCCGACGACAGTATAATTGTGACCCCGATTTTTTGTTAATTAAAATACGACCGTCTTTGTTGATATTTTGCAACGGGCTCTCCCGTAGTTAAAAATATACAACAATACCGTATTTGGCGATGGATGAACATTAAATGTTCAAATTGCGACCGATTTTTTTGTGTTTCAATGTAAACATCCGTTTAATTATGTTAAATTCACAGTTATTTTGAGCATAAAACCGTTTCGGGCAGAGATTAAAGAAGGGCCTTTGGCAGTTTTCAGGTTATCCACCAATACCAGATCAAGGTCATTGATTTAAATTAACTTATCAACTTCAGAAATATAAACACATACCCTAATTCGATTCACGTACACGACACCTGACTCTAAAGAAAACAATCCCCAAAAACGACAAACGACGCCATCCGAATTTCTCAAAAAAAAAAAAAAAATCGTACCTTTGGTGTGGCATGACTGTTGTTTTTGACTCTCTCTGACTTGGGGCAGATATTAAAATTCGCAATTTTTGTTGACAGATCATTGCGAAATAGCGATTTGTATATTTTAAAGGCGGCGTGATTTAAAGTCACCACAGACCGATACAGGTTGACTTTGAATTTCGTTTTACTCTTTATTTATTGTCATCAGGGAACACTATCTGTGGATCTAACCTAAACAGCGTTTAAGGTGCATGCATCCCCATGCCTTTTGTGTTTACCCAAGATTTAGGCGAATGTGTTCCTGATTGATCCACTTCTTTATTACTTTGGGATGTTGTATGCGGTTCCTAAAAAACGTTTGTTCACATAACATTTGCTTATAATATGGGAAGTAGTATTTGTCCCGCGAGGGCTATTTATGTTTTTGTGCTGTTGTATCGATTTTTGATAGATAGTAATCTGTATTCTGTGTTTCAATGTAGTTATTACAGGATAGTTATATGCTTCTAGTTTCTACATATGCCTATTTTATGGTTGCCATCGCAGAGCATCTACCAGTGGGTATCTGAACTCTATAATTACATTACCTGCTTATGCATTTCAAGTTTTTTGCATTTTTGTAGGCATCCATTATTAAGTCAGTGTATTGATTAAATATAAACTTATGAATATGGAGAAGTTTGGATTAAACGAATCCGGTTATTGTGGGTAAGTATATGGAAGCGGCAATTTTTGTGTGTACCATTTACAGGTCACATCTGTTCAGGGAAACCAATGCAACTATCTAAGTCCGGATCAAATACTAATTGTGTTACTCATAGCAATGCTAAGCAATTACATGGAAATGATATAGTAAGGTATCTAACATACCTTTGATATCCATTACCATGAATGGACAGTAGTGAGAATATGAGTTTCTAAGGATCGTGTTACGGACATCCACAAAAATGCCGGTTTTAAGTCCGAAACGCCAGGGCGTAAATATTCATCCAATGTTAAACAAAGAATGAATGGTAAATATTCATCCAAAATTAAACAACCAGCCATATGGGTATGCGGAAGATATGGCTTTCAAAATATCAGTGACCAACGGAGAGGCGTCATAAGAGTTGGAATTAATGCAGTAAATTTTTGTTATGGATGGCCCAGTTGAATTGTCAACGAATACCAAACTGTGGTAGACAACCTTGTGGTGGATGTGAGAGGCAGAAGTTTATTGTCATAGCTGGTGACTTCAATCATTGGGCAACCCAGTGGGACAGCAAATGTACCAACAGGAGGAGACGTTGGTTATTAGAAACATTCGCACCGTTGGAAGTCACCATACAAACACTAACAAGAAAACATACCGTAAAGCAGGGAGAGGGCCAGTAACAAATATCACCCTCATCTTCAACCGACTCATATTGACAGTTAAATGTCAACTGAGTAAAAATAACTCACAGCGACGACAAGGCGATAATAGTAGAACTTGGCGGAAGTAATGATAGCCATATCAAAGATCCTGAATGAAAGGATAGCGTGAGTAATGAAGGTTTATTTGAACTCCTTGTAAAGTCCTGTAACCGAACAATCGACGGAAGTGCAGCGCAAATGGTCTATCAGCTAATAAACATGGTGAGCATTATTCAATTCTTAAACGGATATCGACGGATACAAGAAAACCATGCTACTGGTGGACGAATGAAATTAAAACATTAACAGCACATTGCTTACTATGCCGCCGTTGGATGCAAAGATCAAGATAAAGAGCAGACTTTCAATAACACCCTGATAACTTCGAAAAATCAAGGCGCTCCCAAAAGACGCCATAAAAAAAGCAAGGCAAGATATTATAATACGACGAAAAACTTCAATACGGTGGATGTAAACTTTTTGAGCATTGCCTACAAAATAGTTATGGCAACACTAAAGTGACATAAAACCCTAAGTATAACTTTCCCCAAAACGGTTTTTTTATTTCACTTCTCTCAGAAAATGTAAAGCTGTAGTTGTAACTCGTCGCACTGAGATGCTATTTATTTCTCAACCGGGTCCATCAAACAATCTCCGAAAGGTAGTCAAGGATTACGCTCAACCATTTCACGGAGTCTATAGCTTACTGGGGTGTTATTTCACCCGCCGGATGCGCTTTGAGAACCAATCTACCACTCAGTAATAGTGCCGAACTCCACAATAGCATGAGCCGTTAGTTGAACCTACGTTCGCACAATTAAACGGATGACACAACCTCCTTGGCAACTCAGCCGTTACTGCGCTCAATAGTAGAGAATCTCTGTCCTCGGAAACCCAGCACGGGGTGGAACATTGTAATAACCTATGACACCGAGGTCACACCAGCTCCACTACCAGTTGGTAGAAGAAGTGTAGAAGACATGCAAAGGAGTATGCAATAAAGAAGTTTCTCCAAGATACAATGAAAAAAAACCCTGGAGAATATTTACATTGTAGATTGCTCGCCATACGAGGGTTGCCTTTTATAATTCGGGATTACAGAACAAAAACAAATATTGATCATCGAAAATCACTTTATTGTTTTTCAAAATATTCCCCATGAAGATGTATACACTTTTGCATGCGTTTAAACCAATTGTCGAAGCACTTTTGCCACTCTGATTGAGGTATCTCTAACACATGCATTCTGAATGCAGCAACCGTTTCTTCGGGTGTCGAAAAACGTTGACCTCTCAGTTTGTTTTTTACGCACGGGAATAAAAAGAAGTCATTCGGTGCCAAGTCAGGACTATACGGCGGATGACCCATCAAATCGATGTTTTGGGTGCTCAAAAATGCAGTTGTCGCAGCCGATGTGTGAGAGCTCGCATTGTCGTCGTGAAGAGTGATCCGTCTTCGGCGGTTGGTTTTCCTGATTTCTTGGAAGACAACTGGCAAACAAATGGTTGTGTACCACTCAGAATTGACTGTTCTGCGTTGTTCTAGTGGTACGGTTGCGACATGTCCAGTTTTTCCGAAAAAACAGGCGACCATTTGCTTGGAAGTGCTTCGTGCGCGAACAACTTTTGTTGGATTTGGCTCATCTTGAAACACCCAGACAGTCGACTGCTGTTTACTTTCGGGCTCATACGCGTAAATCCACGATTCATCACCTGTCACGATGTCATAGACGTGTTTCGAAGCACCGCGACCGTATTTTTTCATTTCGACCAATTGACACGAGCCTTTTTTTGGGCGATTGACAAATTGTGTGGGATCCAACGCGAACAATTTTTTTGGCAGTCAAATGTTTATGCGATATTGAATGTATGCTGGTCCCACTAACGCCTAAGGTTGTCTCAATCTCACGATAGGTCACATGACGATCTTCCAATATCAGTTCGCGCACAGCATCAATGGTTTTCGGAACAACAACTGATATTGGACGACCTTCACGAAATTCATTTTGGAGTGAACTACGACCACGACTGAATTCACCATACTATCGATAAACACTGGTCCTTGATGGAGCTTCATCGCCAAAAATTGAATTAAGTTCATCCATGCACTGTTGCTGAGTTAATCCACGCCGAAAGTTGTAAAAAATAATCGCACGGAAATGTTGACGATTTAATTCCATTTTTGGGCCGAGATGAATCTTTTAAGTTACTGTAAACAACACAAATAGCGCTCGTATGTCAAAACGTTCTGAGTGCGTATAACCTCAAAAATGTCCAACTTTACGAGAGAGCTGTCAATTGCCGGAGTGCAACACTAGGGTTGCCAAATCCCGAAACATAAGAGGCAACCCTCGTAACAGAATTTAATAGAGCATTTGTTGTGCTTTAAGAAGCTGTACCATTTCCGTCCCATATACATATTACCTACTTACAAAATTCCCGTCCAATATCCTCCATTCATATCCTCATATCAATGTTGAATTCAATGTCAAGCAAATTGAGCCAAACGTTCAATTCTCGAACATTGAATTCAATTCCTTAAAATATAAAGACCACAACGCATATCTTCGCATGTATGGTATGTGAAATTTCTAAAACTTAAAATACAAAATAAAGACGCGATAAACGAACCAAATGTTCGTTTATCATGCACACACAAAATTCAGGCAATCCATGTTTTATGATATGCAAATAGACCCAGATATCCATCTAAGCATGTGAATCACCCATACTGCTTGTATTGCGAAGGCAAAATAGAAAATGCGGAACACGTACTCACAGAGTGCGTGAGATTCGAGACCGCACGAACCATTTTGGAGAGACATATGCGACGAACAATTACTCCGGCTGGAGTAATAGAATACATGCTTAGTTCAAAACAGGCATGGTCCGTAACCAATGGTATTCTCTGTGAAATGATGCAGCAGTTGCGACGTGACAAGCGGAGTAACAGGTAAACTCCGACCCACCCCGAGATGAAATATCTAAAAGAACGTTCCGCGGGGTCTACGGAAAAATGAGCCTGGCGGGAGGTGGTTTTAGTCGGTAAAAACTCCGCATGCCTCTGGATCGGTCTAGAGGTATCTTTTGAGGATTTCCACCTTCCTACCGAAACCAAAAAAAAAAAAAACCCATCTAATTTCTCATGCAATTCCCACGGACTTTGTGTTACCCATCTGAAGTGCATTCAAACTCTTGTTTGTTAACCAGATGGATAACACAAACAAACCTCAAAAGGAGCTATGATGAGGGGCGATGCGTCCGGACTTCAAAGGATAAAGATAAGAAAAGATGTAGATAGCAGTCAGTATCGAGAAGTCGATCGGATAGTCAGCCCGTTAGTAGATGGTGGAGAGAAATGCTAGTAAGAATAAATATAGTATACAATTTAGCAATTGTGTTTTCAATTACGACTACGGCTCAGCCAGAAGTTCTTTTGTCGCTGCATTGTTTTTTCGGATCGCGATTTGGTCGTTTCCCCCCAGCTAGCAAATTTGATTACCTTCAATAGTGTTGTTTTTTTCGTATGTGTATAGACACATGCATCCTACATACAATCGTGCGGGGAAACCTCTGATATTGTTCGGAAGGATTAAAGATACACGTCGACACATCCATCGGGATCTATACGGTAGCCCACTCTTCCGGAGAACCGGAAGCACGGTGGTGCACCAGAAATATTATACACTAAAACATCTTCAATATGGGTTCAGGAATTCTCAATCGGTCATCGACGTCATTAAAGAGTAGTTTATATGGCATCCAAAGCAATAAAAGGCAAAACATGGAAAGGAGGACCGAAGAAATACGGTGGCCTGGTAACATTGGACATAAAAAACGCCTTTATCTATGGCAAATGGCTGTCAATCGGGAGGGCCAATAGTCGGCACTACACACTTTCTCCTAAAACTCGCCATAAGCTATTTAATTATAAAAAAGTAATGTACGACTCGGAGGAGAAAGTACCCAAGGAGTGAAAATTATTGATTTTACAGTGGACAATACGATTGTAGCAGTCACCAACCCCTTCCTTGCCTCTTCTGGGGTCCGTCAAGGAAGCCACCTGGGACCTATCCTATTTATACTTGCCACTAATGACAGTGATAAGGTCAGTAAAAATTCCTGCTTGTCCCTATACGCTGATGACACCAAGATATACAACATCATCGAGTCATCATTTGAAACTGCGCTGGTACAATCAGAGCTTAACAACTCTTCGACTTGGTGTGACAAAAATTGCTTTGTTCTTAACATCGCCAAATGCCAATTTATAACCTTTTTCCACAAGCGTATTCAATCATACTCGCATCCCTATTCCCTTCATAATCAACCCCTGACCATTGTCCAATCTATTCGAGATCTTGGGATATTTTGCGACAGGGAGGTTAACTTCCTCTCTCATATTAATGAGACGATCGGGAAAGCCAACTCTGCTCTCAAATTCGTGAAGCAATTGTCTAAGGAATTCCCCAAGCCCTATGTAACAGAATCCCTTTTACCTTATCTTCGTCCGTCCACTGCTTGAATATACTAACCAGGTCTGGTCTCCTTATGACAAGTTCCACGTCCGTAGAATCGAAAGAATTCAACGTCGCTTCCTTCGGTTCACTCTCCGAGGGGTAGGATGGGAAATCCCCTTAATCCTGCTCCCGTACACAAACCGTCTCAAATTAATCAACCTAAGAAACCTTGAGGAGCGCAGGGTCCTGGCTGGTCTAGTGTTCATTCACTGGGTCATCTCCGGCTCGGTCGACTGCGCCTACCTCCATTACTTAATTTCTCTTTTACAAACCCTCGAAATACGCATAATCCCGCCTTCTATACATTCCCCCTCACCGGACCTTTTATGGTTTCAATGAACCCCATTCTGCGGATGCTGAGAAATGTCAACTCCAACTCCGCCTTGTTCGACTTCGACCTCTCTACCCATACTCTCAAGCACCGCCTCCTAAACCATTCTCATCACCAATCTTAAGCGGCGCTTCTACTATAACTTGTCGCACCTCTGCCTTCTTAATTTGTCTTGGTTACCTTTTATTTAGTTTAGTTAAGTTAGTTCTTACGCTATACATACTTTAGTTGTAGGTACTTATGT
This sequence comes from Microdon myrmicae, assembly GCA_963931805.1. Classification (NCBI taxonomy): domain Eukaryota; kingdom Metazoa; phylum Arthropoda; class Insecta; order Diptera; family Syrphidae; genus Microdon; species Microdon myrmicae. Next base: position 120,641,571 of record OZ007499.1, read on the forward strand.
TGCTTGAATTAAGCCAAAAAATGGGTGGTAGCCCCACTACTCTGAAACTTAAACTTAAGCCTACACGACAGTTTACTTCTATATCCAGAATGCGAACAATGAGAAGAAGAACATGCCAGTTTTCCATGCAGCCGCTTTGGTAAATGAGCAGGAACTTTCCGAGGTCAAGCCACCTCGTATACCAAACGTTTTAAACGATCATCAGACGCTGGTCCTCCTAAAAAACGACATTCGTCCAGCTTTCGATATTTTTTTTTTTTACACTAACGCGCGCACAAAAGGGGATTTTGAAGTACCCTTAAATGTCAGAGCACAGTGCGATCGGATGGAGACGACGTGGATAAGGAAAGGAGGTGTCGATGTATATTGGTTTTGAATGTATGGACATCACAACGGCCAGGAAACACATTATCAGGCAGAACATTCCACATTCGTGTGGTTCGGCTAAAGAATGACTCTCTATGTTTATTTGTGCGCCTAAAGTCCACTTTCAACGTGAACTGATGCGCATTCACAGATTGACGGGTATCGCGAGAAAATGTCTGAAGGGGCGGAACACATTCAGCAAGTTCAGTTGAGCAACGACCGTGGTAATACCTATAGAAAAGAGATAGGCATGATAAGTTGCGCCTGTGATCTAACGACGGAATTGATCAACTTACGGCTGAGTCCCCAATAAGTTTCACTGCTCGTTTTTGCATTCTGTCGAGCACGTTTAGTGCAATTTTGGATGCGCCTGACCAAATATGGGACTTGAACTCCATTTTTGGACGAATATACGCCTTGTAAATAGTGGCCAGGTTGGATGGAGTGAAGTATGATTGCATTTCTTAAGGAACGTCATACATTTGGCTGCACTTTGCGCAGCTTCAAATATGTGGTCATTCCAGTTAAGAGTCGAATTAATTCGAATGCCGAGGATTGATAATTCCTTGACTTCGTCGATGCAAGTGCCGTTCATAGACAGCATATTTACTTTGGGGCTCACCTTTGACGACAAGAGGCAGCACTGCGTTTTTAAGGCATTGAATTCTACTCGGTTAGATATGTTAATCCCCATTGATATATCTTGTTGAGGTCCGAATTCAATGTATTAAGCATAAGTTGCTAGTTGGTAGTGACGTTCGAAGAGTTTGGACGGAAGTGTTCGTATGAGTATGAGAAACTCAACGTGCTATCATCAGCAAACGAGTGAATTGGGTTGTGAGTAATTGATAAGAGATCAATTATAAAGGCGACGAAGAGAGTGCGTGAGAGTACAGAACGCTGGGGAACGCCTGCATTAATTTGATGGGCGACATGTGGCGTTTCTAACAGGTACACACACAATACACAAGCAAATAGTGAAGAACACCGAACAAAAATCGAATAAGCAAATGCATCAGAGCCGTATACCATAGCAATAACACAACAATTCAGATCAGTTGAATTTATTTGAGTTTAAAAATAGAATTCTACACACGGCGGTGGCCTGATGAGTTGCGCTTTGGTTCAATTTTTGGTTATTCTAACTGTCATAGCGTCAGTTCGAATCACACGTTCTTCACTATCATCCCAAATGCTATAACTGGTGGCCCTGACGTAATCTGTACACACGGCACACACTTTCCCATAGTAAACAGAACTTCACGACACGATCACGACTTCCGCATAGAGCACTGGCACACTCGCCTGCCCCGACGTTCTCTCGTTCGCTCCGTCGTCCGTACAGGAAGCTGATCGTAACAAAGTTACTGAGGAGGGAGTAGTGTGGCGTTTCTAATAGATACACACACAATACACAAGCAAATAGTGAAGAATACTGAACGAAAATCGAATAAGAAAATGCACTAGAGCCGTATAACATAGCGATAACACAACAATTCACATCAGTTGAATATATTTAAGTTTAAAAATCGAATTCTACACACAGCAGTGTCCTGATGGGTTGCGCCTTGGTTCAATTTTTGGCGATTCTAACTGTCATAAGGTCAGTTCGATGCGCACGTTCTTCCCTATCATCCCAAACGCTATAGACAGATTTGACACCATCAAGAACCACTTGGATTGAACGGCCAGAAAGAAAGTCTCTTATCCATTGGATTAGGGAATTGTCCACTCCATATGAATGCAATTTTGACAAAAGGGTTGGATCTCAAACTCTGTCGAAGGCCTTTGAAATATCTAATGCGACTACCTTGCTATCTCCGAGGTAAAGGAAGGAATGTCTCCATTTTTCGGTAAGGTACGCCGTCAGATCTCCTGTGGACCTGTTGCTACGAAAACCATATTGGTGGTCATTGAGGAGGTCATGTGATTCCAGATATTTCGAAAGTTGAAGGTTGATAAGAGATTCCATTACCTTGGAGAGAATAGAAGTTAGTGCTATATGTCGACAAGAAGAAAGGGATGATTTGTCACCCTTTTTGGGAATTGGCTGAACGTTCGCTGACTTCCATCTATTTGGGAAACGGCCAGTAGAATAAGACAAATGGAAGAGTTTCCACACTGGTTTAGCGAGTGAAGAGGAACATCTCTTCAAGAGGATTGGGCCCGGACCAGCGGATTTGTGTGCGTTTAGCTCTTTGAGTGCGCGGGCAACAGTACGCGTTCTAGCTCATGGTGTGTTGCTTATGCTCAAGTTGAGGCGGAACTGATGTGGTATCAGGCAGCGTTGGGTTGGCTGCGAAATGTGCAGCAAGTAGATTCGCCTTTTCTAATGCACTGGTGACTGGTTTGTCATCGAGTATAAGCGATGGAATAGATGAAGAGACTGAGTTTTGAATGTTGTTCACGAATGTCCAGAAGTTTCTGCTAGCTGTGGGAGAGTGTAGTATTTTTTGTCTCAGTCTTTGCTCATGCAAGAACTTGGCGCGTTAAATATACGCATTGCAGTCATTTGTAGCTCTCCTGAATCTTTTCCTGTTTTCCTTAGTATTGTTTGATGTAAACAACCGGAAGCTCAACTCTTTGGCCTTAATGGCTTCTCTGCACCCGGAATCGAACCACATATTTCTCTTGGGTTTGATACTCTTTACTCTGTGTGGAATAAAGGTCCGCATGCCAAGTAGAATCATGTGTGTCAATGTGTCCGCTATAGAGTCAACATCGTTATTGAGGAAAAATAACAACCAATGTAACCTCCAAAAAAAGTCGTTCAAACCTTCGCAGTTCGCTTTCTCATAGAACCATACTGTTCTTTTGGGAGCTTTCTCATTAACGTTACTGTTGATTAGAGGAAATTTAGCTGACACGACACAGTGGTCTGAAGTGCCCAAGGGCGAAGAAACTTCAATTGTGTATTTGTTTGGGTGGGAGGTGAGAAACAGGCCCAGTGTGTTGGCGAAATGACCATATATATCTGGTACCCGTGTTGGTTCATTGTCAAGTTGGTCAAGTTGAGTTAAGCTATTTGAATCAGCAAAAAGCTGGACATATTGACCTTCAGGTGTTGTTGTTTCGGAGTGACGAAGCCACTGAGAGTTATGCACATTAAAATCACCTGCAATAACGATTTCAGTGTGAGGATATAGAGTCAAGATCCTATCGATAGAATCAGACAGAGCATCAAATTCGTTAAAGGATGCATTTCTATCCAAGTTTGGGATTCTGTAAAGTAAACAGTAGTGTATGATATGCTTACGAACGTGTAGTTTTAGCCAAGAGAAATTAAATTATGGAGAAACAGAAGCTGATAAGCAATATCAATTCGTATGTATGTGGCTATACCACGATGTGGAAAGAACAGTGGCACTAAGTTATATCCAGGAAGATTAAAATCGGAAATATCGGTATTAGTAATTACCTGGGTTTAGCTAAGTGCAAGGATAGTTGGTTTCTGGCTAGAAACATTGGCAGACACAGAAGAGAAATTGCATCTCAAGCAGTGAATGTTACACAAATCAACGCGAAATTCCCGCTCCAATGAAATGGCCCTGCACAGAAAACCAATACCGCCTCTGGAAAGGATGCAAAACGGGACCAGCAATGGATAAGCGAAAGCAACCACTACAGGTGTTATGCCCTTTTAGTAGGTGCCCCACTAGATCCGTGCCGAAATCCAGGTCACATCCCTTCCATGATGAACAATATGCCAGTCAGACACCAAAAACTCTCCAAAGGTTATTAATCAAACGAGAGTGTCGATGCCTGAGGGACGCAAACAGAGGTGCGAAAAAAAGGAAAATGCTTGAAAGAGTTGAAAGAAATGTCCAACTGTAATTACAATAATGTACACGATCCACCAGACACCATCATTAAAACTACGTTAACTAAATAAGATGAATTCATAAACAAACTTTAAGCGATCTCCTGGGCGGTAGAAAAGGAGTTATAACGACACCGCACCACTCTTCATTCGATTGAATTTTTGAATCTACCCCACTCTCTACTGCACGGTGATTTCTTAACTAAACTTGATGAATGCATTCCACCGTTTTCGGTATTTTCCTGTAATATTCAATTATAAGAGTGTGCAGACCGGTTAATTATAAAAAAAATGCATACGGATAAACTTATAGCATAGTATTTTAATCGATCCACATAGACGTTGGACAAGTAAAATCTATAGGCGTTTAAGATCTATGTGCGTCGATACAATACTTTGCTCCCCGCTAATTATTTTTCTGATGCCACTTTGCTATGAAATTTAAGGGTATCAGAAAACAAGTTTATATGTGTAGTTGTATTTAAAAAAAAGCACTTATACAGTATCATCTCGTCATAAAAATGTAAAATGAATTGATTACAAATAATTGACTAAATTAGGTATCTCGATTAATACCACACATTTCAGTGGATTAAAATAGAACTACACAATTGATAAAACCCAAGACGATTGAAGAAAGTAAAACTAAAGATGGAGATAATATTTTATAACTCAACAAAGAAGAGTACACTCAATCTGAACACTTAAGAAGGGCAAACGGAATCCTAGAACGTTGAACGCATTACCATCAAGTGCAACACATTCTGAACGGTGTCAGCATAGTCACGATATTACCATTGATCGTGGCCTACATCGCAGCACCAACCAACTTCTGTTCTTTAATTCACCTACCACTTATCCATTGTCTCTATTGCAACCAGCCTGCTAATATACATACATATATTTATATACGCTTACAATTTCCATTCCTGCCTTGTTACCTCTTTAAGTGAACTATAAAATGAAATGAAAAAGAGAACACAAAAGATTGAAAACCAAGCCAGCATCCATTGCCACCATGGCTATGGACCTCTGCATACACATCCACTTATGTACAACGTGAATAATGTGTACCATATTCTGCCGCACTGCATTTTACCTTGTAAACTACAATGCAATAGAACTTGTTTTTCAATAATCTGTCATGACCAGAATGATTTTAAATTAGACCCGCTCCATAAATTACCTTTCGCGACTACTATTCCAAAAATAAACGAATATATTCACCTATTCAAGGGTCAAATATTAATCGTGTTTAAATTAACATAACAGGAAGCTGATGATGACAGGTGTTTTTCTAAGGATTGGTCTATTTTGGAAGCTCGACTTCATGAAAGACGTTGTGCCAACAATGACGATTCGCTGCCAATCTACGAGTAATATCAATTGATGCTTCGATGAAATGAACAACGGAAGCGAATTAGAATGCACAACTTGTTACTTGGATTCGAATGCATTTAAATGCAAATAGAAATTATTATTTTATGTGTACTTATCGGCGCCAGATTTTGTTACCTTGCATTTTTTAAACATCACCTCGCTCACTGACTGGTTCATTAGAATTCCGAACCAAAAGCTAAACCAGATACTTGACTCGGAAAACACTCCTACAGCAGCCGTAATTGGTTTCCATGAGCTTAGATCTATTTCAATTGAGAAAATGAAAACAAAACAAAAGTACATACTTCTATGTAGTATGCTTCTACAAGTAACACTTTTGCACCTTGTCTAGAAGCAGAACCGTATTCAGTTCTTTGAAGTTACAATTATATCTACAAAAAAATAACTTCATTGCCATCTGTTGTCGATCTCTGAAAAAAAGTTAAATTTTAATGTTCGCAATTTCCGCTTTTCTATTAGAGCACACCTTCTAAATGTGGAGCCAACACTACTTTAAGTTTATTACTTCACCTGTGTAGCCTGCTCCATTTAAAGTAGTTTAGAGATAAACAAGTAATTCAACTAGATAAGTGACCGCTGTCACAGTATGCAGTCCTAAAAGGTGGGGCAATATTATTAGATGCCAAGGGCTATTGCCTAAGTTGATTAAAATATACTTTGGGTAACTTGTCTGTGTTGTTCTGATACTTTTACCTTATTAAAAAACACTGGGCAGTATCAACCATTTTTAGTCCACTTTTAAGTACTTCTTATTAAATTGTGAGCTAGATAATCTTGTGCGTGGCTGTTGTTTGGTTTATGAAGAGTCGAGGAACCGCCTTGGCGAGCGGTCGCGCTCGACTTTGTAGTCAGTACAGCCATGAGCGACGAAGATTTACATACGTCTGTTACGCAACGGATTATTATACAGTTCTCAACCAATGAAAGCGATAAACCCTAGGAAACTTTTTCTCGATTGAAGGCATAGTTTGGTGATGATACACTCTCTCAGAATCGTGTGTATACATGGGCTAGAGAATTTATAAGTGGGCAACAACGTATCGAAAATGATAATCATGATCGACGCCCAAAAACAAATCATACAAACGACAACAACCGTGCCGTTCGAGAGCTTATTGAAAGTGATCGCCGCTTGACTCTTGGAAAAATCTCATCAAAAGGGGGCTATGGAAATGTTTAATCCACTAACACTGATGACCTATGCTAAAAAAAAATTACTACTCCATGGATTCCGATATTATTGACCGTAAATCACAAACAGGTCAGGGATACATTAGAAGAAATGGGCTGGGAAACCCCCGAACAACCTCCTCATAGCCCAAACTTGCTTCCCTGTGCCTATTTGTTGTTCACACCCTTGAAGGAATTACTTGGAGAAAAAAGGATTCGAAAGTAATGAAGAAGTCGACGAGAACATGCGTAATTGGCTAACAACTTGCCCTAAATCTTTCTATGAACAAGGGATATTAACGCTTCGAAATCGATGGCAAAAGTGTGTAGTAAACGCAGAAGACTATATTGAAAAACGTTGACAGTATAGGTAGTGTGTAACATTATTCAATGAAGGTATAAAAAGAAATTACCGTTTATATTTGATTCACCCCCGTAACAGTAAATATTTGATTGATTGATTGATTGATTGATTGATTGGCGGCGGAACCCCATTTTTATTTAGCTTACTGCAAGCTTAAATTTAACTGAACATAAATCCTTACAGCCTATCTTAAAATCTAGAATAGTGGTCAAGACTTTATTCGATTGTTCAATCGAAAAGAAGGGGAAGAAAACCGGGAAGTTGAAGATTACTGGCCGATAGGGAAGGTAGGAGGCCAAGGAAGAGCGAGTGTATCTGGTGGTAAACGCGGCCTTTGTGCGACAGTGGACGGCGGGGGTTACGGTGCATGGGGGGGGGGGGGGGGGGGGGGGGGTGTGGAGAGGTGTAGGGGAGAACTAGTTAGATGGAGGGAGAGGAGAGGATTGCAGGGTAGAGAGGTTATTGAGGGGAGGGGGCGGATTTAGGATCGTGTCCCAAGTTCTCACGGCCACGTTTCAATTCAGCTGCCCAAAATGTCACAGTGGTAAATGATTGTGCAGAGTCCCCATACACAGAGTCCAACTCATCTTTGATTTGCGTAAGCGTATTGACTTCTAAAACAAAAATTGAATTACCGATCGTTACACAATTTTGTCCATTTTCACAAAAACACTCACATCGACTCACTCAAACGACTGTCAAATAAAAACTACGCATCCCAAATGGCCGATTTACAATGGGATCTGATCTACGATGGGAGTTAAGGTCGCCAATTACAAGGGTTTAGGAAGTATCGAAGGATGTGAACCAAAGCACCGATCCTCCAAACTACGGTCGTGTATTGTGCGGGAATAACTTAAATGGGTAGACAAACTGTAATGAGTATGTGGGGGTTGTGTATATGTACCAGACATGGGCACTAGATCCTCTCATCCCCCAACACTTACCGTTTGTTTCACTGTCAATGGTTCACCAATAAATCGAACTCCGAGCAAACAGCGAAATGAAAAGGCAAAAAGGTTATTTAATTGATTAAGTGTTCTTAATTTTATTTATATTATGGCATCGGCACATGTGCATAGAACGGGGAGTTAACAATATAGGGTGTTTGCTGGCTTTGAAAAATGGTTCACAACAAAACTCCAGGAAGTCTTAATATATGCTAGTGTTACTAGCTCGGAACGTGTTCACAACTAAGTTCGCATGATCCTTTGGTGATGAACGCCTGCAACTCCTTCAGGACCACCAAAAGTATCGTACCAATTTCGCTTTAAAAGGAAACCAAACGGATTTATCGACTCAATAACTAAAAACACTAGGCGCTAACTCGCACTCTGAACTCATGTATCTTGATCGTGGTTAAAAACTGACTCCTTGTAACGCGGCGAGGGATGGAAATTAACGTTAAAAGGCACGACTGTCCGCTATGGGGATTGAAATCTGACTCTCTGGTAATGTTGTACGGAACCTACCATCAGTCGCAACCGGGGTTTGATTTCCACCGATGTGTGAAGAGCAAATCCGATCTTTTCTTTGGTGACGACCAATGAACGATCGGTTTGAGTTTTGTTGGGAGCATTTCCCTGGTAACAGTACAGGTCTGGCTGAAAATCCATTCGCTGGAAGCCAGGACAAACGTTGATGCGAAGGGTGCACAAAAGAAAATCCAAATACGCAGCTGATCAAATAGATTATCGTGTACGGAGGCTGGCTGTATTGCCGTCGTAAACAATAGAGGATCGATTTTTCTGTTGACGTTAAGTCAACAGAAACTTCGCCCACGATGGCAAGTGACCAGGATGGATGGGGCATGTTTGTTTTAGAAAAATATACCGTGGCACCTGATCCTTGGCATGATTGTTTGAATAACAATCATGGTTGTGTCCTATTCGATGATCGGTTGCCCCGGCCGATCATAGGAAATTTGACTTGTACGAGGGTTGCCTTTTATATTTCGGGATTAGAGAACAAAAACAAATATTGATCATCGAAAATCACTTTATTGTTTTTCAAAATATTCCCCATGAAGGTCTATACACTTTTGCATGCGTTTGAACCAATTGTCGAAGCACTTTTGCCAATCTGATTGAGGTATCTCCAACACATGCATTCTGAACAACTTTTGTTGAATTTGGCTCATCTTGAAACACCCAGACAGTCGACTGCTGTTTACTTTCGGGCTCATACGCGTAAATCCACGATTCATCACCTGTCACGATGTCATAGACGTGTTTCGAAGCACCGCGACCGTATTTTTTGAGCATTTCTTTTGACCAATTGACACGAGCCTTTTTTTGGGCGATTGACAAATTGTGTGGGATCCAACGCGAACAAATTTTTTGGCAGTCAAATGTTTATGCGATATTGAATGTATGCTGGTCCCACTAACGCCTAAGGTTGTCTCAATCTCACGATAGGTCACATGACGATCTTCCAATATCAGTTCGCGCACAGCATCAATGGTTATCGGAACAACAACTGATTTTGGACGACCTTCACGAAATTCATCTTGGAGTGAACTACGACCACGATTGAATTCACCATACCATCGATAAACACTGGTCCTTGATGGAGCTTCATCGCCAAAAATTGAATTAAGTTTATCCATGCACTGTTGCTGAGTTAATCCACGCCGAAAGTTGTAAAAAATAATCGTGCGAAAATGTTGACGATTTAATTCCATTTTTGGGCCGAGATGAATCTTTTAAGTTACTGTAAACAACACAAATAGCGCTGGTATGTCAAAACGTTCTGAGTGCGTATAACCTCAAAAATGTCCAACTTTACGACAGAGGTGTCAATTGCCAGATTGCAACACTAGGGTTGCCAAATCCCGAAACATAAGAGGCAACCCTCGTAGATGTGCAAACGTACAACTTACCCAGGGTGGCTATGGACCAACGGATGGTAGGAAAAAAATAAACGCAGTGAGATTACTGTGTGTTTGGTTTAGAAACGGATCGTGGGACACGGCCGTTGATTTGATTGTTTGGACAACGATTATGATCGTGTCCAGCTCGATGATCGGTTATCGGCTAAGGCGGTTATCGGAAATTTGGCTTGCAGATGTGCAAGTAAGCAAGTTGCACGACGTGTCCTCTTGGACCAACGAATTGTTGCAACAAGAAGACACAGGAGGATTGGTGTATGTTTGATTGACATGTTGCTGCCCAGAGGAACCGATCAGGTTCCTAAATGATTCATGTAAGATGAACCGAATTGGTTTGGTCGGTATGTATTGGTTGATGCCGTGGCAAGATATTGATTTTGCTGTGGGCTCATTTTTCAGGTGAGAAATGATTTGGATTGCTCAATTGCAGATAAGAGGCTACGGTAGGTAATGACATTGCGGTTGGGAAAGGGGAGTTGGGTTAGGACGATGGGTGGTTCTTCGGGCGATCCTTAAGAACCCCCACAAGTACGCTAATAGTGCTCAGTTGTATGGCGCTGATGATGTTTTCGGTTCTGTTTTGGTGATATATTCTATCTGTCTTTGGTTCTTCTTCTCTTCAAGCATTTCACGCGGCAGCTTTAAATCGGACAATGGGCACTGATTTACATTCAAAATGACCTTCAGAAGAATAGATAAGTGCCCTACCTAACTCAAAAAATGGCACCAACGAAATCTAAGACCAATAATCGCTGATTGTGGTTTTACGATGGATACATATAATTTCTTTTACAATGGAAGCCGGTTTCCACCTTATCGTCGAGACCGTAGCATTCGAAACTCAAGTAAGGGTCCTTTACTCGTTATTATTTCCTCTTCAAACCCTTTCTGATTCTTTCGATATGATAACGCTGTTAATAATCCTTCTTATGTGCATATATGTTATAGAAGTAAACCAACGCTCGTCTTAGGGGTTTTAAAGTCTTTTTCTAACGCTAAAAATTCAGTTGAAGGACATATCAAAGTATTCGTTCTGCAGATATATTGCACGAGCTTTTGGCTAGATCTTCATGGATTCAAGACCGATTCCTGCTTTCTCTATTCACCCTCTTTCCATCCGTCCATGTCATGTTTTGACATTTAAGTTCACCTCAATATATTTGTTTTACCCGAGGACTTCGTGCCTTATATTCAGGAAAGATAAACTGTAACTTCCATACCCCTAAGATTTAAAACATAAAGTTCATAAACTATTGCATATGTAATGGAATCACATCCGAAATAAAAGGCGATTTTAAAACCGAATTAAAATGTGTCCTAAATATTTCCCCATAATTGCGGCCGATATCTATCTATCAAGTCCCGAAAAAGTTTATTAACCGATTTTATTTCGAAATCGTGTTTTTTAACTTGTACATTATACTCCGAAGTAGATGTTTGCTACAGTAAATTTCACTGGCGTCATGTTTGGCCCCCAACAAAAAACAACAAAAAAACGAACATTAATATGAGCGCACCGGACTACAAATCTTTCTTAAGGTTAATTATATATTCGATTGATTGCATGCACCTTACACGAGACCTCTAGTCAGACCTAAGCATATTTGATTGCGGCTAAATGGAAATGTTATAACTATAACTATGAGTTCGTTCAACATTTTTAAGCAAAAATCTAAAACAAAAACCAGAACACGTAAAAAAAAGGAACAGAGTATCAGAAAACGTAGTGAGTATCTATTGTGCCAACACTGTAACCGAAACGATTTCAAATATCAAGGCCAAGCGAGTGAATACGAATGCAGTGACTTTTACAAAAATTCTACACAAACACTGTAAGTCACTCGTACTTGAATTTACGGCGGGTGTACTGCAGCTGCACTGCACCAGGGAAACCAAATGTAATGCCATAACGTGGTTCAGAAATTGGCCAGGTAGTGCGCGCTGGTGGTGGTGGTGAGTTTTAGTATCTCTTCAAATCAAAATCTAATTTCAAGTACAACCAGTTGAATTGTGTTTGCCTTGAAATGAAGCGCTGGTGCACAAACGAATTGACAGCGAACCTATGAAGCTAATGTAACTTAGATTTGATCTACACTTACTTGTAGTGGGCAGTTAATGGCCGATAAGTTTGTTAGTTAATTCCTGTTAATATGACTTTTTGAACCATTAAGATGAACAAGAAATAAATAGAACTAATGCGTGTCATAGTTCTTCGTCATGGATTAGGAAAGACTTAAAACCAAACCAAGTCACTTCATCTTCTAAGCATTTATTGAACGACCCTCGTATATTTACTCTTGTTTTTCCACTGACTTTCTAATTAATAATAATTTAGCAGCTTATACCACAATATGGTCTCTGTTCGGTCGCCTTATTCGACTCACTGATATATCATGTGACTGTTTCCCAAGGTCAAAGCTGCAAAACCAAAAGCGGAATGCGCCAAGAAGACTTACGAAACTCTTTCGGGCACTGAAAAATGTGAACAGGGCAATGTAGCCCTATGGAGGGTTATATATGGAAGAGGTAGTAAGTATGTATAAATCTATAATAGAATACTTGCGTGGGAACATTTTCCGGCAAAATGGAGAGAGAGGGCTCCTCATAAAACTCTCGTGCATGTATCGCGAATCATACACAATTTCGTTTGTGTAAAGGCAGTTTTCGAACATGTCTGTCATAACGTTCTGTGATATTCAAAATCAAATTCGAAGATGGTTTTTGAACAGTTGCAAATTGCAGAGTCGTCTATTCGTTTACAAACTGCAGTCGTTTGAGTGACGCTACTTTTGCCTTCGTAAAAAACACATGGAAAAACAGGAAAATCGCATCCTGACCAAATATTCTGTTTTGATGGGAAAAGCTTCCAAACAATCATTGCAATGGTTGCAGAAATGTTATCACACATTTGCTCCTTCGAGAACAACAGTTTATCGGTGGTTTAGTGAATCTAAAATGGATCGTACAAACACCGAAGACGCACGTCGCTCTGGAAGGCCAAAGGAAGCTACGAATGCCGAAATCGTAAAGCAAGTGCATCGAAACGTTTTGAGTGATCGTTAAATAAAGTCGCTCGAGTTAGCTGAGGTCGTGAGCATTTCAAAAGAACAGGCGGGATACATTTTAAATTATGGATGCTGCGTTTGCTAAACGTCAAGCAAAAACAGCAGTGTAGTGATGATTCAACGGCCGGTTCGGCGTTATTGCAGCGTAATCGAACGGACTTTTTTCGACGGTTTGTGACTATGGATGAAACGTGAGTCCATTACCATACGTCTGAGTGTAATTGGCAGTCTGCAGAGTAGCTGGAAAGCCACGAAAGTCGACTAAAGCGGCCAAAAGACCAACGGTGAGCCGGGAAGGTTATGGTCTTCGTTTTTTGGGATGCCCATGGCATAATCTCTCAATACAAAATGGAAGAACAGTCACAGGAGAATATTATGCAGCGTTATTGGACACACTGAACGACGGTCTGTACCATCACGATAATACGATAACGTACCGTCATACATGTCCTTGAAAGCGATGGCCAAATTGGATCAATTACTATTTGAATTGTTGGCTTAGCCATCGTATTGTTCGGGCTTGCCACCCAACGAATGGGAGGGAGGCATTTTATGGTAGGAGGGCCTAATTAGGAGACGGAACTTGAGAGCGGAAGTGTTAAGATTAAAGTTGAAAGAGGTTGACCTTAACTTAGTATTTCGCAGCATTTTGAAGATAGGCTCATTAGAGTCGTATAATGTGTGGTGCGGGAGTAAATAGAATAAATTTCGGGGTTCGGTATTGAAACGGATGCGGTAAAAGCACTTCGGAAAGAAGTTAATAGACTGGCATTTGCCGATGTTCATCTCCAAGGAATTCTTCTGGCACCAAAACGAAAAACTGTTGAGACCGGTTAGGAGAAAGGCAGAATCATGTGAGAAATAGATTGTTTGAAAGAATTTATTATCGTCGGCGTATAGAGAGATGCAGGTATGCTTGATAATCGTATTAACGTTATTTATAGTCAGTATAAAGAGGACTGGGCCTAAGTGGCTGCCCTGAGAGACATCAGTGGTGGAGGTGCGGGGTCGAAGTCCAAAGAGGATAATTAAAAAAGAATTAGCTTGTGCGAAATGTTGTCGAAGGCCTCACTGAAGTCGGTTGTAATAACGTCTACTTCGTTGCCGTTCCCTAGAGCCTGGAGTATGTGGAAAGTAAATTCCATTAAATTGGTGGTGACAAATCTACCAGGGAGGAATCCATGTTGCGTGGGTGAGATAACACCTTTGCAGGGTGAGTGAGGTTGAAGTTGAGGGAAGGGATGTGGAAGTGTTGGCCGAGTGGTGGCGGGGGGGGGGGGGGGGGGGGCTTGTGGGGAAAACTAGTTTGAGAGCGGTAGGGGGAGGTGAGATTGAAGGCTAGGGGATTGTTGGAGTGGGGGGGGGGGGGGGGGGGGTAGGAGACAGCGCCTGAGAGCGGGAGTGGGGGGGTTGCAGTCAAAGGAAGTGGGGAAAGAGTTGGCCCTTTGTAGAATCCACGAGAATGGTTCGTTAGAGCCATGAGAGCTGTGGTGGACGGGCAAGCAGAGGAGACGAGGATTACGTAAGTTACATAGGTTTGTGTGAAATGTTATGAAAGAGAGCAAGCTTGGGCACTTGATTGAGCCTGAGAGAGGACAGTGGATGAAGAGAATGCCGGCATGGATTCTGGGCTCTTTAAATGTGTTAATATTGATTAAAAGCAGCCGGCTAGTGTATGATGGTAGAGTCAGATGATTTTCCCAGTTTAGTCCTTGGAGGGAAAAGCACAAGAAACGACTTTGAACGCTCTCAACCCTGCGAAAGTGAGACAAATGATACTGGGAGCAGACCTGACTAGCATATTGCGCCAGAGGACGGACACGGGTTATGTAGAGTGAGCGTGTGACGTAGAGATTTAGGAATTCTTTCGACCAGCATTTTACAAAGCCTATAGCGGCACTGGCCTTAGAGATAATGTCGTCAATATGTGCGGTAAAGTTGAGCTCCTTGTCACATAGGATGCCAAGATCACGAATCGTTTGTACAGGTGTTATCTGTTGTTTAAGTAAGACATAGGAACGTAGCTGGGAGAGGGATCGTTTATGGGAGAAGGTGATTGAGTGACATTTGGCAATATTTAATTCGAGGCAGTTATTTTGGCACCAAGTTGAAAAGCTGTCAAGATCCATTTGGAGAAGTGAGGAGTCGACAGAAGAGCGGATCGTTTTGAAGAGTTTAGCGTCGTCCGCGTATAAAGAGATGGAGGAGTGCTTGATACTGGAGTCCATACCATTAATAGTATGAATAAATAGGAGGGGTCCAAGATGACTGCCCTGGGGAGCCCCTGACGTGGGAAGAAAAGGTTCGATCGCTAAGATAGGAACAAATACACTTAATCAGTAGGGGTTCGAAACCAAGGGAGGATAGCTTTAAAGAAGATGAGGTTGTATGAAATTTGATCGAAGGCCTTGCTGAAATCGGTTATGATTACATCGACTTCATTGCCGTTCTCGAAGGCACTGAGAGCGTGGGATGAGAGTTCAACTAGATTGATGGTGGTCGATCTACCCGTAAGGAAACCGTGCTGGTTGGGTGAGATGATGCATTTGCAGCGAAAACATAACGCGTTGTAAAGAATGCCTTCGAACAGTTTTGGGACATGTGACAGTTTGGAGATGGGAAGGTAGTTACTAATATCTCTTTTTGGCCGCTTCTTATATATGAGGCTGATAAAAGAGGATTTCCAAATATTTGAGAAGACACCTTGTGTAAGGGATAGATTGAATATCTTTGATAGAGGGAGAGGAAAACAAGAGGAACAATTGTTTAAAAGGACAGTGGGAAGTCCATCAGGTTCAGAGCTGAACTCGTCTTTAAGCAAGTTTAATTTCGGTTCAAATGGGTGATGCTGGATAATTTTAGAAATGTGGGGGCTAAGGGAGAATCCGGGCAGGTCTTTGAAGTAGAAGAAAAAGTGGGTAGGCTCGAAAGAGTTGACCGTGAATGATTTTTTAAAGAAAGAAGCGAAAAGATTGGCAGTAATTTGTGGGTCGGTTGAAGTAATCGTGTCATAGGAAAGGGAGTTGGGATATGCGTCAGATTTACGTTTATAGTTAATAAAGTGGAAAAAAGATTAGGGGTCATTGATCAGGTTGTTCTATGTTTTTATGAGATAATTGTAGTAAAGAGAGTTGTAAAGAATGGTGAATTTGTGGGGCTGAAGAAGTATATCACCAAGCACGGGCACACGATTTACTTCTTCCCCACTGCACCGTCACTACCAAAACAAATGTTCGCCCGAAGAAAATCCAGGAAACGAAAACACTTTTATTTTGTTGTTCTTTTATATTCTTTATTTTAATTTAATATGGTTTAACTTATATTTATCATAACTTATCCTTAGATTTAAATTGAAGAACTTATATTGATGTTTACACAGGAAAGGATCGCAACTAAATGTAACTATCGAAAAGGTGCGCTTTGGCAAACAATACACAAAGAACTAAAAGTATTTTGAGGACTGCGACGAGTATGTTGGATGGCGTTTAATATTA
Organism: Microdon myrmicae; assembly: GCA_963931805.1. Lineage (NCBI taxonomy): Eukaryota > Metazoa > Arthropoda > Insecta > Diptera > Syrphidae > Microdon > Microdon myrmicae. The sequence continues at coordinate 120,658,141 of OZ007499.1, forward strand.
TTACCGATGCGTGTCTGACCGCGATGGCAATTGACTACAATAAACCCGAAATCCTGGTTAGCCTAGAGCGGCGGCGTGACTGGTTTAATGAACACGTATTTAAATTTTTCTTGAGCGGCAGCGTGACTGCACACGGTAGTGGTTGGATGGTGACTGTTGAATTAGGGGTGAAATTCTGTATTTCACAAATTATTCCTCCTGTTCCGAAGAGTAGGGAGTTTGCGGTTGTACCATGGAGGCAATGATGCCGATGTCCTATGTCGAGAATAAGGGACATATAGGGAAATGGCATTGTATGTTATATTTCCCTGTAGAGAACGGCAGTAGCTTTTTCTACCTCTAGGTGATTAAAGCAAAATGCGATTCTTGAAAGATGCTCATATAATAGGCGAAAGTTAGCTCTGCGGAAGTTGTAGAAAAGTTGACGTGGGTTGGTGAGGTTTGGGATAAGCTGTCATGATAAAGGGATATACGAGAAGCGGAGGGTGGTAATTGTCGATGGTAGAGAGGGCGTGAGGACTAAGGACAACTGAGGAATTAGAGAGGCCCGTTTTAAACACAAGGTCAAGTTGCCTCTTCATATGATTTGGCACATTACTTATTTGACGACGCTTGAGTCGGTGAGGCTGTGTATAAAAAGATAAGCCTTGGTACTAGTGGGGTTTGAGGTGGAAAAGCATTGATTGTCTGACAGCGTCCATTAGAAATGGGGAAGGTTGTCGTCATCATGAAAAACGGTAGAGGTGGAGGGGAATAGTTCTTGACTGTGAATACTAGGAATAAGGTTGGTTTCGGTTAGTGCGTATATTACGAAATAGAGGGTATGAGCATTTTGCAGAATCGATTGCGTTTTAGAGCGGAGACCTCTGATATTTTGATAGTGGATGGTTAAGGGGGACGTATTGAGAGTCTTAAAGTCGTTTGCGCGGGCGGGTGGGGGGGGGGGGGGCGTTATTAGGGTAAAAAAAACTTGCCCTTTTTGGAACAAGTTATTTTCCTGTGAATATATAGACGAAAGGTCGAGAGATCTTTCGATACTATTTGTGGGAGCACATTGAAATTTGTATGGAATTTCATAAACAGATCGCGAGGGCTAGGGAAGTTGGTAGGTGGGCCTTCCTGCTGAATGGAAACTGCGACACTGGTTTTCGTCTTACCTTCATAGCAGATTGAATCAGATTTGTCATGAAGGTACGAAAGATAGAGGCGGACATTTTCGTAGGTCAATTTATTTCTAACTTTAGATACTGCGTATCGACTATCAGATGAATTGATGGATTGTTGTGTGATTTTAACAGTTGGAGGCATGAGGGGATCAATAATTGATCGGGTGGAAGGGGTGTCGGGCAAGGGCGAACTGTGGATGTGGAAAGGGATGGTGCGAAATTCGGGCTTGGGAAAGTTTCTTGATGGGAGGGGTCATTGGGATTAATGGTGTGTGATCTTTGGAAGTTGGTATAGTTCGCACCAGTTTGGGGTCGAAAACGGGGGGGGGGGGGGGGGGGGGCAAGAGATTGGGGCAGATTGTGGTGTAGGACGAGCAGTTATGTCGTGATTAAGAGGTAATTTATTACGGGCAGGTGAGGAGGGGGGTCTAGGGTGGCGGGTGGTGAAGTGGTTAGAATTAGGGAGAAGAGGCGGATTAGAATTTGGCTTGGAATAGGATTTGGTGGCTTGAGTTGTCATCATTTTGGAAAGTAGGGTGTAGATGTGGCCACATTTGGAAGAGGGAGGATGGGTGTGCATTTGCGGGGGGTGGGTCTTTAATGGACGAGTTATGATCGGATTGACGGGTGCCGCGGAGGGAAGAGGAAACGAAGAGGTTTTGTGGTCCGGTTTAGGAGGAGGAGTGTGGCTATTGGCACGCCCTACGGGCTTGGGAAAGAGAGGCAGGTGTTTAGGTGATTTGTTGGGGTTGTGCTTGGATACAGTCATCTTGCCGATCGTTAGGTAACCGTTTTTGTTCGGATGAAAAATCCAATCGAATCTATAGGGGAAACAAGGCCTGTATTTGGAGACAGGAAGCAAGCGACATTCTGTTACGGGAATCCTATAGTTTTTCCGAAAGAATTCCGAAATGTAATCGGAGTTCGCGGTTTTGGGGGCACCTTTAACAGATATGAGGTGTTTGGTTGATTGGAATAATCGAGTTTATGAATACGGTCGTGACTATGTTCAATAAAATGGTTAAATGAGCTGATAAAATTTTGTATAAACAATTTTTTTTACATTTTTGAATAGTTTATCCATCACTTAAGCCAATAAAAAAAATTTGATTTTCTGAAAAAATTAGTGTCATAGCCAACATTTTGATTAAGGAACGGTTGATTTCACAGCTGACAGTTTACTTGGGATTGGTTTGGTTCGCCGTTTTATAATGAATAGACTTGTGGGGGTGAAGAAGTATTGTGCCGACCATGGGCACTAGTTCACTTTCTTCCCCACGATGTTACTCGACGAATATCCAATAAAAGGCACTGGTATATAACATTAAGAAAAAAGGAATTTCACTTTATTTGTAAAGATAAATAAACCCTAAGCACTTTCCTTGAACATTTTATAATCCCAATGGGTGAAAACATGAACAGCAGACAGTCTTTTGCTTTTCGCCGAGATATTATTTTTCCTTGTTGTTTTATTTCATTTTATCCGACACGAGATGTCTAAAAGAAGCCGAATTGAGTTTGTATATTTTAACAGCGGTGCACATTATGAAAATCCGATTTCCGCAGAGAACTGATGGTAGTATTTGTGTAGTAACCGTAGTATCTTTTTTTTAAAAGACAAATATCGTTTACGAATAATGAATTGCCCATTGACCCAATTCGGTGAATATGGTGAACTCAGAGCACATTGATCTGTACGAAGACAGAACTGTGAAGGAGAGGAAAATTAAGCTGATGCTATTCACCTGCGAGAAGAGAGCATTGATCCCTAGCGAATGAAGTGTCTGGAGAAAGTAAAAAGGACGCCGACTTGGCTAGGGAAATCTGATCATGGGAACTAACTTAAATGCTTTGATAATTTCCCGAGTGGTCGCAAGATTAAGCAACCCCGTCGTTTGATCAGACTATGCCGTTGCTAACCGGCATGATGCGATTTCCGCTGGAAATTTCATGAGTCAGCGAAATGGGTTTGCCGTATGGCAAAAAGGTAGCTAAACTCAATTATGAATTATCTGCATAGAATAATGAGTTTAGCTATCCGTCCGTTTAAGATGTTTTACAGGTGGAATAGCTTACGAGTATAAGGGGAATGGGTAGAAATGACGCACTGAAAGCGGTCGAAATAAGGTATGGAATTGTGGGTTGGTTTTCCCTGTGGTATAGAGAACCCCAACAGTACCCCCCCCCCCCCCGCCACGGGGTCGTTGTTCGAACCCATATTCACAAAAAGTTACGGTTTGATGTACTTTGTGTGCTGAAGGAATCATAGGTCCACATTTTTTTTAAAAACGATGCTGGTGAATATCGATACTGGTCAACGAAGACCAGTATACAGACATGATTTCTGTGCGTCACAGTTGACATCATCGGATTTCAGCAAGATGAGGCTACATGCAACGTGCAATACAATTAATTTACAGCAAGAAACATTTGATGAATGATTATACCGAAAAAAATTACCTGTCAACTGGTCACTGAGGTCGTGTGATTTGGCGCCACTGGACTATTTTCTTTGGAGATATCTGAATTCACTTGACTACGCTGATAAGCCAGAATCTAAAGAATATTTGGGATCCAACATTCGACGTGTTAGGCCAGGTATGCTTCAGAGAGTGATCGAAAATTGAACCTCCAGATTACGCAATCTAGGCACCAGCCGTGGTAGCCACATGTTCGAAATCATATGCAAACACTAATGGCTTACAATTATCGCCAGAATCGTCACATTTATGGTCATCTGTGTTTTACTTTTGTTTTATATAAATTCGGAGTTCTATACGTTCCTATATACGGAGTAATATCAACGAAATAAATCTCCCTATCGTTCGCTTGCACGGAATACTTAGAAGAGAAAATTTCGAGGAAAATTTATTTATTAAATAAAATTACTCAAGGGATTTTTTAACAGTATTGTTTTTATTTTCATTTGTTTTATTTAATTATTTGCTTTTGTCAAGACAGGCAAGGCATCAGCAGCTATTCAACACCGATAAATAAGGTAAAGAGTCCACTTTAAGGAGACGCGAACGTCAGGATAAAGAAACCATTCATCTTTAACATTTCAGCAATAGTATATATAGCACATAGCAATTTGCGTTAGAGTGAGTCCTTAAACCGAGGTTAAACGAACCTTAATCTTTGCTTCAACATAATATATATTAAAGAATATAACAAAAAGAAGAATTTGAATCGAACTAAGCTCCAAAAGGTATTTAAAGGTTAGTATAAAATACGAAGAAAGGAAAACATTGATTACCCTTGACAAATCTTATCGTGACTTTACCTTAATCGACCGTACCCTAAACAAGTCTTATGGTCATATGAATGCGTCATTGTCAGAGCTCGATTAAAGGGTAAGTTGATGTTAAAGTACTCAACTATAAAAAAGCACTAAAGTATTTGTCAACCTTTCACCAGCCGTCGTTACATCACATGTCTGATAAGCTAGATGAGACTTGTTCTGCCTGCGGTTGTATCTTTAGTGTATATTTTAAGTATTTGATTTGGCCGTTGACGATTTACTCAGTGGATAGTAATCTTCTGGGAGAACAAATCACGGAATTCTAATTAATCTTTAAAAAAAAAAATTCCCGACGGGTTCATGATGTTGACCTTTTCCTAATTTGATTACATTTTAGGGTCTGAGAAATTAGACGCATGTCGGTACCTAAGAGGGATGTCGAATTTATTCTGATATGGTTGACAAACTATCAGAAACAAATTGAAGGAATTTCAAGTTCACCTTAAAGGCGAGAAAATGGTCAAGTCGAACTCTTCGAAAACCGGTTATTGATTCATCAGCATCCAGTATTCTTGACTAACCAATAAATTCCTACTACTCTTCTTTTTGTTGTTGTTGTTGAAGCTTGGTGTGATGACAGTATTAATTGTTTCAAAATTCGTGGAGATTCTTGCAATGCAATTAAATTCCACAATGTCTTTCTATTCAATGTGGAACCTAATATAATGATGGTTACTTAATTGTGGATGTATAGTTAATATTTTATCAAGCAGTAGGAAACCTCATCTGTCGGCTTCCCTCTTTCACATTTTAGTCGATTTTATTTCACAAAACAATTTTCTTCGTTCCTGAAGTCACTGCTGAGGTAACTATTAGGTTTCTATAACCACTTAGAGCCGAGTTAGATTTACTCATCATGCATTTGGTTTTGTAGTCAGCGCATACTGCATGTGCGAATTTTTGCAATGCGGTTGCATTCGCTGAGACTGTGTTCAGTTTTTAGTCGGTTTAGTTTTATTCGCCGTAATTATATTTGTACACTTTTCAAGTTTGGAATTTTTCGTGCCTGTGTGTAGTCGTGGTCTGATGCGATTAAGTGTTGATTTCAAATGGAAACACAGCTGTCGTATCAGGGATTGGGTTACTTATCTTTTATTAAATTATGGCATGTGCGTGCATTTGCCTTGAATGATGTTGGCAAAGGTCAAAATCCCATAAAGCAAACGGAGTGTAATCAAATAAAAATGTCCTCAGAAACACTGTTTCGATCATTAACTTAGGCAATGCTTTGTGCAATTCATTTTATTTCCCTTTTTAGTGGTATTTGTTTTTGTTTGTGGTACTGTGGTAATCAAACGAATTTGCTATGCCCTCTTTGTATATGCTATGTAGTGATGCGAATATTAGAACGGGCCGATTAATTTCAGCTCGTAAGTAAATATTTTAGAATGACCTTAAGGCTTAGAAAAATATTCAGCGCTTTATGCAAACAGACTTTGAACACTAGGTTTAGTGGTGGGATGCTGATTGTGTGAGACATAAACATAAGTTCTCACCAAAATCGTTTGATGGAACTAAACTTGATAAATCAGTTCACAAACAGCGAGAACTTCTACTACTACAATGGTCGATTTTGTACTCAAGTTTGGAGTATAGCTTTATCCTGGAACGGTTCATTTCTTAGGATTTTTTCTTGACTTAAAGCGTTGGAGTTGTGCGCTGTATAATTATTCCCCGATTCTAGTTAATTATCTTTATTTCATTTGGTTAACATTTTTACAAAAACAGATACACAATCGCGGATGCGTAAGTTCCACTGATGAATTTATTTTATTTTGTCTGTCTTTCTATAAGGCGCATGCACGGAAGGCGTTTCAATAGCAATATGCCAATATACAGCACAGACAGAGGAGGAAGGGGAGGATAGCAAAAGCAAGTGTCGAAGAACATTGGTCATGAAATCAAAAAGATTGAAATGAAGTTCATCTCGTGGACTATTTTCTTTATTTATTTTTATTTATTTTTACACTTTGTCTTAACTCCTTATTTTCACTTAGGTATTTCCTTTTAATTTCTTAACAATTATAATAAGATTTTACAGAAGTCACTTAACAGTTGTGTATATACAATGTCAGATCAAATCTTAATGTTCGTCCACTATTAATTAAATTTTTTACAATATCTAGGACACTTCTTATTGATGTCTCAATAATAACAATCAAACTTCCTTTTAGTTTCTTGGTGGTTACTTGTACTTAAAGTTTAAGATTGAAGTCTCCTATTTAGACAACGGTCACTTCCAACCACACTGCACTACTCACATTTTCACATTCGCGTTATTTCTTCCGACCGCTCACAGAAAAACAACCTTCATATTCGCTCTCCCCAATCTTTCCTATTCTCGATTAACCACCCGACTTCCTCACCAACGACAGACTCAACTCTCTACGCGACCAACCTCCGACTACCACTTCTATCACCAACCACCAACTGCCGCTAACTTCTTCCTAAGTCAACACCTCCCGATGACGATAATGCAATTACATTTCGCAGTGACCTAATTTCCGTATTTTAACTTCAATTCGCAATGGCTTTGTACTGCGGCGTCAGCCGATATTTCTTCATCGATTTGCGCCTCAGTTCAATATCCGTAGTTGCGAACTGACCCAATTAGTTCTTTTATGTTTCGAATGCAATTAATTGCTTTTCCGTGATTTCTTAATTGTTCCGGAATATGCAATTAATTGCTTTTGCATTATTTGGCAATCGTTTTGGAATATGCGATTAATTGCTTTTTTTGTGATTTACCGATTGCGATGAAATGGGCAATTAATTGCATTACCGTCCTGGGGGTCATCCGAGTTCATAAATGGATAGTGTTTTTTGATTTGAGTGCATCAATGAGCTCATGTAGCATATCTTTGTCTATGACGTCACCGATGGACTTAACACGCGTCTCCTTATTAACAAAATCGATGAATGTGGCCATGTGCGCGTTGAACGCCTGTCCTATGCTAATACAAACTGCAATCGAAAACCAACATGTTGCCGACTATTATGTGTCAATATTCTTCAATTGTGCCAAGACATCCGAATGAAAAAAAAAAAAACAAGAATTAGAGCTCGAATTGTAAGCAACATTAAAATGTCTCGTGCCTATGACGCGATTTTAAAAGTAGAGAACACCTAAAGCCATTTCGTTGCCGAGATCAGCGAAGGTGGTCTGAATTTTAGGGGAGAAAAACTTCATGGGTCGTTCCCAAATGTCCAATGTGCCTTCGAATATCTTTTCATTCTTTTTTCAAAATCCGCTGGGCCGTCACGAGGTGGTTGTGTTATCACATTCAACACAGTGTTTCCTCGCGGCCGAGGGAAGCGCGTTGAAGGTGGACTTTTAGAAAGATAAAATTTAAAACGCAAGTGTATCTGTATGAACACTCGTTGGGAAGTTCTTCGCAAAACTGGAAAACTTAAAACTATCGAGAAATCTTCTAACCTATCCGGTTAATAAGAATGACCTATTTCGATTATTAAGGGGTTATATCTTCGTGGAGGATCTCCTTTCATGTTGCATGGATACACCTAAAATCAAAACGAATAATTCAACGCAGTTGTATGGACCATCACACCGAAAACAGTGTCAAGCGGAAAGACTGTGCTTGGTATAGCGACACGTATCGGTGTCATCATTTTCGTCGAGGGGTTATCAGCCTTATGTTCTATTGTTAGGTACAATCCCACACCCACACACTGTCTCTATCTCTAGCTCTTGATAAATTATTATTATTATTATTTATTGGCCTGTAGGAACCCGGAAGTTCATGATATCACCGACTCGACTCCGCCATCGTTTCCTGTCCTATGCACCCTCCTTCCAAGTTTGACCCTTCGATCCGACCTCCTGAAAGTCAAACCTAACATTGTCCTCCCATCTCCGTCGCGCCCGTCCTACCGGTCTCTTTCACGTTGGTCTACCGTCAAGAATTCTACACACGGTCCTATCGTTGCCCATTCGCGCCACGTGTCCGACCGATCTTAATCTTCGCGATCACTATTGTAGGTTTGCGATATAACTCTTCCAATTCGTTGTTATGGAGTTTCCTCCATTGTCCTGTCTCCTCGTCATATTTACCTCCAAAGATACCCCTCACAACTTTATTGTCGAATACGCGGAATTTGTTTTCTTCCTGTTTTGTGAGAGACCATGTTTGGCATCCATATAGAACAATCGGCATAATTATGGTTCTATAAACACGGAGCTTTATGTTACCTCTTGATAAATAATATTCATAATTATAGCAACAAGTGGAAAACATAAAAAAAACGACTTGGTAATAATTCGATTAAAAATACGGCGGCGAATAAAAAAACAAATTAAAAAAACCTTGTGATAGAAATTTTTCAGTGAGGAAAAAAAATCGAACCAGACAGTTCCCCACCGGAAAAGATATAAAAATAAAAACGAACGGAACCAGCAGGAAATACACAGGGGGCTCAAAGCATCAACACCTAGCAATAAAAATAGCAATTCTTCGTTTTACAAAGTGAGTACACCTAATGTTATTTGTTAAAATACTATAACACTATTTACGATGCTCTAGGAATAAGGGTTGGATGCACATTATTCGACTTTTGCATACAATCGGATTACAATCGTATCAACCCCGGTGAGCGGTCCATTTCCGAGATTGAGTAAATGGCTTGGTGCAGCCTTACATCGGCGAAACAAGAGCTGGAGGACCAGAATACGACTATGGGAGTTTTCGAAACCATGATTTTGAAACCGGGACACAGCAGAACTCGAAGAGTTTTCATCCGATCGACTTGAAATTTTAACTGTAGCTTCTTCATTCAATTATCTAGTGAAGTACACGATCGAAAAAAAAATCAATTTTTTTCGTCAAAAACGCAATTTTTTATTTAAAAAATCGACATTTTGCGAAAAATGGTTTTTAGCGGATTTTTGTCTTTGTTGATGTGTTCCGCCGAACACTGTTCACACAAGAGAAAAATAAACAAACCAGAACACGGAGCGAATCATCATCATCATCGGCACTACAACCGGGAGCCGGTGTTGGCCTTATTTAGCAAGTCCTGTGGCTTGTTAAATTTTCCATAATGATTTGTTTTTTCCGGGCAAGGACATTAGTCTTGCGCCAGAGGCTCCCCGACGGGGAATCGAACCCCGGTCTCCAAGGTGACAGGCGGGTGTACTAACCACTATACTATCGTGGAGCACACGGAGCCAATACAGCCACAAATAAAACACAAATTCTTTTTTCCTTTTTTGAAAATGCTCTAGTTTTTGTTTGTTTCTTTTCACTTAACGTCTAATACACACATTTTAATATTTTGTTCTTTAGCACTATATTTGTATTGTTCAATATTTCAATTAATTGCGAAACTAAACTTGCGAATCTATTCACGAAAATCAGAACAACTTTCACAGGTTGTGAGGACTTGTATTTCTGCTGCGCGTTGCTTTAGAGTGCGTTGAACATTGAATATATGCGTTTAGGGTGTTTTCGGGTTTACTCGCGTATTTTAAAAGGTTGAACTTCGAGTCTACGTTACTTTTCCGTTTTATCGCGTTGCGCGGTTTGACCTAGACGTTAGTGTGTTCTATGTCGACTCATCCATTTTTCTTCTGGGGATGATTCTATTCACCCTATAGTTCACTTTTCCCTTTCGTTTTCCTTGTCCTCGTGATTCTCTCTCAATCGAGAATCTCTCCACCAGGGAAGATCGCACTCACACATACAGACGCGGAGGTTGCCGTCTGTTTGCTGTAGATCATTTTGGGATCGTCAGAATTTTCAAACTTCTGTGGCGTTGCTTATGCAAACATTCGGATGTGTTGCTTATTCTTGTCGATCCTGGGATCGTCGTAGTTATCGTAGTTGCTTTGCCCTATGGGAACAGCGTTTTCGTTTATTGCTGTTTCTTCGCAATGGCCTTTGTTTAGGCGAGGTGCATTGCGGCAGGGACAAAGGTTTTGCCGATGAATTGTTTTACGGCAACTAGCTTATCGCCGGGGATTTGATGTTGGTCGATATCTGGCGCAGCTGTGCCAACCCCTTGTGTTTATCCAGCTAATGGATCGGTACACAACCTCTATACTGAGTCATGTCCTTCGATCGCCGTGCGGCGTATGGAAATTGTTCGGGACTTGGGGCCCACGTATCTGTGGATACGTGGGGTTGTTGACACCAGTATGTATGTCACCTTTGGTCAGGTGAAAAGGTGGACTTTGGGGACACGTGTCTGTGGGCACGTGAAGTTTGGTTATAGGTGAGTATGTTCCTTGGTAGAACGAAGGTATATCAGCCTATGGTGATTTGTGCGGTTCGCGGAACCGCCACAGGTCTATAACTAAGATCGTGTGTACTTCACTAGCAAAACTCATGTAGTTTATGAAAAAAAAAATGATATTCTCCCAGATGGTGATCCAAGGTTTACTGCTTGCTGCGGAGATACTTTTTTAAATGTTGTTTTCAGTTTATTGACCAACTGCACCATTTTGAAAATTTATGGCAATAACCATTTTTTTTCCTGAAGAGTTGCTTAATTCATATATTATTTGTTTATTATTATTTAAAAATGAGCTCATAAAAAAATAAAAAAGGCCTTTTGTTTGGGCTCTAAACAGATATAACCACTTAAAAGGATATTAAGGGGTTATTCCGGTTTGTTCGGTTCAAAAAATCAATTTTTTTGCTTAATCGATAGTTTTAAACTTCAACAATAATATGTTAAAATTTGGAAACGAAATCTTAGGCGGTTCCAAAGTTATAGGTCATTAAAGGGTCGGGTCTCCCGCGGATACAAATTCGTATCATAGGTGGCAACTACCGTGTATTTAGAAAGATGCAGTCTATCCATTTATTGGCATTAATTTGCTTCGCTGTTGGCTTGGGCCAACTGCCACTTCTCTGAATATGTCGCAATCTTGTGCGACTGAACAACATGTTCATAAGCGGTAATGGATAGTCGCTCCTGTGTATGCTGTTTTTACATTCGGGCGTACTGCGGGTGACCTGCGTTTGCCTGGGTTTTAGTTAGTTAGTTTTAGTTCAGCTCTTACCGCAGCTTGTATGTTTATTGAGGGGCTTTTACCCGTATTGCTAATAATGCAAGTCATGGGCATCAAAATTGGGTACGCTGCTAGAGCGTTTGCGAACGAGAGGACAGAGATCGGCTGCAAGACGCTGACCGCAACCTAGTATACAACTCGCACGAGGCGAAAATGCAATTGGAGGACCAATTCGAAGTCGTGGAAGGAATTGTTTATGGTCCAGGAATATATGTATAGCTGTTAGTATACAAGTTTCTATTTTCTATTCTAATAGGGTACAGATCCGAACACTCGCCGCCCACAACAACCCGGATCGACCGATTTCCGAGGAAGCTCTTCGTTCAGTCGCAAAGCTGCTGGGAAAGCCCGTATGAACGAAGTTTGCTCAGCAATGCCCCGCGCCAGACGCGGTCAAAACCGTTGGAGATATTCAATGTGACTCACCATGTCACTCAATCGCAGATGTCCATATATCGTTTATAAGAGTCAAAAGGTCTTTGGCGGTTTCCAATGTTGTTGTCGAGTGTTCCGCCGAACACTGCCTATAAAAATCAAAACGACACACTGAGCGAAGGCAGCGACAATTAAAACACTGCGCAATTGTCTAGCTTTCTTTGTTCTTTATTAATTCTTTTGTTTCCTTACACTTAAGCGCCTAGTACACAATTTATATTTTGTTTATAAGAGTGGTTCGGGTGGTACAACTCCCACGACACCACAAACCGACTTAATTTTTTTCTTTGTTGAACGGCACTTAATTTAAATGTTCGAACGACACAGCGCAATTCCGGTAACCCAAACTTCGTATGTCCTGTTGAGGATCTCTTCGCAAAACATCAAACAAATTCGCGACGGCACTATAAATAACTTAAACATCCCGGAAATTCGTTCTTAACACCTTCGTTCGTAAAATTTAGCTTCTCCAGTTCGATTCTCAATGTCGCCTATCTCCTCTAGACAGATGCTCGCAGTAGACTAAGTGTCTGCCCAAAAAAATATCCCGATTTAGATCTCCGATCGGTATCTGCACAGGGGGAAATTTCCCATAATATCTGAGCTCTGTATCTATACTGCACGAAAATTTCCCCATTCAATCTGCTAACAGAATTTCCCGACGTATCTGTTAGCAGCATTACATTCATCATTATCACCATCAGTGGTGGTGATCGAAATTCAGTTCGACGGTCGTCGATTGTGTGCCGCATTATTTACATAGAACATCTGGCGCGCAGGCCGAAGATATTCGGTGATTGTTTGGACGTACAGTCCGTGGGTCTTGTTTGACTTGTAGTTACAAATCGAAATCCATTAGATCTTTCTAATGGTGTGAAATTCAAAAAGGAACCGTGGGATTGGAGTAGTTCATTTTGTTCGTTTTATCCTCATAAATATTCTCGAATTATCTCGTTGTGATAATTAAAAAGCGATATGCTTTATTATATGAGGTTGCGGTTGCTACCCGCACGTGCATCCGTTGGTCGGCTAATTTACCGACGATAGCGATTCCTTGTAACAACGTGCAGATGTTCAGGATTCTAGATTTTTCAGTGCTGGAGTGCGGCGCATTTCAGTCTTTGGGATAAGATGAATGGGTGTTTTAACCTTTGTTTCAGGTATGATGAACTATGGTTGTTGAGCTTGACGTTAAAAGCTTTGCGGGCGTTCAGTTCCTTGATTTTCGGTGTCGCGCTCAACGTTGGCTGTGAGTTGCAGGCCCTGTGGTGGGACTTTAGCAGACGCGTCTGTGGGCGCGTGGAACGTTCTCAGGTAAGTAAGTTTTTGGCGGATTTTTATTTAGTTTGTCCTAGTGTTCCGCCGAACACTGTTTGTAAGAAGGTGAGAATCACACGGAGCGAACAGCACAATGAAACACGAAGATCGTTTGGTATTTAATCTTTTTATTTTTTTGATAACACTTATTGTTTATACGTTACGCAATATGATGACTTCGGGTAAGGTGAAAGTCACAACAATGTTTTAATAAAAAGCAGTAAGCCACACGAACGAAGCACAAGTCACCCGCTTAAGTTACGTTAAGTGAAGTTAAGTGAAGTTAAGTTAAATTAAGATACGCGCTTGGAACACCAGCTACTCGAATAATTTCTCACCTCCTCCTCGCGATGACTTCCTCGCCGTTCGAATTGTCGTCTCGTTGACGATCAAAATCTCTCTGCCCTTACCGCTGCTCCTTGACGAAAACTCGTCCCGGTGACGATCAAAATCAGACTAACTATCTGCCCTCAACCATATCCTGCTCACACAGATACCCAGATTCAAACTGGTGTCTGTATCTATCCGGAAAATATTCCCTATTTGCTCTGCTAACAGAACTTCCGAATTTCTGTTAGCAGCATGTTATCACATCCCCCGGGATATTTTGTAGTTTCCCGAAAGGGGAAAGTCATCTTGCATACATCATTATTATCGCTGATAGAATTTCATTTCCACGGCCTTCTGTTTGCACAGAACATCTGGCGCCCAGACCAGAGATATTCGGCGATTGTTTTGACGTGCAGTCCGTGGGACTTATTTGAACTTGGTACCCGGAATCGAAATCCATTAGATCTTTATAATGGTGCGAAATTCTAGCGTGGCCGTGGGACCGGAGTATTGCCTTTGTTGGCTTAACTCCTCATAAATTATCGGATATCTCGTTGAGATATATTCGATTGCGATAGGTCGTGGCTGCCTTCTGTTGTTCAACGGATTTGGGTGGTCCTTGCGTTAGATTACCCGCACGTGCATCCGTGGATCGGCTCATTCTTTGATGATAGCAATTCTTTTGTATTGAATTTCGGAATTGCCGGTTCGATGAGATGTTCCTGGGCGCAGGCAGCATGTATGGCATTTTGGGAATTGTTTTTTTTTTAGGAATAGAACGCATGGATGTTTATACCTTTGTTTCAGGCATGGAGAATTATAATTGTTGAGCTTAACCTAGAAAGCTTTGGGGACGTTCAGTTCCTTGCTTTTTGGTGTCGGTCTCAACGTTGGCTGCGAGTTGCAGGCCCTATCGTGGGACTTTGGGGCACGCGTCTGTGGGCGCGTGCAACGCTCTCAGGTAAGTAAGTTCTTTGAAGATAGGAACCTTACCTGCGTAGAATTGTGCGTTCGTAGAACGCTACAAGTTCCTTGAAGGTACGAACCTTACCTGCGCGGAATTGTGCGTTCTTAGAACGCTACAGGTCTCCCGTGGACAGTGCCACGGAATCCATATTGATATACTGATTTAATTCCGCATTGATGACCTTTTCCATCACCTTAGATAACATAGACAGTAATCCTATTTGTGGGTAATTTGGTGGCAGACACTTTTTTCCCCTCTTTGGGCTTACCTCAACTCGAGCGATTTTCGAGTAGACAGGAAAGGCCCTTCGTTCAGAAGATAAGCGAAAGAGTCTGCCAAGAACCGGCGATAGTTCTGGAGCACAGTTCTTAAGGACTATTGCTGGTATTCCGTCCAGGGGGGTTGCCTACAGACAGTCGAGTCCACGTAGAATGCGTTGAATAGTACGCGGGCGGAACTTCAAATCTCGAATCGAAGACCGTACCTGCGCGATCACATGTCGTTCCAAAAGATCGGCGTCAAAAGTTAAATTCGCGAACACATTAGCTTTATCCTTTGAATTTGTGACTAACGTACCGTTACCTGTCACTAACGGGGTAAAAGACGAGGAAGCGAAGTTATTGCTTACAGCTCTTGCTGGACACTCATGGAGTTTATTGGTCACTCTGTCGTTGTAAGCCTTCTTCGCGGTATCAATCGTTCAGTTACACGCGTTTCTGATTCTAACAAAATTCGTTCTGTTAACCTAGGTGCGAATACATCAACATCGTCATCATCGGCACTACAACCGTGAATCGGTCTTGGCCTTACTTAGCATGTCCTGAGGCTTGTTACATTTTCCATAATGATTTGTTTTTTCCGGGCAAGGTCATTAGTCTTGCGCCAGAGGCTCCCCGACGGGAGCCGACTATCGAGGATAGTATAGTGGTTAGTATACCCGTCTGGCACGCGGGAGACCGGGGTTCGATTCTCCGTCGGGGAGCCTCTGGCGCAAGACTATTGACCTTGCCCAGAAAAAACAAATCATTATGGAAAATGTAACAAGCCTCAGGACACGCTAAGTAAGGCCAAGACCGATTCACGGTTGTAGTGCCGATGATGATGATACTATCGAGGAGCCCCCGTGCGAATATAACGCCTTTGCTTAAAAGTTCTATTTGCCGCGGTAATCTGGTTGCATTTTCAATCAAACCAATGTTTATTAGATGAATTTCGTTTGTTCGAGTGCGGAATGTAAATCTCCATCCCGAGAAGAATAATCTGTGTGACTGATATGTTAAAATCTGAGTCTGCAAAGCACACTTCCGACCACGGAAAGATGCGAAGAAACCCCGCAAATCGTCCCAGTTGGCATACACGGCGAAGCTGCTTAAGTCGGTGGCGCAGCAATCTCCACGGTATAAATGCACGGCTCGGATATTAAAAATAGATCCAGGATGTGAGCATAATTACCTCGTGTATCCAGCACTCGGGTAGGTTCCTCCACGAGTTGAGTCAAATTGCGGCTAACAGCGAACATTCCTGCCGCCTCGGTTCTGTTAGAATGTAGCAACCAGCCGGAATTGTGCACATTAAAATCGCGAAGAACATCAATTTCAGAAGCTGGGTGGTTGATCTATATCCAGTCGACAGTACGTGAAAGATCTTCGAAATAGTCCGCTTGTCTGTCGTCATTCGGGGAGCGGTAAGGACAACAACGGATTTTAACAGAATTCCTCCCCACGATCCTCAACTATATGATGTCCACGTTATTGGGTTCCAACGTGTTGCAGACGCAACAGCCGATCGAACAATTTAAACGACCTACAGCCAGACAGTTTACACCAGGCACAGCAACCACCTTGGATTCGAAACGCAGATGATTCTATGCAGTTGGTGGCAAGTCTAACACTTCTAATATCAGCACAGGCTGGCCATATTCAGAAGATGATGAAAACACGACATTGCACGGCCGACTTTAACGCAACTAAGCAATCTTTGGACTGAATCAACAGCTCCATCTAGTGCACCTAGATTTTAACTATTTCCAAATGGCCACATTTCCATCCAAGGACAAACACAAACACTTCAACATATTGACGACCACATCGCTCAATTACCATTCATGGATCCACGATCCAACATAGGACTACGTCCAAAATATTCATACTATACTTACGGATTTACGGATCCAACATTAGACAACGTCAAAGATATTCTTACTCTACTTAAGGATTTACGATCCAACATGGGACTACGTCCAACATAATGATACTCCACATATGGATTTACGATCCAAAGAGAGGACTACGTCCAAGAAGGTAATCGATGACACAGAGGGATTCACGATCCAAAGGAGGACTACGTCCAAGAAGTTCATCAATGACACCAGGGATTTACGATCCAACCAACATGCAACATTAAACACACATACACACACCCCCAGACACACTGATAACATCAAGTATGCCACTATAACATAACTAATTATTTTTCATAACTGAAATCTAATTCATCGAATCAGGTATAATCGATATAACTAATTAATGCCACCTTACCTCAATACGGTGTCTCCGATGAACGAGACAGAACCGAAAATTACTTGTGTCTCAATTGCAAGCATTTCCGTGCTAACCGGGCCCAAGCCATCCATTGCGCTGATACAGCTCACCTATACAAGGAAGGAAGAAACGCCTATTGGTCCATCGTGGCTGGCTCGGGAAGATGTTGCAGACGCAACAGCCGATCGAACAATTTAAACGATTAGCGACTTATAGCCCCTCAGATTATGCAACGATAAAGTTTTCAGCATAAAATTCTGTAGTGGCTATTCATTAACGGTTTCATTGTTACTGTTTAAACACAGTTTTTGATTTTTGTTGTACTGTTTCTGACAGTATATTTTTAACGTTTGTAATCGAAAATGTATACGGTGCCTTCAGCACCTGTTTTATGACTGAACCTTTTTATTTAAAATAAAGTTAAAATTAGTGTGTTAAAAATTGTTTTTCATTACTGCCCAATGCGGCAGGCATTTGCTATTTCCATGGTGACACCACATCATCCATTTTGCTGGGCTATAACGCCAAAACCATTTGCTGGGCTATAACGCCATAATCATTATGCTGTTCTCACCGAGGATGACTCAAAGCAGATCAAACACAACGCCTCCATCCTTTGGCAAGCCAAATCGAACTGCGTGAAGACAGGTTCCACCCTTAAAAAGGAATCTTGAATGTAAGTCGTATCCTGAGGAATCAAGATATGTCGAATCAGTTGACGAATCGATCTGGGTGTCAGTTAGGGCAAGTATATCGAGTTTCGCTGTTTGCAAATATTAGTGAACGGCGTTTATATTTGTATTGGTGAGACCGATGCCCCTGATGTTACAAAATACCGCTATCAACCGAACGTCGACAGAGCTTCGAGAACGATCCCAATTACGCGATGATGAATTTTCTAAAGTTAGGTTATTTATCATAATGTCTGAATGATTTTCTCCTGGCATAGTCCACCCCAAAGATCCGAATGGAAAACTAGTTTACCGACGGAATTCTTTATCTCAAAAAGTACCATCACGACCTGTCTTCGTGTCAGTCCGGGCGATCAGTCATACATCGGAAATATAGTCGAAGATTTCTCCCGAGGATATCGCGGAATGTACCATACAGCGTGCCGGGGTGGTATCCCACCTTGGGACTGGCTTATCACATCAAGCAACCTTTTCTCGAACCGGTCCATCAGCCAAGCTAGGAAAGATGATCAGGGATTTTTTCCACCCATTTCATGGAGCCTATAGCTTGATGGGGTGGTATTTCAACGGCCGGCAGGGCGTTGGAACCCCACCTACGACTCGACCTTTAGTCGCCTCTTACGACAAGCCGGCCTAGCTGTGAGTATTTTCTAACGCTCTACTCATAGAGCTAGTTGATCATCTCTTCGTCAAGTAAGGTGTTAGATCTTTTACTTTTAGACTTTTTTTTTAAGCGTTCATCTACGATGTGTGGGCTTTACGCGTCGACTATGTATGCGATAGCTCTGGAAATATGTAATACTTCGAGTTTATTTTCAGTCTAATAAAAAAAATATTTGTAACGGATTTGCTTCCCAAACAAACCTATTTTGGTAGAAATCAGCTGAATATAGTTTCTGCAACTCGTCATAATTTTAATTTTTATATAAAAGGAATATTTTTTTGAGTGCCCAACAAACATCAATGAACATGCAAGAATGTTCACAATATTAATATGCCAGTGAAACTTCTCCAGATGGACATGAAAATCAATTAATAAAAATATGTTACTTAAACACCTGTAGCGAAAATTTGATAAACACTTGGATGACCAGCCCTCATTATTTGTGTAAGATATTTCCTGATCTTTTCCTGAAGAGTTTAGTTTCAAATCAAGAGGCAGGAATAATAATTATTCGGTTGATTACTTATGAGTACACTTGTTGTCACAACCTAATATTCGGTTGCAATTTGTTTTTTTTTTTTTTTTTTTTTTGATTAGGCGATACATATAATAGTTTTCTAACTGTTCATTTCTTTTTCTCATCGTACATCTATCTCTGTCTCTTTTTTTAGTGATCTGAAGATATTTATATTTGTTATTCACCCTGCATGCTTATCTGTAGAACTATAGAATAATCGAACTATCTGTCCATCTAATCCATCTAGCTAATCTGTCTAACTATCTATTGACGAGCACCTGCGATTGATTTTCTATACAGAAAAACATTTTCCACAAACTCCAGATGATGACAACGGTGCGGATCTATTCCTTATAAATTTTGTAATCAGTTACTATAATTATTATTATAATAATAATTTCTGAATTCTACATATTCGTTATGTATCTACAAATACGCCATCAATGAACCGGTTTGTTTACCTTGGAAGAGAAGTTCATTCATAAAGACATCGTACCACATACACACCGGCTTCGCTATAAAGCTTGGCTTTCTATTCATTACAAAGCCATTATAGATTCGCTGTATCTGCGACTAGTTACTGTTGTTGCTGTTGATTTTATTGCTAGTACAGTGGGGGCTCATGGGGAGTTCTATTTCCACATCTTCTCTTTACTCCTCTCTAACTTGATTGTTCGCATGATTTCGTCTACGAGCTCGTATAGGTGGCCTGCTCGCTGGATATTCAAACAGATATTTGTGGAGCACAACGATGCCTGAAACTGAAGCCGCATTGAGATGTATCTGCAACTATAACACCAAGTGTTGTGTTGTGACTAGTATTACAATGAACACACCAACAAAACTCCTGATAATAATAGTAATAGCAAGTTGGTTTTGACGTAATAATGTCTTCCTTATGTACAAAGAGTGGTGGTTCTTCTCCAGCAGTAGCTTTCTATACCTTTGGTAAAATCTTGAGAGCCAGATCTTCGATTGTGTCTTTCGGTATAAATTTGTTTTGCACCTGCTCGCTGTAAGATGAATCCGTTGAACCACTTTGGTAGAGATAATCAACTGTAACTGAGTGTATTTCTAGCCTATAGCTCGGGTCTTCCATTATATTGAATCAAATGGTAACAGAGGGTTAGGTAGGGAAAGGAAATGATTATTACCGAGCATGCGTACCGGTAAAAAGAGGATGTAGCGAATTGGTTGCAATTATTAGATAATTTTAGATCTAGTATTCTAGTTCTTGACGTGGAAGGTTATTTACTCTTGGATATACTTGGAGAGTACCCGAAAAATCATCATCGTTTAAAGATATCTTAGCCTTTTTAATTCGATAATAAAATTGACATCTGCACAGTATGCTTTAAATTAATGTTACCAACTCTGCGTATTGATGGGCGCTGTAAAGTTTCATAGTATATAGGTGTTAGCGATAATAAATAACCCTTTGCCTTGGATTTAACTAGCAAATTCTGGTTTCCATTACAAATATGGGTTGACGAAAAGGCCTGGATGAGTAATACAGATGAATGAATGAAGTGAGGGCAGGACCCTCATATTATTACACTTAGTACAAGTGGGATAAACATATAAATAGACTTACGAACTAACTTAATAACTATGCCAAGAGGAGTGGCGGGGGGATATATGTCCCAAATAAACCTTACAACGGAAAGAAAAAAATATTTTAACCGTAACATGCATTTCAGATGTTTGCTCTAGTAAAATCAGTATAAATGTCAGTACCTTGAATTATATTTTATTAACCATATTACCCTAACTATCCACCCTTCCACATTTATCTACTGAGACCGACCCCCCTCATCTTTCGAAGCACATAAGATGAACTCCCTAAGGTTGAATAAGTTAATAGAAAAAATAGAAACTGCAGGCCGGCACCATAGCAAATAAAACCGTAGACCCTAGAAAATGTGGGAGATGGAAACTCAATGGTAGCACCGCCTCAACTAAATTCTATTCGGGAAAAATGTCCTAGACGGAGCCGGGTGTTGGTCATTAATTCACAAACATGTAACAACAATACCCATAAGATACATAAAAATATATTTGACATCCTTGTCCATTAAATTCCAGTTACCCAAAGAACCTAATACCAGTCTCTGTGCGCAAGGTATCATAAATAAACCTAATGATCAAACATCGCTGGGTAGCAAAAAGACATCTTGAGTTGACCTGTAGCAAATGAATGTCAAACTGTGGGGGCTCATTAATGGACAAATCCTTCAAAAACTAGATGGCAGAAAACGCATATTTAGGAGTTTTGCCAAAAACTGTAGTAAGCGGTGCAGAGCAGTCGTTTTTACAGTATTCAATTCAATTCAATTTTTATTTAGTAGATAATTACATTTATGGTATATTTTACAACTAGTACTTAAGAGATTTAGGAAAGCAATTCCTTTACAACTATAATCTTAAATCTATATAACGACAATAGCACAATTTTAATGAATAACAAATAATAAATTAAGGGAAAACTACAATAAAAAACCCTTATTTGAATCTTAAGACTAATATTGCACGAGTTTCCGGTTATTTTATATAGTAATGACCTCGATATAATTTTCATAGACAGAGTACATATGTAGTGATTTAGGATAACGCAAGACGGGAAACGAGAACATTGTCAGAAAAAGAACAATTGACGAAGAAGTTTCGATTGATTTTGTCAATAAGGAATTCTACCGGTTTAACGTTGGCGTTTTCATGTAGTTCATGTGTCGAATAATGCCATGGCAAATTCAGCAACATTTTCAATATTTTATTTTGACACCTTTGCAATTTTATTTTGTGTGTGCGAGCACAGTTACACCATACAGGGGCCCCGTACAGGAGTATCGCTTGAAAAATGGTTTTAAATATTATAATTTTATTTTCGATGCTAAGCTTTGACTTTCTACACACTAATGGATACATTTCTCTTACGACTTTGTTTATTTTGTCAATTGTGGTAGTGATGTGTTTTTGAAAGATAAGTTTTTTTATCTAGAATAATACGTAGATATCTAGTCTTCGGACCAATCAATATCAACTGCGCACATACTGAGTTTAGTGCCATTTAGTAGGTAGCAGTGTTTCCTACATCTCGAAAACCAGACAGCTTGTGTTTTACTACCATTTATTTTTATTTTCCATTTCCTGTAATATACTGCTAGCTTGTCAAGAGCTGCTTGCAAAGAGTTGTAGTTTTTACAGTATGTTTTCAACAGTTTCTACAAAGTAACCCCCGTACACACTCATCTGTTCTGCTGATAACCCAGCCAAAATAAAAACAGATTACAAGCATAATAAAGATACACATATCCTTAATCATTAAAATTATAAATACAAAATATACATTCATAAGCACATGTTTCGACTAACACTACGAACCAAACCTGATTAACTGATTAAACCGATGTCAGAAATCAAAACAAAATTAAAAACATAAACATAAAACACATATTGACATATTTTGGTTGAGATCGCAAACAGGAAAATACCGTTTTCCTGAGGAACAGGCGACCTTTTTTTTTTATTACATTTCTCTCGGGAGAGGCGAACCTATACCACCGAGTCGGCGCCTCGAGATACCACCAAGTAACTGTTGCAGTTCCTTTTGAATATTTGTAGGTTGTAATGCTTCGGAAACACCCACGTGGGGAGAGAATTCAACAGCTTTCCCACTCTGTAACGAATCGAGCTCATATGCAGACACGTTCGCGCCGTGGAGAGATGAACCCCCAAATTGATGCGATCCGTCGGATTGTATTGTTGAGCGCATATAAACCGAATTGCGCGGAACAATACAACGAATCTCCGAAGAACAGTACCCGTGATAATATTTGTCAAAAGGACAAAGATCAGATACGCGCCTGTGATAGCGACGGCAGTCCCGACGTCAGCGCCGTGTTCCCGATTAGGCAGATCGCTTGTCTCTGTGTGCTCTCAAGTAGGTCGAGGGTATGTTTCGGAGCAGAGCTCCAAACATGAGAGCAATATTCGAGCGCGGGTCTAATTTGGGATTTATACAGGAAAAGAAGTTGAGCCGGAGTAAAATATTTCTTGGGTTTAAAAAGGTAACTCCGTTTTCCAGACCGGGCCTAGCGATGTTCGACACGAGTTTATGCCACGGTACACCGCATTCTTTTCCCTGGTTCCAGGCCCCGGCCATTCATCATCAGCTGTGGAACCGATGATCCACTTTTCTTTGTGAATATTGTATCCCGTGTCTTCGTTGCATTCAAGTCGACGAGATTGACCTTTTCCCAATGCATGACCTTATTCAAAGCCCTATCCAGAGAGTCGAACTGGCTACATCTCACTAGGTACGACGTTGATGCAGTAATCGGCCGATTACTGGAAAAAGAGGGAACAAGCGTACGATCATCCGCAAAACGGAACATTTTGTTATCCGTTGACCCCAATAAAACATTCATGTGAAGTAAAAACAAGGTTGGCGCCAAAACAGAATCTTTAGGCATCCCAAAATTAACAGGATACAGACCCGAAGACTTCCGTCCACAACAACCTGGATCGATCGATTTTCGAGGAAGCACTTCATCCAGTCGCAAAGGTGCTGGGAAAGTCCCTATGGAGGAAGCTTGCTCAGGAATGCTCCGTGCAAGACGCTTCAAACGTCCGTGCCAGGCGCGGCAAAAAGATATACAATGCTACCGTACCCAGAAGAAATATTGTGAGACTACCAATGCGGATTCCATAGATACCGGTCAACAAGCGACCAAATGTTCACAATAATGCAACTACTGCAAAAAAAGTGGGAATATGGAGAGACGGTTCACCAACTGTTCGTTGACTTCAAAAAAGCTTACGACTCAGTCGCAAGGCAAAAACTCGACCGTATTGTAGTTGAGCTGGGAATCCCGAAAAAATATGCCGACCTCATTCTGATTTGGATGAACGAAAACAAAGGGCGAGTTTGAATAGAAAACCACCTCTCAGAACCATTTGAAATCCGGGACGGACTAAAACAGGGGGATGGCCTAACACCATGTCTTTTTAACCTTGTGCTCGAGTATGTCATCAGAAAGGTACAAGACGACAATATGGCCGGATCATCCCTGAACGGGGTCACACAAGTGCTCGCATATGGGGATGATGTCGCCGTTTTGGGCGACTACCCAGAAACTGTAAGTAAAAACAGTGGAATCATCTTGCAACCGACAGAAGAGGTGGTCCTAGAAATAAATGAAGACAAAACTAAATACATGGTTACGGCGAGACCAGGTGGACCTCAAGGAAAATATATAAACATCAGAGGCAAGATATTTGAAACAGTTAAAGAATTTAAATATCTGGACGACCAGTAACGAAATGTCAAAGGAAATTAACAAAAGATTACACTCCGGAAACGCTAGTTGGCATGCAGTCAGTAAACTGCTGAAATCCAAACTGCTATCACAGAATATAAAGCTCCGTGTCTATAGAACCATAATCATGCCGATTGTTCTATATGGAAGCGAAACATGAGCTCTCACAAAACGGGAAGAAAACAAATTCCGCGTATTCGAGAATAAAGTTTTAAGGGGTATCTTTGGAGGTAAATATGACGAGAAGGAAGGACAATGGAGGAAACTCCACAACCACGAATTGGAAGAGCTATACCGCAAACCTACAATAGTGAGAGTAACCAAGTCGCGAAGATTAAGATGGGCCGGGCATGTGGCGCGAATGGGCAACGATAGGACCGTGCATAGAATTCTTGACGGTAAGCCAACGGGAAAGAGACCGGCAGGGCGGCCGCGACGGAGATGGGAGGACAATGTTAGGTTGGACCTCGAGGAGATTGGATCGGGTGGTCGCACGTGGAAGGAGAGCGCACGGGACAGGTAACAATGGCGGAGTCGTGTCGGCGAGGTCATGCATTTTCGCGTTCCTACAGGCCAATAAATAGTAATAGTATATATATATATATATATTTATATATACATGTATTGGCTTCTGCCACACGAAATGTCCGATTTTCGCTCCGTTGGAAATAAGAAGTTCTCGAGTGAACATCTGTGCCAGAACGTAAAATTTTCCTTTTTTTTTTAAAATAAAGTGGTACGTGAGCTTGATATGTGAGAATTTTAGGGTTCGTTACAAGTACAGCTATTGGAGGAGTTGTTTACCATGCTGTCGGCAGTTTAAATTCGAACCCTCTTCCTTTATGAATTTAAAATGGGACATAATGCGTCATTGGCAATGAAAAACATTAATGACGTATTTGAGGATGTAGCTGTAAACGAACGCACTATACGCTGTCGGATGGAAAATTCCGCACCGAAAATAAACCACGTCGAAAGCCGGAAACGTTAGTTAACGACGACGTATTAAGAGGAACGGTAGATGCGGATCCAACGAAATAGGTGCGCGAGATTGCACCAAACATGGGAGTATCCCCAATGACAATAAGTTGACACCTTTCTCTCATAGGAAAGGTAAGGAAACGCGATAAGTGGGTGCCCTGTGAACTAAACGAGTCCCAAAAACTACGGCGACTAGAAATCTGCGGATCGCTTAGATTAAGTAACTAAACTGAACCTTTTTTGCACCGGATAGTCACCTGTGATTACAAGTGGATTCAGTATGATTACCGTATCTGGGGAGTGGTTGGATGCAGGCGAAAAACCAAAACACACCCTCAAGCCCGGTCGTCACCCAGAAACAGTTATGGTGACAATTTGGTGGACAATAAAAGGACCAATCCACTTTTCATTTCTTCAACCAGGAGAAACGATAAACGCTATCAAATATAGCATGGAAATCAACATATTGCATGCCAAATTGGTTGAAAAGCAATCTGCGTTGGTCAATAGGCACGGCCCGATTCTTTTGCATGACATTGAAATTGTAATTCTTCCGTATCCACCGTATTCTCCTGACATTTCCCCAACGGACTACCATCTTTCCCGCAATCTGGATTCATTTTTCCGGCAGATGGTTTTTCGGAATCGAGCAGAGGTCATAAAAGCCTTTAAAGAATCATTGCCTCAAAAAGTCAGCGCTTCTACGAAAAAAAAGTATTTGACCTTGTATCACGTCAGAAGAATGTCATATATGCCAACGGATCCTATTTTGATTGAATAAAAATTTATGAAAAAATAATATTGCCTTTTAATTTAATTTAATTTAATTTAGTGAGGGCAAAACCCTCGTTTATTTCACTTAGTACAAGCGGTGAAAAGATTTAAAAGTAAAAACTTACGAACTAACTTAAAAAGTAGGGATTAAAAAAACTGAATTTAGATAATTAAGATTTAGGGATTAAAAAAAATTAATTTGGAATAAATTTGAAGGTAATATGGTGGGAAGGTGGCGGTGTACGTGGTGGGGTGGTGAAGACCGGGTAGTAGGATAAAGGGGCGGGATGATTGGAATGTGTACGGGTTGTAACAGTGTAGACTGTGGGTGGGGCACGGTCAGGAGGGGACCAAGAGAAGACGACGTTTGAGTGCAGTAGGGGTGAGGTAGAAATCGAAGGAGGTAGGGTAAGAGTTTGTTATAATGTTTACTATAAAATCGGACATTTCATGTGGTACAACCCAATTAATTGAAGGTAGTAGGTCGACTGATATCATCTTGATAGCTTTTAGTAGTAGTTAGTTAGCAAACTTGTCTTAAACTGACAAATACACAACTACGAAACATATCCCCTGTTATAATTGCATTTGCTCAAATGTCATTCCTTTTTTTATCATTATTTTAAAGTAACCATACGCAATCAAATTCATTTGTTGCGTTTAAACGTGGAAACTTTTCTCGCTTCATGCCTGATTTACCATCAAATATCATTATCGTAAGTTCTATTGCAAATAAAAACGCTTAAACCTACTATTTGAGCAGATAAAAAATAATCTGCTTCAACAAGGAAATCATTTCAAGTCTACAGCCACATTTTATGGCACAATTATACACTACTCGCGTATTGTTCGCCTGCCTGGGCTAGACATCAACAACCCGACTAGTCACACAGAAATTAATCTGCAAACAATGCATTAACATCATTAATTTAGAATTCAACTAAAGGAGTCGTTTTCTTTTTTATTCGTGTCGTTATACACGTATGCCTACATACTTATCTTAAGCAGCCCCAACTACAGGACGAGATACCCTTAGTGCCACACAATCAACTTACACTGTGTTAGGGTTGGAAAGGCCAAAAAAAAAATCCCCACGAATTGTTATTTCACTGGTTTGGTAATTATTTGTCAGTTGTAGTCGTATTATAGTTCATAGTTCGAAGCTCGACATCCAGAATGCATAGATTGCCTTGAAATGAAACACAAGAGCCGTAACGACAATGGCTAAAAAAAACTAGGGTTGGTGTATGGAGAAGGGGAGGCTGCATTGTGAAAAGGTTAAATTACAGAGTGAGCTCCACGGGTAGATAGAGAAGCAGCGGTCCGACGTTTTGGTGCTGGTAACAGTGTGTGTCGATTTTAATGTCGCACCACTCGTCTATCCACCACTCGGGGTTTGTCGATTTAAATCGGTTCATTGCAATTTGCATTGTTTCTACTTTTTCGGAGACTGCCATATTGCCCTCCTTTCTCTCGTCCCGGCGCTACTCCGATGGGAACTGTAACATTCACTATAAACCAATAAAAAGTAAGAAAATGACTAAATAGAACCTGTAACTGATTACAAGTAACTGCATTTATACCATTTTGATTGTCACGTTTTTATATGTGCAATCTAGTTATTCAGCAGATGGAACGCAATTAATGGGGAGAACATTTACACAAAAGAGACTCCATGAGGATTAAAAAATACAGAAAGAACAAAAAAACAAGGAGCTCATTTTTATATTAGATCCTGGAAAAAGTTTGCGACCCATTCACCACCCTCCTCTCGATATTGAGGTTTGCATTATCGAAAAATGATTCCTTCATGTGTATATATATTTTTTTCTTTTCATTTTCGTGCACAAAATTGAACGCCTGTTGCCACCCAGTTGGGAACTATTTTTAAAGCATAAAAAATGCACTAACACTAGAAC
Organism: Microdon myrmicae; assembly: GCA_963931805.1. Taxonomy (NCBI): domain Eukaryota; kingdom Metazoa; phylum Arthropoda; class Insecta; order Diptera; family Syrphidae; genus Microdon; species Microdon myrmicae. The sequence continues at coordinate 120,686,095 of OZ007499.1, forward strand.
GTGATATCATTTGGGTGGTTGCCTGTTGCGCTTCTATGCGAATTCAAAGCGGTTGCGCTTCCCTTCCGCCCCATTGTACCTTGTTGATATGTTTCCTTTGTTGCAAATCGATTGCACCAACACAGAAAGGAAATTACACAATGCTTTTATGGGAGTATTTTGGGGATATATCCTTCTTCCTTCTTTCTTGTCAGTATTCTTGTTTTTCTTTTTATATTATTTCCTTTGTTTCTGACGTGTTTTTTTTTGTTGTTGCTTTTTTATACTTTTATGGTTCCTTTTTCAAGGGGCGAGTTGACGCCCTAATCAATTCCTCCCTCAACATGGCCCGAAATGTTAAAAATTTCATCCGGCAACATCAAAGTTCGCGGTTCACTGCCTTCACAGGTTGTATCTATTGCATTTTATCTTCATAGCGCTCCCTTTATCTCTACTTTTCGGGGAGCTGTAGTTGTGCCCCAATATGCATTGTTATAATGTTGTAATTAAAGCGGGTTTTATTAAACTTTTGTTCGTTTGATATTGTTTATTGGGACAATGATTGTACGATAACTGATTCGCACTTGAATGATTAATTGATAATCAAGAATAAACAACTAGAATTGAGTAACTTCTTGAATTTAAACGAATGGATTTAGTAATGATAATAATAATTTGAATGTTTTAAAATGGTGCTAGCGGAAAAACATTTCTTTAATAATAATGTTTGTTAATATCTGTATTGCTTTAACTGTATTTGTTTGTAAATGTATATCTCTATTTTTCATTTATTTAACCTATTTAATACTATTAAAAACTGTCGTTTTTTATGCCCATAACAATTATGTTTTACATCTGTTACGACCGTTGAAGCTGCTCACAAGGTCAGTTATAAAACCATATACTTTTAAGTATAAATTTTAAAGTATTTTCAATATAACTGTAAGAGAACCATCAGAAAAGCTCAAAACCTAGAGAACCAATATTTAAAAAAAAATTTGCGAAATTACTTATTTTTTAAAGATATTTTTCTACCACTATTGGAAGCAAAACTCTATAAGTATACACTTCTCTCGGCTTCCCGCGATGCCTTGAGATAACTGTTGAAGTTCTTCTCCAACAGCTGCAGAATGTAACGTTCCGGAAGTACTTGCACAGGGAGTGAGTTCCATAGCTTTGAAATTCTATAGCGAAATGTCTTTTAGTACAGAAATGTACGTGGCGTTCAGAGACGAACTGCAAATATCAGATCAGTGGTCGGATCAGTCAGATTTATAATAAAGGCATTGATTGACATGTGGTGAAATACGAGTTCTCTGTATGGTTCATAGATTTGCGCACAGAAAGAAACTAAAGATCCTTAAAAGGGTAATTCTTATGTCTTGCGTTTGAATGCAGTACCAATTGAAAAACAAAAAAATGCCAAATCTTCCGGATACCATTCATCATCATCATCATCATCGGCACCACAACCGGGACCCGGTCTTGGCCTTATTTAGCAAGTCTCTCCACCGGTACCCGGTCCATATCCGAGACTTGTTAAATTGTCCATAATAAAATTGTTTTTCCGGGCAAGGTTATTAGCCTTCCGGATACCATTGTTGAACAATACTAAATCGCAAGAACGATACCTACCATAATTGAGATTATACCCCATATACGTTACCCAACCTTTTTGAAAGCTTTCTGTAAGAAATTTCCAATCTGACATTTCTCTTAGACAATTATGATTTCTTGCCGGTACAATAAAAATCACCAATTAACATCTTTCGCATTGACGGTCGTGGAGAACTGCAAAGCTGTACACCTCAATGGCAGAGTTGGTAAGTAGGTTGTGTCTTGCGTTTGATTGTGCAAATCTGGGTTCAATTGACGACTATTGCTATTGTGCAGTTCGGCACAATTAGATTAGCAATTCTTGAACATGTCTGAGTTTGGCTGATGGACCCGGTCGAGAAAGAAAAAGGATCTCAGGGCGCTGTAAGATCGCCTTTCTTGGGAGAAGTACAAAAAAAAAAAAAAAAAAAAAATGGTTACATCCCATCCTCAACAGATTTTTCACAACGTTTCTCATAAGATTACTTTTTTTTAATTGCATATCTTCGGCATTGAATCTATCCTGTTAAAATTAATTTCTTAGACAAACTCTACATCGTACGTTTCAGACCTGTAATAGCTAATCCCTTTCTGGCTGCTTCTGGGGTCTCCCAAAGCAGGCAATTGGCCCCTCTTCTTTTTAAATAAATCACTAACGATATTAATAAGGCCATCAACCATTATTCTATGCTGACTGCACAAAATTCGACAAGGCCATAATGTCACCACCTCAATCCGCATTGTTTCAACGGGATCTTGAGAACTTCTGGGTTTTGGGTCGCAAAAATTGCTCGGACCTTAATATCCCCAATGTCAGTCTATAACCTTTTCACGACAGCGCATCCCATCTTCTACTCGCCCCTACTCCTTTCACAACCAAACTCCTACCATAGTCCATCGTTCCGTCACCTTGGTATATTATATGATAGGAGACTTTGTGGCGGTGTCGCCAAACCATACGGTACACTTACCTGAAAACCCCCATAAGTCCCTGCAAAGAAAACTTACCTTTCATGCATTCTCTTTGCATACCAATTCTCTGTAAGATTTCTTTATTAGCTTATCAGGAATTCCAAACCAATTTCGGCATCTACGTTGCCAGACAAATTCCCCTAGACGGATTCCTGTAAACAATTGATTCGGTTTACATACAATGTAACCTCCATTGACAGGGGTCATAAATATTGCGCCGTCTATTTTCCCAGCCTCAATGTGTGTACAAAAACTATCTACACACACATCGGCTGGCGACCCCTTTTAGCCAGCGATATACAGTCCTACGCAGATGCATGTAATTAGCACCATCTGCGTTGAGACTAATGCCTTACCAATGCACTAAGTGCAAACAAAGGATCGCTGTCTACCAGCAGGCATTCTGGTGATACACAAACAATCCAATCCCCAAGTATCCCAGACGCATCTACCATTTAACGAGTTGCAACTTGATTACTCAGTTGAACTAACAGGTCATAAATCTCTTTTATCCTACATAGTTCTGGATCCGTTTCCCAGTAACTTTCTCACATAAACAAAGATCTCTACGATGCTTTTCCCTTTTTTGTGTTTCAGGTTCTTCATCATGGCTTTGATCTATGAAAATAACCAGGTACACACACACTTGTGTATCGTGAAGATCTCCTCTATGAGATCGGTTTGGTTACTCCAAAGAGAGTCTTTACGTCTCTCTTGGAATAGGAAAACGCACCCCTTAATTAAGAGAGCCAGTTTCACTGACCGAATTCCTTTGTCAGCGAATTAATATCACTGAGTCAAATTACATCCGCCTCCCACGCTGGTCGTGCGACTCGCGCAGTCCGTAGCGCCACGGACACAATATTCCCCTGAGTCGTGTGTGTGCACCAAATTAAAATTTGTAAAAGTCAAGCAATAGTACAACAAGTTAAGTGAAATATAAGAACCTTTTATCACTCGTTAAATAAATAAACCTTTTCTAATAAATAAGAAGTGCGTGCCAATTATTTACTTCTTGTGGACCGTGTGTTTCGGACAATTTTTCCTCTTCCTGTTGTAGACGTTGTGTCGTCACCATCGGTTTGTGTTTTTCTGGTTTACCTTCCCGCGGCTGAACAATACGATCGACGATGGGGATGGAAGTGAACCGAGTGTCCGTGTTGGCACAATACTTCCTCCCCACAACTTAATTTCCTCAGATGTATTGACGAGGTGATCCATTGGGTTTGTCAAACCTTGTCCGATTTTATCCCTCTAGATTTCCTTTGTTTGTCTTCTATTCGAATATGCGAGTCAGGGGAAATCTCCTTATTAATAAATTCACATTCGCAAAATCGAGAGCATTCAACGCCGTTTCTTGCAATTCATTTCCCATAGATTGGCATGGAAAAATTCCCTCATCCTGCACCCATTACGCTAACCGTCTCATTTTAATCAACTAGGAAACCCTTGAAGAATGCAGAATCTTGGCCGATATTGTCTCCCTTTACAGACTTCTCTCAGGCTCGATCGTCTCCGCTATTCCTCTTAAGTTAACCTTATTTAACACAAAACTTCGCAACATGTTTCCCATTACCCGTTCACTAGGTGCCTCACAGCTCGCCGAAAAAAACAGTACCAAATTGACCACCATTCGGTCTAGACGTGTCGAGAATCGACAAACGATAGTCGATGAACCGTTCAACGGAACGGCCTTAAAAGTGAAGTGTATGTAAAATTATTATTAAATTATTATTATTGAATTAAACTGCGTTGCAAAATTAAATCGGCATTGGGGCATTCGAAAAGTGAGTACTACACGTACATCCCTATATCGGAGAAAACTCTCTCCATGCTCCTAAAAGGAGTTGATCCTTCCTTTACTCCCGAAGAGGTGCTCGAAGAACTAAAAAGCTTCGAAAACGATACCTTGAAATTTGCAGGTGTGAAAACATTTTCTACAGCAAATTCTAGAAATCGCAACCGTAAGTTGCCTTTCTTCATTGTGTCGCTAACCCCCAATAGTAAAATTGATGGACTCAGATATATTAAATACATTAATCACCAAACAATAAGTTGGGTGAAAATAAAGAAGTCCAACCGCGTATTGCAACGTATGTGCTGCCATCGCTTTGGGCATGTGGCGGCGAATTGCAATATGCATTTCAGATGCGTCAAATGCCTAAATAATCATATCATTGGGGAATGCGCATTGGGCAAAGAACAGGTCCCAAATAGAAATAAACTATCGTATGTCTTCTGTAACAATACAGGTCACCCTGCTAACTTTAGAGGTTGCCCTAAGTAGAACTACTAAAATCAAAGTTGGAAGCCAGAAAGCAGCAAGTTGAAAAAGAGAAACGGATGAAAACTCGCTCTTACAACAACTTCGTGGCATCAAGTGTGTCATACGCCCAAATGACAGGTGGAGTAAAAAATGCACCAATCTTAGAACAATCACGCAATATCATTAAAACGCCTGCTCCAGAGGCACAAACTGATATAACTGTCCATACAAGGACAGTTTGCTGCGTTTGATAAAAAAATCCGATATGATCAACAAAAAAACTGACGGAACAAGTGGCTCGAACGGACATTATCTATTCGACCCTATTTCCAGAGGAGCCCACACTCTAATCATAACGTTCACTTCGACTGAAGTAACCCTAAAAATGATTGCTGTGAATGTTAATTCACTAATAATCTCCCCAAATTGCTGGAAGCTCAACGCCCAGATGTGCTTCCATGGCGTTTCTAACAGATACACACACAATACACAAGCAAATAGTGAAGAACACCGAACGAAAATCGAATAAGAAAATGCATCAGAGCCTGAACCATAGCGATAACATAACAAAATCCACATCAGTCGAATGTACTTGAGTTTAGAAATCGAATTCGTACACACGGCGGTGGCCTGGTGGATTGCGCTTTGGTTCAATTTTTAGTGATTCTAACTGTCATAGCCTCCGTTCGAATCACACGTTCTTCACTATCATCCCAAATGCTATAATTGGTGATTACGACGTGATCTGTGTACACACAGTAGTAAAACAGTTCTTCACGACACGATATCGACTTCCGCATAGAGCACCGGCACACTCGCCTGCTCCGACGATCTCTCGCTCGCTCGTTCCTCGCTGCGTCGTTCGCACACGAAGCTGATCGTAACAAAGTTACTGAGGAGGGAGTAGTGTGGCGTTTCTAACAGATACACACACAATACACAAACAAATGGTGAAGAACACCGAAAGAAAATCGAACAAGAAAATGCATCAGAGCCGTATACCATAGCGATAACATAACAAAATTCACATCAGTCGAGTGTACTTGAGTTTAGAAATCGAATTCGTACACATGGCGGTGGCCTGATGGGTTGCACTTTGGTTCAATTTTTGGTGATTCTAACTGTCATAGTGTCAGTTAGAATCACACGTTCTTCACTATCATCCCAAACGCTATACTTTTTGCTAGCGAAACTAAGCTAAATCAAAGGCACAAATTGGGCTAGCCGAATTATAAAGTAATTAGACGAGATCGTTCTAATTCCATTCAGGGGGGCGGGGTCGTTGTCTTAGTTAAAAATGGTCTACAACACAAAGTCGTTTACAGCAGAGATGTATACAAGTTCCAGGTACGAGACGCCTGCGTTATAGATATTCCTTTGAAAAGTCAAAGGCATCTATATGTGATCTCTGCTTATGCTCCCGAAGCTCCACAGTATATACAGTTTATCAATGAACTTGATACCCTTTTTCGAAGTCTCAAGTTAGACTTGGAAAATAATTATTTCTTTATGGCGGGAGATCTCAATTTCAAGCACCGTGCTTGGGGTAACCTTATCACAAACACAAGAGGTAATGCGTTGTTCGACTGGTGACAAGCAAACGCTATCGAACATAAGCTAGAATTGTACGCTACAAATACTCCTCATGTCCAAGAGGAAATTCCTTCTTGGATTTACTAATGCTGGACGAGCGAATACAATTATTAGATACGGATCTCACTACTCGAAATTGCCTGCGTACAATCGAGTACGATAGTTATCATTATGGACTTGGCGCCGTAATACATGTCCCAAACGAGCACTCACTACTTGAGCAGTATAAACAGATACATTCTTTTAATTTCGGAAAAGCACACTGGTCGCGCGATAATTAAAAAAGAATTACGCTCCAATGACATAGATCCACTAACTGACAGAAATCTTCATAATGATGAAATTGTTCATTATATTTCGACGATGAACAACTTTGTAACTAATACAATTAATCGTTCTATACGTGGTGTCTCACATGGAGAGCCATACAAACCGATACAGAAACTCAACGATCGACGAGCTGTATAGGCAAAAGAGTCTTCTGCTCTCTAAGTTAAAACTGTCCTACAGACAGTTCAGCGATCCAAATAGTTCCTGGCTCTATATAAAAACAATTAAGTCACTAATTAAAAATCTTGAAAACCGATCCGTGCCAACTATAGATCAGTAATTAATGAAGACTGGAACAAAAGAATTCAAAGCTAGTGGACAGAATATGTTCCCTCAAATAAATAAAGTCTTTCGAAGGAAATACTATAATGACATTCCATGTCTGCGAGTTCGCGGATTCCCGAGAATTGTCAAACTCTGTTGAACGCAGGACTTACTCTGGAACATATTATCTCAAATGAAGAGTTTATAATAGTCGAGAATCCGCAAGAAAAAGCGAACTCAATTGGTGCTTGTTTCGAAGACATTGTATAGATTGAACGAATCGGGTCATTCTAACCTTGACCTGGAAAATAGGGCCCTCCAAAAACATATTTCGCTACGCAATGAACTTAACAATTGGCGTCTCTTAAGTCGAAGTTTCACTATTTTTAGTGAAAATAATAGAACGGATTCCCCGCTTAGAAATCTAAACACTAGTATTGTTGTACACAAGGATGAACTGACGGACATTCTTAGATCCATTAATAAGAAAAAATCTTCTGGAATTGATAGTATTCCAAATATTGTTCTAAAGCTTTTACCTCTTGAAGTAGTGAAGGTTTACACTATATTGTTCAATAACGCTGTAAATAATGCATATTATCCAACCCAATTGAAATCTGCAGTACTCCATCCCATCCCCAAAAAGGGCAAGGACAGGAGCAATCCAGACAATCATCATTGGATTAATTTGCTTCCGAGCATCAGCAAGGTATTCGAGAAAATTATAAATAAAGCATTGACTAACTGGTGTGAGGAAAAGTTTGGTTTCCGATCGCAACAATGCACAGTTCATGCTGCGACAAAACTTGTTTCCAACATACAGTGGAGCAAGGCGAAGCAACAATGCACAGGGGTCTGTTTGGTTGACTTTGAAAAGGCTTTCGACACCGTATGGTTAGAAGGGCTGGTATATAAGTTATCAAATCTAGGTATACCCCAATATTTATTATACATTATCTACGATATGATAATGGCTAAACAATGTGTAGTGAAATCTGGAGATATGTGGCGGTTCCGCCAAACCCCACGGCCCACTTACCTGAAAAACCCCCATAACTGCTACCCAACTTCCTTAAGTTTGCTAATGCAATCACATTAGCACCTTAAATGCTTCACGCATTAAATAGATCAAATTTATAATCTAAAAGTCCCTGTAAGGAATCCTTACCTTTCATGCATCTCTTCGTATACAAATTTCCTATAAGAATTCTTTACTAACTAATCATGAATCCCTAAACCATCCGGCACTCTGGTATGCCAAGCAATTCCGCAGTCCACGTGCCCACCGCATGTCCCTGGCAATTCCACGGCCTCGGCAGCCTTTTGTCCAAGGAACAAAAGCAAACATTAGCGTCTAGTGTCATAAACCGAATTCCTTCGCATGTAAACATGCATAAAAATTCGATCCCATTTTGTTCAGCAAGATACGGTACACGACCACCCATCGTATATCTAAATTCCTTTAGCATCACCAGCATAATAGCAACACGGCTATTTACGTAGCTGTAATAGATTCACCCATGATTTGTTTTCCAACGAACAAACAATCACAACTTCGTGCTTAGCCACCAAACGAATTATCCAGCATATACAAATGCAACAAATTCGTTTTGGCCGCCGAATCAAGATACGATGTACAATTTTCATTGTATAAAGTATCGCATCCATTAGCACCTTTCCCATTGTAGAAAGGATAGAACAAATTTTAATAAGAAAACTTGGCAATTATTGTGATATGTTATAAACCACTAGTTAGTATACGCCGAAAGGCATAAGAAAAATAATAATGTATGATTTAGAGTGCTTGTGAAGAGCCAGTAAGTTAATGTAAGAATGATATTTGTAAAATAGAAGTTAGCATTTAGTCTTACGTAAAATCTGTAATTGAATTGTTAATAAATGTGGAGATAAAACAAAACAAAAAAAAATGCTTGCCGAAACCAACACACACATTCGGAGTTAAATGTAGGCAAGTGAAAAAGCGGTTAAAGAGGTTTCGAGGCCGGATTACTCATCCAAATCGCTACTGACTGACTAAACTATAAAAGTGGCTAAGCCCGACAAACTAAAAAATATACGAGTACACAAGAATTAAATTGGTAAAGTGTGTTGTGAAGAGTTGGTAATTTTGAAGTGACACAATTGGACATCACCAACAGACAAGAAAATTCAAAACATTATTATCATGGGTGAATTCTTTTCATAAACAGAAGTTACATCATCTGAAGCGCAAAACTACCACATCACTGTCGGAAGATCATCGAAAATGGAATTTCATCACCACAACATAACTGACGTCCTTTACAAAGGGTGGTAGATGTGCAGCCACCAAATGTGACAATTCGAAGACGTCAAATCACATTTTTCTGTCAATGAAGCTTAAAGTTGTGAGGCAACATCCTGCAATTCGTTTTTGATTGCATTTCCTAATATTATGTTGGAAAAAGAACTTTTTCGGTACATGGTTTCAGTGATATTTATCTCGTATAGTATTGATCAAACAAATCCAGGGTAGTGCTCGTTGAAAAAGTGACAGTCCGTAGTAAAAACACTCCTTGCATGTGCTTTTATTGCTCGATCCAGACGTTAAGGATATAAAGTTAAGGTGTACAATATTAAAGTTAGTAGAGAGAAAATTCGGTATACGAGGGTGAATCAATTATAAAAGGTAATTATACTTTTTTACTAAGCAACAAGTTGTGAGGTAGATAAACTTGTGCGTGGCTGTTGCTTGGTTTATGGAGAGTGGGGGAACCGGCTTGGCCAGGGGTCGCGCTCGATTTTGTAGTCAGTATAGACATAAGCGAGAAAGAGGTACATACGTCTGTTGCACATCGGATTATTATAAATTTTTTAACAAATGAATGCGTTAAACCCTCGGAATTTTTTTCTCGATTGAAACCACAATTTGGTGATGATACACTGTCTCAGAATCGTGTGTATACGTAGGACAGTGAATTTAAAAGGACGTATCGAAAACGAAACGTATCGAAAAGTCATGATCGAAACGTATCGAAAAGTCACGATCGCCGCCCTAGGACAAGTCGTATAGATGACAACATCCGTGCCCTTCCAGAGCTTATTGAAAGTGATCGCCGCTAAACTGTTGGAGAAATCTTATCAGAAGTGGATATCAGCTATGGAAAAATCCGCATATCGAAACAAGAGACGAAGGGTGCCAATTCGAGATGTCATCCTTTTTCATGACAACGCCAGGCTTCACACTGCCTCCTTGACAAGGGATACATTAGAAGAAATGGACTGGGAGCCCTCGAACACCCTCCTTGTAGCCCAAACTTGTCACCCTGCGACTAGTTTTTGTTCGCACCCTTGAAGGAATCGCTTGAAGAGAAATAAATTCGAAGATAGTGGTCGAACTCGAGGAGCTCGTGTGCAATTTGCTAACAGCCCTAAATCTATCTACGAACAAGGGATATTTAAGCTTCCGAATCGGTGGCAAAAGTGTGTGCATCCGTGGCGGTTCCGCCAAACCCCAAGGCCCACTTACCTGAAAAACCCCTCATATCCGCAACGCAACCCCCATTGTCCCCCGCCAATGCAATCGCATGGGCACCTGGAAATATTTCCTTTTCCAAGGACAATTAATGCATGCAAGCATTACCTAAAATTCCTAAAGAGGATTTTTTTCTACAAGGGCATTCATACATGTATCAATACGTCTTTGCATAAGCGACCAAAAACCGAATTTCCAATTAGTGTAGATTTTCACACTAACGTTCGACACTTGCGTCGCCAGAGATACCATGTTCCATTGAACAAGAGGGAATATACAAACCGTCATTGTATAACCATCTAATCAGCCTTGCAATGACTTGCAACTATCGATACAGCTGCAAGCACTTTACCCGGAATTGCTTCTTTGCTTGAATCTCCAAACAAGCACCGACTTCGCGCATAGCCGCCGGATTGAATTCAAAGCATAAACAATCATCATCATCATCATCATCGGCACTACAACCGGGAACCGGTCTTGGCCTCATTTAGGCTTGTTAAATTTTCCATAATGATTTTTTTTTTTTTTTTTTTGGGCAAGGTCATTAGTCTTGCGCCAGAGGCTCCCCGACGGGGAATCGAACCCCGGTCCCCCGGCAAAGCATAAACAATGCAAATATAGAATGCGTTTCCCACAAACGAATTTCCCTGCATATACAAATGTAAGCAAGGGATTTGTTTCGTCCACCAACCCATTAGCACCTTTCCCAATTGCTATTCGTATATTTACACAAGGGCATCACTCATCTAAGACTTTTATGATGCCCTCGTCTCATCTTTTCTTTTACCACATTTCTTCGCTGTATCGCCGTCTATTTATTTAGACGCGATGCACTCCATAGACAACGATCTTTTCGATCCTTTTGTCTTTACCGCCTGTCTGCTTCGTTTACCCATTGCCCTCGAGCACGTGTAAACTACACAGATCTGAACGATCGCACACATACCACCATCACCTTCATTACAAGATCTGGTTTCCTATTCCACCAAGAGAGACTATACGTTTCTCTGGTGGTAGGTAAAAACGATATCCTTAGTGAAGAGGGTATCTACCACGACACCACAAACTCACCCCACAAGGGAATCATCTCTGCACGAGATGATTATCACTGAATCGTTTTACATAAGCAGACCAGAACGGTCACGCGATCTCCCGCTCACCGGTGCGCACGGAGACGCGAAAATCACCGAGTCGCGTGCGTGTAAAATTTTGAAACAATAAAATAAGCAACAATCATGTGCCTCATAGACATAACACGCTTTTCCCACGTACAGTGTAGAGTTTGCAAATTTCGTGTCGAATATTATATTCGCTGCAGTCTTCGTAGATTGCGTTTTTATTGACTACACATTGTAATTTTCACGTAGTGCTACCGTAAAATAAATAAAAATAAATAATAATAATCCCGTGTTTTATATTTTTACTTATCCGGTGTTTGGCGTTTTCTTTGCTTCGTCGGAATCGTGTAGTGCTCGAGGGAAAAATTAATTATGATGGAGGAGGAAGTGAACGGAGTGTCCGTGCCAGGCACAATACTTCCTCCACACAGATCACGCAGAAGATTATATTGAAAAATGTTGATAGTATAGTTATGTTGTTCAATAAATGTAATTTCATTGCTCAATTAACGCGTCAGCGTCCCACCAACGTAGCATATATAACCAGGTCAGCTGTTTGAATCGAGAAGTAGATAAAATCTTACAATGGGCAAGGGCCAATATTGTCATTTGAATACAACGATAATGTAATATACAACGTTTACAAGGAAAAATGGATCGTCAATTTTACAATGGCCAGGGCCTTGAATCTAAGGGAAGCATTAATTGGCTCGATGTCACGATCTATAGGAATGCAACGTGGCATGAACACGTATCGAACATCGCCAGGTGAGCTTCCAGAAAATTGAGTTATCTTCTTAGAGCCAACATAAATTTCACTCCCGTCCAACTTCTTTTTCTGTGTAAATCTTAAATTGGACCCGTGATCCAATATTGTTTCTCATGTTTGGAGCTCTGCTTCTAAGCATACCGACGACCTACAAGTACGGAGACGAACAATTAGCTGCAGTACCATCAAGGGTACAGTGTTAACGATAATTTTAAAAACTAATATTTCTTCACACAAAACTTACGCCTGTGTGTCTTGATTGTTGATTGAAATAAAGATTGTTGATTGAAATGAAGAGTAGTTCAAACACGCAACCTCAACAGTCACTATCACACCGAAAGGGTGTTGCGGACATTTGTCCGTTTTATAGATTCACGGGAAATATTTTTCGAAGATTTGTGGTATTATTCCAAAGAATTCGATTTATTTGCGCCCCACAAGACCTTCCAGCGGATCCTACAAATTAGCGACAGATATATATATGGGATTGGTGGCCCATTCGACTACCCCAAAGAAATCATAAACGTTTTTGGGGTTGATATTTTTAAACTTGACTTTCACTTCAGGAGCGAACAGTCTGTGTTTAACTGGTTTATATTCGATGACAGAGGAATTCATCCTGTTGTTGTATTCCAGAATACTACCCTTATTAAATTTAACACTGAATCTCCTTACACATCCTTAAAAACTTCCTTTAACATATATTACATTCTCACTTAATACATACCATTCATAAACATTCACAATATTGCCAGTTACAGCACATTTAATAACTTGCCCCTTTTTATTTCAAAACAGAGCACTTTGATTTTCGTTCAAATTTTATTCAACTTAAAAGTCACAGAAACTAAAGGAATACTTTGAGAAAATTTGTTTTGTTCATATTATAATTTACAGTAAATTAGAACACAATGTTCTATAAGTAGAGAAAAAATTCAATTGTAAAATCAGTTCAGTTCAGTTGAGGTTGGAAGTTGGTGAAGTTTAGTTTTGGCAGTTGGAAGAAGAAGTTTACTTTGAGAGTATTGAATTGTAAGTTTTAGTTTGAGTTTTGTTATTAAAAAAAAAAGCAGAAGCTGTAATAAAAATAAACAAAGTAACACACAATAAACGAAAAGAAACTATAGAAACCGCCCACATAAGCAAACAATTTTTCAATTCAAAAACGGACAACTTTATATCAAGAATTGAAATCAAACAAAACTCGAATTGATGAAAGAAGATTAAATAAAGGAATAATAAAAGGTCCCCGCTCTTCCCTCAACCCAGGAAGCACGGCGCTGGACGTCTACACTGTTATACTTTACAAAACACTCCCCAAACAGGCAATTTATTAATCTTAAATAATTGTGTTTTATTTGCCACGCGCTCATATAAGTTAGTCCATTCTACAATAAAAAAAATTATAATAGGCATGTAAGTAGAAACACGGCTTTGAAGTTGGTTGCATTAATAACATGCTTGAATGCATCCAATTCCCCCGCCATTTTGAGTAGATATAGCTTAGTCATTGCTAATTTTTTGACTAAGTTTTAGTAATTTATAATCTGTTATACCGTGTGCATCAGTCGTAGAAGAGCAACATTTACCCCATTGCATTCTATTCTGTTTTCAAATAAAAAAAAAAATGCCGCTCAAGACATGGAATTGATTAATTCGACTTTGAGTGAACATTTTGTGAGTCACTCAACCGTTAAAAAATGGGGTTTCCAACATGAAGGAAATTTTAGTCTTGAGGACACTCCACGTCCAGGCGCAGTAAACAAATTTGACGACGAAGAACTTCAAGTTTTACTGGATGAAAATCCATGTCAAACTTAAGAAGAGTTTGTAGAACAGCTAGGAGTTTCTCACCAAGCAATATCACTTTGCTCCTCGATAGTATCGTGGTTAGTATACCCGTCTGTCACTCGGGAGACCGGGGATCGATTCCCCGTCGGGGAGCCTCTGGCGCAAGACTAATGACCTCGCCCGGAAAAAAAAAATCAAATCATTTTGGAAAATTTAACAAGCCCTAGGACTTGCTAAATAAGGCCAAGACCGGTCCTCGGTTGTAGTGCCGATGATGAGGATGATGAATATCACTTGAATTTGAATTTAATTGGAGTTGAATTTAACAGAAAAGGCCGAGTTTCTACTTGCACATATATTAAGTCTTTTACTGGTTGCGGATTCGCCCTTGACATCCGGCGAATTCGCAATTAAATGCTACCTGTGGCATCACCCTAAATGCAATGTCAGCAATCAGCCGACATTTTAGAATTAATTCTGTTGGTTGTCAAATGACAACCATTTTTCTTTTATATTCTCTTCTTCGTTAACCTTTGAACAGGCCAGTTAAGTTCTTTTATTAATCCACAAAAACCTGTGTAATCATTGTAAATAAAGTTGATTAGTATTATACGAGCAAAACCGGCGTGGATTATTATTTTGGTGGAACGAGTTCTGCTGCGCCAGAAGAAAGGTATTCGTTGAGTTTTAGTCCACTAATATTCCAGTTTTCTTAGATCATCAACCGCCAGGAGCCACCATCGTGTTCCTGACTCGTGTGTGCAACGCTTGTTGGACAAACACAGATTTTGTATTTTGAGACACCATCGTGTTCCTGAGATTTCACCATTATATCCAGCATCAAACGCCAGGATACACCATCGTATTCCTGACACGTGTTTTCAACGCCTGGTGGACAAACACATATATTTTGTAGCCATCATCAAACGCCAGGAGACACCATCGTGTTCCTGACGCTGTTATTGAGCCCACAACAAATCCATTTGTGTGTGGAAGGTGTGTTCAACGCTTGTTAGCCACACATTTTTTGGTCCTTCGAGCCGGAGACGAACCAGCGACCTATGGATCCTGCCGATCAACGCGACATTAGCGAGTTGCCCTCAGTACAGTTGCCAGAAGTCGCCATCAACCATGCGGTTAAGGAACCGCACACACTCCCAGTGAAGAAGCACCAGCAGGCCCATCACCTGGCCGTTCCTCGTGGTTTGCGAACTTACAACTCCGACCCAGAGGAACTGGTCCACCTTGAACCAATCCATTTCACGAAGACGCCATCAGCTGTCCCAGCAACAGTAGCCACGCCCAATGTCACCAGTGACCATGACCAAGTACAGAATCCGTTTGATAGTCAGTCTCATCAGCAACATCCATTGCCACAGCAACAACTACCGAAGCATCAGCAGAAACATTCACCAGGAAATGGCCTAGGAGCAGGCCAACCGCATTTGGCATTAACCAACCTATCGGTGATGTCGATCGACCCAACCAGTTCTAACTCGCTGCACGACTCGGATGGAAATCTTCCATTAAGCGATGGTCTCGCAGCAACTTCCAGTAATAAAAGCAACCAAACCAAGACACGGGGTGGCCAACCTCCGGCCAACGACAATCATCAAGGACGACTGCTAACACATGTAGCCTCCCCAATGGGGATAGGAGATCGCAATGCCCCGGTTGGCGGGCGGTGCCCCCTATCATTCAAGAATCGACCTATCAGTAACCAAGAAGAGACGGTACTTTTCTCAACCCAGTAGGCACTGGGTCGGCACCTGTCATTCCGCCAGGACCCGCGGACGGTGCCATGGAAGAATCCACATCAAACTCAACGTCGCGGCCACATGCCAAAGGCTTCATTACTTTCGACCACCAGCCATTACGTGGTCATTGATCGTGGGTTGCGAATTTACAACTCTAACCCAGATCAAATGGTCAGTTCTGTGGCCAGAGGTACCGAACATCGACGACGGCACTCTTGTCGTCACCAATCTGTCGACCATCACCAATTCAGGGCGGACGGCTCTCTTCAGACATCCGCATCACTAGAAGTCCACGGCCCCGGGCCTCCGGCCCCTAGAACAAACGGATTCGCCAATGATTGGCGAATGCATCCGCAAGCAGTCACCACCAAGTCAGCGGAAAAGAAGCTATACCATTCCCAAGTCAGTGAGCATCAACAGGCCGCTGACCGAAGTGCCGACTGCACAGAGATCAGCCCCACCATTGTTCTGATGCACGTACAACCGCCGGAGTCCCCACGAAGACAATCGCCATGCATGTTTTGTGAGGCGCACCACCACAACTACGTTTGCGGGGGTTTTCGCTCGCTCACACCTATCCATCGGAAGTCTGTCGCACGAAAAGAGAAACTGTGTCTAAACTGCTTGGGTCGCCACCTCATACGCGACTGCCTCCCCAACAAGGTGTACCGACGATGCAATCGAAGACATCTTACCTTGCTGCATGTGCCAACCGCAGCACCCATCAAAGCATCCAGGGTAAAAGTGACCAGTCCTGTTAGCAGCCACTACATGACCGGTTCTTGGCGGTTGCGAATTTATAACTCCAACCCAGGAGAGCTGGTCGACCATACGACTGCTGACAGATCCCCACAGAGGACAAATAGAAGCCATTGTCGACGTTTACCCTGGAGACCAGATTCAAGGCACAATTCAACTACCACCATAGACCAAGGAGCACACAATGCTCCGCTTGGCGGGCGGCGCTCCCCAGTATCCAGGGACCGACCAAGTCCCAACCGCTGCATCCGAATGAACGCTGCGGCCTCACCCGCAAACGACCGCATCGTGCCAGCCGCTAACTTCGGACGGGCACCAATGGACGCAGCCCCAGATCACATGGCCAGCAACGGTTACCGCATCCAACACCGAAGGGGACCATCTCGTCATCACGAACCCTCCAAGACACCTCCGTATTCAACACTTTTCAGAGCGGCCGGCTCTCTTCTAATCAACCATCTACGTGACGGTGAACTGCACCGGATCGCTACCTGCCCACTCACGAGTACCATCGTCAAAATCGGCATTCTTCCATTGGAGGAGATACGCTCTCCTAGACCATTCATCAGATCCCCCGACCCAGCTCCGGACGACTACCCTCTGGAGCCAGTCGTTAATTCTAAAATGTCAGCTAATTGCTGACATTGTTTAGGGTGATGCCACATATAGCATTTAAGGTGGTGCCACAGGTAGCATTTAATTGCGAATTCGCTGAATGTCAAGGGCGAATCCGCAACACTCGTTCTTGTTGAGACTTTTTTAGTTTCGTTTTTGTACCAATGGGTTCTTCCTAGTTGCGTAATAAATATCTTGCTTTTGAAGCACACCTGTCACGTATATCTTTTGTGTTGGCCTATTACTTCCGCTCGAACTAAATAGTCTTGTATGCTGACCCACCTCGCGGGGTTTTTTTCAATCTGCATTAGAAATACATTGGCCTTTACAATTGTGTTCTCCAATAAGGCAACATGGACCTAAAATATTCTACTATCTCTGCCCTAAAGAAGTGGGAAACAAATCGAATCGCATTGAAAATAGGCCAAATGGGAAAGGTGGCTGAATGCTTTCCCTTTTATCCTATTTGGAATTCAGCCGCATATTTCAAGGGTTTAGAAATCCCTTCTATCCATTACGATCAACCTATGTATTGTCACGTTATATTGCATTATATG
This sequence comes from Microdon myrmicae, assembly GCA_963931805.1. NCBI lineage: Eukaryota > Metazoa > Arthropoda > Insecta > Diptera > Syrphidae > Microdon > Microdon myrmicae. The sequence continues at coordinate 120,703,975 of OZ007499.1, forward strand.
TTATAGAATTTGTTGTTTCTTTTAGCATATAGCCTTTGGCAATTAGAGCTACCTATGCATACCAAGTTAATCCCCGAGTTTCAGTCCTGATCTGAAATTTATGCATATAAATAAATAAACCCTGAAGAGTGTGAATGACTTTAAGCGCATTGTGAAACATGAATAGCATTTCACCCCTAAGGTCATTTCTATAAGTTCTAAACATAAATATATAACTCGCCACTATCAAATTTAGCATCCTACTCTTCGCTTGAACAGAAGCGTTACACAATGGAGCCAGGAACTTGCTTTCGTTTATTCGGCGCGTACACACATATCCTAATCTACTCCGAATTGGTGAGGGGTTGTTATTGTTGCAAATATGAACTGCACATAGGCTACTCTACAAGTGCGTACAATTGCAGTGCCTCCTCAATGGTATGCAACTAACAGCCGGGCGCATACAAGAGTGCAGCAGAAAAAACAGGTTCATGACCTTGACCGTCGAACGATGCAAAAGGAGTAATTTACCAGCGAGAGCAACAGCACCAGCAACAGCATCTGTGCGGTGGCCATTGCTCGAATTGAATGCAACGAGTTATACCACACAGAGGCACACCAACAGATATTGTTGACGGTCAGGTTTCGACGATTTAAATATACGTACTGTGCCACAAGCGAACATTTACGACACGACCGATTCTTTTCTCTTTTTTTTCTCCAGATGATTTGCAAAGCCAACTGGAATGTACACACGTTGGGATTTAATTCGATAAAAACAAAAATAGCGAAACGAAATAAGCCGAATTGAATCATTCGATAAAATTTATAGAATTGATAAGAATTCTTTGTTTGGAAAACGTTTCCATTTTTTGTGTAATGGAAACCATCTGTTTCCTCGAATCGAAAAGGTTTTCATTTGAAAAAATGACGTTGCCCATGTGCGACAATTATTGATATTATGAGTGAACCTTCGAAAAAATGCAGTGACATAGAAAAAGTTCCAGCATAATAAGGCAAGCAACAAAACATCTGGTGCTTCATAACCTGGGATTATGAGATACCCTTGGAAATGCAGTTAGTTTTTTTAGGTGCACAGTAAAATGGAATTGGAAGGGAATACCATGGGGAATAAAAGAAATCACAGATGGGTGTAGTTTTAATAGCCGAAACATTTTTCTTCTTTTAAGCGGTAAAAGGGATTAGATCACAGATTTGAGTGATTCGGCTTAAGAAAGAGCCGACTGAGGTGGGAGATTCAATAGAAAAAGGGGTGCTAAATACCTTGGGCAGTTTAGTTTTATACAATTTAATTTTATAATCTGGAGCTGTTAGACATTCTCTTCATTAACAAGGATGAGCTAACGTAAAAACAATTACAAGCATCAACTAAAACCGGAATGGCTAATGAAGGAGGCGGAATATAAAATTGAAAAATTATGTACAGGGTACGACAGGGGAATCTTCTAATGCAGAAGGACAATTAAAAAAAAAGATAATGGGCACATCAATTTAATTCTTTTTGAGTTGAGGTTTACTTATTTATTTGTTTAATTTCGTTTATAAAATGGTATCAAGCAGATTATTTTTATTACTGTCTATACACAGTGAACTGAACTCGAAAATTTCCTTTCACTTTTTCCAACCTATCGATGGGCATGGTTGCCACAGCCTGACGAATGCTGTTCTTTAAGTAAATCAGGCTCCTTGAACGATCACTGTAGATGAATAGAGGTAGGTCCACAAGAAAAACAGATGGTGCTAAATTAGGGGACCGTGTTGGTTACTACAAATCTCCCATCAAGGAAAGCGGCGTCTTGGGAAAAGTACGAATCGACGGCGAATGTGCGCTCCGTCTTCGTCCACTCTACAGTGGTGGCTAAACCACTGTTTACACGTGTATGTGTGTTGTGGCACCAAAATGATAAAAATTAACTTACTCACGGCTGCGTGGCTATGCTTCCGTCGCGGGTGGTTTTAGGGCCTTAATTGTTTCGCCCATTCACTAATCCTTGCTGGTGATTTCAATGGTTTTAATCACAAGTGGTTGTGGTTAGTAGCACAAATTAAGACACTTCTACTTGTTTTTGATTGTATATGTTGTTTTTAAAATTATCTTAGCATTATATGTTAATTAATACTAGTTCGACTTGCTATTGTCAATCACTTTACAACTTTTATTTTATATCTTCTCACTGTGATGTGAACAATAAATAAATGTGAATATAAATCCTCTTTCACAAACTATTTCGAAACGACTCACTACTTTCTATTGTAAATCAATATAAAATGACTTATTACTATTCGACTTTCTATTGTCAATCACTTTACAGATTGATTCGACTGATCGCCTGATTCGAATCAATCGGACTTTTTCCCCTTATTCTATCTATTGCTCCCCTGAGAAACCAATCATCGTATTACCCGTTAGAGGTACTCGGGCGAAATCTGCGACAATATGGTATTATGGGGTGATTTTACCCACGGCGAGTGCCCTCATGGCATGTTTGTCAGGAAAACGGTATTTTCCTGTTTGTAATCTTAATTAAGATGGGTCGAACATGTGGCGCGAATTGGCAACGATAGGACCGTGCGTAGAATTCTTGACGATAGACCAACGGGAAAGAAACCGACGAGACGGCCGCGACGGAGATGGGAGTACAATGTAAGGTTTGACTTTGAGAAGATCGGATCAGATGGTCTAGCGTGAAAGGAGACTATACAGGACACAGAACGATGGCGGAGTCGAGTCGGTGAGGACATGAACTTCCGGGTTCCTACAGGCCAACAAATAGTAGTAAATAGCAATCTTAAATGAAATATGACCATCGGGAATTAATTGTTTATGCTTTTGTGTTTGTTTTGGTTTGAAATTTTAGAAGAATGAATGTCTAAATGTGAAAATGTAAATTTGGTATATGCAATTAAATGAATATATGTATATATGTGGGGTACGAAGTCGTGGCACCGACATGGGTGCGAGTTCTACTTCGTCCCACTCGCACGTCTCAGATTGTTCATTCGGACACTGTTTACCCAACGCCAGTGAAGGACAATACACCGATCGCACCAGAGAAAATAGTAGTAATAAAACACACTGTCAATCTCAATCCGAATGATTTTTTATTTTTAATGTATTGTTTATTGTTTAACTTTGCATGGAAAATCGATAATTACAATTTCACTAAACTAGATAACACACACGTAGTACTGGAAAATGTCTCTACTTTTCTTTTGCCTGCAGTTTGCAAAACAATTTAATTTATAAAGAAGAACTCGACTCTATGCGACGCAACACTTTGTTACCATACACTCGGGGGGAAGGAAGATTACAACTCCGGGGTGTGCACTCCGAGCACACCCTACAAGGGATAATAAACGGCCCGATCGATCCGTTCTGTGGTTGTGATACGACTCAACGATATTCAATCGTTTGGGGTGAAGATCGTTGGTAGTACACATGTATGTGTGTACATGGGTTCTTTCATGGACACACCATGACAACGAATCTGAAACACCAAGAAGGAGCATAAAGTGCATCCATGAGAAGTGAATTCGGCTAAGCAAATAAGCCGAATCTCATTGGATGCTAATTATGTTTGTGTTGCTTATTCTGCTGCTGATGAGAAGCAGATCCCGAAATATGAAAAGACAAAGGAAACGTTTGGGTCTTTGTCTGAGATGTGCATTGCTGCTAAATAAATAGGCGGCATTGCAATGTGGAAATGTGCTAATGGGTTTTAGCTAGATTACCGTGAATTGGTGTTTATTGCATCGCTGCCAAGGGGAAGTATGCCATCGCTATTTGCGTTTGGTTATGCCGTAGGATTTAATTGGTGCCAAAAGACGCGATATGCGTATATTTGTTTTGGTCCCTTGGGTATAGTTTGCCAGCCAATGTGTATGTACGGTGATTTATGATACACTTGGTGAGGATGGGAAATAGGCGACGCAATGTGTATAGTCCCCGTTATGATGGTTACATTGTATGCAAAAATTGTATGTTTTCAGGAATCCGTCTAGGGGGATTTGCTTGGCACCGAATGTGCCGAATTGGTTTGAGATTCGTGATATGGTAAGAAAGAACACTTACAGGAATTGTATGCGAAGAGGTGCATGAAAGGTAAGTTTTCTTTTCCAGGGACTTTCAGGTTATATAAATTTGATTGCTTTAATGCGTGTACCATTTAAGGTGCTAAAGCGATTGCATTAGCGAAAGTTTATGCAGACTGTGTTGTAGGGATGAGGGTTCTTTAGGTAAGTAGTCAGTGGGGTTTGGCAGAACCGCCACATATATTTATTGCAAATTTATTTATTTGTGCTGGGTTCTCAGTGGAATACCTCCTCAATGACCGCTAATGTGGGTTGCGTAGCAACAGAACCACAGGCGATTTGATGGCGTATCTTATAGAAAAGTGGAGCCATTCCAACCACTACCTCGGCAAAAGCAAGGTAGTCGCATTGGATATTTCAAAAGCCTTCGACAGGGTTTGACATCCAGCCATCGTATCAAAATTGCATTCCCATGGAGTGGACAATTCCCTGATCCGATGAACAAGAGACTATCTTTCTGGCCGATCAATTCAAGTTGTTCTTGACGGTGCCAGATGTGTTTACCATCAAATTAATGTAGGTGTTCCCCACAGTTCGGTACTCTCGCCCACTCTCTTTCTGATCTTTATAAATGATCTCTTGTCAATTACTCAAAACCCAATTTACCCGTTTCCTGGTGATAGCACGTTGAGTTTCTCATACTCATATGAATATTCCCGACCAAACTTGTTTAATGTCGTTACCAATCAGGATATGCTTAATACCTTGAATTCCGACCTCAACAATATATATCAATGGGAATTATCTAACCGAGTCGAATTCAGTGCCTTAAAAAACTCAGTGCCGCCTCTTGTCGTCAAAGGTGAACCTCAAAGTAAGTGTACGGTCGACAAACGGAACTTACATCGACGACGCCCAGGAACTATCAATCTCCGGCATTCGGAATTAATTCGACTCTTAATTGGAATGACCACATATTTGAAGCTGCGAAAAGTGTGGCCAAATGTATGGGGTTCCTTAAGAGATACAGAAGATACCTGCCAACCTGGCCACTATTTACATGGCGTATATTCGTCCCAAAATGAAGTTCAACTCCCAGATTTGGTTAGGCGCATCCAAATCTGCACTTCTCGTGCTCGATAGGATGCACAACCGAGCAGTGAAACTTATTGGGGACCCAGCTGTAAGTCGATCAATTCCGTCATTAGAACATAGGCACAACGTATCACGCCCATCTTTTTCTATAGGCATTATCACGGTCGAAGAGAAGAGAAGACCTAACGTTGGTCAAACTAACAGGATAGTGGAGCACGAATTTGAAGTAGTGCAATCCTTTAACTACCTCGGGTCAATAGCATCAGCCGATAACAATATGGAAAAAGAAATACGCGAACGGCTGATCACATCCAACAAAGTCTACTATGGTCTATCAAGGCTCTTTAAATCCCGAAATTTATCCAGAACATCAAAGCTACTACTGTACAAGACCATGGTCTTACCAGTACTCATGTATGGATCCGAGACCTGGCTGCTTAATAAAAGGCATCCTGAACTCTTAGCCGCGTTCGAGAGGCAGGTCTTAAGGACAATTGTTGGCCCCGTATGTGAGGAAGGACGATTCCGGAGACGCTACAACCATGAGTTGTACGCAATATACCTTGAAGCTAATGTTGTAAGAAAAATCAAGGTCGGTAGACTCCGGTGGGCGGGACACCTGGCTCGAATGAGCGAAGAGAAGCTTGCCCGGAAGGTCCTTTGAGGCAGGATGTATAGAAGGAGACAGCGTGACAGACCTTGTCTGCGATGGAGGGATGGCGTAGACCAGGACGCCCAGAGCCTGGGAGTCCCAAACTGGATGACAGCGGCTCGAGATCGGGACCGGTGGAAAGATTGGTTAAATAAGGCCAAGACCGGATCCCGATTGTAGTGCCGTTGATGATGATGATTATCACGGTCGTTGCTCAACTGAACTTGTGTTTCCTTGTCGTTGTAATGTCCGGGCATTTAAGACCTCAGATATTTGCTCAACATTTGAAGGTTGTGAAAAGCAAACTTTATAAATATCACCAATACAATAAAATATTGGCTAGTTGGCACGCAGTCAGTAAACTGCTGAAATCCAGACTGCTATCACGTAACATAAAGCTCCGTGTCTATAGAACCATAATCATGCCGATTGTTCTATACGGATGCGAAACATGGGCTCTCACAAAACGGGAAGAAAATAAATTCCGCGTATTCGAGAATAAATTTTTGAGGGGCATCTTTGGAGGTAAATATGACGAGGAGGCAGGACAATGGAGGAAACTTCATAACCACGAATTGGAAGAGCTATATCGCAAACCTACGATAGTGAGAGTAATCAAGTCGCGAAGATTAAGATGGGCCGGACTCGTGGCGCGAATGGGGAACGATAGGACCGTGCATAGAATTCTTGACGGTAGACCAACGGGAAAGAGACCGGTAGGACGGCCGCGACGGAGATGGGACGACAATGTTAGGTATGACCTTGAGGAGATCGGATCGAATGGTCAAGCGTGGATGGAGAGTGCCCAGGACAGGGAACGACGGCGACGCCGAGTCGGTGAGGTCATGAACTTCCGGGTTCCTACAGGCCAATAAATTATAATAATAATAATAAATAATAAATAGTTACAAACTAATGTATATATAACCTTACAAACAGCTTTCAAAAATATTTTTTCTGATGAGGCGAGAAACGGTCGAAGTAACCAAATACTACATGGTAGCGTAGGTCTTAATTCTCAGCCGTCTGGTTAAATATCACTCCATGCGGCTACAGGTTTCGTGAAAGGGCTAGAAGTACTCGTTCGCCATCTTTCGGAGCTTGGCTAATGGACCCAATCGAGCTAGAATAGAGTCACAGAGCTCTGATTCAGCGCTAGAGGTTCGCCTTTCCCGAGATATGTCAAATAAAAAAAATAAAAACAACCCAGTAGAAAAATGGGACGAAAACCGAGTTTAAATCAACCGAGCTTAAAGAGTTTTTCTCTTTTTGAATTAGCAAAGAATCGATTTTTTTTTTTTAATTTTTAGTTACAAGTCTATTTTATTTAATAACAAAATAATGTACTACCGCTGTACATAGTTCTGGCGATGCTGATGTCCAGCACATGTTAACAAATTTATTAGCTGAATGTTAAGTCGTTTATGAGCGATTTTCTACGTATGTGTTAAAAATAGATGATGCGAACCAACATTTTGGCTACCATTTGAAGTGTGAGGGTAATAAAGTTGCTAGTGCGGTGCGATCTCTCTTGATCGTTATGCTGGACATGGCTTTTATGCCTATAAAATTTACTTTTAACATCGGCGAACACTAACTGAAACAAAGGAGTGTTACGTCTCCAGCGCCGTGCTTCCTCTTTCGAGGGAAGAGCGTGGGGGTTATAATATCTTTATTTTTTTTTTTAAACAATTATAGTTCTTAGTTATTAAATTAATTATAGGTTTTATTTATTTATATTTTATTGAACTCAGCTATCTCAAGCTGAGCTCTAACTTGAACTACTTTTTCAATATTAATTTTCCTGTTTTTATAGAACATTTTGTTCCAACTAACTGTGTCGAATAAAATGAACAAAACAATCTAGAAGTCTCTGTGACTTAAAATTTTGAATAAACTTTGAACGAAAATCAAAGTGGCTATGTTTTGAAATGAAAAATGTGCTTGTTATGAAAAGAGGCATGTTTTTAAATGTGCTGTAAGTGACTGGATATAGAATATTGTGTCTGTTTATTTATGAATTGTATTAAACGAGAATGTAAGATATGTGAGGATGTAGTTTTAAAGGTTGTGTTAGAAAGGACATGAGATTAGTGTTAAAGCGAATAAGGGTAGTATTCTGGAATACAACAGGAGTATCTGAAGGGTATTAAACCAGTGATACGACTAAGACCATAGAGGGTAATGAGATCGCTTCGTATACCATATTGTGACGTTATTATGGGCATGGGAAGACTGTACGTTTTACCACCAGCATGTTAGCAAACGAAATTTTTGGTAGCAGGTAATAGCAGAGATTAACAAAAAGATGAGTATGGTAAGCACAACTCCGCATACTGTCGTGCAAATTAAAGGCGGCTAAGTGAAGAGCAGCAACTCGAACTTAGATGGATATCCGGAATAATCATAAATCATCATTGGTCGTGAACATGACAAAGCAATCTATAAGTTCCCTCAACTGCTTACAGTGCTTTAGACCTACATGCATACATTTACACTTGCAACGTAACCTACGTTTGTAATTTGCAGATATGATGAATAATACACAGTTTTAAACTGACCAGCTATGCTACTCATGGTTGGGCAACTTAAAACTTAGAATAGCTTATTGCATATAATTCAAAAATATAATGCAAAATTAGAATGCTGCGAGCTGCACAGTGAATTTAAAAAAGACTTATAAGGCTAGCCTGTGAAATTGAAACGTAGCCAATTGAAAGATTCAAATAGGTGTTACAATTTTGGAAACACTTATTTAAAAGTCGCATGAGAACTAGGAGATAGATAGTCCAAGCCGAAAGATAACTTAAATGAATCAGACCACCCGTTCTATATTTCTTTGGAATAATCTAGACATTTAATTAAAACAGCAAATAAAAAGCAAATGAAATGGCAAATTGTGTCCTATTGATTATCACAATAAGCAAAAATGGTCAATAATAAAAAAAAACTCAACTTGTGATACATATATCCTTAAATAAGGAGAACGGGTAGCGTCTGCAATAGATACATTCATACGTGTTAATGAAGAACACAGAACGAAAAAACTCCCTACTTTAGCAATCCGCTACATACGAACTTACGAACGTGATACGGTAGAACATAGAACAAGACAAAATCCCTACTTTAGCAATCCGCACCTAATGATCTAGGGAAAAATTCATCCTCGTGAATACGTGGTCATGTTCTGATTTGTTATTGCCTTGGTTCAAAGCTGTTGTGGGTTCGAATCACACCACGCAATAAACATGGCATGGTAGACCAAGATTAATTAATCCCATTGATTAGGTTTTCACTTTTATCCTTGTGGTACAATATGGAAATTTATTTAAAATAGTTAACGTAATAGACAAAATTAATACTTCACTATAGCGCAGGATAAATGTTGAATGGTCTGTGGATTAGATAACTGTAGCCATATAAAACATATTATAATTGCTCTAGATATCGGACGTACATAAGAACCCCCTTAACGATAATACCACGACCCACCTGTCATAATATAATGATCCGATATGAGTGCAACCAAATACTTGTGTTAGAGTGAACAACATTAAAAAGCATTGATCAGTGTGTAGCGTTGCGGCGATAGTGAAGGACGTGTGGTTTGAACCGACGCGATGACGGTTAAAATCACAAAAAATTGAACCAATGCTCAACACATCAGACCACTTCAGCGTGTACCAATTCGATTTCTAAACTCAAGTGCATTCAACTGATATGGTATTGTCATGTTATTCCCTGTTAGACACCTTACCCTCATATCCTACCACCAGACCCCTTATCCATCCTACCACTTACACGATCGTCTATTCATCTTATCCAAATGCCCACACTAGCCCATTGTTCTCCTTCGCCTTGACAACTAATTTATGGAGCCGGGTCGTAACTTATTGAGAGAGAGATCTTTTATTTCGTAATAATATTTTCAAAAAAAAGTCTGTGACCGCACATTTTACAATTCAGAGATTTGATAAGTTATATCTTACAACTGAAACATTATCTTGGATAAAGAAAAGAAAAATATGTATAATTAATAATTAAAAGAATAAATCGAAGGAAAATACGAAAAAGAAAAACCTTCATTTAAAAAAAAAAAAAAAAAAAAAAAAAAATTATAAAAAAAAATAAAACCAATAATAAATAATATAAAATGTAAATATTTACATGAAATTATGACAAATTAAGCAAGAAGCTGGGTTATGAGAGGATTTTCAGAACTTTCACAGCTGATGTTAAAGTTATATACTAGTTTACGAATTCTTTCAGAAATCAATTCAACATCCGCCCTTCCGTGGAGACTTAAGGTTGAATAGTGCCAAGGGAGGTCTAGCATCATTTTCAAAACTTTGTTTTGTGATACCTGTAACTTCTTTAAATGGCACCTTGCAGCGTTACCCCATACTGGACACCCATATAACAGTATAGCTTGGAAAATAACTTTATGAATAATAATCTTATTTTCATTTGTGAGTAAAGACTTGCGATTAATAAAAGGGTAAAGCATCTTAATAGCAATACTCATTTTATTAAGAGTACTTTGAATATGTTGTTTAAATGTGAGTCTTGTATCGAGATGAACTCCGAGATACTTTACGGATTGCTCCCATGCAATCGTGGTACCATTTATTTGCAGCTGACTGCTGGGAAGATAGCAAGCTTTTCTCTTTCGGGTAAAAAAGATGGCTTGTGTCTTCCCAACATTTAGCTTGATTTTCCATTTCATATAATATTTTTCAAGTATCTCGATCGCATGCTTTAGATTTGTCTCAACGTTGAGAGAAAATTCATGCGACGCAAATACTGCAGTGTCGTCAGCGAAGATAGCTGATTCACACTGCGGTAGATTTGGAAAATCCGAAGTGTAGATATTGTACAAAGCTGGACCAAGTACTGAGCCTTGGGGGACGCCACAATCAAAAAATATCAATCTAGAAACATCACAATTGACATGAACCTGAAAACATCTATTGGATAAGAAACTCTGGACGACCTTACACAAATACAAAGGAAAGTCGAACTGTATCATTTTATATATTATCCCATTGTGCCATACGGAATCAAAAGCTTTTTCAATGTCTAACAATATCATGCCCGTTGATTGACCACGTGAACGATGGTCTAGAACATGGCTGCAAATTCGTTTAACCTGGTGCGAGGTGCTGTAACTTATTGAATTTCGGCTAGACTAAGCTAAATAAATCAGTAAATAAATTAAGAAACCAACCCACTATTCACCCCCCCCCCCTCCCTTCCCGCACCTGTCATTAAAGTATCAATTCCTTCAAACCAATCAATGACGCTTTTTTTGACCGATCGCAAACAACTTTCGCTACGAGGAGGATGCCAGAAAACGAATCGGGTTCGGCGGAGGAGGTTGCCGAGCAATAGGAAAATTATATGCGGACATTCAAGTAGACTCCCTACGAAGTTGGTGCGAAGTGCTAGTTGTCTCCGTTGAAAGTCAACCCTACAAAATAATCATTGGGCGACGATTACTGGATCAACCTCAGGCTTGGATCGAGAAGAACCACAACGAACTCAAAGTTAGCGATTTTACTGCGAGCAGTGGAACGAAAGTTTTAGCCTTTACAGACTAATCGACCAAACAGAGTGGACCGGCATCCAGAATGACGACCTGGACACGGGGGAAATCGGAAAATAGGAAAACGCGCACCAAGATTGCTTCGACCGAAGTGCTAACGAACTAGGTCAGTATAACGAGCGTGGGGGGGGGGGGTGCACAATAGAACACCACACATCAACCTTACCGCATACCCCTCGCCAGACGGAAGAAAATAGAAGGAAAAGTCGATGATTGCTGCAACAGGTAGTTATCCAACCGTAAGCCATCACTTTTTTGTGCACCAATAGTCCTTGCGAAGAAGAACGACGTGGGAAGACAAGATGTGTTTCGAGTTCCGGGGACTAAACAAAGTAACGCCCAAACAGACCCGATACCTACTGTGGAGGAAACCCTTGCAACGTTAGCCGGAAAAAAGTACTTCACTGCGTTGGACCTCAAGTCAGGATATCACCGGATACCCATAGCGAGACAAAGTTGGCAGTATACCGCTTTTGCTACGGAAAACGGGTTGTATGAATTCGTTCGCATGCCGTTCGGTTTGGTGAATGCCCCAGCCTACTTTCGAAGGTACATGAATCAGATAAAAGCACTCATGAACCGCGTAGATATAGCAGTTTATTTAGATAACATCATCATCGGAAGTGATTCAGCAGCGGACGGTATAAAAAAAGACTCGGAAAATGTCTGGTGGTTCTGAAGGAGGCGGGACTGACCCTCAATATCAGAAAGTGTGAGTTCCTGAAATCCAGTATTGAGTTTCTCGGATCTTAACTGGACGATAGCGGAATAAACCCAGGGGAGCTGAAGATAGCGGCGGTTAAAGAATATCCTGAAGCAGAAAGTGTGCATCACGTAAAGTAGTCCCTCGGCCTTACCAGTTATTTTCGGAGATTTGTACCGAGGTACGTACAAATATCAGGACCCTTAACCAATCTGCTAAAAGAGGGAAATCCCTTTGTGTGGGGGAGAGGCATCGGGCGGCATTTGAAAACTTCAAGTCCACACTGATGAACCCGTCTCTCTTGTCATTCTACGATGGAGACTAATCACGAAGTCCACACGGATGCGTCAGCAATAGGACTTGCCGGTATATTGATCCAGTGTAGGAAGAGTGATGATGAGACCGGTGGCATACTTTAGCAGATATATAATGAAGGCGGAAGCAAAATACCATAGCTACGGTCATAAACATTCGGGTTCCTATCGACCAATAAATAGCAATACTAATTCCTGGTAAACAAATCAATGAAGCAATTGAGGGGTTTTCAATGAGTTGGTGTCGGTTTGACAATAATTTGTCACAAAAGAAGAAAACTGAAAAATAACATTTGTGTCTATAATTTTTTACAACACTATATATATATATATATATATATATATATATATATATATATATATATATATATATATATATATATATATATATATATATATATATATATATATATATATATGTACATATATGTGTATACATATATATATACATATATAGATATATAGATATATATATACATATATATTTATTAATGCATGAATGTATACGGTGCGCCATCGTTTATGACGATATGTAAATGTTGATTAACTTTGGCATTTATTAACCGATTGACTTGAGTAGATATGTTTTTGAGACGTCAATTCAGTACAATTTTAACCACAACTCGTTTTATGGCCACCGAAATAGTGACAATGTACATTGAAAATAGTAGTTCAGTTGTGTTAACTTAACGCGCATATGGTCAAAATTATCCTGGCCAACAAGCACCATCTGGCATCACTATTCGTCGTTTAGTGTCGCAATTTTTTTGGGCATTAAACAGTGGAAGATAGTCGACATGCCGTTCATCAACGCCCAAGACGTTCCAATGATCTAGTTGAAGCGGTAAGAGAGAGTGTTGCCAAGAACCCACATGTGTTTCATTTCATTTCATTTTCATTTTTACAACAGTTTTTTATTTTCTTAGTTTCTAAATTACATGCTAGACAAAAAATGCTTAAATTGTAGCTTAATTATCTTATATTATAACTTACTGGTCCTTCGCAGACGCTCTAAGCTAAGCATTGCTTAACATTTGTATAATTTGCCTTTCGGCGACATTTGTTTGTGGCAATACTTATGATTATTTGAATGACATGGAAAAATTTGGAAAACTTTCTATCGAATTCTTTTGGTGTTTTTCGTAAAATTTATATATATATATATATATATATATATCATCATCGGCACTACAACCGGGAACTGGTCTTGGCCTTATTTAGCAAGTCCTGAGGCTTGTTAAATTTTCCATTATGATATGTTTTTTCCGGGCAAGGTCATTAGTCTTGCGCCAGAATATATATATATATTATTTTATTTAATTTAAAAGAACTTAACTTAACTTAACTTAAATCTTATACTACCCTAATTCTAGAAAAGCTAAGCCTATGTAAGCTGGCTGATGATACTGTTATTCTATACCGACATTGGTATCCAGGTCTTTATATGCCATTCAACCACCAGAACTGTTGACGCTGTCTAATACTATCGTCCAGTCTCTGTGGAAGGTAGCCCTACTGAAGCGCAAGAGCTCTTCTTGGGTTCGCGTGACTTCCCGGTCGTAGCACAATCGCCCGTCTACGGATAATCTACTTACATGATAGATCAGCGGAATTCCGGATCTATCCTGTATAAGTCATATCCAAAACAAGGAACGTTCTCATAGTACAGGGTATTTGGATAATAGCCCTCGAAAATTAGGTCATTGGACGAGCGTATAGCTCTCGTAATACGTCATCTGATTAATTTGATCATAAAGTTATCCACCCTATTTATGCAGGCTTCATTGTATAAAGTCTCATTTGAGTAGTACTGTTTGTAGTCCGATTCCGGTGTTCGATATAATCTAAAACAAGTTCTGAGGCACTTCCTTTCGAACACCTGAATCTTTGCCATCAAATTTTGACCTACGTTAAACCATACTGGACAACCATATATGAGCATTGGCCTGATTAGCGTCATGTAGCATATGACTTTTACCCTACTGTCAAGTTGGCTACTGTAAAATAGCCTCCTTGTCATAGCAAACGTTTTCCTAGCTTTTCCCAAACCAGCCTCTACATATCTGTTGAAATACAGATATTTATCTAGCCAGATGCCCAGGTATTTAACTAAATGCTTGGCTTCCAGTTTCCCTCCATACGGTCCCTATAATTAGCTTACGTTTTTTCTTGTGTCGTTCCGTGCTCAGTATTTGACATCAGTGGAACCACCTCGCGGCGCATTTTGATGGGTGATTTCCATTCGTTTCCGTATAAAGTGCAAATGACTCAAAGAATATTGCCGACAGACCGTCCACGTCGCTTGGAATTCGGCCAAACGGTCGCATACCGACATGAAATATGGTGTACCACTATATGTACACATTCATAAACAAGAAGCATATATATACGAAATATACATATATCCATAAACACTTCAAATCAAAACATAAATTACAACTGTTTAACTGATAAACACGAAATACTACGACATAAAGAAATCAACAAAAAAATAACGTTAACAAAGAATCACACGTTGAAATGTTACAGTTGAGATCGAAAGCAGGAAAATATAGATTTCCCGACTAACATGCGACCTTATCTAACAACCCAGATCAACGAACTCGCCTTTGGCAAAATCCCAACATATTCCCGTATAGTCAAAGAATTTGCCCTAAACCTAAAACGGGGTATTCCCACTATTTGTTTTTCAGAAGAGTAAATGCAATTAATAACATGTAATAAGGTTGTAGCCTGGTGGGTCAGCTGGGAGTATAGACGTGAATAACTGAATTCGAGAGTGGAAAGTTAATTTAATCGCAAAAATTTGGTTTTCCCAGAGAATCCCCTGTGAGTAGGGCGTTAGAATATACTCACAGCTAGGCCAGCTTGTCGTAAGAGGCGACTAAAGGCCGAGTGGTAGCCGGGGTCCCAATGCCCTGTGCGCCCTGTGAAATACCCCCCATCAAGCTATAGGCTCCGTGAAATGGTCGGGAGAAATCCCTGGCCATCTTTAGGAGCTTGGCTGATGGACCGGTTCGAGAAAAGGTTGGTTAGATGGTAGTCGGTCCCCAGGTGAGATACCACCCCGTCACGCTGTACATTCCGCAATATCGCCGAGAGAAATCTTCGACGGTGTTTCGGATGTGTGGCTGATGGCCCGGATTGACACGGGGATAAGTCATGATGGTACCTTCTGATATAAAGAATTCCGGAGGTAAACTAGTCTCCCATTCGGATCTCCGGGGGAGACTGTGTCAGGGGGAACATCATGCAGATATCATGATAAATAATGGAACTTTAAGAGGTTCGTCATCGCATAACCGGGCTGGCTCTCGAGGCTCGGCCCACGCTCGACTGGTGACGGCATTTTGTAACATCAGGGGCATCGGTTTCACCAATACGAATGTAAACGCCGTCCACCAATATTTGCAAACAACGAAACCTGATATCCTTGCCCTAACTGAGACCCAGGTCGATTCGTCAACTGATTCGACATATCTTCGTTGCTCAGGATACGACTTACACTCGAGATTCCGTTTTAAGGGCAGAGTCTGCGTCTTCGCGCGGTCCAATCTGGCTTGCCAGAGGATGGAGGCGTTGGAACCCAATAATATGGACATCATATGGTTGAGGGTCGTGCTGAGGAATTCCGTTAAATTTCTTTGTTGTCTTTACCGCTCCCCGAATGACGATCGACCGGCGACTTTTTTCGAACATCTTTCATATACCGTCGACTGGATACAGATCAACCACCCAGCTTCTGAAATTGTTGTCCTTGGCGATTTTAATGTGCGCAATTCTGGCTGGTTGTTACATTCTAACAGGACCGACGCGGCTGGGTGGAGATGTTTGCTGTAAGCCACAACTTGACTCAACTCGTGGGGGAGCCAACGCGAGTGCCTCTGTTTTTGACATCCGAACCAAGTATTTATAACGTAGAGGTTTCTGCGCCACTGGGAAACCCAGATCGCTGCTTGGTATCTGTCGCGCAAGCACTTGCATATCAAGCGAATAACCGGCCTAGGCAGCTTCGCCATGTATGGAAGTATGAGGCCGTTAACTGGGACGATTTGCGAGATTTCTTCGCATCCTTTCCGTGGTCCGAGGTGCGCTTCGGAAACTCCGATGTTAACGCTTGCGCGGAGTCGGTATCAGAGATTATTCTTCTGGGGATGGAGATGTATATTCCACATTCCATCAAACGAAGTTCGTCTGATAAACCTTGGTTTGACAAAAGATGCGAGCTGATTACAGCGGCAAAAAATAGAGCTTTTAAGCAATGGCGCTCCAATCCCACCGTTGTTAACAGAACGAACTTTGTTAGAATCAGAAACGCGTGCAACCAGGCGATTGATATCGCGAAGAAAGCTCACAACGACAGGGTGATCAATAAGCTCCTTCGGTGCCCAACTGATTCGCGCTCCTTCTGGCCAATAGCAAAAGCTGTCACCGGTAACTTCGCATCCTCCTCTTTCCATCCGTTGGTGACAGACAGTCACGAATCCTAAGGATAAAGCTAATGTGTTCGCGAATTTATTTTCGGCGAATTCAAACCTCGATCCCGGCCTTTTGAAGCCACCTGTGATCTCGCCGGTACAGTCTTCCATGCGGGATGTGAGATTTCGTCCGCGCAGTATTCAACGCATTCTTCGTGAACTGGATTGTAGGAAGGCAACCGGCCCGGACGGGATACCAGCAATAGTCCTTAAGAACTGTGCTCCAGAACTATCGCCGGTTCTTGGCAGACTCTTCCGCTTATCTTATGCACGGAGGACCTTTCCTGCCTGCTGGAAAATCGCTCGAGTTCAGCCAAGCCCAAAGACGGGAAAAAGGTGTTTCCCACAAAATTACCGTCCGATAGCATTACTGTCTACTTTATCTAAGGTAATGGAAAAAGTCATCAATACAGAGTTGGTTAAGCCTTTGGAGCGCAACGGTCTTCTGAATGATCGTCAATACGGATTCCGTGGCAGGCGGTCCACAGAAGACGTTTTGACACTTATAACCGATATATGGACATCTGCGATTGAACGGCATGGTGAGTCAAGGGCGGTCGCATTGGACATCTCCAAGTCTTTTGACCGCGTCTGGCACGGGGAATTGCTGAGCAAACTTCGTTCATATGGACTTTACCAACAGCTCTACGACTAGACGAGGAGCTTCCTCGAGAATCGATCGATCCGGGTTGCTGTAGACGGCGAGTGTTCGGATCTGTATCCTGTTAATTCGGGGGTGCTCCAAGGTTCTATTTTGGCTCCGACCTTGTTCTTGCTTCACATAAATGATTTGTTGGAGACAACGGATAACAAAGTGTTCAGTTTTGCGGATGATAGCACGCGTGTTTCCTCCTTTTCGAGCGATTGGCCGATTGGTGCATCAACGTCACACCAGCTGAGATGTAGACAGATCGACTCTCTGAATCGGGATTTGGATAAAGTCCTGCAGTGGGGAAAGGCCAATCTTGTCGACTTCAATGCAACGAAGACCCAGTATACAACATTCACAAACAAAACTGGATTTACAGCTGATGACGAATGGCCGGGCCCTCGAGGCTGGGAAAGTTTGAAATTGCTCGGCGTCACGGTCTGTGGGAATGTATCATGGCATAAACACGTGTCGAGTATCGCCAGGTCAGCCTCAGGAAAACTGAGTTATCTTTTTAGAGCCAAGAAATATATATTATTATTTACTGGCCTGTAGGAACCCGGAAGTTCATGACCTCACCGGCTCGGCTCCGCCATTGTTCCCTGTCCTATGCGCTCTCCTTCCACGTTCGATCATCTGATCCGATCTCCTCGAGGTCTAATCTAACATTGTCCTCCCATCTCCGTCGCGGCCGTCCCGTCGGTCTCTTCCCCGTTAGTTTACCGTCAAGAATTCTGTTCATGGTCCTATCATCGCCCATTCGCGCTACGTGTCCGGCCCATCTTAATCTTCGCGACTTGATCACTCTCACTATTGTAGGTTTGCGGTATAGCTCTTCCAATTCGTGGTTGTGTTCCGGACACGGAGCTTTATATTACGTGATAGCAGTTTGGATTTTAATAGTTTACTGACTAAATGCCAACTAGCGTTGCCGGAATGCAGTATTTTGTTAATTTCCTTTGACGTTTCGTTTCTGGTCGTCAGTATCGTTCCCAGATATTTAAATTCTTTGACATTTTCAAATATCTTGCCCCTGACGTTTATATGTGTTCTCTGAGGTCCACCTGCTCTCGTCGTAATCATGTATTTCGTTTTGTTTTCGCTTATTTCTAGGCCCACCTCTTCTGCTGCTTGCATGATGATTTCATAGTTTTTACTTATAGTTTCGAGATTATCGCCCAGAACGGCGATGTCATCCGCATACGCGACCACTTGTGTGACCCCGTTCAGGGATGATCCGGCCATATTGTCGTCTTCTACCTTTCTGATAACATACTCGAGGACAAGGTTAAAAATGCATGGTGAGAGGCCACCCCCTTGTTTTAGTCCGTCCCGGATTTCAAATGGTTCTGAGAGGTGGTTTTCTATTCTAACTCGCCCTTTGTTTTCGTTCATGCAGATTTGAATGAGGGCGACATATTTTTTCGGGATCCCCAGCTCAACCACAATATGGTAGAGTCTTTGCCTTGCGACTGAGTCGTAGGCTTTTTTGAAGTCCACGAACAGTTGGTGAACCGTCTCTCCGTATTCCCACTTCTTTTCCAGCAGTTGCCTTATTATGAACATCTGGTCGCTTGTTGACCGGTTCCGATGGAATCCGCATTGGTAGTCTCCCAATATTTCTTCTGCGCACGGTGTGATTCTTGCCAGTATGACATTTGTTAATATTTTGTATGTGATTGGGAGCAATGATATTCCTCTGTAATTTTCGCAGTCAGATCTGTCGCCTTTTTTGAAAATGGGGATGTCTATTGCGGTTTACCATCCTTCCGGAATGACTTCCTTGTCCCATATTATTTTAACCAGTTGGTGGATCTTTCGAGCGGTTGCCTCTCTACCATGCTTCACACGCTCTGCTGGTATGCAATCGATTCCGGGGGCCTTGTTGTTTTTCAGTCGATTTATCGCGTCTACAACTTCGTCGATAGAGGGCTCTGGGGTCTGAGGCTCAAGTGTATGTACGTCTGGTGCGTTTATTTGTGGTTGATGGGTGCGCACATTGAGCCGGTTTTCAAAGTACTGCTTCCATCTTGTCATGATATTTTTTGTTTCTGTCACCAGACAGCCATTTGTGTCTCGGATTATTTTGGCTCTCCCTCGGTAGCCGTTTCTAATTGAATTTATGCCGGCATACATACCTCTGCTGTTCTTTGCTCTGGCATTTTCTATGATTTTTTCGATCCGAGTCTTCTCCCATTCGCGTTTTTTGCGTTTGAATTGTCGCGTATCTTCCTGCGATGACTTCATCATATGCTTCTAAGTGAATCATTCTGAGGCCTTTACGTTGTTCGATCGTCGCCCTGCACTCATCGTCAAACCAAGGTTTGGACTTAGTTGTTTTCTTAAATCCTAATACGTCTTGGGCTTTTTGTTTGATTGTGTCTCTGATCGATGCCCATTTAGTTTCCACACTATTGGCTTCCTCTTCCTCACTACTGTCATTCTCTAGGATGCTAAATCTATTCGTTAGTTCGTCTTGATATTCCGCCCTTTTACGTAGGTCTTTTAGTTTATCAATCTCGAACTTTTTGCTCGTCTCCCGTGACTGTCCATGTGGTTTGCTGCAAGCCGACTTCTAATTTTGCCCATCACTAGAAGGTGATCGGAGTCGCAATCTGCTCCTCTATATGATCTTACGTCAAGGATATTCGAGTGGTGTCTTTTGTCTATGAGGAAGTGGTCGATTTGGTTACGCGTTACGCCGTCGGGTGATATCCATGTGGCTTTATGGATTTGCTTGTGCTTGAACATCGTGCTCTTCACTACCAGATCTTTTGACGCTGCGAACGTGATAATTCGAATACCATTATCATTTGAAACGTCATGTAGGCTTTCTTTATCTATAGTTGGTTGGAAGATATCGTCCCTTGCAAGTTTCAGATTGAGGTCCCCGAGGAGGATTTTAACACCGAATGATGAGATCCCATCAAATACTTCCTCTAGGGTCTCGTAGAATGTGTCCTTCGTTTCTTCGTCCGTAGATTCTGCTGGGGCGTGTACGTTTATAAATACATAATTGTACCATGGGCCCTGTACTTTTATCACCGACATTCGGTCATTAATAAATTGCACATCTTTTACATGGGACGTAATCTTCTTGCTTATGATGAAGCCGGTTCCGAGGTTATGTGTATCGGTACCTCCGCCCACCCGTGTAAACCCGTTGGTTTCGATTGCTTGATGTGGGAGTCGGACTTCCTGAAGCGCGACGATGTCCATTTTATATTGTTTCGCGTTTTCTGCGACCGTCTGTATCGCGCCTGGTTTATATAACGTTCGAACATTCCACGTGTCGACGCGTATATCCCGCTTTTTCAGTTTTTCCCTACGTCTTCTTTTTGCCCAGTCGGTGTTTTCTTGATGATTTTTTCCTTATGGTAGTGTCGGCTCATCACACCTACGCCTACCGGGTTTTTCGTGGGATTGTTTTTTGTATATTGGTTATTCATTTATGATCCCACGAGACTTGGGGTTTCAAATAGTCCGCCACATCAGAGCCCCGTTTTGATGTGGTAAGGTCTGCTTACTGCTCTGATACGATCCGGTGTCAGAGATGCGCCGTTATAATACAGCCGGTATACTCCTGGCTGCAAACCATCCAATGAGCACGGTGACGCGTAACACCCTGGATTAGGGGTGGTAGATCTTTGTGTGTTACTCCTCGCTAGCCTGTCTGACATGGGTGACCCTACTGGAAGCATATGCTTCCATCAACATTGTCTGAGTGATTCATTGTACTTTAAGCCCCCGCACCACGTCAAGGTTTCTACCAAGCGGGGGCAAGAAATATATATAAATCCCAAATTGGACCCGCACTCGAATATTGCTCTCATGTTTGGAGCTCGGCTCCTAAACATACCCTCGACCTACTTGAGAGCATACAGAGACGAGCAATCCGCCTGATCGGGGACTCGGCGCTGACGTCGGGACTACAGTCGCTATTACATCGAAGGCGCGTAGCCGACGGCGCGAACATCCCTGCATCAGAACTCGTTCCGTTACAGAGCGGGGAAGCTGTGGAACTCCCTTCCAAGGCGAGTGTTCCCGGAGCGTTACAACCTGCAACTGTTCAAAAAGAAGTGCAACAGTTACTTGATGGCATCTCGGGGCGCCCATTCGGCGCTATAAGTTCGCCTCTCCCGAGAGAAGTCTAATAAAAAAAATAATTAAAAAAAAAAAAATTGACCGAAGCAATTTTGGGAAAATGTATGCGGGGATGATTTAGAATATATTCTGTTGAATTGTATTCTGCTGCGGGTTTTGGAATGTGTTTTTTTGCAAGGTTAATAACCTTGCCCGGAAAAACAAATTATTATGGAAAATTTAACAAGCCTCATACTTGTTAAATAAGGCCAAGACCGGATCCCGGTTGTAGTGCCGATGATGTTGTTGTATGTTTATTGCAAGGTTTGGGATGCATGCTATTGCGGATTTTGTATGGGGAGTCGGGTTGAGGTGACGCGCTGTTAGCGGTCACGGCTGGTTGGAATTGTGGGTTGGTTCTCCATGTGGTGTAGAGAACCCCCACAGTACGCTTGCCAGCTACCCCTCATAAGTACATGTAAATTATCATCATCATCATCATCATCATCGGCACTACAACCGGGAACCGGTCTTGGCCGTATTTAGTAAGTCCTGAGGCTTGTTAAATTTTCCATAATGATTTTTTTTTCTGGGCAAGGTCATTAGTCTTGCGCCAGACATGTAAATTATAAGTTCATAAAATTGGGTTAGAACCGAGTTGTAGTATAAGAGAAAATTGTCTGTTATCATCGGATTTCAAAAATTGGCAAATCGATTTCAATTAAAGCTTAACAAAACTACACCTTTATATTTACATAATTATGCATATTTCTCCATAATTATGAGTCTTAAATACGTAACGATAACAGGTCAATTGAAAAGTCCCCGGCCTGGCACATAGATGGCGGCACTAGAATTAAATCCATGATTTTTATGATGATCGACAGTCATCCGATTGGACTGAACACGATGAACCCGCCCCAAAGTGCGGAAAAACGCAACAGTCGTCTGGCAAGGTTATGGCGTCTGTATTTTGGGATGCGCGAGGAATTATTTTCATTGACTATCTTGAAAAAGGAAGGACCATCAACAGCAACTATTACACAGCGCTATTGGGCGGTTTGAAGGACGAAATCACCGAAAAACGACCGCATTTGAAGAAAAAGAAAGTGCTGCTTCACCAAGACAATGCACCGTGTCACAAGTCAGTGAAAACGATGGCAAAAATCCATGAATTGGGCTTCGAATCGCTTCCGCATCCACCGTATTCTCCAGATCTGGCCCCCAGTGACTATTTCCTGTTCTCAGATCTCAAAAGAATGCTCGCTGGGAGGAAATTTTCGTCGAATGAAGAGGTGATCGCCGAAAGTGAGGCATATTTTGAAGCAAAGGACAAATCGTACTACAAAAAAGCTATCGAAAAGTTTGAGGGTCGCTATAATCAGTGTATCACCCTCGAAGGGAATTATGTTGAATAAAAAAAACGAATTTTGCCAAAAAAATATGTTTTACTATGGAAGGCCGGTGACTTTTCAATTGACCTGTTAGGTTGTAGTTGACGAACAAGTAGTGGTATAAGAGATAATTTCCTCTAATAAATAGTCATGATTTATAAAATTGTAATTACGGTTAGAAATAGATTTCAGAATACATTTAATTGTAATTAGGTCTACCAATTTTAGTGTCAGACTTACCTTGTAAGGCCTCAATGGATTCTTGAATATGTTTTTAGTTTTGTAATAATATTTATTCCTCGGCGGCTTTTGATGAATTCTTACGATGTGTTCCGTTTTACATTATTCCAGACAGCCGAAGAACACGCGTTGCCCGGCTTGCACAAACCAACGAATCGAAGCACTAATTTCGGACTGACCCTCCTCACTATATCGCAAATCATCCACCGGCAATGTGTGTAAAAAAAACAAACAAATCGCAACCGAAAAAAAAAAGAAGCGAAATATATGCAAAAAAAAAACAAAAACCAATCCGACCGACAATACATCAGCGCTTTCGTACATCTACCAAAATAAGAACTATTGAAAAACACAACTAAGAATTAACCAAATACACACACGATGAAATTAAAGGAAAAAAAAACACTGTAAAATGCATAAAATAATAACAACAAAAAATATTTTTTTATAAAAATTAAGTCGACTGTAAAGAATTTTTATCATTTGCATTGTGTTATCGCGATCCACATCACCACAATCGACATCCTGGCGCGAAATGTATATTTCACTTGATTGCTCTGGTTTCTCTTTCCTAGCTTGTTGTGTATGTGTAAGAATAGGCCTAAATTTGGCTTGTTTTTCGATGAAGTTTATTGACAACTACGTTATTTAAAAAATCTAAGGCAGAGGGCGGTTTCCATTTTTCATTGGTTTTATTAGGTTGCCTAAATGGTATAACTTGTTGCGCCAAAGCGGAAAAGAATATTTTTTTTTAATTTAATATTAACTGAAATATATAAAGTGGGGAAAAATATTAAGATATTATATCTAAGACATTTATTAATGTTAAATCTAAAACGGCGAAAAAGGGAAATAGAAAAAAAGTAAATAAATAAACAAATGCATTAGCAATTCCCACACGGCCAACAAATGGATTTGTATGCGCGTTTTCGAAATACGAATGTGTTTGCGCAAATTGCGTGCGTGTAAACAGTTCTCATTGAAACAGTGTTGAACGAAGAGTAAAATTTTATATATTAATGCAACAGAAAGAAAAACTATAAGAAAAAACAAAGAGTAAAAAAAAACGTATTTCTGTAGATACATTCGCTATGGGTACGCTGCACATGCACCGCCAATGTAGGGTGGTGTGTGAAAAGCCTCGGTCACAGCTTTTCTATGTCAGTCACGCATACAAGCACGTGGGCACTTCTATGCCGTACAGGGATTAGAATTAGGAGAGAATGCTTTCCTCGAGATCCATCTAAACAAACATTCCTGGTGGTAATTGGCCTAAAAATGATGTTGATACAAGTGCGTAATAAATCAAAAGGGCCAATGGGCGAATGCCCGGAAAATTATGATAAGGCAGGCTGTACGAATTGGGCAGTTTTTGGTACGCAACGATCGACTAGTCTGCAGTAATTAAAATGACTGCTACTGTTTATGAGTCAGAGTGAATAGGGTATATGCACTTGGCGCACTGAAGACGCATTTAACCGATATATCGCTGGGAAGTTTTTGACAATGCTTCATTTAATAATTTTTTGTTTTTGATTTGTTTATTAGTTTGGGGTCAAGTCCTTACTGTGTGACTTTCTAGCGGGAAAATAGTTAAACCCGATTGGGTATGTGTTGTGAAGGTCAACTGCGTCGGAATTTCATTTTGGGGAGGTGTCAGAAAAGGCGACATCGATAAAACAGGTGATAGTTTGGTTACATTTATATTGCACACACTGACAAATACTATAAGTGTATTCGAACTCTACGAGGCACGGACTGACTCCCGGTCGCGGAGTGGAGTACGCAAGTGTCTGTATACATACATAATTATGGTTATCAGACCCAATTGGACCTTCCGGCTTAGTTCTAAGGCAAACCTATGGACACTGAATAAGATGTACATACTGCAGAGGGCAACGGTTTGTTTCTGGAGAAATACACACAGCACACTAGAAACACAAGGGGCTATTTGCTCCGTTTTATTTTTGTCAAATAATATCCTCAAAGAGGTGGGAAAACAAAAACATACAACAGCAACGCGCACTTGTTTTCTTATCTGTCACATCGAATTTAAGCCGTTCAAGAACAAAACACCGCCATGCACTAGGCCGCGCACAAACACTACCTAGCTTAAAGCACTAACGTAACTTATACTAGGTTTATTTCATTTTGTTTTGCCTTAGCCTATGATGTTTTTTTTTCTGCGAATCTCCATCTCTCTCTCACTATTCTAAGGAACGGTAACACATGAATGTGTTTTCGCACCATCATCGCGCCATAGTCAATGTCAGACGCACTTAAATTTGGATAACACACTCTACACTGCTTTTTGTCAAATTCTAGAAGTAAATCGTTGATTAAATTTGAAATTCCTTTTGAAATAATTAACTGTCACACAAGTGTTTACACAGAATTGGCTTGTATCAATCAGCAACAGGATGCAGGAAAAACAAAAACAAAACAAAAAAAAACACCAACTTTTCGATGATAAACATTACCATACAACAAAGGATAAATAACAATCAACCGAATAAATAAATAAGAAGTACTAAGTGATAAGTGTGCCTTAGAAAACTATAGAAAGGGTAAAGCAAAAACAATAAAAAAAAAAAAACATCGAAACCACTAACGAAAACAAAAACAAAACATCCAATTGATCTAAAGAGGAAAAATCCTAGGTTGAGTGTATATATTTTTAGTTCCTTACAATTTTAGAGCGATTCAATAACTAAAAGTATTATATACATTACATATAGCGCGAAGCGAAGTGTAACCTTGTATTTGCCCCCGTCCCAAACACACACATCCAACAACCCTAATTTTTGCCAGTTTTTATTTTATTTTAACTTTTCTTTTTGCACTTCTCCAATTCTCCGTTTATTCTTCTGACTCTTCTGATTTTTTTCTCTTCAATTTTTTCCATATTTTTCCATTGCAATTTTCCTTTTTTTTCGGATTGCATTTTTTTTTTTTTAGTATATTCTTATCGCTTCTTCTCCTGTTGCAATTTTTTCACCCTATGCAACATATACATATAGTTGTGTTATTGTAGGTTCCTCCTCTTTGGGCAGTAGTCGCAGATCGTCGTAGAATATCTGAGGCTGTGTGAGTTTCTTAGCTATATGGACATTTTTTTCACTCGCATTTTCTATTCCAACTAGCCTAAGCTAGGTTACAAGTATTTCCCCTTTAGCTAGCCAGCCAGCCAGTCAACCAACCAGCTATCTATTCAGCTCCAGCGGTGGCACACTACCCACCGCCAAACCAACACCAAGTAATGGAAAACTTGGCGAGAGAAAAACTTGAAGAGACTTTTCGCACTCAATTGCAAGCAAGACGAAGAAGAAGAAGAAAAAACGGCAACACCAACAAAATATGTATTACCCTCCCCCACTCACACAGGGATAATTGCATGAACACACCAGTATGAGTGAATGCAGTTCGAAGGAAGCTTTCATGCAGTTTCGACTGCACTTCAGAAGTCGCGTTATCACAAAACCACAAAACAAAACAAAAATGAAAAAAAAAAAATACATATCAAGTCCAAAAAGGATCACGACATAATATCCTTCCCGGATAACCGTTTGCGTATTTTTCAAATTCAATTTCCCGGCGATTGATAAGCCTCACGATTAACTGGCTTTGCAGTGGAAATTAATTTGATGATTAAACTTTAAACTTTAGCAGAAAAGACGTATCGGTGTGTTTGGCGCGCGCTTAAAATACCGGCTTGTAGCGAGCGTGCAACCGCACGCATTGTTGTCCCTTTGTTGTTGCTGTTTGGCGGAGTGCATTAAGTTCACCGGTTTCTTTGGCGCAAGGAGATGCACCAAACAAATTGTTGGTTGTGGTGGTGCAGCGGATTGAGAACGAATGCACTTTATTGTAACGTAGTGGGGTTTTTTCTGCACGTTTATTTATTGAGTGAGTGTGTGTGTGCCATATATTGGGTTACGTTTTTGTTTTTGCCTTCTGTGCATTGTGAATGTTTTTTCTCCTTCTCTCTTGATCTCCGCAACTCCCGCAGACATGCAAGTCGGACATAATTTAGTGGTGGTGATGCTTGTTCTTCTGTTCGATTACGTGCTTTCGGTTTAATACTTTCGCCTTAATTATTTTATGCCTAAAATGTCAAGGCAATTACATGCACTCTGTGTAACGGCCGCCTGTTTTCCTTTGCTTTATTTTTCATTCACCTAAACATGACCCTGCCTCTGAAAGGTGTATATCGACAAGTGTATCATAGATGCAGCTTCCGCCGGCACCTAGTTCATGAATAATGTCTCCAAGTGCATGTTACCTGGATAGATAACGAAGACACCTGCTTGGAACGATGGTATACTCTACAGGCTGATCATTGGTTCGACAGCCTGGTATCTATTCTCAACTGGTTGCCGCCACTTGCTGAATGAATAGTAAACCCTGCGACCGCTGCACTGTGCACCTTGAAATAGAAATTACATCCTGCGACTACGGTAAAATATACATTAAGTTTTTGTTTTAGATATTCGCAAAATGTAAACTTATTATGAATGGAGATTCTATGTATAAAAAGCTACAATGGAGTCAAATGTTAACCAACAAACAAGAGAAATTAATAATAATATATTTACCGCATAAATGAAGTTTTTTTTTTATCACCTAAATTAAAAAAAAAATGCTCGCGGCGATATACCAATCTAAGTAGTTCCCACATGGTCTAATTCTTGTCTCAGAAAACTGTAGAAAGAATAGTTTGTGAGAAAGGAAATCCAACATGTATGCGTTTATTTTGCGATCTTTCCAAGAGGGTTTATGGGTAGAAATGTATATGTGCAGTCGTTGGCACCGGTTCTACTTCTATCCCACTAAGTTACCCCATTGGGTTGTCATCAATGTGGGGTAAAAGTTCCGCTTTCGGCTGTTGTAACTTGTTATTCGTTGGGGATAGGACCCTTTGTTGTCTTCAGTCTCCTTGAAATACAGCGTTGCCAGAAGATGCGACTTCGAACGCATCGTATTGTCACCACTGTGGGGTAGGGTTTTCCTGACACGTATTTGTCATTTTCATTTTCATTTTTAAAACATTTTTTATTTTCTTTTTATATTCCTAGTTTCTAAATTAAAGGCTAGACAAAAAATGCTTAAATTCTAGCTTAATCATCATCATCATCATCGGCACTACAACCTGGAACCGGTCTTGGCCTTATTTAGCAAGTCCTGAGGCTTGTTAAATTTTCCATAATGATTTGTTTTTTTCCGGGCAAGGTCATTAGTCTTGCGCCAGGTGCTCCCCGACGGGGAATCGAACCGCGGTCTCCCACATGACAGGCGGGTATACTAACCAGTATACTATTGAGGAGCTAGCTTAATTATCTTATATAATAACTTACTGGTCCTTCGCAGACGCTCTAAGGTAAGCATTGCTTAACATTTGTATAATTTGCCTTTCGGCGACATTTGTTTGTGGCAATACTTATGATTATTTGAATGACATAGAAAAATTTGGAAAACTTTCTATCGAATTTTTTTGCTGAGCAAACTTCGATCATATGGACTCTCCCAACAGCTTTGCGACTGGACGAGGAGCTTCCTCTAGAATCGATCGATCCGGGTTGCTGTGGACGGCGAGTGCTCGAATCTGTATCCTGTTAATTCGGGGGTGCCCCAGGGTTCTATTTTGGCTCCAACCTTGTTCTTGCTTCACATAAATGATTTGTTGGAGACAACGGATAACAAAGTGTTCAGTTTTGCGGATGATAGTACACTTGTTTCCTCCTTTTCGAGTGATCGGCCGATTGGTGCATCAACGTCGCACCAGCTGAGATGTAGACAGATTGACTCTCTGAACCAGGATCTAGATAAAGTCCTGAAGTGGGGAAAGGCCAATATTGTCGACTTCAACGCAACGAAGACCCAGTATACAACATTCACAAAGAAAACTGGATCATCGGTTCCACAGCTGATGATGAGTGGCCGGGCCCTCGAGGCTGGGGAAAGTTTGAAATTGCCCGGCGTCACGGTCTGTGGGAATGTATCATGGCATAAACACGTATCGGGTGTCGCCAGATCAGCCTCAGGAAAACTGAGTTATCTTTTTAGAGCCAAGAAATACTTTACTCCGGCCCAACTTCTTCTCCTATATAAATCTCAAATTAGACCCGCGCTCGAATATTGCTCTCATGTTTGGAGCTCGGCTCCTAAACATACCCTCGACCTACTTGAGAGCGTACAAAGACGAGCGATCCGACTGATCGGGGACTCGGCGCTGACGTCGGGACTACAGTCGCCATCACATCGAAGGCGCGTGGCCGACCTCTGTCTGTTTTACAGATATTATCACGGGTGCTGTTCTTCGGAGATTCTTGGCATTGTTCCACGCAATTCGGTCTATATGCGCTCCATAGCGCGAACATCCCTGTATCAAAACTCGTTCCGTTACAGAGCGGGGAAGCTGTGGAACTCCCTTCCCTCGCGAGTGTTCCCGGAGCGTTACAACCTGCAACTGTTCAAAAAGAACTGCAACAGTTATTTGATGGCATCTCGGGGCGCCCACTCGACGCTATAGGTTCGCCTCTCCCGAGAGAAGTCTAATAAAAAAAATAAAAAAATAAAAAAATATATAAAGACCTGGATACCAAAGTCGGTTTAGAATCACACTATCATCAGCTAGCTTACATAGACTTAGCTTTTCTAGAACTAGGGTAGTATAAGATTTAAGTTAAGTTAAGTTAAGTTCTTTTATATAAAATTAAAAATAAATAGAAAAGAAAAAAAAAATAGGTAAGTTAGAAATTAAATTTTAAGTAAAAAAATAAAACAAAAAAAATTTACACAAAGTTTTGCAAATTTTTCTGTCTTTTTTTTTTTTTTTTTTTTTAAACATTTTTTTATTTTCTTTCTATATTCTTAGTTTCTAAATTAAAGGCTAGACAAAAAATGCTTAAATTCTACCTTAAATAGCTTATATAATAACTTACTGGTCCTTCGCAGACGCTCTAAGCTAAACATTACTTAATATTTGTATAATTTGCCTTTCGGCGACAGAACTTTGTGGCAATACTTATAATTAGTTGAAAGACAAAGAAAAGTTTGAAAAACTTTGTCAATTTTTTTTTCTTTTTTTTTTCTTAAAATTTAACTTACTTACTTACCTATTTTTTTTTTTTTTTTTTAAATTTCATGTAAAATCACTTAGCTTAACTTAACTTAAATCTTATACTACCCTAATTCTAGAAAAGCTAAGTCTATGTAAGCTAGCTGATGATAGTGTGATTCTATACCGACTTTGGTATCCAGGTCTTTATATGCCATTCAACCACCAGAACTGTTGACGCTGTCTAATACTATCGTCCCGGTCTCTGTGGGAGATAGCCCTACTGAAGCGCAAGAGTTTTTCTTCTGTGCGCGTTACTTCCCGGTCGTAGCACAATCGCCCGTCTACGGATGATCTACTTACATGATAGATCAGCGGAATTCCGGATCTATCCTGTATAAGCCCTTTTATGTCCAAATCAAGGAACGCCTCTGGTGGAACAAAACCGTTGCGACGCACGTTCTCATAGTACAGGGTATTTGGATAATAAGCCCCGAAAATTAGGTCATTGGACGAGCTTATTGCTCTCGCAATATGTCCTCTGATTAATTTAATCATAAAATTATCCACCCTATTTATGTACGCTTCATTGTATAAAGTCTCATTTGAATAATACTTTTTATAGTCCGATTCCGGTGTCCGATATAATTTGAGACAACTTCTGAGACACTTCCTTTCGAACACCCGAATCTTTTCCATCAAATTTGGACCTACGTTAAACCATACTGGACAACCATATATGAGCATTGGCCTGATTAGCGTCATGTAGCATATGATTTTTACCCTGCTGTCAAGTTGGCTACTGTAAAATAGCCTCCTTGTCATATCAAACGTTTTTCTAGCCTTGACCATAGCAGCCTCTACATGTCTGTTGAAATACAGATATTGGTCTAGCCAGATGCCCAGGTATTTAACTAAACTCTTGGTTTCCAGTTTATCTCCATGCGGTCCCACGATAACTAGCTTTCGCCAGTTTTTCCTTGTGTCGTTCGTGGCTTTATATAATGGAGTTCTAAATAGGATGGCTTCACATTTCTGGAAGTTGATCTTAAGTTTCCAGTTGTCGCAATAGCGCTGCACGTTGTTGAAATCTCGCTGTATTAAACTATTTATGATCTCAACTTTCGGAGCTGTTCTGTAAATTATGAGATCGTCTGCGTACGCAATAGCCTGCGGAAGTGCATCTAATAAGTCGCTAATGTAAATGTTAAAAAGAATCGGAGAGAGTACCGCACCCTGTTGCAAGCCATTCTTGATATTATACGTTTTATTAGAGGTCACATTACCACTTTTGACCACGAACCTCCTGTCCTTTGACATATCGTAAAGTACATATAGTAAAGGCTTATGTATGCCATGTCTGACCAGTTTGTAATACAACCCTTCGATCCAGACGGTATCAAAGGCTTTTTCCAAGTCGATCAGACAGGCACCAGTGCATTGGTTCCTACATTTATTCCATTGTATGTCGGAGACCAGTTTAGCTGCGGCATGTGTGGTTTCATGACCCGCCCTAAAGCCAAACTGGTTATTTGGAATAATGCTATTGTCATCTACCCATTTTAGCAGAGCTTTGTTAATGATTTTTTCAAATACTTTACTAATGCTTGGGAGTAAATTTATCGAACGCATGTTCATCGGGTTTGTACAGTCTTTGCCCTTTTTTTGGGATGGGCTGAATGATAGCCGTTTTCCAACGCGCAGGATAATATGCATTATTCAACGCTTTATTAAACGGGGCCGTGTATATATCTATTGCCATTGGGGGCAGGTTCTTGAGTACGATGTTAGGTACTCCATCTATTTCCACTGACTTTTTGCTTCTTAATGAGTCGAAGATACTCCGGATTCCTTCTCTTGTGATTAAAAGGCTATTAGCCCCACCATTGGCATTAATGTCAATTGACAGATTATCGTCACTGAATTCGGGAAAACCCGGATTCTCCGATTGCCAAAGTGAAATTTCAGTTCGGAGGTGCAGGTGATTCAGTCGAATTCTGTCCTCCAGGTCATGTTTCCGGTGAATGCTTTCATTCACCTTGTACATTTCCTTAAAGACAGCTCCCACAGCGTTCACCTTTTCCAAAGGATCTTCGATCACGAAGAGCTCACTAATGAGGATAGCGTTCTCCGTATCTATGCCAATGTTGGTTAGCAGCTTCTAGTTTACCTGAGTACGTGGGATTTGGAGACACTGAATCTCATTTTGATTATTTCTCCTGAATATTGTATTTATTTGTGGGAACATATTCGGGTCATTAGTTTTTATAGCTCGAATTCTGTTGTTCCAATACAAATTTGTTGCTAATCTATAATTAGCTTTAAGTAATTGTTGGAGGTTTTTTAATCGGGATTGCAGTGATATTATTTCCTGGTCTTGTCTGTCTGTTGTTCGTTTAATGGTTTCGTCCATTTGTTGAATGTATTTGTCGATTTCGTCATTTGTCAGGATTCTGTTTACTGGCAGATTAAAGTCATTCGAACGAAGTTCTCTTGTTAATGATCTGGTGAACCGCGACCATCGCATTGCCCCGTAGTTATAGGGTTGCGGGATCACGAATTCCTCCAGATCTACCAGATTGTTCTGAAGCTCTATTACTGCCGTGAATACACAGTGGTCACTGTCGTATTCAATTGTCCGTAAGCAGTTTGTGTTTCGTCTGTTGATGTTAAGTAATCTCAGTCATGAGTCGATTAGCAAGATATCTAAGAACGATCTACCTCTTGGGAACGATGGGTATTCCGTAGCTAGCAGGTCAGTTCTATATTCAATATGAAACTGATCTAACCAACCAGCCAACTGATTTCGTCTGGCATTAAATATATAATTTCCCCAATTTCTATGCTTGGCGTTCATATCTCCCCCTAGGATAAAATAGTTTTTGCCCAGGTGCAATTGTAAGCATCGAAAGAGTGTCTCGAGCTCTGCTATAAATAGGTTATGTTGGTGCTCCTCAGGTGCGTACACCGCAATCGCATACAAACCCCTTCCTTGCTGAAGGGGTATGCGTACGACACAAGCTTCCAGCACCCGGAACCTGCGCACTTCTCCACTATATAAAACTTTATGATGGATTCCTTTTCTAATAAAGATTGCGACACCTCTGTGGGGTACGAGATCGCGACGCCAGAATGGGCGAGAGTTCTACCGAAGGAAATCCAAAACAACGTCCACCAACTTGTGCAAAACTGACGATACAGGCTTCCAGCACCCAGAACTTGCGCACTTCTCCACTATAGTAGTTTTTATGTCCTATCTTATGTCTCTGGTTTAACTTTGTTTCCCCCGCCAGAAGTACATCAGGTTGTTCCTCTTGCAACATGTTAAAAAGATTGGCTCTTCTCTCAGATCTTATTAGTGAATTTACATTCACGACAAAGGGCTCCTCGATAGTATAGTGGCTAGTATACCCGCCTGTCACCCGGGAGACCGGGGTTCGGTTCCCCGTCGGGGAGCCCCTGGCGCAAGACTAATGAGCTTGCCCAGACAAAATAAATCATTATGGAAAATTTAACAAGCCTCAGGACTTGCTAAATAAGGCCAAGACCGGTTCCCGGTTGTAGTGCCGATGATGATGATGATGATGATTCACGACAAGAGCTTTTATTGATGTTGTGGTTAGAAGGTTTAGCTCCTCAATAGTATACTGGTTAGTATACCCGCCTGTCACGCGGGAGACCGGGGTTCGATTCCTCGTCGGGGAGCCTCTGGCGCAAGACTAATGACCTTGCCCGAAAAAAAAAACAAATCATTTTGGAAAATTTAACAAGCCTCAGGACTTGCTAAGTAAGGCCAAGATCGTTTCTAGGTTGTAGTGCCGATGATGATGATGATGATGATGGTTAGAAGGTTTATATCGACTTGTTATTTAGACTGGGCAAATGCGAGTAGATCTCGTTTATTTGACTTTGTAGCGGTGTCATCTGTCTCTGCAGATTGAGCAGGATTGCGAACACATCTGCTTGCGGTGTTGTTTCAGTCCGTGTGGGAGTACTTGTGGCTACCTGTGATGTAGCCTGATGTGGTGTTCTCCCACCCGACGCAACTTGTGCGTACGACCGCTGTGATGTTACGGCTGTTGTTGTTGTACGAGCTGGCACTGTGTTTTTTGCCGATTCACACTTCTTGCCATTATTTCTCGGAATTTAGGACAACCTCGATAACTAGCGGGGTGTCCCTCATTCCGACAGACTGCGCACTGTAGAAGGGCTTTGTCTTCTACCCTTTCTTTTCTTAGGGTGCATTCTTCTGCCTTATGGTCCTTTCCGCATCTTACGCAACGGCGCTGCATTTCACAGTTAGCCGCCGCGTGACCAAACCTTTGGCAACGGACACATTGCAGGATGTCTCTGCCTTTTTTTAATTTGTCCCATGTGACCATTTGATGATCCAAGACTGTAATTTTTCTTAGACCACCAATTCTACTGCTGGGTGTTAATTGCACCAAAAAGAAGGGTAGCTTGCGGTTTTCCCTTCTTGCCTTGGATGTGGTGAATGGTTTTACCGCGGTAAACTCGAGATCTTCGTGCTTCAGGTTTTGAAGCATTTCGAGCAGAGCCTCCGGTTCCATTTCAGGGTCGACGCCCTTTAATAGAACCGTTACGCTCTTCGTTTGTTTCGGCGTGAAGGAGTAAAATTCCGCGGTGGCTCTTTTTAAGACCTCTTTAATTTTGTCGTGGTCTGCCACCGTATATGTTTGAATGGCATGCCTGTTACCCGCCAGTCTTTTAACTGCAAATTGTTTCCTATGGCTAGCTTACAAAGACTTACCAAATCCTTACAGTCAACATCTATTGCGTTGATTGGTGGCATCTTTATTTTTCCGCTGTTATTGTTGCTTTGCTGCTGCTGTGTTGCTTGCTGTTTCGTTGATCGCTGTTGTGTTGGTATTTGCTGTTGATGCTGCTGATGTTGAAGTTGATGTTGCTGTTGATGGTGAAATTGTTGCTGTTGGCCGACTTTTGGCTTTGGCTTTTGTAGTTGTTGCGGGTTTTGTTCTTGTTCGAGCGCCGCTATTTTTTTCTTTCGGCGTCTCTCTTGTAGTCGGGCTCTTGCCATCGCAAGTTTCGCCTCCAATTCACTTATCTCTTCTTCTTCATCCTCAGACTCTGAGGATGCAAGAGAAGCGGATGAATTATTTGCCCCATATATGTTAAAGTTGGAGGGGGAGGGGAGCTCACTGTCGCCTTCCAATTGTTAGTCTATTTTCTCCATTGTCAATTTCGCGGTTTTACTTCGCGTCACAATGGAGTTTTTCGGAGCCCCTTTTCGTTTGTGTGTTGTCACGTTTTTATCGTCCTCCGTGTTCATTCTGGTTCTTTTCAGTTTGTTTTCATTAAAAAAAGCAAAGGCGACCTGTTGAACCACGGCAACTCGATTTCTCCCGCTGGCTGAGTCGAACTCGCCTACCGTCGGCTAAGAGCCAGTAAGCTTGCCCTCGCGCGAAACGACGACTTAAAGATTGCTTTCCTAGCAAGCAATATATTGTTTTTGTTTCTATTGTCTCGAACACTTTTTGCGCCTCACTCAACTATTTTTATATACACTTCTTTTTGATTTTATTTAATGCATTTATAGCGGTACACCTGGTAAATACAGATTGCTTAACGAGCAATCTATTGTCATTTTTGTTTTTTGCGCTTGCGACCGAGGTGATATATTATGTTTCTTATAGTTGATTATTATTTTATTTTTCGCACTTCACTGCAATATGCACATTTGTTTTTAGTTTTTATTTTAATTTATGTGTTTTTAATTCACTTAGTTTTTACAATTAAGTTTTTACGTTTATTATTTGTTTTGTTTGCTTTCTGTATTTCATTGTTTTGACTGTCTTCACTGTTTTAATTTTGGTCACCACATGTCTATTGAATTTAAACTTTTGGCGTGAACTCGAGTATATTTATTGTTTGTCGCGCTTGTTACATTAATATTTAGTTTACTGATGTGTCCTTGTTGTCTTTGTTTGTGAATTCTTAGGAATTGTGGATACGTATTTGTCCCAGTAGTAAGGTGCCACAGGGGCACAGGTTCACCAAATTATCCGAACGCTGTTCTAGGGAAACGCTAAACCCAGCTGTCTGTTATCTCTCTAATAAATCAACAGTTCAGTCAATAAATGATCAGTTCGGTAAATAAATAAAAGGTTTAATTTTTAAACACTTTATTTAGTAAACTATAAGTTCGAGTGATTTTTTACATAAATCAACTGTACTCTCACTAAATGATTAATTTAACTTTGATACAATCTATTTTGTAAACTAAAATCTCGTGCTTTATTACATAAATCGACTGTTCGGTCACTAAATAATTAACTTAACGTTGATACACTTTATTTCATCATCATCATCATTGGCACTACAACCGGGAACTGGTCTTGGCTTTATTTAGCAACTTCATAATACCTCCCTTGTAGAAGACTTGATCTCCATTGGGGAAAAAGTTCACTACACAGTTTTCATCATATCAACTTCTTATACCCATAGAAGTTCTGCAATGATCACAAATATAGGTAGTCGCTTGATGATAAGACCAGACTACAAGATGGATGTTTTCTAAACTTTCCAACAAAACTCTCGGAGTGTTGGGCCTATCATTATAGAAGTGAATATTATTATGATGAAATATAACATCTCACTTGTGGGTCAATTCTAGCCGATTCTGATCGATCACTAGCTCCAAACGGTTGTAATATTTTTGTTACAAATGTTAGGATGTTGATGAGTGTGGCAACTAATTATTAAGTGCGTGCCCCGCACTTCAGCTGTGGAGGTATAGTGGGAAGCGATTAGATTGATTACCTAATTCTGGGGGAGGACTGCTTCCGTGGCTTAATGTCGTTGCGGTATCCGTATGTGTCCAATTAACCACACGAGATTCTCTCACTCGGGTTCACAACCAATGTTCGAGGGACTAGGATGGTATCAGAAGCTTTTAGATGGACTACACCAATCTCACTTCTTCTGAAGTTATTCCAATTCGTTTTTTTCTTTATTATTTACTTTTGTTTTTTACTTTTCCTTTACATTTAAAGTTTACAAATTTTTAACACCGATCGACAATGGGGACCACTTCCTGCCCTTTTTTTTCTTCTTCGTAACTGCGCACAAAGAACAAAAACGTTTCTTTTCTTTTTCCGTTGTCAAAAACAAAGTCAACAACGGAATTCCGAACCGTATTCAAGAAAAAGGTTAACCCTCCGTCTCTCTCGCTCTCCATTCACGTCCACTTCGAAAAATAAATTCGAACTCGAAAAACTACACGATCCACACCCGAATCAGGGCGTGTTCAAAAACTCACTTCTGGATCGTGCAATTCTTCCACCACCGTACTATTTTAAAACAAAATTGTATTAAATGCAAATTATCAAATGATGGTGGTGGCCGACGTACGTAACACGGTCCACATTTAGTGTTTAGGCACATGTGAGTAGTTCACAACAAATGACTGCTCTCCAGTCCCATGAAGTATACAGCCAAATCATACTAATGTAGTTTGGCCACCGTATGACCACGATCGTTTTTACAAAATCCTGTCGTTTTTTTTTTTTTTTAACACTTCTCGCGGAAGAGGCAAACTTATAGCGCCAACAAGGCACCCTGAGATGCCACCAAATAAATCTTGCAGTTCTTTTGGTTGGCACAAGGATAATAACCCTGCCCGAAAAAATAAATTATTACGGAAAATGTAACAATCGTCGAGACTTGCCAAATAAGGCTAAGACCATGACCAAATTCCACAACCATTGGAGATCCAAGGCATTTACACAGGTAAAGCATTATTTCCGAATTAATAAATATTGTACATAAAAAGGAGATATTTAATGTTTGCGTCAAATACTGAATCAGAATTAGGTAACATTTTTGCCCTGAAATGGAAATGTAAGAGTATAATCTGTCACGCTCTATTTGGATCTACCCTTTTAGGCATTTAAACAGCTCAATGCCAATGTTCCACAATAGTTGATTTATAAAAGGTGACCACAGGTCAAAAATACAATCTCGAGAAAACACCTTTAAAGTTTTTGTTACTTTTTTTCCTACTTTACTATACTTTTCTCGGGAAAGGCGATCCGAGATGCGACCAAATAACTGTTGCAGTTCTTTTTGAACAGTTGCAGGTTGTAACGCTCCGGGAACACTTCCGTGCGAAGGGAGGTCCACAGCTACCCCGCTCTGTAACAGAACGAGTTCTGATGCAGGGATGTTCGCGCCCTCGGGAGATGAACCGCAAACTGGTGCGATTCGTCGGATTGTCTTGTGGATCGCACATAAGCCGAGCTGCGTGGAACAATACCACGAATCTCCGAAGCACAGTACCCATGATAATATCTGTAAAACAGACACAGGTCGGCTACGCGCCTTCGATGTGATAGCGGCTGTAGTCCCGACGTCACCACCGAGTCCCCGATCAGGCGGATGGCTTGTCTCTGTATGCTCTCAAGTAGGTCGAGGGTATGTTTAGGAGCTTAGCTCCAAGCATAAGAGAAATATTCGAACGCGGGTCTAATTTGGGATTTATACAGAGAAGAAGTTGAGTCGGAGTAAAATATTTATTGGCTCTAAAAAGATAGCTCAGTTTTCATGGGGCTGACCTGGCGATGCTCGACACGTGTTTATGCCATGATACATTCCCATTGACTGTGACGCCGAGCAATCTCAAGCTTTCCCCGGCCTCGAGGGCACGGACATTCATCCTCAGGTGTGGAATCGATTATTCACTTTTCTTTGTTTAAGAGAAAAAAAGTTGGTTAAGGTGGTAAGCCAGTCCCAAGGTGAGATACCACCCCGTCACGCTGTATGGTACATTCCGCGATATCGTCGGGAGAAATCTTCGACTATGTTTCCGATGTATGGCTGATGGTCATGATGGTACCTTTTGAGATAAAGAATTCCGTATGTAAACTATGTAAACTAGTTACCCATTCGGATATTCGGGGAGGTCCGGGGCAGGGGAGGGGGGAGGGGATATGCCAGGGGAACATCAATCAGATATTATGATAAATAACGTAACTTGAAGAAATTCAATTGTGATTGGGATCGTTCTCGAGGCTCTGTCGACGTTCGACTGATAGCGGCATTTTGTAACATCAGGGGCATCGGTTTCACCAATACAAATATAAACGCCGTCCACTAATATTTGCAAACAGCAAAACTTGATA
The DNA here is from genome assembly GCA_963931805.1 of Microdon myrmicae. NCBI lineage: Eukaryota > Metazoa > Arthropoda > Insecta > Diptera > Syrphidae > Microdon > Microdon myrmicae. The sequence continues at coordinate 120,743,438 of OZ007499.1, forward strand.
TACTTGCCCTAACTGAGACCCAGGTCGATTCGTCAACTGATTCGACATATCTTCATTGCTCAGGATACGACTTACGTTTTAAGGGATAACGTTTTAAGGGTGGAACCTGCGTCTTCACGCAGTTCGATTTGGCTTGCCAAAGGATGGAGGCGTTGGAACCCAATAACATGGACATCATATGGTTGAGGATCCTGGAGAGCAATTCTATTAAAATTTTTTGTTGTCTTTACCGCTCCCCGAATGACGATAAACCAACGACATATTTCAAACATCTTTCACGTAATGTCGACTGGATACAGATCAACCGCCCAGCTTCTTAAATTGTCGTGCTTGGCGATTTTAATATACACAATTCCGGCTGGTTGGTACATTCTAAAAGAACCGGCGAGGCTGGGGTGTTGGCGGTAATGTTAGCTGTTAGCCGCAAATTGGCACAACTTGTGGAGATATCTACTCGAATGCCGGACGCCCGAGGTGATTACGAAAACACCCTGGATCTGTTTTGACATCCGAGTCGAGCATTTATACCGTCGAGTTTTCTGGGCCACTGGGAAACTCAGATCACTGCTTGGTGTTTGTCGCGCAAGCAAAATTGTATTTCCAGCGAAAAACTGGCCTAGGCAGCTCCGCCATGTATGGAAGTATGGGGCTGCTAACTGACACGATTCGCGAGATCTCTTCGCATCCTTCTCATGGTCGGAGGTGTGTTTCGGAGACTCCACTGTTAACGCTTGCGCGGTGTCGGTAACAGATATTATTCTTCTCGGGATGGAGATCTACATTCCACATTCCATCAAACGAAGTTCATCTGATAAACCGTGGTTTGACAAAAAATCCAAGCAGATTACAGCGGCAAACAAATAGAGATTTTAAACAATGCCTCTCCAATCCCACCGATGTTAACAGACCAATTTTTTTTAGAATCAGAAACGCGTGCAACAAGGCGACTGATACCGCGAAGAAAGCCCACAACGACAGAGTGACCAATAAACTTCTTCGTTCCCGGACTGGTTCGCGCTCCTTCTGGCCAATGGCAAGAGCTGTCAGCAGTAACTTCGCTTCCTCCTCTTTCCCCCGTTAGTGGCAGACAGCGAGACGTTAGTCACAAATTCAAAGAATAAAGGTGATGTGTTGGCGAATTTATTTTCGGCGAATTCAAACTTCGATCCCGGTCTTTTGAAGCCACCTGTGGTCGCGCCGGTACAGTCTTCCATGTGGGATGTGAGATTTCGCCCGCGCACTATTCAACGCATTCTACGTGAACTGGACTATAGGAAGGCAACCGCCCGGACGGAAAGCCAACAAAAGTCCTTAAGAACCGTGCTGCAGAAGTATCACCGGTTCTTGGCAGAATATTTCGCTTAACTTATGCGCCGAGGATCTTTCCTACCTACTGGAAAATCGCTCGAGTTCAGGCGAACCCAAAGGAGGGGAAAAATTGTGTCCCACAAAATTACCGGCCAATAGCATTACTGTCTATGTTATCTTAGGTGATCAAAAAGGTCATCAACGCCGAGTTAGTTAGGTATTTGGAGTGCAACGGACTTCTGAATGATCGTTTTGACCCTTATCACTGTTAGCTCCAACCTGGTTTTTGCTTCACATAAATGATTTGTTGGAGACAGCGGATAGCAAGGTGTTCAGTTTTACATATTGTCTCTCTGAATCAGGATCTAGATAAGGTCCTGCAATGGGGAAGGGCCAATCTCGTCGACTTCAATGCAACGAAGACACAATATACAACATTTACAAAGAAAAGTGGATCATCGATTTCACACCTGATGATGAATGGCCGGGCCCCCGAGACAGGGGAAAGCTTGAAATTGCTCGGCGTCACGGTCTGTGGGAATGTATCATGGCATAATTACGTGTCGAGCATCGCCAGGTCAGCCTCAGGAAAACTGAGCTATCTTTTTAGAGCCAAGAAATATTTTACTCCGGGTCAACTTCTTCTCCTGTATAAAACCCAAATTAGACCCGCGTTCGAATATTGCTCTCATGCTTGGAGCTCAACTCCTAAACATACCCTCGACCTACTTGAGCGCATACAGAGACAAGCGATGGGACTCGGCGCTGACGTCGGGACTACAGCCGCTATCACATCGAAGGCGCGTAGCCGACCTCTGTCTGTTTTACGGATATTAACAGGGGTACTGTGCTTCGGAGATTCGTGGTATTGTTCCACACAATTCGGCTGATATGCGCTCCACAAGACAATCCGACAGATCGCACCAGTTTGCGGTTCAATTCCCGGCGGCATGTACATCCCTGCATCAGAGCTGGTTCTGTTACAGAGTGGAAGAGCTGTGGATTTCCCTCCCCACGCGAGTATTCCCGGAGCGTTACAACCTGCAACTTTTCAAAAAGAACATCATCATCATCATTATTTAGCAAGTCTCGAGGCTTGTTACATTTTCCATAATAATTTATATTTACGGGCAGGGTTATTATCCTTGTGCCAACCAAAAGAACTGCAAGGTTTATTTGGTGGCATCTCAGGGCGCCTTGTTGGCGCTATAAGTCCGCCTCTCCCGCGGGAAGTGTAATAAAAAAATATAAAAAAAAAACGACATGATTGTGTAAAAACGATCGTGGTCAAACGGTGGCCAAACTACATTAGTATGATTTGGCTGTATACTTCATGGGACTGGAGAGCAGACATTTGTTGTGAACTACTCACATGTGCCTGAACACTAAATGTGGACCGTTTGGAGTTAGTGATCGATCAAAATCGGCTAGAATTGACCCACAAGTGAGATGTTATATTTCATCATAATAATAATGACAGACTTTGCACTTCTATAATGATAGGCCCAAGACTCCGAGAGTTTTGTTGGAAAGTTTAGAAAACATCCATCTTGTAGTCTGGTCTTATCACTAAGCGACTACCTATATTTTTGATCAGTGCAAAACTTCTATGGGTATAAGAAGTTGATATGATGAAAACTGTGTAGTCAAATTTTTCCCCAATGGAGATCATGTCTTCTATAAGGGAGGTATGATGAAGTTACTTTTAAAAGGGCTACTAATTATAAAACAGAATGATGCAAATTCGGACCGGATGGGACAATGTCAACCCTCTTGAAAAGATCGTAAAATAAACGCATACGTGTTGGATTTACTTTCTCAGAACATATTCTAACGCCCTACTCACAGAGTATATGTCCCTGTTGCACCACCAGCATCTTATTAAAGGTACTTACAGGTGGGTGATGCTTTGTTGTATCTGCTGCTGTTGATAACATCGTACCTGGTGTTGGAATTTGTTCAGCTCAATACTGTGCTTCCATGTATCCGTGTTTAAATAATGTTCTTAGATAAATTTGATTTTACACTCTTGAGTTTAAAGAAAGCTTCGAATTAATTAGTTTTCGTTTTGTTTCCTAATTTATTATATTTAAAGTTAATATTTCTAGATAAATTCGAAACACTACCAGTGACTGTGGCTCGGACGCATTATACGATTTGACACTCTTGTTTTTAAATAAAACTTCAAATTATTTATCTTTTGTTTTGGTTTCTAATTTATTATTTTTAAAGTTAATATTTCACACTAGCAGCCATATATATTAATTTATTTTTTAAAAACCACAGAATAATTCACGCATGGCCAAACATAAACGCTTGACGGGAAGTTCCAAAAACAACACTTCAATCCTTTGCGACTTTCTTTTCAAACTATTCTCTGTCAACTCTCTAATTTTACTCCTCGCTCATTCACTTCCTGATACATGGACTGACAAATTTACCACCACCCTTCCATTTACCCATTTATTGAATTCGCCTCCCGCCTCTCGCTGGCCTGAATCCCCTTTCAAAGAATTTGCGGGTGCATAAATATATAACGGAAGGGTAACGGCAAATTTGCTAGGAATGGTTGTGTGTGGGGTGCCTCGATAGTATATTGGTTAGTATACCCGCCTGTCACGCGGGGGACCGCGGTTCGATTCCCCATCGGGGAGCCTCTGGCCCAAGACTAATGACCTTGCCCGGAAAAAACAAATCATTATGGAAAGTTTAACAAGCCTCCGGACTTGCTAAATAAGGCCAAGACTGGCTCCCGGTTGGAGTGCCGATGATGATGATGAAAATGGTTGTGTGTACAGCGGACCTAGGTACAGCGGAAAACTCGGCCTTGAACTGGCTTTTAGGATGGAATTGTATTTTGTTAGGAAGAATATTTGCAATATATCTTGAATGGACATTTTAAAATGTGATTATGAAGCGTGGGAAATGTTGTTTTGTCTATGATATGTAGGTAATCGGGAAATTAAGGACGTGCATTTGCCTAATAATTTAAGGGGCGGGGTGGAAATTATTTATATTAATTATGTAACATTTTGAAGTACCCTTAAATGTCAGATCAATATAGATTGGATGCAACAAAATTTTCCAATCAACCTTCATGAGTTTCTGGCGAGTTATTACAGACATAAAAGGGTTGATTTTGTCCTAGTCGAGTCCAACTTCTGTTCTAGGGACTGTGGGGGCGAAGTCGTGGCACCGATATGGGCGCAGAGTTCTACTCCGTCCCCACAACTTCCACGAAATGTTCCGCCTATTGTTACGCCGAACACTGTCCACCGAGGAAAGTAAATTAAACTCACTGTTATATTTTTGAAAAAAAAACTGGGTTTATTGTTGGGGATCACCGTTTTTAAAATAATTTTATCTTTATGCGAAAATGTTTATATTTATTTAACACTGAATTTATTCATAATATAAGTCATTCCATTGACTTACATAAAACAGATTCTGGTTTTACCGACGCTGCAACTAACGCACGACGTATTAGGATGCAACTAACGCACTAGAAAAACTACTTTTAATTAAATGCGCGCGCTTACTCCACCCGACTTGGGATAACTACGCCCCCGTGCGCGAACGGGGAGCGGGAGACGGACTGTCCGACCGGCTCGGTCGGGTGATGAAATACGACTCAATCTGGATCTTGATTTACCCTCGATTCGGTCGTGGTGAATATCATCTCGGCTAAGGATATGTTTTGCTCCTCAATAGTATACTGGTTAGTATACCTGGCTGTCACGCGGGAGACCGGGGTTCGATTCCCCGTCGGGGAGCCTCTGGCGCAAGACTAATGACCTTGCCCGGAAAAAACAAATCATTATGGAAAATTTAACAAGCCTCAGGACTTGCGCAATAAGGCCAAGACCGGTTCCAGGTTGTAGTGCCGATGATGATGATGATGATAAGGATATGTTTACCTGTCACAAGAGAAACGTAAAGTCTCTCTTTGTGGAATGGAAAACCAGATCTCGTAATGAAGATCATCGTGTATGGATGTATGGGTTATCGTACAGATCACAGTGTTTATCGATGCATTCGAGTAAAGGATAAACGAAACCTGAAACGGGGGGGGGGGGGGGGGGGGAACAAAGGGAGAAGCGACCTAAGGCATCGGCCTGTAATGAGGGCCGGCTAAATAAATAAGCTGCAACTCATTAGGTGCGAAATACATTTGGGATACATCATACAAATTGTATATTGTATCTTTGGTCGTTGTAAGGGAACGGAATCTTTATTTGCATTTGTTGATGCTATTGAATTCAATCCGGCGGCTATGCGCGGCGTTGATGATTGTTTGAAGATTCAAACAAAGGAGCATTCCGGGGTAAAGTGCTTGCAACTGTATCAATAGCTGCAGGCCATTGCGAAGCAAATTAGATGGTTGCACAATGACGGTTTGTATAAGATCTATGCCAATTGTATATGGCATATAAGGCAACTCAAGGCTCGTATTCTAGTGTGAGTATTTACACTAAATGAAAATTCGGTTCTAGGTCGCTAATGCAGAAATGCATTGATGCATGCATGAATGCCCTTGTGGAAGAAATTCTTTACAGGAATTCTTATATAATGCGTTGAAAGCATTAATTGCCTTTGAGAAGGAAAATGTTTCAGGTACGCTGGTGATTGGGATTTATGATGTTTGGAACAGAATTCTTATAGGGAATTTTGGATTCGAATAAATGAATGAAGGTAAGAATTATCTTCCAGGAGCTTTTAGCTAAATACATTTGATAAATTTGTTGCGTGAATCATTTACAGGTGCTAATGCGATTGCATTAGCAGTAAACTATGACGGTTGGGTTGTAGTTATGGGGGTTCTTCGGGTAAGTAGACAGTGGGGTTTGGCGGAACCGCCACAGGACCAGTTCTGGCCGCTTTTGTTCAGCCAATGACTTCAAATATTCCAATTTTTAAGGTGTAAATTTAATGTTTGTCGGTACTGAAGTAGCTTTTAGTAGAAGTTTCTTTTCCACTCCGTCGAAATACATTCTAAGACCTTACTGATCGTTAGTTCTTATTCGCTTTTCTGCATTTTTAACCACGATCGTTTTCACATATGTGACCCATTTCTCATCCCCAGTTACCGTTTAAGAAATGGGTGTTTCCGAGAAAAAATCGATCCACCATGATTTTTTCCATCAATTCGTGTGGTACCCCAACACAGTGCGTGCTTTCGATCCAGCTTTATTCAGATGGTTTAAAGATGTGTGTGATCAATTTATAGCTCCTGAATGATGCTACTACTACCAATGTGTCGGTTTACTTCGATGATTGTCATAAATTTATAGGCAATTTTGGTGTTGAATTTTCCTGAGTAGATGGTTCCTGAGATATACCATATCCTTAACAGCGCAAACATCTAAACGAAAATTGTATTATTTCCTGTCATGGTATCGAGACTATAAATACCATTCAAATGTTAACCCCTGACTTGTATTGGGTTTTTCAATAGGGACTTTGAATTTAATTTGTGAACGCAACCTTTCACTAATTATCGAACTGTCACTGTCAATTTATTCAGTAAACTCAACATTTTCATCACGGTTAAGTACACGAACGAACAACGTCTGCAAATTATAAAAAATTGCTATCGAAAAAAAGTTGTCAAGACCCTATTGGAAAACCCTAGGGTTATACAAGGGTTATATAATAGGGTTATACAATAGGGTTATACAATAGGGACTTGACATCTTAGAATTTAATTTGTAAACGCAACCTTTCACTAATCATCGAACGGTCATCATCATGAGCACTACAACCGGGAACTGGTCTTGGCCTTATTTAACAAATCTCTCCACCAGTCCCGATTTCGAGCCGATGTCATCCAGTTTGGGACTCCCAGGCTCTGGGCGTCCTGGTCTACGCCATCCCTCCATCGCAGACAAGGTCTGCCGCGCTGTCTCCTTCTATACATCCTGCCACAAAGGACTTTCCGGGTAGGCTCTTCTTCGCTCATTCGAGCTAGGTGTCCCGCTCACCGGAGTCTACCGAGCTTGATTTTTCTTACAATATTAGCTTCAAGGTAGACTGCGTACTACTCATGGTTGTAGCGTCCCTTGTAGGGAATCGTCCTCCCTCACATACGGTGCCAACAATTCTCCTTAAGACCTTTCTCTCGAATGCGGCCAAGAGCTCAGAGTGACTTTTATTAAGCCCCCAGGTCTCGGATCCATACATGAGTATTGGTAAGACCATGGTCTTGTACAGTAGCAGCTTGGATGTTCTGGATAAATTTCGGGATTTAAAGAGCCTTGATAGACCATAGTAGGCTTTGTTGGATTTAATCAGCCGTGCGCGTATTTCTTCTTTCATATTGTTATCGGCTGATACTATTGACCCAAGGTAGTTAAAGGATTGCACTACTTCGAATTCGTGCTCCACTACCCTGATAGTTTGACCAACGTTAGGTCTTCCCTTCGCAGAAGTTGCCATCATGTACTTAGTTTTTCCCTCATTAATGTGCAGTCCCAGTTTTTGTGCCGCCTGCTCGATCTGGGTGAAGGATTCCTGTACCGCCGATTCGGTTCTACCGATGATGTCGATGTCATCTGCGTAGGCAAGTATCTGGCTGGACTTGGTGACAATAGTCCCTCTTGTTGTAACGCCAGAGTCACGGATTGGTTTCTCCAACGCCAGGTAGAAGAGGAGGCAGGCCAGACCGTCCCCTTGTCGGAGTCCATTATAGATGTTTATTGGTTTGGACAGCAATCCCGCTACTTTTACTTGACTAGTTACGTTGGTCATGGTCAACCTACGAAGTCGTATCAATTTGTTTGGAATGCCGAATTCTCTCATGGTATTATAGAGTTCTACCCTGGCTATGCTGTCGTAGGCGGCCTTAAAGTCTATACACAGATGGTATAATGGAATCTTAAATTCCTGACAATTTTCCATCGCCTGCCTAAGGGTGAATATCTGATCAATTGCTGATTTGCCTCGGATGAAGCCACAGATATTGACCAATGATGGTATAGCGTTTGAAATAATAGTGAAGAAGATCGTGTGATTCGAACTGACGCTATGACAGCTCGAATCACGAAAAAAATTTTACCCAAGCGTTACACATCAGGTTACTGACCGTGGCTAGAATTTGATTTCCAAACTCGACTATATTCCACTGATGTGAATTATTTTTATTATTTATCGTTTGGTATACGGTTCTGATGTATTTTTCTTATTCGATTTTTTCGTTCGTGTTCTTCACCATTTTTGCTTGTGAATTGTGTGTATCTGTTAGAGTTGCCACACCACCCCCTTCCCAGTAACTTCGTTACGATCAGATTCGGTGCGAGCGACGAGCGAGCGAACGAGATAATGTCGGAGCAAGCCAAGCGAGTGTGGCTTGGTGCTTTATGCAGAAGTCATACATTGCGTGTGTGAAGTTCTGTTTACTACGGGGAGTGTGTGTGTGCTGCGTCGTGTACAGATCACGTCGTAGTCACCAATTATTGCGTTTGAAATAATAGTGAAGAAGATCGTGTGACTCGAACTGACGCTCTGACAGCTCGAATCACGAAAAAATTTTTACCTAAGCGTTACACGTCAGGCTACTGACCGTGTTTAGAATTTGATTTCCAAACTCGACTATATTCCACTGATGTGAATTATTTTTATTATTTATCGCTTGGTATACGGTTCTGATGTATTTTTCTTATTCGATTTTTTCGTTCGTGTTCTTCACCATTTTTGCTTGTGAATTGTGTGTATCTGTTAGAGTTGCCACACCACCCCCTTCCCAGTAACTTCGTTACGATCAGATTCGGTGCGAGCGACGAGCGAGCGAACGAGATAATGTCGGAGCAAGCCAAGCGAGTGTGGCTTGGTGCTTTATGCAGAAGTCATACATTGCGTGTGTGAAGTTCTGTTTACTACGGGGAGTGTGTGTGTGCTGCGTCGTGTACAGATCACGTCGTAGTCACCAATTATTGCGTTTGAAATAATAGTGAAGAAGATCGTGTGACTCGAACTGACGCTCTGACAGCTCGAATCACGAAAAAAATTTAACCTAAGCGTTACACATCAGGCTACTGACCGTGTTTAGAATTTGATTTCCAAACTCGACTATATTCCACTGATGTGAATTATTTTTATTATTTATCGCTTGGTATACGGTTCTGATGTATTTTTCTTATTCGATTTTTTCGTTCGTGTTCTTCACAATTTTTGCTTGTGAATTGTGTGTATCTCTTAGAGTTGCCACAATGGCTTTAGCGTATGGGGCTATCCGGTATTGTAGGATAGTGGAGAGTATCTTATAGGCGGTACTCAGCAATGTTATACCCCTATAGTTGCTCCACAGTGTGATATCTTCTTTCTTATGTATGGGGCAAATTATACGGCGACGCCAATCTTCCGGCATCTCCTCTTGCTCCCGTACGTGCACCACGATCTCTTGAATTGCGTGATGTAACGCTGTCCCTCCTTGTTTGATCAGCTCAGCTGGTATGCCATCAGCTCCAGGACCTTTATTTGATTTTAGCTGTCTAATGGCTTTTAATGTTTCCTCAATGCTTGGTGACGGCAGCATTTGGTCTTGGTCTTGCATTGGTGGAGCCTCCAACTCTTCTGTGGGCTGACCATTTAGCAATTCATTGGAGTGCACTTCCCAGCGCTCCAGAATGCCTTCAAGATCGGTGATCAGATTACCCTCTTAATCCTTGCATCAAGTGCAGCGTGGTGTGTACCGCGTCATACTGCGGATTATTTGGTAGAACTTTCGCGCCTCGTGCGGACCTCGCTCTCAACTTTTCGGCCCGTTTCTTTTGTCTGTGAAGTTTTTTTTTCAGATTTTCTGAGCTCTTTGTATTTCTCCAGGCGTACCCGCGTCCTAAGAGACTGCTGCATTGCCCGGTATACAGTATTTTTACGTTCAGTCGCTAGTTTGCACTCATCATCAAACCAGTCGTTCCGATCTCTACGACTACTGCCTACGATGGAGTTGGCAGTACTAATGACAGTATTCTTAACGCGTGTCCATTTCTCTTCTACGCCCGGCATTCTGGCCACAGGAGTTACTCTCCCTTCGTCGAGCTCTTCGAGGGCGAGTCTTAACGCATGGCCAAAGGTGTTGCTAGTATTCTCATTGCGTAAGGCAACCGTGTTGATTCGAACCTGATCCGCGGATGCAATACGTCTCCGTAAGGCAATCCGCGCTCGGAAAACTGTACCAACAAGATAGTGATCCGAGTCGACGTTGGCACCTCGGTACGTTCGTACCATCATCAGGCTCGAGGAGTGGCGGCGATCTATCAGCACGTGGTCAATTTGGTTGCGAGTGGCTCCATCAGGTGATACCCAGGTGGCTTTGTTGATGTCTTTACGCAGAAACCTGGTACTCGCAACGACCAAATTCTTTGATGCTGCCGGTTGGATGACTTGTAGTCCATTGTTATTAGTGTTCTCATGCAAACTATGGGAACCTGTGTAGTGCCTGAAAACCGGCTCCCGGCCTATTTCTGCATTCAAATCCCCACGAACGATTTTTACATCGTATCTTGGGCAGGCATTGAGGGCCCGTTCGACGTTCTCATAGTATTCTTCTTTTTCGTCGTCAGGGGACTCCTCTGTAGGTCCGTGAACATTTATGAGGCTTATGTTCTTAAACTTGTCTCGCACGCGAAGAGTGCATAGCCTTTCATTTATTGCATTAAAGCCGATAATGGCAGGCTTCAGTTTTTGGCTGACTAGAAAACCTACCCCGAGCACATGGTGTTTTGCATGACAGCTGTAATAAATGTCATACTCTTTTCTTTAAAAAACACCACTCCCTGTCCACCTTATATCTTGTAATGCTGTTATGTCAGCCTTATATTCGTACAGTGCATCGGCTAGCTGCTGTGCAGCTCGAGCTCTGTATAGTGAGCGTACGTTCCATGAAAAAATGCTTAAATCGTTTAGCCATTTTCGTTTCCGTGGTCGTCGTCGTGTATCCGCTCCATATCCGAGGCTTGTTAAATTTGCCATAATAATTCATTTTTACGGGCCTGGTTATTAGCCTTGCACCAACCTTTCTCAGGATGTCGCTGCATGCATTGGTTCACTACTTGGCGGGTGTCAAAATAGCTATCCAGGGGTGTCACGTGGAGACTGCATGTCAACTTGGATTGAACAGGGACAAGGATCGTCCTGGCCTTCGCCGGGTTGAAGGAGATCAGAGACTTTGCCCTGTATGTTCGCACCCATCCCCCCATCGAACTGTCACTGTCAGTTTATTCAGTAAACTCAACATTTTCATTGTGGTTAAGTACACTAACGAACAACGTCAGCAAATTATAAAAATTTACTACCGAAAAAAGGTTGTCAAGTCCCTATAGGTAAACCCTGTATATTCGCCTTTATCAAAGCAAAATTGTAAAGTATAAAAAATGTTTTCTTTGTTAACTGGCAAATTTGACATTATAGCAGACAACTTAATCGAGCAATCAAAAAACTGTCAAGGAATTTTTTCCTTTTTTCTTGAATGAAATACCACTTTCCAAAAAGCACGAGTCTGAATTTTTTTGATCAATAGTCAATACGAAATATGTATCATTATAGATATCTAGGAATAAAATAAAGGGTTTCTTTTTCCCCAAACGAATATAAAGCCAATTTTGCGGCTAATTATTTTTTTGGGACCGATCTGTCCATATGGATAGTAGTGAATGAATTTTTAGATATGTGTTATTACTTGCGTCTCATACTGTATTAGTGAGCCTAAGGTTGCTCCTGGAAACGGTCGCGATGCTCGACTACCTTTTTCTTTTGAGCTGTTTCTGGGTCCGCGAACTGGGGGTAGAAGAAGAAGTGAAGTTTCCTTACTCCCTTAAAGTTTTAACAAATTATGGTAGTCCAATTGATTATGTGATTTAAAACGTATTTATTTATAGACACTGTTTTGAGGCTTCGGCCCGGATATGAGGGTATTTAGTGGGTGTGTCCGCATACGGTACTGAAGCCTTAAAGCATTTGCACCGCAAACCAACAATCTAAAACTCACTGCGATCATTTAAAACTTCACCAAAATGAGGAAATTAGTATGAATATTACTGAAGTCCCACAGGGAGCCGTTTTAGTTCCCATTCTGGTTGAGAGACTTGAGGAAATAATGAAATTTATTAAAAGCACAACGCCATTCACACAATACAGATATAAGACAATATCTCTCTACACGAAAATACTCACAATCGCTTTCATTTAATGAGCCCATGAGCTCCTATCGGAATTAACAAAGTAGGATTCGCACATTAGCTAGATGCACGCTTGATGGCATAAGGCCTCTTTGTGTCGTTTGTGTGCCCATTTATTTTGAGTCTTAGCACTTTAGCACACATTCAGCGACGCAATTTTCTCTGTTTGGCATTCCAAAAGTATATTTGAGAAATCTTTGCATTTGCAAAACTTTTTAAGTGGCCGGGTGGTGTGTATGTACTAAGTAGCGGTTTTATCTATCATTCACAAATTGAAATTTGATTTTCTTTTTCAATGCGTGATCTGCGCCTGTTGTATCGTCGCCTGGCTTGATGTGCATCTTCCTTGGTATGTTTATTTTTACGTGTTTCTGCGCAACTGGCCATCTGCAAATATCTTGTCATGGACATAAATTTAAAGATAGAAGTTTTCAGTTATTCATTGGTAATTCATAAGGAGTCACAGATTTGCGGAAGATGGGTAGAAAATGCGACATGTGCAAAATTGTGCATTCTATTTGGCGACCAGTTTGCCGTTGTTGGTATGTACTTACTTCTGGAGAGAATAGCATTTGATTTCGTCGGCAATTTTGAAGGCCCCCCTAAAGTGAAGGGGTCGTAAGTTAAATTCCGACTTCTTTGATGTAATGAGCTGAAAGATGACATGAGATTGTAGTACATTTGCCAGAAAAATGTTTAGCAATGCAACGAGTTATGTTATAATACTTCGAACAGATTTTACAATCCCAAATCAAATGGGTTTTTACCTTTCTAGTCCAGGTTGGAACGAAAATTTCAAATCAAGACGATTTGTATGAGCTACGTATATGATGAATGCTAATATATATGTATGCTAATACATAAATAGCGCACACGTCGACTTTCTATCACCTACTCTCTTCCATTGCGACAAAAAATATGATAGACGTCCTTTATGGTACAGTTGAAAACGTCTAAACATGACCACAATTGTAACAAAGGCTTATAGCGTTTTTCGACTAAGTGAGCATTATGATTCGGACTCACGAAACGGTTAGTACTCAAATAGAACAGAAGCCTCTAAATATCCGACCACGGCCAATTATGCTTTTGCCAGGTTTTTCAAATTGATTGACCTCATCAATATGTGGGAAGAAATAAAGTTTCGTATCACATAAAATTCTTAGTTTGCAAATTGACTGGACGAGAGCAAGCGTTTCTATAGGAACGGAGCAGGAACGAAGAAAGAAAGGAATGCGCTTACGTGAAAATGTTATATCATTTATTACCCACCATAAAGTGAATGTGTTTTTCTCTAAACATGATTTTTTTTATAAAGTGGAGTGTAACGTAACTCAAACAATTTAAATTCAATGGATTTAAAATGCCACGTCTTTACGTTATTATTCCATATCGAAATACACAGGAGAATTTCGATAAGCCAATTTTTGGATTGATATTAACAAATGTTTGCCCATTGTTTGGTAAAAAATTGAAGTTTTTCGTTCAAATGCTCGCCAAGCATACAAAGGAATAATTATTTTCGAATTTGCCTCACGTATTTCGATAGCCATACTCATACCATACCCAACATCCAACCCGAACAAACAATCCATAGCCACCGTCGTCGAGTTTTCTGTGGACTTAACGTCCAGGACCAATTTCCCCCATTCTACTTCAGAGCCATTTGGCTAAAGTAAACAGATTCCCAATCTCTGGTCAAGCTGTTGACACCAGTAGATATTGCCTACATCGGTATTTCCCCGGAATCTTAAGCAAATACAATGACGATCCCTTTGTAACATAGGCACATCATGTACATTATGCGTGCCACCATTTTCCATTTTTTAAACATTTTTTTATTTTCTTTCTATATTCTTAGTTTCTAAATTAAAGGCTAGACAAAAAATGCTTAAATTCTAGCTTAAATAGCTTATATAATAACTTACTGGTCCTTCGCAGACGCTCTAAGCCAAACATTACTTAATATTTGTATAATTTGCCTTTCGGCGACAGAACTTTGTGGCAATACTTATAATTATTTGAAAGACAAAGAAAAATTTGAAAAACTTTGTCAATTTTTTTTTTGTTTTTTTTTTCTTAAAATTTAACTTACTTAACTTACCTAAACTTATCTAGTTTTTTTTTTTTTTTTTTTTTTTTTTTTAATGTAAAATCACTTAGCTTAACTTAACTTAAATCTTATACTACCCTAATTCTAGAAAAGCTAAGTCTATGTAAGCTAGCTGATGATAGTGTGATTCTATACCGACTTTGGTATCCAGGTCTTTATATGCCATTCAACCACCAGAACTGTTGACGCTGTCTAATACTATCGTCCCGGTCTCTGTGGGAGATAGCCCTACTGAAGCGCAGGAGCTCTTCTTCGGTGCGCGTTACTTCCCGGTCGTAGCACAATCGCCCGTCTACGGATGATCTACTTACATGATAGATCAGCGGAATTCCGGATCTATCCTGTATAAGCCCTTTTATGTCCAAATCAAGGAACGCCTCTGGTGGAACAAAACCGTTGCGACGCACGTTCTCATAGTACAGGGTATTTGGATAATAAGCCCCGAAAATTAGGTCATTGGACGAGCTTATTGCTCTCGCAATATGTCCTCTGATTAATTTAATCATAAAATTATCCAACCTATTTATGTACGCTTCATTATATAAAGTCTCATTTGAATAATACTTTTTATAGTCCGATTCCGGTGTCCGATATAATCTGAGACAGGTTCTCAGACACTTCCTTTCGAACACCCGAATCTTTTCCATCAAATTTGGACCTATGTTAAACCATACTGGACAGCCATATATGAGCATTGGCCTGATTAGCGTCATGTAGCATATGACTTTTACCCTGCTGTCAAGTTGGCTACTGTGAAATAGCCTCCTTGTCATAGCAAACGTTTTCCTCGCTTTGAGCAAAGCAGCCTCTACATGTCTGTTGAAATACAGATATTGGTCTAGCCAGATGCCCAGGTATTTAACTAAACTCTTGGTTTCCAGTTTATCTCCATGCGGTCCCACGATAACTAGCTTTCGCCAGTTTTTCCTTGTGTCGTACGTGGCTTTATATAATGGAGTTCTAAATAGGATGGCTTCACATTTCTGGAAGTTGATCTTAAGTTTCCAGTCATCGCAATAGCGCTGCACTTTGTTGAAGTCTCGCTGTATTAACCTATTTATGATCGCAACTTTCGGAGCTGTTCTGTAAATTATGAGATCGTCTGCGTACGCAATAGCCTGCGGAAGTGCATCTAATAAGTCGCTAATGTAAATGTTAAAAAGAATCGGAGAGAGTACCGCGCCCTGTTGCAAGCCATTCTTGATATTATACGTTTTATTAGAGGTCACATTACCACTTTTGACCACGAACCTCCTGTCCTTTAACATATCGTAAAGTACATATAGTAAAGGCTTATGTATGCCATGTCTGACCAGTTTGTAATACAACCCTTCGATCCAGACGGTATCAAAGGCTTTTTCCAAGTCGATCAGACAGGCACCTGTCCATTGGTTCCTACATTTATTCCATTGTATGTCGGAGACCAGTTTAGCTGCGGCATGTGTGGTTTCATGACCCGCACTAAAGCCAAACTGGTTATTTGGAATAATGCTGTTGTCGTCTACCCATTTTACCAGAGCTTTGTTAATGATTTTTTCAAATACTTTACTGATGCTTGGGAGTAAACTTATCGAACGCATGTTCATTGGGTTTGTACAGTCTTTGCCCTTTTTTGGGATGGGCTGAATGATAGCCGTTTTCCAACGCGCGGGATAATATGCATTATTCAACGCGTTGTTAAACAGGACCGTGTATATATCTATTGCCTTTGGGGGCAGGTTCTTGAGTACGATGTTAGGTACTCCATCTATTCCCACTGACTTTTTGCTTCTTAATGAGTCGAAGATACTCTGGATTCCTTCCCTTGTGATTAAAAGGCTATTAGCCCCACCATTGGCATTAATGTCAATTGACAGATTATCGTCACTGAATTCCGTAAAACCAGGATTCTCCGATTGCCAATGTGAAATTTCATTCCGGAGGTGCAGGTGATTCAGTCGAATTCTGTCCTCCAGGTCATGGTTTCGGTGAATGCTTTCATTCACCTTGTACATTTCCTGAAAGACAGCTCCCACAGCGTTCGCCTTCTCCAAAGGATCTTCGATCACGAAGAGCTCACTATTGAGGATAGCGTTCTCTGTATCTATGCCAATGTTGGTTAGCAGCTGCTTGTTTACCTCGGTACGTGGAATTTGGAGACACTGAATCTCGTTTTGATTATTTCTCCTGAATATTTTATTTATTTGTGGGAACATATTCGGGTTATTAGTTTTTATAGCTCGAATTTTGTTGTTCCAATACAAATTTGTTGCTAATCTATAATTAGCTTTAAGTAATTGTTGGAGGTTTTTTAATTGAGATTTCAGTGATATTATCTCCTGGTCTTGTCTGTCTGTAAACTGTCTGTGTAATTGTTTTAATTTCGATAGCAGTCTGCTCTTTTTCTTGTGGAGTGCGTTTATTGTTGCGTTTCTGTACATGTTAATGTGATCTGTAACTGTTGTTTTGGGAATTGTTTTGTCCATTGTTCGTTTTACGGTTTCGTCCATTTGTTGAATGTATTTGTCGATTTCGTCATTTGTCAGGTTTCTGTTTACTGGCAGATTCAAGTGATTCGAACAAAGTTCTCTTGTTAATGATCTGGTGAACCGCAGCCATCGCATTGCCCTGTAGTTATAGAGTTGCGGGATCACGAATTCCTCCAGATCTGCGAGATCGTTCGGAAGCTCTATTACTGCCGTGAATGCACAGTGGTCGCTGTCGTATTCAATTGTCCGTATACAGTTTGTGTTTCGTCTGTTGGTGTTAAGCAATCTCAGTCGTGAGTCGATTAGCAAGATATCTAAGAACGATCTACCTCTGGGGAACGATGGATATATCGTAGCTAGCAGGTCAGTTCTATATTCAATATGATACTGATCTAACCAACCAGCCAACTGATTTCCTCTGGAATTAGATATATAATTTCCCCAATTTCTATGCTTGGCGTTCATATCTCCCCCTAGGATAAAGTAATTTTTGTCCAGGTGCAATTGTAAGCATCGAAAGAGTGTCTCGAGCTCAGCTATAAATAGGTTTTGTTGGTGCTCCTCAGGTGCGTAGACCGCAATCGCATACAAACCCCTTCCTTGCTGAAGGGGTATGCGGACGATACAGGCTTCCAGCACCCGGAACCTGCGCACTTCTCCACTATATATTACTTTATGATTGATCCCTTTTCTAATAAAGATTGCGACACCCCCCCCCCCCCCCCTTGAGAGGAGTTAGGTCGATCTCTTCGTATAATATCGTAGTTTTTATGTCCTATCTTATGTCTCTGGTTTAACTTTGTTTCCCCCGCCAGAAGTACATCAGGTTGTTCCTCTTGCAACAGGTTAAAAAGATTGGCTCTTCTCTCAGTTCTTATTAGTGAATTTACATTCACGACAAGAGCTTTTATTGATGTTGTGGTTAGAGGGTTTATATCGACTTCTTATTTAGACTGGGCAAATGCGAGTAGATCTCGTTTATTTGGCTTTGTACCTGTGTCATCTGTCTCTGCAGATTGAGCAGGATTGCGAACACGTCCGCTTGCGCTGTTGTTTCCGTCCGTGTGGGAGTATTTGTGGCTACCTGTGATGTAGCCTGATTTGGTGTTCTCCCACCCGAAGCAACTTGTGCGTACGACCGCTGCGATGTTACGGACATTGTTGTAGTACGAGCTGGCTCTGTGTTTTTTTGCCGGGTCACACTTCTTGCCATTATTTCTCGGAATTTGGGACATCCTCGATAGTTAGCGGGGTGTCCCTCATTCCGACACACTGCGCACTTTAGAAGGGCTTTGTCTTCTACCCTTTCTTTTCACAGAGGGCATTCTTCTGCCTTATGGTCCTTTCCGCATTTTACGCAACGGCGCTGCATTTCACAGTTAGCCGCCGAGTGACCAAACCTTTGGCAACGTAGACATTGCAGGATGTCTCTGCCTTTTTTTAATTTGTCCCATGTGACCATTTGATGATCCAAGACTGAAATTTTTCTTAGACCACCAATCCTACTGTTGGGTGTTAATTGCACCAAAAAGAAGGGTAGCTTGCGGTTTTCCCTTCTTGCCTTGGGTGTGGTGAATGGTTTTACCGCGCTAAACTCGAGATCTTCGTGCTTCAGGTTTTGAAGCATTTCGAGCAGAGCCTCCGGTTCCATTTCAGGGTCGACACCCTTTAATAGAACCGTTACGCTCTTCGTTTGTTTCGGCGTGAACGAGTAAAATTCCGCGGTGGCTCTTTTTAAGACCTCTTTAATTTTGTCGTGCTCTGCCACCGTATATGTTTGAATGGCGTGCCTGTTACCCGTCAGTCGTTTAACTGCAAAATTGTTACCTATGGCTAGCTTACAAAGACTTACCAATTCCTTACAGTCAACATCTATGGTGTTGATTGGTGGCATCTTCATTTTTCCGCTGTTATTGTTGCTTTGCTGCTGCTGTTTTGCTTGCTGGTTCGTTGATCGCTTTTGTGTTGATTGTTGCTGTTGATGGTGAAATTGTTGCTGTTGGCCGACTTTTGGCTTTAGCTTTTGTAGTTGTTGCGGGTTTTGTTCTTGTTCGAGCGCCGCTATTTTTTTCTTTCGGCGTCTCTCTTGTAATCGGGCTCTTGCCATCGCCAGTTTCGCCTCCAATTCACTTACTCTTCCTCTTCATCCTCAGACTCTGAGGATGCAAGAGAAGCGAATGAATTATTTGCCCCATAAATGTTAAAATTGGAGGGGAAGGGAAGCTCACTGTCGTCCGCCAATTGTTGATCTCCTTTATCCATCGTCAATTTCGCGGTTTTGGTTCGCGTCACAATGGAGTTTTTCGAACCACGGCGACTTGATTTCTCCTGCAAGCTGAGTTGAACTCGCCTACCGCCTGCTAAGAGTCAGTAAGCTTGCACTCGCGCCAAACGACGATTTAAAGATTGCTTTCTTAACAAGCAATATATTGTTTGTTTTAATTTTCGCGTTTGCGACCGAAGTGTTATCTTTTTATTGTTTTTGTTTTTATTGTCTCGAACACTTTTTGCACCTCACTCAACTGTTTTTATATGCACTTATTTTGATTTTATTTAATGCATTTATACCGGTACACCTGGTAAATACAGATTGCTTAACGAGCAATATATTTTAATTTTTGTTTTTTGCGCTTGCGACCGAGGTGATATATTATGTTTCTTATAGTTGATTATTATTTTATTTTTCGCACTTCACTGCAATATGCACATTTGTTTTTAGTTTTTATTTTAATTTATGTGTTTTTAATTCACTTAGTATTTACAATTAAGTTTTTACGTTTATTATTTGTTTTGTTTGGTTTCTGAATTTCATTGTTTTGACTATCTTCACTGTTTTAATTTTGGTCACCACATGTCTATTGAATTTAAACTTTTGGCGTGAACTCGAGTATATTTATTGTTTGTCGCGCTTGTTACATTAATATTTAGTTTACTGGTGTGTCCTTGTTGTCTTTTGTTTGTGATGCGTGCCACCATTTGACCTGTGAAATAGCGTTTTTGTTTACTTTGAAACAAAAATCTATTTCGTTCCCTGGCATACATCATCAACGATGTATGGGTACATCGCCGCAGCCCCTGATGATCGTGCATTTGTGTAATCAGGTGTCCGCCGATCATCGTCTTCATCTCAGGGCATCGTACCTGCCCTACACAGCAAAGGAAATTCTCACATATACCCTTTTTACGCGATCACCATTGGCTACAGTCAAGTGGATCTGTTTTGCTCCTCCTCTATCGATGCAATTCACGGCCATTGAATCTGATGGATGTGAGTTGCATCGAAGAGTCCGATTTTTACCACCAGCAACGACGTACACGAATTCGCGATGTCGAGTCAATACAATTGTTTTTAATTGAAAGGTTGTGCGCGGAAAGTTATATTCCCTTGTAACTAGAAATAAGTGAATAACGAACAGTTAACAATTTAAGGCCTGATCCGCAGAGTGAACCGTGCGCGGAAAGTTTTATTCCCTTGTAATAAATTTTACTCCTTGTTTAAGAACAAACAACTGTGTGACTGGAGATAAGAAAATAGCTGAAATAAATGCAAAAAAAAAAACAAATTGTTTCATTTCCTTTTTCCGCTTGGGACGTCGTCGCAGAATTGCAAGTGATTCCAGAGGATCAGCAGTTGTGAAGTAGTGGGAGTTAGTGAATCCCGCGTCCGTGTCGACGCACAGACTAAACCTTGCTACAGAACGTCTTTTATAATTTGACTTGATGCAAATTTAAACGTTCAGTATGCATTTTGCAAAACACACAGTCTAGGTTACGTATCATAAATTGCATTTCACATCATTTATCTATAAATTTCGCAAATTCAGTTTGCGATACTTTCTAAATTGCACGGCTCTTCGAATGTTGCCACTCTTTGAACCGATTAGGTTCGTTTTATCATTTCCCCTTCTCGTGATTTTATCCCACCACCTTATATTTACGAATTATTTGTTGTAAACGTTTTAGATGACTACGTAATAGGAAAAGAGGTATCGATGTAAATTGGTCTTAAAAGGCCGGACATTGTAATGACGAGGAAACACATGATCAGGCAGAGTATTCCACATTCGTGTGGTTCGGCTAAAGAATGGCTCTCTATATTTAATTGTGCGCCTGAAGTTCACATTCAATGTGAAAGCATTATCACAGTGACGGGTATCGCGGGAAATGTCTGAGGAGGCTGAACACATTCAGAAAGTTCAGTTGAGCAACGACCGCGGTTATACCTATAGAAAAGAGATAGGCATGATACGTTGCGCCTGTGGGGGTTTAGATTTGTGTCCCAGCGTATGGCACGGGTTCCTATCACCCATCAACGAGTCTTTCACAACAATTGGCCTCCGAAATCCGGGCGCCAGTAAAGAGCGGTAAATAAAAGCCACTTGGGGAAGTTCTGTTGTATAAAGCTTTCTTTATTTGATCGATTTTTACACTGAGTTTTTGCTATTTGTCGTTTCACTATCAATCTCTTAACGTATACAAATTAGTTTCTGTTTTCTTTGTGTCTATTGTATTTTTTTAATTGGGAGCTACAAACAGTGCTAAATATATCAAATAGTTCGCCTTTACTTGTTTTGTTTGTTATTCTTTTTCCCTTTTAAACCGTTCAGTCAAGCATCGCCTTCGTTTATTTGATTTATCTCCTACCTTTTACTTATATTTAATTGTGCGCCTGACTTATTTATATAATAATTAGGCACTTGAGTCCCGAACAAAGCGCGTCACTTCGTCACAACATTCACAATCCTTCTGTTTTGCCGACACAATACTGATTCTGTTAGAAAACGGTACATTCTCGTGGACACGGTTCCTTATGATAATGAAGCTCACCTCTAGACCCAGGCAAAGAAGAACTAGACTCCCGACTCGTCGCGCGACGTGACCGGCCGCAGTGGTGATTCGACTTCGAATTTGTAACTGGAGAGCGAAGTGCGCGCGGCGGTGGTTGTGACTCGACTGACTAATAAATAGAAAGAATCTATTTATCGCGTCGTGGCGGTTGAGTCATAGCTAAAATAAACTCACTGCCACTTACTAGGAATTTCGAGAAGAGTTGCTATGCCTGTATAGGGGATTAGTTCCGGGGAATCCTCGCCGTATAAGCTGAGTTGGATTCGTTGGTTGTGTGTACCGGGAAATTGGTTCCGCCGGCATAGCCAAGTATGATCAAGGGTCTTGATCGTTGTAATGGTTGTTTCGCGGAAAATTAGCTGCCGCTTGGTTGCAAGCGAGTAGTATAGTTTAGGGAGGAAATGAACCGAAGTGGTTTTCGGGGAAAAATGCACACGGTTTGATTGTAGGGAATTGATGTGGTTTTACATCTTTTAGGTAGAAGAGGAACCGAAATGGTTTTCGGGGGAAATTGGAATTGCTTGGGTGCAAGCAAGGGATATAATTTAGATAGAGAATTAACCGAGGCAATTTCCGGGAGACGTATGCGGCTCGGTGTAGTTGGTGGTGTTGATTTATGTTCCGTTGTAGGTTTGAATATGCGTTTTATTACAGCATATGAATATCCGGGGAAATTAAGATTGCTTGGTCGCAAGGAAGGAATATAGCTTAAGTAAAGAATTGACCGAAGCGGTTTTGGGAAAAATTATATGTGGGTGATGTAATTGAAGGAGATGATTTAGAATGTATTCTATTGAATTGTATTCTGTTGTAAATTTTGGGAAATGCCTTTCATTGCAGATTGGGACATGGATTCTTGCAGGTTCGGGATGGGTGCGCTTGCAGATTTTGCGTGGGGAGATGGATGGATTAAGGTAACGCGCTGTTAGCGGTCGAGGTTGGTTGGAATTGTGGGTTGGTTCTCCATGTGGTGTAGAGAACCACCACACGCCTATGTTCTAATTAAATAAACGATTTACCAACTTCGGAATTAAACGGTTCCCAATAAATTGCACGGCTCGTTTTTGCATCCTATCGATCACGTGTAATGCAGTATCGGATGCGCCTGACCTCGCGGTACCCCCACCCCCAGTGACGTGGTTACGAAATAAAGGTAGGGCGGTGGGCGTGGTTCGGGGTGTGGCGGGGAGGGGGTTGGGTGCCTAAGGTCGGGTGGCTCTTCTTGCTTCGGGAGGAGCGGTGGTGGGGGATTGGAACTGTCCTGGTGACTAGTTCCTGGGTCGTGGTGGGGCCTGGGTCGTGGTGGAGCCTGGGTCGATAATTGGGAGTGGGCTCGGTTATTACCGCGTTGATGCCGCAGGGGCAAGGGGAGTGCGGCCTGGTCCACTGACCTGTTGTGGGTCGCTTCGACCAACAGGTTTATCGTCCTAGTGGGTCGTGTAGTGATACTAAATCACCACTCACACCCATTATCTTATAACCTTAACCATATCCCATAGTGAATCATTGAGCCAACCAAAAGTTAATTTGTCGCACATTGATCCAATTCATAAATACCTCACCCATAATCCAATTGAATAATATGCACGACAAAATTATACCAAAATCCATTTGTCGTACATTGATTCAATTCCTGATAATCTTAACTCTAATTCCTGATATGCTTAACTCTAAATGCATTTCATGATTTTCCCTTCCAAGAATTGATTCAAATAATTCGTATACACTTCCGGGAATCCTATTCCAATTGAAGCACACAAAATCTTGTTTGTGCTTCTTGGAATTTTTACATAAAAAGTTTAACAAATCCCTGTTGCCACAGAGTATAAAAGGGCAGTACATTTTGGATTCGGGGTCAGTTGGGATCCAGAGGTCGAGGCAACGGCCAAAAATTGAAATAAATAAATTAAATAAATAAAGTAAATAAAATTAAATCGCATTTTTATTTGGCAAACCTAAACGAAGACACAAAAAAGAGGTAAGCCTGTAAAAACAAATCAAATAAATTTTAACCCTACAGTCGGAACCTATCGAAAGTCCGCTCGCGCGCGCAGTGACGAAGTGGCGTGTGCGGGGTGGAGGGGACTTATCCCAGGGTTATTCGCGTCCGCAGCGACGGGTTTCCATGTGTGAAATGGAAGGGAGACACGAGTCCGGAGTCGGTGTCTTTCGTCCATACGTTAGTATGGCGAATTGTTTGCGCTGGGACTAAGAGGGGGCGAGCACGCAGTTGCGCAGCTTGCCGATGGAGTGGACCGGTATATCGGCACCGGTGTCGACGGCGGAGCTCGATATATGGTCGCTGCGTCCTCGGCCGAACGGCGACTTGGGATGCGGTGCCGACCGATCGCGCTTGGTCGGAGGTAGACGACTAGTTGAGGGGGTTCCTGGTGGTTGGTTGGGTGTGTCCAACAGCAGGGCGCCCTAGGGGAAATGAGTGCGCGCCCCGAAGTGTGGTTAGTGCACCTGGTGTGTGAGGCGGCGTAGTGGGCGTGTTTAGCCTTTGGGTTGCCGCTTGGATTGGGCCGTGGTGGCTTGGGGGACATTGGGACTTCCTAGGGAAGGAGGTAGAGCCGGGCGTCCTACTAAATGTTGCCACGCTTAGTGGCTGTGGGTAAGTGGGGAGCCGGCTTGAGAGTGATAAATGGTGTCGCGCGGAGCCGAACGGGGGCACGTGAAGTTCACGCTTGGGTGGCGTGTGCGCCAGTATTTGGGAAGGGAAGCGGAGTAGGCGGGGTTGCGTAGCGTCGAGGGAAGGCGAGCTGGGTCACGTGGAGTCGACTGGTGGGCATCGTTGTGCCGAGGTTGAGAGAGGAGCCGGTTTGAAGCGAAGGGTAGCGTCCAAGGAGTGTCGCATGGAGTTGCGTGGAGGGGAAGGGAGTCGAGTTGATGGAGTGAGATTGAGCCGATGTCGAGGAGGGGTTCGAGCGGGGTTGAGTGCGAGTCGCACGAGCTGTGTTAATGCGGTGTTGTACGCAGGTTGTGCCGGGAAGGGGCTTACAATGGTTTATAATATGATTATTTAAGGGTGGTCAAAGTTGTATACCCGTAAAATAAAGCGCTTGGTATTCATGGGGGAAAATGGAAAAAATTGCCTTCGATCCGGATATATCTCTGGTTGCTGCGTTAGTTTTCTTATTTAAACGTATGGGCGGCATGTGGTCGTATAATCTATCAGAGAAGTATACATTTTATGATATACATATCGTTCGAGGAATAAAATACAAAAATCGGTGGTAAACTTAGTTATCTAAAGACAATGGGCCGGTCCGGTTATTTCCTAGGCGGTTATCTGCCTAAATTACATACAATGTCTTATGCATTTATACGCTGTTCTCTTATATATAATAATAATCATGAAACAAAAATATTCTCTTTAATAAAAAAAAATTATGTTATGTTCACAGATGGGGTCAGAAAGTGCCTATGATCTTAGACGCTCTAATATATGTATTGAGTTGTTTCGAAGAAATATTATTTGGTATGTTTTAACATCTACTTTAAGTGTGAGTCCTTACGTAAAAATTATTTTAAGTGTAAACTTTTGGTACATTGCATGCATTGGAGTGTTGCATGTATTCTTAAATGTGCAATTTTCCAAATGCAAGAAAATGTATACAAAATGTATAACCTATATTTCTAACACTAAAATTTAATTGTTTTTATTGATAGAAATCCCGGTTCACATTGCAATCAAATTATCATTAAATGTATATGTATCATTTAAAACTTGGTTTTTGAAGTTGTTCGACAGATTAAATTAAAACTAAATGTGTTAAATATTTTTAGAGTGTGATAGTTAATTCTTTAGTAGGAGGACGAAAAAGAAAGGCCGTCTTCATTGACATTGTTAATGAACAATTTATCTTGTATTGTACATATATTGTAAAGAGAACATATCCTTGTATATATGCGCTGGTATATATACCTGTATATATATTTAGATATATATATACTAGGTATATGTACGTATTTATTCATTCATTTATATTTAGTGTCATTTTTCGTATGATATCCGTATTTGCCCTTAAACTATACCAGAAATTGAATGCCAGACGTGTTTTCAAATTCAAAAGAAATGCTAGCCCAAGTGTATAATGTTTGAGGTGGATTACTTTGAACGCGATAAAATTCGTTAATCTACGGAGCGCTTTTTATGTACCGGGTCGTCTTTCTTTACCTCCCGGTTCCATTTGGATGAAATTTGTCAGTTGTTATTTGACAGCCAGAGTGAAAGCTAGACATTTATTATGGAGCAGCTAGCATGTCAATGACGTGTTGAGATTATAAAAAAAAATTATATAAATAATTGTTCAATTTTGATTACGCGGAGAATTTACATGAGCACATTTCGACTTAGCTTGTTTTGTTAATAAACAGAACAGCCGATATTGGGGCACCGAAAATCCTCAATTGATACACGAACGACCACCATATTCTCGTAGAGTAACCGTAGAACCCACATTGGGCCGATGGCATTGTTAGGTCATTTTTTTTTTTGGAAATCTTATACGCAATTTATAGAAATTGTATCCGGTCGAATAATATTAAAAAGTGGTGATATCGGCTAACATTACGATCCCATGATGTGACCCCCCTCTATTTATTCCTATGAGAGTGCTCGAAGAAAAAAGTATACACTAACAAACCAAGCACAACCCTGAAATTGCTAGAACTCTGGGAAGTTGTTATGAAAAATGTGCTTAAAAAATGTTCTATATCGAGTCATTATACGAGGGTTGCCTTTTATATTTCGGGATTAGAGAACAAAAACAAATATTGATCATCGAAAATCACTTTATTGTTTTTCAAAATATTCCCCATGAAGATCTATACACTTTTGCATGCGTTTGAACCAATTGTCGAAGCACTTTTGCCACTCTGATTGAGGTATCTCCAACACATGCATTCTGAATGCAGCAACCGCTTCTTCAGGTGTCGAAAAACGTTGACCTCTCAGTTTGTTTTTTACGTACGGGAATAAAAAGAAGTCATTCGGTGCCAAGTCAGGAATATACGGCGGATGACCCATCAAATCGTGGTGAAGAGTGATCCGTCTTCGGCGGTTGGTTTTCCTGATTTCTTGGAAGACAACTGGCAACAAATGGTTGTGTACCACTCAGAATTGACTGTTCTGCGTTGTTCTAGTGGTACGGTTGAGACATGTCCAGTTTTTCCGAAAAAACAGACGACCATTTGCTTGGAAGTGCTTCGTGCGCGAACAACTTTTGTTTGAATTTGGCTCATCTTGAAACACCCAGACAGTCGACTGCTGTTTACTTTCGGGCTCATACGCGTAAATCCACAATTCATCACCTGTCACGATGTCATAGACGTGTTTCGAAGCACCGCGACCGTATTTTTTGGTATTTCTATCGACCAATTGACACGAGCCTTTTTTTGGGCGATTGACAAATTGTGTGGGATCCAACGCGAACCAATTTTTTTGACAGTCAAATGTTTATGCAATATTGAATGTATGCTGGTCCCACTAACGCCTAAGGTTGTCTCAATCTCACGATAGGTCACAAGACGATCTTCCAATATCAGTTCGCGCACAGCATCAATGGTTTTCGGAACAACAACTGATTTTGGACGACCTTCACGAAATTCATCTTGGAGTGAACTACGACCACGATTGAATTCACCATACCATCGATAAACACTGGTCCTTGATGGAGCTTCATCGCCAAAAATTGAATTAAGTTCATCCATGCACTGTTGCTGAGTTAATCCACGCCGAAAGTTGTAAAAAATAATCGCACGAAAATGTTGACGATTTAATTCCATTTTTGGGCCGAGATGAATCTTTTAAGTTACTGTAAACAACACAAATAGCGCTCGTATGTCAAAACGTTCTGAGTGCGTATAACCTCAAAAATGTCCAACTTTACGACAGAGCTGCCAAATCCCGAAACATAAGAGGCAACCCTCGTATTAACAAAATATTGACCTTTTAGCCTCGTCTTTAGGCTAACAATTATTTAAAACTAGAAGAAGTACTAGACATTATTGTAATTGTTAAGGCCCATAACAATGGTCGTAATAAATAATTCTTAACTTACAAATTATGCTGAAAACACAAATAAATTAGCATAACGAAAGTTTTCTTTACATGATAAATGAAATAGAGTAGATAATTCCCGTAAATAAACTGTTTGCTAACTTTATAATGTTATTCTCACTTCCAGTATATTTTATCAACATAACATTTTAAATGACGTGTTAACAATAAGTAGTCATTCATTTCATATTCCTAACCTATGTTTTTAGAAGATGTGGACCATAATCCGGTCCTCAGCTAATTATCCCCTGTGACCGCGTGTCGTCCATTTCCTGCATGTTCTACTTTCTGGTCATCTTGAAATTCCCACGATGTGAACTGGCTTCTCGTCTAGATCGAGGTGATTGCTTGACATATATAACTGCTCACCTCTAGCCGAAAGTCTTTTCCGTTGGATCTTTGAATTTAATCGGAAAACAAGCTTCCGGCAGGAAATTTCTTTTAACACAACCATCATTTCCTTTCCGTTCTATTTCTAAACAATCTCACGGATCGGGTTCGCCTAATCAAATTCTTACCTGTAACATTGCAATTAACTGCAAATACATGCGCCTCGTCCAAGGTAGCTGTGATACCGGCAGTAGGCGCACATGAAACCCATTGCAAATTCAAGTAGGGTAAACCTTTAGCTTGTCCACTACTGTGCACATTTATCCACCAGTTCACATCTGCATTAACAGCACCGGAAGCAGGAAGAGAAACCGGCCCCAAAATATAGCCATCCATTCAATTGAATCTACTCGACGTGTGTGTATGTTTGTTTTCGTGCGACTGTGTGTTAGTTCGGATGCACATGGATATCGAGGTTACATTGCATTCATGTCAAGCATTCACATCTAGTGTGGGCTGCAGTTGATTAAAAACAAAAATAAAAACAAACAACAACAAAAAATTAAAAAGAAGAAGAGTAATAAACTTTCAAACAATACTGTCAACTAGATCCGCCGGAAAAGCGTCCAACGCAACAATCAGTATTTGTTGTATTTTTCATTTATCAATTTGTCAAAAACGAAAACAAAAAGCAGAAAGGACCAAAGCTGTTGGAGCGGCGTGTCCCTGCCAGGATGCGATGCGTATATACGACTATTGTGCGTATCGCGCTATTCCTTACTCTCATCGCTCAACCACAAAATTTTCATTTTCAAAGGACGAAACCGACAAAAAAGTATTTGTGAAATGCGTCGACATAACCCTCCGGCGAATATGCGTTATGGCGTGAATCCTTTGCAACGAGATGAAATGCTCGGATCTGTGTACTTACCCTCCGCCTTGATTTGTCCACGAATTGCGCCTCGGGCGAAAAGAATTTCATTAAAGAACTCTGAAATGGTTTTTGTGAGGTCTTCGCCCACGCACATTTCTAGAGACAGATGCGAGGGCATCGGCGGTATGTATAATGATGTCTTGACGGGCAGATGCTCTCGGGGGGGAGGATATTAAAAAGTCCCTTCAACCCGTCGCACTCGACATCTGAATATGGTTCATCTTGCAAGCGCATCTGGGGGTTTGCGTACCAACGATTTGAGTCCGGTTATTATTTAACGGACGGTCCGACGAACTACTTGGTCGTTATCTCAGATACCCGAATGTCTGTAATCCAAGTTGCACTCGGTAGCATAGCCATTCAATTTCGTTATCTGATACTACAATTGTTCTCCTCACATTTTGTGAATAAGAAGTTTTATGCGTTTGCTTATTCTGTGAATCTTCAAAGGAGAACTTATAGAGCATAAAACGCATCCCCAAGACTCGGTAAACCTTTTATCTTTTTTAAGTGACATGATGAGAACTCTTAGACACCCAACCAACCAGCGTGTTGAATGCTTGTTTCACCTTTTGTTGTTTTTGGTTCTTGTTTTCCTCCAAAGATCTTGTTGTCACTTAATACTCAGGTGAAAGGCTCCAACCTGGGCACTGGTCTTTAAGCTGCACCATAAATCCCCATCTATAGAGAACTCATAATCCGATGCCCGCGCAAGTCAATGGGATCGAAGAACATCGTAGCTATGCTAAATTCTTTCGGTTGATAATTTGTATGGCGCCACTTTTTCCTAACAAATGAGTGTTTTATTACACAGAGGTATAATACAGGTGTTGTTCTTCATATCGACAACGTGTCTCCTTTCATTAGTGCAAACAAGCGCATAAAGTGTTGTATGGCGGACGAGACACGCATTGAAACGCTTTATTAGCTTTGGTTTTCATTAAAAATTGTAATGAGCAAATGCACTACAGCAGCTATCGGTCGCGCTTACGGTTATATGCATATAAGGGATATTATAAGCCTTTTATACCGTGCAGAGTAGCGAACAGTAAAAGAGTTTGTTCAGAAGTCAAGAAGTGTGAAGCCACTTTAATTTACCATGATGCTTGTTAAAGACTTGAGAAAGCAATAAGAATAATGTCTTGCTGAAAACGTATCTCTAATGCTCTTATACTTTCGGCTTATACTTGGGGTCGCTTTACGATTTTGACAATCTTTACTGTATGCGGATGAAAAGCCGAATCATGCTTGCATCAGTCCCAATGTCAGGCAAATTAACGACCAATTTAAATGTCTACAAAATGCTTTAGTGTTGAAAAAGCTGGCAAACGATTGCGAACTAAGTTTGATGGTTCTCCGGTTACGTATATTGAGCTTAAGACCGTCAATAACAATTAGCTGATGTGCGAATAGTGTATAGGCATAATCACATCTCTTAGCCAATGTAACTAACAACAGCCTATTTGGTTTATATAGATTATGACTTCTGGGCTTAAGTGTGAGAGCTTGTGACCTCATTTTCTGCTGTTTTGGACTTAGAGTTGCTTTGAAGTATTTTTCAATGCACTAAAGAATTAATTCCTTTTAGCCAGATAGCGCTGCATTTCTGGAGTATTTAGTTGTATAACTGCTATAAAATCAATATCTACCGTCGACAGTCTCGATCATCCATTGCTGACCTCAGGTTTTATCTCGTTTCAGAGTATTGTCGTTATAATGATACAAGAGTTTCCCGACGACCAGTGGCAACATACGTGACTTATTGAAAGTGCAACTTCTCTGCGATCTCTGTCCATATATCATGGACCAGCTTTCTTTTATTAAGACATTTCCAACAACACCCTGACTTGCTATAATTTATCGCCTCTGTTCTTCCCATATCGTCGCATAACCATACCTGTTACCTGTAAGCTGACACTCTTCATCAGTTTCTGTCCTAATATAGACCTTGATTTGAATTTTAACACCTAACGTTCGTGGGCATATCGTTCTTTAATATACAATACGTCATTAAAAATGGAGCCGAATCTAATATTCTTTATTAATTAGTTTATTATTCAATTTGTATTTAGTTAGCATTGAATGCCGATGTATCACTTGATATTATACAACCTCATTATCAATGCTACTACTTTCAACAATCAAACTACAAATTTCAGTACAAAAAAAAAACACGATATTAATGAACCCCCCAATTGTCTCATCATACACGACTCAAACACACTCTCACTAATCCACTCGTAAAACGCGTCAGGAATTGTAAAGCATGGCGTTTTGTTTTTAAAACACGCTCTATACCGCATGGAGAACCAACCCACAATTCCATACCTTATTTCGACCGCTTTCAGCGCGTCATTTCTACCCATTACCCTTAAAAGCTATTCCACCTGTAAAATATGTTAAACGGACGCATAGCTGAATTCATTATCCTATGCAGATAATGCATAATTGAGTTTAGCTACCTTTTTGCCATACGGCAACCCCATTTCGCTGACCCATGAGATTTCCACCGGAAATCGCATCATGTCGGTTAGCAACGGCATAGTCTGATCAAACGACGGGGTTGCTTAATCTTGCGACCACTCGGGAAATCATCAAAGCATTTAAATTAGTTCCCATGATCAGATTTCCCTAGCCAAGTCGGCGTCCTTTTTACTTTCTCCAGACACTTCATTCGCTAGGGATCAATGCTCTCTTCTCGCAGGTGAATAGCACCAGCTTAATTTTCCTCTCCTTCACAGTTCTGTCTTCATACAGATCAATGTACTCTGAGATCACCATATTCGCCGAATTAGGTCAATGGGTGCTCGGAACTACATTGATTCATGCACACACAACCAAATCCACCCCGAGAGCATCATACGTCGTGTTTCTGTTCTATCATTCTCCCATGTTCGTCGATTATGAATTAACCGATTTTCCACCACACATCGACGGACGTGGCAATGAGAGAGCAGAAGTATGTTCCCTTTTGGTTGTCAAGTGCGAAAAATAAAATTACCCATATTCATCCCTTTTCCAGACAGTCGATGTATAACCATCTACTGTAGTGCTCCAAAAAGCCCTACCATCTTTTTCCCCCATTCCTAATCCAAAATCCCAGCAATATTACCCTAAAACCCTAAATCCTATCAAAACCTGAAAAACCCCAAACATGATCCAAAATTCGTAATAAACGAATCAAACATTCGTTTATCGCATAACATTTGCCCCCATGGCATAATTAAATCCAAAATCAAAATTAAAATTAAAATTCACAATAAACGAATCCAATATTCGTTTATTGTTCTACATTTGCTCCACAGCATCACCCAAATCCAAAATTCAGAGATCGTTATCTCTATCCCAAAAATCCCATTGAGTTAAACAAACAAAAAACTAAAAAGCAGATACATTCACACATCTGCGCGATAGTTTCGTAAGAATTCAAGAAATAGATTTCTTATCTTGTGTAAATACAACATCTCGCTCGAAATATCCAAAAGATCGAGATTGTTGCACGAAAATGTGTATCTTTGGGATACAATTTTCAATTCCTTTTCCTTTATAAAGGAATAGTCAAGTGATCTCCGGGCCGCAGTTAAATATCGAGATCTTTCCCTGAAGGAAGTCCCCAGGAGAATATCTAAGTTGTAACTAGAAGAATAGAGGAATCCTGGAAAATAAAACCCACTTGGAAATAAAATACGTGAATCTACTTGTTTCATTTTAACTTGACTGATAGCGAAGTATTCATTTCATTTTTTTTTTTTTCATGTTTAAACATTTTTTTATTTTCTTTCTATATTCTTAGTTTCTAAATTAAAGGCTAGACAAAAAATGCTTAAATTCTAGCTTAAACATCTTATATAATAACTTACTGGTCCTTCGCAGACGCTCTAAGCTAAACATTACTTAATATTTGTATAATTTGCCTTTCGGCGACAAAACCTGATAGCGAAGTATCACCTGGCCCCCACGGAAGACCAAGTGAAGACATCAAGACTGAGGCCAAACCAAAAGGACGTTGCTCTTCCCTCTGGATCAGAGGAAGCACGGTAACGACCCCTTGTAAGACAAGATTTCAGAGGCGATCTGTTTTAAGAGATCGCCTTGTCCTTTTAAGGATCAGGAGACTCGCGTCCTGAAACTAACCCCTACTAAACACAACACTACCAGATCGGTCGCGATTCAACAACCGCAGCGTGTGCACACTAGTGCACACACTACGAGCACCACAAGCACAAGGAAAGACGTGTCTGTCGGCAATTTGAGTACTAACAACCACCCCCATTAAAGAGTTAAAACGAGTTCGATTTTAAATTACATCCATTCCAATTCCATTCGGTCAGCAAGTTTTTAATGTTCGGTTTTTATAATGCATACAGTTTTAGCTCGCGGCAATGCCACTGTGGCGTGCTCTCTTAGTGTGTTGACGTGCCTTACATTCTGCTGTTCATGTTTCCACCTATTGGGATTTACATTAACTTATAAGTGCATACGAATCAATAAACTTAGTATAAAATAAAAATAACAAAAAAGTCCAATCAAAATCAGTGGATTTCATTTCTTTATTTTTGGTGCTGGAATTTTCTATGAATATTCGTCGAGCAACATCGTGGCAAAGAAAGTGAACTAGTGCCCATGATCGGCACAATACTTCTTCACCCCCACAATCGCTTTAAGTAACTCCCCACTTTGTTGCGGATGACGACTGAGTTTCGACTCTCTGTTTTTATTTCATTGAATATTAATCACTTGGGTCGACAATTTATGGTTAACTATTTTACTGTAGGTAGATGAGGAATCTTACAATTTCGTTCCACCCTTGATATAACACTCATTCCAATCAGGGCACATTGTCTGCGGATATAATATAAACTTCGTTTCAGATGGTCTTGTTATACGTAAAATCTTCCAGACCTATATACCTACCCCCTGGGCTGTGCCCACAAGACTCAGATTCACTTAACTTGAATTTCCCCATGTTCATTAATGTGTCCTTCATCAATACACCAAATTATTTGTGTGTAAATCGAACGACGTCAATAAGATATACAAAAACGATCTTTGATATCATTGAATGCCGAATGGATACTTGTATACACACAATACTTAGGAACCTGACACGTTCATCCCAAATAATAAGCATGTGCCAGCGGCAGTACCAAATTGACCACCGACCGGTAAAGATGAATCGTTCATTGAAACAGAAAATAAAGTGAAGTGAGTGCAAATATTAAACAATATACTGTGCATAGTAATCAAAAAACAGTTAGTGCCGATACGCGACGTACGAAGTGTTCCTGTTTGTGTATGTGCACAAAATAATCAACAAACTCCTGAACGTGATTAGCTATCTGTCACTCGCGCAATAAAAAATAAAAAATAATAATAAAAAAGTGAGAACACGTGGCCCATAAATAAAATGGATGCCAAAATGGTGCTTCGGAGAAGGCAAAATACAGACGTAATTCTAAAGGCTAAACGCCTTAGAACAAATAACACGTTGATTGTCAACAGTGAGGACGAAAACAACACCAATGGTGCCCAGTACTCAGGGGCTGGAAACCAATTCCAAGAACTAGCTGTCAGCGAAACAAATGCGGACGCTAGCAATCAGATCGAGGTCCTCAACAGACTCACCCATGAGATTAGTCTCAAAAAACAACGACTGGATAAACAAATGGAGGAAGTTGTTAAACTAAAAAACAACCTGAGCCAGAACGAGCGAAAAACGAAAATGGTACAACAACAACAGTAAGAACAAAGACAACAGCAACCCACGAAGACAAAGAAAACACGACAAGATAAGGAAACTCAACAGCAGGAATCACACCAACAGCAGGAACCACATCAACAGCAGGACCCACATCAACAGCAGGAAACATCTCGGCAGGAAATATCTCAGCAGGTGCCAGTCAATAAAAGGTAGAAAATACTGTGGCGGTTCTACGAATCACACAATCCACTATAGGTTGAGATATCGCCGTTCCACAAGGAACATACTCACCTATATCCATTACACGCGCCCACAGACACGTTCCTCAAAAGTCCTTCTTTCCGCCTGAAACAAAAGGTAACATTCCATACATCCAACATTGAATTAAACGGTCAACACCAATCGAACTCAACGTTCTAAATTTCCTAATATTGAATTCAATGCAATCATGCAATTCATCCATTCAATTCAATTCAATGCAATTGCCCCCCATTTACTCAATTCATCCAATTAAACGCATTTTTCTAAAAGCAAACAGAATAATGCATATCTCCTCATATAGCTAATAGCAATTAGCACCCCAAATTCCTTGCAAGATTCCAAAACCAAGAAGCGCACGTGTGTAAACAAAGGCATAGCGATTCGCCGCCGACACACAATGCTTGCAATCATAAACATCTTAACGCATATCTCACGCCAGATGTTTTAGAATTTGGAAATACGATCTAGAAATCGACATCCAAATGCCACGGTTCTTTTGTTACCCATCTGAAGCGTACGAAAACTCTTGTTGTCTTAAGCCAGATGGGTACCGCAAACAAACCCCATGAAAGGATCGAGAAATAAGTGGCGGTACGCTTGATCCTT
Source organism: Microdon myrmicae (assembly GCA_963931805.1). Lineage (NCBI taxonomy): Eukaryota > Metazoa > Arthropoda > Insecta > Diptera > Syrphidae > Microdon > Microdon myrmicae. The sequence continues at coordinate 120,779,242 of OZ007499.1, forward strand.
CGAAACAAGATTCCGATAAGAAGTTCGAAATGGAAATTTTCTCTTACAGATAAGAGAACGAGGATGATGATGATGATGAAAAAAAGAAAAAATTATTTTACAGATGAGAATTGGGAATGGATACACTAATTTTCAAGGATACAGTCGTGACAGAATGTTACAGAGGACCCAATAAGGAGGTCGGTCCGCGCCGCGCAACGTATTAAAAATAAATCGAGAAATTCACACTAAAGATAAACTGTCGCGAATACAACACAACACGATATTAATAACGAGAAATTTACAATACTTTTTGTGTCGGACGACACCGCACGCGTGCCGGATATTGAATTGATTCGATTTTCATTCTTGAGGTGCGAAAGAAACGGTAGTGACACATCGCATCAATACCAAATCGAATAATCGTGAACTCAGTTCACAAAGAATCGGGGATAATTTATCAGGACATATGAAATCAGTGTGTGAAAGTTCTTCACCAGTATTATTTTGTAAATTTGTTCTAAGTGATGTTCAAGAAAAAATAAAGGAAAACAATACAGAAAAAATCGACAGAAACAATTTTTCCGTGTTTGGTCCCGTTGGTGTATTTTTCCTCTGCGGTAAGCAGTGTTGGGCGCAACACTCCAACATCATTCAACGACTTTTACGAAAAACCTCCTAAGTACCTCCTATCTAGATTAGCTACATGGAGACCAAGGATCTCATAAAATTGGGTGAGTTGACATGCAAAACTTTTAAAACAAAACGGATAAATAATTTTAAGATAAGTTTAACATGCGATGATTTTGATGGCTATAGCAAAAATTAATCGTCATTGGGGAAATCGAAAAGCGAGTACTACACGTACACCCCCTAATCGGAGAAAACTCTCTCCATGCTCCTCAAAGGAGTTGATCCTTCCTTTACTCCCGAAGAGGTGCTCGAAGAACTAAACAGCTTCGAAAACGATACCTTGAAATTTACAGGTGTGAAACCATTTTCTACAGCAAATTCTAGAAATCGCAACCGTAAGTTGCCTTTCTTCATTGTGTCGCTAAGCCCCAATAGTAAAATTGATGGACTTAGATATATTAAATACATTAATCAGCAAACAATAAGTTGGGAGATAATAAAGGAGTGCGACCGCGTATTACACTGCACTGCGCTGTCAACGCTTCGGCCATGTGGCAGCGAATTGCAATATGCATTTCAGATGCGTCAAATGCCTGAATAAGCGTGTCATTGGGGAATGCCCATTGGGCAAAGAACAGCTCCCGGATAGAAATAAACTATCCTAAGTCCTCTGTAACAACTCAGGTCATCCTGCTAACTTTAGAGGTTGCCCTAAGTACCAACAACTAAAATCAAAGTTGGAAGCCAGAAAGAAACAAGTTGAAGAAGAGAAACGGATTAAAACTCGCTCTTACAACAACTTCCTGGCACCAAGTGTGTCATAGGCCCAAATGGCAGGTGGAGTAAAAATTGCACCAATCTTAGAACAATCGCGTAATATCATTAAAACGCCTGCTACAGAGCCACAAACTGATATAACAGCAATATTACTGTCCATACAAGGACAGTTTGCTACGTTTGATAGAAAATTCGAAATGATCGAAAAAAAAACTGACGGAACAAGTGGCTCGAAAGAACATTATCTTCTCGACCCTGTTTCCAGACGAACCCACACTCTAATCATAACGTTCACTGCGACTGAATTAACCCTAAAAATTATTGCTGTGAATGTTAATTCACTAATCCGCATGGAAAGGAGGGATAATCTCAACAATCTGCCGGAAGCTGAACGCCCAGATATGCTTTTGGCTAGCGAAACTAAGCTAAATCAAAGGCATAAATTGGGATACCCAAATTATAAAGTAATTAGACGAGAACGTCCAAATTCCACTCAGGGGGGCGGGGTCGTTGTCGTAGTTAAAAATGGTCTACAACACAATGTCGTCTACAGTAGAGATGTATACAAGTTCCAGGTACTAGAAGCCTGCGTTATAGATATTCCTTTGAAAAGTCAAAGGCATCTATATGTGATCTCTGCTTATGCTTCCGAAGCTCCACAGTGTATACAGTTTATCAATAAACTTGATACCCTTTTTCGACGTCTCAAGTTAGACTCGGAAAATAATTATTTCTATATAGGGGAGATCTCAATTCCAAGCACAGTGCTTGGGGTAACCTTATCACAAACACAAGAGACAATGTATTGTTCGACTGGTGGCAAACAAACGCTATCGAACATAAACTAGAATTGTACGCTACAAGTACTCCGTCATATCTAAGAGGAAATTCCTTCTTAGATTTACTGTTGCTGGACGAGCGAATACAATTATTAGATACGGATCTAACTTCTCGAAATTGTCTTCGTACAATCGAGTACGATAGCGATCATAATGGACTTGGCGCCGTAATACATGTCCCAAACGAACACTCACTACTTGAGCAGTATAAACAGATACATTCTTTTAATGTCGGAATAGCACACTGGCGGCGCTTTGATCGGATAATAAAAAAAGAATTACGCTGCAATGGCATAGATCCACCAGCTGAAAGAAATCTTCATAAGGCCGAAATTGATCATTATCTTTCGACGATGGACAATTGTTACTAATACAATGAATCGTTCTATCCCAAAAGTGTCTCGCATGGAGAGCCATACAAACGGATACAGAAACGCAACGATCGACGAGCCGTATAGGCAAAAGAGTATTCTGCTCTCTCAGTTAAAACTGTTCTACAGACAATTCAGCCATCCACATAGCCAGGAAATAAAAACAATTAAGTCACTAATTAAAAATCTTCAAAAACTGATCCGTGACAACTATAGATCAGTAATTAATGAAGACTGGAACAAGAGAATTCAAGCCATTAAAGCTAGTGGACCGAATATGTTCCCACAAATAAATAAAGTCTTCCGAAGGAAAGATTATAATGACATCCCATGTCTGCGAGTTCCACGGACTCCCGAGAATTGTCAAACTCTGCTGAACGCAGGACTTACCCTGGAACACATCAACTCTAACGAAGAGTTTATAGCGTTTAAAATAATAGTGAAGAAGATCGTGTGATTCGAACTGACGCTATGACAACTCGAATCACGAAAAAAATTTTACCTAAGCGCTACACACCAGGCTACTGACCGTGTTTTGAATTTGATTTCCAAACTCGAGTATATTCCACTGGTGTGAATCATTTTTTTATTTATCGCTTGGTATACGGTTCTCATGTATTTTCCTTATTCGATTTTTTTCGTTCGGTGTTCTTCACTATTTTTGCTTGTGAATTGTGTGTATCTGTTAGAATCGCTACAAGTTCATAATAGTCGAGGATCCGCAAAAAAAGGCGAACTCAATTGGCGTTTGTTTCGAAGCAGTGTATAGATTGAACGAATCGGCTCATTCTAACCTTGACCTGGAAAATAGGGCTCTCAAAAAACATATTTCGCTACGAAATGAACTTAACAATTGGGGTCTCTTAAGTCGAAGTTTCACTATCTAGTGAAAATAATAGAGAGGATTCCCCGCTTAGAGATCTAAACACTACCATATTTGTACACAAGGATGAACTGACGGACATTCTTAGATCGATTAAGAACAAAACATTATCTGGAATAGATAGTATTCCAAACATTGTTCTAAAGCATTTACCTCTTGAAGTAGTGAAGGCTTACACAATTTTGTTCAATAACGCTCTAAATAATGCATATTATCCAACCCAATGGAAATCTGCAGTAATCCATCCCATCCCCAAAAAGGGCAAGGACAGGACCAATCCAGCCAATCTTCGCTCGATTAGTGTGCTTCCGAACATCAGCATTCGGGCAAATTATAAATAAAGTATTGACTAACTGGTGTGAGGAAAATGGTATTATTCCGAACAACCAGTTTGGTTTTCTACCAGTTCATGCTGCGACAAGACTTGTTTCCGACATACAGTGGAACAAGGCGAAGAGACAATGCACAGGGGCCTGTTTGGTTGACTTTGAAAAGGCTTTCGACACCGTATGTATAGAAGGGCTGGTATATAAGTTATCAAATCTAGGTATGCCCGAATATTTATTATACATTATCTACGATATGATAATGGGTAAACAATTTGTAGTGAAATGTGGAGATATAATCTCTAACAAGACTTTCCACATCAAAAAAATGGTCTAAAACAGGGAGCAGTGAAATCTCCCATTTTATTTAACATTCTCTCAGCCATGCAATTGCGTATGCCGACGACATTGTGGTGTATAGATCTGGAGAAAAGATTGATGTCATCAACAGACTTCTGCAAGATGATTTCAACAAAATCAAACGTTTTTGCGACGACTGGAAATTTAAAATAAATTTCCAGAAAACAGAGACTATCCTTTTCAGAACGCCACTGTCCAGTGCATCAAGGGATACAAAACGGAATTGGAACATATTTTCCATTGCAGGAAATAATAATCTTCCCCTACAAGTAAAGACTGTAGTCAGATACCTTGGAATCTGGCTTGATCAGTATCTTTACTTTGATAAGCATACAGCAGCTGCTCTTACAGCAGCTAAAAACGCATATGCAATGACACGAAGACTCTTCCGTAGTAGTCTGCTGGACTCCAAGGTGAAAATAATTTCATACTCAGCATTCATCCGACCAATATTGGTGTATGGCTGCCCGGTATGGTACAACATGTCCTCATTTTACATGGAGAAGTTTCGGGTGTTCGAGAGGCAGTGTTTGCATTCCTGCCTAGGAATGTATAAAACCGTAGAGTCGCAGTATAAGAAATACTATCCCAATAAAGTCCTGTATGGCAAATCAGGACTAAACAGAATAGATAACTTTATTATCAAGATTATTCGTCACACAACAAGGACAATGTGCAGTAAAAATGATCTTATTTCGGGAGCATTCTATCCCAATGATATGTATATGGAGAGTATTCTCCAGAATGGGTTCATTCCCCCAGAAGCGTTCCCTTTCTTGGATAAAAAAGGGCATATCCAAGACAAACGTGGAGTCCCTATGATCTACCACGCTTTCCCTGGTGCCAGGGATAAACGAATTCTCCACGATAACGATATCTCTAATTTTCCAGATCACCTGCGTTTTAGTATGGTGATCGGTGAAAGAGATAAATCAATAAAAGATCGATCCCATCCCAACTGGTGGTGGATCAGTGATGAAGAAAGGACTACACGTCCCCAAACATAGTATGCCTCTCACGCGCACCGCTTTCCTTCCCCCTATCCCTAATTCCCAATTTGTTTTATTTTTTTTAATTTAATTTTAATTTTTTATTTTTTTATTTTTATTTGTATTCCTTGTTTATGTTTGTCCGTTTTGTTTCATTTTTTTTTTTAATTTTAATTTGGTTGTCAACCCCTTATAAACAGTTGTGGCGAACCAATTAAGAACGATACTAAAAATTTTGTTTACAATAATTTTTTATTAAAATTCTTTGCTATAAACAGTTTGTAAAATGGTTTTTATATATGTATTTTAGTACATTAATTAAAATATAAATAATATTTACAAAAAAAAAAAACAAAAAAACATAAAATTAAATTTAAAAGGTTTTGTAAAAGAAAATTAGCTGGCGATCTAATTAAGAAAGATTTGTTTCTTTTTGTATAATTTCGTTTTAAACGTAAATATTTGTTGGTAAATATAATAATTTGTTTGAAAGTAAACGGAATTATACGTTCTTATTTTGTTTTAAGACATTTGAATGAGATATGGGAAAGAAAAAAAACTGTACAAAAAACATGAGAGAAGCGATAATAAATCTTCGAACTAATGAAAGGTTGTCGTATAAAGAAATTTCAAAAAAGCTTAATTGCTCTAAAACAATGGTATTTAATGCTATAAAATATGTAGAAAAACATAAAACGACAGAACTCGTAGCAAGACGGAGAAGATCTCGTAAAACGACTGAAGCACAGAATGGGCTAATTGTTCGAGCTGCAAAAAAAAAAATTCCGTTACGAGTTCAAAAGAAATACGAAAGGAAGTTTACGGCGAGGACCTAAATGCACTTTCAGCACGCTCTATTAGAGAGCGATTGACTGAGAGCCAGCTTTTTGGAAGATCGGCTAGATCTATCTATTATATCATTAAAAAACCGAAAGGCTAGGTTAGCTTTTGCCAGGGAACATGAGAATTGGAACATCTCACAGTGGAAAAAATATTGTGGAGTGATGAAACAAAAATCAACAGAGTCGCTTCCGATGGAAAGCAATATGTTCGATGGCCAAAAACTCAAACCCTAATACACCACGGTCACCCTCAAACAGGAGAATTGCCTGTTTTTTTTTTTACACTAACGCGCGCACAAAAGGGGATTTTGAAGTACCCTTAAATGTCAGAGCACAGTGCGAGCGGATAGAGAGAAAGTGAATAAGGAAAGGAGGGGTCGATGTATATTGGTCTTGAATGTATGGACAGCAACGACCAGGAAACACATTGATCAGGCAGAACATTCCAACATTCATGTGGTTCGGCTAAAGAATGACTCTCTATGTTTATTTGAGCGCCTAAAATCCACTTTCAACGTGAACTGATGCGCATTCACAGATTGACGGGTATCGCGAGAAAATGTCTGAAGAGGCGGAACACATTCAACAAGTTCAGTTGAGCAACAACTGTGGTAATGCCTATAGAAAAGAGATAGGCATGATACGTTGCGCCTGTGTTCTAACGACGGAATTGATCGACTTACGGCTGGGTTCCCAATAAGTCTCACTGCTCGTTTTTGCATCCTATCGAGCACGTGTAGTGCAGTTTTGGATGCGCCTGACCAAATATGGGAGTTGAACTCCATTTTTGGACGAATATACACTTTGTAAATAGTGGCCAGATTGGATGGAGTGAAGTATCTTTCCCATCTCTTAAAAATCCCCATTCGTTTGCCCACACTTTTGGCAGCTTCAAATATGTGGTCATTCCAGTTAAGAGTCGAATTAATCGAATGCCGAGGATTGATAATTCCTTGACTTCGTCGATGCAAGTGCCGTTCATAGACAGCATATTTACTTTGGGGTTGTGAGTAATTGACAAGAGATCATTTATAAAGACGAGGAAGAGAGTGGGTGAGAGTACCGAACCCTGGGGAACACCTACATTACTTTTATGGGAGACTGATTTGACACCATCAATAACCACTTGCATTGAACGGCCATTGGATCAGGGAATTGTCAATTCCATATTAATGCAATTTTGACAAAAGGGCTGGATGGCAAATTCTGTAGAAGGCTTTTGAAATATCTAATGTAGGTAGTGGATGGAATGGCTCTAATTAATCAATTAAGAGTATCGATGTCTGAGGGACGCAAACAGAGGTGCGAAAAAAAGGAAAACAGACACAAGGGATGGAAGGGGCGGAGGGTTTTCCCGCACTGCACATCACTCGCGTGTATATTCTCGCACTTTTCACAGCACTAAGATGAGTGTGCGGAGATCCGTTTTTTTTTTGCATAGGATCGCCCAGAAAACTTTGTACTGCACTCGGACGCGTGTGTGAAGATCCGTTTGTTTGTTTAAGATCCCACAGTAAGACTCCGCGCCCGAACCGATAGTGCAATTGGGTATGTTATGTGTATCTAAGATTCCCAAAACGGATTGCACAATTGATACGATGGTACGGATCACGAGGCAGAAGCGCACGTGCTGTCTCGCTGGCGGTTTAAATCGACTTACATCGCATAGAAGGTATAATGAACGCCCAAAGCTACATTAATGTCCTTGAAGATGTAATGCTGCCCTATGCAGATGGAGAATTGCCTGTGGTATGGAAATTCATGCAGGACAATGGCCCTAAGCATACCGCGAGAGCAACGAGAGCATGGTTTTCTAATAATTCCGTGGATGTCATCGATTGGCCTTCATGTAGCCCGGACCTAAACCCAGTAGAAAACCTCTAGAACGAATTGAAAAAAGAAGTAAACAAGCATAAAATAAGTAACATAAATGAATTGTATGAGATTGCTAAAGCAGCTTGGGAAAACATAACAACGAATAAATGTCAGGACCTTATACGAGTAGCGTTCTACGAACGCACAATTCCACCCAGGTAAGGTTCCTCCCCTTCAAGGAACATACTTACGTTATTCATTACACGTGCCCACAGACACGTGTCCCAAAGCTCTTGATCATACCTGTAACAAGGGTCATATGAAGCTGCAACAATGTTGAACCCGATAAACAAGGAACTTAACGTTCAAAAAAATTTAATATCGAGTCAACGCATCCATTCATCGTATGCAAAACCGATTCCAGAATACAGGTCACAAATCTCCTATCCTAAACATCTGTATGATGTTTCCAAGGAATTACATTGCCGGTAAATAAACCGAACAACGGATGCCTATTCTGGTTGCTATTGAAAATCAACACCAACCCAGTGTATGACTGTAAGTCTAAGGCACACTTGTTCAAACAAAACTTATCGTTGCGCTGCTGATTACCATCCATAGAGCCATAAACTCTAAACACTATCCCAGATAGATGTTTACGAGTGAAAGGTAAACAAAAGCGTTACATTCCATGATTCCTATCCCATCCGAATTGCATGGGACCCTATTCCTCATGCCAGATGTATTGGATAAACAAACCAGCATGTGATCGGATAATAAGCGGCGGCATCCGATCAACGGACAAACGAGGACAGGATTTCGATCACCACCACAATGGTGATGATGATGATTATTATGATAGAGAAAAATTCTCCTTTCACAGATACTAAGGGAAATTCTGCTTAACAAATACTGTGCGGAAATACAGGGGGATTAGAAGTTGATTAGTTAGTCGATATAGAGCATCCATCTGAGGAAGGCAATCAGGGAACCCCGACGAGGAGGTGATACGCGAGACGAGATACGGTGTTACCCAATTTAAAGAATTCGGCGTTTGTTATGCGAAATTGCGCTCAGTGCTGTTTAAAATGGTCATGCCAATAAGTGGCTCTGTGTTAAAGATTGTAAAGCGGCCTAACTAAATGCAAGTGAATGCTTAAGTTTAATACTATTATAAGTATAAGGATACCTGTTTACGAATCAACGAACCGTATTTACCAACGACTTCGTCGTGTCGAATAAAAGATACAATATCAGAATAGAACGATTCTTATTGTGTTTCATTTGTGACTATTCTCTTCGTGTTTTTTGTGTAAATTGTCGCTGCATCCGCTCCGGCTCATGTGTGTTCTCGTTTTCCAGTGCACAGTGTTAGGCGGAACACTATTGACAGTCGACCCAAAGACAATATCGCCAACTTCAGCCAATATCCGCCAAAACCTCATTTTTTAAATGCCCAGGCGGTGTAAGGCAATGATTAAAAACAAATGTTTTCCCACAAAATACTAAGCTAAGACATCAAATTTGGACTAAAAATCAATCGTTTTAATTAGATCGCCAGCTAATTCTGTTTTACAAAACCTTTTGAATTTAATTTTATGTTTTTTGTAATTTTTTTTTTTGTAAATGTTATTTATATTTTAATTAATATACTAAAATACATATATAAAAAACATTTTACAAAGAATTTTAATAAAAAAATTATTGTAAACAAAATTTCTAGTATCGTTCTTAGTTAGTTCGCCACAACTACATATATATATATATATATATATATATATATATATATATATATATATATATATTGTTATGCCTGGATAGGCTGCACACCATATAATATAATCTGCACCAACTAAGTCCGTAGGCCAGATACGGTTTGTGGGAGGAACCTCTGGTATTTCCGTTGGACAAGGGGGCGGATGCTGGAGTCAAAGGAAGTATTACCTCGTGGAGTCAAATTTTTTTTAAAAGACGATTATGTTATTTCACCTTAAACCTAACTTTATTAAATATTGGTTACCAGTAAGTACAATTTACAATATTTAACAGATTTAAACTGTATTTACACTCCTACAATTTGATTTTGCTTTCTTATTCTACAATCTAACTTTAATTTACAATATATTAACTTTATTTTTCTATTTAACTTTAATTTTAAATCTCACTTTAATTTACAAATTTACAGTTTAACTTTATCCTACAATTTAATTTTGCTTTCTTATTCTACAATCTAACTTTATTTTACAATATATTAACTTTATTTTTCTATTTAACTTTAATTTTAAATCTCACTTTAATTTAGAAATTTACAGTTTAACTTTATCCTACAATTTAATTTTGCTTTCTTATTCTACAATCTAACTTTATTTTACAATATATTAACTTTATTTTTCTATTTAACTTTAATTTCAAATCTCACTTTAATTTACAAATTTACAGTTTAACTTTATCCTACAATTTAATTTTGCTGTATTTATATTTACAATTCCAAAACTTTAACCGATAAACTGGATTTCACAGTATTTATATTTACGATTCCAAAACTTCAACCGATAAACTGGATTTCACAGTATTTATATTTACAATTCCAAAACTTTAATCGATACATTTACAGTAAATATGTCTCTATTTAAAATTCCAAAACTTCAATCGATAAACTGGATTTACATTTACAGTAAATACGTCTCTATTTAAAATTCCAAAACTTCAATCGATAAACTGGATTTCACAGTATTTATATTTACAATTCCAAAACTTTAATCGATACATTTACAGTAAATATGTCTCTATTTAAAATTCCAAAACTTCAATCGATAAACTGGATTTACATTTACAGTAAATACGTCTCTATTTAAAATTCCAAAACTTCAATCGATAAACTGGATTTCACAGTATTTATATTTACAATTCCAAAACTTCAATCGATAAACTGGATCTACATTTACAGTAAATATGTCTCTATTTAAAATTCCAAAACTTCGATCGATAAACTGGATTTACATTTACAGTAAATATGTCTCTATTTAAACGGAAGGACGAGATCCGACGCTTTTCAAGACTCAAAACGAACTCACTTACATTTCCGACTCTGCCTGCCTCGTCGGCTGCCCGTGATCGCATTGCTTTTTGTCGATCATGCAAAACGTTTGTTAGGGGCTCCCATGGGGTTCGTATTTCTGTACAGACTACATTGTATCTTATGGATTATACCATGGGACAATCTGCAGATCAAGCGAATATTTCCCATGGGTCATATGACTGTGGGACTTGGATTATTTTGTGGATTACGCAAAATTGTTTCTTTTGGATGGTTTCATATTATGGGACTTGGATTATTTTGTGGATTACGCAAAATTGTTTCTTTTGGATGGTTTCATATTATGGGACTTGGATTATTTTGTGGATTACGCAAAATTGTTTCTTTTGGATGGGTATAGGGTTAGGACTCCTGATAGGTTTTTCTCCTATGGATTCGCAGCATCCATAACACGTCCCCCTTTCAGACACATCTAAGGGTACCTTACCCTTAGATTGGACTTAGGTGTTTTTAACTCAAAAACCTCCGCCAACTTGTGCGGCTCTGGTGTTCTTGCCACTTCCAACCTCACGTCTGGGTCAACTCGGTTCCTTCTGTTAAAGCATCTGTTAAAACGGGTTATAGTTGTTCTTACAGGTCCACAGCTACATTTCCTGATGACACAGGCAATCCCCACCAGACTGAGGACTCCAGTTACAGACATCAGGACCCCTTGTGTTCGTTCTGGTATCTTTTGCAGAGCCCTTGACCAGAAGGTCTGTTGATTCTGTATTTCCAGGGATAGGTCTTGCAGCTCATGAATGCTTTTTGCTGAAATTTTGGACATTGGTTCCCTTTCGATTGCTATTTCGCGCAGCTTAGCGTTAGCGCAACAATTTTCTAAATCGCCATACGAGTGTCTATCTCTTACCGATTTTTCGGTGCCAACTCCCAACGTGTTTATAGTCATGTCATATGTGTCCAGCCTGCAGTACCCATTAATTGTAATAACTCCTGTACCCAGGAGCTTTCCTACTTCTGTCCCATTCCGGCATTTACATTCAAAACTGGTTTCCGTGGTTATTGTATACAGGAAAGAGTCATCTTTAATTTTGTGGAATATTTCGACCTGCGAGTTTATGACTTTCGCATTGCATCTTTCGGCTCTGTTTCTCATGAAGATGTTTATTTCGCAGTTTGAGTCACTTAAGGTACTGCGCAGAAGTTGCGGTTTACAAACGTATATTTTATTGAAAAGCTTACAATCATCCAGTCTTGACCTCAACACGTAGTCCTCTCTATTCTTGTTTATAATTAGATATTCGTTACTCAATCCCAGCACCACGATTCCATTGGCCACGATCTTTGGGAGAGCGATTATCTCATATATATCAAAAGTTTCTTTTGTAACTGTCGGAATATGAATAATGAAAATGATAGTGCGACCCTTGGTGAGAGCTTTAATTTCGATCAATTTTAAAATCTCGGGGTAATTTTCTAAATTTGGTTCTATGGCCAGTAAGTTATTGTGTTCGAATTCTTTTAATTCCTTAAGTAGGTCGATTGGTTCTATAATTCTTGGGTGTATAATTCCGGACTGAATGGACAACAGGCTATCAATTATTTGTTCTATTTCTAGTTCGAGTCGCATGATCTTGTGATTAATTTTGCTGGATATTTCATCGTAGTAAGAGGTCAAGATGATAGTTCTGTTTAGATTATCCCCTCTTATATTGACCCTGTTAATTTCGTCAATGACTTCGTTGACCTTTTTCAATGTAACGTTTGCGTTCTTTACGCTTTCCAGTACCTGTTTATTTAAGTGACTCATTATCTTCATGTTCTCTTCCATGCCGTTCTTAATTCTGTGCTCGTTTTCCAAAACACTGTGAATCGCTGTCGAATAGTATTCAGCATCCTCATTATCCATTGTACCAAACAAAACCTTAAAGCCCGAACCTATCACATTTGCCAGCCCTCTTTTTGTCCTTTTCGATTTTCCCACTATACCAGAGATTATATTGATTCTATGATCTGCCTTAGTTACTTCTTGTTCTGCTAAAATTTGGAATTGTCTACATTCTGTTTTGGTTTGTATGCAAAGTTTGTCTATTGAGTTAATCATATTTCTAATATTTAAACTTGTTTGCTCTAGAATAGTTATGTCTAAGTGTGCAACCAGGGTCAATTTGCTGTTCATCTCTTTTCCATCTCCGATATAGTTGAAATACAGTCCCGAATGTTCCCGCAGGCTCCGCACGTCCACGTTTCCCGCATTTATTGTGCAGATGCACGAGATCCTGCAAAGTAAGGTTTGACGTTAGCTTTATTGAATCTCTGTTGTTTGTTCCGAAGTTGTATCACCAAATGATTTTGATGAACTTCGAGGACAGTAAAAGGTCCCTTATATGTACTTCGGAGTTTGCCTTTCACTTCATTTTTTATTAAGACCCTTTGACCAACTCTATACTCGATTGGCCTTGCTATTTTCTTGTCATACCTCAACTTGGATCTCTTCCTACATTCTCGGACATTTCCTTTAACATTCTCTCGTGTCTCGAAGAGGTTGGCCCTAAGCTCGTCGATATAGTCGAAAACCGTTTTTTCGTTATGGGTGTCCACAGCGCTAGGTCGGTTGGCCTCGTTACCAAAAACGATCTCATAGGGCGTGTAGCCCGTCGCATTATGAACTGTACTGTTGTAACAAAATCCAGCATACGGCATTCGTTTGTGCCAATCCTCTATCTGGTCCAATTCCCTTCCTGTGGATCTCAAGTATTCCAATAGTCGACAATGGGCTCGCTCCACGCTACCGTTAGCCTGTGGGTAAGCAACACTGGTTGTTATATGTTCCATTCCCAACAGGTCACAAAACTCTTTAAAGAGTTCATTGCAGAACTCTAGGCCATTATCGGAGAGAATCAATTTAGGCATACCGAAGTTCATTATCCACTCTTCCATCAGAGCTCGCGCCAATGTTTGCATTTCCTTGTTCTTCAAGGGTATGAACTTAATAAACTTCGACAAGTCATCCTGGATTGTTAATCCGAATTTGTAGCCCTCGTCCGTCTCCTGGAACGGTCCTATGATGTCAATCATAATTTTCTCCAATGCCCTATCGGCTGAACTAACTATTTTCATAGGATTTCTGGTCGGTGCCCGGTTAACTTTTTCCGTCTGGCAATGGGGACAGTTCCTGACAAAATTCTCGATGTCCTTCTGCATCCCCCTCCATCCATACCTTCTTTTTATCCTAGCGTAGGTTGCCTTTTGCCCTGTGTGGCCGCCCATCAAGCCTTCATGGTATTCCCTCATAACTGCCAACCTTCTGTCTGTGTCAATCACTTCTTCCCTGCCGCCCGACGCTCCACTCTGCGTGCTCGAACTTTCATCGTCAGCAGCGAGTTCAGCTACGACACCTGAACCGATCTCATCGCTGGGCCCGATGCCGATGTCACCGTTGTCGACATTCTCCTGTTCCCTTTCGACATTCCTAACATTCCGGCTGAGTTCGTCGGCAACCACATTTTCCTTACCTTTCTTATAGGTTATAACGTAGTCGAATTCCTCAAGCTTGAGGCGCCATCTCACAAGCCGACTGCCAGGATCCTTAACGTGGAACAGCCATGTCAATGGTCTGTGATCTGTCTGAATGACGAACTTAGTCCCATAAATATATGGACGAAACTGTTTCGTAGCCCAAACGATAGCCAAGCATTCCTTCTCTGTCGTGCTATAATTGGTCTCGGCCTTATTAAGCGCCCTACTGGCGAAATGTATTGGTAGATCCTTACCGTTGTGCTCCTGACTTAAGACAGCACCTATGCCGCCATTAGACGCGTCGGTAGTCACCATGAAGGTCTTCCGGAAATCCGGATACTGCAAGATGGGATGGCTTGTGATAATTCGTTTCAATGCGTCGAAGGACTGTTGCTGCTCTGTATCCCATTTAAACTCCACGTCCTTCTTTAAAAGTTTATTCAGTGGCCCGGCCACCTGACTGAAGTTCTTTATAAACTTTCTATAATATCCTATCATTCCTAGGAATGATTTTACACCTTTGGGGTTCCTGGGTTCCTCCATCCGCAGGATGCTCTCGATCTTCCCTGGACCCGGTCTAACACCTCTGTCCGTAATGACATGCCCCAAGTAGGAAACCTCCTTCCGCAGAAATTCACATTTATCGGGCTGCAGTTTGAGATTCGCCTTCCTAAGTTGCTCGAACACCTCGATGAGCTTCTTATTGTGCTCCGACAGGCTTTGTCCATAGACGACGATGTCGTCCAAATAGACGAAGCATTTGATTCCCTGCAATCCAGCCAAGACGGTGTTCATCAGCCTCTGAAAGCAGGCAGGAGCGTTTTTCAATCCAAATGGCATTCTGGTATACTCGAAGTGACCATAAGGTGTGCTGAAGGCCGTCTTCTCAATGTCCTCCTCATCCATTGGGATTTGATGAAATCCGGACGTTAAGTCCAAAGTGGAAAAGTATTTAGCTTTTCCTAATTGATCGAGGATTTCGCCTATGTTAGGCAAGGGGTAGTTGTCCGCAATCGTTATCTCGTTTAACTTACGGTAGTCGATAACCATACGCCACTTTCTTTTGCCGCTCGCATCGGCCTTTTTCGGCACCACCCACAACGGGGAGCTCCATGGTGAGCTACTGTCACGTACGATCCCCTCGTCCTTAAGCTTCTTAATTTGCTCGCGGACCTCTTCTTCATGGACCTTGGGGTACCTATAAGTTTTTGTAAAAATGGGCTCTGAGAAGTCCCTCGTTCTAATCTTATGCTTAATGATGGGAGTTGTTAACAACTTTTCACCCTCGACGCTAAATATGTCACTGAATTCCCGAACAATCTCCAGGAGGCTCTCTTTTTCCTCCTTATTTAGGTGATCGGCTCGCACGTTCCCTGAAACCTTCTTGGCTCTTTTTCCTGCGACGTTAAAGTCACTCAGATTTGAACCCCTGACGGATACTCCCTTCAAGTCAAATGGCTTATCTGTAGTGTTCAAAACTGAAACCAGACATTGGCCATTCCTATTCCTGGCGATGCAACTGGGGACAACAATACCTTCGGTAATTTCCTGTCTAGGTATTATTATTTCTTCGTCTAAGTTTCCTTGGACTTGGACTTTCCTAAAAAACCTCGGATCTGGCCATGACAGATCGTAATTCATTGAGATACCTTAGCGGTATCTCACCAAAATGTCCCGCTATTACATCATTCTTATCGTCGATCGTGAAACCGCCCTCTCGTAGGAAATGGTTTCCGATCAATCCATCATAATCTCCCAAAAGGGTGTTTGCGACCACTTGGAACTCCATCATATCCGTCCTGATGCTGCCATTATTTTGGCCGAATTCAACTCTCTGCTTAACCACTCCTAATGTGGCACACATTCTGCCACCTATCCCTCTAAATCTCAAAACCCTTCCGACATCCACCTCATCCTTGTAGACACAATTTGCTTTGATGAGTGATATTTCAGCCCCCGTATCTATCATGAACCTCCTTACGTCACCGTTAGTCATACCCAAAATGTGGGGACTCTCCGATTTATCCGAGACTCTGACCTGCATGAGTGCCCCATACTTCATGCAGCCTATTGAAAATTTCTTTCCTTGAAGTCCACCTTGCTCGGGCCCAAAGGTGATTTTTCATTCTGCCTAAAGGGGTTCCCACCGAATTTATTACTCCGCCCCAAGGAGTTCCCAGCGGGTCGACCGTCCTGTTTTCTCGGAAGTCTACAATTCCTTGCGATGTGACCCAACCTGCCACAATTATAACATTTAATCTGCTGGAAGTTAACCTTTGCCAAATTTTTCGAGGTATAATCCTTTTGCGTATTCGATCTGAACAGGTTAATGCGCTGTTCCTCTTCACAAGCGAACCTGCTTGCCTCCGCAAGACTTCTGGGTCTTGCGTCACAACATACATCGATAATCGCTCCTGGAGACCATTCACAAAGACTGAAAGGCTCTCATTCTGAATATATTCGATTTGGCCTTCCCGGTGTTCGCGTTTTACGCCGGAGAGCTTGCTCTGGAGGAGTCGTCTCTGCAAAGTCTCAACTCGCTGCAAATAGTGCACCACAGACTCGTCCCTACTCTGCCGGATCGAAATCAACTCCCTGTGCAGCTGTAGTGCGCTGTGAGGTTCCCTAAACACCGTTATTAGTTCCCTTTTTAGTGCCTGCCAGTCGGTGATCTCTTTGTTCATCAGAATCGTTGTGGCATTGCCACGAACTTTGGTTTTGATATACGTGAAGAGTACATCTTTCTGCGCATCAGATGCCAATTCGATGGCATCATCGCATGAATCGATAAAAGTGAAAACTTCATCGCTGGTACCATTGAAGGTAGGGATGAAAGAGATCAACACGTTGATGGCAACCTCCGCCATGTTGCAAGTGGAATCACCCCCGACCCGCGAATCGCCACAATTGTTACCGTCGTCCGAATCAGAATCCCCACCTGCACCGTTATCGTTATCGTTAGCTATAGGTTTGTTCAGGGCACCTATTGAAGCACGCAAATTCGAGAACATGAAGGGTTCCCTCTCTCTCGCCCCGGATCTCGTCCCTCGTCTCTCTTAATTAAAGAAAAGGTTTCCTTTTTCCTTTCTCATAGGACAACAATTCAACAACAACAAACAAAATCGATAGTGCACAAATTCTAAAATCTATAGGACAATAAAATAAAATAACCACATATAGAAACAATCCTAAGAACAGCTCCATGTCTCCGCCGCAGTTGAAGTGCTGGATCCCACCGCGCCACCAAAAATTTGATATGTTATGCCTGGATAGGCTGCACACCATATAATATAATCTGCACCAACTAAGTCCGTAGGCCAGATACGGTTTGTGGGAGGAACCTCTGGTATTTCCGTTGGACAAGGGGGCGGATGCTGGAGTCAAAGGAAGTATTACCTCGTGGAGTCAAATTTTTTTTAAAAGACGATTATGTTATTTCACCTTAAACCTAACTTTATTAAATATTGGTTACCAGTAAGTACAATTTACAATATTTAACAGATTTAAACTGTATTTACACTCCTACAATTTGATTTTGCTTTCTTATTCTACAATCTAACTTTAATTTACAATATATTAACTTTATTTTTCTATTTAACTTTAATTTTAAATCTCACTTTAATTTAGAAATTTACAGTTTAACTTTATCCTACAATTTAATTTTGCTTTCTTATTCTACAATCTAACTTTATTTTACAATATATTAACTTTATTTTTCTATTTAACTTTAATTTCAAATCTCACTTTAATTTACAAATTTACAGTTTAACTTTATCCTACAATTTAATTTTGCTGTATTTATATTTACAATTCCAAAACTTTAACCGATAAACTGGATTTCACAGTATTTATATTTACGATTCCAAAACTTCAACCGATAAACTGGATTTCACAGTATTTATATTTACAATTCCAAAACTTTAATCGATACATTTACAGTAAATATGTCTCTATTTAAAATTCCAAAACTTCAATCGATAAACTGGATTTACATTTACAGTAAATACGTCTCTATTTAAAATTCCAAAACTTCAATCGATAAACTGGATTTCACAGTATTTATATTTACAATTCCAAAACTTCAATCGATAAACTGGATCTACATTTACAGTAAATATGTCTCTATTTAAAATTCCAAAACTTCGATCGATAAACTGGATTTACATTTACAGTAAATATGTCTCTATTTAAACGGAAGGACGAGATCCGACGCTTTTCAAGACTCAAAACGAACTCACTTACATTTCCGACTCTGCCTGCCTCGTCGGCTGCCCGTGATCGCATTGCTTTTTGTCGATCATGCAAAACGTTTGTTAGGGGCTCCCATGGGGTTCGTATTTCTGTACAGACTACATTGTATCTTATGGATTATACCATGGGACAATCTGCAGATCAAGCGAATATTTCCCATGGGTCATATGACTGTGGGACTTGAATTATTTTGTGGATTACGCAAAATTGTTTCGTTTGGATGGTTTCATATTATGGGACTTGGATTATTTTGTGGATTACGCAAAATTGTTTCTTTTGGATGGTTTCATATTATGGGACTTGGATTATTTTGTGGATTACGCAAAATTGTTTCTTTTGGATGAGTATAGGGTTAGGACTCCTGATAGGTTTTTCTCCTATGGATTCGCAGCATCCATAACAATATATATATATATATATATATATATATATATATATATATATATATATATATATATATATATATATAGGGTTAAGAAAATAAATTGTTGCCAGCGTATGGCACGGTTTCCACGTTTACCCCAAACACTTGTCCACAGCAAAATTGTTCACCAAGGGGAAGAATGAATGAAAGCACTGGAATGTTCTTGTGTATAATTTCCGTTTATTTTTAGTTGTTTTATTTTTATTTTCTTGTATTTCACAATTGTTTCCGTATATTTAAATATATACACTTCAATTACTTAATTTAGGTTTATTTAAATATACACACTTCAATTACTTAATTCGAACTGAACGCGTGACTTATCGTATTCACTCGACACTGACAATGCAATGACCTCGACTCGACTCTATGTTGTGTGCGCGCACACTTCGGAGGATGGGTATCGACTGGGGTGAATTAGGGTTGAAATTCATATTTCTTTTTACACACAGGACAGCCAAAAGAGACCACACCTCTGCTCTCTCAACCTCACGCCCGTCAAAGTATGAGTCACTTTTGTTAATAGGGTAATTGACGGACATGAAGAATGAGAGAACAGAAAACATGATATGCTGTGATCTCGGGGTAGCTTTGGTTGTG
Organism: Microdon myrmicae; assembly: GCA_963931805.1. NCBI lineage: Eukaryota > Metazoa > Arthropoda > Insecta > Diptera > Syrphidae > Microdon > Microdon myrmicae. Next base: position 120,798,887 of record OZ007499.1, read on the forward strand.
TGTGTTGGTATCAGATGCAGCTACTGACACGACCTACTGACCCAGTGGTACGGCTATGGTGTAGTTAGAGCGCTTTGAACCGTGGAAAGAAATACGAATGAGAGGGAAACTTAGCTGATGTTACTCCCCTGCAAAAAGAGATCATTGATCCCAAGCGAATGGGTGATCTGAGGGAAAGTCGATAGGAAGCCGCTGATGTTTGGGAAATAATTCGCGTGAGAACCAGACTCTAAGACGCTGAAATTACCCCAGCTATTTTGCTATGATGCAACAGCGTCGTTCTTTTAGACTTGTTGTTGCTAACCGACATTATGAGATTTCCGATGGGAAACTCATGGTTAGCAAGAATGGAGTTGCCGTATGACATTTATGTAGCTAAACTCAGATATGCATTATCTGCAAAGGATAATGAGCTTAGCTATACGTCCGTTTGAAATCTTTTACAGGGGAATACATATAAAGGAAATGGGTAAGTATGACGCGCTGAAAGCGGTCGAAATTAGGTGGAAATGTTGGTTGGAATTCAGGGTTGTTTCTTATGTAGAATAGAGAAACCCCCCAATATATATATATATATATATATATATATATATATATATATATATATATATATATATATATATATATATATAACAGCTCAATTGAAAAGTCCCCGGCCTTCTATAGTAAAATACATTTTTTTGGCAACATTCGTTTTTTTTTTATTCAACATATTCCCTTCGAGGGTGATACACTGATTATAGCGACCCTCCAACTTTTCGATACCTTTTTTGTAGTACGATTTGTCCTTTGCTTCAAAATAGGCCTCAGTTTCGGCGATCACCTCTTCATTCGACAAAAATTTCCTCCCAGAGAGCATTCTTTTGAGATCTGAGAACAGGAAATAGTCACTGGGGGCCAGATCTGGAGAATACGGTGGATGCGGAAGCGATTCGAAGCCCAATTCATGGATTTTTGCCGATGACTGTCGATTGGACTTCGGAGTGAAATGATGGAGCCATGTTTCATCCATTGTCACATATCGACGCCAAAACTCGGGTTTATTACGCTTGATCATCTCCAAACACTGCTCCGAATCATCAACTCGTCGCTGTTTTTGGTCAAAAGTGAGCTCGCGCGACACCCACTTTGCACAGAGCTTTCTCATACCCAAATATTCGTGAATGATATGATGTACACGTTCAGTTGATATCTTTAGAGTGCCTGCTATTTCATTCAATTTCAATTTACGGTCATTCAAAATCATTTTTTGGATTTTTCTAATGTTTTCGTCGGTAACAACCTCTTTTGGGCGTCCACTGCGTTCACCGTCTTCGGTGCTCATTTCACCACGTCTAAACTTAGCATACCAATCCTTGATGGTTGATTTTCCTGGGGCGGCGTCTGAAAACTGGTCATCAAGCCAAGTTTTTGCTTCAACTGTATTTTTTCCCTTCAAAAAGCAGTATTTTATCAACACGCGAAATTCCTTTTTATCCATTTTTTTCACAATAACAGAAGTTGCTTCACTCAAAATACTATAATTCACAAACTAATGATCCGACATCTGTCAAATTTATACACGCGTCTTTTGAAGGTTAGTGCTAACTAAAAATCATATGGATTTAATTCTAGTGCCGCCATCTATGTCAGGCCGGGGACTTTTCAATTGACCTGTTATAGATATATATATATATATATATATATACATTTTTTTAATTAATTTATTTATTTATATGTATATATATATATTATTTATATATATATATATAGATATATATATATATATATATATATATATACTTACTATATAATGTGAGGATATGTTCATTTTTAATACACTCAATGGGGACAAAATAATTCTAGTAAGATACGTTTGCGCTCTGGCAACCTGGCTTTGTAGTTTATAATATGTGGACACCGCCGCGCTCGACTATATGTCCGATAGCTGCGTAAATATTTAATATATAGATTTTTTTTTTTCGCCTAATACTCTCAATATATTATATTTTCGAAACATGAAAAAAAAGAAGCAAATTCAGACGTTCGGATAATTCTTTATCCGAAACATAAACTGGGAACTTACTACTTGCTTCGCGCTTTCGTTGTCACAACCAATGTCTATTGAAAACTACAAACCGTATCCTGTTACTTTACTGATTGCGTTGCATCGTGCGTTGATATTTAATGTTATTTTAAATGTCCGGTTGTAGGCGTGTTCCGTATAAAAACAAGCCAGATAAGATCCCAACAATATGGGTAATTGCAGCAACATGTGTTACAATAAACTCTCCCATTGTGACTGTTAATAGAGATAGAAAAAAACTGCTAGATAGTTAATAGAAGTTATTCATTCATATTCCTTAAACATTTTTATTATACTTAATGTCTAATAACCTAAGGTTTGCTTTTACGTTTAAAAATATATTTTTTTATGAAATCAAACAATTTTTTGTTTGCTGCTTTAATACTCCAATACTTTCAAACAGGTAGCCCAATGAAAACGGCACAAACTAATTCCATACGAGGGCATTCGCATACCATTTGCTGATTCTGTATTCTAATCGTCCTTACCCAAGTTATTGCACGGACTAAAAGAGTTCCTTTAAATAACTGCCTGTAGAAAACTTGCCAAATACAATAATTTCTGACTATACAAAAGTGCCTGTGACGTGCGTGTCAAGAAGATCCCCCTTTGCCTACATCTCAGACTCCTTTATGCATCAGTGTCCAACAGCAGAGTTGATTTGCTTCATTTTTCCCTTATCCGGCTTATATCGTCCACAAAAACAACAAAAACCACACCAAAAACCTAATAAACGAAATCGAGAAGCCACCAACACTCGCACACAACTGAGAAGAACCGAATTTCATTCCGCTCCACACATTCAATACGAAATGGGCACAAAACGACCAACACGACCCACGAAAACCATGACCAAGGCCAAGCAATTTTCGGCTGAAGCAGGCACCGGTCGTCTGTCATTCATCCCCCTTGAGATACAGAGGGGCGGTAATGCGAACGTTGAACCGACCAACGAACCACATAATCAACCACCACCAGCTCGCCGCGTTCCGTCATTCGGGCGTTCGGTTATGGTTATGTGTGCGTGCGTTGTTGGCGTTCACGTTCACGTTCACTTGCGGTGACCAGAAGGCTCCGGCTCATTCGGTACTTCCACTTCATCATTTCGCCGCCAGTTTTCGGAACAAGCAAGTTTTGGGATTCTTTTTTTAGGCTGAATTCGCCAGGGATATTCCTTCACGGAGGGGGGCAAGCAACTCATTGTGTAGGTCTGGAGATTACTGTGGACCAGTCATCCAAGCAACCGGCCAACCGACCAGCTGCCAATGGGGGAGGGGGTTGTAAACAATGAGCAATCACTGTATTTTTAGGCAACATCCCAAGGAGACGCTGTTTTTGACATTTTGTATTCTGTATTTTTGTATTTTGTTTTACTTACTTTGCTATTTCTTCCCGGGGCCTGTTTGTGTCTTTTCGTCGACTTTCGCAGGCAGAGCTGATTGCTCGGTTTGCGTTTAATAAGTTATTCGCTGATTTTGTGCATCAGCCTTTTTCCGTACTCAAGATTGTAAAAAGTAGAATACGAGTGGCGAAGGAAACGAAATTGCGATAAAAATTATATTTTCGGTCTCAAGGCCTCGGCGTTGTTTGCGTTTCGATACGTTCCTCTCGCCGTTGTTGAAGGCTTAAATTCCTGAGTTTGTTTACCCCGTTCACAGACGATTCTTTTACTCATCAAAAACCGGGAACTCAGCAGCTGACTGTAACGGGCCGAGGGGGTGACTACGGGGCGATGTGAAATCAAGTTGCCGCCGAGATGGATTGTAAGGGGAGAATGTCCATCAAAATATTGATTCAATGGAATCATTATCAATTTAAGACGCAGCTTGATGACGCACACATTTTATATTTCAGTCTCCGGGGGCATTGGTCGCGTTCTTTAAAGCACAGATAAGAGCGTCCGTTTACTTAATGCGTGTCGAGTGCGTTTGAAACCTTCCACCTGAATACGGGTTAATAACACTTGGTTATCTTTGCTCATAAAATACCCGACTGTTAATTGTTTGGCAGGTTCGTAGAACAATGGCGATAAGATAGTATCTTCGGCAAGTTGATGATTCGTGCAAGATTGGCTTTTTCGAGGTATTGCTTTCACCGTATCAACGGGGGACCACCTGTGCTGATTGGGTTATATCCATGTACAGGATAGGAGGTCGCTTGTCAACTTGTTCAACTTGTCGAGCCATTGAGAAAAACTAGGTTTGTGTTTCATTAATTTTGGCGCGCAGCATGTTAAGAGTGGGATTATTGTCGCCGCATATGCATTTCACAGGACCCAGTGGAATATTTTGGGGATCTAGGTTAAGGTAACCCGTTCTGTATTTTGGTTCATTAATTATTTGCGCCTAAAAGTTGTAATTACTTATGTAATAAGTTACTTACTCGTTTCAGTGGCAAAGTTAGTAAAAATATGTAACAAACAACTGTATTTACGTCGATTCAATTGACGGATCTGTGTTAGAGAATATTAACCCTGTCTGGAAGTTTTCTCTAATCCTTTTGAATGATTATTAGGATATTCCCGCACTTTGTAAATGTCGAATGACAATTATTTGAAAAAACAATTGAAACTATAGACGCACATATATGTGTTCTGTTGAGTCATGGCTGATTCCATGTAATGTTTATGTATGACATTTGATATTTCTGCATCATCAGGGACCATACTGAAAATATGGTTTCATGGGTTGATCGCTGCAATAGATGTTTGAAGTGACAACAAAAAGTAAAAGGTTCACCAGTGTGCAAGATTTATAACTTCCACGACTTTTAGATCTGTTCTAAGTAAGAGAATGAAGAGTTGACATCTGCATGAATTTGCTTTCTCGATACAAAGGAAAGAATTTTTTGCACAAAATCGTTACGGGTGATGAAAAGTGGATTTTATACGAGAATCCAAAACGCAGCATGTGTTGATCCAGGCCAGCCATCAATATCAGTTTCAAATCTGAATATTCATGCCAAAAGAGTGTTACTCTCTGTCTGGTGGGATTGAAAGGGAGTCATTTAATAAAAACTTCTGGAATCTGGTCAAACAGTTACAGCTGAACGTTATCAGGCCCAATTGATGGAATTAAATGATGCTATAGAAGAAAAAAGAGCATTCGCGGGCCGAGAAAGGCACAAAGTGATGTTGCTGTATGGCAATGCTCGTCCACATACAGCAAAACCAACACAGGAACTAATCTTCTCCTTAGGCTGGAAAGTTCTCCATCATGCGGCGCATTCTCCAGACTTGGCTCCTTCTGGTTACCACTTATTCCGCTAGATGTCGGCTTATTTTAAAGACCAGCGCTTTACGAAAGTTGAAGATGTGCGAAAGTGGCTTTGTTACGGACCGACCTTGAGTCCAGGTCCCCCCAACACCCACTAATCCCCTTTCGTTAGTTTCCCCTCTTTGACCTCTGAACGGAGAACAACTCGCCAAGTAGTTAATTTGCATGAACTATTTTGTGCAAATTCTACTTGGTAAAGAAAATAATAAAAACCGGGGTTGGCGCCGAATCATAAATAAACGTCTACGGCGAAAATAAGCAAGATTCATTAAGCCCCTAGACTTTCCCTTTCCAAAAAGCGTTTGGAGGGTAGTGGCCTTTTTGGCATCCAGTGCTGTTCCATTTTGGAGTGCCATCAGCTTAAAAAGGCTGATCTCCGCACCTGTGTCCACTATTAGATGTGTAGTGTTTCTACATCTGATATCTAATGGGAGCTGGACTATTGGAACTTTTGTTGGTGGTTGAGGACAGTTTTCTTTTGTTGGTGGCTTTAATTCGGAAGGGTTGGGGAATTCCGGCCCGACCTCTGCGAATTTTCCGATGTCTCCCATTTTGCTTTTTGTCGACTCACTGTCGCCGTATGGTTGTGTCGCTTGCAAAATTTGCACCATTCTCTGTTCTTCTGTCGCCTATGCCCCTTTTTTGGCGTCTCTGACCCGTCTGAAGCGGTTGAATTCGACTGGCTACGGTTCGATTCGGGTCGATGACGTTGTAATCGGTGTTGGCGTTGTTTTATTTTTCGTGCCTCCGAGTGTTCAGTACTACTCATACTACTTGGCTCGTGTCTGTGCATCGCCTTTGTCTCGTGACTGTTTATTGTCCTTTGCATTTTTCCTTCCTTGGACTGTATTGACCGTGCAGGTCGGTGCGGTGTGGTCGCTAAGTAAAGACTTAACCACATTGGGTGTGTGTGTTGGTTATTGTTGTTTTATCCACCTTGCCTTGATACGACACTCATCCCACGTGTGACCCTTTCGGCCACAAAACTCACAATAACATCGAATGCTGTACACTCTATGATTCGATGCAGTTGCTTGTTTCGAAGTACGTGGTCGTTCCTGCCCTTGGTTTAAGCTATTCCTGGGTGACTGGTGTTGGTTCTGTGACCTTGGTGTGGGTTCGGGATTATCCGCCTTCCTTTGTGTACTTAGTGTCCGACAATCCTGGACATCGTGTCCATATCGATCACACTTTGTACACTTTGGTGTGTTTCGGCGTCGAAGGCATTCGTCGTATACATGCCCTTTCCTATTGCAGAAGCTGCAAGTCATGGGTGTTACCCATGTGTTTGGTGTACGCATGTCCCTACCTTGACTAGAGGAGTCACTAAGATAGTCACCTCCGCCTCTTTGAAGGTGTCGTGGTACCTCGGGCTTCTTTGGTTTAGACCCTGTTGGTCTTCTACTAGAAGTGTGCGGTGGTCTTTCCGACCTAAACGCGTTTTTCCCAGGTTGTGGGCGTGTAACGGGGTGAGGTCGTTCTGGGAATCTAGTGTTAGAGTTCCGATTCTGTGTCTCTACTACCCGGGACGCATCGTTTATAGGCCTATTCTGCCGTTGCCTCGATTCCTGAGGGTTTTGTCGAGTATCCCCGTAGGTCCTATCTAAAATCCTATTTGTTTCCTCGGCGAGATCTTGTTCACCCTCCCAATAGTAGAATGGATTATTCTTTAAAATTGGCTGTCTATTTGGTGAGATGGGGGCATGGTATGTGCCGTTCCTTTCTGGTGAAGGTGACTTGTCGTAATACCTCGTTGGTATTTCATACCATCCACTCTCGATTCTCATTTCATTCTCGGTTTGTTGTAACTCGAGATCCTTAGCAATTATCCTATCTAAATGGTCTTTTTCTGATTGTACTATCAGATACCTCAGTTGGTCGTTCCTCATTCTTACCATCATAACCGATTTTGCCAATCTCTCGGTCTGGGAAGTGAACCCGATGCTATTTGCACTCCCATACTTACGTGCTGCCGCTTCATTGCAGTCCGTTACTGCTTGCCATATGCGATAGGCAAAATCGGCGACATCCTCTTCGCGGAATTGTCGCATACGAGAGAGTTTCGAGTGTATTATAACTCTTCGTATGACGCATGTGGTAGTATCGTACTTCGGGGTCACTGTTCAAACTCCTTGAAAGTCGTTGGGAGTTGTTCTTTGAACATGCGGCGAGCTTTCCCAGTTAGTTTCATGGGAAACCACCGCAGGAAAATTTTTTCTCCTCCTCCGATAAGCAGTCCAGCGTCCTGCCACACCTTTCGAGGAAATTATGTAATTCCCTCGCTGCGTTAGGCCCTTTCTGGCCACTATAGACTTCCACGTTAGCTTGGACTAGGTCCACAATTTTTTCCACACCCAGCATAGTGGCGACGGGTTCTTCCGTTATGATTTCCACGGATAGTCTCTTTGATTGACTCCTAGTTTGCATTAACGATAATGCTTTAGGTGCGTTTAATCATTTTCGTATGGAGGGACTACCCGGAGTATTCTGACCGTGGTTCGCTATTAACCCGTAGCGAACAATAACATGATTGCGAAACAACCGACCCAACGACGAGGGGCAAGCATCAATAAAAAAAAAACGACCCAACGATGAGGGGCAAAACCCAATCTAGATAAAACGAAAAGAAAAAGAAAATAAAAACCCGAAAAGAGAATACTAAAAACAACGGAAAATATTTGGGTAAATTAATTTCTCTAAATTTTCCTCCCAAAGTTGATTTCGTCCTCTCTCCTGTAATTGGAAAATAAACAGAGAAAAGGAAACAATATTTTTATTTATATTATTATTTATTGTTATACGGCTTTTTCTTGTATCATAGCCGCTAGTTCCGCTAGTCGGCGTAGGGACGTTAGAGCTTCGGGGCTCTTCCCACCACTGGATTGTATCCCCGACGGATTTGATACAATTCCAGCTGGTGGTAACCGGCTGCGCCAAAATTGTTATGTAGTTATTAACAATTTAATAATATATTTGTAATAGTAATATATTATTATTGATCATATATATATTTGAATATGTTAACAATTATATTAAATATTCATATATAGTTAATATTTAGTACTATAGTAAAGTTTTATTAATAAGTGGGCATACATGGACTTACTTCAGTTGAGTCGACCGCTGAGCGGTCGCTGCAGCTGCGGTTGGTCTGCGACTAGTTGTGGGGGGCGTTGACCGAGGTGCTTCCCTGTTCAGCTTCAGATAATTCTTCCTGTCTGACTTCTGTTGATCACATGTCCTTTTTAAATTATAATTTACGGCAGCTCATATATACGTTAGACTAATAGTTTTCGACTTGCGTGTCGTTTCGTAGTATTACGGTGAATGAATCTTGTTTATTTTCGCCGTTGACGTTTATTTATTATTCGGCGCCAACGCCGGTTTTTATTATTTTCTCTACCAAGTAGAATTTGCACAAAGTAGTTCATGCAAATTAATTATTAATTAGTTGTTCTCCGTTCAGAGGTAAAGAGGGGAAACTAACGAAAGGGGATTAGTGGGTGTTGGTGGGACCTGGACTCAAGGTCGGTACGTAACAGCTTGATGACTATTTTGCTTCGAAGCCGTCAAGTTTCTATGACGAAGGTATTCACCAACTACCCGATAAATGGCGAAAGACTATAGATAAGAATGGCGAATATTTCGATTATTAATTTTTGTATAAGTATCTTTTCCAGTAAAGCAGAATTTGGCGAAAAAAGCCGAGTTTATACTTGCACAACTATTAAAGTAGAGAATCGCTCACAAACCATCGATGGTCATGGTTTTTTTTATAACAAGACGAAATTAAAACGGATGATCGTTTTTAACATACAGTCGATTATTAACCGTCAAATCTAAAACAAAAATAAATAAATTAAATAAATAAATAAATAAATAAGTAAGTAAATCAATACATAAATAAATAAATAAATAAATCAATACATAAATATATAAATAAATAAATAAATAAATACATAAATGTATAAAAAATAATAATAATGATAATTTTAAAATAAAATAAAATGGAGATCACTTATTTAGTATTAAACCTCGGGAGTAAGGGTCAAAGAAAAAGAAATGTAAAATCAAAAGAAAAAATTGTGTAATATAAAAAAATGAAAACCAAATTAGACTATGTCGTCAAATTAAACCCAACTAACGGTAGCAACAGGGCAAAGCATTATATAAAATATATCTAATAGTCTATAAGAACGAACCATGTAAATTAGACTCAATATAGTATTATTACTACCATTACTACTACTTCCTTAACCGTCAACAAAGACGATCCATTTTTAAAATATAAACGAGTCGGTTGAATTGTTACACAATAAACGTGAGATTATTTGTTTACTCTTAAGTAAATAAAACACAGTTTCCTTTAATGAAACACTTTTGGGTTAGTTTAAAGTTATCTTTATGTAATACGGCCACATCTTTATAATATGATATGATATGTAGATAATACACCGCACACCTTGTTTTACATGACATACGTATAAAGTTAAAGAACTTCACAGTTTTAAATAAATGTATCCGACTTTAAACGTGCAACACTAATAAACACAACTAAACACTACTTTTGTCATAGAATACGGTTCTAATATACGACCGTCTTATAAAATATGGTTTCTTCACGCCTCTCTGATGTTGATTGTGCGAATAGAAGCATACGTTTTCAATTGTTCTCTCCCTTTGTTTACTTTGACTCATTACAGTCAGGGCACACTATCTAAGGATGTAATCTCAATCTCAACATCAAAGTAACACGGCACATTTTCTAGTCTGCCCAAGATTGGGTGAATGGGGGTATGGGAGCGAACATACAGGTCAAAGTCACTGATTGCTTTCAACCCGGCGAAGGGCAGGACCTCATAAACGTTCACGGACCCATAGACGAGTCCCATCATCATCATCATCATCGACACTACATCCAGGATCCGGTCTTGGCCTTATTTCACAAATCTCTCCACCGGTACCGATTTCGAGCCGATGTGATCCAGTTGGCACTCCCAGGCTCTGGTCGTCCTGGTCTACGTCATCCCTCCATCTGGCGCGCTGTCTCCTTCCATACAGAGGAGTCTCCTGACGACAAAAAAGAAGAATTCTTCGAGTACGTCGAACGGGCCCTCAATGCGTGGCCAAGATACGATGTGAAAATTGGTCTTGGTGATTTGAATGCAAAAATTGGTCGGGAGCCGGTTTTCAGGCACTACACAGGTTCCCATAGTTTGCATGGAAACACTAATGACAATGGACTACGAGTCATCTAACTGGCAGCATCAAAGAACTTGGTCATTGCGAGCACCAGGTTTCCGCGTAAAGACATCCACAAACCCACCTGGGTATCACCTGATGGAGCCAGTCGTAGCCAAATTGACCACGTGTTGATAGATCACCGCCACTCCTCAAGCCGGATGACGGTACGAACTTACCGAGGTGCCAACGTCGACTCGGATCACTATCTTGTTGGTATAGTTTTCCGAGCGCGGATTGCCCAACGGAGACGTATTGCATCCGCGGTTCAGGTTCAGACCAACACGGCTGCCTTACGCAATGAGAACACCAGTCACACCTTTGGTCATGCGTTAAGACTCGCCCTCGAAGAGCTCGACGGAGGGAGAGTAAGTCTGCGGACCATAATGCAGGGCGTAGAAGAGAAATGCACACGCTTTAGGAATACTGTCATTAGTACTGCCAACTCCATCTTAGGCAGTATTCATAGAGATCGCCACGACTGATTTTATGATGAGTGCAAACTAGCGACAGAACGTCAGAATGCCGCATACCGGGCAATGCGGAGCTGATGCCATACCAGCTGAGCTGATCAAACAGCGTTACATCGCACAATTCATAAGATCGTGGTGCACGTATGGGAGCAAGAGGAGATCTCTTAAAATTCACTTCGTGATATAATTTGCCCCATACATAAGAAGAGAGATATCACTGTGTACAGCAACTATAGGGGTATGACAATGCTGAGTACCGTATACGAGGATTGCCTCTTATGTTTCGGGATTTGGCAACCCTAGTGTTGCAATCCGGCAATTGACAGCTCTGTCGTAAAGTTGGACATTTTTGAGGTTATACGCATTTAGAACGTTTTAACATACGAGCGCTATTTGTGTTGTTTACAGTAACTTAAAAGATTCATCTCGGCCCAAAAATGGAATTAAATCGTCAACATTTTCGTGCGATTATTTTTTACAACTTTCGGCGTGGATTAACTCAGCAACAGTACATGGATGAACTTAATTCAATTTTTGGCGATGAAGCTCCATCAAGGACCAGTGTTTATCGATGGTATGGTGAATTCAATCGTGGTCGTAGTTCACTCCAAGATGAATTTCGTGAAGGTCGTCCAAAATCAGTTGTTGTTCCGAAAACCATTGATGCTGTGCGCGAACTGATATTGGAAGATCATCATCTGACCTATCGTGAGATTGAGACAACCTTAGGCGTTAGTGAACCAGCATACATTCAATATTGCATAAACATTTGACTGTCAAAAAAATTTGTTCGCGTTGGATCCCACACAATTTGTCAATCGCCCAAAAAAAGGCTCGTGTCAATTGGTCGAAAGAAATGCTCAAAAAATACGGTCGCGGTGCTTCGAAACACGTCTATGACATCGTGACAGGTGATGAATCGTGGATTTACGCGTATGAGCCCGAAAGTAAACAGCAGTCGACTGTCTGGGTGTTTCAAGATGAGCCAAATCCAACAAAAGTTGTTCGCACACGAAGCACTTCCAAGCAAATGGTCGCCTGTTTTTTCTGAAAAAGTGGACATGTCGCAACCGTACCACTAGAACAACGCAGAACAGTCAATTCTGAGTGGTACACAACCATTTGTTTGCCAGTTGTCTTCCAAGAAATCAGGAAAACCAACCGCCGAAGACGGATCACTCTTCACCACGACAATGCGAGCTCTCACACATCGGGTGCGACAACTGCATTTTTGAGCACCCAAAACATCGATTTGATGGGTCATCCGCCGTATAGTCCTGACTTGGCACCGAATGACTTCTTTTTATTCCCGTACGTAAAAAACAAACTGAGAGGTCAACGTTTTTCGACACCTGAAGAAGCGGTTGCTGCATTCAGAATGCATGTGTTGGAGATACCTCAATCAGAGTGGCAAAAGTGCTTCGACAATTGGTTCAAACGCATGCAAAAGTGTATATATCTTCATGTGGAATATTTTGAAAAACAATAAAGTGATTTTCGATGATCAATATTTGTTTTTGTTCTCTAATCGCGAAATATAAAAGGCAGCCCTTGTATAAGATAATCTCCTCTGTCCTACAAGATCGGATAGCCCCATTCGCTAAAGCCATCATTGGTCGATATCAGTGTGGGTTTATCCCAGGCAAATCAGCGATTGACCTTACATTCACCCTTAGTTAGGTGATGGAAAAATGTCTGGAATTTAAGTTTCCATTATATCATCTATTCATTGACTTTAAGGCCGCCTACGACAACATAGCCAGGTTAGACCTATGTAGTGCGGTGAGAGAGTTCTGTGGGGGTTCGAAGGATGGGTGCCTGACACGGGCATGGATTCACTTCCCCCGCCAACACTTACGAGGCCGAAAATTGTTCACGGAGTAAAGAGGATTAATGTACTCCAGGAGGAAAATCGAATTAATGCAACGCACTGGTTGTTCTTTTATAGTTAATGTTTTTATTTGGTTTTAATCGGAATATCCTTTTAATAATATTTAGTGGGGATACCAATCTATTTTTGTTACAAGAAAACTTATTTTTGTAATACACTATTTATCAGATAACTTTAGTAATCACGAATTATTTTAAGGCGAAAATACACAACACAACTAATTCTCAACAGCGAGTTGACTCGGAACGTGCGCGTACTGTGATGATTGAATTACGACTGTTTATTCGGCGAAGTATTAAATTGCAATTTCGTGCGGCGGCGTGGCCTAACCGCGGTGATAAACGACAAGCGACTGTCTGGAATAACGGATGATTTTTTGGATTTAATTTTGCACACAGGACAACCAATAGAGATCACGCTTCTGCACTCTCATTGCCACGCCCCTCGACGTATGGTGAATACATCGGTTAATTCGATAGTCGACGAACATGGGAGAGTGAGAGAACAGAAACACAAAGTACTATGATCTCGGGGTGGGCTTGGTTGTGTGTGCATGAATCAATGCAGCTCTGAGGGTAGCCCACTGGCCCAATTCGGTGAATGTGGTGACCTCGGCGTGCATTGACCTGTAGGGGGACAGAATTGTGGAGGAGAGGAAAATGTAGCTGGTGCTATTCACCTGCGAAAAGAGATCATTGATCCCAAGCGAATAGACGGTCTGGGAAGAGCCGAAGTGACGCCACATTGGCTAGGGTAATATTATCGTGAGAACTAAACTCGAATAATTTGGAATTACCCCAGCCGTTGCATGATTATGCAACAGCGTCGTTTGATTCGACTTGTTTTTGCTAACCACATGGATTGGAATTTTCGGTGGAAATCTCATGGTTAGAGGATTGGAGTTGCCGTATGGCAGAAAGGTAGCTGAATTCAATTATGCAATACTTGCGTAGAATAATGAATTCAGCTATGCGTCCGTTATTGCAACATGCTTTCCAGGTGAATAGATAAGTAGGAGAAATTGGGGTTTGTTTGACACGCTGTTGGCGGTCGAAATTAGGCGGAAATAGTGGGTTGGTTCTCCATGTATTTAGAGAACCCCCACAGTTCGGCATCCCAAACAAATTGATATGACTTTGTAGGTTGACCACGACCAACGTAACTAGTCAAGTAAAAATAGCGGGATTGTTGTCCAAACCAATAAACATCTTTAATGGACTAAGACAAGGGGACCCTCTGGCCTGCCTCCTCTTCAACCTGGCGTTGGAGAAAGCAATCCGTGACCCTGGCGTTACAACTAGAGGGACTGTTGTCACCAAGTCCTACCAGATACACGCAGATGACATCGACATCATCGGTATATCCGATTCGACTGTACAGGACTCCTTCACCCAGATCGAACAGGCGGCAAAAAAACTGGGACTCCACATTAATGAGGGAAAAACAAAGTACATGGTGGCAACAACTGCGAAGAGAAGACCTAACGTTGGTCAAGCTATCAGGGTGGTGGAGTACGAACTTGAAATAGTGCAATCCTTTAACTACCTCGAGTCAATAGAAGCAGCCGATAACAATATGGAAGAAGAAATACGCGGAAGGCGGTTGAAATCCAACAAAGCCTACTATGGTCTATCAGGGCTCTTTAAACGCTGAAATTTATCCATAACATCCAAGCTACTACTGTACAAGACCATGGTCTTACCAGTACTGATGTATGGATCCGAGACCTGGGTATTCAATAAAAGGCACTCTGAACGCTTAGCCGTGTTCAAAAGGAAAGTCTTAAGGAGAAATGTTGGCCTCGTATGAGGAAGGACGATTCCGGAGACCCTACAACCATAAGTTTTACGCGATCTACTTTGAAGCTAATGTTGTAAGAAAAATCAAGTTCGGTAGACTGCGGTGGACGGGACACCTAGCTCGAATGAGCGAAAGGGAGGCTGCCCGGAAAGTCCTTTGTGGCAGCGTGTATGGAAGGCGACGGCGTGGCAGACCTTGCCTGTGATGGGGGGATGGCGTGGACTAAGACGCTAGGAGCATGGGTGTACCAAACTGGATGACATCGGCTCGAAATCGGGACCGGTGGAGAGATTTGTTAAATAAGGCCAAGATCGGATCCCAGTATAGTGCCGATGATGATAAAGATTGGGTGAATATTTACAATGTAATTCCTGATTAATCACCCCCCAACTAGGTGTATACAACTCTCCAATCATGGTTAGCAATAGGACAGGTATTTCGTATATCTTATTAGAACCGTTTTCAATTAATTACTTATTTAATGAGCAACACAATTTGTATTACTCTTTGTGGTATTCGAGAATGTGGGGATACGAAGTCGTTGCACCGGCATGGGTGCGAGTTCTACTTCGTCCCACTCGTCGCTAAAATTCTGCACGTCACCGAGGGGAAGGAAAACACCTTAAAATACATTAAAACACGCTAGATGGTTGGTGGTGATTGCTTTTATTGTTGTTTTTTTTTAAATGTTAATTAATATTACGACGTTGCACACTGATTTATCCATTTAATTAAAAAAATAGTCTTTCATATACTCGTAATTGTAAGATTTTAGAACAACAACTTATGAATAAAATAAAATAAAATGCATTTAAAACAAAAGTCCGCAAATGAAAAGAATGAATTCCTTGCCCACATCGGAGCAGCTATCGAACTCTTCCTTATTTATTAATCTCTTATGCTAAAACAAAAAACGTAAGACCGTGTACTCTACTTGAACATTATATTAATTGATAAGACTCAATACTTGTTCGACTCGAACTCGATTTTTCGTTTCACACCGTACCGTCGCCGGTACGGTGGATGGCGGACGACCTGCCCGCTTTGATGGTTGTAATGCGACTCAATCGAGGGTTGGAATCTGGATCTTGATTCACCCTCGATTCGGTGGTGGTGAATATCCTCTCCACTAAGAATATGTTTGAACTTACCACCAGAGAAACGTAAAGTCTCTCTTGGTGGAATAGCAAACCAGATCTCGTAATGGAGCTCATGGTGGTATGTGTGTGATCGTTTAGATCTGTGTTGTTTACTCATGCGCGAAGGCAATGGAAAAACAAAGCAGGCAGGCGGCAAGGACAAAGGAATCGGGAAGGTCGTTGTTTATGTTGTGCATCGCGGCTAAATAAATAAAAGACGATGCATCGAAGAAATGTGCTAAAAGAAAATATGGGACGAGGGCAGCATAAAAGTCTTAGATGAGTGATGCCCTTGTGTAAATAGACGAATAGACATTGGGAAAAGGTGCTAATGTAATGTAAAATTGTATATCGTATCTTGGGTCGGTGGCCGAAACGAATCCCTTACTTGCATTTGTATATGCGGGGTAATTCGTTGTAAGAAACGGATTCTATATTTGCATTGTTTATGCTTTGAATTCAATCCGGCGGATATGCGCTAAGTCGATGATTGTTTGGAGATTCAACCAAAGGAGCATTTCTGGGTAAAGTGCTTGCAGCTGTATCGATAGTTGCAACTCATTGCGAAGCAATTCAGATGGTTACACAATGACGGTTTGTATAACATCTATGCCAATTGTATATGGCATCTAAGGCGACTCAAGTGTCGAACTCTAGTGTGAGTGTTTACACTAAACGAGAATTCGGTTCTTGGTCGCTAATGCAGAGATGCATTGATGCCCGCATGAATGCCCTTGTGGGAGAAATTCTTTACAGGAATTCCTAGGTAATGCGTATGTATGATTGGTATCTATAATATGATTGGTATCTATGATAAATGAATGAATGAAGGTAAGAATGCTTTTCCAGAAGCTTTTAAATAAATAAATTTGATAAGCTTGATGCGTGGAGCATTTACAGGTGCTAATGCGATTGCATTAGCAGGATATTATGAAATTTGGGTAGCAGTTATGGGGGTTCTTCGGGTAAGTAGTAGTGGGTTTTGGCGGAACCACCACAATGGCACATAAGTAAAAAAAATTGATTCTCTTAAAATGTGATTTTCCTATGAATTAACAGCATCTAACTACAAACCGATACGACCCATGAATTCAGCTTGGCCCTACTTTTCTTCATATTATTGTGGCTTTCTTAAAATAACTTAGATGCGGTATCGTGGCCCAACAAAAGTAAAAATCAATTATAAACACAGGCAGAGATTTAAGGTTTCAAAATCGTGCATATTTTATAGATTTATAATGGCAACATAAATGATTTCCAAAACAACAAATTGTCAGTCACATTTCTTGGGTACTTTATAATCATTTCAAATATGATAAGTGAACCACAAAAAACTGGTTTTGTAGTCACAACTGCGAAACATAATACAACGACGCCCACAGAAACAAATGCAGATAACCCAATTTGTGAAACCGAATAAGTACCAAAATAGCTTCACCTTCAAGGGTCGTTCCCCTTTTGTAGCACCCAGCTAGCAACCCAACAGCACAAATATTTTGGCAGTCATCGCCGGGGCGCCCCCCTACCCTTGCTACATGTGATAAGTGCGCACCACACAAAGCGCTTTGGTGTGGACCCAGTTTATTGAGGGAACAAAACAACGAGACAAGCCAACGTGTTCGTCATTGGTCTAGGTCAGGTTAACCTGTGTATGCGCGCACTCCACTTAGGGGCTTGTAGTTCCTCACTCTCTTCGTTGAAGTCACGTTCACACAGCCACACGTATTACACATGGCAAAGAACGTCGCTTGCTTGACGCAGTTGTTTTGGAATAATTTCGGAGGTTTTTGCAGGAATATGAATACACAGGCAACGCTCCCCTTTATTTTGGAATGGTGTTTTTTGGTTGGCTTGATTGTCTGGTACCCTCTTGCCCTGTATAGCCTGGCCAACGTAACCAGTATTATGAGCTAATTAAACACAAAGTAGGCGCGACACAAAAGCGTGCAAGGGTACACTTACACATGGATACTTTGAATATTTCGAAGAGGGAGTTTTGTGAAGGCCATTGCCCTGAAAGATATTCACCTTTTCGGCAAAATTTATCAAGGGCCATTGAGCAGGGGATGAAAACACAACACTGCCTTCATATAGAGGCTGACTAGAGAAGGGTTAGATAAATATTTATTATGCAGGGGCTAGGCACAGTAGACGGTAGCAGATAGTTCGATGAGTTTCGAATATGCAGGAAGTGTATTAATGGGCGATAATATTACACATCGGAAACACTCTCAATTCGTTTCGTCTTTAATTAAGTAAATTTCAGTCTTGGTAAAATTGGCAACAGCGTCAACACTCACTGGTATCCTTGATCTCAGTTTCAAGTGGTGGTGAGGCCTCCACAGTCGTGTTGGTGTGCCAACGAAAACGAAATGGAAATTTTACAATTCGTTTATTTTTGGTACTTGCTTTCGCTCTCATCTCCACATCCACCAGTGCACCGACACGATGTGCATCCCACCGAGTCTAAAGAACATAAAGGGGGATACGCCATACACACGGGGACCTAACGTAAGCGCTGCACTCGGATGTGTGCAGCCATGCATCTGCAGCCTCAGCTTTCCCCCACATGACGTACTGGGTAGCGTGGCATTGACCCCCGAATTTATGAGGTTATAGATTGAGTTTTTGGGCCGGACGCACTTCACCCAGAGAGAGTAGGTTAGTTGCTGCATGCATCCTCCACTAAATCCGGCTGATGCGTTGTTGGCTGGCTGTTGTTCCACTCAGTCGTCTTCATCGGTTGCCTCGTCACTTTCTCGAATGTACACTGAACACATAGAGATAGCGATCCGATAAAGGAATCTGCTTTTAGAGATGATGATTTTGGTTTGGCCCGAAGCCAGTTATCCGTCGACCTTCACTTTGAAATGCATCCGAACAACGTGGTGCAGTTCGTTGGCAGCGGAAATTTCGTTCATTGTGCTTTGGTTGTTGTTTTGGGCCAAAAAATCGAGAGACTTACCAGAGCCCAATTGAGGTTGGGAACGTGCAGTTTCACGTATTCATACCAGGATACATACTTACGTATACAAATGGTACGTATTGTTTTGTAGGATCGACGAATCCATGTTGTGGTAGGCTTCGGTAATAGCCGGGTAATTAATGGTATTTTTAGAGAGAGATGCGAGGGATCTAACTTGTGGATGTGAGGAGGATTAACGATGATATCTGTTGACTATTTAGGAATACATGAACTTCATTTAAATGAATGAACGAATAGATGCGGGGTGGCGAGAGCAGGTGAAGGCATTTAAGCAATTTAGTTCATCTATATATAGGTTATAATGAATCTTGGGCAGTATCTAGGACAATTACATGATTTGTGGGTAATGTGTGATAGGAAGTAAATTATGGACACCTCGGAGTTATTTCGCCAATAGGCAGGGTTCATTTATATGTAAGGGAGATGCTTTACATATGTAGGTAAGACAGATATAGTGCAGAGTCGAAGATTGGTAATAAAATCAAGGTTGTGATTCCATATTGTTTCCCAGTCTCCCAGCGTTCATACCTATTTGTCGTTAATATAAGATTCATGCATTTTCGGAAAACATTGCTTCGATAACTTCCTAACTTGTAGCACATATAACCAGACTTTAGGTCAATAGTAGCAACTGTTTCCTATGCGTCTTTTGGGACACAATTCCAGCGAAAAATATTTATCTACATTTATTATATACGGGTTGGGTCTTAACTGAATAATTTCAATGTACGATAAAAATGGAACTACTGAAATATTTTATTTATTATTATTATAATATTCTCGAGACCTAAAAAAAAAAACCGAAATCAACCAGGTCTGGTGATCTATTTTAAGTTTGAAACAATTATTTCAAAGACTGAAATTTCTTTGTCCATAAGTGCCAACTATCGGCTAGCAGTATAGTTGATTAAAATTTGTTCATTGAATAAAAAACACAAGACAACATCATCATCATCATCGGCATTACAACCGGGATCCTGTCTTTGGCTCATTTAGTAAGTCTCTCCACTGGTATCCGGTCCTTATCCGAGATTTGTTAAATTGTCCATAATAATTTGTTTTCCGGTCAGGGTTATTAGCCATGCGCCAACATTATTCAGGATGTCGTTGCATGCATTGGTTCACTACTTGGCGGGTGCCAAAGTAGCTATCCAGGGGTGTCACGTGGAGACTGCATGTCAAGTTGAATTGAACAGGAACAAGGATCGTCCTGGCCTTCGTCGGGTTGAAAGCAGAGACTTTGCCCTTTATATTTCTTGGCTCTGAAAAGAGGACTCAGTCGGAAATCGTGATGTTCGAGACGTGTTAATGGCACGATAAAGTTCCACAGACCGTGATGCCAAGCAATTTTAAGCCTTCCCCTGATTCGAGGGCCCGGCCGTTCATCATCAGCGGTAGAGCCCATGATCCACTTTTCTTTGTGAATGTTGTACACTGCGTCTTCGTTGCGATGAAGTCGACAGGATTAGCCTTTCCCCACTGCAGGACCTTATCCAGATCCCGATGCAGAGAGTCAATCTGTCTTCATCTCAGCTGGTGCGACGTAGATGCACCAATCGGCCGATCCCCCGAAAAAGAGGAAACAAGCGTACTGTCATCAGCGAACCTGGACACTTTTGTTGTCCGTTGACTCCAGCAAATAATTTATGTGAAGAAAAAACGAGGTTGGAGCCAAAATAGAACCATGAGGCACCCAGCAATTAACATGGTACACATCCGAAGACTCGCCGTCCACAACAACCCGGACTGTGCGATTTTCGTGAAAGCTCTTTGTCCTTATGCAAAGCTGTTGGGAAAGTCCATACAACGAAGTTTGCTCAGCAATGCCCCGTGCCAGACCCGGTCAAAAGCCTTGGATATATCCAATGCGAACGCCCTTCACTCACTATGCCTCTCAATCGCAGATGTCCATATATCGGTTATAAGGCTCAAAAGGTCTCCCGTGGACCGCCTGCCACGGAACATTGACGATCATTCAGAAGTCCGTTGCACTCCAAATACTTAATTAACTCGGCGTTGACGACCTTTTCCATCATCTAATATAACATAGACAGTAATGCTATTGGCCTATAATTTGGTGGGAGACACTTCTTCGCCGCTTTAGGATTGTCTGACTTTTATTCCACTGAATGCCTGAAACCAGTTTAGCTGCGGCGTGTGTGGTTTCATGACCAGCTTTAAAACCAAACTGGTTATTTGGAATAATGTTATTGTCCTCAGCCCATTTAAGTACGGCCTTGTTTAGAACCTTCTCGAATACTTTACTGATACTCGGTAACAAACTGATCGATGGCAGATTTTTTGGGTTTGTTCTGTCTTTCCCCTTTTTTTGGCAACGGTTGGATGGTGCCGGTTTTCCAACGTATTGGATAGTGTGCGTTGTTCAACGCGTTGTTAAACAATACTGCATATATGTCAATTGCGATTGGGGGACGATGTTTTAGTACGATATTGGGTACTCCATCGACACCCACTGAATTTTTGTTTCTTAATGATGCAAAGACGCCATGGAATTCTTCACTAGTGATCAAAAGGCTGGTAGGGCTTTCGACAGTGATCTCGGCGTTTGCCGTATTTTCATTACTGAATTCGATAAAACCATGGTTTTCTGATCGCCTCTATGAAATCTCATTTCGAAGATGACGATAATTTAATAGAACTTTATCCTCCAAGTCATGGTTGCGGCGAATTACTTCATTTGCCAGTTCTTGAAAGACGGTCCCTATAACATTCACTTTTTCCAAGGGATCTTCAAACACAAACGGTTCATCATTTAGGATGACGTTGTTTGTGTCTGTGCCTATATTTGTCAGCATTTGTTGGTTTTCGTCAGTTCGTGGTATTTGGAGACGCTGAAACTCGTTTTCATTACTCCGTCTAAATATTTTATCAACTTGCGGGGACATACTAGGGTTGTTGGATTTTACCGCCCGAACTTTCTTGTTCCAATACAACTTCGCTGCTATCCTATAGTTGGCTTTTATCAGCTGTTGGAGATTTTTTAACCTAGACTTCAGTGCTATAATCCTGGTCGTGCCTATCAATAAATCGTCTGTACCGTAGTTGAGACAGAAACCTAATGTTTTTTCTGTGGAGTGCATTCATTGTGACGTTTCGGTACATGTTATCCGTAGGTGTGGTTTTTGGTATTGTTTTGTCCATAGTTTGGTTTATGGTTTCGTCCATTTTTTGTATGTATTTGTCGATATTATCGTTGGATATGTTTCTTTTGGTAAGAAGGTTAATATCTTTTACGCGAATTTCTCTTGTTAAGCTTCTCGTGAAGCGCGTCCTTCGCATACCCCCATAGTAACTTTTTTAACTTTTATAACTTATTCCCATTGTTAAAAGAAAAATATGTTGTTTGTTTGTTTTTACCTTTTATATTTTATTGCAATTGTTAACAAGGAAATTGTCCGGAGCTCCACATTTGGTCACAACCAGTTCCTAAACCCAAGCAGATTAAAAAGGAAAATAGCGCCATTTCAAAAAACAAACATTGGCGAGAGGCTGATTTAAACGAGATAAGGACACATTTGTCCTTCATCGTGTCTCTGGCTTCTGATCTTCTTATGACAACCAGAACCACTCACATCCGTCAGAATGTTGGGATCGGTCTTTTAATATCTGATAAAGACAAAAGGGGAGAGGTATGTAAGGATAGTGTCTACAGGGTTAGTTCAGGTGGTCTCTAACTACTTAGATGGAGGGATGGTAGGAAAGAAATCATACAAGACCGGCAGGTCTTGAGAGCGGTAGTAAACGCAAATTACGTCTTTGGCATCTGAAAACCTGCGCTTTAGTCAGTGTGTGTGTTTGCATTTGTGCCGTCTTGTACTGTGGGTGCGTGTATGTAGTATGTCAACAGTAAATCCTATGGGATGGGTCCAGGAATCCTATATTATAGAGGGGAATATTGTTGTGAAGGGTGCTTTCTTCAGTTTTGTACTGAAGAAGAAATTGCGGCGATCGGATTCGAAGAGATCGAAGGAGAGAAGTGTCAAGAACGCAATACTCCCATACAAGTAGGCTCTCAGTGTTGTGAATGGTCTCGAGGTAGTTGTATGCTAACTGTAGCTAGTATTCGTTGATAGGGGTAATGAAGGCACCTTCATATAGATGAGATTCTGGGTAATGGTGACCGCCAGGCCTTGTAGAATGGTTGATGCATTCTCAGGGTTTGCTTTAGGTAAAGAAGCTCGATAAACGGAACGAGTTCCAAAAACGACGGGGCTTGGAAATCTGCGCATCGCTTAGATTAAGAAACCAAACCGAACCATTTTTCCACCGGATAGGCACCTGTGAAGAAAAGTGGATTCTCCATGATAACCGTAAAGCACCTGGCCAGTGGTTGGATTAAAGGTAAAAAACCAAAACACACACCCAAGCCTGATCTTCACCCAAAAAACCTTATGGTGACAATTTGGTTTACATGTTGTAGGTCCGGAACGCTGGGCTTCCTCGGTTGAGGGAAGAGCGTGGACCTTTTATTTTGAATATTTATTAAAACGCAGGATTAATTTATCTTCTGTTTAACTTTCTGTTTATTCTTTCTTTTCTTCTAATAACTTCTTTTTGTGTATTGTAATAACTGTCTGAACTCAACTGTTCTTCTCTGAACTTAACTTAACTCTTAACTCAACTCAACTTCCAATCTCAAACTTAAAACTCAAACTCAAAACTCAAACTGACTTTACAATTCAATTTTCTCTCTTCTTATAGAACATTGTGTTCTAATTCACTGTAAATTATAATTTGAACAAAAACAATTTTATCAAAGTATTATTTACTCTACTGTGACTTTTAAATTTTGAATAAACTTTGAACGAAAATCAAAGAGCCATGTTTCAAATGAAAAAAGGGGCCTATTATGAAATGTACTGGAACTGACTTGATATAGAATATTGTGAATGTTTATTTATGATATGTATTAAATGAGAATGTTAGATATGTAAGGAGAATGTTTAAAGGATGTGTTAGATAAATAATGAGACTCAGTATTAAACATAATAGTTATAAGGACAGTAGTATTCTGGAATACTACAAAAGGACAAATCTACTATTCATTTCTTGAACCAGGAGAAACGATAAACGTTATCAAATATTGGGAGGAAATCGACATATTGCACGCCAAACTGGCTGAGAAGCAATCTGTGTAGATCAATAGCCTCGCCCCGATCCGTTTGCATGACACTGCTAGACCCCATACCTCACAAGTAACGCTGCAAAAACGGTTGCAATTGGGATTTGAAATTCTTCCGCATCCACCGTACTCTCCTGACATTTCCCCAACGGACTACCCCCTGTCTGCAATCTGGATTCATTTTGCCGGCAGAAGGTCTTCCGGAACCGAACAGAGGTCATAAAAGGCTTTGAAGATTTCATTGCCGCATAAGTTAGCACTTCTACAAAAAAAGAATATTTGCCCTTGTATCACGTTGGGAGAATGTCATAAATGCCAACGGATCCTACTTTGATTGAATAAAAATTTACGGAAAAATAATATTGGCGTTTAAATTTTTACGATAAAATCGGACATTTCATGTGGTACAACCCAATAGATTCGTGGGTCCCTGCTTTGCTATCGGTTTTCCTGGTGGTATTTTAGTTGGTTACCAATCAGCTGCCATAGTTCCGGCTGTTTTTGACTTTGTCGTAGGAATCGTTTAGATTCACGGTACCGTGTATTGATATTAATTTTCCTAATAGTTGCCATGGTTTCGGGTGCTTTGGCCATTGCCCGTGGGAACTGTTTATATTGAGTTGGATTTGTTGGATTGTTGATTAGAATTATTATGAGAATACGATGGGATATGACGATATAAGGTTTTGGGAGTCATATTGCCTACTATCAATATGACTCTCCTCGATAGTATAGTGGTTAGTGTATCCACCTGTCGTCACGCGGGAGACCGGGGTTCGATTCCCCGCCGGCGAGCCTCTGGCGCCAGACTAATGACCTCGCCCGGAAAAAACAAATCATTATGGATAATTTAACAAGCCTCAGGATTTACTAAATAAGGCCAAGATCAGTTCCCGGTTGTAGTGCCAATGATGATGATGAATATTGATAGTAAGGCTTTCTGGAGCACTACATAGGTGAAAGTTAAAATATTGGCGACAGTCAGACCTCCCAGAGTAGTTGGTCCATCTCCTGCAGAGTGTTCTTTTCAATGGTCGAAGTCTTTACATTTAAGCCCAAGATAAGTAACACCTGACCATGAGTTGTATGCGATCTACCTTGAAGCTAATGTTGTAAGAAAAATCAACCTCGTAGGGCCTTGGTGGGCGGGACACCTAGCTCGAATGAGCGAAGAGGAGCCTGCCCGGAAGGCCTTTTATGGCAGGATGTATGGAAGGAGACAGCGCGGCAGACCTTATCTGCGTGGAGGGATGCCGTGGACCAGGACGCCCAGACCCTGGGAGTGCCAACTGGATGACATCGGCTCGAAATCGGGACCGGTGGAGAGATTTGTTAAATAAGGCCAAGACCGGTTGTAGTGCCGACGATGATGATGATGATGACCTCGGGTTCATAAATCTCTCGCCGTTTTATGCAAATTTTAGATGAGATTTGTCTAAATAAAATACATAAAGATCCCCAGAAAAGCGAATGGAATTTATGGGGAATTTAAGATGAAATTCAGTGAAACATTGTCTGGTATAAATGATCAATAAATCCACTTGAAAATACGTATTCTATGATCAAGTGAAATTTAGGATACGAGTCAATAGGTGACAAAATGACAAAGGGTTCAATTTATTACGCTTTTGAATAGATTGTGATTAATTAATTGGTTTTAAATTAGGAATATTTTGTTAGATGGAATATGAAATATGCGTCTAGTAAAGTAAAGTAGTAAAGTTTTCAGAACACCACAGCGGTACCAATTTCCTTCTTCCGAGCTAATTCTTCGTGGACAGACTGCCATACGAATCAAGCGTATTAATATTACGGCAACTCCGATAGATAAGCGCGGCAATAAGTGTTATATATTTCTATACAACACTTACCTATTTTGGCTTCCGTCTTGTTTAAGTCCGTGTGTAGGTGGCTTCCGACTCATAGAGTCCGTAAGTGGTTTCCTGTTGTAGCTCTTGGTCGGCCGAAGAAAGCAGATTCGAGTCCTATTGTGGCTTCCGGCTTGGATGAGCCCGTGGGTCGACCGGCTGGTTTTGATTTTCCACTAATTCCACGGGTTGTATCTTTTAAATCACGGTATGACCATTTATTTTATTCTCTCTATTTTAAGTTTTTAGTTCAAGTTAAGTTTCAGTTTTAAGTACAAGTTAAGTTTCAGTAGACGACCGCAGTTGTAGCCAACGGTCAAATGGCTCGATTCAATATCTCAGTTCAGTATAATAATAATGATGCAACCCTTGTGCCGTCGGATTCTAATTGATTAATGCCTGCAACAGAACTTGTGTAAATGCCACTACTCACCTTCCCAAATTACGTAAAAACTTCCAGTCCTGAAGCTCCCATTACCCCATTGTGCTTTGCTAATGCAATGGCATTAGCACATACAAAGCTACAACCACTAAGGTTATCTAATGCATAACCTTAAAGTCTCTGTAAAAAGAATTTCTCCCACAAGGGCATTTTCCATGCATCAACGCATCGGCAAAATTTTCCTAAAAGAATTCTCAAGCTATCATAGTTCATATGCATTTTCCTAGAAGAATTCCTTAAAGGTCAAGCATTCTGCGTGAAAGAAAAAAATTCGGTTACCGTACCATGTAACCATCATAATCAGGTATGATTATCGTTACGCCATATCGATTCCCAGCCTCACCACAACAATGTTCCCCACATACACATTGGCTGGCGACTCTTTTGTCCAACGACAAAGCAACTCCAAGCAGCTTATTGACGCAGCTGCAGACAATTAGCGCAATAGCCGCTAAAACCAAATTCTTCAGCACGCATCATGTGCAAACAAAAGAACTGTGTTTTTCCGCAGGCATTCTGGCGATACGATAAACAATCCAAATTGTTTGAAGCATTTTGGCGGATTTTGCCGTTGGCCGAGGGTTGATGTTGGAGTGTTCCGCCGAACACTGTTTACCGCAGAAAAACACAACGACCCAGAGCGAATGCTGTGCTCTGCCGGCACTGTCCACGAAAACAACAAAAGACACCGGAGCGGATGCCGTCACTAATTAAACACCGAGATGGTAGTTTTGTTTTAATCTTTAATTTATTAATTCAGTTTTTTTTATCACTACTTAATCCTCTAGGACACAATATTCCTCTACTCCTGTTATTATAATAGTTCGGCTAGTAGCTAACAGGAAACACGCAAAACTTCCGACACACCTCGAACCGTATTTCTACTTTAAGATTCTATTTTATTCTGATTTATCGCACATAGTCTTTCACGATTGCTTCCCGCACAAAAGGTGGCAACGTATATCAACGAGGGTAGTGAGCCGGCGCGCGTTGAAAAATCGAATACATGTTTTGATGTTGCCGTCGGTGGCAGTTGAGACAATTACTTTAATTACTTGCGGAACTTAGTGTACGTTGACGTCGTTACTTTCAACTTCGGTACGGCGCGGACTGACCTCGTCTAAGGGATTTTGTAACTGTACTCCCGCGACGGATGCTCGAAGTAGACTATCATTTTGTCCTCGGTTTCCTGTTTTGTCACAGGCCAGATGTGCGGTTGCATCCGCACACACAGACGCGCATCTTGCTGCCAGTGTGGTCGGGAGTATAAATACCCCAGCATTTTTGGAAATAAATCAATCATTAACCATACGTTTTTGATTGATTGTCACTGCCGCGCATTTCACCAGAAACTTGTAGCGTGCTGCGCTTTAAACAGCAAAACATGGGGAAGTTAGATTGTAGACAATTTTTTGGTTAAAGCTCACGTACTGGTCACCCAAAATATATTACAATATAATTATATTATATGGCGATCCTATCTCCGCTTACACCACTCGACTACACGACCCAAAAACACCACAGACTTCACGTCTCTCTTGTAATAGGAAACTCAGCCCTTAGCTGGGAGAGTTTCACCACGGAGCAAATTTCAACCACTAGCGAATTCGCGCTGCAGAGTCTTTTTCCATCACCCGACCGATCCGGTCGGGTCTCCAACTTCGCTCTCGTAGCGCTGCGGGACGCGAAATCCAACCGCGAGCCGCGTAATTAACGTTTACCATCTAATCGTGAATTGTGTACGTTTGAACGGTGCAATGAGAACGCTTAAATTAAAATATTCGAAACCGCCACAACCCTATGGGGGTTCTTTGGGGCGCCTGAAAAACCACCCATCGTCCTAACCCAACTCCCCTTTCCCTACCTGCAATTCTTTTACCTATCATAAGCAGCTTACCTACAGATGAGCAGACAAGCTCCCCCGCAACAATACTTACCTGAAAATATAAGCCCACGGCAAAATCACCTAGAATGATTGCCGTTTGCTATCTTGCAGTGGCATTGGCATCTACAGACTTTCACCCAGGGGCAGGCTTGCATCCAACCACCATGTCCCGAAATCGAATTCGGTTTTCTTATCATGTAGCCGACATTAACACCCGAACATGTCAATACGCATAGTTGAGAAGCATTTTTCCATATACGTGCATGACATGTTCACCCTTGCCTTATCGGCAGATCTATCGGTCGATCATTCGATCGACAATATACAGCACAACCCACCGCGGGCTAGCTACAAGGGAATTCAATTGTTGTTTAATGTAAACATACACTCGACCCATCGACCGATGAGATGTTTTCCATTTTGAGAATAATCAAAGAGATGCTACATGCGATGGCAAAGTAGTAAACAAACATTGCCCCCAAGCCCATTAGGTTTTCAACAGCTGCAACCAACTTCCCATTATCGGTCACCAACCGATCATATAACTAGACACGATCATGATTGCTATTGTTGACGTCCGGCTCCGCCGAGCTTCCTCTATCGAGGGAAGAGCGGGGACCTTTTATTTATTCCTTTATTTAATCTTCTTTCATCAATTCGCGTTTTGTTTTATTTCAATTCTTGATATAAAGTTGTCCGTTTTCGAATTGAAAAATTGTTTCTTTTCTTTTATTACAGCTTCTCCTTTTTTTTTAAATAACAAAACTCAAACTAAAACTTACAATTCAATTGCTAACTCAAACAATTCTTCCACTGTAATCTCCAACTAGAACTCTCAAACTAAACTTCTTCTTCCAACTGCCAAAACTAAACTCTACTAACTTCCAATCTCTGATTTTACAAATGAATTTTTTCTCTACTTATAGAACATTATGTTCTAATTTACTGGAAATTATAACATGAACAAAACAAATTTTCTCAAAGTATTCCTTTAGTTTCTGTGACTTTTAAATTGAATAAAATTTGAACGAATATCAAAGTGCTCTGTTTTGAAATAAAAAGGGGCAAGTTATGAAAAGGGGCATGTTATTAAATGTGCTGTAACTGGCAATATTGTGAATGTTTATGAATGGTATGTATTAAGTGAGAATGTAATATATGTTAAGGGAAGTTTTTAAGGATGTGTAAGGAGATTCTGTGTTAAATTTAATAAAGGGTAGTATTCTGGAATACAACATCCCACCCTTCTTCGAGAAAGAAAATTATCCTTGAAGAGAAAATTTTCTAGTAACTATATATTAGATTAAGAAAGACTTGGATTTTCGTTCAATTACATTACAATGGTTTTCAAAATTAATCTTTATCAAAGGTTACAATAATCAATAAGTTCTTAATACTAGAAAAATAGTCTATTTACGTTATATATTAACTAAATTTTTACAATAATCAAAAAGTTCTTAACACTAGAAAAATAGTCAAAATAGTCTATTCACATTACATATTAACTAACTAAATTTAAATATTTCCCCTTGGAACCTTTTCTTTTCTTATCCAAAAGTTATTATTACTTATTATATTAATTACATAATATTAATATTATTGTTTCAAAATTCTCATTTCCGTTCGAATATATATTGTAGCGAGCTTAGGGTTCGCTGGATTAATTATTTTAAAATAAATAAGAGCCGTTAAATCGATTTTGAATTAATATAACACTTTATTAGTCCGTAATACAACGGTTACTTATACCGTACACTTAATGATTTCTTTACTTATCGCTTCCGTACTTATCGCGTCTTTTACTGCTTACTTCTCACTCGAGACGTATCGCTTGCTTCACTGTCTTACTTATCTCTAACTTAACTTCCGCTCTGCGTGCGACGTATTTATACCGTTTTTCCTCATTCTGATTTGGTGTATCGTTTCCGTCCGTTCCATAGTCTTGAATGTTCTATTCCAGTTTTCCAGTACTTCCTAAAATAATCTAGTACTTTGTTTCGGACTTTCTCGAAGATTCCAGTACTGATTGTCATATGCGTCACACTACCCTTCGCCTAGATTAGTTCGTCCCGAACTAAGTTCACTGATCTCCTGGGTTAACAAAAGTCGCCAGTCGGTCACGATGTACCACTTTCATCTTGGCGTTCGGTCGTCGCTGAATCCTATAGACAACGTCGTTTATTCTCACTTGATGTTTCATTCATTCGTCGACGTTTCCTACAGTCAACAGAGATGTGGCCGACTTCGCCGCATGTCCAACACTTCATATTAGGTCTCGGGGTTCTCCGTTGTACATGCCCGATTCTTTGGCAGGAACATTCCTGGACGGACGTTTCTCGGACTCTATATGTACTCCTGGTAGCCAGTTTAGCAGATTCATATGCCAATGCGAACGCCAGTATTTTATTAGTCGTCTTATTTCCCGCCAAACGAACGGCCTGTTGCAAGTCCCGATCTTGGAGTGCGTTTATAAATGCATCCATTACTATCTCGTTTAGAAATTCCTTAGTCATATTTGAATAAGACAAGTTTGCCAATCGCTCAATGTCTGCCTGCAACTGTTGAAGATTTTCTCCAGGTTTCTGCGTTCTGCTCCGCAGTTGCATGCGGTAGACCTGCTGCATGTGGTTGTCTCCATACCTAGCTTCAAGGCCATCTCTTACCGCTTGGAAATCTGTTTGCTTCTCTGCTGGTATGGTTTGTAGCAATTCTGCAGCCGCCCCGCGGAGTGACAAGATTAGTGATGTTGACTTTTGCTCATCCGACCACTTATTATAATTGGCCGCGGCGTCAAACTGACGTATAAATACGGAGAAGGGTCCCGTTCCATCGAAGGTTGGCGGATGCATCCTTGTATCTTTGTAGTCATGTTGATTGCCTGGCGATGTCTTATTTCTCTCAACACAATCAAGTCTCTTTTCTATTCGTATTATTTCATCGGTAACTTTCTTGAATTCAGTTTCGTTTTTTAAGAGCCGTTAAATCGATTTTGAATTAATATAACACTTTATTAGTCCGTAATACAACGGTTACTTATACCGTACACTTAATGATTTCTTTACTTATCGCTTCCGTACTTATCGCGTCTTTTACTGCTTACTTCTCACTCGAGACGTATCGCTTGCTTCACTGTCTTACTTATCTCTAACTTAACTTCCGCTCTGGGGGCGACGGATTTTATACCGTTTTTCCTCATTCTGATTTGGTGTATCGTTTCCGTCCGTTCCATAGTCTTGAATGTTCTATTCCAGTTTTCCAGTACTTCCTAAAATAATCTAGTACTTTGTTTCGGACTTTCTCGAAGATTCCAGTACTGATTGTCATATGCGTCACAATATATTAATTCCAAAATTTCCAATATATATATTACCTCTAAAATTTCCTTTCTTTCCTTTTCCGTTCGAATATATATTAATTCCAAAATTTCCAATATATATTACCTCTAAAATTTTCTTTCGTTATTCCCCCTCTTTGACTTTTTTTTTTTTCGTTTTCGTCATTTCCTACAATTGTTTGATTAGTTCATATATATTTAAAAAAAACAAAGGCCATTTGTTATGTGTTTATCTTTTCCTTAAATTCATGGAAAATTTTCCAAAACCTTTTTGGGCCTATTACTATGATGGTTGAATAAAGATGATTATTACCAAAAATCTTCTTGAAAAATGATCTTAAATAATTTAAATGACGGTGTAACTTTTTATTTTTTTTGTATTTTGTATTCGAATAAATTTTTATTGTTGTAAAAAAAAATTTGTAATGTATTTATATAGTTATTCTTTACAATACTTACAATATTTTAGTTAAATTATTATTTTCATTTTTTATTATTTCGTGTTTGAGTAAGGGTTTGTGTTTGTTTTCGTTGTTTAAAATATTTATTGTTTTCTGCTTAGTGTTGTCATTGTCCATAGCTTTAACCGCTGTCGGAACGTCTACCTTTTCAGTCTTACTCACTGCTGATGGATCGTTTAGTTTCTCAGTCTCATTTACTGATTAGTATAGTTCTTCAGACTTATTAGCTGTTAGAACATCTTGGTTCCCAGTCCTATTTGCTGTTTGAACTATTTCTTCAGTTATATCTGCTGTAGAAACATTCAATCCTTCAGTCTTTGCTGCAGAAAAGATTTGTTCATCAGTATGAACTGACTTGGGTTTCGATTTTTATTGCAACTTTTGGGTCTTCAGTCTTTAACACTGCTGAATTTTCAGTCTTTGTTGCTGAAGTGTCGGGGTTGTCTATTGGGATAGCCGGAATATTAGGGAATTGTGCTTGTATATTTTCTGCAAGATCCAAATTTTCAGTCTATAATACTGCTGAAAATTTCGAATTTTCAGTCTGTGTTGCTGAATTATTTTCCAGCATTGGAGTATGAATCGGAGTCTTTATATTAGGGGCAGGGTTATCTGGGTTTATATGTCTAGGTTTATAGGAGTATGTGGGCTCAGGGTAAATTTGGTCTGTCTTCCATAAATTTTGGTTGGAGTCAGGCCTCGTTTTCCGACTCTTGCACCCGAGAAAAGTGAACATTTTGTCGATCGTTTTGTCTATTGGTGGTCCTATAATTTTCACCAAAACGATTTTCAGAGTTTGTAGGATTATTTCGGAATGGGTTACGCGTTGTTGTACCTTGTTGGCAATTTGTTGAAGACGATCCATTCCTAGATATCTTGTATCTACACTCATTCTCTGTGTGATTATTCCGTCCACAGAAATTGCATAAAATGTTATATTCCCTTTTTATGGGTTGTCTATTCGGAAAAGTGGACTGCATGTTTCGATAACATGTGTCCTGTGTATGCCCTGACTTACCACAGGTTTGGCAGACTATTCGATTAAATCTGTCATTATAGTTATATGGCCTGGGAGAGTTGTCCATTCGAGCAGCGTGTGATACTACATGTGCAATCGACTGTTTTAAATTGTTTCCCCCATGGACTTTAGCTAGTATCTTTAGCTGTTCGTTCTTTAGTCCATCTTCAAATGTTTGAACGGCCAATTTTATGTTTTCTTCTATTAAGTATTCCCTAACCACCACGTCTGCTGTTATTTCACACGTGGCAGAGTTTAGAGTCCGCAGAGCATTCGCAACTCTATCGCCATATTCCCGAACGGATTCTCTGTAGTGTTGTTTCAGAGAAATCAACTCATTGTGTGCCGTCGACCGAGATTGCTCCTCTTTATATTCCGATTCGAGTTTATCTTTTAAATCCTCCCACTTAGCGATTTTGCTATACCTAATAAGATCGTATGCAGCACCCTCTAGTCTATTTTTGACTAGCTCTAAAAATGTCTCGTATATATCCGGGTCTGCCTTCTTTATGGATCTAAATAAAACGTCTCCCCCGGAAATAAATTTACCTAAGTCGCAGGGTTTCCCGTCAAAGGTGGGGACGATTCTGAAAACATCAGAAATTCCGACAGACAAAGCCATTTCAGGGGTTTTACTGAGTATCTGTTGATAGTGGATTTGTTCTTCCCCCTGCCTAGCCGCCTGTCTCGTGTAATATGGACTCGTAATATTGAAAATTTGAAATAAAGTATGGCGAAAATTTGTTATCAATACTTAAAAATATGGTTTATGAAAAAATGAAAAGGCCTTTATTTAGTTATTCAATATATATGCAGGAAAATAATGATGAATTGGACCCAAAACTGAAAAGAAAGAAAATTTTCGACGAGAAAGAAAAGAAACGGAAATGCCGTCGAAAAAACTGAAAAGAGAATTTTCAAAATTTCTATCGAGAAAACACTTTTTTTTTGAAAAAAGAAAAAATCCAAGAAAAAATTCCTAAAAAAAAAAAGGAAGAGAGAAAAATCAAAATATTGAAAAAATTTCTTACTACCACTCTAGATGTTGATAGAAGTCTTGTTGAGTTTCTTATTGTTGTCCTTTTTTTTTCTTCTTTGTTGTGTCGTAGAGTACTCCAAAAAAAATTTTTTTCCTTTCACTTTTTTTTTTCGTTATGTCGTTGAGTTCTTCTTTGTGTTCCTTACTTTATTTTATATTATTTTGTTATTCTTGCCAGGCAGACTTCGCGCCCTAGAAGTTGAATATCCTGGTCTTTTGCTGGATTTTTTTTTTTCGTTTTGTTTTTTTTTCTTCGTTGTTTTACGTGGCTTCCAACAAATGGATTTTCATCCAGGCCTGTACGGCCACAGGGGAAATGGTTCGATCAAAAACTCCAATTCGATCGCTCATTGGTTATCACCAAGGAAAAGATCGGATTGGCTGCTCCGAGATCGATGGGAAATCTGTAGGAATTTCACTTGATTATATTCCGGCCTTGGCAAGGTTCACCAAGTGTCCTAACATACCGGATCAAAAGAGTTCCGTAAAACCGAGTTCGATAGCACGTAGTTCGACAGTGGAAAGAAAAAAAACACGCTGCTGATGAGGTTGTGGTTATCTGCTCCTTTATTAACACTTAAATATTTTATTACACTTTCACAATGGTGTGGCTGATCTTGCACTAATTGTCATGTAGTTGTCTCTCTGGTTACCACTTAGAGTAGGACCTCTGTACATGAATAAATGTGGCACTTAATTCCAGGGATCTCAAAATGTTACTAAACGCAAACGACGATCGTCTTCCTTTACTCTGTCTTTTCGTGACCGTCGCAACACTTCACTGAAAACCACCGTATTAGCAAATTCTGCAATCTGTAAGTTAGTCACTACTTATAAAGGGATTGTTCGCCCGCGCAAACTCTGTATTAATAAATTCACGGGTTATACGAGTATTTTCTATTGGCGCGGAAAACTAACTGCGACTCTATGCTTACAACGCTCGTGGTGTGCCTCGACAACTTATCAAACTCGACTCCTTTAAAACTATTTGATCGACTAAACTACTTTTGCGCGCGGATCACCTTGTTGGCTCGTGATGCGAGCTCATGGGTCGTCGAACCGTGGGAAATGAAAATTCATTAAAAAGCATCTTTGGGATAAGTATTTGCAGTTGTCCAAATACTACGTTAGGGATTAGGATGCATTTGGGATAATTACGTGGGTTGCCTTTTATATTTCGGGATTAGAGAACAAAAACAAATATTGATCATCGAAAATCACTTTATTGTTTTTCAAAATATTCCCCATGAAGATCTATACAGTTTTGCATGAGTTTGAACCAATTGTCGAAGCACTTTTGCCACTCTGATTGAGGTATCTCCAACACATGCATTCTGAATGCAGCAACCGCTTCTTCAGGTGCCGAGAAACGTTGACCCCTCAGTTTGTTTTTTACGTACGGGAACAAAAAGAATTCATTCGGTGCCAAGTCAGGACTATACGGCGGATGACCCATCAAATCGATGTTTTGGGTGCTCAAAAATGCAGTTGTCGCAGCCGATGTGTGAGAGCTCGCATTGTCGTGGTGAAGAGTGATCCGTCTTCGGCGGTTGGTTTTCCTGATTTCTTGTGAAGACAACTGGAAAACAAATGGTTGTGTACCACTCAGAATTGACTGTTCTGCGTTGTTCTAGTGGTACGGTTGCGACATGTCCAGTTTTTCCGAAAATACAGGCGACCATTTGCTTGGAAGTGCTTCGTGCGCGAACAACTTTTGTTGGATTTGGCTCATCTTGAAACACCCAGACAGTCGACTGCTGTTTACTTTCGGGCTCATACGCGTAAATCCACGATTCATCACCTGTCACGATGTCATAGACGTGTTTCGAAGCACCGCGACCGTATTTTTTGAGCATTTCTTTCGACCAATTGACACGAGCCTTTTTTTGGGCGATTGACAAATTGTGTTGGATCCAACGCGAACAAATTTTTTTGAGAGTCAAATGTTTATGCAATATTGAATGTATGCTGGTCCCACTAACGCCTAAGGTTGTCTCAATCTCACGATAGGTCACATGACGACCTTCCAATATCAGTTCGCGCACAGCATCAATGGTTTTCGGAACAACAACTGATTTTGGACGACCTTCACGAAATTCATCTTGGAGTGAACTACGACCACGATTGAATTCACCATACCATCGATAAACACTGGTCCTTGATGGAGCTTCATCGCCAAAAATTGAATTAAGTTTATCCATGCACTGTTGCTGAGTTAATCCACTCCAAATGTTGTAAAAAATAATCGCACGAAAATGTTGACGATTTAATTCCAATTTTGGGCCGAGATGAATCTTTTAAGTTACTGTAAACAACACAAATAGCCCTCGTGTGTCAAAACGTTCTGAGTGCGTATAACCTCAAAAATGTCCAACTTTACGACAGAGCTGTCAATTGCCAGATTGCAACACTAGGGTTGCCAAATCCCGAAACATAAGAGGCAACCCTCGTACACAATGATGGTTGTGTTTATAACCATGTTAATTGCGTATTGCATTCCTAGGGAGTCATGGGTCGAATTCCAGTGTGCGTATTTACACTGGCATTGAATTCGGCTCTTGACAGCTAGGCGCGAACTGCGCCTGTGCTTTGAAGATTGCATAAAAGCCGCCGTGAGTACTGGTGCAACATGAAAATCTGTTCCGCACGTGTGGGACAGTAAATGCAGGCAGACAGGGGTTCTGCTCATTGTTTTCATAATAAATCTTCGGTTATCTAGTATGGCAACAATGCTGAGATGCATTGGTGTATGCGGTACTGGCGTACCGAATTTCTTTTAGGGAAAATTTATATAACGCGTTAATTGCGTGAATGTCCTTGATGGGCAGATACTTGATGTTTGGATGCGATTTGCATAATCGAAAGGTAATGCAATCGGTGGGAGAATGCTTGGGGAAGTTATTGCGCTTACATACGCAAAAATAAAAAAATTAGTGGAGCTTTAGAAAGGAAGATTTGGAGGTAGGTTGAAAAGGTAGCAGTGGCGTTATTAGAAACGCCACAGTACCCCCCCCCCCGCCACCAGTGACATAGTCACGGTATTGTTGGTAGGGCGAAGTACTACTCAGATGGCTCCGCTGTAGTTAAGTGAGGTCGGCCGAAAATGCTCCTTGTGGTGGCGCTCGGGTGCGGCTTCGTGTGAGGGGCCGCTATTTCCGTTTGATATTCCTGTCGTAGAAGTTGAGGGTAGCTCCTCTGTAGCATCGGGATTTATGGTGGCCTTTGGGAGGTTGGCCTCCGAGAAACACGGTTTCAATCTTTCTACGCTGACGGTGGTTGGTCTGCCTTGGATCTGTACTTCGTACACTCGATCGCTGATTCGTTTTAGAATCTTATACGGGCCTTCGTAGGGGTGGTCGAGTGGTTTCTTTACTTTGTCCAACGAAGACGTGTGTGCAGCTATGCAACTCAGTGTGGATAAACACACTTTTGGTGCCGTGTCGGGCTACGGGCTTTGCCCTGATCTTCCGTATCAGGTCGCGGAGGTAGCCTACGCTTTGTAGTTGGTCGTGTGGAGCTTCACTGTCCACAAATAGTTCGCCTGACGACACTAGGTTGGTGCCGTAGGTCAGTTCTGCAGCGGATGCGCCCAGATCCTCCTTGATACTTGTTCTCAATCCTAGGAGGGTGGGGAGGGGGGGGGGGGGGGGGGGACTCGAACCATTGCGTGTCGTTATGACACATTATAGAGGCTTTTAACGACCTGTGCCAACGCTCTATCATCCCGTTGGATGAAGGGTGGTATGCGGTCGTACGACTTCTTTGACAGCCCAATAGGACGGTAAGCTGCTTGAAGATCGTGGCCTCGAACTGTGGAACTCGGTCTCATGTTAACGTTGCTGGTACGCCAAAACATGTAACCCAAGTCGAGTAAAACGCTCTGGCGACACTCGGCGGTGACTACCCGTAGTGGCGTTGCTTCTGGTCACCGAGTAAAACGGTCGATCATGGTGAGGATGTAGGAGAATCCTCTCGAGGGTGTTAAGGGGGCCACATTATCTATGTGGACGTGTGTAAATCGAGCCTCGGGGAGTTTGAATTGCGCTGGCTCTAACACGTTGTGTCGGCTAATTTTGCAGCGCTGGCATTTAAGGCAGGCACGAGCCCAACTCGTGAAGTCTTTATTCGTACCAGGCCATACGAACTTGCGTCGAATGGCTGCAGCGGTTGCACGTCCGCTGGGTGAGCTGGAACGTGAAAGGTCTCGAATGTACAACGAACAATTTCGTAACAACTTGTGCCAATTCAAATCAAGGAAATTGTGAACAATAAACTCAGTCAGTTTAAGTATTGTTTGTCATCTTTAAATCAAGGAGCGAGTTTGTGACGCCTGATATTAATTTAAAAATAAAAAAAAAAATCATCTATGAACAGAACGGTGCGTTTCTTTTCTTTTCTGCTTTCTTGATGAACAATTTCTCTCGCGACGTTTTGTGGGTGTGTTACTGGACCCACGCCCGTGAAGGCGTATAAGCAATGGAACCCCACAACCCCATAGAGAAGAAAGTCATAAAAAATAAAAACCAACTATAAAAACAACATTATTTAAATTTTCTTTCATATGATGAATAAGTAATTATAACGATTAGTAAAATAAATCCATCTAACTATTTGTGTACTCTGTTGCCGCAAAGTGTTCTTAAACCGCATTTGGGTTTTGTATATTTGTTTTCTTTATTATTTCCATCAACATGTCCTTCAAAAACTTCCCAAGGATTGTAATGGATTTTTTTCTCACTTGACTTCGAATCTAAACCAGTTGCTTGGGTAAGTGCATTTTCGGATTCTTTCAATAAAAGTAATCCAAGCTTTTAAGCTATAAACCCCTGTCGTATTTGTCCGTTCATCTTCATAAGCATTTGTAGGGATTTTATGGGCACATAAAAAACTATCGATGAACGGAATGTGGGATGTAAAATTTAACTGAAACATCTTATCGTTTACTGGGTATACTTTGACTCGATAGTATTAGTGTTAGTTCCAAAACAATAACTGTGGACTACCCCGTCGCCTTGTCTCCTACACATTATGGCCTTCCCAGATCTTCGATCATCGTAATGTTCAGCAATATAGCGATTACTCAAAATCCATACTTTACCTTGTGCGAAATGTAACCCGCAATTTTTTATTTAACAGAACTAGGAGGTAAGAAATTAGGAGTTCAGCGGCTAATGCCACCAACACCATCACAAGATTCCTTTATTCGATGAAGAAAATGAAGAGAATAAAAGCGATATATAGGATTTTAAAAAAGAGGATGGAAACGTACTTATACATAGAAAACTTACTCCGAAACAGTGATTTGGGAAAATGCAAAAAAGAAACTAAATAAATAAATACACGGCTCCCCATCTGTATATACCTTTTTCATAGCATACCAACAGTCTTCACAATTTTTTACAATAGCAGAGGTCGTCCT
This sequence comes from Microdon myrmicae, assembly GCA_963931805.1. NCBI lineage: Eukaryota > Metazoa > Arthropoda > Insecta > Diptera > Syrphidae > Microdon > Microdon myrmicae. The sequence goes on from OZ007499.1 coordinate 120,838,366, forward strand.
TGTATGGTTGAGTACCTAAGGTTAGTTCGAATACCATGTTGCTAGGTTTAGTCGCGTTGAATATGACACTAATGAAGGAATCCTGACGATGGCGTGGCTATCTTAACTTCATTCAATACCAGTCAGAAGTTGGATAGAATGGTCAAACCTCATACAAATTGCGAAGGTGCAGTGAGATACGTTTTGCTGCTTACTTTGTTACCCACAATGGCATCGTTGTTGTGTAGTTGTGATTTGTCAGACCCCGGAAGCGAACAAGTTCCCTTCGTTCCTATGTCTCTTGATATTTAAATTGCGTTACTCAGCTCTATGAATTTATGGAATTAATTAAAAAATCCAACTAAGCCAATTTGGTCCATGCTTTTCGGAGGGACGTTTCAGTTATTTACCTTTCGTATTCGTTCCTGTATTGGACTTTTCTTACGGACAACTGAGCTTTACATAGTTGCGAGGGAATATTTACATTTATTATCCCCCACTCCTTTTTCAGTTTCATTTTAAGCTGATCTGAACATTTTAATTGCCAACTTGGCCATAAGAAAATCCTTTTGATAAAATGGATTCCACGATAAAAAGTTAAAGAAACATGTGCTAGAAGGTGGAAGAAATCTGAAATTGAAAAAGGAGGATAGTTATTTGCAATTCATAAAAATTTAGGGGGAAACATTAAGGATCACCGAATCAAAACAATATATTCATAAAAAAATTTGAATAAACAAGTAAATAAAAAAGAAGAAAAGTGGAAGCTAACTAAAAGGAGTAGTAAAGTACATTTCACACATTACGTATATTAATAAAAACAAGTTGTATGCAAGGGTTGATCGATAAGTATCCGTATTTGACGACAGGTCACGTTGGTCACAAAAATTGATATTACCCATATACTCTTTTTTTTTTTTTTTTTTTTTTTTTTTTTTTTTTTTTTTTTTTTTTTTTTACATTTCTGTATTTATTAACCATAAATAATTTTTACAATAAGCAATACAGATAACTTATGATACCTTAGCTATAATTGTTTACATATACTTACTATTACATTTTTCAAACAATATGATAAAAGGTTATGGATTAAGATTTTATTGGGTAGAGCTTCCTGGAAAAGGTCAGAAAACCAGGATATAGTTATTTACTTAACCTATGCTAAATTGCTTAACTTAACTTAACTTATCTTAACTTAGTCTAGTTACCTAATTATTATTGATATAAATTAGTGTGGTGTGGAAGGGGGTAGCATAGTGATCAATGGGTTAGTGAGGATATTGTCAGTCAGGGATGTGGGTTGGGGAACTACTTTCCGTTTGTTCGTTGAAACGCAAAATATTGGAGAGGGTTGAATATTACTATATTTAAATTGGTGAGGTGAAAGCTCTGTATTGTGGTATACAATCTATTAGAGTTATTAACCAACCTGCCAGAGGTGAAGAACGTTCTGATGTGGAGACAGTTCGGGTAGGCAGTTATCTGACGGAGTCGATGTGAGCGCATTTATTATCGGGTTGGGATTATTGGGAAGATTTTCGATAAATTTGATGGACAGTTCGAGGAAGCGTCGATCTATACGTTCAATATTAGCGGCATAGTAGAGCGAACTACTGTTGTAATATTTGTGGGAGTTGGGATGTCGGTTGAGGCCAGTGATCAGTCTGAAGCATTTCCTTTCGAAGATGCGTAGCTTCTCCATTTGGGCGGGTGTGATATGGTACCATATCGGGCATGCATATGTGAGAGAGGGTCTGATTATCTGTTTGTAGATAAGTGATTTAACTTTGGTAGAGAGACCATTCGGCTTGTACATCACTTTTCTGCAGAGATTAAGTTGAATTGCGGCTTTGCGAATCGAGTTTTTGGTGTGGGCGCAGAAGGACAGATTGTTGGTGAAGGTTATTCCCAGGTACTTTAAGATTTTGGAGGGTTTAATTATATTGTTATTTAACTTGATTCTGATTTTGTTATGGCAGCGTATGGTGTTGTTAGTACAATTCGCATTTCTGCCTTTAAACACTATGAGTTGAGTTTGGGCTGGGTTGAGTCGGATTTTCCACTTAGTAAAATATGCAGAGGGATTCGGGAGATAGCTGTTAATACAGTTTCTTGCCTCCTTGACAAACTTGTTGCTTGAATAAATTAAAGTGTCATCGGCAAAATTCAGCATTACTGTATTAGGTGACAGTGGCTGCGGGGTGTCTGAAGTATAAAGGAGGTATAATAATGGTCCGAGAATGGAACCTTGAGGAACACCCACGGTTATACTGTATGGTGTCGAAAGAGTTGAATTTATTTCCACCATGAACTTTCTATCAGAAAGGTAGCAAGCGAGAAGTTTTATGGTGTGGGTGTTTAATCCGAACATTGAATGTAGCTTATAGAGCAGTCCTGCAATCCAAACGCAATCGAATGCTTTTGCTATGTCGAGAGAGACGCATATTGTAAGGGATTGGTTTTGGAGATTCATTGTTACATCATGTGTCAGTTTTAGCAGAGCATGACAAGTTGAGTTCTGGCGCAAAACTAATAACCTTGCCCGAAAAAAAAACAAATCATTATGGAAAAAAAAGATTTAACAAGCCTCAGGATTTGCTAAATAAGGCCAAGACCGGTCCCCGGCTGTAGTGCCGATGATGATGATGATGACAAGTTGAGTGTTGTGGGCGAAAGCCAAATTGAGAATTCGGGATAAGGGAGTTGTCTCTAGCAAATGAGATAAGATTTTTGTATATCTTACATTCCAAAACCTTACTAAGCGAATTTAGCTGTGATATGGGACGGAAGTTAGCCGGGTTGTTGGAAGAACGGGATTTACTAATAGGGACTATCACCGCTGTTTTCCAAAATTTTGGGAAATGTGAAGCGTTTATTATATGGTTGAGAAGAACGAAAACTCCACGCGATATTAAATATCAAATTGAATTAAAGTCTCATTTAATAATACTGTGTGCTTATTGTCTTATTTTTTTAACATACTGTGTTTATATGACCAATAATCAATTTTTACATTAAGTACTAGAGCTAACTTATAATTCTAGTGATATAATTGTATACATTACACATTTTTCACACATAACTGAATGTGTGAATAACTATTTAAGTATTATAGGTTTTAATAGTTACAGTTTTCCTGGAAAAAGTCAGAAAACCAGCATTTTTATTTTTTGATTAAATCTAATCTAATACTTAACTTAACGCTAACCTAATCGAGCTTAACCTAATTAAGATTATAGTAAGTTAAATATGTTGGGCTCCTCGATAGTATAGTGGTTAGTATACCCACCTGTCACGCAGGAGACTGGGGTTCGATTTCCCGCCGGGGAGCTTCTGTTTGCTTCACCTTGCCCAAAAAAAAAAAAAAAAAGCAAATCATTATGGTAAATTTAACAGCTCCTCAGGACTTGCTAAATAAGGCCAAGACCGGTTGTAGTGCCGATGATGATGATGAAGTTAACTATGTAATGTGCATTGGAGAATATGGGTGTAGGGGTTATATATTTTAATCTATTTTGTTTACCTCAATGGAGTTTTGTCCTTCCAGGTCTATAAGGGAAGGTAGCCAAATTAAAAGGCGATTTGCTTTTATTTTTTATTAGATTATTTTATGAATTTCTATTTATAACCTCCTGACCGTTGCCTCGGCCTCCGGATTCGAACTGATCTCGAATCCAAAAAAAAAAAAAAAGATTGGGCGGCGGGAGGCCGACTTTAGGGAGACAAGGACAAATGTCTCCTTCATCTTGTCTGTGGCTTCTGGTCATCTTTAGATACCCAGAATCACCCACATCCGTGAGGATGTTGGGCTCGGTCTCGAGATATCTGAAAAGAAAGGGGGGAGGAGGTATCTAAGGATAGTGTAGACAGGGTTAGTTCAAGCGTTCTTCAACTATTTGGATGGGGAAATGGTGGGAAAGAAATCGTACAAGACTGGTAGGTCTTGAGTGCGGTAGTAAACGCAGAGCACGTCTTTGGCGTCTGATAATCTGCGCTTTGGTCGGTGTGTGTATGCGCTTCTGCTGTTTTGGCGGTTTTGTGCGTTGTCTAAGTGTTCCGCCGAACACTGTTTACCACAGAGAAAAGAAAACACCAACGGAGCGCACACAGTACAAAATGGAAACTCACAAAGGATTGTTTTAATTCAACCATTATTTTTTTGGTTTTATATTTCCTTTATCGGTAGGTACAAAAACGTTCGAGTGTTCGCAGTATTACAATTTCTGATGACGAGACACAACCGCTCTGCGGTTCACAATATAATGTTTTTCTAATTTAATACTGCCGTTCGATGGCAGGATATAGTGTTCTTGCTAGGTGTTTGTGGCAAAACGACTCACTAGGTACAACTTCAAATTTCACCCGCTAGATTACACACTCGACTTTACTCTTTTTTACCTAATACAAATTCCTTTTACGTACCGACCTCCTCGTTGGGGTTTCTTTATTCTCAACTAACTTCTGGTTCCCCATCGGCAAGGGAAATCTGCCCAGAATTTCCCATCCTGTCTGCTAACAGAATTTTTCACAGCATCTGTTAGCTGCATTTCCCACAGTCTCTATAAAAAGAAGAAATCTTTCACATGATCATTATCATCATTAATTTCTGGTGGTGGGTATCTCATTCCTTTGTGTGTTGATCGGATGCCGCCGCTTATTCCCCGATCATTCTTTGGTTTATTTGTACTACACATCAGGCATGCGGACAGAGGATCGCATGCACTTCGGATGGGTACATGGACTATGGAATGTAAGGCTTTGTTTGCCTTTCTGCTCATAAACATCTATCGGGGATAGGGTTAAGCGTTTATGATTGTTCGCCTGCTAATTGGCGGCGCAACGAATCGTTTGTTTGCGCAAGTGTGCCTTAGTATTAGATCATGCGAGGGATTTGGGTGCTAATTGCCTTTAGGTACCCAGGGCATGTTATTTCGTGGGAAAACATCGCGTTGCTGGCCAGGCTGGGTGATCGATTTACATGCGAAGATTTCCTGCATTGATTAGATGCGATGCTTGCTGTCTTTTTGGATTGGGGTAGAATACCATATATGGATGCATTGAACTCGATTTTGGAAGCTTTTGAACGTTAAGTTCCTTGGTTTTTGATATCGGGTTCAACGTTGTTAAAATTTTGTATAACCTTTGTTACAGGTATGATCGCCGGCTATTGGAACACGTGTCTGTGGACGCGTGTAATGAATAGAGGTAAGTATGTTCCTTGGCGGAAAGGACATCTTAACCTATAGTTGGTTGTGGTGGTTCGTAGAACCGCTACAATGTCTTGTACTGTCCATGCGTGTTTATAGTGTGTCAGCAAGTTGACCCTATGGGATGGGTCCAAGAATCCTCTATTATAGAGGAGAATGTTGTTGAGAAGGGGCTTTCTTCAGTTTTGTATTGAAGAAGAAATTATGTTGGTCTGATCCGAAGAGACCGAGAGAGAGAAGGGTCAACAGCACAAGACTCCCGTACAAATGGGTTCTCGCTGTTCTGAATTCTTTCGAGGTACTTTAATGCTAATTGTAGCAAGTACTCGTCGATAGGGATAATGGCGACACCTTCGTATAGGTGAGGGTTGGGGTAATGGCAGCCGTCATGCCTTCTACAATGTTTGGTGCATCTTTTGAGGAGTTTTCTTTCGAAAACTCGCAGTCTCTCCATTTGGGCCGAAGATATGCAGGACCATATGGGAAAGGCGTATGATATTCCAGATCGGATTAGTTGCTTATAGCAGAGAAGCTTAACTTTGGTGTCAACTTTGTTGCTCCACTTCAAGATGTTGTGCAGTTACTTAGTCCGACCGAGGCCCCTTTGAAGAATGTGTGTCACATGTTTGATGAAATTAGGGCATAGATGACCCCAAGATATTTCATCCCGTCCTGTGGTCTAATCATAGTTTGGCGGTTGGTTACTTCACTCTGGCGGAATTGTGATTTGTTGATGATGGTTATGTTGTTGAGTTGTTAAGGGACTGACTCCTGTTGGTTTCATAATTGTCCTTCGACAAGTATTGCTGACTGCGGTGTTCCGAGAAGGATTAAAACACCGGAACACGGAGATGCTCACACAAATAAAACACGGCAAAAAATTCTGTGTATAAATCTGATTTTTATTGTACTTGCTCTTGTTTTAATTTAGATTATTTGCTTACACGTAGACATTACAAGTTCACTATTTCGATATGATAAAGTTAGTGCTGTCGATATTACAAGTTACCATTTCACTCTGATGAAGTTAGTGCACGCACGACTTTCTTAATCACAAAGGAATCGCTATTCGAAAAGTAACTGTTTGAGCACACGACGATTTTCTTAATCGACCCTACGAGTTTTTTTCTATGACGTGAACTCGCACACCTCACAACTCGCGCTACTTGGATTTATTCTCTTTCTCCAGTTTAGTAATACCTCCACGATGGGGTTTCATGATGGATGTTATATTTCGACCTCCTAGTTTGACGGTATTCGTAAGATACTCGTGTCTATCCTAGAAAATATCTCGTTCCAGTTCCCAATCCTCGCATCTGCACAAGGAAATTTCTCATCTTGTCTGCTAACAGATTTTCCCCATCGTATCTGTTAACAGCCTAATATTTCCCTTGACATCTCAAAGGGAGGATTTCCCATCGGATCTGGAAAAGGAGGAATCTTACTCATGATCTTTATCATCATCGTTCGTTGCTGGTGGTCGGAATCTTTTTTCCTTTTGTTTACGAATCGGATGCCGCCGCTGATTCTCCGATATTTCCGTGGTTTATTTGAACTGCACATCTGGCATGCGGAAAAGGATCGCCAGCATTTCGGATGTGTACACGGACTATGGGATGTAAGGCTTTGTTTGCCTTTTATATCATAAACACATATCAGGGATAGTGTTATGCGTTTATGATTGTTCGCCTGCTAATCAGCGGCGCAACGAATCGTTTGTTTGCGCAAGTGTGCCTTAGCATGAGGTCATGCAAGGGATTTAGGTGCTAATAGCTTTTACGAGTAGCTACCCGAGAATGCATCCCTTGTTCGGTTTACTTACCGACAATGATATTTCGTGGAAAAACATCGCGTTACTGCTCAGGCTGGGTGATCGATTTACATGCGATGCTTTCCTGCACTTTTGGATTGGTTTTGGATACGATGTATGAATGGGTTGAACTCGATATTTTGAACGTTAAGTTCCTTGGTTTTCGATATCGGGTTCAACGTTGTTCCAGTTTCATATGACCTTTGTTACATTTATGATTAAGGACTTTGGGACACATGTCTGTGGGCACGTGTAATGAATAAAGGTAAGTTGTTCCTTGGCGGAAAGGACACATATAGTTGGTTGTGCGGTTCGTAGAACCGCCACACTAGTACCTCCTATTTGCACTCGGATATTCTGTGAATATCGAGGAGTAGGTTGGGAGTGTTTAATACTCAGAATTATAGCTACTGCTTTGGATAGGTTAAGTCGAATTTTCCATTGACGGTAGTACTGATATAGTTCGTCTAGACGACGGTTGAGTCGGTTTGTTGCGACTTTTGGGCTTTTAGATGACGTATACACTAGGACGTCAGCCGCATAGCATATCTGATTTACTCTCCCGTCCACAGGGCGAGGAATATCTGAGGTGTAGATATTAAATAAGATAATATTAAATAAGATAAGCCTAGAATGGAGCCCTGCGGTACGCCTGCAGCGCCGCTGAAGCTTCGGGAAAACTTTCCATTTAGCTCGCAAGCTGGTGTCATATCTTTCTTTCAAATCGTAACTGGGGCAATTCGTTTCTTTTACTCAATGAAAAGAATCGACCTTGAATTATTGTCGGCAACGAATGCTGGTTACGTGACACTTGCTAATTGTGACAAGGGCAGTTGATTCATTTGATATTATTCTTCATGGTCATTTCATGGGCATGTTGTTTCACTGCACTATCTCTCTCTAAAGAAAAGGTTTTATAACGCCGTTTATACGTATTTTGGGCTCCTCGATAGTATAGTGGTTAGTATACCCGCCTGTCACCCGGGAGACCGGGGTTCGATTCCCCGTCGGGGAGCCCCTGGCGCAAGACTAATGACCTTGCCCAGACAAAATAAATCATTATGGAAAATTTAACAAGCCTCAGGACTTGCTAAATAAGGCCAAGACCGGCTCCCGGTTGTAGTGCCGATGATGATGATGATGATGATTATACGTATTTTATGCAAGTATGACTCACTTGTATTGATTAAAAATTATCGACGGGATTATGAAACTCCAAAGCGGTGCAAAAAGCGAAGCGACATTTTCGAACGTTTCGGAGCCTTTAAAGTTGTTGCGGATATCAGATTTAAAAAAATAGAAAAAAAATGTTCCCGCATTAAATTCCTTTTGGATATCATTTTTGGGATTGTTGTATTCCAGAATACTACCCTTATTAAATTTAACACTGAATCTCCTAACACATCCTTAAAAACTTCACTTAACATATATTACATTCTCACTTAATACATACCATTCATAAACATTCACAATATTACCAGTTACAGCACACTTAATAACCTGCACCTTTTTATTTATTGAAAACATAGCAACTTGGATTTTCGTTCAAATGAATTGTTGTTGAAAGTCAGAGAGAAAAAATAGAATAGAGAAAGTTCAGAGGAGATTTGGATGTGAGGTCTGTCAAAGAAAAATTTATTGATAGCTGTGAACACAATTTCCGTTGATTTTTTATTAATTCAAATATACATTAACAAGTCGATGATTTCAAATCGATGGTTCTGTCTATAACGAATTTTTGGATATCGGTGATAGAGGAATGTCTAATACCGAAAAGAAAGGTTTTACAAAATTAAGCAATTAAAAATAAAAGGTCCCCGCTCTTCCCTCAACCGAGGAAGCACGGCGACGGACCTCAACACTGGTGGCAGCGGTGGGATACAACCAAATGATCCCAAATAAAAAGAAGAAAATAAGAAGAAAAAAAAAACCAGGAAAATAAGAAAAAAAAAACACAAGAAAAAAAAATTTTTTTAAACAAAACAAAATTTAAAACAACAAAAAAAAATGTTTATAAGAAGAAGAAAAAAGTAAACATAAAACAACGAAAAACAAAGTAAACAAAAAAATTTAAAACAAAAAAAAAATAAAGTGAACACAAGAGAAATAACCAAATAAGAAGAAGAAAAAAAATTTTTTCAAGAAGAAAAGAGAGAAAAAAAAAAACAAAACAGGAGAAATAACCAAACCAAAATAAGAAGAAAAAAAAAAACCCTCGACATAAAACAACGAAATAAAAAGAAAAAAAAAGGAAAGCAGAAAAGACCAGGATATTCAACTTCTAGGGCATGAAGTCTGCCTGGCAAGAATAACAAAATAATATAAAATATAGAAAGGAACACAAAGAGGAACTCTACGACACAACAAAGAAGAAAAAAAAGGACAACAATAAGAAATTCAACAAGACTTCTATCAACATCTAGAGTAGTAAGAAATTTTTTCAATATTTTGTTTTTTCTCTCTTCCTTTTTTTTGTAGGAATATTTTACTTGGATTTTTTTCCTTTTTCAAAAAAAAAAAGTGTTTTCTCGATAGAAATTTTGAAAATTCTCTTTTCAGTTTTTTTTCGACGACATTTCCGTTTCTTTTCCTTCTCGTCGAAAATTTTCTTTCTTTTCAGTTTTGGGTCCAAACCATATCGTTTCCATATATATATATATTGAATAATAACATAAAGGCCTTTTTTTCATAAACCATATTTTTAAGAATTGATAACAAATTTTCGCCATACTTTAATTCAAATTTTCAATATTACGAGCCCATATTACACGAGACAGGCGGCTAGGCAGGGGGAAGAACAATTCCACTATCAACAGATACTCAGTAAAACCCCTGAAATGGCTCTGTCTGTCGGAATTTCTGATGTTTTCAGAATCGTCCCTACCTTTGACGGGAAACCCTGCGACTTAGGTAAATTTATTTCCGGGGGAGACGTTTTATTTAGATCCATAAAGAAGGCAGACCCGGATATATACGAGACATTTTTAGATCTAGTCAAAAATAGACTAGAGGGTCATGCTTACGATCTGATCAGGTATAGCAAAATCGCTAAGTGGGAGGATTTAAAAGATAAACTCGAATCGGAATATAAAGAGGAGCAATCTCGGTCGACGGCACACAATGAGTTGATTTCTCTGAAACAACGCTACAGAGAAACCGTCCGGGAATACGGCGATAGAGTCGCGAATGCTCTAAGGACTCTAAACTCTGCCACGTGTGAAATAACAGCAGACGCGGTGGTTAGGGAATTCTTAATGGAAGAAAACAAAAAATTGGCCGTACAAACATTTGAAGATGGACTAATGAACGAACAGCTAAAGATACTAGCTAAAGTCCATGGGGGAAATAATTTAAAACAGTCGATTGCACATGTAGTATCACATGGTGCTCGAATGGACAACTCTCCCAGGTCATATCAATATAACGAAAAACCTACATTCAATAGTATAGTCTGCCAAACCTGTGGTAAGCCAGGGCATACACAGGACACATGTTATCGGAACATGCAATCCAACTTTTTTCCGAATAGACAACCCATAAAAAGGGAATATAACATTGTATGTAATTTCTGTGGTCGGAATAATCACACAGAGAATGAGTGTAGATACAAGATATCTAGGAATGGAGCGTCTTCAACAAATTACCAACAAGGTACAACAACGCGTAACCCATTCCGAAATAATCCTACAAACTCTGAAAATCGTTTTGGTGAATATTCTAGAACCACCAATAGACAAAACAATAAGCAAAATGTTCACTTTTCTCGGGTGCAAGAGTCGGAAAACGAGGCCTGACGCCAACCAAAATTTATGGAAGACAGACCAAAGTTTTCTATTTACAGCATTAGATCTTTGGAAATAGATAACGACCATTTTAATGAAGCTCCTAGCCAAATTTACCCTGAGCCCACATACTCCTATAAACCAAGCCATATAAACAAAGATAACCCTGTCCCTAATATAAAGACTCCGATTCATACTCCCATTCTGGAAAATAATTCAGCAACACAGACTGAAAATTCGAAATTTTCAGCAGTATTAAAGACTGAAATCGCTAATATCTCAGATATCCCTATTGACAACGCAGACACTTCAGCAACCAAGACTGAAAACTCAGCAGTATTAAAGACTGAAAATTCGGATCCTGCAGAAAATATACAAACAGAAACCCCTAATATTCCGGCTATCCCAATAGACAACCACGGCACTTCAGCAACAAAGACTGAAAATTCAGCAGTGTTAAAGACTGAAGACCCAATAGTTGCAATAAAAGTCGAAACCCAAGTCAGTTCAGCAGCTAATACTGATGAACAAATCTTTTCTGCAGCAAAGACTGAAGGATTGAATGTTTCTACAGCAGATATAACTGAAGAAATAGTTCAAACAGCAAATAGTACTGGGAACCAAGATGTTCTAACAGCTAATAAGTCTGAAGAACTATTCGAATCAGTAAATGAGACTGAGAAACTAAACGATCCATCAGCAGTGAGTAAGACTGAAAAGGTAGACGTTCCGACAGCAGTTAAAGCTATGGACAATGACAACACTAAGCCGAAAACAATAAATATTTTAAACAACGAAAACAAACACAAACACTTACTCAAACACGAAATAATAAAAAATGAAAATAATAATTTAACTAAAATAGGTATTGTAAAGAGTAACTATATAAATACATTACAAGTCTTTTTTTTCAACAATAAAAATTTATTCCAATGCAAAATACAAAAAAATAAAAGGTTACACCGTCATTTAAATTATTTAAGATCATTTTTCAAGAAGATTTTTGGTAATAATCATCTTTATTCAATCATCATAGTAATAGGCCCAGAAAGGTTTTGGAAACTTTTCCATAAATTTAAGGAAAAGATAAACACATAACAAATGGCCTTTGTTTTTTATTCAATATATATGAAATAATCTAACAATTGTAGGAAATGACGGAAATGAAAAAAAAAAAAAAAAAAAAAAAAAAAAAAAAAAAAAAAAGTTAATGAGGGGGACGAAAGAAAGAAAATTTTAGAGGTAATATATATTGGAAATTTTAGAATTAATATATATTCGAACGGAAAAGGAAAGAAAGAAAATTTTATTGGTAATATATATATTAGAAATTTTGGAATTAATATATATACGGAAATGAGAATTTTGAAACAATAATATTAATATTATATATTTAATATAATAAGTAATAATGATTTTTAGATAAGAAAAGAAAAGGTTCCAAGGAGAAATATTTAAATTTAGTTAATATATAATGTAAATAGACTATTTTGGACTATTTTTCTAGTGTTAAGAACTTTTTGAGTATTGGAAAAATTTAGTTAATATATAATGTAAATAGATTAATTTTCTAGTATTAAGAACTTTTTGATTATTGTAACCTTTGATGAAAGATTAATTTTGAAAACCTTTGTAATGTAATTGAACGAAAATCCAAGTTTTTAATTAATCTTAATTTAATATATAGTTACTAGAAAATTATTCTCTTCAAGGATAATTTTCTTTCTCGAAGAAGGGTGGGATGTTGTATTCCAGAATACTACCCTTATTAAATTTAACACTGAATCTCCTAACACATCCTTAAAAACTTCACTTAACATATATTACATTCTCACTTAATACATACCATTCATAAACATTCACAATATTACCAGTTACAGCACACTTAATAACCTGCACCTTTTTATTTATTGAAAACATAGCAACTTGGATTTTCGTTCAAATGAATTGTTGTTAAAAGTCAGAGAGAAAAAATAGAATAGAGAAAGTTCAGAGGAGATTTGGATGTGAGGTCTGTCAAAGAAAAATTTATTGATAGCGGTGAACACAATTTCCGTTGATTTTTTATTAATTCAAATATACATTAACAAGTCGATGATTTCAAATCGATGGTTCTGTCTATAACGAATTTTTGGATATCGGTGATAGAGGAATGTCTAATACCGAAAAGAAAGGTTTTACAAAATTAAGCAATTAAAAATAAAAGGTCCCCGCTCTTCCCTCAACCGAGGAAGCACGGCGCCGGACATCAACAGGATGTACGTAATTTAAGCTAAAAAAATGGAAAAAAATGTTCAATAGATAAACAGTTTAAATGAATATCATTGTCTATGTCAACACAAATTGACAGAATATATATCGCCGTTTTATAATCAAAAATAGGGTCATTTATCCAAATATCTCCGTTTTATGACGTTTCGACCCCATCATTTTTAGCTGAAACACCTATTCTCCCTTCTACATGCCCTTTTTATATTCTTGTCTTATCCTTTCATTAAATTCTTTTAATTAAAGAACTAATCCTCTCCTTAAGAGATCATTTATAATTTTATAAATGACTACAATTTCTGTGTAACTGCTTTCAATTGGCGAATGATCATATGAGAGATAAAGAGGTTCAGAATCAAATTTAGATGAATGCAGTCGCTTAATCAAGCTAATAACCATTTTCCATATAACCTTCCATTTCGGAGATCGGCGAGAAGTTTCACAGAATTATGACTTCATGTTTTATCTATTTGTCTAATAACTTTTTTTTTTGCTTTGCCGTTTAACCAAGTTTCCCATATCTAAAAGAATTTCATTTTAACACACAGTCGTGACTGAATCAAACAGCCCCCGCTGCTGTACCTGCGCAGCTATCCTAAATAGCAAGATCAGAGTCTACAATGACTATTGGTTCTAAATGCCAAAAGCCGAGGTTAGCATCAAATTACTGCCCCCCAAGCTATGTCAACGGTAATTTTATATATTACAACAAATCTATTCGATAAATATTTCCCACTGCCTAGCATATGAAAATTGCTGTATCCAAAACAAGACAAAAAAAAGTACGGGAACAAGTTCTAAGGTCAAATCTAATTGCGCATTTAAATTGAACTGTGCCAATCTATTCGCAACATTTATAAAGTAATACGTTGATGGTGAGGACCCCCTTTTCCATGGTGTTAGTGATTTCTGGTTACAACGAGATTGGTTTTTGCAATTCTGTCGAATGCTTGAATAGTAAAACAAAAATATATGTAAATCAAGAACAGCTTTAATAAAGTAGTACCTCGGTGTGTGATTGGAATACAGATGCGGATTTTCCGGATGAATGTCGGCGTTACAATCGATGAATAGTAAAACGAACATTTTGGACTTAGACTGGTAGCTGGGAATGCTAATTGAACTGTAAAAATATGCAGATTAGCCTCGGCGCTTATGGAACTCAACCTAGTCAGTTGCTCTAGTTAGTCTACTGAGAAATATACACGTGTGAAATATCCATGTCCAATTAGAAAACCATTTTGAATATACATATGTATATAACGTAAAAGAACATTGGATAATCCGGTAAATGCCCCGCTTGAAGTTGTTGTTCAGAAATATATGACCTTCAGTATATTCGTTCCTTCGCGTACAAAAAAAAAAAAAAAAAAAAAAAACCTCAAAATTATATACACAAGTTAAAAATCGAACACATGGTGCATTTGACAAAGAGATTGAAACATATATTCGTAGTGATCGGGTTGTAAGATAAGAGAAATGGAATCTTGAATAACCAAAGCCCCACCGTGTCTGCCTTCAACGCAAATCCCGAATAGATTGTGAAACTATAACTCAATAGAAAAACACAACTTCGTCTGTTTCGCAAGCAGCACGCATTCTGCTCCTTAAACATAAAATAAAATTTAAAATTATGATTCTATTCCTTGGGTTGTTAATAGCATTGCATCTATTACACGTTAAACATTGAGTTTCTGCAGTCATTCTCTTGGCAACTACTATGATGATGATGATGAATAACGTATTTATTGTACAATAATTTAACAAATCTTGACTTAGGACTAAATGCTAAATCCTATTTTACAAACTTTTCTTATTCTTCAAATAATTTACTGGCTCTACACGATACAAGTTAGCTTGTGTAATGCCTTTCGGCGTACAATAATATTTTTATATTTTTATATTTTTATATTTTTATATTTTTATATTTTTATATTTTTATATTTTTATATTTTTATATTTTTATATTTTTATATTTTTATATTTTTATATTTTTATATTTTTATATATGGTATTTCCTGGAAGAAGTTATCTTTCTCTTTTTTTTTTTTTTTTTTTTTTTTTTTTGTTTTTTTTTTAATAACGATAAAATAAAAAGTTAACAAAATAAACATATTAACAAAATGTTAACATACAGTAATTTTAAAACGAAAAGAAATCTAAATGCAAAATGGAAACGAAAAGGAAGAATAAATATATATGAAAAGGGAAATGAGGAATGGGAAGGGAAAGCGTAGCGTCTGAAGATCTTACTATATTTGGGGATTTGAGTCCTTTCTTCATTGTCAATCCACCACCAGTTGGGATGGGATCGGTCATTCATAGATTTATCTCGATCGCCCTTGCCATGCTAAAGCGCAAGTGAATTGCAGCATTTCATATATCACTGTTATAAAGAATCCCTTTGTCCCTGGCACCACGAATAGCGTGGTAAATAATAGGGACTCCGTGCTTGTTTTGGATAAGACCTTTTCTATCCAAGAGAGGGAACGCTTCAGGAGTGTATTCTCCAGGTACATATCATTGGGGTAGTATGCTTCCGAGCTAAGATTATTTTCGCTGCACATTGCCCTTGCAGTGTGACCACGAATAATTTTGATAATGAAATTGTCTATCCTATTCAATCCTGATTTGTCATACAGTGTCTTATTAGGATAGAATTTCCAGTATTGAGATACGGGTGTTCTATGTAATCCGAGGCAGGGACGAAACTTTTCCATGTAATATGGAGAAACGGTAAACCATACCAGGCAACCATATACTATTATTGGACGGATAAATGCTGAGTACGAAATTATTTAAATTTTGTGAACTAGGAGACTGCCTCAGAGTGATCCACTTATAAAGATATGATGAAGTCAACGCAGAAAGATACGCGACAATTCGGAAAGAGACAACAGGACTCAAAAAACGCGGATAGGAGACAACTCGGATCGAACAAATCATAGAAAATGCGAGAGCAAAGAACATCAGAGGTATGTATGCCGGCATAAACTCAATGAGAAATGGCTTCCGAGGGAGAGCCAAAATAATTCGAGACACAAACGGTTGTCTGGTCACAGAAACAAACAATATCGTGACAAGATGTGCGCACCCATCAACCACAAATAAACGCACCAGACGTACATACAGCCGAGCCTCAGATCGCAGAGCCGTCTTTCGACGAAGTTGTAGACGCAATAAACGAATTGAACAACAACAAGACTCCCGGAGTCGACTGCATACCGACAGAGCTTGTGAAGCATGGAGGCGAGGCAACCTCTCGAAAGATCCACCAACTCATTAGCACAATATGGGATAAGGAAGTCATTCCGGAAGAATGGAAAACCTTAATAGTCGTCCCCATTTTCAAAGAAGGTGACAGATCTGACTGCGAAAATTACAGAGGAATATCATTGCTCCCAACCACAAACAAAATACTAACAAATGTCATACTGGCGAGAATCACACCGTCCGCAGAAGACATACTGGGAGACTACCAATGCGGATTCCGTAGGAACCGCCCAACGAGCGACCAAATGTTCACAGTAAGTCAACTACTGGAAAAGAAGTGGGAATACGGAGAGACGGTTCACCAACTGTTCGTTGACTTCAAAAAAGCCTACGACTCAGTCGCAAGGCAAAGACTCTACCATATTGCAGTTGAGCTGGGAATCCCGAAAAAATATACCGCCTTCCTTCAAATTTGCATGAACGAAAACAAAGATTGAGTTAGAACAGAAAACCAGCTCTCAGAACCAACCGGGACGGACTAAAACAGGGCCAAGGCCTCTCACCATGCCTCTTTAACCTGGTCCTCGAGTATGTCATCAGAAAGGTACAAGACGACAACATGTCCGGATCATCTCTGAACGGGGTCACACAAGTGCTCGCATATGCGGATGACATCGCCGTTTTGGGCGATAATCTAGAAACTGTAGATAAAAACAGTGAAATCATCATGCAAGCGGCAGAAGAGGTGGGCCTAGAAATAAATGAAGACAAAACAAAATACATGATTATGGCGAGAGCAGGTGGACCTCAGAGAACATGTGGCGGTTCTTTAAAGCTTTCCCAAAGAACCATCCATTTCTTTAAATCAACCGCTTTTCCCTCACTCCATAAGCCGCTGAACTTACCTGCATTTGAGCAGCGTAAGCTGTCTTCCAAATAACTTTCACCTGAAAGTTAAACCTCATCAAGCCATGCATCACATTGAATTTTTCCGTTTCATATTATATGAATCATTCCATATCCCCATCGGCTCGGCTCGTCAGCAATTATAATAGATAAACACTCGCTGGTCAGCGTAATTGTTGACACAGCCGATGGTTTTGCTACGGTTCATAACCATTTATTGACCCAACCCCGGGGTTCGCAATATTTGCGACCAATTTCCTTTATCGGTTATTTACGGATCATGGGATTTGGGCACGAATATGATTGACAATCGATTGGGCTCCTCGATAGTATAGTGGTTAGTACACCCGCCTGTCACCCGGGAGACCGGGGTTCGATTCCCCGTCGGGGAGCCCCTGGCGCAAGACTAATGACCTTGCCCAGACAAAATAAATCATTATGGAAAATTTAACAAGCCTCAGGACTTGCTAAATAAGGCCAAGACCGGTCCCCGGTTGTAGTGCCGATGATGATGATGATGATGATTGACAATCATACCCTAAATCGTGCCTAACGATGCTCCGGCCTGTAAAACAAACAAACACACAGTAACATCACTGTGTTTATGCTACTTACCAACCGCTGTCCATGGTTCCCCTGGGTGAGACGTACGCTTTCACATCTGCAAGTCAAATTCTTCACCATCATACCCATGTTCCATTTAATTAGATCAAACATAACCCACCATAGCCTTGGCCATAGGCGAGCAAACCTTCGGTTTGCTTATCGCCACGAAAAAAACGATTGCCTGCAATGGCATAAGTCTGGGGCGATTATGTAAACAGCCGATGTTCCCATGTAGCATCGGCTAAATCACAAATAATGTGCATCGCATCTTTTGAACCTCGAAATAGCGTTTCTGTTTATTTAGGACACAGAAACCTATTTCTTCCTTCGGAGATCTGCGCTATCGCGTATCTCAATAATGCCTGCAATTCATTACACCAGTCCATGTTTATTCAGGTGCATTTTCGTCGTTGCCGATATGCAGGCTGAAGGGCATCGTACTTGTCCTATACGGACACATATAGAATCCTCTCACACCGATGTATTCCACCACCGTTGAATCGGACGGATATGGATTGCATCGAGGAGTCAGATTTCGTCATCTTAAGAGTGCCCGCGCACTATACGAGCCTATTAAGTTTTTTTTTTTAACATACGGAGTCGAGTCCGAACGGAGTATTTTTTTTTTCTCGTGGGTGATCCTATGTCGAGCTGGGGTTGACGTCCGTCCCTGGGCGAGTCGCTTATATAACATATAACCGTGTCTATAGAACCATAATCATGCCGATTGTTCTATACGGATGCGAAACATGGGCTCTCACAAAACGGGAAGAAAACAAATTCCGCGTATTCGAGAATAAAACTTTAAATATGATGACGAGGCAGGAAAATGGAGGAAACTCCACAACCACGAATTGGAAGAGCTATACCGCAAATCTACAATAGTGAGAGTAATCAAGTCGCGAAGATTAAGATGGGCCGGACACGTGGCGTGAATGGCCACCGATAGGACCATGCATAGAATTCTTGACGGTAAGCCAATGGGAAAGAGACCGACAGGGCGGCCGCGAAGAAGATGGGAGGACAATGTTAGGTTTGACCTCGAGGAGATCGGATCAGATGGTCGAACGTGGAAGGAGAGCGCACGGGACAGGGAACAATGGCGCAGTCGAGTCGGTGAAGTCATGAACTTTCGGGTTCCTACAGGCCAATAAATAGTAGTTGTAATAGACCTAGGAGACTATTTCGGAACAGACTTCTTGTCATTGCCTTTGCACTTTTACCGGCGGAGAGGGCAGCTGCTATGTGCTTATCAAAGTATAGGTATTGATCCATCCAAATACCAAGGTACCTGACAACAGTTTTCATTTGCAGCGGAAGATTGTTGCTTCCCACAATGGAAACGTTTTTCCAATTATTCCGTGTATCTCCTGAATCTGTAGAAAGAGGTGTTCTGAAAAGGATAGTTTCGGTCTTTTGGAAGTTAATTTTCAATTTCCAATCGTCACAAAAGAGTTTGATTTTATTGAAGTTGTTTTGAAAAAGTCTGTTAATGGCATCGATTTTGTTTCCTGTTCTGTACACCACAATATCGTCGGCATATGCAATGGCATAATTAAGAGACCCAACTCGATCACTAGTATAAATGGTGAAGAGAATGGGAGAATTCACGGCTCCCTGCTGTAAGCCATTTTTTATATGGAAAGTTTTATTGGAGATTTTGTCCCCACATTTTACTCCAAATTGCTTATCCATTATCATATCGTAAATAATGTATAACAGATATTCGGGCAAACCTAGATTTGATAGCTCATATACAAGTCCTTCTAACCATACGGTTTCGAAGGCCTTTTCAAAGTCAACCAAACATACGCCTGTGCATTGTCGTTTTGCCTTGTTCCACTGTATATCGGAAACAAGGTTTGTAGCTGCATAAAATTTGTCGTACCCCGCTCTAAAGACAAACTGGTTATTCGGGATGATGTCGTTTTCATCACCCCAGTTTATCAATGCCTTATTTATGATTTTCTCGAATATTTTGCTAATGTTTGGCAGCAGACTAGTCGAGCGTAGATTGGCGGGTTTGTGGCGGTTCCGCCAAACGCCACTGTCTACTTCCCAATTACTCCCAAGCTTCCTGTACCGAAGCTCCTCAAACTCCATTGTTGTCCGCTAATTCAATTGCGTTAGCATCTAAAAACATTTCCCTGTCCAAGGACAATCAATGCTCCCAATGCATTACCTAGAAATTCCTGAAAAGAATTTCACCTGCAAGGGCATTTTGCCATGCATCAACCCATCGACAAAAATTTTCCCAACAAAGAATTCTTAGCATTCATAATCCAATACATCCTTAGAATTCGCTGAAAATAATTCGTCTGCATACATGTATCATAAGTAAGAAAACGGCACCATTGCTTGCTAAGCAATTTTTTTTTTTTTTTTTTTTTTTAGTTTTTAAACCACATTTATTTTCCTAATTCTTTTTACATGTATAATATTAGGGGTAAATGTTAAACCCTTTTCTACAATCACAATCCTTAAATTAACTTACTGGCTCTATGCGAGCTCTCTAAATTACACATTACATCTTGATTTTTATATATGCCTTTCGGCGTACATCTTTTTTTTTTGTTTCTTATATATATATATACATATATATATATATATATATATATATATATATATATATATATATATATGTATGAAATAAGTCATATATTAGAGGGACTCCTCGTTTACATTATTACAATTTTTTTTTTTTTTTTAATTATTATAACAAACAAAAACTTCAAAACAAAACGAATAAAACATAAAACAAGAAATAAAAAATAAAATAAAATAGCTACACAAAAGTAATTGGGAAAGGTGGACAGGGGGAGGGGGGACAAGAGGAAGGAGAGCGTTGCTCTTGAGAGGCATACTATATCTGAGGAAGTGAAGTCCTCTCCTCGTTGAGAAGCCACCACCATTTGGGAGATGTTCGATCTGTGGCTGATTTATCTCTTTCACTGATCGCCGTGCTAAAACGCATGCGGGCTGGGGCATTGGAGATATCACTATCATGGAGAATTAGTTTGTCCCTGGCACCACGGAGAGCGTGGTAAATAATCGGGACTCCATGCATGTCTTGGATAAGGCCTTTTTGATCCAAGAAAGGAAACGCTTCTGGGGGAATAAACCCATTCTGGAGGGTATTCTCCAGATACATATCATTGGGATAGAATGCTCCCGAGATAAGATTATTGCCACTGCACATTGCCCTTGCTGTGTGACCACGAATAATTTTAATTATGAAATTGTCTATCCTATTTAACCCTGATTTGTTATACAGGATTTTGTTGGGATAGAAATTTTTGTATTGCGACTCTGGTGTTCTATAAAGTCCGAGGCAGGAACGCAAACAGTGCCGTTCGAACACCCGAAACTTCTCCATATAAAGTGGAGATATATTATACCATACTGGACAGCCATAAATCAAAACTGGTCGGATGAATGCCGAGTATGAAATTATTTTGACTCTGGGGTCAAGAAGACTACTCCGGAATAGACTTCTTGTCATAGAATATGCACTTTTAGCTGCGGAGAGGGACACTGCTACGTGCTTGTCAAAATATAAATACTGGTCTAGCCAGATACCAAGGTATCTTACTACAGTTTTCACTTGCAGTGGAAGGTTATTGTTACCTACAATAGAAGTTGTATTTTGTATCCCTCGAGGCCCTGGATAGGGGCGTTCTGAAAAGAATAGTCTCGGTTTTCTGAAAATTAATTTTTAATTTCCAGTCGTCGCAAAATAGTTTTATTTTGTTGAAGTCATCTTGAAGGTGCCTATTCATGTCGTCTATTTTTCCTCCTGTTCTGTACACCACTATGTCATCGGCGTACGCTATGGCGTTTTCGAGCGAACTCACTAGATCACTAGTGTAAATATTGAATAGAATGGGAGAATTCACAGCTCCCTGTTGTAAGCCATTTTTAATTTGGAAGGTCTTGTTGGAGAGTATGTCCCCGCATTTCACCACAAAATTTTTGTCCATTATCATATCATAAATGATGTATAACAAATATTGCGGCATACCCAGGTTTGTTAACTTATAGACAGGTCCTTCTAACCATACGGTGTCGAAATCCTTTTCAAAGTCAACCAAGCAGGCGCCTGTACATTGTCGCTTTGCATTGTTCCACTGTATATCGGAAACAAGTTTCGTCGCTGCATGAACTGTATCATGTCGCGCTCGAAAGCCAAACTGGTTGTTGGGGATGATATCGTTTTCATCACACCAACCTATCAGTGCTTTGTTTATAATTTTTTCGAATACCTTGCTGATGTTGGGAAGCAGGCTGATCGAGCGCAGATTAGCTGGATTGCTCTTCTCCTTACCCTTTTTGCGGATAGGGTGGACTACTGCAGTCTTCCAATGGGTTGGATAGTGTGCATTGTTTAGAGCGTTGTTAAACAAAGTAGTGTATATGTTCACTACTTCGCGAGGCAAGTGCTTTAGAACCACATTTGGAATGCTATCTATTCCAGATGATTTCTTATTTTTAATTGAGCTAAGTATGTTTCTAAGTTCATCCTTGCGCACAAACATATTTGTATTTTCATTTCTGACGGGAGAATCCGCCCTATTATTTTCGCCGAATGTGATGAAACTACGGATCGCCAGTTGTGAAGTTGATTGCGCAGCGAGCAATGTCTTTGACGGGCATTGCTTTCAATTTCAGTGTTAGCATGAACTGATTCGTTAACTCTGTACACTGCTTCGAAACAGGCTCCAATTGAATTCGCTTTCTTTTGCGGATCTTTGACTACTATTACTTCATCATTGGAGTTGATGTAGTGCTCTGAAAAGCCCTACCATCTCCTTCCCCCACACCTACATCCAAATCCTAGCAGTAACACACTAAAACCTGAAATTTAATCAAAATCCGAAAAAACCCAAACATAAACCAAAATTCGCAATAAACGAATCAAACATTCGTTTATCGCTTATTAGCTGCTTCCACGGCATAATTAAATCCAAAATCTTAAATTAAAATCAAATTCCCAATAAACGAATCTAATATTCGTTTATTGTTCTATATTCGCCCCACGGCATCATCTAAATTCAAAAACCAGAGATACGTTATCTCAATTTGGTAAAATCCATCAAAGTGAACAAACAAAAACCCGAATTCATTTACATATCCACATCTGCACAATAGTTTCATAGGAATTCAGGAAACTGAATCCTTATCTTAAATAAACACTGAGCATCTCACTCAGGATTCCAAAATCGGGATTTTTGTAGGAAATTGTGTATTTTCGAGATACAAATTTCGATTTGTTTCTCTTTATAAGGGTGATGAATTTCAGATTCGAGGTTCAGTCTCGATTGGCATCCGAAGTGGTAGAACGCCAATAAACTAAATAAAATTATAAAATAAATGTAATTAAATAAATAAATCAATGTTTAAATGCTGGAAATAAAGGTGATAGATTTTTTATTGCGCTTGGCCGATTCTTCCTACTCGACGACCGGTAGCTGCTCTTCCCTCGAGGTTCGAGAAAGCACGGCGGCAACCGCAACGGGTCCCCTCGGGAGCGGTCTTTAAGAGATCTTACGTCCTTTTCAGGATAAGAAGACACGCTACCTGAGAGAAGGACCACTACAAAAATGGTGGCAGCGGTGAAATGCTTAAAAATCACCTACCAGACGCAAGCGCACTTAAAATCCAATCAACACACGAATTGGATCATAGATATGGAGCAACGATAGATGGACTTGTTGATGTTTGCAGCTATCAGGAACACATCTACAAAAAACATAATTTTTAAAATAATAAAAGCGTCCCCGGGGCTAAACACCGGGAACAGTGCAAAAAAAAGTTAAAAGTTTAGACAAAAAAGCTGCACCGACCACAACAAGGAAG
This sequence comes from Microdon myrmicae, assembly GCA_963931805.1. Lineage (NCBI taxonomy): Eukaryota > Metazoa > Arthropoda > Insecta > Diptera > Syrphidae > Microdon > Microdon myrmicae. The sequence goes on from OZ007499.1 coordinate 120,861,993, forward strand.
CAAGTGACACGTTTAGTGAACGTCAATGGGGTACAATACCACAAGTGCAATCACCATGTACACTCCAAGCAGTCAAAGTGGAAAAGGATGCGGATGGAATATCGTCGGTTACTGACAAGTAAGTGTCGGTAGCCGTTAGTACTTCAGCTCCGCAGCACAACAAAACAAAAAAAAACATCAATACAACAGTAACATCAGCAATCTACTATACCAGCACGACACCAGCAATGGGAACAACGAGGTGATTACAACGTAAACTGCAGCTACAACAACCACAGGTACTCATGCATATTACTTTTTTTTGTGTACGTATATAGTGTGCTCAATTTAAGAGAGACAAAGAGAGTCCTGCAACATAAAATAATAAAAATGTTTTTTGGTTGATTTAAGTCGTTTTCCTAAAGGCTAAAGTGAGATGAAAATTCCATTTTTCTCTTTCTAACTAACTTTGGAAAAAAAGTAAAGTTGATAAATTTCAATATATATATATATTAAAGGGGACAAATGATTAGAGGTTTCATAAAAAAAAAAATTTCCTTTTACACTATGTGTATAAATATAGCCCCGCATAAAAAATGTTTAGTTTTGTACATGAAGGACACCTAGAAACCTCAAATAATTAAATTCCTCCAAAATTTATTTTTAAATTCATCAAAAGGGAAAATTCTAGAATATACTTTAAGGAGATACAAACACCCCATAAAATAAAAATTTAAATTTCTATATATATATACAATATATACATATACATATATACATATATTTTAAGAATTTGTATCACATGGTTTTTAGTAATTACTCGGGGATAATTTTTCATATTATTTTATATAATCCCCGTCAGAGACTGCACAATTTCCATACGCTTACGCTTATCTGTCTGTTGGTCTTTTTCCTTTCATCTGTTTAGATCGAAATTCCTTAGGATCACTTTCCCCTATCCAGGATCTTTTCACTTGCAGGCTCGTTTCACTTTGGGATCGATAAAAATGTCTTCTCTTTTTACCATTGCCTTCTTTCACAGGATCTCTTCTGCTTATCTGTCTACCAGGATTTCGATATTAGGATTGTTTTTCGCAGTGTCGGTAAAAATCTTCTCTTACCTTTAGTATTATCGAAATTTTCTGTAGATATATCGATGTGTTTGGGTTTGAAGTCATTTTTGCTCTTTTCCCTTTAGGATCGCTTCAGTTGAGTTCGAAAAATTCTCTTCTTACTCTTCGCCCTTTGTTACACTTGTATTTGGTAGGATGAATTTTCCGAAGGAATATTTCGCCCAAAATAATACCGAATCGAATATTTGAAGTGCGCGAAAAAATGAAGGTCACAATCGGGTTAAAGGATATTTTGGATTTCGTACCGGTGTTTAACGGTAACCCGCACGAATTGGATAATTTTGTTTCTTGCGGAGATATTATTTTTTCACAGGCACAGGACGACAGTCAGCATGTTTTTTATCTAAGCGTGGTGAAAACCAGACTGAAAGGGCCAGCATAGGACCACATCCGGTACAAGGTCATTTCAACCTGGAATGATCTTGCTTCCGAATTAAAGGGAGAATTTAAAATTCTCACCTCAAGGTCAGCGGCACAAAACAGTCTGGTGAAAGCCAAGCAAGATAGCAAGGAAGATGTGAAGGAGTTTGGAAACAGACTCGCACACCTCCTGCATCTGCTGAACAAAGCCACGTTCGAAAGCACTGTCGATCCTGCGGTGCGAACATATCTCCTCGAAGAAAATAAAAAGCTCGCCTTGCATACTTTTGAAGATGGTCTTAGGGAGTCCCATTTAAAACTCTTAGTGAAAGTACGAGGTACCCCAAGTCTTAGAGCAGCAATAAATTACGCTCTCGAGCAGGCCCCGCGACTAGGCGATGGAAACCCTCTTAATTTATGTAATAATTCCAAATATAGCCAGCCACAAATTTGCCAATCGTGCAATAAGGCTGGACATACTTCCTGGACTTGTTATCGAAATACAAATTCTCTAAATATTGGTCCCCAACAAATTAAAGCAGAGGTTGAACGCCTCCAATGCACATATTGCAACAAATTTAATCATTCCCAAGCAGAATGTAGGAGACTGTCCCATTTCAGAAGTCAAAACGACTCTCCATCAAATAAAAATGATTTGAGAACTCAGCCCACTTCTACCGCAAACGTCTGGAGAAGTGGAGTATTAAGCAAAATGAACAGGGTACAATTAATAAAAGTTCATTCAGAGAAATTAAATGCAGGACAATTTGAACAAACAGCGGTAGAATCTAAGGGTTTAAACAACAAGGTGTCGTCTACGGATGAAATTGGCATTAGATATAATAGGGACTTAAATCAGAGGCAGGATGATCTAACTGCTCCTCAAATAGAAGTAGTGACCAAAGATCATATCCAACAGTCAACATCTGAAACCGTTTGTCTACGGGCCGGATCAGATGATTCGACAAAAACCCCTGAAAACACTATCCTAACACCTCCCTCTAGTTTCATACTCTTAAATGCTCCGACTTTTAGCAACAACACGTCCAAGCTCATAGAGCACAAACTGAAAACGCCGGCAAAGTGTAAGCCCGAGGAGCAAGAAGTCCCAGCAAACTGTAAGCCCGAGGAACAAGAAATTTCAGCTAAGTGTAAGGCTGCGGAAGAAAGAGTCCCAGCAGAACTTCAGCTTGAAAAACTACAAGAATTTCCAGCATCCGATAAGCCTGAGGAACAAAGATTCCCAGCTAAGAGTAAGACTGAGGAACAAGAAGTCACAGCAGAGTATAAGTCTGTAAAGAACAGCTGTATCAAAATATTCCTTTTAAATTTCTTGTTTGTCCGCATCGTTTCCCTCGTTTCTCTAATTTTTCAAACTTCAAAATGGGTTCTACAAATTAAACATAAAAATAAACAAATGATCAAAATCCCTTTTACAAATAAAACCATGGTTGAACTTCCAAATTTTATTATGAATTCTGCATCCTTTAAAATGTCTTTCATAGATGGTTTTATTGCCCAAACTTTAAACTACGTTACACAAACCAACCCTAAGAAAATATGGAAAATTTTTCACAAATTTAAAGAAAAACCTAAAGTGAAACAAATGGATTATTCCTTTCAAATATATGTATACGTGTATGGACATAAAAATAAAACACCAATTCTCACATTATTAATCAAAAAAAAAAAAAACGATATGTAAATTAAATAGAAAATATATAATTAATAATATTTAATTCCCCGTTTAGCAATTTATTGTACAAAAACAAAATCGATACATATACATAATAACACAAATAAATAAAATAAAACAACCAACTCTGTTTTGGGAAATTTATGTATCTAAAAGAAAATTATCTATAATAAACAAAGAAAATTTGTAAATAATACAACTGTATTCACAATTCAGGAGATAATAAGCAAAATATAACAGAAATAAATCTCTGCAACTTCATATTATTAACACATAAATATGAAACAAATATTAACTCCCTCAATAAAATAATTTTGTAAATATTATACAATATTTTAATTAAAGTTAATGGCAAACTTAAAATTTAAATAAATGAACAAAAATATTTTAATAATAAATGATCTTAATTTGTAAATAAAAAACATATATAATTCTAAGTATAAAAAAAATTTAACTCAACAAAACAAAATCTATGAAATAAACAATATTAAATACAAATATAATAATTTCAAATACCTATGTAACATTCTCCAATTAACCTAATCACATATATCCTAAGAAAAATAAGGAACTAACATTTTTTACTTTAAATCAAAATGAATTTAAAAATTTAGAATTAAAACCTTCTTTATAATACAAGCAAAAAAAAACATAAATATAGTCCTCAAAATGAAACAGAAATATACTCTGTAGATAATGTAAATTCCTATACGAGTATAATACACAAGTTGTAAGGCTTACCTAAAATTTATCTGTAGCACAAATTGAATTTAATATTTTATTTAAAATAACCTTATTTTATAAAAATAATTCAAAATTATTATTAAATATATTGAAAAAACAAAAGAACACTGTAAATAACATTATTAATATATGTAACTTAAAAATGTACTTATATACACGATAAGAAAAATTGTTAAAATAAGCTTTTAGTTTAACACATAATCTTAGATTTTCTAAAAACATAACAAAATATTGAAGAACACTCTACCGTAAGCTACAGAATTAACACAAAATATTGAATAATATGTAAAAACAAGAACAAACATTTAAAAAAAGTAGCAAGCAATTGTAACTACAATGAAAATTTAAAATAACCATTATAATTGGAAATCCAAATTATGTAACGAATCATGATGACATCGCCCTTCATCTTTTATCGCGTCACTCCTACAAAATTAATCTCTTACAGATTAATTTTTTTTGAAGGAGGGGAGGATGTAGTGCTCTGAAAAGCCCTACCATCTCCTTCCCCCACACCTACATCCAAATCCTAGCAGTAACACACTAAAACCTGAAATTTAATCAAAATCCGAAAAAACCCAAACATAAACCAAAATTCGCAATAAACGAATCAAACATTCGTTTATCGCTTATTAGCTGCTTCCACGGCATAATTAAATCCAAAATCTTAAATTAAAATCAAATTCCCAATAAACGAATCTAATATTCGTTTATTGTTCTATATTCGCCCCACGGCATCATCTAAATTCAAAAACCAGAGATACGTTATCTCAATTTGGTAAAATCCATCAAAGTGAACAAACAAAAACCCGAATTCATTTACATATCCACATCTGCACAATAGTTTCATAGGAATTCAGGAAACTGAATCCTTATCTTAAATAAACACTGAGCATCTCACTCAGGATTCCAAAATCGGGATTTTTGTAGGAAATTGTGTATTTTCGAGATACAAATTTCGATTTGTTTCTCTTTATAAGGGTGATGAATTTCAGATTCGAGGTTCAGTCTCGATTGGCGTCCGAAGTGGTAGAACGCCAATAAACTAAATAAAATTATAAAATAAATGTAATTAAATAAATAAATCAAGGTTTAAATGCTGGAAATAAAGGTGATAGATTTTTTATTGCGCTTGGCCGATTCTTCCTACTCGACGACCGGTAGCTGCTCTTCCCTCGAGGTTCGAGAAAGCACGGCGGCAACCGCAACGGGTCCCCTCGGGAGCGGTCTTTAAGAGATCTTACGTCCTTTTCAGGATAAGAAGACACGCTACCTGAGAGAAGGACCACTACATTGATGTGCTCTAAGGTGAGTCCTGCGTTCAGCAGTATCTGACAATTCTCGGGAGTCCGTGGAATTCGGAGACAGGGAATGTCATTGTGATCTTTTCTTCGACATATTTTCTTGATTTGTGAAAACATGTTCGGTCCGTTTGCTTGGACAGATCGAATTCTGTGGCTCCACTCCTCATTTATTACTGCTCGGTAATTATCCCGGATCAGTTTTTGAAGATTTTTAATCAAGGACTTGATTGTTTTGATTTCATTGCTATTTGGGTCACTGAACTGCCTATAGCACAATTTCAGCTTTGAGAGCAGGGTGCTCTTTTGCCTATACAAAGCATCGATAGTTGCATTTCTGTATCGGTGGGTATAGCCATCCATATGAGCTACTTTGGGGATGGAACGATTCATTGTGTTAGTAACAATATCGTTCATAGTTAGGAGGTAGTGATCGATTTCATCATTACGGAGGTTTCTATTAGTCGGTGGGTCTATGCCAATGTTGCGTATTTCTCTTTTTACTATGCTATCGAAATGCGACCAATGTGCTTTTCGGAAATCGAAAGAGTGTACCTGGTCGTACTCCTCAAGTAGATGGTAATCGTTTGGCACGTGTATTATGGCTCCAAGTCCGTAATGGTCGCTATCGTACTCAATTGTGCGAAGACAATTTCGAGTAGTTACCTCGGTATCTGGTAACTAAATTCGATCATCTGTAATAAGTAAAACCAGGAAGGAGTTACCTCTTGGATAAGACGGTGTACTTGTAGCGTACAATTCTAGTTTATGCTCGATCGCATTTGTTTGCCACCAATCAAACAAGGCATTGCCTCTGGTGTTCGAGGTCAGATTGCCCCAGGCACTGTGCTTGGCGTTGAAATCACCTGCCATTAAAAAGTAATTGTTTTCCGAATCTAACTTAAGACTTCGGAAAAGCGTATCGATTTCACCTATGTTAAACCATACTGGACAACCATATATGAGCATTGGCCTGATTAGCGTCATGTAGCATATGACTTTTACCCTTCTGTCAAGTTGGCTACTGTGAAATAGCCTCCTTTTCATACCAAAAGTTTTCCTCGCTTTAGCTAAAGCAGCCTCTACATGTCTGTTGAAATACAGATATTGATCTAGCCAGATGCCCAGGTATTTAAATAAACTCTTGGTTTCCAGTTTATCACCATGCAGTCCCACAATAACTAACTTTCGCCAATTTTCTCTAAATAGGATGGCTTCACATTTCTTATGTTTCCAGTCGTCGCAATAGGGCTGCACTTTGTTGAAGTCGCGCTGTAGTAAACTATTGATGATCTCAACTTTCGGAGCGGTTATGAGATCATCTGCGTACGTAATAGCATGCGGAAGTGCATCTAATAAGACGCTAATGTACATGTTAAAGAGAATCGGAGAAAGTACCGCTGCCTGTTGCAAGCCGTTCTTGATATTATACGTTTTATTAGAGGTCATATTATCACTTTTGGCCACGAACCTCCTGTCCCTTAGCATATCGTGAAGTACATATAGTAAAAGCTCATATATGCCTTGTCTGACCAGTTTGTAATATAATCCTACGATCCAGACAATATCAAAGGCTTCTTCCACTGTAAGCCGGAGACCTGGCGCAAGACTAATATCCTTGCCCAGAGAAACAAATTATTACTGACAATTTAAGAAGTCTCAGATAAGGGCCGGATACGGGTGGAGAGACTTGCTAAATAAGGCCAAGATCGGATCCCGGTTGTAGTGCCGATGATGATGATGTCGGAGACCAGTTTAGCTGCGGCATGTGTGGTTTAATGACACGTCTTAAAGCCAAACTGGTTATTCAGAATAAAGTTGTTGTCGTCTACCCATTTTAGCAGAGCTTTGTTAATCGGGTTTTTCGAATACTTTACTGATGCTTGGGAGTAAACTTATCGAACCCATGTTCATTGGGTTTGTACACTCTTCGCCCTTTTTTGGGATGGGCTGAATGATAGCCGTTTTCCAACGCGCTGGATAATATGCATCATTCAACGCGTTGTTAAACAGGACCGTGTATATATCTATTGCCTTTGGGGGCAGGTTCTTGAGTACGATATTAGGTACTCCATCTATTCCCACTGACTTTTTGCTTCTTAATGAATCGAAGATACTCTGGATTCCTTCCCTTGTGATTAAAAGGCTATTAGCTTGAGTTAAAGTTGTTCCTTGGTTTCGAAGTAACAATAATTAATTCGGATTTGGTTGGATTGCAATTAATTTAGCTTTACTTGTGATTAAAACCCGAATTCTCCGATTGGCAAAGTGAAATTTGAGGTGCAGGTGATTCAGCAGAATTCTGTCCTCCAGGTCGGGATTTCGGCGAATGCTTTCATTCACCTTGTACATTTCCTGAAAGACAGCTCCAACAGCGTTCACCTTTTCCAAAGGATCTTCGATCACGAAGAATTCATTATTGAGGATAGCGTTCTCTGTATCTATGCTAATGTTGATTAGCAGCTGCTTCTTTATATTGGTACGTGGAATTTGGAGACACTGAATCTCGTTTTGATTATTTCTCCTGAATATTTTATTTATTTGTGGGAACATATTCGGGTTATTAGTTTTTATAGCTCGAATTCTGTTGTTCCAATACAAATTTGTTGCTAATCTATAATTAGCTTTAAGTAAATGTTGGAGGTTTTTTAATCGGGATTTCAGTGATATTATCTCCTGGTCTTGTCTGTCTGTAAACTGTCTGTGTAATTGTTTTAGTTTCGATAGCAGTCTGCTCTTTTTCTTGTGGAGTGCGTTTATTATTGTGTTTCTGTACATGTTTATGTGATCTGTAACTGTTGTTTTGGGAATTGTTTTGTCCATTGTTCGTTTTACGGTTTCATTCATTTGTTGAATGTATTTGTCGATTTCGTCATTTGTCAGGTTTCTTTTTATTAGCAGATTAAAGTCATTCGAACGAAGTTCTCTTGTTAATGATCTGGTGAACCGCAGCCATCGCATTGCCCCGTAGTTGTAGAGTTGCGGGATCACGAATGCACAGTGGTCACTGTCGTATTCAATTGTCCGTAAACAGTTTCTGTGTCGTCTGTTGATGTTAAGTAATCTCAGTCGTGAGTCAATTAGCAAGATATCTAAGAACGATCTACCTCTGGAGAACGATGGATATTCCGTAGTTAGCAGGTCAGTTCTATGTTCAATATGATACTGATTTAACCAGCCACCCAACTGATTTCCTCTGGCATTAGATATCTAATTTCCCCAATTTCTATGCTTGGCTTCATATCTCCCCCTAGGATAAAATAGTTTTTGTCCAGGTGCAATTGTAAGCATCGAAAGAGTGTCTCGAGGTCTGCTATAAACAGATTATGTTGGTGCTCATCGGGTGCATAGACCGCAATCGCATACAAACCCTTCCTTGCTGAAGAGGTATGCGTACGACACAAGCTTCCAGCACCCGGAACCTGCGCACTTCTCCACTATAAAAAACTTTATGATGGATTCCTTTTCTAATAAAGATTGCGACACCTCTGTGGGGTACGAGATCGCGACGCCTGCATGGGCGAGAGTTCTACCGAAGGAAATCCAAAACAACGTCCACCAACTTGTGCAAAACTGCGCGACAAACCGTCCACCAGGTAGTAATTAAAACACAAGATGTTGCAGCACGGAAAATTAAACAAGCGAAACTCCACAAAAGAAAAGGAAATAAAACACGGAAGGTTTCACTGAATTGAATTAAGTTTATTGTTCATGTTAGCCTGTATGTGTGGGATATGATACGGGCAATTTTGCTAGTACAAATGAAACATTTTTGAAGTTGTAGGATGCGACTTTCCACTTTGAAGTATCTGCATCCCCGTGCGCACCGGGGAGCGGGAGTAAACCGACCGCCGCGAACGGTGGTTGTAATAGGACTCCACGAGGCTAGAATTCTGACATGAATTCCATCCTAGATTAGGGTTAAGAAAACAAGAGAAGAGAGAGAAAAACTTTTCTCTTAAGGGTGCGACTGTGGCGGTTCTTTAATACATTCCCAAGGAACCGCCCATCCTCTTAAATTAACTACTTACCTGCAATTTTGGGGCAGCGTATGCTACCCTTCATTTTCTTTCACCTGAAAGTTATATCTTAAGGCATGCATCACATTGAATTTTTCCGTTTATGATCCGTACCATATCTCCATCGACTCGGCTTGTCAGTAATTATAATAGATAAATACTAGCTGGCCAGCGTAATTGTTGACATAGCTGAAGCCGATGGTTCATATCCATTTATTGCCCCAGTCCCAAGGTTCGCAACACTTGCGACCAATTTCCTTTGTCGGTTATCTACCGATCATGGGATTTGGGCAATAATATGATTGACGTTAGACAATCATAATCCAAATCATGCTAACGATGCTCCGGCCTGTAAAACAAACAAAAGCTACCATAGCCTAGGTCATAGGCGAGCAAACCATCGGTTTGCTTATCGCCACAAAAAAATCTATAGCCTACAATGGCATTAGCATGAACGCCTAAGTAAACACGATGCGCATTTCATCGGAAGCAAAAACCTATTTCATTCTCAGGCGCAGGTCATCTAAGATTTATGACCCTCGAAATAGCGTTTCTGTTTAGTTAAAGACACAGAAACCTATTTCTCCCTTCGGCGATTCTTCGCCATTGCATATCTCTATAATACCAATTCATTACACGAGCCCATGTTTATTTAGGTGCATTTTCGTCGTTGCCAATATGCAGGCTGAAGGGCAACGTACGTATCCTATACGGACACATATGGAATCCTCCCACACCAAAGTAATCCACAGCGTTGAATCTAGCAGATACAGATTGTAGGTTGGAGTCAGATATTAACCTTACAACCAGCAACACGTGTCGGGGACGTTGCGTTGAAGGAGTCGATAACGATAACTTTTATAATATTATTTCGAGTCGGCCGAAATGCCCAAGAGAGCGAAACAGAACCTTTTCAAGTACAATAAGATTTTGTTGTGAAACAGTTCGTCCAAGGCCGCATTTGGTAAAATCCAATATTTGTGATCTAATTAAAATTACCTTAAATAAAAGACGAACATTAAAGTCAATAATCCTTAATAGTGAAACTAAATGTATTCTCGAAAGGGAACTTGTGTCAAATTCGAATAGATTAAAGTAAATGTTAACAATAAAGAACTGTGTGACTGAAAATAGAAAGTGGCGGAAATAAATGTAATAAAAAAAAACAAGATGTTTCATTTCCTTTTGCCACTTGGGACGTCGTTGCAGAATTGCAAGTGATTCCAGAGGACCAGCAGTTGTGAAGTAGTGGAAGTTAGTGAATCCCGCGTCCGTGTCGACGCACTGACTAATCTTACACGACACGACCACCAAGGAAATGCACTCTTTCAGTGCAATGGTATGCGTAAGTAAATGAATCACCATTAAGAAGAAGTTCTAATGGTTTTTCTATTTACACAATGGGAAATGTGTATCGCTGGTGGTGCTAAAGGGATCGAATTGTATACATGATCACATGCGAAGAAATTCGTTTTATGGCACTAGACGCTAGATGCGTGTATTTGCTTTTGTTTGCACATGGTACGAGTTAGGTAAATTGGCTTCAGCGTCGATTGTGTGAATTGAATGCAACTGCTGGTATTTTATTGCTGGGAGAAAAGGTCGCCGGCCAATGTGTACGTTAAGAGATTTATCATACACATGGCAAAGCTGAAAAATAGACAGCGCAATGTTTATGGTCCCTGGTGAAGGTTAAATTGTATGTAATTCAAATCCTTTTGTTGTCAGGAATTCGTCTAGGGGGATTTGCTTGGCACTGAAGGTGCCAAATTGGGTTGATATTCCTGATAAGGTAAGAAAGAAATCTTACAGGGAATTGTATGCGAAAAGGTGGATGAAAAGGTACGTTTTCTTTTCCAGGGACTTTAAGATTATAGATTTGATCTATATAATGCGTGAAGCATTTTCAGGTACTAATGCGATTGCATTGGTGAAGTTAGGCAATTGGCTGAATGTTACGGGGGTTGTACGATAAGTAGACGGTGGGGTTTGGCGGAACCGCCACACCTCCCCCTTAGGAGGAGTTAGGTCGATCTCTTCGTATAATATGGTAGTTTGTGTGCCCTATCTTTTAGTTTTAACTTTGTCTCCCCCACCGGAAGTTCATCAGGGTTTTCATCTTGCAACATGTTGAAAAGCGTAGCTCTTTTCTCAGTTCTTAAAGGTGAATTTACATTCACGACAAGAGCTTTGATTGATGTTTTGATTAGAGAGTTAATATTGACTGATTTAGACTGGGCAAGTGCCAGTAGATCTCGTTTATTTGATTTTACAGCTGTGTCTCTGCAGATTGAGCAAGATTGTGAACACGTCTGCTTGCGATGTTGTTTCAGTATGTGTGGGATAATTTGTGGCTACCAGTGTTGTAGCTTGTTTGGTGGTTCTCTCCAGGGCCACAATTTGCCCATATGACCGCTGCGATGATATGGGCATTGTTGTTGTTCGAGTTGTCTCTGTTTTGTTTTTGCCGAGTCACACTTCTCGACATTAATTCTCAGAATTTGCACATCCTCGACAGTTAGCGGGATGTCGCTCATTTCGACACACTGCGCGCTTTAGATGGACTTTGTCTTCTACCCTTTCTTTCCCGTTCAGGCATTCTTCTGCTTTATGGTCCTGTCGCATTTTACGCAACGATACTTCATTTTAGAGTTCGCCGCTACGTGACCAAACCTTTGGCAGCGGACACATTGCAGAATGTCTGCGCCTTTTTTTAATTTGTCCCATGTAACAATTTGATGATCCAAGAAGTTTAATAAAAAAAAAGATTTTTATGTAAAAAATCATCTTCATTTAGGTTCAAACTCCAATTATTTAGTTTTGTTTAAAATTTAAAAAGCCGATCCATCGAGTAGTTTTTGAGGTATCGTGAAGACCAGTGTAAAAAACATGGTTTCGAGAAAAGCGCTTTTAAAGTTTTACAATGCTTTACGAGTATGGGTTGAGAAGTTTCCGACCTGACATATAGATGGCACCAGCTGGTCTAATTAATATATCAAGTTCTATAGAACTGTGGGGCGTAGGAGTATTTTGCCAAACACGGACACTCGCTTCACTCCTATCCCCATCCTACTGTCTCTAAAGTTCCACAAAATGAATCAGAACTCAGACACGGTTCACGGATGAAACACTGGAGAGGCACCGAATACCCAAGCAACGACCACCAGGAAGAGGAAAATCCACAAATAAAACGCACAGATTTAATGAACGAAAGAAACACACGGCTTATTAATTAATGTCTATTGTTTTCGATTACACTTCACGATCGGTTACATGTTGAACAGGTTTACGAGCTATCAAGTCTACCAGCACTTCACAACGACTCGTTATTATCGCTCCCGTCCGCGGAACGGGAGCGGAAGTCCGCACGACTGTTCTCGTCGGCAGATGGAAAAGGACTCACTCGATGATTTCGCTAAAAAGGGAAATTTAAGGAAAAACGAAGAGAGAGAAAAACTTTTCTCTTAAGGGTGTGAATATATTCTTGCCAAGGATATGTTTTATCTACCACGAGTGTAACGTAGAGTCTCTCTTGTGAGAACAAGAAAACCGGATCTCGTAGGTGAGATCATGGTTGTGTGTGTGTGGACGTTCAGATCCGATGTTGGTGCACGTGTTCGAAAGCAGTGAAACATCGAGAAAGGCAGTCGGCGAGAACAAAGGAAAAGGCGACCAAATGGTTCGCTCCGTAATGAGGGTCATGTTTATGCAACGTCGCTATGATAGACGTTAGGAAAGGGAAAAAGGTGCTAAAATGGGATGCGATACTTTATACAATGGAAATTGTATATCGTATCCTGGGTCGGCGGTAGAAACGGTTCCCTTGCATGACTTTGTATGTGTCGGGTCGTTCGTTTTGTGGCGACGAACAAAATTGAAGATTGTTTGTCTATTGATGGTGAATCGCCGGTCAGCTTGCTGCAGCTGTAAAAACAAGCCGCCCGACGTTGCACTTCAATTGATAACAATGGGTCCCGAATGTTGTATATTTATGGTGCCTATGCACATTGAGGAACTATTTTTAGAAATTTCAGATAATGCTTGAAAGCGTTACATGTCCTTGGAAAAGGGAATGTTTTCTGGGGCAAATGCAAATGCATTGGCGGGAAACAATGGGAGTTACAGAATTCCTAAAAGGGTCATGAAGAATTCTCACAGAAAATTGTATGCGAAGAGATGCATGAAGGTAAGTTTTCTTAACAGGGAATTTAAGATCATGGGTTTGATCTCTTACATGCGTGCAGCGTTTTTGTGTGCCGAATGCGACTGCATTGGCGAAATTATATGGGAAGATGGGTGTTATGGGGGTTTTTAAGGAAAGCGTACCGTGGGGTTTGGCGGAACCGCCACAGAACCCTGACTCATTAGCTTGTATATACATTTTCAGATGTATTGCGCTGTTAGCATACATTTGAAAGCGTACTGAACAAAACGCCTCAAAATTAAAATAAACGACCTCGCTTGACTTTTTTATAAAATTATTTTCGCCAAAACGGTTTTTGGGGACTTATTCTACACACTATAGGCTATCAAAAATGTAAAAAAATTTTTTGTTAAAACTTCTTGATGAGAACCTCCCCTTAAGCGCACCATTAAGGCATTCGAAACCAGTTATGTTCGAGAAATCTACTTAATTGGAAAACACATCGTTGACCCGATGCCCACATTCACTTACACATCGAAGATGCATGACCGACGTTTAAGGGTTTTTCAGATTTGAAAATCGGTACAATTGCTCTGAGATCTGTGATATTCGTCAAGGACATTCCGTTAAATTGGATTCCGTCAATTTCCAATTCATCTGTCAACGACACATATCATCATCATCATCATCGGCGCTTCAACCGGGAACCGGTCTTGGCCTTATTCAGCAAGTCCCGAAGCTTGTTAAATTTTCCATAATGATTTGTTTTTTTCCGGGAAAGGTCATTAGTCTTGCGCCAGCCAACGACACATATATACCAAATTTATTTCGTTACAGAATTGGAAAACAAATTATCTTGTTAAACATAAATTTACGATCATATTCTATATGTAGTTGCAGAATTGAAACGAATACGACTTTTAATACAAGTCATTCGCTTCATTTTTATATAAAGAAAACAAAACAGAATTAGATGCAAAGTGCGGGAATTCTGATAGAAAACAATAATTAAAAACCGGTTAACAAAAATATTACTACGTCTTTAATAGTAATAATTAATATTCAATTTAATAATACAATATGCAATATGCAATATTCACTTTAATGCAATATTCATTTTAATGATACACTTGCATTGCATGCAAAGGACCGCGGTTACATTGACAGATGTACGAATAGCATCTATACGGATTGTGGGCTGAGAGTCACCATGACTTTTCACGGGCAATTTAATCGGGCGCATGGGCCCCTTTCCCCAGACCCCCGATTCCGGACTTCCTATCGCGCCAAATGTATCGTATAATGTTATTCCTCTATCCATATCTCAAGTGCTTATTGAGAATTTAAAGTTTTCTATTCGATCGATCTGGTAAGATTGTCGTTTTCTCAGAATTTATTTCTTGTCTAGTTTTTTTCCTATTTCCTACTAATTTCTGCGACTTTTACAAAAAGGAATGTTAACAGGTATTTTACAGTAAGATCGACCAGACCGAACTATCAGAACAGCGCAGTACGTGTATCTCACAGTTGAATCGTTAATCAGTGCGACGACTCAGATAATGCGATGTTTGAGACAAAAACAAAAATTATACGTCGCACACACAGCCAGGCCTAATTGAAGCGAATAATCGGTCTGTAATGCTGTTAGATAATTCTGGTCGAGTCCATATATCTCTGAATTTAAAAAAATGTGGCAAAGAAGAAGATAATGGAGAAGAAGAAGTTCTATGACCACATTTGCTGTTGTTTAGTTCTTCGTCGTATATGGCACAAGGAGACTACATTTCCGGTTCTCGCCGATACTTTTTCATTTGGAGTTCTAATTAAAGCAAATCAAAGAATCGTAGACATTTTTGATATGGGCATGTACGACAACACATATTCCACATTCAACATTCCATTAAATGTTAGACTTAGTTGAGAATGGTAATTTGAAGTTGTCAATTAGCAGTACTTGTCTTCGAATGGACGAAAGAAGAAATCTATGATCGAATGCTACGTTTTCGGGTGTAGACAGATTAGGGTTGACCTGGGAAGGTCCGAGTAGTGTCGACCGACCTACTATGAATGCCCTCAGCGTTCTGAGACGCGTTGTTCAAAGGTAGATATTCCCTGTTGAACGACTCCTGTGGGTTTGGTAGTAATTCCCGGTAAGTTTGTTTTTGCTCTACTGTTTTGTTGTTCGAGTTCGGTGCTGCGTCCTCAGGACGGCAAAAAGGGTATGGACTGTGAATGATGAGGTGGACTCAATAATGTTTGATTCGGCGGAGTTTCTTTAGGGCGCCCAAAAAGGATGTGGACAATTAACAGGGTGGTATTGGCTATACGAAGCTCCCTGTGAATGATGAGGGGGACGTGACACAGTTTGATTCGGCGGAATTTCCCTATTCAGGAATGCTGAAAAACAATTGGTACTATGCATGTCTAGTGATGCACGAAGGCCTACCACCCCCCCCCCCCCATACATTTTGTACCTTCTTTCCTTTAACTCCATCCATATCCCTAAATCAACATTGAATCCAATGTTGAACAAACTGAAGCAAACGTTAAATCGTCATATTGGTTCTATTCCTTAGTTCCAAAAAATAAAAACAAACACGTGATATACGAATCAAATGTTCATTTGGTTCGCATACTCGCGAAATTCCCAAAATACCCAACTCAAAATAAATGTGCGGACCTGATATACCGACTTTGAACAAATATTATTAAGAATCATAAAATTCGTGTCTGCAATTTTTTGATCGTCTAAGAATTTGTTTGCACAAATTCAGTCCACCTAAACTCCACATCCATTTACACCGTTTTCAACAAACCATTTTCAAATACAAACGAATTTTGCCATAAATTGAACCACATGTAGATATTATCGCGCATCAATATCTATGATCATAAATGGGCATCCGCAAGATCCTTTATCTATTGTTTCCCGCCGAAGTGCATTATGACGTTTTCCTTTTCGAAAAAACTAATCATTATGGAAAATTTAACAAGCCGCATGCCTTGCTAAATAAGGCCAAGACCGGTTCCCGGTTGTAGTGCCGATTATGATGATGATGAAAAATGATAAACGAAATAAATGAGTGGCGAATGGACAAGAAAATGAAAAGAAAAGGCAATTGAGACTGTCTGTCTTTGGTGCTGTGTGATGGAAGACTGAAGATGAGTTCGAGAAGTTATTGATATCGACATATAGAATACAGTATGTCAACTGATCGAAAAGTTAACATATAAAATAAAATACACAAATTGCTCGCGAAGTCTGGTGTTTTTAATTAAAAAAGGATCTGCCTACTCATCGGTAGCTCTTTTTTTCCCAATTATGAGAAGTACGGGAAGGACTTGTATAACACATGGTCAATGTTGTGACCATAGTGGAGTTGTGACTTGGGTTGAAAACGGTCTCATTGTGTGAAGATATTTGGTAGTTTTCAACCCTAGTCATGTCTCCCATACCATATAAATCCCTGTTTCTAAGCATCTCCTTCTGTTCTTTCCATTTGAATAAGCCGCGTATCTATCTTCGAGAGTCTCATCCCCGAGCACCAATATAATTATCACCTACCATTAGTACGGGTTTCGCCAACCTCCCAGTTTGGATGGCGAATGCGGCATTTCTTCCCTGTCCGTACGAGCGCTTCGCCGCCTCCCCACAGAGCACCACAACTTGTGTCAAACGAAGAAACAAAACCTGTGATGCCTTTTTTTTCACTAACGCGAGTTAACACGTGTAGGGAACACAACAACAAATACCTTACCCACCTCTAAAAACATCAAGTATACGACCCAATCATCTACCCTTTTCATATGAATCCAAACAATCATCTAACCACCTTATCACAATCCATATTACAATTAATTCATATCACAATTCATATTTACTTCATTCATCAAATGCCTAAGAACACAGATCACAAACCATATCACAATTAGTCCATATCACAATTCATATTTACCCTATTCATCGAATACCCAAAACCACGATTAACGTAGACCCAATGCCTCTTTCTCACAACCAATATTTGCTCTATGCTAATTCATCAAAACGCATCTTCATCACGACGCAGATAACAGTGGCCCCACGACAGGGGTATAAATACTATGAAGAACCCATCAGTAGCGGCCCTCTCTCCCTAGGAAAAGCATAACTTAATGTTAAAATAATAACTTAATATTAAAACAATAAAAACATATAAATAAAAACAAAACATCAGTTGATTTACTCGCACAATGCCCACCACCCATCCACGCGAATCTGCTCGCCCCCTCTCACCGCCTCGCGTCCTCCGTGCGACCCCTTTAGCTACTTCCGCCGACGCAACCACGACACTGCTTAACTCCTCTCAACTTCCTTTCGACTCCTTTTCAACGCCTTTCGACTCCGTTTACCTACATGTGACTCCGCTCGACCCCACTCCTCGACATCGGTTCAATCTTACTCCATCAACTCGACCCCCTCCACCCCCGCCCAAACCCATGCGACTCCTTTTCACCTCCTCTCGACTTCACTTGACTCTGCCCGCCTCCTTTCGACTCCAAGCACTCCCGTCGACATTGCTCGACACCGACCAACCCTTTTCGACACAGTTCGACTCACTTCGAACCTTCGATGCCCCCACCCAGCCCTCTCGACCCCACCCACCTTTCACAACCTCGGCTCCCCACTGAACCACAGCTACTGTGCGTAGCAAACAACCAGTAGGACGCCAGACTCCAGGCCGTCTCCCTGCTATCCACGCACTACTCCGCGTAGCAAACAATAGTCAGGACGCCCGCCTCTACCACCCTTACTCCTACGTAAGGATCCTTCTTCCTAGGGACTCCCGACGTCCCCCAAGCCACCACGGCCCAACCCAAGCGGCAACCCAAAGGCAAACATGCCCTACTACGCCTCCTCACACACCAGGTACACCACACTACACTTCGGAGCGCGCACCATCACCATCAAAGGCCATCAACTTTCGAGTTCCTATAGACTAATAAATAGTATAGTAGTAGTCTTTTATACACCTCCCGGAATGGTAACACTTTTTGAACATCTTTCAAGTACCAACGACCGGATACAGATGAACCACCCAGCTTCTAATAGTGTCGTTTTTGGCGGTTTTAATGAACAGAACTCCGGCTGGTTGGTACATTCTTACAAAGCCGATGAGGCTTGGAAGCTAGAGGAGATGTTCGCTGTTAACTGCAATTTGACTCAACCCGTGGAGGAACCCACGCGAGTGCCGGATACGCAAGATGATTATGCGAGCACCTTTGGCCCATGTTTCATATCCGAGCCGCGCATTAATACCGTGGAAGTTGCTGCGCCACTGGGAGACTCAGATAACGTGTTTGGTATCGGTCGCGCAACCACTACCATCGAATAACCGACCTAAGCAGCTTCGCCATGTATGGAGATTTGGGGCTGCTAACTAGGAAGGATTGGCGAGATTTCTTCGTATCCTTTCCGTGGTTGGGGGTGTGCTTTAGAGACTCCGATGTTAGTGCATACGCGGAGTCGGTTACGGAGATTATTCTGGTAGGGATGGAGATTTACAATCCGCATTCCATCAAACGAAATTCATCTGATAAACCATGGTTTGATAAAAAATGCGAGCAGATTACAGTGCCAAAAAATAGAGTTTGAAGCAATGGCGCTCCAATTCCACCGAGGTTAACAGAACGAATTTTGTTAGAATCAGAAACGCGTGCCACCAGGCGATTGATACCGTGAAGAAAGTTTACAACGACATAGTGGCCAATAAACTCATTGAGTGTCCAACTGGATCGCGTCCCTTCTAGTCAATGGCAAGGGCTGTTAGCAGTAACTTCACTTCCTCCTCTTTCCCTCCGTTAGTCTCGGGCAACGGGACACTAGTCATAAATTCAAAAGAGAAAGGTAATGTGTTCGCGAATTTATTCTCCGCGAATTCAAACCTCGAACCCGGTCTTTTAGAGCCACCTGTGATCGCGCCGGTCCGATCTTCGATGGGGGATGTGAGGGTCCCTCCGCGTACTACGTAGACTAGACTGTTGGAAAGCAACCGGCCGAACGGAAAATACTGCGGTAGTCCTTAAGAACTGTACTCCAGAACTGTGGCCGGTTCTTGACAGGCTCTTCCGCTTAACTTATTAAAGGACGACATTTTCTACCTGCCAATCCCAAAAAAGGAGAAAAAAGTGTGTCCAACTAAATTACCGTCCGAAAGCATTACTATCTATTTTATCTAAGATGATGGAAAAGGTCATCAATGCCGAGTTAATTAATTATTCGGAGCGCAATGGACTTCTGAATGATCGCCAATACGGATTCCATGGAAGGCGGTCCACGGGAGGCCTTTTGACACTTATAACCGATATATGGACATCTCCGATTGAGGCGCATGGTGAGTCAAAATAGTCGCATTGGATATATCCAAAGCTATTGGCATTGCTGAGTAAGCTTCGTTCACACGGGCTTTCCCAGGAGCTTTGTGACTGGGCGAAGAGCTTCCTCGAAACTCGACAGAGCCGGGTTGTTGTGGACGGTGAGTCCCGGGTGTGTATCCCGTTAATTCACGGATGTCTCATGGTTGTATTTTAGCTCCGATCTTTTTTTTGCTTAACATAAATGATTTGTTGGAGTCAACGGAAAGCAAAATGTTCGGTTTCATTTATGATAGTACGCTTGTTGACTCTTTCTCGAGTGATCGGCTGATTAGTGCATCAAGGCCGCATAAGATGAGATGTAACCAAATCGACTCTCTGAATCAACCTGCTTGAGAGCATACAGAGACGTGCGATCCGCCTGTTCGGGGGCACGGCGCTGATGTCGGGACTACAGTCACTATTACATCGAAGGCGCGTAGTTGAACTCTGTCTGTTTTACAGATATTATCACGGATACTGTTCTTCGAAGATTCGTGGTATTGTTTGAGTTTGCATTTTTAATAGATTTTGCTTAGTACACTAATATTTTCTACATAAGAATAACTTCGCTAAAAATTCATAAAAAAATTTGGCAAAGTAAAAAAAGAAAAAAAAATGGCCATGCATCCGACAGTATCTTTGTTTTTTTTTTTTTTTTTTTGTAAGCGGTAGCAGATGAAAATATGCAGTGGGATTAGGGTTTTGTTTGCGCATGGTGATTGCACATCTGGTTCAATTTACTATCCTCATCATCATCGGCACTACAATCGGGAACCGGTCTTGGCCTTATTTAGCAAGTCCTGAGGTTTGTTAAATTTACCATGATAATTTGTTTTTCCGGGCAAGTTCATTAGTCTTGCGCCAGAGGCTGCCCAACGGGGGATCGAACCCTGATCTCCCGGGTGACAGGTGGGGATACTAACCACTATACTATCGAGGAGCTCTCAATTTACTATGCGTTTGATTTAATTTGGGGATTATGGGGAATTGGGTGTATGGCCGACGAACGAACATTTTTTTCGTTTATCACGAATTTTGTTCGATCGGGAATTTTATTCTTGGAAGGGAGAACGGATTTGTGAATTAGTTGAATCTAATGATGGATTTGTTAATTGGTTTTATGTGAGGGGATTATGGTTAATGTATGTGTGGGGGGGGGGGGGGGCAGGGCTTTTCAGAGCACTACATGACTGCAATGAGCATACTCCACGCGAAGAGTTCTGGCATGACCGGAGAGTGAGACAAAAAAACTACGTTTTCTCGCAGATAGTTGAAATTCTGGGCATTCGTAAAGAACATAAAAAATTCTGTCTCCTAATCCATTCCTTCTCGTCGATGATGGATCGGTCATCAGCGTAATAGAAAAAGCGAATCTACTCTCTACACATATTCCAGTCAGCTGAACTCTGTTTGCTATCACATCAATTCCGCCTTAATTTGAGCACAAGTCAGATTCACTTTCATAACTCGTACTGTTGCCCGATCACTCAAGGATCTGAACATTAACAAATCCACTCTCCCTCATGGCATTTCTCCAATTCCCTTGAAGAGTTGTTTCCCACACTCGCTAAACCGCTGCGCAAGCTTTTCCATTCAGCTGACCAAATAAATCAAAGTCAGTGAACATCCAACCAAACCTCAAAAAAGGCAGATGAATCAAACCCCTCTTCACAACGACCTTTAGACACTAACTTTAATTTTATAATACTGTCGAAAGTTATGAAGTCACTGATTAACCGCAACTTTCGGAATATCTGGAATCAAATAACGTCCTCAACGACCGCCAATATATCTTTTATAATAACAGAACCATGAGCGATTGTGTTTCCAACAGACGCCATAAGATCGGGCGGCGTACCCTATTGAAATTTGAAACCATTTCATCCACTTCTTCAGAGAAAGCAAGGTTGTCGGGTTAGATATTTGAAAAGCATTAGATCCAGTCGGGCATCCAGCCCTGTTATGGAAATGACATCTTTATATTTCTTAACACTATATTAACTCTCGTCGCTCGATCTAAGTAGTTCTGAATGATATCAAATCGATTATTGTTGTTATTTAATGGCCTGCAGGAACCTGCAATTTCATGACCTCACTGACGGCTATGCCATCGTTCCCTGTCCTGTGAATTATCTTTCCACGCTTCGCCCTCTGATTCGATCGCCTCAAGGTTGCGCCTACAATGTCTTCCCATCTTTGTCCCGGTTTTCCCATCGGTCTCTCTTTCTCTTCGGTCTCCCGTCAAAAATCCTGCATACGGTTCTGCCGTTGCCCATTCTCGCTACATGTCCGACCCATCTTAATCTTCGCGACCTGATTATTCTCACTATTGTAGTTTTCTATCAATTTCCTTCGACATTTGCTTACTGGCCGTCAGATTTGTCCCTAGATATTTAAACTCTGACTTTTTCAAATTGTTTGTCCCTAACGTTTACTAATAATTTCTAGATTATCGCCCAAAATATCCCCGTTCAGGGTAAATCCGGACATTTTATCCTCTTGTATCTTTCTGATTACATACTCGAGCGCAAGATTAAAAAGACATGGTGAGATGCCATACTTCTGTTTTAATCTATCGCGGATTTCAAACGGATCTGAGATATTGTTTCCTATTCTGACTCTTCTTTTAATTAGTTCATGCAGATTTAAATGAGGGCGGTATATCTTTTCGGAAGTCCCACCTGGGTTACAATGTGGTAACGACGAATTCGCAGGCTTTTTTGAAGTCTGAATGACCAGTTGGTGGACCGTCTCTCCGTATTTTCAATTCATTTCCAACAATTGCCTTACTTTGAACATTTGTTCGCTTGTTGACCGGTTCTTACGAAATCCACACTGGATAGTCTCCCAGTATTTCTTCTACATATGGTGTGATTCTAGCCAATATGGTATCAATTCTGCTTCTTATAATATAAATACTGGTGTATCGCAGGAGCCCACTCTCTTCCTCAGTTTTATAAAAGGTCTCTTATCCAATTCATTCTTCTGCTAATGATAGCATGTGTTGTATTCCAGAATACTATCCTTATTAGATTTTTACACTGAATCTCATTACTTTTCTAACACAGCGTTAATACTTCCTCTGTTCATATCTTATTCTCACTTAATACATAACATTAATAAACTTTCACAATATTCTATATCAAGCCTGTTACAGCACATTTCATAACATGCCCCTTTTCATAACATGCACCTTTTTTCATTCAAAACATAGCACTTTGATTTTCGTTCAAATTTTATTCAATTTAAAAGTCACAGAAACTAAAGGAATACTTTGATAAAATTTGTTTTGTTCAAATTATACTTTCCAACCAATTAGAACAATAAGTAGCATAAGAAGAGAGAAATTATAATTGTATTATCAGTCATACTCAGTTCACTCTTCAGAGAGTTTCATACTTTCAAGACATCTCAAGACATACTCATACTAGTTCCAACTGAAGACAGTCAAGACAAGACAAGACATACTCAGTCAGTCACAGTCAGTCAGAGTGATCAGTCATACATACTCGTACCAGTTCATACGCAGTCAAGACGCATTCACATACTTGAGCCAGGCTGAGCATACACAGTTTCAAGACATACATCATCATTCAAGACACCTCATACTTACCTGGGACACTTAAGACATTTGTGTAAAAAATAGAAAAGAAAATAAAGGAAATCCCAACATTTAAATAATAATAATGATAAAAAAAAAAATAAAAAAAAACCTTGCGACTAGGTTTACCTTGTTTCTCTTCCTTTTGTTTTTCGTTTGTTGATTTTTGTGTCCTTTTCGTTGTGGGTTTTTGTTGCTATTTCGTTTGTCGATTTTGTTTCTACTTCGTTTGTTGGTTTTTCTTTCTTTTTCGTTTGTTGGCTTTTCTTTGTTGGTTTTGTTTGTTTATTTGTCTTTGTTTCCGCGCGCTTCCTGTCCTTGTCGCTTATTTGTTCACATGTTTTGTGACTGATAAAACGTGAATACCTGCTCTACTCGTGGTGTGGGCCATCAGCCGGATCAGGGCACGATGGCTCTCATAAAGAGACTGAAGGAGGACCTCGAAGCTCTCAGGGCTGAGAACGCGGTCCTAAAAAATAGACTATCGCGACTGGAGGCTCCCCCATCCACGTCCCTCTTCGGCGCCGGTTCGGAAGCTTCTGATTCAGAATCAGAGCTCAAGCCGGAGTTAGAGATTATCACCGACAATTCTGACGAGTCAATGGACGGCGGTGACTCGCGTACCCCCACCCCAAACTCGTCTAGGGCACCAAAGCGAAAAACGCCGCTCCCGACAACAAGCTGTGAGGGAGGTCCCTCCAATAAGCGCGTCGCTACCGGCTGCCCGCCAACACCACCCCCATAATCATCATCACCTGTCCCCAAAAAGTTGTCGAACCCCGCGATAACTCAAAACTACCCGAAAATCGTGCCTCCGCAGGACTCTTGCCCTCCGAGGCCAACTCCAGTGGTTAATCCAAAACCAAAGGCTGCTTGTGTTCCCAACACTATTCAGCCAGAGGGCGTAGTCCGTCCACCTGTCTCTAAGAAGAAACAGCAACCCGGGGTCTTTGCACGAGACCTCAATTTAAAAAATTTCGTCGGTGACATGAACCGACTAGGGATCTCCAACTTCAAGGCAAAGACCTTAAGCCCATCGCTAAACAAAATCGTGACCTACGATAGGGAAACCTATCGCAAGGTTAACGACAACCTTAAGGCCAAGGAGGTGAATTATTACACCTTCACTCCGGCCGACGAAAAGTCGAGAACAATCCTTTTAAAACGAGTCGCTGCCTCTTGGGAAAAGGACGACATCGTAACTGCTCTTGAGGCAACATTTCCTAACGTCAAATTCATTGACGTCAAAAAATTCTCTCCCCCACAACGGTTTGTGAACATCAGACCGCAAAAATACAGCAAGCTGAACATATGGCAGCTTCACCTTGCCCCAGGAACCGACATAGATTCCATAATACGGACAAAGTCGCTTCCAATCTTGCATCAGCAAGATGTCTTCCAGGTATTCCATAACAGAGATATGCCTCAATGCAGACGTTGCCAACGTTTCGGGCATGTGTGCCGAAAGTGCAACATGAGTCGCCGTTGCGTTCGTTACGGAAAGTCTCACGATATTGGCAAGTGCGAACTACCGCTAGCAAAATACGATCCCGCAACAAACGTGCAGGATGAAATAACACTGCTAACTTGCTGCAACTGCGGCAACAAAGGACATCCGGCTAACTACAGGAATTGTCCTAAATATAAAGAAATCATACAAAGATCCAAGGAGACTCGAGCTAAGCAAACAGCCAAGTCAGACTTTGGAAGACAGGCCACACAGAACCTCGTCCAAAATGGATTTACATTTGCCGACATGCTTAGGGGACAGCAGGCAAAGAACATAAAAACTCTCACAACCCCCCCCCCCCCCCCCCCCCGTCCTAAAAATCACACTCAAGTCCTTAAGCGACCCCCGGTAAAGGCCAACACGACGCCTCAAACTCAAGCGGCGCTACAAAAGCCCCTGAGGGGGCAATCCTCAATGCTCGAGAAACTACTCAGTTTCTCCCGCTTGATTGAAGATATTCGACCCCGATACGAGAAACTATCAACCGAGGCTTTCACTGCATACGCAAGACATACCCTTCACAATGGATTCCAAAATTAAAGTTATCCTCATAAATGTCAACTCCCTTGTTTCGCATTCCAAGCGTATGATAGTCTCTGACTTCATAAAGGATAACCGGGCGGACGTGGTACTTGTAACCGAAACTAGGCTGCATCCATGTCACCGTCCCGTATTCCCAAACTTTTCCTTGATAAGAAGAAATCGAACCCTCACTGGCGGTCCCACCATCAACGGAGGTGGCACTTGTATACTGGTCAATAGCGGACTTCCCCATGAAGCTATTGACCTCCCACACCTTGAATCCATAGAGGTGTCTGGAGTTGAACTGCATCTGGCTAATAATGGTAGAGTGAATATATATGCCATATACCACTCGCATAAAACCAATAATGGCCCCATTAATCCCGAAGATATCGGCAAACTAATAAGGACTCTTGCCCAAATGGCACAAAACTGTACCAATGGTACACCGCAAGCACGTATGCCCCCAACTTCGAAATAGTCGCACCTACGGTTGGTACTCGAGGTAACTCAATTCTGGACATATTTTTTGTGTCCAAAGACTTACTCCCACAAATCACTCCTCCTCAAGTTTCAGCGGGTGTATCTGACCACAACGCTGTGACCACATTCATTCGCGGCTATCGAGCATCCCGGGCTCATATCAGATACATACCCGATTATGGGCGGACAAATTCAATACTACATTGAACGATAAACTCCACCAATTCTCTCTTCCCACTGACAGGAACCTTACGACGGTTGAGATAAACAACGCTACAAAACGACTTCACGAGATTCTAGTTGAAACTTCGGAGACTCATGTCCCGAAGTACAAACTTGAAAAGACCTATCAGATCCCCCTGGACGACATCACTCTTCGTCGCATCCGGGAGCGTAAAAAGCTCTGCAGAATGAGATATCGTCACCGCTTTACGCAAAGGGAGCCATTATTGTGATCCATTATTCACAATATTGGTACACTGATAAAACAGAGAATCCAAAACAATCGTACCCGACAATTGGAAGACAAGCTGAAGGGTATTCAGATGGACCAGAACGTTTATAAAAATGTTAAAAAGATATGTGGCGCTTCCCGCATCACTGGGCCAATTATGCACAATGGTGTTGTTGTCAATAACGACACCAATAAAGCAAATATCATCGGAGAGACATTCGAAAACAATCACAAACTCACTCTCCAAGATGGCGACCCGGAAACTCATGCAATCGTTAGTTCAGAGGTCCACAGTAAGTTGGACGACTTCAACGAGCCAATTGTTGTCTTTAACCCAACTAACAGTGCATACTTCGATGACACACGTGATAATGGTCACGGTTTCATCACACCAAATACCCTACAGAGCCTGGTTAAATCTCAACACCCTAAGAAGTCACCTGGTATCGACAACATGTCATACCACTCGTTGCGAAGGCTTTCTGCCTTATTTTTTATAAAGCTCTCCATTCTGTTCAACCATGCTTACAACATGGGGTACTTCCCCCAAGCTTGGAGGCACGCTATTATTTGTCCAATAGCAAAAGTTGGGAAACCAACGTATCACCCCTCAAGCTCTCGCCCTATCTAGCTTCTCACTTGCATCAGCAAAATATATGAAAAATTCATATACGAGAAGCTAAATAACTTTGTCAGTGCCAGGCACCTAATACCTGAGTTCCAATTCGGATTTCGAAGAGCGCACAGCACCACTATGGCTCTCAATTTATTTCAAAACCACGTCTGCGTGCGGCTCTTTAATAAGGAACCCACCGTTGCGGTAAGCCTAGACATCGAAAAAGTTTTTGATACGACTTGGATCGAAGGTCTCGCTTTTAAACTACTGAATACTGGCCTCAGTAGAACGCTATGTAGCATCATCTACCAGTTTGTTCTAAACAGAACCTTCCAAGTTAGAATGAATGGAAAGCTTTCCCGAACTTTTCACGCCGCTGCTGGCGTACCACAGGGCTCCATTCTAGGCCCCATCTTATTCAACATTTACACCTCCGATATTCCCCGCCCCGCGGACGGGAGAGTAAACCAAATATGCTATGCGGATGACGTCCTGGTGTACACGTCAACCAAAGGCCCTAACCTCGCAACAAATCGACTCAACCGTCACTTGGACGAACACTATCAGTATTACAGTCGATGGAAAATCCGACTTAATCCATCCAAGGCAGTAGCCATAATTCTGAGTAGTAAACACTCCCAACCTACTTCTCGATATTCACAGAATATTCGAATAAAAATTGGAGATACTACGATTAGACCACAGGACAAGATGAAATATCTCGGGGTCACTTATACCCCAAAAATGAATTTCATCAAACATGTGACCCACATTCTCCAAAGGGGCCATGGTCGGTCTAAGCAACTGCACAACATCCTGAAGTGGAGGAACAAAGTTGACACCAAAGTTAAGCTTCTCTGCTATAAGCAGCTAATCCGATCTGGAATATCGTACGCCTTTCCCATATGGTCCTGCATATCTTCGGCTCAAATGGAAAGACTTCGGGTTTTCGAAAGGAAACTCCTCAGAAGATGCACCAATCATTCTAGAAGGCCTGACGGTCGTCATTACCCCAACTCTCACCTATACGAAGGCGCCTCCATTACCCCTATCGACGAGTACTTGCTTCAATTAGCATATAAGTACCTCGAAAACATTCAGAACAGCGAGAACCTACTTGTACGGGACTCTTGCGTTCTTGACCCTTCTCTCTCTCGATCTCTTCGGATCAAACCCCCACAATTTCTTCTTCAGTACAAAACTGAAGAAAGCACCCTTCCCAACAACATTCCCCTCTATAATAGAGGATTCCTGGACCCATCCCATAGGGTCTACAATTAACAAACCAAACACACGTACGCACAGTACAAGACGGCACAAACACAAACATACACACCGGCCAAAGAGCAGATTATCAGACGCCAAAGACGTTATCTGCGTTTACTACCGCACCCAAGACCCACCGGTCTTGTAAGATTTCTTTCCCACCATCCCGCTATAAAAGTAGTTAGAGAACACTTGGACTAACACTGTCCACACTATCCTTGGATACCCCCCCTTTTTTCTTCTCTTTTCAGATGCCGCGAGACCGAGCCCAATATCCTCACGGATGTGGGTGATTCTGGTTATCGCAAGATGACCAGAAGTCAGAGACAAGATGAAGGACACATATGTCCTGTCTCGCCAAATTCGGCCTTCTCGCCACATTTTTTTTTTTTTTTTTATTGTAAAATCAGTAAGGAGTTAGAGTGAGCAGAGTGAGTTCGTTGAGTTTCAGTTTAAGTTCAAATTGAGTTAAGTGAAGTAAAAGCAGTTTAGTTGAGTAAATAAAGTAATTTATGTATTAAAACCTCCACGCTTTTCCCTCAAGAAAGGAAGCACGGCACTGGAGACGTTACACATGTTAAGTTCCTCATCGAGTCCATTAGCTAAGTTCAAAGATGACCAAAAACTTCTGCTAAACATATCAGAGAGCATCTTGTTCCAGGGAATGGTATTCCACAGAGTTTCTGGAACTTAGAACCTAACCTACCGCTCGGCTTTTACGAAACGCTGATGATTATGCCTTAGCTTATTCACAAGGCAAAGTCAATTCAATGTACATATATTTTTCACCGCCGGAGTTACATTCAGGAAATTAAACAATAGTTGTCTCCCATATTAACACAGGACCTAGCACTAGCTTCGATTAAGCATTGTTGGATATACTTTCTCAAAGACAAATGAGTTTCAGGATGTTCTCTGAAAATGCCATGAAGGACAATATTTGTCAGGCAATAGACATTATTTGTGGTGGAATGTGTATCCCTAATGCTGCTATGTGGTGTCACCCTCCAAAATAATGTTAACCATAATAATATACAAAAAAGTCATACTCTATGACCAACCTCGTCGTTAACTTATTTATTCTTTGACTCCTCCGGGATCAACATGAGCACTGCCGAGCTTACGCTTCTATGGTTAAGAGAACAACCCAACAATTTAGATCTCCCCTCTCCAAATACTGCGTGTTTTGAAGCCTAGACTCCCCGTATTTAAGTCATAGTGCATTTGGGCCATCGGCGTACGTCTCTCTAAACAATGCACTGGGAAATCTCTGCACTGCTCCACAGTGCATATCTCGTAGTTTTTTCCCCCTTTAAAATTCAGGAAAGCGAGCGAATTGACGGTGCACAAAAAACCTCTGGCTAACAATGGCGGAACAAAATAATCGTAATTGTCGTTCAGCGAATACGTGAAATTTTTCAAAATAAAATAATCGCCTAGAGTAGGGCTGGAAAAGTATGCAGAGGGCTTTCTGTGGATGCATCCTCTGCACCGCCTGAAGTACATCCAGTTTGGTTGTTAGTGTTTTTGCTATTTTTGTGTTTTTTTTTTTTTGCCTTGCTTCTTTTTTCAGTGGGATTCTTGGCCTTCTTAGTTTTCCGCGACATTGTCGGTGGTTCTTCCGCTTGTCAGTTTTTCGTTTGGCCGCTCTTTTATTCTGCCATCTAATTTTCCACAATTTTTCCCATAATTTAATATTAATTTGTCTTTTTCATTCGTTGGAATTGTGAATACAAGGACGGCAGGCACCAAATGGATGACGACAGTTACAAACAAGACTATGCGTCCGTGCACCTACCTCTCTAGCCGCAGCTTCTTTTCCTATTTAGAGCTTTGTTGTTGCAGATTTCCTTCTTATTTTTTTTTTTTAGGGCGCACTTGTACGATGATCGGGATATCTTATAGCCTTAGCGAATCACCGCCATCTCATCATCATCATAATCGTCAGGCAGCATCACCATTGCCGCCGTCATCGTCTGCTGGCATTGTTGGTCGTTTGGTTTCTTGATGTCGCGTTCAGTTTGTCGCAGCAGCTTTGGTACTGGAGTCGCTACCCAGGTAGACAACAGGTAAATAATAACTGCTCTTTCAGTTCCCCCTAGGAGTACTACCAGTTTTTGCTCGTCTTTTCTTCCTGTCGTGTTTTCCTGAATTGTATCTTCTTTTCTTTGTCAGTCCTTTTTTCTTTTCCTTTATAATATTTTTGCCTTTTTC
This sequence comes from Microdon myrmicae, assembly GCA_963931805.1. Taxonomy (NCBI): domain Eukaryota; kingdom Metazoa; phylum Arthropoda; class Insecta; order Diptera; family Syrphidae; genus Microdon; species Microdon myrmicae. Next base: position 120,892,428 of record OZ007499.1, read on the forward strand.
ATAACTTTGATGCCGCTGTTCTTTAGATACACTTTTTGTTGGTTTGGAATTTTCGGAGCTATGCGTTGTAAATTGGCTTTAGAAAGAAGTCAGGATAGATATTTTCCCGGTTAAATGGAAGTGTCCTCATTGATGGTGGCGATTGTCTCTGGTTGAGTTCGTCTTACTTGCGAATAAAGCGAATTCGGTCATTGGCATTACCACTTTATACTGATGCGGGATTTAGAATAGATACACATGTAGGACTGTGTAGAATTGAATATATTTATTAGGTTGGATAGATCTCATGATATACCTTACCTATCAAAACGAAAGAATTAATTGAGTTCGCGAGAACATCTTTCGGAGGAAAGTTAAAGAAGACAAATTAATCCTAGCTTGTGGCGTTGCAATAGATACACATGAACACGCCATCATAGTACAAAATAAACCACAAAATAGAATCGAAGAATAAATCATCACTGCAGTAAACCAAAGCATTAAGTAAGGAGTTGACGCATCATTGTGTACCCGCAACATTGATCTGATTCTTCAGTTCTAGCCTAGCCTTTGTATAGCGTGGGTTCAATTCATGTTCTTCACTTCGTTGCAAAACACTATAAACTCCTCGGCTATTTAAAGTATATGAATTACCTAAGGACATTGTGGGGGTTCCACCAAACCCCACGGCCCACTTACCTGAAAAACTCCCCATATCCGCAACTCAACTCCCATTAAATCCCGCCAATGCGATTGCATTGGCACCTGAAAATATTTCCTTTACCAAGGACATTAATGCATAAAAGCATTACATTAAATTCCGAAACAGAATTGCATCTACAAGAGCATTCATAGTCCAATGCATCACTAGAATTCGCAGGTAAACTATTCCGGCACCATTGTTTGCCAAGCAAATCTCCCTAGACGAATTCCTGTAAACAAAAGGATTTGAATTACATACAAATAACCTTCAGCAGGGGCCATAAACATTGCGCTGTCTATTCTTCAGCTTTGCCATGTGTATAATAAATTCTCTTAATGTACACATTGGCCGGCGACCTTTTTCGCCCAGCAATAACATACCGGCGGCCGCATTCAATTATCGCAATCGACCCTGAAATCCCTAAAAACAATTCTGTAACGTGCTTATGCACCATAAATTCCCGACCATTAGGCACCCATGTTCCACCATTGCTATTCTGCCGTACATGTGCATACCACATGTCCTTGGCATTTCTACGGCCGCGGCAGCTCTTTGACCATCGGACAAAAGCGAATACTCGCATCCTACCCTAGAGTCATAAAACGAAATTCTGCGCAGGTAATCATGAATACGATCCTTTTAGCATCTAATGAGTGGCTGCTATTTAGACAGCCGACCCTCATTACCGAAAGATGCTGTAGGTCGTTTCACCATTGTTCCTTTCTTCCTCGTTTCAGGCAAAACGCATCGATCAACACGGTGATGTGTACCAACACACACATACACCACCGCGTACCTGAGATCGCTTTCCATTGGTCACTGGTGAAAGGAAATTTCTTTTCCTTTTCACCACACCACCAACAACTCACCCCAAACGATAAAATATCGTGGAGTCGTTTTCCATCCACGGACCGCCATGGTCACGTGCCGCTCCCGTACTCCGTCGGTACACGCGGAGATACGTTAAATTCGGAGTCGCGAGTATCTGAGCGTGTAGTCATTTTTTTTTGTGTCGCGTGTTGAAAAAAATACAATCGTTCGCGTTATTACCTGTATTAAAATTAAACAATCCCGCGGCAGTGATATACAATAAATGTTTAGACATATTCCCATCAATATTGAGTGTTTTATTTCAGCAGTTTCATTTCCCAGCTGTGTCGCAGTGTCCTGGTGTTTATCTTGCACCCTTACCCGTGGTTGCGAACGAACGAGGCGGCGTTCGTTCATTTCTTAGTGATGACTTTCGGCTCAGTGTTTTACGCGGCGAACAACTCATGATGGGGATAAGAGTTAACCGGTGCCCATGGCAGGCATAATACTTCTCCTCCCCACAACATCTCAGCAAGAAGGATACAAAACAGTCGCCTAAGCTAATGAAGATGTTCCGTATAAACCATAGCCATGAACTGCAATTTTCGGAAAAAATATCAGGTAAATATTTACAGATCATTGACGAACTAAGGTTAACGAGGTAGCTAAGTTCGGAAACGTCTCAAAAAACAAAAAAAAAAAAGAGAGTAAGACACATTTAACTCGAGAAACTTAGTTGGAAAAATGTTGGCAAAATGGGTGCCCCATTAAAAGCTGACCATAAACAAAAGAGGACCTGTGGGGGTTCTCTACACTACATGGAGAACCAACCCACAATTCCAACCAACGTTAACCGCTAACAGTGCGTCACCTCAACTCAACTCCCCTTTCAAAACCTGCAATACACACATTCGCAACAATGCAAAACCTGCAAGCGCACCCATCCCAATATGCAACAGCATCCGTCCCCAATCCGCAATTGCATACATCCCCCAATTTACCAGGAACCCATTTCCCAAGCTGAAATAAATGCATACTCCAATTTTTAACGGAATATTAATCATCTCTCTCAATTACATCACCTCACATAAGGTCTCCCAAGAGAATCGTTGGAGAATGCGGACACAATTAGAGCTCTCAAGCCTAAGAGAATGGCAACGAAGGTGGTATTCTTCCACCAAGGGAAGATGGATCCACACCATGATACCTAGAATAGAAACATGGGTGAAAAGAAAACATATCGAGCTGAATTACTACTTGACTCAGCTAATATCAGGACATGGATGCTTTCGGCAATACTTGCACAAGTATAAGCATGTGAATCACCCATACTGCTTGTATTGCGAAGGCAAAATAGAGGATGCGGAACACATACTCACAGAGTGCGTGAGATTCGAGACCGCACGAACGATTTTGGAAAGACACACGAGACGGACAGTTACTCCGGCTGGAGTAATAGAATGCATGCTTAGTTCAAAACAGGCATGGTCCGTAACCAGTGGTATTCTCTGTGAAATGATGCAGCAGTTGCGACGTGACGAGCGGAGTAACAGGTAAACTCCGTCACGCCCCGCGATGGAATATCTAAAAGAAAGTTCCGCTGGGATCAACGGGAATATGAGCCTGGCGGCAGGTGGTTTTAGTCGGTAAAAACCCGCCATGCCGCTGGATCGGTCTAGAGGTATCTTTTGAAGATTTCCACCTTCCTACCGAAACCAAAAAAAAAAAAAAAAAAAACATACATTTTCCCAAAATTGCTTCGGTCAATTCTTTACTTAAGTTATATTCTTTTCTTGCGACCAAGCAATCTTAATTTTCCCTGAAATTCATATGCTGTAATAAAACCCATATTCAAACAGACAACGAAACATTAATCATCACCACCAACTACACCGCGCCGCATACATTTCTCCGAAATTGCTTCGGTTAATTCCCTATCTGAATTATATCCCTCGCTTGCACCCAAGCAATTCCAATTTCTCCCAAAAACCACTTCAGTTCATTTCCTGCTTAAACTATACTTCTCGCTTGCAACCAAGCGACAGCTAATCTTCCACAAAACAATCACAACGATCAAGACCCTTGATCATACTTGGCTATGCCAATTTCCCGGTATACACAACCAACGAATCCAACTCAGCTTATACGGCGAGGATTCGCTGAAACTGAACTCCCTAGCAAACATAGCAATTGCTTCCAAGTTCCGAGTAAGTGGCAGTGAGATTATTTTAGCTATAACTCCATTGCCACGACGCAATAAACTTTTTCTTGCCTTTAACCAGTCAGTCGTCACTCAACTACCAACGCGCGCACATCAAGTGGATATCCAACCGCCACCGTTGCCGGATACATATCGAGGATTCGCCTTTTATCAAACCCGGGGGTCGTGTTGAGCCGCTGAATTTGATTTTGCTCCCCTCTTTTGTTTTGCGTTAAGTTAAGAATCGATTGTCGGGCCAAACAAAGTTAAACAAAAGCGACATTGTACATAGTAAGTCCTCAAGCGTGGGCGACCTAACTTTAAACGAACGAGATTCTATTGTGTAATATATTATTAAGTTTTGAGCCTAGTTCGTCTATGTTTCAGTGCACGTTCCCCAATTTAATTAAGCTGACCTGTTCCTCTATGCTAAGGTGGATCGCTTTATAAATATAGTAAGAATAATAAAAATAAAAAGACGCTTAACAATAAAACCTTCCAGTGAGTTTTTATTTATGCTTGGTCCCTTTTGGTGAACAACGTTCGGCGGAACTTTTGATTGTTGGAGAATGGGAGTAACCAGCGCCCGTGCCGACCCGCAACACGTCCTATAACCCCACAGACCTTCTCAGCAGTGGTCGAGCCATTGTTAGAAGACTTAAAGTAACTTTCTGAGCAAATGTGTTTTTCAAGGTTATAGTAGTCACAGCAAATACGTAAAATAAAGAATTCGGGGGTTATTATTTTTTTAATATCTTTCTACTTATATTTGTATAATAACTTTTTCAAACGATGCCTATCAAAATGTTGTTTATCTATTCATGTGCGAGATTACAAGATGGTCGAACAAACCCTTCTCATGAACAGCGTCCAGGTAGCAACCAAAGAAATCCCAGATGATCATCATCATCATCGGCACTACAACCGGGAACCGGTCTTGGCCTTATTCAACAAATCTCTCCACCAGTCCCGATTTCGAGCCGATGTCATCCAGTTTGGCACTCCCAGACTCTGGACGTCCTCGTGTACGCCATCTCTCCATCGCAGACAAGGTCTGCCGCGCCGTCTCCTTCTATACATCCTGCCACAAAGGACTTTCCGGGTAGGATCCTCTTCGCTCATTCGAGCTACGTGTGCCGCACACCAGAGTCTACCAAGCTTGATTTTTCTTACAACATTAGCTTCAAGGTAGATTCCGTACAACTCATGGTTAGAGCGTCTCCGGAATCGTCCTCCCTTACATACGGGGCCAACAATTCTCCTTAAAAACTTCCTCTCGAATACCTTTTATTGAGCACCTAGGTCTCGGATCCATACATGAGTACTGGTAAGACCATCGCCTTGTAGAGTAGTAGCTTGGATGTTCTGGATACATTTCGGAATAAAGAGCCTTGATAGACCTTTTTTTTCAAATAACCTTTATTAACAACCTTATATACTATTGTTTTATTAAAAAAAATAATGATAGGCATTCGTTACAACAAAAAAAAAGGTTATTTGAATTTCAATTGAATTGATGGACCATAGTAGGCTTTGTTGGATTTGATCAACCGTTCGCATATTTCTTCTTCCATATTGTTATCGGCTGATACTATTGCCCCAAGGTAGTTAAAGGATTGCACTACTTCAAGTTTTAACTTTTGATTGTTTGTTTATTTTTTTTTAATTTGTGCTCCACTACACTGATGGTTTGACCAACGTTAGGTCTTCTCTTCGCAAAAGTTGCCAACATGTATTGTACTTAATTTTTCCCTCATTAATGTGCAGTCCCAGTTTTTGTGCCGCCTGCTCGATCTGTGTGAAGGATTCCTGTACAGCCGATTCGGTTCTACCGATGATGTTGATGTCATCTGTGTAGGCAAGTATCCAGCTGGACTTGACGATAATAGCCCCTCTAGGTGTGACGCCAGAGTCACGGATTGCTTTCTCCAGGTAGAAGAGGAGGCCGACCAGACTGCCCCCTTGTCGGAGTCCATTATAGATGTTTATTGGTTTGGACAGCAATCCCGCTACTTTTATTTGACTAGTTACGTTGGTCATGGTCAACCTACAAAGACGTATCAATTTGTTTCGAATGCCGTACTCTCTCATTGCATTATATAGTTCTACCCTGGCTATGCTGTCGTAGGGGGACTTAAAGTCTATAAATAGATGATATAATGGAATTTTAAATTCCTGACATTTTTCCATCGCCTGTCTAAGGGTGAATATCTGATCAGTCGCTGATTTGCCTGGGATGAAGCCACACTGATATACACCAATGATGGCTTAAGCGTATGGGGCTATCCGATCTTTTAGGATAGTGGAGAGTATCTTATAGCTGGTACTCAGCAATGTTATACCCCTATAGTTGCTGCACAGTGTGATATCCCCCTTCTTATGTATGGGACAAATTATTCCACGACGCCAATCTTCCGGCATCTCCCCCTGCTCCCATACGTGCACCACGATCTCATGAATTGCGTGATGTAACGCTGCCGCTTATTGTTTGATCAGCTCAGGTGGTATGCCATCAGCTCCAGGGGCTTTATTTTATTTGAGCTGTCTAATGGCGTTTAATGTTTCTTCAATGCATGGTGGCGGCAGCATTTGGTCTTGCTCTTGCATTGGTGGAGCTTCCAATTCTTCTGTGAGCTGACTATTTAGCAGTTCATTGAAGTGCACTCCCCATCGCTCCAGAATGCCTTCAGGATCGGTTATCAGATTACCCTCTTTATCCTTGCAGTAAATGCAGCGTAGTGTGTACCGCGTCATACTGTAGATTATTTGGTAGAACTTTCGTGGACCTCGCTCTCTACGTTTCTCCATTTCACAGACCACATTCTTTTGCAGGCACTTTTCTCTTGTCTGTGAAGTATTTTTTCAGACCTTCTGAGCTCTTTGTATTTCGCCTCGCGGCCCGCGTCCTATGAGACTGTGGGGGTTCTCTGTACCACATGGAGAACCAACCCACAATGCCAACCAATCTTGACCGCTAACAGCGCGTCACTTTAATCCACCTCACCATGCAAAATCTGCATTTGCATACATCCCATACTTACCAAGAACACATCTCCCAATCTGCAATAAAAGACATTTTCCAAACTCCCAACAGAATATAATTCAACAGAATATATTCTAATCATACCCGCATTCATTTTCCCACAATTGCTTCGGTCAACCCTTTACTGAATTCTCATTTCCTCTTCGTGACCAAGCAATCTTAACTTCCCCAAAATTCATATGCCGTAACTAATGCATATTCAAATCCACAACGGAACATTAACAATTATACCAAGCCGCACACATTTCCCCGAAACGACTTCGACCAGCATTCTATCTAAACGATATTCCCTTGCTTGCACCTAAGCAACTCCAATTTCCCCCGAAAATGCATGCCCATACTTGCTCGCGTTCCCAAAGCCAATTTCCCGATACACCCAACCAACGAATCATTCTACCATCGACGCGCGAACACCAGCCCTGCGTAACGTGCACTCGGGGGGTGCAAACCCCCGAGTATATAGGCAAATCTATCGCGTCCCCTAATTTCTATTCGAAACCGGTACTCGGTACAATTGCGTCGGTGGAGTGCTTGTCAGGCCGAGTATATAGTCAAGTCTATCGCGTCCCCTAATTTCTATTCGAAACCGGTACTCGGTACAATTGCGTCGGTGGAGTGCTTGTCAGCGGGAAAAACGAAAGGACACAATAAAACGACTGTAACCCCGGACATTAATTTTAGTGACAATAAAGCCAAATAATCCGTGAATGACTGTGTGTTTTATCTGGGTGTCTGCCCCCCCCCCCCTACATTCTTCTCTGGCGAACGACTCCTGCGGTGGATCTTCACTTCGGGGAGCTAAGTGAAACTGTGCCCGTGCCTTGGCGTACAACTTAATCCCCCACAAGACTACTGCATTGCCCGGTATGCAGCATTCTTACGTTCAGTCGTGTGTTTGCACTCATCATTAAAACAGTCGCTCCGATCTCTACGACTACTGCCTAAGATGGAGTTGGCAGTACTAATGACAGTATTCTTAAGGCGTGTCCATTTCTCTTCTACGCCCGGCATTCTGGCCACAGGACTTACTCTCCCTCCGTCGAGCTCTTCGAGAGCGAGTCTTAACGCATGACCAAAGGTGTTACTGGTATTCTCATTGCGTAAGGCAGCCGTGTTGATTCGAACCTGATCCGCGGATGCAATACCTCTCCGTAAGGCAATCCGTGCTCGGAAAACTGTACCAACAAGATAGTGATCCGCGTCAACGTTGGCACCTCGGTACGTTCGTACCGTCATCAGGCTCGAGCAGTGCCGGCGATCTATCAACACGTGGTCAATTTGATTGCGAGTGGCTCCATCAGGTGATACGAATGGGGCTTTGTGGATATCTTTACGCGGGAACTTGGTACTTGCCACGACCAGATTTTTTGATGCTGCCAGTTCGATGACTCGTAGTCCATAGTCATTAGTGTTCCAATTCAAACTATGGGAACCGGTGTAGTGCCTGAAACGTGTAGTACCTTTCTCAGGTTGTCGCTGCATGCATTGACTCATTACTTGGCGGTGCCAAATAAGCTATCCAGGGGTGTCACGTGGAGACTGCATGTCAACTTGAATTGAACAGGGACAAAGCTCGTCCTGGCCTTCTCGCCGGGTTGAAAGCAATCAGAGACTTTTCCATGTATGTAAGCCTCATAAACGTTCACGGACCTACAGAGGAGTCCCCAGACGACGAAAAAAAATAATACTACGAGAACGTCGAACGGGCCCTCAATACGTGCCGTTGATACTATGTGAAAATCGTTCTTGGTGATTTGAATGCTTTATTTTTTCTCCTTTTTCTTAATTCCTCTCTGCTTTTATTTCTATTAAAAAAAAAACCAAATGACATGAACTCTTCCTTCAACACCGATTACCAAGAACGGTTCCTATTTATCTTTCCCGTGTATGTCGTCTTGTGAAAAACTTACTTTGTTTGAACGACTCGTTGACACGTTGTTTATTTGGTCGTTGTTTGTTATCACTGATCCAGATCAGTACCCTAGTACTGTTTTCTTGCTCTCTCCCCTTTTTCTTGGGTTACAGTAAAACGTAGTAGAACTAGGTCGTTGATAGTTCTAGGGTTGTGAGACAAGCTAAGCAAACGAAGTGTTATACAAGAAAGTTTATGAGGAACACTCTCTTGTCACCTCTAGTTGTAACCGCAACAGAAGAGTTTCCTCGAACAGCGACCGATCCAGGTTGCAGAAGCATATCGTCAAATTTCTCTTCAATTAATTCAGGGATATATTATCGTCTCAACACTGTTACATTCTACCGTTGGCAACGATGGTGAAGAGCGTGTGATTCGAACCGACGCTGTAGCAGTTAAGATCTCTCAAAGATAGAACCAATGATCAACAATTCAGACCACTGCTGCGTGTACGAAATCGATCGTTGTTCTCGAATAACGTCAACTGATGTGCAATGTCTATGTTTTTGCTATGGTATGATGTTGTTCGTCTTCACTATTAGCTGTGGGTGTATCTGGTAGACACACATAAACGTATTAATGATTAATTAGAATCGATGAGTAACGAAATATTCAGTTTTGCGAACTTACTTCATTCTCGATTAATCGGCCAACTAAGGCATCAAAGTTGCACTAGCTGATATGAAGCCAGATGGACTCTCTTAATTGGGGTCTAGATAAAATCCTCCAATGGGGAAGGACTAATCCCATCGAATTCAAGGCAAAGAAGATGCAATAGCCGTTAAATCTTGGGATATGATTAATTCCTCGACATAACGGTCGGGTAAATGTATCGTGGCACTATCACATCGAAGGGGCGTAGAGGACCTTTGTCTGTTTTATAGATATTTTTACGGGACTGTTCCTCCGGGATTAATCCCTGGTTTTATTCAATGAAATTCGATTAATTGTGCCCCACGAGACAACATGACACAATTCCGTAAAATTCACATGTATTTTCATGAGCTGCAGTGACCTTTTCTCTTTTACAGATAAAAACAATTTGAATACGGCGAAAATATTCGTTTGTGTACTTGCTGTCAACATTGACATCAAACCAATAGCTTTGGATAAAATGCCCACCCTCTGCTTTTAAAGTAACTTAATGTAACTGCAATTAAATATCAATAGCACACAACAGTGTGACGGAAGTTGTTCGAAACAATTATAACCATGCCGCCGTGTGACAAACGAAAATAATTTCTTGCCAATGCAATTCTACGTTGTCAAAGAGCTTTATCGTATCTTGGTAAATTTTAATAAAGAAATTATGTATTTGACGTCATTCTTAAACCTGGAAAACTATCAAATAAATAAAAATCATCCTGAATACTTTTGAAGATGCTGTCCGTTTAGATTCAATCAATGATCATAAATACGTTTCCATTTAATGAATGTAAAATACATAATGTGTAATTCATAAAGTAGTTAAAAGAAATAACAAATGATATTAGCTCTAAAGTCTACACCCACTCAGTAGTCTCATTAAAAGCTTCTCAATAATAATACGATATACTTAAGTCAAATCCTACAGGGCCAAATTAATGCCCGTGGTACTGAAGGAATAGTTTTCCCCATATTTACAAGCTATCGTTTGGGTAAGATGAGACGCCCAACATGTTCTGCACGAATTCGCTTTGGGGACTCACATTTTGTTTTGGTTAATTATTTCGCAACTGCGATGAATTATGAAGGAAAATAAAGTGAACAATAAAAATAAAACCTAAAACAAAAAAATGAAATAAAACAAGGCATCACAAAGAAAAAGAGAAATAACTCGTTTTGCTGAAATTTGATCTTTTGCGGCTGCAGCTGAATACTATTGACCGCCCTAAAGAAGACATTGCCCTCGAACCTATCCCAATGAATTACCATGTGTCCTTTCATATTAAGTGAATGTGCAACGGCATTGCCGTCACGCGATGACTTTCCACCAAGCCAGCTTGATCTCCAGGTATTTTGTGCGCACATGTACACCTAGGCAGCTGTGTATGGTTGGCTCGTACCGGTTTTCGGTCATTGCTTGTTGGTTCAGCTTGTTTATAAGGGCGAAGTTTCAAGGTCCACCTCGTGGAGCTATAATCTTCCCTTTCATTCGGTCGTCCTTTTAAGAGGTATAGTGATGTAGCTCCAGTTAATTGATCCGGATCGTTTGTTATATTCCACTGGGTGTTGTAGATTTTGGCTTGGCGTATGTCAAAGATGTTTGGCGCATATTTTCGGACTTTTAACTCTAAAATGACAAAATAATGTTAGTTATTTGCTTTTTTCTTTAAACCATTGTGTTCAATTTATAAAAAATATATTAATATTTAATAAATAAATACTCGTAAATATAAAAGTAAATGTCTATACCAGACGTCTCCCGAAATAATTATGCATTGTATCGAAACATATTTTTCTTGCAAAAACGAAAGTTACATCATTGTTTTCAAGTACATAGTTTATTTGGCCAAAAAGAACACCCTTATTCAATATACGGTTACTTTATTGAATGAATACCCCCATTCTTGGAGAGAAATGCAGAGAATTCAAATCTAGGTTATTGATCGGTCAGAATTACACATCAGTGGGTGTGCCGATTAAGTAGCGGAAATACTCGCTTTCTTCCGGCAATTTCGGAAAGCACATACTCCACTTTAATTGCGTAAGGCTTTTCTCGGAGGTGCATCTCGATCACGCACTGTTTCCTCGCTAACAATTTTCGTGTCTTGCACTGGATCTTCTGGAATCACCTCTGAGCCCTTTGAATTGTACCGGGCATCTCATCTCCTGAAAGTGTTCTCCTCAAATTTGCAAACCCTAGATTTCTCCGAGTCACTTATACATTCTTACTTTCGACTCATATAACATACTTTTCGACGAGATCATACGCATTCACCCTAAGAAGTCACCTGGTACCGACAACATGTCATACCACTCGTTGCGAAGGGTTTCCGCCTTATTCTTTATAAAGCTCTGTGGAAGTGTTTTGACTAGTGCACCTACACGGGCGCGGTTTCCGTAAAACACCCACCGAGGGGAAGACAAATCACCAACACACAAGATAAATAGTTCAATAAAACACACTGGTTGCTGTTGCTTATTGTTGTTGTTGTTGTTGTTTTTATTGTAACTTAATTAGAATAATCCAATCGATAAAAAAGGAAATACCACAACGTAGCTCTACTTAATTTCAATGTATTAAATCGGTGACACAGATGCGGTCCTTAAATTTTATTTACACATTTGTCTTTAGTTTGCTTTTTCTGTCAGCTCTGGTGATTGTCACTGCTTAATTGTCACTTAAAAGATACTTTTTATTCCTCGCTATATATATAACTATTGAATAAGTTTGTATTACACAGGTTAACTTTTCTTTAATTTTAGTTATTTTACAATTCGCATTGCTGGCGCGAAGCCTTTTTAGTTCAAACAAACTGAACGAGATTAGTGTCAATCTGTATCTCTGACATACACTTAGAAGGAACAAAACGCAACCGCTCCCCGATCCTGCGTAATTAACACTTGGAATTAACTTGGATAAAAAACGCAACCACTCTGCGACACTGTCTAATGAAAACTTGAAATTACTTGAATTCCTCGAACGCGTGTGTACCCAACTGGGGATGAAATCTCACACCTCAAACTGAAGGGAACTCCAACACGCAACGTATCCGATACGTGGGTATGGTTCTACGGGTAAGATCTGACTCCTCATTTTCTGCCGACGAAAGAAAAGGGACACCCAAAGAAAACCGCAAAAGGGGAGGAGCTGCACGATTAACTCGAGGTAGTTAATCGTGATTGGACCAGGGAATAGGCATACATTATGCATGTGTGTGTATGCCTCGCATACGATCGTCCGGTGACCGAGGATGGATGCCAGCATCGCAACTGCATCTTCCACGAATGCAAACAATGAATGGCCTGCGGCTGTGTACACAATTGATTGTGCTATACATGCCGGCAACAAGGAACATCTGGTGTGAAAACACACGAGCCGAAGATCTGGTCATCCTAGGAGAGGCCATAAATCAACATTTAGGTTGATGGTGTGAATTTCCTTAGGCCCGCCGACGGTTGGCGGCCGTTAATAGGGAATTGTATCTTCATAACAATCTGTGGTGCAAATGCAATGTTTAGATATTGCAACGAATATAGGGTGCAGCCATTGCCAGATGTTAAAAGTAAACACTTGCTGGCTGCATCCAATTCGTTGCTTGTTTGCGGTCCCTGATCGGTGGGGACCGATAATGGGAAACCAGCTATTGCTGGTAATTAGGGAAATGTTTGGTTTGCGTCAGCCGAAACCTTGTCGGCGGTGGCAAACCGATGGGACCTAATAGCCGCATGCTAGGGGTGCCATGGACAAACAAAAAAAAAAACAACGAGTAATCAATGAACTCCTTGTTGATTTTGTTTCCATGGCATAAGGCTATGGAAACGAAATGCCCTGGGTGCAATGCATGCCCGAGGATAAGATTTCCAATGCCACGGCTATGTGATAATCTTTGCCGTGGACTTAATGTTTTTCATATATCAATGCCTGCCCGAGGATGAATTTTCGATGCCACGGCTAAGTGGTAAGCTTTGCCGTGGACTTAATGTTTTCAGGGATGGTGATGGAGAAAAAGGGGTTTGGAAGGAAAACCCCCACAGAAAAGGTAAGCCGCCTAACAGATATTCATGACAGTTGTCCGATTGGGTCACTGTATTAATTCCAGCGATTTGGCTGGCGGTAAATGCCGTAGCAAGGTTACGCAACCTTGCTGAAGTTCGACTTAGAGGTAAGTCGCTCCGCCTGGAATAGTGGGGGTCGAATGATGTATGGCTCTTCGGGCCCTGAAAAGCCCCACAGCTCTCCATTCTGTTCAACCATGCTTACAACATGGGGTACTTTCCCCAAGCTTGGAGGCACGCTATTATTTGTCCAATAGCAAAAGTTGGGAAACCAACGTATCACCCCTCAAGCTTTCGCCCTATCTCGCTTCTCACTTGCATCAGCAAAATATATGAAAAATTCATATACGAGAAGCTAAATAACTTTGTCAGTGCCAGGCACCTAATACCTGATTTCCAATTCGGATTTCGAAAAGCGCACAGCACCACTATGGCTCTCAATTTATTTCAAAACCACGTCTGCGTGCGGCCCTTTAATAAGGAACCCACCGTTGCGGTAAGCCTAGACATTGAAAAAGCTTTTGATACGACTTGGATCGAAGGTCTCGCTTTTAAACTACTGAATACTGGCCTCAGTAGAACGCTATGTAGCATCATCTACCAGTTCGTTCGAAACAGAACCTTCCAAGTTAGAATGAATGGAAAGCTTTCCCGAACTTTTCACGCCGCTGCAGGCGTACCACAGGGCTCCATTCTAGGCCCCATCTTATTCAATATTTACACCTCCGATATTCCCCGCCCTGTGGACAGGAGAGTAAACCAAATATGCTATGCGGATGACGTCCTGGTGTACACGTCAACCAAAGGCCCTAACCTCGCAACAAATCGGCTCAACCGTCACTTGGACGAACTGTATCAGTATTTCAGTCGATGGAAAATCCGACATAATCCTTCCAAAGGAGTAGCCATAATTCTGAGTAGTAAACACTCCCAACCTTCTTCTCGATATTCACAGAATATTCGAATAAAAATGAGAGATACTACGATTAGACCGCAGGACAAGATGAAATATCTTGGGGTCACTTATACCCCAAAAATGAATTTCATCAAACATGTGACCCACATTCTCCAAAGGGGCCTCGGTCGGTCTAAGCAACTGCACAACATCTTGAAGTGGAGGAACAAAGTTGACGCCAAAGTTAAGCTTCTCTGCTATAACCAGCTAATCCGATCTGGAATATCGTACGCCTTACCCATATGGTCCTGCATATCTTCGGCTCAAATGGAAAGACTTCGGGTTTTCGAAAGGAAACTCCTCAGAAGATGCACCAATCATTCTAGAAGGCCTGACGGTCGTCATTACCCCAACTCTCACCTATACCAAGGCGCCTCCATTACCCCTATCGACGAGTACTTGCTTCAATTAGCATATAAGTACCTCGACAACATTCAGAACAGCGAGAACCTACTTGTACGGGACTCTTGCGTTCTTGACCCTTCTCTCCCTCGATCTCTTCGGATCAAACCCCCACAATTTCTTCTTCAGTACAAAACTGAAGAAAGCACCCTTCCCAACAACATTCCCCTCTATAATAGAGGATTCCTGGACCCATCCCATAGGGTCTACTATTAACAAACCAAACACACGACGGCACAGTACAAGACGGCACAAACACAAACATACACACCGACCAAAGAGCAGATTATCAGACGCCAAAGACGTGATCTGCGTTTACTACCGCACCCAAGACCCACCGGTCTTGTATGATTTCTTTCCCACCATCCTTCTATAAAAGTAGTTAGAGAACACCTGGACTAACACTGTCCACACTATCCTTGGATACCCCCCCCCCCCCTCCCCTTTTTCTTTTCTTTTCAGATTTCGCGAGACCGAGTCCAACATCCTCACGGATGTGGGTGATTCTGGTTATCGCAAGATGACCAGAAGTCAGAGACAAGATGAAGGACACATATGTCCTGTCTCGCTAAATTCGGCCTTCTCGCCACAATTTTTTTTTTTCATACGCATTCGATCTCAGGCACCAGACGTGCTCAGTTATTGCAATAGTGATCGCTCAGTGTGAACACTTCCCACAATCGCAGTTCTTCGGTTGTAAAGGGTGATCATAGTAGACATATGTGTGCTCCGATCAGTTAGAGGATGTACATTGCTGTTACACTGAACCTCTCTTCAGTGCCTGTGCCACGGATCGCGATGAATTTGTTGATCAAAGCAACGCTATGCAAACAAGATTTGAACAAAAGCCCAAAAATCTGTCGACAAGACAAAGGAAATGATTAGGGAGGGTTACAGGGACCCTATTCAATCAAATCCCAAAGTTTCGCGAAGGTTGAAGGCGTTTAAGAAGACGTGGACAATGTACCACACTATGGCCACCAACGACCTCTAATTAGAACCATCTCCGTGTTCTATTAAATTCTAAGTATCAAATAAGTGGCCGATTGATTGCAGACACTCTCAAACATCAAAAAAAAAAAAATTGTGCCTGATACAGTTACTAACAATTTTAATATAAGAAGAGTGTGTAGCGATTCTAACAGATACACACGATTCACAAGCGAAATAGTGAAGAACACGAACGAAAAATCGAATAAGAAAAATACATCAGAACCGTATACCAAGCGATAAATAACAAAAAAATAATTCACACCAGTGGAATAAAGTCGAGTTTGGAAATCAAATTCTAAACACGATCAGTAGTCTGATTTTGATCGTCACCGCGACGAGTTTTCGTCAAGGAGCAGCGGTAAGGGCGGAGCTTGAAGAAGTAAAGAAACGTTTCGAGTGTGTCGGAAGTTTAGTGTTATCGTAGATTCGATTAGAACTTACGCGTCATTTATGTCATAACAAAATATAATTGTGCAACAAAAGGACGAATTCCAACAGTAAAATAAAAACCACTGAAAATGAACAAGGAATACAAGTGTTTTAAACGTCGCTATCATTTGCTCCGGTTTCGTTTTGTTTTCCTGCGAACAGTGTTCGGCGGAACACTGCATCATCGATTATAGACCAACGATCCGCCAAAAGTGTATGCGAAGTTGGTTCAAAAGTGCTAACTGATCAACAGAGGGATCGCCAATTGATTATTTCATCTGAATTTTGCTAACGTATGGAAATTGAAGCTGATTTTTTGGATAATGTGATTACCGATGACAAAACATTGGATTTTGAGCACGACCTGGAGACCAAACGGCAAAATGCTGAGTGGCTTTCCTCGGCTCCTTCCAAACCCGAAAAGACAAGAATAAGCAAATTGATGGTGATCAAAGGTGTGGTCTACAAAGAGTTTATGCCTCAAGGATAAAAGGACAGACAGTAAATGCTTTCTACAAGGTCCGTGAACTTAAAAGACTGAGAAAGAGTGTGGTCCAAGCGAAAAAAAGGGATCACTAGACCACATCGCTCTGCGCGTGCGCAAATTTCTGACGACAGACGACTTGACAACGCTGTCCTAGCCCTCTACAGTCCGAACCTGGCCCCAGAAGACTCATTCCTCTCAACAAATTCAAAACAGGCTTGAAAGGATCCTGTAAATCCTCCACGGCTGGAGAGACGCAACGGAGATGGGAGGATAGTGTGTGTCCTCCAAGAGATAGAATTGGGGTGAATTGGGAAAGTAAATCTTTGGGCACAAAAAAGTGGCTAATTGAGTTACCTCGCGTACCAGCAGTAGGTGCGACTATTTCAAAGTTGAGGGCATGAGAGTTTTCAGTGTACCATTGGTACACCTTTGTACCATTTGGGCAACAAACAGAGTTCTTCCAGTGGGGGTGTCTGGAGTTAAAAAGCCCCGAGCACCTTATTAATTTGCCGATATCTTCGGGATTAATGGGACTGTGGGTAATATTTGTTGGTGTACCAGCACGGGAACAGGGTCACAAATATTCCACCGCCGTGATGTAGTTGATACACTGCAAACCGTTCACAGAAATGAGGAAAAAGAAACACTAGGATGTTGTTTGGAAATTTGTATATTGTTTATTACTTGTCTTTTACATTGTTGTATAATTTATTTGCTTATTTACAAAATCGATTGAACATCTTATTATGAATTTACTGCCAATTCTTTATCAAAGGGACTATGGTATACCGATTTTTTGTGCCGCACTATATGTTTTCGACAATAATGACTTTACGTTATTTCACAGATTTACAAAATGAACTGAAACATCCCCGAGTTGATATGTAAAACACACTCGATTGGGGTGTATGCACACTACCGTGCGCACTCTGGTGAACTTCCAGTGCGACCGATTGGTTTATTGATTGTATTTCGACTCGCTTACCCATCGATTAACCTCGAGAAACTCTGGTGAGTCCTCTTTCGGCTAAGGGTGCGTTTTCTTTTCCTCGAGAGAAACGTGAAGTGGTGGTGAATTGGAGAGGATCTCTCCGGGTCGATCTTAGGGCATCGTAAAAGACATGAATGAAGCTGTACAAATAGTCTGCATAGCAATTAGGAACTGATGCTAATAGCAATTTAGGCACACAATGGTGATTGTGCACTGTATCTTAGCTGTCGGACAGGGTCGAATTCTTGTTTGCATGCTTATATGCTAAAGAAATCGATTCTTGCCGGCAAGACGCTAGATGCGTAAATTGCTTTTGTCGATTGGACACAAAGCTGCCGAAACTGTAGATAAACCAGGAACATATGATGCGCACGTGTGTGGCGGGGTCCGCTGGTTGACATGGGCGCCAATAAGTTTTTCAAATTTATGATGCATGCATGTTGTAAAGAATTCTTTCAGAAAATGTTTATGGTGCATGTTAATGCATTCTTTGCGGGGAATTTTAGATGATGCATTAGGCGCATTAAATGTCCTTGATGAAGGAAACGTTTGCAGGAAGTTGGGATGGAATTGTGGGTGGTTCTTGCGTATGTTTAAAAAACCCCCACAGGGCCATTATTGGTTTTATGCCAGTGGTATACGGAGTGTATATTCACTCTACCATTATTAGCTACACGCAGTTCAATCGGGGAGACCTGTATGGACTCGAAATGTGGGAGGTCAATAGCTTCATGGCGAAGTTCGCTATTAACTAGTATACAGGTGTTACCTCCGTTGATAGTGGGACCGCCAGTGAAGGTTCGATCACTTCGGATCATTGAAAAGTTTTTGAAACTGGCACGGTGACATGGATGCAACCTAGTTTCGGTTACAAGAACCACGTCCGCACGGTTATCCTTTATGAAGTCAGAGACTATCATACGGTTTGATAGCGAAACGAGGAAGTTGACATTTATAAGAATAACTTTAATTTTGGGATCCATTTTGAAGCGTATGTCGTACATATGCCGTGAAAAGGAGTGCATCATTCTCAGCCTCGGTTGTTAGTTTTTTCATACCAGGGTCGAATATCTTCAATCAGGCGAGATATTCTAAGTAGTTTCTCGAGCATTGGAGATTGCCCCTTTGGAGGCTTTTGTGCCGCCGTTTGGATTTGCGGTGTTGTGTTGATCTGTATAGCGGATCGCTAAGGGACTTAAATATGTTTTTGGGGGAGAGGTGGTGGAAGAGTTTTCATATTCTTTGTTTGGATCCCTTTTACCTTATCAGCGAATGTAAATCCATTTTGGATGAAATTTTGTGTGGTCTGTTTTCCGAAATTTGACTGGGCTACTTGTTTAGCTAGAGTCTCGTTGGATCTATGGACTATCTCTTTATATTTAGGACAGCTCCTGTAACTGGCCGGATGGCTTTTCTTACCGCAGTTGCGGCAAGTTGGCAGCGTAATTTCATCCTGCACATTTGTTGTGGGAACATATTTTGCTGGCGGGAGTTCGTGCCTTGCCACTATCGTGAGGTTTACCACGACGGACGCAACGCCGGTACATGTTGCAGTTCCGAGAGACATTTTTTTTTTTTTTTTTTATTTACTGTATTTATTTGACCAAAAATTAAGAGTTACAATAAGTAATACAGCTAACTTATAATAGATTGGTTACATGACTCAACTCCCCAACTGCCGTCGCTTATATTATCTCTAGTGTGCCCGTTCCCCCGTTCGCATGTTTATCACATAAATATCTGATTCTCAGTCAGCCAGTCGGCAGTTGTGTGCTGCTCCCTCTCCAACAGTTGCAAACATTTAAAGCTCACAAAAAAAGACTAAAAAAAACTATTATAATAAGTCATGGCGTTGACGGTAGAAACGGAACTGGTGGGTGCTCTAAAAAATGTTTTTTTTATCTGAAAAGTTTCTATAAAAAAATACATGTATATTTTTGTCATAGATGAATTTCTAATTTTATATGAAAATGGGCTTTGTTGCAAAATATGTTGCACTCAAATAATATGATATGATAATTATTTTAAATAATAGTACTGATGGTTGATGTTGGATATGTATAATGCTACCTGGGGTTGATCGTCGATGGATGAACTTCACTACGCCGGTTGCTGTTGATGATGGGCTGTCACCGATTATTGTTCGGACACAATATACTATTTTACAATTATGATTTTCAATAAATTTTCGAATTAATTATTTTTTGTTTTATTTCATGTATTTTTTATTATTTAAAGTTATTGTTTCAGTGACTATTGTTCAGACGCAATTAACTATTTTACAGTTATGTTTTATTGCTTTTCCACAGACTTTAGATGTAAATGATTCACTAATTTTATTTGTTTCTTTTATTTTTATGTTTTCTTCGAACGGAAATATAATTTTTTGAATACCACAAGACAAGGAGAGCTTGCTATTAAATCACACAAGCTAATTTCCAAAAAGTAACGAGAGATAAAATCGCTCATTCGCGCTATTTTATACGAGGACACAAATTTTGCCCCACCATAGAATTTATTGATTCACTGGAATTTGGTTTCGCCTCTCGCTGGCCTCAACCCCCTTCCAATGAATCGTCAAGTGGATAACTATATAATGGCAATGTACTGGCAAATTTGCTGGGACGGGCCAGTGTATTTAAAAATATGTGTAAAAATATTTAAGGTCCTCGTTAAGAGAACTTTTTGTAAGGATTACGACAATTGCGGCTTAGGGGATGGGCAATATGGAAAATGTTTGTATGTACATTTCCCGTTTAAGTTCAATTTCTGTGTTATTTTAACTTAAAATTTAACGTGCACCTAATGCTTTTTTAAGCATATAAAACTTAACTGAATCCTGTAAGTTGGGTGATAATGCAATTATTCTATCAACATTGGTAATCAAGTCTTTATTTGTCATTCAACCACCAAAACTGTTGCTGCTGTTTAATAATGTCATCCCGGTCTGTATGGGTTTTTCGGTCCGCGTGACTTCTCGATCGTAGCACAATCGGCCGTCTATGGAAGATCTACTTACATGATAAATTAGTAGAACTCCGGATTCATTCTGTGCAAGACCGTTCATATCAAATTCGACGAACGCCTCTGGTGGCAAAGCCGTTGCAACGCACCCTTTCATAAATCAAAGTATTAGGATAATAAGCCCCAAAAATTAGGTCATTGGACGAGTTTATTGCTCTCGCAATATATATATATATATATATATATATATATATATATATATATATATATATATATATATATATATATATATATATATATATATATATATATATATATATCTTATCTGACCAGTTTTTAACATAACGCTTCAATTCAGACGGTATGAAAGGCTCTTTTCCAATCGATCAGACCAGCACTTGTACATTGCTTCCTACATTTATTCCTCTGTATGTCGGAGACCAGTTTAGCTGTGGCACTTGTGGTTTCATGACCCGTCTTAAAGCCAAACTGGTTATTCGGAATAATGTTATTGTCATCTACCCTTTTTAGCAGAGCTTTATTAATGATATTTCCAAATACCTTACTGATGCTTGGAAGTAAACTTATCGAACACATGAATATTGGGTTTGTACAGTCTTTGCCCTTTTTGGGGAAGGGCTGTATGATTGGCGTTTTCCAACGCGCAGGAAAGTATGCATTAATCAACGCGTTGTTAAACAGGACCGTGAATATAGATTAATTGCCATAGGGGGATGTTCTTGAGTAGGATATCTGGTATTCCATCTATTCCCACTGACTTTTTGTTTCTCAATAAATCGAAGATATCCCGGATCTCTTCCCTCGTAACTAAAAGGCTATTAGCCCTAACATAGGCATTAATGTCACTTGACCAATTATCATCACTAAATTCGGTAAAAACGGGATTCTCCGATTGGCAAAGTGAAATTTCATTTCGGTGGTGCAGGTGATTCAGTAGAGATCGGTCCGCCAAGTCGTAATTTCGGTGTATACTTTCACTCACCTTGTACATTTCCTGAAAGGCAGCTCCCACAGCGTTCACCTTTTCCAAAGGATCTTCGATCACAAAGAATTCTTTATTGAGGATAGCGTTCTCTGTATCTATGCTAATGTTGATTAGCAGCTGCTTCTTTACATTGGTACGTGGAATTTGGAGACACTGAATCTCATTTTGATTATTTCTCCTGAATATTGTATTTATTTGCAGGAACTTATTCGGGTTATTAGATTTTATAGCTCGAATTCTGTTGTTCCAATACAAATTTGTTGCTAACCTATAGTTAGCTTTAAGGAATTGTTGAAGGTTTTTTAATCGAGATTTTAATGTATTATCTCCTGGTCTTGCCTATCTACAAACTGTATGTGTAATTGTTTTAGTTTTGATAGGAGTCTGCTCTTTTTCTTGTGGAGTGCGTTTATTATTGTGTTTCTGTACATGTTTACGAGGGTTGCCTTTTATATTTCGGGATTAGAGAACAAAAACAAATATTGATCATCGAAAATCACTTTATTGTTTTTCAAAATATTCCCCATGAAGATCTATACACTTTTGCATGCGTTTCAACCAATTGTCGAAGCACTTTTGCCACTCTGATTGGGGTATCTCCAACACATGCATTCTGAATGCAGCAACCGCTTCTTCAAGCGTCGAAAAACGTTGACCTCTCAGTTTGTTTTTTACGTACGGGAATAAAAAGATGTCATTCGGTGCCAAGTCAGGACTATACGGCGGATGACCCATCAAATCGATGTTTTGGGTGCTCAAAAATGCAGTTGTCGCAGCCGATGTGTGAGAGCTCGCATTGTCGTGGTGAAGAGTGATCCGTCTTCGGCGGTTGGTTTTCCTGATTCTTGGAAGACAACTGGCAAACAAATGGTTGTGTACCACTCAGAATTGACTGTTCTGCGTTGTTCTAGTGGTACGGTTGCGACATGTCCAGTTTTTCCGAAAAAACAGGTGACCATTTGATTGGAAGTGCTTCGTGCGCGAACAACTTTTGTTGGATTTGGCTCATCTTGAAACACCCAGACAGTCGACTGCTGTTTACTTTGGGGCTCATACGCGTAAATCCACGATTCATCACCTGTCACGATGTCATAGACGTCTTTCGAAGCACCGCCACCGTATTTTTTGAGCATTTCTTTCGACCAATTGACACGAGCCTTTTTTTGGGCGATTGACAAATTGTGTGGGATCCAACGCGAACAAATTTTTTTTGACAGTCAATTGTTTATGCAATATTGAATGTATGCTGGTCCCACTAACGCCTAAGGTTGTCTCAATCTCACGATAGGTCACATGACGATCTTCCAATATCAGTTCGCGCACAGCATCAATGGTTTTCGGAACAACAACTGATTTTCGACGACCTTCACGAAATTCATCTTGGAGTGAACTACGACCACGATTGAATTCACCATACCATCGATAAACACTGGTCCTTGATGAAGCTTCATCGCCAAAAATTGAATTAAGTTCATCCATGCACTGTTGCTGAGTTAATCCACGCCGAAAGTTGTAAAAAATAATCGCACGAAAATGTTGACGATTTAATTCCATTTTTGGGCCGAGATCAATCTTTTAAGTTACTGTAAACAACACGAATAGCGCTCGTATGTCAAAACGTTCTGAGTGCGTATAACCTCAAAAATGTCCAACTTTACGACAGAGCTGTCAATTGCCGGATTGCAACACTAGGGTTGCCAAATCCCGAAACATAAGAGGCAACCCTCGTATGTGATCTGTTATGGGAATTGTTTTGTCCATTGTTCGTTTTACGGTTTCGTCCATTTGTCAAATGTATTTGTCGATTTCGTCATTTGTCATGTTTCTGTCTATTGACAGATTAAAGGCATTTGAACGAAGTTCTTTTATTAATGATCTCGTGAACCGTGGCCATCGCATTGTCCCGGAGTTGTAGGGTTGAGGGATCACGAATTCATCCAGGTCTGCTACGTTGGGGTCACTGTCGTATTCAATTGTCCGTAAGCAGTTTCTGTTTCGTCTTCAATCGTGACTCAATAAGCATGATATCTAAGAACGATCAACCTCTAGAGAGCGATGGATATTCCGTAGCCACTAGGTCAGTTTTATATTCTATATGATTCAGATCTAACCAACTAGCTAATTGATTTCCTTCGATATTAGATATATAATTTCCCCAATCTTTATGTTTGGCGTGTATATCTCCAACTACGATAATATTGTTTTTTTCAGGTGCAATTGTAAACATGTAAAGAGTGTCTCGAGCTATGCTATAAAGAGGTTATATTAGTGCTCCTAGGGTGCATAGACCTCAATCGCATACAAACGGCTTCCTTGCTGAAGGGGTATGCGTACGACACAAGCTTCCAGTAGCCGAAACCTATGCACTTCTCCACTATATATAATTTTATGATGGATTCCATTTCTAATAAAGATTACGACACCTCCCCCTTGAGAGGAGTTACGTCGCTCTCTTCGTATAATATCGTATTTTCTATGCCCTATCTTATGTCTCTGGTTTAACTTTGTTTCCCCCACCAGAAGTACATCTGGGTTTTCATCTTACAAAAGGTTGAAAAGAGTGGCCCTTCTTTCGGTTCTTATTAGTAAATTTACATCACGACAAGATGTTTGATTGATGTTTTGGTTAGAGGGTTTATGTTGACTTTTTATTTAGACACGTGCGAGTACATCTCGTTTATTTGACTTTGCAGCTGTGTCATCTGCCTCTGTAAATTGAGCAAGACTGTAAACACAGATTGCTTAACGAGCAATATATTGTTATTTTTGCTTTTCGCCCTTGCGGCCGAGGTGATATATTTTGTTTCTTATAGTTGATTACTATGTCATTTTTCGCACTTCACTAAGCTATGCCCAATGATGGGTTTAATCATGATAGCGTCGGTTTGAATCACACTGTTTTACACTATCGTCGCAAACTCAATACACCTCAATAGTCTTAAAAGTCTGGGAATAGCCATCTCCGATATAATAAATATATTTACAATTATATTTCTCCCCTGAGTTGTAAAAGGCGATTACTCAGCTTTTTTCGGTACTTTGAAACGTTATATCTTAAAAAGTATAATGATATGATAGAATATGCTAAGATTTATTAAAATCAATTAAGAAAAAAAAATTGAAATAATGTGTCTATGTGAATGGTGGGAAACATATCATAGGAGACGATGGGCGTGGTCTGCGAGAAATTTCGTGCGTTCATTATCTTTTCAAACAGCGATGACAACTGGCCACTAAGATGAGCCCATGGGATTTATTCCGAGTTTTTTTTTTTTTTTTATTTGAAAAATGTTCGTGGGTAAGCTCGACAACACTCAACAGGATAAGAGTACCAATTATTGCATGCAGTAACTGCGTCTATGATCAAATATGCAGTAAGATTAGCGGCCACCTTGTCAGCTGAGAAAATAAGAGGTAAATTGAAAAGTCCATAGTAAAACACATTTTTTTGGCAAAATTGTTTTTTTTTATTCAACATAATTCCCTTCGAGGGTGATACACTGATTATAGCGACCCTCCAACTTTTCGATACCTTTCTTGTAGTACGATTTGTCCTTTGCTTCAAAATAGGCGTCAGTTTCGGCGATCACCTCTTCATTTGACGAAAATTTCCTCCCAGCGAGCATTCTTTTGAGGTCTGAGAACAGCAAATAGTCGCTGGGGGCCAGATCTGGAGAATACGGTGGATGCGGAATCGATTCGAAGCCCAATTCATGGATTTTTGCCATCGTTTTCACTGACTTGTGACACGGTGCATTGTCTTGGTGAAGCAGCACTTTCTTTTTCTTCAAATGCGGTCGTTTTTCGGCGATTTCGTCCTTCAAACGGCCCAATAACGCTGTGTAATAGTCGCTGTTGATGGTCCTTCCTTTTTCAAGATAGTCAATGAAAATTATTCCGCG
This sequence comes from Microdon myrmicae, assembly GCA_963931805.1. NCBI lineage: Eukaryota > Metazoa > Arthropoda > Insecta > Diptera > Syrphidae > Microdon > Microdon myrmicae. The sequence goes on from OZ007499.1 coordinate 120,917,905, forward strand.
CGCATCCCAAAATACAGACGCCATAACCTTGCCAGCCGACTGTTGCGTTTTTCCACGCTTTGGGGCGGGTTCATCGTGTGGAGTCCACTCGGATGACTGTCGATTGGACTTCGGAGTGAAATGATGGGGCCATCTTTCATCCATTGTTACATATCGACGCAAAACTCGGGTTTATTACGCTTGATCATCTCCAAACACTGCTCCAAATCATCAACTCATCGCTGTTTTTGGTCAAAAGTGAGCTCGCGCGGCACCCACATTGCACAGAGCTTTCTCATACCCAAATATTCGTGAATGATATGATGTACACGTTCAGTTGATATCTTTAGAGTGGCTGCTATTTCATTCAATTTCAATGTACGGTCATTCAAAACCATTTTGTGGATTTTTCTAATGTTTTCGTCGGTAACAAACTGTTTTGGGCGTCCACTGCGTTCAGCGTCTTCGGTGCTCATTTCACCACGTCTAAACTTAGCATACCAATCCTTGATGGTTGATTTTCCTGGGGCGGCGTCTGGAAACTCGTCATCAAGCCAAATTTTTGCTTCAACTGTATTTTTCCCTTCAAAAACCAATATTTTATCAACACGCGAAATTCCTTTTTATCCATTTTTTTCACAATAACAGAAGTTGCTTCACTCAAAATACTATAATTCACAAACTAATGATCCGACATCTGTCAAATTTATACACGCGTCTTTTGAAGGTTAGGGCTAACTAAAAATCATATGGATTTAATTCTAGTGCCGCCATCTATGTGAAAACAAATACGCACGGGTTCGAGACTACCCAAAGAGGATGTGGGGGTTCTCTACATCCCACGGAGAACCAACCCCCAATCATAACCTGTAAACATGCAAACAACCCACAATAGCATACATCTCCCAACCTGCAATTCCAAACTACCAACAGAATACAATCCAACCGAATATATTCTAATCATCCCCGCATTCATTTTCCCATAATTGCTTCGGTCAGTTTTCTCATTGCCACCAAGCAACCACAATTTCCCCTAAATTAATACGCCTTAACAAACGTATACCCCAAACCTACAACAAACATTAACCACCTCCCCCATTACATCACCCCGCATACATTTTCACAAAACTGCTTCGGTCAATTCTCTATATTTCCTCATTGCGACCAAGCAATCTTAAATTCCCCGAAATTCATATGCTGTAACGAAACGCATATTCAATCCATAACGAAACATTAACTATCGTCACCAACTATACCAAGCCGCATACATTTCCCCGAAATTACTTTGGTTAACATTTCATCCAAACGATATTCCCTGCTTGCACCCAAGCATTTTCAATTCCGGAATACACAACCAATGAATCCAACCCAGCCTGTACGGCCAGGATTCGCTGGAACTGAGTTCTTATGCGAGCATAGCAACTCTTCTCAAAATTCCCCGGAAGTGGCGGCAAGCTTATTCCTGCTATGACCTAATCACCGGACGCGACGAATAGATATTTTTCCCATTCCATTAGGAGTCGCAATCCAACCGTCACCGGGGGCACACGCAGGAATCGAATCGAGACCCATCCACCGCCACGTCCGCACACAATAAGTTATTGTCCAACCGCCACCGAGCGCACATCGTTCTTGCAATTGCCACCAGACGATACCCAACCACCTCCCTGTCCAAACGCAATCGAGTCGAGGGGAAGTCCGCGCGAATTATTAGTGCTTAAATAACAACATAGCACCTAGAGGCAGTTTTAAATATTTGCGGAATCTAAAATAGACAGGTTAGGAAAGAGTTTCGACCATATTTAATCAGTAACTTAATGATACGAACGCCTTTTAAATTGAGCTCCTTAGTGTTCAGTGTTAAAACGAATGTACAATATAAAAATCACCAAGGACAAATAAAGAACGTTAACATCCAAATAATTAAGTGCCTTTTATTCGTCTCTTCATTCGGTGTTCGGTTTGCTTTTGGGAAGACAATTTTTGTGCAAAAAATCGTCGGTGGGTAATAGAGAACTGTGGGGCTTTTCAGGGCCCGAAGAGCCATGCATCGCTCGATCCCCACCATTCCCAGCGATGCGACTTACCTTGAAGTCGAATCTTCAGCAAGGTTACGCAACCTAGCTACGGCATTAACCGCCAACCAATTCGCTGGAATTAATTCGGTTATCCCCAAGGATAACCGACATAAATATATATTAGGCAGCTTACCTTTTTTGGGTGCTTTTCCAAACCTCTTCCCCACGGTCATTCCTAAAAGCATAATTCACGGCAAGATTATCATCTTGCCATGACATCAACCCATCAACCGAGCTTCCGCGACCGAACAATGGATGGCACATATCCACCAACACACGCTGATCTTTCCGTGTGTTATTTTTGTACCCATTCATTGACCTAGCATTATTTCGGGTTGCTTGCACAGCTGCAAGCCAGATTTCCAACGGCATGTCTATGATCTATCTTTCCTTAAGTAAAGAAGATCAAATCAAACATTGGCCTTTCAGGCGCGCATATTTTGCTTGGATCTAAGCATGACCGATTTTATGACCCGTTGCCGTTTCTTGGAACTATCACCAGCATCGGTCATGGCCACCAATTTTAGTTTACACAAAGTAAACATTCAAGCGGATACTTTCGCCTGACAGTGCCTTTCAACGGGATTAACACATCCCTAACATAACATGCATCGAATCACCAGACCGAAATTTGTTTATGCTAGATGATCTAACAACGGCCATGCCCAATGTTCGATACATTTTTCCAAGATAGATTTCTGCCTTCGGCAAGGGTTTTATTGACTCACGTCAATCACGAATCTATCCCTTGCGGATGGCGGCAGTTTATCTTGCCCAAACATGTAGCAGTGGATTCGATCTGCTACATGAGTTTTTCTCTTTTCCTTTTCGTTTGGACCTTCGCCATTGGCGGCGAATCCTTTAGTTTTTTTTTGGTTTTCTTCGGATGTCTGTAAAGAGACATTCCACAGGGAGTCAGATGTCAGTCTTTATAGAGGACAGTCGCGTCCTTTGATTATAATTTTTATCGCTTGCTGCGTTTGAAAATTCAGATTTCTTTCCCCGTGGAGTACACAACGAAGTGCGGTTGCATAGTTCCTTTCCTTGTCATTGTTAATATTACTTTCGCTAATTTCTATCAGTGTCGATGGTGTAATCGGTATCACCAGAATAAACAATTAATCACCTTAACTTCGGTAGTTTCATAGTAGTGACTATTGTGTTATCAATCCCTAGGAATTAACAATTAGGGACATCTTCTATATTACCTTCGGTAATCCCGAGTTGTGAACATATTGTGATCTGGACCTGTGTCTGGAAAATTAACAGATTTATTATTCCATCAATTGTGAATAAGTGACCGCAGTAATAAAGAACATTAACGAACAAACCCACAAGGTGTATTTCATTTCTTTAATAATTGTTGCTCAGTGCGTGTTCGGTGAACAGTTCGTGGGACGAAGTAAAACCCGTGTCGTACGCCGGCACAACGACTTTGTTACCTACAGAACCTGTGCCGTACGTCGGCATCTACTATCTAACACCCCCACAAGGACAACAAGGGTAGCCCACTCTTCCCGGGAAACCGGAAGCACGGTGGTGCACCAAAAAAATATTATATCCACATTGGAGTAGTCCACAATAACGCCTTTGAATCTCCCATAAGATGTAGATGCGAAGTTTGTGGACTAGTGTTTTCATTCATTTATTCATCGTCAGCAATTTGATTCCCTAAAAATCCTTCCCTTTGGTAATCGTTCTTACTCCAGCACTTCTGTCATTCCCGAAATGAAGGTTTCCTGTCACTTGAAGTCAACGAGTTCATGAACCCTATCACTTCATTTTTAGTGGTTTATGAATCGCAATTTTTATTTTTGGGAAAAGAAAAAAGTGCCACATTAGCCAAATCCGATAAGTAGGCAAAGTACTCCATGATAGCGATCTTTTTCTGCGCTAAAAATGTCGATATTCTCTAGTGTGCGGTCTCTATTCGATTAAATCAATTCGCTCCATATAGTACCGCCAACGAAATGTGATCTAACAAAAAACGACACAACAAAAAAATATATTCTTATTTAAATTGTTATTAAATGTTCATAACACTTGTACATGCGATCTCCAAGGGAGTCATTAACTACAGCGCTGCCACGGTTCCGAAAAAAAACTATTCTACTAACTTTTTGATCGCACCTCCTCCTAGGATTAACATGCTACCAATTTTATCGAATGAAAGAAATTATCAATACGTTCATTAGTTAATGGGTGTTCCCGAATATTGCTTCAAAGATGGTTTTAATACGTTTGCTATGAGGTATCAGTCATCTCTTAATAGAAGAGGTAAACGAAGGGGACCATGATCATATGAAGTGGTTTCTATGCTACATAAATACATTCATAATGAAATCATAACATACAAGAGGCGATTATTATGTGGTATATAATGGTAATGATGTCAATTCTCCATAGATCCTTTGATGTTGCTGTTTTAAAATACTAAACATATGTACGCACCAACCAAGTTGTATGATGGACGGCACTAAGTGTTTGCTTGATATGAATTAGCTAAGATTAAATAACTTGTGGGTATATAAAATTCGAACCAAAGCAAGAATGTTGACTTCTACTTAATCGTGCATTTATGCCATTGATCATACAAGAGGAATAGTTGTGTTGCACAGTATTTCGTAAATGCAACAAAATATATAACTGCCACCCTTCCAAAACTTGAGCAAAAACACCACTCACTTCACTAAAATTAACTCATATCCTACTTTTTAGGCGAAGCATTATTGTTGACTTTCGGCGCAAGGCTAATAACCTTGCCCACAAGAAGAAATTATTATGGACAATGGGACTTGCTAAATGAGGCCAAGACCGGATCCCGGTTGTAGTGCCGATAATGATTTTCATCACTCAGATTATGCCTAATTGCAATAACAATATATTCATTTAAATTTCAAGAAAAGCCATATTTTTTCAAAAACCATTTATCTTGTAATGGTATTGAATATTATATACAATCTTTGTAATAGCGAAATCAGTTCAAATGATAGTGCTTTACAGAAATGTATTTCTCGACTGAAAAATAACCAATCGATCTAACAATTCGTTCCAATATTAAAAACCTTATGAACTAGATTCCGTTAATTTCTTATCACATTCGCTTCTCCTTTTTATGACACCTGTAAATTAAATACAACAAGTCGCGGTAACCATTCAATTTGTACGAGTTTTACACCAATTTAGTCTTACAATTGAATCCTCTTCTATGAAATGCAAATTTGATTACACGATCATCAATGGAACGGTAGCCGTTTGTTTACGCTTGTTGCCTTGTTCCCTTGTTGCCTTGTTCCAGGACAAATTACATAAATAGATTTAACGATCTGGTAGTTACATAATTCGAAGCGGTGGTGCGCGATGTGCGCACACGATCAGTAGTGTGCGCACAAGGCCAACTAAATGCAATGTCATCATTGCGCCCATGCCTTCTTTACATCCTCGTCCGTCCGCCCACAGCATTTTCAACCATAATATCCATGTCGAACCACTGATCTTCGCTAATCCGCGTGCTTGAGGGTCTTAGGAGGTCTATTACGAAGATTAGATACGTGTACATAGCTCGCCATATTATCCTCTGTTGGCTTCTGTACGTACACAGCCGACGTATGCCACACTTTATAGAGTCTTAATCACGCTTACAAAATCTTTAACTCTTTCTTTCTTTCCGCACACGTGGAGAAGAACATATCTCGACAATTGGATCGTGCCACAGGATTCTCTTGTCAGAATAGACTAAGTGAAAATATAGGTGTTAAAAATATCTGTACAATCACTTTGCATTCGAAAAATGCATCTGTTATGTGGTTTACAAGTGTTTGTAGATGACTTATCACAGAAATATGGTCAACTAGGAACTGGTTAAGGTAGGATACATTTATGCGCCATCGTTTAGTATCGTTAGGTGTTGTTAGAATTGGAGACATGTCATGTCAAGATGTCAGTAAGTGAGAAATAATTAAACTCATTCCGGTACATATCAACTTATTTGAATATATACGTATACCGTCAAGCCCCAAAGACCTTTTGAGAAATCTGAGTATTTTTTCAGACAAGATTGCTAGCATCTTATTTATTAACACGTATATCCGTTTTTTTAGACCCTATTTAAATGCTCTGGTGAAAGCTCAGTTGATCTTGGATACCTTAGGATTTTTTAATTAACCTGTAACTTTTCAAGTGACACCGATTCCTAGGAGTTATTCACGTCTTTGGCAAATAGAGTTTCCAGGGATTCATTTAAAATATCGAATCGGAACTTGTAGTGAGCACCTCAATAGTCTCAACAACACTTTTTTTAAAAGAGTTATCACTGCCACAGAGGAATGGGCCACTAACAATACGATTCGAAAACGATTGTGGCCCCACTATTATGTAGTGCACATTTAAGACTAAGTTATATCATCACGAAAAGGAAATCTCGGTTTCAATTTGTTAGTATTACAATGGTGTGTTCTGTTTTCAGGTGCTTCCAAGAAATTGAATTTAATTCATTAATTCTGAACAATCACAGTTCAGAAATTAATTCACAAATGTCAACTACTAAGCACTGGGAGAAATATTTGGAGGAAATTGGCAATACATAAAGGGTCCTGCTCGAAAAGCCCTGAACAATGCATATCTAAGGAGCAAGTTGTCAATTTGGCGGGATTAAAAATATCTTGGGACCTTAAACTACTATGTGAGAGACTATAAAATTAGACAACGTTTATAAAGGCCCCATGTGGCAAAAACATTTCGGTGAGACGATAATACGAGTAGCAGCAAGCAACGAGAAATGCAATATATATTGGTGGAAAAAATAATAGAAACCAGCTTGTTCTTCGACATTAATCGTTAAGAAAAAATGTATTTGGGGAAAAATAAGAATTAAAAATATACTAATAGATTTGGTGCACTGTAATACATAAAAGAAATACTAAATGTTTAATAAAAAAAAAAGCGAGAAATAGTGAAAAAAAATGTATTCCTGTTTTCCTTCGATTTGCTTCGCAAAAATAAGAGAAACAAATTCGTTTTTTGTTTTTGTTTTGTGAAGAATTAATTTACAGTAAAAGTGTTTCATATCCTTTTAATACTTAGTTCTTGCACCTTTGTTTTTCATGACTGCTTCGCATCTTCGTCGCATGGAATTGACTAGTTTGGTACAAGTCACGCGTGGTATATAGTACCATTCACCTTTTATTTTGGACCAAAGTTCTTCCATATTTTTGGCTTTGCAGTCTCCGATCTTGCTTTTAAGGATGCCCCATAGGTGTTCTATTGGGTTAAGATCAGGGGACTACGATGGCCACTGCATAACATCGACTTTGTTTTGAAGACACCATTCCTCAGGCAATTTTGAGGTGTGCTTGGGGTAATTATCCTGCAAAATCTCCCATTCAATAGGTATGTCCTATTCAGAAAATGGTGGCATAACGGTGTTTTAGATTTCGACATAATGTTTAGCACACATTTTGTCCATTTTGTTTTGCTGAAAAGCATCCCCAAATCATTAAATTGCCTCCACCATGTTTCACTGTCTTTTTCGTATACTTTGAATCGAATTCTGAGTTCATTGGTCGTCTGGCGTACATTTTTCTATCGGAACCGAACAAATTAATCTAGGTTTCATCCGACAATAAGATGTTATTCCAATTCGCACGGTGGAGGTGTTTTTTGCCAAAAACGAGTCTCTACTTTATATTTTTCTTGCCCAAGTATGGAACTTTTCTGGGACTTTGTAGCGTTCTACGGACGCACGATTCCGCGCAGGTAAGGTTTCTACCCTTCAAGGAACATACCTATCTGAAAACGTTACAGGCGCCCACAGACGCGTGCCGCTAAGTCCTGCTAGGGGCCTGAAACATTTAGCCAACGTTGAGCCCGACACTAAAAAGCAAGGAACTTAACGTCCGAAAGCTTTCAATGTCAAGCTCAACAATTCGAATATGGCATACCCGAAACAAAGGTAAAACATTCATTCATCCTATTCCTAAAGACTGAAATGCGCCGCACTCCAGCACTGCACAATCAGAAATCCTGAACATCTACACGATGTTACAAGGAATTGCTATCGTCGGTAAATTAGCCGACCAACGGATGCACGTGCGGGTAGCCTACCATAAAGACCACATAAATCCGTCGAGCAAACAAAGGCAGCGGCAACCTAGTACAATAATGCATATCGCTTAGCCGGTGCCAAATTCCTGGCAACAATAAATATCTCAACGAGATAGGTCGTGAATATTTAGTGTAGAAAGTAAAGCCAACAAAGGAAATACTCCAGTGTTATATAACTAAAGTTCACTTAATTATCCCTCCTCCTTTGAATTATGAACATCTCGTGTCTTCACGCACATATCCTTCCCTTCCCTCCAAATCACCAATGTCGCTTTCCCTTTACAATAGAATATTCCCTTTACAATAGAATATAATTTAAATAAAAGTAAACCCCAATTTAAAACCCCACTCACATTACAATTGCCTTCTATTAGCCATAGTCGCCCCCTATTAGCCAGTTCGACTGTTTCCTCGAAATAACGATCGTGGAAGCGGAACGAAAAAGGATATGTGACGAAAGACACGAGATTGTTTCCCTTCTTAATAGAGTCGTGGTAGCAAGTGGTTGTGCGGTGCGCTCCTACCGAATTTAAATATTGTTACTTTTGTAAAACGTGCGTTGAGAAGTGCAGTCAGGTGCTCCGCAGATTAAAATATTAAAATGAGCTTTGGCTTTTGTTATTATCAAATCGATGCGTGTGTGGTGAAGCGGTAAATTAAACTAAAATAAAAAGAATAAGTAAAACAAAAAGAAAAAACAGAATAAATAAAACAAAATAAAAGTAAAAACTGAATGTGTTGTGTTACACATCTAGCCGTTCAGCCTAACAGCGGATATCATTTGGCCAGGGGTAAGTTTTGTGGATACGTAATAAATAATTGTTATAACAATAAAAAATTATAATACCAGTCCCACGGTTTCTTTTTGGAATTGTACACCCATTAGAAAGATTTAATGGATTGTTAGTTTTAACTAAAGAAGTTAAACAAAACCGTCGAACCAAATTTTAATCACACCACTGATGGTGATGTAATATTCCTACACCGTGCTTCCTCGTTTCGACTGAGGGAAGAGCGTGGAATTTATTTTATAAAATTAATTTTCACTTATTTGAATAAAAAAACTGTTCTTAATTTATCGGAACACAAGACGTCCGCACACGTTCGTGTTTATTTTATTTTCTTTATTTCTTTTGTACGATTTTAAACCCGACCTTTCTGGTCGGAAGTCTAATTCTTTCTCCTTTTGTTATTTCTGATTTCGTATCAACGAAATCAATCAGTTGCCCCTAGTTACCTAATGGGGGTGATTCATTATTTTACGTTAACTGAAACTATTGCAAACTATGCAGCTGCTTAGGTATTTTTGGGATAACGGTAATTGTATTAACTGTTGTTATGAAATGGATAGCTTGAAATTTGGTATGTGTATATTATGTTATGATATGCAAATTTGAGAATTAGGGATGATGACTGTATTTCTAATGTATAATTGAATTGCTTAGTATGTAAATGTAGGAACTATGGAAATTGAATTTATATGCAAATGTGTTTGAGGAAAAAGAATATTAAAGGATATAGTTATTATATAATTTGTATTAATGTATATTATGTGTTTGAGGAAAAAGCATATTAAAGGATATAGTTATTATATAAATTGTATTAATGTATATTATGGGATTTTAGGGTTAAGTGGCTAAGTAAGGATTGAGGTATGGATTTAGGGAAGAGGGTAGGGCTGCGAGCACTACAGTGATAATGATGCAATGTTATGCTGCTAACAGATACGTCGGGAAATTCTGTTAGCAAATTGAAAGAGAGAACCCCTACGAGGAGGTCGATCCGCGCGTTGTAATTCAAGAGAGAAAGTACATATAACTGAACCGCGATTTTTAGAGGTCGATAAGTTGTGTAAATCGCGCGTGTGTAATGGAATGTCGAGTATCGCATCACCCAAATTAATGTTAAACCCTATGTAGTGCTTTACGAAACAAAAATAGAAACAATAAATAAAGATTCGAAAACCACTTCTCCGTGTATCATTTATGACTGTATTAGCTCCAGCGTATTTCTTTTTGGTTTGCGAACGGTGTTTGGCGGAACACTTCGGTGACACTTCAACAACAACATACAAATCCGCCAAAGTGATGACCCCGACGTGAAATGTATACGCAGCACATACTTCCCGTAGTAAACAGAACTTCACACACGATCATGACTTCCGCATAGAGCACCAAGGCACACTCGCTTGCTCCGACGTTCTCTGGTTTGCTGCGTCGTTCGCACACAAGCTGATCGTAACGAATTTACTGGGAAGGGAGTGGTGTGGCGTCTCTAACAGATGCACATACAATTCACAAGCAAAATAGTGAAAAACACCGAACGAAAATCGAATAAGAAAAGACATCAGAGCCGTATACCACAGCGATAACATAACAATTCACATCAGTGGAGTATAGTCGAGTTTTAAAATCGAATTCTAAAATCGGCTAGTAGCCTGATGGGTAACGCTTAGGTTCAATTTTTGGTGATTATAGCTGTCATAGCGTCAGTTCGAATCACACGTTCTTCTTCACTATTATTCTATACGCTATAACTTCTTCCAGGAAGACCCGCTTCTATTAATCTGTTTCTAATTGTCGTTTAAGTCATTTTTTAATTCCGTTCAAGAAAAAAAAACGGCTTGTTCTTGGATAGTCGGATTAACAGTTTGTCGATTCGTGCGGTTGTTTTTCTTTTTCTGCCTCTGGTTTCCATTTTGGGACCTGAATGAAGAGCTGTGCATATTTTTTTCTTAGAGGACTTCATTAGCTTAGCTATTTCATCCATTGTTTACCCGTCATTTCTTAATTTTGTTATCAATTCACGATCGGAACTAGTGCAATGTACTCCACGACCCATTTTCACAATAATTTTTTTTTTTTAACAAACCAAAATATCCTTTTCGCTTGCATTTTTTACCACTAGGCAAAAACAAAAAACTGATAAGAGGAAATTGATGCACCATCTCAAAGTTCTGTTAGGTACGGTTCGGGTATAGAATTGGTGTCGAAGAAAAATCAAATGGTACGCAGTTACTGATTGTTAATCGTTATCTAAACCTATTATTTTTCCCACCACTACTATTACTATTTATTGGCCTGTAGGAACCCGAAAGTTCATGACCTCATCAACTCGGCTCTGCCATTGTTCCCTGTCCCGCGCGCTCTCCTTCCACGTTAGACCATCTGATCCGAACTCCTCGACGTCTAACCTAACATTGTCCTCCCATCTCCGTTGCGGCCGCCCTGTCGGTCTCTTTCTCGTTGGCTTACCGTCAAGAATTCTATGCGCGGTCCTATCGTTGCCCATTCAGGCCACGTGTCCGGCCTATCATAATTTTCGCGACTTGATTACTCTCACTATTGTAGGTTTGCGGTATAGTTCTTCCAATTCGTAGTTGTTGTAGTTTACTCCATTGTCCTGCCTCCTCGTCATATTTTCCGCCAAAGATACTCCTTAGAAATTTATTCTCGAATACGCGGAACTTGTTTTCTTCCCGTTGTGTGAGAGCCTATTGTTATAACTCCAACGCCGTGCTTCCTCAGTCGCGTCGAGGGAAGAGCGTGGAATGTCTTTTTTCTAAATATTTATCTTTTAAATTAAAACACTTTTATATCTTTTATATTAAACTCACACGATACGAGACGTCCGCACACGTCCGTGTTTATTTAATTTTTCTTTTATATTTTCTATTTACAATACACAACCTTCCTGGTCGGAAGTCTGATTATTTCTCTCTTGACATTATTGATTTCGTGTGAACGAAATCATTCAGTTGCCCCTAGTTACTTAATGGGGGTGATTCATTGTTTCTCGTTAACCGAAACTATTGCCAACTATGCAGCTGCTTAGGATAATGGAAATTGTATTAACTGTTGTTATGAAATGTATGGCTGGAAATTTGGTATGTGTATGTTATGTTATGTTATGCAAATTTGAGAATTAGGGATGATGAATGTATTTCTAATGTATGAAGTATTGTATTTCTAATGTGATGGAAATTGAATTGATTAGTATGCAAATGTAAGAACTATGGAAATTGAATTAATATGCAAATGTGTTTGAGGTAAAAAGATATCAAAGGATTTAGTTATTATATTAAGTGTATAAATGTATATTAAGGGATTTTATGGTTAAATGGATATGTTAGGATTGAGGTAAGGATTTTGGGAAGACGGTAGGGCTGCGGAGCACTATACCATGTTTCCCATCCGTATAGAACAATCGGCATGATTATGGTTCTATAGACACGGAGCTTTATATAACGTGATCGCAGTTTGGATTTCAGCAGTTTGCTGACTGCGTGCCAACCAGCGTTGCCGGAGTGTAGTCTTTTGTTAATTTCCTTCAACATTTCGTTACTGGCCGTCAGTATCGTTCCCAGATATTTAAATTCTTTAACTTTTTCAAATATCTTGCTTCTCACGTTTATATGTGTTCCCTGATGTCCTCCTGCTCTCCCCGTAATCATGTATTTTGTTTTGTCTTCATGTTTTTCTAGGCCCGCCTCTTCTGCCCTTTGCATGATGATTTCACTGTTGTTACTTCATCATCATCATCATCGGCACTACAACCGGGGACCGGTCTTGGCCGTATTTAGCAAGTCCTAAGGCTTGTTAAATTTTCCATAATGATTTATTTTTTCTGGGTAAGATCATTAGTCTTGCGCCAGAGGCTCCCCGACGGGGAATCGAACCCCGGTCTCCCGGGTGACAGGCGGGTATACTAACCACTATACTATCGAGGAGCCCACTGTTGTTACTTACAGTTTCTAAATTATCGCCGAAAACGGCGATGTTATCCGCATATGCGAGCACTTGTGTGACCCCGTTCAGGGATGATCCGGCCATGTTGTCCTCTTCTACCTTTCTGATGACATACTCGAGGACAAGGTTAAAAAGGCATGGTGAGAGGCCATCGCCCTGTCTTAGTCCGTCCCGGATTTCAAATAGTTCTAAGAGGTAGTTTTCTATTCTAACTCGCCCTTTGTTTTCGTTCATGCAGATTTGAATGAGGGTGGCATATTTTTTCGGGATTCCCAGCTCAACTACAATATGGTGGAGTCTGTGCCTTGCGACTGAGTCGTAGGCTTTTTTGAAGTCAACGAACAGTTGGTGAACCGTCTCACCGTATTCCCACTTCTTTTCCAGTAGTTGCCTTATTGTAAATATTTGGTCGCTTATTGACCGGTTCATACGGAATACGCATTGGTAGTCTCCCAATATTTCTTCTGCGTACGGTGTGATTCTCGCAAATACGACATCTGTTGGAATTTTGTATGTGGTTGGAAGCAATGATATTCCTCTGTAATTTTCGCAGTAAGATCTGTCACCTTTTTTTGAAAATGGGGACGACTCTTGAGGTTTTCCATTCTTCCGGAATGACTTCCTTATCCTATATTGTTCTAATGAGTTGGAGGATCTTTCGAGGGGTTGCCCCTCTTCCATGCTTCACAAGCTCTGCCGGTATGCACTCCACTCCGGAAGCCTTGTTGTTTCTCTCTCGGTTTACTGCGTCTACAACTTCGTCGAAAGAGGGCTCTGGGATCTGAGGCTCGGCTGTATGTGCGTCTGGTGCGTTTATTTGCGGTTGATGGGTGCGCTTTGAGCAGGTTTTCAAAGTACTGCTTCCATCTTGTTACGATATTGTTTGTTTCTGTCACCAGACAGCCGTTTGTGTCTCGGATTATTTTGATATTTCAAAGTACTGCTTCCATCTTGTCACGATATTGTTTGTTTCTGTCACCAGACAGCCGTTTGTGTCTCGGATTATTTTGGCTCTCTTCATCATCATCATCATCGGAACTACAACCGGGAATCGGTCTTGGCCTTATTTAGAAGATCCTGAGGCGACGGCGAATTGAACCCCGGTCTCCCGCGTGACAGGCCGGGATACTAACCACTATACTATCGAGGAGCCCTATATGATCTTACGTCAAGGATATTCGAGTGGTGTCTTTTGTCTATGAGGAAGTGGTCTATTTGGTAACGCGTTACGTCGTCGGGTGATATCCATGTGGGTTTATGGATTTGCTTGTGCTTGAACATCGTGCTTTTCACTATCAGATCTTTTGACGCTGCGAACATGATAACTCGAATTCCATTATCATTTGAAACGTCGTGCAGACTCTCTTTACCTATAGTTGGTTGGAAGATTCCAATTTTCCAATTGAGGTCCCCGAGGAGGATTTTAACATCGAATGGTGAGATCCCATCGAATACTTCCTCTAGGGTCTCGTAGAACGTGTCCTTCGTTTCTTCGTCGGTAGAGTCTGTTGGGGCGTGTACGTTTATAAATTCATAATTGTGCCATGGTCCCTGTATTTTTAGCACCGACATTCGGTCATTAATAAATTTCACATCTTTTACATGCGGCGTAATCTTCTTGCTTATAATGAAGCCGGTTCCGAGGTTATGTGTATCGGTACCTCCACTCGCCAGTGTAAACCCGTTGGTTTCGATTACTTGATGTGGGAGTCGGACTTCCTGAAGCGCGACGATGTCCATTTTATACTGTTTCGCGTTTTCTGCGACCGTCTGTATCGCGCCTATTTTATATAGCGTTCGAACATTCCCCGTCCCGATGCGTATATCCCGTATATTTTTCCTACGTCTTTTTTTGCCGAGTCGGTTTTTTCTTGATGATTTGGTCCCTTATGGTAGTGTCGGCTCATCACACCTACGCCCACCGGGTTTTCCGTGGGATTGTTTTTTGTATATTGATTATTCATTTTTGATCCCACGAGTCTTGGAGTTCAAATAGTCCGCCACATCACCGCCCCTCTTTGATATGGCAAGGTCTGCTTATGCTCTGATTCGACCCGATGTCAGAGAGGCGCCGTTATAATACAGCCGGTATACCCCTAGCTGCGAACCATCCAACGGGCACAGTGACGCGTAACACCCTGGATTAGGGGTGGTAGATCTTTGTGTGTTGTTCCTCGGTAGCCTTTCTGACATGGGTGGCCCTACTGTAAGCGGATACTTCCGTCAGCATAGCCTGAGTGATTCATTGTACTTTAAGCCCCCGCACCACGTCAAGGTTTCTACCAAGTGGGAGACAGAACTTTGGGGGACACCTGCATTAATTCGATGGGAGGCAGAACTGACACCATCAACAACCGCTTGAATTGAACGGCCTGAAAGATAATCTCTCATCCATTGGATCAGGGAATTGTCCACTGCATATGAATGTAATTTTGATAAAACTGCTGGATGTCAAACTCTGTCGAAGGCTTTCGATATATAGTGAATGGAACGGCTCCACTTTTCGATAAGTTACGCCATCAAATCTCTTGTGGAACTGTTGCTACGAAAGCCATACTGGCGGTCATTGAGGAGGTCACCTGATTCCAGGTGTTTCAAAAGTAGGCGGCTAATGAGCGATCCCATGTCCATTTCAAAAGATATAGAAGTTGGTGCTATGGGTCGATAAAAAGAAAGGGATGACTTGTCATCCTTTTTGGGAATTGGCTGATGTTCGTTGACTTCCATCTACTTGGGAAACGGCGAGTAGAACAAAACGAACGGGAGACTTTCCGCAGTGGTTTCGCGAGTGAAGAGGAATTTTTCTTCAAGAGAATTAGGGGAATACCATCAGGACCAGCGAATTCGTTTGCATTTACCTCTTTGAGTGCCCGGGCAACAGTACGCGTTCGGAAGCGAATCAGGCTTGTGGCGGTTTCGCCAAACCCCACTCTTACTTACCTGAAGAACCCCCATAACTTCGACCCAAACTTATAAGTTTTGCTAATGCAATCGCATTAAGCACCTGTAAATGCTTCACGCATCAAATAAATCAAATTTATAATACAAAAGTCCCTGTAAAGGAATCCTTACCTTTCATGCATCTCTTCGCATACACATTCCCTATAAGAATTCTTTCCTAACTTATCATGAATCCCAAAATCAATTCGGCACCTTCGGTGCCAGGCAAATTCCACCTTCCGCAGCTGCACCGTAATCTCCCCGCAGCAAAAACATTTCCTTCCCAAGGATAATTAAAGGTTTCAATGCATTACCTGAAAATGGCAGCAAAGAATTTTTTTCTACAAGGGCATTCATACATGTATCAATGCATCTCTGCATAAGCGTCCAAAAACCGAATTTCCAATTAGTGTAGATATTCACACTAGAGTTCGATCCTGGTGTCGCCGTAGATGCCATGTATAATTGACACAGATGGTATACACAACCGTCATTGTGTAACCATCTAAATTACTTTCCAAAGACTTACAACTATTGATGCAGCTGCAAGCACTTCTCTCGGAAATACTTCTTTGTTTGAATCTTCAAACAATCACCAATGTCGTACTTAGCCGCCGGATTGGATTCAATAGCATAAACACATGCAAACAAAAGAATCCGATCTTCCCAGTCGGCAGAGATACGATATACCATCTCCATTATCTCAATCTCTTTTAGCATCTAATGAGTGGCTGCTATTTACTCAGCTGACCCTCATTACCGGACGGTGCATTCGGTCGCTACTTCCTTTGTTCGGCATCCCTTGTCTAGGTTTCGTTCGCTTCGACCTGCGACCGTTAGCAAGCAGTCTGATCTCAACGATCGACTTCACGCACACCACTAGAGGACCTCACCAGTGAGATCCTCTTTCCTCGTTTTCACCACGAGAGGAACACTTTCTCTCTCGGGGAAACTCACCCCATTAGCGAGTTAGCTCTGCACGAGTCGAATATCGCTGAGTCCAATAACATCCGCCGACCACGCAGGTCGTGCCACTTCCGCTCTCCGTAGCGCTGCGGAGATGCAAACGCGTACCGAGTCGCTTTTCCTCCCCAGTTAATTGAATATTCGGAATTATAATGCGAAGTGTTTAGATAGTATGTGTATTGTTAACGTTTGAACAATGGCTATGAGAATGTTTCAATTAATATTTTCGTAAGGTTCCAGGTGACATCTAATACACGTGTACGTTTGAATAATTACAAAAGATATCTATCAACTAATTAAATAAAGAGAATATTTTGCCGAGTAAAAATCATTCAGTGTTTTACTTTTCTTCTCACCTTTGCTGGACAGTGCGTTTTATTTCTGGTGACTACCTAGTGGTTCATTTTCCTTTCTTTTCTGGTGAACGGTTAGTGGCGGAGCTTTCCTTATTGTGGGGACAATTGCTGCTGCTGAACTTTCGTTTCGTGATGAGGAGTGAAGTGAATCAGCGCCGCACGCCGGTGCAACATGCATTTACCCCACAGGCTCATGTTGTGCTGCTTATGCTCAAGTTGAGCCGGATCTGATGTAGTATCAAGCAGCGTTGAGTTGGCTGCAAAATGTGCAGCAAGTAGATTCGCCTTCTCTATTGTGTTGGCGACTGGTCTGTCATCGACTATTAGCGAAGGAATGGATGAGGAGACCGAGTTTTGGATGTTCTTCATAAATGCCCAGAAGTTTCTACTACCTGTGGGGTAGTGTAGTATTTTTTGTCTCACTCTCTGGTTATGCAAGCATTTTGCCCGTTGAATATACGCATTGCAGTCATTTCTAGTTCTCTGAAGTCCTTTTCAGTTTTCCTCAGTATTGATTGATACTATTAGAGTGTCATATTGAACTCTTAAATACAAATACTATTACTCGAAATTCTCTTCGGACTGTCGAATACGATAGTGACCACTATGGAATTGAAACCACGTTTCAAACTCCACGTGAACAAACTGTGCTCGACCAACGTGATCAGCTTTATCCTTCTAATTTTCATAAAGCACATTGGTCACGTTTCGAACGCGTTATTAAAAGGGAAATCTACGCAAGTGAGATGGTGCCACCTACCAATAGAAATTAAAAAATGCATGGATAGATCATTAGCTTTTTACAATGGATGGCATTGTCAAGAAGTCCATGGAGCTCTCTATTCCCAAAATATATCGATTTTCAGATTACACAAGCCAATACAGAAACGCAGCTATCGATGCTCTATATAGACAAAAAAGATCTCTTCTAACTACACTGAAACTGCTCTATCGGCAGTTGACCGACCGACAAAACTCGGAAGTAAGGACAATCAAATTCTTGATCCGTAACCTTCAACAGCTTTTCTATAGTATAAAACTAATTTTTATGGCATTTTTGAATAGTTTATCCAGCATAAATAAAAAATTGATTTTTTGAAAAAATTTACAGTTTCATAACCCCTTAACTCGCCTTCCTCCACCCTAAGCTTAGTAATGTCAGAGCCCATTCTTTTTTCAACATCTGTATCACCAAGAGATTATAGAATATCTATAAAATGCTGCATAAATGCAATTATTCAGGTTTCAGTACTATAAATTCACGTTAGAGACATTGTTTATATCGCGCACAAGTAATACCTTAATCATTCAACCTCTTCGCCCTCTAGGGTAAGAATTGTTGTAAACTATTTGGTAGGCTACAATGAAGGTAAAAATTAAAACCTTTGTAATTATTTTAGGACCGCTTAAATTTAGTTAGTATCTACCATGTTACAAACTGCTAATGAATATAAAGATCAGAAGGTGCACATTAATATACCATATGTTGTGAACAATTATTTTTACTTCTCAGAACATTCTCGAACTATCATATTGTGAGGCATATGACAATCAGTACTAGAATATTGTAGAAAGTCCAAAACAATGTACTAGAGTATTCTAGAAAGTACTGGAAAGCTGGAGACTATGAACAATAGAAAATTCGAGGTTATGGAACGGACGGAAACGAAACGCCGAATCAGAATGAGGAAACGGTGTAAATACGTCGCACGCAGATCCAAGAAGTAAGAAGTAAGAAGTAAGCAGTAAAAGACGCGATAAGAAATCGTTAAGTGTACGGTAAAAGTGACGGTTGCTATTAACAGACTAATAAAGTGTTATATTAATTCAAAATCGATTTAACGACTCTTGTAGTGCTCCAAAAAGCCCTACCAACTTTTTCCCCCCATTCCTACATATTACCCTAAAACCGAAAATCCTATCAAAACCCGAAAAAACCCAAACATGATCCAAAATTCGGAATAAACGAATCAAACATTCGTTTATCGCCTAACATTTGCCCCCACGGCATAATTAAATCCAAAACCTAAATTAAAATTAAAATTCACAATAAATGAATCTAATATTCGTTTATTGTTCTACATTCGCCCCACGGCATCAATCGAAAACCAAAATGCAGAGATCGATATCTCTAGCTAAAAATTTTCCATTGAGAAAGGCAAATAAAAAACCAAAACCAGATACATTCCCACATCTGCGAAATAGTTTCGTAAGAATTCAAGAAATTGAATTCTTATCTAAAGTAAAGACAACATCTCACTCAGGATACCCAAAAATCTAAATTGTTGTACGAAAATGTGTATTTTCGGGATACAATTCTCGATTTATTTTCCTTTATAAAGGAATAGCTAAGTGATCTCCGGGCCGCAGTATCTTAATCCTCGTGCTACAGAGCAGTAATTCTCTAATTTAAATTTTACATCTGCATCTGTGTCAAGGAGCAGTAATACTCTAATTTATATCTACATATCCCTCTTGCCTTGGAGGCATTGCCCCCAGGAAAATCAACAATAAAACTAAACTGAAATTAAAACCAACACATCTTTTATTATTTTGGAAATTGTGCGTCGTCACCAACGTTGGCTGATTCTTTTGTGTACCAGGACGACTCCAAAAAATTGGTACAGGAACCGGTGAGTAGAGTGGTGTCAAGACCGAAATGTTAACCCTTATAGCGCCCACGATTACGGACATCAACAGAAGGTACTAAGGTTTCAGGGTGCAGGGACGCTATTCTCAAAGTAACGTCCCACGAACGGTCGGTTGTTGCTCTTCCCTCTGGGTCAAAGGAAGCACGGCAACGACCCCTTGCTGAAGTGCGTTGTTTCAGGAGCGGTCTATTAAAGAGATTGTAAACGCTAAATTTGTTTGTGGTCTTTGCCGTTGACTGAAAACAATGGCAAATCCGAATGTGGTTGAAACTGAAAGGAAATACCTCAATTGGTTGGATCGAACAACTCTTCTTTCGATCGTAGTCCCTCAGTTCTTGCACTCTCTGGGGTCTGGGGACTCAAGAGGAAAGGCTCTTACACTGCTAACCAAAGGACCGACCATTAATAACAACCACAATTGTGAGAAACAAACACTAATCGAATAATAATTAATGTTTTGTTTATTATTTACGCTACACACGACAAGTAGAAACGGGTTTGCAAAATGACAGCTCATTTAAAAATAATTGAAATGTCAGCTGTTTGCTGACATTTGTTTGTCGTGACAGCATTTCAGTGGTGCCTGCACCAGTGTTGCCATCGAGTGCTGCTCCGTCTCCAACAGAGATCACCCATCCTTTTTCAAGGATGAGGAGACGCGCTTGCTGAAACAGAAACCCACAACAGCAGAACACTCTTATTTATTAAAAATACTTAGTCCAGCGAACCCTAAGCTCGCTACAATTGGTGTCAGAAGTGGGATTAATTATTGGTGAAGTAAATAAGTCTGTGAAAGTGTGTTGTGACTATGTCAGATCGACATTTGGAAGATCTTCACGTTCCTGAGTTGAAGAAGGAACTTAAGGACCGGAATCTGGATAGCAGAGGACAGAAGCAAATTCTTCGACGGCGTCTGCAAGCAGCAATGGAGGAAGAAGGTATTGATGTCGACACATATGTTTTTACGATTGGGCCAGACAGGGAGTCATGATGGTGCCAATGTAAAGGAGAAGAGTTCGCCACAGTAGCACATTTCGGAGATGCTCAGGATGATGATGACAAAATTGGACGCCCAAGCTACAGACATTAATACAAAACCGGACGCGCAAGCGACAGATATTAATACAAAATTGGACGCGCAAGCTACATATATTAATTCAAAATTCGACGCCCAAAATTCAAAATTGGACGCGCAAGCTACAGATATTAACTCAAAATTGGACGCGCAAGCTGCAGATGTTAATGCAAAGTTGGATGCCCAAACGCAGTGGATGAAATGTAATTTTCAACACTTCAACGAAGAAATTCAGTCAAAAATTCGGAACGAAGTAGAAAATCTGTACCAAAAAGTGACCGATGAAATAACGCGAATCGAAAAGAGACTTGAGTGTGTTGAGAGAAATAAGACATCGCCTAGCATTCAACATGACTACAAAGATACAAGGATGCAACCGCCAACCTTCGGTGGAACGGGACCCTTCTCCGTATTTATACGTCAGTTTGACGCCGCGGCCAATTATAATAAGTGGTCGGATGAGCAAAAGTCAACATCACTAATCTTGTCACTCCGCGGGGCGGCTGCTGAATTGCTACAAACCATACCAGCAGAGAAGCAAAAAGATTTCCAAGCGTTAAGTGATGGCCTTGAAGCTAGGTATGGAGACAACCACATGCAGCAGATCTACCGCATGCAACTGTGGAGCAGAACGCAGAAACCTGGAGAAAATCTTCAACAGTTGTAAGCAGATATTGATCGATTGGCAAACTTGTCTTAATCAAATATGACTAAGGAATTTCTGAACGAGATAGTAATGGATGCATTTATAAACGCACTCCAAGATCGGGACTTGCAACAGGCCGTTCGTTTGGCGGGAAATAAGACGACTAATAAAATACTGGCGTTCGCATTGGCATATGAATCTGCTAAACTGGCTACAAGGAGTACATATAGAGTCCGAGAAACGTCCGTCTAGGAATGTTCCTGCCAAAGAATCGGGCATGTACAACGGAGAATCCCGAGACCTGATATGAAGTGTTGGACATGCGACGAAGTCGGCCACATCTCTGTCGACTGTAGGAAACGTCGACGAATGAATGAAACATCAATTGAGAATTGTTGTTCATGCGCTAATCACAAGAGACGCCTTCAGCGTGATTCAGACTTGGACAGCACTACGACCGAATGTAAATCCTTGCACACATCTCTGTTGACTGTAGGAAACGTCGACGAATGAATGAAACATCAATTGAGAATTGTTATTCATGCGCTAATCACAAGAGAAGCCTTCAGCGTGATTCAGACTTGGACAGCACCACGACCGAATGTAAATCCTTGCATCAACAGATAATTGCTTTTAAGACAAGCCGAGAAAAGATCATTGAGGAGAACAATCGTTTATCAACTGATCTAGCAGAGAGGAAAGCTGAAATGTTGACCCTAAAGCGTCGCCTTCAGGATTCGGAAGTAGAAATTAATCGTTTAAAACAAGAGGCATACGACCTCCGAAAGGTACAAGTAGAAGTACTAGATGGGTAGACGAGTGATGCTATACACGCAGCTCAACTTCAGGATGAAGATATGTCGCTAATCCTGGAACACACAGAAAAGAACGAGCGGCCAACTTGGAACAATATTTCCGACAAGAGTGAAACATTTAAAGTATATTGGGCACAATGGAATTCTAAAGCGTAAATGGGAAGCCGCGGACGGAAAATCCCATCGAGTGCAGATTCTAGTCCCACCATCAAAAGTGAAAGATGTACTAACAGAAATGCACGACGGGGCCTCCGGTGGACATCTGGGAGTTAATAAGACACTTTCAAAATTACGATCTCGCTTCTACTGGCTTCACATGAGAGATGACGTCGAGTCTTGGTGTAGGAAGTGCACAATTTGCACTGTGACCAAAGGACCAACAACAAAACCAAGGAGCGCTATGAAGCAGTACAACGTGGGCGCCCCTTTCGAGCGAATTGCGATTGATATCTCAGGACCATTTCCAAAAACCAACGGCAACAACAAATACATGTTGGTCAGCATGGATTACTTCAGCAAGTGGGTGGAAATCCTTCCAATTCCAAACCAAGAAGCAACAACCATCATTGAGCAGCTTATCAATAATTGGATCAGCAGATATTGAGTTCCCTATGAGCTTCATTCCGATCAAGGCGAAACTTCGAATCACAGATATTTTAAGACATCTGTGTGGCACTGGGCGTAAGGAAAATCAGGACCACACCCTTACATCCGCAGTCAGACGGAATGGTCGAAGGGTTCAACCGAACAATAAAAGAGCATTTACCGAAGGTCGTTAGTGATCTCCAACGAGATTGGGACAAATATGTACAAACCTTTCTCATGAGTTATAGATCGGCTAATCACGATACGACAGGCCATTCTCCAGCAAGAATTATATTTGGACGAGAGATACGATTACCAGCCGATGTGCGATTCGGAACACCCCCAGACCCCATAGATAAGACTTAAGACTACGTAGCCGAATGGAGAAATCGCCTCGATGAGATTCATCATTTGGTTCGAAAGCAAATCAAGGTATCCAGTGACAGGATGAAAACAAGGTACGACGTTCGAGCCAACGCATCCGGATTTAATGCAGGCGATAAAGTGTGGCTTTGTAACCCTCATCGGCAAAGAGGAAGGTCCCCGAAGTTGCAGCAACATTGGGAAGGACCGTATAAGATTCTCACAAGAATTAACGACGTTGTCTATAGGATTCAGCGAAAACCGAACGCCAAGATGAAAGTGGTACATCGTGACCGACTGGCGACTTTTGTTGACTCAGAAGACCAGTGAACTTAGTTCGGGACGAACTAATCTAGGCGGAGGGTAGTGTGACGCATATGACAATCAGTACTAGAATATTCGAGAAAGTCCGAAACAAAGTACTAGAATGTTCTAGAAAGTACTGCAAAACTGGAGACTATGAACAGTAGACAATTCGAGGCTATGGAACGGACGGAAACGAAACCCCGAATCAGAATGAGGAAACAGTATAAATACGTCACACGCAGATCGAAGAAGTAAGAAGTAAAAAGTAAGCAGTGAAGCAAGCGATAAGTAAGGAAGCGATAAGTCAAGAAATCGTTAAGTGTACGGTAAAAGGTGACAGTTGTTATTAACAGACTAATAAAGTGTTACATTAATTCAAAATCGATTTAACGGCTCTTATTTATTAAAAATAATTAATCCAGCGAACCCTAAGCTCGCTACAATATGTTTTAAATACTTATACAAAGAAAAAATTAACCATATCATTTGAAGAACTAAATATAATGTGTATATTATGAACATAGGTCCAAAAATAAGTGGACTTACCTCTAACTTCCGTACGTGTTGTAGAGATCTGCATTTTCTGCCGGATGTAGGCAATAGGTATAAATCAAATCCTGGCCTTCTTAGTGCCCAGCGGTAACGAATGCAATGACGTGCCTAGGTATAAGACCCACGAATACGGCAGAAAAATTAACGAAGACAAGCTGGGTACATAAGTGAATGCAAATGTTAGCGGTAAGTAAAACTAGACTTGCATCAATCTAAGGCAACATAACTCCAGCTAGATATGCAGAAATTGGGCCTTTTTTAGTTTATACACTCCTTCTCGGTCTTGCCCATATTTCTGCACACAAAAGAATTACAAAGTAAAAATTAAATTCATCGGCAAACAGGACTCCACACCCGCCATCTGCATATGCAAGCTGAATTAGCTTGAAACATGAAACGAATGAGCGCTCCGTTCCAAAGGGGCAGATTTATCACACTTCTTATGACTTTTTCTCTCTCATTTTAATTTTCCAGGTTTGCTGCTGGTGTTGTGTTTTTGGTGCATTGCTATGAGCTCGTAAATTAATTCAAAAACAAGTGGGGGCATGTGAGATCTTCCGAGCTCACCCTAAAAGGTACGCGCACTCAAGTGTTAACACACACAATTCACAATTCATTTTTCTTCAGGTACATTGACCACTTAGGCAAATCGTTCTCCAAAATACGAAGTGTATAAGCTCCACCTAGGGGCATCCCAGCCGCCAATTTTTTTGTTAACATCCGTCCCCATCTACGTACCCGAAAATCCAAAATTTAAATAAATTCCATTCGTGTAATGGAAAAGGTGCCTGCCCAATTGGGGGGGTAGTGCGGTGTTCAGTTGTGAAACATTTTGATAGTCGGGTGACGATGTCGTTCGTTGCTCTTAATCAGTGTGGCATTATGAAAAGTACCATCGGGTGGTACTCCGCTCAGGGCCACACCATGCCACTACAACGGCACTAAAAGCCCATAAAAACGAACAGTGATAGGTATGAATGGGCTTTTGTTTTGGGCCTGTAGTCACGAATATTCGCCATGAATTTTTATTGTTTTTCCGTACTCTGTGGCACGTGTGGCACACGGTTTGATAGACACAGTCCCAGCCAGGTCCTGCTCCACTACATTGTACGTACAGGCATATCCTTTTTAAGGTTCTTTTTGTGGAAAATTAAAACAGATTGCACTTTTTTATTTTTTCAATTTGACGTTCCTTCTCCCTTTTTGTTGTTTCTGTTTTGTCCTTTTTCCTTTTTATTTTTGTGTTTTAACTTTTATTTTTTGTTGACGCAAATTGGTGGCAGCAAGTACTTTTGCCAGTGGTGCATGAGATCCTAGGGTTACAGGGATAGGGAGTAGGGCCAATAGTAGGTTGAGAGCTGCACTGGAATTGATTGCCACATTGCTAAAGGAATAATACATGAGGATGATGGATTTACAATCTCCGTTTGTGGCTTTAAGGGCTTTATTTTTTTATCGGGATATTTATGACAGTAGGCGGTGTAATTTGCAGGTGCAAGGATATAACGAAAGGAGCTTGAGCTAGGCACAAGGAGTATTTGGTGGTTTTACTTTTTGTTTAGAAAGTATTAAAAAAAAATGCTAAAAAGCCTTTAGATGATGGCGTATGTGTAGGCTAAGCGTCTGTATGTATAAGTCGATGTGAATGATGGTTATTAGAGTAGAATATGTTGCTGTACGTTCGGTCGGAGCACTTAGCTAAGAGTTGAAGGTGCAAACCTTCGTTTGTTATGAATATTCATGAAGCTTGAAAATAGTTTTGCTTCCATTTGGCTTTCTAGTGCATTTAGAAAAGCTCATGCTACTTTCGACTTCATTTTTTGTCTTTTAAGTGTTGTTTTGGTCCACTTGGATAATAGTTAAAACTGCGGCTCTGTTTTGAAAAGTTCTCTTATGAATGTCTTTTAAATGCTAATCAGACAATCTTCCGCATAAAACTTCGCCGTCTTGTATTGAATAAGGCATGTATGGGTTCTAACCTAATTGATCCTGAAATAGAATTGGGCGTTGTGAAATTGACACATTTAGCAAATCTAAGGATATAACACTTATGTTAAAGGGATAGACCGCTTTATGAAAAATATAGTTAGGAGTACTTCGAAAAAAATGTGTGCAAAGTATAAGAAAGGTCTATTGGTATGTATACCAACGACAGCCAGTTATTTCAATTATCTGCACTCGTAAGCACTTATGGGATACGGCACGAAATTATGAGCGTGTGGTAAATAGTCTCTATAGGTATAAGTGGGGTTTCCTCGTGGTGAAAGTCCCCAAAGCTTCACTTCCCATGTGTTAATTTAAGCATTATTATCATTTATCAACCTAAGCATTATATCCCCTGTTAATTTAAGAATCATATCATTTATTAACCTAAAGTATTGTAGCCACGTTTAACTAAAGCATTGTTATCATTTCTCTTAGGCTAAGTTCATTTGATGTGTCAGTTCAAATATCGCATATCATTACGCGAGTACAATTTATCTTTTTTCAATGTTTCAAGTATCCTTTCACACAATGCCAATTTTATGACGGTTCCCTTTTCTATGGCATTTATCTTAGCAGATAATTCCTATCTCACGAAACGCCCTCGATGCGCACATTTTTTATGACACACACAAAGAGGATTTCCATTAAGAGTTTTCCTCGATGCAGCCGCGGCGGTATCGATTGTATTGCTGCATGAAATGAACAAAGAGGTCAATTATGGTCAATAAATACAGAAATGTAAAAAAAAAAAAAAAAAAAAGAACAAAGAGTATAGGTAATTAAGAAAATGTTTCGACCCGTCACTTGATGTGGCTAGAAAATGTAGATCCTACTTTTACTTTACTTTTATAAACATTTTTATTTTATCCTTAAAAATTATATCTTAGTGGCTAGACAAAAATGTTTAAATACTAGCTTAATGGTAATATATTAGATCTAACTTACTGGTCCCAAGCAGACTCTCTTAGCTAATCTGTTTTTTGATTCTTTAGAAAAATAGCCTTTCGGCATGGCATGATTAGATACGAGGGTTGCCTTTTATATTTCGGGATTAGAGAACAAAAACAAATATTGATCATCGAAAATCACTTTATTGTTTTTCAAAATATTCCCCATGAAGATCTATACACTTTTGCATGCGTTTGAACCAATTGTCGAAGCACTTTTGTCACTCTGATTGAGGTATCTCCAACACATGCATTCTGAATGCAGCAACCGCTTCTTCGGGTGTCGAAAAACGTTGACCTCTCAGTTTGTTTTTTACGTACGGGAATAAAAAGAAGTCATTCGGTGCCAAGTCAGGACTATACGGCGGATGACCCATCAAATCGATGTTTTGGGTGCTCAAAAATGCAGTTGTCGCAGCCGATGTGTGAGAGCTCGCATTGTCGTGGTGAAGAGTGATCCGTCTTCGGCGGTTGGTTTTCCTGATTTCTTGGAAGACAACTGGCAAACAAATGGTTGTGTACCACTCAGAATTGACTGTTCTGCGTTGTTCTAGTGGTACGGTTGCGACATGTCCAGTTTTTCCGAAAAAACAGGCGACCATTTGCTTGGAAGTGCTTCGTGCGCGAACAACTTTTGTTGGATTTGGCTCATCTTGAAACACCCAGACAGTCGACTGCTGTTTACTTTCGGGCTCATACGCGTAAATCCACGATTCATCACCTGTCACGATGTCATAGACGTGTTTCGAAGCACCGCGACCGTATTTTTTGAGCTTTTCCTTCGACCAATTGACACGAGCCTTTTTTTGGGCAATTGACAAATTGTGTGGGATCCAACGCGAACAAATTTTTTTGACAGTCAAATGTTTATGCAATATTGAATGTATGCTGGTCCCACTAACGCCTAAGGTTGTCTCAATCTCACGATAGGTCACATGACGATCTTCCAATATCAGTTCGCGCACAGCATCAATGGTTTTCGGAACAACAACTGATTTTGGACGACCTTCACGAAATTCATCTTGGAGTGAACTACGACCACGATTGAATTCACCATACCATCGATAAACACTGGTCCTTGATGGAGCTTCATCACCAAAAACTGAATTAAGTTCACCCATGCACTGTTGCTGAGTTAATCCACGCCGAAAGTTGTAAAAAATAATCGCACGAAAATGTTGACGATTTAATTCCATTTTTGGGCCGAGATGAATCTTTTAAGTTACTGTAAACAACACAAATAGCGCTCGTATGTCAAAACGTTCTGAGTGCGTATAACCTCAAAAATGTCCAACTTTACGACAGAGCTGTCAATTGCCGGATTGCAACACTAGGGTTGCCAAATCCCGAAACATAAGCGGCAACCCTCGTATTTAAGAAACTATCGGACAAAAGCAAAAAGAAAAATTTTGATTAGCACAAAAAACGTTGTCTTTTTTTTAATTTTTCCTTAATCTAATCTAATTTTATCTACTGTTTAACTACTTATCTAACTTAATTCTAAACTAAAATATCTTAATTCTAAACTAGCCTATGAATAAGAAATTCTTTGCAAACTAGCCGCTGGTCACTTTTGCATTTGATTTGCATTGGATCTTTACAATACAGGTGTTTAGCTGCCATTCAACCACCAAAAACGCTCGAAAATCTTTCTCGTCCCTCCAAGATATTACCCTACTGTGCCGCAGGCACTCTGGATTTACCTGTGTGACATTCCGAATGTAGCTTAAACGTTTATCTGCGACCGAACGGTGAACGTGGAAAATCAACGGAACACCAGATTCGTCCTGTATGAGGCCGTCCATATCCAAACCGATGAAAGCCTCTGGTGGGATAAAGCCTCTCTCCGAATACATAGTATTTGGGTAATAAGCCCCGAAAATAAGATCGTTTGGCGAGTTCATTGATCTGGCGGCGTGTCCTCGGAACAATTTGATCATGAAGTTTTCTACTCTGTTTATATTGGCTCCATTGTACAGAGCTTCATTGGGATAGTACTTTCTGTAGTCAGATTCGGGTGTTCGATACAAACCAAGACAAGTTCTAAGACATTGTCTCTCGAAGACCGGAATCTTTTCCATTAGATTTGGACCTACGTTGAACCAGACCGGGCATCCATAGATGATCATTGGCCTAATGAGGGCCATGTAGCAAATAACTTTTACTCTTTTATCTAGCTGGCTGTTGTGAAATAGCCTTCTTGTAATGGCAAAAGTTCTTTTTGCTTTGGCTAGTGCAGCATCTACGTGCTTATTGAAGTATAAGTAGTGATCTAGCCAAATGCCGAGGTATTTGACTAGGTTTTTAGTCTCTATTGGTTGTCCATTCGGTCCCACGACAACTAGATTTCTCCAGTTTCGCCTCGTATCCCTAGTAGCCCCATTTAAAGGTGTTCTGAACAAGATAGCTTCACATTTTATGATATTGATTTTAAGTTTCCAGTCATCGCAATAGCGCTGAACTTTATTAAAGTCCTGCTGTAATAGGCTGTTGATACTCTCAATATTCGGGGCTGTTCTATAGAGAATGACGTCGTCTGCATACGCAATGGCATGATGCAGAGTGCCGATTAAGTCACTTGTGTAGATGTTGAAAAGAATCGGAGATAGTACCGCTCCCTGTTGTAGCCCATTCTTTATTATATAACTCCTACTGGAGGTTACATTCCCACTTTTGACAATGAATTGTCGCCCATTTAACATGTCATAAAGCATATACAGCAGAGGTTTATGGATGTCTAGTCTAACTAACTTATAGTACAGTCCCTCGAGCCATACGGTATCGAAGACCTTCTCCAAGTCAATTAGACATGCCCCTGTACACTGGTTCTTGCATTTATTCCATTGTATGTCTGAAACCAGTTTGGATGCGACATGGGTAGTTTCGTGACCCGCCTTAAACCCAAACTGGTTATTTGGTATAATGTTGCGCTCCTCAACCCATTCACGCAACGCTTTGCTTACTACCTTCTCGAAGGCTTTACCAATACTTGGCGATATACCAATGGACCGTAGGTTCATGGGATTTGTGCTATCTTTTCCCTTTTTGGATATAGGATGTATAATCGCCGTTTTCCAACGCGTTGGATAATATGCATTATTTAGCGCGTTGTTAAACAAGATCGTGTATATTTCCATGGCCAATGGAGGCAGTTGTTTGAGTACAATGTTGGGTACTCCGTCGATTCCTACTGATTTTTTGTTCTTCAGTGATTCGAAGATACCTTGGATTTCTTCCTTTGTTATCAGAAGATTGTTCGCTCTGTCTGTGGCTGTGACGGCATCTGCACTGTTTCGACTGCTAAATGCGGTAGAACCGCCATTATCCGACCGCCATTGCAAAATACTGTTTTGAATCTGTTGACAGTTTCGTAAAGCTCTATTTTCCAGGTCGTGGTTATGGTGAAGTGTTTCATTCACCTTGTAAATATCCTGGAAGACAGCTCACATAGTATTAACTTTTTCCAAGGGATCTTCAATCACAAATTCTTCATCGTTTAGGATCGCGTTTTCCGCATCGATGCCTATATTTTCCAGCATTTGCTTGTTTTTGTCCGTGCGTCTTATATGGAGACACTGAATATCGTTTTGATTATTCCTCCTGAATATTTTATTTATCTGTGGGAACTCGGGTTATTGGGTTTTGCAGCCCGAATTCTGTTGTCCCAATATGAATTTATTGCTAACCTATAGTTAGCTTTTGGGCTCCTCGATAGTATAGTGGTTAGTACACCCGCCTGTCACCCGGGAGACCGGGGTTCGATTCCCCGTCGGGGAGCCCCTGGCGCAAGACTAATGACCTTGCCCAGACAAAATAAATCATTATGGAAAATTTAACAAGCCTCAGGACTTGCTAAATAAGGCCAAGACCGGTTCCCGGTTGTAGTGCCGATGATGATGATGATAGTTAGCTTTTATTAGCTGTTGGAGGTTTTTTAATCTAGACTTCAGTGATATTATCTCCTGGTCGTGTCTGTCTGTGAAACGTCTGTACAGTACTTTTAGTTAAAAAAGAAGCCTGCTTTTTTTCTTATGCAGCGCGTCTATTGTTGCGTTTCGGTGTATGCTAACGTAATCGGTAGGTGCGGTTTTTGGTATCGTTTTGTCCATTGTCCGTTTTATTGTTTCGTCCATTAGTTGTGTGTAGTGGTCGATTTCATTGTTAGACAGGTTCCTATTTGCGGGCGGTGTGATGAAGTTAGAGCTTGTTTCTCATCGGTAAGAAGTAATTAGGATGAACTGGTATGATGATGCGGTTTGACAGCAGAAGTATTGAGGTCAAAGTCAAGGAGGTAAAATAAGACTTGGCATGCCGTAGCATTCGGGAGATTGGTTAGTAAGAACTATAAGAGGTGTGGTATTTATGATAATTATTTTGGAGCGGTTAATAATAGCGGCAGAATTAAATTGATTTGCCATCTGAATACCCGGAGGCAACAAGTACCCTCGATTGTGCGAATGTGAGTCATATTATGAGGAGAGCAGATCTGCTTAGCAAGACCCGGATCGAAAAAATCCTAGAAAGTTCCAGAGCAAAGAACATCAGAGGTAATTATGCCGGCATAAATTCAATTAGAAATGGCTATCGAGAGAGACCCAAAATAATTCGAGACGGAAACGGCTGTCTGGTCACAGAAACAAACAATATCGTAACAAGATGGAAGCAGTACTTTGAAAACCTGCTCAAGGTGCGCACCCATCAACCACAAATAAACACACCAGACGTACACACAGCCGCACCTCAGATCCCAGACGCATCTTTCAGTGATGTTGTAGACGCAATAAATCGATTGAAAAACAACAAAGCTCCCGGAGTCGACTGCATACCGGCAGAGCTTGTGAAGCGTGGAGGAGAGGAAACCGCGCGGAAGATCCTCCATCTGATTAAAACAATATGGGATAAGGAAGTCATTCCGGAAGAATGGAAAACCTCAATAGTCGTCCCCATTTTCAAAAAAAAGTGACAGATCTTACTGCGAAAATTATAGAGGAATATCATTGCTCCCAACCACATACAAAATACTAACAAATGTCATACTGGCGAGAATCACACCGTACGCAGAACACATATTGGGAGCGTAACAATGCGGATTTCATGGGAACCGGTCAACAAGCGATGAAATTTTTAAAATAAGGCAATTGCTGGAAAAGAAGTGGGAATACGGACAGAGGGTTCACCAACTGTTTGTTGACTACAAAAAAGCCTACGACTCAGTCGCAAGGCTGAGACTTTACCATATCGTGGTTGAGATGGGAATCTCGAAAAAATATCCCACCCTCATTCAAATTTGCATGAACGAAAACGAAGGGCGAGTTAGAATAGAAAACCACATCCCAGAACCATTTGAAATCCGGGACGGACTAAAACAGGGGGATGGCCTCTCACCATGTCTCTTTCACCTTGTCCTCGAGTATGTCATCAGAAAGGTACAAGACGACAAGATGGCCGGATCATCCCTGAACGGGCTCACACAAGTGCTCGCATATACGGATGACCCCGTTTTGGGCGATAATCTAGAACTGTAAGTAAGAACTGTGAAATCATCATGCAAGCGGCAGAAGAGGTGGGCCTAGAAATAAATGAAGACAAAAGAAAATACATAATTACGGGGAGAGCAGGGGGACCTCAGGGAACACATATAAACGTCAGAGGCAAGATATTTGAAAAAGTTAAAGAATCTAAATATCTGGGAACGATACTGACGGCCAGTAACGAAATGTCGAAGGAAATTAAGAAAAGACTGCATTCCGGCAACGCTAGTTGGCACGCAGTCAGTAAACTGCTGAAATCCAAACTGCTATCACGTAATATAAAGCTCCATGTCTATAGAACCATAATCATGCCGATTGCTCTATACGGATGCGAAACATGGGCTCACGCAAAACGGGAAGAAAACAAATTCCGCGTATTGGAGAATAAAGTTTAATAATAAAGTTTTAAGGGGTATCTTGGGCGGTAAATATGGCGAGGAGGCAGGACAATGGAGGAAACTCCACAACCACGAACTGGAAGATATACCGCAAACCTACAATAGTGAGAGTGATCAAGTCGCGAAGATTAAGATGGGCCGGACGGGCAACGATAAGACAGTGCATAGAATTCTTGACGGTAAGCCAACGAGAAAGAGACCGACAGGACGGCCGCGACGTAGATGGGAGGACAATGTTAGGTTTGACCTCGAGTAGATCGGATCGGCTGGTCAAGCAGGGTAGGAGAGTGCACAAGACAGGGAACAATGGCGGAGTCGAGGCGGTGAGGTCGCGAACTTTCGGGTACCTACAGGCCAATAAATAAAAAATAAAATAGAATAGTCCCCCAAAGTTCTGTACTCTCACCCACTCTCTTCCTGATCTTTATAAATGATATCTTGTCCATTACCCGCAACCCAATTCACTCGTTTTCTGATGATAACACGTTGGGTTTCTCATAAACAGACGAACATTCACCACCAAACTCTTCGAATGTCATTACCAACCAAAAGGTTATGCTTAATACATTGAATTCCGGCCTCAACAAGAGATATCAATGGGGATTATCTAACCGAGTATATTTCAATGCCTTAAAAACTCAGTGCTGCCACTTGCCGTCAAAGGCGAACCCCAAAGTAAATATACTATCGATGAACGGCACTTCCATCGACGAAGCCAAGGAACTATCAATCGTCCGAACTCGAATCAATTCGACTCTTAATTGGACTGACCACATATTTGAAGCAGCGAAAAGTGCAGCCAAATATATGGGGTTCCTTAAGAGATGCAAAAGATACTTCACTCCATCCAACCTGGCCACTATTTACAAGACGTATATTCGTCCCAAAATGGAGTACAACTCCCATGTTTGGCCAGCCGCATCCAAAACTGCACTACATGTGCTCGATAGGATGCAAAAACGAGCAGAGAATCTTAATGGGAACCCAGCTGTGAGTCGGACAATTCCGTCGTTAGAACATAGGGGCGACGTATCATGCCTTACTCTTTTCTATAAGTATTATTACGGTCGTTGCTCAACAGAACTTACTGAATGTGTTCTGTCTCTTCAGTCATTTTTCCGCGATACCCGCCAATCTGAGAATGCGCATCAGTTCACGTTGAAAGTGGACTTTAGGCGCACAAATAAATATAGGGAGTCAGTCTTAAGCCGAACCACACGAATGTGGAATACTCTACCTGATATGTTTCCTCGTCGTTATAATGTCCAAGTATTTAAGACCAATGTCCATCGATACCTTCTTTCCTTATCCACATTCTCTCCTTCCGCTCCCACTGTGATCTGACATTTAAGGGTACTCCAAATTCCCATGTTGTGTGATCTAAGAAGGAGTCTCCTCTTGGGAAAGAAGGGGTGCTAGTGGCGTAAATTTCTAACTTGTGTTTGATGGTGTTTTCTTGCCACCATTCGAACAAAGCATTACCTCTCGTGTTAGTGGCTAAGATACCCCAAGTAGCGTGTATTGCACGGACGTCGTCTGTTAACAGAAAATAGTTGGCTTCCGATTGCAGCTTAAGATAATGGAAAAGCGTATTCAATTCGTTGATGAATTGTGTGCCCCGATGAGCTTGTGAAGCATATAGTGACTATAACTATTTACTATTTATTGGCATATAGGAACCCGGAAATTCATGACCTCACCCTCTCGTCTACGCCATCGTTCCGTGTCCTGTGCGCTCTCCTTCCACGCTTGACCATCTGATCCGATCTCCTCAAGGTCAAACCTAACATTGTCCACACATCTGGTCATTGCGAGTACCAGGTTTCCACGTAAAGATATCCACAAAGACACCTGGGTATGCCGAGCGTAAAAGAGAAATGTGCACGCCTTAAAAATATTGTCATTAGTACTGCCAACTTAGGCAGTAGTTGTAGAGATCGGAGCGACTGGTTTGATGATGAGTGCAAACTGTGCATACCGGGCAATGCAGCAGCTCATAAGACGCAGATCCGACAGGAGAAATAGAGAGAGCTCAAACGATTTGAAAAAAGGCTTCACAGACAAAAGAAAAGTGTCTGGGAAAAAAAACCATTCTGAAGCGATGGGAAGTGCACTTCAATGAATTGCTAAATGGTCAGCTTTTGGCGGATTTTGTCTATTAGGTCGTACTTAGGTTGTTCTTGGGGAAGTGTTCCGCCGAACACTGTTCACACAAAAGAGAAGAATAGAACGGAACACGAAGAACACTGCCACAAATCAAACACTGAATTTTGCTTTATTTCTTTTGGTGGTTTATTTAGATTTGTTCTTAATTTTACACTGATTTATTTTGTTTCTTTATTAACTTCGAACTCGCTTTATTAGTAATTGACACACTCTGGACTACCTTCCTCGTTTTACACTCCGATACCCCCAATACGAATGTTAAGCCCGCCGTCGTTAGCGGATTTTCTTTGACCCCTCGATAAGGTTCTCAATGACTGTCTTGAACGGATGCTCGATATAGACTCTCCCGTATTGCTGTTCGATAAAGACTCTTCCTCTCGGCTCCTCGATTTAGACTCTATGTCTGCCCACAAAACTATCCCGATTCAGATCTCCGATTGGTATCTGCACAGGGGGAAATTTCCCATAATATCTGCGCTCTGTATCTATACTGCAGGAAAATTTCCCCATTCATTCTGCTAACAGAATTTCCCGACGTATCTGTTAGTAGCATAACATTACATCATTATCACCATCAGTGGTGGTGCAGGCCGAAGGATATCCTGCAATTTAGATGGACGTACGGTCCATGAATTTTGTTTAACTTCTTTAGTTAAACCAATCCATTAGATCTTTCTAATAGGTGTGAAATTCCAAAAAGGAACCGTGGGACTGGAGTAGTTCCTTTTACTCTCATAAATATTCCCGCATTATCTCGTTGAGATATTTACAGTTGCCTAGAATTTGGCAGCGGATAAGCGATTTGCTTTATTGTATGAGGTTGCCGCTGTCTTTGTTTGCACGACGGATTTGGGTGGTCTTTATGGTAGACTACCCGCACATGCATCCGTTGGTCGCCTAATTTACCGACGATAGCAATTCCTTGTAACATCGTATAGATGTTCAGGATTTCCAATTGTGCAGTGCTGGAGTGCGGCGCATTTCAGTCCTTAGGAATAGGATGAATGAATGTTTTACCTTTGTTTCAGGTATGCCATATTCGAATTGATGAGCTTGACATTGAAAGCTTTGGGACGCTCAGTTCCTTGCTTGTTAGTGTGGGGCTCAACGTTGGCTAAATGTTTCAGGCCCCTAGCAGGACTTATTGGGCGCGTGTAATGCTCTCCGGTAAGTATGTTCCTTGAAGGGTAGGAACCTTACCTGTGCTGAATTGTGCGTTCATAGAACGCAACAAGCTCACAGAAGAATTGGAGGCACCACCAATACAAGACCAAGACTAAATGCTGCCGCCACCAAGCACTGAGGAAACATTAAAAGCCATAAGACAGCTCAAATCAAATAAATGCCCCGGAACTGATGGCATACCAGCTGAGCTGATCAAACAAGGAGGGACAGCGTTACATCACGCAACTCATGAGATCGTGGTACACATATGGGAGTAGGAGGAGATGACGGAAGATTGGCGTCGCGGAATAATTTCCCCAATACACTGTGCAGCAAACATAGGGGTATAACATTGCTGAGTACCACCTATAAGATGCTCTCCTCTATTCTACATAATCGGATAGCCCCCCACACACTAAAGCCATCATTGATCCATATCAGTGTGGCTTCATCACAGCCAATCTAGCGATTGATCAGATATGCACCCTTAGGCAGACGATGGAAAAATGTCTGGAATTTAACATTCCATTATATCATCTATTGATAGACTTTAAGGCCGCTTACGACACCATAGCCAGGGTAGAACCTGAGAGAGTTCGGCATTCCAAACGAATTGATACGACTTTGTAGGTTGACCATGACCAACGTAACTAGTCAAGTAAAAATAGCGGAATTGATCTCCAAACCAACAAACAAACAATGGACTCCAAGAAGGGGACGGTCTGGCATGTCTCCTCTTCAACCTATCATTGGAGAAAGCAATCCGTGACTCTGGCGTTACAACTAGAGGGAATATTGTCACCAAGTCCAGCTAGATACTTGTCTACGCAGATGACATCGACATCATCGGTACATCCGATTCGGCTGTACAGGATTCCTTCAGCCAGATCGAGCAGGCGGCACAAAAACTAGGACTGCACATTAATGGGGGAAAAACTAAGTACAATAACATACATGGTGGCAACTTTTGCGAAAAGAAGACTTAACGTTGGTCAAACTATCAGGGTAGCGGAGCACGAATTTGAAGTAGTGCACTCCTTTAACTACCTTGGGTCAATAGTATCAGCCGATAACAATATGGAAGAAGAAATACGCGAACGGCTGACCAAATCCCACAAAATCGACTATGGTTTATCAAGCCTCTTTAAAACCTGAAATGTATCCAGAACATCCAAGCCATGGTCTTTCCAGTATTCATGCATGGATCCGAGACCTGGGTGCTGTAGTATTATGTCGACCACCGGCTGCAGAATTGCGTCAGTTGTGATGTTTCTCCGGTCACCGAATTAATCGAAATCAGATTTTTATAATTGTAATGTCATGCCGATGGTAATGGTATCTTCTGCAATGTGGATACTTCGTCACAGAGCTTAACGGGCTGCTTCGGTCGTAACGAAAATTAACCAAATTAATTGTGACGAAATGTAGAGTTGTAATGTATGTATATATGATGTAAGTTGTAATGTAAAGCTGCCACACCAGTTAGGGCAGTTGGAACGTATATAATGTATACTCCAGATATAGTAGATTACAGGTGCGAAAAGTAACAGAAAGATGATCACCAGGAACAGTATATTAGAGTTGTCGAACGTAACAGAAAGATGATCACCAGGTACAGTATATTACAGTAGTCGGACGTAACAGAAAGAAGATGCTTCAACGGAACGCTCCCAGAGGATGAAGATACTAGAGTGTTGGGCTGCGCTAGTGGTTACAGTGTACGTCGTTGGGGAGTGTTTTGCTGTATATTGTTAATAACATGTAATAGTAGCAATCGGCCGGCGTAAATTCCATGTTGTGGTTGTTCTACGAATCAGTCTCTATCAATCTAGTCGCATGGTTTTATTAAGTTCTTTCCTTGAATTAGATTTCCATGTGACAATTTCTCATTTTCATCAACGCCGAAAATGTCGAATTTTATCTTCTTCCCCTTGCACAGTTACACCTTCATCAGTTAGGGCACCGCTACGGCAGCCCTTCCGTTCCTTTTTTAAACAGTCGCACCCAGTTATCGTCCGGTCATTCTATCCCCTAAGAACAGAACGTTAGATAAACACACTGGTTACCTGGTTGTAGCTGTATAGATTCCGCCCGAACAGTGAAAAACGTAAACACCACCAACCTTGATTTACTTTCAATTTATTTTTCCCTTTTTCGCTTCAACACACAATGACAAACGCTGCCACAGGTATTTAATGTACTTCTTCACGACAAAGTTTATTACGTTTATTTGTTCATACGATTAGACAACTTAACTTTACATTAACTATCAAAAAACTCCCGTATCGTTTTGTTCTTCATCTATTTTTTCTTTGTATTGGTAAAACGACCAGCGCGCACGAGGTCTCTTATCAGACTTCCTTCTTGGACCAAAGACAAGACTCCACTCTCTCCATCTCCCTTATGTCTCCTCAGCATCAATTCAACTTCGACGACGGTCGACCTCAAAAGTAGCGAAAGTCACCACCGCCGAAAAGAAACCGGGTTTACACACCACTAGTATTCTAACTCGATTCCAACCCAGCCGCATTCAATTGGTCTTCGATTTAAGTAGTATTATATAATATTATAATATAATTGTATTTTCGTATATTCACTAATCCATTGTAATTTTAATTTATTTATTATTTATACATTAAATTAAATGCAACTGAGTTGGGGTCGAACCAAAAACGATATATAATACTCACGTAACAACCCCCCCCCCCCCTCCCCCCCCCCCACCGTGTCATTCTTGGGAGAGGAATGTCACGCTGGAGAGCGGCCGGGACGGGCCCCCCAGCAACACACCACCAGAAAAAGAAGTGCCAACAAAACAACGCGAGGGGCAGGAAAGAATACCCATACACCCCTTTTTATTTTATTTTTTTTTTTGTATATATATTATGTACTCTAAATGTTAGTATAAAAAAAATTTTTTTTTTTAATATATATTTTATGCTAATTATGTATAAATGTTAGTATATTGGCGTTAATCTAATTCTTGCTAGTTATATAAATAAATGTTAGTCTAATGGCGTTAACCCAATTCTTGCTAGAGAAAAGGGGAAACAACGATGTAGTGATCCTAAATCACTACTCTCTCCCACGTACCTATAATCCCAATCCACGTGAATCATATGAGCGACAGGTTAAACCAAAAGTTAGTTTGCCGCACATTGATTCAATTCCCGAATACCTTACCCTTACTCATAATTCCAATTGAATCATATGCGCGATAGATTTAAACCACAAGTTAATTTGTTGCGCATTGATTCAATTTCCAAGTACCTTACATCCCGATCCAATTGAATCATATGCGCGACAAAATTAAACGAAAGTCCATTTGTCGTGCATTGATTCAATTCCCTATAATTTGAAGTTATGAAGTGCGTAATACTAAATGCATTTCATGATTTCTCCTTCCGGGAATTGGTTCAGATAGAGTTCGTGTACACTTCCGGGAATCCTATTCCAATTGAAGCACACACAATTTTGTTTGGGCTTCTTGGAATTTTTAAATAATATCGTTAACAAATCTCTGTTGCCACAGAGTATAAAAGGGGAGTGCATTTTGGATTCTACATCAGTTTGGATCCAGTGGTCAAGGCGACGGCCAAAATTAAACAACAATTAAATATTAAATAAATAAAATAATTAAATAAATAAAACTAAAAAATGACTTTCAATCGTGGGCACTAAAAGGAGGTAAGCCTATAAAAACAAATACATACCAATATAACCCTACATAATTGGCGCAGCCGGTAGGATCAAGGAAGCCAAAGTTAAACACTTGTAAGTGCTTGAAAACCCTTGATTACTACAATAATACAATTCCAAGCGTACTGGGCACAAGACACCTTCAGCCCTGCGTCCGGAGCTGAGTCTGGCTTCGGAGGTACGACTTGGTAATTAAAATCAAAAACCAACAAAAGAAAATTAATAATCTAAAAAATAATTCAAAGCGTGCCTGGGGCTAAAAACACCAGGAACAGTACTATAAAAAAATAATAAAAAAACAAAAAATAATTCAAAGCGTACCTGGGGCTTAAGCACCAGTGTCAAAAACAAAACAAAAAAAACCACATCAAAGCTCACGGGCAGCAACGGCCCCAACAATAACAGAAACAACAACGAAGGCAGAGTACCAACCGCCTCAAAACGAACAATCCAATTTTGAGAGATATCGGCGAGCGGAAGCAGTCAGAAACAGCAGCTCCAACAGCAGCAGGACCAATGGACAGCAGCTTGCTCAACAACAGAGAACAGCTAAGTGACCATTTATTTTTCTTTGTAATTTACTAAAGTCATAGGAATAATTTGCTTTGATTAAGTATAGTTTACCATGTTCCTTATAATTAATCACTTAATGACAACATATATTTATCTGATAATTAAGCTATTCTAAAATAATCCCAAAATTACCAATTAACCTTGTAAAACTTATATCCCTAGTTGTCTGTCTGTCTATATTGTGCACCTACCTATCCTAGGGAAGAATTTCTAAACAAAAATAATAATCTTAACACTCGCCCTTGGGATAGCAAACATCTGAAACCCATATACCTGTATCCCTCTCTCCAGTTTATATTGTTACTATTATTATATTATTCTCTGTCGGTCTATGGAACAAGAAACCACCTCAAGCCCTAGCACGTCCCACGACCCTGTACCTCCTTCATCCAAGACTTCGCAGCGGAACAATAATCGAAGTAACCCCCCCGATCAAAACTCGCGACCCCAGTCCAAACCTATCAGAAATTTCAGCTCCTC
The DNA here is from genome assembly GCA_963931805.1 of Microdon myrmicae. Lineage (NCBI taxonomy): Eukaryota > Metazoa > Arthropoda > Insecta > Diptera > Syrphidae > Microdon > Microdon myrmicae. The sequence continues at coordinate 120,959,011 of OZ007499.1, forward strand.
AGCACCAAACGGATCTCGCAACCTTTGAAACAATGGCCATTGATTACACAAAGGTTGCGAAGCTGTCAGCACAGCTAATCCCCATCTTCTCCGGGGAACCAAATCCGCATATAGGTGCAGAATTGGAAACCTTTTTGGATTGCTGCAAGAGGGTTTTAAACTGCCTCAGGACTGAAGAACACGGGGCTTTCTTACAAATATTCCCTACTAGGCTACGGGGTGAAGCTTCTGCCTTATTCGCGTCCACTCCGTTCGCATCTTTTCAGGAAGCCGAGGATGTGCTAAGGAAGGTTTATTTACCAGTAGAAAACTATCAGGACCTGGTAAATAAGCTATTAGCTACTCGGCAAAATCCGGCAGAAGCTATTATCCTATTCCAATTACGACTAAAGAGGTCGTTAAGGGAATGTAAGAAAGCCGCGGAACTAAAATACGGTCCCATATTGTCTGAGGCCTTAAAGATACAATTAGATGACTTTGCAAAAAGCATCTACAAAAAGGGGTTGATAAATCCGTACCATCGACAATTTTTATTACTGATGGGCGATGTACCAATAGATTCCTTAATGGAAAAAACATTGGAATTGGAGCAAATCCAACAACCTCAGCTGCCATTAATCTCTTCGCAGGTTTCATTTAATTCTCCCTCGCCTTGTACAACAACAGCACCTTCAGAAGCCTATAAACACACTTTAGGTACCCAGCTGGGACAAACTCTAACTCAAATAATCCCCAATATTCCAAATATAGAAGGTTTGCCACACACCCAACCCATTACACAGGGAACTCCGCAACTAGAGGCGCAAATACCACCAGCTGACCAACCATACAGGGGAACCGAAGAGGTAATGGAATCAGACCCTCCCAACACATCACTGACACATGATGCCCCTCTCAGCAGGATAACCTGCAGTTACTGCAACAAAAGGGGGCATGTCTATGAGGATTGTGTCAAAAGAAAAAATACTCCCTTTTGCACACACTGCCAGCAATTAAATCACGATATCCGTGATTGCCGGCGCTTAAGGGAGGTAAAAAGAGTTCTGCACATAAGGCAGACTTGCGACTTCTGTGGCCAACAAGGTCACAATCTAGGATCCTGTCAGCAAAAGCTGAAATGGGAGTCGCGAGTTCAATGCCAACCTGCAAAAAATTCCCCCACTTTGAGCCCAAAACGAAGAAGGTCAAAACCCTCGGTGGCAAAAAGGACCTACCATGTAAGGACCCCACTCTCGCCGTTAACCAGCATACCCATCGTCCAACTACCGATAGATGTAGGTGTTAACAAAAACACAACGCTAGTAGTGGACACCGGTGCGGAAGTAAGCCTGATTAACAAAAATTGCCTTGGAAAATCAGACGCCAAAATAAATCACCAAGAGGCTTGCACTTTAGAGACACCGTTCGGAAGCATTAGGACCTTGGGAAGCTGCAAGGTCAACTTCCAGTTAAAAGGTAGGTCTAAACTCCCATGCAAGTTCCAAGTAGTGAGCAGTATGCCCGGTCTATCAGAAGACGGTCTGCTTGGAAATGACTTTTTGTCAAAATATTGCAATGTGGAAGGCCCCAAACAACGCGTCACTTTTCCTCGCACGGAAATAAACCCCAAAGTATTTAGTGTGCCAATAAAGTTCTCACACGTCGAGAAAAAGGCACCTGAAAATAAATACGCTAAAGGGAAACAGGAGCAAGCCCAAGGTAAGTGCAAAATATTCAGGTTAAATCTTAACCATAAAAAGAGGAACCCCATGGAGCTAAGTGGTAACATCAAAAGTATTAATCAAATAACTGACACTTCGTCAGCTAATCCACAGTGCCCCAGCTCCTCTCAAAATACAAATTTTTTGCAAAAGCCCAACACACCCGAAAAAATAATAAACCTCGATGAGATCGCGACGATACTCAGGGTTTATCACAATTCCCCTTCCGGTGAACATGTGAGCATCACCAAGTCGTATAATAAAATACGACAAAGATACTGGTGGCCGTCCATGCTCTCCGACATTCGGAAATATAAAAAGCAATGCAAGGAATGCCGTTCTTCGAAGGCAACCGCATGCTGCGGAAGTGAAACGAAACCGCAATCGTTTCAAGTGGGAACCAGGGTGTTAGTAAGGTATAAAAACCGCAAGGACAAAGAAACACCCATCTGGAAGGGCCCTTTCCTCATTACAGGAATAACTGAGCCAAACAATACGACCATCAAAATTGGTCAGAAGTCAATGGTAATAAGCAATAGGAGGCTGAAATCGTATTCCAAGGTTGATTAGTTCTGATCTTCGCCCCAGTTTCACCTTCCTTTCCACTATCAACCCCAGACATATACTATCCCCAGGGTGTATTATAGTTCGATATTTTATCACTTAAAAATACTAATGGACACACAATATTGACAAAGATGACAAAAAAGTGGTAATATTAAAATAAATGGAATGAAATACAAAAAAGAAATCGCATACAAATAAAACAAAACAAACATTGACCCTCAATGAGGAAGACAATTTATGAACACTAAACAAAATTGTAAATAACTATTTCAAAAAATATATGTAAATTCTAATTAAGATCTAACTTAGAAATATGAAAAATATGAGCATTAAAAAAACACTAAATATCAAACTGAAATATATAATACATATAATACAAAAAAAAATCAATACAGATATACGAAAACAGACCTAAGCTAAAATTTCCATGTAATCAATTGATTAAATCAAAATACAAACAAAGAATGAAGATATAAAGAATTCTAAATAATATTATAAAATATAATTCATATTTACAACTAGTGTAAGGCGCTCTTTAAAAATAAATACACATCTATATCTATTAATCTAGCATTAAATGAACAACAACAACAAAATAAATATTAATGGCTTAAGTATAGATTAGAAAAATAACGTTATAAAACACGAAGTAAAATAAGAACATTTATTAATTCAAAATTTATTTACTTAGTCTTATAATACATATGTCTATTTTTAAAATTCACTTTCATTAATATACTTAAAATGATAAATGTAAACATGACACCAGCCACAATTATTAGATAAATACCATACCATTCTTTATACAAACAAACTTAAGAAGCAGTACCGCAAAAGAGAAAATACAACATGTAGCACACATATTAAACATAACGAATTAATGCATTAAATGTTAAACTAAAACAAAAAATGTAAACTATCGCGAATTCAAAATGCCACCGCCCCTTGCTTTTCACTCATTCTAGAAAATTAACCTCTTCCAGACTAATTTTCTTTTCTAAAGGGGGGAGGAATGTAGTGATCCTAAATCACTACTCTCTCCCACGTACCTATAATCCCAATCCACGTGAATCATATGAGCGACAGGTTAAACCAAAAGTTAGTTTGCCGCACATTGATTCAATTCCCGAATACCTTACCCTTACTCATAATTCCAATTGAATCATATGCGCGATAGATTTAAACCACAAGTTAATTTGTTGCGCATTGATTCAATTTCCAAGTACCTTACATCCCGATCCAATTGAATCATATGCGCGACAAAATTAAACGAAAGTCCATTTGTCGTGCATTGATTCAATTCCCTATAATTTGAAGTTATGAAGTGCGTAATACTAAATGCATTTCATGATTTCTCCTTCCGGGAATTGGTTCAGATAGAGTTCGTGTACACTTCCGGGAATCCTATTCCAATTGAAGCACACACAATTTTGTTTGGGCTTCTTGGAATTTTTAAATAATATCGTTAACAAATCTCTGTTGCCACAGAGTATAAAAGGGGAGTGCATTTTGGATTCTAGATCAGTTTGGATCCAGAGGCCAAGGCGACGGCCAAAATTAAACAACAATTAAATATTAAATAAATAAAATAATTAAATAAATAAAACTAAAAAATGACTTTCAATCGTGGGCACTAAAAGGAGGTAAGCCTATAAAAACAAATACATACCAATATAACCCTACAACGACAATCATCCCACTGAACCACAGACAAAACAAAACCAAACATTACTCAAACCCACAGTCCTCCAGTACGGCCCCAAGGTCTAAATTATCATCTAGCAACGGAGACCTGCCCCGCGTATAGGCTCACGCCACGCCACAGCGATCCCTCGCAGAATCGCAGCCAAGAGTTCAACCGCCCACACGATCCGGTTAGGACTCCCCAGGGATGATCCCCTCCCAACAAACAATTTCAATGTCGCTCGGCAGGCGAATCTGCCCCACTCTAAAGCGCTTCTAGGTAACGGACTTGCTCACTCCCAGTAGGGTGTCAGGCGCTTGTTATGAACTACCATCGTCCTCTTCCCTACTTTTAACGGACTATTCACCGAGCTCTTAACCTCCACCACATCATAAGGACCTCTCCATAGGGGCGCTAATTTCCACTTATTATTTTCTTCGCGCATCAAGACTCTGTCACCCACATGAAACGTGAACGGGCGTAACTGGCGGTCGTGGTACCCTTTGGATCTCTATTTGGAGATCAACAGGTTTCGCCTCGCTATTTCATAGGTTTTTTTAAGTTTGTACTTCAATAGCTTATGAAACCTCTCATGGTTATAGACCGGTTCCGGGGGTTGTTTGATGTTCTAAGGAACCTCCGGAGAAAAACGAAAGAGGTTATCCATCGGCGTCAACCGGGTACCCTCGTGTATGCTGGTGTTGTACACGAAAGTGGCCGCCCTCAGTTTACTGATCCCAGCATTGGGGATTCGTCTTCACTATGCTGCGTAGGTATTCTACGAGCGCTCGATGGGCTCATTCCAAGGCACCATTCGATTGTGGATGGTACGCCGAGGTTTGCAGGATTCGAAATCAAAATGCTCTCTGAACTCTTAGCCGCGTTCGAGAGGAAGGTCTTAAGGAGAATTGTTGGCCCCGTATGTGAAGGAGGACGATTCTGGAAACGCTAGTGAGGCTAATGTAAGAAAAATCAAGCTCGATAGACTCCGGTGGGCGGGCCACCTAGCTCAAATGCGCGAAGAGGAGCTGCCCGGAAAGTCTTTATTATCGGGATGTATGGAAGGAGACAGTGCGGCAGAACTAGTCTGCGATGGAGGATGGCGTAGACAAGGCGCCCAGAACCTGAGAGTGACAAACTGGATGACATCGGCTCGAAATCGGGACCGGTGTAGAGACTTGCTAAATAAAGCCAAGACCGGATCCCCCTTGTAGCGCCGATGGTGATAATGATGATGACTAAGTTGGTGCATTTAACATCATATACTGCTTGTCCCGAAAGTCGTCCTAGATTTGTTTTTCTCGCCGTTCGAATGCAACCCTACGAGACCCGCGGGGCATATACTAGACCTGCCGTTGTAAGTTCGATTGCTATGGAGCGTTTGAAGGAAGTGGAACTTGCTCAGTATATGCATAAATTTTGCAAAATCCATAATTCAAGTTTGGTTAAGCGCCAAAAATGTTGTAGTATATACTAAATTTGTTATATCAGAGACACGCCCAGTTCTCACCTTATCAAAACCTGGGTACAGAAGTGTAACGAAAACGGTTCAGAAATGCACAAACCACGGACGGTGCGACGACGGTTAGTAAAAGACGAGAGAAACGAGCAGTGGATGCACACTTATTGTTAATTCAGAGAGATAAGTGGCGATGATTAACAACTTTCTTCCTCCAACTTCACAATAGCTTGTTGGCTTTACTCGCTATGCGATGCTCCAGTGGAATGGGACAACATATCACATCTCTGACGTCCTTATTATTTGTTCGTGTTATTTTTTTATCCTAAAAAATGGTGAATGTGATAAAAAATTGCCGATTCATAGCCTCAATTTGACACCAACGGACGTTTTCTTTCGGGATTACCTAAAATCTGAGGTTGCAGTAGACCACGCGATTGAGATCAATTAAAAATAAATATCCGATCAAAACATGTGTTGGGAGTTTTTAGAAATATTACGTTACGTGTAGAGGACTCCCAGAAAAATAACGAATCACATTTAGGGGGCATAAATTTAATGAAATAAATTCTCAAGGATTTTTCTTTGATAAAATGAAAATCTTGATTTAGTTAACCTAGCCACTATTTAATTAAAGAATGTTTGTTTTAAAAAACTTTTTTGGGACATCCTGTATACAACTTTAGGTCGAATTTACCCATACTACTAAACCCCATAAAGATATGTAGGTTGCTGAATATGCATGTGGACATATTCAACAAATAAAATGATAGAAAGGATTACCAGAGAAAAACTATCCGACTGTGACAATGTTGTGTATTACGGCAAAATAACAATGGTAAGATTCCACATATTTTTCAACAATTATTAACTTCTGATTTCTTAGAAACACATTAAGATAACGTAAATCTCTGATGTCTGATGGCTGTATAGGCACTTCGATCCATTTTGTAATAACCTCAAAACGGTTGTAAAAAATTTGTAATAACTTCAAAATCCTTCAATTCACAGTGCTACTCAGACAACATAAATTACAACAGACGGAAATAAACCATTTCAAGGAAGATGAGCTTCGCAAAGGTTATGCGTAAATAATGAATATACATATCAGTGTTACATTCGTCCAGATCTAGAACTACATCCATCCAACGAGTAGAACTGGTGTGCATAACTTTCTGATACAATATACACAAAGAGGTCTACCTACTTGCGTTTGCGTTTTTGGAGGCGAACAAAAACTCATAAAGCAACATTAAACGTAATGTCACTTCCCTGATGGAGCCTCTGCTTTAACACTATGCTAAAGCCTAGAACGGCTCTGATGGCTTTGGTAATGATACCTATAGCGATCATGGCAGTGATGATGGTGAAGACGATGATGATGAGGATGGCAGTGATGATGATCGAGTTGAAGATTACACAAAAAGTAGATCTTAGCTAGAAAAATGACGATGCGAACATAAATGTGACAACATTCCATGTAGTTCATCTGTGTGGTAAAGTGAGGCTTCGTTCAAGTTCCACCACCACCTTAAGCGTCGTCATCTTCGTCGTTCTTGTCGTCGTCGTCTTTGGCCATCACTCACCGAACGGAGCAAACATCCGCTTTCAGAGTGAACACATTTATGCTGGTGAAACTTAATATGGGCCTTTCGGCCACAACTGCAACCCGATGCGAATGTCCTCTTAAATCATAGGTTTTACCTGGTAATTTCATCTCAAGACATCTCTCTACCTCCCGGTCCACCCCCTAAGTTTCACGTGAACATTTTCTGTCTCATAATAGACCGCACCGAAATCCACGCATGCGTCCAATGCTGCTAGTCCATTGCTTCGTACTCTCATTATGATTCTCACTTAAAAGACCTTTAAACAATTTTTTTCCGGCAATTTCCAGCCCCTCTTCCCAGAGAATCCCAAATGTTCTGGACTTGATCCGATGCTATTATCTATCTATCTTGTAAGTTTTTTGTTGTTGCTGTTGTTGTTGTTCCTTCAAATACTGGATCTAGTACTTGGCCAAACTGCTTGAACGGTTGGAGATGGGAAAATATGTTTTTTTACCTGCCTTTTGTTTTTACCCGGCTTTTGCTACCTTTTGCGCAAAATGTCGTCTTCGATCGGCCTCCGTTCTCCGATCTCCTATCTCTGGTCTCTAGTCTTCATTCTCTGATCTTTGGTTTGGCTTACCTACCAACAACCTATGATATGCGGCAGATGGTATTCCTTCGTGCAATGTCGTCGCTGCTACTGCTGCTGCTGTTTGATGGTTTTCATATTAAATAATGCGCTAGGGCATGAACAGAAAAACAAAAGCAAAAACAACAATAGCAATAGCAATAACAATAACAAAAACCAAGAGTTACAACAAAAAAGGAATAGAAAGATGCGATCAACGTAATTGTAGCTTCAGATTCTATCCAATGTGCCGGGCTAGAATGTTTAGCGCATCTAAGTGTTCATACTACGTTCGGCTAAGGACTACCTGCAGCGGATGGGCGACTTTTTTCTACCCTCTATCTTTGTTAAAATAAATTTTTCTTTAAAATTCCGAGCTGCTGCTGGCGAAATTTATGTAACATTGAAGCTAATCAAGAATACCAACAAATGGATGAGACGTTGGGCAGGTGAAATGTTTCTGGAACAACAACTTTTTGTTTTTGTTCATGTTGCCGACAGGAATTCCTTTCTGTCCCTTGATAATTTTGTTTTCGTGTACGATTGTACTAGGTAAGCAAATATTCATAGGAGAACTTCCAAATAGGGGTAATCACCAATTTGGTACTTGACATCATCCTCAATGCTGTCAGCCATCGTCGGCTCAAAGTAATTCAACGCGTAAATGAACTGGGTGTTACGTTAAGGAATAATTGTAATGTTTTATAATTAGTTCGTCTACAGTTGTATCGAATTTATGACGATCTTGTAGATGGGCTCACTCTTAAATGTTGCGTTCCAAACATAAACATTCAGGTTTGGATCAACAATTGTAATTAGCCCGAACTTGAAATTACTGGTCACATTGAGCACGTTTGCGTTTTAAAAAGCATTACGTTCTATGTAAACCTTTTGATGTGTAATGAAACTTTTACATTGCATCAAACAAAACTAGCGCAGAAACCGACTTAATGTAAAATGTGATGCAAAACAGAGTTCAGTTTTTTAATTCGTGTTTTCTAACTGATCACAATTATTGTTAAAATCTATATTTGACATTTATCAGACAAATTTTAAATAAGTATCACTACCATGGTGTAGGGTTTTCCAATATGGACGATATATCCTAATAAGGACCACGTGTTTCTCAAAATGCCTCAAGAAAGACGAACCTGTGGCACCACGACGCACAGTGGGACAAGTCTATGGGAAAACGGCAAAATTAATATCTCTGGTTTTAGTAACTAAAATATGAATATTTTGCATTTAATCTCTTTTTACATTTGATATCTATGCAACGACCTAAAAAAAAGGTATCAACCTGCAAAAATGGCCTGTCCAGCTTCTTAAAAAAAAAAAAAGAGTTGAGCAGCGAACTTTATTTTTAAACTCAAAATTTATTTTCTAAGCTCGCGCATGTTTTTTCAAACTTTATTTAAAAATTTAAGTATGTTAACAATTTCATAGTTTAATAAACTTCAAAATATTAATATAGACGAATTATATATAGGTATAATAAATTAATTTGAAATAAAAAATATGTGCATATGTATGTTAATTATTAATGGCTATCGCTCTCCGATGATGATGTTCCACCTATATCGGCCAAGTCTATTGGTAGCGTAAAACTTTCTGCACCATTTCGAAGTAGATAATGTTCAATATGTGGATCTATTTTAGGCATATATGAGCTTTTGAATCTTATATTTGAAATGAGAGGATCCGAAGTAATTAATAAGCGATTTATTTAAAAGCGATTGGAGGTTAACTTCAGCAATTGTTTCCGATGCAACAGCAATTTCGGGTAATAGATCAGATTTATATTTTTTCAATTTATAGTTACTGGGAAAACAGTCTTTGTGAAGGCCATTTACAACAGATCGTAGAAGAGCGTATTTTCTCTTAGACAAATCCAAATCTAAATACAATGCTAGCGCTTGTTACAGAGTTAACGTCTTATTCGATTTTTGAGGAGACTTTGAAAACCGATTTGAAATGTTAGCAGCATAGCTTAGTTCCTCTGAACTGTGCTGCGTAGCTAATTCATGAACCCGACGTTTTTTCGTGCGTTCACTGCATTCCTCAAATCTTTTCGACGGTCTACCTCTGCTCGTGCCTGGTGCATTTAAACTATTTTTATTTCTCCAATGAGTTAAAATATTTGCTGGCAATGTCAAATAAGGTTTAGCCAGCTTTCATGAACTTACATAAATTTATTTCGCTTTCTTTGGCAATTTTCCCATTTTCTCTTTAATGTCAAACAAAAATACTTGGAAACTCTTTGAATTTCAGGTTCAATATTGTCATTTGACCCTTTTAGACCCAGTAATTCACTTAATTTTTCAGCAACAGCAATTATCTTCACTGGCTTCTCACACTCAATCCATCTTTGGAAAAGGCCACCGTTTTTGATTGATGGAGTTAAGCCTACAAAAACGTCAAAAAATTGCAGAAGCGCAAATTTGCGCAAAATTTCGCTTACGGATACGATCAATAGACACATAGAACATCACAAAACATCAAAAATCTCAAAGACGCTTTTTGACGATTTTTAAAAAATCTTAGCTAAACACAAATATCACAAAATTTTAAATTTTCCAATTAGACTTGCACTTCAAACATCACAATACATAAAAATACGAAACAAACACATTTTTCTATATATTAAATATGATTTTCCATACCTTGATCACTATTATTTATCATGATGTAGTTTTTATTTATACGTATAAATGTAATTTATATCAGAAAACACTTGTAATTCAAGATTGAGAAAAAAGTTTACCGCTTTGTAACGTTTTTACCAAATCACAATTCCAAATGATTTCTTTGGATTTATAAAATATATATATTTATGATGCCTTTCCAATCACTAAAAAGTACCGCTGAAGCTGTTGATTTTTTTATTTATTGCTATGGGTCGTGCTGTGGGGAGGAGGTCGCTACGCCAGCATGGGCGAGAGTTCTACCTCGTCTCCGCCGTCAATAAATGTTCCACCGAAGGAAATCCGTTGTTCCGCCGACAAAGGAACAAAACTCCACCACTTTTCGTCCACAACAAGGAGGAAAGTAACACACACGATTTTTGTAAGGTCTCTTTTATTGTTCTTGATAATTGGTGTTTATTGTTACAAAACAAAACAAAAATTGAAAACATAACTTGATGAAACCACCACTTGACAACGTTAGTTTTACTTTTATTTGATTAATTGCAATCAATCACTTAAAATCTGAATCCTTTTGTGGTATGGACTCCACTGGCAATCATATAATATTCATGACAAGACTAAACGAAAAGAAGAAACAGCACGTTGAAAAATACGAATGATAATTTTTGTTCGATACTTGTAATTATTATGAACTCTATGAGTATTACACTCGACTATACTTCACACTGGGGGCGTGCACACCCCCGTGTGATCGCGGCGGTTACCAGACGACTTCAGATGTGCGCGCTCTGAAGGTTGTGATAAGACTCCAACGATATCCTCTCCAATAAGGACATCGTTTTTTACCTACCACCAGGGAAACGTAAAGTCTCTCTTGGTGGTATAGGAAACCAGATCTTGTAATACCGGTCATGGTGGTATGTGTGGGATCGTTGAGATCAATGCTATTCACACGTGCAGTGGAACAGCGAAACAGGCAGGCGGCAAGGACAAAAGAAAAGGCGACCAAATGGTTCGCTCTTTAATGAGGGTCATGTTTATACGATGCCTCGTCGCTATTTTCGACGTTAGGAGAAAAAGGTGCTAAAAGCAAATTGGATGTTTATGGCATCTCTGGCTGCAATAGAAACCGGGTTCATATATGCATTAGGAAATGCTGGAGAATTTGGTTTCAGCGTCTATTGCGCTAATTATATGCAGCTGCTTGGGTTGTTTGTTGGTAAGACAAACAAAAAAGGTTGCCAGGCAATGTGTATGAAAAGGTATATGACGCGGCTGGGAAAATAGACGGCGCGATATTTATGGTCCCTGTCATGACGGTTACATTGATTGCAATCCGAATTATTTTGTTTACAGGAATTTGTCTGGTGCCGAATTGGTTCAGAATACCAAATAAGAAAACCAAGAAATCTTATGAAAAATTGTATGCGAAGGGATGCATGAAGGTAAGTTTTCTCTATAGGGATTTTAGGGTTATAATAATTGGGTCTGTTTGATGCGTGAAGCATCTAAAATGCTAATGCGAATTGCATTAGCGATAGCTGGTGCAGACCCGGGTTATGGTTATGGGGGTTTTTTCAGGAAGGCGAGCCGTGGGATCTGGCGGAACCGCCACAGTACTCCCCTCCCAGTGACGTAGTCACGAAAAAAAAGGTAGGGGCGAGGGAATGCTCGATGGTGGGTGCTGTGATGATAGGGAGGTTGCTTCGGAATGCGCTGTGGTAATGTTACGGGACTGTCGTGGTGACCAGTTCCTGGTTATTGTTTGGGCCTTTATCGATAAGATGGACACAGTTGTTACCGCTTGATGCCATCAAGGGCAAATGTGTGCGGCGTGGTCCATCGGCCTGTTATGGGTCTCGTGGACCAACAGGCTTGTCGCCCGAATAGGTCGGAACCTATCGGAAATCCGCTCACATCCGCAGTGACGAAATAGTGTGTGCGAGATGGAGGGGAACTTATCCCAGGGTAATTCCCATCCGCAGTGACGGGTTGCCGTGTGCGGAATGGAAAGGGACCAAGTCCAGAGCGGGTGTCTTTTGTCCATACGTTTGTATGGCGATTTGTTTGCCGCTGGGACTGGTAAAGGAGGGCGGGCCCTCAATTGCACGTTTTACCTATCGAGGGAGGACCGGTACATTGGTGCCAATGTAGCGGTAGCTGCGACCTCGACTGAATGGAAACTTGCTGTGAGGTGCCGGCCGTCGTTCTTGTTTAAAAAAAAAAAAATAGGGGATTTTGGTTAGGGGGCTCCTGGTGGGTGGTTGATTGTGTCCAACCCCAGGGCGCCCTAGGGTTATTAGATGTGCGCTCCGAAGTATTATGCATCTAGGTATTTGAGGCGGCGTAGGGGGGCGTGTATAGCCTTTAGTTGCCGCTAAAGGGGAGCCATGGTGGCTAAAGATTGGGGAACCAGGTATGTTGTCTCAGCCCGGTGGTATCGGTTTGATTTGTGGACCGGTGTTGCTGAGACATTTGGGAGACGTAGGAGATCTAAGGACGAATGTCCTGAAATTTAAATAAAGGGGCAAAACCAGGTGCCCTGGTGGGTGCTGCTACGCGTAGTAGCTGTGGTAACGAGGGAAGCTGGCTTGCTGAAATCGGGTAGAAAGGTCGAGCATTGATGAACGGTTTCGCGTGATAACTGTTTTTGGCGTAGATGAGCGCCAATATATGAACAGAGACAGAAAAAGGTGTTAGAGGTCAAGCAGAGTCGAGAAGGGATGCATGGGGTTGCGTGAAGGCTATGGTTGGTGAGCGTGAGCGCCGACCTTCAGAAAAGAGACAGAAAAGGGTGAGGTGTTTCACGCGAGACAAAACCGGGCGTCCTATTGATTATATGCTACGCGTAGTAGCTGTTGTTACTTAAGGAGCCGAGTGAAGTCAGAAGGGTTGAAAATGATGCAAATGGGGTCTTAAAAGGGTGGATAGAGGCGAGTTTTGCCAGTATTTAAAGGAGGCCAAAGGTCATCACTTTGAACTCGAAGAGTCCGAAGGGTGTGATGAGGAGCCGGTTAAAGGAGTTAAATTGAGCCGATGTGGGGTCAAGTGAGGTTGGGTGGGGTCCAGCGTTTAAGGGGCATTGTGTCCCGATGTAAAAGACGAGCTGTCAAAAGAGGAGTTGGTTGTGGAGGAATGAATGGAGTCGAGAGAGTTGAATGTGAGCGACGTGAAGTCGAAAAAGAAATTAAATGTAGTCGGAAGAGGTTGAAAAGTAGTCGAGTGAGGTTGGATGATGTAAAGGTCAAGAGAGACTAATGGGGCCAAAGGGAGCCGAAGACTCTCGAGTGGAGTCGAAAGGTGGTCGGGTATTGTCGCGATGTGGATGTACAGAAGTCGCGTGTGGTCGAGTAGAGTTGAAGGAAATACAAGGCGGAGCCAAAATTGAGTGCGAGTGTGCCAAGTCGTGTGGAGTCGTGCGGAAATTATGAAATAAGGTTGTGCGTTGCTTAATACCCTGAAGGGGCTTACACTATTTATTGTTTGTTTTTTTTTTAAAAAAAATATAAAATTTGCAGCAACCGTTTCAATTCAATAAGATATGGTAGCACGCACACAAAAAAAGGTAAGGTAATTATGGTGCCGTGGTGCGTTTACTTTATGTTACTTGTCGATATATATAATTGCGCATAAAATTTATTGAGCTATATCTATTGCCATTTGTTTTATGTATATTATTTACAATGTTTACGATTTTTAATAATATAACTTTAATGCTTATATGTTTTTGGTTTGTTTTTACTGACAATATGTTAACATTTGATTATGTTGTATTTTGTTGCTTACTTTATGTATATTTTTAATTAGTGTGCGTGTTTCTTGGCGAGAACAAAACAAAACTTGTACTAATACCACCGAATCACAAATAGAATTAGGTACGATGTAGTACATCTAACGTAATATTTAGTATAATACAAATTTTGCTGTTTTAGGGTATTACAAATTATTTTTATGTTTTGTCTAATTATTGTTATGCACGTTATTATGTTGCTTTATTTTATTCTTTTAATTACTATACACAATTGTAGGGAACTGTTTGCTTACACTTTCTCTGTCTTCGTATCTTAAAGGGGGTAATCCATATGTTAATTTTTCTTGTAGATGTACATGTTGATGTATTATAGTGTGTAAATATAAATAGAGTATCGGAAACTACTTAATTTTAGTCTGGATTTAATGCTGGACAACAGTTACAGGCGTTCCCTGACTTTCTATCGTTATTTCTTGTGCGACAAAGCGCATGTTTTGAAACAAAACTGTATAGTATGGTATAGGGTTTAACTTTATTATAATTAATATTTTATGGGTATACTTAAGTGTTTTATATAAGGTCATGTTTTCTTTAAATAACTGGAGTTTGCTTAATATACAAAGTGTTAAGTAAGACAGAAGAAAGGCAGAAATTTAGGAGAACAAAGAGGAGAATATAAAAATATTTTTAATATTCGGATTAATGTTTGTTTATTTTAAAAGAAAATAAAAGAAACGCATTCATACAAATGAACATATTTCCGGACATACGTCCATTCATATAAATATCGATATCCTTTATAGCCTTTAACAGTCAAGCTTATTATACGGTTTTCTTAGACTGGCAGGACAACTGTTTCGAACCAGTTGTCTACCTTTACCATGAAAGTCGCTTAATTAGAACTGTGTGTGGTAATTTGCACTTCAAACCGTAAATTAATTTCTGCTTAAAATCAAGCTTGATAATTACATCTATGATTTCTTGTACTGGTTATAACCCACTAATCAATTTTTAAATGTATTATTGGAAATTTTAAATTTTAAAGTATTTTGCCTTTTTTTGACCTAGTTTCACAAACAAAATGGGTTTAACATAGATACAGCTTATGTATGACTAAGAAATCATTTGTATTGCACCGAATAGTATAAAGGAAAATAAAGGAATTTAATATTAATACATCATACATAAAACTGTAAAGGATTTTAAGCGGTGTTTGTTAAGGATAATCGCAGCCAGTCGAGTTGTTCACATGTCTTCAGTTTCTGCGTCATAAATTGTGAAATGCCTGCCATTCTTAACATCATCTCGGAATACGAAGCACACATAAACAACAAAGATAGACAATTCCAAGAGCCATGGACCAACAGGATACTAGTTCTCCTTTTTTTCGATGACTTAGAAACATTTCCTCGGAATGTCGCATTTTTGCTCGCTTTTTCGTGGTGGAGCAGGTGTTGAAATTTTATTTTCGGCTATCGGTTAATTTCCGTATTTCATCGGTAGTACGCTGATCCTTCTGATACTGCGATCGTTTAAGTGCCCCATACATGCCTCGGTGGTCCATGATCGCGATCTCATTCTGCTTCTGAGATTACTTGCATTCTGGGAGCATTGAATGATGAGTTGCTCATGCCATGGTTGCTTGGTAGTGTTGCGTGACTCACTGTTCAGAAAAACAAAGAATAGAGAATATGGAACTTACCAAATCCTGGCCGTTGCTGTTGAGGAGAGTGCTGCTCCCGGCCAGGTGATGTTGGTAAAGCCTTGGCTGTTTGGTGTTGCTGCTAGTCTGGTGATGTGTTGGGGTAACTGGTGCTGGTGCGTCGCTTGGTGATCCTGTCGTTGGGGCGATGTTTGCCCATTCATTGATTTTTCGCAATTGCCGCCACAATTGCTCACCGATTGTCACTGATACAGTCGCAGCACCAAATAGTCACTGTTCACAACTCTCACCGTCTGTTTTTGCAACACTGGTCTCTGCTCGTACCGGTCTTTTAGTTTTTTTTATTTGACTCCAGGGCGAAGGTTCGCGAGTTCTTCGCGTGTCACCAATGTGGGGAGGAGGTCGCTACGCCAGCATGGGCGAGAGTTCTACCTCGTCTCCACCGTCAATAAATGTTCCACCGAAGGAAATCCGTTGTTCCGCCGACAAAGGAACAAAACTCCACCACTTTTCGTCCACAACAAGGAGGAAAGTAACACACACGATTTTTGTAAGGTCTCTTTTATTGTTCTTGATAATTGGTGTTTATTGTTACAAAACAAAACAAAAATTGAAAACATAACTTGATGAAACCACCACTTGACAACGTTAGTTTTACTTTTATTTGATTAATTGCAATCAATCACTTAAAATCTGAATCCTTTTGTGGTATGGACTCCACTGGCAATCATATAATATTCATGACAAAACTAAACGAAAAGAAGAAACAGCACGTTGAAAAATACGAATGATAATTTTTGTTCGATACTTGTAATTATTATGAACTCTATGAGTATTACACTCGACTATACTTCACACTGGGGGCGTGCACACCCCCGTGTGATCGCGGCGGTTACCAGACGACTTCAGATGTGCGCGCTCTGAAGGTTGTGATAAGACTCCAACGATATCCTCTCCAATAAGGACATCGTTTTTTACCTACCACCAGGGAAACGTAAAGTCTCTCTTGGTGGTATAGGAAACCAGATCTTGTAATACCGGTCATGGTGGTATGTGTGGGATCGTTGAGATCAATGCTATTCACACGTGCAGTGGAACAGCGAAACAGGCAGGCGGCAAGGACAAAAGAAAAGGCGACCAAATGGTTCGCTCTTTAATGAGGGTCATGTTTATACGATGCCTCGTCGCTATTTTCGACGTTAGGAGAAAAAGGTGCTAAAAGCAAATTGGATGTTTATGGCATCTCTGGCTGCAATAGAAACCGGGTTCATATATGCATTAGGAAATACTGGAGAATTTGGTTTCAGCGTCTATTGCGCTAATTATATGCAGCTGCTTGGGTTGTTTGTTGGTAAGACAAACAAAAAAGGTTGCCAGGCAATGTGTATGAAAAGGTATATGACGCGGCTGGGAAAATAGACGGCGCGATATTTATGGTCCCTGTCATGACGGTTACATTGATTGCAATCCGAATTATTTTGTTTACAGGAATTTGTCTGGTGCCGAATTGGTTCAGAATACCAAATAAGAAAACCAAGAAATCTTATGAAAAATTGTATGCGAAGGGATGCATGAAGGTAAGTTTTCTCTATGGGGATTTTAGGGTTATAATAATTGGGTCTGTTTGATGCGTGAAGCATCTAAAATGCTAATGCGAATTGCATTAGCGAAAGCTGGTGCAGACCCGGGTTATGGTTATGGGGGTTTTTTCAGGAAGGCGAGCCGTGTGATCTGGCGGAACCGCCACAGTGCCACTGTGCGACGGTGCCCCGATATGTATTTTTTTTTTCTCGACTGAATCAATTAACCAAGCTCCAAAATGTTGTTACGAATTTCTCCCCATCATTTCACGCAGCATATAACTGGGCGGCATTGCACCAGGCAAGTGGGCATCGTCTTTTGAATCCCAAATGTAAGGAAATATTCTTAAAGAACATTTTTTAGGCGGACAACCAGAAGAAGTTGCAGAAAAAAGTAGCGACACATGTGTGATTTAAAGCAAGTAGGATAAGGATAAGGAGATTGAAAATTACATAGCGCAAAAGGCAATACCTGAAGAAATAATGGATTAGCAGAAAACAAAAGTGAATACTACGCCTTTTCCAACTAATACAACAAATCACAGAAGAAAAGCGTAAACTCAATTCACAAGAAATCAAGAAAGATCTACCGGCGTAACCTAGCCGGATTTAAGTGTTTTACTGTAATAGTGAGAGTAAGAAATAGAATTTTCTTTAATTTTCGATTGCGTCGGTTTTTGTTACTATTCACAAAATAAGATGAATCAGCTAACTAGGGCCACGCATAAGATGTGGTGGTGTAGATAATTAAATTTCGATAAACAGGTGTTTTTCACTCCATATGACAGTTATATAGAGTTATATATAGTTATATACAGTTATACACCAGGTGTACCGGTAAGAAGTGAGGGATTTTTAAGGTAAAAAAGGTTTTTTGGGAAAGTAAAAAACATTTTATTCGAACTATTGGCCATTGCTTTCTACACATTTCGGTCACCTTTCTGGCAATTTGCGGATACCGCGCCAATAAAACCGGTCGTCTTTTGAGGCAAACCATTCGGAGACCCAATTTTCGTAGGAATTGAAATGCTGCTCAGGCAATGCGTGTCCCATCGATTAAAACAAATGTAGCCGGAAGGAGCCAAGTCTGGTGTATACGGCGGGTAGGGCAACACTTCCCAGCCGAGAGCTTTTATTGTTTCTTTGACGGGTTTTGCTGTATGATTCGCAGCATTATCATGCAACAAATATACCTTTCCATGTCTTGTGGCCCATTCTGGTCGTTTTTCGATCAATACATGGTTTAAATTGATCATTTGTTGTTGGTAGCGTTACGCATCAACAGTTTGCCAGGTTTTAGAAGTTCATAATACACCACCCCTTCTGGTCCCACCAAACACAGAGCATTGTCTTTTTTCCGAACCGATCAGGCTTTGCAGTCGATGTTGACGCTTCTCCCGAATGCACCCGCGATTTTCTGCGTTTAGGATTTTTAAAATAAATCCATTTTTCATCACCAGTCACAATTCGATGCAATACTGATTTCCTTTCGTGTGGTAGAAGCAACGTTTCACATGTAGTGTTTCGCTTTTCCATCTGCCTGTCATTCAATTCATGTGGCACCCAGTTTCTACACTTTTGGGTCTTTCCCATAGCTTTTAGACGGTCAGAAATTGTTTGTTGTGCAACATTTAACATTTGTGCCATTTGTTTTTGACTTAAAGTGTCATCTTGATCCAATATTGCTTGCAATTCGGCGTCTTCAAACTTTTTTGGTGGTCTTCCACGTTCTTCATTTCGCACATCAAAATCATTATCTCTGAACCGCTTAAACCATCTTTTGCATGTTGCTTCTGATAGAGCATCATCACCATAAGCCTCGACAAGCATTCGATGCGACTCTGCAGCACTTTTCTTCAAATGAAAACAAAAAATTAATGCTTTCCGCAAATCATCATTTTCTGGTACAAAATTCGTCATTTTTAACAGGATTAAAAAAAAGATGTTGTTTGTAGAATGAGTTGATGCATACTAAGTATGTTTGACAGATGTCATAGCAACCCAATAAAAAAAATATATAGGGGTCGTTCACAACAAACATTCCCTATCGATACATTTGTATCTTGACGCTCACTTTAGACCGGTACACCCGGTATAGTTATATACAGTTATATATAGTTGTATATATAAGGTCAATTGAAAAGTCCCCGGCCTCCCATAGTAAAACACATTTTTTTGGCAAAATTCGTTTTTTTCTATTCAACATAATTCCCTTCGAGGGTGATACACTGATTATAGCGACCCTCCAACTTTTCGATACCTTTTTTGTAGCACGATTTGTCCTTTGCTTCAAAATAGGCCTCAGTTTCGGCGATCACCTCTTCATTCGACGAAAATTTCCTCCCAGTGAGCATTCTTTTGAGATCTGAGAACAGGAAATAGTCGCTGGGGGCCAGATCTGGAGAATACGGTGGATGCGGAAGTGATTCGAAGCCCAACTCATGGATTTTTGCCATTGTTTTCACTGACTTGTGACACTGTGCATGGTCTTGGTGAAGCAGCACTTTCTTTTTCTTCAAATGCGGTCGTTTTTCGGCGATTTCGTCCTTCAAACCGCCCAATAACGCTGTGTAATAGTCGCTGTTGATGGTCCTTCCTTTTTCAAGATAGTCAATGAAAATTATTCCGCGCGCATCCCAAAATACAGACGCCATAACCTTGCCAGCCGACTGTTACGTTTTTCCACGCTTTGGGGCGGGTTCATCGTGTGCAGTCCACTCGGATGACTGTCGATTGGACTTCGGAGTGAAATGATGGAGCCATGTTTCATCCATTGTCACATATCGACGCAAAAACTCGGGTTTATTACGCTTGATCATCTCCAAACACTGCTCCGAATCATCAACTCGTCGTTGTTTTTGGTCAAAAGTGAGCTCGCGCGGCACCCACTTTGCACAGAGCTTTCTCATACCCAAATATTCGTGAATGATATGATGTACACGTTCAGTTGATATCTTTAGAGTGCCTGCTATTTCATTCAATTTCAATTTACGGTCATTCAAAATCATTTAGTGGATTTTTCTAATGTTTTCGTCGGTAACAACCTCTTTTGGGCGTCCACTGCGTACACCGTCTTCGGTGATCATTTCACCAGGTCTAAACTTAGCATACCAATCCTTGATGGTTGATTTTCCTGAAGCGGCGCCTGGAAACTCGTCATCAAGCCAAGTTTTTGCTTCAACTGTATTTTTTCCCTTCAAAAAGCAATATTTTATCAACACGCGAAATTCCTTTTTATCCATTTTTTTCACAATAGAAGTTGCTTCACTCAAAATACTATAATTCACAAACTAATGATCCGACATCTGCAAAAATTTATACACGCGTCTTTTGAAGATTAGGGCTAACTAAAAATCATATGGATTTAATTCTAGTGCCGCCATCTGTGTGTCGGGCCCGGTACTTTTCAATTGACATGTTAGCATTCCCCCAATTCTTTTAAAGTGGTGTCCTTCTTCACTTCATAAAGCGGTAGGGAAACGTTTCCATTTGTCCTCCTGAATTGGTCAATCCCCAGGTAAATGGAAACCAGCGAACATTCAACCAAAAAGGGTGACACATCATCCCCCTCTTCTTAGCCACAGCAATACCTTCTTTTCTGTCGAAGATTATCGAGTCGCTAATAGAACGCCAACTCAAAATAATTTAAATCAGATGATCTCCTTAATAATCACCGATATAGCAACAGATCCACAGAAGATCTGATGTAATAGCCATTCGGTGAAAGAGATAAATCAATGAAAGGTCGATCTCATCCCAACTGGTGGTGGATCGGTGATGAAGAAAGGACAATACGTCCGCAAACATGGTATGCCTCTTCGGCGCACCGCTTTCCTTCCCCCTATCCACAATTCCCAATTCGTTTTTTAATTTTTTTTAGTTTTTATTTTTATGTTTATTTTAATTTTTTATTTTTTGATTTTTATTTGGTATTATTTGTTTATGTTTATATCTTTTGTTTTGTTTTGTTTTTATATGTAGTTCAAAAAACAATTAATAAATGATACATGATACAGAAACAATAGAAAACATTTGAAAAAGAAAACATCAATTACTGTGACATGTTATAAAAACACTAGTTATTGTACGCCGAAAGGCATAAGAAAAATGGCCTTGTATAATTTAAAGTGCTTGCGAAGACCCAGTAGGTTAATGTAAGAATGATATTTGTAAGATAGAAGTTAACATTTAGTCTTAAGTAAAATCTGTAATTGAGTTGTTAAATATATGTGGAGATAAAACAAAACAGAAAACCCTTGATTAGGGGTGGTAGATCCGTGTGTGTTACTCCTCGGTAGCCTGTCTGGCATGGGTGGCCCCACTGGAGACGTATGTTTCGGTAAACGTAGCCTGAGTGATTCATTGTAGTTTAAGCTCCCGCAACACGTTAAGGTTTCTACCAAGTAGGATATATATATACATACACACATATATATATACATATATACACATATATATATATATATATATATATATATATATATATATATATATATATATATATATATATATATATATATATATATATATATATATATGGGGGTTCTTCTAACATATCCCAAGAACCACCCATTTCCCTTAATTCAACTCCCCTATTCTCATCCAATTAAGGTTATTAACTTACCTGCAATCGGGCAGCGTTAAGCTACCCTTCAATCACATCATTTACCTGTAAACTAACCCATGGCAAGATCATCATCTTGCCACAGCATCAACCACATCGCTGTATTTCCTTAAACATTCGGTTCTTCTGGTCGGCACCCATGACCATGGCAAATTCCCATTAGGGAATCTGTGGCAGTTCCGCCAAAACCCCACTGCCTATTTACATGAAAAACCCCCAAAACCACAACCCAGTCTGCATAAGCTTTCGCTAATGCAATTCGCATTAGCATCTTAAATGCTTCACGCATTATATAGATCAAATCTACAACCTAAAAGTACCTGCAAAAGAATTCTTACCTTTTCAAGCATTCCTTCGCTTACAAAACCCCTGTAAGGGTTCTTACTTTCCCTGTCATAAATTCCCTGAAAAGAAAACTTCGGTTCACATATCATGTGACCTTCACCAAGGATCATAAATATTGCGCCGTCTATTTTCCAACATCGCCATGTGCACGATCAATTTCTTAATGTACACATTGGCCAGCGACCTTTTACTCCCAGTAATAAAATTCTCTGACTCACACAATGTGCAAACCCAAGCAAATGCGCATTCCGAGTCCCTTGGCATCAATTGAATTCAAAGCATAAACAATGCAAATATAGAATCCGTTTCCCACAAACGGATTTCCCTGCATATACAAATGCTAGCAGGGGATTTGTTTCGTTCACCAACCCATTAGCACCTTTTTTCCCAACGTCGATAATAGCGACGACGCATCGCGTAGACAATGACCCGCATTACCCGTCATTTTTCCCTTTTGTCTTTACCGTCTGTCTGCTTCGTTTACCCATTGCCCTCGAGCACGTTTAAACCACACAGATCTGAACGATCGCACACATGCCACCAAGAGAGACTTTACGTTTCTCTGGTGGTGGGTAAAAACGATATCCATATTGGAAAGGATATCTACCACGGCACCATAAACTCACTCCAAGAAGCGAATCATCGCTGCACGAGATGATTATCGGCGAGTCTCATTCCATCACCAGACCAAGTCGGTCGGGTCTACACTGCGCTACCTCGGCGCTCGGTATGCGTAAATGCGATGGGTCACCCTTTTACCATCGAGGGGTGCGATCGGAGTTCGCACCCCTGCGAGTCGTGTGTGTATACATTTTTTTCTTTCGTGGCGAATGAAAAAAGGCAATATTATTTTTCTTAACTAAATACACAATATTCTATTATATTATAGTTTTTACTTTGCAACCTACTTATCCTCCCCACAAATCTACCGACTCCCCTTGCTGGCGTCCATGCCTACCATTTACACAGCAATCACACTGTGTTTGCTTTTCTCCAGCAATCGCTGGTCCCATGATCAAGCCATGGAAAATCGCTTGCCTATACAGCTACAGCCGATTATCCCGGATCGGTTGCATAAGCGATAAACCGACATCGCATTGGACGTGATCATCGTTTGTTTCTCCTAAACGATCTAGCAATGGTCACGTCCCACGTTTTTTTCACTAATACAAAGCATAACGCAACTCCCGCCTTACTGCCAGAGCCGAATTCTTTGCCAGTGTAGATATTCACACTGGAATTCGACCCTCGACTCGCTATGGGTGCAATGCACAATTGACGTGGATAAATACATAACCGTCATTGTGTAATCATTCCGATCACCAGATCAGGTCCCACGGTATCATTCCTTTAAACAACTCTCGTACCATTAAGTGACATAAACAAATGCGCATCTTAGCGCTTGCCCTTTGAGATAGCGTTCGGTTTATACAATATACCTTCTATCGTTTACGATAGAAATGCTTTCAGCCTATGCACCTCAGTTATTTGAACAACTGCATGAAAGCTTTCTCTTCTTTCTACCTACGCGCGTTTCGTTTGTCTTTCCTTCCAAGGTAAAGACATTCACCCCAATCTGAACGATGTCTATGAGGAACCTTCGAATGGGACGCGCATCGGTTTCTCATTTGCCGCAGCGTCACCAGAAGGATCGATTTCCCTTGTCACCACACGAGTGGAAACCCACCTCACCCACCGGGGTGGTTCTGCATCGAGCAGCTTTCGAGGA
Source organism: Microdon myrmicae (assembly GCA_963931805.1). Lineage (NCBI taxonomy): Eukaryota > Metazoa > Arthropoda > Insecta > Diptera > Syrphidae > Microdon > Microdon myrmicae. The sequence continues at coordinate 120,982,939 of OZ007499.1, forward strand.
GTCAGATAGTAACCACCGAGAAACGCACATGTACCGGAGACGTTACGTTTTCCGAGAGTCACATTTCTGTTGCCGAAGTGTGCACACGCACCACGCATCTGTAATCACGAAGTAAATATCCTCAATCAAAGATAAATTAAGATCCGAACTCGTTAATTCAATAAACTATATCTGTGAGCAAATTGATGAACGGATTGCCAGCTTAATTGATAAACAAGAATAGACATTAAGTTATTGTATGAAGTTGGCGCAAGGCTAATAACCTTGCCCGGAAAAACAAATTATTATGGAAAATTTAACAACCCTCGGGACTTGCGAAATAAGGCCAAGACCGGATCCCGGTTGTAGTGCCGATGATGATGATGATGATTGTATGAAGTGGGTGACAATTAATAAACTGCTAGACATTTCTAAACATACTGATAAGAGGAACCAATATTGGAAATGCGCTATTAACAATATCCAGAAATAAAGTAACATTAATACACCTGTACAAGAAATCAGTGTTTCATTTCTATTCGTTTTGCATCCTTCTGTGTGCGCAATTTTCCTGAGAACCCGAGTGTGGACCGAACAGTTCCATGTGTTTTCTTTGGTTATTCGTTTTATTTTCCTCAGTGGGTGTTTTTATTGAACTAGCGTCCGTGTCGACGCCCCTAGTAAAAACCGCCACTTTGGTGACCGCCACAGTCGAACACGCGTCTTAAGGTAACGTTTGTACCAGCTTAATAAAAAGACAGTACCAGTGACAATAAACACATAGTGCAGTGCGAGTGCCTCCAACCAGCCAGCGGCGTACATCTGCAGCAGCTCCATTGGTCATCAGGACACAAGAACAACCAGCGCTGGACCCGAAGTTAAGTACCTTTCTTTTCCTTTTTTTTTGTCATTCATTCAGATTAAAGATAATCCGCATCAAATCCGAAAATTTTATTCCCAATAAGTGCTCTTTCACTAATGAACGAACCATATAGATTGAGTTGCCTTTAATTTAGTGTTTGTATAAATATTGCTATTATCGCGCTTTACATGTAATCTTGTGCAAGCAACTAGTGTTCGTTTTTAAGTTGTATGTCCTCTACCTGTTATGGTAATTTTTTTTCCTTTTTAAAAATCGTAATTTGATAAAAAACCAAAAAATTGTAATATCCTATTGCGATACTCTTCGTATATGTATTAAATATTAATAAAACAAAAACACAACCATTGCAATAAAAACATTTATACACTATAACGAATAAAAATAATAAAATTAATCCATCGCAAATTCAGCCAATAAATTATATGAACCTAAAGATTATTTCAAATATTTATTTTATACATTAAGCGTATTGTACAAAGGTACTTACAACTTATACAAGGATATAAGTAATTCAAATTTTATTATTTTACCTACCAACGGATATCTATAAGAGCAATAAACCAATTACTTCATTTTATTTATCCTTTATAATCTATAAGTGAAGATTTAACAATTCCAATAATATATAAAAATATTTCACACAACACAAAAACTCGGTTACTCACTTTCTTAAATTTGTTAACCTGATGATATACACGAAATCTCACGAGCACACAATTCTGCATCGCAAATTAAAACCTTTTTGCAAATCTGAATCTCTACATATTCTATGAACGATTGCCTAATTCAAGAACGGCATTTAATCTTGCCAGCTTCCGCAATCCTTTCAAAATTAAAAAACCATTCTACCTAAAATAAAAACGATCGGAAATAAATAACATCGTAAACCCTTTCAGGGTACAAATGAAGTACAATCCTTTTCGCCAACATTCGCGACTCTAAGCAACGCCACTCGACTTTGCACGATTCTCTTTTGGCTCCGCACCTCTCCTCGCACCCACCGGTGATCTATTACTATTTCCTCTGTAGATTTCTGCATCACAATGCCCACAACGCGTACCGGTACCTCACGACAGGCACAGGGACAGCGTGAGCCCCTCGAGTTCCATGACACTTCCAGCGTCGAACATCGAACTCACCCTTCAAACGTTAGGGTCCCTCCCTTCGGTGGGGAAGGCGCGGAGTTATGGTTCGCATTGGCAGAATGCATCTTCCGCATCGCCGACATACACGATGAAGAATTCCGTGCAGTCGAGTTGATGCGAGTGCTCAATCGCACCAGCGAACGCATGTTGCACATATCATTAGCCGACCCAATCCCTTATAGCAACATACGTGAAACACTTCTGGATGCCCTGGACGAGCCCAGGAGCAATCGACAACAACGCTTGGCGGCTGAAAAACACCTTTCGGGGATGAGACCGTCCCTGTTCCTGACCCATTTACGCTCTATAGCGGGGACCAGGATCTCGGACGACCTGATTAGGCCTTGAGGTGTCTCCCCCAGCATGCCCGCTCGGCACTGATAGCCCAACCCAACCAGAGTTTGGGCTATTTATCCAACATTGCCGACGCAATTGTGTAGAACTCAGACCTGCAGCCGGAGTACCCTGCCCCCAGTAGGCCAGCCGCTCATAATACAAAAAAGTTTCCCCAGAAAACCCAAGACTGCAGGCCCAGTGAGTCTCCGTCAGACCACTCCCCTGCACAAGTTACCATTTCCGACCTTCGTGCGGTCCAGGCTTCACTCCGCAGCGACTTAAATCAAATTCGCGCGGAGGTAAGAAGCGCCCAACGAAGTGCTCAGAACCGCCCTATAAACCTACCGCAACCACCCTACAACCCCGCACCAGCGGAGCAAGCCACCTCAAGCCAAGACGCTCGTCGGGTGTACATGATAACTGCACGCATGACGCAATAAAAAGGGTCACCTTTACGACGAGTGCCTTAAAAGGCGTAACACACCTTTCTGCCGGGAGTGCTGGCAGTATGGGCACGAAATTGTAGAATGCAGTGCGTACCATACTCCACTTCCACAGAATAGGTCACCCCACCAACCCACCGCCTCTAACAACCCAGCGTCATCTAACCTCCGAGTGTCTAGCATTCGGAGTTGCTGCACGTTGTGTGCCCGTACAGGTCACACGGAGGACAAGTGGGGAGATGAGGTGAGAGTGGAAAAAGCCAGAATTTCCACAGTAACACTCACCCTAACACGAACCCGAAATGCCAAGACTAAACGCCAAAGCCATTACCCACCAACCCACACTTCTGTCGAGGACGGCAAACAATTCTCCACCCCAACGTATGGACGAAAAATGCCGACCCTGAACCAGGATCTACTCCACCCCGCACACGGCACCCCATCTCTGCGAAGACGAATTAATGCTGGGCTGGAAGCCTCTCCTTCCCGCTCAAGCTACTCCGTCAGTGCGAACGCGAGCGAGCTTCTCACAGGCCTTGACTGTATCAGACGTCACACCTATTGGTCCATACGACCCGCAACAGGTCAGTGGGCCGCACTGCAATCCCCTTGCCCCCGTCGGCATCAATGCGATAACAACCAGATCCACTCCCAATACCGAACACCAAACTCCTCTGCCCCTACCTTTATTTCGTGACTAAGTCATGATTTGTTTACTCTAAACAATCTTGCAATGGTCACGTCCCATGTTTCGTTCGCTAGCACAGTTTCCTTGAGATCCCATCCGATGAATAAGAGACTATCTTTCTGGCCGTTCAATCCAAGTGGCTGTTGATGGTGTCAAATCTGTCTCCCATCAAATTAATGGGGTGCTCCCCAAGGTTCTGTGCTCGCATCCACTCTCTTCCGCATCTCTATAAATGATCTATTGTCCCTTACGACAATCCAATTCACTCGTTTGCTGGTGGTAGCACCTTACGTTTCTCATACTCATACGAACATTTCCGACCAAACTCTTCGAACCTCATTGCCAATCAGCAGGTTATGCTTAATAGGTTGAATTTCGACCTCAACAAGAGATATCAATGGGGATTATCTAACCGAGTAGATTTCAATGCCTTAAAAACTCACTGCTGTCTCTTGTCGTCAAAGGCGAGCCCCAAAGTGAATATACTGTCGATGTGCGGCACTTCCGTCGACGAAGCCAAGGAATTATCAATCCTCGGCACTCGAATTAATTCGACTCTTTATTGGAGCGACCACATTTTTGAAGCTGCGAAGACTGCGGCCCAATATATGGGACTCCTTAAGAGATACAAAAAATATTTCACTTCATCCACCCTGGCCACTATTTGCATACGTTCATCCCAAAATGGAAGGCAACTTACATATTTGGTCAGGTTCATCCAAAACTGTGCTACACATGGTCGATGGGATGCAAAATCGAGCAGTGAAACTTATTGGGGACCCAGCTGTGAGTAGTTCAATTCCGTCATTAGAACATAGGCGCAACGTATCATGCCTATCCCCTTTCTATAGGTATTATCACGGCGTTGCTCAATGGGTTCCCCCCCTTCAGACATTTTCCCGCGTTGCCGGTCAGTCTGAGAATGCGCATCAATTCACGTTGAAGGTCAACTTCAGGCGCACAAATAAACGTAGAAAGTTATTCTTTAGCCGAACCACACGAATATTGAATACTCAACATCATGTGTGTACTCGTCGTTGTAATGTCCAAGCATTTAAGGCCAATGTACATCGATACCTCTTTCATTATCTAGTGCCTCTTCTTCCGTTCGCACTGTTCTCTAACATTTAAGGGTACTCCAAAATCTCCTTTTGTGCGCGCGTTAGTGTACAAAAAAAAATAGTATTTTTATACGACTCACTTTGCCTTTTAAATTACTTGGCAGAAATTACAATTCTGTAGACTAATGATTGAGTAGGTGGCTTCGAAAAACATCAATGTTAGACTAAAGATTGAATACGTGGCTTCGAAAAACGTTAATGTTATGGACCCGTTTCTTGTGATTATAACGTAACGTAAGAAACATATGGCATTCCTGAATAATTCATTCAATATTTCTTTTCACTTAGTCGACAATATTGGCAACCCTCTATAAAAATGATTGGTCGGAAGTCTTCGAAAAATCACGGTGATGTGGACCTGTTCTTTGTAATAGTTTACGTAACATAAGAGGGGGATAATATCCTTAAGGGGGGAAGTCCCTGTAAAAAAATGTTTTTTTTTTTGCATTTTTGTTTTTGCTTTAAAAAATTGTTTAGCATCTAAAGAATGTGTAGGGGTTTTCAGGGCCCGAAGACTCTCGCATCATTTTTAAGCCCATAAAAACCCTATAAACCCCATATCTACCCTTAAGTCGAATCACTGGCAAGATCACACAACCTTGCCATAGTATTCACCACTGTCCTAAAATGGCTGAAAGCAATTCGGTTATCCTCTTGAATAACCGTCATAAATATTCCATCATAGCCGAGGAGCTTTTTCTCCACATTCGGCATTGTATACTTACCTCGTAGCTACAGACCCATCAACCGATCGTTCTATCGACGATATGCAGAGTAGCCACCGTTGACTACCTGCAACCGACTGTATGTCCTTCAAAAATATCACACACCCGATGAAATGTTACCTTGAGCAGAATAAAAGATTACACACCCACCAGTCTACATGCCCATTAGCGTCCAAAAATACATGCCGGGCTATTTGCTGTCTTGCACATGTGCAAGCCAGATTTCTAATAGCCCTGCAATAGGACATAATGAGCGGGATAACCCAAAGATCAATTAGCCTTTTTTTCTAGTTGCTGTGGCAAGCGATCCTCTATGTTACATCACAGAAGACCTAATTGCCGCCGCCAGCATTGTTCCCTTATGGTACACGAAACACTTCTGTCTATCCGATGTAGACAAAAGAAAACGTTTTCGTCCAGGCGGCAATTTCCTACATAAACAATGTAGTCAAAAGATTCATGCTCTCAGGCAGCCTTGGGTTTTTGCCGATATTTTATCACCATCATGGGAAAACCATTCTCATGATTTATGACTGCATTTTCTGCCAGCCTAAATTTTCGTCCCTCTAATTGACCAGATGTGTATTGGAATTTCCCTGGTACGCAAGAGGTATCCGATACTACAAGGAATGTTGAGGACGATTTCTCCCGGAGTCTGTTAATAACCATTGCGGTACGCGCACCTTCCTTTCGCACCAGACATTAATCGTGAAAACGAACGCTACTGGGAGCCAGATTTTATCTTCCAAGGCGCACGAAGTCTCAAGTAAATTTTCGCGTGGAGTACATATAAGTTGTCGGTTAACTACCCCAGTCCTTTTTTTTTGGTACGCAGCCGCTAGTGAGTCGTGAGGGTTACTTCCTAAGAAGATTTTTTTTACCGTATTCGAACGTTTGTAGCCAGTGACATTTGTTACCAGGAAAAACAAAAGTATTGTAATCTTCAAGTGTAATTATTGTTAAATAAAAGTCCACCATCGGACAACTCTCAGATCTAACACTGAAAGGAACATTAAAAATAATCATTGTGAACTTTATTTGTTAACACCCTAAATAAAAGTAACAGCCATCACAACGGCAACATACGAGTGTTTATTATTTTGCTTCTGTGACAGTATCTACGCTCTGGAATTCTTTTGAGCATCGTCGGACACCAGTGGAATGTATTTTGTGAGGCGACAAGTGCATTAGTGAAACATCGTTGGAGTTTAGGTGAATCAGCGCCGTACGTCGGTGCACCATACCTTTTAAACTACTACAAATGTCCTCTCAACGTTTGGGGCTCAACAGAAAGTCCTTAATGTCCCTAGAAAGTCACCAAAGTGATGCGCAAAAGTACCCATAGCAGGTAAGCGAACGAGCGCCCTGCTCTTTACGGCTTCTACCATTAAACGGTAGAAGCCAAACAAGTTTGCTAGTTTCTCTTTTCAAAAGTTAGGGAAGATCCAGCTCCTCTCCTCCTGGAAATACAAGGGAATATTCTTCCGAAATACGAAAATTTATCATGAGACGATCTAGTGGAGCGTTGCATTGGTGGTTTCACTGAAAACGCTTCAAGAACGAAACCTTAAATGGCGTTTTTCACGAAACACGTTCTTTCCGCGCCGTGCACCTTAACTCACGAAGTTTTGAACCGATTGATTTGAAATTTTACACCGATATTCTTTAACACGTTGGTCTTTGCGGGAAGGTAATATTTTATAAAAATTGTAATATGAAGTATTGTTTTTAACATTGTTTATAAAAAGAAAGCGTTTTTTTTTTCTTTTCTCCTTGAAGTGCTCTAAAAAGCCCTGCCACCTTTTTCCCCCATTCCTAATCCAAAATCCTAGCTATAATACGCTAAAACACATAAACCTATCAAAACCCGAAAAAACCCAAACATGATTCAAAATTCGCAATAAACGAATCAAACATTCGTTTATTGCCTAACATTTGCCCCCACGGCATTATTAAATCAAAAATCTCGAATTAAAATCAAATTCGCAATAAACGAATCTAATATTCGTTTATTGTTCTACATTTGCTCCACAGCATCACCCAAATCTAAAATTCAGAGATCGTTATCTCTATCCCAAATTTTCCATTCAGGAAAACAAACAAAAAACTCAAAAGCAGATACATTCACACATCTGCGCGATAGTTTCATAAGAATTCAAGAAATTGAATTCTTATCTAAAGTCAATACAACATCTCGCTCGAGATATCCAAAAAATCGAGATTGTTGCACGAAAATGTGTGTCTTTGGGATACAATTTTCGATTCCTCTTCCTTTATAAAGGAATGGTTTAGTGATCTCCGGGCCGCAGTCTTAAATCGATCTTAGTCCCTGGAGGAAATACCCCAGTGGAAAAACTAACGAAAATAATTGGAAAAATAAAACTCTTTAATATGTAAACGAAAACAACACGGATTTTCATTTAGCGGCCAATTGATAGCTAAGGATCACCTGACCTGGAAGACGAAGGACAAAGGGCCAATTAAGGGCGTTACTCTTCCCTCAGGCGCACGAGGAAGCACGGTAACGACCCCTTTTGTAGGACGAGTTTCAGGAGCCGTCAAGTTTTAAGAGATCGCCTTGTCCTTTTAAGGACCAGGAGACACGCTTCCTGGAACAAAACCCCTACAAAGAATACAACATCCTCACATTTTTTTCCCATTGTTTGTTGTTAATTTAGGTTCATGCAAAGAAGAATTTCATGTTTTAATTGAAAAAAAATTGTTCGTCGTTTACGGGGACTTTCCCCCGTAATGACAATAAATGAACGAAGTGAATGGCTTCGAAAATCCATAAAGCAACGGACCAATTTCTTATGATCATTACGTAACGTAAGAAAAAAATTGTATTTTTTAATGCTTCGTTTAATTTTAATTTCAAGTTATTCGGCACGTCTATAAAAAAAGATTGAATGGGTGACTTCAAAAGATCATTGTGATATGTTCATGAGTATTTAAGAAACGTAAGAAACAGACGATATTTCTTAATAATTCAATTTCCCCTTTAAGTTAGTTTGCAACTCTATAAACAAATGATTGCGGGGGTGGCTTTAAAAACGAAGTTTTTCACAGCAATATTATGGACCTATTCCTTGCGGCTACTCAAGTGATGTAACAACCAAATGATATCCTTTAGTGATCCGTTTAGTTTTCCTCTTAAATTAGTTTGTCACATTGGCAACACTGCATGGAAATGATTAAGTGCATGTCTTCGAAAAACCGTAGAGTCAAAGGCCCATTTCTTGCGATCATTTACTCTACGTAGATTTTTCCACAAAATTTGTAACCTAAGAAACCGATAATATTCATCGATTACTTATGACTGAAGAACCTAGTCCTACGGCCTCGTTTCTTGTAATCGTTTACGTAACGTAAGATAGAGATGATTTTATATAATGATTCCGACGGATTGGGCGGCGTCGAGAAATGATGCGGACTTGTGGGGGTTTCTCTAACCACATGGAGAACCAACCCACAAAGCCAACCAATCTTGACCGCTAACAGCGCGTCACCTCAATCCAACTCCCCGTGCAAAATCTGCATTTGCATACATCCCATACTTACCAGCAACCCATTTCCCAAGCTGAAATAAATGCATATTCCAATTTACAACGGAATATTAATCATTTCCCTCAATTACATCACCCCACATACGTTTTCCCAAAATTGCTTCGGTCAACTTCCTACTTAAGTTATATTTTCTCTTTGTGACCAAGCAATCTTAATTTCCCCGAAATTCATATGCCATAACAAACGCATATCCAAATCCTCAACGGAACATTACCAACCAACTAAACCGCGCACATTTCCCCGAAATTATTTCGGTTAACATTTCTATCTAAACGATATCCCTTGCTTGCACCCAAGCCATTCCAATTTCCTCCGAAAATGCATGCCCATACTCGCTCGCGTCCCCAAAGCCAATTTCCCGGTACACCCAACCAACGAAGCCAACCCAGCCTGTACGGCCAGAATTCGCTGGAACTGAGTTCTTATGCGAGCGTAGCAACTCCTCCAAAATTCTTCGTAATTGGCAGCGAGCCTAATTTCGGTATGACGCACCGCCATGACGCATTGAATGAATTATTTTCATTCATAAGCCAGTCGTTCTCCAACTACCACAACGCGCGTATCGGTAGTCCCCTGTAACCGCCGCGGCCACGTGCCAAATAAAGTCCGCCCTAATGTTTTCCTTCCAATTGCCGCGGGTACAGCGTCGAAAATGAATAGAAAAAAAAAACATTCGGGCGCAGTTCGCGGATAAAAACTAGACAACTTATGACAAATCCTAAGATGAAATAAAAAGACCCTTACGGCCGACTCCCAGTGTTTCATTTCTTTCCTCGCGCTTGCGGTAAACAACTCTGTAGTGGAGCGACGGTTAACTGGTGCCATACGTTGGTACATCCACCAGCACCCCCACCCTGGTGACCCCGAAAACGAACAAGCAAACTTCAAACATTTGCGCGTAAAAATTGTGACATTTCACTGGTGCCCCCCCCCCCCCCCACACCCCCGCCCCCGCGGTACAAAAACAACGCAACCTCCACCCCAAAAAAAAACTAGAACAGTGTCTGTGCCCGTAACTAAAAACATTTTTCAAAAACAATTACAAAGTGCACGATAAAAACACACACCTCCCGAACCACAGCGACGCTTAAATACCAAACATTTTCCCTATGCGCGTATGTAATTTCATTTTAAAACTATTAATCCAATATAATGGACAACAATAACGCAAACATTAGTACCATCGGTAATTAAACAAATTCTGAGTGAAATCCGGCAAAGGTTTTCTATTCGAAAGTCAGGTAAGACAGCCAATACGGTTTATGGGCTTTGGTCGATTTTGTTTATCATCATCTCTCATTGGACTATCAAATCGAAAACACCAAAAATAGCACGTGCACATAATTGTTTCGATGCACATTAACCCAAAGCAAGTGCAACAAAACCTATGTTAAAATAAATAAAATTATACATACGAGAGACTACCAAACGCCACAACCTACATTTTCTTACCGCATATATTTACAAAATGCTTTCACTTGCCCAACAGTAATACACACCGTTTAAACACTTATTCCCAATCAGAGAATTCAATTCGAAATTTAAGCATTTTCAACACCAGGACATCGTAAATAAACCAAAAAACATTAAAGACAGTCTGCCAGAATTAAGTGCCAGTGTAAAAATTCAAAAGGACACCAATTAAAGGGCAACCAGCGCCCCAACAAATCACGTCAACCCGAACAACGTCGAAGCGACGCACCATCACCATACCAGGGACTGCAGTCACATCATCAAAAGGACACCAGGTTTTTTTTTACTCTTTTTCTTTGTTCTCTCTCTTTTTATTCCAACTTTTTTTCCCTTTTCTTCAAATTGTTATCTCTCCTTTTGGTGAGTTCCTTCCGAGCCACGAACCTAAAATTCTAAATAATATTCCCTAAAAACCGATTAAAATTTATTCCGTTAAATTGAAAAGAGGAAATACCCTAAATAGTCAACTTAAAAACAATTGTTACTCACCCAAAAAGTATCCAATTTAGTAGCTTAATTAAAAATATTTAAGAAATAGCCCAGTAATACAAAAGGAACATACATATTTTAAATACATACGAATCTCGCAAGTAAAGCGCCCAATTGTACACGTACTAACCCAAATATTAAAATTATAAACATAAACAAATAAAAGTTGTAACTAAGATCGCTGCCAAACGCGCTACCCATTACATTATTAATTTAAACATTTTAACAGATTACTAATGGTAACGGCAATCAATATATATCACGAATCCTTAATATACACCATTCCATTGTCTAAATTACAATTATTGTAAGCCCCGCCCGGGGTACAAGCCCAAATAAACGAAAAAACAATTTTAACCTTAACAAACGGCAGGTTATTAAAGAAAAGCAATTGAATTAAAATTCATACAAACAACTACCATTGTTCATAAGACAGAGAAAAATTAAATATTCATTAAACAGTATTACCTCCAATAACTAAACAACATTGTAAGCCCCTCCAGGGGTACAAGCCAAAAACAACACAATAGAAATTATCAAGGGCATATACCGTAATTATTTGCAAATACATAATTCAGTAGGCATATTAGGCACCAATTAAACAACCAATGTTAAGAAATTTAATCATACAACTAAGACAGCCCAAGAAACCAACAAGAGAGCAACCACCTCCTTGTTAAAAATAATATTTGCCGTTTAAGAAACAATCAAAAACTACCCAGTAAATAAGTAATCTCGCGGATTAAAATAAAAAATACATATACCTAGTATGTATATATCTAAATATATATACAGATATATATGCCAGCGCATATATACAAATATATGTTCTCTTCACACTATATGTATAATACAACATAAATTGTCCATTAATATTGCCAATGAAGACGGCCTTCCTTTTGTCCTCCTACTATAGAATTAACTATTAAGCTTTAAAAATATGTAACACGCCTAGCCTTAATTGATACACATACGCTTAACGATAATTTGATTGCAATATATACCAAGATTCACTACCCATAGAAACAAATTAAATTTTAGCATTAGAAATATAGGCTATATATTTTGTATAAATTTTCTCGCATTTAAAAAATTGCACATTTAAGAATACATGCAACACTCCAGTGCACGCAATGTACCAAAAGTTCACACTTAGAATAATTTTTTATGTAAGGACTCACACTTAAAGTCGACGTTAAAACATACTAAATAATATTCCGTAGGCACTTTCGGACCCCTTTGTGAACATAACTTAATTTTTTTTATTTATCAAAGAAAATATTTTCGTTTTATAATTACTATTATATATAAAAGAACTGCGTATAAATATATAAGACATTGTATGTAATTTAAGCAGATAACCGCCTAGCAAATAACCGCCCCCTCCCATTTTTGTAAGATAATTAAGATAATTAATCCACTTTTGTATTTTATTCCCCGAACTGCCGCCCCCGCGCAAAGAAAGTCGTATTAAACAATATCATAACACGTATATCTCTCCGCTAGATTATACGAGCACATACCGCCTATACGCTTAAAATAAGAAAAACTAGCGCAGTAACCAGAGATATATCCGGACCGAAAGCAATTTTCTTCATTTTCCCTCACGAATATAAAAAACGCCTTATTTTACGCGTATACTACTTTATCCGCCTTCAAATATTCATATTATAAACCATCGTAAGCCCCTTCCGGGCACAACCCGCGCACAACACCGCATTAACACACCTCGCACGACTCGCGCTCGCCCCCCCTCCTCGACATCGGCCCAACCTCACTCCATCAACCCGACTCCCTCCGCCACCGCCCAACTCCACGCGACACTCCTCGAAATCCACAATTTCCTTCAAACCGGCTCCTCTCTCAACTTCGGCACAACATTGCCCCCCAGCCGACTCCATGCGACCCAGCTCGCCCCCCCCCCCCCCCCCTCGACCCTACGCAACCCCTTCGACATCGCTCGACACCGGCCAACCCTTCTCGACACAGTGCGACCTACTTCGATCCTTCGATTCCTTCCTGCCCCGTAGGGGCATACTGGCACACGACGCTGCCACTCAACCCTCTCGGCTTCACGCGCTTTCACAACCTCGGCTCCTCACTGAACCACAGCTACTGCTCGTAGCAAACAACCAGTAGGACGCCCGACTCCCAGGCCGGCCCCTTGCTATCCACCCGCTACTCCGAGTAGCAAACAATAGTCAGAACGCCCGCCCCACCACCCTTACCCCACGCAAGGATTCTTCTTTCTAGGGACCCCCGCGGATGCGATCAACCTTGGCTCGAACCTCTTCCATCCCGCACACGCCACTTCGTCACTGCGGATGCGAGCGAATTCCCGATAGACCCTGACCCATTCGGGCGACAAACGTGTTGCTCCAAGCGACCCACAACAGGCCAGTGGGCCACGCCGCACACCCCTTGCCCATGTGGCATCAACGCGGCAACAACGTGTCCACTCCTTGTATCGACCCAGTCCCACCACGACCCAGGAACCCGTCACCCAGGACAGTTCCAATACCCCACCACCGCGCCTTCCGAAGCGAGAAGACCTACCTTATCTTTCAAGCGTCTAGCCCTCCTTCCATCACCACACCAAACTCCTCCGCCCTACCATCATTTCGTGACTACGTCACTGGGGGAGGAGTACTGTGGGGGTTTCTCTAACCACATGGAGAACCAACCCACAATGCCAACCAATCTTGACCGCTAACAGCGCGTCACCTCAATCCAACTCCCCGTGCAAAATCTGCATTTGCATACATCCCATACTTACCAGGAACCCATTTCCCAAGCTGAAATATATGCATATTCCAATTTACAACGGAATATTAATCATTTCCCTCAATTACACCACCCCACATACGTTGTCCCAAAATTGCTTCGGTCAACTTCCTACTTAAGTTATATTTTCTCTTTGTGACCAAGCAATCTTAATTTCCCCGAAATTCATATGCCATAACAAACGCATATCCAAATCCTCAACGGAACATTACCAACCAACTAAACCGCGCACATTTCCCCGAAATTATTTCGGTTAACATTTCTATCTAAACGATATCCCTTGCTTGCACCCAAGCCATTCCAATTTCCTCCGAAAATGCATGCCCATACTCGCTCGCGTCCCCAAAGCCAATTTCCCGGTACACCCAACCAACGAAGCCAACCCAGCCTGTACGGCCAGAATTCGCTGGAACTGAGTTCTTATGCGAGCGTAGCAACTCCTCCAAAATTCTTCGTAATTGGCAGCGAGCCTAATTTCGGTATGACGCACCGCCACGACGCATTGAATGAATTATTTTCATTCATAAGCCAGTCGTCCTCCAACTACCACAACGCGCGTATCGGTAGTCCCCTGTAACCGCCGCGGCCACGTGCCAAATAAAGTCCGCCCTAATGTTTTCCTTCCAATTGCCGCGGGTACAGCGTCGAAAATGAATAGAAAAAAAAAAAAACATTCGGGCGCAGTTCGCGGATAAAAACTAGACAACTTATGACAAATCCTAAGATGAAATAAAAAGACCCTTACGGCCGACTCCCAGTGTTTCATTTCTTTCCTCGCGCTTGCGGACACTTTCGCTGGTAAACAACTCTGTAGTGGGGCGACGGTTAACTGGTGCCATACGTTGGTACATCCACCATCGCACCCCCACAGACTTCCTTATGATCATTACGTAACGTAAGAATCAGACAATATTCCATAATGATTCCTTCAGTTTTTCTTCTTAGTTGATTTGCAACATTGGCAACACTGCATACAAATGAGAGTAGATGTTTTCGAAAAACGGTGGTCACATAAGCCCATTCCCTGGGATCATTTACTCCACGTATATTTTACAACAAAATTCGTAAGGCAAGAAACCGAAGATATTCTTTGGAAATTAGTTTGGCTTCCTTGGTCTAGGCGAACGACCCAACCGGGAGCATATCCCTTCGTATTCTCTGTAGACAGACTAGTGTCCAGATCAGTTGCAGCTGTTCCTTCGAATCTGCATCTTAACATCTGCCCGCGTGAGCTATCTCAGCCTATGCAGATAAATTAAGAATTAGTTCGATTTAACTGTGTGTATACGAGTATATGTAGCTAGCTGGATAGATCCGAATACACAGTGCGGACAGCATCAAGGCAAAGAGCATCATTGCGTCTGACAGAATGATTTTTGCATTCGGATTTCGGTTTGGGTTACTCGATAGCCTCGCCTCTCCTGTCGTTCGTTCCCTATTTCAACGCGAAAATTAACTTTTGCGGCTACAGGCATCATATTCCATTTGATAGTTTTGATTGCGTTTATGCACTATTGACTTTGGTTTTGATTTTCCATGTATGGGCGCGTACAATTCCCCATGAAAATATTGTCTGCCGGTTGATTTTCATACGGAATGTTCCTTTTGTGTTTATTATTACCATTTTGTAGTTGTTGTATTTTTTAGTTTCATTTTACTCTGTGCTGCGCTTTTGAGACCTTAAACTTGGGTTCTCGGTTACCTTTGGATCTTCTGGTTGGAGATGCAGCCAAGCATGCGTTTTTCTGGTTGTTTTTTTTTTTTCAACTCTATCTATGGCTAGGTTTTGTTGTTTGTGTTTTTTTTTCTCGTGATCGTAGATTTAGAACGCACTTGGGTATCTTGTGAAAGGGGAGATACACATTACGTGCAGAACAACAACTTAAAACAAGAATTGTTAATAATATGAATAATGGTGAATCATATAAATATGTTCGACATGAATTTACGGTGATTGAAATGGGAAATATTTTCATTGAATTTCTGCAACTCGTTTGCAACTGAAATGATATCCGATGGAGGAAATATGAGAGATTCGTTGGCATTGAAGTGTAGTGGGTTTTGGAGGAGACATGCACCTTGGCTTATAAATATGAAGAAGGACATTGAAAAAGTGTTGTTCTAAGTTTTTGTTTTTATTTATCTGGCAGGAATGTACTGTTTAACGTGAGATCATGCAAGGTAATACTGATTCAAACTGAATGCTGAGATAATCATCAACCGACATACACAGATGGTTTGAACATTTCAAAGACTCATTGTCAAACAATCACTTGTTCGTCACATTTTTCAGGCGGCATGAATCAAACAGCGATTTGTCCACTTTTCGTATGTCTTGGGGAAGTAAGCTTTAATATGATAATCGTGGAAAATAAATAAATCCCTGGTCACAATAGCGCTCAAGAATTTCATTGCTGCTGTGCCGAAATCCCCCTCTCTCAGAATCTGAAGGACTTTCCTCCTGTAATTTGGTGAAACTTAGAACGCACTAATTCCAAAAGAAAGCTAAGCGTCTATCTGACAACACTTTACTAGAATTTGTATGTTGTTATAGTCACGCTCAGATAAATGAGTAATTGTGACGGGAGTAGGTGGGATCCGTTGGTTTTTGGGAATCGTAAGCTGGTACTCGTTCTCATTATGCTTTCGATTGTTACAATTTACCGAACATCGATGCACACACCCTATACCATAGATACAACTTTATCAGTTCATTTAAATCATTTTATTTAACATTATCACGACGTAAGACGTGGAAAATAAGGGGGGGGGGGGGGGGGGTGCAATAATTGTAACAAGTCAAGCCTATCGGCAAGTGCACAACCTCAATTAGCTTCATATACCGAAAAATCCACCCATCCAATCCAGTTTTAAATTCTGTTTAATTTCATACGAGGGTGATTAGAAAAGTTAGCGGCTCGAAAATGTATATACAAGCTAATGAGACATAGTACTATAGAATACAAGCCAAACATTAGACCTGCTGACGCCCTCTATAGAACAGGCCGGAAACTTTTCACCTCACCCTCGTATGCAATTAACAGAACTTAAAACTGGATTGGATTGGTGGATTTGTTCGTTACTGACCGTCACATATCGTTCCCAGATATTTAAACTTTAACTTTAACTTTAACTTTTTTAAATAATTTGCCTCTGACATCTATATGTGTTCCCTGAGTTCCACCTGCTCTCGCCGTAATCATATATTTTGTTTTGTCTTCAATTTTTTCTAGGCCCACCTCTTCCGTCGCTTGGATGATAATTTCACAGTTTATACTTGCAGTTTCTAGTTTCTGCGTAGTTTCTGCATATGCGAGCACTTATGTGTCCCCGTTCAGGGATGGTCCCACCATGTTGTCGTCTTGTACCTTTCTGATGACATACTCGAGCACAAGGTTAAAGAGATATGGTGATAGGCCTGTGGCGGTCCACACAATCCACTATTGGTCGAGATGTCGTCGATGCACCAGGGAACACACTCACCTCTGCCGGTATGCAATCGACTCCGGGAGCTTTGTTGTTTTTCAATCGATTTATTGCGTCTACAACTTCGTTGAAAGCGGGCTCTGTGATCTGAGGCTCAGCTGTATGTGCGTCTGGTGCGTTTATTTGTGGTTGATGGGCGCGTACATTGAACAGCTTTTCAAAGTACCGTTTCCATCTTGTGATGATATTGTTTGTTTCTGTGACCAGACAACCGTTTGTGTCTCGAATTATTTTAGCTCTCCCCCGACAGTCATTTCTAATTGAATTTATACCGGCATACCCACCACTGATGTTCTTTGCTCTGGCATTTTCTAGGATTTTTTCAATCCGAGTCTTTTCCCAATCGCGTTTTTTGCGTTTGAAGAGTCTCATTGTCTCTTTCCGAATTGCCGTCTATCTTTCTGCGTTGACTTCATCATATCTTTCTAAGTGGATCACTCTGAGGCGTGGACGTTCTTCGATCGTCGCCCTGCACTCATCGTCAAACCAAGCTGTGGACTTAATTGTTTTCTTAAATCCTAATACCTTTTGGGCTGTTTGTTTTATTGTGTCTCTGATCGATGTCCATTTAGTATCCACACTATTGTCTTCCTCTTCCTCGCTACTCCCATTCTCTAGAATGCTTAATCTATCCGTTAGTTCGTCTTGATATTCAGGGCTTTTGCGTAGGTCTTTTAGTTTATCAATGTCGAACTTTTTGCTCGTCTCCCGTGACTGCCCATGTGGGTTTGCTGCGACCCGACTTCTAATTTTGCCCATAACTAGGAGGTGATCGGAGTCGCGATCTGCTTCTCTATATGATCTTACGTCAAGGATATTCGAGTGGTGTCTTTTGTCTATGAGGAAGTGGTATATTTGGTTACTCGTCACGCCGTCGGGTGATATCAATGTGGCTTTATGGATTTGCTTGTGCTTGAACATCGTGCTTTTCAATACTAGATCATTTGACGCTTCGAACGTGATAATTCGAATTCCATTATTAATTGAAACGTCGTGTAGTCTTTCTTTACGTACAGTTGGTTGGAAGATATCCTCCTTTCCAATTTTCACATGATGTCCCCGAGGAGGATTTTAACATGGAGTGATGAGATCCCATCAAACACTTCCGCTACGGTCTCGTAGAATGTGTCCTCCGTTTCTGCATCGGTAGATTGTGTTGGGGCGTGTACGTTTATAAATTCATAATTGTACCATGGGCCCTGTATTTTTAGCACCGACATTCGGTCATTAATAAATTTCACATCTATTACATGGGGCATAATCTTTTTGCTTATAATGAAGCCGGTTCTGAGGTTATCTGTATCGGTACCTCCACACGCCAGTGTAAACCCGTTGGTTTCGATTGCTTGATGTGGGAGTCGGACTTCCTGAAGCGCGACGATGTCCATTTTATATTGTTTCGCGTTTTCTATAACCGTCTGTATCGAGCCTGGTTTATATAGCGTTCGAACATTCCATGCGGCGACGCGTATATCCAGTTTTTTCCGTTTTTCCTTACGTCTTCTTTTTGCCGAGTTGGTGTTGTCTTGATGCGTTGTTCCCTTATGGCGTCGGCTCATCACACCTACGCCTAACTTCTTCAGTACAATACTGAAGCAAACATCCTCCTCAACAATATTCCATTCTATTATAGGAGATTTCTGGGTCCATTCAACAGGGTCTACATTTGAAACACTAGAGACACACACTCACTGGAGAAGACAGCGCAACAGCACACAAATACACCGACCAAGGCACAGATTTTTGACGCCAAAGACGTAATCTACGTTTACTACTACACTCAAGAACGAACGGTCTTCTATGATTTCATTGTCACCCTCAGCCTATCCAAGAAGTTGGACAATGCATGAACTTACCATGTAGAACCCCCTCCCAAGTGGTTTTTTCAAATATCTCGAAACCGAGCATAACATAATTAGAGATGAAAGTAAAATTATAATTGTTGCTAGCCAATCAGAAGCCAACGACACAATGAAGGATGTACTTGTCCTTGTAACGTTTAACCCGGCCTTACCTGCAGTTATTTTTTTTTTATATTCACACTTGTCCGCAACTGTAACTTGGAATCGCCGATCTAAGTGCAATACGTATTTTATTTATTTAATTCTTTATTTATTTATTTATTTGTTTGTTTGTTCATTTATTAATATATTTATTTATTTATTTATTTGTTTATTTATTTACTTATTTATTTATTATAGTAAATAAATTAATAATGTACATAGTTATTTATTTATTTATTTATTTATTTATTTATTTATTTATATAATTAATTACTTACTGGGTTGCTAACCCGCCTATGTCAGTACGCTCCACCACAACATCTGGGGCTTATACCTTTTTTCATCCTAATTTTAAACTCCAAACCAAAACCCATTTCATTAATGAACGTAGCAATGAAGCAAACTTCTCCACTAGGTTTCCACTATTAATTTCCCTTAGTTTTGACTGTTTTCTCACTTTATAGTTTACAGTTTGTTGATGCAAATGTCTCAATGATGTCTTGCTCCAACTCCATCGTAAAATATGCATTTTTCTGTTGTGGCAATATAAACCTCTTTATTTATTTAACCCTTAAATGGAAGGGCCGGGTCACTTGTGCCTTTTCGAAACTATTTCCCCGTCATAGTTCGGGGCTGAGGTAGGGTGGCGGTCAATTTATACTATAAAAAAATATATACTAGACTTTTAGCTCCCCAAGTCCCGTCGATTTAGTGCGCAAACAGCCGTTGCAAGAGCCATTGTCAATTTTAAAAAGGCAGAAGTGACGCGACCCTACCATTTACGGTTGTCAAAAACAGCAAGTGAATTAAAGCAAACACTCCAAAAAACAAATGGGAATAAAATGAGTACAAACACGAATTTTGATAGAATTTTGAATAATTTTACTGTTTCAAAGAAAATCTCAACACTCGCACGTGGATATTATTATCCATTATATATATGTATATTATCGTGGTACAGACAGTGACTACGACTTATGTATCGGTTGCGTTCTGTAATTGTACCTTGACGTTGCCATACTTTTTTTTTATTTTTACATTCCTTCCCTTTTGGTATAATGAACATTCATTCATGTCATTTTTATAAATAAATTTATTAATAAAAGTATATTTTGTCTATTTTATTGTAAATATTAGCTCTTTCAACATAGCTAGAAAAAGCGTGAACTTAAGCATTTTTTGTTTTTAAATACACATTTACAATTTTTTTCCTTAAAAGTACTATTCTAAATCTTCAATTTATATAATATATTTATCTGGTCCAAAATAATGATTTTTTTAACAAAATGATACATTCTTCACGTTTTTATTTGTTTATTTAATTCTATTGTTTAAATAAATCAAAAAAACATTAATATGACGATTAGTCCCTATACAAGGATAGTTGAAGCAACATGCTTTTCTTCAGATTTTTTGAGTACTTTTAGGTTCGTTTTAAATCATCGGACAAGAGTGACCCGACACTACCATTTAAGGACGCCAAAAACGACCCTACCGTGAATTGGTTAATAAGGTCGGTTTCTAAATTTATGATGTCAAAAATAGAGCTTTTGGACAAAATACACATGTAGGGGTGATGTTTAGATTACAAATAGCCAATCTATTGAAACCTGTTCCAAGATGCCAAGAATAAATATGTAGACATTTGTTTCCTAAAATAAGCAACAGGGGGTGCAACAAGGGATTTTCTTATCAATTTGGTCGCTAATGAGCTCATAGCTCATAGATTTCTAAAAATAAAGTTTGACGCTCTTCTTTTAGCTTCCTCGTTTATTGTTCGAGTGTAACAGTGAAAGTTAGTTGCAATCATTTAGTGACATCATGGCTATCACTATCACAATTCTCCTTTTGATAATCGCTTGATCCATAAGTCACTGTTTACGATAAACCACTCATACGGCACATTCCAACGGCCCCACTGAAGACAAACTAAAAACTATAAATACAAAACACTAGCAGACAGTGTCCTCGAATCACTGCCTCATTGCGGTAGCCATTTCCTCGTCAAATTGTGCTCGAGGGGAATAGATCAACGGCGTTTTGTAACTACATTCAAATCAGCGGAAACATCAAATGATCGGACGATGACCGTCCTTCATAAAGATACGCTGAATAGCTCGACTACCGCCCACCAGTGCGTCTATATTGTAAATGCCGACGCTAGCCGAAACTGATTGACAGCCCCAATATTGACCACGCATAATAATCAAATAGAATTCATCGTATCCACGACAAAGTCTGTAGGGCTTCACGTCTGGCACAGACATTGGTGTTGAACGTTAGACCCAACAGATCTTGTGCGGCCGTAATACCAACTCAGCTCCACCTGCCTATCGAACGCAGCAACATGTCTCAATGAAGAGGAGGTCTGTTTATTAATTTAAAAAATTCTTATATGTAATCCGCCTCCCCCGCTGGGGGTTCACTATGTCTTGCCACTCATTCGCCTTCTATTTGTATTTTTCGTTATAGGACATAAGTGCGAAAAGATTTGGTTGGCTGATTCGTCTACAGCTAAGAGTTCGATGATCGACCGTCGCAATAGAATCAACGATCGAGCGGCGTTTAATAATCGATGTGACAAATTAAAAAGAAAAAAAACAATAACAACAAAAACAAAAACAAAAATGTGACGGAAACAAAACCTACAAAAGCTTTATCTCTGAGAAGTTGAACGTCCTCTGGCGTAGAAAGGAGAATATTGACGAAAGGGAGAAATATTCTTGGGAAATAAAAAGCGGTCGTCCCATTTTTCCCGCTTTGCCATCCACCGACTTCGCATTGATCTTTCGTTGATTGACCGCTCGATTTGCGCTGTATAGAGATACGTAGATACACCGGCCGTATATACATTAGACATGTATTAGCAGCTAGCTAACGAAAAATAACAACGAAACAGATCAAACAATGAAGTAGTCCAGTAGTGGAACTGACCAGTCTTAAGATGAAAAACACCAAAACGCAACTCGCTCAGCTGAAATGTCTTTGTTTGTTATATTTTATTAAGGAAGGGTTACGCAACAAGGGTAGTTGAAGAGACGGGAGAGACGGGATGACCGTCGTATCACATAGGTGGTCATGATCTCTAAGATCGTGATGATATTGATAATACTGATGTTGATGATTGTGATGGCGATGATGATCTTGGTCTGCCCCTTGATTTTTTACACAAGTGTGTCCAAAAGATAAACGCTGCATTCAAGACACTTTTATCCGTATGAGTTGTTCAGCTGTCCATTCGACCGATGGTCCAGTCGTTCTGTCGTCCATTTAACAGAGTCCAAAGTCAGGCATCAGCAACGGTTGTTTTGTGCGCCGGTGCAATGCCATTATTTCCTGCTTTGGCTCCCTGTTTCTGTTTATTGAAGCTCTTTCCCGTTGATTTTTAATAGTTATTATCATCTAGCGCTTTTTCTTCTTTTGAAAACAAATTTTCCAGAAACATTACGAGTACTGGAATCAAAGATGTGTTTATTTTATTTTTTCTCCACCAAACTTCTTGTTTCTGGAAGAGAATAACTGCAACAACAGCCGTTTCACGACAGGAAGTGGCCTTTGGTTAGAATCAGTTTGATTGTTTATTTTTAGCTTTCCGTAGCCATGTTTGACCGGATATAAGGCTGGTCATTCAACGTGCTGAAACAAAGATTAGAGGGCGCTGGAACAATAAAAATTGTTGCCGATAAATAAAGGTCAAGTGATTATTAGCTTGCATGATTGATGTATTTCCGAAAGAACCGGTGTTCCCAGGTAGAATGTATACTGGATTTAACGCCATGCGTTCCTGAATCAGGTTGGCAGTTATATATGTAAAAAAATAGAATAGTATTACAGCCTCCAAGGTCAACGTCGTCTTCATAAAAAAAAAAAGAAAAACAAACCAATGTGTCAAAATATAACCGGTATGGTCAAAAGAAATCAATTCTTCATACAAAATGTATTTTGTCTCCTTTAAAATAGGCTCCATTTGAAGCGACACATTTTTTCCCAGGAATAATAGGGTCAGGCACACTTTTCTTTACAGATACATTCCGTGGTCGCCTTTAGCTCTCTCGGCAAATAGTCTTTTGTGCCTTCATCATCATCATCATCGGCACTACAACCGGGAACCGATCTTGACCTTATTTAGCAAGTCCTACGCTTGTTAAATTTTCCATGATAATTTGTTTTTCCGGGCAAGGTCATTAGTCTTGCGCCAGAGACTCCCCGACGGAGAATCGAACCTGTGACGTTTACAGCCACACAAAATTAACGTACAATAAAAAGGGTTACCTGGATTCGGGCTGACTATTTCCGCAACGCTCCGGCCTTGTGAGTCGGAAGCCTCTTTATGAATCCCTTCCTTGTGCAGAATCCAGTGGCATATCCTCCCGCACCTGCGCAAGTGAAGTTGGACTATCAAATAGACATCTTCCGACACCCAGCGTGACTCCCAGCGTTATCTATAAGTACTCCGCCGGACCAAAACTTATCAGCACTTCCAGGAAAACACCTCCTCCTTATTAATCAAAACAAACAAAAAACGCAACCTTTCGACTTTCGTTTACTTTTAATTTTTTTAATTTAACAAAGGGACGAACATAGTCACTTTTCCAGTTTACTTTCTTCCAATTTTTTCCTTAGGTTTTTCTCTTGACCACCGTAAGCCTTTCTTTTCCTTTTCTTTGTTCTTCTTTTTTTAACTTCAACGAACGGAATCTTTAAAACCGTATCCCAAAAACATTAACCCGTTCTCTCTTTCGCTCCCCACTCACGTCCACTTCGAAAACCGAATTCGAACTCGAAGAACTGCACGATCCACACCCGAATCGGGGCGTGTTTGAAAACTCACTTGTGGATCGTGCAACTCCTCCACCACCATCACACCACTTTAAAACAAATTATATTCTAATTACAAACTATTAATTGATGGGGTGGCGGACGCACGTAACAACCCCGGTCTCCCGCGTGACAGGCGGGGATACTAACCACTATACTATCGAGGAGCCTTTTGTGCCTTCAATTTTGACAAAACAGGTTCAACGAAGAACCCACATAAAAAGCCAGAAAGTACCATATCTGACGAAAAGTCATTTTTTTCGTGATGTTGTAATTGAAGAAAATTCAGCTCTTTTGTAACATGCCATACTTCTACACATCTTCGTGAGAGATGGTCAGTTCCCTCAAATCATAACAATAGCACAATTATTTTTTATTAAGTTGATGTTTTCTTCAGCCACTGCCGTTACAAGTCATCTCGGATGGAACAAATTCTCAACTAATCATTAAGATTCCCATCAAATTTCAGAATCATAGATTGCAAAAGTTACGGCGCCTCGGGCATATCTGCGTATGTGCGTATTTTTCTTTTTTTACAATTAGAAACACGAAATGAATTTGCAACAACGAGTTCGTACGACGAATGTCCAATAAAGACTGACACAACTAGTTGTAGGGGCATACAGACCATTACCATTACCATGCCACCAAATAACTGTTGCTGTTCTTTTTGAACAGTTGCAGGTTGTAACGCTTCGGAAACACTCGCGTGGGAAGGGAGTTTCACAGCTGTAACGAGTTCCGATGCAGAGTTGTTCGCACCATCGGGAGATGAACCGCAAACTGGTGCCATCCATCGTATTGTCTTATAGAGCGCATATAAGCCGAATTGCGTGGAACAATGCCACGAATCTCCGAAAAACAGTACCCATGATAATATCTGTAAAACAGACAGAGGTCCCCTACGGCCTTCGATATGATAGCGACTGTAGCCCCGACGTCAGCGCCGAGTCCCCGATCAGGCGGATCGCTCGTCTCTGTATGCTCTCAAGCAGGTCGAGGGTGTGTCTAGGAGCCGAGCTCCAAACATGAGAGCAATCTTCGCGTGCGGGTCTAATTTGGGATTTATATAGGAGGAGAAGTTGAGACGGAGTAAAATATTGCTTGCTCTAAAAAGAGAGCTCAGTTTTCCTGAAGCTGACCTGGCGATGCTCGACATGTGTTTATGCCATGATACATTCCCACAGACCGTGACGCCGAGCAATTCAAGCTTTCCCCAGCTTTGAGGGCCCGGCCATTCATCATCAGCTGTGGAACCGATGATCCACTTTTCTTTGTGAATGTTGTATATTGTGTCTTCGTTGCATTGAAGTCGACGGGATTGGCCTTTCCCCACTGCAGGACCCTATCTAGATCCTGATTCAGAGAGTCAATCTGTCTACATCTCAGCTGATGTGACGCCGATGCACCAATCGGCCGAACACTCGAAAAGGAGGAAACAAGCGTACTATCATCCGCAAAACTGAACACTTTGTTATCCGTTGCCTCCAACAAATCATTGATGTGAAGCAAAAACAAGGTTGGAGCCAAAATGGAACCTTGGGGCACTCCCGAATTAATAGGATACAGATCCGAACACTCGCCGCACTCAACAACCCGGATCGATCGATTTTGAAGCAAGCTTTTCGTCCAGTCGGAAAGCTGGTGGGATAGTCCATATAAAAGAAGTTTGCTCAGCAATGCACCGTGCCAGACGCGGTCAAAAGCCTTGAAGATATCCAGCGCGACCGCCTTGACTCACCATGCCGCTCAACGGGAGATGTCCATATATCGGTTATACGTGTCAAAAGGTCTCGCGTTGACTGCCTGCCACGGAATCCGTATTGACGATCATTCTGAAGTCCATTGCACTCCAAATACTTAGCTCAGTATTGATGACTTTTGCCATCACCTTAGATAACATAGACAGTAATGCTATCGGACGGTAATTTTGCGGGAGTGACTTTTTTCCCCTCTTTGGGATTGGCTGAACTCGAGCGACTTTCCAGCAGGTAGAAGAGGTCCTCCGTGCATAAGATAAGCGGAAGAGTCTGCCAAGAACCGGTGATAGTTCTGGAGCACAGTTCTTAAGAACTATTGCTGGTATTCCGTCCCGGCCGGCTGCCTTCCTACAATCCAGTTCACGTAGAATGCCTTGAATAGTGCGCATACGAAATCTCACATCCCACATGGAAGACCGTACCGGTGCGATCACAGGTGGCTCCGAAAGGCCCAGATCGAAGTTTGAATTCGCGGAAAACAAATTCGGGAACACATTAGCTTTCTCCTTTGAATTCGTGAGTAACGTCCCGCTGTCTGTCACCAACGGAGGGAAAGAGGAGGATGCGAAGTTACCGCTGACAGCCTTTGCCATTTACCAGAAGGAGCGGGAACCAGTCGGGCACCGAAGAAGTTTATTGATCACTCTGTCGTTGTGAGCTCTCTTCGCGGTATCAATCGCCTGATTGCACGCGTTTCACGCGTTGTTGTTATGTTATATGATTATTGGTTTTGTTGCAGGGCTTACCTCAAGTGATTGGAGCCGGGCTGGCTGCTTCAGGTGGTGAGAGATCCGTTGGATTCTACTGGAAGTGTCTCGGTACTGGCTGACGAGGCAAAGGGTCAGGCGAAGGCGGCGTAGAGGGGTATGCATTTCTTGTTTCTTCGCCGGAAGCCTTCCTGAGGAGCTTACCTCCCCCTGGGATTCGTTTTACTGGTCTTAAATACTTTACTCTATTAAAGCATGAAGGGTTATTAAAATAAATGAGTCTTCCTTTTCATCATCATCATCAGCACTACAACCGGAAACCGGTCTTGGCCTTATTTAGCAAGTCCTGGGGCTTATTAAATTTTTCATAATGATTTGTTTTTTCCGGGCAAGGTCATTAGTCTTACGCCAATGGCTCCCCGGCGGGGAATCGAACCCCGGTCTTCCTTTTAGGGATTTGTTTATATATATTGAAGAATATAATCTAAAAATACGTTGGCCATGGGATCGGCGTTGGAATTGGATCTGATCTGTTGGCCGTAGCCTCGGCCTCTGGAGACTGACTGATCAGGAATCAAAAAAAAAAAAAAAAAAAAATGGGAGGTGAGACGCCGACTTTAGCGAGACAAGGACAGATGTGTCCTTCATCTTGTACCTGGCTTCTGGTCATCTTGCGATAACCAGAATCACCCACATCCGTGAGGGTGTTGATCTCGGTCTCGAGAGTCACTGAAAAGAAAAAAAAGGGCGGGAGTATCCAAGGATAGCGTGGACAGTGTTAGTTCAGGTGTTCTCTAACTACTTGGATGGAGGGATGGTGGGAAAGAAATCATACAAGAGGTCTTGAGTGCGGTAGTAAACGCAGATCACGTCTGATGATCTGCGCTTTGGTCGGTGTGTGTGTGTATGTTTGGGCTGTCTTGTACTGTGCGTGCGTGTGTGCGTGTGTGCGTGTGGTGTGTTAGCAGTATACCCCATGGGTCTGATCACGAATCTAAAATGTGCCGCTGTTTTATACTCTGTGACGACAGAGATTTGTTAAAAGATTTGCTTAGAAATTCCAAGAACGACAAACATGATTTTGTGTGTTTCAATTGGAATTTGATTCTGGGAAGTGGATGGGGATTTGGTTAAACAAATTCATGAAAGGAGAAATTATGAAATGCATTTAGAATTAGGCACTTCAAAATATTAAGGTTAGTGGGAATTGAATCAATATACGACAAATGGACTTTCGGTTAAATTTATCGTGCATATAATTCAATTGAGGAACATGATTGGGATTATGAGTAACGGCACGGTAATTGGGAATTGAATCAATCTGCGACAAATTAACTTTTGGTTTAATTTGTCGCTCGTATGATTCACTATGGGAACAAGATTGAGATTATAGGTAATAATGGAAATTGGATGGGAGTAGTGATTTAGGATCACTACATTGTGAGATGCACCTAAAAGACGGAAGAACTTGCTGTAAACGTAAAGAGCTTGATGGCGATAGCACCAATAGTTTCACATGAAATGGGAAACAAAATACACGGATAAAATGTCGCCTTTAAAATGTACTGATGTCTGGGTATGCAAAAAAAGATTGCGTTTTCGTAAGTTAACATCTACCAACATTTATCAAGAATTGTGTACGATATGTAACAATGTTACGATGAGTAGAAGAACGCATTTCCGATTGCATAAGTCATTCCGAAGAAGGGGGGATTCACATGCATTGGAAGGATATCCCAGGCAGCCTGCCATCGATATTAACGAAGAAGTAATCAACATCAGGGATGTGATGATACACAACAACCCGCGGTTAGCCCTAAGAAGGCTCTGTGTTTTACTTACGAATCCCCTCTCTACCTGTGAAAGGAAAACAACTCGCCAAGTAGCTAATTTGCATAAACTACTTGTGCAAATTCTACTTGGTAGAGAAAATAATAATAAAACAGCGTTGGCGCCGGATAAAAAATACACGTCAACGGCAAATAATAATAAATATTCATTCGACGTTAAACGACGAAGGGAAGAAGACGTAACTCATTTCCTAGCTGCAGTATTGGGCACTATCCCTAATTTGACAGTTCAAAAGTTGACAACTGAAAGATAAACCAAAATAAACACAAAAACTGCAGCTCTACTGAAAATACAATCGACAATCAGCAAGGCGACGCTTGAACAGTGTGGACATCTGCCGCTGAACAGGGGAGCAGCCCTTCAACGCCCCCTGCACCTTGGCACTAAACAACAGCCGACGTCTCCAATCAACAACCACACAAATCGACCGCTCAGCGGTCACACAAGTAAGTCCCCTATTTTACTTTATTTAATACAAAAACAAGATTTAAAAAAAAAACCATCCTTATTAAAATTATAGTAACTATATACAATTATCATATTATTAAATTATACCAATAATTATAACACCGTTCCCTTGTCGGAATCGATTAAATATGTTTTTATGCCGCCTGCTCGATCTGGTTGAAGGAGTCCTGTACAGTCCAATCGGATCTACCGATGATGTCGATGTCATCTGTGTAGGCAAGTATCTGGGTGGACTTGGTGATAATAGTCTCTCTAGTTGTAACGCCGGAGTCACGGATTGGTTTCTCCAATGCCAGGTTTAAGTGAGGCAGGCCAGACCGCCCCCTTGTCGGAATCCATTAAATATTGTATGTTTATTGGTTTGGAGATCAATTCCGCTATTTTTACTTGACTATTTACGTTGGTCATGGTCAACATACAAAGTCGTATCAATTTGTTTGTAATGCCGAACTCTCTCATGGCATTATATAGTTCTACCCTGGCTATGCTGTCGTAGATGGGGTTAAAGTCTATAAATAGATGATATAATAGAAACTTCCAGGCATTTTTCCATCGCCTGTCTAAGGGTGAATATCTGATCAATCGCTGATTTGCTTGGGATGAAGCCACACTGATGTTGACTAATGATAGCTTCAGCGTATGGGGCTATCCATTCTTGTAGGATAGTGGCGAGTATCTTATAGGCGGTACTCAGCAATGTTATACCCCTATAGTTGCAGCACACTGTGATAAGTTGCTTCTTATGTATGCGGCAAATTATTCCATGATGCCAATCTTCTGGCGTCACCTCTTGCTCACATACGTGCACCACGATCTCATGAATTGCGTGATGTAACGCTGTCCTTCCTTGTTTGATCAGCTCAGCTAGTATGCCATCAGTTCCGACGGCTTTATTTAATTTGAGATGTCTTATGGCTTTTAATGTTTCCTTAATGCTTGTTGGCGGCAGCATTTAGTCTTGATTTTGCATTGGTGGAGCCTCCAATTCTTCTGTGAGCTGACCATTTAACAATTCATTGAAGTGCACTTGCCATCGCTCCAGAATGCCTTCAGCATCGGTAATCAGATTACCCTTTTTATCCTTGCAATAAGTGCAGCGTGGCGTGTACCGCGTCATATTGCGGGCTATGTGGTAGAACTTCCACGCCAGGCACTTTTCTTTTGTCTGTGAAGTCTTTTTACAGATCTTCTGAGCTCTTTGTATTTCTCGTCGCGTACTCGCGTCCTATGAGACTGCTGCATTGCCCAGTATGCAGCATTCTTACGTTCAGTCGCTAGTTTACACTTATCATCAAACCAGTCGCTCCGATCTGTACGACTACTGCCTAAGATGGAGTTGGCAGTCCTAATGACAGTATTTCTAAGGCGTGTCTTCCTTTTCGTCGTCAGGCGACTCCTCTGTAGGTCTGTGAACGTTTATGAGGCTTATGTTCTTAAACTTGCTTCGCACGCGAAAAGAGCATAGCCTTTCGTTTATTGCATTAAAGCCAATAAGGCAAGCTTCTGTTTTTGAGTGTCTAGAAAGGCTACCCCAAGCACATGGTGTTTTGCATGACAGCTGCAATAAATGTCAGACTCGTTTCTTTGAATAACACCCCTTCCCGCCCATCTTATTTCTTGTAATGCTGTTATGTCAACCTTATATTCGGACATGGCATCGGTTAGCTGCTGTGCAGCTCGAGCCCTGTATGGTGAGCGTACGTTCCATGAGAGAATTCTTAAATCGTTTAGCCATTTTCCTTCCCGTGGCCGACGTCGTGTATCCGGTCCATATCCGAGGTCTGTTAAATTTTCCATAATAATTTGTTTTTATGAGCCAGGTTATTAGCCTTGGCCAACGTTTCTCTGGATGTCGCTGCATGCATTATTTCACTACTTGGCGGGTGCCAAAGTGGCTATCCAGGGGTGTCACGTGGAGACAGCATGTCAACTTGGGTTAAACAGGGACAAGGATCGTCCTGGCCTTCGCCGGGTTGAAAGCAATCAGTGACTTTGCCCTGTATGTTCGCTCCCATCCCCCCAAATTGGGAATATCCCCTAATATTCACTGCATAATCCGTCGCAAACTAATGAACCTTTACACACTTGAAGACCGTAGAATTCATGCCGACCTTCTCTTCCGTTTCATACCAACTTCCATAACTTGCGGAACTCTCGTCCCTTCTACTTGCCGGCCTCTTATGACTATAATAAACCCATCGCGCGACGCTACAGAACACCAGCTCTTACCTCACCTCCTTTGATTTAACCTCACCACTTTTACTCTCCAACTCAGGCTTCTTACTAGTGGACGGGTACCCGAAGGTATTCTACAAACACCTTGGATCTGTTTCTGGCTTCCGAGCCCACCATCTGTTCCCTACAAACGATTATGTTGGTGGAAAACTTGGGCCATTCTCTGATATCAGTTGTGCAATCATTTACATCTCAAATGTACAACAAACTTAAACAATCGCGCCCAGTATGGGGCCACCAACTGGGGCGATTTATGGGAATTCTATTTGCTATGAAAACTCCGATGTTAATGCTTGTATAGAGAGTTAATCACCGAAGTGATGCTTCTTGTTATGGAACCTCACATTCCACACTCGAATCCATCCCATAAAATTTTGTCTGATAAAAAATGGGAACAAATTGCAGCAACCAAGAATAATGCTTTTAAGCTAATCTCACGGAAATCAATAGAGCGATTTGTCAGAATCAGAAACTCTTGCAACCAAACGATTGAAAAGGCGAAGAATGTGGCTATAGTTTTGACCCTTTTATAGCAAATAAATATAATGAACTTTTTTTAAATAAATTTAAAAAAATAAAATCTAAACTTTTTTTCTTATCAATTAGCTCTTATAGAGGAAGGACCAAATTTGACTACCGTACTCCAATGCTATTCAATTTCACCAATATTTGATCTATTTTAATAAAGTGACAACAAGATCACAAAATATCTACAAATTTTCTATCAACGTGGAATTACTGGCCCAGTCTGTATAACTCGTTAATTTTAATAATCTACCCATTTGGTCTCCTAATTAAATCACTCAAAATTGAAATGCGTTAAATTTTTATCACACAACAAATCTTCGAAAGAGTCGCCACGTCGTTCTGGTCTAGTCACCATAAGATACAAGTTTCAGTCATCTTACTCTCAAGCATTCAAGCATGCAAAACTATCCTAGTGTGTAGAATTACTTGTGGCAAACGCTTTCAGTGCGTATACAAGAATTTGAAACTCCAAAAGGATGACGCTCACAATCTGAACGATGATTCGAAACGATTTACTAGATCCCCCATTCGGCAGATACATAAATTCGAAAGGACGTCGACTGAGATCAATCTGTGAGTAAAACCTAGATATAAGTATCTCAAGAACATTTTCTTAGATCCAAGTAATGTCAGATGGCTGGCTGGTAGGTTGGTTGGTCGGGTGGTTGAGTGGTTGAGTGCTTGACTGGTTGGTCGGGCGGTCGGGCGGTTGAATGTCTGGTCGCTTGGTAAGGATATCTCCTTCACCTTGAAAATATATCACAATCGCCTAGTTCTTTTATTTCACACGATTTTCATTTAATATTCTCAAATTGCAGTTGGAAGTCAGTGACCGATTACATTTGTGGAACCAGTCATTATATTCCCTTGATGAGGTGCTATTCTCTGAAAGATTATTTGCGTGTAGGTTTTGAATTTCGTTTTGCATTTATTCTACACATTGCGTGTTACCGAAGTGTATATAAGAATAATTAAAGATTTTGCATCTACTGAAAATTATCTTTTTTCAGTCAGTGCATCTCGATTGCTAGGTAAAAGAAGAGTGTGGAATTTTCTTTAGGGAATTTCATTTGAGAATAAGATTATGAGTTAAGTTTACGGTAGAGATATTTAAGAGAACAATAAATGTTATAGGTGGTTTAGGGTTATACCTTTGGACGTAAATTCATAAATAAAAGAAGAACTTAACCTCTTTAATGATTGTCGGCGCATAAAAGGTCATAGAAGCTACACCAAACAACTTTTAAAAAGGTAATTCAACTGCTTGTAATACGGATACCTGAAAGCAAACACGTTTTCTGCATATAACACCAATTTGCGACTTTCCTGGGCAATCTAGGCTCTTGTTAATATAAGCTGAAATAAGAGTAGCGGGAGCGACTGCAGTCTTCAAGATCCTTTATTTTAAGAACCACAACAGAACTCCTTACTCGTTATTAACTCGTGTCCTTACAGCCTAGCTACCATTCGATTATGTATTATTAACAATAATACAGTTCTAGTAGTGAACATCAGCTCTGAGATAAGTCTAATCAATTTCTGCACCATTCGCGGATCAGACACTGAAATCATCTGACGAGACGGTGGCAACTTACAGACGCAGTTCGGAAATATAAGAACCCTGGAATGCTGCCAGGTGAATTTCCTACCAAGGTTTCAAATCCCTTGCAAGTTCAAAGTAGTGAGCAATATGTCCGGTCAACCAGAAGACGGCAAAAAAGTAAAAAAGAGATGTGAAAGATGCTAAAGTTCGGAAAGCATATGGCGAGCAATGAAGAAAAAACAAACTTGTTGCTGAGGCCAGGATGAATGGCAAACAGCCAAAGAGCAGGCACAACATATGAAACGAGACTATCCTATTAGAATCTCCAACAAATCTGTCATACGCAGACATAATTCGCAGCGTAGAAATGAAGCCCACACTGGAGGCAGTCGATGAAGGCAGTATCCAGAATCCGGACAACCAAGAAAGGCGGACTGCTTCTCCATCTGGGAAAACCAAGTGGCAACGCGGCAGAATACACGGTCGCCATTAGCCGAGTGCTGGGAGGCAACAGTAAGAAGCCTGATACATCAAACTTCACCGAAGTTCAAGGATGTAAGCGGGATCACCACAAAGATGAAAATATGTGAGGCAGTACACAACCCACGACACACACAGATATTGCCCATTCATCAGCTAACATTCAGACGGTACGGTTCGTCCTGCCTTTCATACGTTTTACATTCTAATTGTCTTCCCACATTACGTGACCAAAGCATTAGCAGGTATACCAAATAACTGAACAATACAGTTCAGTTTTGTTTTCGCGCCGTGTTTTGTTGTGTGAAAAGTGACAGCGACAGTGAACATACAAAGACCAATTAAATAAATAAATGTTCTTGATATAAACAGTCTATCACGTAACATAAAGCTCCGTGTCTATAGAACCATAATCATGCCAATTGTTCTATATGGATGCGAAACATGGGCTCTCACAAAACGGGAAGAAAACAAATTCCGCGTATTCGAGAATAAAGTTTTGAGAGGCATCTTTGGAGGTAAATATGACGAGGAGGCAGGACAATGGAGGAGACTCCATAACCACGAATTGGAAGAACTATATCGCAAACCTACAATAGTGAGAGTAATCAAGTCGCGAAGATTAAGATGGGCC
Source organism: Microdon myrmicae (assembly GCA_963931805.1). NCBI lineage: Eukaryota > Metazoa > Arthropoda > Insecta > Diptera > Syrphidae > Microdon > Microdon myrmicae. Next base: position 121,017,085 of record OZ007499.1, read on the forward strand.
GGACACGTGGCGCGAATGGGGAACGATAGGACCGTGCATAGAATTCTTGACGGTAGACCAACGGGAAAGAGACCGGTAGGACGGCCGCGACGGAGATGGGAGGACAATGTTAGGTTTGACCTTGAGGAGATCGGATCGAATGGTCAAGCGTGGAAGGAGAGTGCCCAGGACAGGGAAGGATGGCGAAGCCGAGTCGGCGAGGTCATGAACTTCCGGGTTCCTACAGGCCAATAAATAATAATAATAATATAAACAGTAAAAACAAAGTGATTATATATAAATATAATGAAATAAAAGAGAACGGGTTTGACAGTCAAAACAAACACAGATTAATACTAACCAACTGTGAGATTGTATGTGAGCACATGTTTAGCAAAAAAAAAAAAGGAAAACAAAGAAGTAAAAGAAAAACAAAACAGAAATAACAAATAAAAATAAAAAAGAAACAAAAGGAACTAAAATATACAGAAATTACAAAGTGAAGCCTACCTAATAACTGGTTTAAAACAAAGACTGGCCTGCTATCTTGGATGCAACAAGCTGGGTGTATCGATCCTCAGCATACAGAATGGCAAACAAAAAACAAAAAATTAAAAAAATGAAACCGAAGTCCGCGTTAATAAAACGCCCGGCGAGCTCTCCACTAACACGAGCGACATCAAAAATAAACAAGCCAAACGAGGCAATAGCAGACTTGCTCGAAAAGGCGCAAAAATTTGAAGAGGACAATACAATCCTCCCGGTTCCATATAATGACGGCCATGTCACCAATAACATGTTTGCATGTTTAGCGAGTACCGAAACTGAGGACGAAGAAGAGGAAATCAGCGATCTTGAAATAAGGCTAGTCCGAGCAAGGGCGCAATTAGCAGAGAAGCGTCGCAGGAAAGAGGAATTTTCTGAAAAGGAGCAGCTAATAGTAAAACAACAGCAGCAGAAAAATCAGCAACAAAGTGCACAACAGAAGCCAAGCCAACAAAAAAGATGTCCACCACAAGAGATTACACAACAACAACCACAACAAAAGCAACAGGCAGCAAAAAGGAAAGCGAAGATGCCACCCATCAACATTACAGATATGGACTGTAACGAACTGGTAAGTCTATGTAAGCTTTCTATTGGGGAAGATTTTTCAATTAAAAGACTAATAGGGAACAGGTTTGCCATACAGACAACTTCGGTTGAGGATTTCGAAAAAAATGAAAAATGTGCTAAAAAGGGCCACCGCGGAATTTTACACGTACACCCCGAAAGAAATAAAGAATATAACGGTTCTACTAAAAGGCGTTGACCCTGAAACAGAACCAGAAGTTCTATTACAAACGCTACGAGAGCTTAACTGTAATGATATTGAGTTTATCGCGGTAAAACCTTTCAATACAGCTAGGGCTAGACGGGAGAATCGTAAATGACCATTCTTCCTGGTGCAGCTGGGCCCCGGTAGCAAAATTGGTGGACTTAGGAAAATCACTATCCTGAACCATCAAATTGTCACATGGGACAAATTGAAAAAAGGCAGAGATATAATCCAATGTCTTCGCTGCCAAAGGTTCGGGCACTCAGCAGCAAACTGCGAAATGCAGTATCGATGCGTAAGATGCGGACAGGACCACAGCGCAGAACAATGCACGTTAGGTAAAGAAAGGGTAGACGACAGATCTCTTCTAAAGTGTGCAGTTTGTAGGAGTGAGGGACACCCAGCTAATTATCGAGGCTGTCCTAAGTTCCGCGAACTACAGGAAAAAAAGTTTTCACAGCAACGAAAAATAGAACGCCCGATAGTTCAAGCCCGACCAGCACTAAATGCAACACCCCAGTTCTCGTATGCTCAGGTAACAGCTCGTAGGAGAAACAAGCCACAACCCACCACACGGGTACCGCCGCAACATACTGGGCCTCCCGAAACAATAACACTAGCAGATGTGCTCACAACCTTGGTCGCTATTCAGACGCAGATGACACAAATGCAAAAACAAATAAAGGACCAGGACACTAGACTAGACTGGGTCTATTCGCAATTGTCTAGCCAGCCGTCAATATAAACCCCCCAACAGAAAGCACAATTAAGGCTCTAGTCATGAATGTAAATTCACTTATCAGAATCGAGAGAAGAGCCGCTCTCTTTAAACTGTTGCAAGACGAAAATCCTGACGTGCTTCTGGCTAGCGAAACTAAGCTGAATCAGAGGCATAAACTATATCACACAAACTACGACATTATACGAATAGACCGACCCAACTCCACACAAGGAGGAGGGGTGGCAATCTTTGTTAAAAAAGAACTTCAACATAAGGTAAAATATAGTGGTGAGATGCGCTGATTTCAGGTGCTTGAAGCGTGCATTATCCGCATACCCCTCCGACAAGGTAGGAGGATGTATGTGATTTCTGCCTACGCACCAGAAGCACATCAACAAAATCTATTTATAGTGGAGCTAGAGACTTTTTTCCAATGCTTACAACTTTACTCGGAAGGGAACTATTACATCGTGGGTGGCGATTTGAATGCTAAACAACCAAATTGGGGAAATAGCATATCCAACACGAGAGGAAATCAACTAGCTAGTTGGCTAGATCAACATCACATTGAATATAAGGCTGACCTGCTAGCTACAGAATATCCTTCTTTCCCCAGAGGGGGATCGTTCCTCGATATTATGCTTATTGACACACGACTTAAACATACACATACTAACAGACAAAATATAAACTGCCTACGCACAATTGAGTATGACAGCGACCATTGTGCATTATCAATCGTGATAAAAACACCAAGCGAAGTTGTGGAACTCGGTGAATGTATGATACTGCAACCCTATAACTATTGGGGTATGCGATGGACGCGTTTCACGAGAACCTTAACAAGAGAAATTCGATTAAAAGACATTAACCCTCCTACCAACAGAAACATACCCAACGATGACATCGACAAATACATACAAAAAATGGACGAAACCATAAAACAAACTATGGACAAAACAATACCAAAAACCACACCTACGGACAACATGAACATGTACCGAAACGCCACAATCAACGCACTCCACAGAAAAAAAGTAGACTTCTGTCGCAACTAAAACTACGATACAGACGATTTATTGATAGGCACGACCAGGAGATAATATCACTGAAGTCCAGATTAAAAAATCTCCAACAGCTGATAAAAGCCAACTATAGGCTATCAGCAAATTTGTATTGGAACAACAAAGTTCGGGCGGTAAAATCCAACAACCCTAGTATGTTTCCGCAAATTAATAAAATATTTACACGGAGTAATGAAAACGAGATTCAGTGTCTCCAAATACCACGAACTGACAAAAACCAACGAATGCTGACAAATGTAGGCATAGACACAAACAACGCCATCCTAAATGACGAAGTTTTTGTGTTTGAAGATCCCTTGGAAAAAGTGAATGTTGTAGGGGCCGTCTTTCAAGAACTGTACAAGACAAATGAAGCAATTCGCCGCAACCATGGAAGAAAGAGTTTTACTGAATTATCGTCATCTTCGAAATGACATTTCACAGTGGCGAGCAGAAAACCAAGGTTTTATCGAATTCAATAACGAAAATACGGCAAACGCCGAGATCACTGTCGAAAGCGTCAACAGCCTTTTGATCCCTAGTGAAGACATCCATGGCGTCTTTGCATCATTAAGAAACAAAAAATCAGTTGGAATCGATGGAGTACCCAATATAGTACTCAAACATCTTCCTCCAATCGCGATTGAGATATATGCAGTCTTGTTTAACAACGCTCTGAACAACGCACACTATCCAGTACGTTGGAAAACGGCCATCATCCAACCATTACCAAAAAGAGGGAAAGACAGAACAAACCCAAAAAATCTGCGATCGATCAGTTTGTTACCGAGTATCAGTAAAGTATTCGAAAAGGTTCTAAACAAGGCTCTACTTAAATGGGTTGAGGACAATAATATTATTCCAAATAACCAGTTTGGTTTTAAAGCTGGTCATGAAACCACACATGCCGCAGCTAAACTGGTTTCAGACATTCAGTGGAATAAAAATCTGAAACAGTGTACAGGTGCCTGTTTGATTGACTTGGAGAGGGCCTTCGACACCGTTTGGCTAGAGGGGTTATACTACAAGCTAATGAGACTAGGCATTCATAAACCACTACTGTATATACTATACGACATGTTGAATGAAAGGAAATTCGTCGTCAAAAGTGGCAATGTGACCTCCAACATTACCTACAATATAGATAACGGTCTGCAACAGGGAGCGGTGTTATCTCCGATCCTTTTTAATATTTACACTAGCGACCTAATAAGGTCTCTTCATCAGGCTATTGCGTATGCAGACGATCTGATAATATATAGAACAGCTCCAAAAATTGAAATCATTAACGGATTATTACAAGGGGATTCCAATGATGTTCAGCGAGACTGCGACAACTGGAAACTCAAAATCAATATCCAGTAGTGTGAAAACATCCTCTTTAGAACACCACTGGCTGAAGCTACCAGGGACACCAGGAAAAACTGGCGAAAGCTAGCTATTATGGGACCACACCAACAAACACTGGAAACCAAAACCGTAATCAAATACTTAGGCATCTGGCTGGATCAGTATCTATATTTTAACAAACATGTGGAGGCTGCGCTGGCCAGGGCAAAGAAAGCTTATGCTATGACAAAAAGACTGTTTCATAGTAGTCAACTTGATAGCAGAGTTAAAGTTATATGCTACATGGCTCTCATCAGACCGATGACCATATATGGATGTCCAGTGTGGTTTAATGTGGGACCTAGCTTAATGGAAAAGATTCGGATTTTTGAGAGGCAATGCCTCAGGACGTGTCTCAACTTACATCGGACTCCTGAATCTGATCACAAAAAATACTATCCCAATGAAGCGTTGTACAATGGGGCCAATATGAACAGAGTGGATAACTTTATGATCAAGCTGATCCGAGGGCATCTTGCGAGATCAATGAGCTCCCCGAACGATTTAATTTTTGGTGCATATAACCCAAACAATATGTATTTTGAGGGGGTACGTCGCAATGGCTTTATTCCACCAGAAGCATTCCTTAGTCTTGACATGAACGGCCTCATACAAAATGAATCCGCTATACCGTTGATTTATCACGTGCGTCGGTCGGGTACAGATAAACGAATATGTTATAATCGAGAAGTTGTGCACACAGATGAAGAGCGCCTGCAGTTCAGTAGGGCAGTAGCACAGAAAGACCGAAAAGGCACGAATAAGCAACACCAGAGATTTTGGTGGCTGAGTGGCAATTAAAACCCTGTTTCCTTATAAAACTAAAGAAATAATAATAATAATAATTAAAAAAAAAAAAAACCCGACAAACAACGGAAAGCTTACATAGATTTAGCATTTCGAAAATTTAGTTTTGATGTTAGGTTTAGAATAGAGTTGAGTTAAACACAAAAAAAAAAAAAAAAAAATCTATAGATAGTTTAGTATTTAAGTTAGATATACGGTAAAAACAATAACAAGAACAAAGTTTTTTCTTTTCTTCATTTTCTTTGTATTTAATTAAGTTCCCTAAATATTCATGTAAACAAAATAACCATAATGTCGAAAGACAAATTTTCATGCTTTAAGCGTATGCATGTAACTTAGAGAGTCCCCAAAGGACCAGTAAGTTAAGAAATAAGATAACATAAGCTAGAGTTTAATCATTTTTGTCTAGCGAGTAAGTAAATTATAATAATAGGAAGAAATAAAAAATGATATTAAAAAAAAAAAAAAAAAAAAAATCACAGATATTGCATCATTGCGCAAGACATACGCGGGTACCCAAACTACTACGATTAACTTCCCTACCGCAGTAGCAGAAAAACTCCTAGAAGCGAACAACATTAAAATTGAATAGGTTGCCTTCCGAACTCCACTGATGAAATGCTTTATATGTTTGGAGTTCAGGCATATGGCCAAGCACTGCAAAAATGAAGACCGCTCTCGGCTCTGCAGGTAGAGAGGTGAGATGCATGATCTATAAGGACGGTGTAGGGGTACGAAGTCGCGACGCCGCACGGGCGAGAGTTCTACCTCGTCCCCACAATTCACTTAACGAAGGTTCCGCCGTAAATAGTTCACCGAGGGGAAACGTCACACACCGGAAAAATAAAAAACACGTCGCCAAGACACGCGGAAAAATTAAACACATTATTCCCTTGGTTTAGTTTTATATTTATTTAATTGGAAAACGCTATTGTTGGATAACTTGTTTGAATTCGCGGATTATTGTTTTCGTTTCATTTTGAACAGATTTATGCATTTATATTTGACAGTCAATTTATTCAATTATTAACAGAAAAGTTCGCTTGTAGTTTATTCAATTCCGAACACAGTCTTCACTATAGCTTTAAATTTGAGATGAGCTATCAAGTCAACCAGCACCTTACACACGACTCGTTATAAACGCATCTCCGCAGACGGCGGAGAGCGGGAGTGAACCGACCGTCGCAAACGGTGGTTGTAATCAGACTCAACGATATTCGTTATATCGTTTGGGGTGAGTTTTTGTGGTGTCGTGGTAGATATCCTCTCCACTAAGGATATGTTTTACCTACCACAAGAAAGAACCAGATCTCGTAATGCAGATCATTATGGTATGTGTGTGATCGTACCCAACACCATGTTTATCGTTGCATTCAACAAAGGATAAACGAGAAAAAAAGGAACAAAGGAAGAAGCGACCAAATGCTTCGTCCGGTAATGAGGATCGTGTTTACGCTGTGTATCGTCGCTATAATAGACGTTGGGAAGAAAAAAGGTGCCAATGGGATTGGTGGCAGAGACGAATTCCTTGCCCGCGTTTGTATATGCAGACAATTAGTTTGTGGCGACGTACGAATTGATGATTGTTTGTCTATTGATGGTGAATCGCCGGTCGGCTTGTTGCAGCTGTAAAAACAAGCCGCCCGACGTTGCATTTCAATTGATAACAATGGGTGCCGAATGTTGTGTATTTATGGTGCATATGCACATTACGAGGGTTGCCTTTTATATTTCGGGATTAGAGAACAAAAACAAATATTGATCATCGAAAATCACTTTATTGTTTTTCAAAATATTCCCCATGATGATCTATACACTTTTGCATGCGTTTGAACCAATTGTCGAAGCACTTTTGCCACTCTGATTGAGGTATCTCCAACACATGCATTCTGAATGCAGCAACCGCTTCTTCAGCTGTCGAAAAACGTTGACCTCTCAGTTTGTTTTTTACGTACGGCAATAAAAAGAAGTCGTTCGGTGCCAAGTCAGGACTATACGGCGGATGACCCATCAAATCGATGTTTTGGGTGCTCAAAAATGCAGTTGTCGCAGCCGATGTGTGAGAGCTCGCATTGTCGTGGTGAAGAGTGATCCGTCTTCGGCGGTTGGTTTTCCTGATTTCTTGGAAGACAACTGGCAAACAAATGGTTGTGTACCACTCAGAATTGACTGTTCTGCGTTGTTCTAGTGGTACGGTTGCGACATGTCCAGTTTTTCCGAAAAAACAGGCGACCATTTGCTTGTAAGTGCTTCGTGCGCGAACAACTTTTGTTGGATTTGGCTCATCTTGAAACACCCAGACAGTCGACTGCTGTTTACTTTCGGGCTCATACGCGTAAATCCACGATTCATCACCTGTCACGATGTCATAGAAGTGTTTCGAAGCACCGCGACCGTATTTTTTGAGCATTTCTTCCGACCAATTGACACGAGCCTTTTTTGGGCGATTGACAAATTGTGTGGGATCCAACGCGAACACATTTTTTTCACAGTCAAATGTTTATGCAATATTGAATGTATGCTGGTGCCACTAACGCCTAAGGTTGTCTCAATCTTACGATAGGTCACATGACGATCTTCCAATATCAGTTCGCGCACAGCATCAGTGGTTTTCGGAACAACAACTGATTTTGGACGACCTTCACGAAATTCATCTTGGAGTGAACTACGACCACGATTGAATTCACCATACCATCGATAAACACTGGTCCTTGATGGAGCTTCATCGCCAAAAATTGAATTAAGTTCAGCCATGCACTGTTGCTGAGTTAATCCACGCCGAAAGTTGTAAAAAATAATCGCACGAAAATGTTGACGATTTAATTCCATTTTTGGGCCGAGATGAATCTTTTAAGTTACTGTAAACAACACAAATAGCGCTCGTATGTCAACACGTTCTGAGTCCGTATAACCTTAAAAATGTCCAACTTTACGACAGAGCTGTCAATTGCCGGATTGCAGCGCTAGGGTTGCCAAATCCCGAAACATAAGAGTCAACCCTCGTAGGGAACTATTTTTAGGAATTTAACTAACGGGTTGTATGCGTTAAATGTCCTTGGAGAAGGAAATGTTTCGGGTATGCTGAGTGGAGATTGCGGTGCAGGTATGGGAAATTGAAATTTGCCTGCGATTCTTGAAAAGGTACAAAGAAATTCTTACAGGAAATTATGTGCTAAAAGATGGCATGAAGGTAAGTTTTCTTTCACAGGGACTATAGATTATAGATTTGATCTATATATTGGGTGAAACATTTAAGGTGCTAATGCGAAAGCATTAGCGAAAGCTTATGCAGACAGGGTTGTGGTTATGGGGTTTTTTAAGGTAAGTGTACCGTGGGGTTTGGCGGCACCGCCACAACGGCGCAAACTGCCCGTCTGTCACTAAGAGCTTTCCGGTCTTAAGGAAAGAACTAAACCAAAAATCACCAAGAACAAATTATTCTAAATCATTATGAGGTGGCCCAGGATATCCTGACACATAAGCCTCATAAACGTTCACGAACCTACAGAGGAGTCCCCTGACGACAAAAAAGAAGAATACTACGAGAACGTCGAACGGGCCCTCAATTTCTGCCCAAGATACGATGTGCAAATCGTTATTGGTGATTTGAATGCAAAAAAGAAATGGGTCGGGAGCTGGTTTTCAGGCACTACGCAGGTTCCCAGAGTTTGTATGAGAATACTAATGACAATGGACTGCGAGTCATCGAACTGGTAGCACCAAAAAATTTGGTCGTTGTGAGTACAAGGTTTCCGCGTAAAGATATCCACAAATCCTCCGGGGTATCACCTGATGGAGCCACTCGCACCCAAATTGATCACGTGTTGATAGATCGCCGCCACTTCTCGAGCCTGATGACGGTGCGACGCGGGGGGGGGGGGGGGGGGGGGGGCAGAAAAAAGAAATGGACACGCCTTAAAAATACTGTCATTAGTACTGCCAACTACATCTTAGGCAGTAGTAGTAGAGATCGCAGCGACTGGTTTGATGATGAATGCAAACTGTCGACCGAACGTAAGAATGCTGCATACCGGGCAAGGCAGCAGTCTTATGGAATGCGGATACGCGAGGAGAAATAAACCACGCTGCACTTATTGCAAGGATAAAAAGGGTAATCCAATCACCGACCCTGAAGGCATTCTGGAGCGATGGCAAGTGCACTTCAATGAATTGCTAAATGGTCAGCTCACAGAGGAATTGGAGGCTCCACCAATGCAAAATCAAGACTAAATGCTGCCGCCATCAAACATTGAGGAAACATTAAAAGCCATAAGACAGCTCAAATCAAATAAAGCCGTCGGAACTTTTGGCATGCTAGCTGAGCTGATCAAACAAGGAAGGACAGTGTTACATCACGCAATTCATGAGATCGTGGTGCACGTATGGGAGCAAGAGGTGACGCCAGAAGATTGGCATCATGGAATAATTTGCCGCATACATAAGAAGCAACTTATCACAGTGTGCTGCAACTATAGGGGTATAACATTGCTGAGTACTGCCTATAAGATACTCGCCACTATCCTACAAGAATGGATAGCTCCATACGCGGAAGCTAACATTAGTCAACATCAGTGTGGCTTCATCCCAAGCAAATCAGCGATTGATCAGATATTCACCCTTAGACAGGCGATGGAAAAATGTCTGGAAGTTTCTATTATATCATCTATTTATAGACTTTAAGCCCATCTACGACAGCATAGCCAGGGTAGAACTATATAATGCCATGAGAGAATTCGGCATTCCAAACAAATTGATACGATTTTCTAATAGGTGTACAACTTTGCTTCCGCCGTTTTTTCCGAAATTCGAGGCTTTATTGTAAAAAAAGAAATGAAATGGCTTGTTGCGTCACTCCCAATGATCCTGCCAATTCTTGTTGCGTTTGACACGAGTCTTGATCAAGTAATGCCTCCAATTCTGCAACTTCGAAAACCTTCTCTCTTCCACCGCCATGATCCTTCGACGTTAAAATCACCGTTCTTGAAGCGCTGAAACCGCTCTCGGCACGTTCCTTCACTAATAGCGGCCTCACCATAGGTATTTGAAAGCATTCGATGAGCCTCAGCCGCAGATTTCTTCATATTAAAACAGAAAATTAAAACCTCCCGCAAATGAGGAGAATTTGGCTCGTAAGCTGACATGTTCAATCGAGAATAACTTTATGATGCAGACACAAATCGACTAATATTTCGATGGCGTTATGTTTACAAGTACCTAAGCTTATTGTATGACATCTATGGTCTATTTATTTCAACTACCACTTACCGCTACAGCCATCTATTGCAAACGGAAGCAAAGTTGTATAGCTAATATGTTGACCATGACCAACGTAAATAGTCAAGTAAAAATAGCGTAATTGATCTCCAAACCAATGAACATACAATATTTAATGGATTCCGGCAAGGGGATGGTCTCGCCTGCCTCCCTTCAACCTGGCGTTGGAGAAACCAATCCGTGACTCTGGCGTTACAACTAGAGGGACTAGTATCACCACGTCCAGCCAGATACTTACCTACACAGATGACATCGAGATCATCAGTAGATCCGATCGGACTGTACAGGACTCCTTCACCCAGATCGAGCAAGCGGCACAAAAACTGGGACTGCACATTAATGAGGGGATGGCAACTTCTGCGAAGAGAAAACCTAACGTTGGTCAAACTATCAGGATGGTGGAGCACGAAATTGAATTAGTGGAATCCTTTAACTACCTTAGGTTAATAGTATCAGCCCATAACAATATGGAAGAAGAAATATGGGAACAGCTGATCAAATCCCACAAAGTCTACTATGGTCTATCAAGGCTCTTTAAATCCCGAAATTTATCCAGAACATCCAAGCTACTACTGTACAAGACCATGGTCTTACCAGTGCTCATGTATGGATCCGAGACCTGGGTGCTCAATAAAAGGCACTCTGAACTCTTAGCCCCATACGAGAACAAGGTCTTAAGGCGAATTGTTGGCCCCATATGTGAAGGAAGGCGATACCGGAGACGGTACAACCATGAATTGTACGCGATTTACCTGGAAGCTAATGTTGTAAGAAAAATCAAGCTCGATAGACTCCGGTGGGCGGGACCCCTATCTCGAATGAGCGAAGAGGATCCTGCCGGGAAGTCCTTTGTGGCAGGATGTATTGAAGGAGACAGCGCGGCTGACTTTGTCTGCGATGGAGAAATGGCATAGACCAGGACGCCCAGAGCCTGGGAGTGCCAAACTGGATGACATCGGCTCGAAATCGGGACCGGTGGAGAGATTTGTTAAATAATGCCAAGACCGGATCCCGGTTTTAGTGCCGATGATGATGATGATGAAAAGACATCGTTTTAAAAACAAACTATGCTAGACAGCCTTATGGTAGATGCCAGAACGATAATATCCATTGTAATAGGAGGTGGTTTTAATGTATAAGTGACCGAGTAGGGCAGTAAATGTACCAACATGAGGGGAGGCCGGTATTGGAAACAATTGCACCGTTAGAAGTCACCGTGGTAAATACTGTCAAGAAAAACACGTACTGTAAAACAGGAAGAGGGTGAGTAATAGAAATCACCGAGAGCGTGACTAATGAAGGTTCGTTTGAACTCGTTGTAAGTTCCTACTACCCAACAATTAAAGGAAGTGTACAAATCATCATCATCAAGTTATAGAGCTTAAATTACAATGAATCACTCGGGTTATGCTGACGTTAGCATACGCATCAGGGCCCACCACTGTATTATGACGGCGCCTCTCTGACATCGGGTCGAATCAGAGCAGTAAGTAGACCTTACGATATCAAAATGGCGGACTATTTGAAACCCCAACACTCGTGGGAACAAAAATGAATGAAAATTATAAACACAACCAAACATACAAAAACCCCGATACGCATAGGTTTGAAAAACCGACACTACTATATAGGAAGAATTCATAAGAAAACATCGACTCGGCAAAAAGAAGACGTAGACGAGTCGGCGAGGTCATGAATTCTCGGGTTCCTAAAGCCCAACCAATAGTAGTAGTATAGTAGGTAATAGAGATGGTGAACATAGCGAGTAATGCAACAATGGCGAGACATGCAGAACTTTACAAGTGTTGTACAGCGAAAAATCACAACCAAATTACCGACGAAACATCAGAGGGGTAATCTATTACGATTCTATTTCTGGTTTCAGCTGTTCAATGATTGGCTAATACAACCATCATAATTGGCCGCAATTCACTGGTCGTTCACAATAACCGCTTGAACCCTTCTTTTAATAAGGATAACCTTAGTTCCAACCCATATCCCCATTCATAAAAAAAAACACCAATCAATAAATTTAGACAAATTCATAGAATCTAAACTCTGGGCAATATAGTGGCTTTAAATCCTGTACTGGGAAATTTGTCCGCAATGGAACAAACGACGCCTCCCAGAATTACACAAATTTGTGGCAACAATGTTGAGGCTGTTGGCACTCTTATCCACCGACAAAATCCAATCAATACACAAAATGTAAATACAACGCATAATAATAATGAGTTGTCCAAGACAATGTAACTAAAGAAAATGCTCACAGAGGGCGTCTAAGGGTATTTTCAGGTTAAGCATCGGTACTCAGTAAAGTATATGTTGGAAATTATCTTTTAATTACACCGAAATTTAGAGGATTTTGCAGATAGCCAGAATCGGCGTTATCGCAAAAGGTTATTATTATGCTTCCCGAAGACTTGTTCGGCAAATCTTACCCTATGGTTTATTTTGGTAAAATTTCGATTAATTGAACATATTTCCGGGGAGAAGATTTGCCATGCCACACGAGACTGCACTACTTTTTTTCTAGATTGTGGATATATAACTTCGAAACTGAAACAGAAATTTCATCAAGTTCCGAGAATCGATTTTATTTGCTATACTTTTATTGCTTTGTAAATTGAATATATTCCTTAATAAGGAATCTGAAAACTTTATATGTCCTTGAAAATAATGACAAATCTATATAACTCATCGTTTTTGCGATGTTTCAAGGTGCAGTACTCGTGGTGTAACACCCTTTTTTTGTTGGGAAGGGTGTTTAGAACTGAAGATGTGTAAGAAGACCTGAGAAGACAACGGTGTGGAATGCACTACCTTTCCTTATTTGTTCCGTACTCTGGTACGAATAGAAAACGATATACAAATGATTTGTGTTGTTGCCTTTCCATTACAACGCAGCAACTATTTTTTCCATTCCTGCTTTACTTCAAACCTTACACCACTCCACTGCTTACCTGTCCGTACTTCATGCGATTCTCAATCGCATTCCCATCAATTCAATATCCTCCGATATCATAAGAGTATTAATAACCCCTTTAATGTGATCTCTACTCCCGTTGTCATATCATTTCTAATGGCACCCTCGTGCATCAAGTTCCATGGGATTGGTCCAAGTATTGTACTCATCGTTGCCGCTCCGGTGCCGTATTAAAATATCGCCGGTGAATGAAGAGCCGGTGAGACCCTTTTAGAGCAGCGAAATATAAAAAAAATGTAGATAACCTTAGTGGTTAAAGCAATTAATTTACATCATTAATTTCAAATAGTTTGGGATGCATTTAAAACTGAGAAGTGAAACACGTCTCTTAATCAGTTCATTTGGTTTCAAAAACGAAGTAATGAAAAAAGTACTTTACGCCAAACGAACGGAAACTAATTCACATACGCATCTTTGTACACATACGGCAGGATGGATGATGATCAACTTTTTCACCGAGACTAGGTAATTGGCTGATGCGTCTCTTGTTCATACAACAACGGCCGCAAAGTTAAGTTAAAAACAGCAATACAAAAAAAAAACGAAGAACTTCCAACAAAAAACCTACGAGTCCTGGAAAATAGGCTTCTGCAGCAGGAATGGAGACACGAAACCTTGCTTCCGCAATAACTCGGTATATTAGCTGTTTGTAGTGGTTCTTTTCCTCTCTGGCCTTAAATCACATCCCACTAACGCAAACATGGGAGGAAATAGAACATCATACGCAACACATAAAAAAGGGGGCAAAAAAATAAAGAAAAAAAGGAAAAACCGTATCCTTGCATTTTGACGCAGACCCACACTATTATGATGGGGACTTTACAATCATTCAGAGTGCGTATACTTGTACGGGCGGCCATTTCTAATGCCTCTTTTGCAATTACGATGATGATGATGAGGACGACCGCAAGGATGCTACAGAGGATGATACTACATACATTCTACATTCGAGGTAGGCAATAGAAGACTGGAGATGCGAGATGTGAAATGCAAAACACAGAATGCGAGATACGAGATGCGTTCGTTTTCTAGTCATGGACATTGTTTGGCATTCACTGATGTAGTTTGCAAAAATCGCCTTGCATTTGTTTTGAATTGAAGGATAACTGCAGAAAAATTAAAATTGGAAAATACTGCTGCATACTACTGTTTGCGAGGCTTAGATGCTGCTACTTGTTAATGGGTCGTCCGTTATCGTTGGCTGGAGGATAATAGAGATATTGTGCGTTGGGGACCATACCACACGCTCGTTTAGTACCTACATATACCCATACATACACATATCAAAATAAAAGAAAAACAAAGAAAAGGACACAGAACAAAAAACAACGCAAAAGTTTTCATTTTGAATGAAAATGCTAATAGAGCAGGAATTTGTTTTCCCAGAAATTTTTTCCGCAAACATAAATTTTCAAATTGCGTTGAATACTCGACTCCACTACACACTTGACAGTCCTACACTGCAGATGCCCAGAAACAATTCTAGGACGAATGAAGAACAAAAACCAACATTCGTAACAACAATGGCCAGGATACTGATTAATCATTTGTCGTTTGTGCTACTGCGATACGCAATTAACGCAACTATGGTTTGAGTTAGTAGAAGTTCCTCGGTTGGTTGGGCAATATGATGAAATTCTGGATGCGGATGAAAGGAGTTATGGCCATTACTACCAGAGTACAAGCCCGTTGAGAACGGGGCCAATGCTCCATCGTTTGTAAGTATTCAATACAGGATATCTGTTGCGTGAAAATTAAAGTACTTTTTGGACTTTATTGGCATTATGTCTGCCATTGTCCAGAAACGAGGGTTTCCGATAGAGTTCATACATCATGTGGTGTAGCTCCTGATTATTCCAGTGGTCCAACAATAAATCGTCGGTGGGTGTTCCCCTGAAGTACTTTCAAATAGAACTTTGTACATAGAATTGAAAACCAAAAACAGAAAGAAAAAAACACAACGAAATTCGATAAGCAATGAAAAATTAAAAGATATATTTAAGCTTTGTCACCGATGTTTCCATGACTCTTCACAACTCTACTGGTAATAACTGCATTTTTTTGAATTTCTACATCGTCTGCATAAAAATTCCAGTGACTTAAGGACTCTCGTACAACGATAGACCAATAAATCAATGACTTTTTTTATTTACCTATGTTGCACCAAGCAATCCCAACATTGCAATAAACATTCCCAACTTTGCAATAAACACACTCCAAAACCCGCAACAGAATACAATTCAACAGAATATATTCTAAATCACCCCCGCATACATTTTCGCAAAATTGCTACGGTCTATTCTTTATTTAATTCATATTCCCTCCTTGCGACCAAGCAATCTTAATTTCCCCGGAAATTCATAAGCTGTAATAAAATGCATATTCCAACCTACAACGGAATATTAATCATCTCCATCATCTACATCGAGCCGCATACATTTTTCCAAAAACTACTTCGGTTAATTTCCTACTTAAATTATATTTCCTTTCAATTCCAATTACCCCCGAAAACCACTTCGGTTCATTTCCTCCTCAAATCATACTTCTCGTCTACGACCAATCGACAGCTAATTTTCCACGAAACAATCGCAACGATTAAGACCCTTGATCATACTTGGCTATGGCAATTTCCTGGTATACACAACCAACGAATCCAACTCAGCTTGTACGGCGAGGATTCGCTGGAACTGAATCTCCTATGCAAGCATAACAACTCTTCTCGGAATCCCTCCTAACTGGTGGCGAGTTTATTTGAGCTATGCCTCAACCGCCACGACGTGATGAATAGATTTCTCCCATTCATTAGCCAGTCGAGCTCCAAGCGCCAATCCACACACACCGGGTCAGACGGTTCCCAACCGCTCAGTGCCACTAAAATATTTCGGATGAAAGTTTTGATCCACGCCAGGCAAAACGGCTCGAGTGCTCGTGGGAGGTTGCAACGTAATAAGTAATAGTATTTGCAAATAAACAAGGCGTGGGCCGGAATAGTGATTCGCCGAATTAAGAACGAAGTAGGACGATCGTCCTCACCACACGAGGTACCCGGGTGCATAGTCTTCAAATCCTCCGAAGATTTTTCAAATAAAAACTGTAAAATATTTTCGAACGATGTATACGAAGTGACAAATTTCGTTTAGGAACATAACAACAAAAAGAAAAAGTTTACAACCAAACAAGCCGCAAGTGTTTCATTTTCGCTCTTTCTTGGTGGACGGTTATCGACGGAACGGGCGACTATTAACCCACTGCCAAAGAACCAATCATTCCCATAAATTACCTGCCTTCTACTTACCTGCAAATGAGCACCGTAAGCTACTCTGCATCTCCTTTTACCTGAAAACATAAGCCCACGGCAAGATTACCATCTTACCGTGGCATCAATTTTTCACCCCGGGGCATGCTTGCATACAAACCCTCATGTCCTAAAAACCAATTCGGTTTTCCCATCGCGTAACCGGCGGAGGAGCATTTTCCCCATTTTCGGTATGTCATGCTTACCCTTGCCTTATCGGCAGACCCATCGGCTGATCGTCCTATCGACAATACGCAGCATAACCATGGCTGGCTACCCACAAGCGATCGAGTGTAATTTAAAGTAAACACACACTCGATCCATGGACCTATGACACAGAGGAATCTATTGCCTGCAATTCCATGGTTTTATCCTTCATGTTCAAGCATTTAATTGTACAGCTGCATGACCGACTACATGATCCGCTGTCCCATCGAGGAACGATCACAGCATCGGTCGTGTCTAATGATTCGTTGTCTAAACGACAAACAGCCACGATTCTCACGCTGGCTGTTCGAAATGACATGCTTCTGTATACTCTACGTGATCAGAAGAAGCTATTTTTGACTGCATGCCAGCATTCCTGTGCATTATCCAATGCCTAAAATAAACATGTACCCAAATCTAGTAGCCTTTGTCGTCGCAGCGAAGTTATGTTGACTTAACGTCAATCAAAAATCGATCCCCTATCGTACGGTGGCTCACTGATCATCATATTTGACCAGCTGCATGTTTGTTTTACCTTTCCTTCGCCCAACGCATGCTTAGTTTGTCGTTCTTGCTGAGGAGAACACATTCACCCTATCTGGAAGATGTCTAGGGGAACCTGCCGAGAGTGATGCGAACCGATTTCTCATAGGTCGTTGGGGCGAAGGAAAGATTGTTTTCCGCTGCGATGACATGCGTGGAAACTCATCGCAATCACCGAGGCCGGGTCAACGTCGCCCAGCTCGAGGAGTCAGATTGCAACCCCCGTCGCGCACACATACGCTGTCGAGTCAGATTTGAATCGTGCAGCCAACTAGAGGTTTTGGTCGAGTGCTTTCAACAACCGGTCGTTATTCAATTAATGTTTCTATCAGAGTGTTAACAAAACCAGTTAAGACCAATATCCTGTAATTAATGTTCAGATTAATGTTTAATTGAGTAATAGGAGTTTTGAACAATAAAAGATTTGCCAACTATTTCTGGAGTTCGTTTGTTTCAGTTCTGTGTCCACTCGGTATCTCGTAACTTAGGGTTTCGGCTGAACAATTGCAGGAGCGGACGGTGGAAGTTAAGTGAATCAGTGCCGTACGTCGGCACAACCGACGTTAACTCGCCACATATCCATTCAATTGGGCACCCGTTTTCTCGGAAACTAACGAACGTTTCTTCACTTGATCCTCGGATCGTCTCAAACCTTTACGCAAAATACTTCAGCCAATCCTTTTCAGGCCAATTACTAACTCCTGATAATACATATATCCAATAATCTTATTATTTTACCAAATTGTAGGTAAGGATTTCTCAAAATTATGTCAACAGATATCATAACCAGATTATTAATAGTCTCAGGGACGATTACAACCCGCGGCCTGACGGCCTCCTAGACATGCATTTTAGAAACCGCCATATCAAACGTTCGCTTGGTCAAGGACCTTTTCCAATTGTATGGGGAACAATTGACGTAGGAATCCATTTATAAAAAGAACAGTATAGATGGAATAAATAATTACTACATCAACACCAAACTATCGGTGTTTTCAATAGAGAATTCATTTTAAAGAAAAACAAAGTAATTGAGATGTCGGACTGAAATGTATTCACGATGGAGTGCACGCATTTGAGTAATGAATTCAATCCCACTCGTAAAACCACCGCAAGCACGTTTGGAGCGATCAATTCATTGCATTCGATTTTAAACCACTAAGCCAGAAAAGATCAGTTAGGAAGTTGGCAATTTTGTGTTTGACATTTTCCTGGACTCCTCTAACGTTGTTGGTTTGTTGGCGTAACCAATGACTTAGAATGAAAACACATCCCCCCATCTAAGTACTGACCGTGCCCGACTCTGCTTAATTTCGGTGATCGTACGAGAACCGATGCTTTCAGCGAGGTATGGTCGTTGACTATGAAAAGACATCCAACGGGTGTT
The DNA here is from genome assembly GCA_963931805.1 of Microdon myrmicae. Lineage (NCBI taxonomy): Eukaryota > Metazoa > Arthropoda > Insecta > Diptera > Syrphidae > Microdon > Microdon myrmicae. Next base: position 121,036,055 of record OZ007499.1, read on the forward strand.
AAATCACATGAACGAAGTGGACATCCCAACGGACCATTTCTCGAGATTACACGATCACTAAACTTCCCCTTCAATATATCAATTGTGATCAACTATGTAATAAACTTTGTGATCAGCTGTGTGACATTTAGCTTCATCTTGTAGGGGATGGAGGGCTGTAGCGATTCTGCTAACGCTACTGCTACCTTTTCAACCTACCTCCATATCTTCCCTCCTAAAGCTCCGGCGGGGGGCCTACAGAGTCTCTGCTTTCAACCCGGCGAAGGCCAGGACGATCCTTGTCCCAGTTCAATTCAAGTTGACATGTAGTCTCCACGTGACACCCCTGGATAGCATAGCTACTTTGGCACCCGCCAAGTAGTGAACCAATACATGCAGCGAGATCCTGAGAAAGGCGCAAGGCTAATAACCTTGCCCGGAAATACAAATTATTATAGACAATTTAACGTCTCATATAAGGGCCGGATACCGGTGGAGAGACTTGCTAAATAAGGTCAAGACCGAATCCCGGTTGTAGTGCCGATGATGATGATAACTAAGCATAGGTAAGTCAATAGAAGTAGATATCATAGGCTAAGCGGACGATTTAACAATTGACCCAACAGCAAAAAACTCTCCAAGAACCTGTGGGAAAGCGAACCAGGCGATAAAAACGACGCGAGATTGGTACAAAAATACTAGACTAGAACTAACAGAGACTAAACAGAAGTAGTACTCATTTCCAGCCGCAAAAAAATTGAAAGGATTAGCCCCAATGTCTAGGGGTAAAATTTATTTTTTTATTTGACTTCTCCCAGGAAAATCGAACCTATAGCGTTGAGTCAGTTTTTGTTTTCTCGACCTGGTCTATAAGCGATGCTCAAGGATTGCCTCCAACCATTTCACGAAACCAATAGCTTAATGGGGTGGTATTTCACCCGGCAGTTTTGGAACCCAAGCTACCACTCAGTAATTGTACCGAACTGCACAATAGCATGAGTCTTTAGCTGAACCTAGGTTTGCACAATCAAACGCAAGACACAACCTCCTTACCAACTCACCCATTGATTTATTATTATCTACTATGGATCTAGGTATAGATAGCAGGTATTTAGTTCGATTTTTGGAGTTGCTATTGGATAAACTCAGCCATTGAGGTGGCCTCTATTGGGTCACTGGATCTGTTCTAAGCATCATATGCGCTACGCGGCAAAGAAGGTAGCGACAACGCACAAACCACTGGATAAACTGATGCGAAATGCGGGCGGGCTTAAAAGATCGAGTAGAATGCTCCCAGCTTCCATGACCAGATTAATCTTTTTATATACAGTTGCCACAAGGGGTAGAGGAACCACCTACAGCTCATACACCCATCGAGCGAAGATTGGCTGGATTGCTCCTGTCTTTGTTCTTTTTGGGGATGGTTTTCCAACGTTTGGATAATATTCGGATCACTATCTTGTTGGTACAGTTTTCCGAGCGCGGATTGCCTTACGGAGACGTATTGCATCCACGGATCAGGTTCGAATCAACACGGCTGCCTCACGCAATGAGAACACCAGCAACACCTTTGGTCATGCGTTAAGACTCGCCCTCGAAGAGCTCGACGGAGGGAGAGTAAGTCCGGGGGCCAGAATGCCGGGCGTAGAAGAGAAATGGACACACCTTAAGAATACTGTCATTAGTACTGCCAACTCCATCTTAGGCAGTAGTCGTAGAGATCGGAACGACTGGTTTGATGATGCGTGCAAACTAGCGACTGAACGTAAGAATGCGGCATACCGGGCAATGCAGCAGTCTCATAGGACGCGGGTACGCGAGGAGAAATACAAAGAGCTCAGAAGAACTGAAAAAAGTCTTCACAGACAAAAGAAAAGTGCCTGGGAAAAAAATCTTGTCTGTGAAATAGAGAAAAGTAGAGAGCGAGGTCCGCACCAGGCGCGGAAGTTCTTCCAAATAATCCGCAGTATGACGCGGTACACACCATGCTGCACTTACTGCAAGGATAAAGAGGGTAATCTGATCACCGATCCTGAAGGCATTCTGGAGCGATGGGAAGTGCACTTTAATGAATTGCTAAATGGTCAGCTCACAAAAGAATACGAGGCTCCACCAATGCAATACCAGGACCAAATGCTGTCGCCACGAAGAATTGAGGAAACACTAAAAGCCATTAGACAGCTAAAATCAAATAAAGCCCCTGGAGCTGATGGCATACCAGCTGAGCTGATCAAACAAGGAGGGACAGCGTTACATCACGCAATTCACGAGATCGTGGTGCACGTATGGGAGCAAGAGGAGATGCCGGAAGATTGGCGTCGTGGTATAATTTGCCCCATACATAAGAAGGGAGATATCACACTGTGCAGCAACTATAGGGGTATAACATTGCTGAGTACCACCTATAAGATACTCTCCACTATCCTACAAGACCGGATATCCCCATACGCTAAAGCCATCATTGGTCAATATCAGTGTGGCTTCATCCCAGGCAAATCAGCAACTGATCAGATATTCACCCTTAGGCAGGCGATGGAAAAATGTCTGGAATTTAAGATTCCACTATATCATCTGTTTATAGACTTCAAGGCCGTCTACGACAGCATAGCCAGGGTAGAACTATATAATGCCATGAGAGAATTCGGCATTCCAAATAAATTGATACGACTTTGTAGGTTGACCATGACCAACGTAACTAGTCAAGTAAAAGTAGCTGGATTGCTGTCCAAACCAATAAACATCTATAATGGACTCCGACAAGGGGACGGTGTGGCCTGCCTCCTCTTCAAGCTGGCGTTGGAGAAAGCAATCCGTGACTCCGGCGTTACAACTAGAGGGACTATTGTCACCAAGTCCAGCCAGATACTTGCCTACGCAGATGACATCGACATCATCGGTAGAACCGAATCGGCGGTACAGGAATCCTTCACCCAGATCGAGCAGGCGGCACAAAAACTGGGACTGCGCATTAATGAGTCTATCAGGATGGTGGAGCACGAATTTGAAGTAGTGCAATCCTTTAACTACCTTGGGTCAATAGTATCAGCCGATAACAATATGGAAGAAGAAATACGCGAACGGCTGATTAAATCCAACAAAGCCTACTATGGTCTATCAAGGCTCTTTAAATCCCGAAATTTATCCAGAACATCCAAGCTACTACTGTACAAGATCATGGTCTTACCAGTACTCATGTATGGATCCGAGACCTGGGTGCTTAATAAAAGGCACTCTGAACTCTTGGCCGCGTTCGAGAGAAAGGTCTTAAGGAGAATTGTTGGCCCCGTATGTGAGGGAGGACGATTCCGGAGACGCTACAACCATGAGTTGTACGCGATCTACCTTGAAGCTCATATTGTAAGAAAAATCAAGCTCGGTAGACTCCGGTGGGCGGGACACCTAGCTCGAATGAGCGAAGAGGACCCTGCCCGGAAAGTCCTTTGTGGCAGGATGTATGGAAGGAGACAGCGCGGCAGACCTTGTCTGCGATGGAGAGATGGCGTACACGAGGACGCCCAGAGCCTGGGAGTGCTAAACTGGATGACATCGGCTCGAAATCGGGACCGGTGGAGAGATTTGTTAAATAAGGCCAAGACCGGATCCCGGTTGTAGTGCCGGTGATGATGATGAATAAAATTATGTAAGCCTTCACTACTTCAAGAGGTAAATGCTTAAGAACAATCTTTGGAATACTGTCTATTCCAGAGGATTTCTTGTTCTTAACAGATCTAAGGATGTTCGTAAGTTCGGGATTACTAAGAGGGAAATCTGCTCTATTATTTTCACTAAACTTCGACTTTCGAGATGCCAACTGTTAACTTGATTGCGTAGCAAAATATGGGTTTGAAGTGTCCTACTTTGCCAGTTCAAGGGTAGAATGAATGGATAAATTCACTCTATCCACTGCTTCGAAACAAGCACCAATTGAATTTGTTTTCTTTTGCGGATCCACGAGTCTTATGAACCCTTCGTTGCAGTTGATATGTTCCAGGGTAAGTCTCGCGTTCAGCAGAGTTTGACAGCTCTCGGGAGTCTTCGTTAATTACTGATCTCTAACAGACACAGATCAGTTTTTGAAGATTTTTGATTAGAGACTTGATAGTTTTTATTTCCTGACTATTTGGAGCGCTGAACTGTGTATATAGCAGTTTTAATTTAGAAAGCAGAATGTTCTTTTACATATACAGAGCGTCATTCGTTGTGTTTCTGTACCGGTTTGTATGGCTCTCGGAGTGAGTCACTTTCGGAATAGAACAATTCACTTTATTAGTAACAATTGTGTTCATCGTCAAGAGATAATGAACAATTTCATCATTATGAAGATTTCTGTAAGTCGGTGGATCTACTCCATTAGAGCGTAATTCTTTATTTATTAGCCGATCAAAGCACGACTGTGTGCTTTTCAGGAATTAAAAAATGTGTCTGGTCATATTACTCAAGTAGTGAGGGTTCGTTTGGAACATGAATTACGGCGGCTAGTCCGTAATGTTCAATATCGTACTCGATTGTACGAAGACAATTTCGAGTAGTTAGGTCCATATCTAGTAATTGTAATCGGTCATTCGACAGAAGTAAAAACATGAAGGAATATCCTCTTGGATATGACGGCGAAATTGTAGCGTACACATCTAGTTTATGTTGGATGGCATTGGTTTGCCACCAGTCGAACAACGCATTGCCTCTTGTGTCCGAGATAAAGTTACCCCAAAAACTGTGATTGGAATTGAAATCTCCCCCCATAAAGACATAATTATTTTCCGAGTCTAACTTGAGACTTCGGAAAGGGGTATCAAATTCATTGTACGCTGGGGAGCTTCAGGAACATAAGGAGAGACCACATATAAATGCCTTTGACTTTTCAAAGGAATATTTATAATGCAGGCTTCTAAAACCTGAAACTTGTATACATCTGTACTGTAAACGACTTTGTGTTGTAGACCTTTTTTTAACTAAGAAAGCGACTGCAACTGCACAACATCTTGAAGTGGACAAAGTTAAACTTCTCTGCTATAAGCAGCTAAGCCGATCTGAAATATCATACACCTTTCCCATATGGTTTTGTATATCTTCGACTCAAATGGAAAGACCGAGTTTTCGAAAGAAAACTCCTCAGAATATGCATCAACCACTCTAGAAAGCCTGACGGTCGTCACTCCCCAATTCTCACCTCTATGAAGGTGCCTCCATTAACCATATTGACTAGTACTTGCTTCAATTAGTAGACAATTGTAGTAGACTACAACTAAGAACAGAGAAAACCTACTTGCACGGGAGTCTTGCGTTCTTGACCATTCTCTCCGTCGATATTTTCGAATCCCACCCCACAATTTCTTCTTCAGTACAAAACTGATGAAAGAACCCTTTCCAACAAGATTCCCCTCTATATAGAGGATTCCCATTCCATAGGGTCTACTGCTACTACGCTACACAAACGCACGCACAGTACAATACGGAACAAATACACACACACACACACACACACACACACACCGACCAAGCCTAAGAGAATGGCAACGAAGGTGGAATTCTTCCACCAAAGGAAGATGGACCCACACTATGGTACCTGAAGTAGAAACCTGTGTGAAAAGAAAACTTGGTGAAGTGAACTACCACTTGACTCAGCTAATATCAGGACATGGATGCTGCTTGTATTGCGAAGGCAAAATTTAAACTGCGGAACACGTACCCACAGTGTGCGTGAGATTCGAGACCGCACGAACGATTTTGGAGAGACATATGAGACGGACAATTACCCCGGCAGGAGTAATAGAATACATGCGGAGTTCAAAACAGGCATGGTCCGTAACAAATGGTATGCTATGTGACATCATGCAGCAGTTGCGACGCGACGAGCGGAGTAACAGGTAAACTCCGTCCCGCCCCTCGATAGGATATCTAAAAGAAAGGTTCGCGGGGATCAACGGGAATATGTGCCTGGCGAGAGGTGGATTTAGTCGGTAAAAGTCCGGCATGTCTCGGGATCGGTCCAGAGATATCTTTTGAAGATTGCCACCTTCCTACTGAAGCCAAAAAAAAAAAAACAAACAAACAAAATAACCACCGACCACTGCGCAGATTATCAGACGCCGAAGACCTAATCTGCATTTACTACCGTACTCAAGACCTACTCGTATTGTATGATTTGCCACTATACCTTCACCCAAATAGTTAGAGTCCTTTAAACTAACCCTGTAGACACTATCCGTAGATACCAACGGGGCACCAATTTGGAAAAAAGCGTTTTCATGGAAAAATGTTGATGCAGAATACTAAAAACATTACCAACTGATATCTTCATGATCTCAGTTCTGGCGCACTTTCACTTTTCGATCTTCCACTACTATTTCCAGGTCTTACTAATGTTTTCTTGGGTCATTGCGTCATTAGGATGATCAGAGCGTTCAACATCATTTGTGTCCGTACGATGACGTTTTAAATCAGCATGCCACCAACAAATTGTTGTGTTGGAACGGAGTCCGAATAACACTTTATAAGCCATTGCTGACCTTAAACAGTATTGTTCTCAATGTAGTAGCAATAGTAGTTTTATTTCTTATATGGTTTGTATCGGGTTTTACAATAGGGACTTGACAACTTTGAATTTAATTTGTGAACGCACGCTTTCACTAATCATCAAACCGTCACTGTCAATTTATTCAGTAAACTCAACATTGTTAAGTACACGAACGAACAACGCCTACAAATTATAAAAATTTACTACCGGAAAAAAGTGGTCAAGTCCCTATTGGAAAACCCTTTAGATTAAATTTTACAATACAATTGACAAATATTATCGACTATAATAATATATAAGAAATCTAGAAGGCATTCTGTGTTTTTATACGACTAAAGTAACAAAACAGAGTTGAATGCCTCTTTACAATGGCAATCAAGTAAAATAACGATTTTTTAGGGTGGAATGAGAATTATCGCCTCAGGAATAGTTGTGTAGTACATTCAAGAACCGCAAAGCTTGCATAAACATTTTACATTAATTCGAAACAAGATAAATTTAGGTACATTTTGTTAATTCGGTTGACGACAAATCAAAGGATACAAACTATGATTAAACCAGAATACCAGAAATACAAAAATCTAAAGTAGCATAGTCCAGGCTGAAGAGCCACATCTTCACTCCTTTTAGAAATGCAACAGGTCTTGCTAGTGCCCTGACTGATGTAGGTAACTCATTGAACGACCGAAGTGACAACACAGTAAAGAAGTTTTGGCGGTTTTGTGTCTTTAGTCGTCGGAGTGTTCCGCCGAACACTGTTCAATACTTACACGGAGCGGAAAACAGCACACAAGTAAAACACGGAGATATGAGTTTTGTCAGTAACAAGTAAGGATAGGACCAGCGACAATCTACGCTCGATTATGTGTATGTCACTCTAGCGTTGTTTGTTTGCTGTTAATGTGTTCAATTCGTACTACTCGTAGTCACATATACACATATTTTCATTTCTTTCGCACGACAACACACGTTAATCTAGACACACGTTACTTTCGAATATTCTACTTCCTTACGCACGACAACACACGTTAATTTCGCCTTTTCTAAATTTTGCCGCGCGAACCGACTACCTCGTGGGATTCTCTGTAACTCTCTCTATTAGACTGGTGCTCGAAGTAGCCTAAAAAACTCTCATCCCCATTTCGAACTTTTCATCCCCTCATCTGTAAAAGAAAAATTTTCTTCCGATCTGCAAAGAAAATTTCCCATCATAATGATCATTCTCCTTTCCGTCTTCTTTATCGGAATCTTGTTCCTTTGTTTGAACGATCGGTCGTGCCCCCGCTTATTTTTCGATCTTTTCTTGGGATTTGTTTATGTTCCCCATCTGGCTTACTACAACCAGGGTTCTCGTGCGGTTCAGACGGGTACAAAGCCGTGGGATTGGTATTGCTTTTGTTTGCATTTCCAACTCATAAACGCTAAGATGTTTATGATTGCATGAACTGTTGGTCGGCGACGAATCGCTATCCTTTGTTTGCACATGTGCGCCTTTAGAGTTTTGGGTCATGCTAGGAATTTAGGTGCTAATTACTATTAGCTACCAGAGGAAATATTCGTTGTTCGGTTTGTTTACCGAAAATTGCGTTTAAGGGTGCGTTGGCTTGGATGCGTTGAATTCAATATTAGAAACTTTTGAACGTTTAGTTCGATTAATTTTTACTATTGAATTCAATGTTGGTGTATGTAATGTTACCTTTGTTTTAGGTGGGAGTAAGGAATTTTGGGACACGTGTCTGTGGGCAGGTGTAATGGATAAAGGTGAGTATGTTCCTTGGTGGAAAGGACATCTCAACCTATAGTGGGTTGTGTGGTCCGTAGAACCGCCACAAAGTCACGATATGCTGTAGTACCGAATTTGGGAACAGTTAACATAAATAAATAATTCCCCTAGGGCTATATCGGGAGACTAAACGAAAATTAAGATTTCCAGACCTCAAGATCAAGATGTTTTATCAACACACGAAACTCTGTTTTTTCTATTGTCTTTAATATTGTAAAATAGCTTCACTTAAGTTACTATAACTTAGTATGTTATGGTCCGATTGTCATGCAATTTTGACAAATATCGTTTGAAGGTTAGTACCTCCTAAAAGTCATGAAGATTTTCCAATACAGGTCCCATCTCTGAGTTAGTCTTGTCACTTATTGAACAATGTGTTTTTTATTGTTATACTGCCTTTTATTTTATATTTATACACTTCGCACGATTTGTGGATCCGAAATACACACTTCCTGTATGTTGAGCTTCACCTTTTTTTGACGCGGAACGTCCACCACACATTGTCGACTTGAAACTTCTGTAGTGGCCTTTATCACAGGGATCGTGTCTCTCTTGTCCTTAAAAGGACGAGGGATCTCTTAAGACCTTATAGCGTTTGGGATGATAGTGAAGAACGTGTGATTCGAACTGACGCTATGACAATTAGAATCACCAAAAATTGAACTAATGCGTAACACATCAAGTATATTTAACTGATGTGAATTGTTATGTTATCGCTATGGTATACGGCTCTGATGCATTTTCTTATTCGATTTTCGTTCGGTGTTCTTCACTATTTGCTTGTGTATTGTGTGTGTATCCGAAACGCCACAACCTCTCCTGAGGAGGCTCGTTATGGTCAAACCTTCGTGCTTCGTATAACTAGAGGGAAGAGTAGCGACCGTTGTCTAAAGTCGAGTATTTATTGTTACTTCTTTGACTGAAACGCTGGGTTAATATATTTGATCCATTTTTTTTTATTTAATAATTTCAGCAACAAATGTATTTTGTGAGTCCAATTTATTGAACGCGATTTCCGATTTTCGCTCAGTCGGAAATAAGAAATTCTCCCGTGAACATATATACCAGAACGTTAAATTTTCTTTTTTTATAAATAAAGTGGTACGTTTGCTTGACGTGTCAGAATATTAGGGTTCGTTACAAGCACAGTTATTTTGTTCTAGGAATTGTTTACTATGCTGTCGGCAGTTCAAATTCGAACCCTCTTCCTTAATAAATTTAAAATGGGACATAATGGGTCATTGGCAATAAAAAACATTAATGACACATTTGAGGATGTAGCGGTAAACGAACACACTATACGACGTTGATTTGGAAAGTTCCGTTCGGGAGATTTCAGCCTCGAAAATGAACTACGTGGAAAGCTGGAAACGTTAGTTGACGATGATGTTTTTAAAACACGGGTGGATGCGGACCCAACGAAAACTGTGCGTAAGATTGCACAACGCATGGGAGTATCCCCAATGACAATAAGTTGACACCTTTCTCTCATAGGAAATGTAAGGAAATTCCATAAGTGGGTGCCCCATGAACTGAACGAGTCCCAACAACTACGGCGCCTGGAGATCTGCAGTTAGATTAAGAAACCAAACTGAACCGTTTTTGCACGATAGTCAACTGTGAAAAGTGGATTCTGTATGATAACCATAAAAATCTGGGCAGTGGTTGGATGCAGGTGAAAAACCAAAACACACCCCCAAGCCTGATCTTCACCCAAAAAACCTTATGGTGACAATTTGGTTTACATCGAAAGGATCAATCCACTTTTCATTTCTTCAACCAGGAGAAACGATAAACGCCATCAAATATTGTGAGGAAGTCGATATATTGCATGCCCAATTGGCTGGAAAGTAACCGGCATTGGTCAATAGGCACCGCCCGATCCTTTTGCATGACAATGCTAGACCCCTTACCTCAAAAGTAACGGTGCAAAAACTGTTGCAGTTGGGATTTGAAATTCTTCCGCATCCACTGAACACTCCACACATTTCCCCAACGGACTACCATCTTTTCCGAAATCTGGATTCATTTTGCCGACAGAAGGTATTCCGGGATCGAGCAGAGGTCATAAGAGGCTTTGAAGATTTCATTGCTTCAAAAAGTCAGCACTTCTACGAAAAACGGATATTTGACCTTGTATCACGTTGGAAGAATGCCATCGATACCAACGGAACCTATTTTGATTGAATACAAATTTACGGAAAAATAATATTGGCTTTTAAATCGGCTATAAAATCGGACATTTCATGCGGTACAATGCAATAATTTAGATTTGTTAAAGGTATTTTAACAATTGTTTGTTTGTTTTAATTTTAAGCAAAGTTACCCCTGCATTGTCCGGATAATAGAGGCGTGGGTTTTCCCAAATACAAACTCTGGTTTTCCTTTTACATTAATCCAAACATTTTTTGTAAAAATTTAAATTTGTCAATATAACTATCGCACGCGCACACAATTCTGTTACAACTGCATTTCCTTTTACATTAATCCAAACATTTGTTGTATATATTTTAAATTTGTCAATGTAACTATCGCTTTCTTTTGCAGTTTGCAATTTATTCAAATTTGGGTTTCTCGCAAACGAACCGCACGACCGCACAAGTCAACCACTGAATTAACAAGAAGGACCAATCTAATTTAAATATTTGATATTCGGCGCGACGACCACACGCTTTGACTGTTCAAATCACAAGAAGGAAATCTCGCGTCCTTCATATTCATATCCTTTTGTGTTCCGCTTCCACGATTGTTATTTCTAGGAAGCGGAATCGGCTTATAGGAGACTATGGCTAATAGAGAGAAAATGGCTATGTACATTAGGATTGAAGTTTTTAAATAGGGGTTTTACTCTATTTAAATTATTTAACTATTGTATTTGAGGATCTTCTATTGTAATGGATAATTGGTGATTTGGTGATGATTAATTAAACTTAATTATATAACATTCCTCCCCCCTTACAAAAATGGAGTTTCATTCTCGGAAGAGGAATGAAACTCACTTTCGGTAGTATACCGGTGTGTGCGCGGCGGTTGGCTTTACATTATTCTTATTTTCATTTTTATTTTTTGAGTTTACTAGCTCCTTTAATAAATTTAATTTTGTTTATAATATTTTAATATATTATTTACAATGTTTTTGTAATTTTATTATCTAACCTATTTTAGTTTTTTATACTATTTAGATTTTTATTTACATAGATTTTTGTTAATACCTATTTTAATAATATTTAAATATATTATTTTCAATTTATTTTTAGTCGAATACAAATAATTCAATAATTTCCTTTTTGTTTCATTTAAAGAGGTTTTTATTCCCCAAACATATGTGCTTCGTATGTTGGTTCCGATTGCTTTGGTGGTTGTCATTCTATTCGGGTAACTTACCTTAAAAGTTGTTTCTTTTTTATTTAATCCCTGCTGACTTTCTACTGTTACTAATGTTGGCACCTAATACAGCACTGCCAATTCATCCTCTATTCGAAATAGGGCTTCAACCTGTTATTATGCACCACACACCCTGGAGTGTCCCGTACAGATAAAGGGAAAATAGGAAAACCAGAGTTTGTATTTGGGAAAACCCACTCCTCTACTTTCAAGACAACGCAGGGGTAAGTTTGGTTAAAATTAGAACAAACAAACAATTGTTAAAAAACCTTTAACAGATTCAAATTTATTAGTTTACTTTAAATGATTGGCGTCCTTACACCTCAGACCCCAATCAAAACTGATTCTGGAATCGAAAACAAAACGAGTGGGGAGAGACCGATTTCAACGAAAGATGGACAAATGTGTCCATTTTGTCTTTGGCTTCTGGTCATCATGCGACAATCAGAATCACCCACATCCATGAGGATGTTAGGTTCGGTGTCAAGATATCTGAAAAAGAAAGGGAGTTGGTATCTAAGGATAGTGTCTTTAGGATTATCTAAGGCTTATCTAAGGTTTCTAAGGATAGCATCTACAAGTTTAGTTCAAAAGTCTCTAACTGCTTGGGCGGACGGATGGTGGAAGAGGAACGGTAGTAAACGCAGATTACGTCTTTGGCGTCTGATAATCTGCGCTTTGGCCGGTGTGTGTGTGTGTGCTTGTGCCGTCTTGTACTGTGCATGCGTGTGTGTAGTGTGTCAGCAATAGACCCGATATTATATGCTTATTGTGCTATTCTATTTCCTATCATCTATCACAATGACACGAGTTGACCCAATTAATTGTGAATCACCTGCTAGCGGCAAGCTCCCAAGCGGGTGTCATATTTCTTTCAAATCGTAACTGGAGCAATTCGTTTCTTTTACTCAATGAAAAGAATCGACCTTGAATTATTGTCGGCAACGAATGCTGGTTACTTGAAACTTGGTAATTGTGACAAGGGCAACTGATTTATTTGATATGATTATTCATGGTCATTTCGTGGCCATGTTGTCACAGTGCAGAAAAATTATTTTTTAATTGATAACGCGCTCGACTCGTCTCTACTTTTCGTTTTACACGGTACCGGCGCCGGTACGGTGGATGGCGGACGACCCGTCCGCTTTGATGGTTGTGTTAAGGTATGTTCCTTACGGAGACGGTGTCTGACGGCGGGATCGCTGCTGAAGTGGGTGTCAATGGTGGTGGAGTGTGGAATAACAGAAGACGATTCCCTTTTATTGTTTTTTATGATCAGTGCTAAGTTATAGTTGGGGCAATGAATGAAAACGCGTTTCGTTTGTTGTCGATTTATTTTTGGTTAAAGGATTTGATTATTCTTTATTTATTTTAACAACGGTTCAACTATTTCTAGGGTGGCATTTAGATTGTATTTTCTTTGATACTGCGTTGGCCATATGTTCGGCCTCCGGTGATCTACTGATCACGAAATTGAAATTCACCGCCCTTTATAATTTTTCTAGTTGAGAATTGTCAACTAATTTTTGTCAAAATTCCCAGAAGCACACATAATGACTTAGTGCGTTTCAATTTGAGTTGTGTTCTGGGAATTTGTTAGAGACTTTAGTTGGATGGGTTCTAGGAAGGGAAATCATGAAATGCGTTTTGAATTTAGCATTTCATGATGTCAAGGTTTTTAGGAATTGAGTCAATGTATGATGAATTAACTTTTGGTTAAATTCGTTGTACATGTGACTCAATATGGGATTTGAATATGAAGCAATGGAAAATTTGGGATTTGGGTTTATTATGTGGAATTGATTCAATGAGCGATAAATTAACTTTGGGTTAATATATTGCTCATATGATTCAATATGAAATTAGGAAATTTAGGATTTGATAATATTGGGGATTTGGATGGGAGTAGCGATTTAGAATCGCTACAGTTGTAATCAGACTCAGCGGTACAACTTTCGTTTGGGGTGAGCTTGTGGTGTGGTGGTAGATATCCTCTCCACTAAGAATATGTATTTACTTACCACCAGAGAAACGTAAAGTCTCTCTTGGTGGAATAGGAAACCAGATCTTGTAATGAAGGTCATGGTGGTATATGTGTGATCGTTCAGATCTGAGTTGTTTACATATCGTATCTCTGCCTAGTGGAAGAATCGGATTCTTTTGTTTGCATATTTTTATGCTATTGAATCCAATCCGACGGATAAGCGCGACGTCGATGATTGTTTGAAGATTCAAACAAAGAAATATCTCAGCGAGAAGTACTTGCAGCTGTATCGATAGTTGCAAGTCATTGCGAAGCATTTCAGATGATTACACAATGACGGTTTGTATATACCATATGTGTCAATTGAACAAGGCATCTATGGCGACGCCAGGTTCGCACTCTAGTGTGAATATCTACACTAATTGGAAATTCGGTTGCTGGTCGCTAATGCAGAGATGTATTGATATATGTATGAAAGCCCTTGAAGGAAAAATTCTTTACAGGAATTTCACGATAATGCCTTGTATGCATTAATGTCCTTGAAAAAGGAAAATGTCTTCAGGTGACTATGCAAATGCATTGGCGGGAAATAATGGGAGTTGGGTTGTAATAAAGGGGGTTCTGCCTGATAAGTTAAGAAAGAAATCTTACGGAGGATTGTATGGGAGGAGGTGCATGAAAGGTAAGTTTTCTTTTACAGGGACTTTTAGGTTAATGATTTGATCTCTTTAATGCGTGGAGCATTTAAGATACTAATGCGATTGCATTAGTGAAATTGGGAGATTGGATGAAAGTTATTGGCGTTTTTCAGGAAAGCGAACCGTGGGGTTTGGTGGAACCGCCACAGACCTAAAAGCAAGGAACCATGAATCTAAACGATTCCCACGAGCAACCGTAGCAGCTACTTAAATATGATTGGGTTAAACTAACTTACATAGGTAATCTGAAAAGTTTCCTCAGCGTTAAGTTGTGCGTCTTCTGACAGTTATTCACCAAAATTTCAGCCATTTTGGATGCGTAGTTATCATTTGAAAGTCGTTTGATTGAGACGATGTGAATGTTTTTGTGAAAATGGACAAAATTGAGTTTGGCGGAACCGCCACAGTTCCTTGTAAGATAGAGGTAAGGAAGTAGACATGTAAAGGAGGGGTTAAGCGTATAACACGGCAACTAAAGGTAAACACCGGAACCTGGCATTAAAACCGTACATGTAGTTAAAAACAACGTATTTCTAATTAGAATATAGAGATATTAAAATTAGCATGATGTCGGACGATTCAAGGAGTGCTACTTACCACTGGACAACTTCAGTGTTATATACATACAAGTATGCCAAAAACTCATTTTGAAAAATTTCAAAAATGATGCACATTTCGATGCAAATATGACCTCTGTTTCTGAGTGTAGCGTACAAGTGACTAACGCGTGTTTGTCGCTCTTTGTTTTATCCGATACGATTATTTCTTATTACAATTAATTGAAAATGACTTTATGAGACTCTTATTCAAACACAACTTTCATGATTACGAACATATTTCAAAAATCCTTATGTAGCAAAATTATCCGATGGCATTCATCTACAAGTCCTTATTAGGGCACATACATTTATATTACTTGTTCACTTGGTGCGTTCCGGAGCTTGTGCTCCGACCTGAACAATAAGGCACACATACAATCCTGAATAATCAGTTATAGGTTGCATCTACATACTAAACCGCATCATGACTTATGATAACAAAATTATGCTGAAATCGTTGAACAGACTGAAAACAAAATATCCAACCAGGATTAGTCCAGGAAAAATCAAAAAAAACGCATACATATAAGCCATCCATCCGCTTAGTGGGACGGATGCTGCTACGTTGACGGCAATACAAGGCAATACATTCTGATTCAGTAGCCATTTTAAGTCTTAGGCTAGCCGGTCCCCTGTTCCCCCGTTCCATGCCGGGCATGTTCATTGTGATTTCATCAAGTTTTTGTATCATTTTTTTTTTCCTGACTCATTCTCGTCCTTATTCAATTCGCACTGCGTACATTGCGTTCTATGAATTTGCTTTTCGGCTTCAGTTTAATTTTTTATGTACTCTTTTTTTTTTTTTTTATTTGAATTGGTTTTAATTAAAAAGAATAAGTATAAAGAATCGGCAGCGGGTGTATGTTAGATGTACTCGTTGCGAGCAAGGATATAGGATGCGTTGCATAACAATAGGTTATAGGGTGGGCGGTTGATTCTCATTTAGTGTGTGCCGAGTTGATTGTCAGTTAGAATGTTCTATATTCGAATGAGGAACGTCGCCCCTGCTCTGCCGTTCAACATGCACTCTATCCATGCAATGCAATGCTATCACGCTACTGCCAATATAACTGCGGTAGAACAGGGAAACAATTCAGGATGGATTCTGACTGTTGAGTGCTTTTCAAATAAAAAGAGGAAACGGTTTACGCATGGTGGGAGTTTTTCTTTCATTCCCTCTATGGAATATCTCTACTCCTTTTTTTTTTATACTTTTTTATCAAATTGAGTAAACGAATGTGCGAGCTACGCATTTCATGGTTTTATCTTTTTTTTTTTTTGAGCAAACAAAGTCTCTTGATCAGAAAATAAAATAAAATAAAAAAAAAGAACTCGTCGGGACTACCTAACGTCGGTAAAATCAGATGATGAGAGCAACTCAACTGTAGCAATCTGGTATGAATATCCTTTTTGACGATATGCGTTAGCGTTTCATGTTTTATGAGATTTTTCGTCATTTACCCATTTGGCTTTTGTCTGTACCATCATCGTGTATCCATCTACGAATGATGACGTGGCGATGTTATGATTTCACATAATTTTTTCGAAAGTTAAGTGCAATGTGAATCTGTCTTCTATTCTTTTACGAAAACAGAGCAGAGTGAGCAAAGTTCGTACAACGGATTGCTTTATTTTACAGTGAAATGAGAGTTTGTTTTAAAAAAAGAAGGATTAATAGACAATAGATATTAAAACCAGAACGCATGGTATTTTAATTTGCTTTGTATGTAAATCTTTCATTTTCCCTTATTGTAAGTAACAATGTGAATAACCTTTTGAGAGGCTGAATGCGCAACAAACGTATCTAACCCTTAATTACGATGAGTGAATCGGATTGCAGTAGGAAATAATTAGATCAACAGTTAGCTATTCGGGTAATTGAGATGAATATAAAAACATTATACGGTGAAAGCACAGCCGAGTACATGTAAGATGATAATCTGTTGGCAATTAAACAATACAATATATCGTAGAGGAGTAAACGTAAAATGATAAGTATGTTATGTATATGTAATCAAGTGTATCTAGAAGAAAATAGTAATGTCATAGTATTTGTAGTTGGTCCCAACGAAATACTTCTGTAGCCTGCTTCCTCAATTCATGTGCATGTTTAAAATAGTTGAAATCGATGATAACTGGTGCTATTATATTTTAATTAATTGTCAAGTTCATTTCTTTTATAGTTATAGAAATTGTAAACCGATCACCGATAAAAAACAATATCCGCCAGGATCAACAAAGTTGCAGTCAAATCTAGTATTTATGCTTACATCTATCTCTCGAGAGAGCAATTGACATTTCCAACCCAATAAAAATGCAAATTATATTCAGTGCGATTTGACAATAAATGTTGTAAACGATGCCATTAATAAGAATAACGACGAAAAACAAATATTTAAATTATCCTTAACCCCAATTCATTATACATCCTTACTAAACGAATATATCGATTAACTCAATAGAAGGAAATTAAAAAGTAACGTAAATAAAGGTACACGGGTAAAGGAATAATCATCTTTATTGCTTATTCCCGTGTTCAAAAGCTCGTTCGAATTCAGTTGGTAAACACTCTATACATACGAACATATCTGTACCTTGACCCAACCGTCGGTCATTCCTTATCTTGGCGCGTAATTATAATTACCCCCCAACCAATTTCCTATTAGAACAAGTGTGCCGACTGTTGAGACAGGTCAGAAATAGCGTGACAAAGTGACTAACACCCCACAACGACCGAGTTTACAATAAATAAAAAACTTGACGCGACCAAAAAAATATCAAGGCAACAAAGATGAAGCCTGCCAGTTTTTTTTTTACCACCGCACAAGTATCTCAATTGCATGTGTTGTTTACTTCGCTCATACTTAGCCTCTCATACCGAATGCTTTATTCGAACAGCGGCCTTATAAACACCAAGCCACGCGGCCAGTGATCCGGTAGCCATAAAGCTATGACCGGCCTGTCCCGAATGTTGTTGTCGCAGGTTATGGCCTCCCTGGTTATTGACTTTTAAATATACGCAAAAAACAAAGCACACAACACATATCTCGACATACTACATTTGGCTTTCTGCACTCGGATGGATGTGTGTGCGATTTGTCGCGTCTCCGTTCCATCAAGTGCGTTGATAGGTTTCTTCTTTGGGTTTCAATTTTCAAAAAAGAAAACAAAACAAAAACAAAAAGTAGCGAATACAACACAAAACATCAGAGCACAAAATAAGGCAAATGATTGGCCATGGAAAAATTAAAAAACAAAAATTGAAATTAAACACAAATGAAACCAAAGAAAAGATATTTTGTTAAGCAGGCCGGGTCAGCGACTTCTGGCAAATTAAGTACCATTAAAAAATTGATAAGACTATGTAATTTTGTTAGATAAGGTGTCGGACAATATTCGCAGTAGATTTAATGAGCAATAGATAACAGAGGATAATGGTCCATTGTATAATGTAGTTATTATTTATTATTAAGCAAACTAAACATTAAACAGTTCACTATTACTAATTTGTTATGTAACTAATATTAGAATTAAATGTTTAACAGTTAAGCTACTAGCTACCCCTAAGTTACTTAATAGCTACTAACTATTATTATTCACATCTTGCGGTTCACCTACGACTAGCGTGATTCAATCATATGCAGTAATGTTCAGGTTCAATTCATAGTCGGGTCATCGAATACTTTACATAACATTACCCAGACAATTGATTACTAAAAAACATAGCAAACCAATAATTACAGACGACAAAAAAAGGATCAATTAGGAAAATGCATTTTCCGGTGGAAATTATTGTCACCGTTTTTTTGTTAATTGAACCTACATACGTGCGATCGCATGCCGCAGCCTTTTTAGCAATTGCCTACTGATTTGAATGAATACTTAAATACCACTGACAAGATAGCAATATGATGCTGAACTAGAAACCTGTAATAGTTTTAGTTTAGTATAAGGATGATAGCGATCATTCCGGAAAATGCGTCCTGACCTATGGCCCAAATAGTCACACTGTTGTTACACAGCATAGCCACATTCATTCCTCCGATCTTCAAAATTCACACGGGTATCGGTGTCATCACATAAAAAAAGAAGTCTGGGCTCAATTGGCATAGATACAGTGTTTAATAGAAATCTTACAAATAAGGAGAACAATTGTCCATTGACTCCTAACGATCCACAGCATTGTTACAAATCCCATGAATCATTCATATGCAGAGACAAAGAAACTGATATAGGACCGAAAAAGGAACAATCGGCTTTCAAAACTAAAACAAACAAATAACCAATAACCACGTTAAGTGACTCAATCATTTTGAGGATGATGTAGCACTCTGCAAGCCCCCCCCCCCCCCCCCCTACATTTTGCATCTTTCCTTTCCTTCAACCCAATTCATAACCCATACCTAAACAACATATCCCCAAATTGAATTGAATGCACGACAAATTGATTCAACTGTTCAATTGTCGCACATGTTACACGCAACGCCTACCCCCCCCCCCCCCCGCCTCCACCCTACCCCTAACACTCACCCCTTTGAGGCCGCCCTCACCATTGACAGGATTCACCTTCATGTGAACCCCCGTGTGTTAATTAATCCAGATCAACTTACCCAATCCAATGAGTACCTGTAAAACTACATTAGATACAAAATTAATATACGGGCGGATCATGGAATCTAGATACCACATCTGCGAAAAATCCATGACGGCACAAAGAAAATAATGTGCTACTAAAAACAAAGAACAATTCCATGGTAACGGAATACGGTATACAAAATATCTTTGCCATCGTTGACCATAAATGAACACTTGTCTAAATACAAGATTCTAAGAATTGTATACACGCATCCACACAATCAGGTCTCGCATATCATAAACATTTTCAATGTTTATGATTTTCAGGAAATGTACTGCGAAGCATACCTCATGTGTATCAAAAAAGATCTATTGTGTGTAAACAATGGATGTATCTTTCGGTCTGCAAGACCGAAGGAGAGAGAGAGGGTTGTGTGTGTGTATGAACGTCGTCCGGTTTCGGAGATTGGGAGTCTGATTAAAACCATTGTGGGGTATGAGTTGATGTGCCGGACAGGGGCACAGATGCACTTTATCCCCAACGATGTTTTGACGAAAGAAAATTGTTCACCCGAGAAGAATGTTAAATAAAACGCACTGGGGATTTTGTTGTTTTTATGTTCTTTATTTTCACTAAGGCTGAAGTGTATTCCTTTCTAATTTGCACTTGTTTCAAAACTAATTACGACACTAAGGCAAAAATTAGAATACTTCTGTTTCGATGCAAAACGTGTTGGCGGCAACTAAGTAATAGTTCAATTTGAACGGTCAGACCCAGTGAGAATTTGTTAAAAACCGTGAAAACTTTCGCGACAATTTTACACTGAAGCTGCATATACAACAAACAGATGACACTCGACTCTACTCATTTCTGCACCGTATGGTGGATGATTAGTGACTCCATTAAATAAACGCGAATTTAAATTTGTGCCCGAGCGGAAGCGTGACTGGGGACGATTGTAGTTGGATAGTGACTGGCTCTACTTAGGGGTGAAATTCTGTATTTCATTTTGCACACAAGACAATCAAAAGAGACCACGCCTCTGCTCTCTCAGCGTCACGCTCGTCGAAGTGTGGTAACTTCGGTTCATTGATAATTGACGAACGTGGAGAATGAGAGAACAGAAACACGATGTACTGTGATCTCGAGGTGGGTGGGTTGTGTGTACTGGTGTCAAATGCAGCTCCGGAGTCTGACCTGGTGACCCAGTGTTACGGCTGTGGTGTACTCAGAGAGCATTGAACCGTATTGAAACAGAATTATGGAGGAGAGAAAAATTTAGCTGGTGCTATTCACCTGCAAAAAGAGATCATCGATCCCAAGCGAATGGATGATCTGATGAAAATCTATAGGACGCTACATCGGCTAGGGAAATGGTACCGTGGGAAAAACGCTAGGGAATGTTGGTAATTACCCAAGCCAATGGATGATGATGCAACCGCGTCGTTTGATTCGACTTGGTTGTTGCTAACCAATACGAATGGAATTTCAGCTGGAAATCTCATGATTAGAGTAATGGAATTGCCGCATGGCGAAAATGGTAGCTAAACTCAATTATGCATTATCTGCATAGGATAATGAGCTTAGCTATGCGTCCTTGGGGAAAACATGTTATGTCAGGTGAATAGCATATAAGGGGAATGGGTAGAAATAACGCGCCGAAAGCGGTCGAAATAAGGTATGGAATTGTGGTAATATAGAGAAACCCCACACCATCGTCCAAAACGGACGTAAAATATAAAGCCGATCGCGCTTAAAATTAAAATTTCCGGTGTCGTGAATATTACCCGTCATCGAAGATGAGTGTTAGAGTCGTGCAGTGCATGTAATTTTCAATAAATATTTAGAGTCGAGAATGTGTGACGTTATTTGATGAACTAATAAAGTTTAAAATTAATAAATTAAAACCAAAACAAAGTGTGTTTAATTTCTTAATGTGTGTTAAGTGGGTTGTTGTGAAGATTTGTGTGTGTTAAGTGTAAGTGCTAAGTGCAAATCTTTAACACACATTGACTCACATCCCCAAATTACCTAAAATTCCGAAGTTAAATTGAACGCGTGAAAGATGTTCACGAATAGACTCATTTCCTAATTTTATCTTACATCATTAAAAGTGCGTCTGCATTTTCACGATCTTCCAGAAATTTACCCAAACAGTGTGTTTCTTTTACAAATTACCCACAACACATTTCCTGTCCATTAACACTAAATTTGGTCTAGACATCCTTCTACTTTTTCCCACAACAACGCCATAAAACGAACCACATGGCCGTTTGTCGCGCGAGTTAACAAAACACTTATATATCTTTAATTTTAAAATATGTTTTATTCAATTCGATAATTAGGTAACAAACACCTATATCAAATTTAAGAATATGCGTTGTTCAACACAATACTTAGAGTCGTGGGTGATGTGGGTCAGTCCTCACACGAGTGCAGAGGAGTCTATGGTGGCTCCGCCAAACCCCAAGGTTCACTTACGTGAAAAACCCCGATAACTTTCACCTAATCTCCTAATTTCACTAATGCAATCGCATTAGCATCTTAAATGCTTCACGCATCAAATCGATCAAGTTGATTTAGCTAAAATCCCCTAGAAGAGAATTCTTACCTGCATGCATAACTTCGCATTTAAAATCCCCTATAAGAATTCTCTTCAAGCTTATCATAAATTCCCTGAAAGAAAATTCATCGGTTCATATATAATACAACTGCATATCAGGGAATCTTACCCTTGAGTTGGCTTATCCCAGCTTCATCATGTGTATCATAAATCACCATACAAACACATTGGCTGGCGACCTACACCCAAGGGACCAAAACAAATATACGCATCTCTTGGCACCAATTAAATCCTACAGCATAAGCTAATGCAAATAGGAATTCAATACTTACCCTTACCAGTGATGCCATAAACGCCATTTCCCGGTAATTTAGCTAAAACCCATTAACACAATTTCTTCGATGCGTCGCATCTATTTATTTAGCCGCGACGCACATCTCCAACAAAGATCCAATTAGCATCCGACGAGTTTCGGTTTCGTTTGCTTTACCGAACTCGTATCCCATGAATGCACATTTTCCATTTCTTTGTTTAGATTCTATCCCATGACTTTAATCCATAAAAGAAGCAATGTACACACATACATGTGTACCGAGACGATCTTCTGTATGAGATCTGTTTGGTTACCCCAAAGAGAGACTTTACGTCTGTCTTGGAATCGGAAAATGCTCCCTTTAATTAAGAGAGCCAGTTTCACTGACCAAATTTCCTTTGCCAACGAACGGATATCGTTAAGTCACTTGCCATCATCCAACCAAGCAAGCCGGTTCGGCTTCCGCTCCTCGTCGCGCGCCGAGGATTCGAAAATTCCCGGAGTCGAGTGGGTAGTTAATTGTAAAATTCTTAAAAATTAATTTAATATTAACAAGAAGTTTAAGTGAAATATAACATATCCAATAATGGCTGAGAACAAGAAAAAAAAAACTAAAAGTGAAATAAAAATAAAAAGCACATTTACTTCAACACAGTGGTGACGTGTTTAATTTTCTGGCAGCGGTTCATGTGTCCGACGTTATTTTCTGTGCTGTCCGCTCCGTATTTTGGTGTTCGGTTTGTTGAGTAGTGCGTACTTTTCATCCTTCCCGGTTGTGGACAAACGTGGCGGCGTTTCGTTCTTTCGTCGGCGGAACAACGGATGAACCATCGCGCGTGAACAATACAAGATGGGGATGGAAGTGAACGCAGTTCCCATGCCTGGCACAATACTTCCTCCCCGCAAGTCCACTGTGTTAGAATAAAAAAACAAAGGAAGTGACTTAAGCGAGATAAGGACAAATGTATCCTTCATCTTGTCGCTGACTTCTTGTCATCTTGCGATAACCAGAATCACCCACATCCGTGAGGATGTTGCGCTCGGCCTCAAGATATCTGAAAAAACGGGGGAGCGGGGTATCTAAGGATAGTGTGGACAGGATTAGTTCAAATGTTCTCTAACTACTTGAATGGCGGAATGGTAGGAAAGAAATCATAGTAGATCGGTAGGTCTTGAGTGCGGTAGTAAACGCAAATCACGTCTTCGACGTCTGATAATCTGTGCTGTGGTCGGTGTGTGTGTGTATTTGTGCTGCCTTGTATTGTGCGTGCGTGCCTGTACTCGTAGTGTGGCAGCAGTAGATCCTATGGGATGGTCCAGGAATCCTCTATTATAGAGGGGTATGTTGTTGGGAGTTGGCGCAAGGTTAATAGCCTTGCCCGGAAAAACAAATTATTATGGACAACTTAACGAATCTCAGATAAGGACCGGATACCGGTGGAGAGACTTGCTAAATAAGGCCAAGACCAGATCCCGCTCGTGGTGCCGATGATGATGATGATGTTGGGACTTGGCTTTCTTCAATTTTTCTCTTGTTTTTCACGCTTGCGACCGAACTGATACATTTTAATTGATTGTTAATTTGTTTTTCGCACCTGACTGAAGTGATTTTTTAGCACTTTTATTTTTATTTTATTTAGTGCACTGTGTGGAGTGTTGAAACATTTAGTCTGGGTTTTGTTTGTTTGTTTTTTTGATTGCCTTTCGATAATTTTTATTATTTTCGAATCCATTAATTTCTTTTTGACTATTTTTATCACTGTGGAGCAGCAGCCCATTATTTATATCACTCAAGATAAATTACAACAGTTTGATAAACTTTTGTTTCGCAAAACTATCTTGTGTATCGGTTTAAGAAGAGAACACAAACTCCTCTTGACGTGCCACTACGATGTTTGGATTTTTCGCGTATTCGGGTTTAGCTATACTAAAATCTCGAATTTAACAATATGTTGAAATACCCGACACTATTTATACACATGCACAATCGAGAAGCAAGGTATTACGTTCTATCTCGCTGACGGCTGATTTGTGACTCGCGTCAAAAGTGGTTTCCGATATACAATGAAACAAAGCAAAACGGCAGCGCACAGAGATATGTTTGGTTAATTTTGAAAAGGCCTTTGACACCGTTTAGTTAGAAGGTCTTATTTATAAGCTAACCAGCCTGGACATACCTGCAAACATACTATATATTGTATATGACATCGTTATGGTAAACAATTCATCATAAAATGTGGGGACGCATTTTCCGCCTACAACAGGGCGCAGTCAGTTCTCCAATCCTATTTAACATTTACAGTAGTGACTCTCTTACTCATGCTGAGGTGTATGCCCATGACATAATGCGTAAAGAATGGGTAGAAAAATTGAGATCATTAACAGACTTTTAAAAGATGATCTCAATAGAATCAAAAATTACTGTAATAAGTGGAAGTTTCAAATTAACTTCCAAAAAATGGAGACTATTCTATTCCCCTAAGCGTCGTGTCGGCTGATACAAAAAAAAATTGGAAAAGTTTCCTGTTAGTGGACAAAACGTTCTGCCTTTGGCAGTGAGAGACTAAGTAACATTTCTGGGCATCTGACTTGACCAGTTTCAGAATTTTGATAAACACATAGCAATGGCTCTCTCTAGGGATATAATTTCTTATGCTATGGCGAGCCGATTATTCCGCAATAGCGTAAGAAAATGATTGACATGATTTTGACTCTTCTAATTACTTGAAAAAAAAAATGAATTCTTAATCAGTGAAGGTGTTGTAATCGTCTCTACCTCAAAGAAATAAAAACAAAATTGTTCACAAAATGGCAACTGTTTGTAAAAATTTTAATTTTACTCATTATTTTTTTTTCGGTTGTTAACGTCCGGGACGCCGTGCTTCCTCTTTCGAGGGAAGAGCGTGGACGGGAGAGTAAAACATCGTTATAAATATGTTTAAGCATTGGCTATATAGGGTCCATCTTTAATACTTCTTGCTTGAAAATTGCTCAGAGTAATTACTATTCAAATTATTCCGCCTTTAGTTGCGGTATTTCTCAACTACTTCATTCAACTTGAACTCTTAAAACTTTCTGATTCTTTCTTCAAACTTCTCTCTGATTTATTTCTGTCTCTGAACTCAAACTGAACTGGACTGATTTTACAATTGAATTTTTTCTCTACTTATAGAACGTTGTGTTCTAATTTACTGTAAATTATAATATGAACAAAACAAATTTTCTCAAAGTATTCCTTTAGTTTCTGTGACTTTTAAATTGAATAAAATTTGAACGAAAATCAAAGTGCTCTGTTTTGAAATAAAAAGGGGCAAGTTATGAAAAGGGGCATGTTATTAAATGTGCTGTAACAGGCTTGATATAGAATATTGTGAATGTTTATGAATGGTATGTATTAAGTGAGAATGTAAGATATGTTAAGAGGAAGTTTTAAGGATTTGTTAGAAAAGTATGAGATTCAGTGTAAAAGCTAATAGGATAGTATTCTGGAATACTACACGGTTATTAATTTTTTTTAAATAGTACAAACATTTTTCTTTTTAAAGCTTGTTAGGGACTTTAGAGTGTTATATCAAGAAGGTATGTACCGAATTTCTAGTCAATCGGTTCATTAGAATTTGAGATATCGAGTCAATCGACTTGAAAAAAGTGGTTTCGAGAAAAACGCATTCAAAAATGTCAGGGTTTAGTGGCTTCAAGCGACATAATAAAAAAAATACGTCACAAAATACCGTTATAATTCATTTCAAATTCATTTTTCCGTGACAAAGGGTTTGTATGAAGGGACCTCGAGCGCACAGGTAGTTGGGGAGTATGTACCGTCTATTGTTCGATTCGTTCCGGCAGGACCGGTCTAGTTGCCGCGTCACTAAAACAGCTGTAACTTCGCTAATTATTGGAATTTTAAAATTTCTATTTTTTCAAAATTCTAGACCAGAACACCCCCTCCACGTTTTGTACTGATAAGTATTTTGACTTTACTGGTTTAAAATAGATTATGTTTGGATCAAGTTTTTATTTTTTAATGTACAAGACAAATTTTGTGTTAAATCTTTAACACTCAACCTACCCTAAAAACCGGAATTTTCAATATTACAGCCAATTTTAAGGGACATTCAGCTTTGTTTTTCTCGAATTCAGAAAACAAAATATAAATAAAATAAATTAAAATAACGAATGAGTAGAAACTACTTAAAAAGAAATTATAAAATGAGACGGAGACAACAAGGTGTATTGTTCTTCGGGGTTGCAAAGCTCAATAGAACTCTGGAAGACGGATCGCTCCAAATATAGACACAAACTAAACAGTGCGTTTCCATGCTCTTGCTTAATTCACGATTATCGCCCTGAGTATATCGGTTGACTTTCCGCACTTATTAGATATTGTCATGAGTGAAATAATTTATTTAGTGGGAAAAAAACTGCGACATATCAGTCATTTCAGTGGAACCAGTCTCTTTGAATTATATTAAACCCCGTTACTCCTATGTCACCCATTCCATTTCTCTGCCCACTGCTCGAATACACTAGCCAGGTATGGTCCACCTCTCAGCAGGTACATATGTGGGGGTTCTTTTAAGCTTACCTGAGGAACCACCCATCTGGCGCAAGATTTATGACCTTGCCCGGAAAAAAAAACAAATCATTATGAAAATTTTAACAGTCCTCAGGACTTGCTAAATAACGCCAAGACCGGCTCCCGGTTGTAGTGCCGATGATGGTGGTGAAGAACCACCCATAATTCCAGTTTAACACCCCATTCCTAAACCTCCAAAAATTTCGGTTCACATCCAACGTGAACCATTAAGAATCTTATCAATTCTCCTCGCGGGCAATTCCTGTCCCACATGTGCGCAGCAATTTTCCTGCATGCACATGTCTAGCCAACCTTTTGCCCAACAACAAAAGCAATGGCAAGCAGCTTGCTTACACGGCTACAATACCAATCATCACGATCTGTTTGTCCAACCGACAAACAACCACCGCATCTTGCGCAAAGCCGCCCAAATCGAATTTTTCAACATAAACAAATGCAAATAAAGAATTCGGTTCTTTCCGCCGGCAGAGACACTATATACAATTTCCATCGTAAGTATATGAAATGGCTTTTAGCACCCAATGCTTCCCTAATGAGACACAGCATTTTTACTCAGCTGCACTCTCATCGCATGATGCCCTTGGTCCATGTTCCCATTGTTTAAATTCCTTTTTACGGTTCGTCTACCCATTAGCTCGCGGCACGATAAAAACAAAGTGATCTCCGCGTAGATAACCACACCCTCGCTGGGATCGCTGACCAGAGATCTTCTCCCATTGGTCACTGGACGAAAGGAAAGTTTCATTTCCTTAACACCACACCACCAAACTCGCCCCGAACTGAGGGTTGAATCAAAATCGGAATTCAACCCTCGATGAGTCGCGTTTCAACCATCAACCAGGGCGAGTCGTCTTCTATTCCCTGTGGCGTACAGAAAGTTAAATGCGAATCGTGTGAGCCGACTGCGCGAACGATAGTTAATGCGGAGGATAAAAATGTCTACTGCTTACCTTACCTGGTCCCCTTTTACTCGCATAATTAGGTATTCAATGTGTTGAGCACGATCGTGCTGATTTTACGATATTAACTAAAGACGAACCTCAAAAAGAACGAACGAATCAAAATGTTGAGCACGATGCGTTTATCATGCTGATTTTACGATATTAACTAAAGAGGAATCTCAAAAAGAACGAACGAATCAAAATGTAGGGCACGATGTGTTAATCGAGCTTACTTTACGATGTTAACGAAAAAGAACGAAATTATAAACTAAATGATAAAACTGTTTATTTGATAACGAACAAAAAGTGTGGACTGTATCGAGTGGTGATTACAATTATTATAATAACAAAAATAGCGAACAAATTGCTTTTATTTCACTACAAGAGGGGGGTCCTCCGTTACATGTATGGGTAATGTCGTGAAATTTAATGGGAATTAAATATTTGTATCTGGAGAAAAAATGGGAGGAGCAATTACATCCACGTGGTCTTGCATGCGTTTGAAACATGAGGAAAACTGTCTGTACAAAAGTAATGGCATTTTAATGATGTACTTAAAAATAAAGGACAAGAATGAAGAGGTCTAGACGAGTATTATAGGAAATACAAAATGCAATATACAGACGTGGTAAAAGACCAAAAACATAATGCAGATAGTTTATGGAGGGAAATTTGAGAGAAAAAAAACAAAAAAAAAAACATCAGCAGGACGCGACACAATGAATGTCCGAGTTTTAAAATAAATATAAATATGTTTACATAAAATAGAACATATAAACAATAACAACGACACTTGAAATCGCGGACGTGAAATAAATAGGAGATAAATTAAGTTCATGCGAAGGCCTTCCATACATTTATAAAAACATAGTAATTAAATACATCAAATAAAACCCAAACTCTGAGAAATAGCGTTTTATTTTCCTTCTTAATAAAAGGTTGCATCAAGCTATAGGACATCTGAGTGCAGCTGTAAGTAACATTTAGCGTGTGTTAAGTAGATTACCGCACCAGCGTAACAAGTAAGCAAAAAGTGCATCTCCCACGCAGCAAACCCGGTTTGGTATTAGGGTGGCGAACATCAATCAAGTGTTTAAAGGACAAATCCCATCAGGATCCGCTGTACAAAGCATACGTGTTATATTTTGCTGAGTTTCCTTCTGCAAGGATATTTAATATCTAGAAATACCAACAGAGATTAAGAGTGATTGGAGCATGGTGTGGCAAGTGTACTCATCTAGTTAGTGCGGTTACCGATTCGGTTAGACAGATGAACTTGTTAGGTATCTTAGTAGAACCACTGCCCATGCCGGCACAAGACTAGATAATACCTACACATATCCGCAGTATCGAGAGTATTCAACGTCGTTTCTTATGTTTCGCTCTCCATTGACTAGGTTGGGAAAACCTTCTGATCCTTCCCCCTTATACCAACCGTCTCAAATTAATTAACCTAAAAACCCTGGAAAAACGAAGACCCTGTCCCTACACGTTGACAAACTTTTCTCTGGCTCCATCAAATGTTCCCATCTCCTCAACCTTAACACAACCCCACTCAGCGTACGTAAACCTCGCCCGTTCTACATTTTCCCCACCATGCCGCTTACGATGCCAACGAACCTATCTCCCGAATGCTACAAAGTGTCAGTTCCAAGTCATTCATATTTGACTTCAATATTAGCACCCTCACTCGTAAACACCGACTCCAGAATGTCTCGCTCTAACTGATTTTCATCTGCTGTCCTATCCCTCATCATCGTAGTTAAGTTATTAACCCTTCTAAAGTTGCGTCGTTATCAGCCTCTGTGGGGAGGAAATATTGTGCCGAGCATGGGCACTCCGTTCACTTCCATCCCCATCGTCTATTGTTACTAAAGTTCCGCGGTAAGAGCCACAAACCAAAAGAAATAAAGGCACCGAGGAACTGCGAAAAATTAAACGGACTGTCTGTCATTTTGATTTCGTTTTATTTCTAACTTAATGATGTTGGGCAAAACAAATTAAACTCTAAGTGTACACTCGAACACGGATTCTAAAACATTAGAGAACTTTTTTTGTAAAGATTTTTATGCACGACATTTGCACGAACAGATCGACTAAAAATTTTATTATTAGAGCAACCCGATCACGACTCCGGTTAATTTGACGTAAAGTCTCTCTTTGGGATAACCAAACAGATCTCATAGAGAAGATCGTCACGGTACATATGTATGTGTGTACATTGGTTCTTTTATGGATTAAAGCCATAGGAAAGAATCTAAACACAGAAAGGAAAAAGGGGTCCTGGAGATCTTTGTTTATGTGAGAAGGTTACTGGGAAACGAACCCAGAACTATGTAGGATAAAAGGAATTTATGACCTCAGAGTTCAACTGAGTAAACAAGTTGCAACTCATTAGATCGTAAGTGCATTTGGGATACTAGAATGATTGAATTGTTTGCGTATCGCCAAAATGCCTGATGAAGGACAGCGGTCTTTTGTTTACTCATGGTGCGAGTTAGGGAAATAGTCTCAACGCGGATGGCGCTAGTTACATGCAGCTGGTGTTGGACTACTTAGCGCTGGCTAAAAGGGTCGACAGCCGATGTGTGCATAGATAGTTTTTATTTACACATATTGAAGCTGGGATTAGACAACTCAAGGGTAAGATTCCCTGATATGCGGTCGTATGATATGCGAACCGATGAATTTTATTACAGGGAATTTATGATGAGGTAAGAAAGAGCTCTTACAGGAATTTGTATGCGAAGGGATGCAAGAAAAGGTAAGAATTCTTTTACTGAAGCTTCTTAGATTATAGCTTAGATAATCCTAGATGCGTAAAGCATTTAAGGTGCTAATGCGATTGCATTAGCGAAATTATGTGATGGGGTGGAAGTTATGGGGGTTTTTTTATGTAAGTGAACCGCCACCCATCCATAAATGGTAGGGCTGGGTCACACCTGTCCGACGCTTTAAAAAGTACCTAAAAGTGCTCAAAAAAATCTGTAAAAAAATGCTGTAGCTTCATTAACTATCCTTGTATAAGGATCAAACGTCATATTATTGATTTTTTAATTTATTTAAACTATAGAAGTAAATAAACAAATGAAAACGTGAAGAATGTATCATTTTGTTAAATAAATCATAAATTTGAACCAAATAAACATTTTGTTAAGTTCGAACGGGAAATTGAAGCTTAAGAATAGTACTTTTAAGAAAAAAAAATTCCAAATATGTATTTTAAAAAAAGCCTAAGTTCGGAGCATCAAAATCACGTTTTTCCAAGGTAGGTAAAAAAGGTAATATTTATAATACAATAGACGAAGCATCGTTCTTTTATTAATTTTATTTATAAAAATGACATGAATGAATGAATGTTAACTATATATTACAAAAAGTGAAGGAATATAAAAATAAAAAAAAAGGTATGGCAACTCCAAGGTACAATTACAGAACGCAGTCGACATAAAAGTCGTAGTCACAGTCTGTGCCACCACAATGCACTTCTAAGTTTCGTGGGCGCAAGATGCGATCAATATCCACGTGCGAGCGTTGGGACATTCTTTGAAACAGTAAAATTATTCAATAATTTTATTGCACGACTAACCTACCATTTAAAGGTTCATTAAATTAGTTTATAAGTTAGATCTATGAATCTTTTGTAAGCTAGCTCTCAGCCAATAAAGGGTGTAGCCCCACTAAAAATAAATAAAATTACTTATACGAATGTATTCTTTTTAACTTAATGAAAGTATGTATATAGCACAATTTTTTATGATAAATTACTCCCCAACTCTCTGAGCAACAACCTCGTAGTATGAATATCCCGAAAAAACGCATTACCATCGAACCTAACCACATCAGTCAACTATTAAAATTTAACAGTGACAGGATTTTTTATCTTCCTCCGAAACCACACCACTCGCAATTCTCCACTCGTATATAAATAAAAAGAAAACTAGAAATAAAATCAAAAATATTGAATAAAATATCGGGCGAATGCCGGACAGAAAACCTACTTTAGGCATATCTCTACACAAAGCACGTTGACGGAGTGCAATAACCAATGAGCGTTGGCACAAAGTTCCTGACCAAAAAAAGGAGCGCGTCCAACTGACCACAGTCAATGACCGAATTCAAGGTCCAGCATTCCGGTTCACAACCGAATTCTAAGGCGATCGTGTACCCCACCACACCACACCGACTCAATTCAACCGACAAACAACAACAATGAGGACCACAATATCGCCGCGATTTACCAACCCTATGTTAAATTGTTTGCGGACATTTTTTTGGAGCATCATCTACTACACATGAAGATGGCATTCAGGAAACTCATAGCAGCCGTGGCCGTTGTGGACGTTGTCTATTTGGCGCGATTAAAAACAATTTATCCAAAATTGAATTGGTTGTCGGGCGGACACTGGGTGCACTTGCGTGCATGTAGATACGAGTTGTCTATCCCACGGTTGTTGTTCGGCGATGACCAAATGGTAAAAAGGATTTCGACTAAAAGCAGAGGACAACAACAACAACGGGAAAATTGAATTGGCTCGCCACTCCGTCGAAATTCCGAAGATATCCAAGAAACGACTTGGGGGTCGCGTTAAAACGAACAGACAACTAAACTGGAAAGATGCAGCTGTTGCCCTGTAACAACGTCCTAAAACAATTATTAAGAAATTTGAGTACAAAAAAAAAACGACCTTCCTTCTTGAAAACTGAAAAGATTCGTAAAAAGGACGAGAAGAATGACAATCAAGATGGAGGCAGAAGTTCGATATGTTAATGGCATTAAGTGTAAACGTCTGACGTTGTATTGTGTCACAAAAAGAGCGGGATATTGTTGACGAGTTGATCCGTTAAATGTTTCATTCTAAGATAGAGATAGAATGTGATTACGGGCGTTTTTTTAATGACCAATTCTAGCCCAGGATTTTGTCATTTTGTAGTGTTTTATTAACTTGCTAGCTTTGACAAGTAGCTGCACTAGTTATTGTCATGTGTTATCACCCATAGATTTGAAAGCAAAATAGGAGTTTGTCTTACGTAGTCAGACTCATCAGGCTTTTTTAATGTGTCATGCTATAATTTTATAAAGAAACATATTGATCCGTTTCTCAATTGTATCCCGTGATATTTATAATTTTTATATTAAGCCAGTACCAATATATTATTATATTACGAATTATGTAGCGTTGTGTTTTGCGTACGTCGGTTGACAGTAAATCCAAGACCTTATCTACTCAACGGAATGTCTGGTTAATATTGTCAAGAACCAGTTGACCAAATCAGAAAACCAAACCCCAAAAACCTAAAAGTAAGAATAAGGGGAAATCGTTGGTAGAACGTGAAACAAAAAGTACTTCGGCTTTGGATATCTTTTGGAATAATATGGGTGCTCTCACAGAAGGTAATAGGATGTACAGTAACAGTCCGGGAGGAGGTAATTTTGTTGCTAAACGAAGTACAACCAGGTATTTTACACGCTAACTGTGTCCTCAAAAAGGCAAAGATTGCGCAAATAGTGCTTCAACGTTCTACGAACGCACAATTCCGCGCAGGTAAGGTTCCTACCCTTCAAGGAACTTACTCACCTGAGAACGATGGACGCGCCCACAGACGCGTGTCTCAAAGTCCCACAAGAGGGCCCGAAAATGTTAACGAACGTTGAGCCCGACCGTAAAAAGCAAGGAACTAAACGTCCCTAAGCTTTCAATATCAAGCTCAACAAGTCGATTGTAGCATACCTGAAACAAAGGTAAAAACATCCATTCATCTTATTCCTAAAGACTGAAATGCGCCGCACTCCAGCACTGCACAATCGGAAATCCTGAACATCTACACGATGTTACAAGGAATTGCTATCGTCGGTAAATTAGCCGACCAACGGCTGCACGTGCGGGTAGTCTACCATAAAGACCACCCAAATCCGTCAAGCAAGCAAAGGCAGCGGCAACCTGGTACAATAATGTATACCGCTTATCCGCTGCCAAATCCCTCGCAATCAATAATATCTCAACGAGAAATCCGATTGTATATGAGGAGTTAAGCCAACAAAGGAAATACTCCAGTCCCACGGTTCCTTTGTGGAATCTCACTCCCATTAGAAAGGTCTAATGGCTTGTTAGTTTTAACTAAAGAAGTTAAACAAAAACACATGGACCGTACGTCCATTCAAATTGCAGGGTATCCTTCGGCCTGCGCGCCAGATGTTCTATGTAAATAATGCGGCACACAATCGACAACCGTCGAACTGAATTTCGATCGCCACCACGGATGGCGATAAGGATGTTTGATGATGAGCAAGCTTCTCCTTTCAGGGAAATAGGAAATTATCCCTGGGATGAAATACCATGCTGCTAACAGAGATTTGGGGAATTCTCTTAGCAGACCGAATGGGAAAATTTTCCCGTACAGAGACAGATACCAGTTTTGAATCTGGATATCTGTGTGGGCAGACAGTTAGTCTATATCGGAGAATCGCACAAGGGAGTCGAAGGATGGAGTGCCAACGTAGATCATCGAAGTGCTAGGATCTCTAACGAAGAGATTCTGAGAAAGATAATCGAATCGGGCCGTGTATGAAATTATTCGAGAAGGTCGAGTCGTACGTGTGCTGAAATTTAAAACGATTAACTTGTGTTCTGTAATGTGTCTCAACCGTGTCAAAGATTAACGGAGTAACGTGCGTTTTCTTTCGTGTGTGGTAACTACGTTTGTAACCATAAGACAGTTCCGTAACAAGCGAAGTGAGATACCGTGAAACTAGATTTAAAGTTTACTCTAGACGATAAGGGTAAAACAAGGCAGAAGGATTAATAAAAGTCACCATACAAATAAACAAACAGTTTTTCTTGTTTCATTGTGCTGTTCGCTCTGTGGATTTCCTTGGGTGTTAGCAGTGTTCGGCAGAACGCTGCAACCAAAACCTTCAACCGAAGGACAACAAACTTTCCCAAAAGTGTCAACCTACGATACCAAATAACAAAACCGCCAAAGTGCCACTCAGTATAACCAAATATCCCCAAACCATTGACCGGATGAAAGTGGAGTTCCACCCAACCAAGTACCATTCCATCATTCTTTTGGAAATCCAGGAGAGCCAACACACCTGGACCGGAGTCAAAATGTCAACGAGAATCAACCCTGTAGTGTTTCACGAAGGCCTACCATTTCCTTCCACATATATATTTACACAAATAAACCCATATACCAAAATAACAAAATTACCATTGAATCAAATGCACGATAAAAAGAACAAGATGTTAGATTGTCACACATTTGTTTCAAATTCCCAAAAATTGCTAATTCCAAATGATATGCGTGAAACAGATGTTCAGCATGCATAGACTCATCCTCGAAAAATATTGTTTAGAATCATAAAATGCGCGTCTGCAATTTTATGATTCCCTAAGAATTCGTTTGCACAAGTACGTATTTGTTTTCGATTCAGTGTTCTCACAGCACAGTTCTGTGGCGGTTCCGCCAAACCCCACTGTCTACTTACCGTAAAACCCCCATAACATTCACGCAATTTCCTAACTTCACTAATGCAATCGCATTAGTACCTGAAAATCCTTCACGCATCATATATAACAAATCTGTGATCTTAAAAATTCCCTGCCAAAGAAAACTTACCTTTCATGCATTCTCTTCGCATACAATTTCCCGTAAGATTTCTTTCTTTACCTTATCAGGCAGAACCCCCATGATTACAACCCAATCTAAATCAGTTTCTGCTAATGCAACAGCATTACTCCCTGTAAATGCTTCACGCATTATATAGATCAAATCTATAATCTTAAAGTCCCTGTAAAGAAAACTTACCTTTTCATGCATCTGTTCGCATACAATTTTCCGTAGA
The DNA here is from genome assembly GCA_963931805.1 of Microdon myrmicae. NCBI lineage: Eukaryota > Metazoa > Arthropoda > Insecta > Diptera > Syrphidae > Microdon > Microdon myrmicae. The sequence continues at coordinate 121,071,835 of OZ007499.1, forward strand.
TTTCTTGCTTTACTTATCTGGAATTCCAAACCAATTCGGCACCTTCGGTACCAGACAAATTCCTGTAAACAAAATGATGCGATTTGCATACAATGTAACCGTCATGACAGGGACCATAAATATTGCGCCGTATATTTTCCCAGAAGCGCCATGTGTACAACAATGTTCCCTACATACACATTGGGTGGCGACTTACACCCTATGGACCAAAGCATATACGCATTCCGCGTCTCTTGGCATCAATTAAATCCTACCGCATAAACAAATGCAAATAGGAATTTAATACCTACCCTTATTAGCGATGCCATAAACACCATTTCCCAGTAATCTAGTTAAAACCAATTAGCACATTTCCACATTGCATCGTCGTCTGTTTGTTTAGCCGCGACGCACATTTCCAACAAAGATCCCATTAGCATCCGACGAGTTCGGTTTTATTTCCTTTACCGAAATCGTATCCCATGAATGCACTTTATGCCCTTTCTTTGTTCTAGGTTCGTTCTCATCCATGAAAGAACCACGCACACACACCACTGCACTGAAAGAGTGCATTTCTGTGGCGGCCACAACCTTAAGAGAAAAGTTTTTCTCTCTCTTCCCTTTTCTTAACCCTAACCTAGGATGGAATTCATGTCAGTGTTCTATCCTCGGCGAGTCGTAATTCAATCTCCGAAGCGGGCCGCCCGCCATCCGCCGTACCGGCGCCGGTACGATGGGTTCTCTAGAGTCGTTTTCCATGCACTGACCGCCATGGTCACGCGTCATTCCCGCTCTCCACCGGCAGCGGGGATGCGTAAATACATACCCGGAGTCGTGTGGGTAATAGTTTTAAAGTATTTTCGTAAAGTTGTAAACGTAGCGAACCGCCGACGTGTCGGCGATCGTGTCAAAGTTGGTGAAAGGATTAATTAAAATGTTGTCATTTTGTGTGTTGTTCGATTTTGATATACATTCAAAAATAAAGAATAAATCTCAGTGAAAGTATAAACGCAACGTCAAATGTTAGTATCCAATAAGAAAATAGAACTACAATAAAAGAACCCTTAATAATAGAAGAAAAGTGTGTTATATTTTTACTTGTCCGGTGTTTGTGCTTTTCCCTCGGTGTTGTACTGGTCGGAACATTTAGAGGAAGTTGTGGGGACGACGCTGGCGACGCGACATCGTACCCACACAGTCCCACCTATTAATGCTTTTTCCAAACCCAACTAATGACCCATAAAACGAATCACATGTTCGTTTAACCCTCTCAACAACTCGGATCATAAATGCACATCTGCAGATCCTTTATCTATTGTTTCCCACCGAAGTCAATCTCTAGATTGCCTTCCGATGCTTAAGGAGTTCAACGACACATTCCGTCTCAAAAACGACTACCTGACGTATACCAGTGATATATCTCATGAAATTCCTTACCGCCTATTAACCAAAAGATGTACCGTCTATCCCCAAACAGGTGCAAATTCGGGAAATGTAGAGGATATCACACAATCTAGCAAGAGTCCCTGGAACTCAACTTTTCTAGTATTTGCAATGAAAGGGGGCCCCAATGTTGAAGCCCGGCGGTGACTTGTGGACGATTTCAGAATACAGAACAAAAAAAAAAAAAGCATACCCTCTCTCGCATTGAGGACATGTGGGGATTCTTTGAGGCGCCAGAAGAACCACCCATCGGCCTAACCCAACTCCCCTTTCCCTACCTGCAATTCCATTACCTATCACCAGAAGCTTACCTACAGATGAGCAGTCAAGCTCTCCTGCAACAATAGTTACCTGAAAACATGGGCCCGCGACAAAATCACCTAGACTGATTGCCGTTTGCTATTTTGCGGTCGCATTAGCATCTACAGACTTTCACCCAGGGGCGTGCTTGCATCCAACCATCATGCCCTGAAATCGAATTCGGTTTTCTTATCATGTAATCGACATTGACACCCGAACATGTCAATACGCATAGTTGAGAAGCATGTCTCCATATACGTGCATGCCATGTTCACCCTTGCCTTATCAGCGGATCCATCGGTCGATCGTTCGATCGACAATATACAGCACAGCCGACCGCGGGCTAGCTACAAGGGAATTCAAGTGTTGTTTAATGTAAACACACTCGACCCATCCACCGATGAGATGTTACCATTTTTAATCAAAGAGATGCTACATGCGATGGCAAAATAGTAAACAAACATTGCCCCCATGTCCTTAGGTTTTCAATAGCTGCAACCAATTTCCCATTATCGGCCATCAACCGATTATGGGATTAGGCATGAACATGATTGTTACTTAAACAATCATATTAATGACCATGCCCTACGAGGCTTGCATAACCAAACAATAGCCACCCTAGCCTTTGCCATAGGCGAACAAATCTTCGGTTTGCTTAGCGTCGCAGAAAAATCGATTGCCTGCAACGGCATGAGTCTGGGCGATTATGTAAACAGCCGATGTTCCCATGTAGCGTTGGTTAAACCAAACAAATGCGCATCTAAGGTATGACCTTCGAAATAGCGTTCTGTTTACATAGGACACAGAAACCTATTTCGTTTCTCCGGCGATCATCACGATGGTTTACGACACCAATGCCTGCAGCCTCTTATGCTTGTCCCTTTGTTTGAACAAGTGAAGGATCGTTCGTTGTCGTTATTTCGAGCGAAAGGACATCGCACTTGACCGTGCGGTCATATCGAAAATCCTCCCATTAAGCCCCAATTCCGATCGCCCATTGGCTATCACCCAGCAGAAGATCGGATTGGCTACCCTTAGATCGGGAAATCTATCTCGATCACGGCTAGTGGATGTTGGCGGCAACAGACACTAGCGAGTCCGATTTTAACAGCCCAACAATACACAGGTGTCGCCGTCGTTGTGTGTCGGAGTCTTTTTCCACCCAACGATTGATGTCGAGTTGTAGCAGTGTTAAGTCGGAATCGAGTTACGTCCACTGTGGAAGTTAATTTTTACTGTTGGTGCCAAACCTAAACTTTTATTTTCGTGTCCAGGACAAGTGAATTAACAAAGCACCACCTTCGGAGAAACAATTAATTAATTCAGAGTGACGTGCCTATATAGATTAAAGTTTATTTCAACACAGTTTTCCAGATAAAATTTATATTCTTATTAGCCACAATTGTTACAATAAGAAGTTTAACAATCTTTATTCAACAATATAGTAAAAGTCAAACAGTGAACAATAAATGAATTTCCAACTACAATTCCTGTATTTTATTTTCATGCTTTATGGGTGAACGATCTCCTGTGAACAATTTCGTTAGAACAACGTCGGGGTGTTTAGTTAACCTAGTGTCATACGTAGACATCATTACTTTTCTACCCCACAGACATATTGGAGCAGCTCGGGCACTCACACTACTTCTCCACACTTGATTTAGTGGATATCATCAATTAAGTAGATCCAAAGGGTCGATAAAAGACGACTCTCAGCACAATCTACGGGCATTATGAGTTCCGTTTAAAGATATCACCGTCTACTTTCCAACGACTCATCAACCATATCCTAATTAGGTTGCAAGGCATCGAATGCTTTCTTTATCCGGTTGGCATTGTCATATATGGAAAAAACCTAGAAAAACATAATAACAAACCCCGGAGAGTATTCAAAAATTGAGACACCACAACCTCAAATTCCATCCAGAGAAGTGTAGGTTCCTATAGAAAGAAAGGGATTACCCCACTCCCAAGGCGGTAGGAAATGTTGATTTCGCCGCCATTATTAATCTATCCAGATTTCACCAACGTTTTTACAAGTAATAAACCACTTGGAGTTGTGCTATCATCATCATCATCGGCACTACAACCGGGAACCGGTCTTGGCCTTATTTAGCAAGTCCTGAGGCTTGTTAAATTTTCCATAATGATTTGTTTTTTCCGGGCAAGGTCATTAGTTGTGCTATCACAAGGTAAAATAGGTGAAGACCAGCTCATTGCTTCCGCCAGTCGAACCTTGAATAAAGCAGAAAGAAATTACTCCACCATGAAGAAGAAGTTATTATCCATTGCGTGAGCTTCTTAAAATGTCCGTTGTTATTAACAAAGACGTCAATTTGCGGTGTACATAAACCTCAAGCCGTTAAAATGAGTGCTTCACGTGAAAGATCACACGTCGCGCTTAACCAGAGTCCATCACAAATTATCGGAGTTTGGCGATACAAATATAATACCAATTTGGATGCTTTGAGCCCCATCTCGAATAGTTGCGATGAAACTCCAACACTACAAATGCGCAATGTATTACTACGCGCCCTGGCTAAGATTGAGAAAGCAAGCGAACGAACCCAGGATGCCCTAAGAGCGAGACACATTCGTACAAGGATCCCATTTCTTTTTGGACGAAAAAAGGAATGGAGATAACAAACTCTCAGGGAATCCAAATGTTACATCGAGACTACCATGATCACTCCTTGAATGGCCACCAGGCTAAAACCTACAATAAAATACGTATAAAGCAGTTCATTCGTCCACTTCAATGCAGCGAAGACACAATATACAACATTCACAAGGAAAAGGGGATCATCTGTTCCACAGCTGATGATGAATGGCCGGGCCCTCGAGGCTGGGGAAAGTTTGAAATTGCTCGGCGTCACGGTCTCAGGGAATGTATCATGGCATAAATACGTGTCGAGTATCGCCAGGTCAGCCTCAGGAAAACTGAGCTATCTTTTTAGAGCCAAGAAATATTTTACTCCGGCCCAACTTCTTCTCCTATATAAATCCCAAATTAGACCCGCGCTCGAATATTGCTCTCATGTTTGGAGCTCGGCTCCTAAACATACCCTCGACCTACTTGAGAGCATACAGAAACGAGCTATCCGCCTGATCGGGGACTCGGCGCTGACGTCGGGACTACAGTCGCTATCACATCTTAGGCGCGTAGCCGACCTCTGTCTGTTTTACATTTATTATCACGGGTACTGTTCTTCGGAGATTCTTGGTATTGTTCCACGCAATTTGGGTTATATGTGTGTAGTGATCCTAAATCACTACTCTCTCCCACGTACCTATAATCCCAATCCAAGTGAATCATATGAGCGACAGGTTAAACCAAAAGTTAGTTTGCCGCACATTGATTCAATTCCCGAATACCTTACCCTTACTCATAATTCCAATTGAATCATATGCGCGATAGATTTAAACCACAAGTTAATTTGTTGCGCATTGATTCAATTTCCAAGTACCTTACATCCCGATCCAATTGAATCATATGCGCGACAAAATTAAACGAAAGTCCATTTGTCGTGCATTGATTCAATTCCCTATAATTTGAAATTATGAAATGCGTAATACTAAATGCATTTCATGATTTCTCCTTCCGGGAATTAGTTCAGATAGAGTTCGTGTACACTTCCGGGAATCCTATTCCAATTGAAGCACACACAATTTTGTTTGGGCTTCTTGGAATTTTTAAGTAATATTTTTAAGAAATCTCTGTTGCCACAGAGTATAAAAGGCGAGTGCATTTTGGATTCGAGATCAGTTTGGATCCGGGGGCCAGAACGGCCACAATGATTAAAATAAATAAAATAAAAACTAATTAGATCTCCTATTTTCATCTTGGACACAAGGCCAAAAGACCCGGAACCGAGGTAAGAAGAACAATCTATACAAATATAACCCTACATAATTGGCGCAGCCGGTAGGATCAAGGAAGCCAAAGTTAAACACTTGTAAGTGCTTGAAAACCCTTGATCACTACAATAACACAACTACAAGCGTACTGGGCACAAGACACCTTCAGCCCTGCGTCCGGAGTTGAGTCTGGCTCCGGAGGTACGACTTGGTAATATAAACCAACAAAAAAAAAAAATAATTCAAAGCGTGCCTGGGGCTTAAACACCAGGAAGTGCTATAAAAAAATAATAAAAAACAAAAAATAATTAACAGCGTACCTGGGGCTAAATACCAGTGTAAAAAAAAAAATAATAAAAAAAAAAAAAAAAAAACATCAAGGCTCACGGGCAGTAACAGCCCCAACAACAACAAAAATAACAACGACGGCAGAGTACCAACCACCTCATAACAACGTCAACAAAACGGGCAGTAATCTACCAGCACGCCACTAGCGGCTAGAACAGCAAGGGAAACAGCAGGAGCTCCAACAGTAGCAGCACCAATGGACAGCAGCTTGCTCAACAACTACAACAACAGAGAACAGTTAAGTGACCATTTATTTTTCTTTAATTTACTAAAGACTTAGGTAATAATCTACTTTCTTTTGAAATTTTTGACTAAAATTACAAAATAATTTGCTTAATCTATTAACACCACCTTACCCAAATTTGCTCTACTCCCAGTTAAACACAAACATAACCTTTACATACAAAAAATTATAACAAATTACTATAAAACCAATTGTAACCCTGCTGCTATTTCAAAAATATCCCGTCTCAACCTTGTCTATATTGTGTGGCTAGTAATCCTAGGGAAGAATTTCTACCCCCAAATAATGAATAATAAAAATGAACAAAAACACTTACGGGATAGCAAGTGTCTTAAACATTAACAACCTTACCCTACATATATAATATATATATATTTATTACTGCCGTTTTCCCTCCTTGTATCAACACCCCTTATCACTATTAAAACTGTCAGTCTATGGAACAAGAAACCACCTCAAGCTCTAGAACATCCCACGACCAAGTACCCCCTTCACCGAAAAAACTTCGCAGCGGAACCATAATCGAAGCAAACCCTCCGATCAAAACTCGTGACCCCAGCCCATCTTTATCGGAAATTCCAGTTCTTCACCACCAAACGGATCTCGCAACCTTTGAAACAATGGCCATTGATTACACAAAGGTTGCGAAGCTGCCAGCACAGCTAATCCCCATCTTCTCCGGGGAACCAAATCCGCATATAGGTGCAGAATTGGAAACCTTTTTGGATTGCTGCAAGAGGGTTTTAAACTGCCTCAGGACTGAAGAACACGGGGCTTTCTTACAAATATTCCCTACTAGGCTGCGGGGTGAAGCTTCTGCCTTATTCGCGTCCACTCCGTTCGCATCTTTTCAGGAAGCCGAGGATTTGCTAAGGAAGGTTTATTTACCAGTAGAAAACTATCAGGACCTGGTAAATAGGCTATTAGCTACTCGGCAAAATCCGGCAGAAGCTATCATCTTATTCCAATTACGACTGAAGAAGTCGTTAATGGAATGTAAGAAAGCCGCGGAACTAAAATACGGTCCCACTTTGTCCGAGGCCGTAAAGGCACAATTAGATGACTTTGCAAAAAGCATCTACAAAAAGGGGTTAATAAACCCATACCATCGGCAATTTTTACTATTGATGGGAGATGTAACGATAGACTCTCTGATGGAGAAAACACTAGAACTGGAACAGGTACAACAAACTTAGTCACCAACAACATCCCCTGTACAACCCAATAGCACCATGATCCAACAGTCTCATCCCTTTGTCTCAACCCTAAACCCACAGGCCCCTAACTTTAGCAAAACTCTTGAAGCTTTCTCGCATACAAACCAAGAAACTAAGATGGTACCGTACATCCAACCAACCTTACAAGAAACCCCCTATAACCAAGAGGTAGTGAGATATCCCCAACAGGCAATGTATGGGACAACAACAGCTCTAACCCCAAGTCACCCGGTCAGATGGACGAAACAGGATACTCGTGTAACCTGTAGTTATTGCAGAAAAATAGGACACACCTATGCGGAGTGCAACAAAAGAAAAAACACCCCATTCTGCACACACTGCCAACAGGCAAACCACGACATCCGTGACTGTCGACGGCTAAAAAGCCAAAACGAAACAAACAGGAATACAAACAGAAACAGCCCCACACGGCGCCGTACGGAACCCACACATGGACCCAGAGTGTTACACATAAGCCAGGCCTGCGAATTCTGTGGTCAACCGGGCCACAGCCTGAATGAATGCCAACAAAGAAGGAAATGGGAGTCTCGGGATCAAGCGCACTGTTCGGGAAACGGCCCCCGGTCGGGCCAAAAACCCCAGACTCGACCGAATCAATAAAAAAATCAAGGGTGCCACCTCAGACGCCGACATTAGCCTGCCCAATTGTCCACCTCCCCCTGGACATAAGTAAAACCGGTAAGGTACGCCTAGTGGTGGACACAGGCGCTGAGGTAAGCTTGATTAAGAAATGTAGAATCAAGCAACACAACGCCCAAATAGTTACCGGGGAAACCTGCACTTTGGAAACACCGTTCGGTAAGGGAAAAACCCTAGGAAGTTGTCAGGGAAATTTCAATTTGAAACCTAAAATTCCCTGCACGTTCCAAGTAGTGAGCAATATGGCCGATCTTCCAGAAGACGGTCTACTGGGAAACGACTTCCTCTCAAAACACTGCAACGTGGAAGGCCCAAACCAACAATTGGTGTTCCCACCAACCACCTACAACGAGGAAGAAAATATAATCCCGTTTGAGAAAGCAGGTCCACCTATACCCAAGGCAACAAAATTCAAAGAGGTTACTAAGACCATCAATAGCGTCACCAAGACAAAACCCACACAAGTCCGGCCACAAACCAAAACGGACACAAAAGCCATAGAAGTAAAACTCATTAAAAAAGCTTATATTCCGGCACGAACAACAAAAATAATACGAATACCTGTAACAATAAAGGAGGCCATGATCAGTTCAAAACAGGAAATAAAGAAAGGAATATTCTTGGCTGAAACCATTTTACCGGCAGGAAATAATGTGGCAATAGGCATATTAAACACAGGGACCCAGCCAGTCAAAATCACCTCCTGCAAGCTATCCTTAACTCCGCTGAAAAATTTCACAATAATGTCTCTAAAGCAGGCACTTAATAGAGATCTGGATGTTGATAAAACTCCAAAGACACCCTCTCCCAAAAAAGGGGCAGAGGGATGTATAATTAAAAAATGTTGTAATATACACCATTTAAAGCACCCACCCCCAGAGGAAGAACCCTCAAAATATCGTAAACAACAGCTGGAGAACGAGCTCAGATTAAGCGACACCCTGAGCCAGGAGGAGCATAACTGCATTTTAAAATTATGCCAAGATTACGCAGATATATTTTACTTAAAAGGAGACAAACTCCCATATACCCAAGCGATATCGCACAAAATACCGCTCATTAGGGACCAACCCCCAATAAATCAAAAAATGTATAGGTTACCGGAAACACAAAAACAAGTAATAAACGATCAACTGGAGGAAATGCTGGCAAACGAAATAATTCAAACCAGCAAAAGCCCATGGAATTCACCCCTCCTGGTGGTACCCAAAAAACCAGGACCGGATGGGGAAAAAAGATGGCGAGTCGTTGTAGACTTCCGAAAGCTGAACGAAAAAACTATAGGAGATGCATTCCCATTACCTAGGATCGAAGATATCCTAGACCAATTGGGCCACTCCCGGTATTTCTCCACCCTGGATTTGGCCAGCGGATACCATCAAGTCCCAGTACATCCAAGGGACAGAGAAAAAACCGCGTTCAGCACAAACTTCGGACACTACGAATTTAAGCGCATGCCGTTCGGGTTGAAAGGGGCACCGGCTACCTTTCAAAGACTAATGAACTATGTTCTCACGGGTCTTCAGGGATTAGAATGCTTCGTATACCTGGACGACATAGTAATATACGGAAAGAACCTCGATGACCACAATAACAAACTAAAACGCGTCTTCGACAGGTTAAGACAATACAACCTCCGACTCCAACCGGAGAAATGTTGCTTTCTACAAAAGGAGGTGGTATATCTGGGCCACATATGCTCAGAAAAAGGAGCACTACCCAATACGAATACTACAGCTAGCGTGCGCAATTTCCCCGTCCCAAAAACAGTCCGACAAGTGCAATCATTTTTGGGAATGGCAAATTATTATAGAAAATTCCGACCACTTACTAACTTAATTCGGAAGGATGTAAAATTCGCTTGGACTGAAAATTGTCAACGGGCATTTGAAGACATTAAGGATCTTTTGGTAACACCACCACTACTAATATACCCAGACTTCTCCAGGGAGTTTAACTTAACCACTGACGCTAGTTCCGAAGCACTAGGAGCGGTGCTCTCACAAGGCCCGGTGGGAAAAGACCAACCAGTAGCATACGCCAGCCGCACGCTTAACAAAGCGGAGCGAAATTACTTCACAATCGAAAGGGAATTGCTGGCCGTCGTATGGGCGGTAAAGAATTTTAGGTGTTACCTACAGGTCAGGAAATTCACAGTGTACACTGACCACAAGCCCCTGAAAGGAGAATTTAACCTCAAAGACCCCACCAGTCGACTAACACGTTTCCACCGTAAACTAGCCGGGTACGATTATAAAATCGAATATAAACCCGGAAAGTACAACACAAATGCAGACGCCCTCAGCCGTATACAACATGAAAACATTGAATCACAAGCAGATTTGAAACAATCCAAGGAACGCACCTTCCCAAGTCCAGACAACTCTCCAGCTGTTATGTGTAACGTGGTAACCCGGGCACAAAAACGGGCGAAAAAGGATAAAAACAAGAAAGAGGAGACCTCGGAGGATACAGGCAGTACAACGCAAAGTGACCCGAATGGTGACTTGGACTCGGAAATCAACCCCGAATTCATCACCAAACCCGAGGAGTGCTTAACCATCTTACGAGATTACCATGACTCTCCTTTCGGTGGACACCAGGGAGTTAGAAAAACATACAACCGCATTCGTAAAAAATATCGGTGGCGTTACATGCTAAGAGATATCAGGAGATATATCAAGAAATGTAAAAAATGCCAGACGATGAAAACAACACCCCAACTCCGAATGCCAATGGTTATTACCGATGTAGCCGAGAAACCTTTTGATAAAGTATACTTGGACATCGTTGGACCATTAGAAAAATCTAACTCTGGAAACCAATATATACTGACTTTCCAAGATAACTTGACCAAAATGATGGATTGCTATGCCCTACCAAACGTAGAAGCACAGACAGTGGCTGAAACAGTATTTGATCAGATTATCTCACGATATGGCATCCCCAAACAAATAGTGACAGACCAGGGGACAAATTTTCTTAGCGATCTTTTCAAAAAACTGTGCAAACTCCTTCGAATAAAGAAACTGCAAACAACAGCATACCACCCGCAGTCTAACGGAGCGTTGGAAAGGGCCCACAGGCCGTTGGTGGCATACTTACGTACAGTAGTCGATGAGAGCCCAAATACTTGGGATCAATACCTACGAACGGCCACCTTTGTGTATAACACGAGCACACATGATAGCACCAAGTTAACACCAATGGATTGTCTATATGGTTTCTGCCCAGAGGTCCCCTCTATTTACAACCACGAAAGCTATTACCAACTCCTTAGGTACAAATTGCAAAAAACCTATACGATAGCGAAACGTAACCAATTAGAAAACAAGCATAAATCAAAAGCCTACTATGACCACCAAATCAGATCACACACATTCCATGTGGGGGACCAAGTCTTAATAAAAAATGAAAACCGTAAGGGCAAATTGGCATCTATTTGGAAGGGACCCTTCCTAGTCACTGCTATAAAAGGACCAGTCAATACGGTCATCAAAATGGGGCGAAGATCCGTGGTGACCCACAATAACAGGCTAAAACCCTATTTCTAACCCTTCCAACAACCCGTGTCCCACTACCAACCCTAAACATATGCTATCCCCAGGGTGTATTGTAGTTCAATACTTTATCACTTAAAAATACTAATAGATATACAATATAGACAAAAAGGGCAACAACAAAAAAAGTGGTGAAATGAAATACAAAAAAGAAATCACATACAAATAAAACAAAACAAACATTGACCCCAATGAGGAAGACAATTTATAAACACAAAATTGTAAATAACTATTTGAAAAAATATATATATAAATCCTAACTAGAGCTAACTTAAAAATATGAAAAATATGAGCATTAAGAAAACACTAAATATCAAACTGAAACAAAAACATATATTACAAAAAAAAAAATCAATACAAGATATACCTATATTTACGCATAGGCAACATGTATTACTAGTGTAAGATGTTTTTAAATATAAATACACTTTTATTAATCTAGCATTAAATGATCAACAACACAAAAAAAAAAAAAAAAAAAAAGTTAATATTAATGACTTAAGTATATATTAGAAAAATAACTCTTCATTATCAATAAAAAATCGAATTAAAATGAGAACATTTACTTTGATCCATTGTATCTTAATTTGAAACTTATTTACTTTAAAATTTACTTTAATTTTTAATAAAATCTGTAAACAAGATTAACCAAATTAATTAAAACTACATCCAAAAATAAATGGATAAGAAAGATACCCTTATGTTAATTACCAAATAAATCTAGCATTACTTACAAAAAAAAATATAGTAATAAATATTAATGTACTATATCCTTAAGTATATATAAGAAACATAACGTATCTTTATAATGAAAACTATATGTAATTACAAAAATAAATAATAATTGAAATTCTTAATGAATAATTTTAAGAGAACAAACTATCATTAATAATGTTAAACCACATAAGGAAACAATACAATTAATGTTAAACTGGAACAAACATGTAAACTATCACGAATTCAAAATGCCACCGCCCCTTGCTTCTCACTCATTCTAGAAAATTAACGTCTTCCAGATTAATTTTCTTTTCTAAAGGGGGGAGGAATGTAGTGATCCTAAATCACTACTCTCTCCCACGTACCTATAATCCCAATCCAAGTGAATCATATGAGCGACAGGTTAAACCAAAAGTTAGTTTGCCGCACATTGATTCAATTCCCGAATACCCTACCCTTACTCATAATTCCAATTGAAACATATGCGCGATAGATTTAAACCACAAGTTAATTTGTTGCGCATTGATTCAATTTCCAAGTACCTTACATCCCGATCCGATTGAATCATATGCGCGACAAAATTAAACGAAAGTCCATTTGTCGTGCATTGATTCAATTCCCTATAATTTGAAATTATGAAATGCGTAATACTAAATGCATTTCATGATTTCTCCTACCGGGAATTAGTTCAGATAGAGTTCGTGTACACTTCCGGGAATCCTATTCCAATTGAAGCACACACAATTTTGTTTGGGCTTCTTGGAATTTTTAAGTAATATTTTTAAGAAATCTCTGTCGCCACAGAGTATAAAAGGCGAGTGCATTTTGGATTCGAGATCAGTTTGGATCCGGAGGCTAGAACGGCCACAATGATTAAAATAAATAAAATAAAAACTAATTAAATCTCCTATTTTCATCTTGGACACAAGGCCAAAAGACCCGGAACCGAGGTAAGAAGAACAATCTATACAAATATAACCCTACATGTGCTTCACAAGACAATCCGATGGATCTTACCAGTTTGTGGTTCATCTTCCGACGGCGCGAACATCCCTGCATCTGAACTCGTTCCGTTACAGAGCGGGGAAGCTGTAGAACTCCCTTCCCACGCGAGTGTTCCCGGAGCGTTACAACCTGCAACTGTTCAACAAGAACTACAACAGTTATTTGATGGCATCTCGGGGCGCTTACTCGGCGCTATAGATTCGCCTCTGCCGAGAGAAGTCTAATGAAAACAAAATCGCGTTTGCAAAACGTGCGAACAATTAAATCTTTACTAAACCTGAGTGTGCCCATTGTAATAACCGCCATTGTTTTTTGTTGTTTTATCTCCACATTTATTAACAATTCAATTACAGACTTTACTTAGTCCTGTTAAATTCTATTTTACAAATATTATTCTTACATTAACTTACTGGCAAACACACTAAATTATACATTATCAATCTCTTGTTTTTCTTATGCCTTTCGGCGTACAATCATCATCATCATCATCGGCGCTGCAACCGGAATCCGGTCTTGGCCTTATTAAACAAATCTCTCCACCGGTCCCGGCCGGTGTCATCCAGTTTGGCACTCCCAGGCTCTGGGCGTCCTGCTCTACGCTCCCCCTCCATCGCAGACAAGGTCTACCGAACTGTCTCCTTCTATACATCCCGCCACAAAGGAGTTTCCGGGCAGGCTCCTCTTCGCTCATTCGAGCCAGGTGCCCCACCCACCAGAGTCTACCTAGCTTGATTTTTTTTTACAACATTAGCTTCAAGGTAGAATGCGTACAACTCATGGTTGTAGCGTCTCCGGTATCGTCCTCCCTCACATACCGGACCAACAATTCTCCTGAAGACTTTTGTGGCGGTTCCGTCAGATAGGCACATTACTTCCTCCCCACACTTTCCTCTCGAACGCGCGTAAGAGTTCATAGTGCCTTTTATTCAGCACCCAGGTCTCGGATCCATACATGAGTACCATGGTCTTGTACAGCAGTAGCTAGGATGATATGGAAAAATTTCGGGGTTTAAAGAGCCTTGATAGACCATAGTAGGATTTGATCAGCCGTTCGCGTATTTCTTCATCCATTTTGTTATCGGCTGATACTAGATACTACCTAAAGTAGTTAAAGGATTGCACTACATCAAATTCGCGCTCCACCACCCTGGTAGTTTGACCAACGTTAGGTCTTCTCTTCGCAGAAGTTGCCAACATGTACTTGGTTTTCTCTTCATTAATGTCAGTCTCAGTTTTTGTGCCGCTTGCTCGATCTGGGTGAAGAAGTCCTATACAGCCGAATTGGGTCTACCGATGATGTCGATGTCACCTGCGTAGGCAAGTATTTGGCTGGACTTGGTGACAATAGTCCCTCTAGTTGTGACGCCAGAGTCACGGATTGGTTTTTCCAACGCCACGTTGAAAAGAGGTAGGCCAGACCGTCCCTTGTCGGAATCCATTAGATATTGTTTGTTTATTGGTTTGGAGATCAATTTCGCTATTTTTACTTGACTATTTACGTTCGTCATGGTCAACCTACAAAGTCGTATCAATTTGTTTGGTTTTGCGAATTCTCTCATGGGATTATATAATTCTACCCTGGCTATGCTGTCGTAGGCGGCCTTAAAGTCTATAAATAGGTGATGTAATGGAATCTTAAATTCCAGATATTTTTCCATCGCCTGCCTAAAGGTGAATATTTGATTAAGTGCTGATTTGCCTGGGATGAAGCCACACTGATATTGCCTAATGATGATTTTAGCGTATGGGGTTATCCGATCTATCCGTAGGATCGAGGAGAGTATCTTATAGGTGGTACTCGGCAATGTTATACCCCTATACTTGCTGCACAGTGTGTGCAAATTATGTATGGGGGGAATTATTCCACGACGCCAATCTTCCAGCATCTCCTCTTACTCCCATACGTGCACCACGATCTCACGAGTGATGTAACGCTGTCCCTCCTTGTTTGATCAGCTCAGCTGGTATGCCATCAACTCCGGGGCATTTATTTGATTTGAGCTGTCTTATAGCTTTTAACGTTTCCTCAATGGTTGGTGGCGGCAGCATTTGGTCTTGATTTTGCATTGGTGGAGCCTCCAATTCTTCTTTCAGCTAACCATTTAGCAATTCATTGAAGTGCACTCCCCATCGCTCCAGAATGCCTTCGGTATCGGTGATTAGATTGCCCTCTTTATCCTCGCAGTAAGTATAGCGTGGTGTGTACCGCGTCATACTGCGGATTATTTGGTAGAACTTCCGCGCTTGGTGCGCACCTCGCTCTCTACTTTTCTCTATTCCACAGACAAGTTTTTTTATTCCCATGCACTATTTTGAGGTCTGTGAAGTCTTTTTTTCAGATCTTCTGGGCTCTTTGTATTTCTCCTCGCGTACCTGCGTCCTATGAGACTGCTGCATTGCCCGGTATGCAACATTCTTACATTCAGTGGCTAGTTTTCACTCATGATCAAACCAGTCGTTCCGATCTCTACGGCTACTGCCTAAGATGGAGTTTGCATGACAGTATTCTTAAGGTGTATCCATTTCTCTTCTACACCCGGCATTCTGGCCCCAGGACTTACTCTCCCTCCGACGAGCTCTCCGAGGGCGAGCCCTAGCACATGACTACAGGTGTTACCGGTATTCTCATTGCGTAAGGCAGCCGTGTTGATTCGAACCTGATTCGCGGATGCAATACGACTCCGTAAGCCAATCCGTGCTCGGAAAACTGTACCAACAAGATAGTGATCCGAGTCGACGTTGGTACCTCGGTACGTTCGTACCGTCATCAGGCTCGAGGAGTGGCGGCGATCTATCAACACGTTGTCAATTTGGTTGGGAGTGGCTCCATCAAGTGATACCCAGGTGGCGTTGTGGATATCTTCACGCGGAAACCTGGTACTCGCAACGACCAAGTTTTTTGATGCAGCCAGTTCGATGACTCGAAGTCCATTGTCGTCAGTGTTCTCATGCAAACTATGGGAACCTTCGTAGTGCCTGAAAACCGGCGTCCGACCAATTTTCGCATGGTCCATCTTATGGACCACGTGTTTTCAGTTTTTTTTAATTTTGTTTTTTATATTGCGCGAAGGACAAATAAATTGCGGACTCGGGCACAGACTCACAATTTTCGCGCGCTCACGCATCAAGATCATTCACACATGGCGTATTAGGAAAAATAAATTGTTTTGTATTAAACTGTGTTCTTTGTTTTGATTGTCACAACACGTGGCCTCGTTCTCTTTTATTTGATTATATTTATGTATATTAACTTTGTTTTGGCTGTGTATGTCAGTCTGTACAACACCAGCCTACACGAAGGTACCAAACCTACGGTTTTATCTTACCGACGGTGCTGATAGATCGTTGTGTACCTATACCATTTAGCGAAGAACGTGTGATTCGAACTGGCTATGACAGAATTCGATTTCTAAACTCAAGTACATTCGACTGATGTGGATTTTGTTATGTTATCGCTATGGTATACGGTTCTGATGTATTCTCTTATTCGATTTTCGTTCGGTGTCCTTCACTATTTTTGCTTGTGAATTGTGTGTATCTGTTAGAGATGCCACAGATCCCCTGAAAAGTTTCCGACCAAACAAAGATACAAAACATTTTTCTTAAAATTTATTTTTTATTTTTCTACATAGTCTCCTTGTGACTCTACACATTTCTCTCAGCGATTCTCCCATATAATTAACCCGTCCAAATAGTACTCGGCGTTTTTCTCTGCAAAATAACTGTTCACGAAGGTGATTACCTTCTCATTTGACGAAAATCTCTGTCCTCCGATTGCAATTTTTAGATAAGGGAACAAAAAGAAGTTCTTTAGGGCTAGATCTGGTGGTTAAGCAATTCAAACCGTAATTCGTGGATTTTCGCCATAGCAACCGCTGAGTTGTGAGACAGCGCGTTGTCTTGGTGAAATCGGATTTTCTTTCTCTGCAAATGTGGCAGTTTTTCCAGCATTTCTTCTTTCAGTTGGTCACGTAATGATGCGTAGTATGCTCCTGTAATGGTTTTTCCTTTTTGAAGATAATCGATTAAGATAACTGCATGACTATCCCAAAAAACAGTCGCCATCACTTTACAAGCCGAAAAAACGGTTTTTTTTTTTTTTTTTTTTGAGCCAATTCCCCCTTTGCATTCCACTGTTTTGACTGTATTTTTGTTGTCGGACGTATAACGGTGTATCCAAGTTTTATCGACAGTAATTAATCATGCCCAAAACTCGGATTTATTCCGCCTAAACTGCGCCAACAGAGCCTTGGAAATGTTCAATCGAACACGTTTCTGGTCTAACGTGAGCAAACGCGGCACCCAACGCGTGGACAGCTTTCTCATGCCCAAATCTTGATTTAATATGTGACAAACACGTTCTTTTGACATTTTCATAGCCTCGGCTATCTCTCTCACTTTAATTCGGCGGTCGTCTACCACAATTTGGCGAATTTTAGCGATGTTATCGTCAGTTGTTGCAGTTTTTGGACGTCCCGAACGTTCATCGTCTCCCAAGCTCCCACGGCCACGTTTAAATTCTGCTGTCCAAAATTTCACGGTGGTAAATGAGGGTGCAGAGTGCCAATGCACAGAGTCCAACTGATCTTTGATTTGCGTAGGCGTATTACCTTTCAAGAACAAAACTTTGATGACAGCTCGATACTCAATTTTGTCCATTTTCACAAAAACATTCACATCGACTCACTCAAAGGACTGTCAAATGAAAACTACGCATCCAAAATGGCTGAAATTTTGGTGAGTAATTGTCAGGAGACGCACAACTATATTCACTAGCTCTTATTGGCGAGTGCTGATATCTTCACGTTGACGAAACTTTTCAGACTACCTATGTAAGTTAGTTTAACCCAATCATATTTAAGCAGCTGCTACGGTTGCTCGTGGGAATCGTTTAGATTCATGGTTCCTTGCTTTGAGATCGGTTTTGCTGCTGCTTTATTTTAGTTTGTTACCGGTCAGCTGCCATGGTGTCGGGTGCTTTTGACTTTGCCCGGGGGAATCGTTAAAATTCATGGTTTCAAATATTTGATTGGTGGATAGAATATGATGGTATAAGTTTGATTGGAATTATTATTAGAATATGTTAGGATATGATTATATATGTATGTGGGAGTGTATATGGGGAAATATTTATGGTAGGGTTTTCTGAAGTACTACAAGATCAATGGTTCCTTGGATTTTCCACCGTCAGTTATGGGCAGCGTGGGACTAGCTACGAATTCAAAAGACATTGCTAATGTTTTCGCGAATTTATTTTCCGCAAATTCAACCCTCGATGCAGGTCTTTTATAGTCGCCTGTGATAGCGCCGCTACAATTTTCAATCCCGGACGTGAGGTTCCACCCGTGTGCTATTCAACGCATTCTCCGACGACTGGTCTGTAAGAAATTGAAACGAATGAAAGACTAGCAATGGTCCTTAAAAATTGTACTTCAGAACTATCACCACTTCTTAGCAAACTCTCCTGGATATCTTACGCACACAAAACCTGTTGAAAAATGACTCAAATTCATCAAATCCCAAAAATTCTTCCCAGAAAATTACCAGTCGATAACATTGTTATCTATCTATGTTTCCCCAGTCAAGGAAAAGGTTATCAATGCTGTGTTGATATCCGCACAATATTGCGGGAAGCCTATGAACCGTTCGCCCATCTAAATGGTACATGTCTCCCACATCTGTACGGCTATCTGAAGGCATGCGGTCATAAAACCGGAACTGTTTGGCGATCCATTTAGTGGGTAAATACATTTGGGCAAGCGCAGCATATCCATATCCCAGGCGTTAATAGTGCAACTAAAGGGACACTATACACAAACAATGTTACGAACCTCTTTGAGCCGCGGTGGATTGGGTTTTTCTTCACGGAAATCTTGCCTGTAGGACAGAATTAAAAAAACCATTCACGATAACTTAACACAGTTTCTATATAAAACAAAGTCGATCTTCCTACTAAAAGTTTTAGTTAATTGACTGTCGTGGTGTCCGAAGTAGTCATCAATTTACGAATGAATTTGCTCAACATCATGATCATTAGAAAAATAGCGTGTCAAGAAATTATTGTATCTTTCCAGTCAAACTTCTCTACAAAGCTCAAATGAGAGCTACTCTCGAATACTGTTCGCGTGTTTAGAGTTCTAGACCTATGATTACCCTCAACTTGATCGATAGCATTCAGATATGAGCAAGGCGTCTAATTGAAAACATATTACTAACATTAACGCTACAGTTACTATAACACTGAAGGTGTGTGTCGGGTTATTTGTCGCTTTAACCAGCTTTTACAGACGGAGAATCTTCTTAAGAAAACCTTTAAGTCATTCCAAGAAATTCGGTTAATTTGCGCTCCCGAAGGTAATCCAATAGATCTCTTCGATTTCCAACTCAGTACTTTATGGGACGGACATAACTTAATCAAAATATGTTTTATTACAGAACGTGAAAGTTGTGGAATAATTTCGTCATTACAACAGTATCAGTGTAAGTTCTGTAACAAAGCCTCAAGCCGACATCCAAAACAAGGCTAAAAACGCTGAAAAAATTAATTGTTCGGCATACCACCTTCACTACCAAAGTTTGACATTTGGAATGTAAGTAAGGTAAGGTTTGAAAATGTTGCCACATTTCTTACGATTACGGTTAGATTGTCTACCAGCTTCTCACTTGATTCTTAAAAAAGGACAGACTTTTAACCAACCAATATTAAAGTATGATACCAAATACCATTAAAAGTTTACCCTTCCATAGAACTAGTTATTACAACACAACTTTGGCACCAACATATGTATGACATTCAGAAACGGTCGAAATCCAAACTAAATGAAAAACGATTATTTAAGCGACAATTAAAATGTCCAAACCCACTAGCATCAGTGGCACTTTCTTATATCATGTGTAGATAATATTTATCAGTCACGTAAAACTAAAACTCAAATCCACAATTTATTTCAAAATTAAAAACTACTGAAGTACTTGGCAATGACATGAGCTTATCGCAAATCACCCGAACACATCCATCACTTCGCTTCTCGGTACTAGGTTCATCCTTTTAAAACTTCCTCGTCTAATAATCAGTCGAATAAGCCGTCATGTCAATGCCAGAAACAGAAAACAATCAGGCAGACATTAACAAAAGAAAATCCGAACGCCCACACATCATCTATGGCCTCTCGTCACCCGTTTCAAAAAGACCAAAATACGAGCGAAACGCGAACATGGTGATTAAAAGACAAAAAAAGGATCGAAAGCTGTCCCACCCTGTGTGGAATACTGGAAGCAACCGAAAGGGAATGGGGAAAGGGCGAATATTCAAGTCGTTAGTTTTTGTTTTACTTTGAATTTTGTCTATTATACGGATTCACCAAAAAGATACGTGCTCCTAGACCGACCGGTGACAGCCCTCAGTTGTTGGTAAAGGAGATTTACCCCTACAGATTAGACACGTCCGTATCATTATTTACATACATCCGCTTTTCACTAGCCATTTGCTGTTGCAATCACCCGTCGCTGTGTTGCTAGACCTTCAAGGCTCGCTACCGAAGTTGTCATTGTGTTGTCGGGCCTTTGATGTCCTATTCAGTAATACGAAAATCGGCGGATGCCCCCAGGTATTAGCCACCCCAACCGCAGCCTGACAATCTTTAGGTGCTGCCGCACTCTTCTGCAAGGCTTTGTTTTCCTCGACGTGTTTGCGTTGTTTTTTTTTATTCCTTTCTTTTGTGTCCTTTTTAATTTCTCACTAAGTATTTTGTGTTTTGTGTTTTGTCCTAATGTCATATTGGAACCACACTACGCCGATGGAAGTGACTTATAGCACAGAATGACGAGGCAGAGCGGTGACAAGTCTTGCAAAACTATGTCTAACGAATAAGGATGTGGGAGGTTAAATAGTTTAAATTAGTTTTCTTTTTTTCTTGTGGAAGAATTTGAATGCACACCTTTCTTTAGGTATGGCTTAATCCTCTGTGATAATTACAAAAACTGAATAGCATCTGATGATCAAAAAGTACCCGTTTTGTCTACTTTATTTATTGTACTGCTCCAACAATCCAAAACATTTTAGATTTATTCTATGTTTGTGTTTTTGTGAAAAGGGAGGAATGTTTAACCTTTAAGTTCTGCCGACCGAAAGTGCATTCGAAACCAAGAAACGAAGGGAAGAGCTTTATTAGACAAGAGAGCTAATGAAAGTGACAAGCAATATCTCGTATTAGCTGGCAACTCCCACATTTGAAAGGATGATACAACGAATCTGATATATGAGATAATTTTACAATATAAAAAAACGACTGCCTTGTGGACCACAAATTAACCGAACTCCTTGGAATGACTTCGCGGATACTATAATATGGGATTTGTAGAGAAGTTGGCCTCGACAGAGCCTCCTGGAGGCAGACTTGGTAATATTCGACTCGTGTTAACGACACGGCGTTTTGCCAACGACCATGACGACGAGCAAATTCATCAGTAGATTTTTGACATCTGCGGACACCATGACCGTTTGTTAACTAAATCTTTTCGTAGGAAGATCTATCTTGGATTATATAGAAACGGTGTTAAGTTATCGTTTTCCTAAATTGTTTTTAATTCTGTTCCTACCGGGAAGATTTCACTAATTGACAATTTTGGAACTTGGGTTACCAAAAAGCATTGAATGTGACGAATATTCATATGTGTTGCTTTTGGGATCCATTTGATTAGACAATAATAGGTTGGTTATTGGTGAGCAATTTGTAGTAACTAGTGTTGTGATCGAATCTAGATCCGGTGTGTCCATTGGTTCTACCTGCTTCCCATATATTGTGTTGTAAAGTGATATATGATGTGCAACAAATATCGAATTTGCTGATTCTCCAGACTCCGGAGCAGGTGGCGTCGTTGCAATTTTCGTGATGAGTATAGATATCATAACTTTGAGATATTAGAGGAGGTGCCCTTGAATTTGTAACCATATGACCGGCAATTGACATTATCATCATCATCACCGGCGCTACAACCGGGAAGCGGTCTTGGCCTTAATTTAGCAAGTCCTGAGCCTTGTTAAATTTTCCATAATGATTTGTTTTTCCGGGCAAGGTCATTAGTTTTGCGCCAGGATTGACATTATCACCCGAGTCAAAAAAGTGAGGATTTGCTGTGCCAAGAAGACAATGTTTATCCTGGCCTTCTTTTGCTTGAGTATATCTTGATCTTGAGGTGATTGCAATAACCGCATTAATCGATGAAGGATTGGTCAAAGGACAAGCTATTTTGGCTTCTATGCGTCAATTGTTTTTTATGAAGAAGGAAGGTTTAAAATAGGAAACAATCCCTCAGATCTATTTGAAATATACAATGGATTAAGAGAGGGTTATGACCTCTTACCATATCTTTTTAACCTTGTGCACGAGTATATAATCAGAAAGGTACAAAACGATAACATGGGCGAATTACCCCTGAACGGGGTTACACAGGCGCTCACATGTGCGGATGACACCGCTTTTTTCGTGACAATCTAGAAACTGTTAGTAAAACCAGTGAATTCATCATGCAAGCGGCTAAGGAGGTGGATCTAGAAATAAATGAAGACATAACAAAATATATGATTACGGCGGAGGCAGGTGGGCCTCAGGGAACGCACATAAACAGCAAGATATTATTCTCTCTTAATATCTAGAGTTTAAGTACAATACTACAACAATAAGGAACAATACTGACGGACGGTAACGAAATGTCAAAGGAACTTGACAAAAGACTACATTCCGGTAACGCTAGTTGGTACGTGATCTGCAAATGACTAAAATCGAAACTGCGTCACGTAGTATGAACCTCCATATTTATAGAACCATAACCATGCCGATTGTTCTACACAGATGTGCACTTACAAAACGAGAAAAGACCAGATTACGCGTATTCGAGAATAAAGGTTTAAAGAGTATCTTCAGCGGTAGATATAAAAAGAGGCAGGATAATGGAGGAAAGTCCACAATCGTGAATTGGACGAGCCATACGCCAAACCTAGAACAGTGACAATAATAAGGTCGCGAAGATTAAGATGGGCCGCGCACGTTGTGGGAATGTGCAACGAGAGAACCGCATGCAGCATTCTTGACGGAAGACCAACGGGGAAGAGACCAGCTGGAAGACCACGACAAAGATGAGCGAGAGAACAATATAAAGCACGACTTTGCAAAGATCGGATCAGCGCCTCTCCGCAGCTAAAAGCGCATATTCTATGACAAGAAGTCTATTCGGGAGTAGTCTTCTTGACCCCAGACTCAAAACAATTTCGTACTCGGCATTCATCCGACCAGTTTTGGTTTATGGCTGCCCAGTATGGTATAATATATCTCCGCTTTATATGAAGACGTTTGGTGTTTCGAACGGCAGTGTTTGCGTTCCTGCCTCGGACTTTATAGAACACCAGAGTCGCAATACAAAAAATTCTATCCCAAAAAAGTCCTCTGTAATAAATCAGGGTTAAATAGGATAGACAATTTCATAATTAAAATTATTCGTGGTCACACAGCAAGGGCAATGTGCAGTGACTATAATCTTATTTCGGGAGCATTCTATCCCAACGATATGTATCTAGAGAATACGCCCCAGAATGGGTTTATCCCCCAGAAGCGTTCCCTTTCTTGGATCTGTAGCGTTCTACGAACGCACAATTTCACCCAGGTAAGGTTCCTACCCTTCAAGGAACATACTTACCTTATCATTACACGTGCCCACAGACACGTGTCCCAAAGCTCCTAATCATACCTGTAACAAGGATCATAGGAAGCTGCAAAATGCGAACCCGATATAAAAAGAAACAAGGAACTTAACGTTCCAAAAGCTTCCAATATCCAGTTCAACGTTTCTTCCATCATATTCAAACAAATCTTCAATTCCGAACATCTGCACGATGTTACAAGGATTTCTTATCGCCAGCAAATTAGCCGACCAACGGATGCACGTGCGAGTGGTCTGCCACAAAGACCACCAAATCCATCGGCAAACAAAAGAAACGGCAACCGTAATTATCTCAACGAGATAATTCGAAAAAATGTATGAGGTTTAAAACCTACAAGGGAACTACTGCTATCCCACGGTTCCTTTTTTGTATTTCACACTCATCTCCGTTCCGCGCACCAGATGTGTTGTGAAAACAGAAGACCGTTGAGATGAAATGCTATCACCACCACCGATGGTGATGATGATGTATGTGTTGATCCCTTTCAGGCATCCAAATTACCCCTGGGATTAAATAACATGCTGCTAACAGAGATTCGGAAATTCTGTTAGCAGATCTAATGGGAAAAGTTGTCGGTGCGGATATAGATACGATCCGTATCAGGTCTATTTTTTTTGAATTGAGATAGTCAGAGCCATTTTGATCGTCACGCGACGAGGAGTCCGAGAACCCCACGAGGAGGTCGATCCGCGCTGAGATAAGCCGAGAATAAAAAAGGTCGAGTCTGGGCCTGTGTGGAGTGCGCACGAAGTTTTTCATTTTAGATCATTTTGTGAAAGCGAATATTGAGTTAACACTTGTTATGTGAGATCGGTGTGATAGTACGAACAAATCGATATATTAATTTGTAATCATTTGGAGAACTCGTTTTTAGTTAACATTTTTCTGTTTCAATAATAACAGATAAGAACCCAGAATTAAGTGCACTTATTTTGTAATACTACCTAATGGAACTATTTATTTAATGAGAATAATAAAAAGGCGCGCAAGCGATAAAAGAAAACAATCTCACAGTGAATTTTATTGTACCTGTCGTTGCTTAGTGTTCGTGTACGGATACTGTTCGGCGGAACACGCCTTTCGACCAAGGCTAATTAGTACCGCCAAAGATCAAAAAGGCCTTATCGAAGACTTGCATGGGGTCCCGATTATTTACCACACTGTCCGTGGTGCCAGGGACAAACGAATTCTCCGTGAAGGTGATATCTCCAATGTCCCAGACCGTCTGCATTTTAGCACGGCGATCAGTGAAAGAGATAAATCAGCCAAAGATCGAACATCTACCAAAGGGTGGTGGCTTCTCAACGAGGAGAGGACTTCACATCCTCAGATATAGTATGGCCTGTGACGTTTCTAGTAACACCACTGCCACCTTTTTCAACCTACCTCCAAATCCTCCTTCCTAAAGCTCCACTAATTTCATCATTTTTACCATGCAAGCGCAATAACTTCCCCAAGCATTCTCCCACCGATTGCATTACCTTTCGATTATGCAAATCGCATCCATCAAGCATCCAACATCAAGCATCTGCCCATCAGGGACATTCACGCAATTAACGCGGTATATCAATTTTCCCTAGAAGAAATTCGGTACGCCAGTAACGCATACATCAATGCATCTCAGCATTGTTCTAAAAGGAAAACATTTCGGTTGCCATACTAGATAACCGAAGTGGATCATGAAAACAATCAGCAGAACCCCTGTCTGCCTGCATTTCCTGGCCCACACGTGCGCAACAGATTTTCATGCGCACCAGTACTCACGGCGGCTTTTATGCAATCTTCAAAGCACCGGCGCAATTCGCGCCTAGCTGCCAAGAGCCGAATTCAATGCCAGTGTAAATACTCACACTGGAAGTCGACCCATGACTCCATAGGAATGCAATACGCAATTAACACGGTTGTAAACACAACCATCATTGTGTAATTATTCCAAATGTACCCTTATCCCTAGCGTAGTATTTGGACAACTGCAAATACTTGTCCCGAAGATGCTTTTTCAGGAATTTTCATTCCCACGGTTCGGCCACCAATGAGCTCGCATCACGAGCCAACAAGGTGATCCGCGCGCAAAGTAGTTCAGTCGATGAAACAGTAGCAAAGGAGTCGAGTCTCCTGGAGTGCGCCTTAAGACGAGTTGGAGATACGGTGGAGTTCGCCTGCGCGAGTGACGTCGAGTGTGTTTACGTATTCTATAGTTTAGTAAAAATTAATAAATAAATAATACCAAAAAATAAAAGACAAGCAACAAACAATGTATAAGTAATTAACTGTTTGATATTCGAAATTTAAAAGTTAAGTAAACACAAGTCAAGACTCTTTTAATTGTGAAGCGTGTGTCCTGTGTCGCCGCCGTTAAAAATTGAATTAATGTATAATACAATGCAAAAAACACCGACCAGTAGTTACAATAAATGACAAAATTCCAACAGTGTAACCAGTGTTTTATTGCATCAAATTCGGTGGAGCAATCCGTGGAGTAGGAGTTAACCAGTGCCAAAGTCGGCACACATACGTTCAACCCCACAGGCCCTCAACCGCAACGCTCGCCTTCCTCTTGTCCCCCCTCCCCATATCCTCCTTCCAACATTACGTTTATTACTTATTTTGTTGAAATGTGCAGTGACAATAATCTTATTTCGGGAGCATTCTATCCCAACGATATGTACATTTTTAAGGAAAGACTTGAAATAAAAAGACTTAAAATAAATAGATTTTTACTTTTGACCGTAACATTTTCAAATATGTGTATATATATGTATAGAATATGAGAAAAGAAAATTCAAACGATTATGCAAAAATCAAATATTAAGACAAGAGGAACGAGAGCGCTGCCCTTGATATACTA
Source organism: Microdon myrmicae (assembly GCA_963931805.1). Classification (NCBI taxonomy): domain Eukaryota; kingdom Metazoa; phylum Arthropoda; class Insecta; order Diptera; family Syrphidae; genus Microdon; species Microdon myrmicae. The sequence continues at coordinate 121,098,731 of OZ007499.1, forward strand.
TATCTGAGGAAGTGAAGTGCCCCGTCGTTGAGAAGCCACCACCATTTGGTAGATGTTCGATATTTGGCTGATTTATCTCTTTCACTGATCGTCGTGCTAAAACGCAGGCGGTCTGGGGCGTAGGAGATATCACTATCATGAAGAATTCGTTTGTCCCTGGCACCGCGGAGAGCGTGGTAAATAATCGGGACCCCATGCAAGTCTTCGATAAGGCCTTTTTGATCTAAGAAAGGGAACGCTTCTGGGGGATAAACCCATTCTGGGGCGTATTCTCCAGATACATATCATTGGGATAAATTGCTCCCGAAATAAGATTATTGTCACTGCACATTGCCTTTGCTGTGTGACCACGAATAATTTTAATTATGAAATTGTCTATCCTATTTAACCCTGATTTATTACAGAGGATTTTTTTGGGATAGAATTTTTTGTATTGCGACTCTGCTGTTCTATAAAGTCCGAGGCAGGAACGCAAACACTGCCGTTCGAACACACCAAACGTCTTCATATAAAGCGGAGATATATTATACCATACTGGGCAGCCATAAACCAAAACTGGTCGGATGAATGCCGAGTACGAAATTGTTTTGAGTCTGGGGTCAAGAAGACTACTCCGGAATAGACTTCTTGTCATAGAATAAGCGCTTTTAGCTGCGGAGAGGGACGCTGCTACGTGCTTGTCAAAATATAAATACTGGTCTAGCCAGATACCAAGGTATCTTACTACAGTTTTCACTTGCAGTGGAAGGTTATTGTTACCTACAATAGAAAAGTGTTTCCATTTGTATTTTGTAACCCTCGAGGCCCTTGATAGGGGCGTTCTGAAAAGGATAGTCTCGGCTTTCTGGAAATTAATCTTTAATTTCCAGTCGTCGCAAAATTGTTTTATTTTGTTGAAGTCATCTTGAAGGTGCCTATTGCTGAGGTCTAATTTCCCTCATGTTCTGTACACCACTATGTCATCGGCGTACGCAATAGCGTTTTCGAGAGAACTCACTAGATCATTAGTGTAAATATTGAATAGAATGGGAGAATTCAAAGCTCCCTGTTGTAAGCCATTTTTAATTTGGAAGGTCTTGTTGGAGAGTATGTCCCCGTATTTCACCACAAAATGTTTGTCCATTTTCATATCATAAATAATGTATAACAAATATTGCGGCATACCCAGGTTTGTTAACTTATAGACAGGTCCTTCTAACCATACGGTGTCGAAAGCCTTTTCAAAGTCAACCAAGCAGGCGCCTGTACATTGTCGCTTTGCCTTGTTCCACTGTATATCGGAAACAAGTTTCGTCGCTGCATGAACTGTACCATGTCGGGCTAGTTAACAGCCATAGTTAACAACCATGGTTTAAAAACATATTAGTCATAACTAACATGGCTATATCTATTTCAAATAACTATCATATCATATTATTAATCATAACCAACAGCCATGACTCATATTCAAATATCGCAGCAGAACAATATCATAATCTCCTAGGAAAATTCCCAAGAACACCAACCGATGATCTCATCAGTAACATCATATTCAAATCCATCTGAACAAAAGAAAAACACTGCTGATAAGACACACAGATGCTTCATAGGAAAACTGCCAGGGACAGCACCCACGAAATAAGGAGATAAGAATATCGATATAAATAGAGAATACAGAACCAGCATCATCATTCCCGATTATTCCGCATTAGGCTAACATACTCTAAGAAACTTGTTAACTAGTGTGTAAGATTTAAGAAAAATAAAAATATATTTTTTTAGAAATCTTAAATCGTGGAATCATGATTGGCGATCCTGTCAGGAGTGTGAAAAAGATGGAAGAATATAATTGAGGAATACGGCGCAAAGCTTACATACAAGCCAGGAAACCAAAATGTTGTAGCAGATGCTCTTTCAAGACATCAACAAGCGAGCACATCATCCTGTTCTGACCATTCAGCTCTCAGTTCTCCATCAGAACCATTACAAAGGGTAAATCAAGCCATAAATAAATACAAAAATCAGCTTATAATAGAAAAGGCAAACCTTAACGGTATACACTCATATACAATTTTCAAGAATTCAAGACATAGAATATCTTACAAAGATTCCGAAAATTTAATATCCCAATTAAAAAAGGTACTGAATCCCAACGTAATTAACGCAATAAATATGAGAGAAGAGTTATCTTTCGAAGAACAAGATAAGATAGTGGAAACATTTAGCAACTATAAAATGGTACTAGCTCAGCTATTTTTGAAAGACGTAGTAGAGAAAAATGACCAATTAGAAATTGTAACGAAACTTCATAATCGAGCTCACAGGGGATACCAAAATAATGTAATAGACGCAGGTAAGGAATATTTTTGGCCAACTTTAAAAAAGGATTTTAAGAAATTTCGACGGTATAATGCCACAATACGTTCGGTCACCAGATTAAAATTAAAATTTTTTTTAGAAATCTTAAATCGTGGAATCATAATTCGCTCGAAAGCCAAACTGGTTGTTGGGGACGATATTGTAGCGTTCTACGAACGCACAATTTCGCGCAGGTAAGGTTCCCAGCTTCAAGGAACTTACTTACCTGAGAATGCTGCTAATGTACTATTTTGGGTGCACCACCGTGCTTCCGGTTTCCCGGGAAGAGTGGGCTACCGTTGTTGTCCTTACCGCGCACTATCGACCATGTTGTTCTGAATTAAATTCCCGCTATACACTCGCAAAAACAATACACTTTATACACCGCAATACACTTTCTAAAACTGATTTTATTTTTAGTTTAGAGTAGATTTTTGTTTACATTAAACCTTAAACTTATTTTATTTTTCTTTGAGGAGGTCTTCTCCTCACGCGCGCTACACCCAGACTCCGTCAAGCGACTTCTTCAACTCCCGAAAATTCAAATCCTCAAATATCTTTATCTTCTTTGAAGGTCAAGATGCATCGCCACTTATCGTTTGATCCTTTATTGGGGTTTTTATTTGTATTAGCCATCTGGCTAATGCAAACAAGAATTTTCGTGCATTTCAAATAGGTAGCACAAGATCCGTGGAAATTGATTGTTAGTTTAGGATCTCGGAATCCGTGTCTATTAGCTAGTCATAAAACATCTGGTATACGTTTGGACGTTTATTATTGCAAGAATTGTGTGTCGGCGTATTGAATAGATATGCCATTGTTTGGACACATGCACTTTTAGGTTTTGGATCTTCTAGGTTTTTTAGGTGCTAATTGCTTTTAGCATACCTGAGAAAATAATGCATTATGCTGTTTGATTTTAGGAAATTGAAATCGAACAAAGGCATTAAATTGAATAAATAAATGTGAATTCAATAAATGAGAATTTGAACGTTTAGTTCGATTTGGTTACAATGTTATGTTTGGAATATCAAATGGATTTTCTTATAGGTGGGAGGCAAATGTAATGTGGGTGGAAATGTAATGTGAAGGAAAATAGTAGGGCTTCTTGGAGCACTACATCCTCCCCTCCTTCAAGAAAAAATTAATCTGTAAGAGATTAATTTTCCAGGAGTGACGCGATAAAAGTGAAGGCGATGGCATTCTGACTTCATTACAAAATGTTGTTTTTTATACTTTCTTTCTTACACAAGTACATGTAATGATTGGTTTTGGATATATTGACTTAGATTTCGGATTTGGTGACATTGAACAGTTGCTGAAGTACTATGTATTAATGATTCTATTTATTTCTATTTTTATTTGTCGTTGTTTTTTTTTTTTGTTAATATAAAGTATTCTAGAAACAATATCTATACTATATTTACATTTATTGGTAGGTTAAGACGTTTTTTTTTTTATATTACAATGTATATATGTAGTTTTAGAGTAGTTTTACGAGCTATGGAGAAGTGTCGTTTTCAATTTTTGTAGCGTTTTTTCTTAGTATTAATGTACAATATTTAAACATTTTGTTATATATTATTTATATTTTAATGCTAAGACATATGTAGGTAAAGTATTTTTTCATTTAGTGTTAGATTCATTAGTAAATTTTGTTATGATTTAGGTTAGTTAAGAGTTAATACACAATTTTATAAGTGTTTGATTATTATATCAGTGTATAATATTGTATGTTTTGTACATTTTTGTTTTATTTTCTTATGTATTATGATTATTCGTTTCATATTTTGTTTATTCTTAATATATTAAAAATATATTTTTTTTTTATAAATTATTTAGAAATTGTATAATAAGTAATATTTCATTTAATTTGTGTTTTTTTTTTCATGCAATTGACAAATTTTGTGTTTAGTTTATATTTTTTTCTGTGTTTAAGGATACGCATATTTTTTCATTTTCTGTTTTTGTGTTTCATTTGTTCATAAAATTATTCTTAACATGTGTATTTAAATATATTTTCTTTTTCTTTTCATCATATATCATACATATTTACATATACTTCTGTTTTTTTCAAAAGTTTCTACTGAAATAAAGATTGGCTGTGTTGGGAAATTTTTCTTTTATATCTCGAATTCAAAGGGTTTAATCTAGGAATAGTTTTAAATTGTTATTATGAACTACACGAGTACCTTTTCCTATCTTTAGAATTGAGTTTTCCCTGGATAAAATCTTTATTACTTCGTATGGACCTTTCCACAAGGAGGTTAATTTATTGGGTCTTGTGTGGTTTTTTAGCAATACTTTATCACCGACATTAAATTTTTTGTGACCCCCTGTCTGGTCATAGTACGCTTTTGATTTTTGTTTTTTTTCCAAAAGTATTTCTCTTGCAGTGCAATAGCCATGTTGCAATCGTACCTTTAGTTCGTTAGCATAGTTGTCGTAATTATAAATGCTACTGGGGTTTTGTCTAAGGGAAGTTGGTATTTCAGCAGGAAAACCGTACAACAGTTCGTGTGGCGTGTGGCCTGTACTGCTATGAGGTGTGGTGTTGTATACGAACATTGCGTATGGTGTCCAAGTGTCCCAAGTAAGAGGATCTTGGTTGACGTAGTGTCGGAGGTATTCCGCCAAAGTCCTATGACTTCGTTCTAATGCTCCGTTTGTTTGTGGATGATAGGGTGCTGTATTGAGTTTTCTCATTTTAAGTAAGGAACAAATGTCCTTAAAAAGCGTGCTGAGAAAATTTGCACCTCGGTCAGTCAGTAAGGAAGAGGGTATGCCGTGCTGGCAGACGATGTTTTCCACGAAAACCTTTGCTACTTCCTTAGTTTCGGCGCTGGCTAGAGCGTATGCTCCTGAAAACTTGGTCAGATCGTCCTGAAATGTTAGCAGGTATTTATTTCCGTTGTAACTAACTGGTAATGGTCCTACTATATCTAACGCAACTCTTTCAAGTGGCTTGGTGCTTGTTGTGGTTATTCTCATGGGGATTCTGAGGTTTCTTCCACTTTTGTTTACTTGGCAAGAAGCACATTTTCGAATATAAGCCGTGACGTCGGCAGTCATTGTTGGCCAATAGTACTTTGATCTCATTCGGTTTATAGTTCGGGTGGCTCCTTGGTGTCCACCGAAAGGCGAGTTATGATATTCTGCGAGAAGCTTCTGTATCTCGTCTGGATCTGTTACGAGTCTTCTTTTTTCAGAGAATACTTGTATTTTTATTTTCAGGTCAGCGAATATTTCTTCTACAAGTTTTTTAAAGACTATTTGGGATTCATTGTCTATTGTAGGAATTGAGATTCCAATGGAGTCGAGTTTCTGGACTAGGCACACTTCCTTCAGGTCGCCTAAGAAATCCTTAGCGATTTCCTGGTCCTTTGAGTTTCTAAAAGGCAATGGTAGTGTGATGGCCCATAACTTGTCTTGTTCATGAAGCATAATTTCTCCTATTCCTGGTTTGGTGAAGTTTTCAATTCTTTCAGCCAGGGTTTTTTCTTCCAGTGAATCTATCAAAGGGAAAATTATTACACGCAACCCAAGTTTTTTTCCTGCATGAATAGATCCAGTTCGTTCCTCCCATGTAAAGTTGGTGAGGGTTTCATATGGTTGTATGTCTGTGTTTTTTCTAGCTTTTTCTTTGCTTCTAGTAGTAACGAGAATGTTACTTTTGGTGGGGACATCTGGGGTAGTTGATGTTATGCGACTTAGAGCATCGGCATTCGCATTTTGCTTGCCTTTTCTATTGACGATTGTGTAATCGTATTCTTCGAGTAGAATTCTCCATCGCATAAGTCTGGATGTGGGATCCTTTCGTCCAATAAGCCACTGTAAGGAGCTGTGGTCAGTGACTATAGTAAATTTTCGTCCGTAGACGTATGGTCGGAACTGAGCTAATGCAAAAACGATTGCCAATAATTCCTTTTCGGATGTTGTATATCGAGTTTCTGCGTCGTTTAAAGTTCGGCTAGCAAAAGCAATAGGTTTATCTTGGCCTATTGTGCCTTGAGATAGCACTGCTCCTAACGCAACATTGCTAGCGTCAGTGGTTATTATAAATTCCCGATTAAAATCTGGATAAGACAAAATTGGTGGGGTAATAACCTTTCTTTTCAGGGTGGTGAATGCCTCGTCACAGAAAGCATCCCAATGGAATGGAACATTCTTCCGCAGTAATTTGCTTAGAGGTTTTGCCAGTTCGGCAAAGTTTGGAATAAACTTTCTATAATATCCAACGAAACCAAGAAATGATTTAATATCTTTTTGTTTCCTAGGTGTCGGAAAAGTTTTTACTGCTTTAGTTTTCTCAGGGTCTGGTTTTATACCTTCCTTTGAAATAACATGCCCTAAATAGGTGAGTTCTCTTCTTATAAAATGACATTTTTCTGGTTGGATTTTCAGATTATGTCTTTGTAAGCGTTCGAAAATTTTAGTGAGTCGAGAATTGTGATCGTTCAGATCGTAACCGTAAATTACTATGTCATCTACATAGACAAAACATTCGATTCCTTGGAGACCCATGAGTACATTGTTCATAAGCCTCTGGAATGTGGCGGGTGCGTTTTTAAGTCCGAAGGGCATTCGATTATATTCGTAATGTCCGTAAGGGGTGCTAAACGCTGTTTTTGCCTTATCTCTATTGTCCATGCATATTTGATGAAAACCATTTGCTAGGTCTAAAGTACTGAAATATTTAGCTTTGCCCAATTGGTCTAAGATATCAGTAATATTAGGTAATGGATATGCATCTCCGACTGTTATTTTATTGAGAGCTCTAAAGTCAACTACTACTCTCCAACGTTTAGTTCCATCAGGTCCTGCCTTTTTGGGTACTAATAGAAGTGGGGAATTCCAAGGACTGTAACTTGGTTGTACCACGCCATCCTGAAGCATTTCATTGACTTGCTTGTGGATTTCTTGCTTCGAGCTATCTGGGAGGCGATATGGTCTTATGTAAAGTGGGGGCTTTCCTTCCTCAGTGATAATTTGATGCTCTATGGCGTCAGTGTGTGTGAGATGGTCGCCCTCTAAGTAAAAGAGATTGTTAAATCTGCGGCAGATGTCTAAGATTGATCTCCTTTCCTCCTGGTTACAATGGCGTAACTCAAGGAGTGATTCCAACCGTTCAAGTCTATTCTTTAGAAGGTCGTTTGTTTCATCCGCCTGACATACTTCGTAGTCGTCCCAATTTTCCCATTCGAATTCTATGTTGTTGGTACTTACTTCCTGATCAGTGTCCAAAGTGTTCATCAGAAGCACTCTGACTTTGTTGTCCCTTGGCGTCGTCAATGTATTTCCAAGGTATATTCCTGACTTGATTTCAGATTTTTTAATTATTACCTGTTTGCAAGGTTCTCCTTTAAGGGGTATTTCCACTATTTGTTGTGATCGCGGTTGTAACTTAATGAAGTCAACTGTGACGTTTTGCTTCTTATTGGAAGTTGTTATAGAGGATTTTGGAGTTTCAGCTTTAATATTTTCTGATTTTTGTCCTCTCTCGAATTCCTTAAGTGCTTTACTACGAATTTTATTTGAAGAGTATGATGTCAAGGTATTTTGTTCCGCTGCGTTTGCCAAGTCATCAGATCCGGCCCGTAGACAAACGGATTCAGATGTTTGCTTCTGAACAGGGTTTTCTAATTTTTCAATAATACCGAGATTTTCCGTAGAACACATCTCGTGAGATGTGGCATTATCACTTTTTTGCTTGACCTCTGTTTCGTTTAGTAAAGACTGTTCGAGTTTATTCGTGGTTCCCTTCTTAATAGTGAATTGCAAATATCCTTTTTCATAATCAATGTGACACTGGAATTTAGTGAGGAAATCGTTTCCCAATATACCATCGTACTGAAAATTTTCATTGTCATTTATTATGAAAAAATTTTGTTCAAGATGTATGGTATGTTTTTTGGTTTCGAATTCTAATTTTCCAATTACTTTGCCACGCGTGCTGATTGTGTTTCCAGCAATGGTGGATATTGTTATTGGATTTGGATCCTCTAGAGGTTGTACAACGTACGAATTATTTGATTTTATCAGGCTGATGTCTGCGCCTGTGTCGATAAGAAAGGTAGAGTATTTTTTATCCGATGGATTGTATTTGATTCGTATTACTGGCTCTTTGAATTCGGGACAGAAGAATACGATCATTTTAAAATCTACATCGGGATGGGGTGTACGTCGGCAATTGTCTGTACTCGAGAAGAAGTGCCGTGTCTTGCCGCCCGAGTGAGTTCGTTTCCCTGTTGAGGTATGTTAGACACCATATTAATGTTTTGATTCTGATTTTGACTGAAATTTCGGTTTCCTATATGGGTGGAATTTGTTGTTACTCTATTTTGTGATGGACCAGGTTGATTCCTAAAAGTATTTTGGTTCGCAAAAGGGGATTGATTTTGGCTTCGCAAATGGGATAACCTGGTTCTACATTCTGCCTGAGAATGGTTAAATTTTCTGCAGTATGTACATCGGATGCGTTCAGACTCTGTTTTGACATTCTGGGGAACAAAATTCGGAAATTTTGTGTTGCGATAACAAGTCGCAGAAGTATGTCCCCGTTTTTTACATGTCTGGCAAACAATTTGGTTATTCCTAGAGAAGTTAGTGGATATTGGGATTGTGTTATCGCAGCCCAATCTTCGAGATTGTTCCACAGCGAAATTAATGGCTGTCTTTAGATTTGGAGCGTTATGCGATATGACTAAAATCCTGAGGTTAGGATTCCTCAACCCATCTTCAAATGCGTTCAATGCGATTCTTTGGTTTTCTGCCAAAAGATACGTCCGCACTGTAGGCTCAACCGAACTTGCAAATGTAGCGCCGTCCAATTGATGCAGAAGGTGTTTGAGTCTGTCCCCAAACACCTTTACATTTTCCGTACATTCTTGTTTTGCCGCTACTAGGCTATTTTGTGCCGCTGGCCTAGAAGTTAGAGTTTTGAATTCTCCTTCTAATTCAGACACCAGATCCTCCCAGGTTGGAATGACCTTGTATTGAATACATTCGCGTGCTGGTCCCTGTAATCTAGTTTTGATTACTCTCAAAAAGAATGACTTTTGGTTTTCGTCTCGTGTCTGCGAAAAAAGAATATCTCCACAGGAGACGAATCCATCTAATTCGTCCGAATTTCCGTTGAACGTAGGCACGAATCCTAATATGTCATTCAATCCGAGGTTAGTATTTATTCCGATGTTTAAATTCATTCCCGAGCTTTGTTCGCGCGTTTCAGTGGGCAGGCTCTCCGAGAGCTCAGCCGCAGTTGTTTGTGAACGAGTACCCGGTTTTGTGCTTCCACTTACGACATATTTGAAAAACAGACCTTCCCAAATGATAGTGAAAAAGGGCAAAGTACAAAGAGATGAAATCTTCATTTTTCCCTGAAATTGCTTGAAACGGTCTTGGCTAAACGAAAAAATAAATTTCGGTGGATCTTTGAAAAGATTAGTAATGAAAAACAAAGGAAACTACCAAACAAAACTAAACGAATTTTCCTTACTGTCCCTGTCGGCCACGAGATTTTGATTTATATAAGGTTTAACACTCTTGAAGGGAAAAGGAAACGACTCAAAACCTACAGAACAAAAGCTGATCGAAAAATTGAAACTCAATATAAACTTAATAATTCGACAGTATGAAAGAAAAATAATCTTCTCAAATAAACTTGAATTATATCGGGCAAAATGTGCACTTTATATTCTAAGCCTGTGAATTCGATCTTTCCCATTAAGATTTTCAAAAGTTTAATATCTGTGTAAATATATGTATATATGATGAAATGTGTGGATTAACTATATCTTAAAGTTTAACATTTCAAATTTTTGATTTTGGGGTTTTTTTTATTTGATATTTTGCAATTAATATTCACAATTTTCGGTTTTTGCATCTCCCTTTGGTTTGATGCTTTCACAATAAAAGTAATTTGAATCATTTTTCTGGTTTTAGATATTTTATGAAAAAGTTTTCAAATGTCTATGTTTTCTTTAGACTCATAAATTTACTTTAATTTGGGGTTTGTTGTTGTCCCCTTGTATCAAATTTTAATTTAAATTTAAATTTATGTTGGGGGTTTTCCTTTGTACCCTTTGGATTAAAATAATAACATAAAATTTGGATTACCTTGATTTCCTTTTTTGTGTGTGTGCTGCTTCTGTGGTCGTCGTCGCGGTGATGTATTGATCGGCTGCTCGTTTTCCTTTGATGCTGGTCGCCGGACTGGATAAGGTCGTCATTCTATATTTCAGTGATTCGTCTTCAGTTCACTTGGTGATTAAAGTTCACTTGGCGATTTAAAAGTTCACTTGGTGATTACCAGCACCGAAGTGTCGTTATATATACTGTTTTTTTTTTTTTAAGAAAAAAAGTTTTCGATTTCACTAGGATCTTTGAGTATCCCATCTGAGTCAGTTTTTTTTTTTAACGGTTTTGTTGTACTAGTAGGGGATTTTTTTTTTTTTTAATTAACTCACTGTCACTTTTTTGTGTTGGTAGGGGATATTTGAGAATCTATCCCTCCAGTGCTCTCGTTATTCAAGTTCACAAACCACACAGGTAGGGAATTTTAAATTAATCCACTGTCACTTGTGCACTTTTCACTTCTTCGAAAATTGTTGTTTCGTTGGTAGGGGATTATCCCAAGGTTGCCACCAAATTTAATGTACTATTTTGGGTGCACCACCGTGCTTCCGGTTTCCCGGGAAGAGTGGGCTACCGTTGTTGTCCTTACCGCGCACTATCGACCATGTTGTTCTGAATTAAATTCCCGCTATACACTCGCAAAAACAATACACTTTATACACCGCAATACACTTTCTAAAACTGATTTTATTTTTAGTTTAGAGTAGATTTTTGTTTACATTAAACCTTAAACTTATTTTATTTTTCTTTGAGGAGGTCTTCTCCTCACGCGCGCTACACCCAGACTCCGTCAAGCGACTTCTTCAACTCCCGAAAATTCAAATCCTCAAATATCTTTATCTTCTTTGAAGGTCAAGATGCATCGCCACTTATCGTTTGATCCTTTATTGGGGTTTTTATTTGTATTAGCCATCTGGCTAATGCAAACAAGAATTTTCGTGCATTTCAAATAGGTAGCACAAGATCCGTGGAAATTGATTGTTAGTTTAGGATCTCGGAATCCGTGTCTATTAGCTAGTCATAAAACATCTGGTATACGTTTGGACGTTTATTATTGCAAGAATTGTGTGTCGGCGTATCGAATAGATATGCCATTGTTTGGACACATGCACTTTTAGGTTTTGGATCTTCTAGGTTTTTTAGGTGCTAATTGCTTTTAGCATACCTGAGAAAATAATGCATTATGCTGTTTGATTTTAGGAAATTGAAATCGAACAAAGGCATTAAATTGAATAAATAAATGTGAATTCAATAAATGAGAATTTGAACGTTTAGTTCGATTTGGTTACAATGTTATGTTTGGAATATCAAATGGATTTTCTTATAGGTGGGAGGCAAATGTAATGTGGGTGGAAATGTAATGTGAAGGAAAATAGTAGGGCTTCTTGGAGCACTACACTGCACGCGCCCACAGACGCGTGTCTCAAAGCCCTGTAGCGGGCCCGCCAAACCCTACGGTCTACTTACCTGAAAACCCCATAACTACTACCCTACTCCCTTAAGTTTGCTAATGCAACAGTATTAGTACCTGTAAATGCTTCACGCATTATATAGACCACCATCTATAATCTTAAAATCCCTATAAAGAAAATTTACCTTTTCATGCATCCCTTCGCATACAATTTTCCGTAAGATTTCTTTGTTTGCCTATTTAGTATTCTAAACCAATTCGTTACCAGACAAATTCCTGAAAAGAAAAACCCTCGGTTCACATATCATGTAACCATTCCAGCCAGAGATAATTATCATGGCGTCGCCTATTCCTACCTTCATTCATGTATACGATAAATTTCTTTATGTATACATTGGCTGGCGACGTTTTTCTCCCAGCAATAAAATTCCCTGACTCGCACAAAGTGCAACCCAAAGCAAATACGCATTCTGCGTCCCTTGGCATCAATTGAAATCCAAGCATAAACAATGCAAATAGGTATTCATACGTACCCTTACTAGCGATGCCATAAACACCATTTCCCAGTAACCTAGCTAAAAACAATTAACACATTTTCACATCGGAACATCGTCTCTTTGCTTAGCCGCACATTTTCCAACAAAGATTCCATTGGCATCCGACGATTTCGGTTTTATTTGCTTTACCGAAATCGTATCCTAGGAATGCACTTTATGTCTTTCTTTGTTCTGGGCACTCATACCACCATGATCACGATGACCGAGTGAGCTCTGAACGAGCAAGATATCGTTTAGTGGTAATACAATCTTCCAAGCGGTCGGGCCGCTCGTCATCCACCGTACCGCCGATCGCTTGAGCGATCTGTGTTGCGACCTTCCCTCGGTGAAATTTAGTGATCGGCGCGCGATACCCCCTGTTTCCTGGCGATTGTTCGTTTGCGGGCAGCAGAACAATAGTTTGTGACGGTGAAAGTGATGGGGAGTGAAGTGAACCGTGTGCCCGTGTCTGGCACTATACGCTTCCTACCCCACAGCCCCACCCTAGTAAATTATAGCCAACGTTGAGCCGACACCAAGGAGCAAGGAACGAAACGTCCCAAAGCTTTTGATGCCAAGCTCAACATTTTGCGATTCATCATGCCTGAAACAAAGGTATAAACATCCATGCATCCTATTCCTAAAAGCAATTTCCAAAACCAGGAACATCTCATCGGACCGGCAATTGCGAATATCGGTACAAAATAATTGCTATCACCAAAGAATGAGCCGATCAACGGATGCACGTGCGGGTAATCTAAAGCGATCCCCAAATCCGTTGAACAACAGAAGGCAGCCACGACCTATCGCAATCACAAATATCTCAACGAGATATCCGAATATTTATGAGGAGTTAAGCCAACAAAGGCAATACTCCGGTCCCACGGCAACGCTAGAATTTCACACCATTAGAAAGATCTAATGGATTTCGATTTCGGGTACCAAGTCAAATAAGACCCACGGACTGTACGTCCAAACAATCGCCAAATATCTCCGGTCTGGGCGCCAGATATTCTGTGCAAACAGAAGGCCGTGGAGATCAAATTCTATCACCAATGATAATGATGTATGCAAGGAATGACTTTCTCCTTTCAGGAAATTACAAAATATTCTGGGGATGTGTTAACATGCTGCTAACAGAGACCTTGACGATTCTGTTAGTGGACAGAATGGGAAATTGTCTCTGGGGAAGAATACGATCTATATCAAGATACTAGTTGGTATTGCAGAGAACAGTCAAATGGTGATCGTCAACGTGACGAGAAGTCGAAAGTGAACTTTAGCGGCCATACCTAGTGTACGAAACTTGACTGACCAGCAAGAGGAGACTCGTAGAATATCGAAGGTGATAATAAGCCGAAAGTCGACCGAGAAACCCCCAACGAGGAGGTATTTTCGTACAAGTTATTTTTCCAATAAAATCGTGACGAGTGTGTGTGTCGATAGTGCTGCGCGATCGCATACGTGACGAATTGTAAACTCGAAATTAAAAACTGCATGTGTAAATATACGTACTTTATAGAATCTAAACCGAGGACTAACTTAATCGATGACTATAGTGTAAAAGAAACTTACTAACGACAATAAAATATAAAACCAAAAGGAGAATTCCTGAGTTTTGTTTAACATTGCTTCCGCTCTGTGGTGTCCTTTGCTTTCCTGGGGTGTGCGAAAAGTGCTCGGCGGGACACTTCCAGCGAATTAGAATCAAACAATTTAACTAGAACAAATACGCCAAAATATCATTTTCATCACACCAACCGATCAGTGCTTTGTTTATAATTTTTTCGAATACCTTGCTGATGTTGGGAAGCAAGCTAATCGAGCGGAGATTGGCTGTATTGCTCTTATCCTTACCATTTTTGGGTATAGGATGAACTTGTGGCGTTTCTTTAATACATTCCCAAAGAACCGCCCATCCTCTTAAATGAACCACCTTCCAAACCCATAGTACTTACCTGCAATTAGGGGCAGCGTAAGCTCCCCTGCAGCATCACACCTGAAAGTTAAATCTCATCACGGCATGCATGAATTATTTTATGAGCCGTACCATATCTCCATCGGCTCGACTTGTCAGCAATTATAATAGATAAATACTTGCTGGCCAGCGTAATTGTTGACACAGTCGTAGCCGATGGGTTTTGCTACGGGTCATAGCCATTTATTGCCCCAGTCCCGAGGTTCGCAACACTTTCGACCATTTCCCTTTATCGGCTAACAACCGATCATGAATTTGGGCATGGACATGAACATTGTTTAGGTAACCTTACCCATGCCATGCCTATGATGACCCGCCTGAAAACCTAAAGTAAACATACAGTACCTCACTGTGTGCGTTTTACTTACCCGCATATTAATCAAACATACAGCCATCCAGCCTGACCCTTTGCCGCCGTCGACGAGGTTTCTGCTGACTTATGTCAACAAAATAATTTGCCTCCTTGTGCACCGGAGCCATACGACTGGATTACATATTGCCTACATCGGTGTTTCCAAGGAATCTTAGGCAAATACTATGACGACCCCTTGTATTATAGGCACATCATTTACATCATGTGTGCCATTATTTGATCTGTGAAATAAAGTTTTTGTTTACTTTGAAACAAAAATCTATTTCGATCTCTGGCATACATCATCAACGATGTATGGCTACATCGCCCCCTGATGATCGTACGTCTGTTTAATCAGGTGTCCGCCAATCATCGTTTTCATCGCAGGGCATTGTACTTGTCCTATACGGACGCATATACAATCCTCCCCTATCGATGCAATTCGCGGCCATCGAACCGATGGATGTGAATTGCATCGTAGAGTCAGATTTTAACAGCCGAACCGTATGCACGTGTCGCGAGTCGTTAGCACGGTTCATTTCATAGTCAGATTTTATAAAGAGTCGGGTGCGGAACTATTCCCTGTTGACGTGTGAGTTATTTGATGGAAGTTGTGAAATATTACCGCCAATCGGTCGTTCGGTAATTAATGTGCCTACCCGAGTGTCGACAAGGGACACACTATTGCAAAATCAGAGTTGAGAGAAAATCGTCGCTTAGTTGGCGTCAATTCAAATATCCACATAGCTTATTTCGCATTGTTTCATTTTTGTTTTTTAATAAGTGTTTCTCATCATCGAACTGTACGTGAAATAGAACATTGTGCAAATGAATAATTAAAACCGATCGTAAGCAAACGAATAATAGTACACAAATATACAAACTATATCCAAGACATACATAATATAAAAACTACATCCAAGATTAAGTGTTTTATTTTGTTTATTCGTTACATTCTTCGTTGTCGAACAGTTCCAGTGTTTTCCTTGTTGCTCCTTTGTTTTCCGCGGTGGTGGTTTTTATTGAATGAGCGTCCGTGTCGATGCGCCTTATAAAAACTAGCCACAGACTACTGCAGTCTTCCAATGGGTTGTATAGTGTACATTGTTTAGAGCGTCGTTAAACAAAGTAGTGTATATGTTCACTGCTTCGCGAGGCAAATGCCTTAGAACCACATTTGGAATGCTATCTATTGCAGATGATTTCTTATATTTTATTGATCTAAGTATGTTTCTAAGTTCATCCTTGCGTACAACATATTTGTATTTTCATTTCTGACGAGATAATCCGCCCTATTATTTTCGCCGAATGTGATGAAACTACGGTTTTCGGAACGCCAGTTGTGAAGTTGATTGCGCAGCGAGCAATGTCTTTGACGGGCACTGCTTTCAATTTCAGTGTTAGCACGAACTGCTTCTTTAACTCTGTACACTGCTTTGAAACAGCCTCCAATTGCATTCGCTTTCTTTTGCGGATCTTCGACTATTATTACTTCATCATTGGAGTTGGTGTGCTCTAGGGTGAGTCCTGCGTTCAGCAGTATCTGACAATTCTCGGGAGTCCGCGGAATTCGGAGACAGGGAATGTCATTGTGATCTTTCCATCGAGATATTTTCTTGATTTGTGAAAACATGTTCGGTCCGTTTGCTTGAACAGCTCGAATTCTGTTGCTCCACTCCTCATTTATTACTGCTCGGTAATTATCAGTTTTTGAAGATTTTTAATCAATGATTTCGTTGCTATTTGGGTCACTGAACTGCCTATAGCACAATTTCAGCTTTGAGAGCATGGTGCTTGTGGGGTTAAAGTTGTGTCGCGGGCCAGCACGGGCGCTGGTTAACTCCTATTCCGCAACAATCAAAAGTTCCGCCAAACGTTGTTCATCAAAAGAGACCGAGCGTAAATGAAAACTCACTGGAAGGTTTTATTGTTAAGCGTCTTTTGATTTTTATTATTGTCACTATATTTACAAAGCGATCCACCTCAGTATGGAGGCGCACGTTAGCTTAATTAAATAGGGGAAAGTTGCACTGAAAACTAGACTAACTAGACCCAAAACTTAATAATATATTACACAATAGAATCGTGTTCATTTAAAGTTAGGCCGCCCTCGCTCGGGGACTTACTATTTATAATGTTGCTTTTGTTTAATTTTGTTTGGCCCGAAAATCAATTCTCAACTTAACGCAAAACAAAACAATGGAGCAAAATCGAATTCAGCGGCCCAGCACGACACCCCGGGTTTGATAAAAGACGACTCCTCGATATACGTCCGGCCCCAGTGGCGGTTGGATATCCACTTGATGTGCGCGCGTTTGTAGTTGAATGACGACTGAATAATTATTGGAAGGAAAAAGTTCATCGCGTCGTGGCAGTGGAGTCGTAGCTACAATAAACTCACTGCCACTTACGAGGAATTTCGAGAAGACTTGCTATGCTTGCATAGAAATTCGGTTCCAGCGAATCCTCGCCGTATAAGCTGAGTTGGATTCGTTGGTTGTGTATACCGGGAAATTGGCATAGCCAAGTATGATCAGGGGTCTTGATCGTTGTGGTTGTTTCGTGGGAAATTAGCTGTCGCTTGGTTGCAAACGAGAAGTATAGTTTAAGGAGGAAATGAACCGAAATGGTTTTCGGGGGAAACTGGAATTGCTTGGATGCAAGCAAGGAATATCGTTTAGATAAGATATTAACCGAAGTAATTTCGGGGAAATGTATACGGCTCGGTATAGTTGGTGGTGACGGTTAATGTTCCGTTGTAGGTTTGAATATGCGTTTTATTACAACGTATGAATTTCGGGGAAATTAAGATTGCTTGGTTGCAAGGAAGGAATATAACTTTAGTGGTGTAATTGAGGGAGATGATTAATATTCCGTTGTAAATTGGAATATGCATTTATTTCAGCTTGGGAAATGGGTCCCTGGTAAATTGGGGAATATATGCAATTGCGGATTGGGGACGGTTGCTGTTGCATATTGGGATGGATGCGCTTGCAGGTTTTGAATGGTTGCGAATGTGTGTATTGCAGGTTTGGGATGGGGAGTCGGGTTGAGGTGACGCGCTGTTAGCGGTCAAGAGTGGTTGGCATTGTAGGTTGGTTCTTCATTTGGTATAGAGAACCCCCACATGCTCTTTTGCCTATAAAAATCATCGATAGTTGCAATTTCTGTATCGGTGGGTATAGCCATCGATATGAACTACTTTGGGGATGGAACGATTCATTGTGTTAGTAATAATATCGTTCATAGTTAGGAGGTAATGATCGATTTCATCATTACGAAGGTTTCTATTAGTCGGTGGGTCTATGCCAACGTTGCGTATTTCTCTTTTTACTATGCGATCGAAACGCGACCAATGTGCTTTTCGGAAATCGAGAGAGTGTGTGGTGTAGTTTTTACCTTACGTCTGCACGGACGTGGGTTTGTAGAAACACCCACGGATGGCTCACTGTTTATTGCCCACCGATCGAGCAGCGACAAATTGTTCCGCAAGGGAAAATGAGAAAAGTCCCAACACACTGGATAAATCCTTCACACAATTACAAGGAAAATGAAACACATCCGGTAGTTTTTGTCCAGAAACATTTTATTGCGCGGCACTCGTTCACAACACTTAAATCTAGATTACAGCAGGTAACATTGATTGTATCATTAATTTTTATCGATTAAAATTCACGTCTATTTCTGGTATTTAAAACACAACTATTGATATTAAGGGACACGTAAACCAAAATAAACACGATAACACAACGCGCCAAACAACGTGTATCGCAAAACTCACAGACTTCGGCGTGTACTCGTGGTACCGATGCTCTCTCCAAGTGTTAAGATCTGACTGGTGACTAGAGCTCACCAAAGAAACGGAAAAACCTCAAAAGACCTGCAAAAGGAGGAGGGGCCACACGATTAACTCGAGGGAGTTAATCGTGATTGGACCGGACGGAATAGGCATACATTATGCATGTGTGCGTATGCCTTGCATACGATCGTCCGGCGACCGTGGATGGAGGGCAACATCGCTAGTGCATTTTCCAAGAATGTAAACACTAGCATCTGGGGTGCGAAAGATCCAAACCGAAGATTTGGTCATCCTAATGGGAGGCCATAAATCATCATTTCGGTTGCCGATGATTAAACATTGCAACGAACATAGGGTGCAGCCATCGCCAGATGTTGAAAGTAAACATTTTCTGGCTGCATCTTGTTCGTTGCATGATTGCGGTCCCTGAACGTGGGGACCAATAACTGGAAACCAGCGATTGCTGGTAATTAGGGACATGTTTGGTTTGCGTCAGCCGAAACCTTGTCGGCGGTAGCAAACCAATGGGACCAAATAGCCGCATGCAAGAAGTGCCATGGGCAAACAAATAAAACGAGTCAACAAGGAACTCTTTGTTGATGTTGTTTCCATAGCATAAGGCTATGGAAACAAGCTGCCCTGGCAGAATGTATGCTTAAAGATAGGATTTCAAATGCCACGGCAATGTGATGATTTTGCCGTGGACTTATGCTTTTTTTAGGAAATAATGTATGCCCGAGGGTGAGTTTTCGATGCCACGGCAAGGTGATAAGCTTTGCCGTGGACTTAATGTCTTTTAGGAATTAATGCCTGCCCGAGGGTGGGTTTTTGATGCCACGGCAAGGTGATAAGCTTTGCCGTGGACTTAATGTCTTTCAGGGGTGGTGTTGGTGAAAAAGGGGTTTAGAAGGAAAAACCCCCCACAGAATAGGTAAGCTGCCTAACAGAAATTCAAAACAGTTATCCGATTGGGTAACCGTATTAATTCCAGCGATTTGGCTGGGGGTAAATGCCGTAGCAAGGTTACGCAACCTTGCTGAAGTTCGACCGAGAGGTAAGTCGTTCGCCTGGAATAGTGGGGATCGGGCGATGCATGGCTCTTCGGGCCCTGAAAAGCCCCACATCACTCCCTCCCCAGTGACGTAGTCACGAAACAGGTAAGGCAGTTTAGGGGGTGGTTAGTTGGTTATGGGCGCGAGTACGGGGAGGTTGTGCCGGTGGTGTAGGAGTGGTATCAGCAGATGGGGGTGGTTCTGGAGCGGAAGCTTCCAGAAAACAGGGCTTAAGCCTTTCGACGCTGACCGTGGATCGCTTGGCTCTAATGTCGATCTCGAAGACGCGGTCACTGATGCGGCGGAAGACTTTGAATGGGCCATCATAAGGTGGGTCGAGGGGTTTTTTGACCTTATCCACCCTGACAAAGACGTGCGTGCAGCTGTGCAGTTCAGGGTGGACGAAAAGTTTTTTGGAGCCGTGCCTGGTTACAGGGGTTGCCCTAACCTTACGTAGCAGGTCACGGAGATGTCCCAATTCGTGAAGTTGGTCACGCGGTGTTTCGCCATTCAGGAAAAGTTCTCCTGGAAGAAGGAGGTTGGTACCATAGGTAAGCTCTGCTGCCGAAGCACCCAGGTCCTCCTTAATGCTTGTCCTCAGGCCGAGGAGGACAGTTGGAAGGGCGTCAAACCATTGTGTGTCATTATGACACATGAGTGAGGCTTTAAGAGATCTGTGCCAGCGCTCTATCATCCCATTTGATTGCGGGTGGTAGGCGGTGGTACGACTTCTTTGGCAGCCGAGAAGATTTGTTAGCTGCCTAAAAATTGTCGCCTCGAATTGTGGACCTCGGTCCGAAGTTATGGTGGTTGGTACACCGAAACGTGTGACTCAAGTTGAGTAAAAGGCCTTGGCGACTGATTCGGCAGTAACTGCCCGGAGAGGTGTCGCCTCTGGCCATCGCGTGCAGCGATCCATCATAGTGAGGATATAAGAAAATCCTCTTGATGGAGTAAGCGGTCCCACTATGTCTATGTGGACATGGGCGAAGCGTGCCGTGGGAAGCTTGAATTGCGCTGGCTCCAGTACATTATGCCGCGCTACTTTGCAGCGCTGGCACTGGAGACAAGCACGGGCCCAACCGGTGAGATCTTTATTCATCCGGGGCCAAATGAATTTGCGACGGACAGCAGCGGCTGTTGCTCGGCCGCTGGGGTGGGCTGGGTTGTGGTAAACCTGGAACACGCCCTTACGAAGTTTCTCGGGAATGTAAGGTCTAGCGGTTCCAGTGGAGACATCACACCAGATTTCGCCCAAAGGGTCGCGAAGGGTAATTTTCTTAAGCTCTAGTGCCGTATCGGCAGTTAGGAGGGACTTGAGCTGTTCGTCCTCCTCTTGAGCTAGGGCGAGGTCAGTGTTATTCAAGGCGGTACGCAAATGAATCGTATCGATTCGAGAAAGGGCGTCCGCCGTGACATTCTGTTTACCAGAGATATGCCTTATCTCCGTAGAATATTGCCCAATGAGGTCTAATTGACGCTCTTGTCGGGGGGAGGCATTTCCCGACTTCTTCCGGAACGCATAGACCAATGGCTTGTGGTCTGTTAAGATGGAGAGTGAGCGACCTTCTATCATATGACGGAAGTACTTAACAGCGCTGTAGATCGCGAGTAATTCTCGGTCGTAGGCGCTGTAACGTCGCTCGGTGGGACTCAGCTTCCTTGAAAAGAAGCCAAGTGGTTCCGGGCGGCCTTCAATGTCCTGTTCAAGGACGGCTCCGATTGCGGTATCCGATGCGTCGCATTGGATAGAAAGTGCCGCTCCCTCGAGAGGGTATCGGAGTAAGGTGGCATTTGCCAATTGTTCTTTGGACAGTTGGAATGCTCTGTCAGAGACTTCTGTCCAATTAATGGGGCGCTTATCATTGCGCTTAGCTCCTTTTAAGAATTCATTGAGCGGAGCTTGAATCTGGGCAGCATTCTTCAGGGTAGGACGGTAGAAGTTCAGCATGCCCAAAAATCGACGAAGCTCACTCACGTTAGTAGGCCGGGGATACTTCATGAGGGCCTCCACACGGTCTGGTAGTGGGCGAATGCCCTGGTTGTCAACGACATAACCCAGATAGGTGATTTGCTCTTTGGCGTATTGACACTTATCTGGGTTGATGACAAGACCGAATTCACGGAGGCGCTCTAGGACCTGACGTAAGTGGCGCTTATGTTCGGCGTGGTCTTTGGAGGCGATGAGGATATCATCAAGATATGCATAGCAGCAATTTAGACCACGTAAAGCCGTGTCGATATATCGCTGGAATGTCTGTGCGGCATTCCTGAGGCCGAAAGTCATCACTTTGAACTCGAAGAGTCCGAAAGGTGTAATGACTGCGGTCTTGGGGATGTCTTCTGGTGCCACCGGAATTTGATGGTATGCCCTGGTGAGATCCAGGGTAGTGAAGACATTGCACCCTCGTAACTTGTACGAAAAATCGTAGAGGTGTGCAATTGGGTATCTGTCCGGGACAGTTGCTGCGTTCAACAGCCTGTAATCGCCACATGGGCACCACTCACCAGAACGTTTCTTCACTAAGTGGAGTGGGCTTGCCCAGGGACTGTCCGACGGTTGGCAGATACCTAGTTCGATCATATGCTCGAACTCCGCGCGCGCCGCACGTAATTTTTCCGGAGCCAGTCGACGTGGACGCTGGCTCACCGGGGGACCACGTGTTTCTATATGATGAAACACCGTGGCTTTATGTCGGCGTTGGTTAGGTAGAGGAATTGTTGTACTCACAAATTCCTGTACCATAACCTGGAATGGGTCTATGCACTCTGTGGCCCCTGAAGTTGCCGCTGGAGATGCCGTCATGGGCAAGTGGGGTGCGGTTGGAGCCACTAGTCTGTTATGGGTCGAATCAACCAACAGATTATGTGCGCCTAATAGGTCGGAACCTATCAGGGGTTCATTCACGTCCGCGATGACGAAACGCCAAGTGATCGGACGACAAAGACCCAATTGCAGTGTCAGCTTTTTACGTCCGTACGTAAGTATCGGCGTATTATTTGCAGCTGACAATTTAAGTGCGGCTGGCACGCGGTTACGCGGAGCAAAAGATCGCGGGAGGACTGAAATATCGGCGCCGGTATCGACAGTAAAAGCGATATTCAGTTTTGAATCCCGGATGGTTAGGCGACTTATCGTATGGGTGCCGGCCGATTGCGCGAGGGTGTCGGTCGGCAAAATTAGTTTAAAGAGCGCCTCTGGTTGGTGGAAGGTTGCGTCCAACCACAAGGCGCTTTGCAATTGAATGCGCGATCACCATATCGTTGGTGATTGGCGCACCAAGGCAGAGTAACGGCATTATCAGGTATATTCTGCCTATTAGTATTGCCGTTACGGGGAGGTCGAGCCGGAGCTCGCTGGGAATTGGCCCGGTGAGGGCCATTTTGGGTGGGATTGGCCCTTTGTGGGGCATTTTGGGAGAAACTTTGCCGATTAATAGGACGGCTCGGCATGGCTCGATTCTGGGCGCTTCGAGGATTGTTCCTCACCTCCGCACGCAAATGAGTTATCTCGCGGAGGAGTGAGGTTTGGAGCGCCCGAAGGTCAGCGGGGGTTAATTGTGGTGGCGGATTTCTTTGATTAAGTAAGTTGGGGCCTGCCTCTGGATTCCCCTGAGGGAAATTGGTTGAGGCGGGCCTTCTAAGAGGTAATTGGGTTTGAGGAGGATGGAGGGTTGGGACCAATTGAGGGGCTGAGAAAGGCAGACGGGGGTGCCGTGCAGGCCGGGCGGCGTGTTGAGAAACCGCCGCTACTTGGTACGCAGGAGGCTCAGAATACTGATCTGAGCTTTCCATAATTGCGTCCGCAATTTTGGATAAATAGCCCAAACTCTGAT
The DNA here is from genome assembly GCA_963931805.1 of Microdon myrmicae. Taxonomy (NCBI): domain Eukaryota; kingdom Metazoa; phylum Arthropoda; class Insecta; order Diptera; family Syrphidae; genus Microdon; species Microdon myrmicae. The sequence goes on from OZ007499.1 coordinate 121,122,168, forward strand.
TGGGTTGGGCTATAAGTGCCGAACGGGCGTGTTGGGGAAGACACCTCAAAAAGTGAGGCCTAATTAGGTCGTCCCCAATCCTGGTCCCCGCTATAGAGCGTAAATGGGTCAGGAAAAGAGATGGTCGCATGCCAGAAAGGTTGGTTACGGCGGCTAAACGTTGTTGCCGCACACTTCCAGGCTCGTCCAAAGCGTCGAGCAGAGCTTCACGCATGTTGCTATATGGGTTGCGGCCGGCCGACCTTATTATGTGGGCAACATGCGGTCGCTGAGTGCGGTCAAGCACTTTCAACAGCTCGACTGCACGAAGTTGTTCGTCGTGCAAGGCTGAGGCCTGGAAGATGCGGTCTGCCACTGCAAACCAAAGGTCTGGGTCCTCCTCATCGAAGGGGGGCAGTCCTAAATTTGAATGGCGAGTCCCATTCCCGAGGCTGGAAGCATCGTGGAATTCTTGGGACTCTGAAGGTCTCTGGATATGTTGTGAGGTGCCGGCACGAGATGTGGGCATCATAATGCCAGAATCCATCAATTGGCCGGCACTAGGGGTGTTAGAAGAGGCTGGGGGAGCGTTGGAAGGTTGGGGTCGGTTAACGACACTGGGGGCAACCAGTGGTGCCAGAGGGGTAGACTGCGCCGGCAAGTCTTGGTCAGCATCGACCTGCTCAGCAGGGAAATCGACGCTGGAGGCGTCGTGGAATTCGAGAGGCTCGGATTGTTCCTGAGCCTTTTTGGCCATGGTGTTTCTCGTGTTGACCATAATGGATAGTGACGCGAAACGGGAGTCAAAGGCGTAAGAGAACGCGAAGAAGGGTGAAAGGAGGCCAATGGGTGAAAAGGAGTCGCAGGAAGTTGAGAGAACCACGGATGTCTTAAAACAATGGTTTTCCCTAACCAAAATAAGCCGAGCGAAGGTCGGAAGTGGAGTCAAGAGGAGCCAAAAGGGAATCGAGCCGTGGGCTTACTTCGAGTCGCGAATAAGTGGTCGTGTGGAGTCGTGATATGAGTGTGAGGAGTCTTGTGCGTTCAAATGTGCCCAGAAGGGGCTTACAAATGGTTTTAGTTAAATTTTGTTTTTATACTTTATAGAATTTGGCAACATTCGTCTCTATTCAAGTTGGTTTGGAGTTAAAAATTTATTTGGTCGAGTACATTCGGAACAATCCTAATGTGATTATGACTTAGTGTAGTAGGTGCAAACGTTTGCTTTGTTTTAAAGGGAATGTTATGTACTATTTTTGGAATGTTAATTGCATATGTTTGTTGGGCGATAATTTTCGGTTAAATATGTAAATTTTGTAATTTGGTGTTTATGCATAACTTGTACATGATTGTAAGTGTAGTTCTTTAGAATTAATAGTAGTTCCGTGTTGTTTTACATTGAACCGCGAATTGCGATCTGATTCGGGTTCTTAACATTCTATGCCTGCCAAATTGAATGTGTTACTATTAGGTGCTAAGTGAAGGAGTATATCTATTTTGTTTTAGCTTTACTTAATAATTAATTGACCTTGTTCTGTCAGTTGTCTATTAACTATGGGTCTTGTTGTTTTAGGTGTTATTTGTTAATTGTTTTGAATATTTAATTTTGCCTTACGGTACTTAAACTGTTTATGTAATTGTAAAAATAGTAGACGTGAATAATAAAGGAAAACGAGTGTTTGTTTTTAAATTTATATATGGTGGCTCAGAAGGAGCTCGCCGAAAAGGAATTAACAAATTTTGAAAAATATTAAAAGAACATAAAGTAAAGAAAGAAGAAAATAAACCTTGTCCTCGTATGGGGTGCCTGGTGATGTGGTGTTGGGGCTGTTGCTCCTAGCCCAGGTGTTGTTAGATACAGCTGTGTTGTTCCGGTCTCGGTAGTCCTCGACTGCTTCCGGTGATGTTATGCCAGGTGCTGTTGTTGGGCTGGCGTTGGGGCGTACCCTTTAATTGTCTTTTTCTTTATTTTATTTAATTTTGTTGTTAGTTGCTTTCACTTTTGTGAGTCAGGAAGGTGTTCTATTTGTTGCCTGGTGTTTAGCATCGGTTGGTTGTAAATTTTTAACCTCATCCAATACGCTCGGCTAAAGTGTTTCAATCGTTGGAGGTTTTTTACGCAGGACTCCTTTCATAAATTTATGTCGATCAGTGCTAGACTAAGAAAGTGATGGTTCTACAGGTTCAGGTACTTCGACTTTAATTGGTGTGACGATGATTGTATTGTCCACTTGATTTATTTACGATGTCCTGGTGTTGAAAATACTTAAATTTCGACTTGAATTTTCTGATTGGCGATAAGTGTTTAAACGGTGTTGATTACTGTTGGGCAAGTGAAACCATTTCATAGATATATGCCATAAGAAAACGTAGGTTGTGGCGTTTTGTAGTCTCTCCTGTGTATAATTTCATTTATTTTAACATAGAATTTGTTGCACTTACATTGGGTTGATGTGCATTGAAACAGTTATGTGCACGTGCTGTTTTTGATGTTTTCAATTTAATTGTCCAATGAGAGATGATGATAAACAAAATCGACCGAAGCCCAATAACCGTATTGGCTGTGTTACTTCACTTTCGAATAGAAAATCTTTGCCGGATTTCACTCGGAATTGGTTTGTTCTCCGGTCACTAATGTTCGAAGGTTGCGCGTTTTTTACGGGGTCACCAATGTGGTGTAGTTTTTACCTTACGTCTGCACGGACGTGGGTTTGTAGAAACACCCACGGATGGCTCACTGTTTATTGCCCACCGATCGAGCAGCGACAAATTGTTCCGCAAGGGAAAATGAGAAAAGTCCCAACACACTGGATAAATCCTTCACACAATTACAAGGAAAATGAAACACATCCGGTAGTTTTTGTCCAGAAACATTTTATTGCGCGGCACTCGTTCACAACACTTAAATCTAGATTACAGCAGGTAACATTGATTGTATCATTAATTTTTATCGATTAAAATTCACGTCTATTTCTGGTATTTAAAACACAACTATTGATATTAAGGGACACGTAAACCAAAATAAACACGATAACACAACGCGCCAAACAACGTGTATCGCAAAACTCACAGACTTCGACGTGTACTCGTGGTACCGATGCTCTCTCCAAGTGTTAAGATCTGACTGGTGACTAGAGCTCACCAAAGAAACGGAAAAACCTCAAAAGACCTGCAAAAGGAGGAGGGGCCACACGATTAACTCGAGGGAGTTAATCGTGATTGGACCGGACGGAATAGGCATACATTATGCATGTGTGCGTATGCCTTGCATACGATCGTCCGGCGACCGTGGATGGAGGGCAACATCGCTAGTGCATTTTCCAAGAATGTAAACACTAGCATCTGGGGTGCGAAAGACCCAAACCGAAGATTTGGTCATCCTAATGGGAGGCCATAAATCATCATTTCGGTTGCCGATGATTAAACATTGCAACGAACATAGGGTGCAGCCATCGCCAGATGTTGAAAGTAAACATTTTCTGGCTGCATCTTGTTCGTTGCATGATTGCGGTCCCTGAACGTGGGGACCAATAACTGGAAACCAGCGATTGCTGGTAATTAGGGACATGTTTGGTTTGCGTCAGCCGAAACCTTGTCGGCGGTAGCAAACCAATGGGACCAAATAGCCGCATGCAAGAAGTGCCATGGGCAAACAAATAAAACGAGTCAACAAGGAACTCTTTGTTGATGTTGTTTCCATAGCATAAGGCTATGGAAACAAGCTGCCCTGGCAGAATGTATGCTTAAAGATAGGATTTCAAATGCCACGGCAATGTGATGATTTTGCCGTGGACTTATGCTTTTTTTAGGAAATAATGTATGCCCGAGGGTGAGTTTTCGATGCCACGGCAAGGTGATAAGCTTTGCCGTGGACTTAATGTCTTTCAGGGGTGGTGTTGGTGAAAAAGGGGTTTAGAAGGAAAAACCCCCCACAGAATAGGTAAGCTGCCTAACAGAAATTCAAAACAGTTATCCGATTGGGTAACCGTATTAATTCCAGCGATTTGGCTGGGGGTAAATGCCGTAGCAAGGTTACGCAACCTTGCTGAAGTTCGACCGAGAGGTAAGTCGTTCGCCTGGAATAGTGGGGATCGGGCGATGCATGGCTCTTCGGGCCCTGAAAAGCCCCACAAGTGTATCTGGTCATACTGCTCAAGAAGATAGCGCTCGTTGGGCACGTGTATTACGACTCCGAGTTCGTAATGATCGCTATCGTACTCAATTGTGCGAAGACAATTTCGAGTAGTTACCACGGTATCTGGTAACTGAACTCGATCATCTGTCATAAGTAAATCCAGGAAGGAGTTACCTCTTGGTAAGACGGCGTACTTGTAGCGTACAATTCTAGTTTATGCTTTATCCCATTTGTTTGCCACCAATCAAACAAGGCATTGCCTCTGGTGTTCGAGGTCAGATTGCCCCAGGCACTGTGTTTGACGTTAAAATCACCCGCCATTAAAAAGTAATTGTTTTCCGAATCTAACTTAAGACTTCGGAAAAGCGTATCGATTTCACTGATAAATTGAGTACCCTAAACAGATTCAGGAGCGTAAGCAGCGACTATATATAGATGCCTTTGACTTTTTAGAGGAGTATCTATAATGCATGCCTCTAGCACCTGGAACAAGGACAAGTTATGTATGGGGCTTCATATCTCTTCAGTTTTCCCATGAGCATTCGAATACAGAGCATTCCAAGGCAATACCCCAAGAATTTATATCTGTCGCCGTGTATATTTTTTTGAAACAACTAGCCTCTAAGTATTTTAGTATTTTAAGGCCGTCTTTAATTCACGCCTTAGCTTTCTTAGGTTATCGAGAAACTATTGAAAGTCAGTTTTTCTCTAGATCTCTGCATTCTAACACGAAATTGGAAGCTTTAATTCTCTCCGCTCATTAGTAACATGGTTTTCCTTCACCTGTATGTATCCGTCTTGAGTTGTTAATTTAGGTACTCTGGAGTAAAAAGAAGAGAGATTTGAAACTTTTTGAAACACTGAGACACGGTATTGACGTGTACAATCTCTTTTTTTTTTTTTTTTTTTTTTTTTAAGGAACCAAATTAGTTAAAGTTATAAGACTTTAAAGGGTGCCAAACTTCTTTTAGAAGACGGTTTTTAGTTTACTTTTTACTCTTGTAAGGGGAACGTATAACACGGAGTTAGTGCCCAACTTACTCCTGTCGACAGGATCCATCACCTAACTCCTGAAAGATTGGCAAGGATCTCCTAACTATTTTATGGCTCTTACTACATCGGACGGCTGAGCATTTGTACACAACCTACCACACAGCATGGAGTCTTTAAAACGTTAGGCTTTGTAATTTTCTACGTTTTCTGAGGCTATTGGTCTTTTTCCCGAGTTCATATAAAAAAAAACACTTATTTTTACAAAAATCGGAGGAAAGTATCTTTCGGAAATCTATGCCTTCCTTAATGTACTTTGAGGAAATACCGGAGGCTACGAGCACTGACTACTAATTATAATAGTTACCACAGCAGTCATCATATGTTACGAAAACCTCTTAGCACCAACTGAAAGTCGTTAACCTCCAGAAAAAAAGCAGGTAACATACTCTCATCCTTACTACTCATATGTATCGATGCAAGTCAAATAAAGATGAATCCCAAGTGGCAGTTTGTTTTAATGGATTGTACAATAATGCTATTGTCCCCAATCTCTCAAAAAGCACGCGAAGTCAGTTGGAACGTCTATGTGCAAGCACTTTATAAGTAATTCATTCGTCTACTCTTGAATTCTGTACAAGTATCTGAACGAGATATTTCAGGCACACAGAACGTGTGCGAACGGAAAAGAAATGGAAACGTTAAACTGTCTAGCTGTAAGTACCGAAAAGATAGACAACTATGATTGGCTTCAAAATTAACGTTCACATGCTTAGCCGGAGCACGAAGTTGGTGTTGAGAGGCCGACCATTGCCTTCATAGGGGTATTAGCTATGCTATACTTGCCAGCCCCAACCCCAACAGCAAGACCTAAATAAACACTGGAGTTTTGTACTGAGCGTCCTTCTCACCCTTCGCCTGGCTGCTTATGGGAAATTTTAATTATCGACGAAACAGCATATTATTACATCGGATGCACCACGGGAAGTGCATCGAGGGAGTTGTGCACAATTTTCCAACGAAACTTGGAACGATGTGGTTTCTGATTGTCGGCGGGAAGGAACCGTGTCTCGTAATCAGGTAGCCCGCCTGTTCCATTGTTAGTGGGGTGTATCTTTTTTCCCTTAAAATACTCACTTTGAATTCATTATGTCACGTAGCCACACGAGGCAGCATGTACACAAGAAATTTATGTTTCCCATTCCCCGTGTCGAAGCGCGAGGCTTCAGAATTCGTGCACGCCCCATGTGTACGTCCTAATGCATACACTCACGTTATACGTTCTACTCAACTCAGAATCGTACGCAATCCATAAGCCTTCGAAAGTTGAGCCGGCTGCTGGGTTCATTGAACCTGTCTCAATTCTTTTTTGGTTGGAATAGGTTCGGGACGGGGCACACAAATTCGCATGCGAAAAAACAACAACATCAACGACGAAAATATGGGTTTTTTTCTTCTTTCTTTCTGCAAAGAAAGGAATAAGAATCGAATCCGACAGTAACGACAACGACGACGACGACAGCACGAACGTAGGCTAAAATATATATACATATGTGTATACAATCTGCTATTAACAACAGAACTTCACAGGCACTTTGGTTGTAGGCTTCTACGAGGCAGAGAAGTCGCCTCGGGGCCCAACCATCCATCTATTTATCTCGGCCCCGGCGCATATGAGCGAATGGAAGTGTCGCTCGTAAGGGAACTCTCCTCATTCAGTACACTCGTGACGGAGGTTCCCTACTTGCACTTCATAATTTTTCGTTCGTCATGTGCAATATAATCGCTTTGCGTCCTCTGCCGCCGCAGTCTTATGCGGTTGATGTTAAACTCTTCTTTTTTCCCTTTCCGCCGATTGCTACTGAAACTCCTTCAGCGCGTTCTAAAATGCCTAGAATAACGCTGCACAACAAAGCAGACGAACAACGCACCAGGAGCATATCAGCATGTGACTTGTTTCCTTTGTTTTTTCTCCTGATTAACTAAATGACATATTGGCTGGGTTTCGGCGAAACCTTACGAAAATACTAAGGCTGAAGCCAGGCTTATGTTTCCTTCCGTTGCCGAGAGGGACGTCGCCCACCAACGACAACCGACAACCGACAACCGACAACCGACAACCGACAGCGACACCGACAGCGACAACTGACGACCAACGATGCCGGCAACTGTGCTGACGACTATTACCTCTTCATCTTGAATTGCTAATGTGCGACAATTCGCTACAGGATAAGCTTATGGATGTGGTATGTTCCACAAATAATGGTAACAAGGACTAAAATGTATGAAAACCACATGAACTTTTTACCATTGCCTTTGATTGGGGAAGGTTCCTCGTTACGGTCTTTAAATCTTTGATGATGTAGAACACAAAGATGACAAAAGATTCGGCATTCTACAACACGAGCGACTCACACAGGGTTGTCTACGTGTAAACGATGCTTCGCTAAAGGAAATCACTTCAGGAAATGTGTGAAGTCACGAGTTGTTAAGGGTGAAGTAATCGTGGGCGGCATGTTGGATCTAATTTATACCCGAAAAGAAGGGCAGTGACCCTGGAGCATCGGTTGAAAAATTCTCAGGAGAAGGTAATCACTTTCATTCCTAACTTTTCTGATAACTCGTCCATCAAAGGTTATGATCCAAATAGTATTCGTGCTGATTGGAAAGCTTATGTCCTTAGATGACCTTTATATATATTTACATAGCCTTTCTTTTCCTTGGGTCTGTTTTGCCGCTTTTTCGCACCTCTGTTGCGTCCCTCGGCCACCGATACTCTCGATTGATTTATAATCTTTGGAGGGTTTTTAGTGTTTTGAGTGGCGTAATATTCGTCACGAAAGGGGTGTGACCTGGATTATGGCACAGATGTAGTGGGAGACCTACCACAAGGGCATAACACCTGTAGTGGTTGCTTTCGCTTATTTATCGCCGGGTCCGACTTGCATCTTTTTCTGAGGCGTTATTGGTTTTCTGCGTCGGGCCTGTGGCGGTTCCGCCAAACCCCACGGTTCATTTATCTAAAAAAAAACCGCATAACTCCCACCCAATCACGTAATTTCGCCAATGCAATCGCATTAGCACCTTAAATGCTTTACGCATCTAGGATTATCTAAGGTATAATCTAAAAAGCTTCAGTAAAAGAATTCTTACCTTTTCTTGCATTCCCTTCGCATACAAATTCCTGTAAGAGTTCTTTCTTACCTTACCATAAATTCCTTGTAATAAAATTCATCGGTCCCCATATCATACGACCGCATATCAGGGAATCTTACTCTTGAGTTGGCTAATCCCAGCTTCAATATGTGTACATAAAAACTTTCTATGCACACATCGGCTGTCGACTCTTTTAGCCAGCGATAAATAGTCCAGCACCAGCTGCATGTAATTAGCACCATCCACGTTGAGACTATTTCCCTAACTCACACCATGAGTAAACAAAAGACCGCTGTCCTTCATCAGGCATTCTGGCGATACGCAAATAATTCAATCATCCTAGTATCCCAAATGCACCTATAGCGTTTGAAATAATAGTGAAGAAGAACGTGTGATTCGAACTGACGCTATGACAGTTTGAATCACCCAAAAAAGTGTACCTAAGCGTTACCTATCAGGCTACTGACAGTGTTTTGAATTTGATTTTTAAACTCGACTATACCCCACTGATGTGAATTGTTATGTTATCGCTATGTAGTGTATACCACCACAACAATTTTTATATTTAGCATAAAGTTACAGTGGTTACCTGATTCTTCCCTCGTGGTGACCAGCTCATGAATCTTGTTGTGCTCGGCTCAGGCCAGTGCAGCTGCCCAGACACAATCCTGTCTGTGGTGTCCCTGTCTGCCAGTATTCGGTTTGGCGCCAGTTCAACTTGGAGAAGGAAGAACCCTGATGCAGAATCAATAATCACCACTTGAACTGATGATTGTGGCCCTGATTCCAGTAATAAGTAGTTCGTAAATTATCCAGTGTCGGCTCCTCTGGATGTTTTACTGATTCAGCACTGCTTAGTTACTTTTAGTTTGTTGAACCACCGCTGTTAATTGAATTTGTGCTTATTATATCCGGAAAGCAACGACAGAGGCCACACAAATTCACAGTAAAAACGGAAATCACTTTAACGTCAACGTTTGCCTTTCGGCATTTGCTCTTCGATGAAAAAATTACTCTTTACTTTTTCTTACGTCTTTAATCCTTTTCTTTTTTACATTTTTCCTTTTTCTTGACAAAAACCCAAAAGTAAACGCGGGACCATTTCTTTGTTCTTTTTCTGCTTCTTCCGATTTTTTTTCCAAAAACGTTTCTTTTTTTTCTTCTCCGTTGTCAAAAAACCCGTCAACAACGGGATTCAAAACCGTATTCGACAAACATTGACCCTCTGTCTCTCTCGCTCATCGACATCCACCTCGAAAACCGAATTCGAACTCGCCCACGATCCACACTCGAATCTGGGCGCGTCCGAACACTCACTCGTGGATCATGCAGTTCTTCCACCACCTTACCATCAAACTATCTTAAAACAAAATTATATTAAATACAAATCATCAAATGATATATAGGTATACGGTTCTGATGTATTTTCTTATTCGATTTTCGTTCAGTGTCCTTCGCTATTTTGCTTGTGAATTGTGTGTATCTGTTAGAGATGCCACATACCTACCATTTAATGTTTACTCAGTTGAACTCTCTGGCCATAAATTCCTTTATCCTACATAGTTCTGGATTCGTTTCCCAGTAACCTCTCATATAAACAAAGAACTCCACGATCCCTTTTTCCTTTCATTGTTTCAGGTTCAATCTCATGGCCTTGTGTATGAAAAAAACCCAGTGATCTTCATTCGCACATACATGTGTACTACCAACAATCTTCACCCCAAACAATTGAATATCGTTGAGTCGTATTTCAATCTTCGAAGCGGATGGGTCGGGCGCCATCTACCGTACCGGCGGCTGTACGGTGGGTTTGTAGGGGTTTCTCTATTCTATAGATGAAACAGCCCACAATTCCAACCACAATACCTACCCATTTCCTTGATAAGTTATTCCCCTGTAAAACCATCCTTTGCAGATAATGCATAATTGAGGTTAGCTACATAAATGTCATACAGCAACTCCATTCTTGCTAACCATAAGTTTTCCATCAGAAATCTCATAATGTCGGTTAGCAACAACAAGTCTAAAAGAACGACGCTGTTGCATCATAGCAAAGTAGCTGGGGTAATTTCAGCGTCTTAGAGTCTGGTTCTCACGCGAATTATTTCCCAAACATCGGCGGCGTCCTATCGACTTTCCCTCAGATCACCCATTCGCTTGGGATCAATGATCTCTCTTTGCAGGGGAGTAACATCCGTTAGGTTTCCCCCTCATTCGTATTTCTTTCCACGGTTCAATGTGCTCCGACTACACCATAGCCGTACCACTGGGTCATCAGGTCATGTTGTGGCGGTTAGCGCGAACGCCACTGCCCACCGCCCTACTTACCACCAGGTAACCTCTTTTCGCAGGCAGTCGGCGCCAGAAAAGCGAATACTTACCTGCATTAGCATGTAACAAACCACAAGCCCGCTGATACAAGCGGTTGTCCAATACAGGCATCTTCCTAAAAGTAGAAATGCATAAATCAAGGAAATCATGTCATGAGGACCAAGCACAGCGTAGCACCAATGGTATGAAACTAAATAGCAGGGGAGAGCATGGGACACCTGCACATCGATCTGGTAAAACCAGCAACCAACGATCGGATGTAGCAGAACAACCAAGAAAAACAAGATGCGGTTGCGCAAGCCTGCGACTAATTCCTGGAATTACCAGAAGGCGCGCAAACCGACGTAAACCTACAACGCATGCCCTTAAAAGGACACATCTCAACAAATACAAATACGTGAGATATAACGCATGCCCATGTAGCAGCATCACATTGCACGTATAAACAATATGAACGTCCCTACACTTAATATGGTAAAAAGAGTAAACACACGCAATGGCGCTCACCCCCGTGCGAATAATAATAAAAAAATACACACAGGCAGGGGTACAATGCGGTTACCCACACTAAGGGATGTAACATGTTTAAAATGACCAAAAATGGGCATCGAAGCGATGTTGGAGTACGAGATATTCTGTCGCTTCGGTGAACTAAGTCAGTCGATTGATAATTTCTGCATGGAATGGTGGATACGTGCTCCCGGGCGAAAATCAAACAAAATAGTAATACAGTGCCACGACCGATAGAGTTCTAACTTTCGCGTCGATCCTTTTTAGTGAAAGTGACCGCACTTGCACCGGAGAATAATTACCTCTTTGTGTAATAAAACGATTTCGTAATACAGTGCCACGACCGATAGAGTTCTAACTTTCGCGTCGATCCTTTTTAGTGAAAGTGACCGCACTTGCACCGGAGAATAATTACCTCTTTTTGTAATAAAACGATTTCGTAATACAGTGCCACGACCGATAGAGTTCTAACTTTCGCGTCGATCCTTTTTAGTGAAAGTGACCGCACTTGCACCGGAGAATAATTACCTCTTTGTGTAATAAAACGATTTCGTAATACAGTGCCACGACCGATAGAGTTCTAACTTTCGCGTCGATCCTTTTTAGTGAAAGTGACCGCACTTGCACCGGAGAAATATTACCTCTGTTGTAATTAGACGAAATTCGTAATACAGAGCCACACAAGACCACTGTGAACCCTTTTGTTTTGTGTCTGAGTTTTTTTTTTTTTTGGAGACTGGTGTCAACAATGTGTACTGATTCTTCTACATGTATGGTATGATAAAAATAACATTAAGATTACAATACTATATTCAATGTTAATATAAATAAAGTTTAACGCACGAAATAAATTGTACGGATTCTTCTACATGTATGGTATGATAAAAATAACATTAAGATTACAATACTATATTCAATGTTAATATAAATAAAGTTTAACTCACGAAATAAATTGTACTGATTCTTCTACATGTATGGTATGATAAAATAACATTAAGATTACAATACTATATTCAATGTTAATATAAATAAAGTTTAACTCACGAAATAAATTGTACTGATTCTTCTACATGTATGGTATGATAAAAATAACATTAAGATTACAATACTATATTCAATGTTAATATAAATAAAGTTTAACTCACGAAATAAATTGTACTGATTCTTCTACATGTATGGTATGATAAAAATAACATTAAGATTACAATACTATATTCAATGTTAATATAAATAAAGTTTAACTCACGAAATAAATTGTACTGATTCTTCTACATGTATGGTATGATAAAATAACATTAAGATTACAATACTATATTCAATGTTAATATAAATAAAGTTTAACTCACGAAATAAATTGTACTGATTCTTCTACATGCATGGTATGATAAAATAACATTAAGATTACAATACTATATTCAATGTTAATATAAATAAAGTTTAACTCACGAAATAAATTGTACTGATTCTTCTACATGTATGGTATGATAAAATAACATTAAGATTACAATACTATATTCTATGTTAATATAAATAAAGTTTAACTCACGAAATAAATTGTACTTATTATTCTACATGTATAGTAAAATAAATTTATGTTTACAATATAATATTCTACGTTTATGATAAAATTTCACGAAATAAATTGTACTTATTATTCTACATGTATAGTAAAATAAATTTATGTATACAATATAATATTCTACATGTATGGAAATAAATTTATGTTTACAATATAATATTCTACGTTTATGATAAAATAACATTAAGATTACAATACTATATTCTATGTTAATATAAATTAAGTAACCTACGAAATAAATACTGTCCACAAACCTGAATAAGTTTATTTTCGAGTCAAAACACATAAAAGTAGGTGAACCGTTGGTTTAGCACCGAACTGCAGGGTACAAGCAAACAAGCTCAGGCGAGCGGTTACGGAGTTTGGGTACATCTCGGTGAATCAGTGTCGGACGGACACACTACCGAGACCGATCGCCGAGAGTGAGCAAACCACTCGCCACAATTGGTGACCTACCAAGTGAGGACGGGCACATATCCTGACAGCGAACATCGGACCAACCACCAAAATTACTACAAGTGGAGTCAGATCGCAGCACTATCCTCAACACAGTGCGAGTAACGACACCTGACGAAACCAAATTCTCAACGTTGGACTCCAGGTGACGTAATTTTTTTAATTTTTTTTTCTCTTCTTTAATATATATATATATACGCTGAGCTCCTTTAGAGCCAGCTAAAACACAATATTTTCTTCTCCTTCTATTGTATTTAAAAGTAGCAGTAAGTAATAACCAAATTTAAAAATATTTATTTGTAATTGAATAGTACAAAAGTTCACTACAACAAATTCGCGTAGTAAGCCCCTTCCGGGCATCGAAAAATCGGAACTAATACGGATTTAGCACCGGAAACTATACATGGTAGATTAAACAGCCCACATATACACTGGTCACTCGTTCCCGTCACAACAGCTGCAGGCAACGGGCTTTCCGCCAACTAGGCAGACCTACAACTTCTCCTTGCTAACCTTTTCCTGCAGTTTCTCGTGGTTCTCGCGTGTCGAGGAACGGCCACCACCCTTTAGTAGAGGATGGCTCAGTTTACGAGGTCAAAGAAGACACAACAGGAGCCCCAACCGGAAGCGCTGCGGGAATCGCTTACCGAAGCACAGACGGCGCTTCGGGCGGAGCTACAACGGGAGCTAGGAGTACCGCGTCCCGAGTCCCCGGCCTTCGTGGACGCCCTCAGCGTAGAGCAGCCCACGGACTCGCTGCACGAAAAAGCCCGCGACTCGCGCCCGCACAGAACGGAGTTCCCGTTATCCGCTGGTGCGACTCCAACAGTGCAGGCACTACATGTTGCCTCGCGCGACTTGCGCTTGCCTCCTTTTGACGAGGAGGAATCGGAGCTCTGGTTCACCATGGCGGACCTCATATTCGAGGCGGCGGGCGTGAGCGAGGAGAGACCACGTGCGCTGGAGGTTATGAGGGTTTTAAACCGAAACCAGCGTACACATGTGGCACACATTATAAAAACTCCGGGTAACAGCCCGTATACAGATATGAGGGAAACGCTCCTCAATGCACTCGAGGAGTCAATTGCCAAGCGGCACCAACGCTTGTACAACGAGACCAATTTCACGGGGATGAAGCCATCGCACTTTCTCACTCATTTGCGGTCTATAGCGGGAAAGGGGATTTCAGATGATGTCATCAGACCCCACTTCATTAGGGGTCTTCCGCAACAGGCGCGTCCTACAGTAATCGCTCAAACCAATCAAAGCCTGAGTTGGCTGGCTAAGATTGCAGATGCAATCGTAGAAAGCGCCGACCAACGAGAGGAGTCCCCCGCCTTTCACGTAGCGACCATTAACCGCTCGGATGAAGCATCTGCGCGATACTACTCCTCGCCCCATAATATTCCGCGCACCAGTGGAGGCACCAACGCGCCACAACCAATCGCCACAGACTCGGCACGGGCTCAGGCGCATACTCGGGGCGCAGAGCAATCACACTTCCGGCAACCGGGACCCTCGCGTTACGAATTAAGTTTACAACGCGAAATCGCACAATTACGGGCCGAATTACGAGACTTCGCGCGCACGGCCCAAAATCGCCCAACATATCAGAGACCCCAGACCCAGCCCACAGCTGGGCAACGCGAAAACCTGAGAGGTGCCACTAGCACGCGCGGAAGATCCACGCCACAGCCGACGGCGAACCCCCAAAGGGCATTAACACCCGCGTGGTGTTCATATCATCGGCGGTTTGGGGCAAAGGCCCGCAAATGCACACAACCCTGCGGGTGGAAGCCAGTAAAACCAACAACAAACGCGAATTTAAACTAGGACGGCCGACCGCAACCTCAGCGCAAACGGTCGGCACACTCCAAGTAAGCCGCTTAACAATCAAAGACGCGAAACTGGGTATAAGTTTTACGGTCGACACTGGCGCCGACATATCAGTCTTGCCTAAGTCATACG
The DNA here is from genome assembly GCA_963931805.1 of Microdon myrmicae. Classification (NCBI taxonomy): domain Eukaryota; kingdom Metazoa; phylum Arthropoda; class Insecta; order Diptera; family Syrphidae; genus Microdon; species Microdon myrmicae. The sequence goes on from OZ007499.1 coordinate 121,137,272, forward strand.
CTTCGCAAAATAAAACGCCTAGCAGACTCCAATTGCTAGCAGCGAACAACACATCCATAGCTACTTACGGACGTAAGTACCTACGACTGGATCTAGGTTTGCGGCACCCCATAGGTTGGCACTTCATAGTGGCGGACGTCTCCGAACCATTAATAGGGTCGGACTTACTATCGTGCCACAAATTGCTAGTCGATACAGCGAACAATAGGGTGGTGGAACAACGGCTACTTGGGCATCCGCCAGGGGAGACCCCGCGGACGCCACACGAGGCCGATATCACATGTGATGAAATTCCGGCTCTACTGGAAGAGTATAGACACTCGACAGTACCACTTCCCAACCAGGAGCACATAGAGTCCGGGGTATACCATCACATCGAGACACGGGGTCCACCCGTAAGCCAACGTCCGCGGCGACTAGCACCAGACAAATTGCGCGCAGCACGCGAAGAATTCGACTACATGCTTGAGCAAGGAATCTGCCAACCTTCAGTAAGCCCATGGGCCAGTCCGCTCCACCTAGTTAAGAAACGAAACGGCGAATGGCGCCCGTGTGGCGACTACCGACAGTTAAACGCGGTCACAATCCCGGACCGATACCCCATCGCACACTTGTATGATTACTCATACAAATTGCGCGGATGCACAGTCTTCACGACCCTGGACCTCGCCAGGGCATACCACCAAATACCAGTGGCACACGAAGACATCCCAAAAACCGCGGTCATTACCCCTTTTGGACTATATGAGTTCAAGGTAATGACTTTCGGCCTTAGAAACGCCGCACAAACATTTCAAAGGTACATCGATTCGGCTCTGCGTGGATTGGATTTTTGTTACGCCTACATCGATGATATCCTGATTGCGTCCCAAAACCGAGCGGAGCACCAGCAACATCTTAAACAGGTGTTAGAACGCCTCCGCCGTTACGGACTCATGATTAACCCGGACAAATGCCAAATTGCCAAGGAGCAGGTGAGCTATTTGGGTTATCATATCAACAATCGTGGTATTCGGCCTCTCTCGGACAGAGTTAAAGCTCTCAACGAATTCCCACGTCCTACCAACGTTCGCGAATTACGACGTTTCCTGGGCATGCTTAATTTTTACCGGCCTACATTACAAAATGCCGCGCATGTCCAGGCCCCTTTAAATGAATATTTAAAGGGAGCAAAAAAAAATGACAAACGTCCAATCGTCTGGACGGAAGCAGCAAGTAATGCATTCCGGCAGTCAAAAGCGCAACTTGCAAACGCCACCCTGCTGTGTTACCCAGCAGAGGGCGCACAGTTAGCAATACAATGCGACGCGTCGGACACCGCAATTGGTGCGGTATTGGAGCAGGAGAGCGACGGTGGCTGGGAGCCGCTGGGTTTTTTCTCTAGAAAGCTCAGTACGGCAGAACGCAAGTACAGCACCTATGACCGAGAGTTATTGGCCATATACAGTGCCATCAAATACTTCCGACACATGGTCGAGGGTCGTCAGGCGATCGTCAGAACGGACCATAAACCATTGAGCCACGCCTTCCGAAAGAAATCCGGAAATGCATCGCCGCGACAGGAGCGGCATCTGGACCTCATAGGCCAATACGTCACCGAGATAAAGTACGTTCCTGGTAAACAGAACGTAATAGCAGACGCACTATCTCGCATAGATGTGATTCAATTGCGCGCAGCCTTAGCTGACGCTGACTTGGAGCAGGCCCAGAAAAACGACAGCCAACTTAAAGCTCTCGTAACAGCAGACACAGCACTGGAACTGCGTAGGTTCGCTGTCGACACCAACGGAAAAACCGTTTGGTGCGACGTGTCAACGGGTACAGTCAGGCCATACATTCCTGCGGTGTTGCGTAGGGGCATTTATGAGACCTTCCATAGCCCAGCTCGTCCCAGCGGGCGCGCGACGGCTGCGGCGATTCGACGTAAGTTCGTGTGGCCACATATGAATAAAGACCTCACGAGGTGGGCGAGGGCGTGTCTCAAGTGTCAACGTTGTAAGATAAGCAGACACAACGTACTGGAACCGGCACAATTCAAGCTGCCCGAGGCGCGTTTCGCCCACGTACACATCGACATAGTCGGCCCTTTAACTCCCTCCAGAGGATTCGCGTACCTGCTCACGATGATAGATCGCTTTACGCGATGGCCAGAGGCTACCCCATTACGTGTGATAACCGCAGAGAGCGTGGCTCGGGCTTTCTACTCAACGTGGGTAACGCGTTTCGGCGTTCCCACAACACTTATCTCGGATAGGGGACCTCAGTTCGAGGCTACGATCTTCAGACAGCTTACGGAGTTGCTGGGTTGTCAAAGAGAGCGTACGACAGCATATCATCCTGCTGCCAATGGAATGATAGAGCGTTGGCATAGATCATTGAAGGCCTCCTTAATGTGCCATAATGACACACAGTGGTTCGACGCACTGCCCACAGTCCTCCTTGGTTTGAGGACCAGCATGAAGGAAGACCTGGGCGCCTCAGCAGCCGAGCTCACTTACGGTACCAGCCTCGTTTTGCCCGGGGAGCTTTTCGTCGACGGTGAGCCACCTGCGGAGCGGACGAAGAGCGTGGGTTACCTGCGTGATTTGATGCGAAAAGTACGACCAAGACCGGTTGCCCGACACGGGTCAAAGAGAGTTTTCGTGCATCCAGAGTTGCGCACCTGTACACACGTTTTCGTTAGAGTGGATAAAGTAAAGAAACCACTCGAGCCTCCGTTTGAGGGCCCGTTCAAAGTGATTAAAAGAATCAGCGAACGGGTCTACGAGGTGGACATGCGTGGAAAGGCAGCCACAATCAGCGTGGAACGGCTAAAACCTTGTTTTTTGGAAGAAAGTAACCAGGGGTGCACTCCTCACAATGCTGAGGTGCAGAAAAAGACGCCGCCGACCACGGCGGGCGTGCCAGAACAATATAAGGGGCCTATTACGCGAAGTCGTAAAAGACTGCGCACTCGACAAGTGTTACCACCATGATGGTAAAGACAGAACCAATGGGGACCAGTCGCGTGGCCAACCAAGAGCACGCCTCAGTCTCAACACCTCTTCGTTTTTGTTATGTTTTCGTTTTATCGTGACTATGTCACTGGGGGGGGAGTACTGTGGCGGTTAGCGCGAACGCCACTGCCCACCGGCCTACTTACCACCAGGTAACCTCTTTTCGCAGGCAGTCGGCGCCAGAAAAGCGAATACTTACCTGCATTAGCATGTAACAAACCACAAGCCCGCTGATACAAGCGGTTGTCCAATACAGGCATCTTCCTAAAAGTAGAAATGCATAAATCAAGGAAATCATGTCATGAGGACCAAGCACAGCGTAGCACCAATGGTATGAAACTAAATAGCAGGGGAGAGCATGGGACACCTGCACATCGATCTGGTAAAACCAGCAACCAACGATCGGATGTAGCAGAACAACCAAGAAAAACAAGATGCGGTTGCGCAAGCCTGCGACTAATTCCTGGAATTACCAGAAGGCGCGCAAACCGACGTAAACCTACAACGCATGCCCTTAAAAGGACACATCTCAACAAATACAAATACGTGAGATATAACGCATGCCCATGTAGCAGCATCACATTGCACGTATAAACAATATGAACGTCCCTACACTTAATATGGTAAAAAGAGTAAACACACGCAATGGCGCTCACCCCCGTGCGAATAATAATAAAAAAATACACACAGGCAGGGGTACAATGCGGTTACCCACACTAAGGGATGTAACATGTTTAAAATGACCAAAAATGGGCATCGAAGCGATGTTGGAGTACGAGATATTCTGTCGCTTCGGTGAACTAAGTCAGTCGATTGATAATTTCTGCATGGAATGGTGGATACGTGCTCCCGGGCGAAAATCAAACAAAATAGTAATACAGTGCCACGACCGATAGAGTTCTAACTTTCGCGTCGATCCTTTTTAGTGAAAGTGACCGCACTTGCACCGGAGAATAATTACCTCTTTGTGTAATAAAACGATTTCGTAATACAGTGCCACGACCGATAGAGTTCTAACTTTCGCGTCGATCCTTTTTAGTGAAAGTGACCGCACTTGCACCGGAGAATAATTACCTCTTTTTGTAATAAAACGATTTCGTAATACAGTGCCACGACCGATAGAGTTCTAACTTTCGCGTCGATCCTTTTTAGTGAAAGTGACCGCACTTGCACCGGAGAATAATTACCTCTTTGTGTAATAAAACGATTTCGTAATACAGTGCCACGACCGATAGAGTTCTAACTTTCGCGTCGATCCTTTTTAGTGAAAGTGACCGCACTTGCACCGGAGAAATATTACCTCTGTTGTAATTAGACGAAATTCGTAATACAGAGCCACACAAGACCACTGTGAACCCTTTTGTTTTGTGTCTGAGTTTTTTTTTTTTTTGGAGACTGGTGTCAACAATGTGTACTGATTCTTCTACATGTATGGTATGATAAAAATAACATTAAGATTACAATACTATATTCAATGTTAATATAAATAAAGTTTAACGCACGAAATAAATTGTACGGATTCTTCTACATGTATGGTATGATAAAAATAACATTAAGATTACAATACTATATTCAATGTTAATATAAATAAAGTTTAACTCACGAAATAAATTGTACTGATTCTTCTACATGTATGGTATGATAAAATAACATTAAGATTACAATACTATATTCAATGTTAATATAAATAAAGTTTAACTCACGAAATAAATTGTACTGATTCTTCTACATGTATGGTATGATAAAAATAACATTAAGATTACAATACTATATTCAATGTTAATATAAATAAAGTTTAACTCACGAAATAAATTGTACTGATTCTTCTACATGTATGGTATGATAAAAATAACATTAAGATTACAATACTATATTCAATGTTAATATAAATAAAGTTTAACTCACGAAATAAATTGTACTGATTCTTCTACATGTATGGTATGATAAAATAACATTAAGATTACAATACTATATTCAATGTTAATATAAATAAAGTTTAACTCACGAAATAAATTGTACTGATTCTTCTACATGCATGGTATGATAAAATAACATTAAGATTACAATACTATATTCAATGTTAATATAAATAAAGTTTAACTCACGAAATAAATTGTACTGATTCTTCTACATGTATGGTATGATAAAATAACATTAAGATTACAATACTATATTCTATGTTAATATAAATAAAGTTTAACTCACGAAATAAATTGTACTTATTATTCTACATGTATAGTAAAATAAATTTATGTTTACAATATAATATTCTACGTTTATGATAAAATTTCACGAAATAAATTGTACTTATTATTCTACATGTATAGTAAAATAAATTTATGTATACAATATAATATTCTACATGTATGGAAATAAATTTATGTTTACAATATAATATTCTACGTTTATGATAAAATAACATTAAGATTACAATACTATATTCTATGTTAATATAAATTAAGTAACCTACGAAATAAATACTGTCCACAAACCTGAATAAGTTTATTTTCGAGTCAAAACACATAAAAGTAGGTGAACCGTTGGTTTAGCACCGAACTGCAGGGTACAAGCAAACAAGCTCAGGCGAGCGGTTACGGAGTTTGGGTACATCTCGGTGAATCAGTGTCGGACGGACACACTACCGAGACCGATCGCCGAGAGTGAGCAAACCACTCGCCACAATTGGTGACCTACCAAGTGAGGACGGGCACATATCCTGACAGCGAACATCGGACCAACCACCAAAATTACTACAAGTGGAGTCAGATCGCAGCACTATCCTCAACACAGTGCGAGTAACGACACCTGACGAAACCAAATTCTCAACGTTGGACTCCAGGTGACGTAATTTTTTTAATTTTTTTTTCTCTTCTTTAATATATATATATATACGCTGAGCTCCTTTAGAGCCAGCTAAAACACAATATTTTCTTCTCCTTCTATTGTATTTAAAAGTAGCAGTAAGTAATAACCAAATTTAAAAATATTTATTTGTAATTGAATAGTACAAAAGTTCACTACAACAAATTCGCGTAGTAAGCCCCTTCCGGGCATCGAAAAATCGGAACTAATACGGATTTAGCACCGGAAACTATACATGGTAGATTAAACAGCCCACATATACACTGGTCACTCGTTCCCGTCACAACAGCTGCAGGCAACGGGCTTTCCGCCAACTAGGCAGACCTACAACTTCTCCTTGCTAACCTTTTCCTGCAGTTTCTCGTGGTTCTCGCGTGTCGAGGAACGGCCACCACCCTTTAGTAGAGGATGGCTCAGTTTACGAGGTCAAAGAAGACACAACAGGAGCCCCAACCGGAAGCGCTGCGGGAATCGCTTACCGAAGCACAGACGGCGCTTCGGGCGGAGCTACAACGGGAGCTAGGAGTACCGCGTCCCGAGTCCCCGGCCTTCGTGGACGCCCTCAGCGTAGAGCAGCCCACGGACTCGCTGCACGAAAAAGCCCGCGACTCGCGCCCGCACAGAACGGAGTTCCCGTTATCCGCTGGTGCGACTCCAACAGTGCAGGCACTACATGTTGCCTCGCGCGACTTGCGCTTGCCTCCTTTTGACGAGGAGGAATCGGAGCTCTGGTTCACCATGGCGGACCTCATATTCGAGGCGGCGGGCGTGAGCGAGGAGAGACCACGTGCGCTGGAGGTTATGAGGGTTTTAAACCGAAACCAGCGTACACATGTGGCACACATTATAAAAACTCCGGGTAACAGCCCGTATACAGATATGAGGGAAACGCTCCTCAATGCACTCGAGGAGTCAATTGCCAAGCGGCACCAACGCTTGTACAACGAGACCAATTTCACGGGGATGAAGCCATCGCACTTTCTCACTCATTTGCGGTCTATAGCGGGAAAGGGGATTTCAGATGATGTCATCAGACCCCACTTCATTAGGGGTCTTCCGCAACAGGCGCGTCCTACAGTAATCGCTCAAACCAATCAAAGCCTGAGTTGGCTGGCTAAGATTGCAGATGCAATCGTAGAAAGCGCCGACCAACGAGAGGAGTCCCCCGCCTTTCACGTAGCGACCATTAACCGCTCGGATGAAGCATCTGCGCGATACTACTCCTCGCCCCATAATATTCCGCGCACCAGTGGAGGCACCAACGCGCCACAACCAATCGCCACAGACTCGGCACGGGCTCAGGCGCATACTCGGGGCGCAGAGCAATCACACTTCCGGCAACCGGGACCCTCGCGTTACGAATTAAGTTTACAACGCGAAATCGCACAATTACGGGCCGAATTACGAGACTTCGCGCGCACGGCCCAAAATCGCCCAACATATCAGAGACCCCAGACCCAGCCCACAGCTGGGCAACGCGAAAACCTGAGAGGTGCCACTAGCACGCGCGGAAGATCCACGCCACAGCCGACGGCGAACCCCCAAAGGGCATTAACACCCGCGTGGTGTTCATATCATCGGCGGTTTGGGGCAAAGGCCCGCAAATGCACACAACCCTGCGGGTGGAAGCCAGTAAAACCAACAACAAACGCGAATTTAAACTAGGACGGCCGACCGCAACCTCAGCGCAAACGGTCGGCACACTCCAAGTAAGCCGCTTAACAATCAAAGACGCGAAACTGGGTATAAGTTTTACGGTCGACACTGGCGCCGACATATCAGTCTTGCCTAAGTCATACGCTTCGCAAAATAAAACGCCTAGCAGACTCCAATTGCTAGCAGCGAACAACACATCCATAGCTACTTACGGACGTAAGTACCTACGACTGGATCTAGGTTTGCGGCACCCCATAGGTTGGCACTTCATAGTGGCGGACGTCTCCGAACCATTAATAGGGTCGGACTTACTATCGTGCCACAAATTGCTAGTCGATACAGCGAACAATAGGGTGGTGGAACAACGGCTACTTGGGCATCCGCCAGGGGAGACCCCGCGGACGCCACACGAGGCCGATATCACATGTGATGAAATTCCGGCTCTACTGGAAGAGTATAGACACTCGACAGTACCACTTCCCAACCAGGAGCACATAGAGTCCGGGGTATACCATCACATCGAGACACGGGGTCCACCCGTAAGCCAACGTCCGCGGCGACTAGCACCAGACAAATTGCGCGCAGCACGCGAAGAATTCGACTACATGCTTGAGCAAGGAATCTGCCAACCTTCAGTAAGCCCATGGGCCAGTCCGCTCCACCTAGTTAAGAAACGAAACGGCGAATGGCGCCCGTGTGGCGACTACCGACAGTTAAACGCGGTCACAATCCCGGACCGATACCCCATCGCACACTTGTATGATTACTCATACAAATTGCGCGGATGCACAGTCTTCACGACCCTGGACCTCGCCAGGGCATACCACCAAATACCAGTGGCACACGAAGACATCCCAAAAACCGCGGTCATTACCCCTTTTGGACTATATGAGTTCAAGGTAATGACTTTCGGCCTTAGAAACGCCGCACAAACATTTCAAAGGTACATCGATTCGGCTCTGCGTGGATTGGATTTTTGTTACGCCTACATCGATGATATCCTGATTGCGTCCCAAAACCGAGCGGAGCACCAGCAACATCTTAAACAGGTGTTAGAACGCCTCCGCCGTTACGGACTCATGATTAACCCGGACAAATGCCAAATTGCCAAGGAGCAGGTGAGCTATTTGGGTTATCATATCAACAATCGTGGTATTCGGCCTCTCTCGGACAGAGTTAAAGCTCTCAACGAATTCCCACGTCCTACCAACGTTCGCGAATTACGACGTTTCCTGGGCATGCTTAATTTTTACCGGCCTACATTACAAAATGCCGCGCATGTCCAGGCCCCTTTAAATGAATATTTAAAGGGAGCAAAAAAAAATGACAAACGTCCAATCGTCTGGACGGAAGCAGCAAGTAATGCATTCCGGCAGTCAAAAGCGCAACTTGCAAACGCCACCCTGCTGTGTTACCCAGCAGAGGGCGCACAGTTAGCAATACAATGCGACGCGTCGGACACCGCAATTGGTGCGGTATTGGAGCAGGAGAGCGACGGTGGCTGGGAGCCGCTGGGTTTTTTCTCTAGAAAGCTCAGTACGGCAGAACGCAAGTACAGCACCTATGACCGAGAGTTATTGGCCATATACAGTGCCATCAAATACTTCCGACACATGGTCGAGGGTCGTCAGGCGATCGTCAGAACGGACCATAAACCATTGAGCCACGCCTTCCGAAAGAAATCCGGAAATGCATCGCCGCGACAGGAGCGGCATCTGGACCTCATAGGCCAATACGTCACCGAGATAAAGTACGTTCCTGGTAAACAGAACGTAATAGCAGACGCACTATCTCGCATAGATGTGATTCAATTGCGCGCAGCCTTAGCTGACGCTGACTTGGAGCAGGCCCAGAAAAACGACAGCCAACTTAAAGCTCTCGTAACAGCAGACACAGCACTGGAACTGCGTAGGTTCGCTGTCGACACCAACGGAAAAACCGTTTGGTGCGACGTGTCAACGGGTACAGTCAGGCCATACATTCCTGCGGTGTTGCGTAGGGGCATTTATGAGACCTTCCATAGCCCAGCTCGTCCCAGCGGGCGCGCGACGGCTGCGGCGATTCGACGTAAGTTCGTGTGGCCACATATGAATAAAGACCTCACGAGGTGGGCGAGGGCGTGTCTCAAGTGTCAACGTTGTAAGATAAGCAGACACAACGTACTGGAACCGGCACAATTCAAGCTGCCCGAGGCGCGTTTCGCCCACGTACACATCGACATAGTCGGCCCTTTAACTCCCTCCAGAGGATTCGCGTACCTGCTCACGATGATAGATCGCTTTACGCGATGGCCAGAGGCTACCCCATTACGTGTGATAACCGCAGAGAGCGTGGCTCGGGCTTTCTACTCAACGTGGGTAACGCGTTTCGGCGTTCCCACAACACTTATCTCGGATAGGGGACCTCAGTTCGAGGCTACGATCTTCAGACAGCTTACGGAGTTGCTGGGTTGTCAAAGAGAGCGTACGACAGCATATCATCCTGCTGCCAATGGAATGATAGAGCGTTGGCATAGATCATTGAAGGCCTCCTTAATGTGCCATAATGACACACAGTGGTTCGACGCACTGCCCACAGTCCTCCTTGGTTTGAGGACCAGCATGAAGGAAGACCTGGGCGCCTCAGCAGCCGAGCTCACTTACGGTACCAGCCTCGTTTTGCCCGGGGAGCTTTTCGTCGACGGTGAGCCACCTGCGGAGCGGACGAAGAGCGTGGGTTACCTGCGTGATTTGATGCGAAAAGTACGACCAAGACCGGTTGCCCGACACGGGTCAAAGAGAGTTTTCGTGCATCCAGAGTTGCGCACCTGTACACACGTTTTCGTTAGAGTGGATAAAGTAAAGAAACCACTCGAGCCTCCGTTTGAGGGCCCGTTCAAAGTGATTAAAAGAATCAGCGAACGGGTCTACGAGGTGGACATGCGTGGAAAGGCAGCCACAATCAGCGTGGAACGGCTAAAACCTTGTTTTTTGGAAGAAAGTAACCAGGGGTGCACTCCTCACAATGCTGAGGTGCAGAAAAAGACGCCGCCGACCACGGCGGGCGTGCCAGAACAATATAAGGGGCCTATTACGCGAAGTCGTAAAAGACTGCGCACTCGACAAGTGTTACCACCATGATGGTAAAGACAGAACCAATGGGGACCAGTCGCGTGGCCAACCAAGAGCACGCCTCAGTCTCAACACCTCTTCGTTTTTGTTATGTTTTCGTTTTATCGTGACTATGTCACTGGGGGGGGAGTACTGTGGCGGTTAGCGCGAACGCCACTGCCCACCGGCCTACTTACCACCAGGTAACCTCTTTTCGCAGGCAGTCGGCGCCAGAAAAGCGAATACTTACCTGCATTAGCATGTAACAAACCACAAGCCCGCTGATACAAGCGGTTGTCCAATACAGGCATCTTCCTAAAAGTAGAAATGCATAAATCAAGGAAATCATGTCATGAGGACCAAGCACAGCGTAGCACCAATGGTATGAAACTAAATAGCAGGGGAGAGCATGGGACACCTGCACATCGATCTGGTAAAACCAGCAACCAACGATCGGATGTAGCAGAACAACCAAGAAAAACAAGATGCGGTTGCGCAAGCCTGCGACTAATTCCTGGAATTACCAGAAGGCGCGCAAACCGACGTAAACCTACAACGCATGCCCTTAAAAGGACACATCTCAACAAATACAAATACGTGAGATATAACGCATGCCCATGTAGCAGCATCACATTGCACGTATAAACAATATGAACGTCCCTACACTTAATATGGTAAAAAGAGTAAACACACGCAATGGCGCTCACCCCCGTGCGAATAATAATAAAAAAATACACACAGGCAGGGGTACAATGCGGTTACCCACACTAAGGGATGTAACATGTTTAAAATGACCAAAAATGGGCATCGAAGCGATGTTGGAGTACGAGATATTCTGTCGCTTCGGTGAACTAAGTCAGTCGATTGATAATTTCTGCATGGAATGGTGGATACGTGCTCCCGGGCGAAAATCAAACAAAATAGTAATACAGTGCCACGACCGATAGAGTCCTAACTTTCGCGTCGATCCTTTTTAGTGAAAGTGACCGCACTTGCACCGGAGAATAATTACCTCTTTGTGTAATAAAACGATTTCGTAATACAGTGCCACGACCGATAGAGTTCTAACTTTCGCGTCGATCCTTTTTAGTGAAAGTGACCGCACTTGCACCGGAGAATAATTACCTCTTTGTGTAATAAAACGATTTCGTAATACAGTGCCACGACCGATAGAGTTCTAACTTTCGCGTCGATCCTTTTTAGTGAAAGTGACCGCACTTGCACCGGAGAATAATTACCTCTTTGTGTAATAAAACGATTTCGTAATACAGTGCCACGACCGATAGAGTTCTAACTTTCGCGTCGATCCTTTTTAGTGAAAGTGACCGCACTTGCACCGGAGAAATATTACCTCTGTTGTAATTAGACGAAATTCGTAATACAGAGCCACACAAGACCACTGTGAACCCTTTTGTTTTGTGTCTGAGTTTTTTTTTTTTTTGGAGACTGGTGTCAACAATGTGTACTGATTCTTCTACATGTATGGTATGATAAAAATAACATTAAGATTACAATACTATATTCAATGTTAATATAAATAAAGTTTAACGCACGAAATAAATTGTACGGATTCTTCTACATGTATGGTATGATAAAAATAACATTAAGATTACAATACTATATTCAATGTTAATATAAATAAAGTTTAACTCACGAAATAAATTGTACTGATTCTTCTACATGTATGGTATGATAAAATAACATTAAGATTACAATACTATATTCAATGTTAATATAAATAAAGTTTAACTCACGAAATAAATTGTACTGATTCTTCTACATGTATGGTATGATAAAAATAACATTAAGATTACAATACTATATTCAATGTTAATATAAATAAAGTTTAACTCACGAAATAAATTGTACTGATTCTTCTACATGTATGGTATGATAAAAATAACATTAAGATTACAATACTATATTCAATGTTAATATAAATAAAGTTTAACTCACGAAATAAATTGTACTGATTCTTCTACATGTATGGTATGATAAAATAACATTAAGATTACAATACTATATTCAATGTTAATATAAATAAAGTTTAACTCACGAAATAAATTGTACTGATTCTTCTACATGTATGGTATGATAAAATAACATTAAGATTACAATACTATATTCTATGTTAATATAAATAAAGTTTAACTCACGAAATAAATTGTACTTATTATTCTACATGTATAGTAAAATAAATTTATGTTTACAATATAATATTCTACGTTTATGATAAAATTTCACGAAATAAATTGTACTTATTATTCTACATGTATAGTAAAATAAATTTATGTATACAATATAATATTCTACATGTATGGAAATAAATTTATGTTTACAATATAATATTCTACGTTTATGATAAAATAACATTAAGATTACAATACTATATTCTATGTTAATATAAATTAAGTAACCTACGAAATAAATACTGTCCACAAACCTGAATAAGTTTATTTTCGAGTCAAAACACATAAAAGTAGGTGAACCGTTGGTTTAGCACCGAACTGCAGGGTACAAGCAAACAAGCTCAGGCGAGCGGTTACGGAGTTTGGGTACATCTCGGTGAATCAGTGTCGGACGGACACACTACCGAGACCGATCGCCGAGAGTGAGCAAACCACTCGCCACAATGTCAGTAGCTGCATCTGATACCAACACACACAACCAAAGCTACCCCGAGATCACAGCATATCATGTTTTCTGTTCTCACATTCTTCATGTCCGTCAATTACCCTATTAACAAAAGTTACTCATACTTTGACGCGCGTGAGGTTGAGAGAGTAGAGGCGTGGTCTCTTTTGGTTGTCCTGTGTGAAGAATGAAATATGAGTTTCCACCCCAATTCCTTCAGTCGCTATTCAATCATCACCGCGGGCGGCCACGCTGCACCGCGTAAAAAGTCGCTTGTCGTTCATCATCGCGCAAAGTCACGTCACTCCTCGTCTTAATATAATTTCGGGATCAATAAAGCTATCTCATAAATGTTGTATTAATTGTCAAAGTGTACTTTTACAATAGTTACCCTTCTGTGTAAATACAAATACGAGCCCTTACTATTAAACAAATAAAAGCCAGGTTAAGCAAATTAATTATTTGTTTTTGTTTGTTAATTATTCAATCTTTTCTAACTGGTGAACATTTCTTTCTGTGGATCATCGTTGAGGGATTACAGTGAATCCTATGCCATACATTGGCATCTTACTTTTACCCCCACAGGTTCTCTAGGAGTCTTTTCTTCCTTCGCTCCCCGGTGCTCACGGCGGAGTGTTTAGTTAGTTCGTGTAGTGTGTACGTTCGAACGTTTCAATGAGGAATATTAAGAGGCGCGAATTTATATTGCAAACAAAATTGTACAATTAGTTTAAGTATTTTGAACAATTTGAATTCGTATTTTGACAATTGTTTTAGCCTTAGTGAAAATTAAGAAAAAAACATCATCATTAGAAATTACACCAGTGTGTTTCAATAAATTTCTCCTGTGTGTGGCGTTTTTCTCTTGGCGAAAATTTTGCTGCGCTATTCGGTGCGAGATCGTCGTTCCCTGTTGGTGTTTTCTTTCGCCAAATCTTTTAGTGACGGTGGAGACGAGGTAAAACCCTGCGCCCATGCTGGCCCTCAGACTTCGTTCCCCACTGGCCATTTCAATGGAACGGGAATTTCACGTCAATATTTGCAATATTCGTGGCCTAAGATGCAATTTCTCCAATGTGTCTGCCCACGTCTGTAGCTAGAACCCAGCAATTAACGAGGTCCAGGTAATAAATAATACAGATATTACCAATTTTACTATACTCGGCTTTAACTTAGTGCCTTTCCTCTTTCCACATCGTGGTCTAGCCACATACATACGAAACAATATTGCTTATCAATTTCTACCACAATATAGCATCTGCTCCAATCCAGAATTTAATTTCTCGTGGCTAAAACTTTGCGTTCGTAGGCATATCATGCATTACTTCTTTCTTTACGGAACCCCAAACTTGGATAGACACGCATCCTTTAACGAATTTGATGCTCTATCTGATTCTATCGGTAAGATCTTGACCCTATATCCCCACACTGAAATCGTTATTGCGCGTGATTCCAATGTGCATACCTCTCAGTGGCTTCGCCACTCGGGACGCACAACACCTGGAGGTCAGTATGTTCAGCTCTTTGATGAGTCAAGTAATTTAACTCAACTCGTCAATGAGCCAAGACGGGTACCAGATATAGATGGTTATTCCCCCAACATACTGGACCTGTTTCTCACCTCGCACCCAAACAAATACACAATTGAAGTTTGTTCGCCCTTGGGCACTTCGAACCATTGTGTCGTGTCCGCTTAATTTCCTCGAACCAACAGCAACGTTAACGAGAAAACTCCCAAAAGAACAGTGTGGTTCTATAAGAAAGGCATCTGAGACGGTCTGTTATATAATTAAAATTCAATTAATTATCACTCCTCCTTTGAATTATTAACATCTCGTGTCTTTACTTACATATCCTTCCCTTCAGATCCCTTGCCTCCAAATCACTAATTTCCCTTTACAATAGTAGATAATTTAAATAAAAATAAAACACCAATTTAAAACCCCGCTCACATTGCAATAGCCATCTTCTTTTTATTAGCCATAGTCGCCCCCTATTAGCCAATTCCGCCGCTTCCTAGAAATAACTATCGTGAAAGCGGAACGAAAAAGGATATGTGCCGAAAAGACACGAGATTCCTTCTTGTTGTAATCGTGAAGTGAAAGCGTATAGTCGTCACGGAGTCGTGTGTGCGTGCGAATTTCGGGCTATGTAAATTTGCATATTACATAATTTTAAATGCGTAAAATATTGAATGATTCTAAATGGTGTTAAATAATGAATACTTGACTTACAAATGATTTAAATAGTTCTAAATAATATCGAATAATTCGAATGGTGTTAAATATTGAATACTTGACTTGTAAACAATTTAAAGAATTATAAATAATATATAAATAGTTTTAAATGAGTAAACATATTGACTATTGAATTCTGAACCTATTGCAAATCCTGGAACGGACCTTAATGGAGAGCAGAGAGAGCCGCGTTGAGATCCAGTATTAGCGTAGAGATAAACGCGGACAGTAACTTTCTTTCAAGAAACTAATTAGGGGTGAGTTTGGTTATATATAAATCTACAAAAACACAATTGTTATAAAATAATCTTTAACAGGTCTGAACGACTTTTTTGGGAAGTTAAATTGGTCGTTATTTGTCCTCAATAACGATGTTGACTCTATAGTGGACACATTGACAGACACGATTCTACTTGGCATGCGAACCACGGAGTAAAGGGTATCAAACCCAAGAGAAATATGTGGTTCGATTCTGCGTGCAGAGCAACCATTAAGGCTATAAAGTTGAGCTGTCGGTTGATTTAAGAGAGCTAGTAATGACTGCGATGCGCATATTCAACGCGCCTAGTTCTTACATGACCAGAGAGTGAGACAAAAATTACTACAGTTGTGGGGGTTCTCTATATTACATGGAGAACCAACCCACAATTTAAACCATAATTTCCGCCTTATTTCGACCGCTAACAGCACGTCACATCCACCCCTATCCCACCGTTCATGCTATTCACCTGGAATATCATATTTCCCAAATGGACGCATAGCTGAATTCATTCTTCTATGCAGATAATGCATAATTGCATTCAGCTACCTTTTTGCCATACGGCAACTCCATTTTTGCTAGCCCATGAGATTTCCATCGGGAATCACATCATGTCGGTTAGCAACAACAAGTCAAAGCAGACGACACATATTCATGCCACCGCTGGGGAATTAATCAAAATATTAAATTAGTTCTCATGATAAATTACCCTAGCCAATTTGGAGTCACTACGGCTTTTCCGCAGATGATCCATTCGCTTGGGATCAATGATCTCTTTTCGCAGGTGAATAGCACCGGCTAAATTTTCCTCTCCTTCACAGTTCTGATTTCCTATAGGTCAATGTACTTTTAGATCACCATATTCACCAAATTAGGCCAATGGGTTTTCCTCAAAGTTACATTGATTCATGCACATACAACCAAACCCACCCCGAGATCATAGTACATCGTCTGTCTGTTCTCTCATTCTCCCGTGTTCGTCGACTATCGAATTCACCGATGTATTCACCACATATCGACGGAGAAGTAGGATCTTTATTGGTTGTTCGGTGAAAAAAAAAATTAAATTACCCATCTTCATCCCTTTTTCAATCAGTCGATATTCATCCTCCGAAGTGCGCGCACACGGAACGTAGAGAGCAGAGTTCGTTGAGAGTTACTGGTGCTATATCCCCAATTTAGTATAAAATTCGATGTGCAATAATTGACGGTAAAAGAAAAAACATTTGCTGTGCAATAATTAGTGGTAAAAGATAGAACATTTGCTGTGTAATAATTCGTGAACAAAAAAACTTGGATACTCACACATAAACGGGCACTAGCTTGATCACCAACATAAAAAGGATAATAAAAAAGAAAAGAAATATTTTCAAGAACAGTAACTCCCCCTGTTTTAATTTCTCCTGTTTTACTCTGGTGCGATCGGTGTATTGTTCTATCCACGGTGGGTGTTAAGTGAACCAGTGTCGTAGGTCGGCATCCATACTTTTACCCCCACACACTCTCCCATGGGTAGTAGAAATTCTGGGCATTTGTGAAGAACATACAAAACTCGGTTTCCTCGTACATACCTTCGCTAATAGTGGATGAGAGACCAGTCACCAGTATTACTGAAGAAGAGAAACCTCCCGTGACCATCGAAGAGGTGTTCTTGGCTGCAAGGGTTGTCATAAAAAAAAAAAGAAAAAGGTACTCGGGTTTCAGGAAATGTATAAGGCGAACACCATTTCCCAAGGATTTCCACTTAATCTTGACTCCAAATCCTGGTAGGTAAATAACACACTGCTATACATCAAAGTTATTTTGTTTCTTTATTCTTTAGCACTAATCTAACATTGTTACTTTAACTTAGCTTAATGTCGACGTGGTTTACGTTAGCACTATTTTAACATTGTTACTTTAACTTCGCAAGGTTAGCCCAATTTAATATTGTTGATTTAACTTTCGGCACGCGACCGCCCTGGCTGGCTATCAAAAACGAACTACATATTTTCCTCGGAGCGATAGAACATCAAGAACTCTGTCGTCGCTTCGATGACCATGTTTGGTAATGATCCCCTGTATGGTGATCACGTAGAAAGGGCTGAAAAACACACACAATGATCCCTTCTGGTGGTCATCGGGTGTGTCGCCCAGCATGCGAACCATGGACCTAAGATCTAAGTGAAAATAAACTACGTTCGCAGCTGGAGCACGTTATCGTGAAAGGGGTGGCATGTACCTACACGATCAGCGACCATAAAGGAACATTATTGCTGACCGTGTGTGTGTTGCTGGCATGGTTGCGGCTGATGCGAACACACCGTTGCATCACGCTTAATGTTTACTTTACCTTTTTCTGGTGAGTTTACTTTAGCGGATTTTTGTGTCGTCCAGGTGATCCGCTGAACACTGTTTACCGCAGAGAAAAGAAAACACCCACGTAGCGCATACAGTACAAAATACAAACTCGGGAAGGGCTGTTTTAATTGAACTTTTATTTTTATTTTTTATACTTGACTGTTTATAAGCCGCAACGTTAAACTAATACATAGTTCTTTACTACCGCGGTGAAACGGTTACAAAAATGAGTTACATGAGAAACTTTACACACATTGAACGATTTAATTCGAAACACTTAAATAGTTGTGGCACAAAACGGATAGTTCCTTACACACGATAATATTTAAAAGTTGGTGACACCGCAGGTTGACTTCCTCCTCGACATTTCTTTTCTTGTCCTACCTCACAACAGAATCTCCTTCTCCACCGTTCGATGTCGACCCCTGGTCGCTTTGACTATCAAAATTAGACTAACTTCTGCACTACCCACAAGTATCTGGATACCGGTCGTATCTGTATCTTCCCCAGAGACAATTTCCCATTCTGTCCACTAACAGAATCGTCAATATCTCTGTTAGCAGCATGCTAATTCATCCCAGGGGAAATTTCTTATTTTCCTGAAAGGAGAAGTCATTCCTTGCATACGTCCTTAAACATCATTATCATCATCCGTGGTGGTGATCGAAATTCAGACCGACGGTTGTCGATTGTGTGCTGCCTCTATTTGCATAGCACATCTGGTATAGATAGAAGGCGTCTCTATGACACAGATGGGGGACTACAGGAATATAAAATAACAGCGGGTGCACGTCAGGGATATGTCCGGTTATGGAATATCATGTATGATGGTGTGCTCAGGGTCAATGTACCAGAAGGGGCTAGAATCATTGGATATGCAGATGATTTGGCAATAGCGGCCGTAGCTAAACATCTAGATGACCTGGAGAATATTTGCTCCCAAGCAATCTAGGGCATTAAATGCTCGCTAGATATAGCCGGACTGAAACTAGCTGGACATAAGACGGAGGCGGTTTTAATAAGCAGCCGCAAGAAAGTTGAACGCATTGATTTGGAAATAGAAGGACAAATAATCCGATCCAGTCCCTATATTAAATATCTTGGTGTTATACTCGACAACAGCTTGACCTCCAAGGAACACCTGAGAAAAACGAGTGAAAAAACGGCAAGAGTATGTAAAGTTTTGGCGAGACTGCTACCCAAAGTTGGAGGACCCCCGCCCCGCATAACGAAACTCATAACCAGTGTCAACACCTCAATTATAATTACGCAGCTCATATATGGGCAGGAGCCGTGTGGGGGTAAAGATTTTTTGCGTCAGGCGCTACAACCGGGATCCGGTCTTGGCCTTATTTAGCAATTCTCGAGGCTTGTTACATTTTCCATAATAATTTATTTTTACGGGCAAGATTATTAGCGGTTGTGCCATGGGGGCGATGAAATCGATGACCTGTGTCGAGAATATGGGACATATAGGGCGACTGCGTAGTAGATCTCCTTATAGAGAGTGGCAGTGGCTTCTTCTACCCCCAGATGATCAAAGCGAAATGCTATTTTGCTAAGATGCTCATTTAGAAGGCATTTCTGGAAGTTGTAGGAAACGCAGTCATGAGGTAGCGGGAGCATCGGTTACGGAGGATCTTCCATTTGTTTTATATTTTGCCTCGTATTTTTTGGTCCAGGATAGAAAGTAGTGTTACTGAAGCAACTATTACGATGTGCTTTTAACACCATCTAAGCCTGCTTTCGCGCAAGATGGAGGGCCGAAAAAAACTGTATTAACACTTTTTCTCAATCTGGTAAGGGTCATTTCTATTCGGTCTGTCGGTCTGAAAAGAGTCAATAATCTTGGTTACCAATCTAGTAATCGAACCACTTGGCCTGTTTTTTTGTTGTTGTTGTAAAATGGTATTTGTTTTTGTTCATTAGGCTAAATTTTTGAGCCTCTTGAAAACTTATTTCAAATGGGAGCGGCAATAATCGTGATCTAAACCTGGTTCTGGAAACCAGGACTTGGTTGTAACGACAGTCTTTTGCAACACAATATAAAGGTAGTTATTTTTTCTCTTTGCTGGGCAGGCATTTTTATCCAGTTTGGATATATCAGTGCCTTAGCAAGACCCCAAGAATGTGAATGACCCACGGAGCCGTTTTGTTTGAGTAATTTCCTGTAGTTTCCCCACCAGTTCTGCCGAGCGTTTGGTGCACATGGGACGCTGTGGCGTTTCTAGCAGATACACCGATCAATAGTGAAGAACAACACCACCAAAAGCACATCCATTAAAGCCGTATACCATAGCAATAATATGACATTTCCACATCAGTCAAATGTACTTGAGTTTAGAAATCGAATTCGCACACGCGGCAGTAGCCTGATGCGTTGAGCATTGGTTCTATATTTTAGTGATTCTAACCGTTATAGCGTCGGTTCAGATTGCACCCTCTCCACTATCGGCGCAAACGCTATAACTGGTGACCCCGACGTGATCTGTACGACATAACACACACTTCTGTGGGGAGGAGAAGTATAGTGCCAGACACGGGCACACGGTTCACTTCTTCCGCATCACTTCCACTAAATGTTCCGCGAATGTTCATCACCAAATAAATGTCAGAAAACTGTTCAGCTAACGCGGAAGGACAACGATAACATCCCGGAACTGCGGCACAGAAGCCAAAAGTACAATAACACGTTGGTTCCACGGCACAGGAAACGAAATGAAACGCACTGATTAGATTTTTATTAAATGATTACTTTATTTTCACTTGCAAGGCGATTGACAGAGGGAATTTGGTTCATTAATAGAAATCCTAGGCCAATGAATATATTTATATTAAACGAAACGAAGAGGGCTTTAATAATTTAGCGATACTAATTTCAAAGAAAATAAACCCGATCGACTCTGCAAATGGATACGACCTTCGTGCCTTACACCGTACCGGTGCACTCGGTACGGCGGATGGTGTCGCTACCGTCGCGAACGGTGGTTGCAATGAGACTCCCCGATATCCTCTCCAATAAGGATATCGTTTTTATCTACCACCAGAGAAACGTAAAGTCTCTCTTGGTGGTATGTGTGCGATCGTTCAGATCTGTGTGGCTTACACGTGCTCAAGGGCGATGGGTAAACGAAGCAGACAGGCGGTAAAAACAAAGGGATCGAAAAGATCGTCGTCTATGGAGTGTATCGCGTCTAAATAAATAGACGACGATACAGCGAAGAAATGTGGCAAAAGAAAAGATGGGACGAGGGTATCATAAAAGTCTTTGAGGGATGATGCCCTTGTGTAAATATACGAATAACCATTCGAAAGAGGTGGTAATGTATTTCAATACTTTATACAATGAGAATTGTATATCGTATCTTAGGTCGGTGGCCAAAACGAATCACTTGCTTACATTTGTATGTGCCGGGTAATTAGCTGCGGCAGGGAAAGAAATTCAAGATTGTTTGTCTATTGAACAACGAATCGCTGGTCGGCTTGCTGCAGCTGTAAAAACAAGCCGTCCATCGTTGCATTTCAATTGATCACAATGGGTGCCGAATGTTGTGTATTCATGGTGCATATGCACATTGGGGAACTATTTTTAGGAATTTTATCTAGCACGTTGAAAGCATCAAATGTCCTTGTGAAAGGAAATGTTTCAGACATGGGAAATTGAAATCTGCCTGGGATTCTTGAATAAGTAGAAAGAAATTCTTACAGGAAATTATATGCGAAGTGATGCATGAAGGTAAGTTGTCTTTCACGGGGACTTTTTGGATTATAGATTTGATCTGTATAATGCGTGAAGCATTAAAGATGCTAATGCGATTGCATTAGCCAAAGCTTATACAGACTGGGTTGTATGGATGGAGGTTTTTCAGGTAAGTGAATCGGGGGACTTGGCGGAACCGCCACACTCCCATACGCACACAGAACTTTGCCACTTACAATTACACGACTGCTACGCAGAGCACCGACTCACTCGCCTGCTCTGACATTCTCACACTCTCTACTCGCCCAGTTGTTCGCATTTCAAAGTTGATCGTAACGAAAGCTACTGCGAAGGGAGTGAAGTGGCGTTTCTAGCAGATAAACCGATCAATAGTGAAGAACAACAGCACCAAAAGCACATCCATTAAAGCCGTATACCATAGCAATAATATAGCATTTCCACATCAGTAGAATGTACTTGAGTTTAGAAATCGAATTCGCACACGCGGCAGTAGCCTGACGCGTTGAGAGTTGATTCTATATTTTAGTAATTTAAACCGTTATAGCGTCGGTTAGCAATCGTCGCAAACGCTATAACGCCACAATATCTAAAGAGAAACTTACGTTTGGAAATGCGACATGTCGGCTTTTACATGGCTTCCGCGCTATTCGGTTGATATGAAATGGCTTTTTTTTAGCCATCTCATTTTTGTGGCCAAGTGTAATGCCCCTTTTTAGCTTTCGAAAATTTCTAATTAAATGCGTTTCAATGTTAACTTTTGACCATCAATCTAAAAAAGAAAATAAACGTAAAAAAACCCGCACAGGTATAGATTGTGTATATTGTTCGTGTAAAGTTTGTATTCAGTGCATTAGAATCCTCTTTGATGTAGCCTCACACTGATGCTTTGTTTGATGGTGTTGATATAAGCGAGGTTTTCAGCGAATACCTAAAAATGATATTCCGTTAGGGTGGAATAAGATAGAGAATAATTTTGACTTGGGAAACGTATCTCACAGTTGTAGAGGAGTATAGTAGTATGAAGGTAGCGATATTACAGATGATGAAAAAAAGTAGCTAAAAGCAATTGTCTTTCATAATGACAAACTGATTAAAATGTTATGGGTATCGCCTATATGTGTCATTTACTTGCTCTTAAGATGTCATTCTACTTCACTCAGCCTCTCTGGAAGGGCTGATATTTTGAGACCATCTTTGAAAAGTCTCGTAGTCTTCAGAGGTCCAATATCCTTCTGAACGACTTCATTATCATTGATTATCAATATGAACCAAACGGAACTCCAGCTGTGGTCAATAATATTTGAAAAACTCTTCATCAACTTGCAGCAGAAGATCCAATTCAAGCGTAAGACTCAGTCGAGCATTTCCACCTGAAATACAATTGCCCGGGAAGGCCAAAGCGAATAATAATACAAATATACAAAAAAAGCAAGTACATAAAAAACAAGGAAACAATGCCTGGTAACTCTTTTGGTGCAAGCATTTGGGCCGAGTTATGGGGGGGAGCCTTTCACCTCTGGGCAACTTCCAATATTGCCCCATCGCATGCTACTCGTTGCCAGCCGTAGATGAACAACGGTGGTAAATTGCTCTCAATTTTTATATTTCTACTGCACTCAAGAATTATGCGTGCAAATGCGTTACCGAGCAGAAAATGTGGTTCGATGGATTCATAAAAGGGACTACGGTTCGTTCGTTCGTTTGCCCCACGAACAACCCGCCGCCCCTAAAGTTTCATATACGATACGACCCCATATGCAACTCATACGCAACTCATATTTTATATGTGGGTTGTGTCCATCCTCGTTCCTGGCCTATGGATGCAAATTGTTACTATTGCAGACAGGCACGGACCGTTCGAAAGGTGTCCTCCAACGTTTTCCTTCCACCTACAGCAGCTAAAAAGCAAAAGAAACGAGGGAACAAAAAACAACCTAAGGAAAATAAATATAAAAGCCAAGCACTACCGAGTGTATTAGGGACTCCCCTGGGTACAAACTAACTGAATGGTGGTGGCACGAGAGTCTTCGCTTGCTTTGAGGCCATAAGAGTAATGGAGGCGGTGTTTATGTTTACTCACTAGTTTAAGATTCCTTTTCTATTTATTCTTGCACTACTGCTGATGGTGTAAACAACACGCACTGCCAATAAGTACAACGGCGAATGGTGGCATATTAAGATGTTCCACCGGAGAATTGGGTTCTTTTATGGTAATGGCCAGTAGCGTTACGACGCGCCTGATGCTTCCAATCGGCTTTTATGAGCTCAGTCAATGTAAATGACAATTTCATTACTCAATCTATGGTTCGTGTTTAGGACTTTAAGGGTTTCATTTAAATGGAGGAAATAATGAAGCCGTTGCACGGTATATGGACGTAAGTAGGCAAATTACTTGTATCTAACACTATTAAGATTTATTACCATCGTGTTGACAAAAAAAAAAAAACGAAGAACCCATTTGCCGTATACTGAGTGATTCAATTAGGGTACCAATCTTGATACGCCATATCTGGCATACTTTTCAAGGTAAAGGTGTGCAATTAAGTATTTAGTGGGTGTGAGCAAAGAAATTTTGAAGCATATTACGATGTAGACGAAGTAAATATATTAAGCTAAGGGAGATGTGAGGGGAAACGATTTAAAAAAAACATAGAGTACAATAATTTCTTGACATCTAATGATTAACTATTTCCCTACGTCTTCTTTTTGCCGAGTCGGTGTTTTCTTGGTGATGAGTTCTCTTATGGTAGTGTCGGCTCATCACACCTACGCCTACCGGGTTTTTCGAGAGATTGTGTTTTGCGTATAGATCATTCATTTCGCGGGAATACTCTGGGGTTTCAGATAGTCCGCAATATCAGAGCGCCTCTTTGATATGGTAACGTCTGCTCACTGCTCTGATTCGACCCGGTGTCAGAGAGGCGCCGTTATAATACAGCCGGTATACCCCTGGCTGCAAACCATCCAATGGGCACGGTGACGCGTAACACCCTGGATTAGGGGTGGTAGATCTTTGTGTGTTACTCCTCGCTAGCCTGTCTCACAGGTGTGACCCTACTGGAAGCATATGCTTCCGTTAGCATAGCCTGAGTTATTCATCGTAGTTTAAGCCCCCGCACCACGTCAAGGTTTCTACCAAGCGGGGAAGCCGAATATCAAGACCAACTAACGAATAGATTTAGCATCCTAGAGAATGGGAGTAGTCAGGAAGAGGAAACCAATAGTGTGGACACTAAATGAACATCGATCAGAGACACAATCAAACAAACAGCCCAAAAAGTATTAGGATTTAAGAAAACAATTAAGTCCAAACCTTTATTTGACGATGAGTGCAGGGCGAAGATCGAACAACGTAAACGCCGCAGAATGATCCACTTAGAAAGACATGATGAAGTCAACACAGAAAGATACGCTACAATTCGTAAAGAGACAATGAGACTCTTCAAACGCAAAAAACGCGAATGGGAGAAGATTTGGTTCGAAAAAATTCTAGAAAATTCCAGAGCAAAGAACAGCAGAAGTATGTATGCCGGCATAAATTCAATTAGAAATGGCTACCGGGGGAGAGCCAAAATAGTTCGAGACACAAATGGTTGTCTGGTCATAAACACCTGCTCAATGTACGCACCCATCAACCACAAATAAACGCAACAGACCTACATACAGCCGAGCACCAGATCCCAGAGTCATATTTCAACGAAGTTGTAGACGCAATAAATCGATTGAAAAGCAACAAAGCTCCCGGAGTCGACTGCATACCGGCAGAGCTTGTGAAGCATGGAGGGGAGGCAATCGCTCGAAAGATCCACCAACTCATCAAAACAATATGGGATAAGGAAGTCACTCCGGAAGAATGGAAAATCTTAATAGTCGACCCCATTTTCAATAAAGGCGATAGATCTGACTGCGAAAACTACAGAGAAATATCATTGCTCCCAACCACTTACAAAATACTAACAATTGTCATACTGGCGAAAATCACATCATACACAAAAGAAATACTGGGCGACTACCAATGCGGATTCCGTAGGAACCAGTCAACAAGCGACTAAATGTTCACAATAAGGCAACTGCTGGAAAAGAAGTGGGACGGTTCACCAACTGTTCATTGACTTCAAAAAAGCCTACGGCTCAGTTGCAAGGCAAAGACTCTACCATGTTGTCCGGAAAAATATGCCGCCCTTATTCAAATTTGCATGAACGAAAACAAAGGGCGAGTTAGAATAGAAAACCACCTCTCAGAACCATTTGAAATCCGGGACGAACTAAACAGGAAGATGGTCTATCACCGTCTCTTTTTAACCTTATGCTCGAGTATGTTATCAGAAAGGTACAAGACGACAACATGGCCGGATCATCCCTGAATGGGGTCACACAAGTACTCGCACATGTGGATGACATCGCCGTATTGGGCGATAATCTAGGAACTGTAAGTAAAAACTGTGAAATCATCATGCAAGCGGCAGGTGTAGTGGGCCTAGAAATAAATGAAGACAAAACACAATACATGATTACGGTGAGAGTAGGTGGACCTCGGGGAACACATATAAGCGTCAGAGGCGATATATTCGAAAGGGTTAAAGAATTTAAATATCTGGGACAATACTGACGGCCAGTAACGAAATGTCGAACGAAATTAACAAAAGACTACACCCCAGCAACGCTAGTTGGCACGCAGTCAGTAAACTGTTGAAATCCAAACTGGTATCACGTAACAGAAAGCTCCGTGTCTATAGAACCATAATCATGCCGATTGCTCTATACGGATGCGAAACATGGACTCTCCCAAAACGGGAAGAAAACAAATTCCGCGTTTTCGAGAATAAAGTTTTAAGGGGCATCAAGGATGGTAAATATGACGAGGAGGCACAACCGCGAATTGGAAGAGCTATACCGCAAACCTACAATATTGAGAGTAATCAAGTCGCGAAGATTACGATGGGCCGGACACGTGGTGCGAATGGGCAACCATAAGACCGGACGTAGAATTCTTGACGGTAGACCAACGGAAAAGAGGCCGGTAGGACGGCCGCAACGGAGATGGGAGGACAATGTTAGGTTTGACCTTAAGGAGATCGGATCAAATGGTCAAACGTGGAGGGAGAGTGCACAGGACAGGGAACGATGGCGGAGTCGAGTCGGTGGGGTCATGAACTTCCGGATTCCTGCAGGCCAATAAATGATAAATAATAATAAAAATGATTAACTCAAAGACTATCTAATACGAATCTTGATTAAGGAATCTTCAGCAGTACTGCCCAAATCTAAATCTGTTGCATAATAAACCCCACGGTTGAGCTTTGGAATCTTATTGAAATAAAAGATTACGGGTATAAATATTAATTGGGATATACATCCCATTGTGAACTTAAACTCAAATATTAGCAAAGGCACACAGCTGCATTGTTGGGTTGCCACTCGTCGACGACACAATAATAACGAAGATTATGTTCGAAAGTGGACGAAGAGCAGGGAATAGAGAGAGAGAGAGAGAGTGGATCTGAGAAAAAATCTGAATTCAGATCTCCTCCACGAAGGAGGTGGATTTTTAAGTTTATCGCACGAAGCGACTTTGTTTTAAAATTTCTTTACATTTTCCTTTGTTTCACGTTTGTTTCAAAATGAATTATATTTAGTGTTAAAATTCAAGTAAATGTATAAAGATAAGTCCCATGAAGTGTTAATAAAACATGTACCAAAAAGACTCTGTGGTCAAAGGAAGAACCCGATCGTTTCATTTGGCGCCCTTGACCGAACATAAAGAGGCACCTCGTGCAACCTAAGGAGGATATGCATTCGCTGGAGCCCCCGGAATTGGCGGGTAATTGTGGTGTCAAAACGTTCCAGGACCACGTCCACGAAATTTACCGTGGTCGCCCCGCTACCGAAACGGGTGACTGGCAACGGCAGGTAACGGGCCGTTACGCTGCACCTGATTACCAAGGCAAGCACCATTGACCTGGTGGTCGTCGACTTACGTTTGCTGCTCGGCCACACAACGACTGGAGTTGCATAGTAAAAATATATCTGGCACGATCCTCGACCAGAGATATAACGACTTGCAAACCTACGTGAACTTCATATCCAACAACGGGAGCTACTCACACTGGAACAATACATGATTGAGGATCATCACAGGAACAATCTATAGCTACCAACCTACAAATTAATCATCACATCTAACAAAATTGACGCCCTAATTGTTGTCTAACAACTGGCCCTCAGAACCCAAATAAAGTATCGTTACAGCGGAGGATATTGTAACATCAACTCCCCAGTATACAAACTCACATAACGTAACAACTAATAACTTGTGGAACACACATACTCACACACATTATACAAGAACAGGCGCTAAGGGCACATTATACAAGAAATCGACTTAAAAAAAGAGAAACCTTTCAAAACATGAACTTTTTCTAGGCACTATTAAAGTCTATGGCCATAATACTAATAACAACACATAATAAATTAAATAAATTAGTATGGGGAAACTGAATTAAATTAATTTAAATATCAAATAAATCATCATCATCGTCGGCACTACAACCGGGAGTCGGTCTTGGCCTTATTTAGCAAGTCCTGAGGGTTGTTAAATTTTCCTTAATGATTTATTTTTTTCCGGCAAGGTCATTAGTGTTGCGCCAGAGGCTCCCCGACGGGGGATCGAACGCCGGTCTCCCGCGTGACAGGTGGGTATACTAACCACTATACTATCGAGGAGCCCATCAAATAAATACCACAACAAAAAGTCGAAGACTCTATGCTTATGCTGGAACAACAAGAATTGGTAGTAATGATCATCGAAAACTAAATGCTTACAAGCCATTTTTAGGATGGGCTTTGCCCTTGATAATGCAACTTATCCCGAAAAAATATAGCATTAGAGGTATCACACCTACCCCCGCCAAATATTCACCCTTTTGTGGTAGTCAATAGACAACCGTAGACAAATGTAAACGAGCAAAAATGACATGGCCAGAATCGTGCTGATCTGTTCCCGCTGTACGAAGACAGGAGAGCACAAGAGGAATGGAACACCAATGAAAGGGCAATACGTCCAGTGATCACCGCAGAGGTGCTCATGGGTGCAAGGGCCATTAAAAATTCCCAATCATCATCATCATCATCGGCACTACAACCGGGGACCGGTCTTGGCCTTATTTAGCAAGTCCTGAGACTTGTTAAATTTTCCATAATGATTTGTTTTTTCCGGCCAAGGTCATTAGTCTTGCGCCAGAGACTCCCCGACGGGTAATCGAACCCCGGTCTCCCGCATGACAGGCGGGTATACTAACCACAATACTATCGAGGAGCTAAAAAATTCCCAATGCTGCGTTTTTGTCAAAAAGCCATAAGTCTTTACCAGCCTCTTCAACACCTACCTCCAAACAGGACATTTTCTTCAACGATGGAAAAAACAGCAGCTTGTACTTACACCAAAATGAGCCATGCGTCCTGTATGCAATAGAGAAACTGCTTAAGCGAATAGGCGCCAATCGCCTGGAACAATTCACCGAGGGCACACCGGAACTTTCTCAATGGTAGTGTAGCAGTTCTACGAACCACCACAACCAACTATAGGTTGAGATGTCCTTCCCCCCAAGGGACATACTTTTACCTTTATTCATTACACGTGCCCACAGACACGTGTCCCAATATGCGGTGATCATACCTGTAACAAAGTTTATACGAAATTGCATCAACGTTAAACCCGATAGCAAAAACCAAGGAACTGAACGTTCAAAAGCTTCCAATATCGAGTTTAACGCATCCATACATGATATTCTACCCCAATTCAAAAGGGCAGCTAAAGCATCGCATCTAAGCGATGCGTTAAATGCAGCCAGCATCGCATACAGATCATCAATCTCCCATCCTAAACATCAACGCGATGTTTCCAAAGAAATACCATTTTCGGTAAATAGACGGAACAACGGATGCATACGCTGGTAGCTAAATGCAATTAGCACCTAATCCAGGCACACTTGCGCAAACAAACAATTCGTTGTGCCGCTGATTAGCAGGCGAACAATCATAAATGCATAACACTATCTGTGTCCAACAAGTGTGGAACACAATCTTCCACACACAGAAAGTTCTTAATTTGGTGTGGGGATAATGGCGGCAGGAACACGATGGCGTCTCCTGACGTTGAGATATGTGTCCAACAAGCGTGGAACACACCTTTCACACACAGCAAGCTGGTAATTTGGCGTGGACTGGCGTCAGGAACAATGCGCAGCGCTCGATACGTGTCACGATGATAATTGCCTGACTGAAACAATTGCTAATTTAAATTATGGTAAAAGGGAAGCAGTACCTCATCAATTCCAGCAATATTATTCCAAGTGAAATACCGATTCAGTTTTCACTTTACTGTGTTTAAGTTTTGATTTTATTGATTAAGATTACTACAATTTGTGTGGATTCTAATTCTGCGACGTGTATTGCCCAGCAGTTAACGAGAAAAAGGGAACGTAAACATAAAATAAAAATGGTTGTCAAATGAAAACCAACAGAATTCATAAATGTCAGCTGATAGCTGACATTGCTTCGGTGATGCCACATATCTGATTCAGTTCAGGTGGTGCCACAATTAATTTTATTGCGGATGGTTAAAGGTGAATCCGCAACACTATCCCTGATAGATGTTTATGATGGAAAAGGCAATCAAGGCCTTACATCCCATAATCCGTGTACGCATTCGAAATGCAGGCGATCCTTTTCCTCATGCCAGACGTCTTGGATAAACAAACCAGCGAGTGATCGGAGAGTAAGCGGCGGCATCCGATCACCACACAAAGGGACGAAATACCGACCACCAGCAATTAATGGTAATGATGATGATAATGATCATCAGGAAGATTTCTCCTTTTTACAGAGACAATGGATAATGCAGCTAACAGATACTTTGGAAAATTCTGTTAGCGGACAGGATGGGAAATTCGATGCAGAGATGCAGTGGGAAAATTCCTCTTACGATGGGGGATGCGAATACAGAGTCGACTTAGAGATTAGTCTTCATCGAACAGCCATATCGGAGAGTCTATATCGAGCATCCGTCCAGTCGACATAGAGAGAACTCGACGGGGATGTATCCGTAATTTCGCACTTGCGCGAGATTATCTCACCGCGAAACAAGTAAAGGTAATAGTAAACCTTCTCTGTCGCCAAAGGGAAGTGTGTGTCGGTTGTCGTGCGATTCGGATTAATACGTTGTAGTTTATGTGTGACGAAAGACGATGAAACATTTACAATACAATAGAAAGTGAAAATAACTCAGCGTTTTATTTGTGGCAGTGCCCCTGTATTCCTGGTTGTTTCTCTCCTCGTGAACAGTGTTCGGCGGAACACTTCGGTGACACTTCGACAACAACATTCAAAACCGCCAAAGTAGTATGGGTTCCGGAAAGAAAAGAGGGTAGTTCAATAAGTGCTTAGAAAAATGGTCGATGGCCCTCGTAGCATCTGTATTTAGTAAGCATCATTCCTATCTGTCAATTCTCAATTTGCTTCGTGTTTCAATATTGCATCATAAATTGGGTAAGAAAAAAATATCTGCGAGATGGGTGCCGTAGTTGCTCCCAGCTGAGAACTTTTGGAGCGCATGCGTCGCAAGCCAGATGAGTTTCTGCCAGATTAGTAACTGTAGATGAAACATAGGTACATTATTACACTCCCCAGACGAACGAACAGTCAAAACAGTGCATTGTTAAAGGCGAACGGACTCCAAAGAAGCCAAAGATGGTGAAATCAGCTGGAAAGGTTATGGCTACTGAGTTATGGGATGCGCGCGGTACTTTCTTCTTCGACTATTTAGAAAAAAGACAGACGATAATTGGACCGTATTATCCGTCATTATTAGGTCAGCCAAATGCGGGGATAGGAGCGAATATACGGGGTAAAGTCTCTGATTGCTTACAACCCGGCGAAGGCCAGGATGATCCTTGTCTCCACGTGATAGCCCTGGATAGCTACCTTGGCATCCGCCAGGTAGTGAACCAACGCATGCAGCGACATCCTGGGGAAGGTTTACCCTGCCCGTAAAAACAAATTATTATAGCAAATTTAACAAACCTCGGATATGGACCGGATACACGGCGATGATCACGAAAACGAAAATTGCTAAACGATTGAAGAATGTTCTCATGGAACGTCCGTTTACTATACAGAGCTCGAGCTGCACAACAGCTAGCCGATGCCTTGTCCGAATATAAGGCTTACGTAACAGCATTACAAGAAATAAGTTAGACGGGGAGTGGTGTTATTCAAAGAAACGAGTATGACATTTATTACGGCTGTCATGCAAAACACCATGTGCTTCGAGTAGGCTTTCTAGTCAGCCCAAAATTGAATCCTGCCGACATCGGCTTTAATGCAATAAACGAAAAGCTATGTACTCGTCGCGTGCGAGGCAAGTTTAAGAACATAAGCCGGTGGCGTTTCTAAGAGATACGCACAATACACTAGCAAACAGTGAAGAACACCGAACAAAAATCGAATAAGAAAATGCATCAGAGCCGTATACCATAGCGATAACATAAAAATCCCGTATCAGTCGAGTATACTTGAGTTTAGAAAACGAATTCGTACACGCGACCAGTAGCCTCATGTGTTAAGCATTGGTTCAATTTTTGGTGATTCGAACTGTCATAGCGTCAGTTCGAATCACACGTTCTTCACTATCATCGCAAACGCTATAAGTCTAATAAACGCTCACGGAGTACCCTGACGACGAAAAATAGGAATCCTACGAGAACGTCGAACGGGCCCACAATGCTTGCCCAAGATACGATGTGGAACCCGTTCTTGGTGATTTGAATACAAAAAATAGGTCGGGAGCCGGTTTTCAGGCACTGCGCAGGTTCCCATAGTT
Organism: Microdon myrmicae; assembly: GCA_963931805.1. NCBI lineage: Eukaryota > Metazoa > Arthropoda > Insecta > Diptera > Syrphidae > Microdon > Microdon myrmicae. The sequence continues at coordinate 121,169,945 of OZ007499.1, forward strand.
TGTATGAGAATACTAATGACAATGGACTACGAGTCATCGAACTGGCAGCATCAAAAGATTTGGTCGTTGTGAGTACAAGGTTTCCGCGTAAAGATATCCACAAATCCACCGGGGTATCACCTGATGGAGCCACTCGCAACCAAATTGACCACGTGTTGATAGGTCGCCGCCACTCCTCGAGCCTGATGACGGTACGAACGTACCGAGGTGCCAACGTCGACTCGGATCACTATTTTGTTGGTACAGTTTTCCGAGCGCGGATTGCCTTACGGAAACGTACTGCATCCGCGGAGCAGGTTCGAATCAACACGACTGGCTTACGCAATGAGAATATCAGTAACAGCTTTGGTCATGCGTTAATATTGAATGTATGCTGGTCCCACTAACGCCTAAGGTTATCTCAATCTCACGATAGGTCACATGACGATCTTCCAATATCAGTTCGCGCACAGCATCAATGGTTTTCGGAACAACAACTGATTTTGGACGACCTTCACGAAATTCATCTTGGAGTGAACTACGACCACGATTGAATTCACCATACCATCGATAAACACTGGTCCTTGATGGAGCTTCATCGCCAAAAATTGAATTAAGTTCATCCATGCACTGTTGCTGAGTTAATCCACGCCGAAAGTTGTAAAAAATAATCGCACGAAAATGTTGACGATTTAATTCCATTTTTGGGCCGAGATGAATCTTTTAAGTTACTGTAAACAACACAAATAGCGCTCGGATGTCAAAACGTTCTGAGTGCGTATAACCTCAAAAATGTCCAACTTTACGACAGAGCTGTCAATTGCCGGATTGCAACGCTAGGGTTGCCAAATCCCGAAACATAAGGGGCAACCCTCGTATATGTATGTTCCATGGATGCTGGTTGCTTAGGAGCACCGGTCATTTGTGCATATGACACACAAGGAGCCACGAAATTGTTGTAAGAACGAGTTTTCATTTTTTTCTCTTCTTCAACTTGTTTCTTTTTGGATTCCAATTTTAATTTCATTTGTTGAAATTTAGGACATCCTCTAAAATTTGCAGTGTGACCTGTATTTTTACAGAGGACACAGGACAGTGTTTACCTATCTGGAAGCTGTTTCTTGCCCAAGGGGCATTCACCAATGATATGGTCGGAGAGGCACTTTACGCACCTGAATTGCATATGACAGTTTGATGCCGCGTGCCCGAAGCGTTGACAACGAATACACTGCAATACGCGATCGATTTTTCTTATTTTTTCCCAACTTATTGTTTGGTGGTTGAGGTCTTTGATGTATCGGAGAGCATCAACTTTACTGTTGGGACTTAGTGATACAATAAAGAAAGGCAATTTGCAATTGCGTTTTCTGGAGTTAGCGGTAGAGAACGGTTTCACACCTGTAAATTTTAAATTGTCGGTTTCGACACTTTTTAATTCCTCTAGTACCTCCTCAGGGGAAAAACATGGATCAACTCCTTTTAGGAGCATGGAGATTATTTTCTCCGATTTCGGGGTGTACGTGTAGTACTCGCTTTTTATGCTACCCAAAGCAGTCATTACTTTGCGATAACCTTCAATATCATCGCACATTAATTTTATTTTAGAATTATTAAATTTTTTTGTTTTGAAATTTTTGCAAGTTAACTCACCTAATTTTATAACGTCCTTTGTTTCCATGAACGTAAGTATTATAGGCGGCGCCTTTTCCTTTTTGTTGGTTACGATGTGCTGGTTTGTTTGCTGCTTCTGCATCTCCTTTCTTTGCTGCCTTTTGTTTGCTTCCTGATGTTGTTTCTGCACCAGGTCTTTTAATTTGAGGATTGCTTCTCTTTGTTTATTGAGTTCCTCTTTTTTTGTGTCAATATCCACAAGGAGCTTTTCTAATTCCGCCGGATCTGTTGCAGTACCTGTGATATTGTTGTCTTCATCAGCAGGTAATTCGATTTCACTTGGGTCAAGGTCAACCAATTCGTTGAATTGTTTGCCTGCGCCTGTGTATTCGTTTTTCTTTCCTTTTGCATTTTTTTCGCCATGTGTATTTGGCTTTGGCTTTTGGCTTTGGCCGCTTTGTTATAATACTCGGCTGTCGCTCGTCGTTTTCAGGTCTGCCTGGCCCCTTTTCATGAAAGTGACGATCTCTTTAGCACTTTGTTTGTTTCCACATTTTTTTTTTTTAAACAACCGCTCTCAGTGGCGGTAACACTGTGTAATCCATCCTTGCACACACACTCGCGCGACGAATTTTTGTATTTATTTTTTTTTTCCTTTTCTTTTGCTTTCTCCTGTTGTCAGAACGTCTTATCTCTTTGACGTGCTGGTAACGAGTGTCCTTGAGTTTGGTTCTCACGCTCATATTTCCCAAGTCATCGGGGCATCCCCCAGACACGCTATTCGCTGGGGATCAATAAACTCAATGGTCAGGTGAATAGCACAAAAAATACTTTTCATCCCATTCCATTTACCCATTTGCAATGCACTCTGAGATCGATCCCACATCCAAACTGGGTCATTCGGTCACCATTGATTTTGCGTTCGTTGCACGCAAAAAGCAAAATCATCCCCAGGATCATCGCGCTTTTCGTTTCCGTTCTCACATTCTCTTGTAGCGATCCTAAATCGCTACCCCTATCCAAATCCCCAATAGTATCAATTCCTAAATTTCCTAATTTGATATTGAATCATATGAGCAATAAATTAACCCAAAGTTAATTTGTCGCTCATTGATTCAATTCCACATAAAAAACCCAAATCCCAAACTTTCCATTACCCCATTTCAAATCCCATATTGAGTCACACGTGCAACGAATTTAACCAAAAGTTAATTCATCGTACATTGATTCAATTCCTAAAAAATCATGAAATGCTAAATTCAAAACGCATTTCATGGTTCCCCTTCCTAGAACCCACCCAACTAAAGCCTCTAACAAATTCCCAGAACACAACTCAAATTGAAACACAAACTCTTATGTGTGTTTCTGGGAATTTTGACCCTAAAATAGTTGACAATTCTCAACTAAAAATTCTATAAAAGGGGAGTGAATTTCAATTTCGTGATCAGTCAAGCGTCAGAGGCCGAACCGCTGATCAACCAAACATCAGTAGATCTCCAGAGGCCGAACCCCTGGCCGCGCACAATATAACTATAAAACCGAGTTACAAAAAATACAAAACAAGCACTGCTTAGCAAAACAAAGTTGCCTTTTCGTCTTTGGTGTCCTCCGCATTTGATTACAGTCTTTCGGGTTAACTTGGCTTCGGGATGTTCATAGTTTTTACAGTGAATAACCAACCAAGTGCCAGTGAGGTCGAATAATGTAAATTCATCCGACGCACCCAGTACATCGGACAACTCCGCAGCTCCAGGCACAATAACTACGCCGCCTCCTCCGCACATCCCAACAACTGGCGCAGCCGGTAGGATTTAGGTAAAGCCATAGAACGGACGGTTCTAGTAAGAGCCAAGAAACCCTAAATCCTACGAATCTACAAAATCATTGGATGACGAACAAAAACAAAAAAAAAACCACAAACGGAAACAGTCATCCCCAAAGAACCATCCAAAGATTAAATTTAAGGACAACAAACCAACAATAGAACCACATGGGATTGGACCCAGATTAACGTGGAAATTAGTCAAATTCGAGGAGGACGTATTGTCAGAAGAAGTCCTATACCACAACACGACCCAGAAAACTAAAGAAGAGGTTGCGGAGCTAAGAAGAAAAATCGGGGCGAAACGCAAGCAGAAGGAAAACAAGAGGAGTTATTAAACAGACAATAAACAACAATTCCAACAAGAATAGCAGTTCAAACAACACCAACAACAGCAGTTCCAACCAAGCAGCCAATGGACAACAGCGGCAGCAGAAGCAGAACAAACAATAAGCTACGCAGCAGCCCCACCGAGCAACAGTTCCAACAGGAGCAGCAGTTAACAAAACCCAGAGTAAGCATTTTTTCCTATACCAATAAGTTCTTAAAGAGATGATTTTTAGTTTTATTAAGAAAACATAATATATAACCCTAATTTGCTTCACCCCCAAAAAACAATAATTGTAACAAAACCAAAACAAGTTTTAAGACTCGATCGTCTCCATCTCCGTCTATATTGCACCCTACCTACCCTAAAAGAAGAATTTCGAAACAAATCAATAATTTTAACACTCACCCTTGGGATAGCAAACGCCACTAAAACACACATACCTCCCCAAACTCCTTTCCTCCGTTTATATAGCCACTACTATTTTATTTTCCCCTTGATCTATGGAACTAGGAACCACCTCAAACCCTAGTACGCCCCACGACCGTTTGCCTCCTTCACCTAAGAAACTCCGTAGCGGAACTATCATCGAAATAACCCCTCCGATAAAAACTCGCCACCTTAGCCCAAACCTACCAGAAATTTCAGCTCCTCAACACCAAACGGATCTCGTAACCTTTGAAACAATGGCTATTGATTATACAAAGGTTGCGAAGCTGTCAGCACAGCTAATCCCCATCTTCTCCGGGGAATTAAATCCGCATATAGGTACAGAGCTGGAAACATTCTTGGATTGCTGCAAGAGGGTCTTAAACTGCCTCAGGACCGAAGAACACGAGGCTTTTCTACAGATATTCCCCACTAGACTGAGGGGAGAAGCTTCTGCCCTCTTCGCGTCCACTCCGTTCGCAACCTTTCAGGAAGCCGAGGACGTGTTGAGAAAAGTTTATTTACCGGTAGAAAATTACCAAGACCTGGTAAATAAACTTTTAGCCATTCGACAAAACCCAGCAGAAGCTATCATTCTCTTCCAACTACGACTGAAAAAATTATTAATGGAATGCAAAAAAGCCGCGGAGCTAAAATATGGTCCCATACTGTCTGAGGCAGTAAAGACACAATTAGATGATTTCGCTAAAAGCATCTACAAGAAGGGGTTAACAAACCCTTACCACCAACAATTCTTACTATTAATGGGAGATGTAACAATAGATTCGCTGATGGAAAAAACATTGGAGCTGGAACAAACCCAACAACCTCAGCTGCCGTTAACCTCTTCGCAAATTCCACTTAATCCCCCTTCATCTTATTCACCAATAGCACCCCCAACTCCCTATAAACCAATTTTAGATACCCAACTGGATCAGCCTATGGCCCAAATAGTGTCCAATACCCCAGACGTGGAAACAATACCACACATACAACTAATAGCACAGGGGATTCCACACTTAGAGACGCAAATACTGCCAGCTGACCAACCATACAGGGGAACCGAAGAAATAATAAAAGCAGACCCTCTCAGCAGGATAACCTGCAGTTACTGCAACAAAAGAGGCCATGCCTATGAGGATTGTGTGAAAAGGAAGAACACACCCTTTTGCACACACTGCCAACAATTAAACCACGATATCCGTGACTGCCGGCAACTAAGGGAAGTAAAAAGAGTTCTGCACGTAAGGCAGACTTGCGACTTCTGTGGCCAACAAGGTCACAATCTAGGATCCTGTCAGCAAAAGCTGAAATGGGAGTCGCGAGTTCAATGCCAAACTGCAGAGAAATCCTCTACTTCCAAACAAAGAAGGTCAAAACCCTCTGTGGCAAAAACGAGCTACCACATCAGGACCCCACGCGCGCCGTTCACCAGCGCCCCAACTGTCCAACTACCTATAGATGTAGGTGTTAACAAGAACACAACGCTAGTAGTGGACACCGGCGCTGAAATCAGTCTGATCAGCCAAAATTGCCTTAGCAAAACAGACTGCAAAATAAATCGGCAAGAAGCTTGCACTTTAGAGACGCCATTCGGAAGCATTAGGACCTTGGGAACCTGCAAGGTCAACTTCCAATTAAAAGGTAAGCCCAAACTCCCATGTACATTCCAAGTAGTGAGCAATATGCCCGACCTCCCAGAAGACGGTCTACTGGGAAATGACTTCCTGTCAAGGAACTGCAATGTGGAGGGCCCCAAACAACGCGTCACTTTTCCTCGCACGAAAAGAAACCCTACCGTATTTAGCGTGCCAATAAAATTCTCACACCTCGAGAAAAAGGCACCTGAAAACAAATACGCCAAAGGAAAACAGGAGCAAGCCCAAGGAAAGCGTAAAATCCTCAGGTTAAAAAGAAACCCCAAGGGGCTAAGTGGTAATATCAAGGGTACAAACCAAATAACTGATACTCCGCCAGCTAATCCAAAAAACCCATTCCCTAACTCCTCTCAAAATAATAATTTATTGCAAATGCCTACAACACCTGAAAAAATAATAAACCTCAATGAGATCGCGGAAATACTCAGGGTTTATCATAATTCCCCATCCGGTAAACATCTGAGCATCACCAAGTCGTACAACAAAATACGACAAAGATACTGGTGGCCGTCCATGCTCTCCGACATTCGGAAATACAGAAAGCAATGCGAAGAATGCCGTTCTTCAAAGGCAACCCCATGCCACGGAATTGAAACAAAACCGCGATTGTTTCAAGTGGGAAAGATGGTATTGATAAGGCACAAAACCCACAAGGGCAAAGAAACACCCATCTGGAAGGGCCCTTTCCTCATTACAGGAGTAACTGGGCCAAACAACACGACAATCAAAATTGGCGAAAAATCAGTAAAAATAAACAATAGGAAACTGAAACCATATTCCAAGACCAATTAGTTCTGATCCTTCACCCTAGTTCCAAATTCCCTCCCACTACTAACCCTAGACGTATGCTATCCCCAAGGTGTATCACAGCTCATCACTTAAAAACATTCCTAAATACACAATATGGACAGAAATAACAGACGACATAAAAATTGTCAAAAAATATATAAAAACTAATAAATATTATACAAAAGAATATTAAAACAAATGTAACATATAAACAAAACAAAAGACATATTAACCCTCAATGAGGAGGACAATTTATAAATAAGAAACAAAATTGTAATTATTTCCAAAATATATGTAAACCCTAATTAAAATCTAACTTAAAAATACAAAAAGTATGAATGTTAAGAAAAAACCAAAGAACAAACAAAACAAACATTAACCCTCAATGAGGAAGACAGTTTATGAACTAAATTGTAAAAAGAAGAAAGTATCTGAACAAAATTATTGGCAAATCCAAAATCATTTAGCCCATTATTGTTACCAACTTTTATATTAACATTAATTATTAATCTTAACTACTTAACATTAACAAACCTTACAATTATATGAACCTACCTTTAAACTTACTGAAAAATAATAAAACATATTGTAAAATACACATTTACCTATTAAGTTATTGATCTAGCATTACGTCCAAATCAAAAAACTATAAATATCAACATCTTATACCCTTAAGCCTATGTTAGAAAAACAACATTGTAAAACACAAATTAAACCAAAACCTTTACTAATTTAAAATCCACCTACTTACCTTTATAACACATATACTTAAACTATGTTGATAAATACAACCAAATAACGCAAGAAATGTTAAACTAAATTAAAACAAATGTAAACTACCGCGAAATTGAAATGCCACCACCCTTTGCTTTCCACCCATTCTAGAAAATTAATCTCTTCTAGATTAATTTTCTTTTCTAAAGGGGGGAGGGATGTAGCGATCCTAAATCGCTACCCCTATCCAAATCCCCAATAGTATCAATTCCTAAATTTCCTAATTTGATATTGAATCATATGAGCAATAAATTAACCCAAAGTTAATTTGTCGCTCATTGATTCAATTCCACATAAAAAACCCAAATCCCAAACTTTCCATTACCCCATTTCAAATCCCATATTGAGTCACACGTGCAACGAATTTAACCAAAAGTTAATTCATCGTACATTGATTCAATTCCTAAAAAATCATGAAATGCTAAATTCAAAACGCATTTCATGGTTCCCCTTCCTAGAACCCACCCAACTAAAGCCTCTAACAAATTCCCAGAACACAACTCAAATTGAAACACAAACTCTTATGTGTGTTTCTGGGAATTTTGACCCTAAAATAGTTGACAATTCTCAACTAAAAATTCTATAAAAGGGGAGTGAATTTCAATTTCGTGATCAGTCAAGCGTCAGAGGCCGAACCGCTGATCAACCAAACATCAGTAGATCTCCAGAGGCCGAACCCCTGGCCGCGCACAATATAACTATAAAACCGAGTTACAAAAAATACAAAACAAGCACTGCTTAGCAAAACAAAGTTGCCTTTTCGTCTTTGGTGTCCTCCGCATTTGATTACAGTCTTTCGGGTTAACTTGGCTTCGGGATGTTCATAGTTTTTACAGTGAATAACCAACCAAGTGCCAGTGAGGTCGAATAATGTAAATTCATCCGACGCACCCAGTACATCGGACAACTCCGCAGCTCCAGGCACAATAACTACGCCGCCTCCTCCGCACATCCCAACACTCTCTAGCCCATTGACTATTGAATTAACCGACAAGAATTTATTCACCTCGGTGGGTGGGGGAAATGAGAGAGCGCAGATAAGAGTGCGATCTCGATTAGTTGATCGTTGGATAGAACAAAAGAGTAAAATTTCATCCCTCATTGGGAACAGTAGTCTTACAATCACCGCCGCGTTTGCATGCGAGTGCACACATGCCCAGTCGAGCCGACCGGGTGGTAACGCGCACCGAAGAAGAGCTCCTGCGCTTCAGTAGGGCTATCTCCCACAGAGACCGGGACGATAGTATTAGACAGCGTCAACAGTTCTGGTGGTTGAATGGCATATAAAGACCTGGATACCAAAGTCGGTATAGAATCATACTATCATCAGCTAGCTTACATAGACTTAGCTTTTCTAGAATTAGGGTAGTATAAGATTTAAGGTAAGTTAGGTTAAGTGCTTTTACATAAAATTAAATTTAAAAAAAAAAAGTAGGTAAATTAAGTAAGTTAAATTTTAAGAAAAAAAAACAAAAAAAAATGTACACAAAGTTTTTCAAATTTTTCTTTGTCTTTCAAATAATTATAAGTACTGTCACAAAGTTCTGTCGCCGAAAGGCAAATTATACAAATGTTAAGTAATGTTTAGCTTAGAGCGTCTGCGAAGGACCAGTAAGTTATTATATAAGATAATTAAGCTCGAATTTAAGCATTTTTTGTCTAGCCTTTAATTTAGAAACTAAGAGTATAAAAAGAAAAATAAAAAATGTTTTAAAAAATGAAAATGCCCAGTCGAGTTTACCCTATAGTTTATAAATATCAATTGGCTTAGTGTTAGTGGAGTGACTTTAAAGAATTGATTAATTTTATTGACTTCTATGTTTATTGGTGCTACACACCACCTCCCCCGGAGGATCAAGTGATTAAGAACGCTAAATATCAGTCAAACGGTAAATCTTTAAAAAGTTATGTGATATGTCGAGATTCCGGAGACGCTACAACCAGGAGTTGTACGCAATCTACCTTGAAGCTCATATTGTAAGAAAAATCAAGCTCGGTAGACTCCGGTGGGCGGGCCACCTAGCTCGAATGAGCGAAGAGGAGCCTGCCCGGAAAGACCTTTGGCAGGTTGTATGGAAGGAGACAGCGCGGCAGACCTTGTCTGCGATGGAGGGTGGCGTAGACCAGGACGCCCAGAGCCTGGGAGTGCTAAACTGGATGTCATCGGCTCGAAATCGGGACCGGTGGAGAGATTTGTTAAATAAGGCCAAGACCGGATCCCGGTTGTAGTGCCGATGATGATGATGATGAAATGTCGAGACACTAACCAATTACATCATCGGATTACAAACTATCCATTAAGACTATGTATAGAATAAAATATCCTAACCAAAATTAAATCTAATTAAAACAACATCAAACGAGTGTTTATTCTTATCTGTGCTGTGCTGAGTACGCTCCAATTCCTGCGCCTTCTGCCATTCCATGATTAACAATAAAATAATATTAACAAAACAGTGTGTTTCATTTCCTTTTTTCCTGGGTGAAAGGTTTTCATCGGAATAATAATGATGGGGATAGGAGTGAATCCGTGCCCCTGTTGGCATCATAACTCCTTCCCCACAGGACTTTAACTATTTTCTTCGGAAATTAAAGAAATTAATTTCAGCTTATTTTTATCATAGTTCACATAACTTATGATTACACAAAATCGTCAGTTGAACCCATGTATACACAGGTGGACTGTTCTTTCACCACTTCCTTGCTAATTCAGCTATGGAGAGTGGAAGCACTAAACTTGTATGAACTAACTATGTATTTCATTTATTTATATTTAATACAACATGATTGAAGCACACATTACATATCAAAATGGGTAACTTGTTTTTACAGCATTCATTTAAAAATGCGTATACGGTATGCTTGGTTGCATCAATCAGCTAGCACGAGGGTATTCATTGAAGCACTGGACCTTAGTAATAAGTTTCACGTTGAACCCAGCCATCGGGATTGCGACGCATCAAATAGCGGCGAATTTCGTCGTATACAAAAATCAAAAGACTGAAGGGTAATCCAGGTAACCACCAACTGAATTTGATAGGGTGCGTTTTAAAGGCCTTCTCCATCCCGGGGGCGTAGCACAAAATCGCAGCTAAACCTGTTTCGAAAACCAAGGCAAAATTTAACATTTGATTTTTCATACCTTGTGTAAACAGTGAATGCCAGCGCGTTTTGCAAATTAGTAAATCCGCCCATTGGACGACAACAATGGATACGAAATATGCTGTATGACACGCCCGCTCGAGAGTTTTACGATCTGAATAAGTCCACTCTTGACCGTATGAGTCCTCTAAGTCATTTATTGCTTTCGAGTCCCATCTGTCGCGAATGTTAAAAACTTTATTTGGTAGGAATCCATTTTCGGCCATAATTATGAAATAAGTAAAGAACCCAGCAAGTGCTTGTATCATGCCAATTTGACCGTAAGACATTGAAATCAATCGATCGTTTACCAGTTTGTCTCTGAGTGGATCACGGGGTTGGCGTAACATTAAATTACTTTCTGCTTTTTCATAAGCTAGCGATATTGCTGGAACCATATCTGTGCCTAAATCGATACACAGAATCGTAATAGTCCCTAAAGGCAGTGGTATATTGAACAAAATGAAAGCCAGAAAAGGTGCTATCTCCGGGATATTCGATGTCAGAGTGTAGGCGATTGATTTCTTGAGATTATCAAACATTGTTCGACCCTCTTCGATGCCAGTGATGATCGAAGCGAAGTTGTCATCTAACAAAATCATATCGGCTGCCTCTTTGGATACATCTGTTCCACTTATACCCATAGCGATGCCAATATTTGCCTTTTTCAGGGCTGGTGAATCGTTGACACCATCTCCGGTGACTGCGACGATTTTGTTCAATTTTTGCCAACTTTCTACGATAATCAACTTTTGTTGCGGAGACGTCCGTGCAAAAACTATTTGCTTATAATTTCTTAGAATGTAAAGTAATTGTTCGTCGGCCATTTGTGGGATTTGACTGCCGTGTATAACGATGGCAGACGTTGTTAATGGAGCCTTGTCAAATATGCTTATGCCCATATATTTGGCTATCTCATCTGCGGTCCTGTATTCAGAAATGATTCCGACTTTCTGAGCGATAGCTCTTGCTGTAGCCGGATGATCGCCGGTAATCATAACAACTTGAATGCCGGCTTTTTTACAATTTTCGACAGCTAAGAACACTGCTGACCTTGGAGGATCTAGCATTGATATAAAACCAAGAAATCGAAAACCGGTTTGGGGAAAATTCATTTCACTCGACTTAAATGCATATCCTACTGGGTAATCTTCGGCCGGTAATTCCAAATCAGCAAAACCCAGTACTCGTTCACCGATTTCCGCCAAAGTTTCGTTTATATATATAAGCTTATTCCTCGTGTCGTAGGACATCGGTAAGTCTTCTCCATTAATATTAATTGTTGTGCATAGTTCAATTACTTTCTCTGGAGCACCTTTCATGACAATAAAATAATGTGATCGTATTTTGTTGGTTGTCTCGAAATCTAGATTTTCCTGGATATTTTGAAATTCTGCTGCTTCGGTTGCTTCCTCTTCATTTATTGTCTGTAGAGAACTAGGTTCCAACGAATCTCGAACATCGTCTTCTTGCTTTTGAACGCTATTTACTTCGCCAGTGTTTGCTGTCTGGTGAATAGATAACTGGTATTTATTAACTGAGTTAAATGGTATTTCAAATACTTTTGGATTTAGCTTGCGCATTTCGGTAACACTACCAGTCGTCGATTCAGCGAATTTTAGTAAAGCTGCCTCCGAGGCATCTCCAATGACATTTCTTTTCATAATTGGAACGCCTTCTTCGCCGGGTCTAAAGTTGGCTCTACTGCAAAGAATGACAACACGTTCTAACAACGCTAATTTGGAATTATATACTGTTTTGGTGCTGGTGGATTCAATTTCACCGGTGTTTATAGATAACATGTCGTCGTTAACCCACACATGTGAAACAGACATTCGGTTTTGTGTTATAGTTCCAGTTTTATCGGAACATATGACTGAGGTAGATCCAAGGGTTTCGACAGCCTCTAAATTCTTGACTAAACAGTTCCGACTGGCCATTCGCTTGGCTGTTAAAGCCAAACTTACTGTAACCGTTGCTAGTAGACCTTCCGGAACATTTGCCACGATAATAGCAATCAAAAATATTACCGAATCCAGCCAATAATATCCCATGAATACGGTAAGCGTTGAAAAAGACACTCCCAGGAATACGGCTACTGCTGTAATGATGCGTATGAAACGTTGAATTTCGATTGCTATCGGTGTCTGAACTACAGATGTTTCCGAAGCCAAATGTGCAATTCTGCCCATGACTGTTGAGTCTCCTACAAAAATAACGACACCCCGAGCAGTGCCGTCCACTGCAAAGGTCGAAAAAAATGCCAAATTCCGGCTTTCGAGGGGATTTTCATTGGATTCGTCAGCATTTCTTACCTCTGGATCAGATTCTCCAGTAAGCGAAGAATTGTCTACCTTGAAGCCTTGACAATCAATTATCCTTATGTCAGCCGGAAGACGATCGCCAGCTTTCACTAGAATTATATCACCCAATACCAATTGTTCCGAATGAATGACTTCGGCACGCTCTTCTCGAACCACGGTAGCGTATTGTGGTATCATCTTCTTAAATGATTCCATCACCCTCGAGCTGCTCTTCTCTTGATAAAACGAAAATGCACTAGTCAAAAATACAACAACCCCCAAAGCTACACCCAGGTAGAAGTTGTCCGTTCCCTCGTTCTCTTCAGTTGCGAATTGTATGCCTGCGGCAATGAAGCTAAGTATGGAACCCGTCCACAGCAGCAAGGCGAATCCGGTAGTATTATGCTTACAAAACACCATCCAGTCGGGAGTTTTGGGTGGCGTTGAGAGGGCGTTTGGTCCATCCCGATCTAATCTTCGTTTAGCTTCGGCCCCTGATAGCCCAGTCTTGGGATTCGTTTCGAATGTCTCATAAATCTCCTCGATTGGCTGTAGATGGTATTTGAAATCTAGTTCGTTTCTTAAATCACTCGATTTCTTCTGGGATCTAGACCTCATTTTCCAATAGATTTTTATTGCTCCTCTTTCTTTTCGGTCGTACTTCTGGGGAGTAAGAAATCATTTAACGAATATTGGCTAACGAATACAAATTACTCTAAAAAATCTCACCAATTCAATTGTCCCGCTTGACTACAATGGCGAATATCTAATAATGTTTTAATGATACGTTCCAAAACCATACAACGACCCCCACCATGGCTTCTATGATGACTATTTGAAATCATTTATTGAGTGGTTGTAGTTGGGAAACATGCGTTTGTAGTTGCACCGGAAATAATCACACATTTCGCCAACTGTGATAAACTGATTTTTGAAAACTGGCAAAGTAAACATGTCAGCCCTTTTCAGCGACTTGTGTAGCCAAGTTTTAAAAAGTCACATAATAATTATTGGTTGATCATTCAGTCGGAAAAGATCAAGTTTTTAATAATAATTGCGCAGTACACAATTTGCAAATTTACTTCATCTTGTGATCCTAAATGTTTCATTTTTTTTCAAAAGTAGACTAATGTAATGGCTCCGCATAGCTCTATACTTTAAATGTCCCTAATGTCTTACTAACGCCATCTTGTGATATGTACGTGAAAGAGAGAAGAATTTGCTATAAAGATATCAAATTTGGTAACAGCAGTACAAACAGTCTCTTGCGAATAACACCATAAATTACATGTGTAAAATGTGGTCCTTAAAATTTAGTGATGTCTTACACAAATAACGACATGCAATACAAACACACGCAAAGTGCATTAACATCTACCAACATTCATGAACAATCACAATAAGTATAAGAACCTAGGTTTCGATGGCATAACACATGTCATGGGGCAGCGAATCGTGTGAAATGGGGAAAGGTCCGGAAAAAACGATCGCCGCTTTTACCGAAGAAGCAATCGCGTTTAATGATAAAACAAGTAGCATACATAAACTTTTACATAAACATTTGAACATATCTCGTGTGTGAAAATGCTGAATTCCATGCAACCCTGTGAGTAGGGCGTTAGAATATACTCACTGTCGTAAGAGGCATCTAAAAGCCGAGTGGTAGGTAGGGTCCCAACGCCATGTCACCCGGTGAAATACCACCTCATCAAGCTATAGGCTCCGTGAAATAGTCGGGAGAAATCCTTGACCATCTTTCGGGATTGGCTGATAGACCGGTTCGAGAAAAGGTTGGTTGAGGTGGTAGTCGGTCCCAAGGTGAGATACCACCCCGTCACGCTGTACATTCCGCGATATCGTCGGGAGAAATCGTTGACTATGTTTTGGATGTATGGCTGATGGCCCGTACTGACACGGAGATAAGTCATGATGGTGCCTTCTGAGATAAAGAATTTCGGGGATAAACTAGTTCCCCATTCAGATCTCCGGGGAGGACTATGTGGCGGTTCCACGAACGCACAAATCACCATAAGCTGAGATGTCTTCGTTCACCTATAACCAAACTCCACGAACCTCACAAATCACCATAGGATGAGATGTCTGTGGCGGTTCTTTAAAACCTTCCTAAAGAACCATACATTTCTTTAAAACAACCTACTTTCCCCTCACTCCATAAACCACTATACTTACCTGCATTCGAGCAATGTAAGCTTTCTTTCAAATAACTTTCACCTGAAAGTAAAACCCCAGCAGGCATGCACATCAAACAAGTTATTTTATTCATATTACATGAACCGTGCTAGGCAATCGGCTTGGCTTGTCAGCAATTGTAAAAGATAAATATTCGCTGGCTAGCGTAATTGTTGACACAGCTGTAGCCGGTATTCTTGCTACGGTTCATGAGTGAATATTGCCCCAATCCCAAGGTTCGCTACAGTTGCGACCAATTTCCTTTATCGGTTATCTACCATTCATGGGATTTGGGCACGAATATGATTGACGTTAGATAATTACATTTATGGTATATTTTACAACTAGTACTTAAGAGATTCTTAAGGCTCCTCGATAGTATAGTGGTTAGTATACCCGCCTGTCACCCGGGAGACCGGGGTTCGATTCCCCGCCGGGGAGCCCTTGGCGCAAGACTAATGACCTTGCCCAGACAAAATAAATCATTATGGAAAATTTAACAAGCCTCAGGACTTGCTAAATAAGGCCGGGACCGGTTCCCGGTTGTGGTGCCGGTGATGACGATGATGATTGACGTTAGACAATCATACCCATGATCATGTCTAATGATTCGTGGTCTAAACAACGACCAGCCACTATTCTCACGGTGGCTATTCTAAACGAAATGTTTCTGTGTACTCTACGTAAACAGAAGAAATTATTTTTGCCTGCATGCCAGCATTCCTGTGCATTATCCAATGCCTAAAATAAACATGCACCCAAATCTAGTAGCCTTTGCCGTCGCAGCGAAGCTATGTTGACTTAACGTCAATCAAAAATCGATCCCCTATCGTACGGTGGCGATACAGCCAGCCCGTACACCGATCATCATATTTGACCAGCTACATGTTTGTTTTTCCTTTTCTGCGCCCAGCGAGTGTTTCGTGTGTCTTTCTTGCGGAGAAAAAGACATTCACCCTATCTGGAAAGATTGTTTTCCCCTGCGATGACATGCGTGGAAACTCATCGCAATCACCAGAAGCTGGGTCAACGTCGCTCAGCTCAGGGAGTCAGATTGCTATTACCACAGCGGACAGTCGCACCCGCTTAGAGTTCCCCTTTTTACCAGCCCGTTACTAACTAACCAGTTTCGTTTTCCACCGTTAAAATACTCGAGTTGGAGTGCCGTTTTCCCTTTCGGTCAATAAGACAAGAAATTCGTTTTGTTCTCTTTAACTGAACTTTCCGTTGTTCTTTTTAAGTGAACTTTGGGTTAAAACTTTCAACGATCCTGAAGGAGTGCAGCCGTCATCGCAAAGGATTAAGTGATATTAAGATTGTGAACTCGTGGATAAAAATAAAGAACACTTGATAACGAAAAACTTCCGTGCCTCATTATTTTTCTGCATGCTTGAAGTTCGATTTGTTTTTGTGGACAATTTACAGTGAAACGAACGGTAAGTGTTGGGGAGTTGATAGGATCTAGTGCCCATGTCTGGTACATATATCAAACTCTACATGTCTTCGTTCCACCAAGGAACATACTCACCTATAACCAAACTTCACGTGCCCACAGACACGTCACCCCAAAGTCCACCTTTTCACCTGACCAAAGGTGACATTCATACTGGTGTCAACAACCCCACGTATCCACAGATATGTGGGCCACAAGTCCCGAACAATTTCCCTGTGCCTGCAGGGCGATCGAAGGACACGACCCAGATTCGAAATTGCGTACCGATCCATTAGCTGGATAAGGGGTTGGCACAGCTGCGCCAGATGTCGACAAACATCAAATCCCCGGCGATAAACCGGTTGCCGTAAAACAATCCGTCGACAAAGCCTTTGTCCCTGCCGCAATGCATTAAGGATCTACAATCCTAAACAAAGGCCATTGCGGAGAAACAGCAATAAACGAAAACGCTGTTCCCATAGGGCAAAGCAAACACGATAATTACCACGATCCCAGGATCGACAAGAATAAACAACACACCCGAATGTTTGCATGAGCAACGCAACAGAAGTGTGAAAATTCTGACGATCACAGAATGATCTACAGCAAACAGACAGCAACCTCCGCGTTTGTCTGTGTGAGTACATCCACACATCTGGTCTGCGACGAAGCGGAAACCGCAAGACCAAAAAAAAAAAAGAGAATGCGATCATCCCTGGTGGAGTGATTCTCGATTGGGAGAGAATCACCAGGATTGAGAACGATGGGGTGAATAGAATCATCCCCAGAGAAAAATGACTCAGTCGACATAGAACACACTAACGTGTAGGTCAAGCCGCGCAACGCGAAAAAACGGAAATTTAACGTTTAGACCCGAAGTTAAACCTTTCAAAATTACGCGAGTTAACTTAAGTCAATTGGCCGAACTGCCACCGACGCCAAACATATATTCGGCGTTCAACGCACAGCAATTCAATGCGCGCAGGCATGTGATCCTCACTATGGACACGCAAGAATTTGTTCAACGATTAACTAGATTGTGCTCCGGAATAATTAAGTTAAGTGACAGATTATATATAATTTAACAAACGAAAAAGTGAAGAAAAACACAAAACAATTAAACAGTGGCAAAGATTGTAAACTCTCGCCAGACCATTGGTGTAAACTTAAAAACATGAGAAGATTAATAAACGTCTCTGAAAACAATTTCGCGGTGTTTTATTTGTGGCAGTGTTCTCCGTGTTCCGTTGTGCTTAATTCTCTCTTTCATGGAACAGTGTTCGGCGAGACACTCTCGATCCAAAGACACAAAAACCCGCCAAAGAACATTAATCCATCGAATATGGCGCAAGACTAATGACCTTGGTCGGAAAAAACAAATCATTATGGAAAATTTAAAAAGCCTCAGGACTTGCTAAATTAGGCCAAGGCCGGTTCCCGGTTGTAGTGCCGATGATGATGATGATGATGCATCCGGAGTGTCGTTTGTGAGAAATCATTTCGTCCGGTCTGCAAATGTGAAAGATAATGAACTAATCTCAGGATTGTTCTATCCTAACCCCGAGTATTTCAGAAATATATTGGAAAGTGGATACATACCACTTGAAGCATTTTTCACTTGGATGCTCATATCTACCTATCAGATCCCACAAACGTACCAATTATACATCATGCGGCAAGGCGAGCAACTGATAAAACTGCGAACAAGCATTGGAGGTGGAAATACCATCCTAAGATACTGCGTGAGCATACCTGAAAAAGACAAAACTAATTTCGAAAGCTCCTCGGCAGTATAGTGGTTAGTATACCCGCCTGTCACGCGGGAGACCGGGGTTCGTTTCCCCGTCGGGGAGCCTCTGGCGCAAGACTAATGACCTTGCCCAGAAAAAACAAATCATTATGGACAATTTAACAAGCCTCAGGACTTGCCAAATAAGGCCAAGACCGGTTCCCGGTTGTAGTGCCGATGATGATGATGATGATGATGATAATTGCGAAAGACTCAATAGAAAAAAATATTAGTGGCTCGACTGGGCGGATAAACGTTTGGGAGCGGGTCCTCCTCCATGGAACCCATGTGGTCGACTGGCAGTCAAATGACTGGTGATTGGCGAGGCGGAGGATGTGTGGCAGGACCTGATCCACAGGTACATAATCTTAATTAGTATTAGGTAGCTTAACCTAGGCTTAGTTAGAGTTAATTTAGTCTTAGTTAGATTTAAGTTCTACTAGGTTTAAGTAGTTTTATTATAAAAATTAAAAAATTAATAAATACGACAACTAAATTGGGTTTTTGTTACTTTTCCCTCAAATAATATTTAAAAAAAATAAATCATCATACAGCACATGTAGAAACGGTTTATAAGGATAAGGAAAAAAAAATTATATGATAAGTGTTGCATCGTGCTCAACGCATTTGTCCTTTTTTTAGTTGCTCCTACACTCACTCTTCCCGGAATTTTAATGTATGAACAAATCCTTAATTACCTTTTAATGACGTAGTCCTTCCAAGAACATTTTTGCTATTAACCAATTTACTCAAATGTGTCTTCACATTTGTGAGTAGGGCGTTAGAATATACTCACAGCTAGGCCAGCTTGTCGTAAGACGCGACTAAAGGCCGAGTGGTAGCCGGGGTCCCAACCCCCTGTGCGCACAGTGAAATACCACCCCATCAAGCTTTAGGCTCCGGGAAATGGTCGGGAGAAATTCCTGGCCATCTTTCGGAGCTTGGCTGATGGACCGGTTCGAGAAAAGGTTGGTTAGGTGGAGGTCGGTCCCAAGGTGAGAAACCACCCCGTCAAGCTGTACATTCCGCGATATCGCCGAGAGAAATCTTCGACGGTGTTTCGGATGTGTGGCTGATGGCCCGGACTGACACGGAGATAAGTCATGCTGGTACCTTCTGATATAAAGAATTCCGAAGGTAAACTCGTCTCCCATTCGAATCTCCGGCGGGGGGGACTATGTCGGAGGGAACATCATGCAGATATCATGATAAATACGGGAACTTTAAGAGGTTCATCATCCCATAACCGGGCTCGCTCTCGAGGCTCGGCCCACGCTCGACTGGTGACGGCATTTTGTAACATCAGGGGCATCGGTTTCACCAATACGAATGTAAACGCTGTCCACCAATCTTTGCAAACAACGAAACCTGATAACCTTGTCATAACTGAGGCCCAAGTCGATTCGTCAACTGATTCGACATATCTTCGTTGCTCAGGATACGACTTACATTCGAGATTTCATTTTAAGGGCGGAGTCTGCGTCTTCGCGCGCTCCGATCTGGCTTGCCAGAGGATGGAGGCGTTGGAACCCAATAATATGGACATCATATGGTTGAGAGTCGTGCTGAGGAATTCCGTTAAATGTTGTTGTTGTCTTTGCCGCTCTCCGAATGACGATCGACCGGCGACATTTTTCGAACATCTTTCACATACCATCGACTGGATACAGATCAACCACCCAGCTTCTGCAATTGTTCTCCTTGGCTATTTTTATGGGCACAATTCCGGCTGGTTGTTACATCCTAACAGAACCGACGAGGCTGGGAGGCTGGCGAAGATGTTTGCTGTAAGCCACAACTTGACTCAACTCGTGGGGGAGCCAACACGAGTTCCGGATGCCCGAGGCTTTACGTGAACACCCTGAATCTGTTTTTGACATCCGAACCAAGTATTTATAACGTAGAGGTTTCTGCGCCACTGGGAAACTCAGATCACTGCTTGGTGTCTGCCGCGCAAGCACTTGCATATCAAGCGAATAACCGGCCTATGCAGCTTCGCCATGTATGGAAGTATGGGGCTACTAACTGGGACGATATGCGAGATTTCTTCGCATCCTTTCCATGGTCCGAGGTGTGCTTCGGAGACTCCGATGTTAACGCTTGCGCGGAGTCGGTATCAGAAATTATTCTTCTGGGGATGGAGATGTATATTCCACATTCCATCAAAAGAAGTTCGTCTGATGAACCTTGTTTTGATTAAAAATGCGAGCTGATTACAGCGGCAAAAAATAGAGCTTTTAAGCAATGGCGCTCCAATCCCACCGATGTTAACAGGACGAATTTTGTTAGTATCAGAAACGCGTGCAACCAGGCGATTGATATCGGGAAGGGGACTCACAACGACAGGGTGATCAATAAGCTCCTTCGGTGCCCAACTGGTTCGCGCTCCTTCTAGTCAATGGCAAAAGCTGTCAGCGGTAACTTCACAATTTCCGCTTTCCCTCCGTTGGTGACAGACAGCGGGACGTTGCTCACGAATTCAAAGGATAAAGCTAATGTGTTCGCGAATTTATTTTCCGCGAATTCAAAACTCGATTCCGGCCTTTTGGAGCCACCTGTGATCGCGCCGGTACAGTCTTCCATGCGGGATGTGAGATTTCGGCCGCGCACTATTCAACGCATTCTACGTGAACTGGATTGTAGGAAGGCAACCGGCCCGGACGGAATACCAGCAATAGTCCTTAAGAACTGTGCTCCAGAACTACCGCCGGTTCTTGGCAGACTCTTCCGCTTATCTTATGCACGGAGGACCTTTCCTGCCTGCTGGAAAATCGCTCGAGTTCAGCCAATCCCAAAGACGGGAAAACAGTGTCTCCCACAAAATTACCGTCCGATAGCACTACTGTCTATTTTATCTAAGGTGATGGAAAAAGTCATCAATACAGAGTTAGTTAAGTATTTGGAGTGCAACTGACTTCTGAATGATCGTCAATACGGATTCCGTGACAGGAGCTCCACGAGAGACCTTTTGACACTCATAACCGATATATGGACATCTGCGATTGAACGACATGGCGAGTCAAGGGCGGTCGCATTGGATATCTCCAAGGCTTTTGACCGCGTCTGGCACGGGGCATTGCTGAACAAACTTCGTTCATATGGACTTTCCCAACAGCTTTGCGACTGGACGAAGAGCTTCCTCGGTAATCGATCGATCCGGGTTGTTGTGGACGGCGAGTGTTCGGATATGTATCCTATTAATTCAGGGGAGCCACCTGGTTCTATTTTGGCTCCAACCTTGTTCTTGCTTCTCATAAATGATTTGTTGGACACAACGGATAACAAACTGTTCAGTTTTGCGGATGATAGTACGCTTGTTTCCTCCTTTTCGAGTGATCGGCCGATTAGTGCATCAGCGTCGCATCAGCTGAGATGTAGAAAGATTGACTCTCTGAATCAGGATCTAGATAGGGTCCTGCAGTGGCCTAAACAAAAATCGGCCCAAGAGCAACAGTTGATTAAGGGAAATCTGGTAGCAGAGGACCCCCCAGAGAGAGATATCACCTCAGAAGATGCAACGAATCAGGTTGAAATAACGAAGCTGATTCGCCGACACAAAATTATTTGGCAGTAACTTACTCGTGCGATGGACAGATGGAGTACATTGAGTAAGGTTACTCAACCCACCGCGTTCTATCAACTCAACGCTGAAACCATTCGCGGCTACTGGGCTCAACTAGAAGAAGTTCATCAAACCATTGGAGAACTAAGTGAACACCCTTCGGTGAACGGATATCAGGCAACCAATCACATCGACGTAGAAGCAATTGTACAACAGACAATGCTAGAGGTGCACACTAAGGGAATCGAGAAGAAGCCACAGGCACAATCAGCGCCGGTGCCAACTGTTCAGTTGCCCAAAATTACAATCCCCTAATTTGATGGGGACTACGCAAAATGGCGACAGTTCGCCGACTTATTTACCCAAATGGTACGCACTCAGGCACTAAGCAAATGCCAAAAAATGTGGTACCTCAAGACAAATCTGACTGCAGAACCCGAGAGATTAATAAGGCATTTCTCGACGTCCGACGATCAATATGACTCCAGGAAAGGTATGAGAACAAGAGGTTATTGGTCGGAGCTCTAGTAAATAAATTGATCGACCAACCAGCGCAACCAACCAATTCAGCTACAGGTAACCACGTTGCATGACACCACTCTCGAATGCCTTCTCGGTTTACAAAATCTGGGTGTCAACACGGCAGATTGGGATGCACTCTTGATGTGTATCTTAATAAAAAAGCTAGATCGCTCAACGCACGTGTTATACGAGCAAGGTCTGATCAACCCAAAGGAAGTGCCAGGAGTGGAAGAATTCCTGAGGTTCTGGAAGCACGGTTCCAATCACTAGAAGCCATTGGGAACAGATCGAGCAAATTAGAGGAGACAAAAACCCGCTCATCACTAACATCATCTGTGTCCCCCACAAGTCAACAAGGCTCAAATTGCATCTAGACTCATACGAGGGTTGCCTTTTATATTTCGGGATTAGAGAACAAAACCAAATATTGATCATCGAACATCACTTTATTGTTTTTCAAAATATTCCACATGAAGATCTATACACTTTTGCATGCGTTTGAACCAATTGTCGAAGCACTTTTGCCACTCTGATTGAGGTATCTCCAACACATGCATTCTGAATGCAGCAACCGCTTCTTCAGGTGTCGAAAAACGTTGACCTCTCAGTTTGTTTTTTACGTACGGGAATAAAAAGAACTCATTCGGTGCCAAGTCAGGACTATACGGCGGATGACCCATCAAATCGATGTTTTGGGTGCTCAAAAATGCAGTTGTCGCAGCCGATGTGTGAGAGCTCGCATTGTCGTGGTGAAGAGTGATCCGTCCTCGGTGGTTGGTTTTCCTGATTTCTTGGAAGACAACTGGCAAACAAATGGTTGTGTACCACTCAGAATTGACTGTTCTGCGTTGTTCTAGTGGTACGGTTGCGACATGTCCAGTTTTTCCGAAAAAACAGGCGACCAT
Source organism: Microdon myrmicae (assembly GCA_963931805.1). Lineage (NCBI taxonomy): Eukaryota > Metazoa > Arthropoda > Insecta > Diptera > Syrphidae > Microdon > Microdon myrmicae. Next base: position 121,193,179 of record OZ007499.1, read on the forward strand.
TTGCTTGGAAGTGCTTCGTGCGCGAACAACTTTTGTTGCATTTGGCTCATCTTGAAACACCCAGACAGTCGACTGCTGTTTACTTTCGGGCTCATACGCGTAAATCCACGATTCATCACCTGTCACGATGTCATAGACGTGTTTCGAAGCACCGCGACCGTATTTTTTGAGCATTTATTTCGACCAATTGACACGAGCCTTTTTTTGGGCGATTGACAAATTGTGTGGGATCCAACGCGAACAAATTTTTTTGACAGTCAAATGTTTATGCAATATTGAATGTATGGTGGTCCCACTAACGCCTAAGGTTGTCTCAATCTCACGATAGGTCACATGACGATCTTCCAATATCAGTTCGCGCACAGCATCAATGGTTTTCGGAACAACAATTGATTTTGGACGATCTTCACGAAATTCATCTTGGAGTGAACTACGACCACGATTAAATTCACCATACCATCGATAAACACTGGTCCTTGATGGAGCTTCATCGCCAAAAATTGAATTAAGTTCATCCATGCACTTTTGCTGAGTTAATCCACGCCGAAAGTTGTAAAAAATAATCGCACGAAAATGTTGACGATTTAATTCCATTTTTGGGCCGAGATGAATCTTTTAAGTTACTGTAAACAACACAAATAGCGCTCGTATGTCAAAACGTTCTGAGTGCGTATAACCTCAAAAATGTCCAACTTTACGACAGAGCTGTCAATTGCCGGATTGCAACGATAGGGTTGCCAAATCCCGAAACATAAGAGGCAACCTTCGTACAATGCGAAATAGCCTATGCTGCTGCCATACATGCATCCACTTACCAAAATAATCTTGTCAGAATTGCATATCGGAAATCATCATGTGGGTCCACAAACACTATTGGCGATAGTGCGACAAAAATACTGGCCCATCAAAGCAAAAATTCTACCCAGATCAATCACACAACACTGTGTATTCTGCGCGAAAGCACGGCCAAGGTTGTTGAACCAAATGATGGGAAATCTTCCAGCAAAGCGAGTGCAGCCAGCTAGACCATTCATCAACTCGGGAGTAGATTTCTGCGGACCGTTTCACACCCACTTCAAGATAAGAGAAAAACGGCCATAAAAGAGCTACATTGCCGTTTTCTGCTGTTTCGCCACGAAAGCCGTACACTTGGAATTAGTGACGGATCTTTCCACTGAAGGATTTATCGGAACACTCAAACGCTTCTCAACAAGACCCGGGAACTGTCGACACATACACTGTGACAACGGCACCAATTTTGTAGGTGCCAAGAACCACCTGCAGGAAGTAAAGGAAATGCTAGCCTCGCAGTATGCGCTCAATCGGATAACAGCATCCTGCAGCTCTCAGGGAGCAGACTTTCACCTCATTCCCCCCTGAGCACCTCATTTCGGCGGACTTTGGGAAGCCTCAGTAAAATCAGCGAAACATCTACTAAAGTCATCACTGCTTTTAGCATCCTTAACATATGAAGAATTAGAAGCTGTGGTAACCGAGATAGAGGCGATTTTAAATTCGAAACCTCTGACACCATTATCAACCGATCCCAAGGACCTGATGGCCCTCACACCAGTGCATTTCCTAATCGGCGAACCTCTAAATGCAAGCGTTGATGCATATGCGGAACCATTAAACGTCAGCTCCACTGCCCGATGGAAATTAGTGACCCATCTGAAAAACCAATTTTGGAGACGTTGGCAGTCTGAATACCTGCACGAGCTACAATACAGGATAAAATGGAAACAGAAAGTCCACAACGTCGAAATTGGCACTATGGTCATCATTGGAAAGGACAATACACTTATAGCGTTTGAAATAATAGTGAAGAAGATCGTGTGATTCGAACTGACGCTATGACAGCTCGAATCACGAAAAAAATTTTACCTAAGCGTTACACACCAGGCTACTGACCGTGTTTAGAATTTGATTTCCAAACTCGACTATATTCCACTGGTGTGAATTATTTTTATTTTATGGCTTGGTATACGGTTCTGATGTATTTTTCTTATTCGGTTTTTTCGTTCGTGTTCTTCACTATTTTTGCTTGTGAATTTGTGTGTGTCTGTTAGAGTTGCCACACACCTCCACTACGATGGAAGTTGGGTCGAATTGTTCAAACTTATCCCGGAGAAGATGATCTCGTATGGGTAATCGATGTCAGGACAGCCACGGGAATATTACGTCGACCCATCCACACCCTAGCACCACTACCAATCGAAGATATCACGGTGGATCCAGGGCCGGCAACACGGAACAACAATGACACTCAACCAGAGACAGATCCACAGGAAGGACCATCCAGGAAGAAACGTAAAAACATCTCAACTGGTTGAATCACCATTCAACGGGGGGAGGATGTTAATTTAAGCATTATTATCATTTATCAACATCTCACTCAACAGTCCACACCACATCTCATTCAACACTTCACTCGACATCTCACTTAACATCAAGAATCACGAACCCAACGAGCTCCACCCGCAACATTATATTCATTATACGCGCATTTCGCGTAAAAAACAATATGACGTTATTTGGGCAAGTACAATAGCACGCTCCATCTTGCACTTTGTTCATTCCCGACTTTTTTTAAATCACTTTATTATTCGATAGCTAATTTAATAATAATCGACTTATTGGAGAACTAATTGTCGAAATTTGATTTGTAATAGGCAGTTGTGGAACGTCGACCGTAGAATTCGGTTGGATATAAAAAAAAAAATTAGAAAGACTAAGAAAATCGATCGAGATGAGTTGCTTTATGTCGAAGGCCGTACAAACGGAAAATGTTGAGGATCTGAAGAAAGATCTTGAAGTAGATTATCACAAAATTTCTCTGGCAGAACTAACTGCGCGATACGGAACGGACCTGACCAAAGGATTATCTGAAAAAACCGCTGCAGAATTGTTGGAACGAGATGGACCGAATGCCCTGACACCCCCTGTGCCGATTCCAGAATGGGTCAAACTGTTAAAGCACATGTGCGGGGGATTTGCTATTCTTCTGTGGACCGGAGCGGTGATGTGTATCACTGCGTTCATGTTGACGTTGTATCACCAGCCTGACGATCCTGATTACGATAATATTATTTTGGCCACCTGCCTTACGACAGTTGTCGTTGTGACAGGAATATTTTCATATTATCAAGAAGCAAAAAGCTCAAAAATTATGGATTCGTTTAAGAAGATGGTACCAGCGTCGGCCATGGTTATTCGGGAAGGGAAAAAACGGTCTATTTCAGCTGAGGATTTGGTTTTAGGTGATCTGATTGAGATCAAAGGTGGCGATAAGATACCAGCTGATGTGCGGATTATAAAAAGTCAGATGTTCAAAGTAGACAATTCCTCATTAACTGGAGAATCGGAACCGGTACAAAGGACAGCAGAATTCACCCATGATGATCCATTGGAAACTAGAAATCTAGCATTTTACTCGACCAATGCTGTTGAAGGTGTAGCAATGGGCATTGTTGTCAATCGAGGTGATGGAACGGTTGTGGGACGTATCGCAGGTTTGACTACAAAGTTGGCATCTGGTATGACTCCGATTGCAAAAGAGATACAACACTTTATCGATTTGATTTCCTGCATAGCGATTTTTATGGGTGTTGCGTTTTTACTCATAACCCTCAGCGGTGGCTATACATTACTGGAAGCGGTAATAATTGTGATGACTATAATTATCGCCAATGTACCAGAGGGTTTGTTGGCCACAGTAACCGTGTGTTTGTCATTAACTGCCAAACGACTGGCTGCGAAAAACTGTTTGGTAAAAAATTTGGAAGCTGTTGAAACATTAGGTTCCACATCTACCATATGTTCAGATAAAACCGGAACCCTTACGCAAAACCGGATGACCGCAGCTCATATGTGGTGCAATGGAATGATATTAGACATCGATTCTGGTGAAGGAGAAGTGGCCCCTAGTGCCAAACAGGACAGAGGTTTTATCTATTTGTCACGGGTAGCAATGCTGTGCAATCGTGCGGAGTTTCTTGGCGGCGAAGAAGATATACCGATAATGAGAAGAAGGGTTACTGGTGATGCTTCCGAGGCCGCTCTACTTAAATGTATGGAAGTTATATGGGGTAATGTGATGGAAATGAGGACACGAAATCCAAAAGTCGCTGAAATACCTTTTAACTCCGTCAACAAGTACCAGGTGTCGGTTCATGAAATTAAAGATGAAAACGGAAAATCAAGATATCTAGCTGTGATGAAAGGTGCACCGGAAAGAATTGTAGAACGTTCCTCGCGAATTTTCCTTGAAGACAAAGAATTTGAATTAAATGCCTTTTTTATTGAGGAATTTCAAGACGCATACGTTGAATTGGGTAGTATGGGCGAACGTGTCCTTGGATTTGCTGACAAGCTGCTCGATGAAAAAGCTTTCCCAAAAGGGTATAAATTTAATACCGAAAACCTTAATTTTCCAGTGACCGGTTACAGGTTTGTCGGTTTAATTTCCATGATCGATCCACCACGAGCTTCAGTCCCTTTTGCAGTGGAAAAGTGTCGTGCGGCTGGTATAAAGATTGTCATGGTTACTGGGGATCATCCAATAACAGCGAAGGCGATTGCTAAAGGCGTCGGAATTATCTCAGAGCACAACGAAACAGTTGAGGATATTGCCAAACGCAGAGGTGTATCTATCAATGAAGTGAATCCGAGAGAAGCTCAAGTTGCAGTTATTCACGGTTCGGTACTAAGAAATATGTCAATGATCGATTTAGACAACGTTTTAAAGACACATCCTGAAATTGTTTTTGCTCGCACATCACCGCAACAGAAATTGATGATTGTAGAAGGTTTCCAAAGGCTAGGTGCTGTGGTCGCAGTGACCGGTGATGGTGTTAATGACTCACCGGCTTTGAAGAAAGCAGATATTGGCATTGCAATGGGTATAACTGGATCCGATGTATCTAAGGAAGCTGCTGATATGATTCTGTTGGATGATAATTTTACGTCGATTGTGACTGGCATTGAAGAGGGAAGGATAATTTTCGATAATTTGAAGAAATCCATCGCGTATACGTTGACATCGAAGATTCCCGAAATGGCACCATTTTTGGCATATGTGACGTTTGGTATTCCTCTGCCATTAACGACTATTTTGGTGGTATGTATCGATTTGGGAACTGATTTAGTGCCAGCAATTTCTTTAGTCCATGAAAAGGCTGAAACGGATATTATGCAGCGACCTCCGAGAAAAGCCGATGTCGACAAATTGGTCAATGAGAGATTAATACTCATCGCATATGGATTAATTGGATGCATTCAAGCAGCTGGTGGTTTCACTACGTATTTTATGATCATGGCCGGAAATGGCTTTCTTCCCGAAAAACTTTTCGGGCTACGGCAACAATGGAATTCAAAAGCAATTAATGATCTCGAAGACTCATATGGCCAGGAGTGGACATATAGTGACAGAAAGAACCTTGAAGAACATTGCCACACGGCCTATTTTGTTGCCATTGTTATTGCGCAATTATGTGATTTGCTGATATGTAAGACCCGACGGCTTTCGATTATCCACCAAGGAATGAGGAATAGAGTTCTTAATTTTGCAATAATCCTGGAAATAGCTTTTACATTATTTCTATGTTACGTGCCTCCTGTGAACGAAATTCTTAAGCTGCATCCTTTGAAATTTACATGGTGGCTGCCAGGAGTGCCTTTTGGAGTACTGCTCATAGTTCTAGACGAAATACGTAAATATTGCATTCGTAAGTATCCAGGCGGGTGGGTTGAAAGAGAAACTTACTATTAGTTGAAGGACATGATATTCTATTGCTGAAATTCTTGTTGGATTGCAATTTCTGTTTGTCAATTAATAAATTATATTATTTATATTTAAACCTTCATTAGACCTCAATAAATTATTTAATTTGAATTTAATGGGGGTAACGTTTTTTTACGATAAAGTATAAAACATAATACTCACAGTTTTCTTTGGTATGGGTAAATTTCCCGCTGCTGTTGCCAACACCGAAATTGGTAATGTTGCTCCTGGAGGGAGCCGCCGATGCCCACCGGTAGCAGTTCTTGCTATTTATTTCGTTAATCTGGAAATGAGCCAGCCCGGGTTACTGTATTTAAAATACAGCACGATAGTCATTTATCTGATTTTTATTTGCAGAATAATATAAATTTCTGTTTTTTTTTGTTTTTATTAAAATCAAAACACAAATATAAATGTAAAAATTAGTTATATGTAGTAAACAAGTGTGTGATTCAACTGTCCTACGCTTTGGTATACATGCGACAATGATCCAGTCCCACTTCTGATAAACTTCTGACGACTGATGCAGACCGCCAGACTGTAACCTCTCCATTCTATGTGTTTCATTGTATTTCTTCTCTTGCCAAATCAATGGGGAAAAGGGAGCTAGTTTTCCCAAACGCAAGTTCGTTGACGTCGGTTGTGATCGTATAGATAGGATCCCATGTTAGTCTGGAAAACTGTATTTTCCTACGTGCGTTTACGACCAAATAATTAAAACATTTGGGCCGAAGATATAGAAGACCATATGGGAAAGGCGTACGATAGATATACAGATTGGATTAGCCCTTTATAGCAGAGAAGTTTAACCTGGGTGTCAAGTTTGTTGCTCCACTTCAAGGTGTTATGCAGTTGTTTACATCTGCCAGGGGCCTTTGAAGAATGTGGGTCGTACGGGTGACGGTTGAGTCGATTTATTGCGAAGTTAGGGCTTTTGGATGACGTGTACCCTGGTGTAGTGCTCTAAAATCCGCTACCACCTTTTACCCCCATTCATACATCCTAATCCCAGTAATCCTACACAAAAACATTAAAACTAATCAAAATCCTAAAAAAAACTTAACCAAATCCAAAATTCGCAATAAACGAATCAAATATTCGTTTATCACGTTGCATTTGCCCCACGGCATAATCTAAATTCAAAATCCAGAAATACGTTTCAATCTGGTAAATTTCCTAGTAAATTAAACAAACCAAATCCATGGCAAATCGAATCAGATGTTCGAATTTGCCACAAACGAACAGAACCCAAATTCAAGTACAAATCTCATATGCAAATAGTTTCATGAGAATTCAGAAAACTGAATTCTTATCTAAAGTAAACATTGAACATTACACGAAATGTATCGAAAATCGAGATTTTCCATCTGAAACGTTCGTTCCAAGATACAAATGTATCGCGATCTCGAGGAGGCAGTTACACAAAATCAGTATCCCTGTGCGGAGGCAGTTGATAATTGCAAATAGTCCCAGGCGGAAGTGCTGAAGGACCAATAACACCAGGAGAATTGTCCGTTTTCAAGTCATCTTTAAATAAAAGTAAATTTATTAAATCAAAAGTATTTTATTTCCTTGTTTTGGAATTGTGCGTTCGCTACAAAACGTTGGCTGCTCCAGCACCACCGAGTAGAGTGGTGGAATGCCCTCAAACAAACTAAACCCTTACAGCGCCCACGAATTTCGGACTACACCAGAAGGCGCCAGGGTGCACGGCGCTGGAATACCTTTTAAACACGACGCCTCAAGAACGAGTTGGTAGTTGCTCTTCCCTCAAGGTTTGAGGAAACATGGCGGCGATCACATCAGGTCCCCTCAGGAGCGGTCATTAATAGATCCCTCATCCTTTTCAGGACAAGGTGACACGCTACCTGGGAGCGAGACCAGTTGTAGCAACAGGTAATACTACAACACTGGGATGTCATCCACATAGTATATCTAGTTTACTCTTCCGTCCACAGGGCGAGGAATACCTAAGGTATAGATATTAAATACGAAGGGGCCTAGAACGGAGTCCTGTGGTACGCCTGTGGCGGCGTTGAAAGTTCAGGATGGCTTTCCATTCACCCGAACCTGAAGAGTTCTGTTTCGAACGAACTGGTAGATGATACTATACAGCGTTCTACTGAGACCAGTGTTCAATAAATTAAAGACAAGATCTTCGATCCGCGTCGTGTAGAAAGCCTATTCAACGTTCAGGCTGATCGCAATGGTTGATTCCTTATTAAAGAGGCGCACGCAGCACCACCATGGTGGTGCTGTGCGCTCTTCTAAATCCAAATTGGAAACCAGGTATTAGGTTCCTGGCACTGATAAATTTATTTATTTAGATGGGTTAAAGACAACAATTGGCTCGTTAAAGTTGTCTAGTTTATTTTGGACCTCTGAATTAATTATTGCATTAGTATCCGGCCCCCATCCTGGAGAGTAATCCTGTGATTATTTCAAAGGTCTCTCCGATAATATTTGCTTTATTGGTGTCATTATTAACAACATTTTTTTTTTTGATTGAATAACGCATTTATTGTACAATGATTTAACAAATGTTGACTTAGGACTAAAATGCTAAATCCTATTTTACAATCTTTTCTTATTCTTAATATAATTTACTGACTCTACACGAGCACTCTAAATTACACGATACAATTTTGTGTAATGCCTTTCGGCGTACAATAATATTTTTATATTTTTATATTTTTATATTACCCGAATATTTTAGAAGACGAAGTTCTCTCTGGTTTTTTTTTTTTTTTTTTTTTTTTTTTTTTTTTTATTAATAATATAAGGTAAAAAAGTTTATAAAAAAATTAATAACAAAAAAACAAAAAATGTTAACATAAAGAAATTTTAAAACGAAAAGGAATCTAAATGAAAAATGGAAATGAGAAGGAAGAATATATAAATATGAAAAGGGAAGTGAGGAATGGGAAGGGAAGGCGTAGCGTCTGAAGGTGTTACTATATTTGGGGATATTAAATCCTTTCTTCATTGTCAATCCACCACCAGTTGGGATGGGATCGGTCATTTATAGATTTATCTCGATCGCCTATTGCCATGCTAAATCACAAGTGAACTGCAGCATTTGATATATCACTGTTATAAAGAATCCGTTTGTCCCTGGCACCACGAAAAGCGTGGTAAATAATAGGGACTCCGTGCTTGTTTTGGATAAGACCTTTTCTATCCAATACAGGGAACGCTTCTGGTGGGATAAACCCATTTTGGAATGTATTCTCCAGGAATATGTCATTGGGGTAGTATGCTCCCGAGATAAGATTATTTTCGCTGCACATTGCCCTTGCAGTGTGACCACGAATAATTTTGATAATGAAATTGTCTATCCTATTCAGTCCTGATTTGTCATACAGTGTCTTATTAGGATAGAATTTCCTGTATTGAGACTCAGGTGTTCTATGTAACCCGAGGCAGGAACGCAAGCACTGCCTCTCGAACATGCGAAACTTTTCCATGTAGGATGGGGAAACGTTGAACCATACCGGGCAACCATACACTAATATTGGACGAATGAATGCTGAGTAGGAAATTATTTTAACTTTGTGATCTAGGAGACTATTTCGAAACAGACTTCTTGTCATTGCATATGCACTTTTAGCTGCGGAGAGGGCAGCTCTTATGTGCTTATCAAAGTATAGGTATTGGTCCATCCAGATACCAAGGTACCTGACAACAGTTTTCATTTGCAGCGGAAGATTATTGCTTCCTACAATGGAAAAGTTTTTCCAATTATGCCTTGTATCTCTTGAAGCTGTAGAGAGAGGTGTTCTGAAAAGGATGGTTTCTGTTTTTTGGAAGTTAATTTTCAATTTCCAATCGTCACAAAAGCGTTTGATTTTATTGAAGTCTTCTTGAAGAAGTCTGTTAATGGCATCGATATTTTTTTCTGATCTGTACACTACAATATCGTCGGCATATGCAATAGCATGATTAAGAGACCCAACTAGATCACTAGTATAAATATTGAAGAGAATGGGAGAATTCACGGCTCCCTGCTGTAAGCCATTTTTAATATGGAAAGTTTTATTGGAGATTTTGTCCCCACATTTTACCACAAATTGCTTATCCATTATCATATCGTAAATGATGTATAACAGATATTCGGGCAAACCTAGATTTGATAGCTTATATACAAGTCCTTCTAACCATACGGTATCGAAGGCCTTTTCAAAGTCAACCAAACATACGCCTGTGCATTGTCGTTTTGCCTTGTTCCACTGTATATCGGAAACAAGTTTTGTAGCTGCATGAACTGTGTCGTGCCCCGCTCTAAAGCCAAACTGGTTGTTCGGAATGATGTCGTTTTCATCACACCAGTTTATCAATGCCCTATTTATGATTTTCTCGAATATTTTGCTAATATTTGGAAGCAGACTAATCGAGCGAAGGTTAGCGGGATTGCTCCTGTCCGTGCCCTTTTTGGGGATGGGATGGACTACTGCTATTTTCCAACGTCTTGGAAAGTATGCATTATTTAGAGCGTTATTGAACAAGGTAGTGTAAATTTTCACCGCTTCCGGAGGCAGATGTTTAAGAACTGTATTCGGAATACCATCTGTTCCAGAGGATTTCTTGTTTTTAATGGATCTTAGAATGTCCATGAGTTCATTATTATTCACAAATATATTTGTGTGCAAATTTCTAAGCGGCGCATCCGCTCTATTGTTTTCACTGAAGGTGGTGAAACTTTTGTTTTCGGAATGCCAACTTTGCCGTTCATTGTGCAGCGAAATATGGTTTTGGATAGCTCTGTTTTCGATATCGAGGTTAGAATGAATGGATTCATTCACTTTGTGTACTGCCTCGAAACAAGCGCCAATGGAGTTCGCTTTCTCTTGCGGATCCTCGACTACTATTAGTTCTTCGTTGGAGTTGATGTGTTCCGGGGTGAGTCCTGCGTTCAGCAATATTTGACAATTCTCGGGAGTCCTCGGGACTCGAAGGCAGGGAATGTCATTATGATCTATTCTTCTAAATACTTTATTTATTTGCGGAAACATATTCCCACCACTGTTTTTAATGGAGAGAATTTTACGTTTCCATTCTTCATTAATTACTGATCTGTAGTTGTCACGGATCAGCTTTTGAACGTTTTTAATCAATGACTTAATTGTCTTTATTTCTTGGCTATAAGGATCGCTGAACTGTCTGTAGAGCAGTTTGAGCTGGGAGAGCAGAGCGCTTTTTTGTCTATAGAGGGCATCAATAGTTGAGTTTCTATATCTATTAAAATTCTCCTCCATGTGCGCCGCTTTTGGAATGGAACGGTGCATTGTTTTGATGACAATGTTGTCCATCGTTGAGAGATAATGATCTATTTCCTCATTTCGAAGGTTCCTATTAGTTGGAGGGTCGATGCCATTAGAGCATAGTTCTCTTTTTATTATGCGATCAAAGCGCGACCAGTGTGCTTTTCGGAAAACGAACGAATGTATCTGGTCGTACTGCTCAAGTATTGCATGTTCGTTTGGAACATGTAAAACGGCGCCGAGGCCGTAATGGTCACTATCATACCCGATTGTGCGAAGGCAATTTCGAGTATTTAGGTCCGTGCCTAATAATTGTAGTCTGTTGTCAATCATAAGTAAGTCCAAAAAGGAGTTTCCTCTTGGATAAGATGGTGTAGTTGTAGCGTACAATTCTAGTTTATATTCTGTTGCATTTGTTTGCCACCAGTTGAACAGTGCATTACCTCTTGTGTTCGGCGCATTATTAACAACAACACCGTTGTGTATGATTGGATTGGATACGAGAAGTGTCACGTATCTTTTTAAAATTTTTATAAACGTTCTGGTCCATCTGAATACCCTTCCAATTGCCGGGAACGATTGTTTTGGATTCTTTGTTTTATCAGTGTACCAATATTGTGAATGATGGATCGCAATAATGGTTTCCTCTGGATAAAGCGGTGACGATATCTCATTCTGCAGAGCTTTTTACACTCCCGAATGAGACGAAGAGGTAAGTCTTTTCAAGTTTGTACTTCGGGACATGAGTCTCAGAAGTTTCAACTAGAATCCCGTGAAGTCGAGGTGCAGCGTTATTTATCTCAACCGCCGTTAGGTTCCTGTCAGTGGGGAGAGAGAGTTTGTGGAGTTTTTCGTTCAATGTGACATTGAAGTTGTTCCAGTTTGTGCGCCCATAATCGGGTATGTATCTGATATGAGCCCGGGATGCTTGATAGCCGCGGATGAACATGGTCACAGCGTTGTGGTCAGATACACGCGCCGATACTTGGGGAGGAGTGATTTGGGGAGGTAAGCCTTTGGACACAATAAAGATGTCCAGGATTTAGTTGCCTCGGGTACCAACCGCAGGTGCGACTATTTCGAACTTGCGGGCGTGACAGTTTGTACCATTGGAACAACTTTGTGCCTTTTGGGCAAGAGACGGAGTTGTTCCAGTGGGGATGCCTGGAGTTGAAATCGCCGCCTATGATGAAGGGCGTATGCCCCGAGGACGTTATTAACTGGCCGATATCTTCGGGATTAATGGGGCCATTATTGGTTTTATGTGAGTGGTATACGGAGTATATATTCACTCTACCGTTATTAGCTAGATGCAATTCAACCCCGGACACCTCTATGGACTCGAAATGTGGGAGATCAATGGCTTCACGGCGAAGTTCGCTATTAACTAGTATACAGGTGCCACTGTGGGGGTCGAAGCGTAGTGCAGCGGCGTACGACGCTAATTATCTTCCTCCTCCATCATAATTACTATAAGAAAGTACCGCCGCAATTGTCCACCAGGAAAACAAAACAAACACATCTCCACACAACGTCCACAAGTAGTAAAGTAAAACACTGCTGGCACCGAAGCGAAAGTTAATGAAACGCACTGTATGTAGTTTAATATAACTGGTTTTATTGCCGGTGATCACCGTTTCTAATTTAATTTAATTTATGAACAAAATGTTTGTTTATTTCAAACTTGGTACACATTCACGGAGTATAACTAGTCGAGCACAAGCACTCTGGAATCGTTTGTTTGTTTTTTTTTTTTAACTCGGTTTTATTTTAATTTACATGGTACAAAGAATTGGTGTGTTACTAAGGACTTAACTAACAAGGAGACTTTAGCACTCGCGCAGAGACTTCTTCGACACAGGGTATGTGCATCCCCGGACGCCACGGGGTGCGGAAGACGAACCAACCGAATCGGTGGTTGGTATAAGACTCAACGATCATCATCTCATGCAGAGATGATTTCACTAAGAAAAAAAGGAAGAGAGAGAAAAACGTTTCTCTTAAGGGTGTGACCACTAAGAAAATGCGATCTTTTTGGTGCAGTGGTATATGTGCGCGATCGAACAGATTCAATGTTGTTGCACGTGTTCGAAAGCAGGCAGGCGGCAAGGACAATAGGGAAAAATTACCAAATGCGCCGTTGGTAATGCGGGTCATTGTTTACACGATGCCTCGTCGCTATTTTCGACGTTGGGAGACAAAGGTGCTAAAAGCAAATTGGATGTTTATGGCATCTCTGGCTACAGTAGAAACCGGGTTCATATTTGCATTAGGAAATGCTGGAGAATTTGGTTTCGGCGTCTATTGCGCTAATTATATGCAGCTGCTTGGGTTGTTTATTGATAAGACAAACAAAAAAAGTTGCCAGGCAATATGTATGAAAAGTTACAGGACGCGGCTGGGAAAATAGACGGCGCAGTATTTATGGTCCCTGTCATGAAGGTTACAAATGTATGTAAATCTAATTATTTGTTTACCGGAATTCCTCTAAGGAAATTTGACTGACGACGTAGATGCCGAAGTTGATTGGAAATTCCTGGTAAGTTAATAAATAAATCTTAAGGAGCAATGGTATGCGAAGAGAATGCAAGAAGGTAAGTTTTCTTTACAGGGACTTAAAGATCATAGATTTGATCTCTTAAATGCGTGCAGCATTTTTAGGTACTAATACTGTTGCATTAGCAACTAAAAGAGTTGGGTAGTAGTTATGGGGGTTTTTTCAGGGAGGTAGACCGTAGGGTTTGTCGGAACCGCTACACCACCTCCGTTGATGGTGGGCCGCCAGTGAGGGTTCGATTTCTTCGAATTACGGAAAAGTTTGGGAATACGGGACGGTGACATTGATGCAACCTAGTTTCGGTTACAAGAAACACATCCGCCCAGTTATCCTTTATGAAGTCGGAGACTATCGCACGCTTTGAAAGCGAAGCAAGGGAGTTGATGTTTATGGAGATAAATTTAGTTTTGGGATCCATTTTGAAGGGTATGTCTGCATATACCGTGAAAAGAAGTGCATCCCTCTCAGCCTCGGTTGTTAGTTTTTCATATCAGGGTCGAATATCCTCAATCAGGCGGGAGAAATTGAACAGTTTCTCGAGCATGAAGGATTGCCCCCTGGGAGGCTTTTGTGCGGCAGCTTGAATTTGTGGGCTTTTGTTGGCCTTTACCGGGGCTCGCTTAGGGACTTGAATATGTTTTTGAGGGTAGGAGTTGCGAGATATGTTATACTCTTTGTTTGTCGGCCTTTAAGCATGTCGACGAATGTAAATCCATTTTGGATGAAGTTTTGTGTGACCTGTTTTTCGAAGTCTGATTTGGCTGTTTAGCTCGAGTCTCCTTGGATCTTTGAATTATTTCTTTATATTTAGGACAGTTCCTGTAACTGGCCGGATGTCTTTTCTTTCCGCAGTTGCAGAAAGTTGACAGGGTTATTTCATCCTGCACTTTTGTTGTGGAATCGTATATGGTTGGCGGTAGTTCGCACTTGCCTATATCGTGGGATTTTCCGCAAGGAACGCAACGGCGGCTCATGTTGCAATTTCAGGAGACATGCCCGAAACGTCGGCAACGTCTGCGTTGAGGTATTTCACTGTTATGGAATACCTCGAAGACAACTTACTGATGCAAGATTGTAAGCGACTTTGTCCGTATTATGGAATCTATGTAGGTCCCTGGCGCAAGGTGAAGCTCCCATATGTTCACCTTGCTGTATTTTTCTGTTCTGATTTTCACAAACCGTTGTGGGGACAGCATATTTTAACCCCAGTGAATTTGAGGTTGGGAAATGTTGCCTCAAGGGCAATTACGATGGCGTTCTTTTCCCAGCAAGAAGCGGCTCGTTTTAAAAGAATGATTCTTGACTTTTCGTCGGCCGGAGTGAAAGTGTAGTAATTTGCCTCCTTGGCCTTGAGGTCGTCGTTAACCTTGCAGTAGGTTTCCCTGCAGCGCGTCTTGCGCTTCGGGGCCCTAAATGAGTTTGGGGTGGGGGTGCCCGAGTCACCGCGATCCATTCAGGAATCGGAACTGGAGGTGACGTTTTCTATTTCTTCATCATAAACACGAAGATTACGCCGCATGTAAAAGATGTGAAATTTTTTAATGACCGAATGTCTGTGCTAAAAATACAGGGCCGATGGTACAATTATGTATTTATAAACGTACACGCCCCAACAGAATCTACAGACGAAGAAACGAAGGACACATTCTACGAGACCCTAGAGGAAGTATTTGATGGGATCTCATCATTCGACTTTAAAATCCTCCTCGAGGACTTCAATGCGAAAATTGGAAAAGATGATATATTCCAATCAACTATAGGTAAAGCAAGCCTACACGACGGTGTAACACGTAACCAAATAGACCACTTCCACATAGACAAAAACATCACTCGAACATCCTTGACGTAAGATCATATAGAGGAGCAGATTGCGGCTCCGATAATCTTCTAGTGATGGGCAAAATCAGGAGTCGCCTCGCAGCAATCCCACATGGGCAGTCACGGGAGACGAGCAAAAAGTTCGATATTGATAAACTAAAAGACTTGCGCAAAAGGGCTGAATTACAAGACAAACTAACTAATAGATTTAGCATCCTAGAGAATGGGAGTAGTGATGAAGAGGAAACCAATAATCTGGGCACTAAATGGGCATCGATCAGAGACACAATCAAACAAACAGCCCAAAAGGTATTAGGATTTAAGAAAACAATTAAGTCCAAACCCTGGTTTGATGATGAGTGCAAAGCGAAGATCGAACAACGTAAACGCCTCAGAGTGATCCACTTAGAAATATATGAAAAAGTCAACGCAGCAAGATACGCGACAATTCGGAAAGAGACAATGAGACTCTTCAAACGCAAAAAACGTGAATGGGAAAAGACTCGGATCGAAAAAATTCTAGAAAATTGCAGAGCAAAGACAAGTCGTGACAAGATGGAAGCAGTGTTTTGAAAATCTGCTCAATCTGCGCACCCATTAACCACAAATATACGCACCAGACGTACATACAGCCGACCCTCAGACCCCAGAGCCCTCTCTGAACGAAGTTGTAGACGCAATAAATCGATTGAAAAACAATAAAGCTC
This sequence comes from Microdon myrmicae, assembly GCA_963931805.1. Classification (NCBI taxonomy): domain Eukaryota; kingdom Metazoa; phylum Arthropoda; class Insecta; order Diptera; family Syrphidae; genus Microdon; species Microdon myrmicae. The sequence goes on from OZ007499.1 coordinate 121,209,304, forward strand.
CCGGGGTTGACTGCATACCGGCAGAGCTGGTGAAGCATGGAAGAGAGGCAACCGCTCGAAAGATCCACCAACTGATTAAAACAAAATGAGATAAGGAAGTCACTCCGGAATAATGGACAACCTCAATAGTCGTCCCCATTTTCAAAACACGCGACTGATCTGACTCCGAAAACTACAGAGGAATATCATTGCTCCCAACCACATACAAAATACTAACAAATGTCATACTGGCGAGAATCACACCGTACGCAGAAGAAATACTGGGAGACTACCAATGCGGATTCCATAGGAAATCTTCACAATAAAGCAACTGCTGAAAAAGAAGTGGGAATACGGAGAGACGGTTCAACAACTGTTCGTTGACTTCAAAAAAGCCGACGACTCTGTCGCAAGGCAAAGACTCTACCATATTGTAGTTGAGTTGGGAATCGCAAAAAAATATGCTGCCCTCATTCAAATTTGCATGAACGAAAACAAAGGGCGAGGTAGAATAGAAACTCAGAACCAATTGAAATCCGCGACGGACTAAAACACGGGGGTGGTCTCTCACCATGTCTTTTTAACCTTGTGCTCGAGTATGTTATCAGAAAGGTACAAGACGACAACATGGCCGGATCAGCCCTGAATGGGGTCACACGAGTGCTCGCATATGCGGATGACATCGCTGTTCTGGGCGGTAATCTAGAAACTGTAAGTAAAAACTGTGAAATCATCATGCAAGCGGCAGAAAACGTGGGCCGAGAAATAAATGAAAACAAAACAAAATACATGATTACGACGAAAACAGGTGGACCTCAGAAACACACATAAACATCAGAGGCAAGATATTTGCAAATGTCAAAGAATTTAAATATCTGGGAACAATACTGACTGCCAGTAACGAAATGTCGAAGAAAATTAACACGTGGCTGCATTCTGGCAACGCTAGTTGGCATGCAGTCAGTAAACTGTTGACATCCAAAATGCTATCACGTAATATAAGCTCCGTGTCTATAGAAGCATAATCATGCCAATTGTTCTATACGGATGCGAAACATGGGCTCTCACAAAACGGGAAGAAAACAAATTCCGCGTATTCGAGAATAAAGTTTTAAGGGGTATCTTTGGAGGCGAATATGACGAGGAGACAGGACAATGGAGGAAACTCCACAACCACGAATTGGAAGAGCTATACCGCAAACCTACAATAGTGAGAGTAATCAAGTCGCGAAGGTTAAGATGGGCCGGTCACGTGGCGCGAATGGGCAACGATCGTGAATAGAATTCTTGACGGTAAGCCAACGGAAAAGAGACCGAGAGGACGGCCGCGACGCGGATGGGAGGACAATGTTAGGTTGGACCTCGAGGAGATCGGATCGGATGGTCGGCCGTGGAAGGAGAGCGCACAGGACAGGGAACAATGGCGGAGCCGAGTCGGTGAGGTCATGAACTTCCGGGTTGCTACAGGCCAGTAAATAAAAAAAAAATGTTATTGAAAATAAGGTACTGTGTGAATTTTTGTGTTTCCGAAAGTCGACTTACCATTTTACGGAACCCGCCATGAGTTAGTTAAAAACGTTAACAAAAAAAAATGCATTGAAGGAAATGAAGACGATCTGGGAATATTCTTATAAAAGGGTGGAAATCAGGTTCATGCTGATACTATCCTAAAGTAATTATGGCCAAATATCGACGAGTATCATGTTAATTCATCTGTGAGCCAACCTCCTTATCTCGTGTGAGAGGTTAGTTTTATCCGAAGCCATTTTTGTTTTAAACACGTGTTTTATAAGCTCGTTATTTACCCAGCGATAAGAACTCTCTAATATTCGTGCTTCGAAGGGCTTAAAATTACAAACGTATGCTAAGTCCTGCTTATATTTGAAGGTCTCTTTAAACGTAACCACGAGATATTACATCCACTATTTACTTCGTGTGCCTTTTGATTGTTCAACATTTCGTTAGTCCAAGGAAATATCTAAGTAGTCGCTTAATACGTATGTACCCATGAAGAATAGCACAATCATATTAGAGTGCTTCTAATGACTCCCCTGGCTCAATGTCGGGGTGGTAGTCTAATGGATTATCAAGAGGCAATAGCCATTTGCCACTTAATCACTGGTCATTGAACACTGATCCTGCAGACCTCGCTGCCATGTCAATGTCCACGTCCATCACGTTTACGCATTAATGCCGATATTTAATGCTTTATTTATTTTTTTCTTTACGTCTTATTTTTCATGTCCCCTTCTCCCCTTCCATTGGTTTCTTTTATTTGCTGCATTGTGCAGTTGGTTATACGCACTTTCCTGAATTTTTTTTTTTCATTATTAAATCTTGTTCTTTTATTTATTATTATTTTTTTTTTGCGTGTGTAATAAGTACTCGAAGTCATGTCCTGGTCATACTTAACGATATTGACGTAAAGGGTTAGACGCACTTTCAGCGTAACGGGCGCACTAACCCTTCAACTTTATAATTTTACCTACCATGGGCGGCCATGAGCTTTCTTGAGCGCTATGATTAACTTTTGATTAGATTTCTTCGGATAATTTCAATAGGCATTTACTGCGTGCAATATGAATATTCTAAAAGCAAAAAAAAAAACTTATGATTGGACATCGTGCGCGTAGGCTGGATATAATCGATACAGATGAAATACACAAATGGCAGCTTGCTTAATATTCAACGTATCAACGGGCATGTGGGAGTAATTGCTATCTGGCAGAGGGGATAATTGGCTGTAGCTTGGTTGTTTATGGAGGAAAATTTGCGAAAAGTTCACAGACATTTTTTCAACAAGCTTATTGTCATCCAATACGTCCCAATAAAGGACTTTATTTATTCATTTATTTAAATATTTATTTATTGATTTATAGATTTTTTTTTATTTTTTTTTTTATTTCTTCACATGCACAACTCTGACACATATAAATGGAAAAACAAAGAACTACGTTTGATATGAGTTTATTTTTAGAGGATTTTCTACCTCGGATATAATAATAATAATTAAGCAATTTATGCCACGTCTTTAAAAAAGTTACATTTCAAATGTTGTTAGTTATTGTTGGTATATTTGTTTAATATAGGTTGTTAAAATGATTATTCCTTTTTGCTGGTTCCTATATGTGGATCCCTGTTTGGGTAAAGGCCTCCTCCAACATCTTCCACGCCTTTCTATCGCTACCCCCTCCTTATTTTGCACTTTCCTGGAAGGTTATTGCAACATGACCTCAAAGTCTTTAGGTGTTTCAGGTAGTATTACAATATCGTCGACGAACCTTAGATTGTTTAAGTATCGACGACTGTTTCTGCGTCGAGCTATTCCTCGACGAGACAGCAAAGATAGGGCAACAACGGTTCTCCCGCCGCTGCAAGGGTTTCCAAATGATGCCGCACTGGGTTGAGTAATTGGCAGCATTCAGTGCCACCACAGAGTTTTCTGTTGCAACCTTATAGTTGCATACTCTGAGGAGCTTTGGTGCACAAATGTTTTCCTTTTATTTTGAATCTTCGATCATTAAATACCGCAACGAGTTTGTTGTAGATTGGGATACTCGTATAAACCGAGACATCAGAGCTGATTAGTGTTTTATGCTTCTTGCTGTACTGCAACATCTTGCCGGGCCGACGACAATGGACCCAGCAGTCCCTTTCCTTTGGTGTCACCAACGTGTGCATGTCAGCACCGTGGGAAGTCGTGGTGAGCACGGGTACTTGTGGTTGAGAACAGAGGCTTCAATGCTTGTTATGCTCCTGATCCGATACGGTGTAACGCTAGGGTGGCAATAATTAATTATATTATACTATATATTTGGTTAAATTTTTTGTAATTGAATTATGTAATATAATTGGTTATGTTACGGTAGTTATACTTCACGTAACTCTTTTTTTTTTATCATTGGCCATTGGGCGCTAACGTTGTAGCTCTAGGTAATGCCGTCGCTATGATATTTGAAACTCTCCGCCATGTTGTGGAGGGGTTGCCTGAAAGGCGATATTTGCCGCATCAGCCGCAGCAACGATGTGATGTGTATTTGCGTTATTCAATTGGTTGAGGTCACTATTCTGCGGTTTGATTAAATCTGTCAAGCTCGGTTGAAACTGTGTGGGCAGTTGTGCAATGTTCGGATCATTGACCATTTGACATTGTAATTGAGCGATGTGGTCGTCAATATATTGAAGTGTTTGTGCAGCCACACCTTGGTTGGGAATGCGGCCATTTAGAAATAATTGAAATCTAGGTGCACTAGATGAAGCTGTTGATTCATTTCAAAACCCGCTTAGTTGGGTTAAAGTCGGCCGTGCAATGTTGTGTTTCATCATCTTCTGCATATGGCCAGCCTGTGCCGATAACGAAAATGTTAGAGTTGCCGCCAACTGCATAGGATTATCTGCGTCTCGAATCCAAGGTGATTGCCCTGGCTGATGCTGTTGCAGTTGGGGATGTGTCCCACCTAGGCCGCTAATACCAATGCTTGGCGTTGGGCGAAGTTCTCGATGGGGACTGAACTCTCTGTCGACAGCGTTGCCTGACAGCGTATTTGATGGACTGGTTGAATGATTGTGCTGGACATGGTGTTTGTTTTATATATATATATATATATATATATATATATATATATATATATAGTTGTGGTTGAATCTTTGCGGCATATCCTGTCGAATTAAAACTGGCACCTGAGTGAGCAAGAGAGGTTGCGTACCTACCATGCTATCAGGAAGAATAATCTGAAGGTCAATAGAACCTTTCGTTCAATTGTGCCGCAGGACGAAATAGTCCCAATACTAGGTGTTTTTCTTCTTTGAGTGGTGGCTGGACCATGTGTTCACAATTTGCTTTCCGATGATATGACTTCCCGACGGATGCCGGTACCTTTCCTTGTTTCTCATCTTCTATACCCCCTTATCTTGTTACCGAAAGTCCAGCTTAGACACCGATTTTGTTAGAGTGGTGCCCCCAGACGCGTGACAGCGATGCGACCAGGCGTCGAGAAGCGGTGATCCCCAGACGCGTGACAGCGATGCGCCCAGGTGGTGAGAAGCGGTGAACCTCAGGCGCGTGACAGCGATGCGTCCAGGTGACGAGAAGCGGTGAACTCCAAATCCGTGACAGCTTTCCGATGACGTGATTTCCCGACGGGTGCCGGCATCTTTCCTTGTTCCTCCTCTTCTATACCCCCTTATCTTGTTAACGAAAGTCCAGCTTAGACACCGATTTTGTTAGAGTGGTGCCCCCAAACGCGTGACAGCGATGCGTCCAGGCGGCGAGAAGCGGTGATCCCCAGACGCGTGACAGCGATGCGTTCAGGTGGCGGGAGGCTGTGCCCCCAGGATCCTATGTAGATAAAGCGGTGAAAATCGCAATTCCCGGGGTTCTTGGATTTATTCATCTCCAATTTGATTTTTGGGTTGAGATTTGCAGGTATAGGACCGGATGTGCCTTTGTTGACAAAACTCTCCTTAGTACTGACCGCTTGCGATTGAAACGCTGTCCCGTCAGATGATAGTCTTCTAAAGGAAGGAAGTTTCCAAAAATGCTCCTGTTTGCATGTTGTGTGTTGTTGCAGGTTACGTTTGCATTACCATGAGAGCTTCTACCTCTGTCGTTGAATCTGAAAATTTCAACACGTTTAGATTCAATTGATTTGTCCTATCGACTGTTGCCCGATGGGTCATCGTCCTCTTCTTTAGGTTCTTTCAGATGTACGCAGGGCGTATCTAAGTTCTGTAGCGTAGGTCGTGAAAAGTAACTGCAACACCGTTAAAAATGGAGCTGAATGATGTCTACAACTGAAATACTGGGACCGATTAGAAAATTTATTGATTTACCTGCGGTGAATTCTGCAGAATTAAGACAAATGAAACAACCTTAGATTTTGAGAACGTGGACTGTAATTTGGATTCACTAAATTTAACATGATTTGGTAGGATTGTTAGCTTTTCGTTTATTAATGATGAGATCAATATTATTATTTAGGTTGTTGTTCGACTTGTATGTTAACGTTGAAATGTTGGTGTTGTATATATTGAAGTTTGTAAGATGGGAAAAACAGAAAGTATTCATTATTTTATTTTGTTTTCCGCCGATTACAAACAAAACAATTATTCAAATAAAAAGCAGAAGTTAGTTTTATTTCACAAGAGTAATAAACTCCCCAACCAGCATGGGGTAGCATATGTCCAGCCCGATTAAAATTCAGGAAATATATATGTGGTAAGCATAGATTCCACTTGATCACGGTATATTCGTTTTTTAGAAGCACATCTGCCAGAGTTCCAATCGTACGTTAGAATATGTGTTAAGAGTCGCGGTGACACATCAACGCGGTTACGATATTGGTCGAGACTCTTAAGTGAAACATCCAGAACACCTGACGTGAACGTCGGAAAGCACCCTTCCGTAAAGTTCCGGTATTTCTCATTAACGTTTTTGGGACTTCCATATCTTTCAAACATGCGGACCATTATGTCGGGAGCATGCACAATTGCATTCACAATTTTGCCCCGACTCATTGCACTATCCTGCTCATGAATTGAGAAGGTAATTGTTTCGCCAGGTTTTGTCTCCTTGTCGAACCAGTGAGAAGACATGAAATTCTTGAGATAGATAGCTCGAAGTTGTCTAACTGTTAGTTCAACATTGTTCTTCACAACGATTTGTAGAATAGTTAGAACAAATCCTATAATTTTGTGAATCTGTGATAATTGTTCTTCGTCGTGCTTTCGCTGTTCAGGAACAACATCTATTTTGGCCCGTATCAGCTCCGTCCGTTTGTTCTGATCCATATCTAATAGTTGTTATTGTTTCCAGTTTCACCACTCTAGTATTATTACTTGTTTAATGTATGTTATGTTAAATAAAGATTCCTTTTAGTTAAAAACGACAACCGCCATTCGGCGGTAGACAATATCGACGAAAGTCAGTCACTTCTATGGACACACCACACAACACTTGTATTTAAAATCACTCGGGTCGCTTAATTAGCTAATAATGAATTATAATTAAATGCCACCTACCTTGCCTTCCTCGTTGAGGTTTGTTGTATGGCGATGACTTCTTTGACGTAGTCTTCAAATTTGCTGTTCGGATCTTGAATCCGCCTTGTGGCGCCGACTTCTTAAATGGATGTTAGAATCCGTTCGTTGTGGCGCCGACTTCTTTTCTCGGATGTTGAAATCCTTTTCTGTTGAGGAACAAGTCCAGTTTCTTCCTGGTTAATGTATATTGGATGTGATCCGGCTCGAAGGACCATGTTACTGCGTCGAGCTATTCCTCGACGAGACAGCAAATTAGGGCAACAACGATGCAAGGGTTTCCGAATAAAGCCGCACTGTGCACAAATAATTTGAATAATCGAACTAACCATCAACAAAAATACACAAATCAAACTCAAAATGAATCGAACAATAAAAACAAATGAATTAAACCGTGGATCGTCTTTACGAGACCATTGTGCTTTTATTACTTCATAGACTCTCTTAATGTCACACGTAAAAACCAACGGCACACACCAACGACATATTTTTATAACTTTTTGTGATCAGTCTATATGCCGAAAAAAGTTCTCGAGGACGGCAATAAATAATGTCGGTGATAATGGGTCGCCTTGCCTGACACCTCTGTCCATGTTAATGGGCTTTCCTCTAGTTCCGAGTTTTACACAGCTTTGACTTTTCTCCTAAAAATTTGTTAATATTTTTATATATTTTTGATATGTTCCGAACAATTTCAAGGCACTCCCAATTGAATGGTGACTAATACCATCGAAAGCCTTGCTATAGCTTTTTCTTCATTTTTCATATCATTTTTGATTCCTTCCTCTAAATCTATCTTACTTACACGTTAGACAAAAATGATTAAACTCTAGGTTATGGTTGTATCTTATTTCCTAACTTACTGGTGCCTTGCGGACTCTCTAAGTTACATGCGTACGCTTAAAGCCTGAAAATTTGTCTTTCGACATTACGATTGTTTTGTTTACATGAATTTTAATGAACTCAGTTGGTTACAAAGAAAATGATGAACAGAAATAACTGTGTTTATGTTATTGTTTTTACCTTATATCTAACTTAAATACTAAACTAACTACAACTTTTTTTTTTGTAACCTAACAGTATCCTAAACCTAACATCTAAACTCAACCTTCGAAATGAAAAATCTATGTAAGCTTTCCGTAATTAATGGGCTTTTGTTATTATGATTATTACTTCTTTTTTTTCGGTTTTATAGGGAAACAGGTTTTGAATTGCGACTCAGCCACCAAAATCTCTGGTGTTGCTTATTCGTGTCTTTTCGGCCTTTCTGTGCTACTGCTCTACTGAACTGCGGGCGCTCTACATCTGTATGCGCAACCTCTCGATTATAACATATTCGTATATCTATGGCCGACCGGTGCACGTTATAAATCAACGGATTCATTTTGTTTGAGGCCGTTCATGTCAAGATTGAGGAGTGCTTCTGGTGGAATAAAGCCATTGCAACGCACACCCTCATAAGACATATTGTTTGGATAATATGCGTCAAAAATTAAATCGGTCAGCGAGCTCATTGATCTTACAAGATGATCTCGAATGAACTTGATCATAAAGTTATGCACTCTGTTTATATTGCCCTCACTGTACAGCGCTTCATTGGGATAGTATTTTTTGTGATCGGATTCAGGGGTTCGATGTAAGTTAAGGCTCGTTCTGAGACATTGTCTCTCAAAAATCCGAAAATTTTCCATTAAGCTAGGTCCCACATTAAACCACACTGGACATCCACATATGATCATCGGCCTGATGAGAACCATATAATGATGAGTAACATATAACTTTAACTCTGCTGTCAAGTTGACTACTATGAAACAGTCTTCTTGTCATATCATAAGCTTTCTTTGTCCTGGCCAGCGCAGCCTCCACATGTTTGTTAAAATATAGATACTGATCCAGCTAGATGTCCAAGTATTTGACTACATTTTTGGTTTCCAGTGTTTGTTGGTATGGTCCCATAATAGCTAGCTTTCGCCTGTTTTTCCTGGTGTCTCTGGTAGCTTCAGGCAGTGGTGTTCTGAAGAAGATGGGTTCACACTTCTGGATGTTGATTTTGAGTCTCCAGTTGTCACATTATCGCTGAACGTCATTGAAATCCCCTTGTAGTAGTCTGTTAATGATTTCAATTTTTGGTGCTGTCCTATATATTATCAGGTCTGTTACATAATTAACAGCAGTTAATTATCACCCCTCTAACATGCACCTAAAATTCTTGTCAATCCATATCCTTTCCCTATACCAAAGCATCACATTAAAAATACAATAGCACATTCCCCTCAAGCAATAGACAAATTTTAAAATAAAATACATCTGTGGGGAACGAATTATGGTACCAAACACAGGTTCTACTTCGCCCTCACCGACGTCACTATAAGTTCATCGAAAGTTCAGCCGCAGCAATTGTGTCCCCCCAGAAAAGCAATCACACCAAGGCAAAATACGAGTAGGCGCACTGAGACGGAAACACAAACGAAACTCCGAAACACCAACACAGGAAGGAAGTGATTAAAACGCACATTTGTAAAGATAAATGGTCCTTTTGCCTTTATTTATTTTAACACTGATTGCAGAGGAGACAACAATATATAATTTAAAATACATACTGTGCAACGTTCCTATATGGTTTATATAGTCTTAATTTAATGGTAATTAGTCCGGTTAATTTGAAGGCACACGGAAACTTAAGGCTCACGACCGTGGTTACTCGACTATATTCGATGGAGTATTCTCGTCCCCGTGCGCACCGGGAAGCAAGAGGTTAACCGACCGGCTTGGTTGGATGTTGAAATACGACTCAGCGATATTAAATCGCTATCAATAGAAATTCGGCCAGTGAAACCGGCTCTCTCAAATTAAGGTACACATGTATGTGTGAACATTGGTTCATTCATGGAACGAAACCATGAGAACGAATCTAAAACAAAGAAAGGGCAAAATGTGCATCCATGCGATGTGAGTTCGGCTAAACAAACAAGCCGAATCTCATTAGATGCTAATTGAGCCTTTGTTTGCCCTTGCCTCGTGGTCATGAGGGCGGATCCAGGGAAATTAAAAGATAAAGGGACTGTATAGATCGTTGTCTAGGATATGCATCGCGGCTAAATAAATGAACGACGATGCATCGAAGAAATGGCGTTAAGAGAAAAGATGGGACGAGGGCATCATAAAAGTCATAGCTGAGTGATGCCCTTATGTAAATATCCGAATAGCCATTAGAAGGGGGTGTTAATGGATTACAATACTTTATACAATGAGAATTGTATGTCGTATCTTGGGTCGGTGGCCGAAACGAATCCCCTGCTTGCATTTGTATATGCAGGGAAATTCGTTTGTGGCAAAGAACGAAATTTGTGATTATTTATTCGTTTAGGGATCATGGTCGCGTAAATGCCAGCTGAACAAACAAGCTGCCCGACGCTGCTTTGCCAGTTGGACAATGAATCGCCAGCCAATGGGTATGTAGGACATTGTCGTACGCATGTGAGGCTGGGAATAGCCAACTCCAGGTTAAGATTCCCTGATTATGCGGTTACATTATATGTGAACCGATAAGCTTTCTTTTCAGGGATATGTTGTTTGGAACATAATTCTTAAAATGAATTTTGAATTCGAATAAATGGATGCAGGTAAGAATTCTCTTCCAGAAGCTTTTAGCTAAATACGTTTGGTCATTTGTTGCGTGTAGCATTTACAGGTGCTACTGCGATTGCATTAGCGAAAACTAAATGAAAGATGGGTCGTAGTTATGGGGGTTCTTCGGGTTGGAGAAACCGCCACACATCCCTAAAAATACATGATCCCTATCCCAATAGATTAATATTTGGTTACCCACAAGGTCCCAAATATTATCCACTTAAAACAACAACACTTCCCCAAAAAGTTTCCCTTGTTGTATGTACCGTTGTAGAGTAACCCTCCGTATGGCATAAGTCGATAGTACTTATGACCATTGGATAGGGGCGCACATAACGGTATATTGAACAAAGGAAGCCAACGAAAGAATGATGGATTGGTGGGAACTGAAAGATCAAGGTTTAACTCCACGTGGAGTAAGCACCAGTAAGTTTCCACGGGGAGGGTGACTTTTGATTTTTCGGTTCCCATCCATCCATCATTCTTTCCTTGGCTTCGTTTGTTCAATATACCGTTATGTGCGCCGCTGGCATTTACCCGACCATGATCCCTCGTCTAAACGATCACAAATTTCCTTCCTTGCCACAAACAAATTTCCCTGGATATACAAATGCAAGCAAGGGATTCGTTTCGGCCACCGACCCAAGATACGATATACAATTCTCATTGTTGGTGTGATTACTTTTCTGGGGGGACACAATTGCTGCTGCTGAACTATCGATTAACTTATAGTCGGTGAGGGTGAAGTAGAACCTAGTGCCCGTGTTTGGTGCCATACTTCGTTCCCCACAGATGTATTTTATTTTAAAATTTGTCTATTACTTGGTGGGAATGTGCCATTGTAATTTTAATGTGATGCTTTGGTATAGGGAAAGGATATGGATTGGCAAGAATTTTAGGTGCATGTTAGAGGGGTGATAATTAACTGCTGTTAATTATATAACAGGTCGTCTGCATACGCAATAGCCTGATGATGAGACCCTATCAAGTCGCTAGTGTAAATATTAAAAAGGATCGGAGATAACACCGCTCCCTGTTGCAGGCCGTTTTTTTCTTTTGTAAGTAATGTTGGAAGTCACATTGCCATTTTTGACGACGAATTTCCTTTCATTCAACATGTCGTGTAGTATATACACTAGTGGTTTATGAATGCCTAGTATCATTAGCTTGTAGTATAACCCTTCTAGCCAAACGGTGTCGAAGGCCCTCTCCAAATCAATCAAACAGGCAATCAGTTTAGCTGCAGCATGTGTGGTTTCATGACCAGCTTTAAAACCAAACTGGTTATTTGGAAAAATGTTATTGTCCTCAACCCATTTAGATACAGCCTTGTTTGGAACCCTCTCGAATACTTTACTCATACGAGTACTAGGTAACAAACTGATCGATCGCAGATGTTTTGGGTTTGTTATGTCTTTCCCTTTTTTTTGGTAACGGCTGGATGATGGCCGGTTTCTAACGTACTCGATAGTGTGTGTTGTTCAGAGCGTTGTTAAACAAGAGCGATTGGAGGACGATATTTGAGTACGATATTGGGTACTCCATCTATTCCAACTGATTTCCTGTTTCTTAATGATGCAAAGACGCCATGGATGTCTTCACTAGTCATCAAAAGGCTGTTGGCGCTTTCGACAGTGATCTCTATCATTTGCCTTGTACAGTTCTTGAAAGACGGCCCCTACAACATTCACTTTTTCAAAGGGATCTTCAAAAATTTCATCATTTAGACTGGCGTTGTTTGTGTCTACGCCTATATTTGTCAGTATTCGTTGGTTTTCGTCAGTTGGTGGTATTTGGAGACACTGAATCTCGTTTCATTACTCCGTCTAAATATTTTATTAATTTGCGGGAACATACTAGGGTTGTTGAATTTTACCGCCCGAACTTTGTTGCTCCAATATAATTTTGCTGCTAACCTATAGTTAGCGTTTATCAGCTGTTGGAAATTTTTTAATCTAGACTTCAGTGATTTTATCTCCTGGTCGTGCCTATCAATAAATCGTTTGTACCGTAGTTTTAGATGAGACAGAATTCTACTTTTTCTTCTGTGGAGTGCATTGATGGTGGCGTTTCAGTCCATGTTCAAGTTGTCCGTAGGTGTGGTTTTTGGTATTGTTTTGTCTATAGTTTGTTTTATGGTCCATTTTTTGCATGTATTTGTCGATGTCATCGTTGGATATGTTTCCGTTGGTAGGAGGGTTAATATCTTTTAAGAGAATTTCTCGTGTAAAGGTGCTCGTGAAACGCCTCCATCGCATACCACCATAGTTATAGGGTTGCGGTATCATACATTGACCGAGTTCCACAACCTCGCTTAGTGCTTTTATCACGATTGATAATGCACAATGGTCGCTGTCATACTCAATTGGGCGTAAGCAGTTTCTATTTTGTCTATTAGTATGTGTATGTTTAAGTCGTGTGTGGGAAAGGAAGGATATTCTGTAGCTAGCAGGTTAGCCGTATATTCAATGTGATGTTGATCTAGCAAACCAGCTGGTTGATTTCCTCTCGTTTTTTGTTTGTTTTATCTCCACATTTACTAACAATTCCATTACAGGTTTCACTTAAGACCAAATGTTAACTTCTATTTTACAAATATCATTCTTACATTAACGTCCTGGCTCTTTGCAAGCACTCTAAATTATACCTAAATTATACATTATCATTTTTCTTATGCCTTTCGGCGTACAATAACTAGTCTTCTTATAACATATCACAATAATTGATATGGTTTCTTTATAAAAAATTGTTCTATTTTTTCTATATCATGTATTATTTATAATTTTCTTGTTTTTAATTACATATATAGGGCGGGTTGCTGGCGCAAGACTAATGACCTTGCCCGGAAAAAATAAATCATGATGGAAAATTTAACAAGCCTCAGGACTTGCTAAATAAGGCTAAGACCGGCTCCCGGTTGTAGTGCCGATGATGATGATAGGGCGGGTTGACAAGCATAAATAAAAAAAAACGAAACAAAACCCACAAACATAAACAAGGAATACAAATAAAAATTTAAAAATAAAAAAATAAAACAGAAGAAAAAAAATAATAATTGGGAATTGCGGATAGCGGGAAGGAAAGCGGTGCGCCTGAGAGGCATACTATATTTGGGACGTGTAATCCTTTCTTTATGACTGATCCAACACCAGTTGGGATGAGATCGCTCTCTTTTAGATTTATCTCTTTCACCGATCACCATACTAAAACGCAGGCGATCTGGAATATTAGAGATATCAGTATCATGAAGAATGTTTATCCCTGCCACCGCGGAAAGCGTGGTAAAATTGTCTTGGATAAGTCCTTTTTTATCCAAGAAAGGGAACGCTTGTTGGGGAATATACATACGAGGGTTGCCTCTTATGTTTCGGGATTTGGCAACCCTAGTGTTGCAATCCGGCAATTGACAGCTCTGTCGTAAAGTTGGACATTTTTGAGGTTATACGCACTCAGAACGTTTTGACATACGAGCGCTATTTGTGTTGTTTACAGTAACTTAAAAGATTCATCTCGGCCCAAAAATGGAATTAAATCGTCAACATTTCCGTGCGATTATTTTTTACAACTTTCGGCGTGGATTAACTCAGCAACAGTGCATGGCTGAACTTAATTCAATTTTTGGCGATGAAGCTCCATCAAGGACCAGTGTTTATCGATGGTATGGTGAATTCAATCGTGGTCGTAGTTCACTCCAAGATGAATTTCGTGAAGGTCGTCCAAAATCAGTTGTTGTTCCGAAAACCATTGATGCTGTGCGCGAACTGATATTGGAAGATCGTCATGTGACCTATCGTGAGATTGAGACAACCTTAGGCGTTAGTGGGACCAGCATACATTCAATATTGCATAAACATTTGACTGTCAAAAAAATTTGTTCGCGTTGGATCCCACACAATTTGTCAATCGCCCAAAAAAAGGCTCGTGTCAATTGGTGGAAAGAAATGCTCAAAAAATACGGTCGCGGTGCTTCGAAACACGTCTATGACATCGTGACAGGTGATGAATCGTGGATTTACGCGTATGAGCCCGAAAGTAAACAGCAGTCGACTGTCTGGGTGTTTCAAGATGAGCCAAATCCAACAAAAGTTGTTCGCGCACCAAGCACTTCCAAGCAAATGGTCGCCCGTTTTTTTCGGAAAAACTGGACATGTCGCAACCGTACCACTAGAACAACGCAGAACAGTCAATTCTGAGTGGTACACAACCAATTGTTTGCCAGTTGTCTTCCAAGAAATAAGGAAAACCAACCGCCGAAGACGGATCACTCTTCACCACGACAATGCGAGCTCTCACACATCGGCTGCATTTTTGAGCACCCAAAACATCGATTCGATGGGTCATCCGCCGTATAGTCCTGACTTGGCACCAAATGACTTCTTTTTATTCCCGTACGTAAAAAACAAACTGAGAGGTTAAAGTTTTTCGACACCTGAAGAAGCGGTTGCTGCATTCAGAATGCATGTGTTGGAGATACCTCAATCAGTGGCAGAAGTGCTTCGACAATTGGTTCAAACGCATGCAAAAGTGTATAGATCTTCATGGGGGATATTTTCAAAAACAATAAAGTGATTTTCGATGATCAATATTTGTTTTTGTTCTCTAATCCCGAAATATAAAAGGCAACCCCCGATCATTGGGATAGAATGATCCCGATATGGAATCATTTTCACTGCATATTTTCACGGATTACCTCGATAATGAAGTTATCTATTCTGTTTAGTCCTGATTTGTCATACAGGACTTTATTGGGATTGTATTTCTTATATTGCGACTCTGGGGTTCTGTACATTCCAAGGCAGGAACGCAAACACAGCCTCTCGAACACCCGAAACTTCTCCATGTAGAATGGGGATATGTTATACCATACCGGGCAGCTATACACTAATACTGCTCTGATGAATGCCGAGTATGAAATTATTTGCACCTTGGCGTCCAGAAGACTACTACCGAACAAAGGAAATACTCCGGTCCGTTGGTCTTGTAAATCTTCCGAATTATCTTGTTGCGATAATTACGGTTGTTTACAATTTTGGCAGCGGATAGGCGATATGCTTTCTTGCATTTAGCTGCCAGCGTATGCATCCGTTGTTATCTATCTACCGAAAATGGTAATTCCTGGTAAACATCGTGGAGATGTTTAAGATGGGAGATCTGTATGCGATGCTTTACCTGTTGGATTTTTGGGATCTTGCACGGAAGTAGAGGTGCTAATTGCCTTTAGTATGCCTCCCTGGTTCGGTTAATTTACCGAAAATATAATTCGTTGGAAACATCGTGCAGATGTTTCGGATGGAAGATTTATGGCCTGTAATCTGGAATTGTTGTTGCATACTATGAATGGATGCGTTGACTCGATACTGAAAGTTTTTGAACGTTAAGTTCCTTGTTTTTTTTTATGTCGGGTTCAACATTGTTGCAGCTTCCTATGCCCTTGTTACAGATCTGATTAGGAGCTTTGGGGACACGTGTCTGTGGGCACGTGTAATGGATAAGGTAAGTAAGTTCCTTGAAGGTTTGGAACCTTACCTGGGCGGAATTGTGCGTTCGTAGGACGCTACAGTGTCATGTTGCGATCGAAAACCAAACTGGTTCTTCAGAATAATACAATTTTCCTCACACTAGTTAGTCAATGCTTTATTTATAATTTTCTCGAATACCTTGCTGATGTTCGGAAGCAAACTAATCGAGCGAAGATTGGCGGAATTACTCCTGTTGTTGCGGATTCGCATTTGAAACAACCGGCGAATTCGCAATAATTAAATCTGTGGCACCACGTGAACAATATGTGGCATCACCTTTAACAATGTCAGCAATCAGGTGACATTTATGAATTCTGTTGGTTGTCATTTGACAACCATTTTTACTTTTCATCTTTCTTCTTCGTTAACTAACCTAAGCAATCGGATGTATAGTCAAACTAATTCATAAAAATCTATGTACTCGTGGGAAATAAAAGTAAATCCTAAAATCAATAAAGCGACCATCGAGGCATTATTTCGATTTGGAAGATTCTTTCTGTGATTGCGGCAGACAATTGAAGGTATTCTTTTTCCCATTTCACACATTTGGTTTTTAGCCTATTGTAGAACAAAAACCGTGTACTGGTGGACAAGCACAGTTTGGAGCATACGATCCGTTAACAGACTGAGAACTCAGTTTATCGCACCAGGGATCCATCTGTTAGTGGAAGGTGTGCTCCACGCTTGTTGGACACACACCTGTCCTTGCCCTTTTTGGGGATAGGGTGGACTGCAGATTTCCATTGGGGTGGATATTATGCATTACTTAGAGCGTTATTGAATAAAATGGTGTAAACCTTCACTACTTTAAGAGATAAATGCTTTAGAACAATGTTTGGAATACTCTCTATTCCAGAATATTTTTAGTTCTTAGCGGATCTAAGAATGTCCGTGTTACTGCGAGACGGCGTCTCGATAACGTAGCGAGAACGGAACGCCTATCAATGAGTGGACTGCATTTAGTTTATAGTAGTTTATTCTACTTTATTTCGATTATTTATTTTAACACTATTCCAATCTGTATAAGGATCTCTTCGCAATGTATCCTATTGTGGGAATGAACGCGCCTCCCTTTGTATAGACTAGTCACGTCCCCGTTCGGTTGTCCATGCCCGAGTCTGATATTTAAACAAACAGCTACCTCGTGCGTTCACTTGAATGCATCGAGCAGCTGGGTCGGGCGTTTAGTCGTGTCCGTGCCAACAGTCCGTCAGTTCCTTGTATACAATTATACCAGTGTTTAGATTTCTAAGTGGGGAATCCTCTCTATTATTTTCACTAAAGATAGTGAAACTTCGACTTAAGAGACGCCAATTGTTAAGTTTATTGCGTAGGGAAATATGTTTTTGGAGAGCCCTATTTTCCAGGTCAAGGTTAGAATGAGCCGAATCGTTCAATCTATACACTGCTTCGAAACAAGCACCAATTGAGTTCGCCTTTTTTGTGGATCCTCGACTAGTATGAATTCTTCGTTTGAGTAAATATTTTCCAGGGTAAGTCCTGCGTTCAGCAGAGCTTGACAATTCTCGGGGGTCCGTAGAACTCGCTTTATTTATTTGTGGGAACATATTCGGTCCACTAGCTTTAATGGCTTGAATTCTCTTGTTCCAGTCTTCATTAATTACTGATCTATAATTGTCACGGATTAGTTTTTAAAGATTTTTAATTAGTGACTTAATTGTTTTTATTTCCTGACTATTTGGATCGCTGAACTGTCTGTAGAGCAGTTTTATCTTAGAGAGCAGAATACTCCTTTGCCTATACAGCTCGTCGATCGTTGCGTTTCTGTATCGGTTTGTATGGCTCTCCATGTGAGAACGATTCATTGTCTTAGTAACAATGTTGTAAGCATCGGAAAAGAGTCTCTGGGTCCACTATAAATAGATTCTGCTGATGTGCAGGTAGATATCACATACATCCCCCTTCCTTGTCGAAGGGGTATGTGGTGATGCACGCTTCAAGCACGCGATTTTTGCGCATTACACTATATATTACTCGTATCTTATGTAAGAAAGATTGCCACCCCTCCTCCTTGTGGGGAGTTGGGTCGGTCTCTTCGTATAATGTCGTAGTTTTTGTGACATCGTTTATGCCTCTGATTCAACTTAGTTTGGGTAGCCAAAAGCCCGGCAGGACTTTCGTCTTGCAACCGTTTAAAGTGAGTGGCTCTTCTCTCGATTCTGATAGTGAATTTATATTCACGATTACAGTCTTAATTGTGCTTTCTCTTCGGCGGTTTATATTGACGGCTGGCTAGACAACTGCGAATAGACCTAGTCTAGTCTAGTGTCGTGCTCCTTTATTTGTTTTTGCATTTGTGTCATCTGCGTCTGCATAGCGAGCACATCTGCTAGTGTGACTGTTTCTGGAGGCACCGTATGTTGTGGCGGTACCCGTGTCGTAGGTCGTGACGTGTTTCTGCTACCACCTGGTACTTGAGCATACGAGAACTCTACAGACTGCACACTTTAGAAGACCCGTTCTTTACCTAACGTGCATTGTTCTGCGCTGTGGTCCTCTCCGCATCTTACGCATCGATACTGCATTTTGCAGTTTGCTGCTGAGTGCCCAAACCTTTGGCAGTAGAGACACCGGATTATATCTCTGCCACAAGGGTCGTTTTCGGCGCAAGGCTAATAATCTTGCCCGGAAAAACAAAATATTATGGAAAATTTAACAAGCCTCGGATATGGGCGAGATACACGACGACGACCACGAGATTTCTTAAATAAGGCCAAGACCCGATGCCGGTTGTAGTGCCTATAATGCTGATAAGAAGGGTCGTTTTGTAACTATCGATGAACATTTGGAGTTTACCAGCTGCGTTTGGACCCGTTTGCCCCGAGAACACCAGGATCGTCTTTAAGACGTGATCAAAAATTCTATCCTCACCTAACTTTGTCCGTGAAGGAACTAGCGGATGGGTGGGCTCCAAATTGTCACATGTGCCCGGAGGGTAGAAAAAGACTCCTGGTTTCTTGGCGTACTCTGCGGAGGCCAAAAAGGCAGGGCTTTGGGCGAAGGAGAGGTCGGTTGGTTTCCTTTCTGCTTCCTTGTTTTCATCAAGGAGGACGCTGACCTTACCTTTTATTTGTTTAAGGTAGGCCACTAGAAACCAAACGCGAGCAAACACCGGAGAGTCGGAATGGGCGAGAAGAGAAGAAAGAAAAACAAAGGAAAAGTTAGGGACAAATTCCTCAGTCCCCTGGGTCAGCAGGGAGAAGACCATATAAAAATGAGTAGATGGTTGGTTGTGTGTACTCACGATTATGCCCCCGGGTAGATGTTTAGCTACAGACACTATCACCAAATCATCTGCGTACCGAATGATTCTAGCTCCTTCAGGTACAGTGACCCTGAGTCCACCATCATACATGATATTCCATAACAGCGGACCTCATACAGACCTATGGGGTACACCGGCTGTTATTTTATATTGCTGTGGTCCTTCATCTGTGTCATAGAGCAGTCTTCTATCCGATAGATAGTTTGCTAGTATACGCACCAAGTAGGACGAAACTTATAGATCGCACAACGCTTCTAGAATCCGATTCCTCTTCACAGAGTTAAATGCATTTTTATCGTCTAGTGTCACCACGATGGAATATTTTTTCGCACCTCCTAGCCGTCGTGCTTCAGCTATCGCATTGCGAGCGATGACGCCTACCACAGATGGTGCCTTGCCGGTTGATCTAACTTTCCGGAACCCATACTGCCATTTAGACAGTCCCGGTATCCCCTCAATGACTTGTTCTAGACGAGTGGCAATTACTCGCTCAAGCTGTTTCCCTGTTGTGTTCAGCATGCACAACTGGTTATAGGAGGACGGCGCTTCCGGTTTCTTAACTCCTTTGGGTATAAGCACAAGTCGCTGTTTTTTCGATCTTTGAGAAAAGTGTCCTATTTGTTGGCCGGTCGTGAAGAGTCTGCTGAAGGCTTCCCGCTTTTTTGTTAAAGCGGTCTTCAATACAGTGTTAGAAATACCATCCAGCCGCAGGGTCTGTTTTTTTAACAACAGTTGCAGCCAAGAGCACCCCATGGATGATAATGGGAGATATTGCTCTTTCGGTGATGATCCATTCTTCTTGAGCTCTACACACCTCATCACACTGCGGGTAGAGGACAATAAGGCCAAGGTGATATTATGGGTTTTTTATGGTCTTGGTAGGGTGCCGTCCCGACACAGGTTCACCAAGACGTCCCAAACTCTACCTCGTCCGTCTGCTGCTTGTTCACCAATGTCTTGCAGTTCAGGGAAAACAATCAGTCACCTCTTTTAATATCTTTATTTTAACTAAAACTTATTTTCTATAAACGAACTTACTTTAAGTTTTGAGTTTGCAATTTAATTTGTATTATACATATAATTTCAACTCGTAATTATTCTTATTTTATCTTAACTTAGCGTAAACAGTACAAATCAAATTTATTTCATTCTAAACTAAACTTACTTTAAGTTTTGAATTTTAACTTTTGAGTCTGCAATGTAATTTATATTATACATAAAATTTCAACTCGTAATTATTCTTATGAATGGTACTGTACAACAGAACTCACGCACTGAGATAGCACCAACTTTGTGGTTTATAAATGAAGTAAGTATCTTTTTCTTTTACTCGCGCGGCAGTAACTTTTACTTCTAATGTATGGTACTGTAAGACGGAACTCACGCACTGAGATAGCACCAACTTTGTGGTTTATAAATGAAGTAAGTATCTTTTTCTTTTACTCGCGCGGCAGTAACTTTTACTTCTAATGTATGGTACTGTAAGACGGAACTCACGCACTGAGATAGCACCAACTTTGTGGTTTATAAATGAAGTAAGTATCTTTTTCTTTTACTCGCGCGGCAGTAACTTTTACTTCTAATGTATGGTACTGTAAGACGGAACTCACGCACTGAGATAGCACCAGCTTTGTTGTTTATAAACGAAGTAAGTATCTTTTTCTTTTACTCGCGCGGCAGTAACTTTTACTTCGTATCGTTGGCCGTGAAACGTTTGCGCTGTAACACAGAACTCTTACAATTGGCCACCGAAAAACTTAACACTCCAAAAGGAACCAAATTGCTCTCGTGGTCGCTGGCTAACTGTTTAACGTGAGGCACTACCTGCCCTCGCGGAATCTAAGACGCGATTGAGTATCGCCACAGAATACGAGAGAATACCAAAATTCTATCCATCGCCTCGATGACCATATTTGGTAATTTACCTTTTCGAATTGGTGTACTACCAAAGAAGGGTTGAAACGCACACACACGATGATCCCCTTTGGTTGCTCATCGCGCGTGTCGCCCAGCATGCGAACCATGAACATGAAATTAAATAAAAATAAACAACCTTCGCAGCTGGGGCAAGTCATCCCGAAAAGGGTTAAAATGTTTACACGGTCAGCGACTGTGTAAAGCATTATTGCTGATCGTGTACATCACATTTCCATATATTTATATGTTTGTCCGACCAGCACTGTGTGGAACATTCATGCTGATCGGGCGCGCGTTGCTGGCGTCCTCTTATATGAATCGCCATGCACGTGTGTGGGAAAAATTCTTTCCTCTTGTGTGCTTGGACAACGCTAAAGATTTACGTCGGCTACGTAATGTTGTACCGAGTTGTATTTTAGGGGCATTTCTTTGGTACTTTTGGGCAGTGTTGATTGCTGCATATGCAACCGGATTTGCCTTTGGAGTACATGGTGCGATTCGCACAACTATGCCCTTGTAGGAAATGTCTGCTGTTGCTGATGTATTTTTCGTATCAGCAGACATTGTGCTCCCCAGATTTTTGGTGGTTATTGGTATAACCAATGCAGGTAAGTACTTGCTTTATTGAAACAGGACGCTTATGAAAAGGGGTTACCTGGTGGTAGATGGGCAGGTAAGTAGTGGCGTTCGCAAGAACCGCCACAATATCACAACGTGAATGCGAATGCTGTTCCAACCTATTTTCGACAGAGGGTGTGGGGTCGGAGGGGTGGGGTGCGCCATACGGCACGGGGTTCGCTCGCTCCGTACCGGTTCACAACCAAGAGAATAAAGGGAGGCAAACACACAAGACACTGCGGGACGGCAAGGAAGCGAAGCCGTAGGAAATAAAACACACTGGTATAGTTATTCACGAATTGTTCAGTAGGTTTTATTAAAAGAAAGGGTTCGATTGCCATGGTTTGACGACATTGTTTATTGTTCATGTTGTACGCTATTTTTATACTTAATATATGATTGCCGGTCCGCCGGACTTTAAGGGGCACAACTAAATGGTTTTCGTTTAGGGGGGGGACCAAGAACCCGACGCACCACTAAATGGTTTTCGCTTAGAAATCAAGGGCCTGACCCCACTCGACAGAGACACGGTAGACTCGATTGTACGCTCGGGTGTTTGCACCCCCCGAGTGCAGGTTACGGGGCGCTGAGTCATGAACCAGCGTGTGCGCGCCGACGGTAGAATGATGACTGGATGAAAATGGGCAAGAATCCATTCATCGTGTCGTGGCGTAGTCATAGCTGAATAAACTCACTGCCACTTTCTAGGAACTTGAAAGGGGTTGCCACGCGTGCATAGGGAATTTAGTTCCAGCGAATTACTGCCGTACAGGCTGAGCTAGATTCCTCAGTTGCTATGTGTACTGAGAAATCGCTTTTGGGAACACGACCAAGTATGGGCATGAGTTGTCGGTTAGATTGTTTCGTGGAAAGGCCACGCATCGTGCTGGTGGCTTACCAGTAAGGGGAATTGATGTTGTTTCAATTGGTTTGGTTGGGATCGGAGCCGAAATGATTTTCGGGGAAACTAAATGTTGCTTGGTTACAAGCAAGAAAATAGTTTAAGCAGGGAGTGAGCCGGATTTTCGGGAGAAATTAGAGCTGCTTGGTTGCAAGCGAGAAATAACGTTTAAGTAGGAAATTAACCGAAGTAGTTTTTGGGGAAAATGTACGCGGTTTGATGTAGATGAAGGAGATGATTAATATTCCCTTGTAGGTTGAAAATGCGTTTTATTACAACTTTGGAAATGGGTTCTTGGTAAGTTTGGGTGATGTATGCTTGGCGGATTTTGAATGGGGAGTTGGGTTAAGGTGACGCGCTGTTAGCGGTCAAGGTTGGTTGGAATTGTGGGTTGGTTCTCCGTGTGATATAGAAAACCCTCACAGGTGGGTCTGTGGAGGTTCTACCAAGTCCCACGGCCCACTTACCTGAAAAACTCCCCATATCCACAGCTTAACCCCCATTGCCTCCTGCCAATGCAATCGCATTGGCACCCGAGAACATTTCCTTTTCCAAGGACAATTAATGCATACAAGCATTACCCTAAAATTCCTAAAACGATTTTTTTATTCTCTACAAGGGCATTCATATATTACAAAGCATCTCTGTATTAGCGACCCAAAAACCGAATTTCCAATTAGTGTAGATATTCACACTATAATTCGATCCAGCCGTCGCCATAGATGCCATGCATAATTGACGCAGATGGTATACACAACCGTCATTGTGTACCCATCTAAATTGCTTTCGGAAGACTTGCAACTATGGATTCAATTGTAAGCACTTCACCAGGAAATATTGCTTTGTTTGAATTTTCAAACAATCACGACGCCACGTTTTACCGTCGGATCGGATTCAATAGCATAAACATATGCGAACAAAAGAATCCGATTCTCCCAGTCGGCAGAGAGACGATATGCGATCTCTATTGTACGAAATATCGCAAATCCCTTTTAGCATCTAATGAGTGGCTGCTATTTAGACAGCTGACCCTCATTACGGAAAGATGCTGTAGGTCGTTTCACCATACGTTAAATTCGGAGTCGCGAGTATCTGAGAGTCGTATTCCAATCACAGGACTGATCGGTCGCGCCGTCCATCATCCCTTGTAGGGTGTGCTCGGAGTGCACACCCTAGAGAGTCGTAAATTTAAACCCTCAAGACTGTCTAGTTCGAGTAATTTTTCCGGAACAAAAATCAATTGCAAAGAGTCGCGATATTTTCCTGTGTCATTAGTGAATTCGCAATCATTGTCAACCTTAAAAATGCCGTCTAGGTAAAATAGAAATTGCATGGAACGTCATATCAAACATACAATTAATGTAAAATGTATAACTCGTTAACTATCAACAATCAATAAAAAATTGAAATTGCATCCTATAGCGATATGTGTGTTTTCTTTACCCTGTTGTGAAGCTTCGCTCAGTGTTTTGTGTCTATCGAACTCATGATGGGGATAAGAGTTAACCGAGCGCCGTACGCCGGCGCAACATGCTTCCTACCCC
Source organism: Microdon myrmicae (assembly GCA_963931805.1). Taxonomy (NCBI): domain Eukaryota; kingdom Metazoa; phylum Arthropoda; class Insecta; order Diptera; family Syrphidae; genus Microdon; species Microdon myrmicae. The sequence goes on from OZ007499.1 coordinate 121,233,736, forward strand.
ACAGATCGCCGAAGCTCCAAAAACGGTCAAGAATTTCTCCCGATCATTTCACGAAACTTTAAGCTCAATGGAACGGTGTGGATGGCAGAGCATTTCCCACTTATCACTCAACTTTTAGTCGTCTTTTACAACAATCCAGCTTAGCTGTAAGTATATTCGAAGGCTCTAATCGAAGGGCTTAAGTGCTGTTTTATATCTCGTCCGCCGTTTACGAGTTGAATCCGTATCCACGCTATAAGAATGATTGCTTATCAAGGCAATTTCAAAGTTGCTTTCTTTTTAGTCTTTGTTTCTTTTGCTTTGTGACGTTAACTTTAATTGTTAGGAAAAACCTCCATTAATATTATAATATCGTTGTATATTTCAATCTAAGAAAAAATATAAAGAAACAACATAATGCAATGCAAGCAAAGAAAATACGCAAACTACAGAACAAGTCTCCGACTGATTGTGCCGAAGAAGTACGTAGTCAAGGCGCCACAAGATTCGCAGCGACAGACGCTGCCAAAAATGCTGTCAAATGTGTTCATTAAATTAACTTTGAGTCCCATTTATATTACATATGACTGGTTTCGGGGTTTTCCTGTCCTTTTTTTACAGAGACTGGCTGGTTACCTAACCACTCAATGGCATAAAGTGGTGCAAAAAACGCAATCACACGTGTTTTTTAACGACTTGTCGAATTGTGGCACAGAGACATTTTACACAAATGAAAATAAGAAATAAAATCGAGATTCATTTCGTTGAGAATATCTCAAATCATTTGCTTAGAGTGAACATAATCTTATGGTCCTGGCATGTCCCTACAAATGTCAATGCTTTACTTCATTCTCTGCACCTTCGGCCTCATGTGGCACAATTGAATATATGCTTTGCTTCTGCCCTAGGGAAAGGTCTCTCAGCCAATCACATTGCAGTCCATTCCACTGATAAACTTTCCGCCAGTTATTTTCCAATCCATTAGAACACAGAATGCGGTGTGCAAAATAAAGCCGCATGCACACAATTAAGTAATTACTGGATTATTTTCTAAACGCATTACATTTTATTAATAACGCATCCAGTACGCTGGTCACTGGGTATATCCGGATAGTATACGAGCAAGATCTGAAATACCCATCACACATCTACGTCAGTGCACAATATTTACAATAAATCCGATATGCCCTCGGAAGTAGGCTATCCTAATGCCAACACCGTAATTACTATCCACAGTGAGCTTTAAAATTTAAATCCAACGGGTGGTCGTAGGTGAGAACTCCACACCAACGTAGGATCTGAAACCGCATTCGTTACTCAAAGACTAACTACCCAACCAGCTCTACCATGAGTGAGACCTAAACGTCGGGGAATCAAACGCACAAATATAGGCTCCTGGTTGCAGGTCTGCTCGTATGAGTAGGCGTCAACTTCGTTCATTTTTTATTGGAAAGGACGAAGTTCGGCCCCTTTTCAAAATCACTCTAGTTCAAGAGTCTATCAAATTTTCGACTTTCGCCAAAGGTAATGTCTTCTTGTCCCGGATAGGACCTCAGCCCTACACATGGCAATCAACGACTTACAATTTTCATAAATCACTGTAAAGTGTAAGCAGTTACATCCCCTAGGTTCGGTTGCTCGAATTGGCATTGGAGTGAAACACGCATAGTCCTAAAATAATCAGCATAGCAGCTGAAAGTTTTATTCCCGTAGCACAAGGATTAACGCACCAATCGGCCGGAAAAGTTGGAAACGGATGTACATGCGATTGTGTTCGGTTCTTTGTTCGTCCCCCTTTTCTAATCATAGTATTTGCATTCGTCCTTTTGGCTGCATTGCCAATATGGGTTTCTTCCCCCCATTCCTACGGTGCGTGTATGTGTATTTGCCTTTTTATATCCATAGTCGTTTTTTTTTGTTGTATGGTACAACTTAACTATAAACCGAATTGTGCGTAGATACCCGCCTCTGCCCTGCTTGAGTTTCTATTGAGTATGGCTTGCATGCAAACAAAAATTGCATGCGTGCATGTATCTTCTCCGATGCATTTCTGAAGAGGGAACAAAATAAAGTAAGGGTTGGAGCACGGACTAATCGCAACGAGGAATGCCCATATAAATATTATACATACGTTCAGAACCGCTGGAATGGAAATGAGTAAGGCCAATTAAGAGTTGCGTAAGAGTCTAAAATCCTAGTTGGGAAATCAATAAGCCCGGCAAGCCGAAAAGTTAATATTGAGCTCAATTAATCTTTCTCTATTGCACCCGCTGCAACCCATTTCCGTAACATACTAATATGTAATGTGCACCAATACAGAGTAGAATGTTGGAAATGTTTAGAAGCTATGATAGAACGATTTAGCAAGTTTGCCTTAATTTTCATTACCTACCAAAACGAATCTAAAGATCGTTTTATGAATGTTAGAACGAAAATTTATTATTTAAATATAAAGCGATTGTATCATCACGCCCTGTGAGTAGGGCGTTAGAATATACTTACAGCTAGGCCGGCTTGTCGTGAGAGGCGACTAAAGGCCGAATGGTAGCCGGCGTCCCAACGCCCTGTGCGCCCGATGAAATACCGCCCCATCAAGCTTTAGGCTCCGTGAAATGGTCGGGAGAAATCTGTGGCCATCTTACGGAGCTTGGCTGATGGACCGGTTCGAGAAAAGGTTGGTTAGGTGCAGGTCGGTCCCAAGGTGAGATACCACCCCATCACGCTGTACATTCCGCGATATCGCCGAGAGAAATCTTCGACGGTGTTTCGGATGTGTGGCTGATGGCCCGGGCCAACAAGGAGATAAGTCATGATAGTACCTTCTGATATAAAGAATTCCGGAGGTAAACTAGTCTCCCATTCGGATCTCCGGGGGGGACTATGTCAGGGGAGAACATCATGCAGATATCATGATAAATAATGGAACTTTAAAGGTTCGTCATCGCATAACCGGGCTCGCTGTCGAGGCTCTGCCCACGCTCAACTGGTGACGGCATTTTGTAACATCAGGGGCATCGGTTTCACCAATACGAATGTAAACGCCGTCCACCAATATTTGCAAACAACGAAACCCGATATCCTTGCACCAACTGAGATCCAGGTCGATTCGTCCACTGATTCGACATATCTTCGTTGCTCATGAGACGACTTACATTCGAGATTTCGTTTTAAGGGCGGAGTCTGCGTCTTCGCGCGCTCCGATCTGGCTTGCCAGAGGATGGAGGCGTTGGAACCCAATAATATGGATATCATATGGTTGAGGGTCGTGCTGAGGAATTCCGTTAAATTTCTTTGTTGTCTTTACCGCTCCCCGAATGACGATCGACCGGCGATATTTTTCGAACATCTTTCACATACCGTCGACTGGATACAGATCAAACACCCAGCTTCTGCAATTGTTCTCCTTGGCGATTTGAATGTGCACAATTCCGGCTGGTTGTTACATTCTAACAGAACCGACGAGGCTGCGAGGCTGGCGGAGATGTTTGCTGTAAGCCACAACTAGACTCAACTCGTGGGGGAGCCAACGCGAGTGCCGGATACCCGAGGTGATTATGCGAACACCCTGGATCTGTTTTTGACATCCGAACCAAGTATTTATACCGTAGAGGTTTCTGTGCCACTGGGAAACTCAGATCACTGCTTGGTATCGGTCGCGCAAGCACTTGCATATCAAGCGAATAACCGGCCTAGGCAGCTTCGCCATGTATGGAAGTATGGGGCTGCTAATTGGGACGATTTGCGAGATTTCTTCGCATCCTTTCCATGGTCCGAGGTGTGCTTCGGAAACTCCGATGTTAACGCTTGCGCGGAGTCGGTATCAGAGATTATTCTTCTGGGGATGGAGATGTATATTCCACATTCCATCAAACGAAGTTCGTCTGATAAACCATGGTTTGATAAAAAATGCGAGCTGATTACAGTGGCTAAAAATAGAGCTTTTAAGCAATGGCGCCCCAATCCCACAGATGTTAGCAGAACGAATTTTGTCAGAATCAGAAACGCGTGCAACCAGGCGATTGATACCGCGAAGAAGGCTCACAACGATAGGGTGATCAATAAGCTCCTTCGGTGCCCAACTGGTTCGCGCTCCTTCTGGTCAATGGCAAAAGCTGTCAGCGGTAACTTCACAATTTCCGCTTTCCCTCCATTGGTGACAGACAGCGGGACGTTGGTCACGAATTCAAAGGATAAAGCTAATGTGTTCGCGAATTTATTTTCCGCGAATTCAAAACTCGATTCCGGCCTTTTGGAGCCACCTGTGATCGCGCCGGTACTGTCTTCCATGCGGGATGTGAGATTTCGGCCGCGCACTATTCAACGCATTCTACGTGAACTGGATTGTAGGAAGGCAACCGGCCCGGACGGAATACCAGCAATAGTCCTTAAGAACTGTGCTCCAGAACTATCGCCGGTTCTTGGCAGACTCTTCCGCTTATCTTATGCACGGAGGACCTTTCCTGCCTGCTGGAAAATCGCTCGAGTTCAGCCAATCCCAAAGACGGGAAAACAGTGTCTCCCACAAAATTACCGTCCGAGAGCATTACTGTCTATTTTATCTAAGGTAATGGAAAAAGTCATCAATACAGGGTTGGTTAAGTATTTGGAGTGCAACGGACTTCTGAATGATCGTCAATATGGATTCCGTGGCAGGCGGTCCACGGGAACACCTTTTGACACTTATAACCGATATATGGACATCTGCGATTAAACGGCATGGTGAGTCAAGGGCGGTCGCATTGGATATCTCCAAAGCTTTTGACCGTGTCTGGCACGGGGCATTGCTGAGCCAACTTCGTTCATATGGAGTTCCCCAACAGATTTCCTTTTGGACAAGGAGCTTGCTCGAGAATCGATCGACCCGGGTTGTTGTGGACGGCGAGTGTTCGGATCTGTAATCTGTTAATTCGGGGTGCCCCAAGGTTCCATTTTGGCTCCAACCTTGTTCTTGCTTCACATAAATGATTTGTTGGAGACAACGGATAACAAAGTGTTCAGTTTTACGGATGATAGTACGCTTGTTTCTTCCTTTTCGAGTGTTCGGTCGATTGGTGCATCTACGTCACATCAGCTGAGATCTAGACAGATTGACGCTCTGAATCAAGATCTAGATAGGGTCCTGCAGTCGGGAAGGGCCAATCTCGTCGACTTCAATGCACCGAAGACACAATATACAACATTCACAAAGAAAACTGGATCATCGGTTCCACAGCTGATGATGAATCGCCGTGCCCTCGAGGCTGGGGAAAGTTTTAAATTGCTCGGCGTCACGGTCTGTGGGAATGTATCATGGCATAAACACGTGTCGAGTATCGCCAGGTCAGCCCCAGAAAAACCGAGCTATCTTTTTAGAGCCAAGAAATATTTTACTCCGGCTCAACTTCTACTCCTGTATGAATCCCAAATTAGATCCCCGCTCGAATATTTCTCTCATGTTTGGAGCTCGGCTCCTAAACATACCCTCGACCTACTTGAGAGTATACAGAGACGAGCGATCCGCCTGATCGGGGACTCGGCGCTGACGTCTGGACTACAGTCGCTATCACATCGAAAGCGCGTAGCCAACCTCTGACTGTTTTACAGATATTATCACGGGTACTGTTCTTTGGAGATGGCTCCTCGATAGTATAGTGGTTAGTATACCCGCCTATCACGCGGGAGACCGGGGTTCGATTCCCCATCGGGGAGCCCCTGGCGCAAGAGTAATGACATTGCCCGGAAAATACAAATCATTATGGAAAATTTAACAAGCCTCAGGACTTGCTAAATAAGGCGAAGACCGGTTCCCGGTTGTAGTGCCGATGATGATGATGATTATAAATATATGCAGACTACATGGTGTTTCTTGGACCTAAAAAATATGACAAAGTAATGTACACATTCGCTAAACAAAAGTTGCGATTGTAAACTCACTTCCTGTTTAAGTGGCGAAGAAAACGCCTGCTTGTGTTTTTCTTAATTGAACATTACGTCGCATATTTATTAAAAACTACATGTAGTTCTTTTTACAAATATTGAAGATGAAAAAATGTTTAGTGGTATTATCAAACAGTCTTAGATAAGTATTGGCTTTTAACTTATTTCAATTTTGTCAAATGTTGTAGAATCCAATAATAAAAAAGACAATTTTTCAGGTTCGTTGTGTGCAGACTCCTCAACATTTCTTGGACACTGTTACCGTTTTTGATAAATAAATGAAAAGCAGAGCTCAATGGCACTAATAAATAAAATTCCCAAGCAACTGGAAACAAAACAACCCCTTCGGGATCCATCTGGTTATATTTGGATATTCTGTGTATATTCGGGAACGCCCAGTATTATTCACATACAGACGGTGAACCACGCCCTGCACCGAAGACGAGCACTCCAAAACAAAGGATTAAAAATAATTGTCATCTGAGGCCGAAATCGCCGGTTAAACGACAATCATATTGTCTACAGCTACTGCAACTAATAGCAATCTTAAATTTTATTTAATTGTATACCAAATTCACTTTGGTTAGTAAGCAGTAAAAATCAAAAGAAATAAAATTCTAATAAATTTAACTTCCAATAAGTAATTTAATCATTTTAATTAATTAATTAATTAACTCCGATTGTTAAAATATTCGAAACTCAATAACTTAATAACGAAAAAATCCCTCAGATTGGATAATGAAGGAGCAATGGTTGAGTTGGTGAGGAGATTGTGTCCTGCGTTTGATTGTGCAAACCTAGGCCCCTCTCCTACTTATACTAACCACCCATGACATTCATAAGGTCACCACCCATCTACATTAAAAATGTAACAAACATCAAGGAGCTAATTAGCATGGTCGAAAGTACCTTAGGCCACCGTAATCTCACACAAACACAAGAGGAGCCCACCCTGCTAATTTCTCGTAATGTCCTCATAAGGTGAGAGTTCTCCAAAGGCGAACAACACCCATGGCAACGAGCAAACTTCGCCAACCAAAACAACCTCAATCAACATATCCTACAAGTCCGGGAATATCATACGCTAAGGTTGTCAAAGATTCCCATAACTTGACCAAAAATCAAGAATTCAACTGTAACGATCTTAATCTGGACATCACAGGATACATACGTAGCTTACAGAAGATTCTGCTCACGCTGAAACACAGCTCAGAAAAAGAAAAAAAGGTCAGATTTCATCTCTTATAACTTCACATATCCTTTCCCTCAATGGGTAATTTAACCATTATTTCCCTCAATGCAGAATCCACATATTCCAATATTCGCAGACAACACCTCCGATAGTTCGTTGACAAGTTTTCTCAAAATACCCTCTTTCTCTCGGAAACTTTATAATTATTTAATTGTAATTATACACTTGTTTCTGGGCTCCTCGATAGTATCGTGGTTAGTATACCCGCCTGTCACGCGGGACACCGGGGTTCGATTCCCCGTCGGGGAGCCTCTGGCGCAAGATTAATGACCTTGCCCGGAAAAAACAAATCCTTATGGAAAATTTAAAAGCGTCAAGACTTGCTAAATAAGGCCAACACCGGTTCCCTGTTGTAGTGCCGATGATGATGATGATACACTTGTTTCTAATCCACGAACCAACCACTGGACCTCGTGGAGGTACTGGAATTCGAATACACAAGAGATTCCAATTTTCCGAGATTAGGTTCACCAATATAAATAATATTGACTACACGGCAGTTAAAATATTCTTCAAATGCAATGAAGTGCTTGTACTGTCGTCCGTATACATTTACCCTTCTCGGCAACCAATTTTCCCTAATTCCGACTTCACTGAAATAATCCAACAATCTCTACCTTTCATAATAGTAGGAGACTGGAATGCTCGGCATATCTCATTCAACGACACTAAGTGCAATAAATACGGTTGCCAATTTCTAGCACTCCTTCCACTCCATCCATATATTTACGCGGACTGTCTATTACAGCCAACACGTCTTTCCAATTCAACTAAATCAACAATAGATTTTTTTCCTAAAATCCATAGACATCTACTCACCTAACCTACAGTATCCTTCGAATTCCCATCCGATCATGGATCCGTCCACACTACTGTCCAAATCCCTGCCCTCGAACCACGCTACCCATTCAATCCGAACCCGAATTTATCCAGGATAAACTGGAGAAGAGTCAATAGGGACATTGCAGCCAATTTTACAGACAATATTTTGCCAGAGCCTTCAAAACTACTCCCTGCTGAAATTGCGTGATCAACCAACCTTAAGAATAGACCAAATACTAAAAAATGCCCTCTTCAGCCAGACACCTACATACATCCCTCATATTCACCTAGCAAAACCTTTACCCAACATCCTTACAAAACTATTATGTGTAAAAAAACTGCTTAGACGAAAACTACATAGCAGTTATCCCCCCCCCCCCCCCCGCTCCCTGGCGCGCTTTATTAAAAATCAAATCCAACTCTTGACTACCTTGATAAATGGATAACTAACACAATTTGCCGACCAGGCTTACACGTCTATACTTAACAATATTAAACCCAACCGTGATTTATTCAAAACCATCAACCGACTAACGGGCCGAAAATACAAACCTCGAGTCGATTATATTATCAACCCTAATAACAATCACCCAGTCCAATCAGATATTGACATAGCAAACTGTCTAGCTAATCACTTTTATAAAATCCACCATCAAAACGACTCCCTCTCAGTCTCCAAGTTTCAATTTACCGTAAACGACTACATCTCGCGCTCAGTGATCTTGTGGCGTTTCTAACAGATACACACACAATATACAAGCAAATAGTGAAGAACACCGAAAGAAAACCGAATAAGAAAATGCATCAGCCGTATACCAAGCACTAACATAGCAAGTCCAGATCAGTTGAGTGTACTTGAGTTTAGAAATCGAATTCATACATGTGGCAGTAGCCTGATGCTTCAATGCTTCGCTTTTCGCCCATTTCATCATATTTTCAAATGACCGTCTTCACTATCCTTACAACAATCGATGATATACTATAGAAGTGAGCCACAGTATTCGCTTTTTGCTTTATCCAATGCAGATTTAATTTTGCTCCACTCTCCTCACAGCATTAGCGGAGCTTTTCACAGTTGTGCACGTTTCTCTCGAGAAAAAGAAAACTCACCCTTAATTGAGAGAGGACTCACCAGAGTCTCTCGAGGTTAATGACTGCGTAACGCAGTCGAAAACCGACCTCCATCTATCTAGCGTCCGCACGGGAGTGCGCACACTCCTGAGTGTAGTCGAGAAAGCGCGTTTGTGTGTGTGTCCTATTTTCCAACTCGGGGAATTTTAGCTTATTTTTCCATGTAAAGTTATCCGTTAAATCTAAGTAATAACATGAGTTGTTTAACCTAAATAGTATTATTAAAAACGTTTAGTGTCGAACAATAAAATAAAAACAAATCACAAACACACAACAAAATCTGAGTGTTATTTAATTTTCTGTTCTATATCCGCTCCACATTCTGCTCAACTGCCGTACCATCTCCCCCGTGCAGCAAACCATAACAATAAATTACATACAACATCCGACAAGTGTGTTTTATTTTCTCCTCTTCGGTGAACGGTTGCAGGGTTACTCAGTTTTCAATTCAGCGAACTCGTTAGTGGGCTAGTAGTGAACCAGTACCCGTACCGGCCCACCTACTACATACCCCCACAGGGTGATTTTGAATTCCATCTGCAGATGTGCATTTCATGTGCTGAGATTGTGTTGATGCGCGATAAATAAACACGTGGTGTGTTTTATTACACATTTAATAATATTTTATTCAATTGGGTTTGGATAAGAGGTGAATTATGTTTAGCAAAGATTCAGTGTTGTTGGAGCACTGGATAGAAAAAATAGATAGAATTTGTGTTAACAAAGGATGACCATGAAAATGCAGATACGGCTTACATGATCTTATGAATTTTGAGAAATGACTATATGCTTGGTAAATGAATATCAGATTCACGCATTTCATTTGTATTTATTATTAATTGAATTTGATGGATTATGAGATTTGGAACTTAGATATTAAATATGGTTGGGGAATAATAGAGCTCTATAAAGCACTACCCTCTGGCGTAAAAGTAATGACCTTTCCCGCAAAAAAACAAATCATTATCGAACATTTAACAAGCCTCAGAACTTGCTAAATAAGGCCAAGACCGGCTCCGGGTTGTAGTGCCGATGATGATGATAAAGTACTACGCGGTAACCTTAGGGAATTATGCGACAGGAATGTAGTGATCCTAAATCACTACTCCCATCCATTATTATACAAACAACACAAATTACCCACCCTTACCCATATTCCCAATCATTTTCCCCAATTAAATCATATGTACGACAAATTTAAACGGAAGTTCATTTGTCGTACATTGAGTCAATTCCCAATAACTATTAACATTATGAAATATCTAATTCTAAATGCATCTGATAACTTCTCCTTCCGGGAATTTGTTCAACCAAATTCCCATCCACTTCCCAAAATCCCATTCCAATTGACGCACACACAAAATTTTGTTTGTGCTTCTAGGAATTTTTATGTACAACTTTTAACAAATCTCTGTCACCACAGAGTATAAAATGGAGCCGCATTTTAGTTTCGCGATCAGTAAAGTTCTAGAGGCCGAACCCATGGCCGATCAGTCGATATCCAGAAGACCGAAGCAGGGACTAGAGGCCTTAACGATTTACATAAATAACAACCTAAGCCAAAAAAAGGTAAAACGTCTTTTATCTTTAAACCATACAACACACGCTGGTTGTAGAGAGACTGAAATCACTGTATCATTTCGCTGGGAGTGGCGCAAAGGCGGCTATCTCCACCCAACACCAGTAATAACTGCTGTTTGGTTCCACGCCAGCAGCCAGGACCGTTGGCATCACGGCCAAATAGGGCGCCCATTGCCTCCTGGGGACATCTATAATTTCCAGGAGCACTCATCGACAGTGAGACCCACCCCGAAGCTACACCAAACTTAGTTTTCGGAGGAAAGCCAGCATTATTAATAACACAAAAATAACCTCCACGGGAAGCTTAACCGATCACATATTGACGAGATGATCATTAAAGCTAACTCAGCCCTTGGATTCATGAAACGCTAGTAGAAATAATTTTTCAAACCCTACGTGTCTCGGGCCCTTTACCTTTCCTTCCTCCCTCGACGGTAAGAATCTGCAAACTATGGATGGCACCTTTATAAACGGATCCATATCTGTGAAATCGAATGTATTCAACGCCGGTTGCTACGGTTCTCTCTCCGTAGTCTAGGATGGGAAAACCCTTTGATCCTGCAGCTTGCATTAATCGCCTCAAATTAATAAACCTAAAAACCTTTGGGGAGCTTAGAGTCCTTTTCGGCATTCTGTTAGTTCTTCGGCTGATCTCCAATTCGGTAGATTGAAAACCCTTGGGGAGCGTAGAGTCCGACACTCTGTTAATTCTTCGGCTGATGACTGTACCAACCTCTTGAATTCAATTCTTCTGAATACCAACCATCGTAACACACGAAATCCCCGCCTTCTCCATATTCCACCATCGCACCTCTTACGGCTTCTATAAACCCCCTTCGCCCCTGCGGAAAATGTCAACACTAACCCCCCCTTGTTTGATTTCAGCTTCACTACCCCCATTTTTAAACATTGCCTCCTCGACCGTTCTCCACCTCCCGCCTCTCCTCTTGCCGTTACAGTTGTTTTTTACTTTAAGATAAGCTTAGTTAAGGTATCAGATAAGTTGGATTATAAGAATTTTCTGTATAAGTTTGTATTAAGCTATTGGGCGGTAGCCCAACTATACTTAACTAAACTAAACCACCGGATAGACTGGCTGAGTAGTCCAAACTGACAGCAAAGGAATACTCATCACACTTACGTTCATTTATTTATGAACAATTATAGATCCCCTAGAAAAGTCCTTATAAACTGAAATTTATAATTGCTTATTAATTCGATTTCGAAATTCTTCGTTGATAATTCAATAACTAAATACAAAAACATTAAATTACGTCTAAGACCACTAAGAATACATAAACGTTAAAAAATTCTTTCAATTCCACTGAATAAGTTTAAAATGTTCACGAACGGAGTTAAGCAGCTAGGAATTTCGGATATCTCACTCAAACGACGCCGTAGCAGAATATCTTCTAAGAGAAATAAGTTGAATCATGCGTTCTATCAACGCCGTCGGAGGAAGTTGTATGCCCATCCTCAAACGAGGAAAAATATGTACACAATATTTTACCTTTACGCAATAAACTTCTATTAACTTTTATCTTTTAATGCACCCTCAGAAATCGATATATAATGGACACATCAAATAACGAGATTGAAGCGGTCTTTACTCCCCCTGTGAAACCTGCCGTACAATCTGCCGTACAACCTGCCGTACAACCCGCCGTACAACCCCCGCCTGAGAAAAGCAGGTCTCACATAAATATGAACATTCTTTCTGACATGTAAACGATTGCTGCGTCTTTAAAAAGTGTGCAACTAATAATTTATACTCTCTTCTCGCAGATCTGCCAACTACAAGTCCCAAATACTTCAGTCTAAAAAACATTCGACGATCCGACGGAAAAAAACAGCAGTTTGCATAAAATTCCTCACTACACTTTATTATTGATTAAATTTTCCATTCACTTTCAGATTAACATCCTAAACAATCTAAACGAGTCACATTGCCTTGGTTTAACTCCCAACAGACTCTCCCAGCATTTAATAAAATTGAAGCATTTCCACCAACCAAAAAAAGGCAGATTATCTAAACGGATGATTGAGCTTAGCAAACCAAAACACAAAACCTTCCATCCTCGCTTCCCACCAATACCATTACAAGTAGATCCTAAGGCCATGACGTACACGCCGTCCAAAAGGATTTTGCAGCTATCCCAGTCATCACATATGCATACCACCAACCCAAAGCCAATGGAATTCAAACTCGACCCATTTGGCGTGCACCCCAGAGCACTCAAGGCAAATATTAGCGATCGTGTTAGGATGTTAGCTCTCCCAAAACAATATCCCTCTGCGTATAATCCGAAGGCGGTCGTATCCCCCAAGGCTTTAAAGGCAAGACCAACCACCCGCATTATTCAGTTATCTAAACCAAAACGGTATAATCTCGCAAGGGTTCTAGCCTCTTAAATCTAATCATGGGAAGGGATAATTTCAAATAAGGAAGATACTGTCGTACGAGCTTCTTAAAACAGCAAAATTATAAACAAGGGTGTTTTGTTGTTTTTAATAGTTTCCAATGCAGAATTTTCATTATAACAATAAATCCTTGGCGGCATACTGACACCTAGGTTTCCGAATTTTAACTACGGAAATCTGAGGTTTCAAAACAAGAAGTTGGTCGACGTAATTTATTAGAAATTCTGCGTTTTCATTATGTTACTGATGTCGTTTATTTGAAGTGGCAAAATTACTAATAAATTAATCGATAAATTTTCGAGTACTTATGTGTTTCTTTTTGCCGAAAACGCAACTAGAATTATTTTCTTAAGAAAAATATATGGCATTGGGGGAAAGTAATCCGGAAGTTTTTTGAAATCATTGTTTTTGTATTCAGAATCAGTTCACCTGCTCTCATTTTGGGTCCAGAACTATTGTTCCCTTATTGTACAATTCCGGGGTTTTATCCATGAATTATTGACGCAAGTCCTTTTTACGGTCTTCTTTCGAGATCCACTTTACGCCAGCAAGGGGGTTTCGACATAAGTGATAACCTCTTCAATGCAATGTCATGACAGCAAAGTTGGATGCATCCCAGTCAAGGTGTCTCAATTTTTGCCCGGTAATCAAAGTGTTACAAAAACTCGATTTTTTCTCCAGCCGAAGATTGTCATTCTGTGCCGAACAATTTTTAAGAAGCGGACAACATTTTCCATTGAATTCAAACTTTTTACATGGGGATTGAACTATTTCCATCACCAATCTTAAATTAATATTCCGGAATGTTGAGACAGTGGAAAGAAAGAGGCGCCCCCTGATGTGAAAACGAAAGAAGAAAAACATGATGTTATTACACCTCTTTAGTCTCGGTGTTGTCGCGTGTCTCCTTGTTCTTAAAAGGACGAGGGATCTCTCAAGACCACTCCTGAGAAGGCTCGTAGCGGTCGCTGCTGTGCTTCCTCAGGCCTGACGGCAGAGTAGCAACCGATCGTTCGAGGTACGTTGTGTAACTAATAGCGTCCTTGAGCCGAGCCACCCAGCGGCTTTCATAGTGCAGGTGGCGCTTGTGCGCAGCAAAACTGAAAATATGTTTAATGGGTTTGTACCCTGACTACTCGCCCGTTTATTGTGGATTTTGCAGTTAAAACTCAAAGAAAATGATCCAAGTATCTGTGAGGGGTTTCTCTATTCTACATGAGAAACAACCCACAATTCCAACGAACATTTCCTACCTAATTTCGACCGCCTTTCAGCGCGTCAAATCAACCCCATTCCCCCCTACTTACCTGTTCACCTGCAAAGCATGTTTCCACCAAGGACACATAGCTAAACTCATTGTACCACGCAGACAATGCATAAATGAGTTTAGCTTACCTTTTTTGCCATACGGCAACTCGTGTCCATGTAGATTAGCGACAACCAAATCCAGCCGGACAAAGTTGTCGTATCATTGCAGATCCGCTTGGGAGATTTATCAGCACATTCGATTGAATCACGTGATAATATTTCCCTAGCGTTACTTCGGTTTTTCTCCAGACACTTCATTCGCTGGGGATCAATGTTCTCTTTTTGCAGGTGAATATCATCAGCTCAATTCCCCTCTCTTTCTCAGTTCTGCCTTCGTATGGATCAATGTACACTGAACTTACCATACTACCGAATCAGGTCAACGGGTTCCGCTCAGAACTACATTGATTCATGCACATACAACTAAATCCACCCCAAGGTAATCGTACAGCATGTTTCTGTTCTCTTATTGTCCCGCTCTCTTCGATCATCAGATTACCGATGTAACCTACCACACATCGAAGGACGTGGCAGTGAGAGAGCAGAAGTATGTTATCTTTTGGTTGTATTCAATTTCTTCCCTTTTCAAGTCAGTCGATTAACGTGTTTAATCAAAGGTGGTGGTGTCGCGAATTGCCACCGCGTGTGCATGCTCATGCACACGCTCGTCCGCGGACATCCTACACTGTAGGATTACAATTGTAATTAGTCGAAATATAATCTGAGTTATGTGTTGTGTGACCGCATCGGAATGTTGTCTCTAGTGAATATTTTAAATAAATTAAAACGCTTGCTGGCAGTGCTATCTGTTATCTTTTTTATTGATTACTTTGGTGTCTTAACTCACTTATTCGAATTAGACTTCAATCGTTTATTTATCTATCCACTCGAAGGAGATGTCGTCCAATATGCGCATCGGATTCGGTACAACCAGGAAGTGGACGTGCGTCCTATAAATGTTTACAATTACGCATTCTTCAATAAAGATGAACATTTCCCACGGATCGATGGGAGGTATAAGGAATTCGTGCCATACGTCGGCACATTCATCTACTTATACTCCCACAGTGGTGAACCCGAAAAAACAGCACGCAACCTTCAACAAAAACGTTCAAATAAAAACAAAAACTTTAACGGAGCGCAGTGACAAAACATTAAACAAAATTCAACTAAAGTAAAAAGTTAAACAATCGTTCAACAAAAATAATTAACAAAAAATCAACATAACTTCATTGAAAATAAATAAAATCAATTATTTAAAAAAGACAATAAAGAAATTTAATCAACAAAAAATTCAAAATTCCATAAACGTTCAAAATTAAACAAAATTAAGCAATAACATTTCGGAAACGGGGCTAAATTTCAAAAACAATAAAAATATATTGAAGAAAGAATATACAAAGTGGCGTGGCAGAATCAAGCAACAGATACATCGTCGTGACTCATAAAAGTGAAAATTTTCAAAGATGAGGATTAAGCGAGAATTATCACCCCATCAGGGACAGCATCTGCATCTTCATCATCTGCGCCATCACCAATATCAACGACACAGGCGAGTAAATTTTTAGGGAATAGCCCTGATCGAGACCCAGATTGAAAAAAATTATAAATAAATAAAAACAAAAAACACCAATGCAAATAATGTAGTACAGTAGTTTAAACAACTTTTTCCTTAGATTTAGCTTTAAGTTTTTACTTTAATGTGTTTTTGTATGTGAATACGGAGTATCTTTAATTATCATTCCTCTGCTTATATCAAATTTGTTGTAGTAAGGAATTAGAATTATAGCATAGAATTAAGCAGAATGTGTAAACCTAAGTAACAATGCATGACGAAAGATCATGAAACTCTTGTGCATAATTTTAAAACCAAAAGCAGTGCTTGTTTATTATTATTATCATTATTATTATTTTTAATTCATTGAATCTTCTTTTTACAATTTAAGAATAAGTATCTCTACTATTCGATTTAAGTACTTAATGAATTTCTTGTAAAACATTTGATTTATGGAAATTTCGTATTTAAGAAGTTTCGATCAGAAACAGCAAATCCTAAGAATAGGCTTTAAAATCTATGAAACTGAAATTATAACTGATAGAAAAATTGAGATAATACTGCTATTCTAGAAGCAGATATAAAACTTAATGCATAAAAACCTTAACATAAGAAATCTTACTACAGCAATGATGTGTATATACATACATATAAAACTGTTTCTAGTTTTAAACGATATATAAATTATTTTCATAGCAAAACCAACATAAGCAAAAAAATTTCCAACAATGAAAGAAACAAACAAATATACATATACGTTGGGAAATCTATGTGAAATCTATAAGTTTAAGGTTTCTATATACACATAAACAATAACGAATACCATATATACAAGTAAACGTTCTCTTTACACTAGATGTACAATACAACATAAATTGTTCACTAACAACGTCAATGAAGACGGTTTTTTTACTTTTTAACACATTTAGTTTTAATTGAATCTGTGAACATTACTTAATTTTATTTCATAATCAAAGAAAATATTTTTTTGCATTATTATTATTATATTTAAGAAAAAGTGTAATTAATAAATAAGATATTGTATGTAATTAAGCATATAATCCCTAGAAAATAACTGACTGTAAATAATCATATTATAAACCATTGTAAGCCCCTTCCGGGCACACACCCACGCACAACACCGCATTAACACACCTCCTCGACATCGGCTCAATCTCACTCCATTAACCCGACACCCTTCTCCTCCGCCCAACTTCACGCAACACTCCTCAGACTCCGCCCTCTCTTTCAAACCGACTTCTCTCTCAACCTCGGCACAACGACGCCCACCTGCCGACTCCACGTAACCCAGCTCGCCGTCCCTCAACCCTACGCAACCCTGTCGACATCGTTCGACACCGACCAAACCATTCGACATAGTTCGACCTACTGGCCCGTAGTGGCATACTGGCACACGACGCCCCCATCCAATCCTTTCGGCTTCACGCCCTTTCACAACTTCGGCTCCTCACTGAACCATAGCTACTACGTGTAGCAAACAACCAGTAGGATACCCGACTCCCCAGGCCAGCTCCTTGCTATCCACCCGCTACTCCGAGTAGCAAACAATAGTCAGGACGCCCGCCTCTACCACCATTACTCCCACGCAAGAATTCTTCTTTCTAGGGACTCCCGCGGATGCGATGAACCCTGGCTCGAACCTCTTCCATCCCAATAGGCCCTGACCTATTCGGACGACAAACCTGTTGGTCCAAATGGCCCATAACAGGTCAGTGGACCACGCCGCATACCCCTTGCCCATGTGGCATCAACGCGGTAACAACGTGTCCACTCCTTGTATCGACCCAGGCCCACCGAGCAAAGAACTCGTCACTCAGGACAGTTCCAATACCTCACCACCGCGCCTTCCGAAGCGAGAAGACCTACCTTATCGTTCAAGCGTCTAGCCATCCTTTCAATCCATCACCAACCTCACTTCCTTTCGACACCCATCAAACTACTCCTTCCGCCCTACCATTATTTCGTGACTACGTCACTGGCGGGGGAGTACTGTGGGGGGTTTCTCTATTCTACATGAGAAACAACCCACAATTCCAACGAACATCTCCTACCTAATTTCGACCGCCTTTCAGCGCGTCAAATCAACCCCATTCCCCCCTACTTACCTGTTCACCTGCAAAGCATGTTTCCACCAAGGACACATAGCTAAACTCATTGTACCACGCAGACAATGCATAAATGAGTTTAGCTTACCTTTTTTGCCATACGGCAACTCGTGTCCATGTAGATTAGCGACAACCAAATCCAGCCGGACAAAGTTGTCGTATCATTGCAGATCCGCTTGGGAGATTTATCAGCACATTCGATTGAATCACGTGATAATATTTCCCTAGCGTTACTTCGGTTTTTCTCCAGACACTTCATTCGCTGGGGATCAATGTTCTCTTTTTGCAGGTGAATATCATCAGCTCAATTCCCCTCTCTTTCTCAGTTCTGCCTTCGTATGGATCAATGTACACTGAACTCACCACACTACCGAATCAGGTCAACGGGTTCCGCTCAGAACTACATTGATTCATGCACATACAACTAAATCCACCCCAAGGTAATCGTACAGCATGTTTCTGTTCTCTTATTGTCCCGCTCTCTTCGATCATCAGATTACCGATGTAACCTACCACACATCGAAGGACGTGGCAGTGAGAGAGCAGAAGTATGTTATCTTTTGGTTGTATTCAATTTCTTCCCTTTTCAAGTCAGTCGATTAACGTGTTTAATCAAAGGTGGTGGTGTCGCGAATTGCCACCGCGTGTGCATGCTCATGCACACGCTCGTCCGCGGACATCCTACACTGTAGGATTACAATTGTAATTAGTCGAAATATAATCTGAGTTATGTGTTGTGTGACCGCATCGGAATGTTGTCTCTAGTGAATATTTTAAATAAATTAAAACGCTTGCTGGCAGTGCTATCTGTTATCTTTTTTATTGATTACTTTGGTGTCTTAACTCACTTATTCGAATTAGACTTCAATCGTTTATTTATCTATCCACTCGAAGGAGATGTCGTCCAATATGCGCATCGGATTCGGTACAACCAGGAAGTGGACGTGCGTCCTATAAATGTTTACAATTACGCATTCTTCAATAAAGATGAACATTTCCCACGGATCGATGGGAGGTATAAGGAATTCGTGCCATACGTCGGCACATTCATCTACTTATACTCCCACATATCCACTGAACTCTCTGTATACGTTTCATTAAATTCTTGAGATCCTGTCTCGTGAGACTCCCTTGTGATACACCCTCACGAGATCATTTTTTTTTTAATTCACTGCATTTATTTGACTAAAAATTAAGAGTTACAATAAGTAATACAGCTAACTTATAATAGATTGGTTACATAATAAGTATTTACATGTTACATAATAAGTATTTACATGTTAACAAATACATTTTTCAAACAATTCTTTTTTACATGTGCTTAAGATTTAATGGGATTTATATAGATTGGTAGTTTTGTTTTTCCTGGAAAAGGTCAGAAAAAAAACCAGGAACTCGGTTTATTTTAACTTAGCCTACTTAAAATTACTTAACATAACTTAACCTAACTTAATCTAATCCCATATACAATTTACAAAATTTGATATTGTAATGATAGTGACAATTTGATATGACTTAAAAATGATATTTACAATATTGATTTATGTGGGTGTGGGATTTCTCGTTTTAATTGAGGATAGTAAGGGATATGGTCAGGTATGTTCTTGAAGGAGGGGGGTGCCATTCGGTTATGTGTTAAAGGTAAGAATCTTGGAGAATGGTTGGATGTTGCTGTATTTGAAATGATTGGGTGCCAGTTCAGTGTTGTGGTACACGACCTCGTTTAGATCGTTAACCAGTCTGCCTGCGGCAAAGACGGTCCCGATTTGGAGACAATTACGGTAGTGAGCTCCCGTATTGGAGGAGGGTGATGGTATGTCCGTTATTATCGGGTTGGGATTGTTAGGAAGGTTTTCTATGAAATTTATCGGATCCGTCTATCCAGTCGTTCGATGCCTGCGGTGTTGTAAAGATCGTTGTTACAATGGTATCTATATGAGTTGGTTTTGCAGTGTAAGCCAGTGATAAACCGGAAACATTTTCGTTCAAAAACTCGTAATTCCTCCATTTGGGAAGGTGAGATATGGTACTTTGGCGGATGTTTTTGTCCTTTAGGTCGACGGTTGTTGGCTGCGGTGTTCCGCCGAACGCTGCTAACACAAACAACACTACGGAGCGAAACAGCACAATGAAACACGGAAAAATTGTTTTTCTATTTTTAATTTTTATTGTTCTCGTTTTGTACACTCTACGTTAAACACTTGGAAGCACGGTAAGCTTTTATTAGAATTAGAATGCACGGATGAATACACTAATATAAGTATTTTTATAAACGGAAATCGCGCTCACGCTTTACGTCGTTTATTGCAACCTTGCCGGCGAGTATTTTCCTCATTGAACCGTTACTTTATGTTTTCTTAAATACTGCCGCGCGAACCGACCTCCTTGTAGGGTTCCTCTCCGTTCGACTATCTTTATTAGACACCTTGTCTCTATCTTTAAAATTCAATCCGAACTTCTCATCCCCGCATCTGCAAAAGAAAATTTCCCATCCAATCTGCTAAACAGAATTTCCCATCGTATCTGTAAAGAAAAATTTCCCATCATCAACCCAGCATTCTTCTTTCCGTCTTCCTTATCGGAATCTTGTTCCTTTGTTTGACGATCGATCGTACCGCCACTTATTTTCCGATCTTTTCGTGGGATTTGTTTAGGTTACCAATCTGGCTTAAGAACATTGTTATTCTTGTGCGTTTCAGGTGGGTAATAAAGGAACCGTGGGATTGGTATAGTTTCTTTGTTAGCATTTCTAAACCATAAACATCTAGCGAGTGATCTACGTTAAGATGTTTATGATTGCATGACTATTGGTCGGCAGCGAAACGATATGCTTTGTTTGCAAAAGTGTGTCTTTTGCGTTAGGGCCATGCAAGGGATTTAGGTGCTAATTGCTATTAGCTACCAGAGTAGGCATCCGTTGTTCGGTTTATTTACCGACAATGGTGTTATAGCGTTTGGAATGATAGTGAAGAACGTGTGATTCGGACTGACGCTATGACAGTTAGAATCACCAAAAATTGAACCAAAGAGCAACCCATCAGGCTACTGGTCGTGCTTAGAATTCGATTTTTAAACTCAAGTATATTCCACTGATGTGAATTGTTATGTTATCGCTATGGTATACGGCTCTGATGGATTTTCTTATTGGATTTTCGTTCCGTGTTCTTCACTATTTTGCTTGTGTATTGTGGGAAGCATCGCGTTGATGCTTAGAATGGGTGCTTCACCTACATGCGCTGCCTAGCTGCATTTGACGCATTGGTTTGCATTCGATGTATGGATGCGTTGAACTCGATATTGGAAGCTTTTGAACGTCTAGTTCCTTGATTTCTGATATCGACCTCAACATCGTTGCATATCGTATTACCTTTTGTTTCAGGTGTGATGAATGACTATGGGGACACGTGCCTGTGGGCACGTGTACTGGCAAAGGTGAGTATATTCCTTGGCGGAAGGATACCTCACCCTATAGTGGGTTGAGTAGTTCGTAGAACCGCTACAGTACCATAATGGGCAGACGTATGTAAGAGTGGGTCTGATTATCTGTTTATAGATGAGCTGTTTGACCTTAAGAGAGAGGCCTTTAGGTTTCCATAACACTCGTATGCACAGGTTAAGCTGTATTGAGGCTTTTTGAAGAGAATTTTTGATGTGGGTTGAGAATGACCAGTTGTTGGAAAGGGTTACTCCTAAATATTTTAGGGTTTTGGAAGGTTTTATGAGGGTGTTATTAAGCTTGAGTTTAATTTTGTTGTGGCAACGTTTAGTGTTGTTTGTACAGTGAGCCTTTCTGCCCTTAAACACTGTTAGCTGGATTCGTTTGGATTGAGGCGAATTTTCCATTTGTTAAAGTATGCTGAGATAAGCGCAAGGAAGATGTTAACGCGGTTTCTTGACGCTTTGACAAATCTACTGCTAGAGTAGATTGAAGTATCGTCTGCATAATTTAGCATTACAACACTAGGTGGAGGTTGGGGAATATCGGATGTGTATAGAAGATATAAAAGTGGTTCGAGAAAGGACCCTTGGGGAACTCTGGCGGTTGCAAGTTTGTGAGAGGGAAGAGTTTATTCTGACCATGAATTTCCTACCAGAAAGATAAGATGCTAGGAGCTTTGTGATGTTAGAATTCAGACCAAATAAGCAGTGCAGCTTATAAAGAAGTCCTGAGATCCGGACACAATCAAATGCTTTGGAAATATCGAGAGATATGCATACGGTAGGGCATTGGTTTTCTAGACCAGTTGTGACATCGTGTGCAAGTTTTAGTAGTGCATGGCAAGTGGAGTGTCGCAAACAAAAGCCAAACTGAGAATTAGAGATGAGAGCGTTATCACTGGCAAACGAGGGAAGGTTTTGGTAGTTCTTACATTCCAATATTTTGTTTAGGGTGTTCAATAAAGATATCGGACGATAGTTGGAGGTGTTATTGGGATTCCCGAACTTGTTAACGGGAATTACGACCGCAATTTTCTAGTTCTCTGAGAAATGTGAAGCATTTATGATCTGGTTAAGAAGGACGAGAATGGGAAGTAGATTTGGTAAGCGAAGTCTTTTAAATAGAAGGTGTGGTATTCCATCTAGACTGGTAGATTTTTTGTTGGGTCGTGATTTTATGAACTTGATTAATTCATCTGTGGTCAGAAATGTGCTGGTGTCGGAAGGATGCGACGCCTTGTTTGTGTCGTTAAATTCTCCAATGAAAGGAGTATAATATGTGGGTAATCTGTGTGAGATATATTCGTTGACAGGGTTTCGAAAATTAGGGACTGAGAGGCAATCATTTTGTTGATGGATCTTTGAGAAGTGGTCAGCGAGGCAATTGGCTATGTCCGTGCCGGATTGGATAAGATTGTTGTTGAATGGGTTGATCGATTCGCGGTTTAAACTTCCGACCAGTTAGTCGGTTGATGTTTTTGAAGAGATCACGGTTGGGTTTGATATTGTTAAGTGTAGAGGTATAGGTCTGATCCGCGAACTTTTTTAAATGTTCATTTATTAGGGTGGTCAGGAGTTGGATCCGACTTTTAATAAAGGGACAGAATCTTACATGAAGTTTTCGGCGGAGTTGTTTTTTGAGACGCAGCAATTTAGTTAGGATGCTGGGTAAAGGTTTTCCTAAATGATTATGAGGGATGGTGGTGGGTGTATTGCTGGTGAGCGCATCCTTGAGGGTCTGCTCAATTTTTAGGGCTACTCGATCGATATCAGCAGGAATTAGGTTAGAAGATTCAGAGATTTGCAAGTTAGAAAAACTTTCGGCGACGTCTCTATTGACCTTTTTCCAGTTAGTCTTGGAGAAAATCGGGACAGGACTGTGTGAGTAGAGCAGTTCGAAGGAGGGAACTTTGATCGAGGTGTGAACGGAATCATGATCAGAGGGAAAGAGGAAGGATACTGTGGGGGGGCTCGTTGAGTAGACATCAGCCAACTTGAGAAAGAAGTCAATTGTTCACTGCGTCGAGTTGGTGACACGAGTGGACTGTCGATGTACGTATATGGGTGATATGAGAGCAGGTCCAAAAGTTGGCACCCGTATTTGTTATTCTTTATTTCGTTGAATACTGTATGTCGAGCATTCCAGTCTCCGTCGATTATGAATGGTGCGGGGAGAGACCGTCTGATTATTTGAGATATGTCAGAGTCAGGGAAGTCTGGTTCTCGTGTTGGGTGGATGTAAATGGATGTTATTATGATTACTTTTTCGTTTTCACAAAAAAGTTTAACTGCCGTGTATTCAATATTGAAAACATTAGCGAACCTGATTTCGGTGAATCGAAGATTATTATTTAGTAGGATGCCGGTACCTCCATGGGATCAAGTAGTTCTTGGGTTTGAAATAAATATATAATTGGGGATGGATACTCGGGAGTTGGACTTAAGCCACGTTTCTGAGAGGAGAAGGATGTCTGGGGAGAAGGTTTTAACAAACAACCGTAAGTGTTGCTTACGGATGTTGGAGTATATAGACTCTGCGTTGAGGGGGACTATAGTTAGTTCAGACATTGAGGGAAGGAATATAGGAGGTTATAAGTGAGAGAATCTGACCTTTTTTTTCGATATCCGACATATGCTTCAATGTAGGAAGCATAGTTTGTAGACTCTTGGTGTAGCCCATGATGTCCAGGTTGAGGCCAATGGAGTTGGGGTTGTTTGACGTCGGCGTGTTTTGATTGTTTTTGATGACATCCGCATATGATGTTCCTGGCCTTGTAGGTTGTGGTAATGTGTTCTGCGATGTGGATGTGGTTGGTGCGGATTTCTTGGTTGTAGTTGGTTTTATTGTTCTTTGGAGAATTCTCAATTTATGCGGACACTGGGAGCGATTGGCTGGATGTGGGGCTCCGCAGTTACAGCACGTTACAGCGATTTCCCTAGTGGTAATTGATCCATCGGGGTTTGTGGTTTGAATTTTTTCTGGTTCCATACCATGTGGATTAACCTTACATTCTCCTGCTTGATGTTCTTCGGCACATCTGCCGCATCGTATATTTAAGTGGCAAGCCACCGCCAAGTGTCTTGAGCCTTGGCATCTCTTGCAATGAAGGATACTTTGTTTATGAGGCTCCTCGATGCTGATTTTGTGGGTAAACAAGTACTTAATTTGTTTGAGCTTGTTGGTGTCTTCATTTGGAGCGATTTGGATAATCCGTAGCTTCCTTAAGTTATTTTCCCGCATGTACGGAGTTTGAAAATTGTGCAGCCTGTGGATTTTCAGCTCTGGGCAAATCCCGATGATCTCCGACGCTAGCTCTTCGTTGGTCCAAGTGGGGTCAATGTGCCTAGACGCGAGATCACGATGCATCGCCTTTTTAAACCAAAACAAATCGAGATTTTATATCTCGAACTGATTGAATTGAACACAAGATCTCGATTTAGATACTCTGTGTGCGGTGCCTAGTGTTTGTTTTCGAGATAAGAATTCGATTTGGTGAATTCTCAGAAAATCTAGGATATGTAGTGCATATGAGGGTATGCACTGGGATTAGGATTTTGTTTATGTACATCTGGTTCAATTTGCCATGCATTTGATTATATCTGATGATTATGGGGAATTTGGATGTAAGGGTGATAGCGAATATTTGACTCGTTTATCGCGACTTTTGTTGGGTCGGATTGTGGGTATAAGTTTAAGGTATAGGGATGCGGGGGAAGGAGTTGGCAGGGATTTTCATAGCACTACATCGAAAATCTGTGGATAAGGATATCGGCCACATTACCTTTGTTGGCATGTATGTAATCGTCCATGTAACGAATTAAGTTAAACCGACAGCTAACGCTCTCTTTAACGGTGTAGGGAACTGTACGAGAAATTATATTAACGTTCAGCACCAGTTGGCCCAAAAATACCTGAAAAATCAAAAAAAATTGCCAGCACCCGAATATGTAGTATAGGAACACCTTTCCTCCAGACACTACGAGGCCCGTTTGCAGGTCTGTCTCTCTAACGATGTGTTTCCAGAAAGTGATGGCCGTCATGATAGCATGTTTCCTTGTACATTGTTCCCCACTGTTGTCCATTACCTGCTGTGCTGGTCTCAGTTCCCCTTTCAGATGAGCTTGTGGCTGCTGTACTTTCTCTTTTGGTTTGAATTCCTTTTGTGGAAACTCAAGCTTTGTCGATTCTGGGCGACGTAACCCATTTCTTTCACTAGATTCTGTGTCATCTGGTATTAGGTAAAGATTTGGATTGATTGTCCCGACCTTATTTTCGAATTCTAGTACATTGCATTGGCATCCGAGTTTCTTAGATACTTTCCCGTATCTTTGATACTTACCACATTCTTCTGCTTAGAATCCATACTTGTGCGGCGTATACCCGCTTCACCGACCCCCATTTTCTTATCTGCATCACTCTGCTCATCTGAGCTCTCGTTACTGGGACTATCCCTTAACTTGCTAGCCTTAAATTGACATTTTGCCTTTTTGCCTTTTTACGTTGGTTACGTTTGTTATTGTCTCATTTTCATTTTCATTTTTACAACATTTTTTATTTCCTTTTTTATTCTTTGTTTCTAGTTCATATTCTAGACAAAAAATGCTTAAATTCTAGCTTAATTATCTAATATTATAACTTACTGGTCCTACGCAGACGCTCTTGTGGGGCTTTTCAGGGCCCGAAGAGCCATGCATCATTCGATCCCCACTATTCCAGGCGAACCGACTCACCTCTAAGTCGAACTTCAGCAAGGTTGCGTAACCTTGCTACGGCATTTACCCCCAGCCAAATCGCCGGAATTAATACAGTTACCCAATCGGATAACTGTTATGAATATCCGTTAGGCAGCTTACCCACTCTGTGGGGGGTTTTCCGTCCAAACCCCTTTTTCTCCAACACCATCCCTGAAAAACATTAAGTCCACGGCAAAGCTTACCACTTTGCCGTGGCATCGAAAATTCACCCTCGGGCAGGCATTGATTCCTAAAAAAACATTAAGTCCACGGCAAAGATTATCACTTTGCCGTGGCATCGAAAATTCACCCTCGGGCAGGCATTAATTCCTTAAAAAATATTAAGTCCACGGCAAAGCTTATCACTTTGCCGTGGCATCGAAAATTCACCCTCGGGCAGGCATCGATTCCTAAAAAAAACATAAGTCCACGGCAAAGATTATCACATTGCCGTGGCATTTGAAATCCTATCCTTAGGCATACATCCTACCCAGGGCATCTCGTTTCCAGAGCCTTATGCTATGGAAACAACATCAACAAAGAGTTCCTTGTTGACTCGTTTTATTGTTTGCCCATGGCACTCCTTGCATGCGGCTATTAGGTCCCATTGGTTTGCCACCGCCGACAAGGTTTCGGCTGAGGCAAACCAAACATTTCCCTAATTACCAGCAATCGCTGGTTTCCTATTATCGGTCCCCACCGATCAGGGACCGCAAACAAGCAACGAATTGGATGCAGCCAGCAAGTGTTTACTTTCAACATCTGGCAATGGCTGCACCCTATATTCGTTGCAATAGCTAAACATCGCATTGGCACCACAGAATGCTATGCATACAAAAATCCCTAATAACGGCCGCCACCCGTCGGCGGACCAAAGGGAATTCACATCGTCAACCGAAATGTTGATTTATGGCCTCCCATAGGATGACCAGATCTTCGGTTCGGGTCTTTCTCACCCCAGATGTTATTGTTTGCATTCATGTAAGATGCTGTAGCGATGTTGGCATCCGTCCAGGGTCGCCGGACGATCGTGTGCGAGGCGTACACACATATGCATCATGTATGCCTATTTCACCCGGCCCAATCACGATTAACTACCTCGAGTTAATCGTGTAGCTCCTCCCCTTTTGCAGTTTCCTTGAGGTTTCCCTTTTCTTTTGTGAGCACCAATTGACGAGTCAGATATTATACACCAAAGTGGTCTCACACATGAGTCGTCGAGGTCGAATCCAGTTAGTCCGATTGTGCCGCAGTCGCGTAGTTTTGAATGAAAAACAGTGTGTGATCCAATAAAGCGCGACAAGCGTATGTTTAATAATTTAAAAGTTGAACTCAAAAATTTCGTGACTTAAATAACATTCTTTAATTGGTTTAATAAGTGCAAGTATAATAAAGTATTAAAGATAAAACGATATTTCTCCACTCTGCGATCCAATAGTGCAGAACTTATATTATTTAATTACAAAGCAGTAAAAAGTGCAAATTCGCGTTTGCCGTGTAGAACTAATTTAAATAGAATATGTTGTGTTTTTCAAATTGATTTATAATTCCATTCACTGTTTTGAATTAAGGATCGATTCCAATAAAGCATACAAAAAGAAAAAGCAGAAACAGTCAGAAGAACTTGGTAATGCGGTTTAGTTTCTTGTTTTGTGTTATTTCTGTATATCATAGTAATGTGAACATTAGTAAAATTCATCATACATATTGTAAAATTAATCGCCATTGCAGATATAAATAAAAACAGTAACGTTAAAACAAACCCAATGTGTTTCTCTGGTGAACTTTGTTTCTTTTTCGCGGCGTGTCGTACGTGGTGTTTGTACTGAATCCGCGTCCTTGTTGATGCACTAGTACAAACAACCCACACTCTAAGCTAAACATAATAAGACTATTGTTGTTTGTATCAGGCCTCTTTTGACCTGATGTATTTTTTTGCCTACTTCGAAGCCCTACTGGACACTAGAGTGTAACACCCTTAGTGCGATAATTTTTGCCAATGTTCGGGCGCAACGCCACTAAATATCTCAACGGATAAAACCTGGAAATTTAAACATTACTATTACATACATGAAAAAAATACAGAACATTATAAAGAATAAAGGTAGCATCTGAACATTGAACATTGTCTGCTCTTAACAGAGCGTTATACAAAAACAAGCCGCTAGACAATCGGCTTTTACAAACTACACCACAAATTATTGGATGCAAAGAAACAAAGAAAAAAGGAACGCAAGTTCCTGTACAGAGAAACAGAAATAGTAATTTTATGGGGGTCCCTTTAGCGTTGGCGGCAATTCAATTATCACCTCTGCTGTTGAGTGTGTTTGCTGATGGTAATTGGAATTTGCCGTTTGCGGACAAATGCAGATCCTGTTGGTGGAATCTGATGGTGGTGGCGGCATGATACTGATATCAGTGTTATTGCCCAGTCATAAATTATGGCTGGGACATGGTTTTCAAATGAATGGAAACGGCAGGAAATGGCTCAGCATGCTGGGCCGTGGCATTGAAATGAATGGATGAAAAGAACGGCGGCACCGCACAAATGGCTCTGCGTGTTCTCTTAAGGCCCCCCCCCCCCGTTAAGAATTCAACCCTGTTTTCGTACGAGTTGCACTCGAGAGAGAAGCAAAAATGTTAATTTTGTTGTATTTCAAACCTTTATTTTATTAGAACAAAATTTCACCTCCTTTGTACATTTTGTAAAAGCAATCAACTGTCCTTTTTGTTGAAACAGTAATCAGTTCAACAGCAATTTTGCCGCAACCAAAAATTTAACCTATCAAAACAGAAAAAAACTGCTGATCTCCGCAAACAACATTCCTCCGTTGCTCTCCTTTTGTCAGACCACAGTTCTCCGCCGCCAACGGGGCCTGCGATCAGCCAGCTGAATTCTTCTCATAGCTTCAGAGAGCACTTCGAATGCATTCAGTGGCATGACCGAGTTTCGAATACAAGTCCCAGTAGTATACTCTGGGGCGCTGTAAGTTGTATTTTGCTGAGTCATTTGAATTTGGTTTCTGAAGTCAGCGATTGTTCAGATCGCAAAATTGTTCGTTGGTTTTATGGATGTTGCGGAACTGCAACAAGCCCTGAAGCATGACTGGTGGACCGAAGATCCACTGGGTGATTCATCTGCTGCGGGTGCTGGGAGAGAGGAGTCACTGGTGTTTTCGTATTTGATTGGCAGTTGTGCTAAGCGGTGAATGGGTCTCCGAACCACTGCGGAGGTTGTTCGTACGTCCACCACTCGAATCAGGCCATCACCCCCTGGGTGTGTGCCGAGTACTCGGCCGAGCTTCCAACGCAAAGGTGGGGTATTATCTTCTTGAATGATGATGGTTGTGAGCGCGTACGTATTTGGTAGAATAACGGGGTGCTGTGGCGATTCTAACAGATACACATACAATTCACAAGCAAAAATAGTGAAGAACACCGAACAAAAAATCGAAACAAGAAAATACATCAGAACAGAAAACATATCAAAAAATAATTCACATCAGTGGAGTATAGTCGAGTTTTAAAATCAAATTCTAAACACGGTCAGTAGCCTGATGAGTAACGCTTAGGTAACATTTTTTCGTGATTCGAGCTGGCATAGCGTCAGTTCGAATCACACGATCTTTTTCACTATTATTTCAAACGCTATAGTGCTTGCAATCATAGGATATGTTAGATAAACCAAGTCGCCCGCCTACTCTCAGCAATCCGTCAGAGTCAAGGAATGGATTCATGGCACTGAGGGGACTCGATCGGGATGCCTCACCGTGCTGGTGGATGTTTTATCTCCCCTTCCAAATTCTTTCTCTGTATTGCGCGCAGGGTCTTAACTCGAGGGTGAGCGAGTTCCGTCGGTTGTGGCGATCTGAAGACACGGCTTCGTCGGTGGGTCGGGATTCCAAAACGCAATATATATGCCACGATACGTTGAAGTCGCTGGAACGAGTTCCTATGGTTGATGCGGTCGATCACTTGATCTTCTGCTTCAATTGACAAAGCGACTGTGGCCGTAGGTTTGCGCTCCACTTCGCAGCCCATGTTCCTGATATATACGGGTGGCCAACGTTTCTCATCCCCATGTAGGAAGAATGGGCCGTTGAACAAGATAGCACATGCACCTAATTTATCCGGATCCACCCCTCTCGATAATACATCGGCTGTCCTTTGACCTTACATGTCACCACCGTGCAGGTACACTGTGTTGATGTATGGTAGCTATCCTAGTGGCTACAAATAAGAACCATCGAAACTCTTCAAAACTCATCGAAGAAGACCACAAAAATAGAGAGTCAACGAAAACACATTAACTATGAAAAAAAATTCCACGAAGCCGTGGAATACATCCAACAACTTACAATACAGGTGAACCAACTCTGGGAGGAAATTCACTCCCTAAAGCATCAAACATCTCCACCCAAACAACTATCATCAGCCCATAAGGAATCCACCAAACAAGCCACGGCAGCACCAACTCGCCTGCCTGCCCAGCACAAAAATGTTAGACCATCACCAATCTACATAAAAAATGTGACGAGTATCAAGGGAATAATTCTAATAGTAGAAAATGCCCTAGGACACCGCAACTTCACCACAAACACTAAAGGCTCCTCTGTCTCCATTGCAACAAAAACTCTGGTTGATCACGAGAAAACCGTTAGAAAACTTGCGGAACTGCAACACCAATTTTTTACCTTCCAACACCATCAGCTCAAACCAACAACATTGATCATTGAACCAACTTGGACCAATGAAGAACTAGCGTCGGAGATCATCAGGATTTGCCCAGTCCTGAAGATCCACAGGCTGGACTATTTTCAAACTCCGTACATGAGAGAAAACAACTTAAGGAAGCTACGGAATATCCAAATCCCTCCAAATGAAGACACCAACAAGCTCAAACAAATTAAGTACTTGTTTACGCATAAAATCAGCACCGAGGAGCCTCATAAACAAAGCATCCTTCATTGCAAGAGATGCCAAGGCTCGGGACACTTGGCGGTGGCTTGCCACCTAAATAAACGATGCGGCAGATGTGCCGATGAACATCAAGCAGGAGAATGTAAGGTCAATCCACATGGTATAGAACCAGGAAAAATCCAATCCACGAACCCCGATGGATCCATTACTACTAAGGAAATCGCTGTAACATGCTGTAACTGCGGAGGTCCACATCCAGCCAATTTTTCCCAGTGCCCTCGTAAATTGAGAATTCTCCAAATAACAATAAAACCAACTACAACCAAGAAATCCGCACCAACCACATCCACATCGCAGAACACATTACCACAACCTACAAGGCCAGGAACATCATATGCGGATGTCATCAAAAACAATCAAAACACGCCGACGTCAAACAACCCCAACTCCATTGGCCTCAACCTGGACATCATGGGCTACACCAAGAGTCTACAAACTATGCTTCCTACATTGAAGCATATGTCGGATATCGAAAAAAAAGGTCAGATTCTCTCACTTATAACCTCCTATATTCCTTCCCTCAATGTCTGAACTAACTATAGTCCCCCTCAACGCAGAGTCTATATACTCCAACATCCGTAAGCAACACTTACGGTTGTTTGTTAAAACCTTCTCCCCAGACATCCTTCTCCTCTCAGAAACGTGGCTTAAGTCCAACTCCCGAGTATCCATCCCCAATTATATATTTATTTCAAACCCAAGAACTACTTGATCCCATGGAGGTACCGGCATCCTACTAAATAATAATCTTCGATTCACCGAAATCAGGTTCGCTAATGTTTTCAATATTGAATACACGGCAGTTAAACTTTTTTGTGAAAACGAAAAAGTAATCATAATAACATCCATTTACATCCACCAAACACGAGAACCAGACTTCCCTGACTCTGACATATCTCAAATAATCAGACAGTCTCTCCCCGCACCATTCATAATCGACGGAGACCGGAATGCTCGACATACAGTATTCAACGAAATAAAGAATAACAAATACGGGTGCCAACTTTTGGACCTGCTCTCATCTCACCTATATACGTACATCGACAGTCCACTCGTGTCACCAACTCGACGCAGTGAACAATTGACTTCTTTCTCAAGTTGGCTGATGTCTACTCAACGAGCCCCCCCACAGTATCCTTCCTCTTTCCCTCTGATCATGATTCCGTTCACACCTCGATCAAAGTTCCCTCCTTCGAACTGCTCTACTCACACAGTCCTGTCCCGATTTTCTCCAAGACTAACTGGAAAAAGGTCAATAGAGACGTCGCCGAAAGTTTTTCTAACTTGCAAATCCCTGAATCTTCTAACCTAATTCCTGCTGATATCGATCGAGTAGCCCTAAAAATTGAGCAGACCCTCAAGGATGCGCTCGCCAGCAATACACCCACCACCATCCCTCATAATCATTTAGGAAAACCTTTACCCAGCATCCTAACTAAATTGCTGCGTCTCAAAAAACAACTCCGCCGAAAACTTCATATAAGATTCTGTCCCTTTATTAAAAGTCGGATCCAACTCCTGACCACCCTAATAAATGAACATTTAAAAAAGTTCGCGGATCAGACTTATACCTCTACACTTAACAATATCAAACCCAACCGTGATCTCTTCAAAAACATCAACCGACTAACTGGTCGGAAGTTTAAACCGCGAATCGATCAACCCATTCAACAACAATCTTATCCAATCCGGCACGGACATAGCCAATTGCCTCGCTGACCACTTCTCAAAGATCCATCAACAAAATGATTGCCTCTCAGTCCCTAATTTTCGAAACCCTGTCAACGAATATATCTCACACAGATTACCCACATATTATACTCCTTTCATTGGAGAATTTAACGACACAAACAAGGCGTCGCATCCTTCCGACACCAGCACATTTCTGACCACAGATGAATTAATCAAGTTCATAAAATCACGACCCAACAAAAAACCTACCAGTCTAGATGGAATACCACACCTTCTATTTAAAAGACTTCGCCTACCAAATCTACTTCCCATTCTCGTCCTTCTTAACCAGATCATAAATGCTTCACATTTCTCAGAGAACTAGAAAATTGCGGTAGTAATTCCCGTTCACAAGTTCGGGAATTCCAATAACACCTCCAACTATCGTCCGATATCTTTATTGAACACCCTAAACAAAATATTGGAATGTAAGAACTACCAAAACCTTCTCTCGTTTGCCAGTGATAACGCTCTCATCTCTAATTCTCAGTTTGGCTTTTGTTTGCGACACTCCACTTGCCATGCACTACTAAAACTTGCACACGATGTCACAACTGGTCTAGAAAACCAATGCCCTACCGTATGCATATCTCTCGATATTTCCAAAGCATTTGATTGTGTCCGGATCTCAGGACTTCTTTATAAGCTGCACTGCTTATTTGGTTTGAATTCTAACATCACAAAGCTCCTAGCATCTTATCTTTCTGGTAGGAAATTCATGGTCAGAATAAACTCTTCCCTCTCACAAACTTGCAACCGCCAGAGTTCCCCAAGGGTCCTTTCTCGAACCACTTTTATATCTTCTATACACATCCGATATTCCCCAACCTCCACCTAGTGTTGTAATGCTAAATTATGCAGACGATACTTTAATCTACTCTAGCAGTAGATTTGTCAAAGCGTCAAGAAACCGCGTTAACATCTTCCTTGCGCTTATCTTAGCATACTTTAACAAATGGAAAATTCGCCTCAATCCAAACAAAACCCAGCTAACAGTGTTTAAGGGCAGAAAGGCTCACTGCACAAACAACACTAAACGTTGCCACAACAAAATTAAACTCAAGCTTAATAACACCCTCATAACACCTTCCAAGACCCTAAAATATTTGGGAGTAACCCTTTCCAACGATTGGTCATTCTCAACACACATCAAAAATTCCCTTCATAAAGCCTCAATACAGCTTAACCTCTGCAGACAAGTGTTGTGGAAACCTAAAGGCCTCTCTCTCAAGGTCAGACAGCTCATCTATAAACAGATAATCAGACCCACTCTTACATACGCCTGCCCATTATGGTACTGTAGCGGTTCTACGAACTACTCAACCCACTATAGGGTGAGGTATCCTTCCGCCAAGGAATATACTCACCTTTGCCAGTACACGTGCCCACAGGCACGTGTCCCCATAGTCATTCATCACACCTGAAACAAAAGGTAATACGATATGCAACGATGTTGAGGTCGATATCAGAAATCAAGGAACTAGACGTTCAAAAGCTTCCAATATCGAGTTCAACGCATCCATACATCGAATCCAAACCAATGCGTCAAATGCAGCTAGGCAGCGCATGTAGGTCAAGCACCCATTCTAAGCATCAACGCGATGCTTCCCACAATACACAAGCAAAATAGTGAAGAACACGGAACGAAAATCCAATAAGAAAATCCATCAGAGCCGTATACCATAGCGATAACATAACAATTCACATCAGTGGAATATACTTGAGTTTAAAAATCGAATTCTAAGCACGGCCAGTAGCCTGATGGGTTGCTCTTTGGTTCAATTTTTGGTGATTCTAACTGTCATAGCGTCAGTCCGAATCACACGTTCTTCACTATCATTCCAAACGCTATAACACCATTGTCGGTAAATAAACCGAACAACGGATGCCTACTCTGGTAGCTAATAGCAATTAGCACCTAAATCCCTTGCATGGCCCTAACGCAAAAGACACACTTTTGCAAACAAAGCATATCGTTTCGCTGCCGACCAATAGTCATGCAATCATAAACATCTTAACGTAGATCACTCGCTAGATGTTTATGGTTTAGAAATGCTAACAAAGAAACTATACCAATCCCACGGTTCCTTTATTACCCACCTGAAACGCACAAGAATAACAATGTTCTTAAGCCAGATTGGTAACCTAAACAAATCCCACGAAAAGATCGGAAAATAAGTGGCGGTACGATCGATCGTCAAACAAAGGAACAAGATTCCGATAAGGAAGACGGAAAGAAGAATGCTGGATTGATGGTGGGAAATTTTTCTTTACAGATACGATGGGAAATTCTGTTTAGCAGATTGGATGGGAAATTTTCTTTTGCAGATGCGGGGATGAGAAGTTCGGATTGAATTTTAAAGATAGAGACAAGGTGTCTAATAAAGATAGTCGAACGGAGAGGAACCCTACAAGGAGGTCGGTTCGCGCGGCAGTATTTAAGAAAACATAAAGTAACGGTTCAATGAGGAAAATACTCGCCGGCAAGGTTGCAATAAACGACGTAAAGCGTGAGCGCGATTTTCGTTTATAAAAATACTTATATTAGTGTATTCATCCGTGCATTCTAATTCTAATAAAAGCTTACCGTGCTTCCAAGTGTTTAACGTAGAGTGTACAAAACGAGAATAATAAAAATTAAAAATAGAAAAACAATTTTTCCGTGTTTCATTGTGCTGTTTCGCTCCGTAGTGTTGTTTGTGTTAGCAGCGTTCGGCGGAACACCGCAGCCAACAACCGTCGACCTAAAGGACAAAAACATCCGCCAAAGTACCATATCTCACCTTCCCAAATGGAGGAATTACGAGTTTTTGAACGAAAATGTTTCCGGTTTATCACTGGCTTACACTGCAAAACCAACTCATATAGATACCATTGTAACAACGATCTTTACAACACCGCAGGCATCGAACGACTGGATAGACGGATCCGATAAATTTCATAGAAAACCTTCCTAACAATCCCAACCCGATAATAACGGACATACCATCACCCTCCTCCAATACGGGAGCTCACTACCGTAATTGTCTCCAAATCAGGACCGTCTTTGCCGCAGGCAGACTGGTTAACGATCTAAACGAGGTCGTGTACCACAACACTGAACTGGCACCCAATCATTTCAAATACAGCAACATCCAACCATTCTCCAAGATTCTTACCTTTAACACATAACCGAATGGCACCCCCCTCCTTCAAGAACATACCTGACCATATCGCTTACTATCCTCAATTAAAACGAGAAATCCCATACCCACATAAATCAATATTGTAAATATCATTTTTAAGTCATATCAAATTGTCACTATCATTACAATATCAAATATTGTAAATTGTATATAGGATTAGATTAAGTTAGGTTAAGTTATGTTAAGTAATTTTAAGTACTGTTGCAGTTCCGCAACATGTATTATATTATACCAGTCGGAAAAACATACCACACGGAACGCCACCTATTGCTGAATAGACAAAAGCAAAATTGTCTATTCATGTAACGTTTTCCATGTTACTGTTTTGACACAGTGCTTGTTTTTACTGTTTCTTACACAGTTTGTTTTTAACACTAAAAAGAAAAGATGTTATATACGAAGCCTGCAGCACTAGTGCTAGACCTTTTAATACTGTAACCTAACTAATTTCATTCGTGTAATAAAAGTTAAATTGTATGTTTACAAAATGTGTTTAAGTTAGTATAATATTCGGTGTGAAATTAATCGTTTAACCAGCGGTAAGAATTTTGATGTGTCCATGGCGACACATGTGTTCGATCGATTCGAGGGAGGCTCGAATCAGGTCGGACTTTTGCTGTCACGTCGAGGAAGCCTTCTCGACGCTGAACAAGTACGCTAAGTTAAAATAAACAGAGTTCCTGGTTTTTTTTCTGACTTTTTCCGGGAAAAACAAAATTAGCAATCTATATAAATCCCATTAAATCTTAAGCACATGTAAAAAAGAACTGTTTGAAAAATGTTAACAAATTAGATGTAAACACTTATTATGTAACCAATCTATTATAAGTTAGCTGTATTACTTATTGCAACTCTTAATTTTTGATCAAATAAATGCAGTAGATTAAAAAAAATAGAGATTTCGGTAAAAGAAAGTATCTAAGAAGCATCAAAAGAGCATGGTCCCTGGAGGTGGTGTCGGCAGGAGAATCGCTTTAAAGAGTGAATATAATAAAAATGGATTTTTGAAATTAAAGTGGTTTTTGTATTTCGAAACTGTACGTTCTTGGTAAAACGTTGGCTGCTCCAACACAGGGGCCGACTTCTAACCTGGAACTGTGCTTTCGTTGTAAAACTCTGGCTGCTCCAACACAGGTGAAAACTTCTAACCTGGAACCGGTGAGTAGAGTGGTGGCAAGCTCACAAAACAAATCCTTGCACCTTTCTCGATTTCGAGCATCACCAGAAGGCGTTGCACGGCGCAGGGACGCTATTCCTGAAACGACGTCCCATGAACGATCGATCGCTACTCTGCCCTCAGGTCTGGGGAAGCACGGCGGCGACCGCAACGAGCCTTCTCAGGTGTAGTCTGAAGAGATCCCGCGTCCTTTTAAGGACAAGAAGACGCGCTCCCTGAGAGCAGGGCTATTAGTGCAACACCCTTAATTACCTATGAACATATACCCAGGTAGATATTTTGTAACTACCTGAGGTAGATTCTAGTATCTATCAAAATATTAGATTTTATGTAAAAACAAAAAAATTAAGTGAGTCTTAGAGAAGATTCCGTGAGGAACGGACTTCTAGTCTCAGAAAAAAATTATTTTGTTTTCTCAAAGTAACGGTAACCGTTAACTCGTGCAATAGCGTGTGGTATAAAGGACTCACAATCAGTTCTGTTTAAACGTCACTTTGGTTCGCTCCGGATCATTTTCAGTTTGTTGGGATCGATCACTTTTTAAATCATGAAACCAAATAAAATCATCATGAGTCCATACAGTGTGAAATGCCAAAGCATACTAGATGGTATTCAGCGTAATACAAAACAATCGCGCATATCTAATATAACAATATTTTATCAAATTATAATAATTTTTCGGTTGCCAATACCGCTTATCAAAATTATCCAGAGCTTTCTTCGTTCGAGAAAATTTGTTGTTAGTATAAGAACCGACAAATCCTCTACTCACCAAATCCACTATGGTGTACCCCAAGGCTCGGTCCTTGGTCCCATATTATTCACATTGTTTGTCACAGATTTATCATGTCTAGGTGAAAACATTCAGGTAGCTATGTTTGCCGATGATAATGCCATTTTCTCTTCGAGTGCCTTATTCAGTAATGTCTACAACTCTTTGCAAGCAGATCTTGACAAACTAGCAGTATATTGCAGGAAATGGAAAATGAAAATAAATGGTAATGACACAAGCTGTATGGTTTTCGAGGTGTAGGAAACTCTGCTACCTACCAAGTGACACTTTGGGGTAGGTAGTCGCGGCGCCAGCGTAGACGCGAGTTCTACTACCAACCCACTACTTGTTCCCCGGACACAACTCTGAGCGACGCCGCAACAACTGTTCACTAGAAAAACAATAATACGATAAAACAAACACTCAGGAAACTGCTAGGCACTGCAGCACGGAAAATTAAACACTTGCTGGAATTTGTAATGAAGGTTCTTTTTTATTTTTAATATTAGTTACAGAAAGTCTGGAAAAACAAGTTAAACTTTAAACGCAACACAACTTCGTGTGTTTACGCTTCTCCGCCGTGGTGGCGGAGAACGGGAGCGACAGCGACCACGACCTGCTCGATCGGCGGATATGAAAGGACTCGTCGAGGAGGGAACTCTGACATGAATTACATCCTAGGTTAGGGTTAAGAAAAAAAGGGAAGAGAGAGAAAAACTTTTCTCTTAGGGGTGCGGCCGCTGTAGGAAATGCACTTACAGCGTTTGAAATAATAGTGAAGAAGAATGTGTGATTCGAACTGACGCTATGACCGTTTGAATCACCAAAAATGTTTACCTACGCGTTACCCATCTGGCTACTGACCATGTTTAGAATTTGATTTTTAAACTCGACTATACTCCACTGATGTGAATCATTTTTGTTATCGCTATGGTATACGGCTCTGATGTATTTTCTTGTTCGATTTTTTGTTCGGTGCTCTTCACTATTTTGCTTGAGAATTGTGTGTGTATCTGTTAGAGTCGCCACACACTCTTTAAGTGCAATGGTGTATGAATGGCTCTTTCATGGATGAGAACGGACCTAGAACAAAGAAAGGGCACAAAGTGCATTCATAGGGTACAATTTCGGTAAAGCAAATAAAACCGAAATCGTCGGATGCTAATGGGATCTTTGTATACATGTGCATCGCGGCTAAACAAAGAGACGACGATACGATGTGGAAATGTGTTAATTGGTTTTAGCTAGGTTACTGGGAAATGATGTTTATGGCATCGCTAGTAAGGGTAGGTATTGAATTATTTGCGTATCGCCGGAATGCTTGATGGAGGACAGTGGTCTTTTGTTTACTCATAGTGTGAGTTAGGGAAATAGGCTTCAGCGTCGATTGCGCTAATTGAATACAGCTGCTGGTATATTATTGCTGGGAGAAAAAGGTCGCCGGCCAATGTCTACGTTAAGAGATTTATCATACACATGACGAAGCTGAAAAAAAAAGACTGCGCAACGTTTATGGCCCCTGGTGAAGGTTACATTATATGTAATTCAAATCCTTTTGTTTACAAGAATGAAATGGCGAATTAGTTTGAGATTCCTGATAAGGTAAGAAAGAAATCGTACTAATGTGATTGCATTAGCGAAAGCTTATGCAAACTGGGTAGCAGTTATTGGGATTTTTTTAGGAAGGCGAACCGTGGGGTTTGTCGGAACCGCCACAGCACTAAACTCAGTATGTGTGCAGTTGATATTGATTGGTCTGAAGACTGTAGATATCTAGGTATTATTCTAGATAAAAAAACGTATCTTTCAAAAACACATCACTATCACAATTGATAAAATAAACAAAGTTGTAAGAGTTATGTATCCATTAGCATCGAAAATAAAATTATAATTTGTAAAACCATTTCTCAAGCTATACTCCCGTACTGGGCCCCTGTATGGTGTAACTGTGCTCGCACACACAATATAAAATTGCAAAGGTGTCAAAATAAAATATTGAAAATGTTGCTGAAATTGCCATGGCATTATTCGACACATGAACTACATGAAAACGCTAACGTTAAACCGGTAGAGTTCCTTATTGACAAAATCAATCGAAACTTCTTCGTCAATTGTTCTTTTTCTGACAATGTTCTCGTTTCCCGTCTTGTGTTATCCTAAATCACTACATATGTACTCTGTCTATGAAAATTATATCGAGGTCATTATTACATAAAATAACCGGAAACCTGTGCAATACTAGTCTTATCATCCAATCTTTTCGCGCCCTTCTTCAAACTATCCTTCACGGGCGACTTGTTGGAGCCTAACCCCTCCTACTTTACTGGCATGTCTGAATTCTCCCTCGGCCCTCCCATCACTCTACACATTCAACAACACTCTTAAAAAAACGAAGAACTGAAAGACGATTTCAGTCCCGGCCCAGGCGGACTCCCTGCTATACTCTTTAAAAAAAAGTTTCCTCTTCTCTCTCTCCCGCTCGCGTCAGTTTTCAATCTATCCCTATCTCAAGGTATATTCTCTAACTTTTGGAAATGCTGAGGGAGTGGTGTGGTGACTCTAACAGATACACACACAATTCACAAGCAAAATAGTGAAGAGCACCGAACGAAAAATCGAACAAGAAAATACATCAGAGCCGTATACCATAGCG
Organism: Microdon myrmicae; assembly: GCA_963931805.1. NCBI lineage: Eukaryota > Metazoa > Arthropoda > Insecta > Diptera > Syrphidae > Microdon > Microdon myrmicae. Next base: position 121,274,497 of record OZ007499.1, read on the forward strand.
ATAACAAAAATAATTCACATCAGTGGAGTGTGAGTATAGTCGAGTTTAAAAATCAAATTCTAAACACGGTCAGTAGCCTGATGGGTAACGCTTAGGTAAAAAATATTGGTGATTCAAACGGTCATGGCGTCAGTTCGAATCACACATTCTTCTTCACTATTATTTCAAACGCTATAGGCCTACTATATGAGGCATTATGTTTTCGCTGCGCACCCATCATCTCTCCGAACCAGCATGGCTTCCTCTCAGGCAGGTCCATTACTATTAATCTTGTCGAATTCACATCCCACCCACTCTTTGCCCTAGAAAACGGCGCTGAGGTCGATGTAGTCGCTACCGACTTTAGCAAGGCCTTCGACAAAATCTCCCATAGCCTCATTCTCTTCAAGCTATCCTCCCTCGGTTTCGAACCCCTGCTGATTAAGTGGGTCTCAACCTATCTCAGTTATCGAACCTGCCACGTGCGATTTAGATCCACCCTCTCCGATCCTTTTTTCCCAACCTCAGGTGTCCCCCAGGGCAGTCATCTCGGCCCTCTCCTATTTATCCTAACCATAAACAACATAGGCTCTTGCATTTATCACTCCTTCATCTCGCTTTACGCGGATGAATCCAACATTTTCAAGACAATGCGCTCTCTCCTGGACTCCCCACTTCTCCAATCGGATCTTGACAGTATCTCGACTTGGTGCCACAATAATTGTCTAGAAATGAATATCGCCAAATGTCACACAATCACCTTCTCTCGGAAGAGTTCCCCCACTCACCCACGCTCCTATCTCTTACTGAACCAACCGATAACATCGGTTGAATTTATTCGCGATCTGGGCGTCCTATGCGACAAGGAGCTCAAATTTACCGCACATTTTGATTACATAATCCTCAAGGCCAACGCCGCCCTTGGGTTTCTCAAACGCTGGTCGAAGGAATTCCTTAACCCCTATGTCACCCGATTACTCTACACAACTTTTGTCCGGCCACTACTCGAATACGCTAGTCAGGTCTGGTCCCCGTATCAAGTGACTTACATTCGCAGGATTGAGGGAGTTCATTGTCGTTTCTTGCGCTTCGCCCTCCGCGGACTAAACTGGGAAAATCCGCTAAATCTACCACCCTACACAAGCCGGCTTCCTTTAATCAATCTAAAAACACTTGAAGAGCGCAGAATCCATGCCGACATCATCTTTGTCCATCGCCTTCTGTCTGGCTCAATCAATTGCCCAAGCTTGCTCTCCACTTTAACATTGCTTACAAACCCCCGTAACGTACGTAACCCTCTACTGTTTTACGTGCCCGCCCGTCACACTTCTTACGGCGCTAACGAACCCATCTCGCGTATGCTACGACAGGCCAACTCTTTCCCCACCTCCTTCGATTTCAACATCTCCACTCCCGCTTTTAAACGACGTCTCAGAATAAACCCGTCCTAAATCCGCCCCCTCCCTCCAATAATCCCCTCTACCCTGCCACCCTACCTCTCCTCTCCTACCCTCAAAATAGTTCCCCCAGCCCCACCCACAATTTCAACCTCTCCCCCCAGCTCACCAACCCCGCCACCTACCAGTACGTAGACATGCCCTTCACTGTCACCGTCTCACAAATGCCGAATTTACATACACCACATACACTCGCTCTTCCCTAGCCTCCTACCTCCCCCATCGCACAGTCCTCTTCACCTTCCAGGTTTTTTTTTTCTCCTTCTCACTCTAGATTTAAGATAGTTTGTAAGGTTTTTTTTATATTAATTTAATATGAGTTACTGTAAGCTTGCATTAAGCTAAATAAATGAGGGTTCTGCCCTCACTGAACTAAACTAAACTTAAGATTCAAATATTTTTCTTGTAGTTTTCCCTTAATTTGTTATTTATTATTCATTAAAATGGTGCTGTTATCATTATATAGATTTAATATTATAGTTGTAAAGGAATTGCTGTCCTAAATCTCTTAAATACTAGTTGTAAAATATAAATAGTGTTCACTTGACGTTCGAACGGCAAAGACGTTTTAAATCGCGCTCCTCGCCACACATTGAATACACACACAAAAACAAAAAAAAAACAAAACTGAAAGTAAATGTACGCGGGTTCTCTATCAATAGTGAATAGTGTAAACCACAAAAAAAAAACGTGTAAAAACAAAAAAAAAACAACAACAAAAAAGTTTAAAAAACAAAACAATAAACGTGTAAAACAATACATAATATTAGTAATGAACACTACATCATTCAACCAACAAAATATCCAGCTAAGTAATACGAATAACGGCAACAGTATGACGTATGAACAGCTAGCAGCAGCATACCAACAACAAGCAGCCATGTGCCAACAACAACCATCGATGATAAATCAAATGCTTCACAAAATCAACACTATGGAAAACCAAATGCAATCGCAGGTATGTGCCACTATCCCTTTGCCAACAGAATACCATACAGATGAAGAAGAGCTGGAAAGGGAAACCTCTACAATTTATAAGAAAAGAAAAACTGACAACAGTCATAAACAAATTACAATACCAACTGTAAGCAATATGACGTCAGTTCGTGAATCAACAAATGAGGTTACCAAGGAAAGGAAAATTCCCTTGCCACCACCAATCAATGTGAGGAATATAAGAGATTTTAATGCATTTAGAAATGCCATTTTGTCTGTAGTGAAAGACAAAATTCAATTCAAAGCATTATCTAATAATGACATAAAAATAACATGCGAAACAGAAAATGCATACAGAGCAGTTAAAGACAAATTACAATCGCTTAAGACGGATGTAAGAACCCAAGACTTAGAGTATCGTACCTACCAACTAAAAAGTGAGAAACTATTTAGATTCGTAATCAGAGGACTTCCAGCTTCAATGTCCATAGATATGATTGCAAACGAATTATGCTCACTAAATCATAAAGTGGTAAAGGTAACAAACATCAGAAAAAGCACCACGTCAAATAATAGAGAAAAAATCTTTAAAGCCTTTCCATTGTTTTATGTCGATATAGTTCAAAAAGAGAATAACAAATCAGTTTATGAAATCCAAGAATTATTATGGTGCAAAGTATCGATTGAACCACCCAAAAAGGTCAGATCGATACCGCAATGTAATAATTGTGACCAGCTTGGTCATACAAAAAATGTCTGCAACTATAATTCAAGATGTGTTAAGTGTGCTGGGCCTCACCACACAACCCAATGCTCAAAACAACGCAACAGCATAGCAACGTGTGCGCTTTGCCACGAAAATGGCCATCCAGCTAGTTACAAGGGATGCTCAGTGTATCAAAAAAAAACTAAAAGCACAGCATCCAAAGAAAACTACAGTCACTTAAAGACTGCAATCAAAAAATACAGAGCGAGCGGGGCCAACCACAACTGGTACTAGCAACACACAAATGAACAATAAACCAAATGAGAAAGCAGATAATAAAAGCAGACAACAACCTGTCAATACCGAGCCTACCATCATGGATATGATGAAGATGCTCAGTGTATTCCAGGACGACATCAAAAAAAGCATCAACCATCTAGCAGAAAGGGTAAGTAAATTTGAAAATTTTCAAAAACAACTGACCAAGAAATCCAAGAAATAAAGACTGTGGGGGGTTTCTCTATTCTACATGAGAAACAACCCACAATTCCAACCAACATTTCCACCTAATTTCGACCGCTTTCAGCGCGTCATACTTACCAATTTCCTTTATATGTATTCCCCTGTAAAACATTTCTAACGGATGTATAGCTAAACTCATCATCCTTTGCAGATAATGCATAATTGAGTTTAGCTACATAAATGTCATACGGCAACTCCATTCTTGCTAATCATGAGTTTCCAATCGGAAATCTCATAATGTCGGTTAGCAACAAAAAGTCTAAAAGAACGACGCTGCTGCAACATAGCAAAATAGCTGGGGTAATTTCAGCGTCTTAGAGTCTGGTTCTCACGCGAATTATTTCCCAAACATCAGCGGCGTCCTATCGACTTTCCCTCAGATCACCCATTCGCTTGGGATCAATGATCTCTCTTTGCAGGGGAGTAGCATCCGCTAGGGTTCCCTCTCATTCGTATTTCTTTCCACGGTTCAATGCGCTTTAACTACACCATAGCCGTACCACTGGGTCAGTAGGTCGTGTCAGTAGCTGCATCTGATACCAACACACACAACCAAAGCTACCCCGAGATCACAGCATATCATGTTTTCTGTTCTCTCATTCTTCGTGTCCGTCAATTACCCTATTAACAAAAGTTACTCATACTTTGACGGGCGTGAGGTTGAGAGAGCAGAGGTGTGGTCTCTTTTGGTTGTCCTGTGTGTAGAAAGAAATATGAATTTCAACCCTAATTCACACCAGTCACTTTTCAATCACCATCGCGTTTAGTCACGCTGCCGCAGGAGTCGCTATTTGTATCTGAACCTGGTTGTATCTGCGGATGAGATAGTTCGTTTAGTTCACGTAACAAAAGCTCAAGGAGTCGTTCGATAGAGTTGGTGTACAGGTAAAGTTTTTTTTGTTCCCGAAGCCTGTTTTGACGGTTCACCTATATTCGCGATTTGCGTACGTCCGACCAGCTGAACAGTCTGGCGTTCCCGTCGCGTACTGCATTCCCTGCTTGACAGAAGTGAAATCGTAAATCATAGATATTCTGATTAATCCAGCGAGGCTGTGATTCATGTTGGCAAATACAATTAAGACCCAATTTTTAGCTGTGTAATTAAGTTCAATCGATATTGTGCCATTCACCACGATTTTGCTCGTGTTTTCACAATAAATAAATAGAAATAGGTTTAAATAAATAAAAACGTGTTTTTTTCATTTCTTTCTGTGGATCATCGTTGGGGGATTACAGTGAATCCTGTGCCATACGTAGGCATTATACTCTTACCCCCACAAGACAATGAGTAATCGGCTCCTACGAATAATCTCTTGGAAGGCAAATGGGCTCAACCAAAGGGCTCAAGAATTAGAAATATTTATAAGAGAGTACAACATAGATATTGCGTTGATATCAGAAACACACTTTTCTCATATGAGCTTCATAAAAATCAGGGGTTATATGGCCTATTGGACTACGCATCCTAGCGACCGTGCCCTTGGAGGTACAGCTCTGATAATAAAACAAAATATACATCACTTCCAACAAGAAGAAATAAAAGAAACTTTTATTCAAGCCTCCATTGTTACTATCAACCTTAATGGAGCTGATTTAAATGTAGGAGCTGTATATTGCCCACCCAGACACACAATCTCAAAACAACAATTCACTGATATCTTCAAGAAGCTCGGACCAAGGTTTACGAGTATAATTGGTGGAGATTTCAATGTCAAGCACACTGCTTGGGGGTCAAGGTTGATTACTCCAGGCAAGGGAAAAGAATTGTTTACAGCCATCAAAGAAGCAAAGTGCGAATTTCATTCATCTTATTCATCAACATACTGGCCTACTGATAGCAACATAACTCCTGACCTGATAGATTTCTTTATTTCGAAAGGAGTGTCATCGAACTATATTGAAACGGATAGTTTAGTTGATTTAACGTCTGACCACACTCCAGTACTACTAAAACTGAATGCAGCTGTTCCCAGAAAGAACAGAAAATTAAATCTTACAAACAAATATACAGATTGGGAAAAATTCCGAAAAGAGCTTGACAATCAGATTCAATTAAACGTAAAACTTCAAGATTGTGAAGAATTGGAACAACAAGTACAACAATTTATCGAAACATTGAAAAGCGCAGCCGCAACAGCAACTCCGGTGCCAAGTGATAAACCAGAACCAGCAACCACATACCCTATTGAGATTAGAGATCTAATCAAAGACAGTCGCAAAGCTAGACGAATCTGGCACAGATCCAGACACCCCAACGATAAGAAAATATTCAACAAGGTGAGCAATCTAGTTAACAAACTAATTAAAGACCATAAACAGAGTTGTATAGATGAGTATCTAAGCGAACTAAGTCCGCCAGCTGATGCGGATTACTCTCTCTGGAAGGCAACACGTAAATTTAAACGTCCCCTTATCCAAGTGCCACCTATAAAAGATACACAGGGACAGTGGGTACGCTCATCATTCGATACACAGATCTCGTGCAGTGCGGACGAGAATTACAGTACGCTGTACGCAAACGTGCTTACACGTAAAAAGTGTATTACTAAATTATCAATTTGTGTAGTTTAAACACCAGAAAAAAAAAAATCTTAACAGCAGGTAAGCCGTTACTTACTGACAAAACCGATGAAAGGCGATGACCCAGGCCAGGCACTGGAGTACATACAAGAGCGAAAAAGGAAAGCTACGGAACGCACCAAAAAAGTCCACAAACATGGAGAGATCAAGGAGCCCCGACGATTATAAACGAAAACTCGAAGTAGCCCTGGAAACAATAAACCAGCTAACACAAAAAGTGAAACAACTACAGGAACAAATTTATAAAAGAGATTCCATCTATAACACCGATGACATCCATATGGAAGAAACGTCCCGACAAACCCGCAATTCGAGCAACAGCCAAGGCGAACTACCAACCAAACTTCGCACACCAACAAAGCTATCATCAAACCAGATACCTGCTCCTACCAGAGTAGAAACAACGAAATCAACCACGAAAGACCACCGCCAATCTACATCAGAAACCCGACCAGCACCAAAGCACTAATTCAAACCCTGCAAAATGCCTTGGGTCACCGGAATTTTAGCACCAATGCAAAAGGATCGAGGACTTCCATAACAGTCAGATCATTAGTCGATCATGACAAGGCAGTTAAAAAACTGTTAGAGGAACAGTATCAGTTCTTCACCTTCCAGCATCCGAACAGCAAACCAGCTACCTTTATTATAAGGCACATCGATCCCGAATGGACCAACGAAGAAGTGGGACCGGAAATCGCTAGGATATGTCCACAAATAAAAATCAATAAGCTGGACTGTGGCGGTTCCGCCAGATCCCACGGCTCGCCTTCCTGAAAAAACCCCCATAACCACAACCCGGGTCTGCACCAGATTTCACTAATGCAATTCGCATTAGCATCTTAAATGCTTCACGCATCAAACAGACCCAATTATTTTAACCCTAAAATCCCTATAAAGAAAACTTACCTTTTCATTGCATCCCTTTGCATACAATTTGCTGTAAGAATTCTTCTTGGCCTTTTTTAGGAATTCCATAACTCCCATTGTTTTCCGCCAATGCATTTGCATTTGCCCCAGAAAACATTTCCTTTTCCAAGGACATGTAATGCTTTCAAGCATTATCTGAAATTCCTAAAATTGATCCTTAATGTGCATATGCACCATAAAGAGCAAACATTCGATACCCTTTGTCTGAGTTAAAATACTATGTCGTCAGCTTGTTTTTACAGTTGCAACACTAGCGATTCATTAGACAAACAATGATGCATTTCTTTCGTCGCCACCACTAATTTCTTCATCATCATCGGCACTACAACCTGGAACCGGTCTTGGCCTTATTTAGCAAGTCCTGAGGCTTGTTAAATTTTCCATAATGATTTGTTTTTTTTTTTTTCGGGCAAGGTCATTAGACTTGCGCCAGAGGCTCCCCGACGGGGAATCGAACCCCGGTCTCCCGCATGACAGGCGGGTATACTAACCAGTATACTATTGAGGAGTTCCACTAATTGCTTGGCATACCTAAATGCAAGCAAGGGAAGCGTATCGGCAATTAACCCAAGATACGATATACAATTTCCATGGTATAAAGTATCGTATTCCATTAACACCTTTTTTCCAACGTCCGTCATAGCGACGTTGCATAAACATGACCCTCATTAAAGAGCGAACCATTTGGTCGCCTTTTCTTTTGTCCTTGCCGCCTGCCTGTTTCGTTGTTCCACTGCACGTGTGAATAGCATTGATCTCAACGATCCCACACATACCACCATGACCTTTATTACAAGATCTGGTTTCCTATACCACCAAGAGAGACTTTACGTTTCCCTGGTGGTAGGTAAAAAAACGATATCCTTATTGGAGAGGATATCGTTGGAGTCCAATTCCATCCGCTGACCGCAATGGTCATGCCGACTTCCGCTTTCTGGTTCGCACGGAGTCGTTGGCGTAGCAAATTTTAGTCATTATCCATTAAGTTGAGCGGTAGTTTGTCGGGTATTTGATTCCGAAGGATTTCGTTAAAGTATACATTTCATTAACGGTACAAAAGAAATACGTTATAGAAGTTTGTGTTAATATTGGTTGGCATCACGTTCGATATTGTTAACTAAAGTAGTGGTTTTTTTTAATGTAAAGAATAAAACTAAACAGAACGGTACCAATAAAAAAGAACCTCTCATTACAACATTAAGCAGTGTGTTTCGCTTGTCTGGTGTTTGGCGTTTTCTTCTCCTCTTGTGTCGAACGTTTCTGAGTGACAATTTCCGGCGAACAATTTCCAGCTGTACACCAAGTAGTGGGTGGATGGTAGAATCTGCGTCCAAGCCGACGCACAGACCACCCGTACCCCACAGGACTACTTCCAAACACCGTACATGAGGACAAACAACGTAAAAAACCTCCGGATCATACAAATCCCACCTAATCAGGACATTAAGCAACTTAAACAAATTAAATATTTGTTTATCCAAAAAATCGCAATCGAAGAGCCACACAAACAAGAAATTCTTCATTGTAAGCGATGCCAAGAATCAGGACACTTGGCAGTCTCATGCCACCAGCAAAGACGTTGCGGCAGATGCGCAGAGGAACACGAGCTCGAGAATGCAAGGTAAATCCACAAGGCCTGGAACCTGAAACAATACAAACCGTCAACGCTGATGGATCCATTACCAACAAAAAGATCACAGTTAAATGCTGTAACTGCGGAGGCCCTCATCCGGCAAATTTTTCCCAATGCCCTCAGAAGCTAAAACTTCTGGAAAGACGGAAATTAGCAACAACTATTAAGTCAACAACAACGAAACCAACAGTATTTCAGGAAACGAAGTCAACCCGACCCGGAATATCGTACGCGGATGCAGCAAGAGGCAACCTCAACACTACCACTCCCCCTAACAACAATACAGAAAACTTCAATCTGGACATCATGGGATACATCCAAAGCTTACAAACCATGCTACCTTCGCTGAGGAAGATGTCAGAAATAGAGAAAAAAGGTCAGATTCTTTCACTAATAACTTCCCATATTCTTTCCAGCTCTCCCTAAACTAACCATTATTTCCCTCAACACAGAATCCATTTACTCTAACGTACGTAAGCAACACCTCCGGTTGTTTGTTGAAAAGTTTTCCCCAGATATCCTATTCCTTTCAGAGGCCTGGCTCAAACCAAATTCCCGAGTTTCCATTCCCAATTATACATTAGTTTCTAACCCCAGAACTAATGGATCTCATGGAGGTACCGGCCTCTTAATTCACAAAAAATTTCAATTCAGTGAAATTAGATTCACCGATATATCCAGCATTGAATACACAGCAGTAAAACTTTTCTGTGAAAACAATAAAGTGCTCGTCTTAGCATCCATTTATATTCACCCTTCACGACAACCAGATTTCCCGGATACTGACATTTCGCAGATTATCCAACAGTCCGTTCCCGCTCCATTTATAATCGGAGGAGACTGGAATGCTCATCATACAGCATTCAATGATAATAAATGCAACAAATATGGTCGCCAATTGCTAGCCCTCCTCCAGTCTTATCCATATACTTACATTGACTCCCCATTACAGCCAACTCGTGTCTCTAGTTCAGCTAGGTCAACAATCGACTTCTTCCTCAAGTCCGACGATGTTTATTCAGCGGGTCCACCTAAAGTCTCCTTTATATTTCCTTCTGATCATGGTTCTGTTCACACCACGATCCAAATCCCCTCTCTCGATCCACTATACTCGTCAAACCCTGTCCCAAACTTCACCAAAACAAATTGGAGAAAAGTCAATAGGGACATAGCGATAAGTTTCTCTGACTTGTATATCCCTGAAGCATCTAACTTACTCCCTACTGAAATCGATCAAGCATCTTTAAGAATAGAGCAAATTCTTAAGGAGGCTCTCAGCAACAACTCCCCGACAACCATTCCTCATAACTATTTAGGAAAGCCTTTGCCCAGCATCCTAACCAAATTATTGCGCCTTAAAAAGCAGCTCCGCCGTAAACTTCATACAAGATAGTGCCCCAAAGCCAAATCCAACTCCTATCCACTCTGATAAATGAGCAGTTGAGAAACTTCGCAGATGAAAACTACATCTTCACACTTAAAAATATCAAACCAAATCGGGATCTTTTCAAAAACATCAACCAATTAACTGGTCGTAAATATAAACCCCGAATTGATCATCTCATCAACCCAATCAGCAATAATATTGCCCAGTCCGATACGGACATAGCAAATTGCCTCGGAGAACACTTTGCAAAGATTCATGAGCAAAATAATTCTCTCTCAACTCCTGGCTTCGAGAACACAGTAAGCGAATACATCTCAAACAGATTATTCACATCTTTTACTCCTTTCATCGGTGAATTTAACAACACGAACATAGCTTCACACCCCTTAGACACTACAAATTTTCTAACTGCGGAATAATTATCCGAGATCGTAAGATCAGGAAATAACAAAAACTCAACTGGATTAGATGGAATCCCACGTCTTCTATTTAAAAGGCTACGCCCACCGAATCTACTTCCCATCCTCATTCTTCTTAATCATATAATTAATGCATCGCACTTCCCAGAGAACTGGAAAACTGCGGTAGTAATTCCTATTAAGAAGCCCGGTAGTAGTAATAGCCCTTGCAATTATCGTCCAATATCCCTATTAAGTACATTAAGTAAGATACTGGATCGCAAGATCTACCAAAATCTTCTCTCATTTGCCAATGAGAATGCCCTCATTCCTAACTGTCAGTTCGGATTTCGTAAGCGACAATCCACATGTCATACTCTACTAAAACTTACACACGATGTTACAACTGCTCTCCAAAACCAAACCCCTACTGTGTGTATATCTCTCGATATTTCTAAGGCGTTCGATTTCGTCTGGATCTGAGGGCTTCTGTACAAACTGCACTCCATATTTAATCTAAACTCTCACACAACAAAGCTCTTAGCCTCTTATCTTTCTGACAGAAAATTCGTTGTGAGAATAAATTCTTCCGTCTCAGAAACCCGCAACATAACCGCGGGTGTTCCCCAAGGTTCTATTTTAGGGCCAATTTTATATATGTTATATACCGCGGATATTCCTCAACCCGTATCTCCTAATGTTGTGGTGGTGAATTATGCTGATGATACATTAATTTATTCTAGCAGCAAATTTGTTAAGGCTGCAAGAAACCGCATTAACAACTTCCTCCCTAACCTATCATCATTCTTTAATAAGTGGAAAATTCACCTTAACCCAAATAAAACGCAGCTCATAGTGTTCAAGGGCAAACACGAGCACTGTACAAACAACACTAGACGCTGCCACAACAAAATTAAACTTAACCTAAACAACACTCTAATAAAACCCTCCAAAACCCTAAAATATCTGGGAATCACTTTTTCTAATAACTGGTCCTTTTACTCCCACATTAAAAATTCCCTTCAAAAAGCCACAATTCAGCTTAATCTCTGTAGAAGAGTAATGTGGAAACCTAATAGTCTCTCTCACAAAGTCAAACTGCTCATTTACAAACAAATTATCAGGCCCACACTCACGTACGCGTGCCCATTGTGGTACCATATCACTCCCTCCCAAATGGAGAAATTACGAGTATTCAAAAGAAAATGCTTTAGGTATGTCTCTGGGTTACATCGTCGTCCTAACTCCTATAAGTACTATAGTAACGTCGAACTCTACAATACCGCTGGTATTGAGCGCCTCGATAGACGATTCCTCGAACTGTCTATCAAATTTATCGAAAACCTACAAAATAATCCCAATCCCATAATAACCTCGCTCTTAGAGAACCCTCTAGATATCAGAACTAAGTATCCCAACTGTCTCCACACCAGAGCTATCTTCGCCTCAAGCAGACTGGTAAATGATTCAAATGAGATCATATACCACAACACCGAAGTTACCCCTAACCAGTTCAAATACTGTAACGTCCAACGCTTTTCCAACGAACAACCGGAAAGAAATATTCTTCCCCAAACCCATAACTGACCTCATTCCAGATCCTTTAATTCATATATCCCTTTAATTATAAAACTTTGTTTATGGCTTTAGGAAAACCATACTGTAATCAGGCTAAATTAGGTTAAGTTATTTATATAATTAGGATTAAGTTTAGATTAAGTAAAGTCGAAAAAACAAATTCCTGGTTTTCTGACCTTTTCCAGGAAGATAATACCACTAAATTTATAAACACGCATCTATCTTATATCTCATAAAATATTGTTTGGATAATGTATATATTATTATAATAACTACATGTAAGCAATTGTTACGAAATTAATTTTAAGTCACTGTATTACTTAAATGTACGAATTCTAATTATGGTTAATAAATACAGTTTTGAAAAAAAAAAGTCGGTACGCAGAACTGAAGATAAAGTTGAAATATTTGCACAACACCTGGCTTCCGTGTTCAAACCACACAACATCCACAGTAGTATTGATCCTTCACCCAGGTATCAAACTGAGCAAACAATCAAACCAGTGACCCCAATGAGATTGCTCAAGAAATCGACAAAAGTTTGAACCGCAAAAAAGCACCAGGCATCGATGAAATATCATCTGGCGTGTACAAGGAATTACCTCGAAAAGCTGTCACTATGCTAACATATCTGTTTAATGCTTGCTTTCGACTAAGATACATTCCAAATTCATTCAAAACAGGCCAGATAATAATGCTCAAGAAGCCAGAGAAACCAGCAGAAGAAGTAACGTCCTATAGACCCATATCGTTATTGCCGTCCATTTCAAAACTGATTGAGAAAATACTCCTCAAGCGACTCAAACCACTCATCAATATTCCAGACTTTCAATTTGGCTTTAGGAATAAACACTCAACTATTGAACAGGTTCACCGTGTGACCACAGCAATAGAAAAAGCTTTCGAAGAAAAGAAATATTGCCCAGCTGTCTTACTTGATGTCTCCCAAGCATTCGACAAAGTATGGCATGAAGGTCCTATATATAAAATGAGTAAACTGTTTCCAGCAAACTATTGCTATCTACTCGAACCAACTTGATAGAACCTTCAAAGTAACTCACGAAGGAGCTCACTCTAGTTTCTATCCAATAGAAGCAGGCGTACCACAAGGAAGTGTTCTGGGACCTTTTCTCTTGTGGGGGTTTCCCTAATCTACACGGAGAACCACCCACCATTCCCGGCCAATCCCATCCAATTTCGACCGCCTTACAGCGCGTCAAACCAACCCCATTGCCCCCTACTTACCTGTTCACCTGCAAAGCATGTTACCACCAAGGACACATAGCTGAACTCATTGTTCCACGCAGACAATGAATAAATGAGTTTAGCTTCCCTTTTTTGCCATACGGCAACTCGTGTTCATGTCGATTAGCGACAACCAAATCCAGCCGGACGAAGTTGTCGCATCATTGCAGAACCGCTGGGAAAATTATCAAAACATTTGATTGAATCACGTGATAATATTTCCCTAGCGTTACTTCGGCTTTTCTCTAGACACTTCATTCGCTGGGGATCAATGCTCTCTTTTTGCAGGTGAATAGCATCAGCTTAATTTTCCTCTCTTCTGTCTTCGTACAGATCAATGTACTCTGAACTCACCATACTACCGAATTAGGTCAATGGGTTCCTCTCAGAACTACATTGATTCATGCGCATACAACCAAATCCACCCCAAGTAATCATGCAGCGTGTTTCTGTTTTCTCATTGTCCCGCTCTCTTCGATCATCAGTTTACCGATGTAACCTACCACACATCGAAGAACGTGGCAATGAGAGAGCAGAAGTATGTTCTCTTTTGGTTGTCAAGTGCGAAAAATTAAGCATCCAATTTCTTCCGTTTTCGGTTCAGTCGATTAAGAAGCTTAACAGGAGCAAGTCGTGACGCTAACCACCGCCGCGTGTGCATGCTTATGCACACGCTCGTCCGCGAAGGTTCCCTAATATAAGTAAATTAACAGTCGGAAATCTGAGACTTTCTAACGAAACAGAAGAAGTGTAAAGTTATAGTGATTGAAATTGTATTTATATTGCGATAAAAATGTATCTTTAGCTGTTTTTCGTGTAACACGCTAACGCACCTCGAGTGCCCAAGAACGTTCTACCTATCGAAATGTTAATTTAAAACTCAGCCGCGAAGGCGCAACAAAATCAAATAAAACAAACACATTTATACAATCAACCAACATCAGTGTGTTTGCTATTGTTCCTGTCTTCCTGGGTGGACTATCCTCATCGGAGCAACATCGTTGGGAATATAAGAAAACCGTGCCATATTTTGGCATCATACTTATACCCCCACACTCTACTTACCGTACACAGCAGACATCCCAACAACCAAAAACACATTCATAGGCACCTTTGCTGATGATACAGTTATAATATCAGCTGACGAAAATCAAAAAAAAAGCTACACAACAATTGCAACAGGCACTCAACGAAATTAGCCAATGGACCACTGATTGGAAAATTAAACTCAACGAAATGAAATCTATTCAGATAACATTTACATTGCGACGATCAGATAACAATATTTCTACATATCTCAACGGAATCCTAGTTCCCAAAGCAGATTCAGCAAAATATCTCGGTATACATCTAGATAGCAGACTAAACTGGAGGCATCATGTGAAACAAAAAGCTGAACAAATAAAGCTGTAACGTAGACAGATGTATTGGTTAATCGGGAATCACTCTCAACTCAATCTCTACTGTAAAAGATTGAGCCATCAATCTATCATCAAACCGATCTGGATATATGGAATCCAATTATGGGACTGTACAAAACAATCCAATAGAGACATAATTCAACGAAGCTAGAATAAATTCCTTCGCATTATCACGAATGCCTACCGTTTTGTGATAAATCAGGAAATTCATGATGACCTAGAGATCAAATGGATTTATGAAGTTATCCAAGAATATGCTGTCAAACACGAAAGACGCCTACATAATCATACCAACATAGCAGCTATTCAGCTCTTGGATATTACGCACGAATCGAGACGACTAAAACGGACAAAACCTCATGAATTAACATGTTAAAATATAACATATTAAAATCGAGTTGGGAGCTGAACACTGGTCCAGTAAACCCTTACACGTTTTGCTTAATTAAACTAAATTAAGCACAATTTAAACCTAGTATTAAATTAAATTGTTAAGATTGTACTATTCATATCCAATAAAGAATGTTATTAAAAAAAAAAAAAAAAAAAAAAAAAATATATATATATATATATATATATATATATATATATATATATATATATATATATATATATATGTATATATATATATATATATATATATAGAGTAACTTCGGGTATTGTGATATGGTTGGGAAATGTGATATACCATCATATTTTCCGAAATAATCAATTCTCGACAAGAATTTTTTTGTCAACATGACGGCAATGGAAAAGAACACGTGCTGCAGTTTTAGGCGCGCTCGCGCTCATTGCGTTGTATGTCAGTGCATTGAAATTGTTTAAGGTGTACAGTCGATAGTTTTTTTGTGTGAGCTTTATGTTATATTTCAGCAAAAATTGGAGCAAAATTAAAAACTGAAGTAATACATTTTGTTTGTGTGTGAATAGAGCTGACCGTATATTGGGTGAGTTTTTAATTCAGTGAAGTGCATTTTTGAAAAAAATCTCTTGATTGTTTTAAAAGCCATATCACATTATCCGCCAATTTTAATAAGGGGGGTTACAGAGATTTTTTTATTTTGTTGTAAATAGCTGCAGATTGGCTTACGCTGCAGGGTTCTGAAAACGAAATATAATTCGCAATGTATCAAAGAGCTATAATGAATAGTGCGGCAAAAGCTATGTAATAAAAATTACGAATAATTGTGAGAAAACAAATACCTATATCACAATACCCGAAGTTACTCTAAATGTACCATGTTATCTACTTAATAAAAATTGAATTGAATTGAATAATATTTTAATTTTATGTGTTTGTTTAAACTGGGAGCTTGGCCTCCGCTCGCTTTTTCGGCCAAACCCACGCTCCGCGTATACGCTGACACACTTTGTGTTTGCCAGTAGATGAATGCCTAAAAAATAAGGAAACCAAGGAGATACAATTAAAAGAGAAACTAGGATCACCAAATGTTCTTATTATGTAGAGAGACAAAAAAACTGCATATTCTTCGGGAACATGGGAGGCTCTGGTCATCCATCTTACCGAAGCACAGTGGTGACCGTAACATCCTTGTATTTCCTCCGAACTATTCAAAACCCAAAAAGGGGTAGACAACATTTGTAATGCACAGCTCATAGATCTTAAGTAAGCCTTTATAACATTAACTAATTACTTTTTCATATGTATATTCTTTTGCTTTTATGTTTTTGTCATGATTACAACATAATATTAAGGACGTTACGCCTGAGATCTGACCTCCGTCAACTGACCGTTGTTGGTCCTAATTCGGAATTCCGTCTGTTGTGCGGGAGCTCATTCACAATTAGGACGGGGATGTCCCTTGTGTAAATTATTAATATTTGTTGTGGGCTCATAAAGTTGATAGTCTCACTGGTGTTTCGAACTTGTTTTTTTTCCTTTTGTTTTGGATTCTTTGAAATGTTTTAACTATTCAATTTATATGTGCTTGTGCTAAATATTGGAATCCAAACTTAATGGATATCAAGAATCTTTGCAATCCATTTCAATTTTAACCCACTGTAAAAGTTTCATTATACATAATATATATTTGAGTGTCTTAGTTTTATATATAAATAGATTAATACAAAGTTACTTGAAACTAGACGAAAATTAACAATCAAAAGGGATACGAAATATGAAACCTTAACCCCTTTTCTTGGGCTGTGCTAATTCAATAGTTCGAGGAGAAGCTTTTGCTTTCAATGCTGCTGGTGAAATCGCATTCGGGTTGGCTCGAGTGTGTTTATCGACATATTCTTTTGGTTCTGCCAGATCTTTAATACGAGCCGATGCCTTTGCCCTAAGTGCATTGGGATCGACCCCAAAAGGATTGTCCTTTACATCATTATCTGCTAATCTCTTCTCTAGCGGAATTGCCAGAGCAATGATTCTCTTCGTAGCATGATAACTCAACGCTTCCGGAGATACCTTAATTGGTAATGGTTGAAAATGCAGTAACTCATTTCTCTGTTTAGGTTTACACAGTTCCAGTACTCGATCACTGGCAATATATTTCTTGGCTGCATCACTTAACACCCACTCAATTTTTTCTGGCTGTTCCTTTTTTTTCGGCTTACACAAAGCTTTATATCGATCCATCAAATTAATATCCTTCCATACCCTAGCCTACATATATATATATATATATATATATATACATTTTAAAGCGATATTAGTTTGGTGGATTTATTTGCTAATGCATATCATACAAACCGGTATTGGCTGAACAATTTTTTTTTTAGGCTCAGCTAATCTGCCAAAGGCCTTAGCGTGTTGTCTCCAATCTTTTTGAGACCACTGACAATAGCATGGTCTGTGAATGAAAATAAAATTTTGCCTAAAGGACTACGAGTAAACTGGTGATATAATACGCACCTTATAGAAGGGGGTTTCACATTACTTAAAGCACCAAACGCCGAAAGCATAGTAGTTCTAAGTGTACGGTTTAGAGCGGTCATGCGTTCTGGTGGAAACAAATGACTAAATTCTTTTTGCATTTCAAGTAATTTTCTGGCAAACAGGATGAATAAATTAGGAATGAAACAATTAGATACATGCAGTGTTTTTAATTACCTCGCTTGAGGAAGAGCCAATTGGTCAGTTCTAGTTCGAACAGGAGGATCACGATATATTTGAGACTTCCTAAGACGCTGACATATCAACCTAGATCGATACTTCGGCGTTCTATGCTTCGGAAGAGCCAGATAATATATTCTTTTACGTCTTGGTTGCAACGAGCAGAGCCGCTTTCTCAAAGTTGCGTATTCGTTACAAATGTCTTGAATTACATTTAGGGAAATCGGCTCGATTATATTCTCAGATCTAGGACACCAGTTTGACAACATTTTGAGATCAATAAGCTAGAATTATTAGATTTTGTAAGATTTTTATACAGACAACACTAAGAATTTAGAAATAAAAATGACATAATAATTTTAAATTTCATGACATGTTTTAGAAAATTTTGGAGTGCTACTTTGATTTTTTTAATCATTGTGAGTGTTTTAAGACCAGCAGTGAATATATAACGAGTATTTTAAACCCAGCAGAGTATTTTAAATCCAGCAGAACGCCACAGGTCTAGGTAAATACTAATTGAAATATAATTCTCTCTTAAATCCTATATCATATCCCAAATATACCAGGTGTACCGGTGTGAAGGGAGCGTCAAGATACAAATGTGTGGGGGTTGTTTAAGGCGCCCGAAGAACCACCCATCGTTTTAGCCCAATTTCCATTTCCTAACCAAAGCAATTGTACTTACCGCAACCGAGCAGCGTAAGCTACCCATCAGTATCTTATATCTGTAAGTTAAACCTTAGCAAGCATGCCTATAGGCAAAATCATTCCATGAAACATAAATCCACGGCAAGTTTACCATCTTGCCATGGCATCAATTAAAACCATTCCGATGCATCCTTCATGAATCGATGCCACCAAACACACGTCAATTCTTCTGCGTGTCTTTGTCCAACAACGCCATGGCAAATCGCTTGCTTGTACAGCTGCAGCCGATTATCCCTGATCGGTTGCATAAACGATAAACTAGCATCGAATTGGACGTGATCATGGTTTGTTTTACCTAAACAATCTAGCAATGGTCAGGTCCCATGTTTTGTTCGCCAATACAAAGCATAGCGCAACTCGCGCCTAGATGCCAGGAGCCGAATTCTTTGCCAATGTAAATATTCACACTGGAATCCAACCCTTGACTCGCTATGGATGCAATGCACAATGGACGTGGATAATTACACAACCGTCATTGTGTAAACATCCCGATCACCAAATCAGGTCCCACGGTATAGTTTTCCTAAACAACCCATATACCATTAGCTAAGACAAACAGACGCGTATCTTAGCGCATGGCCCTTGAAATGGCGTGATGCTGACATAATACCCAGAAAACTAACCCCGCATCAACGAATCAATATTTTAAACATCTCTTTTCGGCCGCTATACGAGCGACCATCTATTTGCATAGCTGACCTAAGTCGAATTCAAATATCATTCAGTCAGTTTTTGCTGTCGCTTTTCCCTTATTCGATTTCAGTCTATATGTGAAATACTGTCCTTCCCATGTGCAGGCTCTTTCCCTGTATGTGTGCAATCTCGAATAAAGATATCCGGTGAAACAACAGCGTACCACCCACAATCGTATGGAGCCTTAGAACGAGCCCATCGTCCACTCGTAGATTACCTGCGAAGCATTGTGGATAGAAATTCCCAATCATGGGACCAGTACCTGAGAACGGCAACATTCGTATACGAGTACAACACCAATGTACACGAAGGTACTAAACTTACGCCAATGGACTGTCTATTTGGGCTCACCCCGGAGGTACCGACGAGTATAAAGCATGACAACCATGACAGCTACCTTAAGCTATTGAAATACAAACTTCAACATACGTACGAAATAGCAAGACGTAGCCTGTTAACTTCCAAGAGGAAATCGAAAGAGTACTACGACCGTAAGACACGCCCATTCACGTTCCATGTGGGCGACAAAGTTCTAAGACGGAACGCTCAAAAGCAAGGAAAATTAGCTCCCATATGGAGGGGTCCCTATAAGGTAGTACAAATAAATAGTCTGGTAAATAGCGCCGTAAAGGTAGGGAGAAGAAATGTGGTGGTACACAACAATAGGCTGAAACCCAATTACGAATAGAGGAAGCCAAAAGTAGACAAGACCACGACAAACAAGGGAAGATAACACACCACCGACAGTGTAGTGATCAACGCTACAGTTTGATACTTTTGTAGCCAAGCTTCATTCCTCTTCTAAGAATGAAGCTATCACTATTTAAGGGGGGAAGGTATTATTACGGACCGTCCTTGAGTCCAGGTCCCCCCAACATTCACTAATCCCCTTTCGTTAGTTTCCCCTCTTTACCTCTGAACGAAGAATAATCGGCAAGTAGTTAATTTGCATAAACTACTCTGTGCAAATTCTACCTGATAGAGAAAATAATAAAAACCGGCGTTGGCGCCGAATAATAAATAAACGTCAACAGCAAAAATAAACACATTGATTCGACGTTAAACTGCGATAGAAGTGGCACCTTCTACAATAGAAATACTATTCAAGAAAAGTAAAAAGGTTTCTAACGCAGTCGAACATATCCTCAACTGGAAAACATTTGGAAGCACAAAGGTAGCTGAACAGGGGAGCACGACTGTCTACGCCCCCTGCAACTTGACAGCAGCATCAAGAACAACATAAGAAAAGTCAAGAGCAACCAAGTAAGTCCCTTCTTTCAATATATAAACTATATTAAACTACAAAATATTAAAATATAATTGTTAATAATACCATCAGATTTCAGCTACCGTGGAGTATGGATCAGAGCTTTCGATTAATTGCCGCGAGTGTGTACGAGTGCACTCTTATTCTATTTACCTGAGTTATAAATTCAAATGGGTGTGTTGTTCCAGATTAACTGCTTCAGAATCGTGACATTTAAAAGACTAGAGGCTTAATTGATTACACTAACTTTTATGTGAGATTGTGACAGTTTATTTCCCGAATTAATAATTACCTAACAGTCACGAACTTGAGTTGATTAAAAAGGTGTTTCGAGTGCGATAAATTTACACCAAATGTATTCTGTAAAGCTGATAAACAATAGATAAATAAACATAAATTCAAACAACATACCAGTGTGTTTAATTTCATTAATCATTAAAGCTTGTGGATGATTTCGATGTTTTTCCTTTTGCACTTGGCGGAACGAGTAGGTGGAATATTTGGTGAATCCGTGTCCTTGCTGACACCATACCCAATAGTAGCCATAAATGTATCGATAGGGAACGTTTGTTGTGAACCAGCCCTTATATTTCTCTTATTTGGTTACTATGACATCTGTCAAACATATTTAGTATGCATCAAGTTATTGTACAAACAACATCATTTTTTTTAGTCCTGTTAAAAATGTCGAATTTTGTACCAGAAAATGATGATCTGCGGAAAGCATTAATTTTTTGTTTTAATTTGAGGAAAGGTGCTGCAGAGTCGTATCGAATGCTTGTCGAGGCTTATGGTGATCATGCTCTATCGGAAGCAACATGCAAAAAATGGTTTAAGCGGTTCAGAGATAATGATTTTGATATGCGAAATGAAGAACGTGGAAGACCACCAAAAAAGTTTGAAGACGCCGAATTGCAAGCAATATTGCATCAAGCTGACACTTTAAATCAAAAACAAATGGCACAAATGTTAAATGTTGTACAACAAACAACTTCTGGTCGTTTAAAATCTATGGGAAAGATCCAAAAGTGTGGAAACTGGGTGCCACATGAATTGAATGATAGCCAGATGGAAAAGCGAAACACCACATGTGAAACGTTGCTTCTACGACACGAAAGGAAGTCAGTATTGCATCGAATTGTGACTGGTTATGAAAAATGGATAAATTTTAAGACTCCTAAACGCAAAAAATCATGGGTACATCCAGGAGAAGCGTCAACATCGACTGGAAAGCATGATCGGTTCAGAAAAAAGACAACGCTCTGTGTTTCGTGGGACCAGAAGGGGGTGGTGTATCATGAACTTCTAAAACCAGGCGACACTGATGATGCGCAACGCTACCGACAACAAATGATCAACTTAAACCGTATTTTGATCGAAAAACGACAAGAATGGGCCACAACACACGGAAAGGTAATTTTGTTGCATGATAACGCTCCGAGTCATACAGTAAAACCCGTAAAAGAAACAATAAAAGCTCTCGGCTGGGAAGTGTTACCCCGCCCGCCGTATGAGGGTTGCCTCTTATGTTTCGGGATTTGGCAACCCTAAGGTTGCAATCCGGCAATTGACAGCTCTGTCGTAAAGTTGGACATTTTTGAGGTTATACGCACTCAGAACATTTTGACATACGAGCGCTATTTGGGTTGTTTACAGTAACTTAAAAGATTCATCTCGGCCCAAAAATGGAATTAAATCGTCAACATTTTCGTGCGATTATTTTTTACAACTTTCGGTGTGTATTAACTCAGCAACAGTGCTTAGATGAACTTAATTCAATTTTTGGCGATGAAGCTCCATCAAGGACCAGTGTTTATCGATGGTGTGGTGAATTCAATCGCGGTCGTAGTTCACTCCAAGATTAATTTCGTGAAGGTCGTCCAAAATCAGTTGTTGTTCCGAAAACCATTGATGCTGTGCGCGAACTGATATTGGAAGATCGTCATGTGACCTATCGTGAGATTGAGACAACCTTAGGCGTTAGTGGGACCAGCATACATTCAATATTGCATAAACATTTGACTGTCAAAAAAATTTGTTCGCGTTGGATCCCACACAATTTGTCAATCGCCCAAAAAAAGGCTCGTGTCAATTGGTCGAAAGAAATGCTCAAAAAATACGGTCGCGGTGCTTCGAAACGCGTCTATGACATCGTGACAGGTGATGAATCGTGGATTTACGCGTATGAGCCCGAAAGTAAACAGCAGTCGACTGTCTGGGTGTTTCAAGATGAGCCAAATCCAACAAAAGTTGTTCGCGCACGAAGCACTTGCAAGCAAATGGTCGCCTGTTTTTTCGGAAAAACTGGACATGTCGCAACCGTACCACTAGAACAACGTAGAACAGTCAATTCTGAGTGGTACACAACCATTTGTTTGCCAGTTGTCTTCCAAGAAATCAGGAAAACCAACCGCCGAAGACGGATCACTCTTCACCACGACAATGCGAGCTCTCACACATCGGCTGCGACAACTGCATTTTTGAGCACCCAAAACATCGATTTGATGGGTCATCCGCCGTATAGTCCTGACTTGGCACCGAATGACTTCTTGTTATTTCCTTACGTAAAAAACAAACTGAGAGGTCAACGTTTTTCGACACCTGAAGAAGCGGTTGCTGCATTCAGAATGCATGTGGTGGAGATACCTCAATCAGAGTGGCAAAAGTGCTTCGACAATTGGTTCAAACGCATGCAAAAGTGTATAGATCTTCATGGGGAATATTTTGAAAAACAATAAAGTGATTTTCGATGATCATTATTTGTTTTTGTTCTCTAATCCCGAAATATAAAGGGCAACCCTCGTATTCACCAGACTTGGCTCCTTCCGACTACCATTTGTTTTCATCGATGGGGCACGCATTGGCTGAGCAGCAATTCAATTCCTACGAAAAAGGCGAAGATTGGGTCTCCAGATGGTTTGCCTCAAAAGACGACCGGTTTTATTGGCGTGGTATCCACAAATTGCCAGAAAGGTGGTCGAAATATGGAGAAAGCAATGGCCAATACTTCGAATAAAATGTTTTTTACTTTCCCAAAAAAACCTTTTTTTACTTTTTCATTTCATACCGGTACACCTGGTAGTTATTCAGATTCGTGGTTTACTGTTTCCAAGGCATCTGTTGTTGTGCTTCGGGAGCTTTAAGCTCGAAAACAATAAAAACAATTGAAATTTGAGCGGTCGTTTTATTTTATCTCTCTTCTATCGAGTGCTGGTTTTGTCTTCTTCGATGTCGGTTTTCTTGTATGTCAAGATTTGAATCAATTTTGCATGAAGGTTCAGTGAACCATTAACTAAGTCAAGTTAAGTATATTTTAAAGCGATATTAATGTTATTATTATTATCATTATTTATTGGCCTGTAGGAACCTCGAAAAATCATGACCTCACCGACTCGATTCCGCCCTCGTTCTCTGTCCTGTGCACTCTCCTTCCACGCCCGACCATCTGATCCGATCTCCTCAAGGTCAAACCTAACATTGTCCTCCCATCTCCGTCGCGGCCGGCCTACCGGTCTCTTTCCCGTTGGTCTACATGCCCGGCCCATCTTAATCTTCGCAACTTGATTACTCTCACTATTGTAGGTTTGCGGTATCATCATCATCGGCACTACAACCGGAGACCGGTCTTGGCCTTATTTAGCAAGTCCTGAGGCTTATTAAATTTTCCATAATGATTTTGTTTTTTCCAGGCAAGGTCATTAGTCTTGCGCCAGAGGCTCCCCGACGGGGAATCGAACCCCGGTCTCCCGCGTGACAAGCGGGTATACTAACCACTATACTATCGAGGAGTTTGCGGTACAGCTCTTCCAATTCGTGGTTATGTACTTCCCTCCATTGTCCTGCCTCGTCGTCACATTTACCGTCCTTGATACCCCTTAAAACTTTATTCTCGAATACGCGGAATTTGTTTTCTTCCCGTTTTGTGAGAGCCCATGTTTCGACACGGAGCTTTATGTTACGTGATAGCAGTTTGAATTTCAGCAGTTTACTGACTGTGTGCCAACTAGCGTTGCCCGAGTGTAGTCTTTTGTTGATTTCCTTCGACATTTCATTACTGGCCGTCAGTATTGTTCCCAGATATTTAAATTCTTTGACATTTTCAAATATCTTGCCCCTGATGTTTATGTGTGTTCTCTGAGGTCCACCTGCTCTCGCCATAATCATCTATTTCGTTTTGTCTTCATTTATTTCTAGGCCCACCTCTTCTACCGCTTGCATGATGATTTCACTGTTTTTACTTACAGTTTCTAGATTATCGCCCAGAACGGCGATGTCATCCGCATATGCGAGCACTTGTGTGACCCCGTTCAAGGATGATCCGGACATGTTGTCGTCTTGTACCTTTCTCATGACATACTCAAGGACATGGTTAAAGACACGTGGTGAGAGGCCATCGCCCTGTTTTAGTCCGTCCCGGATTTCAAATGGTTCTGAGAGGTGGTTTTCTATTCTAACTCGCCCTTTGTTTTCGTTCATGCAAATTTGAATGAGTGCGCCATATTTTTTCTCAACTACAATATGATAGAGTCTTTGCCTTGCGACAGAGTCGTAGGCTTTTTTGAAGTCAACGAACAGTTGGTGAACCGTCTCTCCGTATTCCCACTTCTTTTCCACCAATTGCCTTACTGTTAATATTTGGTCGCTCGTTGACCGGTTCCTACGGAATCTGCATTGCTAGTCTCCCAGTATTTCTTCTGCGTACGGTGTGATTCTCGCCAGAATGGCATTTGTTAATATTTTGTATGCGGTTGGAAGCAATGATATTTCTCTGTAGTTTTCGCAGTCATATCTGCCGCCTTTTTTGAAAATGGGGACGACTATTAAGGTTTTCCATTTTTCCGGAGTGATTTCCTTATCCCATATTGTTTTGATGAGCTGGTGGATCTTTCGAGCGGTTGCCTTTCCTCCATGCTTCACAAGCTCGACCGGTATTCAGTTGACTTAGGGAGCTTTGTTTTTTTTTCAATCGATTTATTGCGTCTACAACTTCGTTGAAAGAGGGCTCTGTGATCTGAGGCTCGGCTGTATGTACGTCTGGTTCCTTTTTTTTTGTGGTTGATGGGTGCGTACATTGAGTAGGTTTTCAAAGTACTGCTTCCATCTTGTCACGATATTGTTTGTTTCTGTGACCAGACAGTCGTTTGCGTCTCGAATTATTTTGGCTCTCCCTTGGTAGCCATTTCTAATTGAATTTATGCCGGCATACATACCTCTGATGTTCTTTGCTCTGGAATTTTCTAAGATTTTTTTTGATCCGAGTCTTCTCCCATTCGCGTTTTTTGCGTTTGAAGAGTTTCATTGTCTCTTTCCGAATCGTCGTGTATCTTTCTGCGTTGACTTCATCATATCTTTCTAAGTGGATCACACTGAGGCGTTTACATTCTTCGTTCTTCGCCCTGCACTCATCGTCAAACCAAGATTTGGACTTAATTGTTTTCTTAAATCCTAATACCTTTTGGGCTGTTTGTTTTATTGTGTCTCTGATCGATGTCCATTTAATGTCCACATTATTGGCTTCCTCTTCCTCACTGCTCCCATTCTCTAGAATGCTAAATCTATTCTTTAGTTCGTGTTGATATTCAGCCCTTTTGCGCAGGTCTT
Source organism: Microdon myrmicae (assembly GCA_963931805.1). Lineage (NCBI taxonomy): Eukaryota > Metazoa > Arthropoda > Insecta > Diptera > Syrphidae > Microdon > Microdon myrmicae. Next base: position 121,300,620 of record OZ007499.1, read on the forward strand.
TTAGTTTATCAATATCGAACTTTTTGCTCGTCTCCCGTGACTGCCCATGTGGGATTGCTGCGAGCCGACTCCGGATTTTGCTCATCACTAGAAGATGATCGGAGTCGCAATCTGCTCCTCTATACGATCTTACGTCAAGGATATTCGCGTCGTGTATTTTGTTTATGAGGAAGATGTCTATTTGGTTACGCGTTACGCCGTCGGGTGGTATCCATGTCGCTTTATGAATTTGCTTGTTCTTGAACATCGTGCTTTTCACTAACAGATCTTTTGACGCTGCGAACGTGATAATTCGAATTCCATTATCATTTGAAACGTCATGTAGACTTTCTTTACCTATAGTTGGTTGGAAGATATCTTCCTTTCCAATTTTTGCATTAAGGTCCCCGAGGAGGATTTTAACATGGAATGATGAGATCCCATCAAATACTTCCTCTAGGGTCTCGTAGAACGTGTCCTTCGTATCTTCGACCGTAGATTCTGTTGGGGCGTGTATGTTTATAAATGCATAATGCTACCATGCATATACATATTTTTAGCGCCGACATTCGGTCATTAATAAATTTCACGTCTTTTACATGGGACGTAATCTTCTTGCTTATGATGAAGCTGGTTCCGAAGTTATGTGCTTCGGTACCCCCACACACCAGTGTACCTCCCGTTGGTTTCGATTACTTGATGTGGGAGTCGGACTTCCTGAAGCGCGACGATGTCCATTTTATATTGTTTCGCGTTTCCTACGACCGTCTGTATCACGCCTGGTTTGTATAAGATTCGAACATTCCACGTTCCAACGCGTATATCCCGCTTTTTCCATTTTTCCCTACGTCTTCTTTTTGCCGAGTTGGTGTTTTCTTGATGATTTGTTCCGTTATGGTAGTGTCGGCTCATCACACCTACGCCTACCGATTTTTTCGTGAGATTGTTTTTTGTATATTAATCATTCATTTCGTGGGAACACTCTGGGGTTTCAAATAGTCCGCCATATCAGAGCCCCTCTTTGATATGGTAAGGTATGCTTACTGCTCTGATTCGACCCGGTGTCAGAGAGGCGCCGTTATAATACAGCCGGTATACCCCTGGCTGCAAACCATCCAATGAGCGCGGTGACGCGTAACACCCTGTATTAGGGGTGGTAGATCTTTGTGTGTTACTCCTCGCTAGCCTGTCTGACATGGGTGGCCCCACTGGAAGCGTATGCTTCCGTCAGCATAGCCTGAGTGATTCATCGTAGTTTAAGCCCCCGCATCATGTATAGGTTTGTACCAAGCGGGGGCCTTTAAGGAAGCTATAGAATCAAAATACAAAGCAACTTCAAAAAAGACCAAATTCCTTTTTTAAGTTCGTCAATCATGATCTTAAATCCGATGCTTACCTCACAGCGCCCACCTTTAATTCCCAAACCTCGTCTGCTCTTCTTACTAGTACTAATCTCTTTATAACCCCTTTCAAACAATAATTAACTAATGACTCCTTTATTCAGATCGGTTACACTTTCATTACCTACCTCACCTTTCCCTCCGCGCCCCTCTTCCTCATTTTAAAAATTATTCGATCTTAAGGGCGAATTCACTCCAGGCTGTGATGGTATTCCAGCAATACTCCCCAAAAATACTAATCCATTTTCTCTGCTCCCCTCTCGAAAATCTTCAATCTTTCACTTTCTCAAAGTCTATTCCATCGCAATTAGAAAACAAGAATCATCACCTCATTCCCAAAATGGGATCCAAAAATGAGTCCCGAAGTACTGCCCCATTTCCATTGCCACGTACTCAACATTTTCGAAAGCATCCTATACGAATCTTCAAAAGCTCGCCTCAAATCTCTTATTTCACCAAGGCAAGATGGTTTTCTCAATGGCAGATTAACCACTGCCAACTTTGTTTAGTTCACCTCATTTACACTCTCAGCATTAAACCATGGCAAAGAGGTCGACATGGTCTCAATCGACCGTAATAAAACCTTTGACAAAATATCCCACAAACGCATCCTTTTTAAATTATTCGCCATCGGGTTAGAACATAAACTGCTGAAATGGACTTCTTCTTATCTTAAGAATAGAGCTTATTCCCTTCGGCTCAGATCCCTGATATCCAACCCCTTCCTTACTGCCACTGGAGTCCCTCGACGAAGCCCCTTAGGCCCTCCCTTTTTTATACTAGACGCTAACGACTTTGATAAGGTTATTCAGCATTCGTGGTTGTCTCTACAAGCCGATGACACTATAAGATCATCGCGTCACACTTAATTTTGCACTGACGGTCAATAAAGTTATGTTACTTTTAAGGTCACTCGTGTTTCTGACGAATAGAAAAACCGAGAGTCCGTCATAAACTGTCTGTAAAGCCGGACGTCGTTGTAGAATTAAAAAATAAATGGGTCGTGTATAATTACAGGCATTTCAACGATTTTATTAAATGACTAAATAAAAGTCCCTATGTTACTGTCCCATATCATCATCATCATCGGCACTACAACCGGGAGCCGGTCTTGGCCTTATTTAGCAAGTCCTGAGGCTTGTTAAATTTTCCATAATGACTTTTTTTTTCGGGCAAGGTTATTAGTCTTGCGCCAGGGACTCCCCGACGGGGAATCGAAACCCGGTCCCCCGCGTGACAGGCGGGTATACTAACCACTAATCTATCGAGGAGCCACTGTCCCATATTTAGTGGCTTTATTATCGCCTCAACATAGTGTATATACTGTATATGTGTCAGTAGCATGGCATGCCGAACCGCTAATTTTGTTCCATTACAATTGTATCGTGAGGATACTAACAAAGAAAAGATGATTTTATTCACACAAAATAATTTGACTGTTTCTTTCGATAACCAGAGATTTTTATTGATGATGACGCAAATTTCCGACTAAAAAGAAAACTCAACTAAGCCGGGCAAAACCGCGGGATCAACCAGTCCAGGAGCGACGACACAAGTTGCAACAAGGAGCACACCCAAGTAAAGATACTGCTACTGTACCCAATGTTGCAAAAAACCAATGCGGTATTAACTGCTGGCTCAATTTGGTTTTCAGTAAAACCTCAAATCATTTCGTACTGGTGATACACGCGCACTTGTCACACATTTGACGTTACTTGTGGTTTCATATGCTTCTGGCACCAATTTCTCGTCGCATTCATTTTACTCTCTCATGCTCATATGACATTGTTCTGAATCGTTCTTGTATTTGGTCTCGCTCCCAGGTAGCGTGTCTCCTTGTCCTGAAAAGGATGGGGGATCTTTTTAAAACCGCTCCTGAGGGGACCCGTTGTGGTCGCCGCCGTGCTTCCTCAAACCTGAGGGGAGAGTACCGACCGACCGTAGACGAAGCTAGTGCCGCAAACTTCCTAGGGCAACAGCAAGCGGCTTCTGCTGGCTTCCGTAGGGCAAGTGATCCTCGGCGTCAGTGGAAATCTGTGGATAAACTAAAAGGGGCGAGAGCCACAGCTCTACTCACCAGTCCAGAAATAAAACTCCGTTTTATTTAAGCGTACAACGTCTTCTTTATTTTGTCAATTATATGTTGTTCAGGATTTACTATCCTGTTGGTCTTCTGCAGCACTTCCTCCAGGGACCATGTACATCTCCCAACTGCCGCCTGGAGATCGCTTTTTTTTATTTACTGCATTTATTTGACCAAAAATTAAGAGTTACAATAAGTAATACAGCTAACTTATAATAGATTGGTTACATAATAAGTGTTTACATCTAATTTGTTAACATTTTTCAAACAATTCTTTTTTACATGTGCTTAAGATTTAATGGGATTTATATATATTGGTAGTTTTGTTTTCCCTGGAAAAGGTCAGAAAAAAAACCAGGAACTCTGTTTATTTTAACTTAGCCTACTTAAAATTACTTAACATAACTTAATCTAACTTAATCTAATCTTATAGACAATTTGCAATATTTGATATTGCAATGATAGTGACAATTTGATATGACTTAAAAATGATATTTACAATATCGATTTATGTGAGTGTGGGATTTCTCGTTTTAATTGAGGATAGTAAGGGATATGGTCAGGTATGTTCTTGAAGGAGGGGGGTGCCATTCGGTTATGTGTTAAAGGTAAGAATCTTGGAGAATGGTTGGATGTTGCTGTATTTGAAATGATCGGGTGCCAGTGCGGTGTTGTGGTACGCGACCTCATTTAGATCGTTAACCAGTCTGCCTGAGGTGAAGAGGGTCCTGATTTGGAGACAATTACGGTAGTGAGTTCCCGTATTGGAGGAGGGTGATGGTAGGTCTGTTATTATCGGGTTGGGATTGTTAGGAAGGTTTTCTATGAAATTTATCGACAGTTCTAGAATCCATCTGTGGGGTTTCTCTATATTACATGAAGAACCAATCCACAATTCTATACCTAATTTCGACCTCTTTCAGCGCGTCATACCTATCCATTCCCCTTATAGGCTATTCACCTGAAATAACATGTTTTCCCCAAGGACGCATAGCTAAACTCATTATTCTATGCAGATAGTGCATAATTGAGTTTAGCTATCATTTTCGCCATACGGCAATACTATTCCTCTAACCATGAGATTTCCACCGGAAGTTGGTGCTAACCAATACGAATGGAAAAACGACGCGGTTGCATCATCATCCATTGGCTTGGGTAATTACCAACATTCCTTAGAGTTTTTCCCACGGTACCATTTCCCTAGCCGATGTAGTGTCCTATCGATTTTCATCAGATCGTCCATTCGCTTGGGAACAATGACCTCTTTTTGCAGGTGAATAGCACCAGCTAAATTTTCCTCTCCTTCGCAATTTTGTCTTTCTATAGTTCGATGACCTATGAGATCACTACTAGGTCACTGGACCAGTCGCATACGAGGTATTAATGCACACACACTAAGCCAGATCAACCCTTGGTTATTGTGCTTTCCTTTTGATTTCTCCATCCTTGCTACGTCCATCGACGTCGAACGAATACACAAGTACGTTTCTACCTCGATGAGCGTGGAGAATTGAGGAATGCACAAGAGAGCATGATTACCATTGGCGGATCGGTGTGTAAAAGCAGAAATCCACCCTAATTCCAATCAGTCACTATCCAACCACAGCAGCGTACACACGTTACGCTTCATTCAATCTCCATCGCGGTCAGACACGCTGCCGCACGAGTCTCTGCTAATAATTCGTTCTGTCCGGTATTTTTGTCATAAAGTAATTAAGCATCCATACTTCATACCCCCACACATCGATCCAGTCGTCCGGTGCCTGCGGTGTTGGAAAGATCGTTGTTACTATGGTTTCTATATGTGTTGGTTTTGCGGTGTAAGCCATTGATAAACTGGAAACATTTTCGTTCAAAAACTCGTAATTTCTCCATGTGGTACCATAATGGGCAGGCGTATGTAAGAGTGGGTCTGATTATCTGTTTGTAGATGCGCTGTTTGACCTTGAGAGAGAGGCCTTTAGCTTTCCACAACACTCGGCTGCAGAGGTTAAGGTGTATTGAGGCTTTATGAAGGGAATTTTTGATATGGGTTGAGAATGACCAGTCCTTGGAAAGGGTTACTCCCAAATATTTTAGGGTTTTGGAAGGTTTTATAAGGGTGTTATTAAGCTTGAGTTTAATTTTGTTGTGGCAACGTTTAGTGTTGTTTGTGCAGTGAGCGTTTTCCCTTAAACACTGTTAGTTGGGTTTGGTTGGGTTGAGGCGAATTTTCTATTTGTTGAAGTATACTGAGATGAGCGGGAGGAAGTTGTTAACGCGGTTTCTCGCCGCTTTGACAAATCTACTGCTAGAGTAGATTAAAGTATCGTCAGCATAATTTAGCATTACAACAGGTTGGGGAATATCGGATGTGTATAGGAGATATAAGAGTGGTCCGAGAATGGATCCTTGGGGAACTCCCGCGGTTATGTTGTCAGTTTGTGAGAGGGAAGAATTTATTCTGAACATGAATTTCCTCCCAGAAAGATAAGATGCTAGGAGGTTTGTGATGTTGGAATTCAGACCAAATAAGCAGTGCAGCTTATAAAGAAGTCCTGAGATCCAGACACAATCAAATGCTTTAGAAATATCGAGAGATATGCATACGGTAGGGCATTGATTTTCTAGACGAGTTGTGAGTTTTAGTAGCCCATGGCAAGTGTGTAAGTTTTAGTAGCGCATGGCAAGTGGACTGTCGCTCACGAAAGCGAAACTGAGAATTAGGGATGAGAGCGTTATCACTGGCAAACGAGAGAAGGTTTTGGTAGACCTCACATTCCAATGTTTTGCTTAGGGTGTTCAATAAAGATATCGGACGATAGTTCAAGGTGTTATTGGAACTGCCGGACTTTTTAACGGGAATTACTACCGCAATTTGCTAGTTCTCTGAGAAATGTGAAGCATTTATGATCTGGTTAAGATCTGGTTAAGTAGACATCAGCCGACTTGAGAAAGAAGTCCATTGTTGACTGCGTCGAGTTGGTGACACGAGTTGGCTGCAGTGGAGTGTCGATGTACGTATATAGGTGAGATGAGAGGAGGTCCAAAAGTTGACACCCTTATTTGTTATTCTTTATTTCGTTGAATACTCTATGTCGTGCATTCCAGTCTCCGCCGATTATAAATGGTGCGGGGAGAGACTGTCTGATTATTTGAGATATGTCAGAGTCAGGGAAGTCTGGTTCTCGTGTTGGTGGATGTAAATGGATGTTAATATGATTACTTTTTTGTTTTCACAAAAAAGTTTTTCTGCTGTGTATTCAATATTGAAAACATTGGCGAACCTGATTTCGGTGAATTGAAGTTTATTATTTAGTAGGATGCCAGTACCTCCATGGGATCCAGTAGTTCTTGGGTTCTAAATAAATGTATAATTGGGGATGGATACTCGGGAGTTGGACTTAAGCCACGTTTCTGAGAGGAGAAGGATGTCTGGGGAGAAGGTTTTAACAAACAACCGTAAGTATTGCTACGGATGTTGGAGTATATGGATTCTGCGTTGAGGGCGATTATAGTTAGTTCAGACATTGAGGGAAAGAATATGGGAGGTTATAAGTGAGAGAATCTGACCTTTTTTTCGATATCCGACATATGCTTCAATGTAGGTAACATAGTTTGTAGACTCTTGATGTAGCCCATGTTGTCCAGGTTGAGGCCAATGGATTTGGGGTTGTTTGACGTCGGCGTGTGTTGATTGTTTTTGATGACATCCGCATATGATGTTCCTGGCCTTGTAGGTTGTGGTAATGTGTTCTGCGATGTGGATTTGGTTGGTGCGGATTTGTTGGTTGTAGTTGGTTTTATTCTTCTTTGGAGAATTCTCAATTTATGAGGGCACTGGGAGAAATTGGCTGGGTGTGGACCTCCGCAGTTACAGCATGTCGCGGCGATTTCCTTAGTAGTAATGGATCCGTCGGGGTTTGTGGTTTGGATTTTTCCTCGTTCCATACCCTGTGGATTGACCTTACATTCTCCTGGTTGATGTTCATCGGCACATCTGCCGCATCGTATATTTAGGTGGCAAGCCACCGCCAAGAGTCCCGAGCCTTGGCATCTCTTGCAATGAAGGACGCTTTGTTTATGAGGCTCCTCGGTGCTGATTTTATGCGTAAACAAGTACTTAATTTGTTTGAGCTTGTTGGTGTCTTCATTTGGAGGGATTTGGATAATCCGTAGCTTCCTTAAGTTGTTTTCTCTCATGTACCTGCCTAATGATGAATGTTGTTGGTTTGAGCTGATGGTGTTGGAAGGTAAAAAATTGGTGTTGTAATTCCGCAAGTTTTCTAACGGTTTTCTCGTGATCAACCAGAGTTGTTGTTGCAATGGAGACAGAGCCATTAGTGTTTGTGGTGAAGTTGCGGTGTCCTAGGGCATTTTCTACTATTAGAATTATTCCCTTGATACTGGTTACATTTTTTATGTAGATTGGTGATGGTCTAACATTTTTGTGCTGGGCAGGCAGGGGACTCGGTGCTGGCGTGGCTTGTTTTGTGGATTACTTACGGGCTGGTGATGGTTGTTTGGGTGATGATTTTATGGTTTAAGCTGGGAGAAGTCGTTGTCTCCATACTGGCATCGTCGCTGTTTTGGGTGGGTTGCTTTAGGGAGTGAATTTCCTCCCGGAGTTGCTTCACCTGTGTTGTAAGTTCTCGGATATATTCCACGGCTTCGTGGAATTTTTGTTCGTGGTCAATGTGTTTTCCTTGACTCTCCATTTTTGTGGTCTTCTTCGATGAGCCTTGAAGAGTTTCGAGATTCGCTCGGAACGTTGTCTGGCATCTGTGAAGACAGATTTCGACTACGACATCCAGCAAAAATTACACGTGTTTGTATAGTTTTTTTTTTTTTTTTTTTTGCAATTAACACAAAATTTATACAAAGTCACAAGATTCGATATGAACAGCGATAGATCGACGACGACTTAACGTCTACGAATTCGACTTTATTTATATACGTGCACACGATGAATTTTTTTTTTTTTTTTTTTATAGATATCGTTTTTTATTTCTTCCTATTATTATAATTTACTTACTTGCTAGACAAAAATGATTAAACTCTAGCTTATGTTACCTTATTTCTTAACTTACTGGTCCCTTGCGGACTCTCTAAGTTACATGCATACGCTTAAAGCATGAAAATTTGTCTTTCGACATTATGGTTATTTTGTTTACATGAATTTTTTGGGAACTTAATTAAATACAAAGAAAATGAAGAAAAGAAAAAACGTTGTTCTTGTTATTGTTTTTACCTTATATCTAACTTAAATACTAAACTATCTATAGATTTTTTTTTTTTTTTTTTTTTTTTTTTTGTTTAAGTTAACTCTATTCTAAACCTAACATCAAAACTAATTTTCGAAATACTAAATCTATGTAAGCTTTCCGTTGTTTGTCGGGTTTTTTTTTTTTTTTTTTTTTTTTTTTTAATTATTATTATTATTATTTCTTTAGTTTTATAAGGAAACAGGGTTTTAATTGCCACTCAGCCACCAAAATCTCTGGTGTTGCTTATTCGCGTATTTTCGGTCTCTCTGTGCTACTGCCGTACTGAACTGCAGGCTCTCTTCATTAGTGTGCGCAACCTCTCGATTAAAACATATTCGTTTATCTATACCCGACCGACGCACGTGATAAATCAACGGTATAGCGGATTCATTTTGTATGAGGCCGTTCATGTCAAGACTAAGGAATGCTTCTGGTGGAATAAAGCCATTGCGACGTACCACCTCATAATGTATATTGTTTGGGTAATATGCACCAAAAATCAAATCGTTCTGTGAGCTCATTGATCTCGCAATATGCCCTCGGATCAACTTGATCATAAAGTTATCCACTCTGTTTATATTGGCCCCACTGTACAACGCTTCATTGGGATAATATTTTTTGTGATCGGATTCAGGAGTCCGATGTAACTTAAGGCACGTCCTGAGGCATTGCCTCTCAAAAATCAGAATCTTTTCCATTAAGCTAGGTTCCACATTAAACCACACTGGGCATCCATATATGATCATCGGTCTGATGAGAGCCATGTAGCATATAACTTTAACTCTGCTGTCAAGTTGACTACTATGAAACAGTCTTCTTGTCATAGCGTAAGCTTTCTTTGCCCTGGCTAAGGCAGCTTCCACATGTTTGTTAAAATATAGATACTGATCCAGCCAGATGCCTAAGTATTTGATTACGGTTTTGGTTTCCAGTGTTTGTTGGTGTGGTCCCATAATAGCTAGCTTTCGCCAGTTTATCCTGGTGTCTCTGGTAGTGGTGTTCTAAAGAGAATGGTTTCACACTTCTGGATATTGATTTTGAGTTTCCAGTTGTTGCAGTATCGCTGAACATCATTGAAATCCCCTTGTAATAATCCGTTAATGATTTCAATTTTTGGTGCTGTTCCATATATTATCAGATCGTCTGCATACGCAATAACCTGATAAAGAGACCTTACCAGGTCGCTAGTGTAAATATTAAAAAGGATCGGAGATAACACCGCTCCCTGTTGCAGACCGTTTTCTATATTGTAAGTAATGTTGGAGGTCACATTGCCACTTTTGACGACGAATTTCCTTTCATTCAACATGTCGTATAGTATATACAGTAGTGGTCTAGGAATGCCTAGTCTCATTAGCTTGTAATATAACCCGTCTAACCAAACGGTGTCGAAGGCCCTCTCCAAGTCAATCAAACAGGCACCTGTACACTGTTTCAGATTTTTATTCCACTGAATGTTTGAAACCAGCTTAGCTGCGGCATGTGTGGTTTCATGACCAGCTTTAAAACCAAACTGGTTATTTGGAATAATATTATTGTCCTCAACACATTTAAGTAGAGCCTTGTTTAGAACATTTTCGAATACTTTACTGATACTCGGTAACAAACTGATCGATCGCAGATTTTTTGGGTTTGTTCTGTCTTTCCCTTTTTTTGGTAACGGTTGGATGATGGCCGTTTTCCAACGTACTGGATAGTGTGCGTTGTTCAGAGCGTTGTTAAACAATACTGCATATATGTCCATTGCGATTGGAGGAACATGTTTTAGTACGATATTGGGTACTCCATCGATTCCAACTGATTTTTTGTTTCTTAATGATGCAAAGACGCCATGGATGTCTTCACTAGTGATCAAAAGTCTGTTAGCGCTTTCGACAGTAATCTCGGCGTTTGCCGTATTTTCATTACTGAATTCGTTAAAACCATGGTTTTCTGATCGCCACTGTGAAATATCATTTCGAAGATGACCATAATTCAGTAAAACTCTATCTTCCAAGCCATGGTTGCGACGAATTACTTCATTTGCCTTGTACAGTTCTTGAAAGACGGCCCCTACTACATTCACTTTTTCCAAGGGATCTTCAAACACAAAAACTTCGTCATTTAGGATGGCGTTGTTTGTGTCTATGCCTATATTTGCCAGCATTCGTTGGTTTTCGTCAGTTCGTGGTATTTGGAGACACTGAATCTCGTTTTCATTACTCCGTCTAAATATTTTATTAATTTGCGGAAACATACTAGGGTTGTTGGATTTTACCGCCCGAACTTTGTTGTTCCAATACAAATTTGCTGATAGCCTATAGTTGGCTTTTATCAGCTGTTGGAGATTTTTTAATCTGGACTTCAGTGATATTATCTCCTGGTCGTGCCTATCAATAAATCGTCTGTACCGTAGTTTTAGTTGCGACAGAAGTCTACTTTTTTTTCTGTGGAGTGCGTTGATTGTGGCGTTTCGGTACATGTTCATGTTGTCCGTAGGTGTGGTTTTTGGTATTGTTTTGTCCATAGTTTGTTTTATTGTTTCGTCCATTTTTTGTATGTATTTGTCGATGTCATCGTTGGGTATGTTTCTGTTGGTAGGAGGGTTAATGTATTTTAAGCGAATTTCTCTTGTTAAGGTTCTCGTGACACGCGTCCATCGCATACCCCAATAGTTATAGGGTTGCGGTATCATACATTCACCGAGTTCCACAACTTCGCTTGGTGTTTTTATCACTATTGATAATGCACAATGGTCGCTGTCATACTCAATTGTGCGTAGGCAGTTTATATTTTGTCTGTTAGTATGTGTATGTTTAAGGCGTGTGTCAATAAGCATAATATCGAGGAACGAGCCCCCTCTGGGGAAAGAAGGATATTCTGTAGCTAGCAGGTCAACTTTGTATTCAATGTGATGTTGATCTAGCCAACTAGCTAGTTGATTTCCTCTCGTGTTGGATATGCTATTTCCCCAATTTGGGTGTTTAGCATTCAAATCGCCACCAACGATGTAATAGTTCACTTCGGAGTAAAGTTGTAAGCATTGGAAAAGAGTCTCTAGCTCCACTATAAATTGATTTTGTTGATGTGCTTCTGGTGCGTAGGCAGATATCACATACATCCCCCTACCTTGTCGGAGGGGTATGCGGATAATGCACGCTTCAAGCACCTGAAATCTGCGAATCTCACCACTATATATTATCTTATGTTGAAGTTGTTTTTTAATAAAGATTGCCACCCCTCCTCCTTGTGTGGAGTTGGGTCAGTCTCTTCGTATAATGTCGTAGTTTGTGTGACATAGTTCATGCCTCTGATTCAGCTTAGTTTCGCTAGCCAGAACCACGTCAGGACTTTCGTCTTGCAACAGTTTAAAGAGAGCGGCTCTTCTCTCGATTCTGATAAGTGAATTTACATTCACGACTAAAGCCTTAATTGTGCTTTCTGTTGGGGGGTTTATATTGACGGCTGGCTAGACAACTGCGAATAGACCCAGTCTAGTCTAGTGTCCTGTTCTTTTATTTGTTTTTGCATTTGTGTCATCTGCGTCTGAATAGCGAGCAAGGTTGTGAGCACATCTGCTAGTGTTACTGTTTCTGGAGGCACAGTATGTTGCGGCGGTACCGTGTGGTGGGTTGTGGCGTGTTTCTCCTGCCAGCTGTTACTTGAGCATACGAGAACTGGGGTGTTACATTTAGTGCTGGTCGGCCTTGAACTATCGGGCGTTCTGATTTTGGTTGCTGTGAAAACTTTTTTTCCTGTAGTTCGCGGAACTTAGGACAGCCTCGATAATTAGCTGGGTGTCCCTCACTCCTACAAACTGCACACTTTAGAAGAGATCTGTCGTCTACCCTTTCTTTACCTAACGTGCATTGTTCTGCGCTGTGGTCCTGTCCGCTTCTTACGCATCGATACTGCATTTCGCAGTATGCTGCTGAGTGCCCGAACCTTTGGCAGCGAAGACATTGGATTATATCTCTGCTTTTTTTCAATTTGTCCCATGTGACAATTTGATGGTTTAGGATAGTGATTTTCCTAAGTCCACCAATTTTGCTCCCAGGGCCCAGCTGCACCAGGAAGAATGGTAATTTTCTATTCTCTCGTCTAGCCCTAGCTGTATTGAAAGGTTTTACTGCGATAAACTCAATATCATTACAGTTAAGTTCTCGTAGCGTTTGTAATAGAACTTCTGGTTCTGTTTCAGGGTCAACGCCTTTTAGTAGAACCGTTATATTCTTTATTTCTTTCGGGGTGTACGTGTAAAATTCCGCGGTGGCCCGTTTTAGCACATTTTTCATTTTTTCGAAATCCTTAACCGAATTTGTCTGTATGGCCAACCTGTTCCCTGTCAGTCTTTTAATTGAAAAATCTTCCCCAATAGAAAGCTTACATAGACTTACCAGTTCGTTACAGTCCATATCTGTAATGTTGATGGGTGGCATCTTCGTTTTCCTTTTTGCTGCCTGTTGCTCTTGTTGTGGTTGTTGTTGCGTCATATGTTGTGGTGGACATTCTTTTTGTTGGCTAGGCTTCTGTTGTGCACATTGTTGCTGATTCTGCTGTTGTTTCGCTATTAGCTGCTCCTTTTCAGCAAATTCCTTTTTCCTGCGACGCTTCTCTGCTAATTGCGCCCCTGCTCGGGCTAGCCTTGTTTCAAGATCGCTGATTTCATCTTCTTCGTCCTCAGTGTCGGTAGTCGCTAAACATGCAAACATGTTATTGGTGAGATGGCCGTCATTATATGGAACCGGGAGGAATAGATTGTCCTCTTCCATTTTGTGCGCCTTTTCGAGCAAGTCTGCTATTGCCTCGTTTGGCTTGTTTATTTTTGTTGCAGCTCGTGTTAGTGGGGAGCTCGCCGGGCGTTTTATTAACGCGTACTTCGGTTTTAATTTTTTAATATTTTGTTTTTTGTCTGCCATTCTGCATGCTGAGGGTCCATACACCGAGCTTGTTGCATCCAAGATAGCAGGCCAGTCTTTGTTTGAAACCAGTTCTTAGGTTGGCTTCACTTTGTAATTTCACTGTATATTTTAGTTCCTTTTGTTTCTTTTTTATTTATATTTATTGTTTTTGTTTTGTTTTTCTCTTACTTCAATTTTTTTTTTCGCTAAACATGTGCTCACATACACTCTCACAGTTGATTAGTATTAAACGGTGTTTGTTTTGACTGTCAAACCACGTGGCTTCGTTCTCTTTTATTTGTTTATATTTATGTATAATAACTTTGTTTTGACTGTTCTTGTCACTAGAATTGATTTATTTATAAATAGTCTTATTATTTCAAATTTCACTCACGACTCATAAAAGTAACTTTTACATTTATCACGATCGGCGAATTGAAAACACGTCCGCACTCGGTCAGTGTGTATCGTTGTGTGAGCACACGATGAATCTGACTAACTGCATGAACGATCGGCGAGTGAATGCGGAGATCGCGATGCATCTTCCTTATAAATGAAAATAAATCGAGATTTTGTATCTTGAAATGAACGTTTTAGATGGAAAATCTCAATTTCGGGTGTGGTGTTCAATACGCTCATTAGGCTAATGGCTGGTTTTTTAGGAGTTCTCATGAAACTATTGTGCATATTAAGATATGCATTGGAATTTGGGTTTTGTGCTTTTTGTTATCCGTCTGGCTTATGCAGACAAGAGTTTGCGTGTCCTTCGGATGGATAACACAAGATCCGTGGGAATTAGGTATTGGTTTTTGAATTGGTGCATTTACAAGTCATAAAACATCTGGCATGTGAAAATATGCATTAGGATTTTTATCATTGCTTGAATTGTGTGTCGGCGGAAAATATATATGCCTTTGTTTAGAAACATGCACGTTTTGGGCTTTGAATCTCGTGGGAATTTGAATTGAATTGAATTCAATGTTTGAGAGTTTGGACGTTTAGTTCGATTTGGTTGACGTTGAATTCAATGTTGATTTGGGTGTAGGGATTTGTATGTGGGGGAAGGAGATTGTTTCTATGGGGTAAGGAAATTGTAGGGCTTTCCGGAGCACTCCATCGTGCTGAACAGTAGACCCATCCTCATAGTTCTGGATTGTGCTCAACAATACAGCCATTCTCATTGTTCTGAATCGTGCTCAACTGTAGAGCCATTCTCATTGTTCTAAATTGTGCTCTAGAGTAGAACCATCCTCTTGTTCTGAATCGTGCTCAAGAGTAGATCCACCCTCTTGTTCTGAGTGGTGCTCAACAGTAGATCCACCCTTTTGTTCTGAATCGTGCTCAACAGGACAGCCCCCTTCTTGTTCTGAATCGTTCCCAACAAAAGAGCCGCTCTCTTGTTCTGAATCGTGCTCAACATTAATTTGTTGAGGGCAGAACCCTCATTTATTACGCTTAGTACAAGCGGTACAAGAATATATAAAAATAAACTTATGAAATAACTTAAAAACTAGGGGTTAATAATATTATTATTATTATTATTATTATTATTATTTATTGGCCTGTAGGAACCCGGAAGTTCATGACCTCACCGACTCGGCTTCGCCATCCTTCCCTGTCCTGGGCACTCTCCTTCCACGCTTGACCATTCGATCCGATATCCTCAAGGTCAAACCTAACATTGTCCTCCCATCTCCGTCGCGGCCGTCCTACTGGTCTCTTTCCCGTTGGTCTACCGTCAAGAATTCTATGCACGGTCCTATCGTTCCCCATTCGCGCCACGTGTCCGGCCCATCTTAATCTTCGCGACTTGATTACTCTCACTATTGTAGGTTTGCGATATAGTTCTTCCAATTCGTGGTTATGGAGTCTCCTCCATTGTCCTGCCTCCTCGTCATATTTACCTCCAAAGATGCCTCTCAAAACTTTATTCTCGAATAGACGGAATTTGTTTTCTTCCCGTTTTGTGAGAGCCCATGTTTCGCATCCATATAGAACAATTGGCATGATTATGGTTCTATAGACACGGAGCTTTATGTTACGTGATAGCAGTCTGGATTTCAGCAGTTTACTGACTGCGTGCCAACTCGCGTTGCCGGAATGCAGTCTCTTGTTAATTTCCTTCGACATTTCGTTACTGGCCGTCAGTATCGTTCCCAGATATTTAAATTCTTTAACTTTTTCAAAGATCTTACCTCTGACGTTTATATGTGTTCTCTGAGACCCACCTGCTCTCGCCGTAATCATGTATTTTGTTTTGTCTTCATTTATTTCTAGGCCCACCTCTTCTGCCGCTTGCATGATGATTTCACAGTTTTTACTAACAGTCTCTAGATTATCGCCCAGAACGGCGATGTCATCCGCATATGCGAGCACTTGTGTGACCCCGTTCAGGGATGATCCGGCCATGTTGTCGTCTTGTACCTTTCTGATGACATACTCGAGCACAAGGTTAAAGAGACACGGTGATAGACCATCTCCCTGCTTTAGTCCGTCCCGGATTTCAAATGGTTCTGAGAGGTGGTTTTCTATTCTAACTCGCCCTTTGTTTTCGTTCATGCAAATTTGAATGAGCGCGGCATATTTTTTTGGGACTCCCAGCTCAACTAGAATATGGTAGAGTCTCTGCCTTGCGACTGAGTCGTAGGCTTTTTTGAAGTCAACGAACAGTTGGTGAACCGTCTCTCCGTATTCCCACTTCTTTTCCAGCAGTTGTCTTATTGTGAACATTTGGTCGCTTGTTGACCGGTTCCTACGGAATCCACATTGGTAGTCTCCCAGTATCTCTTCTGCGTAAGGTGTGATTCTCGCCAGAATGACATTTGTTAATATTTTGTATGCGGTTGGGAGCAATGATATTCCTCTGTAGTTTTCACAGTCAGATCTGTCGCCTTTTTTGAAAATGGGGATGACTATTGAGGTTTTCCATTCTTCCGGAATGACTTCCTTATCCCATATTGTTTGGATGAGCTGGTGGATCTTTCGAGCGGTTGCCTCTCCTCCATGCTTCACAAGCTCTGCCGGTATGCAGTCGACTCCGGGAGCCTTGTTGATTTTCAATCGATTTATTGCGTCTACAACTTCGTTGAGAGACGGCTCTGGGATCTGAGGCTCAGCTGTATGTACGCTTGGTACATTTATCTGTGGTTGATGGGTGCGTACATTAAGCAGGTTTTCAAAGTACTGCTTCCATCTTGTCACGACATTGTTTGTTTCTGTGACCAGACAGCCGTTTGCGTCTCGAATTATTTTGGCTCTTCCTCGGTAGCCATTTCTAATTGAATTTATGCCGACATACATACCCCTGATGTTCTTTGCCCTAGAATTTTCTAGGATTTTTTCGATCCTAGTCTTCTCCCATTCGCGTTTTTTGCGTTTGAAGAGCCTCATTGTCTCTCTCCGAATTGTCGCGTATCTTTCTGCGTTGACTTCATCATATCTTTCTAAGTGGATCACTCTGAGGCGTTTACGTTCTTCGATCTTCGCCCTGCACTCATCGTCAAACCAAGGTTTGGACTTAATTGTTTTCTTAAATCCTAATACCTTTTGGGCTGTTAGTTTGATTGTGTCTCTGATCGATGTCCATTTAGTGTTCACACTATTAGCTTCCTCTCCCTCACTGCTCACATTCTCTAGAATGCTAAATCTATTCGTTAGCTCGTCTTGATATTCAGCCCTTTTGCGTAGGTCTTTCAGTTTATCAGTGTCGAACTTTTTGCTTGTCTCCCGTGACTGCCCATGTGGGATTGCTGCGAGGCGACTCCTGATTTTGCCAATCACTAGAAGATGATCGGAGTCGCAATCTGCTCCTCTATATGCTCTTACGTCAAGGATATTCGAGTGGTGTCTTTTGTCTATGAGGAAGTGGTCTATTTGGTTACGCGTTACGCCGTCGGGTGATATCCATGTGGCTTTATGAATTTCCTTGTGCTTGAACATCGTGCTTTTTACTAACAGATCTTTTGACGCTGCGAACGTGATAATTCGAATTCCATTATCATTTGACACGTCGTGTAGGCTTTCTTTACCTATAGTTGGTTGGAAGATATCTTCCTTTCCAATTTTCGCATTGAGGTCCCCGAGGAGGATTTTAACATCGAATGATGAGATCCCATGGAATACATCCTCTAGGGTCTCGTAGAACGTGTCCTTCGTTTCTTCGTCCGCAGATTCTGTTGGGGCGTGTACGTTTATAAATACATAATTGTACCATCGGCCCTGTATTTTTAGCACAGACATTCGGTCATTAATGAATTGCACATCTTTTACATGGGGCGTAATCTTCTTGCTTATGATGAAGCCAGTTCCGAGGTTATGTGTATCGGTACCTCCACACACCAGTGTAAACCCGTTGGTTTCGATTACTTGATGTGGGAGTCGAACTTCCTGGAGCGCGACGATGTCCATTTTATATTGTTTCGCGTTTTCTACGACCGTCTGTATCGCGCCTGGTTTATATAACGTTCGAACATTCCACGTCCCGACGCGTATATCCCGCTTTTTCCGTTTTTCCCTACGTCTTCTTTTTGCCGAGTCGGTGTTTTCCTGATGATTTGTTCCCTTATGGTAGTGTTGGCTCATCACACCTACGCCTACCGGGTTTTTTGTGAGATTGTTTTTTGTGTATTGATCATTCATTTGATTGGATCACTCTGGGGTTTCAAATGGTCCGCCATATCAGAGCCCCTCTTTGATATGGTAAGGTCTGCTTACTGCTCTGATTCGACCCGGTGTCAGAGAGGCGCCGTTATAATACAGCCGGTATACCCCTGGCTGCAAACCATCCAATGGGCACGGTGACGCGTAACACCCTGGATTAGGGGCGGTAGATCTTTGTGTGTTACTCCTCGCTAGCCTGTCTGACATGGGTGGCCCTACTGGAAGCGTATGCTTCCGTCAGCATAGCCTAAGCGATTCATCGTAGTTTAAGCCCCCGCACCACGTCAAGGTTTCTACCAAGCGGGGGAGGGGTTAATAATAAATTAATTAAATTAATTTAAAGAGGGAAGATAGAGGGTGGTGTAAGTGACAGGACAGGGTACAATAGGCCGGAAGCTTGGAAATGGGAATGAGGATGGGTTAAGGGTTTAAGTGAGGACAAAGCCCGCATTCATTCCGTCCAATACAAGTGTTATTTACATAACTTAGGCGCGGGCTAAGAAGAGAAAGTAAGGAGACGGGGTTTGAGAGCAGGATAGGTGACGTTGAAATCGAAGGAGGTGGAGTACGCATTGACGTTGCGTAGCATACGTGAGATTGGTTCGTTAAGGCCATACGAAGTGAGGTGGGCTGGTAGGTAAAACAGACGAGGATTTCGTAGGTTACGAGGACTGGTATAGAACGGTATGGTAGAGAGAAGGCTAGGATAGTCGATTGATCCTGACAGAAGACGGTGGATGAAGAAGATGTCAGCGTGAATTCTTCGCTCTTCTAGAGTGGTTAGGTTAATTAGTTTGAGACGACTTGTGAACAACACAGTCCTCGGAGGGCAAAACGCAAGAACCGTCGTTGAATGCTTTCAATTCTGCGATATGGGATACTTGATATGAGGACCAAACCTGGTATTCAATAAGAGGAAGAACGAAAGTAATGTAGAGCGATCGGGTCACGTAAGGGTTACAAAATTCCTTAGACCAGCGTTTCACAAAGCCGGGGGCTGAATTGGCCTTGAGAATCATGTCGTCAATGTGTGTAAGGAAGTTTAGCTGACTATCATATAAGATGTCGTGATCTCAAATCGAGTTAACAGAGGATAAGGCTTGGTTGAATAAGAGATAGAAGCGGGTTGGATGAGGGGTGCGCTTCCGTGAAAACATAATTTATTGACATTTGTTAACGTTAAGCTCGAGACAATTCTTTTGGCACCATAACGGAAAGTTGTAAAGGTCTGTCTGGAGAAGGAAAGAATCAAGCGGAGAACAAATAGTTTTGAAGAATTTGGTTCGCGTTGGCATAAAGGGAGATGCAGGAATGCTTGATAATCATATCGATGTCATTTATTGCTAATATGAACATAAGGGGCCCTAAATGACTGCCCTAGGAGACTCCAGAGATAGTATGGAAAGGATTTGAGAGAACGGATCGAAAACGCACTCTGTAGAGGCGGTTACTCAAGTATGACGAAATCCACCTTTTTAATACGGGTTCGAAGCCTAAGGTGGATAATTTGAAGAGTATCAGTCTGTGCGAAATTTAGTCGAATGCTTTAGTAAAATCCGTAGTAACAACGTCGATCTCGTTGCCGTTCTCTAGGACTAGGAGTCTTTGGGAAGTAAATTCGACTAAGTTAGTGGTGGTAGATCTGCCACCAAGAAAGCCGTGTTGCCTAGGTGAAATTAAGGATTTGCAGTGGAAGCGTAACATTTGGTAGAGACTGCTTTCAAACACTTTGGTGATGTGGTAGAGTTTGGCGATGGGACGATAGTTTGAGATATCGCCTTTGGGTCCCTTTTTATGCCCAGGCGTGCTAAATGATGTTTTACAAATATTAGAGAACTCACTTTGAGAGAGCGATAGATTGAAAATAGTCGAAAGAGGGGAAGTTAGGACTTCGTCTTTGAGCTGGGTTAGTTTGTTATCGTGGGTGGATCTATAGATTGCGAAAGAAATGGACCATTGGAGAAATCTGGTAAGTGATTGAAATAGGTGAGGTCGGGAACGAAAGTGTCGTCAGTGAAGGACTGTATGAAAAACGAGGCGAAGTGGTTCGCAATCTCGAATGAATCCGTTGAGGTTTCCAAGTTATAAGAGATGGAGGAGGGATAATCATCGGATTTACGTTTGTGATTGATAAATTGGAAAAACGTTTTTGGGTCATTTATGAGGTTAGCCTGAGTTTTTGTTAGGCATTTGTAGTAAAGGTCATTGTAGAATGCATTGAATTGAAAATAAGTGCCAAGGTAGTTGGAGTAATCGCAGGTGGAGCGATTACCGAGGAAGGTAGCCCACAGCTTGTTCCGTTTATTACGTAACGTGCGAAGCTTGCGATTGAACCAAGGAGGTGGGGAGGTAGGATTTTTGCGCCTGGAATAGGGAATGTAAAGGAAAATAGATTTAAAGATTTCGATATAAAGATTGGTGGTAGCATCTTCTACCGTCAAATGATCGAAGTTGAATGAAATTTTGTTGAGGTAGTCATTAATGAGGCGATAGATCGTTTTGTGGAAGTCATGTGAGTAAATTTCACGGGATGGGGTGGGCCGCGCTGAATAATTATGAAAAAAAGATAGGGTAAGAAGGGGGTGGTGATTATCGATGGTAGACAGAACAGGGGGAGACGGGGCTAGTGAGGAATGAGTAGGGTCCGTCGTGAAAAAAAGGTCTAGTTATCTGCCTAGATGGTTTACGACGTTACTAACTTGATATAAGCCTGAATCAGTTAGGTAGTCAATGAATAGGCATTCCTTAGAGCCCCCTTCTTGTTCTGAATCGTGCTTAACAGTAGAGCCACCCTCTTGTTCTGAATCGTGCTCAACAGCAGAGCCATCCTCATTTTCCTGGATTGTACTCAGTAGTAAAGCCACCCTCATTGTTCTGAGTGGTGCTCAACAGTAGAGCCACCCTCTTGTTCTGAATCGTGCTCAACATTAGAGCCTTCCTCATTGTTCTGAATCGTGCTCAACAGTAGAGCTACCCTCGACGTTCTGGATTGGGCTCCCTGACCTCAACCAACAGTTGAGCCACCTTCACCAACATCCAACAATAACCCATCTTTGTATCATGCTTTCATAGTCTTGGTTGGTCGCTTCACTCCCTCGGTCCATCGAACTACAACCGTTAACCTCATCTACTGATACTCTTTCTTTCGTCACATCGCCTTGGATTTCAGCTCATAGGTACTGCCCTCGTCGCCACCTATCTGACCACATCATTGGTCAGACCACCTTAATTAACGTCCATCGTTAAATAAACATCATTTAAAATAACGGTTTTATACAAATAATTTAACAAACATAATTCATGTGTTAAAATAAAATAAAAAAGTAAATTTTAATTAACTGAAGTGAGCTTTTTCTTTCCATATCTTTCCCATATCTATGGAAAACTGACCGTGTGTGCGCACACACGATCATGCTCGGGCTTCGTCGCGGTTTCGCAGTCGTTTGGGTGGTCAACAAATTAAATAGAATCATTTCTAATGTTCACATTTTATTATCTTTAACAATGTTTCCCCGTTGTTTTATTTCCAACAACGTTTTATCTGTTTATGAAAAATTAAAGTGTAGGCTATGCGCCACGAAAGGGATCGGCATTGTTTATAATTTATCATCAATTCTTATTTTTTAATCAATTCTAGTCGGCCAAGTTCCGCAGAAAATAAATCCGAACGGGGTGGCTTGCAAACGGAGATCACAAAACGCTAGGTTCATTCGTTTTGGGTGTCCTTTTTATCATCTGCGGTTTTCTTAGATGTCCAACATTTGGCATGTTGGTTTTACACTTAAAAACAACACTTAAAAATGCCTGTGCATACGCATATTTCCCTTTTGCAAATCAAAGAGTTTAGCTCTTTACCGACCAAAACTTATGGAGATTCGGTTCGAGTATTTGTTAAGGAAAACATTCCCAACTACTTGGAATCTTACTAAGTGAACCGAAAAACCGTGTAAAAAAAACTTTACCCAATTTTACACTTGCCTCAAGTTACAAATATCAAAACATTAGTTACCCATCGAAATTTACGTTATCCAATTTTTTTCAATCATGCAGCATTCTAAATTCTAAGTATTAAGCGAACAAACATAAAAAATAATCGACTCACATTAAAAGAAATTGAAATAAATTAATGACAAATGGTGCAAAACACGTGTCCTTGTGGTCCAGAACAATTCGATCCATCGTATATCAATACGGTGCTCTGTCATGAATACCTCAGTTTGTGTGAACGGCTGAAGTCTCTACAACCAGCGAGGAAAAGATTGTGCTGTCTCGCCATTCCAAAGCATTTCACACCAAAATATCAAAGTCAACCGTACGAGAAATCTAAAATATATACAATCTATCGTGAGGAATCCGTTCGAGGTAGATTAAGTAACTTGCAACATAATACGAGGTCTGCAGTTTATCGTGATGATGACGTTAGAACTAGAACACAACAATTGGCTCTTCCCCAAGCTAGGTAATTATAGACACACGTCTACCGTATGTATCCGATTTTTTCATTCTTAATATATTCATTGCATTTGCCAGAAAATTACTTGAAATGCGGAAAGAATTTAGTCATTTATTTCCACCAGAACGCATGGCCGTTCTAAACCGTACACTTAGAACCACTTTGCTTTCGGCGTTTGGCGCTTTAGCTAACATAAGACCGCCTAACCTAAGGTACGCTTTGCTTCGTATAGTTGCTTAGAATTTTTCGAGATACTTCTTATTTTACAGGCCATGTTATTGTAAGTGGTCCAGAAAAGATTGGAGAAAGCATGCCAAAGCCTTTGGCAAGTTAGCAACTCCTAAGAAAGTATTCAAAGCACCAGCACCGGTTTGCATAAAATGTAACCTTTCATCAATGACATCGCACTTAAAAATATCTTTTTCGTTATATAGGTTAGACTTTGGAAGGAATTAAAGTTGATGGATCGATATAAAACTTTATGTCTGCCAAAAGAACACCCTGTTTTGGAGAAAGGGGAATGGGAACTTACCGACGCAGTCAAAAAGTATACTCCCAGTGATCGAATAATACGAATGAGTAAGCCGGTAGATAGAAGCGATTTTGTACATTATCAACCGCTGCCAATCAAAATCACCCCAGAAGCTTTAAGTTACAAGGCTACAAAAAGGATTCAACAATTGGCAACAGCTCGACATAAAACAGAAGAAGACACCGATTTAAAGGAAAATCCATTTGGGGTCGATCCGAATGCACTTAAGGCAAAAGCTTCAGCTCGTATTAAAGATCTAGCAGAGCCTAAAGAGTATTTCGATAAACATACTCGACTCAACCCAACTGCGATTTCGCCAGCAGCGTTGAAAGCAAAAGCTTCTCCGCGAACTATTGAATTGGCACAACCTAAAAAAAGGGACTAATATCCCACATTATTTATTAACGCTGTTGGTATTTGCACCATTTCCATATGAGAGTCAAATAAAATGTAAATTTGTATTCGGCTTTGTTCGTGACTTCACCAATTTATTTATAGTACTGTAAAAACCACAATCGAGCAGTAGCTGCTAGATGGAATCAGGGTTAGCCTTTTCTAAAATAAGGCCGACAACCATGGACAAGGGGAGAGAGAAAAATCTTTATTATCAATACCAATAAACTTATCCTCTTGCGGAATTTGGGTTGTGCAGTCTGTCATGGGTATCATAGGTAAACGCAAGATTCCCGATTGCACACTGAAGGTCAAGTTGTCCAGGTTTAAATCAACTCATAAATGAGGCAAATCGGGCACCAGACACACACCTGGTTCTGTACATCACCTAAATTAATAAATACAAAACAATTTTCTTGGTTCTTAAGCACTTCGGCTCACCGTATTGTGTCAGCTATATCTCCTTTAACCAGCAGTTTAACGAAAAGCCTCCCAAAATAATATTAGGGTTCTACGAGAAATCCAACAGAATGAGTCTAAAGGACATTTTTCGGAAGTTACATTGATCATTATATTTCCCAATAACAATGTTAACTACTTGATATTTGAACCTTTATTCCACATCGAGTTAAGAATATCAACCGAAGATGAGTATGTGAATCGATTCCGAGTGCAAGGTGGTAATCAAGGCTATAAAATTAAGCTTCCGATTGTTTAAATCTAGCGACACAGAGAAAAAGCAGGGAAGATTCAAGAGTACCAAACATGACTGCAATGTGCCCATTCAACGAGCAAAGTTCGTGACCCGACCCGGCGGAAAAGACCATAAGGCAGAAGAATGCCCTCTGGGAAAAGAAAGGGTAGAAGACAAAGCCCTTCTAAAGTGCGCAGCGTGCCGGAATGAGGGACACCCCGCTAATTATCGAGGATGTCCTAAATTCCGAGAAATAATGGCAAGAATTGTGACCCGGCAAAAAAACAGCCAGCTCGTACTACAACAATTCCCGTAACATCGCAGCGGTCGTACGCACAAGTTGCGTCGGGTGGGAGACCACCAAACCAGGCTACAACATTGGTAGCCACAAATACTCCCACACGGACTGAAACAACATCGCAAGCAGACGTGGTCACGGTTCTGCTCAATCTGCAGAGACAGATGACACAGCTGCAAAATCAAATAAACGAGATCTACTCGCACTTGCCCAATCTAAACAAAAAGTCAATATAAACCCTCTAACCACAACATCAATAAACGCTCTTGTCGTGAATGTAAATTAATTACTAATAAGAACTGAGAGAAGAGGCAATCTTTTCAACCGGTTGCAAGATGAACAGCCTGATGTGCTTCTGGCGGGGGAAACAAAGTTAAACCAGAGACACAAGATATGGCATAAAAACTACGATATTATACGAAGAGACCGACCTAACTCCTCTCAAGGGGGGGTGTCGCAATCTTTATTAGAAAAGGAATCCATCATACAGTTATATATTGTGGAGTACGCATACCCCTTCACCAAGGAAGGGGCTTGTATGCGATTGCGGTCTATGCACCTGAGGAGCACCAACATAACCTATTTATAGCGGAGCTTGAGACACTCTTTCGGTGCTTACATTTGCACCTGGACAAAAACTACTTTATCCTAGGGGGAGATATGAAAGCCAAGCATAGAAATTGGGGAAATTGTATATCTAATGCCCAGTGCAGAGCCCTAAGCCATTCAAATTTTGGGGCCCTCTTTTTTTGTAATAATCGTAAAATTAATCGTTATTGATGCATTTGTATAATTTAAACAACTAATTCATATCATTTTAAGGTTTTCAAATACAATAAAATAAAGGAAATCATTTTTTTCAGTTGAATTATATATTTTTTGATTAAAAATAATTAACAGTATATTAAATTATAAAATAATCTTTGGACATCTCTTTGGAAGATGAAAGCGACGCTCGTTTTCAACAAACTTTTTTTCTACATTTTTGATCAACAAAATCATTGATATTTTCTTCAAAATCAATTTGACGAAGAATGTCCGATTCAATGGACATCAGACTTAGCATGTCTAATCGTTCTTGACGCATAACACTTCTTTGCTCGTTTTTGATGCGTTTCAATTTTGAAAAAGAGCGCTCTGTCGAACAATTCGTGATCATAAGAGTTAAAAAAATGCGAAGAGCAATTTCAACGTTCGGAAAAACTAATTCAAGATGATCTTGAATCAAACTTTCGTAGAGGTCAGAGTGAGTGAATTTAAGCTTCATTGGGAATTTTGATTTAATGAAAGCGTGAAACTGTATGAGTTCATGGTAAAATTCTTCTAAATCGTCAGAGTAAAAGTCAACTAAATCGGAAATCTTTTTGGAAAACACAATTTCGGTCAAATCAAAATCAGCCAAAAACGAAAATCTCTCCGAAACCTCTAAGTAAACTTTGCTTCGTCTGTTGATTTCAATCTTGAGCGTATCGATGATTACCAAAAAACCGTTTACACGAAAATAGTCGCGCGGACTTAATGCAACCTCTGGAGCATCGCCATCGTTTGGCTGTCTTGTTCTTCGTCGAACTCGCGATGCAACATTCGCATAATCTGTCTCAGGTAAAATGGATCTGGCTTTGTTTTCAAACACTTCGAACTTATCTCTCATTTCATCTAACAAATTTTCTACTGACGAGTACATTAACGCGCAGGTTTTCAGATCAATTTCTACTGATTGCAATGCTTTGCTCGTTGCCCGAAAATTGTTCAAAATATCGCTCCACAAAACAAGCATGAAAAATTCGAAGGTTTGAATTTTATTCGCGAATCATTCAGCTTCGTGTCTACAGTCACTTTTTTGTGTTAAATCATCAGCAATTTCATACAATGCTGCTACGATTTCGTCGAAAGATTTTTGAATTGCCTCAGTGGCGTTCGCATGAGCTTCCCAACGAGTTTGGGATAACGATTTCAGTACCTTTTCGTTTCTGATACGTTCCTTCAAAACGTCCCACCGGTGGGTTGAGCTTGAAAAGAATGTGTACAATAATTGTACAATAGAAAAAAAGTTCACTGCAAACAAGCAGCACTTTACAGCAGTTTCTCCAACTAAGTTAAGCCAATGCGCTGTACATGGTAAATAAATCGCAAATTCGTTGAGATTTAACAAGATCGATTAAATACCCGACATATTCGGAGCATTATCATAAGATTGACCCCTGCAGTATTTAAAATCGAAGCCGCAAATCGCAAGAAATTCTAAAACTACTTCGGCCATCGCAACACCTCTATGGCTATCAAAGTTTAAAAAAATCAAAAATCTTTCAACGGGCTTTCCATTCTTAGCAACATATCGGACAGCTACACTGAGTTGGTCAACGTGAGTGATATCCGGAGTTGAATCGACTGAAAGACCAAAATATCGCGCGGCTAAGACCTCTTGTATAATGTGATGTCTTACTTTTGAACCCATAATGCTGATCAACTCCTCACAAATTGTTTTTGATAAATAAGAGGGATTCCCCTTGTGGGGTGGAAGTATGTTGTGCAGGCGTACTGCTCTGGTTCACTTCACATCCCCATCATTCACTAAATGTTCCACCGAATACAACGCACAAACACGAACCTCAGCAACGCACCGCCCTCCAGGAGGAAAATTAAATACCGATGAAAGGAATCACACTGCACATAGTTTCTGAATTATTTTTATTGTTCACTTGTTGTAATTTGGTTTGTTTGTTGTTTTGATTTAGCAATACATGAACGTAATTATGGTATAATGAAGCCAATTATGGATATAATTAATTTAGAGCAATTATTAAAACATGATCAAAGATTTTTGTATGATTAATACGTTTTCCAAAAACTATTGAACACTTCGTATGAACTTAAGGATAATAAACTAAAACTTCCTAGAGTTGAAAAATAAAACACACACGACTCACGGGGGTGCGAACTCCGACGCACCCCTCGATGGTAAAAGGGTGGCCCATCGTATCTACGCGTACCGAGCGCAAAGGTAGCGTAGTGGAGACCCGACCGACTTGGTCTGGTGATGGAATGAGACTCAAATATATGTCCGGAAATATATTCGTTTGTATGAGTGCGTTTCTTTTATTTTCTTTTGAAATGTACAAACCAACATGAACAATTGGAAATATCCAACAGCACGTATTCCACATAGATCTTCCTTATAATAAATATGCAAAGGAACTTCTATTATTATTATCATTTTTTTGTTCTTCTACTAAACATATACATCACTTATATAAAGATACATACATACAATCAATTCTTAGACAACTTAACCAAGTTAAAAGAAATCATAAACAATTGAGGGGAAGTATATATTAAAATACCACCTTGTTTAGTTTTAATATAAAAATGGAATCTTACATATGTACCCACATATACATAATTATTCATCTAAATGAGTAACATAAGACCAAGAGTTATGTACTGATTAATTTTTGATTTCCCCTGAGAGTACCTTATATCCTAATTACGCAGCATTATGTTCTTCTCCGTCTTTAACATAATTTTTACTTTGTATTAGCATTAACAATGAAATAAAACAAAAAAACAATGTACCCCTACCACGAAAAAAATTATAATAATAATAATAATAATTATTATTGTAAACCCCTTCTGGGTACAGCGCAATATGTAATAATAATAATTATTGTAAACCCCTTCTGGGTACAGCGCAATATACAACCCTTTCCAGTACGCACACGACTTCCTTCAACTCGGTCGACATTATTTTTTTTTCTCAACACGACTCGACCTTTTTGCACTCCATTTCGACTACATCCAATCTATCCACCTCTTCCTAAGATATTGGCGCATAATGCCATCACACACACCCGACTTCACCATAGACTCCATACACTGTTTCGACATTTTTCACTCAACCGACCCCATTGGCATCATGTTCAACCCTTTTGACTTCACTCGACACCTCCTATTCGACGTCATCAAACTCCTTCGACTCATTTTCAACGTCCTTCGGCTTCACGCCACCTCACACCCGACTTCTTTTCACCCTTATCAACTTCGCTCGGGTTTATTCAATCCCGACGCCTTCTCAACATATTGGTGCACATGCGCCAAGCGCAGTCTTCATGCAACTTCGCTCGCCTCTATGCGACCCTGTCCGCCTACTCTCGTCTATATACATTTCTGCAAGCCGGCTCCTTAAGTAACAACAGCTACTACGCGTAGCATATAATCTATAGGACGCCGGTTTTGTCTCGTGTGAAACACCCTCACCCTTTTCTGTCTCTTTTCTGAAGGTTGGCGCTCACGCTCGCCAACCACAGCCTTCACGCAACCCCATGCATCCCTTCTCGACTCTGCTCGACCTCTCTACCCGATTTCAGCAAGCCAGCTTCCCTCGTTACCACAGCTACTACGCGTAGCAGCACCCATCAGGGCACCTGGTTTTGCCCCTTTATTTAAATTTCAGGACATTCGTCCTTAGATCTCCTACGTCTCCCAAATGTCTCAGCAACACCGGTCCACAAATCAAACCGATACCACCGGGCTGAGACAACATACCTGTTTCCCCAATCCTTTAGCCACCATGGCTCCCCTTTAGCGGCAACTAAAGGCTATACACGCCCCTCTACGCCGCCTCAAATACCTAGGTGCATAATACTTCGGAGCGCACATCTAATAACCCTAGGGCGCCCTGGGGTTGGACACAATCAACCACCCACCAGGAGCCCCCTAACCAAAATCCCCTATTTTTTTTTTTTAAACAAGAGCGACGGCCGGCACCTCACAGCAAGTTTCCATTCGGTCGAGGTCGCAGCTACCGCTACATTGGCACCTATGTACCGGTCCTTCCTCGATAGGTAAAACGTGCAATTGAGGGCCCGCCCTCCTCTACCAGTCCCAGCGGCAAACAAATCGCCATACAAACGTATGGACAAAAGACACCCGCTCTGGACTTGGTCCCTTTCCATTCCGCAGACGGCAACCCGTCACTGCGGATGGGAATTACCCTGGGATAAGTTCCCCTCCATCTCGCACACGCCATTTCGTCACTGCGGATGTGGGCGGATTTCCGATGGGTTCCGACCTATTCGGACGATAAGCCTGTTGGTCCATGAGACCCATAACAGGCCGATGGACCACGCCGCACACATTTGCCCTTGATGGCATCAAGCGGTAACAACTGTGTCCATCTTATCGATAAAGGCCCAAACAATAACCAGGAACTGGTCACCACGACAGTCCCTTAACATTACCACAGCGCATTTCCGAAGCAACCTCCCTATCATCACAGCACCCACCATCGAGCATTCCCTCGCCCCTACCTTTTTTTTCGTGACTACGTCACTGGGAGGGGAGTACTGTGGCGATTCCGCCAGATCCCACGGCTCGCCTTCCTGAAAAAACCCCCATAACCATAACCCGGGTCTGCACCAGCTTTCGCTAATGCAATTCGCATTAGCATCTTAGATGCTTCACGCATCAAACAGACCCAATTATTATAACCCTAAAATCCCTATAAAGAAAACTTACCTTCATGCATCCCTTCGCATACAATTTTTCATAAGATTTCTTTGTTTGCTTATTTGGTATTCTGAACCAATTCGGTACCAGACAAATTCCATAAATATCGCGCCGTCTATTTTCCTAACCGCGCCATATACCTTTTCATATACATTGCCTGGCAACCTTTTTTGTTTGTCTTACCAACAAACAACCCAAGCAGCTGCATATAATTAGCGCAATAGACGCTGAAACCAAATTCTCCAGCATTTCCTAATGCAAATATGAACCCGGTTTCTATTGCAGCCAGAGATGCCATAAACGTCCAATTTGCTTTTAGCACCTTTTTCTCCTAACGTCGAAAATAGCGACGAGGCATCGTATAAACATGACCCTCATTAAAGAGCGAACCATTTGGTCGCCTTTCCTTTTGTCTTTGCCGCCTCCCTGTTTCGCTGTTCCACTGCACGTGTGAATAGCATTGATCTCAACGATCCCACACATACCACCAGATCTTGTAATACAGTTCATGGTGGTATGTGTGGGATCGTTGAGATCAATGCTATTCACACGTGCAGTGGAACAGCGAAACAGGGAGGCGGCAAAGACAAAAGGAAAGGCGACCAAATGGTCGTTGGTAATGCGGGTCATTGTTTACACGATGCCTCGTCGCTATTTTCGACGTTAGGAGAAAAAGGTGCTAAAAGCAAATTGGATGTTTATGGCATCTCTGGCTGCAATAGAAACCGGGTTCATATTTGCATTAGGAAATGCTGGAGAATTTGGTTTCAGCGTCTATTGCGCTAATTATATGCAGCTGCTTGGGTTGTTTGTTGGTAAGACAAACAAAAAAGGTTGCCAGGCAATGTATATGAAAAGGTATATGGCGCGGCTAGGAAAATAGACGGCGCGATATTTATGGAATTTGTCTGGTACCGAATTGGTTCAGAATACCAAATAAGCAAACAAAGAAATCTTATGAAAAATTGTATGCGAAGGGATGCATGAAGGTAAGTTTTCTTTATAGGGATTTTAGGGTTATAATAATTGGGTCTGTTTGATGCGTGAAGCATCTAAGATGCTAATGCGAATTGCATTAGCGAAAGCTGGTGCAGACCCGGGTTATGGTTATGGGGGTTTTTTCAGGAAGGCGAGCCGTGGGATCTGGCGGAATCGCCACACCCTTACCACGGTCCGCAAAATTGTCAATGTGACTTTTTAAGAATGGGTCAAACTGTGCAATTAGTTCGAGTAAACCTAAGTAATTTCCATTATCTGGAACGCCGAAGTGCTCGTTTCTGCCTCTGAAAGGTAATCCTCGTTCAGCCAACGTTATGATGACTGGAATCAATCGTCGCACTGCATCTTTCCAATAATTTTTCTCTTTCTGGTACTCAAGTTGAATGTTGTCGGAAACATCGACGCTGTTCTGTCGCCTTTGAATGTATGTCAACATACATTCTCTGTGAAGAGATCCATTCTCATGTTGATGTAATTGGGAAACATTTTTCCAATCATTAAATCCATCGCTGGTCAGTTTGTTTTGTTTGTCTTTGGAAGCAAACATTTTACATACAAAACAATACACGCAACCAGTCGTGGGAGAATAAATTAGCCATTCGCGCTTGAACCGTTCTTGATTTGCTTTTTCCAAAAAACGTTTTTTCTGAGCAATATCTTGCTCTACCTTCTGCATCGTAAAATCTACGAGACCGCTCAAACGGTCCAGAGTGATTTTGGCACATGCTTGGACCACGATTGATCCGAAAATTGGCGTCATCGTCAGTGAAATCAACCCACTTGCCTGTCATTGTTCGCTGCAGTTTCAAAAGTACCCAAATCCGCGGCTCTGAGCTCTTCGTATTCGTTCAGACTAACATCACGCTGCGAGTTTGACCCATCATCTTGATCCAAAGATTCAGAGGTTTTGATATGATCGACTTGCTCTGTTTCAGATTGAATCTGCAAATTTGATAAAACAATTTTAAATTCAAAAGTTTTAAGAATTACATTTGCTCTAAAAACACTTTAATTTATATTTTATAAGAAACTTATAATTTATAAATATCAACAGTAAATTATATTTCGATTCTTACATCTTCATTACTAGATTCGATATGTTCACTAGCTGATGAAGAAGCATGTGCAGTGGAACTTTGAAAGAATGCCGTCAATTTTGGTAGTTTCGATAAATCTGTCTCAATTCGTTTTTTCTTTTCATCCGCAATTTTTCTTTTTTGAGCCCCGCTCTCATAGGATCGCCGCATTATGTAATCTACAAACATACCTAAATCGTAACATTCTGATAGGAAAAGCAAACATCAAATTCTGCATTTGAAATTAAACAACAAAGTTTAAAATCAAAAAATCGAACTCAAAAATAAATCAAAAAAACAAAACCAAAATGTTAAATTATCGAAATAGCTAAAACTAAATCAGTTTACAAAATCAAAATCGAACAACAAAACAAATTTCGAAAAACTGAACGAAACTTAAAAAAGAAATTTAAAACGAAAACAATATACAAACTCACTTTCATTATTGTTGTTGGATAACAAAAAAAGACAATTTGATTGGTGATGTTTTTTGTGTTGTGTGAAAAGATACAATATAAAACAGAACCTACCTTTTTCAACAAATGCGTAGTTTTCGATATGTTCATTACGCACAATACCACAATTTCACATTAATTAACATATAGATTCGTCACTAATTGAAAAAACCTTCTTTTTTTCTCTAAGAACAACGAACAAATGTAATTTGACAAACGACAAAGCAACAGATAGTTTTGTTTTGCTTAAAACACTGAAATGAATCGTTTTTGTTTATATAAACAAGCTCGAGTTTGCAAGCGCTGTTTCGGTTATTTAGTGCGCGATTTGAAATTCAAATCGTAGCTTAAAACAAGAATCAAAAGAATAAATCAATTAAGATTTTTAAATAATTTTGTTTGAAAATACATTTGTATAATCAATTACATAAGATAAATGAATTGTCTTTAAAAAATTTTTTGTTTACAAAATTCCAAAAAATATAAAAAAATTTAATTAAAATTAAAAATAAATTAAAAACAATCATGACAAATTTTCTTGGGGGCCCTTGCTCGCCAGGGGCCCCAGGCCATGGCCTAGTCCGGCCTAATGGGTAATCCAGCACTGCTAATGCCAGAGGAAATCAGTTGGCTGGCTGGTTAGATCAGTATCATATTGAATATAGAACTGACCTGCTGGCTACCGAATATCCATCGTTCCCTAGAGGTAGATCGTTCTTAGATATCTTGCTAATTGACTCACGACTGAGACTACTTAACACCAACAGACGAAACAGAAACTGTTTACGGACGATTGAATACGTCAGGGCAATGCGATGACCGCGGTTCACCAGATCATTAACAAGAGAACTTCGTTCGAATGACTTTAATCTACCAGTAAACAGAAACCTGACAAATGGCGAAATCGACAAATACATCCAACAAATGGACGAAACCATAAAACGAACAATGGACAATCCCCAAAACAACAGTTAGGGATCACATAAACATGTACAGAAATACAACAATAAACGCATTCCATAGGAAAAGAGCAGACTGCTATCAAAACTAAAACAATTACACAGACAGTTTACAGACAGATAAGACCGGGAGATAATATCACTGAAATCCCGATTAAAAAACCTCCAATAATTACTTAAAGCTAACTATAGATTAGCAACAAATTTGTATTGGAACAACAGAATTCGAGCTATAAAATCTAATAACCCGTATATGTTCGCACAAATAAATAAAATAATCTGGAGAAATAATCGAAACGAGATTCACTGTCTCCAAATTCCACGTACCGGCGTAAACAAGCAGCTGCTAATCAACATTGGCTTAGATACAGAGAACGTAAAACGAACAATGGACAAAACAATTCCCAAAACAACAGTTACAGTTCACATAAACATGTACAGAAACACAACAATAAACGCACTCCACAAGAAAAAGAGCAGACTGCTATCGAAACTTAAACAATTGCACAGACAGTTTACAGACAGACAAGACCAGGAGATAATATCACTGAAATCCCGATTAAAAAACCTCCAACAATTACTTAAAGCTAATTATAGATTAGCAACAAATTTGTATTGGAACAACAGAATTCGGGCTATAAAAACTAATAACCCGAATGTGTTCCCACAAATAAATAAAACAATCAGGAGAAATAGTCAAAACGAGATTCAGTGTCTCCAAATTCTACGTACTGATGTAAACAAGCAGCTGCTAACCAACATTGGCATAGATACAGAGAACGCTATCCTCAATAGTGAGCTCTTCGTGATCGAAGATCCTTTGAAAAGGGTGAACGCTGTGGGAGCTGTCTTTCAGGAAATGTACAAGGTGAATGAAATCATTCGCCGAAATCACGACCTGGAGGACAGAGTTCTACTGAATCACCTGCACCTCCAGAATGAAATTTCACATTGGCAATCGGAGAATCCGGGTTTTACCGAATTCCTTGACGATAATCTGTCAATTGACATTAATGCCAATGGTGAGGCTAATAGCCTTTTAATCACAAGGGAAGGACTCCAGAGTATCTTCGACTCATTAAGAAGCAAAAAGTCAGTGGGAATAGATGGAGTACCTAACATCGTACTCAAGAACCTGCCCCCAATGGCAATAGATATATACACGGTCCTGTTTAACAACGCGTTGAATAATGCATATTATCCCGCGCGTTGGAAAACGGCTATCATTCAGCCCATCGCAAAAAAGGGCAAAGACTGTACAAACCCAATGAACATGCGTTCGATAAGTTTACTCCCAAGCATCAGTAAAGTATTTGAAAAAACCATTAACAAAGCTCTGGTAAAATGGGTAGACAACAACAGCATTATTCCAAATAACCAGTTTGGCTTTAAGGCGGGTCATGAAACCACACATGCCGCAGCTAAACTGGTCTCCGACATATGTTACAATGAAATAAATGTAGGAACCAATGCACAGGTGCCTGTCTGATCGACTTGGAAAAAGCCTTTGATACCGTCTGGATCGAAGGGTTGTATTACAAACTGGTCAGACATGGCATACATAAGCCTTTACTATATGTACTTTACGATATGTTAAAGGACAGGAGGTTCGTGGTCAAAAGTGGTAATGTGACCTCTAATAATACGTATAATATCAAGAATGGTTTGCAACAGGGCGCGGTACTCTCTCCGATTCTTTTTAACATTTACATTAGCGACTTATTAGATGCACTTCCGCAGGCTATTGCGTACGCAGACGATCTCATAATTTACAGAACAGCTCCGAAAGTTGAGATCATAAATAGTTTAATACAGCGAGACTTCAACAACGTGCAGCGCTACTGCGATGACTGGAAACTTAAGATCAACTTCCAGAAATGTGAAGCCATCCTATTTAGAACCTCATTATATAAAGCCACGAACGACACAAGGAAAAACTGGCGAAAGCTAGTTATCGTGGGACCGCATGGAGATAAACTGGAAACCAAGAGTTTAGTTAAATCCCTTGGCATCTGGCTAGACCAATATCTGTATTTCAACAGACATGTAGAGGCTGCTTTGCTCAAAGCGAGGAAAACTTTTGCTATGACAGGGAGGCTATTTCACAGTAGCCAACTTGGCAGCAGGGTAAAAGTCATATGCTACATGACGCTAATCAGGCCAATGCTCATATATGGTTGTCCAGTATGGTTTAACATAGGTCCAAATTTGATGGAAAAGATTCGGGTGTTCGAACAGAAGTGTCTCAGAAGTTGTCTCAGATTATATCGGACACCGGAATCGGACTATAAAAAGTATGATTCAAATGAGACTTTATATAATGAAGCGTACATAAATAGGGTGGATAATTTTATGATTAAATTAATCAGAGGACATATTGCGAGAGCAATAAGCTCGTCCTATGACCTAATTTTCGGGGCCTATTATCCAAACACTCTTTACTATGAGAGCGTGCGTCGCAACGGCTTTGTTCCACCAGAGGCGTTCCTTGACTTGGACATGAAAGGGCTTATACAGGATAGATCCGGAATTCCGCTGATGTATCATGTACGAGGGTTGCCTTTTATATTTCGGGATTACAGAATAAAAACAAATATTGATCATCGAAAATCACTTTATTGTTTTTCAAAATATTCCCCATGAAGATCTATACACTTTTTCATGCGTTTGAACCAATTGTCGAAGCACTTTTGCCACTCTGATTGAGGTATCTCCAACACATGCATTCTGAATGCAGCAACCGCTTCTTCAGGTGTCGAAAAACGTTGACCTCTCAGTTTGTTTTTTACGTACGGGAATAAAAAGAAATCATTCGGTGCCAAGTCAGGACTATACGGCGGATGACCCATCAAATCGATGTTTTGGGTGCTCAAAAATGCAGTTGTCGCAGCCGATGTGTGAGAGCTCGCATTGTCGTGGTGAAGAGTGATCCGTCTTCGGCGGTTGGTTTTCCTGATTTCTTGGAAGACCACTGGCAAACAAATGGTTGTGTACCACTCAGAATTGACTGTTCTGCGTTGTTCTAGTGGTACGGTTGCGACATGTCCAGTTTTTCCGAAAAAACAGGCGACCATTTGCTTGGAAGTGCTTCGTGCGTGAACAACTTTTGTTGGATTTGGTTCATCTTGAAACACCCAGACAGTCGACTGCTGTTTACTTTCGGGCTCAAACGCGTAAATCCACGATTCTTCACCTGTCACGATGTCATAGACGTGTTTCGAAGCACCGCGACCGTATTTTTTGAGCATTTCTTTCGACCAATTGACACGAGCCTGTTTTTGGGCGATTGACAAATTGTGTGGGATCCAACGCGAACAAATTTTTTTGACAGTCAAATGTTTATGCAATATTGAATGTATGCTGGTCCCACTAACGCCTAAGGTTGTCTCAATCTCACGATAGGTCACATGACGATCTTCCAATATCAGTTCGCGCACAGCATCAATGGTTTTCGGAACAACAACTGATTTTGGACGACCTTCACGAAATTCATCTTGGAGTAACTACGACCACGATTGAATTCACCATACCGTCGATAAACACTGGTCCTTGATGGAGCTTCATCGCCAAAAATTGAATTAAGTTCATCCATGCACTGTTGCTGAGTTAATCCACGCCGAAAGTTGTAAAAAATAATCGCACGAAAATGTTGACGATTTAATTCCATTTTTGGGCCGAGATGAATCTTTTAAGTTACTGTAAACAACACAAATAGCGTTCGTATGTCAAAACGTTCTGAGTGCGTATAACCTCAAAAATGTTCAACTTTACGACAGAGCTGTCAATTGCCGGATTGCAACACTAGGGTTGCCAAATCCCGAAACATAAGAGGCAACCCTCGTAAGTAGATCATCCGCAGACGGGCGATTGTGCTACGACCGGGACGTAACGTGCACCGAAGAAGAGCTCCTGCGCTTCAGTAGGGCTATCTCCCACAGAGACCGGGACGATAGTATTAGACAGCGCCAACAGTTCTTGTGGTTGAATGGCATATAAATACCTGGATACCAAAGTCGGTATAGAATCATACATCATCAGCTAGCTTACATAGACTTAGCTTTTCTAGAATTAGGGTAGTATAAGATTTAGTTAAGTTAAGTTAAGTGCTTTTACATAAAATTCAAAATTAAAAAAAAAAAAAAAATAGGTAAGTTAAGTAAGTTAAATTTTAAGAAAAAAAAAAAGCAAAAAAAATTGACACAAAGTTTTTCAACTTTGTCTTACAAAAAATTATAAGTACTGCCACAAAGTTCTGTCGATGAAAAACAAATTATACAAATGTTAAGTAATGTTTAGCTTAGAGCGTCTGCGAAGGACCAGTAAGTTATTATATAAGATAATTAAGCTAGAATTTAAGCATTTTTTGTCTAGCCCTTAATTTAGAAACTAAGAATATTTAAAAGAGAATAAAAAATGTTTTAAAAATGAAAAATGAAATGTTCGTGACCTGACGCAGATCAAAAATACAACACCCTCCCATAGGTAGTAGAAATTTCTAGTCATTTGTAAAGAACTTCAAAAAACGATTTCCTCACCCATTCCTTCGCTTATATTGTGATTGATGACAGTACAGTCGTCAACACAATAGGGACAGTGCAATTAGTTGTTGTATATTTCCCAACCAACGCAACGTTGTCCGACACCACACAAGTCCACCTTAATATAAATACAAACAACACCTCAAACTCGACGCAATGTTGTCGAACTCGCATCCTCCACACTTTTAGCACTAAAGAGTGGCAAAGAGGTCGACATTTTTGAAACTGATCTCAGTGGAGCCTTCGATAAAATTTCTCATAATTATTCACCCATGACCTCGGATCTGCCCATTTGAAATGGATTTCTTCCTAACCGAAAGGGAGACCCAACATTTTAGGTCCGCCATATCTATTCTTATTCCATCGCTTATTCAAGTGTGACATGGCGGCATCCGCTGTGTATGGGAATCAAGTTTAACACGGTCTTTTTATTATTTTGATAAATACGTATATATTTAATTAAGAATTTCACGTAAATTTCATTTATTTTTGTTTTTTTATACACTAATACTTCTATTAATCATTAATTTGTCGGATACTCTATAAAATAAAAGCAATTCCTTTAACGCGGAATTGAATAACGCCATCGTTGTTCCAAAGTATCGCCGCCACGGTGGGTATGTTTCTTAGCCTTGCGCCAGCACGGGTACGGGTTCACTAAGATTCCACTGTCTGCTATCGTTCACAACCGCGAGCCGTTGTACGTGAAGAAAAATAAAACACACTGTGATTTGATTTGTTTTAAATTGTTCTTTCTTGTTAATTATTGTCATAATGGCTGGTTTGTATAATAATTATTTTCCTTTTGTAACACAGAATATCGTTCCAAAACCGTTGTTATATACTAGGGGTGTGTCGGTTTCTTTGGTAAAAAAAAATAGGTAATTTTCTAGGGAAAGTCTTTCCCTCCCCTCGTTGTGTACACTGTAAATCCGGCACTGCCCGGCCAACGATGATTGGATTTTCAATTAGTAGACTGTACTTCCAGAGTCGGAGTCTGCTCTGGATGAACGCGCGTTATTGTCTTGCCTAGTACAATCTCCTAAAATCCACAACGCCACAAACGAAAAGGAAACGAAAACGAAACAAAACAACGCAGTACCATTCATTAGCTTATTCTAATTCCTTATTTTATTATAACGGTAGCCGAGGTTTATTATAAAATGTTCTCTTTAAAATTGGTCTCGTTAAGAGCGTTCGTTGAGGAGTTCCTGTGACGACTCCTGGCATTCTCTCAATACGCTCTCTTCGATATCACACCACATGTATTTGTACCTAGTTGATCATCATCGTTATCATCATCGGCACTACAACCGGGGACGGGTCTTGACCTTATTTAGCAAGTCCTGTGGCTTGTTAAATTGTCCGTAATGATTTGTTTTTTTCCGGGCAAGGTCATTAGTCTTGCCCCAGAGGCTCCCCGACGGGGAATCGAACCCCGGTCTCCCACGTGACAGGCGGGTATACTAACCACTATACTATCGAGGAGCGTACCTGGTTGATGGGTCGGTGTAAATAGCTTCTCTCTCACTGATGTAGTATACATTTTCAGCTTTGTTTCGCCAATTTGATGTTCCGGTGGAATGTACTGTCCTCGGAGTTGTCAATTCTTTCTTTTTTCTTCCCCTTCCGGGTCTACATGGAGCTCGTACCGTTGGTGGTTTAGGTTTACTTTTCATTTCTTCGATTGCGAAGTTACGTCTAATGAGCAAATCTGTCTCGTCTTCCTTCGTCCTGTCGTAGTTGATGAATTTCGCTGGTGGGCTGTTCCTGGCCTTGCACCCGTGCAAGATCCATCCCAAACTGGTAGTGAAGCAACTGGTTCGGTGCTTCTCCCTTTTCTCAGCCTACTGGTAACTATCAGGTCCCAGTTGTCCTGACCAATAAGTATTTTAGGCTCTTCCATTTCGGCTGTGGGCTCCTTTTATTCGCACTTGGACTCTTTGCGAATCGTTCCCCCTGATGGCCGATCCACCGGCTGTCTTGCTTTCGAGCGCTTCCTGTCTGCCTTTCGCAACGATCATTTCGGCGATTGACGAGTCCAGCAACGAAATGGTGGATCCCTCGTCAAGCAGAGCCAATACTCGGGTCGACCCCTTAGATCCGTAGATATTCACTGGAACTATTTTCAGGTATACTTTGGCGCTACTGACCGTGCACATGGAAGTGACCACTTCTCCTCTGGTTTGCTCGAGATCGTTGCTCGATGAAGGGGTGTCATGGTGTGACCTTCCTTCTCTTCTTGGTGCCTTCCTCGATGAAAATGCATGCTCTTTTTTTTTATTTTTTTTTTTATTTTATTTAATAGACTTCTCTCAGGAGAGGCGAACCTATAGCGCCGAGTGGGCGCCCCGAGATGCCATCAAATAATTGTTGCAGTTCTTTTTGAACAGTTGCAGGCTGTAACGCTCCGGGAACACTCGCCGGGAAGGAAGTTCCACAGCTTCCGCTGCTCTGTAACGGAACAAGTTCTGATGCAGGGATGTTCGCGCCGTCGGGCAATGAACCACAAACGGGTGCGATCCGTCGGATTGTCTTGTGGAGCGCATATAAGCCAAATTGTGTGGAACAATATCACGAATCTCCGAAGAACAGTACCCGTGATAATATCTGTAAAACACACAGAGGACGGCTACGCGCCTTCGATGCAATAGCGACTGCAGTCCTGACGTCAGCGCCGAGTCCTCGATCAGGCGGATCGCTCGTCTCTGTATGCTCTCAAGTATAATAGGTCGAGGGTATGTTTAGGAGCCGAGCTCCAAACATGAGGGCA
This sequence comes from Microdon myrmicae, assembly GCA_963931805.1. Lineage (NCBI taxonomy): Eukaryota > Metazoa > Arthropoda > Insecta > Diptera > Syrphidae > Microdon > Microdon myrmicae. The sequence goes on from OZ007499.1 coordinate 121,341,542, forward strand.
ATATTCGAGCGCGGGTCTAATTTGGGATTTATACAGCAGAAGAAGTTGGGCCGGAGTAAAATATTTCTTCCCTCTAAAAAGATAGCTCAGTTTTCCTGAGGCTGACCTGGCGATACTCGACACGTGTTTCTGCCATAATATATTCCCACAGACCGTGACGCCGGGCAATTTCAAACTTTCCCCAGTTTCAAGGGCTCGGCCATTCATCGTCAGCTGTGGAACCGATGATCCACTTTTCTTTGTGAATGTTGTATATTGTGTCTTCGCTGCATTGAAGTCGACGAGGTTAGCCCTTCACCTCTGCAGGACCCTATCTAGATCCTGATTCAGAGAGTTAATCTGTCTGCATCTCAGCTGATGCGACGAAGATGCACCAATCGGCCGAACACTCGAAAAGGAGGAAACAATCGTGCTATCATCCGCAAAACTGAACACCTTGTTATCCGTTGTCTCCAACAAATCATTTATGTGAAGAAAGAACAAGGTTGGAGCCAAAATCAAACCCTGGGGCACCCCTGAATTAACAGGATACAGATCCGAACACGCCGTCCACAACAACCCGGATCGATCGATTCTCGAGGAAGCTCCTCGTCCAGTCGCAAAGTTGTTGGGAAAGACCATATGAACGAAGTTTGCTCAGCAATGCCCCGTGCCAGACGCGGTCAAAGGCCTTGGAGATATCCAATGCGACCGCCCTTGATTCGCGACAAAAAAGCCGTAAGTCTTCATCGGTCTCTTCACAACTTGCCTTCAAACAGGACAATTTCCTAAACGATGGAAAAAAACAGCGGCTTGTGCTTATACCAAAAGAAGTCAAGAATTCAGAAGCGCCGTTGTTCTATCGCCCTTAGTGCATGCTAGAAACAACACTGAAACTGCTTGAGCGAGAAATTGCCGATCGCCTGGAACAATTCACTGAGGGGACATCGGGACTCTCTAAATGGCAGTATGGGTTCCGGAAAGTTAGATCAACCGGTAAGGCACTATCGGTGGTGTATGACACCGCTCGCAATGCTATAGCTGGAGCACGATGGCTAGGGGGATGCTAGATGTTAAACATGCATTTAACTTGGTAAAGTGGAATCGGATTCTAGAAGCGTTGGGCGATCTACAAGTCACGCCCTACTTGGTGCGTATACTAGCAAACTATCTCTCGGATAGAAGACTGCTCTATGACATGTTATGGAATATAATATATGATGGTGTGGCGGTTCCGCCAAACCCCATGGTTCGCTTTTCTAAAAAACCCCCATAACTTTCACCCAATCACCTAATTTCACGAATGCAATCGCATTAGCATCTTAAATGCTCCACACATTAAAGAGATCAAATCTGTGATCTAAAAAGCCCCTGGAAGAGAAAACTTACCTTTGCATGCATCGCTTCGCATACAATTCTCCGTAAGATTTCTTTCTTAATATTATCAGGCAGAACCCCCATTATTACAACCCAACTCCCATTGTTTCCCGCCAATGCATTTGCATCGGCACCTGAAGACACTTCCTTTTACAAGGACATTTAATGCATACAACGCATTATCTAAAATTCCTAGAAATAATTCTTTAGAGTGCATATGTCATCATTAATCCCAAGCCAATCGGCACCCTTTGTCTGTGTTAAAATCGTATGTCGGACAGCTTGTTTTTACAGATGCCATAAACCATATTTCTACGCATGTAAACATGCATAAGATCCAACTCATCGTTTGTTTTCCCACTAACAAACAATCTTCAATTTCTTTCCCTGCCGCAATTAATTACCCGGCATATACAAAGGCATGCAAGGGATTCGTTCGCCCACCAATCCCATTAGCACCTTTTTTCCCAACGTCGATAATAGCGACGACGCATCGCGTAAACAATGACCCGCATTACCAGCGGCGCACTTGGTCATTTCTCCCTTTTGTCTTTACCGCCTGTCTGCTTCGTTTACCCATTGCCTTCGAGCACGTGGAAACAACACAGATCTGAACGATCTCACACAGATCTGGTTTTCTATTCCACCAAGAGAGACTTTACGCTTCTCTGGTGGTAGGTAAAAACAATATCCTTAATGGAGAGGATATCTACCACCACACCACAAACTCACCCCAAACGAAGCTTGAATCATTGTGTCCGTTACCATCCACTGACCGAGTAGGTCGCTTCGCTCCCGCTCTCTGCCGGCTGCGGAGATGCGTAAATTCTTGAGTCGTGCGAGTCGCCTGTGTGAATACAAATTACGTGTCATTGACTGAACAAAAGAAATGAGTTATACAAATTAGTGTTAATATTAATTTTCCTCAAGTCCAGTAGTGTAAACAAAAGTAGTGGTCTTTGTTTAGATAATAAAAGTAACAAATAAAGAATTAACAGTGATTAAATCTGTGCGTTGTTTTCTGTGTTGTTCTCTCAGTATTGCGGCGTTCGGTTGGTTTCAGCGGAACTTATTATGATGGAGGAGGAAGTGAACGGAGTGCCCATGCTTGGCACAATACTTCCTCCCCACAATGGTGTGCTCAGGGTCAATGTACCAGAAGGGGCTAGAATCATCGGGTACGTAGATGATTTGGCGATAGTGGCCGTAGCTAAACATCTAGATGACCTGGAGAATATTTGCTCCCAAGCAATCCAGAGCATTAAATGCTGGCTAGATATAGCCGGACTGAAACTAGCTGGACATAAGACGGAGGTAGTTTTAAAAAGCAGCCGCAAGAAAGTTGAACACCTTGATTTGGAAATAGAAGGACAAATAATCAGATCCAGTCCCTATATTAAATATCTTGGTGTTATACTCGACAACAGGTTAAGCTTCAAGGAACACCTGAGGAAAACGAGTGAAAAAATGGCAAGAGTATGCAAAGTTTTGGCGAGACTGCCACCCAACGTTGGCCCCACATAAGGAAACTCATAACCACTGTCAACAGCTCCATTCTAATGTATGCAGCTCACATATAGGTCGGAGCCGCACGGTATAAGTTATACATGAGGGGAGTGAACTCAGCACATGGGCTGTCATCATTAAGAGTATGCTGTGTATTCTGAACGATATCCGAAGATCCTATGCATGTTTTGGTCGGGAGGACACCACTTAACATTGCAGCTAAAGAAATCGCTGCATTGCATGAAGTTCCCCAGAGAATCGTCGGAGAATGCGGTCACAGTTAGACCTGTGGGGGTTCTCTATGCCACATGGAGAACCAACCCACAATGCCAACCAATCTTGACCGCTAACAGCGCGTCACCTCAACTCAACCCCCCATCCCAAACCGGCAATACACATATTCGCAACCTTCAAAACCTGCAAGCGCATCCATCCCAATATGTAATAGCATCCGTCCCCAATCCGCAATTGCATACATTCCCCAATTTACCAGGAACCCATTTCCCAAGCTAAAATAAATGCATATTCCAATTTACAACGGAATATTAATCATCTCCCTCAATTACATCACCCCATATATAATTTTTCCCAAAATTACTTCGGTCAATTCTTTACTTAAGTTATATTCCTTCCTTGCGATCAAGCTATCTTAATTTCCCCGAAATTCATATGCTGTAATAAAACGCATATTCAAACCTACATCGGAACATTAATCATCACCACCAGCTATACCGAGCCGCATACAATTGCTTCGGTTAATATCTTATCTAAATGATATTCCTTGCTTGCAACCAAGCAATTCTAATTTCCCTAAACTATTTCCTCGCTTGCAACCAAGCAACATTTAGTTCCTCGAAAATCATTTCGGCTCCCATCCTATCCAATACCAATTCCTTGTATACATAGCGCCAGAGGAATTTAACTCAGCCTATACGGCAACGATTCTCCGAAACCCAATCCCCTTATACAGGCATAGCAGCTCTTCTTGAAATTCCTAGTAAGTGGCAGTGAGTTTATTTCAGCTATGACTCAACCGCCACGACGCGATGACTAGATTTTTTCCATTCATGAGTCAGTCGAGTCACAACCACCGCTGAGCGCGCATCGCCCTTCAACCCAAAGGAGTCGAGTTCTTACCCTACGAGAGTGTACACCGCGGAGTAGAGTGTCAACCACGAGTCGGTATTCGCACAGTCGGTACAAGCGAGTGGATAGTCGTCTGAGCCGTGTGTCTTGTGAGTCGGTCGGTTAACCCATTGGGAACAATTAAGTACCAAACATCAACCGAAATCGTAACTTAAACGAAGTACTAATAAGGTAGTGTCGAATAATACACAACGTTCCGCTTTGGCTAATTAAGTGTAAAATCCCCTTTTAAAATAACGGCAGGCGAGTAATGAATGGTATCAGAGGTGGATTTAACTAAAGAAACTACAATTGTAAATAGACACGCTTCAACACTTTACATGCAACAATAAATTTGTGATCAGTGAGACATCACCGAAAAGCAAACTGGCTTTTTCTTTCAATGATTTGTGTTCATTCTTTCCTCTCTTTTTGAAAAAAGGATTTGATGTAAATTAAATGTGATTTGGACGAATAACCATATGATTCTGAAGAGGGTAGATCTTGTGAAGTTAACCCTTATGTCAATGACCCATTTCGTCGCAATTTCACGATTGCTCGGTCTAGTAGACGAATTTCGGTCCCATGTCTTAGATCATCTCCATTCAAACTTTTCTGAATGATAATTACGAAATTTCAATGAAAAAAAATTTTTTTTTTACTTTCAAATTGACATTTTACCCGGGTACCCCATTTAAAAAGCATTGAGAATGATGAAGAATGATGCAAAATTGAATGTTAAATAGTTAATTAATAATTAATTATTGATAATTAACTATTTAAATAACTAATAATTAATGGAAAACAATAAAAATGCATTTAAATTAACAAACAAATTTATTCAGAAGGACTTCTGTGACATGCATTACATTCAACCAACGTAGTTGCGTGTTCGTCGCAAACCGGCATTTCACATTGCCGACACCCCTTTCTTGTTTTTCGCCGCTTTTTCAGAGCCTGCGATAAACAAATGTGGCAACAACCAGTGACCTTTTTTCTTCCTGTACTATCCAGGGGCGGACATGCTGTCTGGGTCGTCGGCACGAGCGGCCGAACCTTGCCGATGATGGATTCGATTGCAAGTTTTGTTGAGTAATGCCTCATGATTTGAACATTTTCCGAGCGTTCATGAATACTTGGCAGGGCAAGTTGTTCGCTTAATTGGAACAAAAACATACGACGGGCGTTCGTCTTTTTCGGCAGCATGTTGTTCTCTTTATAAATGACGAACGCCGCGAGTGCGCTTACATCGAGAACATTGAAGAACATTGCCAAGGGCCACCTATTCGTCCGTCGGTGTGTCGTGTATCTGCCGGCCATTTGGTCCATTGTATCAACACCAGCTTTGTACCGATTATAGTGCAAAATAATCTTGGGTTTTTTCTGTGCGTGGTCAGCGACTGCCATGTTCGAGTCCATCGTCGAAAGCAGTATAACTGCTTTATTTTTCTTCGGCACATACGAACAAATCGTCGTTTTGTCGTGAAAGCCGAACAGTGTGGATAATTCTGCACGATCCTTGGATGCAGCCATCTCCTTTGGAATATAGGTTCCTACGACAGTCAAGTCCCACGACAATAAAAGCTTCGCGAGCGGTAACATCGTGAAAAAATTGTCCATACAAATATTTCTTCCACTCCCTTTGTACGGTGCTGCTAATTTTTTTACAACATTTTCACCTTGATTTTTTTCTCTAACATTGCCACTTTTCTCGGCGTAAATAATGCCTTTCAGAGGATATGCATTTTCAGCATCACAAATCCACCACACTTTGATACCATACCTGGCTGGTTTTGATGGAATATACTGCGTAAATTTGATTCCCCCACGGTACGGAGACAGCTGCACGTCGATGGTAAGTTCTGTGCCGGGCCGGTACAGAGCGGACAAATTTGCATTCAACATCGCCCAGATCTCACTAATTGGAGCTGCTTTGTCCTCTCTGGACCGTTCCTCTCGTGTCCGCGCATCATCAAATCTGATAAAACGTAAGATATTCCAAAAACGATTGATACTCATTGTGGCCCTGTATAAAGGGAATGATGACGTTTTCCACATCTCTGTAGTATGGTCTTTGTTTCCATTATTGACCCCTTTTTTTATTAGACTTCTCTCGGGAGAGGCGAACCTATAGCGCCGAGTGGGCGCCCCGAGATGCCATCAAATAACTGTTGCAGTTCTTTTTGAACAGTTGCAGGTTGTAACGCTCCGGGAACACTCGCGTGGGAAGGGAGTTCCACAGCTTCCGCTGCTCTGTAACGGAACGAGTTCTGATACAGGGATGTTCGCGCTGTCGGGAGATGAACCTTGTGGGTGCGATCCGTCGGATTGTCTTGTGGAGCGCATATAGACCGAATTGCGTGGAACAATGCCAAGAATCTCCGAAGAACAGCACCCGTGATAATATCTGTAAAACAGACAGAGGTCGGCCACGCGCCTTTGATGTGATAGCGACTGTAGTCGCGATGTCAGCGCCGAGTCCCCGATCAGGCGGATCGCTCGTCTTTGTACGCTCTCAAGTAGGTCGAGGGTATGTTTAGGAGCAGAGCTCCAAACATGAGAGCAATATTCGAGCGCGGGTCTAATTTGAGATTTATATAGGAGAAGAAGTTGGGCCGGAGTAAAGTATTTCTTGGCTCTAAAAAGATAACTCAGTTTTCCTGAGGCTGATCTGGCGATACCCGATACGTGTTTATGCCATGATACATTCCCACAGACCGTGACGCCGAGCAATCTCAAACTTTCCCCAGCCTCGAGGGCCCGGCCACTCATCATCAGCTGTGGAACCGATGATCCGGTTTTCTTTGAGAATGTTGTATACTGTGTCTTCGTTGCGTTGAAGTCGACAAGATTGGCCTTTCCCCACTGCAGGACTTTATCTAAATCCTGGTTCAGAGAGTCAATCTGTCTACATCTCAGCTGCTGCGACGTTGATGCACCAATCGGCCGATCACTCGAAAAGGAGGAAACAAGCGTACTATCATCCGCAAAACTGAACACTTTGTTATCCGTTGTCTCCAACAAATCATTTATGTGAAGCAAGAACAAGGTTGGAGCCAAAATAGAACCCTGGGGCACCCCCGAATTAACAGGATACAGATCCGAACACTCGCCGTCCACAACAACCCGGATCGATCGATTCTCGCGGAAGCTCCTCGTCCAGTCGCAAAGCTGTTGGGAAAGTCCATATGAACGAAGTTTGCTCAGCAATGCCCCGTGCCAGACGCGGTCAAAAGCCTTGGAGATATCTAATGCGACCGCCCTTGACTCACCATGCCGTTCAATCGCAGATGTCCATATATCGGTTATATGTGTCAAAAGGTCTCCCGTGGACCGCCTGCCACGGAATCCGTATTGACGATCATTCAGGAGACCGTTGCACTCCAAATACTTAACCAACTCTGTATTGATGACTTTTTCCATTACCTTAGATAAAATAGACAGTAATGCTATCGGACGGTAATTTTGTGGGAGACACTTTTTTCCCGTCTTTGGGATTGGCTGAACTCGAGCGATTTTCCAGCAGGCAGGAAAGGTCCTCCGTGCATAAGATAAGCGGAAGAGTCTGCCAAGAACCGGCGATAGTTCTGGAACACTGTTCTTAAGGACTATTGCTGGTATTCCGTCCGGGCCGGTTGCCTTCCTACAATCCAGTTCACGTAGAATGCGTTGAATAGTGCGCGGACGAAATCGCACATCCCGCATGGAAGACTGTACCGGCGAGATCACAGGTGGCTGCAAAAGGCCGGGATCGAGGTTTGAATTCGCCGAAAATAAATTCGCGAACACATTAGCTTTATCCTTTGGATTCGTGACTAACGTCCCACTGTCTGTCACCAACGGAGGGAAAGAGGAGGATGTGAAGTTACCGCTGACAGCTTTTGCCATTGACCAGAAGGAGCGCGAACCAGTTGGGCACCGAAGGAGCTTATTGATCACCCTGTCGTTGTGAGCCTTCTTCGCGGTATCAATCGCCTGGTTGCACACATTTCTGATTCTAACAAAATTCGTTCTGTTAACATCAGTGGGATTGGAGCGCCATTGCTTAAAAGCTCTATTTTTTGCCGCTGTAATCAGCTCGCATTTTTTGTCAAACCAAGGTTTATCAGACGAACTTCGTTCGATGGAATGTGGTATATACATCTCCATCCCCAGAAGAATAATCTCTGACACCGACTCCGCGCAAGCGTTAACATCGGAGTTTCCGAAGCACACCTCCGACTATGGAAAGGATGCGAAGAAATCTCGCATATCGTCCCAGTTAGCAGCCCCATACTTCCATACATGGCGAGGCTGCCTAGGCCGGTTATTCGCTTGGTATGCAAGTGCTTGCGCGACAAATACCAAGCAGTGATCGGAGTTTCCCAGTGGCGCAGAAACCTCTACGGTATAAATACTCGGTTCGGATGTCAAAAACAGATCCAAGGTGTTCACACAATCGCCTCGGGCATCCGGTATTCGCGTTGGCTCCCCCACGAGTTGAGTCAAGTTGTGGCTTACAGCAAACATCTCCGCCAGCCTCCCAGCCTCGTCGGTTCTGTTAGAATGTAACAGCCAGTCGGAATTGTGCACATTAAAATCGCCAAGGACAATAATTTCAGAAGCTGGGTGGTTGATCTGTATCCAGTCGACGGTATATGAAAGACGTTCGAAAAATGTCGCCGGTCGATCGTCATTCGGGGAGCGGTAAAGACAACAAAGAAATTTAACGGAATTCCTCAGCACGGCCCTCAACCATATGATGTCCATATTATTGGGCTCCAACGCCTCCATCCTCTGGCAAGCCAGATCGGACCGTGCGAAGACGCAGACTCCGCCCTTAAAACGGAATCTCGAATGTAGGTCGTATCCTGAGCAACGAAGATATGTCGAATCAGTTGACGAATCGACCTGGGTCTCAGTTAGGGCAAGGATATCAGGTTTCGTTGTTTGCAAATATTGGTGGACGGCGTTTACATTAGTATTGGTGAAACCGATGCCCCTGATGTTACAAAATGCCGTCACCAGTCGAGCGTGGGCCGAGCCTCGAGAGCTAGCCCGGTTATGCGATGACGAACCTCTCAAAGTTCCATTATTTATCATGATATCTGCATGATGCTCACCCTGACATAGTCCCCCCCGGAGATCCGAATGGGAGACTAGTTTACCTCCGGAATTCTTTATATCAGAAGGTACTATCATGACTTATCTCCTTGTTGGCCCGGGCCATCAGCCACACATTCGAAACACCGTCGAAGATTTCTCTCGGCGATATCGTGGAATGTACAGCGTGACGGGATGGTATCTCACCTTGGGACCGACTACCACCTAACCAACCTTTTCTCGAACCGATCCATCAGCCAAGCCCCGAAAGATGGCCAGGGATTTCTCCCGACCATTTCACGGAACCTAAAGTTTGATGGGGAGGTATTTCACCGGGCGCACAGGGCGTTGGGACCCCGGCTACCACTCGGCCTTTAGTCGCCTCTTACGACAAGCTGGCCTAGCTGTGAGTATATTCTAACGCCCTACTCACAGGGAATAGCATGCTGCAATTAGAATTGCAAAAAACGAATACATCTCTTGACGATTAACATTTTTCCACGTTCTCGACGGTCGATTTGAATTGTTTGCATTCCACTCTCGGATAACTAGATCTCCCTTCTGATTAGTGTAACGAGTAATCAAATCCACTATTTCGTGTGTAAGAATCCTTTTGAATGTTTCAGCCGCTGAGAGTGTTTCGGTCGAGCGATGGGGACCAGCTCTGTCTCACAATTTTGTGACGGAGAGTTTGAGTTGTGTTAGGAGGTGTTTTTTGCCATACAGTTTTATCTTTCGCGACAAACGTACGTCCAGTTGAATCTAGAAAAAAGAATAAAAATAATAAGAACGCGTTGTGTATGAAAAATTAATAAATAAAACGAAAAGAATTATTTTTACCTGCAGTTGAAACTGCGTCGACATCTCCGTTCGTATCATTGTCATCTTCGCTTTCAGAATCGTCAATGGCTGCTTCAGTTGTATCATTTTCGTCCGCGCAATATTCTTCGTTATGAGATACCTCGTTTTCATTTCGCTCGTCAGGAATCCAATCATCGTCATCACTATCAGATAGGTTTATGCTCTCGTCGTCAGATTCACCACACACGCTTTTCAAGTAGGCATCTCGTTGTGCATTACATAATCTAAAAACAAAAATACAACAACAAAATTATTTAGTATTATTAAATACATTAACAATATTAATTTTAATATTATTACCTGTTGAATTGAGCACGTGTCAACAAAGTCGTCATTTTGAAGATGCTCAGATGCACAAAGGACACTGACTGAACCACGCTTTCTCTAATGCCGGATTCGAATGGTTTCACCATAAACTCGCAAGTTATAAATAGAAAGTTGACCGTACAAGTTATTCGTCAACCGAATACTCGAGATCCCTCTAGCAGGTATAACTGAATTTGTTACACACCTGCCGATCCTGACCTTGCTCTGCGCCGATTTCAATAGGCCTTTTGTAGCCGCAGATAATCAAAATTCTTTATATTTATAAAAAATAATTATATAAAATATATAAAATATTCACAATATATTTGTTTCTGATAAACAAATTAAAATCTATTGCAAAATATTTGTTTTAACATTGTTAAAACAATGTTTCTATATGTGACCGGGTACCCGGTCATTGACTACTGTCGGTAAAGTTGGTCATTGACATAAGGGTTAACAAAGTTGTGACGTTCGGCGATCAACTACACCCCCGCGCGAATCGGTGAAATATTAGTAAACACGTGCCCGTGCTGGCGCAACTATCTAATAACACCACAGACCTCTCAAACCTAAAAGAATGACAACGAAGGTGGAATTCTTCCACCAAAGGAAAATGGACCCACACCATGATACCGGATGTAGAAACCTGGGTGAAAAGGAAGTATGGCGAGCTGAATTACCACCTGACTCAGCTAATATCAGGACATGGATGCTTTCGCCAATACTTGCACAAGTACAAGCATGTGAATCACCCATGCTGCTTGTATTGCGAAGACAAAATAGAAAATGCAGAACACGTACTCACAGAGTGCGTGAGATTCGAGACTTTTTGAGAGACATATGAGGCAGACAGTTACTCCAGGAGGAGTAATAGAATACATGCTTAGTTCAAAACAGATATGGTCCGTAGCAAATGATGTTCTATGTGACATGATGTAGCAGTTGCAAAACGACGAGCGAAGTAACAGGTAAACTTCGTCCCGCCCCGCGATGGAATATCTAAAAGAAAGTTCCGCGGGGATAAACGGAAATATGTGCATGGCGGGAGATAATTTTAGTCGGTAAAAATCCGGCATGCCTTCGGAGCGGTCCAGAGGTATCTTTTGAAGATTTCCACTTTCCTACCGAAACCAAAAAAAAAATTGTTGTCTGGGCGCAAGGCGCTCGGACATTATATTCGTGACAACGTATCCTAAATATGTAACATTGAATATACAAGTTATTAAATCAAAATTAAAGTGTTTTTTTCCGAATGCCTCCAAGTGTAGGCATTAATTTTGGTTTGCTTAACGAAATTTTACAAGTAGTGCAAACTACTGTGTATTCGTCAGGACACAGTTGTCGATTTTCTTTTGTGTGCCAGTCCGAAATTACGTTCATCTGTTGCACTGTGATCGGTTTTAAATCGCTTTCAAACCAAAGTCTATCGTAAACAGTGCAAGTATACCCAAAGTCTTTGTCAAGAAACATCAATTTAAATCTTGATATCGATTTGTTCCATTTCATGTCCCATACCTCTTGCGCCGATATAACTGGTGGTATTGTAAAATACACGGGTTCTGCTGCTGAAGGCTGTTGTAGGTTTACAACCTGTAGTTCTTGAACGTTGTTTGAACTTGCCGCTGCGAAACCACTATGAACAGACAATTTTCTCTTAGCTATATCCGATTTATTTAATGCTGCAAGGCGCTGCCTGTATTCGCGTTGTCTCTGTGTATTTTTTGTCTTTACACTTTCAACCTGTACAGCTGTTCTCGACAGTGCAAGGCGCTGTCTGTATTCCCGTTGTCTCTCTGCATTTGACTTAGGAGCAATTAAGAGAGTCGCGCTCTCGCTCCCTGCGGCTCGTGCGTTATCGGTTATCGTTATCGTAACGCTACACTCTTTTTTCCGAATGCCTCCCAAGGTATACTGATTTAACAGGTCAATTGAAAAGTCCCCGGCCTGACACATAGATGGCGGCACTAGAATCCATAAGATTTTTAGTTAGCCCTAACCTTCAAAGGGCGCGGGTATAAATTTGACAGATGTCGGATCATTAGTTTGTGAATTATAGTATTTTGAGTGAAGCAACTTCTGTTATTGTGAAAAAAATGGATAAAAAGGAATTTCGCGTGTTGATAAAATATTGCTTTTTGAAGGGAAAAAATACAGTTGAAGCAAAAACTTGGCTTGATGACGAGTTTCCAGACACCGCCCCAGGAAAATCAACCATCAAGGATTGGTATGCTAAGTTTAGACGTGGTGAAATGAGCACCGAAGACGGTGAACGCAGTGGACGCCCAAAAGAGGTTGTTACCGACGAAAACATTAGAAAAATCCACAAAATGATTTTGAATGACCGTAAATTGAAATTGAATAAAATAGCAGGCACTCTAAAGATATCAACTGAACGTGTACATCATATCATTCACGAATATTTGGGTATGAGAAAGCTCTGTGCAAAGTGGGTGCCGCGAGTTAATGATAGATCTGAGCGTTATAGTGAAAAATATATTTATTAATTTATAAACCTAGTCTAACATTATTTTAACTCTTAATACTAATGTCTTCTGTTCTTATGAACATTCGTCAGCGCACTTCACCGGCGTGGAGATTAAGAAGCCTCCTTCATCCTGTTGTCGCTGCTCTTATAGATGAAGTTGTGTGTTCTTATCAGGTGTGATTCTCAATGTAGGAGATAACACCGTCTGGGAGTTTTCCTCGATGATATTTTGCAAGCTCTTATCGTAGATGATCTACGATGTAGGAGATAGGGAATTTTCCATGGCTTGGTATGTTGTGTTGTGTGCAGATGTTGACGATAAGGTCAGAGATGATCTGGGAATTTTCCATAATTAGATTAGGAAGAGAAGTGATTCAATTTTATCTGAGTCCAATGTGCGTGGGGTGTTAACTCTCCCCATGTTTAAACATATGCGTCCGCGCTTATGATCGGGTTGAGTCGAAGTCTGTTCATTTCTCTGTCGATGGTGATGTTGTTTTCGAATTGAATGAGATGTGGTCCACTGAAACTTTGATTATATATTACATGTGTATAGTCAATAAAAATATTCCCATTTTCGAAGTCCCTAAGTGGCTCGTTATTTATCTTGTTTGACTTACAATTTGCTTCTTCATTATTTAATTACTGGTTGTACAATTATTCCTTATTTTTCTTTTGCATATATAATTGTTCATAAAATTCTTACAGTTCGAGGTTCTAACATATTGCTTTTTACATAGTGCAATATTGCTGTCTAATACAATTTTACTAAACTTAGTAGCTAGTGGGTGAATTATATAATTATGACCTTTGCTTTCCAATATAGGATATTTATGTAACGTAATTATGTGGTTCTTGTATTGGCAAATAGATATTTTGGATTAATTCTTCTAGTTTGGAATATGTAAACTGGGTTGTCTTCGATTAGTACGAACTTTTTAACTTTTAGGTCGGTTACCTTGAATGCTAAAGTAAACGGGAGGAGGACAATAATAAGTTTTATGGGAAACATTATGAATGAATATTGTCTTTATGCACAGCTTTTGTTCTATTAGTTGTCACTGTATTTCCGTTATCTGTAGACACTATGTGTTTTGTAAATCTGTCAGTTTTTTTGTTTCTTCTATTTGTTCGAACAAAGATAATGTCACCAGGTTGGTATGTTCGGTTTTCGGGTTTTTTGTTTTCTCGTGTTAGAAGTTTTTCCTGCGCGTTTGCTAATTTCTCTATAATTGCCGATGGGCTCTCCCAACGGTTAAAAAACACGTCCGCGGGTTTCTTATCAGTGACCGAATGAATAGTCGCGTTATATTCTTTTACCGCTTGGTTAATTATGTCCTTGAAGTCTACTCCGTTTTGTTTAGCGAGTGCTCGAGCGATTTCCAGCAGTGTGGAGTGTACGCGTTCAACTTGAGAATTGGATGTTGAATGCTCGGTTGGAATCGGTCTATCGTGCTTAGGTAAATTTCGTTATCAATGGAGAATACGTCCATCTGGAGGTATTGACATATTTCGTTCGGGATTGGTGTTTTTCCTATAGGATGTTTCACCGGGTGTCTGTCGTATTTGACGGTTGTACACATTTTACATTGCTTTACGAAATTGTTATATAAATTATTCTTATAACTCCGCTGGGCTCTTTCATGAATGGTTTTTATAATGCCTTGTTGGTCGCTTTTGTCTATAACATTTTCGAGAGTTTTCTGTGCGATCATTATTTTGTAATTCTTGAATGTTTCCTTTATTCTCTGTTTGTACTTAAATAAAATTTCTTCTTCAATTTGTATGCCATTTATAATATTCGGATTTAATATTTTTTTTAAATTCTCTATCAATTCTTCTTCTGTCATAAAGGATATTTTATGAATATTTTTCCTAAAAGTAACTTCTGATTTTAATGATTCTTCCTTTCCTGATGTCAATATGACTTGATTTTTGAAGGTATTGAGGGGTTGGTTCGTCCTTTCGAATAGCTCACGAGGCGAACTGATTGCTGAGTGCTGAGAGCAAGAGGAAGTGTAATTGATTTGCTGGCGTGATAACGCATCAGCTACTACATTTTGTTTTCCTGGTTTGTAGACCGATTTTGCTCCAAACTCTTCGATGAAATTTTTCCATCGTTTAAGTTTAGCGTTGGGATTTTTCTCTGAAATTGAGTATGTCAGTGATTGGTGATCTGTGTAGATCGTTAAATCTGAAATCCCGTACAGAAGGTTGCGAAGCTTCTGTAATGCCCAAACAATAGCGAGAAGTTCTTTTTCATTCGTGCTATAATTTTGTTCCGTATTGGAGAGTGTACGAGATAAAAATGTTATCGGTTTATTATCTTGGCTGAGTACCGCACCTATGGCTATATTGCTAGCATCGGTAGTCAGATCGAATGGCTTTTCGTATGATGGCTGGAAGAGTTGTACCTGGGATTGTAATTCTTCTTTTATTTTGTTGAAAGCATCTTTTGCTTTTTGATTAAAGTTTATCTTAATTGACGCGCTTCTGTTTTTTGATATTCCTTCTTTATTAGTCTCATTAGTCAAATAAATAGTCATTGGTTTGGTTATTGAGGCGTAGCCTTTTATAAATTTTCTGTAGTATCCTGAGAGTCCTAAAAATGATCTCAGTTCTTTCAGAGTAGTTGGTTCGGGGTAATTCTTTATAGCTTTTATTTTTTCTTGATCTACTGTAATTTTCTCATGTTGAATACAGTGTCCTAGATAGTTAACTGAGGTTTTGAAAAAATTGGATTTTTCCTTTGAGATCTTCATGTTTGCTTGTACCAATGCATTAACGATTATTTTGATGTGCTCGATATGTTGTTCAGGAGTATCAGAGTAAATCAGAACGTCATCGATGTACACGTAGGCAAACTTTCCTATGTATGGTCTAAGAATGTCCTCTACGCATCTTTGGAATATGGCAGGTGCGTTCTTTAGCCCAAATGGCATTCTGTTAAATTCATACTTGGCGCCGTTAACTGAAAATGAAGTCTTTTGTTTATCCGATTCTTTTATTCAAATTTGGTGAAAGCCTGCTTCTAAGTCTATGGTGGAAAAGAGTTTCGCTTTTCCCAAATTCTGAATTGTTAAATTTATGTCGGGAATAGGATATCGATCGAAAATTGTTTCTGAGTTTAGCTTCTGGAAATCAATTACTAACCTTCGTTTGGGTTTTCCAGACTCATCTAGTCCCTTCTTTGGAACTACCCATATAGGCGAGTTGTAAGGGCTATACGATTTTCGAATTATACCGTTTCTTAAAAGTTCGTTGATTTCGGTTTCTACAAAGTTTTTATCGGAGATAGTATATGGGTACTGACGTGAATAAATTGGTTCCTCACTTTTTGTGTTTATAGTTGCTTCTATAGTGGTGGTAAAAGGCAATACAGGGTTTGATTTTTCGAATTTTTCTATAATATTTACAATTTCGGTCTTGTATTTATCGTTATCGATAGTGTAATTTATGCACTCTGTTTTCTTTATTTTATATTTTAATAACATAGTATTTACATTAATTTCGGCTTGCAATTGTTTTAAGCCTTGAATACCTAATATTAGGTCGTAATCATTCAGATAATCTGTTACATAGAATGTAATTAAGTTGTCGAGAAAAGTGATTTCTTTTTTAAGTCTAACCTTACTTGATCCATGTAATGTTTTTATACCGAATGGGACTATTTCTATTGACTTACCTATTTTACAACTGCTGGAGATATAATTCTTTGTTGATCCGGTGTCTACTAAGATGCTGTAGGATCTCCCTCTATTCTTGGGGTAGAGAACCAAACACGGGAGACCATCTATTGTCCTAAAAAAGCATGTTGTCCAATATATTGTTCATTTTCGTCCAGTTGAGGGGTTGTGGAATCATTATCCGGGGTTCCACGTATTTCGTGGATACGCTGAAATTGCTGCTGGGAGTGATGGTTCCTTGATGACTCAGGGCGGTAAATGTGATTTTGTTTTTGCTGTCTGAAGTTGTTGTTAGAGTTTCTGAAGGGTCGATTATCTCTGATGGAATCATCTATATCCATTGGCCTTGCTCGTGGTCTGTAGGCTACTTGGATGTTAGGTACGTACCTCGGTGGATGTCTTTATTCGTTCCTCTGACCAGTTTGAGGACTATGGTGGGTAGGTTGATGATTATAATTATTATGTCGATTATGGGGTTGGTGGTGTCGATGAAATTTATTTTCAAACCTGTTGAAGTTTTGATTGGTTCCATGGCCGAAGTTTTTTATTACGTTATTGTGGTAGATGGCACTGGCAATGGCGTATGCTGTTTCCAGATCTTTGGCTTGGCTTGAGTAAATTATATTTTGCGTCGTATTGCAGTTTAATCCGTTGGTGAAAGTTCTTGCTGCTAGTTGGACTGCTCTAATTCTTGTAGCTTCATTTATATTACCTCCTTCTTCTGACTCATATTTCGTGATTAACAGGTGGAGTAGCGAATTCACTTCGTCATGGTACTCACTTAGGGTTAGCCGTCCTTGTTTCATTGCTCGTATCTCGTCTTCTAACACGAAGGATGGGCGTTGGTTGATGTAGTTGTAGTCTAGCCGGTTGAGTATTGCTTGAAAGTTCAGTATGGTATTTTGAGCTGTGATGATTTTCGCTGCTTGTCCCTCCAGCTTCATTCGAATTATTGACACACATTCGTAGTACTCTGGTGTGCCGAAAAATGGTTGTATATCCTCCATGTGTGATTTCACTAGTGTCCTCCAAGCTCCATAGTCTTCTCGGTTTCCGTCGAATATGGGCAAATTTTCGAATAACTTCAAGTTTATTCTGTTTGCGGTCGTTATATTATATTTTAAAGGTGTTAGTTCCTTCACCTTACAAGCTTCTAAATTTGTCCATGTAGATTGATTTTTTTCTATTTTTTCAAGCCTTTTATCTCTAGATTGGTTATCGGCGGATAAATTGTTTAGGGCTGCAATTATAGAGTTTAACTGAGCTTGCACGCTCGGTTCTGCAGTCTGATTAGTGGCCATTGTAGGTTCCTCCGGTGCGGTCTGTTCGGGCTGAACTTCTGGTTCTTTTCCGTTGTTAAATAGTAGCCTGGCTGTCTGTATTATGTTCGGCCTTTCTTTGGACAGTTTCCTTTCCTTTGGCATTTATTTACTTCGTGCACTGAATTGAATTTTTCCTGAGTCGGGTTTATTGTCGTCTCTGGCTAGATTTCTCTATTAATATCACTGAATTGAATTTTTCCTGACTCGGATTTATTGTCGTCTCTGGCTAGATTTCTCTATTAATATCACTGAATTGAATTTTTCCTGAGTCGGGTTTATTGTCGTCTCTGGCTAGATTTCTCTATTAATATCACTGAATTGAATTTTTCCTGACTCGGATTTATTGTCGTCTCTGGCTAGATTTCTCTATTAATATCACTGAATTGAATTTTTCCTGAATCGGATTTATTGTCGTCTCTGGCTATGCAGTCCTTTTGTTGTTCCTGTTTTATGCAGGCCCGGTTCGTCTCCTTACCATATGAGGATTCCAAAATAGGTTGGTCCACAGGGTATACTAATGTTAGAAATTAATATACTCCTGGCAGGATCGCCAGTTAATGATAGATCTGAGGGTTATAGTGAAAACTATATTTATTAATTTATAAACCTAGTCTAACATTATTTTAACTCTTAATACGAATGTCTTCTGTTCTTATGAACATTCGTCAGCGCACTTCACCGGCGTGGAGATTAAGAAGCCTCCTTCATCCTGTTGTCGCTGCTCTTATAGATGAAGTTGTGTGTTCTTATCAGGTGTGGTTCTCAATGTAGGAGATAACACCGTCTGGGAGTTTTCCTCGATGATATTTTGCAAGCTCTTATCGTAGATGATTTACGATGTAGGAGATAGGGAATTTTCCATGGCTTGGTATGTTGTGTTGTGTGCAGATGTTGACGATAAGGTCAGAGATGATCTGGGAATTTTCCATAATTAGATTAGGAAGAGAAGTGATTCAATTTTATCTGAGTCCAATGTGCGTGGGGTGTTAACTCGCGCGAGCTCACTTTTGACCAAAAACAACGACGAGTTGATGATTCGGAGCAGTGTTTGGAGATGATCAAGCGTAATAAACCCGAGTTTTTGCGTCGATATGTGACAATGGATGAAACATGGCTCCATCATTTCACTCCGAAGTCCAATCGACAGTCATCTGAATGGACTGCACACGATGAACACGCCGCAAATCGTGGAAAAACGCAACAGTCGGCTGGCAAGGTTATGGCGTCTGTATTTTGGGATGTGCGCGGAATAATTTTCATTGACTATCTTGAAAAAGGAAGGACCATCAACAGCGACTATTACACAGCGTTAGTGGGCCGTTTGAAGGACGAAATCGCCGAAAAACGGCCGCATTTGAAGAAAAAGAAAGTGCTGCTTCACCAGGACAATGCACCGTGTCACAAGTCAGTGAAAACGATGGCAAAAATCCATGAATTGGGCTTCGAATCGCTTCCGCATCCACCGTATTCTCCAGATCTGGCCCCCAGAGACTATTTCCTGTTCTCAGATCTCAAAAGAATGTTCGCTGGGAGGAAATTTTCGTCGAATGAAGAGGTGATCGCCGAAACTGAGGCCTATTTTGAAGCAAAGGACAAATCGTACTACAAAAAAGATATCGAAAAGTTGGAGGGTCGCTACAATCAGTGTATCATCCTCGAAGAGAATTATCTTGAATAAAAAAAACGAATTTTGCCAAAAAAATGTGTTTTACTATGGAAGGCCGGGGACTTTTCGTTGTCACGTCAAAAACCAAAACCAATCCACCACAGCATAGATTATCGGACACCAAATACGTAATCTGCGTTTACTACCACTACAAGTAGTTAAAGAACATCTAAACTCTTGAGACCGAACCCAACATCCTCACAGATGTGGGTGATTCTGGTTGCCGCAAGATGACCAGAACGTAGAGACAAGGTGAAGGACACATTTGTCCTTGTCTGGTTTAAATCGGCCTCCCGCCACTTTTTTTTTTTTTTTTTGAGAGATTAGGATTAATATTGCGAAGAACGTCCTTTATGTACGAACAAAGAATTTATATTAAAAATAAGATAACGCATATCGTTTCGAAAACTCAGCGCACAACGCTCGTCCCTCGGTCGCGAGGAAGCATGTCGTTTGTGGACTCAAGAACACTAGATCATTATTTACGTACGTATAGTCCCTGTGATGACACAGAATATAATAAAATAGCACTTACTCTGTATGGTGATTTTAATGTGAATTTTGCATCGAGTATTTGGACACCATTACAAAATATTGTGCAAGAAAAATATAGTCTACGTAAACCTTACTATTTTTACACGTTTCATATTTGAAGTGTCATATTTACCAAAACAAAAAGTACTATTTCTCCACACCTTCAGTAGGATATTTTAACATTATTTTTGGTTTTATATTTTTAATTAAAACTTTTTTTTAAATCACAACAATTTATAATTTTACAACAATATATAGTATAAGCTTATTTACGTAGGTTAAAAACAATTCGATACTGTTTTGCTATGGGCAAATTTGTATTAAGGCAGCAGATAAATTATATAGTACACTGGTGAAATTACGATTACATTAGCATTTATATAATGCATAATATATAAAAAATAATATATAATGCATAATATATAATATATATAATACATAATATATAATATATATAATGCATAATATACTATGTATATGTATAATGCAGTAAGATATATATAATGCATATACGCCTTACACTTGGGGTCATTGTGTTAACACATGAATAAACAAAATGTACATATATATATATATATATATACATATAAACGCTTATTCATGCAATAATATAATGTCCATTACACGTATATAAAAGCAGCGTAAAATTAATAATCACGTACAAAATAGTGTTAGAACCTTGCCTTAGGTTTTGCCAAAGCAATTGTTCGAGGCCTGGGTTTTGCCTTCAATGCTCCTCGTGAGACCGAAAACGGTTTAGATCGCATGTTACCTTCATAGTGTGCTCTTGGTTTTGCTAGATCCTTAATACGTTCCGAGGGGGTTGCTGTGAGCGCTTTCAAACCGATCTCATATGCATCTTTTTTAAAATCCGCACCCTCTTCTATTCTATATCTTGGAGCTGCCAGTCTACGTATTCTGTTAGTTGCACTGTAAGTTAATGCTTCTAAAGGTACACGTTGCGGTAGCGATTTACAAGGTACAAAGTCAAATATTTGTCTTGGTTGACTTATTTTTAATAAACGTTTTCTGACAATATATCCTTTGGCAGTGTCGCTTAGAGTCCAATCAGGTTTTTCTGGCACAGGGTGTTCTTTTGGGATGCATAACATTTTATAGCGACTCATCGAATTGATATCCTTCCAAATTTTAACCTGTGTGCAAACAAAGATTTTTTACAGTTTTTTTATCGTATGCCATTTATCAAAAAATGTACGTCTTATACGAACCGGTTGCGGTGGATAGATTTTTTTTTTAGGCTTCGCTAATTTCGCACAGAGCTTAATATGTTGTTTCCACTCCTTTCTTGACCACTTCCATGGTACCCTATGAAAGAAGATATATTCTAACCGTAGGGGACTATAAGGAATTTTTAAAATAATACCTACGATTGTCTAGGCGGTTGTACATTGGCTAAAGCAGAGGAGGTCGAGAGTAATGCACTTTTAAGTAGACGATTTAAACTTTGTTTACGTTCTGGTGGAAACAAGTGACCAAATTCTCTTTGAATGGTAAGTAATCTTCTGCAAAATGCAATGAAAAAAGAATATTCAAAAAACAATTAGTTAATATACAGTTGCTTATATTACCGAACGGGCGGAAGAGCCATTTGTTGTGTTCTAGATCGAACTGTAGAGTCATTATAAAGTTTATTCTTTCTAGGAAGTATGTTCGGCTTTTTATATTGAAATTTCGGTGTTACCTGCTTTGGAGTGGCGAGCAACGCATATCTATCTTTCTTTGGTTGGAGCGATTTATGTCGTTTACGCAAACGATTATATTCCCTCAAAACCTCAAGATTTACATGCGATGGCTCGAATTGATCTTGACGACAAGGAAAACAGTTTTGCATCATTTGACATAATTTTTTTTTATCAATTCAAATTCAATATATATATTTGATTTTTTTTACTTTTCTTCAGTTAATACTTACAATTTAGAATTACATTTTTTGTACGCACATATTTTGAAAGGTGATTAATATTTTTTATAGTTTGCAAAGTAGGTGAAAAGCTGGTATAGGGTTAAGAGAGTAATTGTTTTATTTAGTTAACTTTTTAGGTTCGATTGCCAAAAATTCAAATAGTTTGCAGTGTCCCTAGATCGGTTTTAAAACTGTCAGGATGTAGTAGAAATAAATCAAAATACCAATAAATAAAAATGTATATATTTGGGGTTCTCGTTCCCAAATCATGATTCGTGTCTGGACGCTGGAACCTCCGGCTGCGGCTCATGAGCGAAATTGGAGCTGCTGGGGTCACCTTCCTTTTGGTCGCTGGAAGTGTTGAATATTCGACGAAGTCCTCTTTATGGACCAGTTGCCACTCCTTGTTTGCTCTTGACAAGGGACTCGTCACTAGTGCCGGCGGGGAGCACTTGTCCACACTCTGCGGATGGTGGTTTCGAAGTGTAGTCATATTCCCGCCAATTATCCTCACATGTGATGTGTGTCACCGAGAATGCTTTCCGACTAGTTAAGTCAAGCGCTCTCTCGGTCACCCTCACACACAGGCAAAGTCACGGCTCAATTGACGTGGAGTCAACGCAGCGTTACGTGGGTCTCGCTCACACGTAGAACAAAACCGATTCTGGTATTTAACGCCAATTACATGTGGCACCACCCCATGTGAGGACAATTAGCGGGAATGACCCATCACTTGGAAATCGAGCCCGGACACCTCTAAGAAGCCCGACGCCAACGACGGTTTGCAGTTCGAAACCCCAAATATACACATCGTTTTTGTGTACTATAAGTTAATTTAACGCGATGAGGTTTACGAAAAGGAACTAAACTCTATTTAAAAACGAAATATTACAAACTGACGTCATTTTTACATGATTTCTTAGTTGACAGTGGGTTTTAGCGACTTTTAGGTGTCACTCAATGTCCGCTGTGTTATATTTATGTATTAAGATGGCAAATGTCGTAGGGCCACCCATGCCAGACAGGCTAGCGAGGAGTAACACACAAAGATCTATCTACTACCACCCCTAATCCAGAGTATTACGCGTCACCGTGCCCATTGGATGGTTTGCAGCCAGGGGTATACCGGCTGTATTATAACGACGACTCCCTAACACCGGGTCGAATCAGAGCATTAAGCAGACCTTACCATATCAAAGAGGGGCTCTGATTTTTTTTTTTTTTGGTTTCGGTAGGAAGGTGAAAATCTTCAAAAGATACCTCTGGACCGATCCAGAGGCATGTCGGGTTTTCTACCTACTAAAACCGCCTCCCGCCAGGGTCATATTCCCGTTGATCCTCGCGGAACTTTGTTTTAAATATTCCATCGCGGGGCGGGACGGAGTTTACCTGTTACTCCGCTCGTCGCATCACAACTGCTGCATAATTTCACAGAGAATACCATTTGTTACGGACCATGCCTGTTTTGAACTAAGCATGTATTCTATTACTCCTCCCGGAGTAACTGTCCGTCTCATATGTCTCTCCCAAATCGTTCGTGCTGTCTCGAATCTCAGGCACTCTGTGAACGCGTGTTCTGCATTTTCTATTTTGCCTTCGCAATACAAGCAGTATGGGTGATTCACATGCTTATACTTGTGCAAGTACTGCCGAAAGCATCTGTGGCGGTTTCGCCAAACCCCATGGTTCACTTACCTAAAAAAACCCCCATAACTTTCACTCAATCATATAATTTCGCTAATGCAATTGCATCAGCACCTTAAATGCTTTACGCATCTAGGATTATCTAAGGTATAATCTAAAAGGCTTCAGTAAAAGAATTCTTACCTTTTCTTGCATCTCTTCGCATACAATTCCTGTAAGAGTTCTTTCTTACCTTATCAAAATTCCCTGTAATAAAATTCATCGGTTCGCATATCATACGACCGCATGTCAGGGAATCTTACCCTTGAGTTGGCTAATCCCAGCCTCAATATGTGTACATAAAAACTATCTATGCACACATCGGCTGTCGACCCTTTTAGTCAGCGATAAATAGTCCAACACCAGCTGCATGTAATTAGCACCATCCACGTTGAGACTATTTCCCTAACTCACACCATGAGTAAACCGCTGTGCTTCATCAGGCATTCTGGCGATACGCAAACTATTCAATCATTCTAGTATCCCAAATACACCGACCATCTAAGTTGCAACTTGTTTACTCAGTTGAACTCATAGGTCATAAATTTCTTTGATCCTACATAGTTCTGGATTCGTTTCCCAGTAACCTCCTTACATAAACAAAGATCTCCGCGATTCCTTTTTCCTTTCTTTGTCTTAGATTCATTCCCATGGCCTTGATCCATGAAAGAACCAATGTATACACATACATGTGTGCCGTGGCGATCTTCGCTATGAGATCGGTTTGGTTACTCCAAAGAGATACTTTACGTCTCTCTTGGAACAGGAAATGCATCCTTAATTTAAGAGAGCCAGTTTCACTGCCTGAATTTCTTTTAACAACGATTGAATATCGTTAAGTCGTTTTCCATCCGCTGACCACCACGGTCGTGCCCCTCCCGCTCTCCGCCGACTGCGGAGACGCGTAAAAATACCCGGAGTCGTGTGGGTAATCGTTTTTTAAAGTAATATTAAATATAAGTCCTAAGGAAATATGAGAATCTTTTGTCGCTTGTTCTGTTACCAATCGTTTTAAATAAATAAACAGATCAAAAGAACATTTACTTTTAATCGGTGCGTTTTACTTCCTTTGCTTGGTGATCGTGTTTGTCCATTTCGTTCAGAGGTACTGTGGAACACTTAGAGGAAGTAGTGGGTGGATGGTAGAATCAGCGTCCATGCCGACGCACAGACCATCCATCCCCACACATCCATGTCCTGATATTAGCTGAGTCAAGTGGTAATTTAGCTCGACATGTTTTCTTTTCACCCGTGTTTCTATATCAGGTATCATGGTGTGGGTCCATTTTCCTTCGGTGGAAGAATCCCGCCAAATGAATTATGACCAAATTCATAAAGCCGCATGGATATCACCCGACAGCGTAACCCGTAACCAAATAGACCACTTCCTCATAAACAAAAGACACCACTCGAATATCCTTGACGTAAGATCATATAGAGGAGCAGATTGCGACTCCGATCATCTTCTAACGATGGGCAAAATCAGGAGTCGCCTCGCAGCAACCCCAAATCAGGGGAGACGAGCAAAAAGTTCGACATTGATAAACTAAAAGACCTGCGCAAAAGGGCTGAGTATCAAGATGAACTAACGAATAGATTTAGCATTCTAGAAAATGGGAGCAGTGAGGAAGATGAAGCCAATAATGTGGACACTAAATGGACATCGATCAGAGACACAATCAAGCAAACAACCCAAAACGTATTAAGATTTAAGAAAACAACTAAGTCCAAACCTTGGTTTTACGATGAGTGCAGGGCGAAGATCGAAGCACGTAAACACCTCAGAATGATCCACTTAGAAAGATATGATGAAGTCAACACAGTAAGATACGCGACAATTCGGAAAGAGACAATGAGACTCTTCAAACGCAAAAAACGTGAACGGGAAAAGACTCGGATCGACAAAATCCTAGAAAATTGCAGAGCAAAGACGTCGTGACAAGATGGAAGCAGTGTTTTTAAAATCTGCTCAATGTGCGCACCCATTAACCACAAATATACGCACCAGACGTACATACAGCCGAATCTCAGATCCCAGAGCCCTCTTCCAAAGAAGTTGTAGACGCAATATACCGATTGAAAAACAACAAAGCTCCCGGAGTCGACTGCATCCGGCAGAGCTTATAAAACATGGAGGAGAGGCAACCACTCGAAAGATCCACCAGCTCATCAAAACAATATGGGATAAGGAAGTCATTCCGGAAGAATGGAAAACCTCAATAGTCGCCCCCATTTTCAAAAAAGGCGACAGGTCTGACTGCGAAAATTACAGATGAATATCATTGCTCCCAACCACATACAAAATACTAACAAATGTCATTCTGGCGAGAAGACGGCCAGTAACGAAATGTCGAAGGAAATTAACAAAAGACTAGACTCCGGGAACGCTAGTTGTTACGCAGTCAGTAAATTGCTGAAATTCAAACTGCTATCACGTAATATAAAATTCCGTATCTATAGAACCATAATCATGCCGATTGTTTTATACGTATGCGAAACACGGGCTCTCACAAAATGGTAAGAAAACAAATTCCGCGTATTCGAGAATAAAGTTCTAATGGGTATCTTTGGCGGCAAACATGACGAGGAGGCAGGACAATGGGGGAAACTCCACAACCACGAATTGAAAGACCTTTACCGCAAGCCTACAATAGTGGGAGTAATCAGGTCGCGGATATTAAGTTGGGCCGGACATGTAGCACGAATGAGCAACGATAGGAATTCGTGCGTAGAATTCTTGACGGTAGACCAACGGGAAAGAGACCAGTAGGATGGCCGTGACGGAGATGGGAGGACAATGTTAGGTTGGACCTCGAGGAGATCGGATCAGATGGTCAAGCGTGGAAGGAGAGTGCCCAGGACAGGGAACGATGGCGGAGTCGAGTCGGTGAGGTCATGAACTTCCGGGTTCCTAAAGGCCAATAAATAATAATAATAATGCCAAGTGTTGTATTTATGATTGTAACACATTTGAAATTGTTACAAATTGTATTGTAAAGTAATTGTAACAAATTTAACTTTAATTTTTCCTTTCTTTTTTTTTTTTCTTTCAACACTACCGACCAACCGTACGGGCAACTGTCGACTTTCTTCTGCAAAAAGAACAATCAACTCTCTAAAGGGGCAAAATTGTATCTTAGGTCTCTATTCCCCCGTTACCTGCTTACTCTCTAGTACAGTTGTCTCGGCGACGACATTCGGCCAAGATCAACTCCGAAACTGTTCGAAGCCGTCGTCGCCAAATAGAGCTGGGTTTAAGCACCTGCTATGTTTATTGGTTATAATTTTTTGTACCAAGTTTAATATATTTTATGTATGTTTAAAAAGTGTTTAAGTGAATATGTTTAATTTATTTTGTAAATATGTTTATTTATTATATGTATT
Organism: Microdon myrmicae; assembly: GCA_963931805.1. Classification (NCBI taxonomy): domain Eukaryota; kingdom Metazoa; phylum Arthropoda; class Insecta; order Diptera; family Syrphidae; genus Microdon; species Microdon myrmicae. The sequence continues at coordinate 121,368,465 of OZ007499.1, forward strand.
AATCACAATGTACATTGTGTTTTGTATTTATTTAATTTTAGTCTAATTGTATTTAGGTTCAGTTTAAAATTGTTTAACGTTTACTTGTTATGTATGTCTGTTAATTTTTTATTATATTTCTCGCCGTGACAAGGGCGGTGGGGAGAAGTTGTGGCGACTCTAACAGGTACACACACAATTCACAAGCAAAATAGTGAAGAGCACCGAACGAAAAATCGAATAAAAAAATACATCAGAGCCGTATACCAAGCGATAACATAACAATTCACATCAGTGGAGTACAGTCGAGTTTAAAAATCAAATTCTAAAATCGGCCAGTAGCCTGATGGGTAACGCTTAGGTTCAATTTTTGGTGATTCAAACTGTCATAGCGTCAGTTCGAATCACACGTTCTTCTTCACTATTATTTCAAACGCTATAAAGTTACCACCTAACAGCTGCACAGTGACACACGGCGACAATGGCCGTGTGCGAACTGTATACATAGAGTGGACAATTTGTAAATCTCTAGAGTTCTGAACCAGAGCTCAAGGGATGGTAGGTCTTGCTTCTTCTAAAATAAATTTAGGTTAAAAATAGAAATAGTGGTCGCTTTTAGAGGGAAGTTGTTTTCGCTCCGTTACTTTTTCTAACCCTTTACAGATATCCCAGAGCACTTTTCCCAACCGGTAGTAAAGAGTGCTCGAACCATTCCTCCCTTCGTTTAGGTTTACGAAAGGCGGCGACAGCCCTAGTGAGAGTAAGATATACCAAACAAATACCACAGCACATCGCGCTGGAGGCATCCGCTAGAATCGTCTTACGGCGTAGAAGGAAGGTGTCCTTTTCTTATAATTTTGGGTGCTTGTGGGTTCTTCTTTTCTTATAGGGTATCCTCAACCAACTGGCGTAGGAAACACAAAATACAGTCCACTACAGTCACCAACACTCAGCATGATATTTTGTGCAATGTCGACGTCTGGTAATTTTCCGGTGACCTGAGACTCCGTAAAAAATTCACCATCGACCGGTGAAGACGTAAGCGAAGTGAAGTGAAGTCAAGTGGATGCAATCATTAAACCAAACACTGTGTATCGTCTACCTATGCACCGTAAGTGCATATCGTGTACCTACGCACCGCAATTAATAAGAAATTAGTGCTAATACGCGACAAACAAAATGTTCCTGTGCCCGAGTTAATAAAACACTATATTTATGTTTTTTTCTTAAAAATATAGTTTTATTAAATGTAGGTATTATTATTGTATTTATGTGGTGTTGACTCCTCACTTGGCTCCTCGATAGTATAGTGGTTAGTATACCCGCCTGTTACGCGGGAGACGGGGGTTCAATTCCCCGTCGGGGAGCCTCTGGCGCAAGACTAATGACCTTGCCCTGAAAAAACAAATCATTATGGAAAATTTAACAAGCCTCAGGACTTACTAAATAAGGTCAAGATCAGATCCCGGTTGTACTGCCGATGATGATGATGATAATGATGACTCTTCACTCAATAAGCACAAAGAGTCATGGATGATATGGGTCTCTCGTCAAATGAATTTAAAGAAGAAGAGCGATGTGTTTCTTTTGGTCGGCTGCTTTTATATGCTGAATATGGTGACAAGACGGTGTCCGGAGTCCAGCCCTCTGATAAATCCCTCCATGACAAATCTGATTCAGTCTGCTATGAAGGTAAAACGAAAACCAGCGTCGCAGTTTCCATTCAGCAGGAAGGCCTATCTGCCGCCTTCCCTAGCCTTCGCAACTTTTTTATGAAATTCGGTACAAATTTCAATATGCTCCCACAAATAGTGTCGAAAGATCTCTCGGCCTTTCGTCTGTATATTCACAAGAAAATGTCCTCTTCCAAAAAGGGCAAGTCTTTTTTACTCAACCGCCTTCCCCACACGCCCCTAAGACTCTTAATAATATCCCTTTGACCATCCACTATCAAAATGTCAGAGGTCTCCACTCTAAAGCGCAATCGATTCTGCAAAATGCTCATACCTTCCCTTTCGCCACCTTTATCGTTTTTCGTGCTGACGATGGTATATGTGTGGATTCATTTGCCGTGGTGTGCTGCTTGCCATCCAAAATAAACTCGCCTCATCTCTTATTGCCATCTCTTCTTCTCCCAATCTTGACTAGGTCGCAATAAAAATTGACCAACGCCCAAAGTCGTTGTACATTATATGTTTCTATATACCTCCTTCCCAACCTATCGTGTCATACGAGCTGGCAATAGCAGCGGTTGATCACCTAGCCGAGTTAAATACTTCCCTTGACGATATTGTTGTTATTGGCGAGTTCAACCTCCCCCATCTCTAATGGGCGCTGGCAGACGATCAATCCTTTTACATCTCAAACCCTACTAGTACCAAGAAATGTCTCTTTATAAACGGAGTGACCGACTCAAGCCTCCGTGAAATAAGTAATGTGTCAAATCATATGAAGAGGCAACTTGACCTTGTAGTTACAACGGACCCCTCTAATTCTTCAGTTGCCCTTAGTCCCCACGCCCTCTCCACCATCGACAATTACCACCCCTGCTTCTCGTAACGCTTTATCGTAACAGCTTATCCCAAACCTCACCAACCCAGGTCAACTTTTCCTACAACATCCGCAAAGCTAAATTTCGCCTATTAAATGAGCGTCTTAGCAGAATCGCATTTCGCTTTGATCACCTGGAGGTAGAAGAAGCTACTGCCACTCTATAAGGAAATCTACAATGCCATTTCCCGATATGTCCTTTATTCTTGACATAGAACATCGGTTTCATCGCCTCTATGGCACAACCGCAAACTCCGTACTCTTCGGAATAAGAGGAATAGTTTGTAGAACATCTTCCTAAGAACACGCGCTTCCCTGGAATACTACAACTTTCTCGGTTCCTTTTATAATTTTATTGAGATTTACAACTCCTTTTACTACAATTATCTCACAAAAACACAAAACAACCTGATAAATGACCCAAATCTTTTTTCCACTTTATTAACTTTAAACGTAAACATGACACCTATCTCCAACTCCCCTTCCTATGACACGATTACTTCAGCTGACCCACAAACTACTGCCCATCTTTTCGTGTCTTTTTTTGAAAAATCCTTCACGGACAACTCGTTCGAGCCTAACCGGTCCCACATCAAAAACCTGCCCGAATTCTCCCTTGGCCCCTTCATCTCAGATTGTCCAACATCACCTAGTTGAAGAAAAATTCAACTTGTTTAACGACGAGTTCTTCGGCCCTGGACCTAATGGACTTCCGGCTGTCCTTTTAGAAAAATGTTCCTCTTCTCTTTCTCTCCCGCTATCAAAGATATTCAATCTATCTCTTACACAAGGTGTCTGCCCAAATATTTGGAAATCCTCTTTTATCACCCCTAATTATAAGAAGGGGCTTAAAAAGGATATTAGTAACTACCGTCCCATCGCCAAACTGTCACATATTCCAAAAATGTTCGGAAGCATTCTTTACAATCTTATCGAACCAGCATGCCTGTTCTGAAATCAGCATGTATTCTATTACTCCTGCTGGAGTAACTGTCTGCCACATATGTCTCTCAAAATAGGCACGGTCCGTAGCAAATGACATTCTGTGTGATATGATGCAGCAGTTGCGACGAGCGGAGTAACTGGTAAACTCGGTCCCGCTCCCGATGATATATCCAGAAGGAAGTTCTGCTGGTATGCCCGACGGGCGGTGGTCAGTGAAAATCCTCGGATCGGTCAGAGGTATCTTTTGACGATTTCCACCTTCCTACCGGAACCAACAAAAAAAAAAAAAATAAATAAATAAATAAAAATAAATTAATAAATAAATAAATAAATCAAGAAATCAATAAATCAATAAATCAATAAATCAATAAATCAATAAATCAATAAATAAATAAATAAACCAGCATGGTTTCCTTACGAGTAGGAAGACCACCATCCATCTAATTGAACTCTCATCCCACGCTCTCCGTGCCGTAGAGAACGGCAACGAAGTCGATGTAATCACAACCGATTTCAGCAAGGCCTTCGATAAAATTTCCCACAATCTCATCTTCTTTAAGCTACCCTCCCTTGGCTTCGAACCGCTACTGATCAAGTTGATTTCTCCCTATCTTACCGATCGAACCTACCGTGTCAGATTTAGATTCACCCTCACCAGTTCTTTTCTTCCCACGTCAGGGGTTCCCTAGGACAGTCATTTCGGACTCCTATTTATTCTTACTAGTAACGATATTGACTCTAGTATCAAGCACTCCTCCATCTCTCTATACGCGGAGGACACTAAATTCTTCAAGACGATCCGTTCTTCTGTCGACTCCTCACTTCTCCAAATGGATCTCGACAGATTCACAACTAGGTGCCAACACAACTGCCTCGAAATAAATATTGCCAAATGTCGCCCAATCACGTAAACGATCCCCCTCCCCGCTACGTTCCTATGTCTTACTCAACCAACAGATAACACCTGTTCAAACGATTCGTGACTTGGCATCTTATGTGATAGGGTGCTTAATTTCATCCCACATATTGATGCCATTATTCCCAAAGCCAATTCTGTCCTTGGTTTTGTGAAACTCTGGTCGAAAGAATTCTCTAATCCCTACGTTTCCCGATCGCTCTATATAGCCTTTGTCTGCCTCCTTCTTGGATATGCTAGTCAGGTTTGGTCTCCTCACTACTCGTCCCATATTGGCAGGATTGAAAGCGGGCAACGTCGTTTTTTCCGTTTTGTCCTTCGAAGATTGAATTGGGAAAATCCTCTGATTCTACCTCCAGTCTGGAAAATGTAATATTAAGTTCACAATACACCAGCAATGGCAAATTAACGAATGTGTTCCACAATCGCAAACAAGCATGCACGAGATCCCCATATACGAGGTTAAAATGCGGAAACCTGAGCCGCGTGAAAGGAAGAGAAAAACAAATCCTCCTCCTGTAGCTGTGTCAACTCTTTTATTTTAATGATCCCTCCAGCAACAACGTCGGCATTACCTTAAACCACAACGTTAGCATCCAATTGCCAACTTGGCCTTCTGTTACACACACACACACACACATGCAGTTGACGCACCAAAACAGACACATACAATGATAACATGAATAATGCAATACTGTGCCCATAACCGAATATATATAACGAATTAACCAACTAATAGAATGAAGTATAAACAAGGTAACCTAATACTGCCACCTAACCTTTTACACGGTGTCCCTGTTCATGAGCGGCACAAGCATTAATTTTTGTTTGTCTTCAGCCACATCTATCTTTTTACTAATCACGGCTAAGATAACCGTTGCACAGATTGACAACTGCTCCAACACAACACCACTGCATTGATGAGCCTCAGGTTGACAACAGAACGGTAGATACCCCTACTGCCGCATCGTCACCGGCCCGGGAAGATGTTGCAAGCTACAAATCAACCACCAAATTCAAGCCCATCATACTTAGTGAAATGCACTCGCTGATACAACGCCTAATGGGTAGGCAACAGTAAGCTGACTCTGGCAAACTTGAGGTCAGAGTCGAGCTTTCATGCCTTCCGTCAACTGGAAGAAATTTGGAGACTGCTCTTACCCGACTGAAAAGCACTGAAATGACTTTCAGTTGGAACCGTTGCCAGCCAAACAAGCTGCTCTCGGTGCAATGGTCGATACAGGTTCTGTCCAATGAACCCCGCGGCTACAACCGCAAGATCGAACAGACAGGCAGTTAAAACTGGTTGTCCTGTTGCAAACAGGTGGATTGTTGAACATATAAGGTTAAGTAAAGTTCCTGTTTTTGATGATTCTGAAGAAGTTTTTCTTAAAATAAATAAATTTAAAACGACAAAATTTGCTTTTCTTTTTTTCGATTAAATCGAGAACAACAACAGCGTAACTTGCTTGACTAATCTTGACAGTAATAATTTTTTTTTTTTTTTTTTGGTTTTTTCCAACCCCCATGAACCTTCATGTTTATGTTAGGTAAGAAACCCTTGAGGTGGTTTAATTTTATACTCAAACCCCAGTTGCCGTTGTAAGACACACAATGTACCACAATTGCCTGGTTAGACACAGTTATAATTGATGTTTAGTATTGTTGGAAAAGACTGGACGAGAAGGATCTGTTCAAAATAGGTACAATGCAAAAAATGGGAAATGGTTTAAAGTCAAACTAAAATAAGTAATTCAGATAATCTACAATCTCCTTCATCGTGTTTTCATCTCTGAATTTATTGTCTCAATGCGGAGCTGCATAAAACTTCCTATACTAACAAAATCCCTCTTCAAACTTTCCTCGAAAACCTCCCCAACTTAGAGATATTTTACTAATCTAATGACAATGTCAATAGAAATGCTATAGAAATGAATCTATCTTTGAGAAATACTTCAAATTCAACAAATCATTTGTCTTTAAACTAAATTTGTTATAAATTATAAAATTAAAAACTGTCAAGGTATATCCAAATGCATCTAATCACGATACAAGTTTTTCATCAGTATTTCCAAAGGGGGACCTTAATATACTAATGAAATTAGAAATCTCATATATATAAGGCACTAATATGGCGGCTCGTGCTCGTAATTTACTGCAGCGGCCTCACCTTCCGGTTGGGGGCAACAAGGAAACAGAACAGAAAAAATCCAAATCATTTTTCTCTGGACTATTTTCTTTCGGGAAAAAGGGAAAAGAGAAACATCCAGTCTCAGAAAGGATCAAGAAACTATCTACACCGAAAAACTTGGACAAGTATATGTGTAATGATGCAAAGGATCCTTTTACGGTATCCAGGAGTGCATTAAAGGCCACGCCAAGTCGTCATATTGTAGAGCTAGCAAAACCAAGACTCACTCGCAGAGTGCACTGTGCTTGCACTCTTGACCTCTAGGACCATCTTGGATGGAGAACTTGTTATCGACGACCTACAACATATAAATTTGTGTATTTTTAGTCAACCACCTCTAATGATATGGATGCATAAACATAACACAAATGTTAAATGAAGGTTGCTTAGAAATAATATTTGCATTGAGGTTCCTACTTGATTTTTTTATTTATAATGGCAAGTGTTTCAAAATACAATGAAGAGCCACCCCATTAATACCTTGCTTCCTCAAAAAATATTCCTCGACTATCCTCAAAAAAGATACATAATTATTTAAATAGATCTAACCCAATGTAATTTGGACTTTTAAACCATGAGAACGAAAAACTATGGAAACGATGAATAGAATGAAGTCGAACCAAAAAGAGGTTTGAGTTAATTTTAGTCAACGTAAGGGTAATGGATTCCTTAAAACCATAGAAATGTTGGCGGTTCAGACAGATTGCGCAGAAGAATACAGCGTGCAAGAGAATCGAAAAATTATCAGTGCCGTATACCAGAGCATTGACGTAGCAATCACATTGGTGAAGGTGCAAGATGAGACATGCCACAGTGGTTTGATGCGTAGTGCTTGGGTTCTTACTTCTTCATAACAATGGTCTGAATCTCGTCCTCCATTACTTGGCATAACACTATTGAACAGCTCTGAGAGGGATGCTAAAAATAGTGCGACGATCTTACGTTATGTGGGTTACTCCTAAAGAAGACAAAGTAAAAAAGAGGAGAACAACGTAGGTAGATGATGGATGAAGTAGATGGCCGACACATCATTACCGACTTCAATAAAGGATAGACTAATGACGAAAAAATAACCACAGTAAGATAGCTGAAAAAAGAAATTGTCATAAAACCTCGAAAAGCAAGGAGCAGATAACGTCCTTAAACTATAGTGCTTTGCAAAGTTCTACTATTCTCCCATATAAATCTATGTCCCAAATAACATCTCTAGGTCCCAATCCACACTCCATACAATGCAAATCAATTTAATATCCCCAATTGAATCAAATGCACGATAAATTGGATCAAATTTTCATTTGTCGCGCATTGATTCAATGCATAAAGCTCTAATTTTTTTTTATTATTATTTACTGGCCTGTAGGAACCCGGAAGTTCATGACCTCACCGACTCGGCTCTGCCATTGTTCCCTGTCCTGTGCGCTCTCCTTCCACGTAAAACGTAAAACTCTAAACCAAATTAAATGTGTAATAAATTGAGCCAGATGTTCATTTATCACACATAAAACTCAATTCATAAAATCCACCAAATCATGAAATGCGCATTTCCAAATGTATTTCGTGATTATTCCTTCCAAAATTTGGAATCCGAACTCCCATACAGTTCTTAGTACCATTCATCAGCTAACATTCAGACGGTACGGTTCGTCCTGCCTTTCATACGTTTTACATTCTAATTGTCTTCCCACATTACGTGACTAGCAGGTATACCAAATACCTGAACAATACAGTACAGTTTTGTTTTCGCGCCGTGTTTTGTTGTGTGAAAAGTGACAGCGACAGTGAACATACAAAGACCAATTAAATAAATAAATCTCTTGATAAAAACAGTCAAAACAAAGTGATTATATATAAATATAATGAAATAAAAGAGAACGAAGCCACGGGTTTGACAGTCAAAAAAAACACAGATTAATACTAACCAACTGTGAGAGTGTATGTGAGCACGTGTTTAGCAAAAAAAAAGAAAAACAAAGAAGTAAAAGAAAAACAAAACAGAAATAACAAATAAAAATAAAAAAGAAACAAAAGGAACTAAAATATATAGTGAAATCACAAAGTGAAGCCAACCTAATAACTGGTTTAAAACAAAGACTGGCCTGCTATCTTGGATGCAACAAGATCGGTGTACTGACCCTCAGCATGCAGAATGGCAGACAGAAAACAACATATTAAAAAATTAAAACCAAAGTCCGCGTTAATAAAACGCCCGGCAAACTCCCAACTAACACTAGCGACAACAAAAGTAAACAAGCCAAACGAGGCAATAACAGACTTGCTCGAAAAGGCGCAAAAATGGAAGAGGACAATACATTCCCCCCGGTTCCATATAATGACGGCCATCTCACCAATAACATGTTTGCATGTTTAGCGAGTACCGAGACTGAGGACGAGGAAGAGGAAATCAGCGATCTTGAAACAAGGCTAGCCCGAGCAAGGGCGCAATTAGCAGAGAAGCGTCGCAGAAAAAAGGAATTGGCTGAAAAGGAGCAGCTAATAGTGAAACAACAGCAGCAGAAAAATCAGCAACAATGTGCACAACAGAAGCCTAGCCAACAAAAAGGATCTCCACCGCAAGAGGTCACACAACAACAACCACAACAAGAGCAACAGGCAGCAAAATGGAAAGCGAAGATGCCACCCATCAACATTACAGATATGGACTGTAACGAACTGGTAAGTCTATGTAAGCTTTCTATTGGGGAAGATTTTTCAATTAAAAGACTGACAGGGAACAGTTTTGCCATACAGACAAATTCGGTTGAGGACTTCGAAAAAATGAAAAATGTGCTAAAAAGGGCCACCGCGGAATTCTACACGTACACCCCGAAAGAAATAAAGAATATGACGGTTCTACTAAAAGGCGTTGACCATGAAACAGAACCAGAAGTTCTATTACAAACGCTACGAGAACTTAACTGTAATGATATTGAGTTTATCGCAGTAAAACCTTTCAATACAGCTAGGGCTAGACGAGAGAATCGTAAATTACCATTCTACCTGGTTCAGCTGGTGTTACGGACCGACCTTGAGTCCAGGTCCCCCCAACATCCACTAATCCCCTTTCGTTAGGTTCCCCTCTTTACCTTTAAACGGAGAACAACTCGCCAAGTAGTTAATTTGCATAAACTACTTTATGCAAATTCTACTTGGCAGAGAAAATAATAAAAACCGGCGTTGGCGTCGAATAATAAAATAAAACGTCAACGGCGAAAAAAATAAATAAGTCATTCGACGTTAAACTACGCTCGAGGACAAATTAAAAGGGAAAACATGTATATCCATTAAATAGTTGTTTGACAAAGTGACCGATAATAACAACACAACGAAGCTGAACAGGGGAGCAGCCATCAACGCCCCCTGCAACCAGTCGCAGACAACAGCAACAGAACCACCAACTGCTGACAAGCAGCGTCTCCAACGACCGCTCAACGGTCTCCAAAGTAAGTCCCAATATAACAAATATACTTAAATATATATTATTAATATATATAAATTGTTAAATAACCACATAACACTGGGCCCCGGTAACAAAATTGGTAGACTTAGGGAAATAACTATCCTGAACCATCAAATTGCCACATGGGACAAATTGAAAAAAGGCAGAGATATAATCCAATGTCTTCGCTGCCAAAGGTTCGGGCACTCAGCAGCAAACTGCGAAATGCAGTATCGATGCGTAAGATGCGGACAGGACCACAGCGCAGAACAATGCACGTTAGGTAAAGAAAGGGTAGACGACAGATCTCTTCTAAAGTGTGCAGTTTGTAAGAGTGAGGAACACCCCGCTAATTATCGAGGCTGTCCTAAATTCCGCGAACTACAGGAAAAAAAAGGTTTCACAGCAACAAAAATTAGAACGCCCGATAGTTCAAGGCCGACCTGTACTAAATGTAACTCCCCAGTTCTCGAATGCTCAAGTAACAGAGGGGAGGAGAAACACGCCACAACCCACCACACGCGTACCGCCGCAACATACTGTGCCTGCAGAAACAGTAACACTAGCAGATGTGCTCACAACCTTACTCGCTATTCAGACGCAGATGACACAAATGACACAAATGCAAAACCAAATAAAGGACCAGGACACTAGACTATACTGGGTCTATTCGCAGTTGTTTAGCCAGCCGCCAATATAAACTCCCGAATAGAAAACACAATTAAGGCTTTAGTCGTGAATGTAAATTCACTTATCAGAATCGAGAGACGAGCCGCTCTCTTTAAACTGTTGCAAGACAAAAGTCCTGACGTGCTTCTGGCTAGCGGAACTAAGCTGAATCAGAGGCATGAACTATGTCACACAAACTACGACATTATACGAAGAGACTGACCCAACTCCACACAAGGAGGAGGGGTGGCAATCTTTATTAAAAAACAACTTCAACATAAGGTAATATACAGTGGTGAAATGCGCAGATTTCAGGTGCTTGAAGCGTGCATTATCCGCATACCCCTCCGACAAGGTAGGGGGATGTATGTGATATCTGCCTACGCACCAGAAGCACATCAACAAAATCAATTTATAGTGGAGCTAGAGACTCTATTCCAATGCTTACAACTTTACTCGGAAGTGAACTATTACATCGTTGGTGGCGATTTGAATGCTAAACACCCAAATTGGGGAAATAGCATATCCAACACGAGAGGAAATCAACTAGCTAGTTGGCTAGATCAACATCACATTGAATACAAAGTTGACCTGCTAGCTACAGAATATCCTTCTTTCCCCAGAGGGGGCTCGTTCCTCGATATTATGCTTATTGACACACGCCTTAAACATACACATACTAACAGACAAAATATAAACTGCCTACGCACAATTGAGTATGACAGCGACCATTGTGCATTATCAATCGTGATAAAAACACCAAGCGAAGTTGCGGAACTCGGTGAATGTATGATACCGCAACCCTATAACTATGGGGGTATGCGATGGACACGCTTCACGAGAACCTTAACAAGAGAAATCCGCTTAAAAGATATTAACCCTCCTACCAACAGAAACATATCCAACGATGACATCGACAAATACATACAAAAAATGGACGAAACAATAAAACAAACTATGGACAAAACAATACCAAAAACCACACCTACGGACAACATGAACATGTACCGAAACGCCACAATCAACGCACTCCACAAAAAAAAAGTAGACTTCTGTCGCAACTAAAACTACGGTACAGACGATTTATTGATAGGCACGATCAGGAGATAATATCACTGAAGTCCAGATTAAAAAATCTCCAACAGCTGATAAAAGCCAACTATAGGCTATCAGCAAATTTGTATTGGAACAACAAAGTTCGGGCGGTAAAATCCAACAACCCTAGTATGTTTCCGCAAATTAATAAAATATTTAGACGGAGTAATGAAAACGAGATTCAGTGTCTCCAAATACCACGAACTGACGAAAACCAACGAATGCTGACAAATATAGGCATAGACACAAACAACGCCATCCTAAATGACGAAGTTTTTGTGTTTGAAGATCCCTTGGAAAAAGTGAATGTTGTAGGGGCCGTCTTTCAAGAACTGTACAAGGCAAATGAAGTAATTCGTCGCAACCATGGCTTGGAAGATAGAGTTTTACTGAATTATGGTCATCTTCGAAATGATATTTCACAGTGGCGATCAGAAAACCATGGTTTTAACGAATTCAGTAATGAAAATACGGCAAACGCCGAGATTACTGTCGAAAGCGCTAACAGACTTTTGATCACTAGTGAAGACATCCATGGCGTCTTTGCATCATTAAGAAACAAAAAATCAGTTGGAATCGATGGAGTACCCAATATCGTACTCAAACATCTTCCTCCAATCGCAATGGACATATATGCAGTATTGTTTAACAACGCTCTGAACAACGCACACTATCCAGTACGTTGGAAAACGGCCATCATCCAACCCTTACCAAAAAAAGGGAAAGATAGAACAAACCCAAAAAATCTGCGATCGATCAGTTTGTTACCGAGTATCAGTAAAGTATTCGAAAAGGTTCTAAACAAGGCTCTACTTAAATGGGCTGAGGACAATAATATTATTCCAAATAACCAGTTTGGTTTTAAAGCTGGTCATGAAACCACACATGCCGCAGCTAAACTGGTTTCAAACATTCAGTGGAATAAAAATCTGAAACCCTGTTTGATTGACTTGGAGAGGGCCTTCGACACCGTTTGGCTAGAAGGGTTATACTTCAGACATAACTCAGCTAACGTTCGAAGGATACGGATCGTTCTATCGTTCTATCCCGCGTCTTTCTAGTGTGTGCCCTGTGTGTGAAAGTGTGGCCGTCACTGAGAACGGCTGTATAGTCATTGAACTCGTAGCCAAAGTGTTGTGCAAGGTGCGCGTAAAAGATATAATAAATATTAATTAAACCCAAAAATAGGGTGTAACTTGAATAAAACGACAATGCGCCAAGTGCTCGTCTAAAACTCTCGTTGAAAACACATCGTTCGCCGGTCGTCCACACAAATTTACAATATTGTCGCGTACACGTGTGTGCTGACGTGTCTACCGCTGTGTATATACCGAACGGCAAATAAAAAACTGTGCGTGTGTTAATGTGTATGCGTGCGAAAGCAGATGTTCTCTGCATGCTGCTTCACAAATAAAACAATTGAATTAACGGTGGAAACAAATAATGGAAAAAAGAAAAGTAATGCAAAAAGTAATTTCAAAGAGGAGGCCCAAAGCCCAGCCAAACCCCCTTGCCAAACGGCATAAAGCTAACCCAACCAACAAAGAAAAAACTCGCAGAGAAGGAATGACCACTCCTGACAAGCCACATTATTCCGGAGAAGGGAATAAATTTAAAGAACTGGCAACTGAAGACCACAAAACCAGCAATACTGAAATGAGTGACAAAGATGTCGAACGTGCCCAATTTATTGCGGAGCTATACAAAAAGAAAGAGGAGCTCTCCAAAAAGAAGAACGATTTGGATAGACAAATCAAAGAAGCCTTATCGGAAAGCAATATTCAACAGCAAGAGGAGAAACAACAACAGCAGCAGCAACAACTGCTGGAAAAACAACAAACAGCAGCCAATAAGAAGGAGAAAGTGCCTCCCATCATAGTCAGTTTTATGGAAGCTAAGGACCTAATTAAATTGGGTAAGTTAACATGTAGAAATTTTAAAACGAAGAATTTAAATAATGATAAAATAAGTTTTTTATGTGATAGTTTAGATGATTATCATAAAATTAAATCTGCTCTAAGGGAAGCAAGTAGTGAGTACTTCACGTACACACCTAAATCGGAGAAAACTATCTCCATGGTACTTAAAGGAGTTGATCCTTCTTTTTCCTCGGAAGAACTCCTCTCAGAACTACAAACTGTCGAAAATGACAGTTTAAAATTCATTGATGTGAAGCCGTTCTCCCCTTCTCTCTCCCGAGGTCGCAACCGAAAGTTGCCGTTCTTCATTGTCTCCCTAAGTCCCAACAGCAAAGTCGATGCACTTAGGAATATTAAAGTTATTTTCCACCAAACAATAATTTGGGAAAAAATACGGAAGGCTGACCGTGTGTTGCAGTGCATGCGGTGCCAACGATTCGGCCACGTTGCATCTAACTGTTGTATGGAATTTAGATGTGTAAAGTGCCAAAACAATCATACCGTAGGAGAATGCCCCTTAGGTAAAGAACAGGTTCAGGATAGAAGCAAACTATCTTGCGTCCTGTGCAAAAATACAGGTCACCCGGCCAACTTTAGAGGTTGTCCGAAATTCCAACAACTAAAAGCCAAGTTGGAATTTAAAAAAAAACAACTTGAAGAAGAGAAACGAATGAAGGTTCGTTCTTATAATAACTTCGTTGCACCTAGTGTATCATTCGCTCAAATTGTCGGTAGTCCATTAAACTCAAACTTCGCGGCACAGGGAAATAATATCACAAAACCTTCCGCACCTAGCATATCATTTTCTCAAATGGCTAGTAATTCAATTAATACAACGGCGGCGGAACTTTCACGCAACGTCATAAAAGCGCCCGCTCCAGGGGCAAATTCAGATATAAGAGCAATCCTGTTAGCCATACAAGGACAGATTGCTGGATTTGAAAAAAAACTGACTGAACAAGCGGCCCGAATAGATATTATTTATTCGTCCTTGTTCTCAGACAACCCAACATACCACAATGAACTATCCAACTAATTTAACACTAAAAATTATTGCTGTGAATGTGAATTCACTAATCCACGTGGCAAGAAGGGATAATCTAGGTAACCTGCTTGAAGCCGAATGCCCCGATGTGTTTCTAGCTAGCGAAACCAAGCTAAACCAGAGGCACAAATTGGGCTACAAAAACTATAAAGTCATTAGACGAGATCGTCCACACGCCACACAAGGAGGTGGAGTTGCTATCTTAATTAAGAAAGGCCTTCACCACAAGGTCGTTTACAGCACAGCTGTACACAAATTTCAGCTGCTGGAAGCTTGCATTATAGATATACCTTTGAAAAGTCAAAGGCATCTATACGTGGTATCCGTATCACCTGAAACTCCTCAGTGTTCGCAATTTATCAGCGAAATGGATACCCTCTTTCGTAATCTCAAGTTAGACTCGGAAAACAATTATTTTGTTCTGGCGGGAGATTTCAACTCCAAACACAGTGCTTGGGGTGATATCACGCCGAACACAAGAGGTAATGCACTGTTCAACTGGTGGCAAACAAATGCAACAGAATATAAACTAGAATTGTACGCTACAAGGACACCATCTTATCCAAGAGGAAACTCCTTTTTGGACTTACTTATGATTGACGACAGACTACAATTATTAGGCACGGACCTAAATACTCGAAATTGCCTTCGCACAATCGGGTATGATAGTGACCATTACGGCCTCGGCGCCGTTTTACATGTTCCAAACGAACATGCAATACTTGAGCAGTACGACCAGATACATTCGTTCGTTTTCCGAAAAGCACACTGGTCGCGCTTTGATCGCATAATAAAAAGAGAACTATGCTCTAATGGCATCGACCCTCCAACTAATAGGAACCTTCGAAATGAGGAAATAGATCATTATCTCTCAACGATGGACAACATTGTCATCAAAACAATGCACCGTTCCATTCCAAAAGCGGCGCACATGGAGGAGAATTTTAATAGATATAGAAACTCAACTATTGATGCCCTCTATAGACAAAAAAGCGCTCTGCTCTCCCAGCTCAAACTGCTCTACAGACAGTTCAGCGATCCTTATAGCCAACAAATAAAGACAATTAAGTCATTGATTAAAAACGTTCAAAAGCTGATCCGTGACAACTACAGATCAGTAATTAATGAAGAATGGAAACGTAAAATTCTCTCCATTAAAAACAGTGGTGGGAATATGTTTCCGCAAATAAATAAAGTATTTAGAAGAATAGATCATAATGACATTCCCTGCCTTCGAGTCCCGAGGACTCCCGAGAATTGTCAAATATTGCTGAACGCAGGACTCACCCCGGAACACATCAACTCCAACGAAGAACTAATAGTAGTCGAGGATCCGCAAGAGAAAGCGAACTCCATTGGCGCTTGTTTCGAGGCAGTACACAAAGTGAATGAATCCATTCATTCTAACCTCGATATCGAAAACAGAGCTATCCAAAACCATATTTCGCTGCACAATGAACGGCAAAGTTGGCATTCCGAAAACAAAAGTTTCACTACCTTCAGTGAAAACAATAGAGCGGATGCGCCGCTTAGAAATTTGCACACAAATATATTTATGAATAAGAATGAACTCATGGACATCCTTAGATCCATTAAAAACAAGAAATCCTCTGGAACAGATGGTATTCCGAATACAGTTCTTAAACATCTGCCTCCGGAAGCGGTGAAAATTTACTCTACCTTGTTCAATAACGCTCTAAATAATGCATACTTTCCAAGACGTTGGAAAATAGCAGTAGTCCATCCCATCCCCAAAAAGGGCAAGGACAGGAGCAATCCCGCTAACCTTCGCTCGATTAGTCTGCTTCCAAATATTAGCAAAATATTCGAGAAAATCTTAAATAGGGCATTGATAAACTGGTGTGATGAAAACGACATCATTCCGAACAACCAGTTTGGCTTTAGAGCGGGGCACGACACAGTTCATGCAGCTACAAAACTTGTTTCCGATATACAGTGGAACAAGGCAAAACGACAATGCACAGGCGTATGTTTGGTTGACTTTGAAAAGGCCTTCGATACCGTATGGTTAGAAGGACTTGTATATAAGCTATCAAATCTAGGTTTGCCCGAATATCTGTTATACATCATTTACGATATGATAATGGATAAGCAATTTGTGGTAAAATGTGGGGACAAAATCTCCAATAAAACTTTCCATATTAAAAATGGCTTACAGCAGGGAGCCGTGAATTCTCCCATTCTCTTCAATATTTATACTAGTGATCTAGTTGGGTCTCTTAATCATGCTATTGCATATGCCGACGATATTGTAGTGTACAGATCAGAAAAAAATATCGATGCCATTAACAGACTTCTTCAAGAAGACTTCAATAAAATCAAACGCTTTTGTGACGATTGGAAATTGAAAATTAACTTCCAAACAAACAGAAACCATCCTTTTCAGAACATCTCTTTCTACAGCTTCAAGAGATACAAGGCATAATTGGAAAAACTTTTCCATTGTAGGAAGCAATAATATTCCGCTGCAAATGAAAACTGTTGTCAGGTACCTTGGTATCTGGATGGACCAATACCTATACTTTGATAAGCACATAGCAGCTGCCCTCTCCGCAGCTAAAAGTGCATATGCAATGACAAGAAGTCTGTTTCGAAATAGTCTCCTAGATCACAAAGTTAAAATAATTTCCTACTCAGCATTCATTCGTCCAATATTAGTGTATGGTTGCCCGGTATGGTTCAACGTTTCCCCATCCTACATGGAAAAGTTCCGCATGTTCGAGAGGCAGTGCTTGCGTTCCTGCCTCCGGTTACATAGAACACCTGAGTCTCAATACAGGAAATTCTATCCTAATAAGACACTGTATGACAAATCAGGACTGAATAGGATAGACAATTTCATTATCAAAATTATTCGTGGTCACACTGCAAGGGCAATGTGCAGCGAAAATAATCTTATCTCGGGAGCATACTACCCCAATGACATATAGCTGGAGAATACATTCCGAAATGGGTTTATCCCACCAGAAGCGTTCCCTCTATTGGATAGAAAAGGTCTTATCCAAAACAAGCACGGAGTCCCTATTATTTACCACGCTTTTCGTGGTGCCAGGGACAAACGGATTCTTTATAACAGTGATATATCAAATGCTGCAGTTCACTTGCGATTTAGCATGGCAATAGGCGATCGAGATAAATCTATAAATGACCGATCCCATCCCAACTGGTGGTGGATTGACAATGAAGAAAGGATTTAATATCCCCAAATAGAGTAACATCTTCAGACGCTACGCCTTCCCTTCCCATTCCTCACTTCCCTTTTCATATTTATTTATTCTTCCTTTTCATTTCCATTTTTCATTTAGATTCCTTTTCGTTTTAAAATTTCTTTATGTTAAAATTTTTTTTTTTTTTTGTTTTTTTGTTATTAATTTTTTTTTGTAAACTTTGTTACCTTATATTATTTAAAAAAAAAAAAAAAAAAAAATACAGAGAGAACTTCGTCTTCTAAAATATTCGGGTAATAGAATATATATAAAAATATAAAAATATAAAAATATTATTGTACGCCGAAAGGCATTACACAAAATTGTATCGTGTAATTTAGAGTGCTCGTGTAGAGCCAGTAAATTATTTTAAGAATAAGAAAAGATTGTAAAATAGGATTTAGCATTTTAGTCCTAAGTCAACATTTGTTAACAGTATTAAGTGAGACGCGATCGTGTATCCATGGCTACTAATAAAGTCTATTTACGTCCCTCCAATACGTGTATCTCTGAACTAAATAAGTACTAAATTGAAAGCTGAATAAAAATTCATTGACCCTAAGAGATATTGTGTAAATAGTAACTCTCTAATTTATGTACGGCTTGTTTGCATATTAAACGAAACCCACTCCGCCGACGACGTCAATACAAATACCCGACACAGAAGATGCATATCAAATTAGCATAATATTGCACAAATCAAAACTGTATTCATATAATTAATCCAATTCATAAACAAGAACGAAGCCACGAAATAGAAAAACAGTGACGTGACGTGTGTGACAATTAAAACAAAGTGCAACAACAAAAAACAAACAAAACAAATACTAAAAGAGAAAAAAAACGTGCTCACAAAATCACTTCAGTGAGGTGCAAAAACAACGTCAGACAATTAAATTATATTACCCCAGTCGTAAAAGTGAAAATTAAAATACACAATATATTGCTAGTTAAGCTAGTTAAGAGTTTTCAAAGCATCATTTGGCGCGAGTGCAGGATTACTGACTATTAGCCGAAGATACCCGAGTTCGAGTCGGCGTACGGAAGAAAACGACTTCGTGGTTCGTATTGCGGTCGCCTTTGCTTTTTTTAAATGAAAACAAACTGGAAAGAACCAGCATGAACACGGAGGAAGACAAAAACGTGACAAACAAACGAAAAGGTACACCGAAAATCTCCATTGTGACGCGAAGTAAAACCGCGAAATTAACAATGGAGAAAAAAGGTCAGCAAATGGAGGAGGACAGAGAACGCCCCTCCCCCTACAATTTTAATATGTATGGGGCAAACAATTCGTTCGCTTCTCTTGCATTCTCAGAGTCTGAGGATGAAGAAGAGGAAATTACTGAATTGGAGGCGAAACTTGCGATGGCAAGAGCCCGTCTAGAAGAGAGACGCCGAAAGAAAAAAATAGCGGCACTCGAAAAAGAAAAAGACACCGAACAACAACAAAAGCCGAAGCCAAAAGTCGGCCAACAGCAACAGCAACAGCAACAGCAACAGCAACATCAACAGCTACAATCAACACAAAATCGACCACAGCAAGCAACACAACAGCGGCAAAGCAACAATCAGAACCAAAAAATAAAGATACCACCGATCAACACTATAGATATTGAGTGTAAGGAATTGGTAAGTCTTTGTAAGCTAGCGATAGGTAACAATTTTGTAGTTAAAAGACTGGCTGGTAATAGGCATGCCATTCAAACCTATGCGGTGGCAGACCACGATAAAATTAAAGAGGTCTTAAAAAGGGCCACCGCGGAATTCTACTCGTTCACGCCGAAGCAAACAAAGATGGTAACGGTTCTATTAAAGGGTGTCGACCCTGAGGTGGAACCGGAGGCTCTGCTCGAGATGCTTCAAAAGTTGAGGCACGAAGATCTCGAGTTTATCTCCGTAAAACCGTTCACTACAACCAAGGCAAGAAGGGAAAACCGCAAGCTACCCTTCTTTTTGGTTCAACTAACGCCCAGCAGCAGAATTGGTGGTCTAAGAAAGATTACAGTCTTGGACCATCAAAGTGTCACATGGGACAAGTTAAAAAAAGGCAGAGACATCCTGCAATGTGTCCGCTGCCAAAGGTTTGGTCACGCGGCGGCGAACTGTGAAATGCAGCACCGTTGCGTAAAATGCGGAAAAGACCATAAGGCAGAAGAATGCCCTCTGGGAAAAGAAAGGGTAGAAGACAAAGCCCTTCTAAAGTGCGCAGTGTGCCGGAATGAGGGACACCCCGCTAATTATCGAGGATGTCCTAAATTCCGAGAAATAATGGCAAGAAGTGTGATCCGGCAAAAAAACACAGAGCCAGCTCGAACTACAACAATGCCCGTAACATCGCAGCGGCCGTACGCACAAGTTGCTTCGGGTGGGAGAACACCAAACCAAGCTGCAACATTGGTAGCCACAAATACTACCACACAGACTGAAATAACATCGCAAGCAGACGTGGTCACGGTTCTGCTCAATCTGCAGAGACAGATGACACAGCTGCAGAATCAAATAAACGAGACCTACTCGCACTTGCCCAATCTAAACAAAAAGTCACTATAAACCCTCTAACCACAACATCAATAAAAGCTCTTGTCGTGAATGTAAATTCACTAATAAGAACTGAGAGAAGAGCCAATCTTTTCAACCTGTTGCAAGTTGAACAGCCTGATGTACTTCTGGCGGGGGAAACAAAGTTAAACCAGAGACACAAGATATGGCATAAAAACTACGATATTATACGAAGAGACCGACCTAACTCCTCTCAAGGGGGGGTGTCGCAATCTTTATTAGAAAAGGGATCAATCATAAAGTAATATATAGTGGAGAAGTGCGCAGGTTCCGGGTGCTGGAAGCCTGTATCGTACGCATACCCCTTCAGCAAGGAAGGAGTTTGTATGCGATTGCGGTCTACGCACCTGAGGAGCACCAACATAATCTATTTATAGCAGAGCTCGAGACTACGGAATATCTATCGTTCCCCAGAGGTAGATCGTTCTTAGATATCTTGCTAATCGATTCACGATTGAGATTACTTAGCACCAACAGACGAAACACAAACTGTTTACGGACAATCGAATACGACAGTGACCACTGTGCATTGACGGCAGTAATAGAGCTTATGGGGTATTAGTCTTGTGCCAAAACACGGGCACTCGTTTCACTAACTTCCCAACACTGCAAAGTCAAATCACCAACACACCACGAATAAAGATGTTTATCCTTCTCCACAATTATGACACAAATTAAAGACGCTGGAGGGTTTATGTTTATTAGTTATTTATTTAAAATTACCAAGGGTAATGTTCATCACAACACTCTATGACTTCTCCTTATTGATAATTACCGAAGGTAATGTACATATCAACACTCAACACACGGTACACAGTTCTCAATTGCCACTCGTGACGTAAGTCTTCTTATTAATAATTACCGAAGGTAATGTACATATCAACACTCAACACACGGTACACAGTTCTCAAATGCCACTCGTGACGTAAGTCTTCTTATTAATAATTACCGAAGGTAATGTACATATCAACACTCAACACACGGTACACAGTTCTCAAATGCCACTCGTGACGTAAGTCTTCCTATTAATAATTACCGAAGGTAATGTACATATCAACACTCAACACACGGTACACAGTTTTCGAAAGTGACTCGTAACGTAGTTTTTATTATTACAACACTTCAATTAGATACTTTAATTCCAAACGTACAAGAACTCTGAAATACTTCAAGGGCGCGACCGCACTCCGACATGTGTATCCGCTGGTGATCAAATCTGACTCTACATTCACTGCCGACGAAAGAAAAGGGAACCCGCCAAGAAAACCGCAAAAAGGGGAGGAGCTGCACGATTAACTCGAGGTAGTTAATCGTGATTGGACCGGGGAATAGGCATACATTTCGCATGTGTGTGTATGCCCCGCATACGATCGTCCAGTGACCGAGGATGGATGCCAGCGTCGCAACTGCATCTTCCACGAATGCAAACAATGCATGGGCTGCGGCTGTGTACACAATTGATTGTGCTATACTTGCCGGCAACAAGGAACATCTGGGGTAAAAAAAAAAACAACACGAGCCGAAGATCTGGTCATCCTAGGAGAGGCCATAAATCAACATTTAGGTTGATGGGTGTGAATTTCCTTAGGTCCGCCGACGGTTGGCGGCCGTTAATAGGGAATTGTATATACCATGACAATCTGTGGTGCAAATGGAATGTTTAGATATTGGAACGAATATAGGGTGCAGCCATTGCCAGATGTTAAAAGTAAACACTCGATGGCTGCATCCAATTCGTTGCTTGTTTGCGGTCCCTGATCGGTGGAGACCGATAATAGGAAACCAGCTATTGCTGGTAATTAGGGAAATGTTTGGTTTGCATCCGCCGAAACCTTGTCGGCGGTGGCAAACAGATGGGACCTGATAGCCGCATGCTAGGGGTGCCATGGACAAACAAGAACAACGAGTAATCAATGAACTCTTTGTTGATTTTGTTTCCATGGCATAAGGCTATGGAAACGAGATGCCCTGGGTGCAATGCATGCCCGAGGATGAGATTTCCAATGCCACGGCTATGTGATAATCTTGGTCGTGGACTTAATGTTTTCAGATATTAATGCCTGCCCGAGGATGAATTTTCGATGCCACGGCTAAGTGATCTAAGTGATAAGCTTTGCCGTGGACTTAGTGTTTTGAGGGATGGTGATGGAGAAAAAGGGGTTTGGAAGGAAAACCCCCACAGAAAAGGTAAGCTGCCTAACAGATATTCATGACAGCTATCCGATTGGGTAACTGTATTAATTCCAGCGATTTGGCTGGCTGTAAATGCCGTAGCAAGGTTACGAAACCTTGCTGCAGTTCGACTTAGAGGTAAGTCGCTTCGCCTGGAATAGTGGGGATCGAATGATGCATGGCTCTTCGGGCCCTGAAAAGCCCCACAAGCTCCCGAACGAGCTCGCAGATCTGGAGGAATTCGTGATCCCGCAACCCTATAACTACGGGGCAATGCGATGGCCGCGGTTCACCAGATCATTAACAAGAGAACTGCGTTCGAATGACTTTAATCTGCCAGTAAACAGAAACCTGACTAATGTCGAAATCGACAAATACATTCAACAAATGGACGAAACCGTAAAATGAACAATGGACAAAACAATTCCCAAAACAACAGTTACAGATCACACTAACATGTACAGAAACGCAACAATAAACGCACTACAGAAGAAAAAGAGCAGACTGCTATCGAAATTAAAACAATTACACAGACAGTTTACAGACAGACAAGACCAGGAGATAATATCACTGAAATCCCGATTAAAAAACCTCCAACAATTACTTAAAGCTAATTATAGAATAGCAACAAATTTGTTTTGGAACAACAGAATTCGAGCTATAAAAACTAATAACCCGAATATGTTCCCACAAATAAATAAAATATTGAGGAGAAATAATCAAAATGAGATTCAGTTTCTCCAAATTCCACGTACTGAGGTAAACAAGCAGCTGCTAACCAACATTGGCATAGATACGGAGAACGCTATCCTCAATAGTGAGCTCTTCGTGATCGAAGATCCTTTGGAAAAGGTGAACGCTGTGGGAGCTGTCTTTCAGGAAATGTACAAGGTGAATGAAAGCATTCACCGAAATCACGACCTGGAGGACAGAGTTCTACTGAATCACCTGCACCTCCGGAATGAAATTTCACTTTGGCAATCGGAGAATCCGGGTTTTACCGAATTCAGTGAAGATAATCTGTCAATTGACATTAATGCCAATGGTGTAGTGGCTAATGGCCTTCTAATAACAAGGGAAGGCATCCAGAGTATCTTCGACTCATTAAGAAGCAAAAAGTCAGTGGGAATAGATGGAGTACCTAACATCGTACTCAAGAACCTGTCCCCAATGGCAATAGATATATACACGGTCCTGTTTAACAACGCGCTGAATAATGCATATTATCCCGCGCGTTGGAAAACGGCAATTATTCAGCCCATCGCAAAAAAGGGCAAAGACTGCACAAACCCAATGAACATGCGTTCGATAAGTTTACTCCCAAGCATCAGTAAAGTATTTGAAAAGACTATTAACAAAGCTCTGCTAAAATGGGTAGACGACAACAGCATTATTCCAAATAACCAGTTTGACTTTAAGGCGGGTCATGAAACCACACATGCCGCAGCTAAAGTGGTCTCTGACATACAATGGAATAAATGTAAGAACCAATGCACAGGTGCCTGTCTGATCGACTTGAGAAAAGCCTTTGTTACCGCCTGGATCGAAGAGTTATATTACAAACTGGTCAGACATGGCATACATAAGCCTTTACTATATGTACTTTACGATATGTTAAAGGACAGGAGGTTCGTGGTCCAAAGTGGTAATGTGACCTCTAATAATACGTATAATATCAAGAATGGCTTGCAACAGGGCGCGGTACTCTCTCCGATTCTTTTTAACATTTACATTAGCGACTTATTAGATGCACTTCCGCAGGCTATTGCGTACGCAGACGATCTCATAATTTACAGAACAGCTCCGAAAGTTGAGATCATAAATAGTTTAATACAGCGAGACTTCAACAACGTGCAGCGCTACTGCGATGACTGGAAACTTAAGATCAACTTCCAGAAATGTGAAGCCATCCTATTTAGAACCTCATTATATAAAGCCACGAACGACACAAGGAAAAACTGGCGAAAGCTAGTTATCGTGGGACCGCATGGAGATAAACTGGAAACCAAGAGTTTAGTTAAATACCTTGGCATCTGGCTAGACCAATATTTGTATTTCAACAGACATGTAGAGGCTGCTTTGCTCAAAGCGAGGAAAACGTTTGCTATGACAGGGAGGCTATTTCACAGTAGCCAACTTGACAGCAGGGTAAAAATCATATGCTACATGACGCTAATCAGGCCAATGCTCATATATGGTTGTCCAGTATGGTTCAACATAGGTCCAAATTTGATGGAAAAGATTCGGGTGTTCGAAAGAAAGTGTCTCAGAAGTTGTCTCAGATTATATCGGACACCGGAATCGCACTATAAAAAGTATTACTCAAATGAGGCTTTATATAATGAAGCGTACATAAATAGGGTGGATAATTTTATGATTAAATTAATCAGAGGACATATTGCGAGAGCAATAAGCTCGTCCAATGACCTAATTTTCGGGGCCTATTATCCAAACACCTTGTACTATGAGAGCGTGCGTCGCAACGGCTTTGTTCCACCAGAGGCGTTCCTTGACTTGGATATGAAAGGGCTTATACAGGATAGATCCGGAATTCCGCTGATCTATCATGTAAGTAGATCATCTGTAGACGCGCGATTGTGCTACGACCGGGAAGTAGCGCGCACCGAAGAAGAGCTCCTGCGCTTCAGTAGGGCTATCTCCCACAGAGACCGGGACGATAGTATTAGACAGCGTCAACAGTTCTGGTGGTTGAATGGCATATAAAGACCTGGGTACCAAAGTCGGTAAAGAATCATACTATCATCAGCTAGCTTACATAGACTTAGCTTTTCTAGAATTAGGGTAGTATAAGATTTAAGTTAAGTTAGGTTAAGTGCTTTTACATAAAAAAAAAAAATACAAAAAAAAAAAGTAAGTAAGTTAAGTAAGTTAAATTTTAAGAAAAAAAAACAAAAAAAAAATTGACAAAGTTTTTCAAATTTTTCTTTGTATTTCAACTAATTATCAGTACTGCCACAAAGTTCTGTCGCCGAAAGGCAAATTATACAAATGTTAAGTAATGTTTAGCTTAGAGCGTCTGCGAAGGACCAGTAAGTTATTATATAAGATAATTAAGCTAGAATTTAAGCATTTTTTGTCTAGCCTTTAATTTAGAAATTAAGAAATAAAAAGAAAAATAAAAAATGTAAAAATGAAAAAATCAACATTTGTTAAATTATTGTACAATAAATGCGTTATTCAATCAATCAATCAAGGGTTATACTTCAAGCTAATGAGACTAGGCATTCATTAACCACGCGGGAGACCGGTGTTCGACTCCCCGTCGGGGTGCCTCTGGCGCAAGACTAATGACTTTGTCCAGAAAAAACAAATCATTATGGAAAATTTAACAAGCCTCAGTACTTGCTAAATAAGGCCAAGACCGGCTCCCGGTTGTAGTGCCGATGATGATGATGATGATTCATAAACCACTGCTGTATATACTATACGACATGTTGAATGAAAAGAAATTCGTCGTCAAAAGTGGCAATGTGACCTCCAACATTACTTACAATATAGAAAACGGTCTGCAACAGGGAGCGGTGTTATCTCCGATCCTTTTTAATATTTACACTAGCGACCTGATAAGGTCTCTTCATCAGGCTATTGCGTATGCAGATGATCTGATAATATATAGAACAGCTCCAAAAATTGAAATCATTAACGGATTATTACAAGGGGATTCCAATGATGTTCAGCGATACTGCGACAACTGGAAACTCAAAATCAATATCCAGTAGTGTGAAAACATCCTCTTTAGAACACCACTGGCTGAAGCTACCAGGGACACCAGGAAAAACTGGCGAAAGCTAGCTATTATGGGACCACACCAACAAACACTGGAAACCAAAAATGTAGTCAAATACTTAGGCATCTGGCTGGATCAGTATCTATATTTTAACAAACATGTGGAGGCTGCGCTGGCCAGGGCAAAGAAAGCTTATGCTATGACAAAAAGACTGTTTCATAGTAGTCAACTTGATAGCAGAGTTAAAGTTATATGCTACATGGCTCTCATCAGACCGATGACCATATATGGATGTCCAGTATGGTTTGATGTGGGACCTAGCTTAATGGAAAAGATTCGGATTTTTGAGAGGCAATGCCTCAGGACGTGTCTCAACTTACATCAGACTCCTGAATCTGATCACAAAAAATACTATCCCAATGAAGCGTTGTACAATGGGGCCAATATGAACAGAGTGGATAACTTTATGATCAAGCTGATCCGAGGGCATATTGCGAGATCAATGAGCTCACAGAACGATTTGATTTTTGGTGCATATTACCCAAACAATATGTATTATGAGGTGGTACGTCGCAATGGCTTTATTCCACCAGAAGCATTCCTTAGTCTTGACATGAACGGCCTCATACAAAATGAATCCGCTATACCGTTGATTTATCACGTGCGTCGGTCGGGTATAGATAAACGAATATGCTATAATCGAGAGGTTGCGCACACAAATGAAGAGCGCCTGCAGTTCAGTACGGCAGTAGCACAAAAAGACCGAAAAGACACGAATAAGCAACACCAGAGATTTTGGTGGCTGAGCGACAATTAAAAACCTGTTTCCTTATAAAACTGGCAAAAAAAAGGGAAGTAATAATAATAATAATAACAAAAAAAAAGGCCCAACAAACAACGGGAGCTTACATAGATTTAGCATTTAGCAAAAAAAAAAAAAAAAAAAAAATTGATTGTTAGTTTAGTATTTAAGTTAGATATAAGGTAAAAACAATAACAAAAACAAAGTTTTTTCTTTTCTTCATTTTCTTTGTGTCCAATTAAGTTCTTTAAAATCCCCATGTAAACAAAATAATCATAATGTCGAAAGACAAATTTTCATGCTGTAAGCGTATGCATGTAACTTAGAGAGACCGCAAGGGACCAGTAAGATAATAAATAAGATAACAAAAGCTAGAGTTTAACCCTTTTTTGTCTAGCGAGTAAGTAAATTATAATCATCATCATCAGCACTACAACCAGGATCCGGTCTTGGCCTTATTTAGCAAGTCCTGAGGCTTGTTAAATTTTTTATGATAATTTGCTTTTCCGGGCAAGGTCATTAGTCTTGCGCCAGAGGCTCCCCAACGAGGAATCGAACCCCGGTCTCCCGCGTGACAGGCGGGTATACTAACCACTATACTATCGAGGAGCTAAATTATAATAATAAGAAGAAATAAAAAATGATATTAAAAAAAACAAAAAAAGACCACTTCCTCATAGACCAAAGACACCACTCGAATATCCTTGACGTAAGATCATATAGAGGAGCAGATTGCGACTCCGATCACCTTCTAGTGAAGGGCAAAATTAGAAGTCGGCTCGCAACAAACCCACATGGGCAATCACGGGAGACGAGCATAAAGTTCGACATTGATAAACTAAAAGACCTACGCAAAAGGGCTGAATATCAAGAGGAACTAACGAATAGATTTAGCATCCTAGAGAATGGGAGTAGTGGGGAAGAGGAAACCAATAATCTGGGCACTAAATGGGCATCGATCAGAGACACAGTCAAACAAACAGCCCAAAAAGGTACTAGGATTTAAGAAAACAATTAAGTCCAAACCTTGGTTTGACGATAAGTGCAGGGCGAAGATCGAACATCGTAAACGCCTCAAAGTGATCCACTTAGAAAGATATGATGAAGTCAACGCAGGAAGATACGCGTCAATTCGGAAAGAGACAACGAGACTTTTCAAACGCAAAAAACGCGAATGGGAGAAGACTCGGATCGAAAAAATCCTGAAAATGCCAGAGCAAAGAATATCAGAGGTATGTATGCCGGCATAAATTCAATTAGAAATGGCCACCGGGGAATAGCCAAAATAATCCGAGACACAAACGGCTGTCTGGTGACAGAAACAAACAAGATCATGACAAGATGGAAGCAGTACTTTGAAAACCTGCTCAATGTGCGCGCCCATCAACCACAAAAAAAAGGAACCAGACGTACATACTGCCGAGCCTCGAATCCCAGAGTCCTCTCTCGACGAAATTATAGACGCAATAAACCGATTGAAGAACAACAACGCACCCGGAGTCGACTGCATACCGGCAGAGCTTGTGAAGCATGGAGGAGAGGAAACCGCTCGAAAGATCCTCCAACTGATTAAAACAATATGGGATAAGGAAGTCACTCCGGAAGAATGGAAAACCTCAATAATCGTCCCCATTTTCAAAGAAGGCGACAGATCTGACTGCGAAAACTACAGAGGAATATCATTGCTCCCAACCGCAGACCAATTATTAACAAATGTCATTCTGGCGAGAATCACACCGTACGCAGAAGAAATACTGCGATTACCAATGCGGATTCCGTAGGAACCGGTCAACGAGCGACCAAATATTAGCAGTAAGGCAATTGGTGGAAAAGAAGTGGGAATACGGAGAGAGGTTCACCAACTGTTCGTGGACTTCAAAAAAGCCTACGACGCAGTCGCAAGGCAAAGACTCTACCATATTGTAGTTGAGCTAGGAATCTCGGAAAAATATGCCGCCCTCATACAAATCTGCATGAACGAAAATAAAGGGCGAGTTAGGATATAAAGCACCTCTCAGAACCAAATCCGTGACGGACTAAAACAGGGCGATGACCTCTCACCATGTCTCTTTAACCTTGTCCTCGAGTATGTCCTCAGAAAGGTACAAGACGACAACATGGCCGGATCATCCCTAAACGGGGTCACGCAAGTGTTCGCATATGCGGTTGACATCGCCGTTTTGGGCGATAATCTAGAATCTCTAAGCAAAAACAGTGGAATCGGCATGCAAGCGGCATGCCCTGTGAGTAGGGCGTCAGAATATACTCACAGCTAGGCCAGCTTGTCGTAAGAGGCGACTAAAGGCCGCGTGGTAGCCGGGGTCCCAACGCCCTGTGCGCCCGGTGAAATTCCACCCCATCAAGCTATAGGCTCCGTGAAATGGTTGGAAGTAATCCCTGGCCATCTTTCGGAGCCTGGCTGATGGACCGGTTCGAGAAAAGGTTGGTTAGGTGGTAGTCGGTCCCAAGGTGAGATACCACCCCGTCACGCTGTACATTCCGCGATATCGCCGAGAGAAATCTTCGACGGTGTTTCGGATGTGTGGCTGATGGCCCGGACTGACACGGGGATAAGTCATGATGGTGCCTTCTGATATAAAGAATTCCGGAGGTACACTAGTCTCCCATTCGTATCTCCGGGTGGGACTATGTCGGGGGGAACATCATGCAGATATCATGATAAATAATGGAACTTTAAGAGGTTCGTTATCACATAACCGGGCTCACTCTCGAGGCTCGGCCCACGCTCAACTGGTGACGGCATTTTGTAACATCTGGGGCATCGGTTTCACCAATACGAATGTAAACGCCGTCCACCAATATTTGCAAACAACGAAACCTGATAACCTTGTCATAACTGAGGCCCAAGTCGATTCGTCAACTGATTCGACATATCTTCGTTGCTCAGGATACGACTTACATTCGAGATTTCATTTTAAGGGCGGAGTCTGCGTCGTCGCGCGGTCCAATCTGGCTTGCCAGAGGATGGAGGCGTTGGAACCCAATAATATGGACATCATATGGTTGAGGGTCGTGCTGGGGAATTCCGTTAAATTTCCTTGTTCTCTTTACCGCTCCCCGAATGACGATCAACGGGCGACATTTTTCGAACATCTTTCATATACCGTCGACTGGATACAGATCAACCACCCAGCTTCTGATATTGTTGTCCTTGGTGATTTTAATGTGCACAATTCCGGCTGTCATATTTTTATCTTTACCTTCACACCTTGCACATCACACACCCTCATTTATAAATCAGAACACACTTGGTTTATTAAAATTAAAATTGATTTTTATTAATAGTCACTTCGTTACTCACAATCTTTATTAATATCTCTAACCACGTCACCAGAAACACTTATTTGGAAGACCGTCTTAGTTAATTATCCCGAACCACGAACTCCTCACTCACCGTCCCGGTCAAGTCTTGAAAACCAACTCTCCTCCGTTCTGGACTAATTCAAAAAACCAACCCCCGTAACGGCCGTCTCCGCCAAAAACTCGAAAAACCTCCGTGTCTAGTTCTTTCTCCTTTTTCATTTCTTTTTTCGAAATCTGGTTCCTTTCGCCAGATCAAAGGATACTTCCTTTTTCCCGCCTGAAGCTTTTTTCGGTATTAAACACAAAGAAAAATCAATAGTGTGTTTATTGCGCCTGTTGTTATCTTTAACCGAGTGGGCAAAGATTTTTCCGTGGGAAATCGATTGAAAGAAAAGATCACTAGCGCCCAGGCGAACGTTCATAGTTAGTTAGTTAAAACGGAAACTGGCGCTGGTGGTTTTAATGGTTTTAGATAACCATTGTACTGGCGCGCAATTTTTATGATACTCAGTGGTTTTGTTTGAAGGACGGCATCTGGCCTGCACATTTGGCTCTTAGGGGTTGTTGTGGTGAACCCTTGGTTCAATGATTATATTTCCAAGTTTTTTATGTGAGCAAATTGAACGTTTAGTTCAATTTGCTTGGAGTTTAATTGATTAGCGCAAATCGAACGTTTAGTTCGATTTGCTTGCTATCCATTTATGTGGGACCATTTGTTGTATGGGCTAATGTTGTAAATGTCACATCCTTTAAGTGGATGTTTTTGGCGTGTATCGCCGTTAGTGGTGGAGGTTGGTTCCAAAGAGGTAAGTTTTTTATTTGGCTGGATGATTGTGGCCGTAACACGGCTGGTTGCTACATTCCAACAGAACCGACGAGGCTGGGAGGCTGGCGGAGATGTTTGCTGTAAGCCACAACTTGACTCAACTCGTGGGGGAGCCAACGGGAGTGCCGGATGCCCGAGGCGATTATGCGAACACCCTGGATCTGTTTTTGACGTCCGAACCGAGTATTTATACCGTAGAGGTTTCTGCACCACTGGGAAACTCAGATCACTGCTTGGTATCTGTCGCGCAAGCACTTACATATCAAACGAATAACCGGCCTAGGCAGCTTCGCCATGTATGGAAGTATGGGGCTGCTAACTGGGACGATATGCGAGATTTCTTCGCATCCTTTCCATGGTCAGAGCCGTGCTTCGGAAACTCCGATGTTAACGCTTGGGCGGAGTCGGTATCAGAGATTATTCTTCTGGGATGGAGATGTATATTCCACATTCCATCAAACGAAGTTCGTCTGATAAACCGTGGTTTGATAAAAAATAGGAGCTGATTACAGCGGTAAAAAATAGAGCTTTTAAGCAATGGCGCTCCAATCCCACCGATGTTAACAGAACGAATTTTGTTAGAATCAGAAACGCGTGCAACTAGGCGATTGATACCGCGAAGAAGGCTCACAACGACAGGATGATCAATAAGCTCCTTCGGTGCCCAACTGGTTCGCGCTCCTTCTGGTCAATGGCAAAAGCTGTCAGCGGTAACTTCACATCCTCCTCTTTCCCTCCGTTGGTGACAGACAGTGGGACGTTAGTAACAAATTCAAAGGATAAAGCAAATTTATTTTCGGCGAATTCAAACCTCGATCCTGGCGTTTTGGAGCCACCCGTGATCTCGCCGGTACACTCTTCCATGCGGGATAAGAGATTTCGTCCGCGCACTATTCAACGCATTCTACGTGAACTGGATTGTAGGAAGGCAGCCGGCCGGGACGGAATACCAGCAATAGTCCTTAAGAACTGTGCTCCAAAACTATCGCCGGTTCTTGGCAGACTCTTCCGCTTATTTTATGCACGAAGGACCTTTCCTGCCTGCTGGAAAATCGCTCGAGTTCAGCCAATCCCAAAGACGGGAAAAAAGTGTCCCCCACAAAATTACCGTCCGATAGCATTACTGTCTATTTTATCTAAGGTGATGGAAAAAGTCGTCAACACAGAATTGGTTAAGTATTTGGACTGCAACGGACTTCTGAATGATCGTCAATACGGATTCCGTGGCAGGCGGTCCACAGGAGACCTTTTGACACTTATAACCGATATATGGACATCTGCGATTGAACGGCATAGTGAGTTAAGGGCGGTCGCATTGGATATTTCCAAGGCTTTTGACCGCGTCTGGCACGGGGCATTGCTGAGCAAACTTCGATCATATGGACTTTCCCAACAGCTTTGCGACTGCACGAGCAGCTTCCTCGAAAATCGATCGCTCTGGGTTGTTGTGGATGGCGAGTGTTCGGATCTGTATCCTGGTAATTCGAGGGTGCCCCAAGGTTCTATTTTGGCTCCAACCTTGTTCTTGCTTCACATAAGTGATGTAGACACCAGCTGAGATGTAGACAGATCGACTCTCTGAATCGGGATCTGGATAAAGTCCTGCAGTGGGGTAAGGCCAATCTTGTCGACTTCAAAGCAACGAAGACCCAGTATACAACATTCACAAAGAAAACTGGATCATCGGTTCCACAGCTGATGGTGAATGGCCGGGCCCTCGAGGCTGGGGAAAGTTTGAAATTGCTCGGCGTCACGGTCTGTGGGAATGTATCATGGCATAAACACGTGTCGAACATCGCCAGGTCAGCCTCAGGAAAACTGAGCTATCTTTTTAGAGCCAAGAAATATTTTACTTCGGCCCAACTTCTTCTCCTATATAAATCCCAAATTAGACCCGCGCTCGAATATTGCTCTCATGTTTGGAGCTCGGCATCTAAACATACCCTCGACTTACTTGAGAGCATACAGAGACGAGCGATCCGCCTGATCGGGGACTCGGCGCTGACGTCGGGACTACAGTCGCTATCACATCGAAGGCCCGTAGCCGACCTCTGTCTGTTTTACAGATATTATCACGGGTGATGTTCTTCGGATATTCTTGGTATTGTTCCACGCAATTCGGTTTATATGCGCTCCATAAGACAATCCGACGGATCGCACCCGTTTGTGGTTCATCTCCCGACGGCGCGAATATCCCTGCATCAGAACTCGTTCCGTTACAGAGCGGGGAAGCTGTGGAACTCCCTTCCCACGCAAGTGTTCACGGAGCGTTACAACCTGCAACTGTTCAAAAAGAACTGCAACAGTCATTTGATGGCATCTCGGGGCGCCCACTCGGCGCTATAGGTTGGCCTCTCCCGAGAGAAGTCTAATAAAAAAAACAACAAAAAAAAAGAAGAAGAGGTGGGTCTAGAAGTAAATGAAGACAAAACGAAATACATGATTATGGCGAGAGCAGGTGACCTCAGAGAACACACATAAACATCAGGGGCAAGATATTTGAAAATGTCAAAGAATTTAAATAGCTGGGAACGACACTGACGGTCAATAACGAAATGTCGAAGGAAATTAACAAAAGCCTACACTCCGGCAACGCTAGTTGGCACGCAGTCAGTAAGCTGTTGAAATCCAAACTGCTATCACGTAATATAAAGCTCCGTGTCTATAGAACCATAATCATGCCGATTGCTCTATACGGATGCGAAACATGGGCTCTCACACAACGGGAAGAAAACAAATTCCGCGTATTCGAGAATAAAGTTTTGAGGGGTATCTTTGAAGGGAAATATGACGAGGAGGCAGGACAATGGAGGAAACTCCACAACCACGAATTGGAAGTGCTTTACCGCAAACCTACAATAGAGAGAATAATCAAGTCGCGAAGATTAAGATGGGCCGGACACGTGGCGCGAATGGGCAACGATAGGACCGTGCATAGAATTCTTGACTGTAGACCAATGGAAAAGATGCCGGTAGGACAGCCGCGACGGAGATGGGAGGACGTTAGGTTGAACGTTGAGAAGATCGGATCGGATGGTCGAACGAGGAAGGAGAGCGCACGGGACAGGGAACAATGGTGCGGTCGAGTCGGTGAGGTCATGAACTTTCGGATTCATACAGGCCAATAAATAGTAATATTGGGTTTTCCAATAGGGACTTGACAACTTTTTTTTAAATAAAAGACAAACCATTTGAGATATTTCAAAAACTTCATTATCGGCTGATGATAATATGAAGTACAATCAAAACATTTATGAATGGAACTCGACTACGTTCATATAGCCACCGCGTGCACGTTTGCAGCGGTCGATTCGTTGGACCCAATTTTCGATGACTCTGCCACACATTTCGGCGGAAACGGCCGCAATTTCGCGTTCAATGTTGACTCTCACCGAGTCGCTACAAAGTCGAAGTAAATCCAAAAGTAAAAAAAGAGTATGAATATCTTGGACGTAGTTCCATGTTGGATCGTAAATCCAAAAATAGAGTAAGAATATCCTGCACATAGTCCCATGTTGGATCGTAAATCCGTGAGTAGAGTATCAATATCTTGGACGTAGTCCCATGTTGGATCGTAAAACAGTGAATAGAGTAAGAATATCCTGTTGAATTACAAACTGGCACTTGATTGAGTCAGAGAGGTTGCCCATACAGGTTGTTAGCAGGAAGAATAATTTGCTGATCAGTAGCAGCCTTCGTTCCATTGTGCCGCAGGATGAAATAGTCCCAAAGCCAGGTATCTTTCTTGTTTGGCTGGTGACTGGACCATATGTTCACAATTTGTTTTCCGTTGATATGATTTCTCGAAGGGTGCCGGCATCTTTCCTTGTTCCTCATCTTCTATATCCTCTAATCTTGTTACCGAAAGCCCAGCTTAGACACCGACTCTGTTGGAGTGGTGCCCCCATACATGTGATTCTCTGTGCCTGGGCGGTGATAAGAGGGTGCCCCCAGAGCGTTGCGTCCAGGCGGCGAAACGTCAAGAACCTCGAACACGTGACAGCGATGTGTCCAGGTGGCGAGAAGCGACAAATCCTGGACGCGTAACAGTGATGCGTCCAGGTTTCCAGAAGCGGTGAACTCCAAATCTGTGACAGCTTTCAGATGACATGATCTCCCGACGGGTGCCGGCATCTTTCCTGTTCCTCATCTTCTATATGGTTGGTAGAGTAAGAATATTCTGGACGTAGTCCCATGTTGGATCGTTGACCATTTGAATGGTAATTGAGCAATGTGGTCGCCAATATGTTGAAGTGTTTGTGTTTGTCCTTGGTTAGAAATGTGGCCATTTTAGACATAGTTGGAATCTAGGTGCGCTGGATGGAGCTGTTGATTCAGTCCAAAGACCGATTAGTTGCGTTAAAGTTGGCCGTGCAATGTTGTGTTTTCATTATCTTCTGAATATGGCCAGCCTGTGCCGATATTAGAAGTGTTAGAGTTACCGCCAACTGCATAGGATCATCTGCGTCTCGAATCCAGGGTGATTGCTGTGGCTGATGATGTTGCAGTTGTGGATGTGTCCCATCTACGCCGCTAATTCCACTGCTTGGCGTTGGGCGAATTTCTCGGTGGGAGCTGAGATTGACGTTGGCCACATTGCCTGACAGAGTGTTTGATCCACTGATAGTGATGGTCCTATAGCGTTTGAAATAATAGTGAAGAAGAACGTGTGATTCGAACTGACGCTATGACAGTTTGAATCACCAAAAATTGAACCTAAGCGTTACCCATCAGGCTACTGGCCGATTTTAGAATTTGATTTTTAAACTCGACTATA
Source organism: Microdon myrmicae (assembly GCA_963931805.1). Lineage (NCBI taxonomy): Eukaryota > Metazoa > Arthropoda > Insecta > Diptera > Syrphidae > Microdon > Microdon myrmicae. Next base: position 121,404,648 of record OZ007499.1, read on the forward strand.
CCCCACTGATGTGAATTGTTATGTTATCGCTTGGTATACGGCTCTGATGTATTTTCTTATTCAATTTTTCGTTCGGTGCTCTTCTCTATTTTGCTTGTGAATTGTGTGTGTATCTGTTAGAGTCGCCACACCACCCCCTTCCCAGTAACTTCGTTACGATCAATCAGCTTCGGTGCGAACGACGAGCGAACGAGAGAATGTCGGAGCAAGCGAGTGTGCCTTGGTGCTCTATGCAGAAGTCATGATTGTGTGTGTGAAGTTCTGTTTACTACGGGCAGTGTGTGCTGCGTGTACAGATCACGTCGTAGTCACCAATTATCCGCTTAGTTACAATTTTTGGTGATTCAAACTGTCATAGCGTCAGTTCGAATCATGCGTTCTTCTTCACTATTATTTCAAACGGTATAGTCCTCCAAATGATAATTATGATAATGGCCACCTTAGAAATAATCTTGCTAGACTTGAGGACCAGATCCGGCTCGAAGGACCAAATGTTTCGCCAGCTGAGACCATTGAACCCAACTACATTAGTTGGATCTAGTTCGCCAACTGGGAATAGCCAAAAACTCCTTGATGAGAACAGCAAATCCTGCAAATCCCTAAATCCAGCGTCGAACTTATTCTCGACGAGACAGCAAATTTACAATTGTCCCGTTGAGCACAGATAATACAAAAAACATAACGCGCTGAATAAATGAAAACAAACGTATTATTCCAAACAATTATACTATTAAATCGATACCCTTTTATTTTCTCGACTATATTACACGGTGGACTCAATAAAGAAATTAAACCAGTAAAACACAAGCACCGTATACCACTGCACAGCAACAGCTACCTCGATCTCTTCTTCATTCAGCATCTCCAACAACGGGGCCCATTATCAGGCCGCTGAATCTTTGGTATTGGGAGCAATTGGCAGCGGTTAATGCCAATAGAGTTTTCTGCTGCAACCGCATAGTTGGATATTAAGGTCTAAGCTCAGGCGGTTAAATGAAACTGTGGGAAATTGATTGGTAATTTGCCGAGCAGTGCATCTGATATCAATTTGTAGTTTAGAATCACTGCTGGCATTTTAACATCACGATCTAGAAACCAGGCTGGCATTTCCGAATGCCATTGAGGCTGCTTGATGTTTTATGCTTTGTTGCTGTACTGCAACATCTTGCCGGGCCGACGACGATGCACCAGTAGTTGTCCTAGCCTTTGGTGCTGTCAACGAAGGGGCATGTCAGCACCCACTGGGAACAGCAAAACCAACTCCACTAGTTGGTTCCATAAATGTTCGCCCACTGGGAACCGCAAGACCAACTCCACTAGTTGGTTCTCGTTGAGGCACCCTTATCCTTTCCCTTGGAAGCAGCAAAACCAACTCCACTAGTTGGTTCACTGAAGACATGTTGCTGGTTGTATACGGATGATGGGCCGACGACAATGGACCCAGTAGTCCCCTTTAGTTGGCGTCACCAACGTGTGCATGTCAGCGCCGTGGTAAGTCGCGGTTGGTACTTATGTTATGCTGTAGGATAACATCTTCTCTCCGATTGCCGTATTTTTATCTGTAGATATATTAGTCTGGCCGTGGTTTTGGTTGGCACAAGCGAATGAAATGATGTGTGAAACTTTTTCGGTATTCATGGAATTGCTTTTTTTCTCATTTCACATTTCTCAGAAGAAGAGTAACGTTCTTTAGAATATCACACCCTTTACTGCAGCCATAAAAACGCCCACATTTTTAAACAAACCACCTGTTTTTGCTAATCTGCAACAAGTAGTCACTTTATTCAAGGAAGATTCGTCTACTTCCAAGAATATTCATATTTTGACTCAACGGCAGGATGATTAAATCAATAGTCTTATGAACAACTTTAGGAAAGCCATCACATTTTACAAAATATATAGTATATTTAAAAAATACAACATTAATATGATTAAAATTTTTCAGTTATAGCACAAACAAAATCTTTAGTAGTCGCGTTACCACCCATGTCTCTGGTTTTGACAGATCCTTCCTTAAGTGTTTCAGTAAGTGCTTTATACAATTTATCTTTTTCTTCGTACATGTGCAAATGATCTAACAGCCCAACAGCGCACAATAAGATTGCCGTTGGATTCATGTACCCCTTATCCTTGGGGTCAGAATGTAGATGATGGGATCCCTGTATAATGTTAGAAAAGAAATACTGTGATATCAGACATTTGAAATAGAAGCGTTTTTCTTACGGGTTCAAAGATAACAATTCTCTTCGAATACAATGCTCCTGCTACAAAGCTCGATCCTCCCACTAAGCCTGCAGCTAAATTAACGATTATACTACCATATAGACTGGGCATGACCATAACATCGAACTGAAAATGTAAATAATCATTTGAGCGACAATAAGCATAGGATATTGTTAATTGTAATTAACTTGATGTGGCTTAGCCACCATTTGCATTGTTGTATTGTCTACTATCATTTTGTCACATTTTATTGTCGGGTAAAGCTTGGATACATCTTCACAGGTCTTTAAGAATAACCCATCGGATAATTTCATGATATTTGCTTTATGGATAACGGTCACCTTTTTACGACCATATTTTATAGCGAAATCGAAAGCGAATTTAGCAACACGTCTAGACCTTCTTCTTGTAATGACCTTTAAGGATTCCACTACACCTGGTACTGCCTCCCGCTCCAACGCCGAATATTCACCTTCAATACTTTCACGGATTATAATAGAGTCAACGTTGTCCAGTTTAGTTTTCGCACCGGGTAAAGTGTAAGCATGCGAAACACCAACAAATACATCTAGCAATACACGCAATTGAGTTTTTATTGTTGTTTTCATTGTGGTCGTTTTCAAGTTTCGATCAAGTGCTCCCTAAATAGACAACAATTTTGTTTATCAATTATCATAGTTATAAACTTTGTTCGAAAAAAGGAAGATATTTTTATCCTGTTTCATGAAAAGTTCCACTTAAATGTTGGCGGATCGTTTTATTCGCTGGGATTACAAACCAACCATAGTCAATACTTTAACCCTTTCAAGACTGTTGGGATATATATATCGCAACCAAGTTTAATCGTAAATACTACGAGTCTACTAAAATATTCTAGTGGGATATATATGTCCTGATGTGTACTGATGTAAAAAAAAAAAAACAAAAAAAAAAAAAAAATATATATATATATATATATATATGTATATATATTTTTTTTTACCCTATTATAATAAATAAATTCATCACCTGAAGTATAGAAATTTGAACTACATCTCTTATTGTCTTTTAAAAGAAATCCGCTACGAAAGGGTTAAAATGCAATATGCACTGCCTTGGGTTAAATACCACACCAAATTTTGTAAAATTGGGGGCTGTAAATAGTACCCAAAAATCCTTATTGTCAAACAATTATCCCTATACAAAAGTAAACTGTCTAAGTTATATATTTTACCACATCTGTGGGGGTTCTCTATACTACATGGAGAACCAACCCACAATTTCAACTTAATTTCGACCCCCTACAGCGCGTCACATTATTCCCTATTTCATGCTATTCACTTGAAATATCATGATTTCCAAATGGACGCATAGCTGAATTCATTCTTCTATGCAGATAATGCATAATGGAATTCAGCTACCTTTTTGCCATACGGCAACACCATTTTTGCTAACCCATGAGATTTCAATCGGAAATCACATCATGTCGGTTAGCAACAACAAACCGAACCAAACGACACCGTTGCATCATGGCGAAACCGCTGGGGTTATTTCAGCGTCTTTCCCAAGCATTAGCGGCGTTCTATTGACTTTCTCCAGACACTTCATTCGCTTGGGATCAACGATCTCATTTTACAAGTGAATAGCGCAAACTACATTTTCCTCTCCTTCACAGTTCTGTCTTCCTACGGTTCAACGTACTCGGAGATCACCGTATTCACCGAATTAGGTCAATGGGTTATCCTCAAAGCTGCATTGATTCATGCACACACAACCAAACCCACCCCGAGATCATAGTACTTTGTGTTTCTGTTCTCTCATTCTCCCATGTTCGTCGACTATCGAATTAACCGATGTATTCACCACACATCGACGGGCGTGGCAATGAGAGAGCAGAAGTATGATCTCTATTGGTTGTCCTGTATGCAAAAATTAAAATTACCCATCTTCATCCCTAATTCAAGTCAGTCGCTATTCAAACATCACTGAGGTTGGTTACGCCGCAGCTTAAGGCAATCTTCGTCCCTCGCGAGTCAGTTGTTACTCAATCACCATCGCGGGTGCACACGCTCGAGACACAAGTTTTGGAGAAAATCTGATTTACAATTAAAACATTATTTACGAATGGAGACGTACCGTGAAATCAATCGTGAGTTAATACTTAATAATCAAGAACTTCGTAGTGCACTAGCTAAATCGAAACGCGAAATTTGCTATTTAAATTCGTTGCTTATAGAGGAACGAGAAAAATATTCTCGGCTGAAGAATCGTATTGTTGCTGAACTACATAAGGTTACAAGTGTATAATTAGAGATAAACATAGTCTAAGCCAATTAAATCAATTCAAAACAATAAAAAAACAAATTATTCAATTAAACAACCAACACAGTGCGTTTATATTTCTCTTGGATACTTGTGTAAAGTGGACTATTCGTCGAAACATCCTTGGGGAGTCAAGTGAACCGCGTGCCCGTGTTCGGCACACCTACTTCTAATGAAGATCCTGATTAGCGACCCAAGCGATGATATCAAAGCCATTTCAGTCCATACGACAGAAGTTCAGAATAAGCTTGTGGGGGTTCTTTAAGCATTCCCAAAGAACCACCCATTTCCTTTAAATCGACCTGCCTTCCCCCCACTCAGCAAAGCCATTTCGCTTACCTGCAATCGAGTAGCGTAAGCTACCCTTCAATATCTGTCACCTGAAAAGTAAACCCTCAGCAACAGCATGCATATCAGCCATAATACATGAACCATATAGGAACCCGATCGGCTCAGCTCGCCTGCAATCATGATTAGTAAACACACGCTAATCTTTCTGTGTGTTCTTGTTCCAACAATCCGTTGGTCCAAAAGGACACGTCGGGCAGCGTACTTGCTTACACACCTGCAGCCGAATTTCCGACGATTAATCGCCCAAGCAACGACCGAGCGAATCGGACACAATCATGATTGTTATCCAAACAATCACACCAATGATCGCGTCCTGCGTACCGTTTTATTAACCCAAACAATAGTCACCCTAGCCATTGCCATGGCGAACAAATCTTCTGTTTACTTATCGTCACAGAAAAATCTATTGCCTGCAACGGCATGATTTCGAGCGATCACGTAAACAGCCGATGTTCCCATGTCGTATTGGTTAAAGCAAACAAATGCGCGTCTCAGCGTATGACCCCCGAATTAGCGTTTCTGTTTACATAATACACAGAAACCTATCTCTTCCTCCGGCGATCGTCACTATCGCTTACAACAACGATGCATGCAGCCTCTAATGCTTGTTCTTTTGTTTGAACAGCTGCAGGATCGATCGTTGTCCACACTTCCAGCGAATGGGCAATTGTACCAGACCTGCACGGGCGATACCAAAGAAAAGAGCAGATTGGTTCCTCCCATATCGATGGAAATCCATCACTTTTGCATCTAGTGGATGTTGAGTGCAACAGCCACTAGGAGAGTCAGATTTTATTTCTTACAGAGTACGGATGCTAGCAGGAGTAGTTCCCGATACACCACGCGTCGAGTGCGTTAAACAAGGTGCAGAGAAAAGTGTCAGTTAGTTAACATCAATGTAGATACTTACATAGTCTTTTCCCCTTCATTTCGTGCCACGACTATTGCACATCAACGAACCTTACGCGTTGTGTAATGTCACTTTGTTAAAGCGAATAACGTTCACGTCTAATGTAAAAATCTAATTCAGATGTGTTAATTGTGAAGGAACATTAAATAAACCATAGAAACGAATCCAATGTAAAATCTAGTTCAGATGTTTTAACTGTGACTGAACATTAAAGAAACAATAAAAACGAATCGCATTTGAAAACTACTTCTATAATCGGACAGTCACCATGAGACTTCTGCATTAGTTACCAAGGAAAATAAAGCTCTAATAATCGGCAAACAACTTCATCATTGTTTTATTGTTTGCGACACGTTTTCTTCATAGCTCCCCCTGTGCGTTTGGTGGTCTACTCTTTCGAGGCGCATTCCTCTTGTGAGTTTGGTGATTGGCTTTTCCCTCGGTGGGAGTTTCCGAATCCGCGCCCATGCAGATGCACTAGAAAGAACAACAACCCCACAAGCTCACCTTCCCGCTTAACCGCATCCCATTGCAGGTCGAGATCGAATATGCACGTTATTCTACTACCGACGCACCGATTCCCAGCCTTCCCCTTCCGGCTGTGGAGCTGCTCGCCTACTTTCTGTTTTTGTTTGCACTAATGGGATTTTGGAGTATCCTTAAATGTCAGAGCACAATGTGAACGGACGGGGAGGAAGTGGATAAAGAAAGGAGATATCGATGTCCATTGGTGTTAAATGCCTGGACATTACAACGACGAGGAAACGCACGACCAAGTAGAACATTCCACGTTCGTGTGCTTGAGAATAGACCAGCGAACATTGTGTCCTGACCACTCACACCCCAAACCCACACTACCCCCTTCCCAACCTGATCAAGATAACTTTGATTCACCCAATAAACGAACAACCGCTTACCACAGCCTCTCTCGTATAAAGAGGATTTCCTTCAAACTTCCTCCTAATAGAGTCTCTGTTAACCCTAAACCCACTCTTCTCAATGCCTCAAAACCCCTAAGCCATACTCCCCCTGCTCATCCCATACCACCGCCCGCAGCAAATATATTAAAACAAATATCGCAATTTCATCAAAGCCCATTCTATTAACCCATCACACCAGCCCAAGCGCTTTTAATCTCCCTGCTCCCTACTAAATCTCCAACTATGTACCACCCCATACAATTCTACGGGGGGTGGGAGCGAACATACCGGCGAAGGCCAGGACCTGTTCAATCCAAGTTGACATGCAGTCTCCACGTGACACCCCTGGATAGCTACTTTGGCACCCGCCAAGTAGTGAACCAATACATGCAGCGACATCCGAAGAAAGGTTGGCGCAAGGCTACTAATCTTGCCCGGAAAAACAAATTAGTATGGGCAATTTAACAAGTCTCGGATAAGGGCCGGATACCGGTGGAGAGAGTTGCGAAATAAGGCCAAGGCCGGATCCCGGTTGTAGTGCCGATGATGATGATGATGATGATGATTTGAAGGACAACGTCTGCGTTCCTGTCTCCGAATGTACAGAACCCCAAAACAGCAGTATACACAATATTATCCTAATAAAGACATGTATAACATGGCAGACTAAAACAGGATAGATAACTTCTTAATTAAAAGCATACGCTTCCACATTGCAAGAGCAACGACTAATGAGAACAATTTCATCTCAGGAGCTTTCTAGCGGATTCATTCCCCCCGAAACATTTGTTCTATTAGACAAAAAAGGCCTTATACAAGACAGCTATGGAGTATCTATCATATACCATGCTTTCCGTGGAGCTAGGGACAAAAGAGTACTTCATAACAACATATCCCACCACGTGGACCACATTGTTAGCACGGCAGTTGGCGAACGAGATAAATTAACTAGACATGTTTTTCACCCTTCTTTTTGGAGGCTTATTTTTTTTTTTTCTATTACACTTCTCTCGGGAGAGGCGAACCTATAGCGCCGAGTGGGCGCCCCGAGATGCTACGAAATAACAGTTGCAGGTTGTAACGCTCCGGGATAACTGGCGTGGGAAGGGAGTTCCACAGCTTCCCCGCTCTGTAACGGAACAAGTTCTGATGCAGGGATGTTCGTGCCATCGGGAGATGAACCACAAACGGGTGCGATCCGTCGGATTGTCTTGTGGAGCGCATATAAACCGAATTGCGTGGAACAATACCAAGAATCTCCAAAGAACAGCACCCGTGATAATATCTGTATCGATATCAGACATAGGTCGGCTACGCGCCTTCCATGTGATAGCGACTGTAGTCCCGACGTCAGCGCCGAGTCCCCGATCGGGCGGATCGCTCGTCTCTGTATGCTCTTAAGTAGGTCGAGGGTATGTTTAGGAGCCGAGCTAAAATATTTCTTGGCTCTAAAAAGATAGCTCAGTTTTCCTGAGGCTGACCTGGCGATACTCGACACGTGTTTATGTCATGTTACATTCCCACAGACCGTGACGCCGAGCAACTTCAAGCTTTCCCCAGATTCGAGGGTCTGGCCATTCATCATCAGCTCTAGAACCGATGATCCACTTTTCTTAGTGAATGTTGTATATTGTGTCTTCGCTGCATTGAAGTCGACGAGAATGACCCTTCCCCACTGCAGGACCCGATTTAGATCCTGATTCAGAGAGTCAATCTGTCTACATTTCAGCTGGTGCGACCTAGATGCACCAATCGACCGAACACTCGAAAAGGAGGAAACAAGCGTACTATCATCCGCAAAACTGAACACTTTGTTATCCGTTGTCTCCAATAAATCATTTATGTGTGGCAAGAACAAGGTTGGAGCCAAAACAGAACCTTGGGGCACCCCTGAATTAACAGGATACAGATCCGAACACTCGCCGTCCACAACAACCCGGAACGATCGATTTTCGAGGAAGCTCTTCGTCCAGTCGCGAAGCTGCTGGGAAAGTTCATATGAACGAAGTTTGATCCGCAATGCCCCGTGCCAGACGCGGTCAAATTGGAGATATTTAATGGGACCGCACTTGTCTCATCACCCTTTAATCGCAGATGCCCATATATTGGTTATAAATGTCAAAAGGTCTCCCGTGGGCCGTCTACCAAGGAATCCGTTTTGAGGATCATTCAGAGGTCCGCTGCACTCCAAATACTTAATTAACTCGGAATTGATGACTTTTTCCATCACCTTAGATAACATAGACAGTAATGCTATCGGACGGTACTTTTGTTGGAGACACTTTTTTCCCGTCTTTGGGATTGGCTGAACTCAAGCGGCTTTCCAGCAGGCAGGAAAGGTCCTCCGTGCATACGATAAGCGGAATAGTCTGCCAAGAACCGGCGATAGTTCTGGAGTACAGTTCTTAAGGACTATTGCTGGTATTCCGTCCGGGCCGGTTGCCTTCCTACAATCCAGTTCACGTAGAATGCGTTGAATAGTGCGCGGGCGAAATCTCACATCCCACATCGAAGATCGTACCGCCGCAATCACGGGTGGCTCCAAAAGACCGGGATCGAGGTTTGAATTCGCGGAAAATAAATTCGCGAACACATCAGCTTTATCCTTTGAATTTGTTACTAACGTCCCACTGTCTGTCACCAGCGGGGGGAAAGAGGAGGAAGCGAAGTTACCGCTAACAGCCCTTGCCATTGACCAGAAGGGACGCGAACCAGTCAGGCACTGAAGCAGTTTATTGGTCACTCTGTAGTTGTAGACCTTCTTCGCGGTATCAATCGTGTGGTCGCATGCGTTTCTGATTTTAACATAATTTGTTCTGTTAACCTCGCTGGGATTGGAGCGCCAATGTTTAAAAGCTCTAGTTTTTGCCACTGTAATCTGCTCGCATTTTTTGTCGAACCACGACTTATCATATGTAATTCGTTTGATGGAATGTGGAATGTAGGTCTCCATCCCGAGAAAAATAAGCTCTGTGAACGACTCCGCGCAAGCGTTAACATCGAAGTCTCCGAAGCACACCTCCGGCCATGGAAAGGATGCGAAGAAATCTCGCAAATCGTCCCCGTTAGCAGCGCCATACTTCCATACATGGCGAAGCGGCCTAGGCCGGTTATTCACTTGAAATGCAAGTGCTTGCGCGACAGATACCAAGCAGTGATCTGAGTTTCCCAGTGGCGCAGAATCCTCTACGGTATAAACACTCAGTTCGGATGTCAAAAACAGACCCAGGGTGTTCGCATAATCACGTCGACCATCCGGTACTCGCGTTGGATCCTCCACGAGTTGAGTCAAGTTATGACTAATAGCAAACATCTCCGCCAGCCCCCCACCCTTGTCGGTTCCGTTCGAATGTGCACATTAAAGTCGTCAAGGACAACAATTTCAGAAGCTGGGTGGTTGATCTGTATCCAGTCGACCGTATGTGAAAGATGTTCGAAAAATGTCGAGGGTCGATTGTCATTCGAGGAGCGGTAAAGACAACAAAGAAATTTAACAGAATTCCTCAGCACGACTCTCAATCACATGATGTCCATGTTATTGGCTTGCAAGGCTCCATCCTCTGGCAAGCTATATCGGGCCGAGCGAAGACGCAGACTCCGCCCTTAAAACGGAATCTCGAATGTAAATCGTATCCTGAGCAACGAAGATATGTCGAATCAGTTGACGAATCGACCTGGGCCTCAGTTATGACAAGGTTATCAGGTTTCGTTGTTTGCAAATATTGGTGGTCAGCGTTTACATTCGTATTGGTGGAACCGATGCCCCTAATGTTACAAAATGCCGTTACCAGTCAACCGTGGGCAGAGCCTCGACAGCGAGTCCAATTATGCGATGACGAACCTCTTAAAGTTCGGTTATTTATCATAATATCTGCGTGATGTTCCCCCTGACATGGTCCCCCACGGAGATCCGAATGGGAAATTAATTTACCTCCGGAATTCTTTATATCAGAAGGTATCATCATGACTTATCCCCGTGTCAGTCCGGGCCATCAGCCATACATCCGAAACACCGTCGAAGATTTCTCTCGACGATATCGCGGATTCTACAGCGTGACGGGTGGTATCTCACCTTGGGACCGACTACCACCTAAGACAATCTTTTCTCGAACCGGTCCATCAGCCAAGCTCCGAAAGATGGCCAGGGATTACTCCCAACCATTTCACGAAGCCTATAGCTTGATGGGGTGGTATTTCACAGGGCGACGCGTCGGGGCGTTGGGACCCCACATACCCCTCGGTCTTTAGTTGCCTCTTACGACAAGCCGGCCTAGCTGTGAGTATATTCTAATGCCAAAGATACGACTACACGTCTCTCTTGGATATAATGGCTTAAACACTTTATTGTCTTTTTTTTTTTTTGTTTATCTCAATAGATCTTTTTTTCTCCTTTTTACTCCTTTTACTTGAGTTAATGCTTTTAATTTTAATTTTAAGTTATAATATAGGTAAAAAGGCACCAGACTAATGACCTTGCCAGGAAAAACAAATTATCATGGAAAATTTAACAAGCCTCAGGACTTGCTAAATAAGGCCAAGACCGGTTCCGGGTTGTAGTGCCGATGATGATGATAGGTAAAAAAAATCATATATATATATATATATATATATATATATATATTTATATGTATATATATGGTAAAAAAACATTTAAAAAAATGTATACATAATTAAAAAACAAACAAAACAAAAAATAGTATATTGTGACGCATATGACAATCAGTACTAGAATATTCTAGAAAGTCCGAAACAAAGTACTAGACTATTCTAGAAAGTACTGGAAAACTGGAGACTAGGAGCAATAGAAAATTCGAGGCTATGGAACGGACAGAAGCGAAGCACCAAATCAGAATGAGGAAACGGTATAAATACGTCGCACGCAGATCGAAGAAGTAAGAAGTAAAAAGTAAGCAGTGAAGCAAGCGATAAGTAAGGAAGCGATAAGTCAAGAAATCGTTAAGTGTACAGTAAAAGCCACGGTTGTTATTAACAGACTAATAAAGTGTTTACATTAATTCAAAATCGTTTTAACGGCTCTTATTTACTAAAATAATTAATCCAGCGAACCCTAAGCTCGCAACAATATATAGGGTGGCGCAAAATTAATCACCCTATCGGAAGACGTTATAATTTTTGGAAATGACGTCGTACGTCAATCATATTTGACATTTGTGAACTAGACCGATGCAGTCATCTCTTACCTTAACAAAAAAAAACTGTAAAGGTCCAAATAAAAAATCCTTTTTCTTATTTAGTAAAAAAAGTAATTCAAAAACAAAATGGATGATTAATTTTGCGCCACCCTATATATAGACAAACAAAAAAAACAATAAAAAAGCTAAGAATCATAACAATGTAATCAGATTCAAATTTTTCTCTTCTTTCTCTGAAATAATTTGTGAATTTTGTTTAAATTTAAAACAATAAAAAATAGAAATACTGTAGTAAACTGAAAGGTAACATATTTGTATAGAAAACAAAATAAATGTATTTAGAATAATTTAGTGTTCATACAGAGCCAGTAAATTACATAAAAATATGATATGTTAAAATAGGCTTAGCATTTAGTTTAATATTGTAAAAAAACTTTCTTTTTTTGCAAATAAATACGAAAAAAAAAACATGGGGCACCGCTACATGTCACATTTTGTAATCTGGACCAAAAGACCAAAATGTTTCTTAAAATACATGATTACGGCGAGAGCAGGTGGACCTCAGAGAACACATATAAACGTCAGGGGTAAGATATTTGAAAAAGTTAAAGAATTTAAATATCTGGGAACGATACTGACGGCCAGTAACGAAATGTCGAAGGAAATTAACCAAAGACTGCATTCGGGCAACGCTAGTTGGCACGCACTCAGTAAACTGCTGAAATCCAAACTGCTATCACGTAACATAAAGCTCCGTGTCTATAGATCCATAATCATGCCGATTGTTCTATATGGATGCGAAACATGGGCTCTCACAAAACGGGAAGAAAACAAATTCCGCGTATTCGAGAATAAAGTTTTGAGGAGCATCTTTGGAGGTAAATATGACGAGGAAACAGGACAATGGAGGAAACTCCATAACCACGAATTGGAAGAGCTATATCGCAAACCTACAATAGTGAGAGTGGTCAAGTCGCGAAGATTAAGATGGGGCGGGCACGTGGCGCGAATGGGGAACGATAGGACCGTGCATAGAATTCTTGACGGTAGACCAACGGGAAAGAGACCAGTAGGACGGCCGCGACGGAGATGGGAGGACAATGTTAGGTTTGACCTTGAGGAGATGGGATCGAATGGTCAAGCGTGGAAAGAGAGTGCCCAGGACAGGGAACGATGGCGAAGCCGAGTCGGTGAGGTCATGAAGTTCCGGGTTCCTACAGGCCAATAAATAATAATAATAAAATAATAAAATATAGTCCAAAATCTAATGATCATCGAACAATTTTTTTGTCCAAAAATTGATTTTTAAAAAACAAAAAGCCTTGATTTGAACTTTTTTTCTAATTTTTTTTAAATCGGCCGGAAATTACTTATAAAATCTATAAAAATCAATTTATCAACAAAAAAAAAACGATGTTCACTAGACAATATTTTTTTAAAGTTGCAGTTAAAATTTCAAGTCAATCGGATAAAAATGGAGGGAGCTACTAGTGCACCCAGTTTGAAAAACAAGGAGCCGAGATATTTGAAGTTAAAGTTTTGAGTAGTTTTGTAGTTTTGTGGCGTCTCACCACAAACCACAACATCCACGCAATTACCGTAAGCAAAGGCTCACACTGAGAATCGTTTTCGGCAATTAAGTCAAGCGCATTCTCGGTCACCCTCGCACAGGCGGAAGTCACGAAACCATGGAAATTATGTGGCGGATCAGCACAATCCATAACCTCCACGCAGTCGTCGCAAGCAAAGACTCACACCGAGAGTGGCTTTCGGCTAATTAAGTCAAGCACATTCTCGGTCACCCTCACACAGGCGGAAGTCACGGCTGAATTGGCGTGGAGTCGACGCAGCACTACGTGGGTGTCACTCACACACAACACAAAACCGACTTCGGATTTTCCCGCCGATTACAGGTGACACACACCACATGTGAGGACAATTGCCGGGAATGTCACTCACTCGCAGCCAACGACGGATGTCACCGAGGAGCTCGAGATCAGTCAGCCACAACCAACCGCAGACCCTCTCGACACCAGTACTGGACATCAGCCACAGCCGACCGCAGCTCTCCCCGACACTAGCACCGAGGACACCAGCCGCCGCCAGAAGTGCCAGCGCCTGCGGCCGCCCGCGCGAAGGATGATTTTCGGACCAGGACCCCAAAGCTTTAATGGTAGTAGTAGTTTTAACGGACTCTCTACAAACATCTGTTTTGCTCAGCCTTCAAATTAGGGCAGGGGACACATTTATTGGTCAAAATTAAAATCTGGAAACAGTGTCGGAATAATTTATATAAAAAATATTAAGGACTTGACAATCCGCCAATTTTACTTCACGACTGCGGCTGGAAAAATGACATTTTAGCCCACTTACAACTTTCTCCGCCTCGTAATCGACTTTTTCTGCCATTCTTGGATATTTTAAGGAATGTTTAAAACAATAAAAAAAAGAACCAAAAAAATCATAAGATGATATTACTCCTCAAGGAAATCAGAACCGATGCAACAAATCAAATCTTCACTATAGTGATGCAATCTCTGTACTTCACTTCACTTCACCTTCGCCTAATGATTTAAAGATTAAACTGTCATTTCACTCCCACCGTACGCAAGTCATATTAAATGTTGATGTATCCATCTCGGGCTGTAGCACCATCCATAAATTAACAAAAACAACAAAAAGAACCACTAATATTTTACGAAACAATCATTCGGATATATCGTGGTACATGTCAAAAATCGAAATTTCTATAAACCTTATAACATTACGGCAGCGTATGTTACGAAATGTATACTTACTTTTATGCAGACTCGGTTGTATGCAATCGAATCTATGACGTCTTCCATTGTTATGTTTGGTATAGGATTTATTTCAGATAAAGGATAAACTTCGAAACGTACTGGAAATTTACCTGCCTGTCCATAAAGAATACCAAAGCAATTAAAAGTATAAAAAAGATGTTATTAAAAAAGCAATAAAGAAACATATATGAAAAAAGTTGTAACCTCGAAAACTGTAAGTAAAGTTTCAGTTACATCTTCCCCCACGTAATCGCCAGGTATAAGAGTGCATGGTACAATGGTCTATAGAATCAAGTAAAGTTAATGATATTTTTATTCAGTACAAATTTATATATAAGATAATTTACCGGTGGTTTCTTTTGACTCGAAAAATGCGAACAGCATACACGTTTCTTCAAAAGAATAAAAAAGAGAACAGATTCTTAAATTAATGCAACGAGACCAAACATAGGGGAATGTACCTTATTTAAAAACCGCCAACACCGCGTCACAAATTTAAACATTCTGTCAGTAATTGATATTTTTCAACGACGAATTTCTTCCGCGTTTTCGTTTCTAATAATGTTCTATTCAAATTAATTATTGTATTGCAATCTGATTAAAAGAATCACGCATTAACACAAACAATTTCATGTGTTGCCTTTATTTTTATTGTGCGGACGTGCCTGCAAGTGTCAACCTATTATCAAATTTTGAAATGAAACAAACTTCGGAAGATTGCGAGTGCCGTGTGTACTCTAACTATTATTTAATTCTGACATTAAAGTAAAAGTCAAGTGATTGCCATTTCCATGTTAATGCGATTAGTAATTTGTTGAGATCAAAATTAAAAATTAACACCATGCGTTTTGTTCAATTTTTGCGCAAGTCCTCAGGAGCAACCAAGTGTTTGGGTATTCTGTCGGAAAATGGGAAAACAATAACTTCAATAAATCCAAAAGTTTGCAATGTCAACGATACGATTAGTCTCATGTCCCAGAATTTAGATGCATATCAATTAGAGAAGGCATTCGATGGTGGTAGCTGTGAAGATGTGAATAGTAATATAATCCTTCTGCCGCCTATTACTAATCCAGAAAAACTAATCGGTGTTGGTTTGAATTACCGAGACCACTGTGAAGAGCAGAACCAACCTATTCCGAAGTATCCAATATTTTTCAGTAAATTCTCTAGCTGTATTACCGGACCATATGACGACATTATTGCTCACAGTATTTCGAATGTAAAATTCTCTATTATTTGTTTATTATCGTAATATAACAAGAGTACTATGAAAATGGATTTGCTTACAGAATATTGACTGGGAAGTGGAACTGGCCGTGGTAATAGGTAAAACAGCTCGAAAAGTGCCGAAGGAAAAGGCATTCGACTATGTATTTGGTTATACAGTTAGTCAAGATATTACAGCAAGAGATTGGCAAAAACACCGAAATGGAGGGCAATACCTGATTTCTAAATCAATGGATACCTTCTGCCCCCTTGGACCGACACTAGTACATAAATGCCTTATAAGAGATCCGCATAATCTTAATGTAAGCACGAAAATCAATGGACAAGAAAAGCAGTCTAGCAACACAAAAAATTTAATATTCACTATCGACGAATTAATTCATCGACTCACAAAGTATGTACACGAGTAAGACAATCTTAAGTGAAAATTTTAATTATATATATCTTGCAGGTCCATCACTTTGAAACCCGGGGATATCATATTAACTGGTACTCCAGGTGGCGTGGGGGTATTTAGAAAGCCCCAAGAGTTTCTTAAGCCCGGTGATGTTATTGAAACTCAAATTCAAGATCTTGGGACGATGGTTAATAAGATTATTCCAGACACCATTTGAAGGCATTTCAGGCTCTCAGCATTTACAATAATGGCTTATATTAATTTTGTACGGGTGGGGATTATAAAATAATACATGTTGTATCGCCTCCACCTGCCTTGCTTCCTCGTCTCGACCGAGGGAAGTGCGTGGACTATTATAGTAGGGACAAAGAAAACACTTCTTTCTTTTTTAATTGTTTTATTTCTTTCCTTTTATTATTGAATTTGTTGGGTAAGTAGGTTAAACGCTAACTATGATTACAATTAAAAATTAAACAATTTAACTGTTCGGAATTAAACGGTTCGGTAGTAGGTTGAACACAAACTATGATTACAATTCAAAATTAAACTGTTCGGTAGACTATGATTACAATTAAACTGTTCGGATGATTATGTTTTAAATTAAACTGTTCGGTTGACTATCATTACAATTAAACTCCCAGATGTGAACTCGTCAGAGGATGCAACGCGACTCCTTGTAAAATTACAAGTTCTCTCTTTTTTCGTTTCCTTTTTTTTTTTTTTTTTTTTTTTTTTTTTTTTTTTATGTACGAAGACGAACCTGGGGAAAAAAGGTCATCTTCCTCTCTAGGTACCTGAAAGCCGGCGACGCATGATTGTCTTTTGGCCAATCACAATCGACCAGGTGCTACGGTTGCTCGATTGTGGTTTTTGGCTTGTGCGACCAGAGTATGTTATTCTGTTCTTCGATTTGATTTCAGAATCGTCACATTGAGTATGTGCTATATTTGCTTGGTGACGATTCTGGGATCGTTATATTAAGCAATCGCTATTGCAGCTGCTATGTATGTAGGATGACGATTTTTGGAAGCCGTTTAGGAAAGTGATGGATGGGAGATGGGGTATGTACATTGTATGGGAAGATGGGGTGATGGATGGGATATGTATATCGGGATTGTGGGAGGATGGTAGGGCTTCGGGAGCACTACACACAGCAAATGTCGCGTATGAAGAGATTGGTGTATGTTTGTTATTCATTCCTGTATTGTGTCAGGTCCCACCCTGACAGCCAAGATGTACATGTTATTATTCGATTCGGAACTATTTTTCAACAAAAATTTTAGAAACCCGTCGTCACTGTGTAAACAAGTAGATGGGCGTGATTGAGATGATTAATATCTAAAAACAAAGACAAACATTCATTTGTGGTCATATGCGTGAAATGTTTTCCAAACAATACCCAACGTAATACATTTTGAATAAACAAAGAGATCTACACTCAAGAGCGTCGGTTGAGCCATATAGTGCGTTGTGCAGTAAAAAAAGACAAAACTAAAAACAAAATAACAGCTGTCATTTCTATGGAATTTTCCATCTCTCGAAAATAAACAATGAGAATAAAAAAAATGAACAAAACAAATATGATTAGAAAATAACGAAAAGTGAAATATATAAACATTAAAGAAAGAAAAATTCATAACAATAAAAAGATAAATTAAACAAAAAAAATTAATCAAATTCGTCTTTAATTCCTCTTGTTACGTGAGTAACCGTTCCATCGTCCTTGTTCTAGTGGCGGCTAAACTCAGCTGCATTGTGAATAGAAAATTTAAATAATTTAAGTGTAGTTACAGAAACTTGAATTGGATTAAATTTCAATTGAGCTTGGTTTGAAAGCCAATTGCATGTAGCTGAGTTGTGGTTCTGATCGAATGCAGCTGGTGTGTAAACCCAGCTTCTCTACGACGGTGGTGTCTTCGGTTAGTTTCGAAGATGACATCATCGAAACAAAAGAGAAAAAAAAACAGAAACCTAAGTTGGAGCGGGGAATGGAACAAACAAAAAGAGAGACGGAGTGTGGGTGGGGGACCGTTGCGACGGTCTTTTCCCGTTTTGTTAAAAGAGTCGATTAGGGAATGAGCTAGCGAGTGGTGCTGCTTGAAGGCAGTCTAAGATATATTGTTGGAGGTGTTGTTCAAAAAAGTCGATGGAGGAGCGAGTTAGCAAGTGGTTCTACTGAAATGTGATCTGTGATAATCGCTAGAGTTTTTGTATAAAAATCGGAAAAGAAGAAAGGGAGATTGTATTGGTGACGTCGTTAATGTAACCATTGTGAATAGGAATGTTTAAATCCCGTCGAAGTTAAATGTCGCGTGAAATGTTTGAGTGTGGAGAGACCAGAAGAAGCCCACAGGGACAATTACCTTTAATGACGAAAAATGTTTGACTTTCGATTGTGGTACCAGCGGTGACAAAAAGGAAAAAAACTAAATGTACAAACGTGTTGAACAATAAAATATTAACTGAACTGTTAACAATAAAGGGCGCCTCGATAGTATAGTGGTTAGTATACCCGCCTGTCAGCCGGGAGACCGGGGTTCGATTCCCCGTCGGGGAGCCTCTGGCGCAAGACTAATGACCTTGCCCAGAAAAAATAAATCATTATGGAAAATTTAACAAGCCTCAGGACTTGCTAAATAAGGCCAAGACCGGTTCCCGGTTGTAGTGCCGATGATGATGATGTTAACAATAAAAAAAAAAAAAAAGACGTGTTGTGGGTTTTACATGTGGAAAGACCAAGAAGGAACCCGAGGGACGGTCGGGTACAAACGGTAACACCAGGTATGGAATTTTAATTGTAGGCCTACAATGACAGGGTGAGCAACTGATTCGCTCCTCTTCTGGCCAATGGCAAGGGCTATCAACAATAACTTCGCTTCCTCCTCTTTTCCTCTGTTGGTGACCGGCCGCGGGACACTAGTCACAAATTCCAGAGATAAAACTAATGTGTTCGCGAATTTATTTTCCGCGAATTCAAACCTCGATGCCGGTCTTTTAGAGCCACCTGTGATCGCTGGGCTCCTCGATAGTATAGTGGTTAGTATACCCGGCAGACCGGGGTTCGATTCCCCGTCGGGGAGCCTCTGGTTCAAGACTAATGACCTTATCCAGAAAAAATAAAAATCATTATGGAAAATTTAACAAGCATCAGGACTTGCTAAATAAGGCCAAGACCGGTTCCCGGTTGTAGTGCCGATGATGATGATGTGATCGCGCCGGTGCAGGACTATTCGACTCATTCTACGTGGGGTGGACTGTAGGAAGGCAACCGGCCCGGACGGAATCCCGGCAATAGTTCTAAAGAACTATACTGCAGAACTATCGGCGGTTCTTGGCAAACCCTTTTGCTTATCTTATACACGTCGGACATTTCCTACCTGCTGGGAGATCGCTCGAGTAAGCCAATCCCGAAGAGGGGAAAAAAGTGTCTCCGACAAAATTACCGGCCGATAGCATTGTTATCTGAGGTGATGGGAAATCAACGCCGATTTAATTAAGTATTTGAAGTGCAACGGACTTCTAAATGATCGTCAATACGGATTCCGTGGCAAGCGGTCCAACATAACATCTTTATAGCAGAGGTCGAGACACTCGTTCGATGCTTACAGTTGCACCTGGACAAAAACTATTTTATCCTAGATGGAGATATGAACGCCAAGCATAAAAATTGGGGAAATTATATATCTAATGCCAGAGGAAATCAGTTCGCTGGTTGGTTAAATCTGTATCATGTAGAATATAGAACCGACCTACTAGCCACGGAATATCCATCGTTTACTAGAGGTAGATCGTTCTTAGATATCTTGCTTATTGACTCACGACTGAGACTACTTAACACCAACAGACGAAACAGAAACTGCTTACGGACAATTGAATACGACAGTGACCACTGTGCATTCACGGCAGTAATAAAGCTTCTCAACGATCTCGCAGATCTGGAGGAATTCGTGATTCCGCAACCCTACAACTACGGTGCAATGCGATGGCCGCGGTTCACCAGATCATTAAAAAGAAAACTGCCTCCGAATCACTTTAATCTGCCAATGAACAGAAACCTGACAAATGACGAAATCGACAAATACATCCAACAAATGGACGAAACCATAAAACGAACAATGGACAAAACAATCCCCAAAACAACAGTTAGGGATCGCATAAACATGTACAGAAATACTACAATAAACGCATTCCATAGGAAAAGAGCAGACTGCTATCAAAACTAAAATAATAAATAATAACTCGTATATGTTCCCACAAATAAATAAAATATTCTGGAGAAATAATCGAAACGAGATTCACTGTCTCCAAATTCCACGTACCGGCGTAAACAAGCAGCTGCTAATCAACATTGGCTTAGATACCGAGAACGTTGTCCTCAATAATGACCTCTTCCTGATCGAAGATCCCTTGAAAAAGGTGAACGCTGTAGGAGCTGTCTTTCGGGAAATCATGAAATGACATTAAAGCAAATGGTAGGGCTAATGGCATTTTAATTACGAGGGAAGGAGTCCAGAGAATCTTCTATTTACCAACCACTGGTCCATGGCCACCCTGGGCGAGACGTATGCTTGCATATCTGCAAGGCAAATTCCTCGCCATTGTACCCATGTACCAGCACAGACATGCAAACAAACCTAAAATCTTCGGTTGACCTATCGTCACCGAAGAATGTATCACCTACAACGACATGACCGTGAACGCCTAAATAAACACGATGATGATCCAATGTAACATCGCCAAAACCACGAACGATGTGCATCTCACCGTATGACCCTTGAAATAGCGTTTCTGTTTACTTAGGACGCAGAAACCTATTTTGTTCTCAGGCGTGCATCATCGATGATTTATGACCACAATGCCTGCAGCCCCTTATGCTCGTCCATTTGTTTGAACAGGTGCAGGACCGATCGTTGTCTGTATTGCAGGCGAAGAGACATCGCACTTGTCATATACGGGCATATGGGAAATCCTACAATTTAACGCCTTTCTCGATTGCCCATTGGCCGTCGCCAAGTTGATCCGGTTCGTTCCTCCTACACCGATGTGATCCACCACCGTTGCATCTGACGGATGTGGATTGCATCGAAGAGTCAGATTTGAGCCGTGCAAGCAGATACACGTTCCGGTAACGTGCTGGTAAAGTCAGGTTTCATCCCTAGTGATAAAGCCAAGTCATTCTCCCGAGGTGCTTATACAAGTTGGAGTACACACAGTCAGTTTGTCGGCGTTAAATTGTACTTTAGATTCCCTTTCAAATCGGTCGTATAGATTACCAATTGGGTTTCCTTCTTGGCGCTTGTGCCCAATAAATTAATATATCAGTAAATGTGGAAACAAGAAGTTAAGTGAACATTAAGTCAATTATCCGTAATAGTAGAACTGAATGTATTCTTGAGTGGAAACTTGTGTTAAATTGGAATAGATAAAAGTAAATGTTAACAATAAAAGCAGAAAACACCACAGACACCTCAAAGCGTTTTAATTGTTCCTGTTTTCCTTGGTGCATACAGATCCTTCGGCTTTTTGTTAGACAGCGTCGACGAACTAAGTTGACTTCCAGCGCAAGGTATACAATCGACCGCAGTTCCCCAATTTTAAGTGGAAGTTTAGCGAACCTAGCGTCCATGCCGGTGCACTGACTAAACATTAGCCACAAACCTCCCACCCCCCCCCCCCCCCCCCCCCAATGGCAATAGATTTATACACGCCCCTGTTAAACAATGCCTTGAATAATGCATACTTTCCCGCGCGTTGGAAAACGGCAATCATACACCCCATCACAAAAAATGGCAAAGACTCTACAAACCCAACATGCGTTCGATAAGCTTACTCCCAAGCATCAGTAAAGTATTTGAAAAAACCATTACCAAAGCTTTGCTAAAATAGGTAGACGACAACAACATTATTCCGAATAACCAGTTTAGCTTTAAGACGGGCCATGAAACCACACATGCCGCAGCTAAAGTGGTCTCTGACATACAATGGAATAAATGTAAGAACCAATGCACAGGTGCCTGTCTGATCGACTTGAGAAAAGCCTTTGTTACCGCCTGGATCGAAGAGTTATATTACAAACTGGTCAGACAAGGCATATATAAGCCTTTACTATATGTACTTTACGATATGTTA
Source organism: Microdon myrmicae (assembly GCA_963931805.1). Classification (NCBI taxonomy): domain Eukaryota; kingdom Metazoa; phylum Arthropoda; class Insecta; order Diptera; family Syrphidae; genus Microdon; species Microdon myrmicae. The sequence goes on from OZ007499.1 coordinate 121,427,063, forward strand.
ACGGACAGGACGTGCGTGGTCAAAAGAGGTAATATGACCTCTAATAAAACAGGGAGCAGTACTTTCTCCGATTCTTTTTAACATCTACATGATCGACTTATTAGATGCACTTCCGCAGGCTATTGCATACGCATACGACCTCATAATTTACAGAACAGCCCCGAAAGTTGAGATAAATAGTTTACTACAGCGAGACTTCAATAAATTCCAGCGCTATTGCGACGACTGGAAACTTAAGATCAACTTTTAGAAATGTAAAGCCATCCTATTTAGAACCCCACTATATAAAGCCACGAACGGTAAAAGAAAAAACTGGCGAAAGTGGGAACTTATGAATGGAAACCAAGAGTGTAGTTAAATATCTTGGCATCTGGCTAAATCAATATCTATATTTCAACAGACATGTAGAGGCTGCTTTGACCAAAGCTAGGAAAACTTTTGCTATGACAAGGAGACTATTTCTCAGTAGCGAACTTGACCGCACTGTAAAAGTTATATGCTACATGACGCTAATCAGGCCAATGCTCATATATGGTTGTCCAGCATGGTTTAACATTGGTCCGAATTTGATGGAAAAGATTCGGGCGTTCGAAAGGAAGTGTCTCAGAAGTTGTCTCAGATTATATCGAACACCGGAATCGAACTATAAAATGTACTATTCGAATGAAACTTTATATAATGAAGCCTACATAAATAGGGAGGATAATTTTATGATCAAATTAATCAGAGGACATATTGCGGGACCAATAAGCTCGTCCAATGTCCGAATTTTCGGGGCTTATTGTGCAAATACTTTGTACTTTAAGAGCGTGCGTCGCAACGGCTTTATTCCACCAAAGACGTTCCTTGATTTGGATATGAATGAGCTTATACAGGATGGATCCGGAATTCCGCTGATCTATCATGTAAGTAGATCATCCGTAGACGGACGATTGTGCTGCGGCTGGGAAGTCACGCGCACCGAAGAAGAGCTCTTGCACTTCAGTAGAGCTATCTTCCAAAGAGACCGGAGCGATAATATTAAACAGCACCAACAGTTCTGGTGGTTGAATGGCGAATAAAGATCTGAATACTGTTACGGCCACAACCACCCATCCCATAAAACCTACCTCTTTGGAGCTAAGCTCCATCATTAATCGCGCATCTAGGAAATATCGCGATATCAATTCAATATCAAACAAATTGAACTGCACGTTCAATTTGCCCATATTGAATTGAAGTTGAATCCAAGACGTGAAAGAACGAACCATATGTTGAACACGCAGAAGCCCCTGGAGCCAAATCTGTGGACCAGATGACAAACTTTCAAGTAAAGTTGTTGAGAATCATAAATTGCACGTCTGCAATTTTATGATCCTTCAAAGGTTGGTTTACCCAAACCATTTCCCACAAGGAACATCCTTGCCCATTCGCCTAGAAGAAATAAACAGACGCCATAAAATGAACTGCACATTCACCTAGGCGCTATTGGTCCTTTCCTTTGTACCTATTTCTCACGAAAGAGATTCTGGCCCATGCGGTTAAAGAAAACAACAGATGCAATAAAACGGACTACGCGTTCACCCAAGCAGCTAACAACACAAAAAAAAAGGCATCAGAAATGTGCATTAACACGATGCACTATTGATTTTTCTTTTGTGTTTGATATACCGCAAAGTGGATCAGGCGAGAAAAAGGAGATATGCTTTTTTCTGGCGGGGGAAACAAAGGATTTCTAACCAAAGGAAAAAATGAGAAAACGACTAGAGATGGCTGGTTTTCGAGATGTTGGCCGAGACGGTCAGACAGTGAGTTGGTTAAAGATCTTCAAGGAAGTGGGTTCTAGGCTATCGACCAAGCCGGTCATCGAGAAAGGAGTTTTTGGTGTAGTGTTCGCGGCGCGTAAAAGCAATGACAGTGTATCTTAATTAAAGTTACTAAAACCAATGACAGTGTATGTTAATTAAAATTATTAAAACCTATGTCGCTTTACTTTAAACGAACTTATTAAAAGCAATGACAGTGTATCTTAAATAAACCAATGAAAGTGTATGTTAAATAAAATTATTAAACCCAATGACAGTTGGCCTTAAGTGAAATACAATAAAACATCTAGGGAATCACCCCAAAGAACAATAAAGCATAGATACATTCCACAAAAGACGAACGCCTTTTATTTCGATGGGCATTAAAGACGACAACGATAATTAAGGCGAATTACCAATCAATTACGGACCCGTAACCCAAAGGTAAAGCGTACCTTAAAGAACATACACAAAACCAAACATAACATTATAAATATATATATATCTAACTCTCCAATACAATTGCAAAATATAATATAACAATACCAATGTCGGTAGAATAACTGTATCATCACCCAGCTTGCACAAGCTTAGCTTTTCTAGAGTTAGGGTAGTATAAGATTTAATCTAAGTTCTTTTAAGTAATTAAAAAAAAAAACCCCAAAACAAAATTGAATTAAGTTAAATTCTAGGTAAAAAGAGAAAAAACAATTCCGCACAGCGTTTTTCGAATTATTCTTTGTTAGACAAATAATCATAAACAAAGCCGCAAATAAAGCCCTGACGCCGAGCGAACATACCGGGCAAAGTCTCTGATTGCTTTCAACCCGACGAAGGCCAGGACGATCCTCGTCCCTGTTCAATCCAAGTTGGCATGAGGAGAGTAAGTCCTGGAATGCCGGGCGTAGAAGAGAAATTGGCACGCCTTAAGAATACTGTCATTAGTACTGCCAACTTCATCTTAAGCAGTAGTCGTAGAGATCGGAGTGACTGGTTTGATGATGAGTGCAAACTGGCGACTGAACGTAAGAATGCTGCATACCGGGCAATGCAGCAGTCTCATTGAACGCGGGTACGCGAGGAGAGCTCAGAAGATCTGAAAAACGACTTCACAGACAAAATTAAAGTGCCTGGGAAAAAAATCTTGTCTGTGAAATAGAGAAAAGTAAAGAACGAGGTCCGCACTAGGCGCGGAAGTTCTACAAAATAATCCGCAGTATGACGCGGCAACACCACGCTGCACTTACTGGCAGGATAAAGAGGGTAATCTGATCACCGATCCTGAAGGCATTGTGGAGCGATGGGAAGTGCGCTTCAATTAATTGCTAAATGGTCAGCTCACAGAAGAATTGGAGGCTGCACCAATGCAAGATCAAGACCAAATGCTGCCGCCATCAGTCATGGCCTCATCCCAGGCAAATCAGCGATTGATCAGATATTCACCCTTAGGCAGGCGATGGAAAAATGTCTAGAATTTAGGATTCCATTATATCATCTATTTGTAGACTTCAAGGCCGCCTACGACAGCATAGCCAGGGTAGAACTATATAATGCCATGAGAGAGTTCGGCATTCCAAACAAATTGATACGACTTTGTAGGTTGACCATGGCCAACGTAACTAGTCAAGTAAAAATAGCGGGATTGCTGTCCAAACCAATAAACATCATTAATGAACTCCGACAAGGGGACGGTCTGGCCTGCCTCCTCTTCAACCTGACGTTGGAGAAAGCAATCCGTGACTCTGGCGTTACAACTAGAAGGACTATTATCACCAAGTCCTGTCAGATACTTGCCTACGCAGATAACATCGACATCATCGGTAGATCCAATTCGGCTATACAGGACTCCTTCACCCAGATCGAGCAGGCGGCACAAAAACGTCCGCGAAGAGAAGACCTAACGTTGGTCAAACTATCAGGGTAGCACAGCACGAATTTGAAGTAGTGGAATCCTTTAACTACCTTGGATCGATAGTATCAGCCGATAACAATATGGAAGAAGAAATACGCGAACGGCTTGTTATATATATATATATATATATATATATATATATATATATATATATATATATATATATACATATATATATATATATACATCTATATATATATATATGTATATATATACATATATATATATATATATATATATATATATATATATATATATATATATATATATATATACGCAGCGCCTAGTTTTGTTATATATATATATATATACATATAAATTATAGTATGGGGTTGCTGGGATCCTGTCCGCAGCAGTAGTTTGTTGTAAATAAATATGAATAAACAACTTTAAGGTTTGTTTGATGTGTGGGGTGGTGCTGTATGTGTCGTATGTTATCAAGTTCAATGTGGTAATAGGTTTTCTTTCTACAATATCTTTACTTTGCAGTACTAATTTGAGGTGAAATTACAGGGGGAGTGGTCTCGTGTAAATTATCCGCACCACTGATTGTGGGAGACAGATAGGCTTAAACAAGGTACTTACAGTAACGGAGGCGTCAGCCTTGTGGGTAGGTAGCCCTCAGTTAGTTGTCTGCACTTTTCATTCTATAGACAGCTTCCGGTGCTGGGCTTCCAAGACGTCAGTCCGTGGGCAATTGGGTTAGAAGAGTTCTCTTCTCAAGCACAATTAACCCGTTCGAGTTGTGTCGACCTTCACTGCGGCCGCGTTGGTGGTCTCCAACTTCTTGTTCAAAATCGAACACCCTCTCGTTCGTTTATATTTAATTTTAATTTATTAATAGACAGAAAATTGAAGATACTCGCCTCAGTTTAATATTTAAATGTTACACACTTAGTTCGCGATTACATTGCTCGCTCTATGCCTCTGGTGGGCCTTTATTTAGTTTAATTGGTTCCTTTTGGATATACTTTTAATCCCAGTTCGTCCTTCCTCTTCTCAAGGTCTACTCCTTTTTTGATTTTCTTTTTATTCTTCTCCGTTGTCACGAACGCGGTATAAAAAAAACAAGTAACAGCGACGGAAAACTGGCCACTCGTTAGGCACTGTTATATCACGAAAAACGGCACATAAGACAACGGACCGTGGAAGATCAATTTCATATCTATTACAAATTACACGATACTTTTATGCTAATACTCGACGGATTAATAATTTAATTTAAACTCATACTTAATAAATTAACATGCAAACGAATGAACTTTTACTGGAAAATCAGTCTCACGCCAACAACAGAAAAACGTCACACACACGACCCCTTTTTACTTTCACCTCGTTCTCGGTCTGCTTCTCGACTACTCTCTACCTAGCGGTCCCCCAAAAATCCACACCGTTGGTGTTTTCTTTGTTCGTTCTACCTCTAACCTTCGTCTTGACGAAGGTCTGAGTTTACACGCGGTATTCAACTTGAAGGCTCCTCGATAGTATAGTGGTTAGTATACCCGCCTGTCACCCGGGAGACCGGGGTTCGATTCCCCGTCGGGGAGCCTCTGGCGCAAGACTAATGACCTTGCCCAGAAAAAAATAAATCATTATGGAAAATTTAACAAGCCTCAGGACTTACTAAATAAGGCCAAGACCGGTTCCCGGTTGTAGTGCCGATGATGATGATGATGATGATGATGATGATTCAACTTGAAACACAAAGCAGCCACATTCAATTAGTTCGATTATAACCTACAATCTTTTATATGGCGTGTTTATTTAATACATTTCAACATTGGAATTATTTAACACGTCGATGTGTCTTTGTGTTTCGTTGTAACCAGGAGTTACTTACGTAACAGCCTGATCAAATCCAACAAAGCCTACTAGGTCTATCAAGGCTCTTTAAATTCCGAAATTTATCCAGAACATTCAAGCTGCGACTGTACAAGACCATGGTCTTACCAGTACCCATGTATGGACCCGAGAGCTGGGTGCTTAATAAAAGGCACTCTGAACTCTTAGCCGCGTTCGAGAGGAAGGTCTTAGGGAGAATTGTTGGTCCCATATGTGAGGGAGGACGATTCCGGAGACGCTACGACCATGAGTTGTACGCGATCTACCTTGAAGCTAATGTTGTAAGAAAAATCAAGCTCGGTAGGCTCCGGTGGGCGGGACACCTAGCTCGAATGAGCAAAGAGGAGCCTGCCCGGAAAGTCCTTTGTGGCAGGATGTATGGAAGGAGACAGCGCGGCAAACCTTGTTTGTGATGGAGGGATGGCGTAGACCAGGACGCCCAGAGCACAGGGGTACGAAACTGGATGACATCGGCTCGAAATCGGGACCGGTGGAGAGACTTGCTAAATATGACCAAGACCGGATCCCGGTTGTAGTGTCGATGATGCTGATGATGATTTCTCTCATAGGAAAGGTAAAGAAACTCGATAAGTGGGTACCTCATGAACTGAACGAGTCCCAAAAACGACGGCGCCTGCAAATCTGCGCATCGCTTAGATTAAGAAACCAAACTGAACCGTTTTTTTTTTTCGATTAGTCACCTGTGATGCAAAGTGGATTCTGTATGAAAACTGTAAAAGACCTGGTCAGTGGTTGGATGCAAGTGAAAAACCCGGTTGTAGTGCCGATAATGATGGTGATGATGATTACCTGTTGATTACTCCACATTTTTGGCGATCGCGTCTAGAAGCTTCATTGATTAGAATTGCATATATTAAACGATCTAATAAAATATGAAAACTCGTGCAGTCTTGAATGATAAGTATTCGGCAATTTATTTAGTTATAGTCAACTTTTATAATCAAAAGGTTATATGATAGTCAATTATTAATAGTCGGTTCAATGAATAACATGCACTCATTCCAAGTGAAGAGGTTTCAACTTAGGAGAATTTATGTAAAATAATACTTTGTGGAAATCAAACATTCAAAACGAGAAATAAATAATGTGGTCGATTTTTTACGATATTCGAAAATAAAAGTTAATAAATTTGACTAAAGACAAGACATATACTGCATCAGTGGCCACATCTATAAGAGCCGCATTTTAAAAAGCAATAAATCAAAACGACTTTGAGCTTAAACTTAAACGTATTTGAGGAACAGGCGAGATGACGCAAACAAAACTCTAATAACACAGTCCTGAAGGAGGCTTGAGCTAACTGTATTGTAAACATGATTATTGGATGTTGGCAATAACAGCTCGAGTGTAGTCATGTGTAGTTGACTGACCACCCAAATCTTTAGTTTTAACTCTACCATCGCGCAGAACCTTAACAATAGCGTTTGTGATCTTGTCGCTGTATGACATCATATTAATATGCCGCAACAGCTTGGCACCGCAGAGAAGCATTGCTGTTGGATTGGCAACATTTTTACCAACAGCTTCAGCAAAGGTGTGTCGAGCGCCCTGTAGAAAAAAACAGTATCAATTTTAGCACACAATAAATAATTGAGCAAACAAATATCGTACCGGTTCGAAGACAACCGCTTCCCGAGAGTATGAAGCACCGGCAACAACGCCAGCTCCTCCCACAAGTCCAGAAGCAACATTATCCAAAATATTGCCATACAGATTCGGAGTGACCATGACGTCGAACTAAAAAACAGAAAAGATGGATATTCACTTGGGAACTGCTATGTTGATGATTAAATAGCGAGTGATTACCTGGTTTGGATTAGATACCAGCTGCATTGTTGTGTTATCAACGATCATTTTCTCGAACTTGATGCGGGGGTACAGGCGAGCTGTTTCTTCACAGGACCGCAAGAATAACCCATCACCTAGTTTCATGATGTTTGCTTTATGCACAGCAGTTACCTTCTTACGATTATTTTTGGTTGCGTAATCGAAGGCAAATTTTGCAATTCGCTTCGACTTTTCGGCTGTGATAATTTTTAAACATTCTACAACTCCGGGAACAGATTCATGTTCTAATGCGGAATACTCTCCTTCGGTCTGCTCTCGAATGATAACTATATCAATATCTTTATGACGGCTTTTCACTCCAGGTAAACTTCTAACGTGGACGACATTAGCGTATAAGTCGAGCTCATTACGTAATTTCATGTTTAAGGTCTGCAGTTCTCCAGCAACACTGAAATCAGGAGTTGCTAAGATTCCCTGTAATAGAAGAAGTAAAAAAGAGGAAGTTGTATGACGGCTCAGTTGGGAGGATTAATTTGCGCCAATTTGTACTTGTTATTATAAGGCGTTAGAATATACCAACAATTGGGCTGACATTTCGTTAACACTGACTAGAGGCCGAGTACATATCGTTCCGAAGGCAACAAGGTCGACAATCTGATATTTTTATTCGGTCACTTTCAATTCGGTTCAATGATTATGTATAGTCCTGATCTCAATCGGAAATTTACACACGAGTAAAATGCAATGCAGGAAATCATCCTATCACTCCTTAGCATTTGCATATACTTCGCACCTTTGTTGCATCTGTCAGGCTCCAAGCACCCCAACCCCATATTGATAGCTGACAAACCAGAGAAAGCTAACGAAGAAGAAGCAGTGGCTGAACACTCACTGCCAAACGCTTCGGAGGAAGAAATTTTTCTGAACAAACCAGCGATAATACCGGCACGTTCACGAAAAATGCTGAGACTTCCCATGGAATCCGGGAAGTAGTGCTAGTACCTAAAACAGTACAATCAGGGGTTTTCGTATATAATTGTATTGTAGGGAAAGCGAAGAGTGCCCAAGTCGAGGTACTCAATATCGCAAGCTACCTCCAAACATAACAATTTTGGCGCAGCCGGTTACCACCAGCTGAGATTGTATCGAATCCATAGGGGATACAAATGATCTTACGCACCTACGCCGACTAGCGGAACTAGCGGCTAGGATAGAAAAACAAAAACCCGTAATAATATAAATAAAATAAATAAAAATATTGTTCTCCTTTTTCCCTTTTCGTTTTTCAATTTACAGGAGAGAGGAAGAAATGAACGTTGGGTGGGAAATAATTTACCCACACATTCTCCGTTATTTCTGGCGTTCTGTTTACAGGTTTTTATCTTTTCTTTCTTTTTTTCCTTTTCCATATGTATCTAGATTGGTTCTTGTCCCTCATCGTTGGGTCGTTTGTCTAGATTGGTTCTGGTCCCTCATCGTTGGGTTGCTTATTTCTAACTGTATCGAATTCGCTAACGAATACTCGCGAATTAGGTCAGAATAATCCGGGTAGTCACTCCTTACGGAAACAACTAAACGCGCGTAAGTCATTACCCTTGATGCAAACGAGGAGCCACTCAAGGAGACTATCCGCGGAAATTATAACGGAGGAACCCATTGCTGGTATGCTGGGTGTAGAACAAATGTTGGACTAGTCCAAAATAATGTGGCAGTCTTCAGTGGCCAGAAAGGTCCTAACGCTGCGAGAAAACTTCTCTTTTTTTTTTTTTTATTAAACTTCTCCCGGGAGAGGCGAACCTCTAGCGCCGAGTGGGCGCCCGAGATGCCATCAAATAACTGTTGCAGTTCTTTTTGAACAGTTGCAGGTTGTAACGCTCCGGGAACACTCGCGTGGGAAGGGAGTTCCACAGCTTCCCCGCTGTGTAACGGAACGAGTTCTGATGCAGGGATGTTCGCGCCGTCGGGAGATGAACCACAAACGGGTGCGAACCGTCGGATTGTCTTGTGGAGCGCATATAAGCCGAATTGCGTGGAACAATACCACGAATCTCCGAAGAACAGTGCCCGTGATATCTGTAAAACAGACAGTGGTCGGCTACGCGCCTTCGATGTGATAGCGACTGTAGTCCCGACGTCAACGCCGAGTCCCCAATCAGGCGGATCGCTCGCCTCTGTATGCTCTCAAGTAGGTCGAGGGTATCTTTAGGAGCCGAGCTCCAAACATGAAAGCAATATTCGAGCGCGGGTCTAATTTGGGATTTATATAGGAGAAGAAGTTGGGCCGGAGTAAAATATTTCTTGACTCTAAAAGGATAGCTCAGTTTTCCTGAGGCTGACCTGGCGATAGTCGACACGCGTTTATGCCATGATACAGTCCCACAGACCGTGACGCCGAGCGATTTTTAGCTTTCCCCAGCCTCGAGGGCCTGGCCATTCATCATCAGCTGTGGAACCGATGAACTGCATAATTTTCTCGAAAGCTGTGACAGGACGCTGTACTGTTTATCAGAAGAGGAGGAATACATTTTCCTGCAGTGGTTGCCCATGCGATTAAGTGGGAAAGCTCGCCGCATGTTCAAGGAACACCTCCCAGCGACTTTCAAGGAGTTCGAACGACTCCGAAGTACGCTACTGCCACACACGTCATACGAAGAGTTACACTCAAAACTCTCTCGTATGCGACAATCCCACGAAGAGGATAACGCAAGCAGTAACGGACTGCAATGAGGCGGCAATACGTAAGTATGGGAATGCAAATAGCATAGCGTTCGCCTTCCAGACCGAAAGACTATCAAAATCAGTTCTGATGGTAGGGATCAAGAATGACCAACTAAGGCATCTGATAGTAGAATCAGAAAAGAAACCTCTAAATAGGATTAATGCTAGGGTTCTCGAATTAGAGAAAACCGAGAATGAGATAGTATAGTGAGGAAATACCAACGAGGTATCATGCCCAGTCACCTTCGCCTGAAAGGAACGACACATACCGTGGCCCCATCTCACCAAATAGACAGCCACTTTTAAAAAATAACCCATTCTACTATTGGGAGGATGAACAGGGTCCCCCAGAGGAAACAAATAGGGTTTCAGATAGGACCTACGGGGATATTCGACAAAACCCCTAAGAATCGAAACAAAGGCAAAATAGGCCTATAAACGATGCGTCTCAGGGAGTAGGGACACATAATAGGAATTCTAACACTAGGTTCACATAACGATCTCACCCTGTTACACGCCCACAAGCTATGAAAACCCCGTTTAGGTCGGAAAGACCACCACATTATTCTAATGGAAGACCAACAGGGTCTAAGCCTAAAAAGCCCGAGGTACCACGACACCTTCAAAGAGGCGGATGTGACTATCATAGTGACTCTGTGGCGGTGCCGCCAAACCCCACGGTACACTTACCTAAAACCCCCATAACCTCATTCCAAGCCGCATAAGTTTTTGCTAATGCAATCACATCAAGCACCTGAAAATGCTTCACGCATTAATTAGATCAAAGCTATAATCGTAAAGTCCCTGTAAAGAAAACTTACCTTTTCATGCATCCCTTCGCATACAAGTTTTCGTAAGATTTCTTTCTTTGCTTATCTATAATTCCAAACCAATTCGGCACCTTCGGTACCAGACAAATTCCTGTAAACAAAATGATTCGGTTTGCATACAATGTAACCGTCATGGCAGGTACCATAAATATTGCGCCGTCTATTTTCCAACTTCGCCATGTACGATAAATTTCATTGAACGGCGACCTTTTTCTCCCAGCAATAAAATTCTCTAACTCGCACCATGTGCAAACAGAAGAACGCTTCTACATAGGTTTCCTGCGATACCATAAACAATTCATATCGTTTGTGGTATCCGAAAAACTTTTTTTTTCATTTAATGAGCGGCTGCTATTTATTTAGCTGACCCTCATTACCGAACGATGCATAAACAAAGATCCCATTAGCATCCGACGATTTCGGTTTTATTTGCTTTACCGAAATCGTATCCCATGAATGCACTTTATGCCCTTTCTTTGTTCTAGGTTCGTTCTCATCCTTGAAAGAACCATGCACACACACCACTGCACTGAAAGAGTGCATTTCTGTGGCGGACACACCCTTAAGAGAAAAGTTTTTCTCTCTCTTCCCTTTTCTTAACCCTAACCTAGGATGGAATTCATGTCAGAGTTCTATCCTCGGTGAGTCTTGTTCCATCCGCTGACCGCCACGGCCACGCGTCTCCCCCTTGCGTTGTGAGCAGTGTCCGCGTGAACAATAGATGATGGGGATGGAAGTTAACCGAGTGTCCGTGTTAGGCACAATATTTCCTCCCCACAACTCCTCTAGTCAAGGCAAGGACAAGTGTACACCAAACCCATGGGTTACACGCATGACTTGCACGATCTGCAATAGGAAAGGGCATTTGGGCTCCTCGATAGTATAGTGGTTAGTATACCCGCCTGTCACACGGGAGACCGGGGTTCGATTCCCCGTCGGGGAGCCTCCGGCGCAAGACTAATGATCTTGCCCGGAAGAAAACAAATCATTATGGAAAATTTAAAAGCCTCAGGACTTGCTAAATAAGGCCAATACCGGTTATTATGATTAGATCAAAGATTGGTCATGGAAGACGTTGGTGAAGGCTAACGTAAGTCCTATTTGAAGTTGAGTTAATCGCGAGTCAAAGAATTCGATAATTTACTGTCAAGGAGTGAAGAGTTCTTCAAGTTGATCCGACTATGGTTGGCTTTGGAAGTACGTACCCAAACGTCGGGATTTATATCTCTATCACATGAATTGGGAAAGAATGAATAAGAAAATATATATCTATATATAATATATATGTTCGAATGAATTAACGATTGTTTAATGGAGATTGAAATGAAATCCAGTCTAACGTGCACAAAATGTAACTGTAAATAAATGTACTTTAGGTGGGAGCCCGCTTGGAAGTAATTGTTAAAAGGTTAACAATATGGTGGTTTAACATAAAAGAGCGGCAACTGTCAGTTTCATTCCGTCCCTTAATTGTAAGACCCATCAAGTTTGATAATGATCCCATTCGACATAAAACAACAAAATGAAGAAGTAAAATAAAGTTACCCTCTAATGGTTTCCTTTCGGGGAGGTCGACCACAACCATATCTGATCGAGTTCTCATCCCATACTCTCCATGCCTTAGAGAATGGGAACGAAGTCGATGTAATCACCACAGATTTCATCAAGGCCTGTGGGGGTTCGTTACGCATATTCAAAGAACCACCCACTTCCCGTAATCCAACTCCCCATTCCCAACCTGCAAGACATTACGAAACATTTCGCTCATCTGCATACGAGCAGCACGAAGTTCTCTTTCAATCATATTTCGCACCTGAAATATTAACCCGCGGCAAGATCATCATTTTGCCACGGCATCAAGCAGCATTACTTTCTTCCCAAAGCGTAATCGGTTCCTCTGGTCGGCACCCATGACCATTTCGAATCATTAGATTCCTAGATTAGAGTCCTCTTGCCGGCGTCCATGCTTATCATTTACACAGCAATCCCACTGTGTTTACTTTTCTCTAGCAACCGTTCGTCCCACGATCAAGCCATGGTAAATCACTGGCTTATACAGCTGCAGCATAATTATTCCTGATCGGCTGCATAAGCGATAAACGAACATCGAATTGGACGTGACCATAATTTGTTTACCCTAAACAACCTAGCAACGGTCACGTCCTATATTTCGTTCGCTTAACCAAACAAATACCCATTTTAGCGCTTGCCTTTGAGATTGTATATACAATAGCCCAAAATCAATTTCTGCCTCCGGAAATACCCGCTATCGCTTACGATAGCAATGCTTTCAGCCTCTGAGCGCGATCATTTATTTGAACTCTTTTTTCTTACTCAATGCATTTTTTGTTATCCTCACTTCCAAGGTACGGACAGCCAACCTATCTGTACGATATACATGGAAATCCTTCCAGTGAAACTCAAATCGCGTTCTCATTGGCTGTCGGATAGATAGAGGAAGAAAATCGTTTTCACTTTAAGCAGGAAAATCCACCCCAGTTGCGACTGGTGGTATGATTCGTCCAATGACACCAGAGAGTCAGATTTTAACCGCCCAACTGCACGCAAGTGCCGCAGTCGTAGAGTTCGATAGTCGTAATTCATCCATAGCAGGAGTCGGTCGCGCGGGACAAGTCCAAATTTATTCACGGGAGCGTGTTCACTCGCCATTTTTAAGTCCGAGTCCGTCGAGTACTTGAAGTCTCTGATCAGAGCAAAAAGGAAAAGGAGAACGAGCAACTAATGTGTAAATAAATAATATCAATTTGAACAATAAAAACCTACCAACAAACTCTGTGTATTGCCAACTAAACATCAACTAATGTGTAATTAAATAATAGAAGACTCGTTCCCTTAGTGTATTGTCAACTAAACATCAACTAATGTGTAATTAAATAATAGAAGTTTGAACAATAAAAGATTTGCAAATGATTTCTGGAGTTTATTTGTTTTGGTTCTGTATCCGCTCGGTATTTCGAAACATTCGGTCTTGCCGAGCAATTTTCGGGAGCAGACAGTGGAAGTTTAGTGAACCGTGCGCCCTTGCCGGCGCCACGACTAAACTTACCCACAGGCCTTTGACAAAATCTCCCATAATCTCATCCTTTTTAAGCTGTCCTCCCTGGGTTTGAAACCCCTATTGATCAAGTGGTTATCTTCTTATCTGAAAGATCGATCCTACCGTGTCAAATTCAGATCCTCCCTGTCCTATCGTTTTCTTCCGACGCCAGGGGTTCCGCAAGGCAGCCATCTAGGCCCCCTCCTATTTATCCTTACCATCAAAGATGTTGACTCCATTATTAAATACTCATCCATCTCCCTCTATGCGGACGACGCCAAACTCTACAAAACGATCATCTCTCCTCTCGACTCCTCACTTCTCCAAACGGACCTCGACAGCTTCTCAACTTGGTGCCGTAATAACTGCCTTGAACTCAACGTGGTCAAATTTCACTCCATCACCTTCTCCCGCAAACCACCCCTACCCCCCACGGTCCGACTTCCTGCTAAACCAGCAGATATCATCTGTACCCTCGATACGCGACCCCGGGATCTTATTTGACAGGGAGCTTAGCTTCATCCCGCATATTGATGATGAGAGGCCAACTCTGTCCTTGGGTTTGTGAAACGCCGGTCTAAAGAATTCTCTAATCCTTACGTTTCCCGTTCTCTCGACAGAGCCTTCGTCCGCCCCCTTCTTGAATACGCCAGTCAGGTCTGGTCTCCACACTACTCGTCCCATATCCGCAGAATCGAAAACGTGCAATGACGTTTTCTGCGTTTTGCCCCCCCGCGGGCTGAACCGGGAGATCCCACGGATTCTGCCCCCATACACAAGCCGGCTCCATCTGAATAACCTCAATACACTTGAGGAGCGCAGAACCCATCCGATATCCTTTTCATCTACCGTCTCCTTTCAGGCACAATCAACTGCCCAAGCTTGCTCTCCATCATTGCACTTCACACTAACCCCCGTAACCTGCGAAACTCTCGTCTCTTCTATCTGGCCACCCACCACACATCTTACGGCTCTAATGAACCCATTTCGCGAATGCTGCGGTGGGCTAACTCCTACCCTACCTCCTTCGATTTCAATTTTACCTCTACCGCTCTCAAACTTCATCTCCTCTCGTTCCCTCCTGACCACGCCCGCTCCCCGTCTACACTCTTACAACACGTACTAAGCTATTTAAATTAATGAATAAATAATTGATGGTTAAACCCAGTAACCAAATCGCCCCCCCCCCCCTCGGCCCCTTTTTTTTCTTTTTAAACATACTGTATATTCTTTAGTTGTAAGATAGTTGTTAAGTTCTATCGCTTGTACTAAACCAAATATATGAGAGTTCTGTCCTCACTAAATTAAATTAAATTAACAATAGAAATTACATAAAATTAAAACTGTACAACTCAAAATGTCGAACCTTTTATTTTACCCCAATCTTTTTTCCATTGTGACACAAGTTTTGTTTTACGCTATCTAGCCCACAAAAAATGGGATTTTGAAGTGCCCTTACATGTTAGAGCAATGCGCGAACAGAAGGAGAGGAAGTGGATAAGGAAAGGAGGTATCGATGTACATTGGTCTTCAATGCTTGGACAATACGACGACGATTAAACATTTGATCAGGCACAGCATTCCACATTCGTGTGGTTCGGTCAAAGAATGTCTCTCTAAGTTTATTTTTCCGCCTGATGTTGGGTTTCAACGTTAACTGGTGCGTATTCTCAGGTTGGCGGGTATCGGGATAAATGCCCGGAAAGGCGGAACACATTCAGCAAGTTCATTTGAGCAATAACCGTGATAAAACCTATAGAAAAGAGATAGGCATGAAACATTGCGCCATTGTTCTAACGATCGCATTGAAAGACTTAAAGGTGAGTCCCCAATAAGTCTCACTCCCCGTTTTTGGATCTTATCAAGCACGTGTAGCGCAGTTTTAAATGCGCCCGTCAAAATATGGTAGTTGAACTAATAGCGTTTGCTACAATAATGAAGAACGTGTGATTCGAACTGACGCTATGACGGTTAGAATCACTAAAAAATGGAACCAATGCACACATCAGGCCACTGCAGTGTGTACGAATTCGATTTCTAAACTCAAGTACTCGCAACTGATGTGGAATTGTTATGTTATCGCTATGGTATGCGGCTCTGATTCTTTGCTCATTCGAATTTCCTTTCGGCGTTCTTCATTATTTGCTTGCAAATTGTGTGTGTATCTGTTAGCAACGCCACAAACACTCCATTTCAGGACGCATGTACGCCTTGTAAATAGTGGACAAGTTGAATTTGGTTTTTTTGCATCTCTAGGGAACCACATATATTTGGTCACACTTTTCTTAGCTTCAAATATGTGGTCGTTCCAATTAAGAATTAAACTAATTCGAGTGCCGACGATTGATAGTTCATTAGGTTCGTCGATACAAGTGCCGTTCATCGACAGTATATTTACTTAGAAGTTCGTCTTTGACGACAAGAAGCAGCACTGAGTTTTTAGAGCATTTTATTCTACTAGGTTATGTAATCCCCAATGATATATCTTGTTGGGCCCGGAATTCAATGTATTAAGCATCAACTGCTGATTGGTAACGATCTTCGAAGAGTTTGGTCGCGAATTTTGGTATTAGTATGAGAAACCAAACGTACTGCCATCAGCAAACGGATGAACTGGGTTGCGAGTTATGGACAACAGATCATTTATAAAGATGAGGATGAGAGTGGATGACAGTACAGACTTCTGAAGAACACCTGCATCAAGAACCATTTGGTTTGAATGGCCATTAAGTTAGCATCTTATCCACACAATCAGTATATCCACTACTCCATAGTAATTCAATGTTGACAACAATGCAAGATACCACAGTCTGTCAAACGCTTTTGAAATACCCAATGTGACAACCTTGCTTTTATCGAAATAGTAGATGGAATGGCTCTACTTTTCGGTCAGGTACGTCATCAGATCTCCTGTGAACCTGTTGCTACGAAACGCATACTGACGGTCATTGAGGTCATTTGATTCCGGATATTTTACAAGTTGAAGGTTAATCATTGATTCCATTACCTTAGAGAAAATAAAACTTAGCGCTATAGATCAACAAGAAGAGAGAGATGATATACCGCCCTTTTTGGTTGGTTGGTTGGCTGTAGAATAGGACAGACGGAAGTTTCCGCCGCGGTTTACCAAATCAAGAAGCACATGTCTGCAAGAAATTTAGTGCGCGTTCGAAAGTAAATCTGACTCATGGTGTGTTGTTTATGCTGAAATTGAGGCGGAATTTATGTGTGTTGCAGTACAGCAACATGAGCAAACAACAATTAATTTAAATGTTGTATTGTTAGATCCAATATCTAACCAACTCGGTTACAACCTATAGCAAGAAAAGATTCTTCAGAGGCGTACCATCATTTAATAGCGTTACTGCATACCACTGGCCAGCAGCTCCCACACCACCACTTATATCTGGTAGAACTCCACATTTAGAAAGAAAAGAAAATGAGTTCACGTACATTCATTTACAAATAACCGGAAATGAATGCGATACCAAAAGTGATTATAAGTCCGTTGTTCATCAACATCGGTGCCAACAAGAACACCAATAACAAAGTCTAATCCAACAACCTGATGACGATAAACTACACCAACGATCATCGTCATCTGCAACTCCAAGGAAAACAACAACATCTGCTCTTCAGCGTTTTCGAAAGAGGCAGACTCTAGTTATTGACCTCAACTACGGTTCAATAAGACAAGGTGGAGAAACCTATTGTTTGGAATGATCAACCGGTGATTTCAAGCAAGAAGGACAACAGTTTCTGTTGCGGTGCAGGTTAAAAAGGTGCACCAAGTTTCAGTGGTGCATTCGTTACTTTTTTGTGCTGTTGTTTTTTAAATTGTGACAACTAAAAGTAGTCTGTCGTCAAGTAATAAAGGTACAAGGATCATGATTCCGATCTGCGGCGTAATTCTTTTGTTTTGAGTTTGAATTGATTTTTCGATTTGTGTATTTTTGTTGGTTGTTTGGTTCGGTCGTTAAAGTTATTGTGCCCAGTGCGGCATTATTCGGAAACCATACAGCGAAAAAGCTATGCCATAAGATTGCTGTTCCACTAATAATGCCGGACCTTGGATCAATCACCATTGGATTTCTTCTTTTGTGCCAGACGTCTCCCAAGGTGTGTTGAAGTTAAGATCCAAATATCCAGCTTTGGTCCAACAGTGAAATCTGATGCTGTGCTCTGCTGGTGGGGATTCGAAAATCAACGAGAATCGAAGACTGATGCGGAACCAATGTAGGGCGAAACAACGAGAATCAGCTGCCGGTGAATTCAAGAATTTTGCTATATCCAGAGCGATAACAGTGTGGTATCAGGCAGCGTTAGGTTGGCTACAGAATGTGCAACAAGCAGATACGCTTTGTCTATTGCGCTGGTGATCGACTATAAGCGAAGGAATGGATGAAACAAAACGTTGGATGTTATTCACGAATACCCAGAAATGTCTACTACCTGTGGGAGAGTGTAGTAATTTTTGTCTCAGTCTCTGATCACGCAACAACTTTCCATGTTGAATACGCGTATTGTAGTTATTTCTAGCTCTCCTGAATCTTCTCCGGTTTTCCTCCGTATTTTTTTATTTATACAACCCTAAGTCTTTAGACTTAATTGCCCCTCTGTACCCGGAATCGAACCACATATTTCTGTGGCGGTTCCGCCAAACCCCACTACTACTTACCCGAAAAACCCCCAAAACTGCTACCCAACTTCCTTAAGTTTCTGCTAATGCAATCACATTCAGCACCTACAAATGCTTCACGCATCAAATTGATCAAGTTTATTTAGCTAAAAGCCCTAGAAGAGAATTCTTACCTTTCATGCATCTCTTCGCATACAAATTCCCTATAAGAATTCCTTCCTAACTTATCATAAATTACCTGAAAGAAAATTCATCGGTTCACATATAATCATCATCATCATCATCATCGGCACTACAACCGGGGTCCGGTCTTGGCCTTATTTAGCAAGTCCTGAGGCTTGTTAAATTTTCCATAATGATTTGTTTTTTCTGGGCAAGGTCATTAGTCTTGCGCCAGATCACATATAATACAACCGCATAATCAGGGAATCGTACCCTTGAGTAGGCTAATCCCAGCCCCAATATGTGTACAATAAAAACTACCTACATACACATCGGCTGGCGACCCTTTTACCCAACGATAAACAGTCCAACGCAGCTGCATGTATTTAGTGCAATAGACGTTGAGGCTAATTCCCTAACTCGCACCATGTGCAAACAAAAGAACGCTGTCCTTCAGGAGGCATTCTGGCGATACGGCAACAATTCAAACCATTCAAGTATCCCAAATGCATCTACTATCTAATGAGTTCCAACTTGTTTACTCAATTGAACTCTCAGATCATAAATTCCCTTTGTCCTACATATTCCTGACCTTCTCACATAAGCAAACACAAACCCAATTAGCATCCAATGAGATTCGGCTTGTCTGCTTAGCCGAGAACTCACATCTCATGGATGCACATTATGCCCTTTCTTTGTTTCAGTTTCGTTCTCATGGCTTTGTCCCATGAATGAACCAATGTACACACATTCATGTGTACCACCATGATCTTTATTACGAGATCTGGTTTTCTGAGAGATAAGTAAAAATTGTGGTAAGTAAAAACATATCCTTAGCGGAGATGATATCCACCACCACCGAATCGAGGGCGAATCAAGAGCCAGATTCCAACCCTCGATTGAGTCTTATTCTAATCATTGAACGGATCGGACGAGCCGTTCATCATCCTCTGTAGGGTGTGCACGACAAAATTCTACACGAGAGGAGCGCGGTCGTGAGTTTTAAGTGTTCGTTATCTAAGGGTGTACAGGTCCCGAGTTGCTCCGGTAGCAACTGCGTTACTGTGGATTTTTACAGTAAAATAAGTTAATAACCGTTTCCCACAACAGTGTTTGAAATAAGATTTGTGTTCCAAAATCTATATAAAACTTACTTTCTATAGTGAGCTGAATTGAATTGCTGTGTTCGATGACTGGAAATCCGGAAATCTCTATATGTAAATGTCAGGCATGCAAGTTAAATAATAAACGGTAAAAACAAGGTGAATCTGTGCGTTTTATTTTTGGGCTTGCCGGTGGCTACCAACTGCGTGTTTTGGACCGTTCCTGAGAACAATTTTCCCTTTACTCCTGGTTGTGAACAAACATGGCGGCGTTTCGTTCTTTTGTCGGTGTTCTCTTCAACTCGAGCTTTTAGATATGCTGGTGGAAGGAAGTGTCTGGCACATACTTCTTCCCCACATTTCTTTTGGGTTTGATACTCTGTCGTGTGTGTAATAAAGGTATGCATGCCAAGTATAATTGTGCTGTCAATGTATCCGCTATAGCGTCTTCAATGCTTGGACATTACAACAACGAAGAAACATTTGATCAGACAGAGCATTCCACATTCGTGTGGTTCGGCTAAAGACAAGAAAGAACGACCAATTACATTCGCAGAAAAGTCGTTCAAACCTTCCCAGTTGAATTTTTCGTAGTGTCATACTTTTGGGAGATTTCTCGTTAACGTTACTGTTGTGCCGTATATTTATTAGGGTGGGAGTTGAGGAATTCCATTGTTAATTGGGTCCATTGTGTTGGTGGAATGACCATCTATTTATGGTACTCGCGTTGGCTCAGACGAGTTGAGTTAAACTATTTGAATCAGCAAACAGCTGAACATACTAACCTTCAGGTGTTGGGTGTTCACATTGGGGGGAGCCACTGAGAATTATGGACATAGAAATCACCCGGAATAACAATTTCAGTGCGAATACAGGATTAAGACGCTGACGATAGAATCAGATAGATCATCACATTCATTAAAGGATGCGTCTCTATCAAGTTCGGGCTTTTGTAATAAAATTTTAAAAAAATAAATAAAAAATAAAATTAAAATAAAAAAAAAAATAAAAACATTAAAAAAAATTTTTTTTTTTAAATTTAATTAAAAAAAATTTAAAAAAAAAAAGTTGTAATATGCTTATGAGCGTTAAGATTTACTACCGAGAAATTAAACTCTGTATTGGAGCAGAGACCGTGTTGTGGCAGTAGCTGATAAGCAATATCACTTAGTATGTATGTGGCTAGACTACGATGTAGAAGGAACCGAGGCACTAAGTTATAACCGGGTAGAGTGCAATTGGAAATATAAGTATTAGTCATTACCTGAGTTTCGCTTAGTGAAAGGATTGCTGGCACACAAAAACAATACCACCTCAGCTAAGGATGCTAGTCGGGACACCCAATAAATGAGCAATAGTGTTTAGTGAGGGCAGAACCCTCATATACTCGTATTCAGCTTAGTACAAGCGATAAAACTATTCTTATATATAAACTATGATTAAAAAGAAAAGGGGGGGGGGGGGGGGTGCGGGGTGTATGTTTGGCGAATTGGTTACTCATTCATTCACCTCGGTTAGTACAGGATGTAAGAGTGTAGACGGGGAGTGGGCGCGGTCACGAGGGGAAAGAGAGGAGATGAAGTTTGAGAGCAGTAGAGGTAAAGTTGACATCAAAGGAGATATGGTAGGAGTTTGCCCGCCGCAGCATTCGCGAAATGGGTTCATTAGAGCCGTAAGAAGTGTGGTGGGTGGGCTGATAGAAGAGATGAGGGTATCGCAGGTTACGGGGGTTAGTGTGAAGTGGAATGATGGAGAGCAAATTCGGGTAGTAGATTATGCCTGATAGGAGACGATGGACGAAAAGGATATCGGCATGAGTTCTGCGCTCCTCAAGTGTGTTGAAGTTGATCAGATGGTGCCGGCTTGTGGATGGGGGCAGAATCCGAGGATTCGCCCAGTTCAGTCCGCGGAGGGCAAAACGCAGAAAACGACGTTGCACGCTTTCGATTCTGCGTACATGGGACGAGTAGTGTGGGGACCAGACCTGATTGGCGTATTCAAGAAGGGGGCGGACGAAGGCTATGTAGAGAGAACGGGAAACGTAAAGATTAGAGAATTCTTTAGACCGGCGTTTCACAAACCCAAGGACAGAGTTGGCCTCTCATCATCAATATGCGGAATGAAGCTAAGCTCCCTGTCAAATAAGATCCCGAGGTCGCGTATCGAGGGTACAGATGATATCTGCTGGTTTAGCAGGAAGTCGGACCGTGGGGGGGGGGGGCAGGGGTGGTTTGCGGGAGAAGGCGATGGAGTGACATTTGACCACGTTGGGTTCAAGGCAGTTATTACGGCACCAAGTTGAGAAGCTGTCGAGGTCCGTTTGGAGAAGTGAGGAGTCGAGAGGAGAGATGATCGTTTTGTAGAGTTAGGCGTCGTCCGCATAGAAAGAGATGGATGAGTATTTAATAATGGAGTCAACATCATTGATGGTAAGGATAAATAGGAGGGGACCTAGATGGCTGCCTTGCGGAACCCCTGGCGTGGGAAGTAAACGATTGGACAGGGTGGATCTGAATTTGACACGGTAGGGTCGACCTTTCAGATAAGAAGATAACCACTTGATCAATAGAGGTTGGAAACCTAGGGAGGACAGCTTAAAAAGGATGAGATTATGGGAGATTTTGTCTAAGGCCTTGCTGAAATCGGTGGTGATTACATCGACTTCGTTGCCATTCTCTATGGTACGGAGAGTATGGGATGAGAACTCGATCAGATTCGTTGTGGTCGACCTGCCCGAAAGGAAACCACGCTGGTTGGATGAGATGGCGGATTTACAACGGAGAGATAACGCGTTGTAAAGAATTCCTTCTAACAGTTTGGAGATATGAGACAGTTTGGCGATAGGACGGTAGTTGCTTATATCGTTTTTAGGTCCCTTTTTATGTATGGGGGTGACATAGGAGGATTTCCAAATACTAGGGAAGATCACTTGTGAATGGGATAGATTGAATATCATTGATATTCGGAGGGAAAGAGAAGTGGAACATTTCTTTAAAATTACAGCCGGGAGTCCATCAGGCCCAGGGCTGAACTCGTCTTTGAGTAAGTTTAAATTCTCCTCAACTACGTGACGCTGAATAATTTGAGGGGTGAAGGGGCCGAGGGAGAATTCGGGCAAGTCTTTGAAGTTAGACTGATTGGGTTCGAAGGAGATGACTGTGAAGGATTTATTGAAAAACGAAGCGAATAGATTGGCAGTAGTTAGGGGGTCGGTTGAAGTAGTAGCGCCATAAGAAAGGGAGTTAGGATAGGCGTCGGATTTACGTTTGTAGTTTATGAAGTGGAAAAAAGATTTGGGGTCATTGATCAAATTAGATTGTGTTTTTGTGAGGGAGTTGTAGAGCTTGGTGAATTTATAAAAGGAACCGAGATGGTTGGAGTAGTTTTGGAAGGAACGCGTTTTGAGAAAAAGGTTCCACAAGTTATTTATCTTGTTCATAAGAGCGCGGAGTGTGCGGTTGTACCATGGCGGCGATGAAACCGATGACCTGTGACGAGAATAGGGGACATATAAGGCGACGGCATAGAAGATCTCCTTATAGAGAGTGGCAGTAGCTTCTTCTACCCCCAAATGATCAAAGCGACATGCATTGCAGATGATATGGCCTTCTTCCCGAATTGCAGTAGAAAATGTGATTGCCCAACAGTAATTTCCAGTTAAACTCATGTATTAGAGCCAACCACTCGTTATTTTCAGAGAGGCACCACTCTGCCGATTAAAAAAGATGTGGAAAAAGAAAGGGGTACAATACAAAGGTGGAATGAGAAATTAAACGCGAGTTTTTTTCAACAAAAAAAAGAAAAGAAGTTTGTTCACGAAAATATTCTCCTTGTTGTGCGCGACATCTTTGAGTGCGTTTTTCTCAAAACAACATTGTTCAACAAGGGATTACATGAAGATTTTCGAATATTTTAGATCTATCGACGTCTGTTGCGGATATGGTACCCACCCTGACTCTATTTTTGTTTTATTCAACGATGTGAGTAACTCCCAATTTATCATGGTTGTTAAAATTGATTGAAATATAAAAATGTCTACACTTTAAATACCCACAACCGACGTATAATATTCAAGTTCGTTTATTACTGTTGCTACCTCTATTAAGATAACTTTGCCTGGGAACGCATTTGAGTGTAGTTAAAGCAATAACTGAACAAACATATGGCAATGGTAATTAGGTAATTATATTTCTATTGTTATACCCTACAGCCATATGAGAAACTGGAAGTAGAGTTGAATATTTTAGCTCATGCTGACAATGATACGCATGTCTTGAATTAAAGCAAGCAGTTAATATAATCAGAAATATTTCTCCCACGGATTGTATTGTAGTTGTTTCACTCTGATCTTCTTTTTCGCAGTTATAACCAGTTTTACTTAGCATTAAAATAGGCTTCGTAACATATGATCTAAATCGCTATTTGAATATATTCTACGTGATACTTCTGAATACATACACGTTAGGTCTGAATATATATATATATATATGCGTAACTTAAAAGAGACGCTTTTGAACTTTATTAATCAACTCACTTTGATGCAGACTCTGTTCTTGGATATTGATGCCGTAACATCTTCCAACTTGGCACTAAGCACCGGATTTACTTCCGATAAGAAATATGCCTCAAAATCGACCGGAACATCAGCAGCCTATGAAAGAAACAATCAGCAGTCTAATTACAAATCCTGTTGGATGTTTTTGTTATTCTTACCTTGAAAACTTCCTGAAGAGCATACACTAACTCTGGACCAACACCATCTCCTGGTATTAAGGTACACCGCACGCGACTGTGGAGTTGTACTAAATCCTGCAACACAAAAATTAAGGATTATTTATCAATTATAAATACGAAATATGTGTGTACGATCATATTTACCTTGCCGAGGCCGGATGTCGGCAACGGACGAGATACGATGCTCTGTTAAATTAAAAGCCACACAAAACCGTTTGTATCAAAAAATTACTTATAACCTCAAAAGCGATTGAAAGAAGCGCTTATGTAAACACTGTGCACATCTTTCAATCCATTCTTCTACACACCTGAGATAATGTACGTATTATATTTCGTGCCAACATGTTCAATTGCAACTATTGATGAATAAAACAGATTAATAGTATAAATTAATTAAAATTATTGCACTGATCTGAACACTGCTGGCGAATTCTTAAAATGCCAATCAGAAATCTTACTCTTGCGCGGTCGCACACCTGCTGCCTTTTTGAAATTGGAACAAATCGGCGGTTACATTTTGAGTGTTCCAATTCCTTTTGATGTGGGAGAGAGGACAGACACGTAGTTCAATTAATATTAGACTATTGTATAAAATGATAGGAATGGGAATAAGTATTTATTATTCCCATAAGAGATTAAAAAAAGGCGGACGAATTCGATACTGAAGAGAAGTAAATGCGAAGGAGATACTTATCCTTGTTTACGTATGTATTTTATTTACAAATATAGATTTGTTATTTATATATTGTTTATTACCAGTGGTACTCTCTATTTAGAAACAATCATTATTTAAGGCGGATTTGAACAAATAAACATGGAATAATCAATTTTAGTTTGGTGGGTATATTGCCCCATTTATTTGTTTAGTTCAAGCACACATTTATTATAAGACCCTATAAAAGAAAAAAACCTGTATACTCGCCTGTCACGCGGGAGACCGGGGTTCGATACCCCGCCGGGGAGCCTCTGGCGCAAGACTAATAACCTTGCCCGGAAAAAAAAGCAGAGGACTTGCTAAATAAAGCCAAGACCGGTTCCCGGTTGTAGTGCCGATGATGATGATGATGATGATGATAAAAAAACCTGTAGACTAACTTATCTATATTTCACCTATCTTAAGAGAAAAGTAAAAGAAATTAATTTAAATTGATTAAATACTATTACTATTACTATTTATTGGCCTGTAGGAATCTGGAATTTCAGGATCTCACCGATTCAGCTGTGCCACCGTTCCCTGGTAATAAGATATTATGCAATATCAACAAATCATCATTAACACTAAACCTACCGACGTATTATATATACTTATTTCTACCGATGGCGGTCAAATGACCGCTTTTGAAATAAACATTATAGTCTTTTCCAGTTGATTGTAATTATGTTAATACAGAATTTAGCATAAACAATAAACAAAAAATAATTATCATATAATAATTATAAAACATTTATTTTTCGGGCTCTCAAAAGCGGTCATTTGACCGCTCTGGTAGGTTTACTGTTAACTTCACCAGTTCTGCTCCTTAGGATGTCCCTGGCATGAATCGCCCCAAAACGGGAGACTATTCTATTCTATTCTATTTATTGACCTATAGGAACCCGGAAGTTCATGACCTCACCGACTCGGCTGCACCATCGGTCCCTGTCCTGTGCACTCTCCTTCCACACTTGACCATCCGATCCGATCTCTTCAAGGTCAGATTTTACATTGTCCGTCGCGGCCGTCGCGGCCGTCCTGCCAGTCTCTTTCTCTCTACTATCAAGAATTCTACGCACGGTCCTGTCGTTGCCCATTCGCGCCATATATTCGCACGATATTCACCGACCACAAGCCCCTAGTTTACGCCCCGGCCCAGCGATCACACAAGGCATCACCGCGTCAAGCCAGACACTTCGAGTATGTGCTGCGTTTCAACGCCACACTGGAGCATGGTCGAGGTGCAGACAACGTAGTAGCCGACGCTCTTTCTATGACCCACCCCGACGATTCGCCAACAGTCACCGACAACGACGCAACAAACAGCAACGCACCGACCGACGACCCCGCCATCGCTACTGGCGCTACACCTACCACCGAGGCAGACCATGCGCCAGATGCGCTGGAAATCTCGATGCCCACAACGCTGAGCGCGGACATAATCGCCAAAGCGCAAGTCGTCGACCCAAACCTTCCACACTTGATGGACTCAGCCCTACAACTACAGCTGCTTTCAATCCACGGCCACGACATCTACTGCGATACAAAGGAAAACATCATCCGACCGTACCTCCCAGAGCCCCTGCGACGTCAGGCCTTCAGCATCATTCACAGCTTGTCCCACCCAAGTGGCAGGGCAACAGCCAAAGCACTGGCGCGGAAATTCGTCTGGCCCGGCGTTCGCAAGGACTCCATCGCTTGGGCACGTCACTGCGAGGACTGCCAACGCTCCAAGGTAGGGTGTCACAATATGAAGGCCGTGGGAAAATTCAAAGAGCCGGACAATCGCTTCCAGCACGTCCACATAGACTTCATCAAGATGCTACTAATTCAAGAGATGCAGTACTGCCTGACCATCATCGATAGATTCTCGTGGTAGCCCGTGGCGGTGCCCCAGCCCAAAATCCAAACAACCACAATCGCAAAGGCATTCATGGACTACTGGGTCAGCAACTACGGAACTCCACTTCACACCAGGTCAGACAGAGAGCTACAATTCGAGACAGAGCTATTCACAGAGCTCGCCAAACGCATCGGCCCGCAGAAGATCCACACAACGCCGTACCATCCACAGTCCAACGGAATGGCGGCTCAGCACAATCCACAACCTCAACGCAGTCGTCGCAAGCAAACACTCACACCGAGAGTGGCTTTCGACTAATTAAGTCAAGCACACTCTCGGTCACCCTCACACAAAGGAGAGTCACGGCTGAATTGGCGTGGGGTCGACGCGGTACTACGTGGATCTCGCTCACGCGTAGAACGAGAACCGACGCCGGATCTTTCCCGCCAATTTCGTTTGACACACATCACATGTGTGGACAATTGGCGAGAATACTACTTCACCTGTGCATCGCTCGCCGCCGAGGCCGGACTCCTCACAAGAAGTAACCGAAAACAACGCCACCAAGGACTCCAGCGAAAGTAGCCTCTTCAATGTTAGCAGCCATCCGACGACAGCTACATTTTGGGGATCGAAACCCCAAAATTAGACGTAAATGTAGGTTTCCATTTATTATTTCCAGATGGGTTAAAAAATTGTAAAGAAGAACCTAGCGCCAAAAGAGAATTGAAAAAAAGAGTCATCAGAGCAATATGGCTGAATTGCAATATCAATTTATGTATCCTCGTCCACACCCAACCGTAGTCAAATTCAAATTCAAATTCAAAAATCACGTTATTTAAAACTTCACAACAAAGAACTTTACACACACCATGTTTATTTTTAAGAATTAGTTTGCAATATCTTGTGCCCAGGAGAGGACATAAAACTAAAATGGTAAAATGAAAGAAAGGTGTGTTTATTAAGAAAAAACAAAAAAAAAATTAAGACAATACTCTTCCCTCTTCCCTATTCAGGCAACAGGGTGCTGTGGAGAAGAAGTATGGTGTGCAGGCGCACTGCACCGGATGTACCTCTATCCCCATCCTCACTACTAACAGTTCGGCCGACAAGTAACAAAAGAAAACTGTTCGCCAAGGAAAAGGAAATGAAACACACTGATTTTGTGTAAAATATTTTATTGTTTTCACTGGTAGGTTTATGTCTATTGTAAGTTGCGTTTACATTCAGTTTAAAACACAGCACATTTTGTTTACCATTTAAAGGGTTGCGGTTATTATCTGTTTTATTCGATGCAAAACATTTAAATTTACTTTAACACTGGATACAGACACATTCACGGAATACTTTTTGACTACGTAATTATACTATTAAACGGGGACAGGTAAGGAAAGCAAGCCGATGCACACGACTCGAAACCAACTTTCTATAAACGTAGGGGTTTAAATCCGCGACTCTGGGATATACTGAACGCGTGTCCGCAGCGCTACGGACAGCGGGAGACCAGATCGACCGGCTCGGTCGGCTGGTGGTAAAGGACTCCTCGAGGATAGAACTCTGACTTGAATTCCATCCTCGGATAGGGTTAAGGTATGGAAGAGAGAGAGAGAAAATTTTTCTCTTAAGGGTGTGGCCACCAAGGAGATGCGATCTTTTGGTGCAGTGGTGTGTATGTGTGTTGGTACACATCACAGAGGAGAAGCGACCTAATGCATCGGTCTGTGATTAGGGTCAGCTAAATAAATAAGCTGTAACTCATTAAATGTGAATTGCATTTGGGATACCACAAACGATGTGGATTGTTTATGGTATCGCCAGAAAACCTTTGAAGGACAGCGTTCTTTTGTTTGCACATGGTGCAAGTTAGGGAATTAGTCTCAACGTCTATGGTGCTAATTACATGCAGCTGCGTTGGAGTCTTTATCGTTGGTTAAAGTGGTCGCCAGGCAATGTGTATGTAGGTTGTTTTTATTGTACACATGTTGAGGCTGGGATTAGCCAACTCAAGGCTAAGATTCCCTGATTATGCGGTTGTATTATATGTAAACCGATGAATTTTCTTTCAGGTAATTTATGATAAGTTAGGAAAGAATTCTTATAGGGAATTTGTATGCGAAGAGATGCATGAAAGGTAAGAATTCTCTTCTAGGGCTTTTAGCTAAATAAACTTGATCAATTTGATGCGTGAAGCATTTGCAGGTGCTTAATGCGATTGCATTAGCAGAAACTTAAGGAAGTTGGGTAGCAGTTATGTGGGTTTTTCAGGTAAGTGGGGCGTGGGGTTTGGCGGAACCGCCACAGTGCTTAGACGCTTGTCTAAGTATTTAACCGCGATAGCCATTAAGTGGGGAGTATAATCTGGTTTATTTTTTCATTGAACTTCAGAGTACTGATAAATACAGAGATTTATTATTCCATCGAACCACACAAGTGGCCCGATCATGTATTTCCTCGTCATTTCAATCCTCTGGCGCATAAAACCCAATACTCTTCCACCATGGTGTGCTATTACTCACAAAATGTAAATATGTCACAAAATTCCCGTTTTATATGCGTATTGTATAAAAATCACTTGTTAGACTGTAATTTTGTTGAACTAAATTCATCCTTACAGGCAAAAAATTAACGTCATCAATATAATCCTGATAAATTTGAAATTTATGGATAAAAATAAAAATTAATTCATTAAAATTCTAGTTAATAAAAACAAAACAAAAAGTTAAAAAAACACAATTTAAATTTGCTGTTCATTTGCATAAAACACTTGTAAAATGTCTGTCCATCGCCTTCGGGAAGGTGTAATACCGAGGTGATAACTCTTATACTTGTAATGAATTTTATATCATCAATTTGATTATTAGAGGACTACCTAGTATGACAATGCGCTTCGTACAATATATCCGCAAGGGAACCGACGAAGAACGTATTGCAGTTTCGTCTGAAGACGGAGAACGATTAATACCCTTCTCATTTGGTAGTGTTCTCTCTAAAGACATCATTTCCTCTATCACCAACCTAATTGAAATTGGAGAATTATGGAGAAACGTGGAGTTTGAACACCACAACATTGATGAGAACATTACCATTAAGGAACCTACATACAATCCAGGAAAGATTATTTGCATCGGCAATAACTATTTTGACTACTGTTGGAAGGAGAAAATTCCCAAGCCACCGGTACCAATCTTCTTCCATAAACATGTGAAGAGCATTATCGGTCCAACCGAAGATATAATCAGCCACAAGATATGTAGTGTAAGAAAATTTAGGATTTCATATTTTTATCTTGCATCAGTGTAATTGAAAATTTATTTAGAAAATCGATTGGGGAGTTGAACTAGCTGTGATCATTGGAAAACCTGCCAGAAACGTTAAAAAGGACGAAATCGACGAATATATTTTTGGGTATACAATCGCCCAAAGCATTGCTGATCGATTTTGGGACCATCGTAATAACAGTGGTCTGCTTGCATTTGACAAATCAGTGGAGGGGTATTGTCCTTTAGGACCCGCTATTGCCCATAAGTCGATTATAAGTAACCCCCATGACTTATTTTTATCTACTAAAGTAAATGGAAAGCTAAAACAGTATGGAAACACGAAAAACATGATTTATAAGATTCCTGACATCATTTATGAATTGTCGAAGTATATATTTTATTTATGGTCTAAAGATCGCCTACTGGATGTTCGTTCTTTTTTCCTTCTGTTTTTTATATCAGACGTATAATGCTTTCGCCTGGAGATATTGTTCTGACTGGAACCCCACTTGGCACAGCACTACATTCAGATCCACCCGAGTTTCTCAAGCCAGGAGATGTTGTTGAAAGTGAAATTGAGTCATTAGGGTCATTGATTAATCGTGTAGTGAGACATGATGAAAAATTGCATTTCGAAAAGTAATGTATAAAAAAGAATAAACAAATACTATTTACGCCTATCTAATTCTCATCATCAAAGTAAAGATAACCGTTTGTCGAAAATTATGGTGCACTATATATTTCGGAGTTGACTGTACTGGAACATATTAATTAACAAATAAATGCACTTATTCAGAATAGTTTTTCCTGTTCTCTACAATATTCCGCCAAACGTTCTGCAATTGGCTTTTTGGTTTTAAAGTGTCAACCTTTAAGCTGTTAGTTGCATCTGACAACCCTGTTTGTTTGACAGCACAGCTGATTATTTGTAAGAAGTGACGTCTTAAAAGTTATTGCTAAACAAAGATGAGAAAAATTTCGGAAAAAAACACTGCACTTGACACTTTTATTACAATAAGGAGAAGAAAAAAAAATTAAACGATTTGTAACTTTGCATGTGAAATATGTTTCTAGCTGTGATCGGTATATCACCAAAAAAATTGATTTACCATATAGTGTGCAAGTAGAATCTCGTTTTTTGTTGTTGCCAAATTCAACTTTATTGGAAAAGATTTTTATACAAAGATTGATTGAAATTGCTTGGTGGGAAACTCCTAACTGTCCTGCGAGCTCTTGAGTTCAACATGGAGCTTCAACCAGTAAAACTTGAATCTTCGTCGTGAAATTTTTTTCACTGCACCTAGACGTGGAGCGTCCTTAACCCTTATGTCAATGACCAACTTTACCGACAGTAGTCAATGACCGGGTACCCGGGTACCCACATATAGAAACATTGTTTTAACTATGTATTTTATATAATTATTTTTTATAAATATAAAGAATTTTGACTATCTGCGGCTACAAAAGGCCTATTGAAATCGGCGCAGAGCAAGGTCAGGATCAGCAGGTGTGTAACAAATTCAGTTATACCTGCTAGAGGGATCTCGAGTATTCGCTTGGGGAAAAACTTGTACGGTCAACTTTCTATTTATAACTTGCGAGTTTATGGTGAAACCATTCGAATCCGGCATTAGAGAAAGCGTGGTTCAGTCAGCGTCCTTTGTGCATCTGAGCATCTTCAAAATGACGACTTTGTTGACACGTGCTCAATTCAACAGGTAATAATATTAAAATTAATATTGTTAATGTATTTAATAATATTAAATAATTTTGTTGTTGTATTTTTGTTTTTAGATTATGTAATGCACAACGAGATGCCTACTTGAAAAGCGTGTGTGGTGAATCTGACGACGAGAGCATAAACCTTTCTGATAGTGATGACGATGATTGGATTCCTGACGAGCGAAATGAAAACGAGGTATCTGATAACGAAGAATATTGCGCGGACGAAAATGATACAACTGAAGCAGCCATTGACGATTCTGAAAGCGAAGATGACAATGATACGAACGGAGATGTCGACGCAGTTTCAACTGCAGGTAAAAATAATTCTTTTCGTTTTATTTATTAATTTTTCATGCACAACGCGTTCTTATTATTTTTATTCTTTTTTCTAGATTCAACTGGACGTACGTTTGTCGCGATAGATAAAACTGTATGGCAAAAAACACCTCCTAACACAACTCAAACTCTCCATCACAATATTGTGAGACAAAGAGCTTGTTACGTACGGTTTCCGCCACCACAATCATTCGATAATTTGTAATTTTAATATAATTTGTTTTAAAATGGTGTGATGGTAAGGTGGTGGAGGAGTTGCGCGATCCACAAGTAAGTTTTCGAACACGCCCCGATTCGGGTGTGGATCGTGCAGTTCTTCGAGTTCGAATTCGGTGTTCGAAGTGGACGTTGATGGGGAGCGAGAGAGAGAACGGGTCAATGTTTTTGATATACGGTTTTGGAATTCCGTTTTTTTTTGGAGTTGATTAAAGCAGAGCAGTAAATACGGTTGTTCATCGTTCCGGTGGAGAATTTGCTTGAGGAAGGAAAAGAAGGAACCCCGTGCCTTTTTTTTTTGGCTTAAAATTAAAAGTAAATCTAGAAAATTAAAATATAATAAGAGTGTTTTCAAAAATACACTAGATTCCCAACGGTGTTAAAATTGTTTGAAGAATTTTAAATATATCTCATAATTAATTAAAATTCTCAGTGTCAGATTCTTTCAAATGATTCGGTTGCCAAAATTTACCCTTCATATAAATCCTGACTCTGATATGACCCGAGTGTGAACGTGCAAAAACAATCAACTATAATTTTTTGTACAGTGTCACGAACATCTATTTGCAATTAAATGCTGATCACTGACCTGGAGAGCTGTTTCTAAAATACCAAATTGTTTCAATGGTGCCCATGGAAATAGAGGAGCTTCAATATATGATCTATGGATTCTAACTAAATCATTCACCATTGAAGGGACTAATCTGGCCGAGAGCGGGAATACTGTACATTCCTGACCATTCCTGACACCAAGATTACAGGTAAAATTAAATTAACATTAATTTGCTGTGGCAGAGACAAAAAATGTCACAAACTGGCGCTGCGGACAGGATGAACGAAATTTCTCAGCAAATCCAACGACCATCAGAAAACAGCAACTACTGCCAAGACAAAAGTACAGCACCAAGCTGTGCTTAAGAAATCGACGCGAAGGAGGAATCGAGTTGCGGCTCCCATTACTGCTGCCATAACGAAGCCAACACCAGCAGGAGGATCAGCTAACAAAGACGAGCCTCCAGCCATAGTGAAGCCAACTGAGCCTAAAGCAAGGTCAAGGACCAAATCCAGCATCAACTCCGGAGTATCAGCCGAAGAATTAGTTTCTGGTGGATGAACCGGAGAGAAAGGAGAGAAGGAACAAAGGCGAAATATTTTTTTTTTGTTTTTTCTCTTTATACTGAATCTATGTTTTGCTTAGTTCTTTTTAAGCAGTTTTTCCAATTGTTATACTTACTTTTGCATTGTGTTACATCTTCTTATATTTTCTTTTTTTGTTGTTGTTGTTAGTTTGATTTTTTTTGCGTTCAATTTATTTGTTTATTTATTAACAGATTGTTTTATTCATTTTGTGAAGCAGACATTGTTGGAACCGGGATCCTTCTTTTCTTTCTTTTTTCAGCTGCGCGTTGTATTCGTGGTGTCTAATTTTTGGTGTTATTGCTACAACGTCGCGTTAAGGTTTTTTTTTCTTTCCGAATTCTTTTCCTTTTCTCTCTCTCTCCCTTCTTGGGCGGTATCATTGTTGTTTGTCCCCCGTTGGGAGTGTTTGTTTACTTGTTGTGGAGATCGTATTCCTTGTTGTTTTTCACACCCTTTCTGTTGGTTGGTGCTGTCGGCGACGAGGTTGCTTTTTCTCCGCGAGGTTTCCGAGATTGATTTTGGTATCGGTGATAGTGAGGTTTAGTGGACGGCCTGCAGATGCAGACAAGGCAGCGCCAAAGAGATGTGCGAGAGGGCACCCCTGCCCGGGCGCGGCCCGAGGCATTTCCCGAGCCGCCGGTTGACGAGGTGGATCCGGAGGCATTCCACGATTCGCGAGATGAATTTGTGGACGAGCGATCGCCAACGAGGCCCCCTCCCACCGTCAGCAAACAGCCTGTTGGGAGCATGGAAGACACGCCGATGCCCTCATATTTTAAACTGGGCCCGCAACCATGTCCTGTACGGACCATGTTGGGCACGGATAGGGTTTTCGACCTCGTGTCGAAGGCGGTCCCCATATTTTCGGGACAGGAAGGCCCGGATACAGCCGAGAGACTCTCTTCGTTTCTCAAAGGCTGTAGAAGGACCCTGTATGGGCTGG
Source organism: Microdon myrmicae (assembly GCA_963931805.1). NCBI lineage: Eukaryota > Metazoa > Arthropoda > Insecta > Diptera > Syrphidae > Microdon > Microdon myrmicae. Next base: position 121,461,811 of record OZ007499.1, read on the forward strand.
CGGTGGAAGAGGAACATACATTGCTCCGGTGGCTGCCCTCTAGGCTGAGCGGCGAGGCATATCGAATGTTCGAAGAGAGACCACCCACGACCTTCCTCGAAGCGGAACAGCGTCTTAGAGAGGCCCACGAACTCCGAGTGTCGTATGAGGAGTTGTGTATACAACTCTCCAAAATGCAACAACTTCCTTCTGAGGATGCCATAAGTTTCGTTTCCCGAGTGAAGCGGGCCGTGGTGCGGTGCGAGGAGGCAGCTGAGCGTTTTTATGGTCGCCAAGGTAGGTCTGTTTTCGCGAGCCAGCTTGAGGGCATGGCCAAGCCGGTGTTGGTAAGGGGTCTGAGGGAGGAAGGACTAAAGCACTTCCTCCTCACGTTGGGTAATGTCCCATTTCGAAGCCTGGTGGACCACCTAACCGGATTTGAGCGAGCTCGTAGGGAAATGTTGAGGCAGGACGACCTGTTTGTGGATGCGCGGCCCGGAATCGCCGATCGAGCGTCGGAAACGTTAGATGTAGGACCGGGAAGCTGCTCGACCCTTTTAGAAAAACCATCCACCACTTTTAGGGATTGCACTGCGGCGCCGGCGCCGGTTTTATCGAATTTTAATCCCCGGGCGGTGTCATTCGTGTTGCCGGCCGAAGAGTCTGATAGTCGTCGGTGGGAGGAGGATAGTTTCGTTCGGGAGCGGTCGTACGGACCTCGGTTATCGAAGGGATGTTGGTGCCTATGCTCCGGCCTCCTCTGGCGAGGGAGCGTGGTCAATTACCGTGCCCTCCTTGAGCCGGAGTGGAGAGTCGCAGAGCTTGGCTCAGGGGACGTATGTGCTTAAGGATCGATCGGGTCGGGACAATCCGTTCAGGGATCCGGTTGGCCGATCGGCGCACCCCCTGGAATCCCAGACCATATGCAATTTTTACCATCTGAGAGGTCACGTATACGACGAGTGTCTGCAAAGACGAAATACTCCTTTCTGTCGTGAGTGTTGGCGGTATGGACACGACATAGTGGACTGCCCGAATCGTCCGAGACGGACGCAGGAAACCCAGCCTCCATACGGGGGTAGAGGTCAGCAGGGCGGTTTCGCGCGGCAAGGACCGCCTTATCAGCAGTTTCAAAGGAGAGCCCTACCAGAGCCGCAGCCCCCGTCTACGGGCGGCGGGCCGGCGACATCAGGCCCAAGAGTATTCAGCGTCCGGTGCTGTTGCGAGTTTTGTGGCCGACAAGGTCATAGCCTGCGCGGGTGCGAATACAGACAAAGGTGGGAACAACAACAGGGTTCTCCCCACAAGCGGCACGCCGGAACAGCACCTGTTGCGAGCCGAGAGCAGGACACCCGTGTGGAGACTGGGGCAAGCGCGAGAAATAGACGCAGAGGGCGTCGGGGACAGCGTCGGCGAAATCGAAAAGCCGGTAGTAGTCGCGCGGAGGGTATGGATTCCCGGAAAGTAGGTGGAGATGATGGGCGACGGTCCTCCGTGTCGAGTGGTGGCGGTAAGCGACCCGACTCCATGAACTCGAAGTCCTCAAAAACGGATGCGGGGCATGACGCCGCATCAGGCAGCGCGGGGAGCCGGGAATGGCGACCCCGGCGCATTGGGCCCAAAGTGGGCAGAAAGAATAGCTCCAGTTCCGCTAGTTCGGAGTCCAGTGGGACTCCTGAGCGGAACATTCCTGAACGGAGGAGCGGATCATTGTGCGAGTTTTGCGGTCGATACACACAAGGCGGCAGAGTGTCGACATAAGGCAAAATGGGAGAGTTCGGGAAACTCCCCAAGGTCGGGTCGGCAAGATCCTACCCGACCGCACTAGAAACGCAACCCAGCTCCAGCTGTTCTCAGTTTTCGCCGACTCAGGTCCCGATTGTCGCTCTTCCTTTAGACATTGGCCGTAGGAACCCTACGCGCCCAATCGTGGACACCGGCGCTGAGATCAGCCCGTTGAAGCTGAAGGCACTCCATCCTAGATATGGCATGGATGTGCATAAATCTACAACGCTCCAAGCGCTGTTTGTCAAAGGCAAGTCGAGGGGATGCTGCACTGGGAATTTCAAGTTGCACCATGAGATTCCCTGCAGTTTCCAAATAGTAGACTCCTTGCCGGGTTTGGAGGAAGACGGATTGTTGGGGTACGACTTCCTGTCTCGGAATTGTAAGGTAGACGGGTTTTTCCCCGAACGACCGTAAATGCCGTGCCATTCTCCATTCAATTTGTCAACTATGGGACGGGAAGGGTTGAACATGTGGCAGCCAAACGGGGAGATGTGCCAAAGGGACCTGTTAAGGTCGATACTGCGGCAGGTACTCGCCCGGAGACCCTACCCATACAGGGGAGGGCTGCGAAAAGCTGTTCAACCACGTGCTACCCACGTGGTCATCCGGATGAACCCCAAACAGTGGACGTTAATAACATATAGTTATAGACAACGTTTTTTATAAAAGAACAATTACGGAAAGGTTAAGCCTTCCGGTAACTTGGAGCCCCTGATCCTAGCTGGCCAGACTCTGGTTACCCTCCGGAATCTTCGTCCTTGTAAAGGACCTTCGTCGAGGAGACCAACTTGAGAGTCTGACGAAAAGTCTTTAAGGCCTGGCCTAATGCTGCAGGCGCAGTCCCAGCGCAGACTGCAGAGGCAAACCCCAGTGCTGGGGGTTGGATCGCAAATATGAAAGTGCGAAAGCGCACTATAATGTCGGGTGATGGTAGGTTTTGCCGCCGAAACGGGACAAACCCCCCGATCTACCAACCCATGGACCGGGGCAAGTACCGAGTCCAAAAGAGGAGGATTAAAGTAAATATATAGGAGCGGGACGCTTTCGCCGGCCGGGTGACATTTCGGAGGTTGAACGAGAGGGGATCGCCTCGCCTTAGCGAGGGGGTCCTAACCGGATCGTGTGGGCGGTCGAGCTTTCGGTCGGACCGTCGTTTCAGTGTCGGGCCCGCCGCGATAGATGGGAATCTGTGTAGTTACTGTTCCCCTATTAAATGTTATTTATTTATTTATTTATTTATTTGTACTAACCCTCATATATAAGTAGTATAATCCTTACTAAGATTAGCACTTAAGCATGATTTATTTATTTCCTACTAACAATGATATATAAGTAGTATAATCATTACTAACATTAACACTTAAGCATGTCGACTAATTTTTTTTTTATTTATTTATTTGTTGATTGGTTTGCTGATTGTTTGTTTGTTTGCTCTCCGCCGTCCACTCTCCGGCGTGACATTCCTCTCCTAAGAATGCCACGCAGTCTTGTGGGGGGGGGGGGGGGGGGGGAGGTGTGTCACGTACGTCGGCCACCACCATCATTTGATAATTTGTGTTTAATATAATTTTGTTTTAAAATAGTACGATGGTAAGGTGGTGGAAGAATTGCACGATCCAGAAGTGAGTTTTTGAAGCCGCCCCGATTCGGGTGTGGATCGTGCAGTTCTTCGAGTTCGAATTTGTTTTTCGAAGTGGACGTGAATGGAGAGCGAGAGAGAGACGGAGGGTTGACCTTTTTTCTAGAATACGGTCTTAAGTTCCGTTGCTGACGGTTTGTTTTTTGAGTTGGACAAAGAAAAAGAAAAGGAAAAGGGAGTAAGAAAAAAAAATTCGGCCACGGCACAAAAAGCAAAGTTAAAGATTCTTAAAATTAAAATTATACAAAAAGAAAAAGTTTAAAGTTCTTAAAATTAAAATTATACAAAATAAAGTCGAAATAAAATTGATAAATTATCAGGCAAATTTGTGCACCCAGTTAATTGGAGGTCAACAAAGTTGTATGCACCATCAATTTAGGTGACCCAGATAAAAGTCTTGGAGTGACTCGTCAGGCAACTACTCAAGATATTCGAGAAGCACATAACCAATTGACTGGGAATGGGAATCTCACCAGGCGGCACGCAGCAAAAGCAATCACAGGTAAAATTAAACAGTAATTGATTTTCTGTGGCAAGAAAGGCAAGGGAGATCTGCCACAGTACCCAGTTATCGAGTTTCTTTACCTTTCCTATGAGAGAAATCATCGCCATCATCATCGGCACTACAACCGGGATCCGGTCTTGGCCATATTTAGCAAGTCTCTTCACCGGTCCCGATTTCGAACCGATGTCATCCAGTTTCGTACTCCCATGCTCTGGGTGTCCTGGTCTACGCCATCCCTCCATCGCAAACGAGGTCTACCGCGCTGTCGCCTTCCATACATCCACCCACAAAGGTCTTTCCGGCCAGGCTCCTTATTACTCATTCCAGCTAGATACCCCCCCCCCCCCCCCCCACGGGGTCTTTCGAGCTTGATTTTCTTACAATATTAGCTTCAAGGTACATCACGTACAACTCATGGTTGTAGCGTCTCCGGAATCGTCCTCCCTCACATACGGGGCCAATAATTCTCCTTAAGACGTTCCTCTCGAATGCTACTAAGAGTTCAGAGTGCCTTTTATTGAGCACCCAGGTCTCGGATCCATACATGTGTACTGATAAAACCACGGTCTTGTACGGTAGTAGCTTGGATGTTCTGGATAAATTTCTGTTCTGAAATTGTCTCCCCAAAGCAAACCCACCAAAAACAGTGACGTTGCCAGTATGGAAATAACAACCTCTCCCAGCTTACCCCATCAAACACCTCCCCGCAAACAACTATCACCAACCCGTAAAGAAGCCACCAAACAAGCCAAGCCAGCACCAGCATACGATGCGGCAAATGTGACGACGAACACCAACTAGGAGAATGTAAGGTCAATCCACAGGGTATGGAACCAGGAAAAATCCAAACCACAAGCCCCGATGGATCCATTACTACTCAGGAAATCGCTGTGACATGCTGTAACTGCGGAGGTCTACATCCAGCCAATTTCTCCCAGTGCCCTCATAAATTGAAAATTCTCCAACGAAGAATAAAACCAAGTACAACCAACAAATCCGCACCAACCAAATCCACATCGCAGAACACATTACCACAACCTAGAAGATCAGGAACATTATATTAGGATGTCATCAAATACAATCAAAATATGCCGACGTCAAACAACCCCAACTCCATTGGCCCTAACCTGGCCATCATGGGCTACATCAAGAGTCTACAAACTGTGCTTCCTATATTGAAGCATATGTCGGATATCGAAAAAAGGTCAGATTCTCTCACTTATAACCTCCCATATTCTTTACCTCAATGTCTGAAATAACTATAGTCGCCCTCAACGCAGAGTCTATATACTTCAACATCCGTAAGCAACACTTACGGTTGTTTGTTAAAACCTTCTCCCCAGGCATCCTTCTCCTCTCAGAAGCGTGGCTTAAGTCCAACTCCCGAGTATCCGTCCCCAATTATACATTTATTTCAAACCACAGAACTACTGGATCCCATGGAGGTACCGGCATCCTACTAAATAATAAACTTCAATTCACCGAAATCAGGTTCGCGAATGTTTTCAATATCGAATACACGGCAGTTAAACTTTTTTGTGAAAACAAAAAAGTAATCATATTAACATCCATTTACATCCACCCAACACGAGAACCAGACTTCCCTGACTCTGACATATCTCAAATAATCGGACAGTCTCTCCCCGCACCATTCATAATCGGTGGAGACTAGAACGCTCGACATATAGCATTCAACGACATAAAGAATAACAAATACGGGTGCCAACTTTTGGACCTCCTCTCATCTGACCCATATACGTACATTGACAGTCCACTGCAGCCAACCCGTGTCACCAATTCGACGCAGTCAACAATTGACTTCTTTCTCAAGTCGGCTGATGTCTACTCAACGAGCCCCCCCACAGTATCCTTCCTCTTTCCCTCTGACCATGGTTCCGTTCACACCTCGATCAAAGTTCCCTCCTTCGAACTGCTCTACTCACACAGTCCTGTCCCGAACTTCTCCAAGACTAACTGGAAAAAGGCCAATAGAGACGTCGCCGAAAGGTTTTCTAATTTGCAAATCCCCAAATCTTCTAACCTAATCCCTGCTGATATCGATCGAGCAGCCCTAACAATTGAGCAGACCCTCAAGGATGCCCTCACCAGCAATACAGCATCCCTCATAATCATTTAGAAAAACCTTTACCCAGCATCCTAACTAAATTGCTGCGTCTCAAAAAACAAATCCGCCGAAAACTTCATATAAGATACTGCCCCTTTATTAAAAGTCAGATCCAACTCCTGACCACCCTAATAAATGAACATGTAAAAAAGTTCGCGGATCAGACCTATACCTCTACATTTAACCAGATCAAACCCAACCGTGATCTCTTCAAAAACATCAACCGACTAACTGGTCGGAAATTTAAACCGCGAATCGATTACCTTATCAACCCACTCAGCAACAATCTTATCCAATCCGACACGGACATAGCCAATTGTCTCGCTGATCACTTCTTAAAGATCCATCAACATATCATCAATTTTCGCAACACTGTAAACGAATATATTTCACACAGTTTACCCGCATCTTATAGTCCTTTCATTGGGGAATTTAACGACACAAACAAGGCGTCACATCCTTCAGACACCACCACATTTCTAACCACAGATGAATTAATCAAGTTCATAAAATCACGACCCAACAAAAAATCGACCGGTCTAGATGGAATACCACACCTTCTATTTAAAAGACTTCGCCCACAAAATCGACTTCCCATTCTAGTCCTTCTTAACCAGATCATAAATGCTTCATATTTCCCAGAGAACTGGAAAATTGAGGTAGTAATCCCCGTTAAAAAGTCCGGGAGTTCCAATAAAACCTCCAACTATCGTCCGATATCTTTATTGAACACCCTAAGCAAAACATTGGAATGTAAGGTATACCAAAACCTTCTCTCGTATGCCAGTGATAACGCTCTCATCCCTAATTCTCAGTTTGGCTTTCGTGAGCGACACTCCAATTGCCATGCTCTACTAAAACATACACACGATGTTACAACTGGTCTGGAAAACCAATGCCCTACCATATGCATATCTCTCGATATTTCCAAAGCATTTGATTGTGTCTGGATCTCAGGACTTCTTTATAAGTTGCACTGGTTATTTGGTCTGAATTCCAACATCACAAACCTCCTAGCATCTTATTTTTCTGGTAGGAAATTCATGGTCAGAATAAACACTTCCCTCTCACAAACTCGCAACATAACCGCGGGATTTCCCCAAGGATCCATTCTCGGACCACTTTTATATCTTCTATACACATCCGATATTCCCCAACCTCCACCTAGTGTTGTAATGCTAAATTAATCTGACGATACTTTAATCTACTCTAGCAGTAGATTTGTCAAAGCGGCAAGAAACCGCGTTAAAAACTTCCTCCCGCTCATCTCAGCATACAAACGGAAAATTCGCCTCAACCCAACCAAAACCCAGCTAACAGTGTTTAAGGAAAAAAACGCTCACTTCACAAACAACACAAAACGCTGCCACAACAAAATTAAACTCAAGATTAATAACACCCTCATACAACCTTCTAAAACTTTAAAATATTTTGGCAGTAACCCTTTCCAACGGCTGGTCATTCTCAGCCCACATCAAAAATTCCCTTCATAAAGCCTCAATACAGCTTAACCTCTGCAGACGAGTGTTATGGAAACCTAAAGGTCTCTCTCTAAAGGTCAAACATACGCCTGCCCATTATGGTACCACATCTCTTCTTCCCAAATGGAGAAATTACGAGTTTTTGAACGAAAATGTTTCCGGTTTATCACTGGCTCACACCGCAAAACCAACTCATACAGAAACCATAGTAACAACGATCTTTACAACACCGCAGGCATCGAAGGACTGGATAGACGGATCCAGAACTGTCGATAAATTTTATAGTAAACCTTCCTAACAATCCCAACCCGATAATAACAGACCTACAATCACCCTCCTCCAATACAGGAACTCGCTACCGTAATTATCACCAAATCAGGACCCTCTTCACCTCAGGCAGACTGGTTAACGATCTAAACGAGGTCGTGCACCATAACACCGAACTGGCACCCAATCAATTCAAGTACAGCAACATCCAACCATTTTCTTTTAACACAGAACCGAATGGCACCCCCCTCCTTCAAGAACATATCTGATCATATCCCTTACCACCCCAACCAAAACAAGATATCCTACATCCACATCAATCAAAATTGTAAATATTATTTTTAACAATATCAAATATTGTAAATTGTATATAAGATTAGATTAAGTTAGATTAAGTTATGTTAATTAATTTTAAGTAGGCTAAGTTAAAATAAACAGAGTTCCTGGTTTTTCTTCTGACCCTTTCCAGGAAAAACAAAATTACCAATATATATAAATCCCATTAAATCCTAAGCACATGTAAAAAAGAACTGTGTGAAAAATGTTAACAAATAACATGTAAACACTTATTATGTAACCAATCTATTATAAGTTAACTGTATTACTTATTGTAACTCTTAATTTTTGGTCAAATAAATGCAGTAAATAAAAATTGGCGTCCGATGTGTAAGGACGCCAGTAAAACTAAATTTTCTAATAAAAGTAAAAGTATTTGACCCTTTAATTGAGCCTAGCCGATTCCCAGGACCCAATTCAACAATCGGTTATCAATCTTCCGTCAGGTCTGAGAATACACGATGGCGACCGCAACGAGGCTTCTCAGGAGCAGCTTTGAGAGATTCCTCGTCCTTTTAAGTACAAGGAGACATGCTCCCAGAGTGAAAGGCTACAACAGGTGGACTAACTCCGGAAACAAGCAAGCGAAAGAAACTTGCGTTAGAAGATCGGCTTATCGGAGAGGCCCCCGTTAAAAGAGCTGGACATACCTCTCCCTCCGTCCCCACACCTCCTGCTGGGACAGATACCCACGTCAGGACTAATCCGGCTATTAAGGACCTACGGGACGGTGGTACGCTTAAAATCCCCATAACATATTTCCACACCCCTATCACAATACACATATCCGTAGAATCGAGTTATTCAACGTCGTTTCTTTCAGTTCACTCTCCGAAGGATAAGATAGGAAAACTCTTTAATCCTGCCCCGTACATTAACCGCCTCAAATTAATCAATCTCAGATCTCTTGAGGAGCGCAGGGTCCTGGCTGATCCTCTCCGACTCGATAGACCTCCTTAATACAATTATAATTCCTCTGAACACAAATTCTCAAAATACGCATAATACCGCATTCTATATATTCCCCCTCACCGCACCTTTTATGGTTTCAACAAACTCCTTTAGTGGATGCTGAGAAATGTCAACTCCAACTGCATCTTATTCGACTTCGTAACCTCTAGCCATACTCTCAAGCACCGCCTCGTAAACCATTGTCACCAACAACCTTAAGCGGCAGTGTCCCTACCTCCCGCCCCTACTTTGTCCTTCATAATATGTCCTGTTTACCTTAGGTTAAGCTTAGTTAAGTTACTTCTACGTTCATTGGTTTGTAAAGTTATAAACTATAGAACAAGGGAAACCACATATTTCATGAAGCAGGAAAATTGATAATTGGGGTAGGTAGACGAGTATAAAAGGGTTTTAGCAGTTGGGACTCGCTCTCTGCTGATAGGAGATACATCCGATCATCAGTCAACAGTGAGAGCTGATAGAAGATACAACATAGATTGCGTCACTCCCATCTCAGGGGGTCAGGAACATCATATGCAGAAATTACGAAAAGTTCCCGTAGCTGCCCGAAATCTCAACAACCCAACCCCAACGTTCTCAACCTGGATATCTTGGGATACATCAGGAGCCTGGAGACACTACTACCAACCTTAAAACACAGTTCCGAATTGGAAAAAAAAGGTCAGATCTTAAATTTAATAACTTCCCACATCCTTTCCCTTAACGTATAACTTAACCCTTATCTGCCTCAACTCAGAGTCCATTTATTCCCACACCCGTAGAAAACACCTCCGACTGTTTGTTGAAAAGTTCTCCCCAGATATTCTTCTGCTTTCAGAAACTTGGCTGAAATCCACTTCTCGAGTCTACATACCTAATTACACATTTGTGTCCAACCCACGAACCTCTGGCCCTCATGGAGGTACGGGAATCCTAATACATAAAAAATTCCAATTTGCTGAGATTAGATTTGCTAATATAACTAGTGTCGAATACACGGCTGTTAAACTTTTCTGCCGAAATAATAAAGTACTGGTCTTGTCCTCCATATACATTCAGCCTTCTCGTGAACCAAACTTCCCTAGTGCAGACATCTCACAAATAATCCAACAGTCTCTGCCAGCACCTTTCATAATAGGAGGAGACTGGAACGCACGACATACTGCATTTAATGACATCAAATGCAACAAATACGGCTGCCAACTCCTTGATCTCCTCCGACTTCATCCATATGTCTACGCAGACTGCCCGTTGCAACCTACTCGAATTTGCAGCTCAACCAAGTCAACAATCGATTTCTTCCTAAAGTCTACAGATAGCTATTCATCTAATCCTCCCACAGTGTCATTCACATTCCCTTCGGATCATGGCTCTGTCCACACCTCGGTTCAAATCCCGCCGCTTGAACTACTCTACACTCTGAATCCTATTCCAAATTTCACCAAAACAAACTGGAAAAAAATCAATAAGGATATTGCTGCTAGCTTTTCAAAATTTTCTTTACCGGAATCTTCTAACCTGCCCCCTACACAAATTGACCAAGCAGCGGGAAATGCTCTCTTCAGCCATACTCCCACTATCGTTCCTCATAATCACTTAGGAAAACCCCTACCAAACCTACTCACAAAATGATTACGTATAAAAAAAACAACTCCGACGAAAATTGCACACTAGCTACTCACCTTTTATTAAACAACAGATCCAGCTATTGACCTCCCTGCTAAATGGACAACTAAAAGTTTTCACTAATCAGACCTACACATCCACCTTAAACAGTATAAAACCAAATCGCGATCTATTTAAAAACATAAACAGACTAACGGGTCGCAAACTCAAGCCTCGAACAGATTATCTTATTCACCCAACTAATAATAACATCGTCCAGTCGGACACTGATATAGCAAACTGTCTCGCTGAACATTTCTGCAAAGTCCATAAGCAAAACGATACCCTCCCAGTAACAAATTTCCACGATACCGTGAACGATTACATTCCACGCTCACTGGAGCCATCCCTCACACCATTTATTACTGAATTCACCGAAACCAATAAAGCATCACACCCCGTAGGAATCGACACATTCCTAAGCCTTGAAGAACTATCCGAAGTCATTACTTCACGTAACAATAAAAAATCGACTGGCCTAGATGGAATCCCTAACCTCCTATTCAAAAGACTCCACCCAGGCAACTTGCTCCCGATTCTCGTTCTTCTCAACCACATAATAAACGCTTCACATTTCCCTAAAAGTTGGAAAACAGCGGTGATCGTCCCTATTAGCAAATCTGGGCCCTCCAAGTACCCGGATAACTTCCGTCCGATATCGCAGCTAAACTCGCTTAGCAAGATTCTTGAATGTAAAATCTACAAAAATCTTCTCTCATTTGCCAGGGATAACTCCCTCATTCAGAACTCTCAATTTGGCTTCCGCTCACAACACTCCACTTGTCATGCTCTCTTAAAACTGACACATGATGTGACGACCCACCTCCAAAACCAATCCCCAACGGTATGTGTCTCCCTAGACATAGCTAAAACATTCGACTGTGTCTGGATCGCAGGACTGTTATACAAACTTCATTCAATGTATGGATTAAACATCCACTCCACAAAACTTCTCGCTTCTTACCTCTCTGATAGAAAGTTCATGGTGAAAATAAACTCAACCCTCTCGACACCTTATAGCATAACCGCAGGAGTTCCTCAAGGATCCATCCTCGGCCCACTACTATACCTTCTTTATACATCAGACGCACCGCAGCCACTGTTACCCAATACAACAATGCTCAACTATGCCAACGACACCTTAATTTATTCAAGCAACAAGCTTGTCAAGGAGGCAAGAAACTGTATTAACAGATATCTCCCAATCCTGTCAGCCTACTTTACCAAGTGGAGAATTCAACTAAATCCAACCAAAACTCAGCTCATAGTTTTTAAAGGCAGAAACGCGAGTTGTACAAACAACACTATTCGCTGCCATAATAAAATTAGAATTAAAATAAATAACAATATAATTAAACCCTCCAAAACCTTAAAGTATCTAGGTATAACCTTTACCAACAATCTGTCATTCTCCGCCCACATTAAAAATACGATTCGTAAAGCCACAACCCAACTGAACCTCTGAAGAAAAGTCATGTACAAACCGAATGGTCTCTCTCCCAAAGTCAAATCACTTATCTACAAACAAATAATCAGACCCACTCTCACATATGCATGCCCGATATGGTACCATATCACACCCGCCCAAATGGAGAAGCTACGCATTTTCGAAAGGAAATGCTTCAGACTTATCACTGGCCTCAACCGACATCCTAACTCCCACAAATATTACAACAGTAGTTCGCTCTACTATGCCGCTAATATTGAACGTATAGATCGACGCTTCCTCGAGCTGTCCATCAAATTTATCGAAAATCTTCCCAATAATCCCAATCCGATAATAAATGCGCTCACATCGACTCCGTCAGACAACCGAACTGCCTACCCGAACTGTCTCCACACCAGAACCCTCTTCACCTCTGGCAGGTTGGTCAACAACTCCAATGAGATCGAATACCACAATACTGAACTCTCACCTCACCAGTTTAAATATTGTAATATACAACCCTTCTCTAATATCTTGCGTTTCAACGACCAATCGGAAAGTGTTCCCCCAACCCATATCCCCGACTGATAGTACCCACCCTAACCCAAATCCCACCCATCGACCACTATACCTCCCGCCCCACCCTACTCTAACTTATTGTAATAATAATAGATTTAATAATTAGATAAGCTAGGCTAAGCTAAGTTAAGTTAAGTTAAGCAAATTAGTTATAGGTTAAGTAAATAATTATATCCTGGTTTTCTGACCTTTTCCAGGAAGCCCCACCTACTCCTATCTTGTCCACCCATGAAATATATAGCTTTATAATAATGTTTGAAAAATGTACTAGCAAGTATGTGTAAACGATTAAAGCTAAGATAATTATAAGTTATCTGTATTACTTATTGTAACAAATCATTTATGGTCAATAAATACAGAAATGTAAAAAAAAAAAAAAGATTGCGTCACCATAGCATTTTCAGTGAAATTTTATACAATACAGACGTGTTAATTAAATTTAAATTAAAAAAAAAATATAAATAAAAATTTAAAAATTAAATAATAAAAAAAAAACGAGGAAAAAAAAACAACAACAATTGTTTTGCCTGTGAAACTTCGTGAGTGTGAACGTGAAACAGGTCGCCGAGAGCGGTTTGAACACTTTATAATTTAATTTATATTTTTTAATTTATATTTTATTAGATGTTTTAATCTAATTCATTTAGTAACTATCCTTAATTAATTCTTTTAATTCCCCAATATAGGTTGATTAGGTTTGTTTGTTTCTTTTCTTGGTTTTTGTTTGTTCCCCCCTTATTTCTTCTCCTTGCTTTCCACGCGTTTCCTGTCTCTTTTTCGTGCTCTTGCAGTGTCGCTTATCTGTTTACATGTTTACATACTCGCCATAAATGGACACCTGCTCTTCTCGTGGTGTGGCCCACCAGCCCGATCAGGGCATGATGGCTCTCATAAAGAGATTAAAAAAGGTCCTCGAGGCTCTCAAGGCTGAGAACGCTGTCCTGAAAAGTAGATTATCGCGACAAGAAGTCACCCCACCCGCATCCCCGTCCAGTATCAGTTCGGAAGCTTCTGATTCGGAATCAGAGCTCGAGCCTGAGTTAGAGAATGTCACTGACAATTCTGATGACTCAATGGACGACGGTGACTCACGTACCCCCACCCCAAACTCATCTAGGGCCCCAAAGCGGAAAACACCACTCCCAACAATAAGCTGCGATGGAGGACCCCCCAATAAGCGTGTCGCGGCCGGCTGCCCGTCAACACCACCCCCATCATCATCATCAGCTGTCCCCAAAACGTTGTCGAACCCCGCAACACAAAATTATCTAAAAATCGTACCTCCGCAGGAGCCTTGCCCACCGAGGCCAACTCCGGTGGTTAACCCAAAACCAAAGGCCGCTTGTGTTCCCAGCACTGTTCAGCCAGAGGTCGGGGTCCGCCCACCTGTTTCTAAGAAGAAACAGCAACCCGGGGTCTTTGCACGAGACCTCAATTTAAAAAATTTTGTCGGTGACATGAACCGACTAGGGATTTCCAACTTCAAGGCAAAGACCTTAAGCTCATCCCTAAACAAAATCATAACCTACGATAGGGAAACCTACCGCAAGGCTAATGACAACCTCAAGGCCAAGGAGGTGAATTATTACACATTCACACCGGCCGATGAAAATTCGAGGGCCATCCTTTTAAAACGAGTCGCTTCTTGTTGGGAAAAGAACGACATCGTAATTGCCCTCGAGGCAACTTTTCCTAACGTCAACTTCACGGACGTCAACAAATTCTGTCCCCCACAACAGTTTGTGAAAATCAGACCGGAAAAATACAGCAAGGTGAACATATGGGAGCTTCACCTTACCCCAGGGACCGACATAGATTCCATAATACGGACAAAGTCGCCTCCAATCTTGCATCAGCTAGTTGTCTTCGAGGTATTTCATAACAGTGAAATGCCTCAATGCAGACGTTGCCAACGTTTCGGGCATGTCTGTCGAAACTGCAACATGAGTCGACGTTGCGTTCGTTGCGGAAAATCCCACGATATTGGCAAGTACGAACTCCGCTAGCAAAATACGATCCGGCAACAAATGTGCAGGATGAAGTAACACAGCTAACTTGCTGCAACTACGACAAGAAAGGACATCCGGCTAGTTTCAGGAACTGAAATTATTCAAAGATCCAAGGAGACTCGAGCTAAGCAAACAGCCAAGTCAGACTTTGGAAAACAGACCACACAACACTTCATCCAAAATGGATTTACATTTGCCGACATGCTTAAAGGACAACAAACAAAGAATATAAAAATTCTCCCAACTCCGCCCCCTTAAAAACATATTCAAGTTCCTAAGCGAGCCCCGGTAAAGGCCAACACGACGCCACAAATTCAAGCGGCGATGCAAAAGCCTCCGAGGGGCAATCTTCAATGCCCGAGAAACTACTTAGTTTCTCCCGCTTGATTGAAGATATTCGACCCCGATATGAAAAACTAACACCCGAGGCTGAGAGGGAGGCACTCCTTTTCACTGCATATGCAAGACACACCCTCCACAATGAATTCCAAAATTAAAGTTATCCTTATAAATTTCAACTCCCTTGTTTCGCGTTCCAAGCGTATGATAGTCTCTGACTTCATAAAGGATAACCGGGCAGACGTGGTACTTGTAACCGAAACTAGGTTGCATCCATGTCACCGTTCCGTATTCCAAACTTCTCCATGATTCGAAGAGATCGAACCTTCACTGGCGGTCCCACCATCAACGGAGGTGGCACTTGTATACTGGTTAATAGCGGACTTCGCCATGAAGCTATTGACTCCCCACACTTTGCGTCCATAGAGGTGTCTGGGGTTGAACTGCATCTGGCTAATAATGGTAGAGTGAATGTATACTCCGTATACCACTCGCATAAAACCAATAATGGCCCCATTAATCCCGAGGATGTCGGCAAACTTATCAGGTCCTCGGGGCATACACCTGTGGGGTATTTCACTTAATTATGTGCCGGCATTGGCAAGGTTAAATAAGCTTCCTAACCTGTTCACTTTACGACGCACCCACGATGCTGACGGTAACATTCAGCTGTCCAACTGGTTACTGCCACTGTTCCAGCAAAGAAAATAAAACTCGCGGAAATGTTGATATTGTATAGTGACTTGTATTGTTTGTTACTCTTGATGTGGTTTTTTTACATGAACACTTAACAATTGTTTGTTACTCTTGATGATTGTTTTTTTACATGAACACTTAACAAGGACCTTCAGTATGAGGTTTCTTACTGAACACTTAATAAGGACATTCGGTCAACTCAACTTTTTAGGCGCACTCCTGGTGACTCGACTCCTTTACAACACTTTCATCGACTAAACTACTTTTGTGCGCGGATCACCTTGTTGGCTCGTGACGCGAGCTCATGGGTGGTCGAACCGTGGGAGTAAAAATTCATTAAAAAGCATCTTTGGGATTAGGATGCATTTGGGATAATTACACAATGATGGTTGTGTTTACAACCATGTTAATTGTGTATTGCAATCCTAGGGAGTCATGGGTCGAATTCCAGTGTGAGTATTTACACTGGCATTGAATTCGGCTCTTGGCAGCTAGGCGCGAATTGCGCCGGTGCTTTGAAGATTGCATAAAAGCCGCCGTGAGTACTGGTACAACATGAAAATCTGTTGCGCACGTGTGAGACAGTAAATGCAGGCAGACAGGGGTTCTGCTGATTGTTTTTATAATCCACTTCGGTTATCTAGTATGGCAACCGAAATGTTTTCCTTTTAGAACAATGCTGAGATGCATTGATGTATGCGGTACTGGCGTACCGAATTTCTTCTAGGGAAATTTATATAACGCGTTAATTGCGTGAATGTCCTTGATGGGCAGATGCTTGATGTTGGATGCTATTTGCATAACCGAAAGGTAATGAAATCGGTGGGAGAATGCTTGGGGAAGTTATTGCGCTTGCATACGCAAAAATGACGAAATTAATGGGGCTTTAGGAGGGAAGATTTTGAGGTAGATTGAAAAGGCAGCAGTGGCGTTGGTAGATACGTCACACACCCTTTATCATAGGCGCGATTTTAACTCCAGACATCCCCACTGGAACAACTCTGTCTTTTGCCCAAATGGCACAAAACTGTACCAATGGTACACCGAAAACACTTATGCCCTCAACTTCGAAATAGTCGCACCTACGGTTGGTACTCGTAAGCTTTCCCGAACTTTTCACGCCGCTGCAGGCGTACCACAGGGCTCCATTCTAGGCCCCATCTTATTCAATATTTACACCTCCGATATTCCCCGCCCTGTGGACGGGAGAGTAAACCAAATATGCTATGCGGATGACGTCCCGGTGTACACATCAACCAAAGGCCCTAACCTCGCAACAAATCGACTCAACCGTCACTTGGACGAACTGTATCAGTATTACAATCGATGGAAAATTCGATTTAACCCATCCAAAGCAGTAGCTATAATTCTGAGTAGTAAAAACTTCCAACCTTCTTCTCGATATTCACAGAATATTCGAATAAAAATGGGAGATACTACGATTAGACCACAGGACAGGATGAAATATCTTGGGGTCATTTATACCCCAAAAGTGAATTTCATTAAACATGTCACCCACATTCTCTAAAGGGACCTCGGTCGGTCTAAGCAACTGCACAACATCTTGAAGTGGAGCAACAAAGTTGACACCAAAGTTAAGCTTCTCTGCTATAAGCAGCTAATCTGATCTGGAATATCGTACGCCTTTCCCATATGGTCCTGCATATATTCGGCTCAAATGGAAAGACTTCGAGTTTTCGAAAGCAAACTCCTCAGACGATGCACCAATCACTCTAGAAGGCCTGACGGTCGTCTTTACCCCAACTCTCACCTCCATTACCCCTATCGACGAGTACTTGCTGCAATTAGCATACAAGTACCTCGAAACCATTTAGAACAGCGAGAACCTACTCTCTTCGGATCAGACCACCACAATTTCTTCTTTAGTACAAAACTGAAGAAAGCACCCTTCCCAACAACATTCCCCTCTATAATAGAGGATTCCTGGATCCGTCTCATAGGGTCTACTGTTAACAAAGCACACACACACGCACGGACGTACAGTACAAGACGGCACAAACATACACACACCGACCAAAGCGCAGATCATCAGACGTCAAAGACGTGATCTGCGTTTATTACCGCACCCAAGACCTACCGGTCTTGTATGATTTCTCTCCCACCATCCCTCTATACAAGTAGTTAGAGAACACCTGGACTAACACTGTCTACACTATCCTTGGATACCCCCCTTTTTTCTTTTCTTTTCAGATATCGCGAGACCGAGCACAACATCCATGTGGGTGATTCTTGTTATCGCATGATGACCAGAAGCCAGAGACGAGATGAAGGACACATCTGTCCTTGTCTCGCTAAACTCGGCCCTCTTCCAAACCCATTTTTTTTTTTGGAATCGCTCTCTTTTAGCTGGTTTGTACTTTCGGTTTAGTCCTGGGCCTGTTGTTGGACTATTTTCGCCCTCTGGTCAACTTAGCTGAGGTGTTCCATCGTTTTGTACGCATGTTTTTTAGATAAAAAAACTATAGTAAATTAAAATAAAATATTCTTCATCCCCATGGAAAGAAATTCACAAATGTTTTTTACCATGCTTTTGTGTTATTAAAAATGCTATTTAGAAAAACGGTCACCTCTTAAACAAAACAAAAAAAAAATTAATGAGAAATGGATAAGTAGAAAGCGAAAGAAATTGACTCATATATTTTTCAACATGCGATTGTGTTGTCCGAAGCTCTCTTCAGGAAAACTGTTTCACAAACAAATGAAGACTAAAAGACAATAGCTGTAGAAGATAACGTAAAATAAAATGATTCGAGGAGAACACTAACAACGAAAGAATGTAAATGTTGGCGAAAATAAAAACAAACAAAAAATAATAATATAGAAAAACCGACGCCCAAGAACACGCTCTCCGAGGGCTAAGATAGGAAAACTCTTTAATATTGCCCCTGTACATTAACTGTCTCAAATTAATCAATCTCAGAACCCTTGAGGAGCGCAGGGTCCTGGCTGACATAGTGTTCACTCATCTGGTCCTCTTCGGCTCGATAGACTGCGCCCACCTCCTTAATATAATTATAGGGTTTTCCAATAGGGCCTTGACAACT
The DNA here is from genome assembly GCA_963931805.1 of Microdon myrmicae. Lineage (NCBI taxonomy): Eukaryota > Metazoa > Arthropoda > Insecta > Diptera > Syrphidae > Microdon > Microdon myrmicae. The sequence continues at coordinate 121,480,661 of OZ007499.1, forward strand.
TTTTTTCGGTAGTAAATTTTTATAATTGGCAGACGTTGTTCATTCGTGTACTTAACCAAAATGCTGAGTTTACTGAATAAGTTAACAGTGACAGTTTGATGATTAGTGAAAGGGTACGTTCACAAATTAAATTCAAAGTTGTCAAGTCCCTATTGAAAAACCCGATATAATTCCTCTGAACACAAATTCTCAAAATACGCATAATCCCGCTTTCCATATACTCCCCCCCACCGCACCTCTTATGGTTTCAACAAACCCCTTTCGCGGATGCTGAGAAATGTCAACTCCAACTCCATCTTATTCGACATCGAAATCTCTAGCCGTACTCTTGTAGCGTTCTACGAACGCACAATTCCGCCCAGGTAAGGTTCCCACCTTCAAAGAACTTACTTACCTGAGAGCGTTGCACGCGCCCACAGACGCGTGTCCCAAAGTCCCACCATAGGGCCTGCAACTCGCAGCCAACGTTGAGACCGACACCAAAAAGCAAGGAACTGAACGTCCCCAAAGCTTTTAATGCCAAGCTCAACATTCGTAAGTCATCATACCTGAAACAAAAAAGAAACATTCAATCCGCCTGCGCCCATGAACATTCCATTGAATCGGCAATTTCAAACGTCTATGCAATGCAAATTAGCCGACCAACGATGCACGTGCGAGTAGCTGCCATAAAGACCACCAAGTCTATCGGCAAACATAAAGAAACGGCAACCGTAATTATCTCAACGAGATAATTCAAATTGTATGAGGTTGAAAACCTACAAGGAAACTACTCCGATCCCACGGTGTCTGTTTGTATTTCACACCCATTAGAAAGATCTAATGGATTTCGGGTGTATTGACAAAAGTCAAACAAAACCCATGAACCATGCATCCATGCAAATTGCAGGATATCTTTCGGCCTTCGCGCCAGATGTGTTATGTAAATAAGGCGGCATACAATTGACAACCGTCGAACTGAATTTCGACCACCACCACGGATAGTGATAATGATGTTCGATGATGAGCGAGTTTCTTCTTTCAGGAATGAAAAATCACCCCTGGGACGTGATAACATGCTGCTAACAGAAATTCGGAAGTTCTGTTAGCAGAGCAAGTAGGAAAATTTTTCCATGTAGATACAGATACCAGTTTGGAATCTGGATATCTGTGTGGGCAGACAGACAGTCTGATTTCGATCGTCACCGAGACGAGTTTTCGTCAAGGAGCAGCGGTAAGGGCGGAGAGAAGGATACGCGAGTTTGAAGAAGTAAAGAAACGTTTCGAGTGTGTCGGAAGTTTAGTGTTATCGTAGATTCGATTAAAAGTTACGCGTCATTTTTGCCATAACAAAATATAATTGTGCAACAGAAGGACGAATTCCAACAGTAAAATAAAAACCACGGAAAATGAACAAGGAATTCAAGTGTTTTAATCGTCGCTATCATTTGCTCCGGTTTCGTTTTGTTTTCCTGCGAACAGTGTTCGGCGGAACACTGCATCATCGAGTATAGACCAACGATCCGCCAAACTCTCAAGCACCGCCTCGTAAGCCATTTTCACCAACAATCTTAAGCGGTGTTTTCTACACTTTCCTCTCTAACCTACGCCCAACTCCGGCCCCTTCTCTTTCCATCATAACATATCCTGATTACCTTAGGTTAAGTTTAGATAAGTTAGTTTTTACCTTCCTTAGTTTGTAGTTACATACTCTAGCTTATAAGTACTTATACCGCTTGAATTAAGTCAATAAATGGGTGGTAGCCCTGTAGGGGTTTTCAGGGCCCGAAGACCCTCGCGTCATCTTAACCCCCATCAAAATCCTATAAACTCCTTAGCTGCCCTTAATTCGAATCCTTGGCAAAATTACACAACCTCGCCACAGCATTCATCACCACCCTAAAATCCTGAAAACAATTCGACATAAATATTCCGTAACAGCTGAGGAGCTTTTCCCTAGATTCGACAGGATGTGTTTACCTTTTTGGCCATAGATCCATCGGCCGATCTTTCTATTTTCTAATGCAGCGTAGCCATAATAGGTTTCCTGCAAATGACCTTGTGTTATTTTAAACAACACGAATGTCACCACATCGACCGGTAGGATGTTCTAATGATCGGAACAATGTGTACCCAGACACTGTTTCAATGCCCATTATCTCCCAAAACACTGGCTGGGCTATTGGCCGGCTTGCACATCTGCAAACCAGATGTCTAATAGCCTGTAATGGGACATAACGTGTGGGATAATAAAAGATCAGTCTCGATGGCGGGCGATCTTCTGCCAATTTAACATCACAGAAGAATCTAACACCGTCGCCTTATTATCCCTTACACACCACCCATAAAACGTTTCTGTCTAGTTAATGTAGACAGAAGATATGATTTTCCTCCGGGCGGCAATTTCCACACAAAATATGTGGCCGAAAAGACAAACACACAATAGAGTACTCTTGAGTGTCTGTTAATATCATAGGAAACTATTTCTATGATTTATGACCGCCATTACGGCCAGCCGCAACCTCGTACTTCTAGTCGACCAGATGTGCATTGGTATTTTCCGTGCGCATCTGTAATTATTGGCATCGTCACCACTTCCAGCGTGTTGGCGTGTCCTCCTAACCGGTATGGTTTCTATAGGAATATTTCAGTTGGAATTTTCCAGGGCAATCGCCATTGTATCCCTAACCCAACGATCCGATTGGTTCTTCGATGGCATACCATCTGATCCTCGATTCTACAAGGAATGTGGAGGACGATTGCTCCTGGCAGTCAGATATTAATCGTGAAAACGATTGCTACGAGGAGTCCAATTTGATTATCCATGGTGTGTTCACGTGCCGTCGAGTGCTTTCAGTTAGTTAATGAAGCCGTTAAATAAGTCTCGTCCCTTGTAATAGTTAAACAAGTGTTATTCAAGGACTTGGTAATCGTTAAATAAGCGTTGTCCCTTGTAATAGTTAAACAAGTGTTATCCATGAACCGTGTAATTGTTAAATAGATGTTCACCAGTACAATAAATAAAACTCCTAAACTAAATCCGCAGTATTTTCTTATTCCGTTCTTGATCGTCGGGAGAGGTAAGCTTCGCATTCGTTGGGTTTAGGAGAAAATAAGTGTCCGTGACTGACACACCACACACTCCTAAAAACTACCACAGCCCCAGTGAGCACTTAACACTAAACACTAATATTCGCCCCTTTCCAAAGCCATTTTCCGGTTCGATTTCCATGCACAGTAAACATTCCGCTATAAAAGACTGATAAACATCGAGTTGTTAATTTCAAGGCAATTGTTAAGTGTAATTGAAAATCAAACGCGACTAATAAAAAAAAATAGAGGCCGATTTAAAAAAGTTGATATTTCCGACCGCGTTAAGCATTCTAAGAAATGCACTTTACGGTGAAATGTCAGGTGTGGGGTTCGAACCCACGCTCCCTCTCGGGAACCAGAGCTTAAATCTGGCGCCTTAGACCGCTCGGCCAACCTGACTCCGTTGGTGTTGCTTACTTTAATGGTATATAAATATTAATAAATTCAATATATATTTCATTTTTAATTAGAATGCAATCTAATAAAGCGATTTATTATCTGATATACTACACATAATGAAATAATACAATTGATCAAACATCAAGCTATTTGCAGAATATCGGAGTGTATTATTTCCAAAGCTTTTATTGTATTTTGATTGAAGTAGTCTTTTTTTTATGAGGATTTTATTACGTTAATTAATTATAATTGTCTCATACATCTCAAAAACCAATTTGTCAACTAATTGGTATGACCTTGTAACAGTATGTTGTTTAGAATGTTCCGTTTCTCTTAGTCGTATGAAATACGAGGGTTTGAAGGAATTATTTATGCCATCATGGCACTGTAAAAAGTTACTGGGAAGATGCAACTGTGAAGATTACGTAAACATCTCTTCAAATTAATAATGAAAACATACGAGTAAAAGTCATTGCGGGTACACGTGTAAGGTTTTTAATACCACGATTAGAATTCATAAGCAACATATCCTGCCTATCTCCTATATATAAGTATTTTCACGGTCGTTATGCCACCAAATAGTCCTCCGCGTAATCGGTACTTCAAAAATTACCTTCAGACATACGGATAAACACAGTACATCGTTTTTTTGTCGAACCATATGGATACTCTGCTTGCCAATATGTTTCCTCGTCACTGTAATCTTCAAACAAATGTAGCATGAATTAATTTTGTCATTCCTTATCAGTTCGCTTTTCTTATGGTCGCACTTTTTTTTAACATCATCGTCATCATCATCATCGGCACTACAACCGGGATCAGGTCTTGGCCTTATTTAGCAAGTCTCTCCACAGGTATCCGGTTCATATCCGAGACTTGTTAAATTGTCCATAATAATTCGTTTTTCCGGGCAAAGTTATTAGCCTTGCGCCATTTTTTTAACATACTGTGGTTATTTGACCAATAATCAATTTTTACATTAAGTACTACAGCTAACTTATAATTCTAGTGATACAATTGTTTACATATATACATACATTACACATTTTTCAAACATAACAGATTGTGTGAATAACTATTTAAGTATTATAGGTTTTATTATCGGGTTTTTCAATAGGGACTTGACAACTTTTTTTTTTTAAATAGAACGCAAACCATTTGAGATATTTCAAAAACTTGATTATCGGTTTGAAGTACAATCAAAACATTTATGAATGGAACTCGACTTCGTTTATATGGCCACCGCGGGAACGTCTGCAGCGGCCAATTCGTTAGACCCAATTTTCGATGACTCGGCCACACATTTCGGCCGAAACGGCTGCTATTTCGCGTTCAATGTTGGCTCTGAGCTCTTCCAACGTCGTCGACTTGTTGGCATAGATCAATGACTTGACGTAGCCCCAAAGAAAATAGTCTAGAGGCGTTAAATCGCACGAACGAGGCTGCCAAGCGACTGGCCCATTTCTTGAGATAACACGCTCATCAAACTTACTCTTCAATAAATCGATTGTATCGTGTGCCGTACGGCTTGTGGCACCGGCTTGTTGAAACCACATGTCGCCCAAGTCCATATCTTCCAATTCGGGCCAAAAATAATCGGTAATCATGGCGCGATAACGATGGCCATTCACAGTAACGTGACGATCGTTATCGTCGACGAAAAAATATGGCCCAAGGACGCCGCCGGCATGCAACCCTCACCAAACAGTTATTTTTTGTGGATGAAGTGGTGATTCATGAAGCACATGTGGGTTTTCACCCGACCGATAACGCATGTTTGGCTTATTGACGAACCCATTGAGCCAAAAATGAGCTTCGTCACTGAAGATGATTTTGCGATGAAATTCATCATCTTGGCGCATCTTTTCCAGAGTCCAATCGGAGAACGTACGTCGCTTCAAATGATCCATCGGCTTCAATTCTTGAGTCAGCTTGATCTTGTATGGGTGTAAACCAAGATCCTTATGCAAATGTCGCCATAAGGTGGTCTGGGCGATGCCGACTTCTTGAGAACGCCATGGAATTGACTGATTTGGATCGTTTGCTACGGACGCCTGAACGGCAGCGATATTTGCGACACTTCAACCAACCCGTTGTCTTACTGGCACGCCAACATCACACAACGAATACGTAGACTCAATTTTTTTGCACTAAATTTGTTATTGCCTGTCTACTAGGGCGAGAATTACGACCGAAAATTGGAGTCAACGCTCTTAAAGTTGCGGTCACCGACTCCAAATTTCGGTCGTAAATTTTTATAATTTGCAGACGTTGTTCGTTCATGTACCTAATCACGATAAAAATGTTGACTGAATAAATTGACAGTGCCAGTTCGATGATTAGTGAAAGGGCGCGCTCACAAATTAAATTAAAAGTTGTCAAGTCCTTATTGGAAAACCCGATATTAACAGTTTTCCTAGAAAAGGTCAGAAAACCAGGATTTTTATTTTTTTAATTTAATCTAATATAATATTTAATTTAACTCTAACTTTATCTAGCTTAACCTAATTAATATTATAATAAGTTAAATGTGTAATGTGAGTTGGGGAATATAGGGATTGATGGTTAAGAAGGTAGGTTGGCGTAGGATATGGTCAGTTAGTGGTCTCTGGTGGGGTAACACTTTCCGGTTGTTCGTTAAAACGCAGAAGGTTGAAGAACAGTTGTATGTTACAGTATTTGAACTGATTGGGTGCCAGCTCGGTGTTATGGTACACTACCTCCTTTGAGTCATTAACCAATCTTCTAGAGGTGAAGAGAGTTCTGGTGTAGAGACAATTCAGGTAGTGAGCTCTGTTATCTAGAGGAGTTGGTAGTAGTGAAGTGATTATGGAGTTGGGATTATTTGTTTCCAATAAATTTGATATACAGACTATCGAGACGGCCAATATTAGCGGCATTGTATAGCAAGCTGTTATTGTAATATTTGTAAGAGTAAGGTTGTCGGCGGGGGCCAGCGACCTGCCTGAAGCATATCCTTTCGAAAGTGCATAGCTTCTTCATTTGGGCTGGTGTTATATGATACCACAGTGGACACGCATATGTGAGTGCGGGTCTGATTATTTGTTTATAGATGAGCAGTTTGACTTTGTAGGAGAGCCCGTTGGGTTTCCACATCAAAAGTGCAAGCAGATTACAGCGGCACAAAAAAGAGCTTTTAAGCAATGGCGCTCCAATCCCACCGATGTTAACAGAACGAACTTTGTTAGAATCAAAAACGCGTGCAACCAGGCCATTAATACCGCGAAGAAAGCTCACACCGACAGAGTGACCAATAAACTCCTTCGGTACCCGACTGGTTCGCGCTCCTTCTGGTCAATGGCAAAAGCTGTCAACAGTAACTTCGCATCCTCCTCTTTCTCTCCGTTGGTGACAGATAACGTGACAAATTCAAAGGATAAAGCTGATGTGTTCGCGAATTAATTTTCCGCGAATTCAAACCTCGATCTCGGCCTTTTGAAGCCACCTGTGATCGCGATCTTATGGAGAAAAGTGTCTCCCACAAAATTACCGGGCGATAGCATTACTGTCTATGTTATCTAATGTGATCGAAAAACTCACCAACGCCGAGTTAATTAAGTATTTGGAATGCAACAATTCCGTGGCAGGCGGTATACGGGACACCTTTTGACACTTATAACCGATATATGGACATCTGCGATTGAGCGGCACGGTGAGTCAAGGGCGGTCGCATTGGATATCTCCAAGACTTTTGACCGCGTCTGGTACGGGGCATTGTTAAGCAAACTTCGTTCATATGGACTTTCCCAGCAGCTTTGCGACTGGACGAAGAGCTTCCTTGAAGATCGATCAATCCGGGTTGTTGTGGGCGGTGAGTGTTCGGATATATAAAGCCATGAGAGAGTTCGGTATTCCAAACAAATTGAGACGTCTTTGTAGGTTGACCATGACCAACGTAACTAGTCAGGTAAAAATAGCGTGATTGCTGTCCAAACCAATAAACATATTTAATGGACTCCGAAAAGGGGACAGTCTAGCCTGCCTTCACTTCAACCTGGCGTTGTAGAAAGCAATCCGTGACTCTGGCGTTACAACAAGAGGGACTATTGTCACCAAGTCCCGCCAGATGCATGCCTACGCAGATGACATCGACATCATCGGTAGAACCGAATCGGCTGTACAGGAATCCTTCACCCAGATCGAGCAGGCGGCACGAAAACTGGGACTGCACATTAATGAGGGGAAAACTAAGTACATGGTGGCAACTTCTGCGAATAGAAGACCTAACCTTGGTCAAACTATCAGGGTAGTGGAGCACGAATTTGAAGTAGGGCAATCCTTTAACTACCTTGGGTCAATAGTATCAGCCGATAACAATATAGAAGAAGAAATACGCGAACGGCTGATCAAATCCAACAAAGCCTACTATGGTCTATCAAGGCTCTTTAAATCCCGAAATTTATACAGAACATCCAAGCTACTACTGTACAAGACCATGGTCTTACCAGTACTCATGTATGGATCCGAGACCTGGGTGTTTAATAAAAGGCACTCTGAACTCTTAGCCGCGTTCGAGAGGAAGGTCTTAAAGAGAATTGTTGGCCACATATGTGAGGGAGGACGATTCCGGAGACGCTACAACCATGAGTTGTACGCAATCTACCTTGAAGCTAATGTTGTAAGAAAAATCAAGCTCGGTAGACTCCGGTGGGCGGGACACCTAGCTCGAATGAGCAAAGAGGAGCCTGCCCGGAAAGTCGTTTGTGGCAGGATGTATGGAAGGAGACAGCGCGGCAGACCTTGTCTGCGATGGAGGGATGGCGTAGACCAGGATGCCCAGAGCCTGGGAGTGCCAAACTGCACGACATCGGTTCGAAATCGGGACCGGTGGAGAGATTTGCGGATGATAGTACTCTTCTTTCCTGGTGCATCTACCTCGCACAGCTGAGATGTAGACAGATTGACTCTCTGAATCAGGATCTAGATAAGGTCCTACTCTGGGAAAGGGCCAATCTCGTCGACTTTAATGCAGCGAAGTCACAATATATAACATTCACAAAGAAAAGTGAACCGTCGGTTCCACAGCCGATGATGAATGGCCAGGCCCTCGAATCTGGGGAAAGCTTGAAATTGCTCGGCGTCACGGTCTGTGGGAATGTATCGTAGTATAAACACGTGTTGAGCATCACCAGGTCAGCCTCAGGAAAAATGAGCTATCTTTTTAGAGCCAAGAAATATTTTACTCCTGTTGTATAAATCCCAGACTAGACCCGCGCTCGAATAATGCTCTCATGTTTGGAATTCCCCGATCACCTTCTAGTGATGGGCAAAATTAGAAGTCGGCTGGCAGCAAACCCACATGGGCAATCACAGGAGACGAGCAAAAAGTTCGACATTGATAAACTAAAAGACCTACGCAAAAGGGCTGAATATCAAGAGGAACTAACGAATAGATTTAGCATCCTAGAGAATGGGAGTAGTGGGGAAGAGGAAACCAATAATCTGGGCACTAAATGGGCATCGATCAGAGACAAAATCAAACAAACAGCCCAAAAGGTATTAGGATTTAAGAAAACAATTAAGTCCAAACCTTGGTTTGACGATGAGTGCAGGGCGAAGATCGAAGAACGCAAACGCCTCAAAGTGATCCACTTAGAAAGATATGATGAAGTCAACGCAGAAAGATACGCGACAATTCGGAAAGAGACAACGAGACTTTTCAAACGCAAAAAACGCGAATAGGGGAAGACTAGAATCGAAAAAATCCTAGAAAATTCTAGAGCAAAGAATATCAGAGGTATGTATGCCGGCATGAACTCAATTAGAAATGGCTACTGTGGGAGAGCCAAAATAATTCGAGACGCAAACGGTTGTCTGGTGACAGAAACAAACAATATCGTGATAAGATGGAAGTAGTACTTTGAAAACCTGCTCAATGTGCGCACCCATCAACCACAAATAAACGCACTAGACGTACATACAGCCGAACCTCAGATCCCAGAGCCCTCTTTCGACGAAGTTGTAGACGCAATAAACCGATTGAAAAACAACAAAGCTCCCGGTGAGCTTGTGAAGCATGGAGGAGAGGCAACCGCTCGAAAGATCATCCAACTGATTAAAACAATATGGGATAAGGAAGTCATTCCGGAAGAATGGAAAACCTCATTAGTCATCCCCATTTTCAAACTGACTGCGAAATTATGTACAGATTACGAAGCCTAGGGAAATCGGTGGGAAGACTTTCCTGTTGAATGAAAACCTTAACGCTCGTTTTCGTTTTGCCTTTATAGCAGACTGCATCAGATTTGCCACGGAGATAAGCTAGATAAAAGCGGACGTTATCGTAAGTCCAACTGTTTCGAAGCTTCGAGAGGGCATAGCGGCGTTCAGATGACTTAAGGGATTCTTGTGTGATCTTTGCGCAGGGTGCGGGGGGGGGGGTGATGGGAAAGTGGGGCGGGGCGTGAGAGATTCGATCTTGAGCAAGGTTCAGAGGACAAATGGGCTGTGCTTTCATGGAGGGGGCCAATGGTTTGAGAGTGTGCGATCTGTGGAAGTTTTGTGTACTTAGCACCTGTTTTCAAGTCGAAGAAAGGAAAGGGGCTGGGGTTAGGGGCAAGATGTGATGTGGGAAGAGTGGCTAGGTTGGTGTTGGGCAGGACGATATTATGGGAGTGTGCGGAGGAGGGTTTGGGATAAGGAGAGCGGTGTCGGTTAGATAAAGGGAGGAAGGGTCGGCTGAACCTTGGGTTGGGAGAGGGTTTGATGGGACGTCTTGGGGTTTGATCGGGGAGACGAGTGCGCGTGCTTCTAGGTTTGGAAGAAAGGGTGTGCGTAACACTTGGGTTGGGTATGGACTTTATAGGACGAGTTGTAACTGGAATGTGGGGTACTCTGGAATGGACAGTACTGTTGTTATTTCCAAGTGTGGGTTTAGGTAAAGGGAGCAAGGGTCTTGACTGTTTGTTGGAATTGCCTAGGGATAAAATCATCCTGCCGATCTTATAATGTACCTTTTTTTCGAGTGAAAAATCCAGCCATATCCGAAGGGGAGGACTAAGCGGAAACCAGGTTTACTCTTACTGCCAGGAGGCGGGTAACACTCCTTTACGGGAATGCTGAATTTCATCGGGAAGAACTCGGCGATCCAAGTGGGGTTCGCGGTTTTAGGCGCGCCCTTTAACAGGTATGATGTAACTGCTAGATTTGAGTGCTCCAGCTTATTGATCTAAGCTTGTCATTCAGCAGGTGTCCAATATGTGTCAAAGTGGACTATTAATGGAGAATCGGCTCGGTGCGTTAGGGTTATTGAAGGAAGAAGATGCTCTTCCAACACTTCTTAGCACTTTTTGGCGCCCATTCATACAGAAATAAAAACAATTTCTGTTTTTAACTGAAAATTTACGTTTGAATCTATAATTTTTCCGAGCACTACACGTTGCCGCCTACTCTATTGGTCATATTAGTGATTTTCTAGTATCAACAAGTAAGGCATTTGGTTTTGCCGTTGGCAGAGCATCTTGAGATGGTTATAACTAAACGCTGACGTCGTTTTCGAACACTTGCAAATAGTGATACTCTGGAAATCCTGGTGCTGAAAAGGTCTTTCTCTTCTGCGGCAGAACCAATTTTTTACAGAGATCTGCGTACTGTTTCATACATATAAATGCGCCAGAGAAGATGTCTATTTATTTCCCTAGTTTCATGGCGACCTGTGATATGAAGAAATAAATCATATACTCAAAACTCCCGAGATGACACGATAAAACTATAAAAATTCAAGGCTTTTAAGTTCTTGAAACACACATCTGAATTGGAGCCTTCCATTGAACTTTATAACTGGATGGGTTAAATGATCTACCGCGTTTAGTTTTGAGAACCAGTTGGGAATATTTCGTACCAAGAAGAGGACACAAAATAAATAATGGAAAAAAATGCCAAAAGCAAGTTTTTCGTAAAAAATACAACATTCTTCTCATTAACAACAAGAAAGCATGGTGGTTTTCATACAGATACAACAATCACACATTTTTTATTTTATATTATGTATTACTTTGAGAGCGATATTCTCTCTCAATGACATTTTCAAAACAACCAATTTGATTTGGTATATTTGCAACAGATTCAGAATTTGGGCAGAATTTCAAAATAGCGTACGCGATTTTGGGAAATGTTTGGCGTAGATTTGAATTAGATATCGTTGATTGCAGTTTTCTCGTTAGCCTTGCATATCGCCTCCTTAATTTATAATATGTATCTGTTCCAATGGTTGCGTGATAAAATATTATTACACTTATTAACAAAGTGGTAAATTCAACTATATGACGCCCTTTCGTGACATCAGCTGCAGGATTTCTCGATTTGATTACCATGCGAATAATATAATCAATTAATTTTTCGATGTTATACCAACAACCAATGAGTAAAAATTCAATAATGAATAGAGAGATTGCAAATTCCGTCACCCATAGGTACCATTTTGGAAGGATTTTGTAACGAATTGGTATTATTTGAAGGTCCCAAATTACTTCTAAGGCAGCCACTAAAACTATCCAACTCGATATGCTAGATTGGGGTGGCCAACATTTGTAGTTCGGCTCGAAAAAAACTGTTTTTCGAAAGAACGCATGAATAAAAGCTGCTGTTAGAACATGCGACATCATTAAAACTTCAAAATAATCTGTAACAGAGAAAAAAGAAATTATTTAATAGATGTTCCAGAAAGTTAGCAGTGAATCGGAATACTACCTAAATTACTAATCCAAATAGGTCTCCGAAAATTAAAATTTGTTAACAGTAATTTAAACTCAAGCGCGATGCTCTCAAATTGATTTCATATGTAACTAGGATTCATTAACATGAAATAATCATATCACGAGCATACTACGGTCGCGTTTTTATTGTTTTTTACAGGGTTAGCAATAAAGTGTTTTTTATTTTTTCAATCGTTTTTCCTTGATATCAATCAAATTCCAATAATCTCTGTAATGCCTACAGTGCTTCTCTTTAGTCGAAAGTCATACAATACCTTTGATATTGGCTCGGGTGGCGCCTTCCAAATGAAAGCACTACATGGACAAATTTTTCCACTTTTACAAGTTCACTAAAAACGTAAGAGCTTGCAAAAGAGTTTTAAATAAAACAGCATAATGTCTTCGATCTTCAAACATAAGCTTCATACGGTTCGTAGTGCCGACTATGGTGGTTTGGTTTTCAAACAGAATTCGCCATTCATCATTTCTTTGACGATACTCATATGTGGCAACTATATGGAAAGAATAGAGACAGTGATTTATATTTAAACATATTGAAAATCCAAAATATCAGTATTAATGATGCCTTGGGTTTCGTTTCAAGCCACCATTAATGCAAAATTCACAAATGTTTTCTAGTCATTTTCATGTTGTCATATTGAATGTTAAATTCTAAGGACATTACACTTCATGAGAACTGTAGCATGTAGTTAATTCCAGTAGCTGGAACAATCGTAAACCAAACGGCTACATATCTTTGGAAATCCTTTAATAATTTTTTTAACAAATCCTCTTTATAGCAGATGGACAGGTGACGAAGTGTGGAAGAAAAGTACAATAGGGAACGGCGTTGCCAAGTTTGTGAGGTTGTGGGGTTTATTCAAGGCGCCGAAGAACCACCCATCACTTTAACCCCACCTAACCTTCCTCTTCCCATACAAAGCCATGGTACTTACCTGCAATTTTGGGCAGCGTAAGCTCTCAGCAGCATTTTCCATACCTGAAAGGAAACCTACCCGACGGCATACATACATTCTGAACTTTTCTGGTTCATACTGCATGAACCAGTTCATCTCCTATCGGCTCAGCTTGTCTTCAATTACCGATAAACAAACGCTGGCCAGCGTATTGCGGACACAGCTGCAATCGATATACCTACATAATCGTATATCTTATCCTACACTAAGGTCCGCGTTGGTGCGACCAATTCTCTAACCATTACCCAGCCATGCATTTGATTTGAGCATGAACGTGATCGTTTATTTACTCACGTTTATGTCCCATGAAGACCCATCATCCAACCCGAACAAACAATCCATAGCCACCGTCGTCGAGTTTTCTGTGGACTTAACGTCCAGGACCAATTTCTCCCATTTTGCTTCAGAGCCATTTGGCTAAAGTAAACAAATTCCCAATCTCTGGTCGAGCTGTTGACACCAGTAGATATTGCCTACACCGGTATTCCCCGGAATCTCAAGCAAATACAATGACGACCCCTTTGTAACATAGGCACATCATGTACATTATGCGTGCCACCATTTGACCTGTGAAATAGCGTTTTTGTTTACTTTGAAACAAAAATCTATTTCGTTCTCTGGCATACATCATCAACGATGTATGGGTACATCGCCGCAGCCCCTGATGATCGTGCATTTGTGTAATCAGGTGTCCACCGATCATCGTCTTCATCGCAGGGCATCGAACCTGCCCTACACAGTCAAGTGGATCCGTTTTGCTCCTTCTCTATCGATGCAATTCACGGCCATTGAATCTGATGGATGTGAGAAGTCAGACATCGAGAAGTCAGATTTTAACCTTATCACCAGCCATACGTGTCGGGGCGTTGTGTTATCGGAGTCGCAGGATTTTAAATCGAGTCAAATGTACTAGTTGTTAACCAGATCAATGCGGTGTCTAAGTAAATTCGCTCGCTGTTTATTAATAGAACAATACAGTGCTTAAATTAAATCCGCTCCCTTTTTATCAATGAGAACAATACAGTACTTAAATTGATACGTTCGCTGATTATTAATAAGAACAATACGGTGCTTAAACAAATACCTTCAATTATGTTAGTAATAACTATATTTTGTGTAATTTACCACCTGCTAATAAGAAATATACTGTGAATCATTTTAAGTAATATGGACTATCAAGTGTATTGAACAAAATTACTTCAGCGTGTTAATAAAGATTCTTTCATCGAACGTGACGTGTTTTATTTATCTTTTGGAGAACAGTTGCAGCATTATTTAGTGGGCGTTCGCGATCGACCTGTGGGTGTTTTCTGAATCCGCGCCCGTGCAGGTGCACAAGTTAAACACCACCATAAGGTAGTGAAGGTTTGGATTCCTACAGACCAATAAATAATAATAATAATAACTCCTGATACGACGTATTTCCACTACACGACAAAATTGCGAATGAACACCTCTCGAGACTGTATCATTCGATATCGTGACTGTAAGCCAAAACAATTATCATTTCAAAGATGACTACAACCCGTGACCAGACGGCCCCTCACCAATCGTTCTTACAAATTTCATTTCACACCTGATCCAACCTCTTGTAACTATCGTTAGACCAAGGAGTTCTTCCAGATGTGTGGAGAGATTTCTACAATGATATCAGCTCACGAAGATGGACTGGGCATGTGGCGAGAATGGACAACGACAAAGTCGTGCGTAGAATTCTTGGCGGGAGACCAACAGGAAGGGTCTGTGTAAGTTAGCTGTAGGAAGTAATAATTTCGTGATTAAAAGACTGGCGGACAATAGGCATGACATTCAAACATATAGCGTTGCTTTGAAAAAACCCACCGCGGAATGCTTTATTTATACGCCGAAAGAACTTAAAAATATTACATTTCTATTAAAGTGCGTCGTCCCTGAAATTGAGCCAGAGACTCTTTTGAAAATGGTGCGAGAGCCAAAATACGATGACCTTGAATTTAGTGTGGTCAAACCCTTCACCACAGCCAGGCCAAAAAGGGAGAATCGGAAGCTACCCTTCTTTCTGGTACAGTTAACCCCAACTAGAAAAATTGGTACTTTACGGAAAATAACAGTTCCGGACTACCAAATTGTAACATGGGCAACCTAAAAAAAGGCAGAAACATACTTCAATGTGTCCACTGTCAAAGGTTTTGGCATTCAGCGGCGAACTGTAAATTGCAGCATCGCTGCGTGAAATGCGGTCAGGATCATAATGCAGAGGAGTGCCCTTTGGGCAAAGAAATGGTGGAAAACAAAACCCTTTAGAACGAATCCTACATTTAGTAAAACTTGTTTTCTTTTTGATTGGTTAAGATTGGTTTTATTTATTCCATCGATTCCTTTGATTGTTGTTGATTTACATTAAACGAACTAACATGAACTGTGTCGGCCGAAAGGTTAACGAAGAAGAGATATTGTCATTCATTCGATGACAGTTTGTTTGTTTTTCACCCTTGACAACCAACATAATTGATTATGTCGGCTAGTTGCTGACATTTGTTATTCTGTTGTCGCGGTAGCAACCAGTTGCGAATTCGCTGGTTGTGTCCAATGTGAATCCGCAACATTCCGCTAAAGTGTGCAGTAAATCGGAATGAGGGACACCCCGCTAACTACCGAGGTTGTCCTAAATACCGAGAATTAACGTCGAAGAGAGTGAATCAGCAGAGAAAAACTTAGACAAATCGAACTAGATCAATAATTGTAAACACTTAGCGGTCTTACGCACAAATAGCAACAGGTGGGAGAAACCCAACACAGGCTACAACATTGATAGCCATAAACACTTCAACACAGGCTGAACGAACATCACAAGCAGACGTGTTCACAACCGGGCTCAATCTGCAAAGGCAGATGACACAACTGCTAAACCAAATAAAGAGATCTTCTCACACTAATAGAGATCCATTCTAAGTAAAAATCAATATAAACCCTCCAACCAAAGGATCAATAAAAGCTCTTGCTGTGAATGTAAATTCACTTATAAAGACCGAGAAAATAATTACTCTTTTAAACCTGTTGCCGGCCCAAAACCCTCATGTGCTTCTGGCTGGTCAAACTAAGTTAAACCAAAAGCATAAACCTTGGCAGGGGTATGGGAGCGAATATATGTTACAGAGCAAAGTTAATGATTGCTTTTAACCCGGTGTTGGCTAGGACGATCCTTGTCCCTGTTCAATCCAAGTTGACATGCAGTCTACACGTGACACCCCTGCATAACTACTTTGGCACCCGCCAAGTAGTGAACCAATGCATGCAGCGACATCCTGAGAAAGGTTGGCGCAAGGCTAATAACCTTGCTCGGAAAACAAATTATTATGGAAGATTTAACAAGCCTCGAATATGGATCGGATACACGACGACAGCCACGAAAACATAAATGGCTAAACGATTTAAAAATTTGCTCATGGAACGTCCTCTCACTACACAGAGCTCAAGCTGCACAGCTAGCCGATGCCCTGACCGAATATAAGGCTGAAATTACAGCATTATAAGAAATGAGGTGGGCGGGGAGTGGTGTTATTCACAGAAACGAGTATGACATTTATTACAGCTGTCATGCTGTCGCAGCATGCTTAGTGTAGCAGCATGGTTGGTTTTGCCACATTTTACCGGTCTGGGAAGAATACACGTATTTAAGGATTTTCCTTCATTTGTGTTACCACCTTAATTGTTATAATTTGTATTCCGTGAAGTTCTATCTAGCCGTTTCTCCATTATCGCCTTTTTTTTGTAATCTCACATTAAAATTCTATTACGTTCGTTCAACCTCCTGTAAAACCACGCGGCCACGCATGCTCCGCCCATTTTCTCGTAATGTAAAGTGTTTCGTTGCCACTGAGTTCCACCACCATTTTGTATTAATATGTAAAGGAGGACTGCCCTCTTCAACGACTATAAAAGCAATTTGTTTTCTGTTTGTGGCCTCTTTTTCATCTTCTTTATATTATCGTGCAGTTCGCTCAAGTGTAATCGTGTCGTAGGGAGCAAAAGGGCGATATCTGTTTATATCGTTAAACATATTGTTTTTGTCGTAGTCGTTCGCGTGTGTATAGTTAATATTTCGTTTCGGTTTCATCTACTTTGATTTCGATAATAGAGCAAATAAAGGAGAATTTTATACAATCATTTCATCGTGTATCGTTTGCACATGCAAAACACCATGTGCTCGGGGTTGGCTTTCTAGTCAGCCAAAAACTGAAGCCTGCCATTATCGGCTTTAATGCAATAAACGAAAGGCTATGTACTCTTCGCCTGCGAGGCAAGTTTAAGAACATAAGTCTCATAAACGCTCACGGACCTACAAAGGAATCCCCTGACGACGAAAAAGAAGAAGGGCTCTCAATGCCTGCCCAACATATGATGTGAAAATCATTCTTGGTGATTTGAATGCGAAAATAGGTCAGGAAACAGTTTTCAGACACTACGCAGGTTCCCGTACTTTGTATACGAACACTAATGACAATAGACTACGAGTCATCGAACTGGCAACATCAAAGAACTTGGTCGTTGTGAGTACCGGGTTCCCACATAAAGATACCCACAATGCCACCTGGGTATCACTCGCAACCAAATTGACCACGTGTCGATAGATCGTCGCCAGTGCTCGACCCAGATGACGGTACGAACGTACCGAGGTGCCAATGTCGACTCAGATCACTATCTTATTAGTATCGTTTTTCGAGCGCGGATTGCCTTACGCAGACGTATTGCATCCGTGGATCGGGTTCGGATCAACACGGCTGCCTTGCACAATGAAAACACCAGTAACACCTTTGGTCATGCATTAAGAATCGCCCTTGAAGAGCTCGATGGAGAGAGAGTCAGTCCCGGGGCCAGAATGTCGGGCATAGAAATGGACACGCCTTAAGAATACTGTTATTAGTACTGCCAACTCCATCTTAGGTAGTAGTCATAGTAATCGAAGCGATTGGTTTGATGATGAGTGCAAAATAGCGACTGAACATAAGAAAGCTGCATACGGGGCAATGCAGCAATCTCATAGGACATGGGTACCCGAGGAGAAATACAAAGAGCTTGTGGGGAGAAAGTAGGGTACGCCGGCGTACGACGCTGATTATCTTCCTCCTCCATCATCAATAGTTAGCCAGGTAAAACACTGTGCCGAAAGTCCTCACTAAGAAATGAACGAACGCCGCGGCAAACTGTTCACCAAGGATATCCAAAGGATTGGTAGAATTAAAACACACAGATTTAATTGGTGATCACCGCTCTTTTAATTTAATTTATTTTTATGTGAAAATACTAGCTATTTACTTAATCGACTGCAGTTAGACTTTTTACAATTAAAAACACTAAACGACACGAAACTCGACTCGCGTAAGGGACACGACCCGCAGGGGTACAGACTCCGGGGCACACCCTACGGGGGATGATAAAAATAATCCATGCTCACGCGCTGAAGGATGAAAGACGACTCAAACGATACCCTCTCCAATAAGGATATCGTTTTTTACCTACCACCAGGGAAACGTAAAGTCTCTCTTGGTGGTATAGGAAACCAGATCTTGTAATAAAGGTCATGGTGGTATGTGTGGGATCGTTGAGATCAATGCTATTCACACGTGCAGTGGAACAACGAAACAGGCAGGCGGCAAGGACAAAAGAAAAGGCGACCAAATGGTTCGCTCTTTAATGAGGGTCATGTTTATACGATGCCTCGTCGCTATTTTCGACGTTAGGAGAAAAAGGTGCTAAAAGCAAATTGGATGTTTATGGCATCTCTGGCTGCAATAGAAACCGGGTTCATATTTGCATTAGGATATGCTGGAGAATTTGGTTTCAGCGTCTATTGCGCTAATTATATGCAGCTGCTTGGGTTGTTTGTTGGTAAGACAAACAAAAAAGGTTGCCAGGCAATGTGTATGAAAAGGTATATGACGCGGCTGGGAAAATAGACGGCGCGATATTTATGGTCCCTGTCATGACGGTTACATTGAATGCAATCCGAATTATTTTGTTTACTGGAATTTGTCTGGTACCGAATTGGTTCAGAATACCAAATAAGCAAACAAAGAAATCTTACGGAAAATTGTATGCGAAGGGATGCATGAAGGTAAGATTTCTTTATAGGGATTTTATGATTACAGATGGTGATCTATATAATGCGTGAAGCATTTACAGGTACTAATACCGTTGCATTAGCAAACTTAAGGGAGTTGGGTAGTAGTTATGGGGGGTTTTCAGGTAAGTAGACCGTAGGGTTTGGCGGAAACGCTACAAGCTCATAAGGTCTGAAAAAATACTCCACAGACAAAAGAAAAATGCCTGGGGAAAATATCAACAAAAGGTATAAGTTATGGGTGATCTTCTCTCGGAATCGAACTATTCTTGACTACTCCAACTTTTTCGGCTGTTACCTACAATTCATGGAATTTTACAACACCCTTTATCGCAACTATCTTATCGAAACTCATACCAATCTCAAAAATGACCCCAAAACCTTCTTTCAGTTCGCCAATCTTAAACGAAAATCCGGGTGATGCCTGCCGGGGCGGCGGCTGCTTCCGGTGATGTCCATCCGCTGGTCGATGCTGGTCCGATGTTCTGTTCTCCTCAAATGGGAGGATACTTAGTTTGGAAACGGGTCTCGTTAGGGTGCCCGCAGCAGTCCGCAGCGTTGCCACCCTCACGAGTCCGTCCCGGCCAGGGTGCACCTTAAGGATTCGCGCCAGGTACCACTTTCCAGGGGGTGCCAGCTCAGTCCTAATCACAGTTGCCCCACTGCGACGTTGGGGGTTCGGCTCTACCACTTTGGACTGTGTTGTAATTCCTGGAGGTACTCTGCGGACTATCGCAACCAGAAATGCTCGTACATATTCCGCAGTAACTTTGATCGCGACAACCGAGATATGGGGGGTTGAAGTGTGTAAGGCTCCGGGATGGTCGACGTCCGGCCTTCAATAAGAAAGTGTCCGGGTGTGAGCGCCATCAGGTCGGCCGGGTCATCCCTCAAGGGCTGGAGGGGGCGCGAGTTGAGGCAGGATTCCACTTGGGCCAGCAGGAGAGCTCTTCGAAGGTTAGGACTGCGTCGCCGATAACGCGCCCCAAATGGAACTTGGTCCGCTTTACAGAGGCTTTCCAGATTCCCCCGAAGTGAGGGGCTGATGGGGGGTTGAATCGCCAGTCGGTACCTTCATTGGCGAGGGGGTGGGCAATCTCGCCCCTTTGCGTTGTTGCCTGGGCGAATAGCCCCCGCAATTCTTTATCCGCGCAGACGAAGTTGGTGCCGCAGTCACTGGTCAGTGTCAGGATGGACATCACACGGAGCTCGGGCACGGTCTCCTCCCCGGCGTGGTTCTTTTCTGCAGTCGCCGGGCAAATTCGACGCATCTTGCCGTCACCCAGAGGAGTCTCGGGAGCTGGGAGTATCGCATCAGCAGCTCGTAGCCCTCTCGTGGGGCGCTTATGACGTGGCTGGTTGCGGAGCGGCATTCCAGGTCCACCTCCGGGAAGGCGGTGTGGGTGCATTGCCATGGTGTATTGCCTTTGAGGAACTCGGGGCCGTCCATCCATAGTGACGGCGAGCGCAGTTAATCCGCTGACGCTCCGGGGGAGGCCAAGTCGGCGGGTTTCTGGACGCCGGCGACGTGACGCCAGTGGGCGCCCGATAGAGTCGTCTGGATTTCGGAGACCAGGTTGGCGACGTAGGTTTTCCACCGGCTCGGCGCAACATGGATCCATGATATGACGACGGTGGAATCTGACCAGAGGTGGACTGGGGCGTTCTGGGTTGACATGATGGTGAGGGCGCGCTTCATCAGGCGCGTCAGCAATAATGCGGCACACAGCTCCAAACGTGGTAGGGATACCTGCTTTAAAGGGGCCACCTTGGTCTTGGAAGCGAGGATGGTGCATGATGACTTCGACGGGGTGCCAAATGTCCTGAGGTTGATGACAGGCGGCCTCTGAGGCGTCGGCGAATCCGTGGAGCTCCACCGATGGGTGGGTGTTGACGCAGCCGGTCCTTCGAGGGATGCGAAGTGCGGGTAGTTGTCGTAGATCCGCGACGAGTTCATCCATCGAGGGGGGTAGGGGTTCGTCCCATCCGAGTCCCAGGGGCCACAGTTCCTGCATGAAGATCTTGAATCTTACCAGAACGGGGGAGATCCACCCCAGGGGGTCGTAGCGGCGGCCGATTAATGCGAGTGTCCCCCGTTTGGTGTGGGCCGCGTCGCCCGTTGAGTCTCGGAGATGAAATGTGAAGCAGTCCTCCTGGTGTCGCCATTGGATCCCCAAAATTGAGTGGACCTCCGCTGGGGCCCAAGTGGAGCATGCGCCGATCTCGGTTGGTTGGCAGGGTAGCAGCGAGGGGTGGTTGGAGCTCGAGATATGCATGTCGTCGGTTCGATCCTATGGCGCAGTAGTGTGGGGAAGAGGTATTGTGCACAGACGTACGGCGCTGATTCACTTTCTTCCCCCATCACCCACTAACGATTTCGCCGAAGATAGTTCACGGGATAAATCCAGTGGTCCAGGAAAAGGTGAAATAAAACACTGGCACACTGTTTTTGGCCATTAATTGTTGTTTATTGATACGTATCTTGCTTCACTTAATTAGTTTACGGAAAACAGATCCTAATTACACCGAAGATGAAACGAGTGCACAGAGAGAAAATATAAGACAGTGTACACTACTTGTATGACATTATACTTTTAATTGATAACGGCATTATACGGAGTGGTCACGACCTGCTTGGTCGGTGGGTTGAACAAGACTCAGCGATGTCAATTCGCTAGGAAAGGAAATTCAGCCGGCGGTACGGGCTCTCTTAATTTAAGGTGTGTTTCCTATTGCAAGAGAAACGTGAAGTCTCTCTTTGGGGTAGGTAACCGGATCTCATAGAGGAGATCATGATGGTATTCATATATGTGTGAACATTGGTTCTTTCATGGGACAAGGCCATGAGACCGAAGCTGAAAAAAATCAAAAGGGATAATGGGCATCAGAGAGATGTGAGTTCGGCTAGGTAAACAAGCCGTATCTCATTGGGTACTAATGGCTTTCTGTTTGCTCATTCCGCGAGGTCATGAGAAGCGGATCCAGAAATATTGGAAGACAAAGAGATCATGTAGACCATTGTCTATGATATGCATTGCAGCTGTATTGATAGACCGCAATGCATCGTGGACATGGTGCTAATTTGGTTTAGCATATTCACTGAGAATTGGTATTTATGGCATCACTGCCAAAGGTAAGTACACAATTCCTATTGGCGTTTGCTGATGCTATAGGATTTGGTTTATGTCTTTAGACGTAAAATGCGTGTATTTGCTTTTGTCCCTTGGACAAAGGTCGCCAACCAATGTGTATGTAAGGAAATTTATTGTACACGTGGTGAGGCTGGGAAAAGGCGACGCAATGATCGTTATCCCTGGTTATGATGATTACACTATATGTAAACCGAATTGTTTCTTTACAGGAATTCATCTAGGGAAAATGCATATGTTAAGATTGGGATTTGCCTGGCAACCGAAGGTGCCGAATTGGGTTTTGGATTTATGATCCTGTAAGCTAAGCTTAATAACCTTGCCAAGAAAAACAAATTATTATGGAAAATTTAACAAGCCTCATACTTGTTAAATAAGGCCAAGACCGGATCCCGGTTGTAGTGCCGATAATAATGATGAAGATTGGGATTTGCCTGGCAACCGAAGGTGCCGAATTGGGTTTTGGATTTATGATCCTATAAGCTGGACAGAATTCTTGTAGGGAATTTTGAACGCGAATTGATGCATGAAAGGTAAGAATTCTCTTCCAGGAGCTTTTAGGTTATGCGTTAGATACCCTTGATGCGTGAAGCATTTACAGGTGCTAATGCAATTGCATTAGCGGGAAATGATGGAGTTTGAGGAGCTTCAGCACAGGAAGCTTGGGGGGTTATTGAGCAAGTAGACAGTGGCGTTTGGCGGTACCGCCACAGTCGGCGTTTCATTTAACAATGTATTAATACATTTTTAATAAAAATAATAATAAGATTGCGCCATCCATATCCACTAACTGACGTTATTTAAAAAAGAAATGGTAATCTTTGATTATGTTGCACCTGTCCGCGAATTCAGAAATTCATGATGTTTCCTGTGGCGGTGTTTGTGAGCCATTTCATGCAAATAAGTTGTAGTAGGCAATAAAATAGAACAAGTCAATTTGTCAGATTATTTGATGGGTGTAAACCACCTTTGCAAAGCTACACCACTATCATAATTTATCGACTCAAAGACTATACGACGAAGGATATAGAAAACCAATTGATGAATTACAATCCATTAGTACCCTCAGATAGATTGCATAAGTTTCAACAGGAAATATTAATTCGTACGCAATGTCGGTTTTAAATATTTACTCTATAAAGCACAATAAATTTCATTTAATTATGAAGGGGTCCGCTTAATGTAATCTACGGGCTTCTTCCTCGTAGACCAATACTCCTCACGTTTATGATATGGCTCGTAAGGATCATCAATGTAGTACTTGGGTTTTCTCCAGAAATTAGTTACCATTTTATCCAATAACCAACTTTGAGTGGCGTTTACAAAAATATGTTGCCTTAAGCGTCGTTTCAATGCTGGAGACTTCTTAAACATTTTTTTGTGACGGCCACAATGTGTACGTATCCAGCACCCCCAGTCTAATCGTTTAAAACGTCTGATTACAGCCTTGACAGCCTTCCTTTTGCCTTTTACTAAAGAAAACTTTGTTAAAGTTCGTTCTGGAGTATTCTCAGCCGTTGCAGGGGCAAGTAAATGCTTGTTTATTACAGGACACAAAATATTCCTTTGGAATCCTAAATTCCGATTTAACAATGTCGAAAAAGACAATTGCTGTGGAGGTTGCCAACAAATATTAGTTGCTCCGGCTGAAACACGCCAAGCTTAAAGAGAAAAGTAAATTTGTATCAGTATTTAATAACCTCTAATGCGATGAATATACGAAAGGAGAATGTAACAAATCTATTATTCCTACCTGAATTTATTAAAGATCTGAACATCTTGTTCGGATCAGGGATCAACCCACAAATATTTAAGTTTCATAACCAATCTATGCATCTGCACGTCTACATGACAGTGACAGTGACAGTTCTCCAATTTTAAAAGTTCCCTGACAACACTATTGTCAAATAAAATCGATTTCTTTTATTTTTCTTTTCGTAAACTATAAATTGAAGACAAATTTCATATAATTCAAATTAAATTCGTAGCGTCTCTTTGAACTAAAAGCTGGAAAAAAGTTTACTTTAATAATTCTAATTTTTCTTTATTATCAGTCTCCACAAAAGTCATTCGTAAACCCAAAGAGACCAGCATTGCGGCCTTGGCTTTCGTGAGAGTCGTCTTTCGAGCAACGATAAGTTTTCCTTCGGTAGTGGATAAAATACGAAAAGCCGGCTAAAGGCGTAGTATTGGTATTTTTAATAAAATGTTTCGTCTACCTGTGAATCATTGTTACCATTGTCTATTCAAAGTAAGTGAATCCAATAAGAATTATCTTTTCAATTGCTTAAAATTGAACACTTTGTAAAGCTTCAGGTGTTATGTCATCTGTCATTCCCATGCTCGAGACATCGAATGTGCAAACGAATAAACATTCCTGTTCTCAAAAAAGCATACTCCAATGATTTTATTAACTTGAAATAATTTCGTTAAAAATGCACCAAAATTCGTATATTTCATTTAATTTATAGGGATCATTGCATAGACAATGTCAACGACGGCTATATAGAAAAGGAGTTGTGCCCCTGCAAGCAGGATTTGGTAAGGTGTTTGTGTTTTTTGCACCAATCGCTGCTGTTGGTGGTGTGATAACTTATGCAAAGTAAGATTGATTTCATAATTTATAGCATTAACGATAATTATCATTTAATAAGACCTTTCTTAATAGTCATGATAAAGAGTTCCGTAAAACTATCGAGACCACTGTTCCTGGTTCATCGAAACTTCTCAAAATTGCCCTTCAGGAGGAAAAACCATTTCAAAGATTAATTAAAAACCTTGAAAGTGTTTCTAACCAAATATCTGATGTTAAGGCCTCAGTTGGTGGAGTTTTTGGAAGTTCAGGAGAAAAAAGTATTTTTGTTTTTATTAATAATGTGTCAAGTAAAGGGCTTTTTTTTTTTTATAAAGATTAAGCTTAAATTCCATGCTCATTTCTTAAATGATTTTCTACCTGCTAGAATTGCCGTTTCTTAAACTTAATATTTTACAATCAGACTGCTCTAATGTTTAGATTAAATACTTTAGCAATCGATTAAGTTATAGGTGGGTCGTGAGTTCGTTGCCTCATCGCTGTAGGGAGAACCGACATTTTAATTTCTCATTTCGCTTCAATAATTTGAGTCGCTAGCATGAGTAACAATTCATATTTTTCACTTGACATTTTCTCTAGTTGCTCAACTGCATTCCACCGCTCCAAATACTCTCCTTTTTTTACTCTAAAAACGCATTTATTTCTTTGCTTATATTACATTTTGTCTTATTATTTAGGATGGACTGCTAAATCCAATTTATAAAATTACATATTTTTAATTAACTTACTGGCTCTTGGCAAGCACTCTAAGTTATACAATTTTATTGTATTAAAGGGTTCGCCTTTCGGCTTTTTCTTTTTTTTGTGATAATGTTTATAATTAACTTAAATTATATAACATAACTGTGTATAAGAGAAGGTCCTCTTACATTTTTACTTATTAGTATATCTATTACTTTTTTTTTTAATATAGTCAACAAGCAAACGCATTAAAACCAAACAAAAAACCAATAAAACAATAAGGGGATTAAAACAAAGGGGAAGGATAAGAACAAACAAAAGGGCAATGGGAAAGGGAAGCGCTGCATCTGATATGCGTTCTATATTTGGGGACGTTCAGTCCCTTCTTCATTATTGAGCCACCACCAATTGGGTTGAGTGCTATCGTATGCGACCTGGAATATTAGAGATATCTTTATCATGGATAATTCGTTTATCCCTGGCACCACGGAAAGTGTGGTAAATAATAGAGATTCCATCTTTGTCGTGGATAAGTCCTTTTTTATCCAAGAAAGGAACGCTTCTGGGGGAATGAACCTATCGCATATTGCGACGATAGTGAAGAACTTGTGATTCGAACCGACGCTATGACGGTGGGAATCACTAAAAATTGAACCAATGCTCAACACATCAGGCCACTGCCGCCTGTACGAATTCGATTTCTAAACTCAACCACATTCGACTGATGTGGAATTGCTATGTTATTGGTTGGTATACGGCTGATGCATCTTCTTATTCGGTTTTTTTTTTTTTTTTTTTTTTGTAGGAAGGTGGAAATCTTCAAAAGATACCTCTAGACCGATTCAAAGGCATGCCGGGTTTTTACCGGCTAAAACCACCTCCCGCCGGGCTCATATTCCTGTTGATCCCCGCGGAACTTTCTTTTAGATATTCCATCGCGGGGCGGGACGGAGTTTACCTGTTACTCCGCTCGTCACGTCGCAACTGTTGCATCATTTCACCGAGAATACCATTGATTACGGACCATGCCTGTTTTGAACTAAGCATGTATTCTATTACACCTGCCGGGGTAACTGTCCGTCTAACATGTCTCTCCAAAACCGTTCGTGCGGTCTCGAATCTCATGCACACTGTGAGTACGTGTTCCGCATTTTCTATTTTGCCTTCGCAATACAAGCAGTATGGGTGATTCACATGCTTATACTTGTGCAAGTATTGCCGAAAGCATCCAAGTCCTGATATTAGCTGAGTCTAGTGTTATTCAGCTCACCATGTTTTCTTTTCACCCAGGTTTCTATATCTGGTATCATGGTATAGCGTTTGAAATAATAGTGAAGAAGAACGTGTGATTCGAAATGACGCTTTGACAGTTTGAATCACCAAACATTTTTACCTAAGCGTTACCCATCAGGCTACTGACCGTGTTTAGAATTTTGATTTTTAAACTCGACTGATGTGAATTGTTATGTTATCGCTAGGTATACGGTTCTGATGTATTTTCTTATTCGATTTTCGTTCGGTGTTCTTCACTATTTTGGTTGTAAATTGTGTGTGTATCTGTTAGAGTCGCCACAACGGTGTGGGTCCATCTTCCTTTGGTGGAAGAATTCCACCTTCATTGCCATTTTCTTAGGCTTGAGAGCTCTAACTGTGGCCGCATTCTCCGACGATTCTCTTGGGAGACCTTATGCAATGCAGCGTTTTCTTTAGGTGCAATGTCAAGTGGTGTCCTCACTATTTGCTTGTATATTGTGCGCGTATCTATTAGAAACGCCACAAACCCATTCTGGGACGTTTTCTCCAGATACATGTCATTGGGATAGTATGCTCCCGATAGAAAATCGTTTTATAATTCGTTTATCCCTGGCACCACGGAAAGCGTGGTAAATAATAGAGATTCCATGTTTGTCTTGGATAAGTCCTTTGTTATCCAAGAAAGGAAAGGATTCTGGGGGAATGAACCCATTCCGGAGAGTACTCTCCAGATACATATCATTAGGATAGAATACTCCCCTTATGAAATCATTTTCACTGCACATTGCCCTTGTTGTGTGACCACAAATAATCTTGATAATGAAGTTATCTATTCGGTTTAGTCCTGATTTTTCATATAGGACTTTATTGGGATAGTATTTCTTATATTGCGACTCTCGGGTTCTATACATTCCGAGGCAGGAACGCAAACACTGCCTCTCGAACACCCGAAACTTCTCCATGTAGAATGGGAATATGTTATACCATACCGGACAACCATACACTAATACTGGTCGGATGAATGCCGAGTATGAAATTATTTTCATCTTGGGGTCCAAACAACTACTACGGAAGAGACTTCGTGTCATTGTATATACGTTCTTAGCTGCTGTAAAAGCAGCCTGCTGTATGCTTATCAAAGTAAAGATACTGATCAAGCTAGATATCAAGGTTTCTGACTACGGTTTTTATTTGTATGGGAAGATTCTTACTTCCTCCAATGGAAATTTTTTTCCACTTCCGTTTTGTGTCCCTTGATGCACTGGACAGTGGCGTTCTGAAAATGATAGTCTCTGTTTTCTGCAAATTTATTTTTAATTTACAGTCGTCGCAAAAACGTTTGATTTTGTTGAAATCATCTTGCAGAAGTCTGTTGATGACATTAATCTTTTGGCGGTTTTTCGTAAGAGTCACTGCTGACTGATGTTTGAGTGTTCCGCCGAACACTGATCACTAGGAAAACACACAAACGGAACGGAAACAGGGTCAAATGAAACCACGAAATGCTTTTCTTTAATACTCTGTCTTATTTTATTTCCGTTTAAGTTTATAGTTAGGTAATTTTTACAATTTAGTTTTAAGTACACATTCGGTTCGTTCCACCACCTTTTCATTCACTTATTATTTAGGATGTCCAATTGATTACACTTAGCTTAAGCTGCCTTTAATAAATCGGCGCAGGTATTTCTCGCCACAAATGTTTTTTTCGGTTGGATTCCTTTGAATTCGCCACTCTGACACTAAAATATTGTTACTCGTACATACGGTCTATGGGTTTTCGAAACAACATCCGATTCTAAAAATACGTATCTTTTGTGCGGTTGTAACACAAGAAAACTCAAAAACTTAATTCACTTGATCGCGTCTTAAAAGCACTGTACCAAAAATCACCTTCTCGTCCCGCTTCTCAGAGTCGACTTCTTAATTAGGGTTCTCTAACTCGACTGTTCTGGTTTCCTGTTTCGTCACAGGCCAGATGCGCGGTTGCACCCACACAGAGACGCGGATGTTGCTGCCTGTGTGGCCGAAGATCTTCCTTCACACCTTCTGTCGAATCGATCGATGTATCTTTGGTGTGGTTTATTATTCCTAGCGATCCCTTTTTGGCCACAATAATTATCTTCGGTTGCAATAATTATATTTGCTTTTCCCTATGGGAATAGCGTTTTAGTTAATTGCTGTTTCTTCGCAATGGCTTTGTTTGGACACGTGCGCTTTTCGGTTTTGGGATCTTGCAAGGAATTAGAGGTGCTAATTGCTATTAGCTACAAGAGGAGATATGCGTTATTCTGTTTGTTTTCAGAAAAATGCGTTTCATGGATGAATTGTATTCAATATTAGGAAATTTTGAACGTTAAGTTCGATTGGTTTCTACTATTGAATTCAATGTTGGGGTATTTGGTATGTTACCTTTGTTTCAGGCGGAAGGAAGGACTTTGAGGAACGTGTCTGTGGGCACGAGTAATGGATGTAGGTGAGTATGTTCCTTGGTGGAACGACGGTATCACAACCTATAGTGGGTTGTGTGGTTCGTAGAACCGCCACAATCTTTTCTCCAGATCTATGCACCACAATGTGGCCGGCGTACGCAATTGCATGAATGAGAGAACCCACTAGATCACTAGTGTAAATGTTAAATAAAATGGGAGAATTCACTGCTCCCTGTTGTAGGCCGTTTTTGATGTGGAAGGTCTTCTTAGAAATTATATCGTCACATTTCACCACAAATTGTTTACCCATTATCATGTCGTAGATAATGTATAATAAATATTCAGGCATACCTAGAGATGATAACTTATATACAAGCCCTTCTAACCATACGGTGTCGAAAGCCTTTTCAAAGTCAACCAAACTGGCCCCTGTGCAAGGTCGCTTCGCCTTGTTCCAAGTATGTTGGAAACGAGTTTTGTCGTAGCATGAACTCTGTATTATGTTGCGATCGAAAACCAAACTGGTTGTCGGAATAATACCATTTTCTTCACACCAATCAGTCAATGCTTTATTTATACTTTTCTCGAATACCTTACTGATGTTCGGAAGGAAACTAATCGAGCGGAGATTGGCTGGATTGCTCCTGTCTTTGCCCTTTTTGGGGATGGGATGGACTACTGCATATTTCCATTGGTTTGGATAATATGCATTATTTAGAGCGTTATTGAACAAAATAGTGTAAACCTTCACTACTTCAAGAGGTAAATGCTTTAGAACAATGTTTGGAATACTATCTATTCCAGAAGATTTTTTGTTCTTAATGGATCTAACAATGTCCGTCAGTTCATCCTTGTGTACAAATATACTAGTGTTTAGATTTCTAAACGAGGAATCCTCTCTATTATTTTTACTAAAGATAGTGAAACTTCGACTTAAGAGACGCCAATTGTTAAGTTCATTGCGTAGTGAAATATGTTTTCGGTGAGCCCTATTTTCCAGGTCAAGGTTAGAAGGAGCTGATTCGTTCAATATATACACTGCTTCGAAACAAGCACCAATTGAGTTCGCTTTGTCTTGGAGGATCCTCGACTATTATAAACTCTTCGTTTGAGTTAATGTGTTCCAGGGTAAGTCCTGCGTTCAGCAGAGTTTGACAATTCTCGGGAGTTCGCGGAACTCGCAGACATGGAATGTCATTATAGTCTTTCCTTCGAAAGACTCTATTTATTTTTAGGGAACATATTCGGTCCACTAGCTTTAATGGCATGAATTCTCTTGTTCCAGTCTTCATTAATTACTGATCTATAATTATCACGGATCAGTTTTTGAAGATTTTTAATTAGTGACTTAATTGTTTTTATTTCCTGGCTATTTGGATCGCTGAACTGTCTGTAGAGCAGTTTTAACTTAGAGAGTAGAATACTCTTTTGGCTATACAGCTCGTCGATCGTTGCGTTTCTGTATCGGTTTGTATGGCTCTTCATGCGAGACACTTTTGGGATAGGACGATTCATTGTATTAGTAACAATGTTGTTCATCGTCGAAAGATAATGATCAATTTCGTCATTATGAAGATTTCTGTCAGTTGGTGGATCTATGCCATTGGAGCGTAATTCTTTTTTTATTATCCGATCAAAGCACGACCAGTGTGCTTTTCCGAAAATAAAAGAATATATCTGTTTATACTGCGCAAGTAGTGAGTGTTTATTTGAGACATGTATATCGGCGCCAAGTCCATAATGATCGCTATAGTACTCGATTGTACGAAGACAATTTCGAGTAGTTAGATCCGTATCTAATAATTGTATTCGTTCGTCCAGCAATAGTAAATCCAAGAAGTAATTTCCTCTTGGATATGACGGCGTACTTGTAGCGTACAATTCTAGCTTATCTTCAATAGCGTTTGTTAGCCACCAGTCGAACAACGCACGACGAGTGAGTATTTTGTAAGATCGAATGGGTTTTGAACCGAAGTGGAGAGTGGAAAAAACTTATTTCGTTCGCTGAGTTGGGCAGATGTAATTTTCGTGCAAATGTATTGTCGAATTGCCGAGAGGTCTTTTGTTACTTTAAGAGGGTGAATATTGAAGTTTTCATGGAATTTTATGTACAAATTAAGTTCAATAGCGTTTGTTTGCCACCAGTCGAACAACGCATTGCCTGTTGTGTTTGTGATAAGGTTACCCCAATTTTTAACTAAGACTGCGACCCCGCTCCCCTGAGTGGAATTTGGACGATCTCGTCTAATTACTTTATAATTTGGATACCTCAATTTGTGCCCTTGGTTTAGCTTAGCTTCACTAGCCAAAAGCACACCTGGGCGTTCAGCTTCCAGCGGATTAGTGAATTAACATTCACAGCAATAATGTTTAAAGGTAATTTACCCGCAGTGAACGTTATAATTAAAGTGTGGGTTTGTGGCGTTTCTAACAGATACACATACAATATACAAGCAAATAGTGTGAAGAACACCGAAAGAAATTCGAATAAGCAAAGCATCTGAGCCGTATACCATAGCGATAACATAATAATTCCACATCAGTTGAGTGTACTTGAGGTTAGAAATCGAATTCGTACACGCGGCAGGGGCCTGATGTGCTAAGTGTTGATTTAATTTTTAGTGATTCTTACCACGATGGCGTCGGTTCGAATCACACACTCTTCACTATCGTTGCAAACGCTATAGGCTCATTTGGAAACAGGGTCGAATAGATAATGTCCGTTAAAGCCACTTGTCCCGTCAGTTTTTTTTTTCGATCTTTCCGATTTTTTTATCAAACGCAGCAAACTGTCCTTATATGGACAGTAACATTGCTGTTATGTCAGTTTGTACCTCCGGAGAAGGCGTTTTATTTAATGATATTGCGTGATTGTTCTAAGATTGGTGCATTTTTTACTCCACCTGCCATTTGAGCGTATGATACACTTGGTGCCACGAAGTTGTTGTAAGAGCGTGTTTTCATTCATTTCTCTTCTTCTACTTGCTTTTTTCTGGGTTCCCACTTTGATTTTAGTTGTTGGTACTTAGGGCAACTTCTAAAATTAGCGGGGCGACCTTTGTTGTTACGGAGGACACAGGATAGTTTATTTATATCTGTTCTTTGCCCAATGGGCATTCCCCAAAGATAAGCTTATTTAGGCATTTTACTTTATTTATATTTACGAAGCCTTGGCAGCGCATACATTACAAGACGCTTCTTTATATTCGCCCAAGTTATTATTTGGTGACTTATGTATTTAATATACAATTTTACTATTGGGACTTAGAGACACAATGAAGAAAGGCAACTTACGGTTGCGATTTCTAGAATTTGCTGTAGAAAATGGTTTCACACCTGTAAATTTCAGGTTGTCGTTTTCGAAGGTTTTTAGTTCTGCGAGCACCTCTTTGGGAGTAAAGGAAGGATCAACTCCTTTGACGAGCATGGAGACAGTTTTCTCCGATTTAGGGGTGTACGTGTAGTACTCGCTTTTCGATTTCCCCAATGCCGATTTAATTTTACGATAGCATTCTAAATCATGGCATGTTAAACTTATCTTATAATTATTTATGCGTTTTGTCTTAAAAGTTTTGCATGCCAACTCGCACAACTTTATGAGATCCTTTGTCTCCATGTAACTAATGTAAATAGGAGGTACTTTCTTCTTCTTTTTTTTTTTTTGTTGAGTGGCGCCTGCTGAGATGTTTCCTGCCTCTGATTTGGTTCCTACTGTTGAGTTTCCTTAGCTTGTGTTTTCTTTGTCTTCGTGGGTTGCTGTTGTTGTTGTACCTTTTTCGTTTTCCGCTCATTCTGGCTCAGATTGTTTTTTAGTTTAAGAACTTCTTCCAATTGTTTATCCAGTTCTTGTTTTTTAAGTCCAATCTCATGAATGAGTCTATTGAGGACCTCGACCTGATTGCTGTCGTCTGCATTTGTTTCGTTAGCAGCCAATTCTTGGAATTGGTTTCCAGCCCCTGAGTGCTGTGCACCATGGCCGTTGCCTTCGCCGTCGCTGCTGTCACCTGAACTATACTTGTTTTTATTGGGTTTATGACGTTTAGCCTTTAGATTTAGGTCGGTATTTTGCCTTCTCCGAAGCAGCATTTTGGCATCCAGTTGATCCACGTCCGTCCATATTATGGACCATGTTTTTTTTTTTTTTTTTTGTTTTTAGTTGGAAGTATGCGTTGTCTAGAGCGTTGTTGAGCAGAATGATGTCAATTTTCACGCTTCAAAATGCAAGTGCTTTAGAACAACATTGGGGATGTTATCTATTCCAGCAGATTTTTTGTTTTTAGTAGATCGAAGGGTGTCCTTAAGTTCATCCTTGCGCAAGTTATAGTTTTTAGTACTCACAGAAGATTAACTAGAGACCCGACGCCGTGGGAATGACAATCAACTCTTCCTTCACACATCAACAGTTATTAAATAACAAAACTCGGAATCACTCTTAGTTATTCATTCAATTTTTATTGTTTTCTTTTCTTTCCACTTCATTCATTGTCTTTATACATTGACTATGATTTATTACTTATTCTTTACTCTAATTACAATATGTTTCAATTAATGTTTTACTACTCCATTTTTAATATTCTTACTTTACATCTATTAGTTTAAAATTCTTAATCTTTATTCCACTTTTATCTTAATTCCAATAGCGTTCTAACATTCCGTTTCAATTGCTCTTACTTTACACCGATTAGTTTTAACTTATTAGTCTTTCATCCACTTTTAACTTATTTCCAATAGGGTTTTAACATTTCGTTTCAATTGCTCTTCCTTTACACCTATTAGTTTTAACTTATTAATCTTTAATCCACTTTTTAACTTATTTCCATCAGCGTTCTCACATTTCGTTTCAATTGCACTTCCTTTATTCCTATTAGTTTTAACTTCTTAATGTTTAATCCACTTTTAACTTATTTCCAATAGCCTTCTAACATTCCGTTTCAATTGCTCTTAAAGATCTTACTTCCGTGGCCAACGACTGACTGCCTCCTCACTTGTTCCTAATCAAAACTCGTCACATTGGGGTCAACACCTCCCGATTACGATAATGCAATTTCATTTCGCAATGACCTACTTTCCGATTTTCGATTTCAATTCGCAATTGCTTTGTACTGTGATGTCAGCCAATATTTCTTCATTGATTTGCACCACAATTCAACATCCGCAATTGCAAATTGACCCAATTAATTCTTTTGTGTTTCGTGTTTCCAAAACGGTTACCAAATAATACAAAAGCAATTAATTGCTTTTCCGTGATTTGTTAATCGTTCCGGAATATGCAATTAATTGCTTTTGTATTATTTGGTAACCGTTTTGGAATATGCAATTAACTGCTTTTGTGCTATTTGTCAATTGCTCTGAAATATGCAATTAATTGCATTCTCGTTCTGGGGGTCATCCGAGCTTAGAATCGGGTGGCGTTTTTCTGTTTGAGTGTATCAATGACCTCATGAAAGCCATCTTTGTCTATGATGTCACTGACACACAGAACACCCACGACCATATTCGTATTTTCATTTCTAATGGGGGAGTGCGCTCTATTGTGTGCACTGAAGGCGGTGAAACTGCGGTTTTCGAGACGCCAGTTATGAAGTTGATTGCGCAGCGCACTTGGAGGGCACTGTTTTCGAGCGAGTCGATTTGTTCGAAGAAGAATTGGTAGACGTTTTTTTTTTTTTTTTTTTTTGTTAAAGGAATGATTGGGGCTTGGAGGTTATGTTATTTATATTTTGAACTACACGTACAATTTTGAATTGTTTTTCTCTGAAATTGCCCAAGTTATATGCTGCTGTTCAAAATAGTCCGTGGTTTGAGTTTAGTATCGGTGTGCAGTCTGCAGATCGCAAAATTAACCTGGAAGCAATTTCCAAAGTTTAGTTGTAACGTATAGGAACGTAGTTACTAGTTGAACCGACTTTTAGTAAAAAACATGAAAAATTGAAAAATTAAGAGGCATTTGATTAAAAAAAATGTTCGTAAAAAATGTATTTAAAAATTTACATGTTGGCGTTAAACTGTAGCGCGATCCGCTTCGCATCCGTAAATAAAATTTCGGTTTGAAAAGTTTTGAGCATATTTCTGAATAATGATTTAAGCAATAATAAAATCGTTTTTTTTTTTTAACCGTCTAATGTGGTTTTCCCCCTTAAGGGTACCATAAAATCCCGTTGTGTAAAAAATATGTGTAATCCAATTAATTAGCCTGAGATTGTTACGCTGCTTTTATTGACGATTTTTTTCTAAACACACATTTATTTAGTAATTGATTTACAAATTTTACTTAGAACAAAATGGTAAATCCTATCCACAGTTTTTTTATATTAACTTACTGGCTCTTCGCGAGCACTCTAAATTATATAATATATATTTTTTGTTATGCTTTTCGGTGTACTTATTGTAACGACTCCGTAGTTGTCTTTTCACAAATGGTCCGCACGACTCCCTGATAGACTTCATTTTCAAACTCGACTAATAAAGTAGAAAAAAGGGAAACTTTTTTTGAACAATTCATTCTTAACTTCACTCGGACCAATCTTTTTCTATTTCCAACCAAATACAGATTATCAAGGAAAAAAGCCTTTTACTTGACTCAACTTTCTTATTCAAAATACTAATAAATCTTTAATTTTAGAAACACAAAAATCAGAACCGACAGTCGCGCCTACTGTCAAGCCGGTAAATTAATTAATATCAAAGTGAATCCCATCACAATATATCTTTTAAGGTAATAGAAACAAAACCCATATCCCACACGCCGAAACCTTCACCACCCCCCGCAACTGCTAAGGATTCCGCAGTTCCTGTAAAACCAGTTTCTACATTACCTGCCGATATCATTGGTTTAGAAAAGGAAATCGAACTAGCAGCTTCTTTGGCCATTCAAGAATATGATAAGGCAATCAAAACCTTAGAATCGTAAGCAAACGTATATTTAATAATCGTATTACAGCTATAGAAAGTTTTTGGTTTTCGCCTTCAAAGGTACAACAAGGAAGTTCAGAATATTGTCGATAAAGCGGTAGACGAAGTCGAACTTACGGCCTGGATTAGCCTAAAGAATAAAACAAGTGCCCGTGATTCTGCTGTGCAGAATGCTGAAAAATTAGCACGAGAAGCCGTTCAAAAAGTCGGTAAGTAAGAAGTTTAATTCATGTTGAAATAATTTTTAAAGTGGAGGCTAAATTCAATTCAATTTTGAAGATAATAGGTATATATTTACATTTGTTTTCAAATGATAGATAGTTATAACTTTACAGAGTCTGATGCACACAATCTTGTTCAGTTCTTTGGATAAAAAACCACTGATTTTTTTTCTACTTATCATATGTGGTATTTATAAGAAGAAACTAAAGGAGTTTCAATTTTTAGAAGCAGAAACTGAACCGGCTTATAGTTGCCAAAAGAAGTTAGTTTTAGTAGTATTTTCTACCGATGTACCTTCGCAACAACCAAGACATAGAATTTTGTTGTTAACTCTTTGCCTTTGCTTGTTCTGTTATTTTGGTAGGTGTATAATATAGAAGTCGATCTTCGGACACAAATTTTATATTTGAAAATTTGAATCTTGCGATGTTCCGACTTTTTCGATTTAAGTTTTGTGGTTGTATGAGTTCAAATTTGTTACTACTTTTTTTCTATTTTTCCTCCATGACGGTATTATTATTTCGGCTAACGCAACAATAGGCACCATTCAAATAAAAAAGGAGTGACTTAAACGAAACAGGGGCGAATGTGTCTGTGACGTTTCTAACAGATACACACACAATATACAAACAAATAGTGAAGAACACCGAAAGAAAATCGAATAATAAAATGCACCAGCCGTATACCAAGCAATAATATAGCAATTCCACATCAGTTGAGTGTACTTGAGTTTAGAAATCAAGTACAAGCGACAGTGGCCTGGTGTATTGAGCATTGGTTACATTTTTAGTGATTCTAACCGTCATAGCGTCAGTTCGAATCACACGTTCTTCACTATCGTCGCAATACGCTATATGTCCTTTATCTTGTCTCTTGCTTCTGGTCATCTTGCGATCACCAGAATCACCGGGCTCGGTCTCAAGATATCTGATAAAGAATGGGGAGGTATCTAAGGATAGTGTGGACAGGGTTAGTTCGAATGCTCTTTTACTACTTGGATGGAGGGATGGTGGGAAAGAGATCATACAAGACCGATTGGTCTTGAGTGAAATAAGCACCACCTATTCCACAAAGCGCGAAGAGCAACAACTTCAAATCGACATGTGGTTACCTCCTTTCCTTATCCACTTCCTCTCCTTCTGCTCGCACTGTGCTTTGACATTTAAGGGCACTCCAAAATCCCCTTTTGTGCGCGTTTGAGTAAAATAAAAAAAATATTTAGCTACCGGTTGTGTAAATTGAATACTACGGAGGCAATTCAAGAGAGTACAAAATGACTATAATGTCTGCATTGAATTTGAAAAGTTCTCTCATAAACAAATACCTACCTCTAACCGCGACCCAGGTCGACTCTTTTACATTCGAGATTTCGTTTAAAGAGTGGAGTAGACGTATTCCGTCGATCCGGCTTAGCTTGCAAAACAAGAAACATTAGAAACCAATATCTTGGACATCATTTGGATGAAAACCGTTGTTAAAGACTTCTGTCAAATTTGCTTGTTGCCTCTACCTCTCCCCGAATGATGATCGACCATCGACACTCTTCGAACATCTTTCACCTGTCGGCGACTAGATACAAGTCATCCGCCCGGCTTCTAATATTGTGGCGTGGAGCTTCTAACAGATACACACACAGTACACAAGCAAATAGTGAAGAACAAAACAGAAAGAAAATCGAATAAGCAAAAGCATCAGCCGTATATTGTTTTGTTTAGGGAGGGCAGAACCCCCATTTATTTGGCTTAATGCAAGCTTGAATTAAATTAACATAAAACCTTACAGACTATCTTAAAATCTAGAGTAGTAATTAAGCCATTATTGAATAGAAAAAAAGGAGAAAAACAACCGGGAAGTTGAAGATGACTGGTCGATAGGGGAGGTAGGAGGCTAGGGAAGAGCGAGGTGTGTGTGGGGATGGTAAATGCGGCATTTGTGATTAAGTGGAGGACATGTGTACGGACAGATAGAGGGGCGGGGTTAGTGAGCTGGAGGGGAGAGGTTGAAATTGTGGGTGGGGTTGGAAAGGTGTAGAGGAGAACTAGGACTTTCTCGGAGATTCGTAGTATTATTTCGCGATATTTGGTTTGCTTCCGCTCCACAACGCAAAACGACGGATCCCACCAATTTGCGGCTTCTCTCTCGGCGGCACCCATGTCTATGTACCAAAACTCGTTCTGTTATGG
Organism: Microdon myrmicae; assembly: GCA_963931805.1. Lineage (NCBI taxonomy): Eukaryota > Metazoa > Arthropoda > Insecta > Diptera > Syrphidae > Microdon > Microdon myrmicae. Next base: position 121,519,346 of record OZ007499.1, read on the forward strand.
AACTCCCTGCCGACGCTAGTGTTACCGGAACGTTACAACCTGCAACTGTTTAAGAAAAACCCCAACTCGGCACTATAAGTTCACCTCTCCTCAGAAATTTAGATAAAAAAATTAAAATAAATAAATAAAACACATAATACCAGCTCAACAAATTTTGACAAAATGATTTTTATACTGTGCGACATCGTTTTACCTTCCTCCTCGTGCAGTGCGATTAAACAAATATAATTTTGCAAGCCATACATTAATTCCAGACCCACAACTATATAGTATCGGGTGGGCCATAAATGTTTGCAAAAAGCAACACTTAATTTCTTAAAAACCGTTAGAGGGAGGGGGGCGCGAATGGTGGGAAATTGTGCGTCGCTTCATGCAATTTTAGTGACCACTCCACGGGACGACAGCGTGCTTTTTGTGTAAAATAATTTGACAAAAACAACGATTCCTACGTTACTGTACGACGTCTATTTAGAATTGAATACGGATTACGCCGTGTAAGTGAGTGTCCAAGTGTTAATTTAAGCAAAGCTTGGGTGAAAAGGTTCCAGCAAACGGGATCGACAACGAATATTAAACAAACAGGGCAGCCACGTTCAGGAAGAAGCGATGAGAACATTCGGGAGGTTGAAATTTCCGTACCTCGCAGCATGTTTCAGCGAGTTTTTCAAAGTTTGCATAATCCACTGCAGGAGTGCCAACGACGAGACGTGGCACATCTTGACGATGTCATTTAAAAAAAAATTCAATAAACGTTTATTACGTTTAATAAATGATCAACAAAATAACATTTGTAGTTTTATATCTATTCATGTTTCAAATGTACAAAAATGTATGGCCCATCCTGTATATTAATAATTATTGTATTAAGTAAAATATTCGGTGGTGGTGCTGGATTTGTCATGATACTTGAATTTTTTATGTATTCATTATATTATAATTCATACATTTTTCATGCATTTAGAAGAATTGATATTACAACCGACTAATTTATATTTATTTACGTTCCAGAAAAATGCGAAATCGCTCTAAGTAAAGTGGCTGATGCAAGCAACCACGATCAAGTGCAAGCAATTCGTAATAGAATTAAAACTTTTGCTGACCACATATCTGTGTCCAAAGATGAGCTGTACAGGATGAAAGATTTGTCTAGTGTGTCTGAAAAATATTGGAAAAAGGTTTTACACACATTTAAAACTTTATAAAGAATAAAAATGTAACACTACAATGCACTTTTTAGGTTGAAGCAGCTCGAAATTATTTCGTTGATCAAATTGAATCAATATTTCCGGATGTTAAGTTAAATGAAAAGAAGTTGAATATTCCCAAGGAAGACATTGATTTGTTCATAATGCACGCCTATTCGCATGTTCAAATGTACCAAAAGGAATTACAAAGGTTACAAACCGAAGGAGAACTACGTTTGAAACGAGCTATTGATGCACATCCAGGTGAAGATCACTCCGAAGCTCTAACCGCGCAGTTACAGTTTCATTTAGAGAAAGAAAGACGACAGTTAATGATTGAGAACCAGACTAAGATATTCCAAATACGGGCTGAAGCCGAAAAACAACTTAGGAAACAATTGAAACAACAAGCTGAAGCTCATACTGATCATTTAAATGATGCGCTTTCACTTAAAGAAGTTGAATTGAGAAGAAATTTCAGTCGCGAATTAGATGAGAAATTAGCTGCTGAAAAAGCATCGTATAAATTGCAATTGGCATCTATGCTTGGCAAGTTACGTGGAATGGATGCTGCTTTAAAAGGTGAGTGACATAAATCAGTGATTTTTTTTGTAAATGAATACTTCGATTTCTATCTTTACTCGCTGCAAAGGAATTGATGACGAACTGAAAGGTATTTTTTGTTTTTTTTTTGGATAAGATATAACTTATTATGTATACTTGAATTCATAGGTTGCTTGAAAAAGTTTTTGTTTTTCTGCTTTTTAATTGGTATTAGTTAAGAGAAAAAATCACACATATCTTCGCCGATGGGCTGTTAAATAGGGGCTGTCACACAAAGGGAGATAATACGATATAGCCATAAGCTGATTTTAAATATCACTGTTTACATTAACAAATGACATTGACAAGAATAGGGGAGGGCTAGTAGTAGACACATTAGTTTCAATCCTCAATCTTCCACCTTTTGTTTTGTTTTGGAGTTTCCCAGACCTTATGCGCTGTTCCCCTCCTCCTTCAAAGTATTTCACGACGACGATGTTCATCGACCCTGTCCTAATTCCCCCTGCCGAAGCGTGTTGCTTGCCATCCAAAATAGACTTGCCTCTTCCCTTTTTACAATTTCTTCTCCCGACCGCGACTATGTGGCAATAAAAATTGAATATTGCAAGTCCGTATACGTCATTTGCGTTCATGCCCTCGCAAACTCTCGAGTCATACGAACTCACAGTTGCCGCAATTGGCCATTTAACTGAATTGAGTTCTTCCCAAGACGATATCGTAGTCCTTGGCGAGTTTAACCTCGCCCACCTCTAATGGACGCTCTCACAATAAATCGTACTACTCTCAAACCTCACGACTGCTAGGGAATGTGTCTTTGTAGACAGTCTCACCGACTCAAGACCTTGTCAAGTAAGCAATGTCCCAAATCATCTGGGCAGGCAACTTGACCTGGTGTTTACGACGGACCCCTATAATTCCTCAGTTGCCCCTAGTCCCCATATCCTCACAACTATTGACAATCACCACCCCCCGCTTCTCCTATCCCTATAACGCAACTACTCAGCCCACCCCACGCCGTCCCCGACTTCTTTTCTTATAACTTCCGCAAATCCAACTTCCGTCTCATAAATGACTATCTTAGCTAATTCGCAATTTGCTTTAACGATATGAGTTCAGATGACGCTACTTTCTCTCTCTACAGAAAAATCTACAAAGCTATTTCCCAATATGTTCCATATTCCCGACATAGGATATCGTTCTCATTTCCCCCCATTAGTATACCCACAAACTCCGTACACCTCGAAACAAAAGGAATAATTTGTGAAACAATTTCGTAAAAACATGTTCTCCCCTAGACTATTCAAACTGTCATGGTTCCTTTAATCAATTCACAAAGCTCTACAGCTCCCTCTACAACAATTATCTCATTAAAGCACGAAAGAACTTGTAGCGTTCTACGAGCGCACAGTTCCACCCAGGTAAGGTTTCTACCCTTCAAGGAACATACCTACCCTGAAAACGTTACACGCGCCCACAGACGCGTGCCGCTAAGTCCGCTAGGGCCCTGAAACATTTGGCCAACGTTGAACCTGACACGAAAAAGCAAAGAACTGAACGTCCCAAAGCTTTCAATATCAAGCTCAACAAGTCGATTGTAGCATACCTGAAACAAAGGTAAAACCATACATTCATCCGGTTCCCAAGAGCAATTCCCAAAGATTGAAATACATCGCATTCCAGCTCTGCATAATCGGCAATTCCGAGTATCAATGCAAAGAATTGCTAGCACCAGCAAATTAGCCGACCAACGGATGCACGTGCGGGTGGTCTGCCACAAAGACCATCAAATCCATCGGCAAACAAACGAAACGGCAACCTCATACAATAAAGCATATCGCCTATCCGCTGCCAAATTGTAGGCAACCGTAATTATCTCAACGAGATAATTCGGAAAACTACGTCGCACACAGATCATGGAGACGAGTAAGAAGTCGAAGTGAAGCAAGCGATAAGTGCGGTAGTAAGAAGTAATAAGTAGAAAGTAAGAAGTAAGCAGTAAGCAGTGAAGCAAACGATAACTAAGGAAGCGAGAAGTCAAGAAATCGTGATGCGTACGTTAAAAGTAACGGTTGTTATTAACGGACTAATAAAGTGTTACAGTAATTCAAAATCAATTTAACGGCTCTTATTTATTAAAAATAATTAATCCAGCGAACCCTAAGCTCGCTACAATTGGTGTCAGAAGTGGGATTAATTATTGGTTAAGTAAATAAGTCTGTGAAAGTGCGTTGTGACGATGTCAGATCGACATTTGGAGGATCTTCGCGTTCCTGAGTTGAAGAAGGAACTTCAGGACCGGAACCTGGATAGCAGAGGACAGAAACAAATTCTTCGACAGCGTCTGCAAGTAGCAATGGAGGAAGAGGGCATTGATGACGACACATGTGTTTTTACGATTGGGCCAGACTGTCCGGATGGAGAAGAAACAGCGAGTCAAGATGGTGCCAATGTAACGGAGAAGAGTTCGCCACCGTTGGCCATTTCGGAGATGTTCAGGATGATGATGGAAAAATTGGACGCCCAAGCTACAGACATTAATACAAAACTGGACGCGCAAGCGACAGATATTAATACAAAATTGGACGCGCAAGCTACAGATATTAATTCAAAATTCGACGCCCAAAATTCAAAATTGGACGCACAAGCTACAGATATTAACTCAAAATTGGACGCGCAAGCTGCAGATGTTAATGCAAAGTTGGATGCCCAAACGCAGTGGATTCAGTCAAAAATTCGGAACGAAGTAGAAAATCTGGACCAAAAAGCGACCGATGAAATAACGCGAATCGAAAAGAGACTTGAGTGTGTTGAGAGAAATAAGACATCGCCTAGCGTCTGCAAGTAGCAATGGAGGAAGAGGGCATTGATGACGACACATGTGTTTTTACGATTGGGCCAGACTGTCCGGATGGAGAAGAAACAGCGAGTCAAGATGGTGCCAATGTAACGGAGAAGAGTTCGCCACCGTTGGCCATTTCGGAGATGTTCAGGATGATGATGGAAAAATTGGACGCGCGAGCTGCAGAGTTTAAGGCAAAATTAGATGCGCGAGCTGCAGACGTTAATGCAAAATTGGACGCGCGAACTGCAGAGTTTAAGGCAAAATTGGATGCGCGAGCTGCAGAGGTTAATGCAAAATTGGATGCCCAAAGGCAGTGTATGAAAGAATTCTGGGACTCGGAGCGGAAGAATCTGAGGATGAGGAGGAATTGGAGCCACATGAAAGGAAGAAACTCAGGAAGAGCAAAGCTTTGGCCGACAGCAGTGAGGAAGAGGAAGCAGATGACGATGATGTGTTACGTTAAGAACTGAATGATCTCATCGATGATAACCCGATTGAAGAGGACGGCAATGATGGTGAAGACACTGATGCTTCAGGCCGTTCCCCGAAACGGATTTACAATGATGATGACGAGTTGGACGACCGAGTGGAAGACGACGACTATGACCGTATTGAAGAGAATCTTGGCTTGAAAGTCGAACGCAGAAAGCGTTCCAAGCGTCTGCGTCATACACAGGACGAAGAAAGTGATGGAGAGGAACAGCATGTCGATGAAGGTTCAGCACATGGGGCTATAGGCGGCAAAACATTTCAATGATGATGAGGAATCGGAGTCTGATGCTGAGGATTTTATTGTAGACGACGAAGGAAGGCCAATTGCTGAGAAGAAGAAGAAAAGACGACTTCTAGTCACTGACGCGTCATTGCAAGAAGGCCAGGACAGTTTCGGTGTAGATTTCGACTATGGGGATTTCACTAATTAGGACGAGGACGGATATGAACCCGAATACGAACCTAGTGAATTAGAAAGGGGTCACTTTTTTTTTTTGACTTCTCTCGGGAGAGGCGAACCTATGGCGCCGAGTGGGCGCCCCGAGATGCCATCAAATGACTGTTGCAGTTCTTTTTGAACAGTTGCAGGTTGTAACGCACCGTGAACACTTGCGTGGGAAGGGAGTTCCACAGCTTCCCCGCTCTGTAACGGAACGAGTTCTGATGCAGGGATATTCGCGCCGTCGGGAGATGAACCACAAACGGGTGCGATCCGTCGGATTGTCTTGTGGAGCGCATATAAACCGAATTGCGTGGAACAATACCAAGAATATCCGAAGAACAGCACCCGTGATAATATCTGTAAAACAGACAGAGGTCGGCTACGGGCCTTCGATGTGATAGCGACTGTAGTCCCGACGTCAGCGCCGAGTCCCCGATCAGGCGGATCGCTCGTCTCTGTACGCTCTCAAGTAGGTCGAGGGTATGTTTAGGAGCCGAGCTCCAAACATGAGAGCAATATTCGAGCGCGGGTGTAATTTGTGATTTATATAGGAGAAGAAGTTGGGCCGGAGTAAAATATTTCTTGGCTCTAAAAAGTTAACTCCGTTTTCCTGAGGCTGATCTGGCGATACTCGATACGTGTTTATGCCATGATACATTCCCATAGACCATGACGCCGAGCAATTTCAAACTATCCCCAGCCTCGAGGGCCTGGCCATTCATCATCAGCTGTGGAACCGATGATCCACTTTTCTTTGTGAATGTTGTATACTGGGTCTTCGTTGCGTTGAAGTTGACAAGATTGGCCTTTCCTCACTGCAGGACTTTATCCAGATCCTGATTCAGAGAGTCAATCTGTCTACATCTCAGCTGGTGCGACGTTGATGCACCAATCGGCCGATCATTCGAAAAGGAGGAAACAAGCGTACTATCATCCGCAAAACTGAACACTTTGTTATCCGTTGTCTCCAACAAATCATTTATGTGAAGCAAGAACAAGGTTGGAGCCAAAATAGAACCTTGGGGCACCCCCGAATTAACAGGATATAGATCCGAATACTCGTCGTCCACAACAACCCGGATCGATCGATTCTCAAGGAAGCTCCTCGTCCAGTCGCAAAGCTGTTGGGAAAGTCCATATGAACGAAGTTTGCGGTCAAAAGCCTTGGAGATATCCAATGCGACCGCCCTTGGCTCACCATGCCGTTCAATCGCAGATGTCCATATATCGGTTATAAGTGTCAAAAGGTCTCCTGTGGACCGCCTGCCACGGAATCCGTATTGACTACCATTCAGAAGTCCGTTGCACTCCAAATACTTAAACAACTCTGTATTGATGACTTTTTCCATTACCTTAGATAAAATAGACAGTAATGCTATCGGACGGTAATTTTGTGGGAGACACTTTTTTCCCGTCTTTGGGATTGGCTGAACTCGAGCGATTTTCCAGCAGGCAGGAAAGGTCCTCCGTGCATAAGATAAGCGGAAGAGTCTGCCAAGAACCGGCGATAGTTCTGGAACACAGTTCTTAAGGACTGTTGCTGGTATTCCGTCCGGGCCGGTTGCTTTCCTACAATCCAGTTCACGTCGAATGCGTTGAATAGTGCGCGGACGAAATCTCACATCCCACATCGAAGACCGTACCTGTGAGATCACAGGTGGCTGCCGGGATCGAGGTTTGAATTCGCCGAAAATAAATTCGCGAACGCATTAGCTTTATCCTTTGGATTCGTGACTAACGTCCCGCTGTCTGTCACAAACGGAGGGAAAGAGGAGGATGCGAAGTTACCACTGACAGCTTTTGCCATTGACCAGAAGGAGCGCGAACCAGTTGGGCACCAAAGAAGCTTATTGATCACCCTGTCGTTGTGAGTCTTTTTCGTGGTATCAATCGCCTGGTTGCACGTGTTTTTGATTCTAACAAAATTCGTTCTGTTAACATCGGTGGGATTGGAGCGCCATTGCTTAAAAGCTCTATTTTTTGCCACTGTAATCAGCTCGCATTTTTTGTCAAACCAAGGTTTATCAGACGAACTTCGTTTGATGGAATGTGGAATATACATCTCCATCCCCAGAAGAATAATCTCTGATACCGACTCCGCGCAAGCGTTAACATCGGAGTTTCCAAAGCACACCTCCCACCATGGAAAGGATGCGAAGAAATCTGGCATATCGTCCCAGTTAGCAGCCCCATACTTCCATACATAGCGAAGCTGCCTAGGCCGGTTATTCGCTTGATATGTAAGTGCTTGCGCGACAGATACCAAGCAGTGATCTGAGTTTCCCAGTGGCGCAGAAACCTCTACGGTATAAATACTCGGTTCGGATGTCAAAAACAGATCCAGGGTGTTCGCATAATCGCCTCGGGTATCCGGCACTCGCGTTGGCTCCCCCACGAGTTGAGTCAAGCTATGGCTTACAGCAAACATCTCCGCTAGCCTCCCAGCCTCGTCGGTTCTGTTAGAATGTAACAACCAGTCGGAATTGTGCACGTTAAAATCGCCAAGGACAACAATTTCAGAGGCTGGGTGGTTGATCTGTATCCAGTCGGTGCTATGTGAAAGATGTTCGAAAAATGTCGCCGGTCAATCGTCATTCGGGGAGCGGTAAAGACAACAAAGAAATTAAACGGAATTCCTCAGCACGACCCTCAACCATATGATGTCCATATTATTGGGTTACAACGCCTCCATCCTCTGGCAAGCCAGATTGGACCGCACGAAAACGCAGACTCCGCCCTTAAAACGGAATCTCGAATGTAAGTCGTATCCTGAGCAACGAAGATATGTCGAATCAGTTGACGGATCGACCTGGGTCTCAGTTAGGGCAAGGATATCAGGTTTCGGTGTTTGCAAATATTGGTGGACGGCGTTTACGTTCGTATTGGTGAAACCGATGCCCCTGATGTTACAAAATGCCGTCACCAGCCGAACGTGGGCAGAGCCTCGAGAGCGAGCCCGGTTATGTGATGACGAACCTCTTAAAGTTTCATTATTTATCATGATATCTGCTTGATGTTTCCCCTGACATAGTCCCCCCGGAGATCCGAATGGGAGACTAGTTTACCTCCGGAATTCTTTATATCAGAAGGTACCATCATGACTTACCCCCGTGCCAGTCCGGGCCATCAGCCACACATCCGAAACACCGTCGAAGATTTCTCTCGGCGATATCGCGGAATGTACAGCGTGACGGGGTGGTATCTCACCTTGGGACCGACTACCACCTAACCAACCTTTTCTCGAACCGGTCCATCAGCCAAGCTCTGAAAGATGGCCAGGGATTTCACCCAACCATTTCACGGAGCCTAAAGCTTGATGTGGTGGTATTTCACCTCTTACGACAAGCTGGCCTAGCTGTGAGTATATTCTAACGACCTACTCACAGGGAAGTGCGACGGATCGCACCCGTTTGTGGTTCATCTCCCGACGGCGCGAACATCCCTGCATCACAACTCGTTCCGTTACAAAGCGGGGAAGCTGTGGAACTCCCTTCCCATGCGAGTGCTCCTGGAACGTTACAACATACAACTGTTCAAAAAGAACTGAAACCGTTATTTGATGGCATCTCAGGCGCCCATTCGGCGCTATAGGTTCGCCTCTCCCGAGAGAAGTTTAAAAAAAAAAAAATGCTATCACTTTACGGATTTGGCCAATGAAATCCGTAAAACGGATATTCCTGAGCGAATGCAATTGCGCGAAGTTCCGGTTACGCCTGTTCCAGAGGGACCCAATGAGCTACAAGATGAATCTGAATGGATTTACAAACAGGCGTTTTGGAAATCAACTGTATCCGAACAAGGGAAATCAACGGATGTTGGAGGTCGAGACCGCTATTGTAAGCCACCACATACGGAGGGAAAGATCAAGCAAGCCCTAGATTGTAGGCGTAATCAATGGCTAGAGGTATCGTTCATTGCGTTCTATGGAGAAGAACACGAGAAACCAGGATTAATGTGCGACGATCTATGAAAAGTCTATTACTACGACGCACGCTGGTGTTTACTGTCAGCTCCAAAGAACAAACCGCTCCAGTTATTTGAAAAGATGCGGAACTACCAGCTGGATACGGTTATGAAATCGACAGATGCTCCAATACCAGATGATATGCGTGTAATTAAAAATGAAGATCTAGACCGCTTACGTGATGTGCAAACTCCAGAAGAGCTTAAGGGTGTGCACATGCATTTTCTCTTATACTATTCGCATGAGATCCCTAAACTGCAAGAGGATATCCGTCGTCAGAAAAAGGAAGAATTGCGACAGGCTAGAGCTGACGCGAAAAGGAGAGCAGTAGAAAATTTGGAAGAAGGTCAAGAACTTCCACCGCCGAACGCCAAGATGAAAGTGGTGTATCGCGACCGACTGGCGGCTTTTGTTGGCCCGGGAGACCAGTGAATTTAGTTCGGGACGAACTAATCTAGGCGGAGGGTAGTGTGACGCATATGACAATCACTACTAGAATATTCTAGAGAGTCCGAAACAAAGTACTAGGATATTCTAGAAAGTAATGGAAAACTGGAGACCATGAACTGTAGAACATTTAAGGCTATGGAAGGGACGGAAACGAAATACCGAATCAGAATAAGGAAACGGTATAAATACGTCGCACACAGATCATGGAGACGAGTAAGAAGTAGAAAGTGAAGCAAGCGATAAGTGCGGTAGTAAGAAGTAATAAGTAGAAAGTAAGAAGTAAGCAGTGAAGCAAGCGATAATTAAGGAAGCGAGAAGCAAGAAATCGTTATGTGTACGTTAAAAGTAACGGTTGTTATTAACGGACTAATAAAGTGTTACAGTAATTCAAAATCAATTAATCTTATTTATTAAAAATAATTAATCCAGCGAACCCTAAGCTCGCTACAATATATATATATATATATATATATATATATATATATATATATATATATATATATATATATATATATATATATATATATATATATATATATATATATATATATATATATATATATATATATATATATATATATATATATATCAATATCATCGGCACTACAACCGGGAGCCGGTCTTGGCCGTATTTAGCAAGTCCTGAGGCTTGTTAAATTTTCCATAATGATTTATTTTTTCTGGGCAAGGTCATTAGTCTTGCGCCATATATATATATATATATATATATATATATATATATATATATATATATATATATATATATATATACATATATATATATATATATATATATATATATATATATATATATATATATAAATAAATATATATATATATATATATATATATATATAAATAAATATATATATATATATATAAATAAATAAATATATATATATATATATATATATAAACTTAACTACTCACTTAAAAACTAAGGTATTAGGGTATTATAAGGACAAGGGTGTATGCATGCACCAGTATGAATTTGGGTGGGGGCTAAGTGGAGCTACTAAGGAGACGGGGTTTGAGAGCAGGAGATGTGACGTTGAAATCAAATTAGGTGGGGTAAGAGTTGACGTTGCGTAGCATACGTGAGATCGTTTCTTTAAGGCCATGCGAGGTGTGGTGGGCTGGTAGATAGGATATGGGCACCAAACCTGGCTAACATATTCAAAAAGAGGGCGAACGAAAGTAATTTAGAGCAATCGGGTCACGTAAGGATTAGAAAATTCCTTAGACCAGCGTTTCACAAAACCGAGGGTTGAATTGGCCTTGAGAATCATGTCTGTTGTATGCACAATTTTATAATAGTGCAATAATATATTCAATTTGACAATAGTGCAATAATTGTAAGATTTAATTTGCACAATCGTAACATTTGAAATAGGCGTATTGTATATATACGCGTATATTTGTAATATATGTATTGTTTTTTTTTTGGTTTCGGTAGGAAGGTGGAAATTTTCAAAAGATACCTCTAGACCGATCCAGGGGCATGCCGGGTTTTTACCGACTAAAACCACCTCCCGCCAGGCTCATATTCCCGTTGATCCCCGCGGAACTTTTTTTTAGACATTCCATTGTGGGGCGGGACGGAGCTTACCTGTTACTCCGCTCGTCACGTCGCAATTGCTGCATCATTTCACAGAGAATACCATTGGTTACCGACCATGCCTGTTTTGAACTAAGCATGTATTCTATTACTCCAGTCGGAGTAACTGTCCGTCTTGTGTGTCTCTCCAAAATCGTTCGTGCGGTCTCGAATCTCACACACTCTGTGAGTACGTGTTCCGCATTTTCTATTTTGCCTTCACAATACAAGCAGTATGGGTGATTCACATCCTTATACTTGTGCAAGTATTGCCGGAAGCATCTATGTCCTGATATTAATAGGTGTACAACTTTGCTTCCGCCGTTTTGCAATAGATGGCTGTAGCGGTAAGTGGTAGTTGAAATAAATAGATCATAGATGTCATACAATAAACTCAGGTATTTGTAAACATAACGCCATCGAAATATTAGTCGATTTGTGTCTGCATCATAAAGTTATTCTCGATTAAACATGTCAGCTTACGAGCTAAATTCTCGTCATTTGTGGGAGGTTTTAATTTTCTGCTTTAATATGAAGAAATCTGCGGCTGAGGCTCATCGAATGCTCTCAAATACCTATGGTGAGGCCGCTATTAGTGAAAGAACGTGCCGAGAGGGGTTTCAATGCTTTAAGAACGACGATTTTTTTACAATAAAGCCTCAAATTATGGAAAAAAACGGGTGAAGCAAAGTTGTACACCTAATAGCTGAGTCAAGTAGTAATTCAGCTCACCATGTTTTCTTTTCACCCATGTTTCTATATCAGGTATCATGGTGTGAGTCCATCTTCCTTTGGTGGAAGAATCCCACCTTCGTTGCCATTCTTTTAGGCTTGAGAGCTCTAATTGTGCCCGCATTCTCCGACGGTTCTCTTGGGAGACCTTATGCAATGCAGCGTTTTCTTTAGCTGCAATGTCAAGTGGCGTCCTCCCGGCCAAAACATTTATGGCATCTTCGGATACCGTTCGAAATGCACAGCATACTCTTAGTGATGCCAGTATATGCGCTGTGTTCACTCCCCTCATGTATGACTCATACTGTGCGGCTCCTGCCCATATGTGAGCTGCATACATTATAGTGGAGGTGTTGGCACTGGTTATGAGTTTCCTTAGGTGGGGCTGGGGTCCTCCAACATTGGGTAGCAGTCTCGCCAAAACTTTGCATACTCTTGCCGTTTTTTCCCTCGTTTTCCTCAGGTGTTCCTTGAAGCTCAACCTGTTGTCGACCAAGATATTTAATATAGGGACTGGATCTGATTATTTGTCCTTCTATTTCCAAATCAAGGTCTTCAACTTTCTTGCGGCTGCTTATTAAAACTGCCTTCGTCTTATGTCCAGCTAGTTTCAGTCCGGCCCTATCTAGCCAGCATTTAACCCTCTGGATTGCTTGGGAGCAAATATTCTCCAGGCCATCTAGATGTTTAGCGACGGCTACTATTGCCAAATCATCTGCGTACCCAATGATTCTAACCCCTTCTGGTACATTAACTCTGAGCACACCATCATACATGATATTCCATAACAGCGGACCTAATACAGATCCCTGAGGTACACCCGCTGTTATTTTATATTCCTGCGGTCCCTCATCTGTGTCATAGAGCAGTCTTCTATCCGAGAGATAGTTTGCTAATATACGCACCAAGTAGGGGGCGACTTGTAGATCGCCCAACGCTTCTAGAATCCGATTCCAATTCACCGAGTTAAAAGCATTTTTAACATCAAGCGTCACCACCGCGCAATATTTTTTGGTACCACCTAGCCATCGTGCTTCTTCCAGGCGAGTGGCAATTACTTGCTCAAGCAGTTTTCCTGTTGTGTCCAGCATGCACAACGGGCGATAAGACGACGGCTCTTCTGGATTCTTGACACCTTTTGGTATAATATAAGCACAAGCCGCTGTTTTTTCCATCATTTAGGAAATTGTCCCGTTTGAAAGCAGGTTGTGAAGAGACTGCTGAAGACTTCCGGCTTTTTTGTTAGAGCAGTCTTCACTACAGCGTTAGGGATACCATCCAGTCCCGGGGTCTTGTTTTTTTTTTGATAACCCCTGCAGCCAAGAGTACCTCTTCGGTGGTCACGGGAGGTATCTCTCCTTCAGTGATCCTCCACTGTTCTTGCACTCTCAACACCTCATCACACTGCGGGAAGAGGACAGCCACGATTCTGGCCATGTCACTTTTCCTTTTTTGCGTTTGGCTACTGTTACTCTGTAATCTTTTCATGACTATCCTGTAAGCGCTGCCCCTTGGGTTGTTATTTAATTCATCCCTTAGGGAGCAAAACACGTCATATTTACTTTTGCGGATCACATTCCTCAACTCTTTCCGTTTGTTGACGAATTCCGCATGCAACTGTGGGTAGGTGTTACGGTTTCTTGCTCTTTGTTGCAAGCATCTTAACCTGTTGCACTCCGATCGCACATGGGCGACTTCTGAGTTCCACCAATAGACTGGTTTGATAGCCCCTGCTGGTTGTGTTTTTCGTGGCATAGAAGCATCACATGCGGTAGTTAGCCACTTCATGACTTTTGCAGCCTGCCTGTTCGCACCGGCCACTGCGTCAAACAGTGCGATTTGGTCTTCCAGGATATAATCGAGCAGTTCCGCATCGAGGTCCTTCTCTTTCCACCCATTTTTTTGGACTTTCTTCGCCTATTTGCCAGTGATGAATCCCCAGTGTGTAAATATTTCGTACATCACGGCTTGGTGGTCACTATGGGTGTAGATGTCCAAAACTCGCCACTCCATACTTCTTGCCAACATGGGGCTGGCAAATGTGATGTCGATTTTGGACCGGCCTCTCTCATTTATGAAGGTGTCATCGATACCATCATTAAGTAACACCACATCTAGGACTGCAAAGGCGTCAAGTAGTGCCTGGCCTCTACTGTTGGCCCTTGTGCTTCCCCATTCTACTGCCCAAGCGTTGAAATCTCCAGCAACTATAAGAGGGCTCTTATCTCTCGCTTCTTGTGTTATTCTGTCCACAAAGCATTTGAAATATTCTATTTCCCACCTTGGCGGAGCGTAACAGCAGTAGAAATGAATTCCTCTGATCTTAGCATATGTATTGTTTCTGCACACAAATGAATATTGATAGATGTAAGAGGTACTCTCGTTTTTCAGGTGGGCTTTATAGGTGTGCCCTACCTGGGGATTTGTGCATCAGCTGGCAGTGATTCTACCCCTTACCTTTCCCATTGTGCTGCTTCCGGTTCAGCTGGGGTGTCTTCCTGGGTCACTCTTGGTGATGATGGTTGTGATGTTGATGATTGTGTTGATTTCGGTGGGCCTGCAGTCTGCCCAGAGTATCCTTAGTCACGTTAGCCTTTAGTCCACTGATTGCCAACTGCAAACGAGTTTACGATTATTTTCTGTACAGCTAATTTTGACTTAATCGGAATTTTGTAGATCCCTCTCGGTCTTGTATAAGAGTGGCCACTTCCTGATGATTCTTAGGTTTTTACGACAAAAGAAAAAATCATTCAATCGTGCTTTGACAACTTTTCGCTTTACTCAATTCTATCCTTGCGTTTACATCACAACCGTCGCTTTTTTCCTCCTTTTCTTCTTTAAAAACGACACCATAACAACTGTGTACGGAAAAACCCGTCAAAAAACCGCAAAACAAAAACCATTAACAACGGTCTTTCTTCTTTTTTTTTTTTTTTCTTTTCTCGTTCACTTCCCATTCCAAGTTTTGCACCTGTCACAACGAAGGTTCCCGACGATGATCAACTTCGAAACTAATCGAATATATCATCGCTGGGGAAAAACTGGGTTTATGCACTAGCTATATTTATTTATTTATTTTTCAATTTAAGCCTTATGTAATTTAAAATTTAATGCTATTTAATATTTCTTGTATTGTGTATTTAATTATGTGAAATTGTACATTATATTTATGAGTGTGTTTATTTTATAGATAAATGTTTAATTATAAAGTGTAAATTAATGTTGTTGTAATATAATTGTATTTAAGCTCAAATTTAAATTGTGATCGTTGTTTGCAACGTATGTGTTTCATTTTTAAATTGTTTAAATGTTTTATATTTAATGTAGTTTTGTTTATGTTTTCGTTGGGACAACGGCGGTGCCGGAGTTACTACGTAACATGTCGTCAATATGTGAGAGGGGGTTTAGCTGACTATCACATAAGATGCAGAGGTTTCGGATCGAGTTAACAGAGGATAAAGATTGATTGAATAAGAAGTAGGAGCGGGGAGGGGGAGATTATTGAAACGTAACGTATCATCCCTATTTGGAAACAATTTTTTTGATCACATATTCCTTTTGAGGGTACATTAGCCAAAGTCTATGTCGAATTCGATTGCGGTATTCAGTAAGATAACCTTGCTTTCGTCGAACTAGTGTATGTAGTAGCCAATTTTTCAATAAAATACGTCATTGATGTCATTGATGATGATTGGTAAATACCATATCAACTAATCCCATTCAACTTTCGTCGATTTAATCTCCTTTTATTTTATTTCATATGACTAATGTAATAGCAAAATAGTTTTTGGTATTAGCATAAATTTATTATTATATTATCTCTCGGGGAATACTCGATTATTATATTGCATTAACAATCTCAAATATAGCTAATTATTTAAGTAGAAGCAAAGGCAATTGTAACTTTGCTCTTGCTGTCCTTTTGTAACAAGTGGGAGTGCCATTTGAAGTACCTAAAATACGATACATCGATACATCTGATACAATAAATATCTCATTAAATTTTGCAGCTCGAGTGGAATCAGAAAGATCAGCACACCAAGCCCAAGCTCTTTGGGCTGCATGTCAGGCTCTCTGGGCCACTGTTCGAACTGGAGAACCAGGAATTCATTGGCGTCAAAAACTTCGCCCCTTAAGTAGTGAAATCAATGCGGTGTCTAAAGTTTCTGGTAAAGACCATTTTGTGGACATTTATATATTCCGATACTGACCTTATCTTTTTATTGATTTTATTATTTATCTATTTTTTGTTTTCTCTTGTAGAGGGTGATGAATTGGTGAACGTTGTGCTGCAAAGTTTACCAAAGGACGTTGAAAATCGTGGCGTATTTCCAGAGGATGCACTACGTGAACGATTCCTTAATGTTGAAAGAGTAGCACGAAAAGTTGCTCTAGTGCCTGAGGGAGGAGCACGACTACCCGTGTACTTATTGTCCTTAGTTCAGTCGTGGTTTATTTTACGTCCAGACGATCCTATATCCAAAGAAGAACTGGAAGAAAATACGTTTGACTTTAGTAAATTAGATACATACGACATCCTTAACAGAGCAAGGTGGTTACCTTATCATTTCTATGTATCACTGAGTAATTCTGACTTTTTTTTAAATTCTGTAGATACTTCGTGGATCGTGGTGACTTATTGAAAGCCCTCAAATACATGAATTTACTTCAAGGTGCACCCAGAAAAGTGGCTCGTGATTGGATGAATGAAACGAGGTTACTTTTAGAGACTCAACAAGCTGCCAATACTTTGATGGCCCATGCGGCCGCCAGCGGTCTTTTGTATTTGTGAATGCAGAAAAGAATGAATATATATTTCCAATAATTTCAGGCTATACACTAATTTAAAACAAAACGTATTCTGAAACCGCTGTGCTCTAAATTCAATATAGTCGTTATTAAAGAATGTTATGCAATGTAATTATGAGTTCGTAAAGTAACTATTCTATTCTTACTCTATTGGGCTACGTTAAATCTAATCTAATAATAATAAGAATGGGTTTTTTACTATCTGCTATTATAAGCAATTTCTCTTTATATAAACAGGTGGGTTTGAATTTTCTTAATAACGAGAAAAAGTAGTTTTGATTCGAATTCTACTATATTTTCCTATTTTCCTCTCTCCTTCTTTATAAGTCAACTTCAAGCTCTTGACTTCCATTTTCTTTTATATTATTCTTTCACTGGTCCGTATTCTTCTCCCATTATCGTTTTTGTAACTTGTTTGTCTTTTTTTTTGTGTGCCCTATATCCCGCCTGGCCTCCAGAATAGATAGTTGTGTTAAGCCCTCAAAGGCTACTGTTTACGTGTCTAACATGGGCACTTATTACAGCATCCTAGGTTACATACCGTTGGCTCTGTCACCTTTAGCTCCAGGACAGCTTACTTGTGCTGCTGGTCTCTCATAGATTCTTGTGAAATCATTATTTATTTATATATAAGCTCTACTAACCCCGCTGTCCTTGCTAATTATATTTAGTGTACGAGGGTTGCCTCTTATGTTTCGGGATTTGGCAACCCTAGTGTTGCAATCCGACAATTGACAGCTCTGTCGTAAAGTTGGACATTTTTGAGGTTATACGCACTCAGAACGTTTTGACATACGAACGCTATTTGTGTTGTTTACAGTAACTTAAAAGATTCATCTCGGCCCAAAAATGGAATTAAATCGTCAACATTTTCGTGCGATTATTTTTTACAACTTTCGGCGTGGATTAACTCAGCAACAGTGCATGGATGAACTTAATTCAATTTTTGGCGATGAAGCTCCATCAAGGACCAGTGTTTATCGATGGTATGGTGTATTCAATCGTGGTCGTAGTTCACTCCAAGATGAATTTCGTGAAGGTCGTCCAAAATCAGTTGTTGTTCCGAAAACCATTGATGCTGTGCGCGAACTGATATTGGAAGATCGTCATGTGACCTATCGTGAGATTGAGACAACCTTAGGCATTAGTGGGACCAGCATACATTCAATATTGCATAAACATTTGACTGTCAAAAAAATTTGTTCGCGTTGGATCCCACACAATTTGTCATTCGCCCAAAAAAAGGCTCGTGTCAATTGGTCGAAAGAAATGCTCAAAAAATAGGTCGCGGTGCTTCGAAACACGTCTATGACATCGTGACAGGTGATGAATCGTGGATTTACGCATATGAGCCCGAAAGTAAACAGCAGTCGACTGTCTGGGTGTTTCAAGATGAGCCAAATCCAACAAAACTTGTTCGCGCACGAAGCACTTCCAAGCAAATGGTCGCCTGTTTTTTCGGAAAAACTGGACATGTCGCAACCGTACCACCAGAACAACGCAGAACAGTCAATTCTGAGTGGTACACAACCATTTGTTTGCCAGTTGTCTTCCAAGAAATCAGGAAAACCAACCGCCGAAGACGGATCACTCTTCACCACGACAATGCGAGCTCTCACACATCGGCTGCGACAACTGCATTTTTGAGCACCCAAAACATCGATTTGATGGGTCATCCGCCGTATAGTCCTGACTTGGCACCGAATTCTTTTTATTCCCGTACGTAAAAAACAAACTGAGAGGTCAACGTTTTTCGACACCTGAAGAAGCGGTTGCTGCATTCAGAATGCATGTGTTGGAGATACCTCAATCAGAGTGGCAAAAGTGCTTCGACAATTGGTTTAAACGCATGCAAAAGTGTATAGATCTTCATGGGGAATATTTTGAAAAACAATAAAGTGATTTTCGATGATCAATATTTGTTTTTATTCTTTAATCCCGAAATATAAAAGGCAACCCTCGTACAAGCGAATTTTAAAGGATTAAACCACTGCAGAATTTTGAAACACTAAATTTTCTTTTTATAGGTTTAAACAGCCCCTTGAATCTCGTGGAATAAAAGACATCGTATATCGCTCCCAAATCGTTTTTACAAAAATTGGTAGTTCTTTTCCAAGTGCCCCGTACTGCTCCCAACCATCTACCTTTTTTTTAATTCTTCTCTTGGGAAATGCACTGGTCGGCTTATTTACCATTCAATTTCGAACTTCCCCAATACCTCAAAAGATATCTGTTAAATGAAACGCCACACTAGAACTCGTCGCTATAGAATGAAATCAACGAGTTCCGGTCTGATTGCATGTTACACTTCATAATCCTTACTTTAGTTGCACCATTGGATTGAATACTCATCGTTCCTGTATTTGTTTTTTCTTTTTGTTGCTTCTGAGTCAGTTTTGTTTGTCTATTCATAATATCCTGAAGAGATACATTGTGTTCACGAGTTGTTTCCATATGCCGCTTGTGTATTTCCTATATATATATATATATATATATATATATATATATATATATATATATAACTTCGCAGAGATCATATATATATAACTTCGCAAAGATCATGAGTCGCAACTGTCGTCGTGTTTCTCTTGTTGGGATCTCCGGCCACCTGCAGGCAATTTAATTGGTTGGATTATGGTTCATCCCCTGTGATCCAACTACCAAGGTAAGTTCACGGAAAAGAGCGTCGGGTGCGGTATCTTAATTAATAAATAAACAGTTTGCTTCGCATTTGAATTTCTCATTCGAGGATTTCTGTTGTTTCGTTTTCTGAAAAACGCGCCTTGGATCGGCGACGAGAAGATGTGTGTGAGTTTGTTTGCGTGATTGGGGAGTTGCCTGAGTGAGCGCCCGGAGCCGTGCAATTGATGTCGTTTGTTGATTTATGATCGGTCGACATAGTTTGTTCGTGTTCTTAGATGGAAAGTTCCCGGTTCATAAATTGGTAAAAATACTTTGTGCTTGAGTGGCAATTTTTCTATTCGTGCACTGTGCAAAAATTAAAAACACAACAAAAAATAAATAAAACTAACCAGAAAGAAATGAAATGTCCTAGGGAAAGTCGTTCGGCAACTATTCTGTCATGTTCGTCCTTTTATGTGACGTCACCTGTATTCGGAAGTCAGTTCCTTCCGTCCAGACTTACCTTGATGTGGCTGGTGAATCTCAGTATCAACATCTTCGACGCGAACTCTGTGGCAACTATCTTCGAAGCACGACAATGCTCCAGTCGGTGACGAGACCATCCCAGATAATGTTCTCGTGCGCCACCCCAGTGACAATCGTGCCGCTCCCGGCGTAATCCAAGGTAAGGTAGATTAGTAATCCAGTAGTGACTCGCGCTGGAGTCAGCCTGTTGACCCAACGTGCTATCTCATAGTGCATGTGTTTTTACGCCTGGGGTGTCGTCATGGACCAGAGGACGATCAATAGTGGTCACTATTTCAGTTATGCTGACGATGCTCCCTTCTCGCGGATAGTACCAATGGCGCCAGTGTCTTGGGCCAGGAGCAGCACCTCACCTCATCAGCGGTCTCTTACCTTTCGTATCGTACCTTGTCGGCCACTTCAAGTTGTTCTGCTTCGTTCTGTACTGCACTCGTTATCTTCGGTCGACTCGGGCATTGGGACAACGCTCTAATCCACTGCCCCCTACTATGACCAACGACTACGGCTAGGCTTCACGCAGGAAGTCCATCTCGAATACGCGCTATCTCCTGATTGACCCGTCCAGGTTGCGTAATCGGTGACCACCTACGCCAACGGTCCTTCCTCCCGGTTGATCGGCCTAAGGTGATCTCTCTCTCTCTCGATCGATCGATATCGATCTCGAAAGAAATATTCGATCTTATTACAGCCGCATCTACTTCTTGGTCCTTTATTCGGATCAGACAGTGGTCAATTATCGTACTAGATCCGATCCGTAAGTCGACTCTAGTTTCTGTTTAAACTATGTTCTACAGGCCTTTTGATGCAATCATGTCTGAATATGTGTTGGCGGAAATGTACTCTGCATTTAATTTAATATCTACGTTTATGTCTCCCACAACGATGACGTTATTTTTTACTTCGCGATATCATCGAGAGAAATCTTCGACGGTGTTTCGGATGTGTGGCTGATGGCCCAGACTGACACTTAGATAAGTTATGATGGTACCTTCTGATATAAAGAATTACGGAGGAAAACTAGTCTCCCATTCGGATCTCCGGGGAGGACTATATCAGGGGGGAACATAATGCAGATATTATGATAAATAACCGAACTTTAAGAGGTTCATCATCGCATAATCGGACTCGCTTTCGACGCTCTGTCCACCCTCGACAGGTAACGGCATTTTCTAACATCAGGGGCATCTGTTTCACCCATGCGAATGTAAACGACGTCCACCATATTTGCAAACAGCGAAACCTGATATCCTTGCTCTAACTGAGACACAGGTCGATTCCTCAACTGATTCGACATATCTCCGTTGCTCACGATACGACTTACATTCGAGATTCCGCTGTATGGGCGGAGTCTGCGAATTCGCGCGGTCCGATCTAGCTTGCCACAGGATGGAGGCGATGGAACCCAATACCATGGACATCATATGGTTGAGGATCGTGCTGAGGAATTCTGTTAAATTTCTTTACTGTCTTTACCGCTCCCCGAATGATGATCAACCGGCGACATTTTTCGAACATCTTTCTCATACCGTCGACTGGATACAGATCAACCACCCAGATTCTGTCCTTGCCGATTTTAATGTGCACAAGATGACGAACCGCTACAACCAAAGCAAAGGAAGAAGACGATCTGCCGAAGCTAAACCCACTGCAGCAACGAATGCTAGCGATATCCGGACAAAATATAGATGAATTCATGAAAGAATTGGAAAATGTTCATAAAAAGGGGGAAAAGGAACGAGAGGCTGAGCCTAATAACAGCGAGAGTGACAACAAATCAAATGAACCAATAATCGCGGACGCGAATTCTGACGAAGCCGTAACCTCGACAAATGCCGGGAATCAACCACGGCTACATAACAATGCAGTCAGCGCAGCTCAGACGTCACGCCCTGGGACTCGGGGCACCGGCACCCAACAAACAACCTACCAGTGAACAAGTGACCTTCTTGCGCACCTCCCCCAACCCCCAGGACAAGGGGCAACTAACCCCAATCCGGATAGAGTCGCTCAAACGCGACATCCACACCGAATGGGAAGCCATCCTCAGGCGGCACAACCAAATCATTTACATGGCGCCCCCTGAGTATCAACAACACCACTACTTCGCGGAGGAGTTCATCACAGAGGCCAAGGAATTATACCTCGACGAACTGACGAGGCTACTCGAGGCCCAGTGCGCGCTCGCGTCAGCCTCTCCAACAGTTGTAGTGTAACAACATGTCCATGAAATGACCATGAAGAATAATATCAAATGAATCGCGGCGCCTATCGCCTCCATCCTAGCGAGCTGCCCCCAGTGCAGCTGCCAACGGTCACCACCAAGCCAGCGGAAAAGGAACCGCAGCCCAGACCAGTGAGTCTGTTATGGTTTTTTATATATAACAATTTAATTAATTGAATATAGAAGGTGGGACTTACTGTGGTTTATCTTTGGTATCTTGGGATGATGTTGCGGCTCGTGTCAGGTTGCAGGGGGCGTTGATGGCTGCTCCCCTGTTCAGCAAGCTTCGTTAACATGCATCCGCTTATTATGGTCGCCACCAGAGATAAGTTAGATAAACTTGCTAAGCTGAATGAAACGGTCAGCTGATGAATTTATGAAGTGTTTCTGATTCTTCTTGACTTGTATTTGGACGTTGAAATTACATCAAATCCATAAATTTTGTTACGGACCGACATTGTGTCCAGCGGACCGACATTGAGTCCAGGTCCCCCCAGAATCCACTAATCCCCCTTTGATTCCCCTCTTTACCCGTAAAAGGAAATAACGCGCCAAGTAGCTAATTTGCATAAACTACTTTAAATTTAAATTTAAATATTTGTTGTTTCTCTTTCGGAGATTGACGGCGAATTGTCATTTTTCCGAATTTATTTTCGATGTATTATTTTTATTTTATTATTTTTTTTCTCCGCCAAGTAGAATTTGCATAAAGTAGTTTATGCAAATTAGCTACTTGGCGCGTTATTTCCTTTTACGGGTAAAGAGGGGAATCAAAGGGGGATTAGTGGATTCTGGGGGGACCTGGACTCAATGTCGGTCCGCTGGACACAATGTCGGTCCGTAACAAGTCCCGACCAAGCCACCGACCAAAATGCCGCCGGCCCAATGATCAACCACACCCGTGTCCCGATGCACAGACCACCGCCAGAACGCCTAAGGCAACAGGCTTCATGCACATTCTGCAGGGCCTCACACCTGGCCGTCGGAAGTCCTTCGCACACAAAAGAAATCTGTGCCACAATTGTTTGGGTCGCCACCGACTACGCGACTGCACTCCAGCCAGGCGTGGCGGCAATGCCACCAGAGACATCACACCCTGCTGCATGTCCGGACAACCGCCATCAACGGAACAACCTCACCGCCGCCAGGAGTAAGCGCAGGACCCGCCGCCGGATCGAACACCATTAAAGGGCCTGCGCACACACAGTCAGCACCCCTCCACAGCAATCCGCGCTGCTCGCAACCGCCCGAGTCATCGTAATGTCAGAGCGCCAACGGAGAATTGAGGTCCGTGCTCCAGCGCCACTATCATCTCAGAGTCACTAACCCAAAGGTTGGACTCCGACGCCAAGCACCATTCATCTCCACCTACGGTGTCGGGGGCACTCGCAGCCTTACCACAAGGAGGCAAGCCACAAACCCCATCGCTCCTCGCCGCCACAGCTCGCAACAGTGGCCACTGGGGCCCTTCACCCCCCCCCCCCCCCCCCACCGTCGCTCGGTGTATGTGCCACCACCACCACCAACGACGAGGGGCCTCTCGTTCGTGGGGGACCTGAAGCTTGCCGATCCGAACATCGACAAGGTTGACATCGCCATTGGGGCAGACCTGTACCCCACCCTCATCCTCGACGGTCTAAGGAAGGACCAACGTTCCAACCTCGTCGCGCAGGCCACTGAATTGGGGTGGGTGCTAACAGGCGCAGCACACACCACGTCACCCTGCTTCGGCGTGACAAGACCTGCCACCAGCCACCACATGGCCATTGATCGTGGGTTGCGAATTTACAACTCCAACCCAGAGGAACTGGTCGAGCGTGCGACTGCAGATCGCAACTCCCATAAGCAAACCAACGGGAGGTCTCGTCGGCATCGACCCCGGGGGCCACACACGAGGCCCATGCAGCCACCCACCACCTGCGCGACCCAACTACCAGACACACCCCTCGCCCGCTGAACCACCGCAAGGACAACAGGCAATCGAAGAACCGCACCTGCTAACCCCGAAACGCAACATCGGTGACCAATCGGGTCGCCGCTCGAACACTTCAATGCATCTCACCACACCCAGGACATCACGTGGTCAAGCTCCTGCCCAAGACTACCACTACCGAGGCCGACTGCTACCACATGCAGCCACCACAATAGGGGTAGGAGCGCGCAATGCCCCGCTTGGCGGGCGACGCTCCCCAGCAACCCGCCATCGAGCGAACCCCAACAAGAGAGCACGCCTCTAAGTGGACCAATAGAGGCTGTACACCCGACTCCACGCTGCTACAGCCCCACACACCAACCCGCCGGCCACTTATTTCGGACGGACGCCAACGTGCGCAGCACCTTTCACCACCACCGGTCCAGATGTAGCGGACCCATCACAAGCCATCACGTGGTCACTGATCGTGGATTGCGACCTTACAACTCCAACCCACATCAATTGGCCAATATTCAACTCAATTTTCTTTTTTTTTTTTTGTAAAAACCAACACAAACGAAATAAAAGAAGGTCAAGAACAAATTTTACTATTTCATTTCATTTTAACTTTTTTCTTTCTGTGTGGTGGCGAACGGGTGGCAACATTGGTTGATTTACAATGCAGGTGATTAATTCAACAGATCGTCTGTATATATTGTGTTTCAGGCCCGTCCTCTCTTCGCTGTCTCTATAGGCTCTTATTTGAATGGTATGAATTTCTTCCAAGCAACTTCCAAGTCAACCTCTAGAACGCTTGTGTAAGCAAAATGCACTCCTTAAAATGTGTCTAACATTTATATTTTCAGTATTTAACTTATTAAGGTAAATAAATTAATCCCATTTTAGGGAGTTTGTTTCGATTTAATACCGTGACGCTGTTTGCGGCTAGAGAACACGAACTGTTAGGTTGTCGAGCAAGCGATGCACTCACGTCGAAGAGTTGACATAAACTAAAAACTGTTTGTCACATTTGAAAAGGGTGACAGTCCGATGGCGTCCCTAAGTGATGAGGCATTGTCAGCTGGCGGCTGACAGGTGTGCGGTGAATATGCTGGTCAGGGAGTCTACTAGACGGTGAACGTACTAGATTCATATTTCATTTAATTTTAACGTTTTTCCTTCTTTTTACTATTTCATTTCATTTTAACTTTTTTCTTTCTGTGTTCTTTTCTTTTTACTATTTTATTTAATTTTACCTTTTTACATTCTGTGTTCTTTTCTTTTTACTATTTCATTTAATTTCAACCTTTTAGTTTCTGTGTTCTTTTCTTTTTACTATTTCACTTTTTTATTTCTGCTTTCAATTTTACTATTTCATTTCATTTTAACTTTTTTCTTTCTGTGTTCTTTTCTTTTTACTATTTCATTTAATTTTACCATAACTTTTTACTACTTTGATTAATTTCAACTTTATACTCTTCTGCTCTCGCCAATTTGTGAGCTTATATATGAGGATTTCATTTACTCCCACTTCACTGTCAACCGATTCGTTAAGTTAGGGGTTGGCTCTCCCAAAATCCAACGCTATGCAAAAAAATCGTCAAGCTAATGGTTAAAATAATGGTAAATTTCTGGATTAAGGGAAGTGTTGGTAGTTTTGTGTATAATATGATACTCTGGGTGTTCGTTCAGAATGTTTTGTAATTCCTATTAGGGTCGGAATTTGAACACCTGCGAGTTTATGGAGGAGTAGTGGAAAGGTTTTGTATTGAAATACAACGGAAAGTTTTGACCAGAAATTATCATTGTTGGGATAGGATTTTGTGTTTTAAGGGATGATATGATTTTAGAATGTGACTATTTCATTGTTTTAATCGTTCGTTCGCCAAGCTTCTTCGTCGCTGCCGAGGGATGAGCGTAGGGTTTAGTATAAATGAACCATTTCCTGCGAGGACAGCAACTCTCCTCTATGTCGTCACGGTTGTTTCGAATTAACAAATACAAAAATAGACTGGTACCACGCAGCGTGGACGTGTTTCACTCGGTCCGGAGATAATATTCTCCAAAGAAAAAACAAAACATTGCCTTCTTTTCTAAGGACTTATTATATACATATAATTATACATACAAATTTACAGTAAATTACGTAGTTCGTACGTCATTTTATGTTTTGCATAATAAACATTTAAGTCTTTACAAGTCACAGTGGAAATAACAATAGGGCTTCGGGAGCACTACATCATGTAGGAAATGTTGTTTTTTGGATATTTAAGGGGGGGCGTGATAATTAACGGTTGCTAATTATATAACAGTGTTTGGCGGTCTTGCGAACCTCACAAATCACTGTGGGGTTAAATACCTTTTTGCCCAGCTAAACGAGCCATCGATCCGAGTGTTTCCAATCTCCCGTATCCACAGACACGTGGGGCCAATTCTATTACCAATTCCTAATGCCTGCACCGTATTGAAGGACACTACACAAGAAACGAATTTGATTGGCAACTCATTAGCTGGATAAACACAAGTGGCCGGAAGCGCCAAACCCCGACAGCCATAAAAAAAATCCCATGCGATAAGAATACGGTCAAGAAATAAACGATATTTATGATCTTCTCGTGAGAAATATTTTTGGTCAAATCTGGCAATGATGTGTAAAAAGGAAACACAAAACTGACAACTACAATTTGGTTTTCCTTTATCGAAAGGACCATTGCGGCAAGAGAAGATAAACAATAGATGAATGAACGATATTCCTACAAGGAGATACAGACGTTGTAAAGATATCACAGCTAAAGATAATGAATTCGGGAGGTCATAAACCATATCAGGGTGAAAAACACAAAGAGATACTGCAAAAGTGTGAAAAGCCTAACAATCCTCGGCGTATCTTCGGCCACACGGACGGCAACGTTCGCGTTCCTGTGTGTGTGTGTGTGGGTGTGTGTGTGTGTGCATTCACACAGTATCTCTACGAATGAACAGGAAGCGTAGAGCAAGAGACATTCCCTGGAAGAGAGAAGATTCTAGGGGAAGGTGAATTTAAGAGAAAAGGGAGAATAGCCGGGTGAGTTTGCTTCCTACGGTAAAGTTTTAGGCAGACAGTCATGCTAGAACATTCGCGGAGAACGCGGTCGAGTGTGTTGGCGTGAACAAAAAAAAAAATGACTGTGGTCGGCGGAAAATATAGCACGAATCCACCAAAATTGCAACCCCGACCTGATCGGTGTACAAGCGGCACACAATCTCCCATAGGCAAACAGGACTTTACTACTACGGTCCCGACTTCTGCGTAGAAACTGGCTCACTCGCCTGCTCCGATGTTCTCTCGCTTTCTCGCTCCGTCATTCTGTGAGATATTTTTGTGTTCTCGTTAGTATATAGTTATGAAATAATTTTGTAATACAGTAGTATATTGTTGTGAAATTTCTTGTTTCTATTTTAAGGGATTTAACCAACAAAGGCTACTCACGATTTCGGGGTCTCGCAATGGTACCCTACCTGAGGCGATGAATTACTTTTGTTACGGACCGACCTTGAGTCCAGCTCGCCCCAACATCTACGAATCCCCTTTCGTTAGTCCCCCTCTTTACCTCTAAACAGAGAACAACTCGCCAATTAGTTAATTTGCATAAACTACTTTGTGCAAATTCTATTTGGTAGAGAAAATAATAAAAACCGGCGTTGGCGCCGAATAATAAATAAACGTCAACGGCGAAAATAAACATTCATTCGCCGTAAAACTTCAGTGGAGAACAGGCAAACAGACGAAAACGCCTACGAATTGTGAATATTTGTGAATTGTATATTGACGTTTGATACAGACGTCGTTTTTAATGAATAGTTTTGGTAAAATGTTGCTTAAAAAGTAAAGAATAGAAGCAAGTTTAAACACACTAAACAGGGGAGCACCACGCTCAACGCCCCCTGCAACTTGTTGCAGACCAACCGCAGCTGCAGCGACCCCCCAACGATCTCCCAAGTAAGTCCCTTTCACACCTACTTTTAAATATATTCAAATATATTGATTATATAAAATTAAATATATTATCGAATTAAATTGTTTATAAATATATATAACACTTTTATTCTTTCTTTTTCCGGGTATCCCTTGCGACGGCGGCTGTGATGTCAACGATGAAGGTCTGCCGTTGGTCCAGGTGTCGTGTGGCGAAGGAAGCTGGGTGTTACCGAGGAACCTGATATAAGTCAGATTAGTCTCAGCCGAAGTTTTCCTTATCTATATATATATACTTTCATTTCAGTTTTGCCTGTGGGTAGTGTTCCAGCCTAACTCCCTGCCTTGCTCTGGTTTCCTTAGTTTTCGCTTCCCTGCTGCACCTGATTGCCGACTGGTTGCGCCTAATATAAAACCATAATTTCCATTTGATTTATTCACTTTATTTCTTCTTCAATATGTTAACAGCAATCGGTTGGATGATTATTTGAATTCATTAAATTTACTAGCGCTTCTAATTCACTTTACTTTTCTGGGTTTTCTCCTTTTCCCCTTCCTTTCATCGATTTGAAATACCAGCTCCGCAAAAACTTCGCAATACAAAAATTGTCTGTGGGCTCACAAACAAGGTTCTTACAAAACTCTCTACCGTTTTTTGTTTTTTTGGAAAACCGAAAAGAAAACCCTCAAATACGGTTTCCTTTGTTTGCTCTTTTTTGACGACACAAGACCCGTCAAACACGGTTTCTTTTATTCTTTTTCTTCGCTTGCTCTCCGCTCCCAGTTTTTCACAGTTGCCTCAACGAAACCACCCGAAGCCATTCTCGCCGGGGGAACACCAGGTTCATGCATCAACTATATTCTCCTTAAATTACATTCAAATATAATTTAACGTATTTTTTCTTGTTGGTCATTTAATTCTATTGTATACTTGTACAATAGAATTAAATTATTCCACCCAAATGCAAACCAAACTTGTTATTAAAATACATACATTTCATGAATGTCCTCACTGAGACAAAGGTGGTGGAGGAGTTATTACGTAACAATTCGCACACAAAGTTGATCGTAACAAAGTTACTGAGGAGGGAGTACTGTGGTGTTTCTTCTGAGTTATTACGTAACAATTCGCACACAAAGTTGATCGCAACAAAGTTACTGAGGAGGGAGTACTGTGGCGTTTACAGACAGTACACAAGCAAATAGTGAAGAACAACACAGAAAGAGATACGAAAAAGCAAAATTATCAGCCGTATACCAAGCAATAACATGGCAATTCCACATTAGTTGAGTGTACTTGAGTTTACAAATCGAATCCATACACGCGAGTTAACGACCACCACAATTAATAAAATAAACTCGCAGCAGTGTGCTGTGTTGAGCATTGGTTCAATTTTTAGGGATTTAAGCACCATAGCGTCAGTTCGAATTACATGTTCTTCACTATCGTCGCAACGCTGTAGTATTGTGCCTTGCTCTTTTCTATACATATTATCATGGTTATAGCTCAGATGAACTTGGCGAATGTGTTGCACTTCTTCAGACACTTTCCCGCGACAACCGTCAACCTGAGAATGCGCATCAGTTCCTGCTAAGAATCAACACCACGCACACAAATAAACATAGAGTCATTCTTTAGCCAAACCACACGAATTTGGAATGACCTACCTTATCATGTGTTTCATCGTGGTTGTAATGTCCAAGCATTTAAGACCAATGTCCGTCGATACCTCCTTTTATTATCCACTATCTCTCTGTCCGCTGACATTTAAGGGTACTCCAAAATCCACTTTTGTGGGCGAGTTAAGAGTCTTCGGGTTGAAAACGCCAAAAAAATCTCGCACAATTAGTTTGTATTATTTCTCTTTATTATTCTTTTCACAACCAAATTTAAAATATTATAGCTTTGGTAGTAAACACTGCGACGATAAAAAAGCAATTCAACTCCATTCCCGAATCTACCTGTACATTACGCCTCGGTATTGAATTGCAAAAGTGATTATCACGCTTTTTGAACAAAGGATCGTGAATTCGACAGACGCTGAGTCTACAATTTGTCACCTTTGCAAGTTCCATATCGAGCTCTTAAATCTAGTGTTACGAACTATTGTCCGACCTATGTGCTGATGTTGCATGGGAGTCAAGGAACAGTGGGAAAATAGCCTTGATAGGTGAATTTGCTGTTTAAGCGTATTCGGCGGGTGGAACTTAGCTGTATGGGATATTAACGGGTGCTCGGTGGCGATGGTGTAAAATAAAATCCCGTTAATTTATGGTTCATCTCTAAATGCAACGCTTTATTGGCCTGTAAGAAACTGAAAGTTTATGACCTCACTAACTCTGCTACCCTGTAGTCCACTGTACTTCACCTCCACACTTCGCCATCCGATCCAATTTGCTCACGGTCATGCCTGACATTGTCCTTCCATCTCAGCCGCGGCCTTCCCATAGGTCTTTTTTCCGTTGGTCTTCAGTCACGAATTCTATGGACGTTTCTTTAGTGTACATACATATCTCTACCAAAAACTTATTTTGTCACAGACCGGGAAAACCATGGAACTCTCTGTCGTCACGACTGTTGCGGAGTACTATAACCCTCAATTGTTCATGAAGAACTCCAGCAGTTATCTGATAGGATCTCGGAACTGACAGCGCTATATATTCTACTTTTCTAACAGAAGTATTTATAAAAGAAAACATTGGGATCCTATAGCGTTTGCGATAGTGAAGAACGTGGGATTCGAACTAACACTTTGACAGTTAGAATCACCAAAAATTGAACCAATGCTTAACATATCAGGCCACTGGCCGCATGTACGAATTCTGAATACACTGAAGATTTCTCTTGTGATTAGCGCATGAACAACAATTCTCAATTGATGTTTCATTCATTCGTCGACGTTTCCTACGGTCAACAGAGATGTGGCCGACTTCGCCGCATGTCCAACACTTCATATCAGGTCTTGGGGTTCTCCGTTGTACATGCCCGATTCGATATGTACCCCTGGTGGCCAGTTTAGCAGATTCATATCCCAATGCGAACGCCAGTATTTCATTAGTCGTCTTCTTTCCCGCCAAACGAACGGCCTGTTGCAAGTCCCGATCTTGGAGTGCGTGCCAATAGGGACTTGATAACTTGTTTTTTTAAATAAAACGCAAACCATTTGAGATATTTCAAAAACTTTATTATCGGCTTGAAGTACTATCAAAACATTTATGAATGGAACTCGACCTTGTTCATGTGGCCACCGCGAAAGGGTGCGTTCACAATTTAAGTTCAAAGGTGTCAAGTCCCTATTGGAAAATCCCATAAATGCATCCATTGCTATCTCGTTCAGAAATTCCTTAGTCATATTTGAATAAGACAAGTTTGCCAATCGCTCAATGTCTGCCTGCAACTGTTGAAGATTTTCTCCAGGTTTCTGCGTTTTGCTCCGCAGTTGCATGCGGAAGACCTGCTGCATGTGGTTGTCTCCATACCTAGCTTCAAGGCCGTCTCTTACGGCTTCGAAATCTGTTTGCTTCTCTGATGGTATGGTTTGTAGCAATTTTGCAGCCGCCCCGCAGAGTGACAAGATTAGTAATGTTGACTTTTGATCATCGGACCACTTATAACAATTGGCCGCGGCGTCAAACTGACGTATAAATACGAAGGATCCCGTTCCATCGAAGGTTGGCGGTTGCATCCTTGTATCTTTCTAGTCATGTTGATTGCTAGGCGATGTCTTATTTCTCTCAACACACTAAGTCTCTTTTCGATTCGCGTTATTTCATCGGTGACTTTTAGATCCAGATTTTCTACTTCGTTTCGAATTTCTTTCTTCAAGAGTTGAAAATTACATTCCATCCACTGCGTTTGGGCATCCAATTTTGCATTCAGATCTGCAGCTTGTGCGTCGAATTTTGAATTTTGGCATCCAACTTTGCATTAACAGCTGCAGCTTGCGCGTCCAATTTTGAGTTAATGTCTGTAGCTTGCGCGTCAAGTTTTGAGTTAATGTCTGTAGCTTGCGCGTCCAATTTTGTCATCAATTTTTGTGGCGAACTCTTCTCCGTTACATTGGCACCATCTCGAGTCGCTGTTTCTTCTCCATCCGAACAGTCCGGCCCAATCGTAAAAACAAATCAAAATTATTATTATTATTTATTGGCCTATAGGAACCCGGAAGTTCATGACCTCACCGACTCGACTTCGCCATCGTTCCCTGTCGTGGGCACTCTCCTTTCACGCCTGACCATTCGATCCGACCTCCTCAAGGTCAAACCTAACATTGTTCTCCCATCTCCGTCGCGGCCGTCCTGTCAGTCTCTTTCCCGTTGGCTTACCGTCAAGAATTCTATGCACGGTCCTATCGTTGCCCATTCGCGCCACGTGTCCGGCCCATCTTTATCTTCGCGACTTGATTACTCTCACTATTCTAGGCTCGCGGTATAGCTTTTCCAATTCGACTTATCAAACATAGAAGTAAAATATCTAAACACAACTTTTCTAACTTAAAGCAGGTTCACCTTATGCTTCTATAAGCAATCGATGCGTCGCAGCTGCAATTTCTTCAGGTTATAGAATTAAATCAAAAATTCCCGCAAATGATGCTTATTCGACTCAACATTTCCGCACGAAGAAATTGTGACGTTACACAAAATCGCCATTTAAATGAGGTGGTGTTGCCACACGTCCAACCTTCCGATATGACATTTCACATCTGACAATGTTGACGTTAAAGGGCTAAATGACACTTATGAATCCTCTTCCCGTTAAAGGGAGATATGTTACAATCATTAAACAAAACATCAATGGCCATTT
Source organism: Microdon myrmicae (assembly GCA_963931805.1). Classification (NCBI taxonomy): domain Eukaryota; kingdom Metazoa; phylum Arthropoda; class Insecta; order Diptera; family Syrphidae; genus Microdon; species Microdon myrmicae. Next base: position 121,552,482 of record OZ007499.1, read on the forward strand.
TTGTCAGCAGTTTAATCAATGTTTTGCATAAACCACATACATTAGTGTTCACATTTTACTTCCCGGTAACCTGTCCAGCAACTCATACTTCCAGCGCATGTATGCAACCCTCATCCGATCCCAAACATTTTCAAATGAATCCATTGCAGGACGCACATCTAATATCGCAAATTTAAAATCGTTATCAACTTGCCCTCCGTCATAATAGTCGATTACGTAGCGAACGTCTTTGCCACATCGGTCCACAATCCAATCATGTCGATCAAATGGTAGTTCATATCTAAAATGGCAAAATATCAATTAAAGTAGATTCATATTGAATTTGAGAACATAGTTACCCAAGCCAAGACCTGATGCGAGCTCGTGGACTATATTGAGTAGCCTTCCCACCAAAACTTTTTAACCTTGGGTTGCCACATTCCCGTGCATGCAATGCCTCCCATTTAAGTACTTCCTGCCAAGCTTGCTCATTATTGGCATTATGGATACGGATAATGTCGCCCATATCTTTTTGACTAATGTCTTCGTCCTTCCAACGCCAGCCTTTGCGAAGCATGGCATTCCAGAACATCTGTTGGCTGGGATATTGCCAGAAGTCAGGTTTCCCATCCGGTGTGACTTTTGGTATGGTTGACGTTTGTCTTTCTATAGATAATGGAAAAGGCTGTCCAGGAGAGGGTTGTTGATTTGCAGGAGGCATCATGTTAAGAGGATTTATGTCACTAGAACCATGTTGAACAGGGCACTCGGATGCTGTAGTTTTTGTTTCGGCAGCTGGCGTTTCCTTTTGATGCATTGGACATTCAGGTGGCGGAGCCATCGTGTTTGATGAGACCGGAGGATGGTTTTCCGGTAATTTTACATTAGCTATTTCTGCCGCAAATATTGTGTTGCCCATAATTGTTAATTCTAAATAAATATTCGAATTGTTAAGTGCATTCGAGGGATTTTGAATTACGTAATTTACTTTTATAATAATGTATAACTAGATATTTTTTAGTTTATTAACTGAAATTTACGATTCACTAATCATTGCAGAATCACCACAAAGGATTCTTCAATAATTTAATTTAGTATAAGCCAATTGGTGGAAACAGCGTAATCCCATTTGAGAATCTTAGGACTGAAAATTGGTTTACTTCGTATCCCAGATAAAAAAACAGCTGACGATGACGTTTACAGCGCTATCTATGAAAAACTAAACGTACGACAATCCACGGCGAAAGCAAAAGAATTTTCTGTTTATTATACAACGGAATGAAATGGGTCTTTCATATAGAGATCTGATGCAAAACAAGAGACTAAATTTATTTATGCGATCCGAAAATTTTTTTAATAACGTAATTTTCAAATAACTAAGCAAGTGTCGATAATGAGGATATACGAAAAATACGGTTGTTATTAATGGACTAATAAAGTGTTAAATATATCAAAATCGATTTAACGGCTCTTATTTATTAAAAATAATTAATCCAGCGAACCCCAAGCTCGATACAATATTGTAGCGTTAATACCAACCGTTACTTTTACCGTACACTTAACGATTTCTTGACATTGCTTCTGTACTTATCGCGTCTTTTACTGCTTACTTCTTACTTACTTACTTATCTCCCTGATCTGCGTGCGACGTATTTATACCGTTTCCTAGTTCTGATTCGGCGTTTCGTTCCGTCCGTTCCATAGCCTCGAATTTTCTACTGCCCATCGTCTCCCGTTTTCCAGTACTTTCTAGAATATTCTAGTACTTTGTTTTGGACTTTATAGAATATTCTAGTACTGATTGTCATATGCGTCACAATATGAAAATTCGGTGTTAACCATTGGAACAAATGTGGCTTAAGGTGCAATTTCTCTACTGTATAAGCACATCTGCCTAACCACAAATTCCCAATTATTACACTAAGGGAAGCCCAGCTTACCGTCTCAGTTTTTGTATGGAATATGTACAATATCCAATCCGGGAATTGCAAGGTAAATCAAACAACTGACACGAATCTAATTCGCGAGGAAGCACGGGGTCTATGGAAATATGTAAAAATAACAACGAAGAGAATATAAGCGAACAGTCACAGTGCAAACTTCGTCAGGATCGCATGAAAGCGGACGGCCGTAAAAAAAAACGAAAAAAAGTGAAAATAAATATGTGTGAGTAACACGTTAAGTGTGAACGGTGTTTACGTGTGAGCACGAGTCCGCAATATATTCGTCCTTCGGGCAATAAAAAAACAGAAAAATGAGAGCACGTGGTCCATAATATGGACGTAGATCAAATGGATGCCAAAATGGTGCTTCGGAGATTGCAAAATACAGACCCAACTCTAAAGGCTAAACGTCATAAAGCCAATAAAAACAAGTATAGTTGAGTGAAAGCAGTGACGGCGAAGGCAACGCCCATGGTGCACAGAACTCGGGGGCTGGAAACCACTTGCTAGAATTTGCTGTTAACGAAACAAAGGCAGACGGCGGCAATCAGGTCAAGGTCCTCAATAGACTCATTCGTGAGATGGGACTTAGAAGACAAGAACTGGACAAACAAATGGAAGAAGTTCTTAAACTAAAAAACAATCTAAGCCAGAATGAGCGGAAAACGGAAAAGGTACAACAACAACAGCAAGAACAAAGACAACAGCAATCCGTGAAGACAAAGAAAATACGACAAGCTAAGGAAATTCAAAAACAGAAATCACACCAACAGCAGGAACCACACCAACAGCACGAACCGATTCAGAGGCAGGGAACATCTCAGCAGGTGCCAGTCAAAAAAAAAAAAAAAGGCAAGAAAGTACCTCTTATTTACATTAGTTAGATGGAGACAAAGGGTCTCATAAAGTTGGGCGAGTTGACATGCACAACTTTTAAAACAAAACGTATAAATAATTTTAAGATGAGTTTAACATGCGATGATTTAGAAGGTTATCGCAAAATTAAATCGGCACTGGGCAAATTAAAAAGCGAGATCTACACGTACACCCCTAAATCGGAGAAAAGTGTCTCCAAGCTCCTCAAAGGAGTTGTCGCATGATGCGTTCACCGTACGTAATTAATTCTAAACAGCGAAGGAAATAACGAAAACATAAAGATGATATAATTTTGTATAATTCACAAGAGACAAGTGTGGATTGGAAGAAACAAGAAGGTAGAATAAAAAAAAACTGGGTTGGTGAGAGGGCCGACTTTAGCGAGACAAGGAAGGACAGATGTGTCCTTCATCTTCTCTCTGGCTTCTGGTCATCTTGCGATAACCAGAATCACCCACATCCGTGAGGTTATTGGGCTCGGTCTCGCGATATCTGAAAAGAAAAATGGGGAGGAGTATCCAAGGATAGTGTGGACAGTGTTAGTCCAGGTGTTCTCTAACTACTTGTACAGAGGGATGGTGGGAAAGAAATCATACAAGACCGGTGGGTCTTGGGTGCGGTAGTAAACGCAGATCACGTCTTTGGCGTCTGATGATCTGCACTTTGGTCGACGTGTGTATGTTTGTGCCGTCTTGTACTGTGCGTCCGTGTGTGTGTGGTTTGTTAACAGTAGACCCTATGGGATGGATTCAGAAATTCTCTATGATAGAGGGGAATGTTGTTGGGAAGCGTGCTTTCTTCAGTTTTGTACTGAAGAAGAAATTGTGGTGATCTGATCCGAAGAGATCGAGAGTGACAAGGGTCAAGAACGCGAGAGTCTGTTACGGACCGACCTTAAGTCCAGGTCCCCCCAACATCCACTAATCCCCTTTCGTTAGTTTCCCCTCTTTACCTATAAAAGGAGAACAACTCGCCAAGTAGTTAATTTGCATAAACTACTTTATGCAAATCCTACTTGGCAGAGAAAATAATAATAACCGGCGTTGGCGTCGAATAATAAAATAAAACGTCAACGGCAAAAAAAAAATAAATAATTCATTCGACATTCGAGATTCGAAGTAAAACCATCGAAACCAGAGCAAAAAAAATAAAAAGGAACGAAAGCCGATCAGGGGAGCAATCAATCAACGCACCCTGCACCCAGTCGCAGCACACACCAACAACAACAAGCAGCAACTGCAGCGGCCGCTCAACGGTCAAATCCAAGTAAGCCCCTTCTTACTTTAAACTATACAAATATAATATAATTACCTATATTATAAAATAAATTGTAAATAACCACATAACAATTTTGGCGCAGCCGGTTACCACCAGCTGGGATTTGTATCGAATCCGTCGGGGATACAAATCCAGTGGTGGAAGAGCCCCGGGGTTCTAACGTCCCTACGCCGAATATCGAGAAGAAGGTTGGAAGTGTTTACTACTCAAAATTATAGCTACTGCTTTGGATGGGTTAAGTCGAATTTTCCATCGACTGTAATACTGATACAGTTCGTCCAAGTGACGGTTGAGTCGATTTGTTGCGAGTTTAGGGCCTTTGGACGACGTGTACACTAGGACGTCATCCACATAACATATCTGGTTTACTCTCCCGTCGACAGGGCGAGGAATATCGGAGGTGTAAATATTGAATAAGATGGGGCCTAGAATGGAGCCCTGTGGTACGCCTGCAGCGGCGTAAAAAGTTCGGGAAAGCTTTCCATTCACTCTAACTTGGAAGGTTCTGTTTCGAACGAACTGGTAGATGATACTACATAGCGTTCTACTGAGCCCAGTATTCAATAATTTAAAAACGAGACCTTCGATCCAAGTCGTGTCCAAAGCTTTTTCAATGTCCAGGCTCACCGCGACGGTGGGTTCCTTATTAAAGAGCCGCGCGCAGACGTGGTTTTCAAATATGTTGAGAGCCATAGTGGTGCTGTGCGCTCTTCGAAATCCAAATTGGAAATCAGGTATTAGGTTCCTGGCACTGATAAAGTTATTTACTTTCTCGTATATGCATTTTTCATATATTTTGCTGATGCAAGTGAGAAGCGAAGTAGGACGAAAGCTTGAGGGGTGATACGTTGGTTTCCCAACTTTTGCTATTGGACAAATAATAGCATGCTCCATGCGTGGGGAAAGTACCCCAGGTTGTAAGCATGGTTGAACAGAGTGAAGAGCTTTATAAAGAATAAGGCAGAAAGCCTTCGCAACGAGTGGTATGACATGTTGTCGATACCGGGTGACTTCTTAGGGTTTCGAGATTTAACCAGGCTCTGTAGGGTATTTGGTGCGATGAAACCGTGACTATCATCACGTGTGTCATCGAAGTATGCACTGTTAGTTGGGTTAAAGACAACAATTGACTCGTTGAAGTCGTTCAACTTACTGTGGACCTCTGAACTAATGATCGCATTAGTATCCGGGTCGCCATCTTGGAGAGTAAGTTTGTGATTATTTGCGATGGTCTCTCCGATGATATTGGCTTTATTGGCATCATTATTGACAACAAGACCGTTGTGCATGATTGGTCCAGTGATACGAGAAGTGCCACATATCTTTTTAACATTTTTATAAATGTTCTGGTCCATCTGAGTACCCTTCAGTTTGTCTTCCAATTGTCGGCTGCGATTGTTTTGGATTCTTTGTTTTATCAGTGTGCCAATATTGTGAATAATGGCTCGCAATGATGGCTCCCTTTGCGTAAAGCGGTGACGATATCTCATTCTTCATAGCTTTTTACGCTCCCGAATGAGACGAAGAGTGAGGTCGTCAAGGGGAATCTGATAAGTCTTTTCAAGTTTGTACTTCGAGACATGAGTCTCCGAGGTTTCAACTAGAATCTCGTGAAGTCGTTTTGCAGCGTTGTTTATCTCAACCGTCGTTAGGATCCTGTCAGTGGGAAGAGAGATTTGGTGGAATTCACCGTTCAATGTAATATTGAAGTTGTCCCAATTTGTCCGCCCATAATCGGGTATGTATCTGATATGCGCCCGAGATGCCCGATAGCCGCGAATGAATGTGGTCACAGCGTTATGGTCAGATACATCCGTTGAAACTTGAGGAGGAGTGATTTGGGGAAGTAAGTCTTTGGACACAAGAAATATGTCCAGAATTGAGTCACCTCGAGTACCAACCGTAGGTGCGACTATTTCGAAGTTGAGGGCATACGTGCTTGTGGTGTACTATTGGTACAGTTTTCTGCCATTTGGGCAAGAGACAGAGTTGTTCCAGTGGGGATGTCTGGAGTTAAATTCGCCGCTTATGATGAAGGGTGTATGCCCCGAGGACCTTATTAGCCTGCCGATATCCTCGGGATTAATGGGGCCATTATTGGTTTTATGCGAGTGGTATACGGAGTATATATTCACTCTACCATTACTAGACAGATGCAGGTCAACCCCAGACACCTCTATGGACTCAAAGTGTGGGAGGTCAATAGCCTCATGGCAAAGTCCGTCATTAACCAGTATACAAGTGCCACCTCCGTTGATGGTGGGACCGCCAGTGAGGGTTCGATCTCTTCGAATCATTGAAAAGTTTGGGAAAGTGAGACGGTGACATGGATGCAACCTAGTTTCGGTTACAAGAACCACGTCCGCCCGGTTATCCTTTATGAAGTCAGAGACTATCATATGCTAGGAAAGCGAAACAAGGGAGTTGACATTTATAAGGATAACTTTAATTTTGGAATCCATTGTGGAGGGTATGTCTTGCATATGCAGTGAAAAGGAGTGCCTCCCTCTCAGCCTCGGTTGTTAGTTTTTCATATCGGTTCAAGATTGCCCCCTCGGAGGCTTTTGCACCGCCGCTTGAATTTGTGGCGTATGTTGGCCTTTACCGGGGCTCGCTTAGGGACTTGAATATGTTTTTGTGAGTTGTGAGAGTTTTTATATTCTTTGTTTGTGGTCCTTTAAGCATGTCGGCAAATGTGAATCCATTTTGGATGAAGTGTTGTGTGGCATGTTTGCATGTCTGACTTGGCTGTTGGCTTAGCTCGAGTCTCCTTGGATCTTTGAATATTTTCTTTATATTTAGGACAATTCCTGTAACTAGCCGGATGTCCTTTGTTACCGCAGTTGCAGCAAGTTGGCAGTGTTATTTCATCCTGCACATTTGTTGCGGGATCGTATTTTGCTAGCGGTAGTTCGCACTTGCCAATATCGTGGGATTTTCCGCAATGAACGCATCGGCGGCTCATGTTTCAGTTTCGACAGACATGCCCCAAACGTTGGCAACGTTTGCATTGAGGCATTTCACTGTTATGAAATACTCGAAGACGACTTGCTGATGCAATATTGGAAGCGACTTTGTCCGTATTATGGAATCTATGTCGGTCCCTGGGGCAAGGTGAAGCTCCCATATGTTCACCTTGCTGTATTTTTCCGATCTGATTGTCACAAACCGTTGTGGGGGACCGAATATTTTGACGTCCGTGAAGTTGATGTTAGGTAATGTTGCCTCGAGGGCAATTACGATGTCGTTCTTTTCCCAACAAGAAGCGACTCGTTTTAGAAGGACGGTCCTCGACTTTTGATCGACCGGTTTGAATGTGTAATAATTCACCTCCTTGGCCTTGAGGTTGTCGTTAACCTTACGGTAGGTTTCCCTATCGTAGGTTATGATTTTGTTTAGGGATGGGCTTAAGGTCTTTGCCTTGAAGTTAGAAATCCCTAGTCGGTTCATGTCACCGACGAAATTTTTTAAATTGAGGTATCGTGCAAAGACCCCGGGTTGCTGTTTCTTCTTAGAAACAGGTGGGCGGACACCGGCCTCTGGCTGCACAGTGTTGGGTACACAAGCAGCCTTTGGTTTTGGGTTTACCACCGGAGTTGGCCTCGGTGAGCAAGGCTCCTGCGGAGGCACGATTTTCAGATAATTTTGAGTTATCGTGGGGTTCGACAATTTTTTGGGGACAGCTGATGATGATGGTGGGGGGGGGGGGGTGTTGGCGGGCTGCCGGTCGCAACAGCTTATTGGAGGGTCTTCCCTCGCAGCTTATTGTTGGGAGTGGTGTTTTCCGCTTTGGGGCCTCAGATGAGTTTGGGGTGGGGGTAACCGAGTCACCGTCGTCCATTGAGTCATCAGAATTGTCAGTGACAATCTCTAACTCGGGCTCGAGCTCTAATTCTGAATCAGAAGCTTCCGAAATTGTACTAGACGGGGGTGCGGGTGAGGTGGCTTCTAGTCGCGATAATCTACTTTTCAGGACAGCGTTCTCAGGCTAGAGAGCCTCGAGGTCGTCCTTGAATCTCTTTATGAGAGCCATCATGCCCTGCTCGGGCTGATGGTCCACACTACGAGAAGAGCAGGTGTCCATTTATGGCGAGTATGTAAACATGTAAACAGATAAGCGACACTGCAAGAGCACGAAAAAGAGACAAGAAACGCGCGGAAAGCAAGGAAAAGAAAAAGGGCGACAAACAAAAACCAAGAAGAGAAACAAACAAACCTAATCAACCTATATTGGGGAATTAAAAGAATTTATTAAGGATAGTTACTAAATGAAAAAAAATTAAAACACATATTAAAATATAAATTGAAAAAAATATAAGTTAAATTAAAAACATCAAACTACTCTCCAGGTCCTGTTGCACGTTCACACTCACAAAGTTTTTTTTTTAATCTATTTTTTTTTTATTTTAATTTAAAATTTAAAATTTAAAATTATTTATTTTTTGTTTTAAATTCAAATTTAAATTTAAATTTAATTAACACAGTAAATTTCAATGTTGACTATGTATCTTCTATCAGCTCTCACTGTCGACTGAATGAATCCACTGATGAGAAGGTAGAATAAGATAAAACAATTGCTTTTATAGACGTTGAAGAGGGCAGTCCTCTTTTACATAGGTTAATTCAAAATAGTGGTGGAACTTAATGGCAACGAAACACTTTACATTAAGGGATAAGAGGCGGAGCATTCACGACCGCGTCGTTTTACATGATTTAGACATTAGCACACATAGTCTGTCCGAGCGTAATAGTATTATAATCACAATGATTTAAACAAAGGAGACAAGGAAGAAAGGCTAGACAAAATTATAAGGAATATGAAATATAACAACTCAAGATGGTAAAACAAACTCCTTAAAGACATGTGGTCATCCTTTACTCCCGAAGAGGTGCTCGAAGAACTAAAAAGCTTTGAAATCGATAGCCTGAAATTTACAGGTGTGAAGCCATTTTCTACAGCAAATTCTAGAAATCACAACCGTAAGTTGCCTTTCTTCATTGTGTCTCTAAGTCCCAATAGTAAAATTGGGGGATTTAGATATATTAAATACATAAGTCACCAAACAATAAGTTAAGGGAAAATAAAGAAGTCCGGCCGCGTATTGCAATGTATGCGCTGTCAACGCTTCGGCCATGTGGCATTGAATTGCAATATGCATTTCAGATGAGTCAAATGTCTAAATAAGCTTATCATATGGGAATGCCCACTGGGCAAAGAACAGCTCCCGGATAGAAATAAACGATCCTGTCTCCTCTGTAATAACACAAGCTAACTTTAGAAATTGCCCTAAGTACCAACAACTAAAATCAAAGTGGCAAGACAGAAAAAAGCAAGCTGAAGAAGAGAAACGAATGAAAACTCCCTTTTATAACAATTTCGTGGTACCAAGTTTATCATACGGTCAAATGGCAGGTGGAGTAAAAAATCCACCAATCTTAGAACAATCACGCAATATCATTAAAACGCCTTCTCCAGAGGCACAAACTGATGTAACAGCAATGTTACTGTCCATACAAGGACAGTTTTCTGCGTTATATAAAAAATTTGAAAACACCGAAAAAAACGAAAAAACGGGCGGGACAAGTGGCTCGAACGGACATTATCTATTCGACCCTGTTTCCAGATGAACTCACACTTTAATCATAACGTTCACTGCAGCTGAATTAACTCTAAAGATTATTGGTGTGAATGTTAATTCACTAATCCGCATTGAAAGAAAGGATAATCTGAACGCCCAGATGTGCTTTTGGCTAGCGAAACTAAGCTAAACCAAAGGCACAAATTGGGCTACCCAAATTATAAAGTAATTAGACGAGATCGTCCAAATTCCACTGAGGGGGTGGGGTCGCTGTCTTAGTTAAAAACGGTCTACAACACAAAGTTGTCTACAGTAGAGGTGTATACAAGTTCTAGGTACTAGAAGGCTGCATTATAGATATTCCTTTTAAAAGTCAAAGGCATCTATATGTGGTCTCTGCTTATGCTCCCAAAGTTCCACAATGTATACAGTTTATCAATGAATTCTAAACCGTTTTTTGAAGTCTCAAGTTAGACTCGGAAAATGGTTATTTCTTTATGACGAGAGATTTCAACTCCAAGCACAGTGCTTGCGGTAACCTTATTACAAACACAACAGGCAATGGGTTGTTCGACTAGTCGCAAACAAACGCTATCAAACATAAGCTAGAATTGTACGGTACAAGGATACCGTGACAAAACAGGAAACCGAGGACAAAGAATAGTCGAAAGGAGTACAGTTAGAGAACTCCGACGAGGAGGTATCTGCGTAGCGAAGTTAAATAACAGAAAAGGAAACCGCCGACCCGAAGTCTCGTAACGTTTAAATACGCGAATTAATAACAGTCGACACAGAGAACTCCGACGAGGAGGTGATCCGCACAGCACGATAACGCGAGAAAGGAATTGTTCGACCCAAAGTTGAAACCTTTCAAAAGTACGCGAGTAACTAAGGTCATTGACCAAACTGCCACCGAAGGCAAACATCATAAAAAATTTGTGTAACGATTAACACATTGCGTTCCGGAACAATTAAGAATGATATTAGTTAACTCAATTTTCTTAAAACCACTAATAATAAACAATAAACCCATGTACGCACACTAGTGCCCCTAGTATCGCCACGGGTGATCAAATGTGTAAATCTGTGAATCCCTGTATTAATCAAACTGGACTTAATAAACAATTAAAATAAAAATTAATATTCAAAACTATTCTCTCCGTATTTTATTTGTGCTGTTTCCGCTCAGTGTGTTCTTCCTTATGTGCAGACAGTGTTCGGCGGAACACTTACGACCTAATAGACAACATCCGCCAAAATTATACTACCCGTTTCCCAAATAGATAGAAGACAGCGAACATTCAGCCAATTCCTAAAAAGGGTGACAAATCATCCCTTTCTTCTTATCGACCCATGGCACTAACTTCTATTCTCTCCAAGGTAATTTTATCGCTTATCAACCGTCAACTTTCGAAATATCTGGAATCAAATGACCTCATCAATGACCGCCAATATGGCTTTCGTAGCAACAGGTCCACAGGAGATCTGATGGCGTGCCTTACCGAAAAGTGGACCCATTCCATCCACTACCTCGGTGAAAGCAAGTTAGTCGCATTGGATATTTCAAAAGCCTTCGACAGAGCTTGGCATCCAGCCCTTTTCTCAAAATTACATTCATATGTAGTGGACAATTCCCGCATCCAATGGATAAGAGACTATCTTTCTGGCCGTTCAATCCAAGTGGTTCTTAATGGTGTCAAAGGTGTCTCCCATCAAATTAATGCAGGTGTTCCCCAGGGTTCTGTACTCACACCCACTCTCTTCCTCATCTTTATAAATGATCTCTTGTCAATTACTCACAACCCAATTCACTCGTTTGCCGATGATAGCACATTAAGTTTCTCATACTCATACGAACACTTCCGTCCAAACTCTTCGAACGTCACTACCAACCAACAAGTTATGCTTGATACATTGAATTCAAACCTCAACAAGATATCATCATCATCATCATCGGCACTACAACCGGGAGCCGGCCTTGGCCTTATTTAACAAGTCCTGAGGCTTGTTAAATTTTCCGTAATGATTTGTTTTTTTTTTTCGGGCAAGGTCATTAGTCTTGCGCCAAAGGCTCCCCGACGGGGAATCGAACCCCGGTCTCCCGCGTGACAGCCGGGTATACTAACCACTATACTATCGAGGAGCGTTCAACAAGATATATCAGTGGGGATTATCTAACCGAGTAGAATTCAATACCCTAAAAGCTCAGTGCTGCCTTCTGTCGTCAAAGGCGGGCCCCAAAGTAAATATACTGTCTATGAACGGCACTTGCATGGACGAAGCCAAGGAACTATCAATCCTCGGCACTCGAATTAATTCGACTCTTAATTGGAATGACTACATATTTGAATCTGCGAAAAGTGCAGCCAAATGTATGGGGCTGCTTAAGAGATGCAAAAGATACTTCACTCCAACCAACCTGGCCACGGCGTATGTTCGTCCCAAAATGGAGTTCAACTCCCATATTTGGTCAGGCGCATCGGAAACTGCACTACACGTGCTCGACAGGATGCAAAAACGAGCAGTGAAATTTATTGGGGACTCAGCCGTTAGTCGATCAATTCCGTCATTAGAACACAGGGGCAACGTATCATGTCTATCTCTTTTCTATAGGTATTACCACGGTCGTTGCTGAACTGAACTTGCTGAATGTGTTCCGCCCCTCCAGACATTTTCCCGCGATACCCGTCAATCTGTGAATGCGCATCAGTTCAGGTTGAAAGTGGACTTTAGGCGCACAAGTAAACATAGAGAGTAATTTTTTAGCCGAACTATACGTATGTGGAATGTTATGCCTGATCATGTGTTTCCTGGCCGTTGTGATGTTCAGACATTCAAGACCAATATACATCGACACCTCCTTTCCTTATCCACTTTCTCTCCATCCGCTCGCACTGTGCTCTGAAATTTAAGGGTACTTCTGTTATGGTATAAATCTATATCCCGTCCGCAGGGCCAATTTGTTGTAGTATATATATAAATCCTGTTCGCAAGGTCAATTGATTATGGGATTATACAGCCATATATTTGCCACACATATACATAACGGGAGCTGTTGCAATATCTTTCTAGTGGTAGATCTATATATATCTGTATATAATCTTCATCCGCAGCGCCGGCTTCGTTGTGGATTATGCAGTTTGTTACAGTCGAAACAGTTTGCTTTTGTATTTCTTAATACTTATGCATTTACATATATATATCAATTGTTGTGTATTTTGATTCTGTGTATGTGAGTCTAATAGTTGATATTTTAATATTGTGGTATGTTCTGTTATACATTGCATTTTATATATAATATTCAAGTTGTGTTTTGGGTAAATATATTCATATAGGTGGATGTTATAATGTGGTGTAACAACATATCTACGAAATGACCATGAAGAATAGTATCAAGTAAATCAATTTGCCCTTGTGACAATTAGCAAGTCTCAACAAACCAGCATTCGTTGCCGACCATAATTCAAGGTCGATTCATTCATTCATTGAGTAAAAGAAACGAATTGCTCCAGTTACGATTTCAAAGAATCATGTGACAATCGTTTACGAGCTTGTCGCTGGCAAATGATTCATAAATTAATTGGGTCAAATCGTGTCATTGTTTTTACACTATGCGCTAAGCTGGTGATAGGAAATTAAGTAGCACAGTGAGCAGAATTATATGAGTGAATTCTCAATTAAGAAAGCAATAGCTTGTTAAGCAAAATTTGTATGAGTAACTTATGAAATTTGTAAATAATTGAGTGACTGATTGGGAGTATAAATACCCCAGCATTTTGAATAAGTCAATCAAACACTTAATTGTTTCGATTCAATAACTGCGGCGCTTTCGCCATGAACTTGTAACGAGCTGCGCTTAAACAGCAAACCAATAGGAAAGTAGGATTTTTAGTAGATTACTTTTGGTAATCTAGGTATTAAAAATAACTCTGCTGTCAAAACAACACTACATAGTGATGCTGTACCGCTAATACCACAACAATATCATTTCGAGATCGATAACCAAAAAGGAGTACTCACGGCAGTTTGTCGTAGATATAAAAGTTGTCCGCAGCGCCAAGAGTAGTAATATTTTATGTGGTGAATGTAATATATATATATATATATATATATATATATATATATATATATATATATATATATATATATATATATATATATATATCGCACGTCCTCTCAAGATAATCCACGGTTATTGCATGCTCCTATCTGCATTGACTCAGAGTTAATCCATAATCTCCTCCACTGATGGATCACAGTTCGGTAGAAGGGTCGCCGTCTACTTAGGATATGTGTCACTGAACCTCAAGTCGATGTCGATAGCTATCATTCTTTCTTCGGCAAGTCGTTGTAGGCAATCTATGTCTTCCGGCTTTGGAGCACCAGTCGCCGTTGTAGTTGTTGTAGACTGCCGATAACTTCTCCGGTAGCGGATGTTCTAGCTGTTCATGTCATCATCATCATCATCATCTTTAGCACTACAACCGGGAACCGGTCTTGGCCTTATTTAGCAAGTTCTAAGGCTTGTTAAATTTTCCATAATGATTTGTTTTTTCCGGGCAAGGTCATTAGTCTTGCGCCAGAGGCTCCCCGACGGGGAATCGAACCCCGGTCTTCCGCGTGACAAGCGGATTTACTAACCACTATACTATCGAGGAGCTGTTCATGAAGTGTCTTTTTATGTACCGCAGCAGCGGTGTCATACGGGGACAAACTGTACCGCCCGAAACAGTTATCTCACCTCAGCTGCAGCGGGAAACTATTTAATGATTTTTTACTGGCTTACCGGTGCTCTCCACTTTGATGTGTACCGGATTCCATCCAGTTCCAGGTGACGACCATAATCAAACAACGTCCGCTAGGGCAACAGAACCCCTCGACATTACCGGCCTCCAACCAAACACGTAATCTGAACTCGATATACAAAACAATTCAACGTTTTCAACAACAGTCCTTCATGGACGACTTTCCATTTTATTCACAATTGTAATTTACACTTAAACTAATTTTACAACAACCTTTTAACAAAAATTAAAAGTAAGTCCTCCATGGACGGGTTCTTCAATCAATCTCTTTTCTTCAACTCATGAACAAAGTCTCTCAATCAACTGTCAACAAAAAAGAAAGACAGCTCTCTATCTCCATCAACCACCCCGAAAAGAAACCCTACCTAACCGACCCGTTTAATCAATCAACACGATGTCGGTATTGGGGATCCAAGAATGCAATCAATGAGCAATATGAATCAAGGTAATGTAGAATTTATAAATAAAGACTATAATATATACTATAATAATTAATTGCAAATAAATACTATAATAATAAATTGCAAAACTCTAATAAGGTACTTATCAAGCATCAAAATGAATGTGAGCGTTAGTGTAAAAAATAAATAAAAATATTTACAAGCCAACATTAGCTGCGTTATTACCAATATACAGCCTCAACTGCTCGAAAGGGTGGTCTAAAAGTGAGCTTTATTCGACCCAGTTGCGATACCCTTATGTGCGAAATTATATTTAAACTTTAATGGCATAAAATGATCGTTTCCATAAAGTAGATATCATGTCTTTTATATATTTCGTTTCATTTTAAGGTTACGTACCTCTTAAAAAAAAAACACTTTACATTATAAAACATCGTCGAATCATTAATTGTCTAAGATAACAAACACCAAATGTGGAAAGACGAGTAGATGACTTAAGATTTTTCCCGTAAAATGAACAGATACGAGACTTGGGGTTGATATTCTGTTAAAACACAGCCGAGAAAAAACCTCATGAAATGGCAACGATATTACGGAAAAAAGTGCGACAGAAATTTACGCAAATGACAACCTAGATGCTTAATGTTTCAAATGCCATTTTTTTCAATGACTAGAATAAAGTTGTTTTTCTACATTATTAACGAAATGGATGTAGTTTAAGCTATATTTCAATGCTCACCCCTATGTTTACTATAACCGGTGTTCAAACAACGTGTAAAACATGCGTCATACCTTAACTGGTTTGTCTATTGAGTCGTTAGTTGGTATCGTTGTTTTAATTACAGTACAATAGTTATCATCAAGAACATGTTTTTCACGTTGCAGGCATTATTATAAGTTCGTCATATTCTTTGTAGTTAAGTTTAATTCGGATATCGCACCTCTCCCTGAATCAACCACGTCAGTCCTGAAAAGGCACGTCTTTACGGTGAATAACATTTGGGAGGAATTCTCAAACGAAAATGTTAAATTGCCCAAACGGGGAATACCTAGCGAACAAGTTAGTATTCTAACAGATATGTTCGCTTGGGGAATCCCATATTATACGGTTGTGTAATAAAAAACTGAGGAAAAAAATTTATAAAAACAAAATAAATTTTGATGGGGAATACCTACTGCACAAGTTACCATACTTAACTAATAGAAGAAAGATAGTTGGTTTACCTAAAGTTCGCATGGTGCGGAATACCAGAAAGATAAGTAATAGTGTTATGCATTGAAATTTGTTTCCTCTTCGCAAGATTCTATGGATGTTTATTTACTTTTTCTTGTCAATTTAAAAAGAAAAAACCGCAATCCAAATAGAGTTTTGAACTTAGTTCTCAGATTTGACACACATTTCTTTTTAGTAAATAGTGAAGGTTATCCCCCTGAGTAGGCGTGATAGTAAAAAAGTTTTGACATGTGCACGAGCGAGTGCATATATGGTAGATTTATATAACGACTCTGCAATGAGGTCTGTCCCAAAATTAATCGGACTGACAAAGAAAACAAAATAATTGGCAAAAACTTTATTTGTTTTTCAACAGAGTCTCTTTTTCGTCCTATACACTATTCCCAGCGATGTTCAATAGCGTCGACACCCTGTTTATAGTAAGAAATGTCGAGTTTCTCAAAATAGCCACCTACTGCCGACATTACCTCTTCATCGTAGGCAAATCTTTTACCACCGAACCATTTCTTCAAGTTTGGAAAGAGAAAATAGAAAATCTGTCAAATTGGGTGCATGAGGAAGTAATTCGTAGCTCATATCATTGATTTTGGCCGCTGCAGTAACGGATGTGTGAACAGACACATTGTCATGATGGATTTTCCATTATTTTTTTTCATTACTCAAATGCTGCAACACGTTCGCATTATACTCGCTTTTGATGGTTTTTCCTTTTTCAACATATTTAATGAAAATTATATCATGCGCATCCCAAAAAATTGAAGCCAAAACCTTGCCTGCAGATGGGACCGTCTTCACTTCTTTGGAACTTGTAACTTCCCCTCACCGCCCTTGTCTCGGCGTGAAATGTATGAAAATCAACAGACATACATAAACGTTAAACAATTGTAGACTGAATATAATAAATAAAAATATTTACAGAATAAATTAAATATATTCACTTGTTATGATCCAATACGCCGTGCTTCCTCGACGCGACCGAGGGAAGAGCGTGGATCTTTTATTGCCGAACCGAATTGATATAATTTCATTAGATTGTCCATAATTTAATTACTCAACAATACTTTATCCCATTCATCCAAATGAAACAATTAATTACACTTTTAAAACAAAACAAGATTTATTATTTTCTCTTTATATTCCAAATTAATAGTTTAACACATGCATCTTTGTCGGAAGTCAAATTCTAACTTTTTCAAATCAAAACGCGTCCTTCCTCGTTGGAAGTACGATTATTTTTCTTATTTATGATTTCGTATGAACGAAATCAATCAGTTGCCCCTAGTTACCTAATGGGGGTGATTCTTGTTAACAGAAAAACTATTGCAAAACTATCGCAGCTGCTTAGGTATTTTTGGGATAACGGAAATTTGTATGAACTGTTGTTATGAAATGGATAGCTTGAAATTTGGTATGTGTATGTTATGTTGTGATACGCTAATTTGAGAATTAGGGATGATGACTGTATTTCTAACGTATAATCGAATTGATTAGTATTTAAATGTATGAACTATGGAAATTGAATTTATATGCAAATGTGTTTGAGGAAAAAGGATATTAAAGGATACAGTTATTATATAAATTGTATTAATGTATATTATGGGGTTTTAGAGTTAAATGGGTAAGTAAGGATTGAGGTAAGGATTTATGGAAGACGGTAGGGCTGCGAGCAGCACACACTTAAACATTTTTAAACATTTTTTTTTACGAGGGTTGCCTCTTATGTTTCGGGATTTGGCAACCCTAGTGTTGCAATCCGGCAATTGACAGCTCTGTCGTAAAGTTGGACATTTTTGAGGTTATACGCACTCAGAACGTTTTGACATACGAGCGCTATTTGTGTTGTTTACAGTAAATTAAAAGATTCATCTCGGCCCAAAAATGGAATTAAATCGTCAACATTTTCGTGCGATTATTTTTTACAACTTTCGGCGTGGATTAACTCAGCAACAGTGCATGGATGAACTTAATTCAATTTTTGGCGATGAAGCTCCATCAAGGAGCAGTGTTTATTGATGGTATGGTGAATTCAATCGTGGTCGTAGTTCACTCCAAGATGAATTTCGTGAATGTCGTCCAAAATCAGTTGTTGTTCCGAAAACCATTGATGCTGTGCGCGAACTGATATTGGAAGATCGTCATGTGACCTATCGTGAGATTGAGACAACCTTAGGCGTTAGTGGGATCAGCATACATTCAATATTGCATAAACATTTGACTGTCAAAAACATTTGTTCGCGTCGGATCCCACACAATTTGTCAATCGCCCAAAAAAAGGCTCGTGTCAATTGGTCGAAAGAAATGCTCAAAAAATACGGTCGCGGTGCTTCGAAACACGTCTATGACATCGTGACAGGTGAAGAATCGTGGATTTACGCGTTTGAGCCCGAAAGTAAACAGCAGTCGACTGTCTGGGTGTTTCAAGATGAGCCAAATCCAACAAAAGTTGTTCGCGCACGAAGCACTTCCAAGCAAATGGTCGCCTGTTTTTTCGGAAAAACTGGACATGTCGCAACCGTGCCACTAGAAAAAACGCAGAACAGTCAATTCTGAGTGGTACACAACCAGTTGTTTGCCAGTTGTCTTCCAAGAAATCAGGAAAACCAACCGCCGAAGACGGATCACTCTTCACCACGACAATGCGAGCTCTCACACATCGGCTGCGACAACTGCATTGTTGAGCACCCAAAACATCGATTTGATGGGTCATCCGCCGTATAGTCCTGACTTGGCACCAGCCGCTGGTCGGCTAATTTATCGACGATAGCGATTCCTAGTAACATCGTGTAGATGTTCAAAATTTCCTATTGTGCAGAGCCGGGAAGCGATGCATTTCGATCTTTTGGCATTTCTCTAGGGAGCCGAATGAATGTATGGTTCTTACCTTTGTTTCAGGTATGATGACTTACGAATGTTGAGCTTGGCATTACAAGCTTTGGGATGTTCGGTTCCTTGCTTTTTGGTGTCGGTCTCAACGTTGGCTGCGAGTTGCAGGCCCTATGGTGGGACTTTGGGACACGCGCCTGTGGGCGCATGCAACGTTCTCAGGTAAGTAAGTTCTTTGAAGGTAGGAACCTTACCTGCGCGGAATTGTGCGTTCGTAGAACGCTACAACTTCATCCTGTGTGCTCTTCATAGTTAGTTACTTAATCTGGTGATCTCATCATGGCCAGTTACTTCATCCTGTGGACTCTTCATAGTCAGTCGGTTTATCCGGTAGACTCTTCACCGTCAGTTACTTCACCCTGGGGATTCCTCATCGTCAGTTACTACATCCGGTGGACTCCTCGCAGCCAGTTACTTCATCCTGCGGACTCTTCATAGTAATTTACTTCATCCTGTGGACTCTACATACTCAAGTACTTCATCTGGTGGACTTTTTATAGTCAGTTAATCCATCCTGTGCACTCTTCATAGTCAGTTACTTCATTCTGTGGACTCTTCATAGTCAGTTACTTCATCCTGTGGACTTTTGACAGTCAGTTACTTCATTCTGTGGACTTTTCACTGTCGGTTACTTCATCCTGTGGACTCTTCATCTTCAGTTACTTCACTCTGGGGATTCTTCATCGCCAGTAACTCAACCTACAGATTCTTCTCCGTCAGTTATCTCCTCCTGTGGATTCTTCTTCGTCAGTCACCATCCTGTGGATTTACCTGTTCGTAGGTTAGCTCAACCTGGTGACGCCACCTCGTCAACTCCGCATCTCCGAGATTATTTGGTCCCGCGAGCCGGATCATTATTGCCTACACCGCGCGATAAACGAACCGCGATCGAGTAGCGAAAGTGCGAATGCTTTGATCTTCACTCGGACCCTCGGTGAGTCACTCTCCTTGATGTTTTCTCCATCGACTGTCTCCAAGTTGAACACTTCTCGTCTGCCTTGTATGCAGATCTTCCTGGAGATTGCTGAATATAATAGCGAGATGGTGGATTGCTCATCCAAAAGGGCTAAAATTTGGGTTGATCCTTTTGGTCCGTAAAGGACGACGGGAACCATTTTCAGGTACGTCTTACCGCTGCTGGTACGCACGGAAGTGACTACTTCCCGTTTTGGTTCCTTTGGTTCGTCGGCGAAATCGCTGTTCAGTCGGAGTGTGCAGCGGTCTGGTCTTTCCTTGTTATCCTGTAACATCTTTGGTAAAGATTCGTCTGAGTGGAGGATGGTGTGGTGACTTGTTACATCTTGGTCCCTTGCAGCTTGATCTACTGTGACGATGGCGAAGGCATTTAAAGCTGAGTCCGATTTTCTTTGCCATATCCTATTTTCCACTATTTGAGGTACAACAATTTTGTTTGTCAATGCAGCCATGGAACCAAAAATGACGCCCATCGCTAAATTCTCGGTTAATTTTCATATTTTACACTCAAGAACAGAGTCGATTTAAAACCGCCAACGAGACAACACGTGCGCTTCTGCCTCGTGATCCGTACCATCGGATCATTTGTGCAATCCGTTTTGGGAATCTTAAATATACACAAGATACCCAATTGCACTATCGGATCGCGCAAGAAGTCTTACTGTGGGATCCTAAACAAACAAACGGATCTTCAGACACGTGTCCGAGTGCAGTGCAAAGTTTTCTGTACGATCCTATATAAATAAACGGATCTCCACACATGCGTCTTAGTGCTGTGAAAAGTGCGAGAATATACACGCGAGTGATGTGTAGTACGGGAAAACCCTCTACTCATTCCATCCCTTTTGTCTGTTTTCATTTTTTTCGTACCTCTGTTTACGACCCTCAGGGACCGATACTTTCAATTGATTTAAAATCTTTGGAGAGTTTTTGGTGTCTGAGTGGCATAATGTTCGTCATGGAAGGGATGTGACCTGGATTGCGGCACGAACCTAGTGGGGCACTTACTACAAGGGCATAACACGTGTAGTGGTTGCTTATCTATTGCTGGTCCCGACTTGCATCCTTTCCCGAGGCGGTATTGGTTTTCTGTGTAGGGCCATTTCAATGGGGCGGGAATTTCGCGTTGATTTGTGTAACATTCGCGGCTTGAGATGCAATTTCTCGTCTGTGTCTGCCCACGTTTCTAACCAGAAACCAACTATCCTTGCACTTAGCGAAACCCAGGTAATTTCTAATACAGATATTTTCGATTTTAATCTATCTGGAGATAACTTAGTGCCTCTATTCTTTCCACATCGTGGTATAGCAACATACATACGAAATGATATTGCTTATCAGCTTCTGTCACAATATGGGCTCTGTTCCAACCCAGAATTTAATTTCTCTTGGCTAAAACTTCACGTTCGTAAGCACTTCAGACCACTGTGTCGTGTCTGCTAAATTTCCTCTAACCAACAGTAACGTAATTAGAAAGCTCCCAAAAGAACAGTATGGTTCTATGAAGAAGCCAACTGGGAAGGTCTGAACATTTTTAGGCAATTATTTTTCCTCAATAACGATGTTGACTATATAGTGGACGCATTGACAGACATGATTCTACTTGGCATGCGAACCTTTATTCAACACAGAGTAAGGAGTATCAGATCCAAGAGAAATATGTGGTTCAACCGGGTGCAGAGAAGCTGTGGGGAGAAGAAGTATTGTGCCAGGCATGGGCACTCCGTTCACTTCTTCCCCATCGTTCACTGATACAATGTTTCGCCGAATTCCGCTGCGATTACGACTACCAAAGCGATTGTTCCCACCGGACGACCGGCACCACAAGAAAAGAAACACTCACTGCATTGTTTATTTATTAATGAGTTACTTTATTGATTAGGTGATGTTTAATTCTACGTTAATTAATTTGAGTTCAATGTTCATATTTCAAACGCACAAATCATTCACATGGTACGTATTTAAATTGGCAAAAAAGGGTTCATGAGAGTGTGGCGTCACACACTATCAGTTAACATTGTTGAATTAGTTTTAATCATCGATTAGGTTTCACATTTACAAGATACAACCTCGGTTTTAATTATTAATTAGGTTTCACATTCGGATTACAACCTCGATTCACACTCGACTTTTGTTTTGCGTCCCCGTGTGCACCGAGGAGCGGGAGGGACACGATCGTGCTGGTCTGCGGATGGTAAAGGACTCAACGATATTCAATCGTTGTTAAAAGAAATTCAGCCAGTGAAATTGGCTCTCTTAAATTAAGGGTGCATTTCCTGTTCCGCGAGAGACGTAAAGTCTCTCTTTGGGGTAACCAACAGATCTCATACAGAAAATCGCCACAGTACACATGTATGTGTGTACACTGGTTATTTGATGGATGCAATGGGAAAGAATCTAAACAAAGAAAAGGGCATAGAGGGTATTCATGGGATGCTAATTCGGTGAAGCAAGCAAACCGAATCTCCTTAGATGATAATTGGTTTTCTGTTTGCTCTTGCCACTGCTGATGAAAAGCAGATCCCGAAATATAAGAAGACAAGGGGATCGGGTAGATCATTGTCTAAGCTATGCATTGCAGCTGTAGCAATAGCCTCAATGCCCATGCACATGGTGCTAATTGGTTTTAGCGTATTCACAGGGAATTGATGTTCATAGCATCGTTGGCAAGGGTAAGCATACCATACCTATTCCCTTGGTTGTAGGTCGCCAGTCAACGTGTATGAAAGGGGATTTGTTGTACACATGAATGAGGCTGGGAATAGGCGACGCAATGATAATTATCCCTGGCTGGGATGGTTACATGATATGTGAACCGATAAGTTTTCTTTATATAATTCTTAAGAGGAATTTTGAATTCAAATAAATGAATGCAGATAAGAATTCTGTTACAGGTACTTTTATGTTATAGATTGATCTATTTAATGCAAAAAGCATTTAAGATGCTAATGCGATTACATTAGCGAAAACTTATGCAGATTGGGTTGTAGGGATGGGGGTTTTTAGGAAAGCGAACCGTGGGGTTTGGCGGAACCGCCACAAAGCCATTAAGGCCAAAGAATTGAGCTTCCGGTTGCATACATTTAATGATACTGAGGAAAACCGAAAAAGATTTTAGAGAGCTAGAAATGACTGCAATGCGTATATTCAACGCGCCAAGTTCTTGCATGACCAGAGAGTGAGACAAAAAATACTACAGTCTTTCACAGGTAGTAGAAACTTCTGGGCATTAGTGAAAAACAATCAAAACTCGGTATCCTCATCCATTCCTTCGCTATTAGTCGATGACAGACCAGTCACCAGTCCAATAGAGAAAGCGAATCTACTTGCTGGACATATCGCAGCCAACTCAACGTTGCCTGATACCACATCAGTTCCAGCTCAACTTGAGCATAAGCAGCACACCATGAGCCAGATTCGCATCCGAACGCGTACTGTAACCCGCGCGCTCAAAGAGCTAAACGCACACAAATCCGCTAGTCCGGACGGCATTCCCCCAATCCTCTTGACGAGATGTTCCTCTTCACTCGCCAAACCGCTGCGGAAACTCTTCCATTTGTCTTATTCTACTGGCCGTTTCCCAAATAGATGGAAGACAGCGAACATTCAGCCAATTCCTAAAATGTGTGACAAATCATCCCTTTCTTCTTATCGACACATAGCACTAACTTTTATTCTCTGGAAGGCGATGGAATCACTTATCAACCGTCAACTTTCGAAATATCTGGAATCATATGACCGCCAATATGGCTTTTGTAGCAACAAGTCCACGGGAGATTTGATGGCGTACCTTACCGAAAAGTGGAGCCATTCCATCCACTACCTCGGTGAAAGTAAGGTAGTCGCATTGGATATTTTACAAGCCTTCGACAGAGTTTAACATCCAGCTCTTTTGTCAAAATTACATTCATATGGAGTGGACAATTTCCTGATACAATAGATAAGAGACTGCCTTTCTGGTCGTTCAATCCAAGTGGTTCATGATGGTGTGAAATCTTTTTTTTTTACACTAACACGTGCACAAAAGGGAAGAACCCTCAAATGTCAGAGCACAGGGCAAGCGGATAAGGAAAGAAGGTGTCGATCTATATT
This sequence comes from Microdon myrmicae, assembly GCA_963931805.1. Taxonomy (NCBI): domain Eukaryota; kingdom Metazoa; phylum Arthropoda; class Insecta; order Diptera; family Syrphidae; genus Microdon; species Microdon myrmicae. Next base: position 121,576,527 of record OZ007499.1, read on the forward strand.
GGTCTTGAATGACCGGACATCACAACGACGAGCATTCCATATTCGTGTGGTTCAGTTAAAAAATGACTTTCTATGTTTATTTCTGCGCCTAAAGTCCACTTTCAACCTGAACTGATGCGCATTCACAGATTGACGGGTATCACGGGAAAATGTCTGAAGGGACGGAACACATTCAGTAAGTTTAGTTGAGCAACGACCATGGTAATACCTATAGAAAAGAGATAGGCATGATACGTTGTGCCTGTGTTCTAACGACGAGTCCCTAATAAGTTTCACTGCTCGTTTTTGCATCCTGTCGAGCACATGTACCGCAGTTTTAGAGTTGCCATTATAAACAATGGAAGATACTGCCGAAGGCAGAAATGGATTTCTCTGTGATGTTAAGTCAACAGAAAACTTGTTCACGATGGCAAGAGCTAGGATGGGGATTTATTTGATTTAGAAAAACAGATCGCGGGACACGGCCGTTGATATGATTGTTTGGATAACAATTTTGGTCGTGTCCAACCCGATGATCGGTTATCGGTTTAGGCGATCGATCATGGGAAATTTGGCAACTTGCCCGGCTTGTCTTTTGGACCAACGGATTGTTGGAATAAGTAAACACAGGAGGATTGCTGTGTGTTTGATGGACATGTTGCCGAGCAGAGGAACCGATCGGGTTCCTAAATGGTTCGTAAAAGATGAATCGGAATGGTTTTGGATGACTTGATATCGTTTGATGCCATGGCAATATGATGATCTTGCCGTGGATTTATATTTCAGGTTAGAAATGATTGAAGGAGAGCTTTGTACTGCTCGTATGCAGGTAAGGGCTATGATTGGTAATGTATTGCAGGTTGGGAATGGGGAGTTGGGTTAGGACAATGGGTGGTTCTTCGGGCTAGCCTTTAAGAACCCCCATAATAGCACGTTTAGTTTTTCATACTCATACCACTCCCGTCCAAACTCTTCGAACGCCACTACCAACCAGCAACTTATGCTTGATACATTAAATTCAGACCTCAACAAGATTGTGGGAATTATCTAACCGAGTAGAATTCAATGCCCAAAAAACTCAGTGCTGTCTCTTGCCGTCAAAGGCGAACCCCAAAGTAAATATACTGTCTATGAACGGCACTTGCATTGACGAAGCCAAGGAACTATCAATGCTCGGCACTCGAATTAATTCGACTCCATCGAACGCAGATTGGGGAAGACATCCCCAAAGTGGTGACCCCGGAAAAAAGACAAAAATAAAGAAAACAACAAACACGCCAACACGGAGCTTCGAGGAGGAAAAATCAAAGACAGCAGCATCGAAAACTGTACCCTCCTAGACGCTACCGCCCATCATCGGACCGACGCGATGCCAAAGGTAAAATTAATACCTTTCTGGCGCAACCACCCCCATGCGTGGTTCATTCAAGCTGAGGGAATGCTGACAATGAATCGCATCGAGGACGACGGCCAAAAGTTCTTCCTGGTCCTGGGCGCCCTCGACACCAGCACAATCGACGAGCTTGCTGACGTCTTGGCCAACCCACCAGCAGCGGACAAATACAGGACGCTTAAGAAAAGTATCCTCCGTCGCCCAACAGACTCTGAAGAAAAAAGGGTCCACACAGTGCTCACAGAGCTCCAACTCGGCGATCTGAAACCGTCCCAACTGTGGCGAAAAATGAAGGCTCTCGCCGGAACGCGGATCGACGAGGGGGTGCTGTTGGTAAAATGGAGATCGTTCCTACCGCAAAACGCCCAAAACACCTTGAGGATATTCAAGCCCCAAACCACGGAGGATCTGATCTCCGCGGCGGAAGAGGTCGTCGACAATCCCCGGGAGGATATCATGGCGGTCGGCGACAAGAAAAGGTCCCAGGATACACTCGCCCAGCGGATCGACGCCCTGGAGGCGGCCATCGTACAGTTAACCATCAGCAGTCAGTCGCCCAACCTGGATAACCCTAACAGGCGACAGCAGCAAAGTCAACCGAGACCAAGGCCAGCACACAGGACACGCAACAGATACGAGACTGAAACCCAGGAGCAATGGTGCTGGTATCATCGGGAATTCGGCGCCGACGCGCGCACCTGTAGACCACCTTGCGCATTCGCGAGGCCGGGAAACTAAGTCGCCCACCTCGAATGCAGGTAACGGAGGTGGACCCCCACAATGAGCCTCGCCTGCTCCTACACGACCGACTCTCCCAGAGCAGACTCCTCGTCGACACGGGCTCGGTCGTCTCGCTGCTACCCCGGCGGGCTAAAAACCTCCGGAGACAGGACCGAATTCTGTACGCGGCTAACTCGACGCCCATATCCACGTACGGACACCAACGACGCACATTGGACCTGGGTTTGCAACGGCGCCTCGAATGCGACTTCATCATCGCCGACGTCCCCCACGCCATCCTGGGGGCGGACTTCCTGACGAAATACGCACTTATGGTCGACATAAAAAACAAACGCCTAACCGATCCACTTACCGACGTGGCGTCACGCGGAACCATCGCCCCAGCAGCACTGCACTCAGTCTCCACTATCACCGGCCCGCTCGACAATCACAAAACAGCACAACGATACACGAAATTACTGGAAGAATTCCGTGACGTTTTCGCCCCTAATGCCGGCCCCGTCCAGATCCCCGGACTAAAGGTAAAGCTCGCCATCTGCACCACGGGCCCACCGGTCTTCGAACGCCCACGCAGGTTGAGCCGCGACAAGCTCGAGGCCGCCAAGGCGACCTTCGCGGATCTCCTCGAGAAGGGCATCGTTTGGCCCTCCTCCAGCCAATAGGCAAGCCCACTCCACATGGTCGGCAAACCAGACGGCTCCTGGCGAGTAACAGGCGACTACCGCCGCCTCAACGCGTGCACCATCCCGGACCGCTACCCGCTCCCAGTCATCGAGGACTTGCTCCAGGAGAGCCACGGAACAACCTTCTCGACGGTGGACCTGCGCAAAGCATTCTATCAGGTGCCAATCGCCGAGGAAGATATCGAAAAAACGGCTGTCACAACGCCCTTCGGGCTCTTCGCATTCGTGGGCACATCGCTAGGTCTGAGGAACGCACCGCAGTCAATGCAGCGGGCCCTCAACCACGTTCTTCGCAAGCTGCCGTTCGTCAGAGGATACATCGACGACATCCTCGTCGTATCAAACGGACACGACCAACACCTCGAACACCTGCGTGAACGCAGCTTGTACCACCTTTTTCCGCCCGGGTAGGAAGCTAGCGCTGAGAACGGACGCCTCCGACACCGCAATAGGGGCCGCGCTAGAGCAACAACAACCTGGCGGCACATGGCGACCTCTAGGCTTCTTCTCCCAAGGGCTCTCGGATACCCAAAAGCGTTATAGCACCTATGACAGAGAGCTTTTGGCAATATACGCAGCGGTAAAACACTTCGAGAGAATCCTCGAAGGCCGAGAATTCACGATATTCACCGACCACAAGCCCCTAGTCTACGCCCCGGCCCAGTGATCACACAACGCATCACCGCGCCAAGCCAGACACCTCGAGTATGTGCTGCGTTTCAACGCCAAACTGGAGCATGCTCGAGGCGCAGACAACGTAGTAGCCGACGCTTTCTCCAGGACCCACCCCGACGATCCGCCAACAGTCACCGACACCGACGCAACAAACAGCAAGGCACCGACTGACGGCCCCGCCATCGCTACTGGCGCGCCACCTACCACCGAGACGGACACCGCGCCAGATGCGCTGGAAATCTCAATGCCCACAACGCTGAGTACGGACATAATCGCCGAAGCGCAAGCCGTCGACCCAAACCTTTCGCACTTGGTGGACTCCGCCCTACAACTGCAGCTGCTCTCAATCGACGGCCACAACATCTATTGCGACACAAAGGAAAACATCATCCGACCGTACCTCCCAGAGCCCCTGCGTCGTCAGGCCTTCAGCATCATTCACAGCTTGTCCCACCCAAGTGGCAGGGCAACAGCCAAAGCACTGGCGCGGAAATTCGTCTGGCCCGGCGTCCGCAAGGACGCCATCGCTTGGGCACGTCACTGCGAGGACTGCCAACGCTCCAAGGTAGGACGTCATAACAGGGAGGCCCTGGGAAAATTCAAAGAGCCGGAAAATCGCTTCGAGCACGTCCACAAAGACCTCGTCAAGATGCCACTAATGCAAGGGATGCAGTACTGCCTGACCATCATCGATAGATTCTCGCGATGCCCCGTGGCGGTGCCCCTGCCCAACTTCAAAACATCCACAATCGCCAAGGCATTCATGGACCACTGGGTCAGTAACTATGGAACTCCACTTCACATCAGGTCAGATAGAGGGCCACAATTCGAGGCAGAGCTATTCACAGAGCTCGCCAAATGCATCGGCGTGCAGATGGTCCACACAACGCCGTACCACCCACAGTCCAACGGAATGGTGGAGAGATTCCACCGAACTCTCAAAGCCGCCCTAAGATGCTGTCCACATTCCTGGCTGGATAGTCTGTCCACAGTTTTGCTGGGCCTCAGGGCGGCATACAAAGAGGACCTCGAAGCCTCCCCAGCCGAAATGCTCTACGGCACAACCTTTCGAATCCCCGGAGAATTCGTCGCATCGGAACCGGCACAGGCAAACAAAACCAACTTCGTTGCGAGCCTACGCCGGCTTTTCAAAGCCATCCGCCTTGTCCCAGCAACCCGGCACACCACAGGGCACCCGTTCATCCACAAGGATCTGCAGACTTGCACCCATGTCTTCAGACGACTCGACAGCATCCGCAAACCTCTCGAAGCGCCATACACAGGCCCACACCGCGTCATCCGACGCACGGAATCCAGAACAATCATCATCGACGTCAATGGCCAGGAGAAAACCGTCTCAACCGACCAAGTCAAACCAGCCCTCCTGGAAAGGGCAGAGTCGGCCCACACCAACCAACCGATCCAGCCCCAGCTGCCGACACCACAAGCCGGGACCCCTGCTCAGGAGGCCGCCCAGCCACAGGGCACCCACATAACCACTACACACATCCGCCCCGGCCAGGAGGCAGCGCGCACCCTAACCCCACAGCCACACCGCAGCAGAGAAATCTCATTCCCAGCTGGTCACTGGGGGTGAGGGGGGGGGGGGGGGTGTGTGGCGGCTCAGCAAAATCCACAGCCTCCACGCAGTCGCCGTAAGCAAAGACTTACACCGAGAGTAGCTTTCGACTAATTAAGTCAAGCACACTCTCGGTCACCTTCACACACAAAGGAGAGTCACGGCTGAATTGGCGTGAAGTCGACGCGGTACTACGTTGGTCTCGCTCACACGTAGAACGAGAACCGACGCCAGGTCTTTCCCGCCAATTTCACTTGACAAATACCACATGTGTGAACAATTGGCGCGAACACACGGGCACTTCGACATCAGCCACCGCCACGACAGGACGTGAGTCAACCAACGAACGCAGCATTGCCGCAACCTAGACAGTTGGACATCGAACGCAGATTGGGGAAGACACTCCCAAAAATGTATTGATATGTTAATTCAAGTTACGAGGAATTTGAAATAACCTCTCAGTTCTAAACAGCCTAATAATACAGCAGGCAGCTTTAAAGTGGTTTACGTAAACATCTAACTTGCGTTCTGTTGGCTATACGATATTGTAATTCATCTGTACATATTAAAAACGTTCACAGTCAGCTGTGTGGGCAATTAATGATAAGCGAAGGTTCGAAATTTCCTGTGTTCAGCAACACATAGAGTATATAGAAACCTTCACTGTTTTCAAATCAGTTGTTTTATTGTTTTCAAATCAGCAGTTTTACTGTGTTTTCAAATCAGTAGTTTCCCATATACCAGGTGCATAATTATAAATCGCGACTCACGTGATGGCTGCGTTCGAATTGTGTCAAATCCTACAAAAAACCGATTGGGAAAACCTATCAAAAACCCTCAGGAACATTCTTTTCTGCTTCTATATATAACAAGAACGTGGTAATTCTCGGTTTGCCGATATTCACGAATTAGTCACATGGCTGCCCCTGACTAACCTAACGTACATGAATCATATGTAACAAAACTTCGACTTTTATGCATTTGCAATTCAAAATATTTTTTTTTCACAAATTAAAAACAAAAATGAACTCTGAGCACACGCTTCATAAACGTGCCCAAACACTTCTAGAAAAATAGAATTCTAGCGAAAAAAAAGCGAAATTCATAGATTCCCCTTTGCAGGTTCCCCCTTCAGGGAACACGACTGAAACGTGTTGATTTATTAAAATCAAAATAAAATCACCTAGAAACGTGAAAATTGGCTGACGCTACACTGCCCCGTGTGCCTCAATTCAACAGCCTGTTCGGTTGCGCCTTGGAAAATTATTGAATTTCCTAATTTTGAAAAAGCCTTGACGTCAGAGGAGATATTTATTATCGCCGACCTCTTGTCGTCGCATGATAAAAAACGCCAGCTTCAAGCCGATGTATAATACACACCCGTGTGTGTGTATAATTGCGTTTTTATTTTTTCTCTTAATAGATTCCTAAAATAGACTTTTAACTTTTAACAGTCAAAATGGTTCACACAGACAGCAGTAGTGCTGACTCAGTGCGTACGACACCCAAGCTGTTTTCACATAAACACTGTAAACACCACCCTCTGGATGGACCTACCTGAATAAAGACTGCGTAATCACTCCCCACGATAAAAACAAAAAAACAAAAAAATAAAGCTCAGAAATTCACAAGTATCCACGTTACCTTCAACATTTAATAGTCATTTGATATGAGACAAGAATTCGGTTCGAGTCCGATTCAGTAAAAGGAAAATTCCAATAAGGTGAACAACACGTGACCAGTCCGCGGAGCAGCTCTTTTGCATGCTGGAATCGCGTGAGACATTACGTCACTGGAAATGAATGCTTACTCAATCAGCCTGCGCACACACATGCACGACTCGACGGAACCCGATATTGGCCTATCGGGCGAAAAATTCCAACGAGAGGAATAGATTAAAAGCGCAAAAAGCAAATAGAGCAAAAACACGGATAAACTAGAAAGAGGCAAGGCAGTGAGGTGGGATAAATGGAAATAAATAAAAGTACAAAAAATCCGACTAAACACAAAGAAACCCATGAGCAAAAAGCAGTTCGTCACGTTCACGTGTTGGCTACCCCACCCAGAAAAATAGTGCTTTCGTGTATGTGACACCAGAGCAGAGGCACTGCGGCTAGATACAAAAGTATCTTGGCATCCGGTCACGAAACGCGAATGGATCAAAATTTTATTTTTGTGTACGTTTGAATACGAATAGCTGATTGTCAATTACCGATGACGAATGCAAAAGCTTTTCTCCTGCTAAGCTTTTGTGTTATGAACATAAAGCTATCAGCTCAGACATTGGCGCCTGGTAAGGAGGTGTTTTTGGGTGCAGCAACACCCAGAGAGTTGTTTTTATCCAAACGGAGGTAAAGCAACACTTTTAAACGTTGATTGAAACAGGAGTGTGAAGTACCGTATAAATTGATCTCGAGTCCTCTGAGTAGGGCGTTAGAATATATTCACAGCTAGGGCGACTTTTTTTTTATTAGACTTTTCTCTGGACAGGCGAACCTATAGCGCCGAGTGGGCTCCCCGAGATGCCATCAAATAACCGTTGCAGTTCTATTTGAACAGTTGCAGGTTGCAAGGCTCCGGGAACAGTCGCATGGGAAGGGAGTTGCACAGCTTCCCCGCTCTGTAACGGAACGCGTACTGATGCAGGGATGTTCGCGCCATTGGGAGATGAACCACAAACGGCTGCGATCCGTCACATTGTCTTGTGGGGCGCATATAAACCGAATTGCGTGGAACAATACCAAGAATCTCCGAAGAACAGCACCCGTGATAATATCTGTAAAACAGACAGAGGTCGGCTACGCGCCTTCGATGTGATAGCGACTGTAGTCCCGACGTCAGCGCCGAGTCCCCGATCAGGCGGATCGCTCGTCTCTGTACGCTCTCAAGTAGGTCGAGGGTATGTTTAGGAGCCGAGCTCCAAACATGAGAGCAATATTCGAGCGCGGGTCTAATTTGGGATTTATATAGGAGAAGTTGGGCCGGAGTAAAATATTTCTTGGCTCTAAAAAGATAGCTGAGTTTTCCTGAGGCTGACGTTGCGATACTCGACACGTGTTTATGCCATGATACATTTGTGGGAAGGAAGTATGTACCAGCATGGGTACATGATTCACTTCCTCCTCCATCATAATTCCGCTGAAAACAGTTCTCCGACGACAGGACAAACAGCAAAATATTCACAGAAAATTGTCACCAAAGAATGAAGGAAAACGCACCGATGGTAGTCTCCGGAATAAAATGCACTTATTTGGTTGGTGATCACCGCTATTGTTTTATTGTGTTTTAATTATCGACTTTAGAATTTTACACTATTCTTTTAATTTTATGTAAGACACGTTAATATTAAATTTATATGCACTCAATACCGACTCGCGGAGACTACGACACAAACGATTATTTTTTATTATCGCTTCCCTGTGCGCACCAGGGTAGCGATGGAGCCACGACCCGCTGTTACGTGCGGTTGCCGCCACCACCATCATTTGATAATTTGTATTTAATATAATTTTGTTTTAAGATAGTTTGATGGTAAGGTGGTGGAAGAATTGCATGATCCACGAGTGAGTGTTCGAACGCGCCCCGATTCGAGTGTGGATCGTGGGCGAGTTCGAATTCGGTTTTCGAGGTGGATATCGATGAGCGAGAGAGACAGAGGGTCAATGTTTGTCGAATACGGTTTTGAATTCCGTTGTTGACTGGTTTTTTTGACAACGGAGAAGAAAAAAAAGAAACGTTTTTGAAAAACGGAAGAAGCAGAAAAGAACAAAGAAATGGTCCCGCGTTTATTTTTGGGTTTTTGTCAAGAAAAAGGAAAAATGTAAAAAAGAAAAGGATTAAAGACTAAAGAAAAAGTAAAGAGTAATTTTTTCATCGAAGAGCAAAAATGCAGAAAGGCAAACGTTGACGTTAAAGTGGTTTCCGTTTTTTACTGTGAATTTGTGTGGCCTCTGTCGTTGCTTTCCGGATGTAATAAGCACAAATTCAATTAACAGCGGTTGTTCAACAAACTCAAAGTAACTAATCAGTGCTGAATCAGTAAAACATCCAGAGGAGCCGACACTGGATAATTTACGAACTACTTATTACTGGAAGCAGGGCCACAATCATCAGTTCAAGTGGTGATTATTGATTCTGCATCAGGGTTCTTCCTTTTCCAAGTTGAACTGGTGCCAAACCGAATACCGGCAGACAGGGACACCACAGACAGGATTATGTCTGGGCAGCTGCACTGACCTGAGCCGAGCACAACAAGATTCATGAGCTGGTCACCACGAGGGAAGAATCAGGTAACCACTGTAACTTTATGCTAAATATAAAAATTTTTGTGGTGGTATACACTACACCGCTCGGGTCGAAGGATGGAATTTGACTCCGTGATCGTCATCTCATGCAGAGATGATTTCGCTAAGGAAAAAAAAAGGAAGAGAGAGAAAAACTTTATGGCATCTCTGGCTGCAATAGAAACCGGGTTCATATTTGCATTAGGAAATGCTGGAGAATTTGGTTTCAGCGTCTATTGCGCTAATTATATGCAGCTGCTTGGGTTGTTTGTTGGTAAGACAAACAAAAAAGGTTGCCAGGCAATGTGTATGAAAAGGTATATGACGCGGCTGGGAAAATAGACGGCGCGATATTTATGGCCCCTGTCATGACGGTTACATTGAATGCAATCCGAATTATTTTGTTTACATGAATTTGTCTGGTACCGAATTGGTTCAGAATACCAAATAAGCAAACAAAGAAATCTCGGGCTCCTCGATAGTATAGTGGTTAGTATACCCGCCTGTCACCTGGGAGACCGGGGTTCGATTCCCCGTCGGGGAGCCCCTGGCGCAAGACTAATGACCTTGCCCAGACAAAATAAATCATTATGGAAAATTTAACAAGCCTCAGGACTTGCTAAATAAGGCCAAGACCGGTTCCCGGTTGTAGTGCCGATGATGATGATGATGAAACAAAGAAATCTTACGGAAAATTGTATGCGAAGGGATGCATGAAGGTAAGTTTTCTTTATAGGGATTTTATGATTACAGATGGTGATCTATATAATGCGTGAAGCATTTACAGGTACTAATACCGTTGCATTAGCGAACTTAAGGACGTTGGGTAGTAATTATGGGGGTTTTTAGGTAAGTGGACCGTAGGGTTTGGCGGAACCGCTACACATTTGCGGCGAAGAAGCATGTTGCGCCGGCGTACGGCGCCTGGTTTCTCTTCTTCCTCCATCATATATTGTTCACAGGACACAAAACACTAAGCGAAACAAAACAAAACCTCCGCAACACAATGTCCACCGGAGGAGAGCGGAAATAAACACTGGAGGAATAGTTAAACGCACTGCAAGCTGTTTGATTGTTGAGTTGTTCTTTATTATTTTCACTAGGCACTGTATCTACGGAAATTTATTTAAAATCCTTGTTCACATGTAATCTAATAAAATTACGATCGTTTTGTTTTTTTTATTTCTTTGATTTGATTAAAATAGTGGCGCGGAGTTTCTTCACGACTCGACTTCGGGATATATACGCGTTGGAGGCGTGTGCATTACGATGCACACGCTTAAGGGGGTGTACGACGACCGCTCTGATTAGTGGTTATATTAAGACTCTAGTTATTATCGCTCCCGTCCGCGGAACGGGAGCGGAAGTCCGCACGACTTTTGTCGTCGGCAGATGGAAAAGGACTTGGCGATATAAATTCGCTGACTAGGGAATTCGGTCAGTGAAGCAGGCTCTCTTAAATTAAGGATGTATATCCTGTTCCAAGAGAGACGTAAAGTCTCTCTTTGGGGTAACCAACAGATCTCATACGGAAGATCGCCACAGTACACATATATGTGTGTAAACTGGTTCTTTTATGGATCAAAACCATTGGAAGGAATATAAACAAAGAAAGGAAGAGGTGCATTCATGGGATGCGAGTCTGGTAAAACAAACAAAACCGAAACTCGTCGGATGCTAGTTGCATCTTTGTTTGAGATGTGCGTCGCGGCTAAATAAATAGACACGGCGCAATGAAGAAATGGTATTAATAGGTTTTGGCTAGATTACCAGGAAATGGTGTTTATGGCATCACTGGTAAGGGTAAGTATTGAATTCCTATTTGCATTTGCTTATGCTGTAGGAATTAATTGGTGCCAAAAGATGTGTGTATTTGTCATTTCATTTTTTCATTTTTACAACATTTTTTATTTTTCTTTTTATATTCTTAATTTCTAAATTAAAGGCTAGACAAAAAATGCTTAAATTCTAGCTTAATTATCTTATATAATAACTTACTGGTCCTTCGCAGACGCTCTAAGCTAAACATTACTTAACATATGTATAATTTGCCTTTCGGCGACAGAACTTTGTGGCAGTACTGATATTTAGTTGAAATACAAAGAAAAATTTGAAAAATTTTGTCAATTTTTTGTTTTGTTTTTTTTTTCTTAAAATTTAACTTACTTAACTTACCTAAACTTACCTACTTTTTTTTTTTTTTTTTTTTTTATTTTTTTTTTTTTTTATGTACAAGCACTTAACCTAACTTAACTTAAATCTTATACTACCCTAATTCTAGAAAAGCTAAGCCTATGTAAGCTAGCTGATGATAGTATGATTTTTTACCGACTTTGGTACCCAGGTCTTTATATGCCATTCAACCACCAGAACTGTTGACGCTGTCTAATACTATCGTCCCGGTCTCTGCGGGAGATAGCCCTACTGAAGCGCAGGAGCTCTTCTTCGGTGCGCGCTACTTCCCGGTCGTAGCACAATCGCCCGTCTACAGATGATCTACTTACATGATAGATCAGCGGAATTCCGGATCTATCCTGTATAAGCCCTTTCATATCCAAGTCAAGGAACGCCTCTGGTGGAACAAAGCCGTTGCGACGCACGCTCTCATAGTACAAGGTGTTTGGATAATAAGCCCCGAAAATTAGGTCATTGGACGAGCTTATTGCTCTCGCAATATGTCCTCTGATTAATTTAATCATAAAATTATCCAACCTATTTATGCACGCTTCATTATATAAAGTCTCATTTGAGTAATACTTTTTATAGTCCGATTCCGGTGTCCGATATAATCTGAGACAACTTCTGAGACACTTTCTTTCGAACACCCGAATCTTTTCTATCAAATTTGGACCTATGTTGAACCATACTGGGCAACCATATATGAGCATTGGCCTGATTAGCGTCATGTAGCATATGACTTTTACCCTGCTGTCAAGTTGGCTACTATGAAATAGCCTCCTTGTCATAGCAAAAGTTTTCCTCGCTTTGAGCAAAGCAGCCTCTACATGTCTGTTGAAATACAGATATTGGTCTAGCCAGATGCCCAGGTATTTAACTAAACTCTTGGTTTCCAGTTTATCTCCATGCGGTCCCACGATAACTAGCTTTCGCCAGTTTTTCCTTGTGTCGTACGTGGCTTTATATAATGGAGTTCTAAATAGGATGGCTTCACATTTCTGGAAGTTGATCTTAAGTTTCCAGTCATCGCAATAGCGCTGCACTTTGTTGAAGTCTCGCTGTATTAACCTATTTATGATCGCAACTTTCGGAGCTGTTCTGTAAATTATGAGATCGTCTGCGTACGCAATAGCCTGCGGAAGTGCATCTAATAAGTCGCTAATGTAAATGTTAAAAAGAATCGGAGAGAGTACCGCGCCCTGTTGCAAGCCATTCTTGATATTATACGTTTTATTAGAGGTCACATTACCACTTTTGACCACGAACCTCCTGTCCTTTGACATATCGTAAAGTACATATAGTAAAGGCTTATGTATGCCATATCTGACCAGTTTGTAATACAACCCTTCGATCCAGACGGTATCAAAGGCTTTTTCCAAGTCGATCAGACAGGCACCTGTGCATTGGTTTCTACATTTATTCCATTGTATGTCGGAGACAAGTTTAGCTGCGGCATGTGTGGTTTCATGACCCGCCCTAAAGCCAAACTGGTTATTTGGAATAATGCTATTGTCGTCTACCCATTTTAGCAGAGCTTTGTTAATGATTTTTTCAAATACTTTACTGATGCTTGGGAGTAAACTTATCGAACGCATGTTCATTGGGTTTGTACAGTCTTTGCCCTTTTTTGGGATGGGCTGAATGATAGCCGTTTTCCAACGCGCGGGATAATATGCATTATTCAACGCGTTGTTAAACAGGACCGTGTATATATCTATTGCCTTTGGGGGCAGGTGCTTGAGTACGATGTTAGGTACTCCATCTATTCCCACTGACTTTTTGCTTCTTAATGAGTCGAAGATACTCTGGATTCCTTCCCTTGTTATTAAAAGGCTATTAGCCACTACACCATTGGCATTAATGTCAATTGACAGATTATCGTCACTGAATTCCGTAAAACCAGGATTCTCCGATTGCCAATGTGAAATTTCATTCCGGAGGTGCAGGTGATTCAGTCGAATTCTGTCCTCCAGGTCATGGTTTCGGTGAATGCTTTCATTCACCTTGTACATTTCCTGAAAGACAGCTCCCACAGCGTTCGCCTTCTCCAAAGGATCTTCGATCACGAAGAGCTCACTATTGAGGATAGCGTTCTCTGTATCTATGCCAATGTTGGTTAGCAGCTGCTTGTTTACCTCGGTACGTGGAATTTGGAGACACTGAATCTCGTTTTGATTATTTCTCCTGAATATTTTATTTATTTGTGGGAACATATTCGGGTTATTAGTTTTTATAGCTCGAATTCTGTTGTTCCAATACAAATTTGTTGCTAATCTATAATTAGCTTTAAGTAATTGTTGGAGGTTTTTTAATTGAGATTTCAGTGATATTATCTCCTGGTCTTGTCTGTCTGTAAACTGTCTGTGTAATTGTTTTAATTTCGATAGCAGTCTGCTCTTTTTCTTGTGGAGTGCGTTTATTGTTGCGTTTCTGTACATGTTAATGTGATCTGTAACTGTTGTTTTGGGAATTGTTTTGTCCATTGTTCGTTTTACGGTTTCGTCCATTTGTTGAATGTATTTGTCGATTTCGTCATTTGTCAGGTTTCTGTTTACTGGCAGATTCAAGTCATTCGAACAAAGTTCTCTTGTTAATGATCTGGTATGTGTGTATTTGTTTTAGTCCCTTGGGTGTAGGCCGCCAGCCAATGTGTTTGCCTGTGATTTATGATGCACATGATGAAGCTGGGATAAACCAACTCAAGGGTAAGGTTCCCTGATTATGCGGTTGTATTATATATTAACCGATGAATTTCCTTTCAGGTAATTTAGGATAAGATAAAGAACTCTTATAGGGGATTTTACATGCGAAGGTATGCTTCCAGGTAAGAATTCTTTTGCAGAAGCTTGAAAATAAATATATTCGGTAGGCTTAATGCGTGCAGCATTTACAGGTGCAAATGCTGTTGCATTAGCGGAAACTGATGTAGATTGGGTCGTAATAATGGGGGTTCTGCCTGATAAGGTAAAGAAAGGATTCTTACGGGAAATTATATGCGAAGAGCATGCATCAAAGGTAAGTTTTCTTTGGCAAGGACTTTAAGATCATTGACTTGATCTATATGATGCGTGAAGCATTTTCAGGTACTAATGCGATTGTATTAGTGAAGTTAGGAAATTGGATGGCAATTATGGGGGTTTTTTCAGGTAAGTGGACCGTAGGGTTTGGCGGAACCGCTACACATTCCCACAGACCGTTACGCCGAGCAATTTCAAACTTTCCCCAGCCTCGAGGGCCCAGCCATTCATCATCAACTGTGGACCCGATGATCCACTTTTCTTTGTGAATGGTGTATATTGTGTCTTCGCTGCATTGAAGTCGACGAGATTAGCCCTTCTCCACTGCAGGACCCTATCTAGATCCTGATTCAGAGAGTCAATCTGTCTACATCTCAGCTGGTGCGACGCACAAGCACCAATCGGCCGAACACTCGAAAAGGAGGAAACAAGCGTACTATCATCCGCCAAACTGAACACCTTGGTATCCATTGTCTCCAACAAATCATTTATGTGAAGCAAGATCAAGGTTGGAGCCAAAATAGAACCTTGGGGCATCCCCGAATTAACAGGATACAGATCCGAACACTCGTCGTCCACAACAACGCGGATCGATCGATTCTCGAGGAAGCTCGTCGTCCAGTCGCAAAGCTGTTGGGAAAGTCCATATGAAAGAAGTTTGCTCAGCAATGCCCCGTGGCAGACGCGGTCAAAAGCCTTGGAGATATCCAATGCGACGCCCTTGACTCGCCATGCCGTTCAATCGCAGATGTCCATATATCGGTTATAAGTGTCAAAAGGTCTCCCGTAGACCGCCTGCCACGGAATCCGTATTGACTACCATTTAGAAGTCGTTGCACTCCAAATACTTAACTAACTCTGTATTGATGACTTTTTCCATCACCTTAGATAAAATAGACAATAATGCTATCGGACGGTAATTTTGTGGGAGACACTTTTTTCCCGTCTTTGGGATTGGCTGAACTCGAGCGATTTTCCAGCAGGCAGGAAAGATCCTCCGTGCATAACATAAGCGGAAGAGTCTGCCAAGAACCGGCGATAGTTCTGGAGCACACTTCTTAAGGACTATTGCTGGTATTCCGTCCGGGCCGGTTGCCTTCCTACAATCCAGTTCACGTAGAATGCGTTGAATAGTGCGCGGATGAAATCTCACATCCCGCATCGAAGACCATACCGGCGAGATCACAGGTGGCTCCAAAAGGCCGGGGTCGAGGTATGAATTCGCGGAAAATAAATTCGCGAACACATTAGCTTTATCCTATGAGTTCGTGACTAACGTCCCGCTGTCTGTCACCAACGGAGGGAAAGAGGAGGATGTGAAGTTACCGCTGACAGCTTTTGCCATTGACCAAAAGAAGCGCGAACCGGTTGGGCACCGAAGAAGCTTATTGATCACCCTGTCGTTGTGAGCCTTCTTCGGGGTATCAATCGTCTGGTTGCATACGTTTCTGATTCTAACAAAATTCGGTCTGGTAACATCGGTGGGATTGGAGCGCCATTGTTTAAAAGCTCTATTTTTTGCCGTTGTAATCAGCTCGCATTTTTTGTCAAACCAAGGTTTATCAGGCGAACTTCGTTTGATGGAATGTGGAATATACGAGTACATCTCCATCCCCAGAAGAATAATCTCTGATACTGACTCCGCGCAAGCGTTAACATCGGAGTTTCCGAAGCACACCTCGGACCATGGAAAGGATGAGAAGAAATCTCGCAAATCGTCCCAGTTAGCAGCCCCATACTTCCATACATGGCGAAGCTGCCTATGCCGGTTATTCGCTTGATATGTAAGTGCTTGCGCGACAGATACCAAGCAGTGATCTCAGTTTTCCAGTGGCGCAGAAACGTCTACGGTATAAATACTCGGTTCGGATGTCAAAAACAGATCCAGGGTGTTCGCGTAATCGCCTCGGGCAACCGGTACTCGCGTTGGCTCCCCCACGAGTTGAGTCAAGTTGTGGCTTACAGCAAACATCTCCGCCAGCCTCTCAGCCTAATCGGTTCTGTTAGAATGCAACAACCAGCCGGAATAGTGCACATTAAAATCGCAAAAGACAACAATTTCAGTATATATGATATATATCCAGTCGATGGTATGTGAAAGATGTTCGAAAAATGTCGCCGGTCGATCGTCATTCGGGGAGCGGTAAAGACAACAAAGTAATTTAACGGAATTCCTCAGCACGACTCTCAATCATATGATGTCCATATTATTGGGTTCCAACGCCTCCATCCTCTGGCAAGCCAGATTGGACCGCGCAAAAACGCAGACTCCGCCCTTAAAACGGAATCTGGAATGTAAGTCGTATCCTGAGCAACGAAGATATGTCGTATCAGTTGACGAATCGACCTGGGCTTGTCAAAAGAGGCGACTAAGGGCCGAGTGGTAGGTGTGGTCCAAACGCCCTGTTGCCCGGTGAAATACCACCCCATCAAGCTATAGGTTCCGTGAAATTGGTCGGGAGAAATCCCTATCCATCTTTTGGAGCTTGGCTGATGCACCGTTTCGAGAAAAGGTTAGTGTAGGTGGCAGTCGGTCCCAAGGTGAGACACCATCCCATCGCGCTGTACATTCCGCGATATCGTCGGGGAGAAATCTTCGACTATGTTTTGGATGTATGGCTTATGACCCGGACTGACACGGAGGTAAGTCATGGTTTTAACTTCTGAGATAAAGAATTCCGGAAGTAAACTAGTTTCCCATTCGGATCGCCGGAGGGGACTGTGGGGAGGATGGTCGCGACGCTAGCATGGGCGAGAGTTCTACCACCAACCCACTCGTTTACTAAGAGGTTACACGGAAGATGCAACAAAAGAAAACCAAAATGCTCTAAGTCCAGAAGGAAGGAACACACACCAAAACACATTCGATTGTTGGTAGTGATCATTTTTATTGTTTTTCTGGTATTTTATTTTAATATCGCAACCACAATAAACTGAAATTAACATTTAAGACAGTTGATAAATTACTTTTGTTCAAATTATGACGACGTTATTTTATTTTAATATCGTAACTACAATAACTTTCTTTTAACTCTGAAGACACCACGCACTGAAACACAACCGGTTAAAAATTAGAAGTTGGAAATTAGCACACACTCGACTGGGGCTGAAAACTCGGCCACGTGATGTATACGCGTCTCCGCAGCGCTACGGAGAGCGGAAGATGCACCGACCGGATCGGTGGTTGGAATACGACTTAATCGAGGGTTGGAATCTGCATCTTGATTCACCCTCGATTCGGTGGTGGTGAATGTCCTCTCGGCTAAGGATATGTTTACCTACCACAAGAGAAACGTATAGTCTCTCCTTCTGGAATGGAAAACCAGATCTCGTAATGGAGATTATGGTGTATGCATGTTTGGGCGATCGTACAGAACACAGTGTTTATCGATGCATTTGAGCAAAGGATAAACGAAACCTGAAACGAGGGAAAAAGAACATAGGGAGAAGCGACCTAAGGCATCGGCCTGTAATGATGTATCAATAGCTGCAGGTCATTGCGAAGCAAATTAGATGGTTACACAATGACGGTTTATATAACATCTATGCCAATTGTATATGGCATCTAAGGCAACTCAAGGGTCGCATTCTAGTGTGAGTATTTACACTAAACAAAAATTCGGTTCTAGGTCGCTAATGCAGAGATGCATTGATGAATGTATGAATGCCCTTGTGGGAGAAATTCTTTACAGGAATTCTTAGATACTGCGTTGAAAGCATTAATTGAGAAGGGAAATGTTTCAGGTATGCTGGTGATCGGGATTTATGATGTGTTGTATTCCAGAATACCACCCTTATTCGCTTTAACACTAACTCATGTCCTTTCAAACACAACCCTTAAAAACACAACCCTTAAAACTACATCCTCACATATCCTACATTCTCAGTTAATACAATTCATAAATAAACAGACACTATATTCTATATCCAGTCACTTACAGCACATTTCATAAATATGCCCCTTTTCATAACAAGCACATTTTTCATTTCAAAACATGGCCACTTTGATTTTCGTTCAAAGTTTATTCAAAATTCTAAGTCACAGAGACTTCTAGATTGTTTTGTTCAGTTTATACGCCACAGTCAGTTAGAACAAAATGTTCTATATAAACAAGTAAATTTATATGAAAAAAAGTAGAAAGAAGAGAGCTCAGCTTGAGATAGCTGAGTTCAATAAAATATAAAAATAAATAAAACTTTATAAATTATTTAATAACTGAGAAACGATAATTATTTCAAATAAGAAAAGATATAATAACCTCCACGCTCTTCCCTCGAAAGAGGAAGCACGGCGAGAGGAGACTGAGGACGACTCTATCCTCGAAGGAAGACCACTCCTCGAAGGAAGCCCGATCCACGAAGACTGGTGGACTCCCCGAAGGACGACTCTATCCTCGAAGGAAGACCGATCCACGAAGACTGGTGGACTCCCCGAAGGACGACTCTATCCTCGAAGGAAGACCACTCCTCGAAGGAAGCCCGATCCACGAAGACTGGTGGACTCCCCGAAGGACGACTCTATCCTCGAAGGAAGACCAATCCCCGAAGGACGACTTACTCCTCGAAGGAAGACTTAATCCTCGAAGGAAGACCAATCCCCGAAGGACTACTTAATCCTCGAAGGAGGACTCGATCCCAGAGGAAGATTAGTGCAAGATAAAACCCTAAAGAGGGAAGGAAGGTCTGCCGATGAGTTCCAGAGGAAATCTAAATTAACCTCAGTGGCAGCAGAAAAAAAAAAACACAAGAAGACAACACAAGGAAAAAAAAAAGGAGAACAAAACATCAATCAACATATATTAGTAGTAAGAATCGTTAGCGAAATATCAATTTTTCTGTTCATTTTTCCGTAGGAATATTTTTACCTTGGAACTTTTAACTTTTCCTTTTTACTAACAATTTTGTCCGATAGAAATTATTTCGAATATTCTCTTTCCAGTATTTCGACGACATTTCCGTTTTGTCTTTTTCGCCGAATTTTCTTTCTCTACAGCTTTGAGACCAAATTAACTTTCTTTTTCATATATATATTGAATAACTAAAAGAAAGGCCATTTTTATATACCGTATTTTTAAGAAGTGATTTTGCCATACATTGATTTCAGAGTTTTCAAGATTACGAGTCCGTATTACACGAGACAGGCGGCTAGGCAGGGGGAAGAACAAATCCACTCTCTACAAATACACCATAACCCCCCTGAAATGGCTCTTTCTGTCGGAATTTCTGATGTTTTCAGAATCGTCCCTACCTTTGACGGAAAACCCTGCGACCTAGATAAATTTATTTCCGGGGGAGACGTTTTATTTAGATCTATAAAAAGGGCAGACCCGGAGATATATGAAACATTTTTGGAGCTAGTCAAAAATAGACTAGAGGGTCCTGCCTATGATCTAATTAGGTATAGTACAATTGCTAAATGGGAGGATTTAAAGGATAAACTTGAATCAGAATATAAAGAGGAGCAATCTCGGTCAACGGCACACAATGAGTTGATATCCCTGAAACAAAACTTCAGAGAAACCGTTCGGGAATACGGAGATAGAGTTGCGAATGCTCTGAGGACGCTGAACTCTGCTACGTGTGAAATAACAGCAGACGCGGTGGTTAGAGAATTCTTGATAGAAGAAAACTCAAAATTGGCAGTGCAAATATTTGAGGATGGTCTCAAGAATGAACAACTGAAAATCCTAGCCAAAGTCCATGGGGGAAGTAGTTTAAAACAGTCTATTGCACATGTAGTATCACATGCTGCTCGAATGGACAACTCTCCCAGGCCATATAACTATAATGACAGATTTAATCGAATAGTCTGCCAAACCTGCGGTAAGCCAGGTCATTCTCAGGACACATGTTATCGGAACATGCAGTCCAACAATTTTCCGAATAGACAACCAATAAAAAGAGAATATAACATTATATGCAATTTCTGTGGACGGAATAATCACACAGAGAACGAGTGTAGATACAAGATATCTAGGAATGGACCATCCTTAACAAATTACCAACAAGGTACAACAACGCGTAATCCATTCCGAAATAATCCTGCAAACACCGAAAATCGTTTTAGTGAAAATCCTAGAATCACCAATAGACAAAACGATAGGCAAAATGTTCACTTTTCTCGGGTGCAAGAGTCGGAAAACGAGGCCTGACGCCAACCCAATTTTATGGAAGACAGACAAAATTTTTCTATTTATAACATTAGATCTTTGGCAATAGATAACGACAATTTTAATGAAGCTCCTAACCAAATAACTAAAGCGATACAGATAAACGAAGAGAAAACAAGCACTAATATAAATATTCCGATTCATACTCCAATTTTCGAAAATAATTCAGCAACACAGACTGAAAATTCGAAATTTTCAGCAGTAGTAAAGACTGAAATCCCTAATATTTCGGACATCCCTATTGACAACACAGACACTTCAGCAACCAAGACTGAAAACTCAGCAATATTAAAGACTGAAAATTCAGAACTTGCAGAAAATACACTAACAAAAATCCCTCACATTTCGGCTATCCCTATAGACAACCCCGAGACTTCAGCAACAAAGACTGAAAATTCAGCAGTGGTAAAGACTGAAGATCCAAAAGGTGCAATAAAAATCGAAACCCAGGTCAGTTCAGTAGTTAACACTGAAGAACACCATGTTTCAGCAGCAAAGTCTGAAGGATTGAAGGTTTCTACAGCAGATATAACTGAAGAAATAGTTCAAACAGCAAATAAGACTGGGAACCAAGATGTTCTAACAGCAAATAAGTCTGAAGAACTATACGAATCAGTAAATGAGACTGAGAAACTAAACGATCCATCAGCAATGAGTAAGACTGAAAAGGTAAACGTTCCGACAGAAGTTAAAGCTATAGAAAATGATGACATTAAGCCGGAAACACTAAACATTTTAAATAATAATACTGAACAGCAACACGAAGTAATGAAAATTGAAAATAATAATTCAATTACAGAAGTTAAAGCTATAGAAAATGATGACATTGAGCCGAAAACACTAAACATTTTAAATAACGATACTAAACACCAACACGAAGTTATGAAAATTGAAAATAATAATACAATTAAAATAGGTATTGAAAGGAAAAACCTTATAAATACCTTACAAATTAAATTTTACCACAATAAACATTTATTCGAACACAAAATAAGAAAAAATAAAAAGGTACACAGTCATTTAGGACAACTGAGATCATTTCTTAAGAAAATGTTTGGTATTATGCAATTCTATGCAGTCATCATAATAATAGGCCCAAAAAAGTTTTGGAAAATTTTCCATAAATTTAAGGAAAAGATAGACACTTAACAAATGGCCTTTGTTTTTATTCAATATATAAAACAATTGTAAGAAATGACGGAAACGAAAAAAAAAAAAAAAAAAAAAAAAAGTTAAAAAAGGGAAAGAAAGAAAGAAAATTTTAGAAAAAAAAAATTTTATTATATACTGGGATATAATACATTTTAAAATATATATTGGGATATAATTCGAACGAAAAAGAGAATTTTGAGAAATAATATTAATTATATGTATAGAAAAAAAAAGTTGTTGGATAATAAAAGAAAAGGTTCCAAGTGGAAATATTAAGTTAGTTAGAAATATTTAAAGTTAGTTAAAAGATAATGTAAGTAGACTATAAGTAAACTTTTAGATTATTGTAACCTATTTTTCTAGTATTAAGAACTTTTGGATTTTTGTAACTTTTGATATAAGATTAACTTTGAACGCCATTGTAATTGAACGAAAATCCAAGTCTGTAATTAAACCTAATCTAAGCAATAGTTAACAGAAAATTATTCTCTTCAAGGATAATTTTCTTTCTCGAAGAAGGGTGGGATGTTGTATTCCAGAATACCACCCTTATTCGCTTTAACACTAACTCATGTCCTTTCAAACACAACCCTTAAAACTACATCCTCACATATCCTACATTCTCAGTTAATACAATTCATAAATAAACAGACACTATATTCTATATCCAGTCACTTACAGCACATTTCATAAATATGCCCCTTTTCATAACAAGCACATTTTTCATTTCAAAACATGGCCACTTTGATTTTCGTTCAAAGTTTATTCAAAATTCTAAGTCACAGAGACTTCTAGATTGTTTTGTTCAGTTTATACGCCACAGTCAGTTAGAACAAAATGTTCTATATAAACAAGTAAATTTATATGAAAAAAAGTAGAAAGAAGAGAGCTCAGCTTGAGATAGCTGAGTTCAATAAAATATAAAAATAAATAAAACTTTATAAATTATTTAATAACTGAGAAACGATAATTATTTCAAATAAGAAAAGATATAATAACCTCCACGCTCTTCCCTCGAAAGAGGAAGCACGGCGACTGGAGACGTAACAGATGTTTGGAACCGTATTCTTATAGGGAATTTTGAATTCGAATAAATGAATGAAGGTAAGAATTCTCTTCCAGGAGCTTTTAGCTAATTACATCTGATGATTTTACTGCGTGAAGCATTTACAGGTGATAATGCGATTGCATTAGCAGAAAACTATGACGGTTGGGTTGTAGTTATGGGGTTTCTTCGGGTAAGTAGACTGTGGGGTTTGGCGGAACCGCCACAGGACTATGTGAGTAGGAACATTATGCAAATATTATGATAAATAACCAAACTTTAAGAAATTCGCCATCGCATGACCAGGTCGCTCTCGGGCTCTGTTGGCGCTCGACTGGTAACGGCATTTTGTAACATCAAGGGCATCGATTTCACCAATACGGACGTAAACGGCGTCCACCAAAGTTTGCAAACAGCGAAACTTGATATCCTTGCTCTAACTGGGACCAACTGATTCGAGTTATCTTCATTGCTCAGGATACGAATTATATTCGAGATTACGTTTGTGGCGGTTTAAGTTGGTGTCTGTATGACACGGATTCACGATCACCCACCAACGATGTTATTCCGACGAAAGTTGTCCACAGTTACTCCACACGCCGAGAAGAGAAGAAAATAAAATTCTCTGGTGTTGTTTTTGTTTATGAGTTCTTCTTCATTTTTTGTTTAAACGTCTTAAAATGTATGGAAAGCTCACAATTCTTAGCTTGACACTAAATTAGTAGTTTACATCGATATTGTGACGCATATGACAATCAGTACTAGAATATTCTAGAAAGTCCGAAACAACGTACTAGAATATTCTAGAAAGTACTGGAAAACTGGAGACTATGAGCAATAGAAGATTCGAGGTTATGGAACGGTCGGAAACGAAACACCAAATCAGAATGAGGAAAAACGGTATAAATACGTCCCACGCAGATCGGGCAGACAAGTAAGAAGTAAGAAGGAAGAAGTAAGCAGTAAAAGACGCGATAAGTACGGAAGCGATAAGTCAAGAAATCGTTAAGTGTACGGTAAAAGTAACGGTTATTATTAACGGACTAATAAAGTGTTATCTTAATTCAAAATCGAAAAATTAAAAATAAGTAATCCAGCAAAACCTAAGCTCGCTACAATATATTTCGGCCACACCAAGTTGTTCTTAAACAAGACTTTTCTATCGTTATTTTTCGGTCACACCAACTTGTTCTTAAACGAGACTTTCAGTCGTTATTTTTCAGTTACGCACGTTTGTTCTTTAACTCGACATTTACTAATATTTTTTTGGTCACACCAACTTGTTCTTAAACGAGGCTTTTTTTTAATCTTAATTAGGACGTCCTTTCTGATCATACAATTTTGCTAACACTGGTAAATTCGCGACACCGTTTATTGCTTCCTAAATGGATTCAATTCGACGCACGTTTACTAGAGAATTACTGTGGCCTTGAAGGGTTAAAAGGTTACTGAGAATCTTACACACTCTCGCAGAGACCGAGTTAAATTTCAGAATGCGCACACCTCCGTGGTTAATATTCGACCGGGGTGACGGAAGAGCGATGCGCGCTCAGTGGTGGTTGTGACTCGACTTGGTGATGCGCACCGTTCGGTGGATGAATCTCGACTGACTTATCAAAAGCAAGAATCCGTTCATAGTGTCGCGGCAGTGGAGTCATAGCTAAATAAACTCACTGCCACTTACTAGGAACTTGAAAGGGGTTGCTATGCGTGCATAGGGAATCTAGTTCCAGTGAATTACTGCCGTACAGGCTGAATTGGATTCCTCTGTCGCTATGTATACGGAGAAATCGGTTTTGGAAACACTATCAAGTATGGGCATGAGTTGTCGGTTAGACAAAGGGATATGGGTCTTGGCCGTTCCGATGGTTGTTTTGTGGAAATGCAACGCATCGTGCTGGTGACTTACCAGTAAGGGGAATTGGTGTTGTTTCCATTGGTTTAGTTGGGATGGGTGTCGAAATGGTTTTCGGGGAAAGTAAATGTTGCTTGGTTAATTACCTGTAGATGAAGCATCGATACACCACTATCCCGGGACGAAAGAACACTCAAAACAATGGTTGTTTAATTGGAGCATTTAAGGAGGGCAAAGACGGTGAAATCATCTGGGTAGGTTATGGGTACTGTGTTTTGGGATGCACGTAGTATTATCTTCATTGAATATTTAGAAAAGGGACAGGCGATAATTGGAGAGTATGATGCGTCATTGTTAGATTAGCTAAATGAGAAAATGGGGAGGGTGGGAGCGAACATACAGGGCAAAGTCACTCATTGCTTTCAACCCGGCGAAGACCAGGACGATCCTTGTCCCTGTTCAATCCAAGTCGACATGCAGTCTCCACGTGACACCTCTGGATAGCTACTTTGGCCCCCTGCAAATAGCGAACCAATGCATGCAGTGACATTTAGAGAAGGGTTGAGGCAAAGCTAATAACCATGCCCGTAAAAACAAATTATTATGGAAGGTTTAACAAGCCTCGGATATGGACCGGATATACGACGACGACCACGGAAACGATTTGAGAATTCTCTCAAGCAACGTCCGCTCACTATGTGGTCGGGGTAGGTAGTCAGATAAAAACTGGAGCCTGCCATTATCGTGTGTGGGAGGCAAGTTTAAGAACATAAGTCTCATAAACGTTCACGGACCTACAGAGCAGTTCCCTGACGACGAAAAAGAAGAATATTACGAGAACGTCGAACGGGCCCTCAATGCCTGCCCAAGATACGATGTGAAAATCGTTCTTAGTGATTTGAATGCCAAAATAAGTCGGGAGCCAGTTTTGACGCACTAGGCAGGTTCCCATAGCTTGCATGAGAACACTAATGACAATGGCCTACGAGTCATCGAACTGGCAGCATTAAAATACTTGGTCGTTGCGAGTACCACGTTTCCGCGTAAAGATCTACAAAGCCAGCTGGGTATCGCCTGTTGGAGCCACTCGCATCCGAATTGACCACGTGTTGATAGATTGCCGCCACTCCTCGAGCCTGATGACGGTACGAACCTACCGATGTGCCAATGTCGACTCGGATCACTATCTTGTTGGTATAGCTTTCCGAGTGCGGATTGCCTTACGGAGACGTATTGCATCCGCGGATCAGGTTCGAATAACACGGCAGCCCTATGTAATGAGAATACCAGTAACACCTTTGGTTATGCGCTAAGATTCGCCCTCGAAGAGCTCGACGGATGGAGAGTAAGTCCAGGGGCCAGATTGCCGGGCGTAGAAGAGAAATGGTTACGCCTTAAGAATACTGTCATTAGTACTGCCAACTCCATCTTAGGCAGTAGTCGTACAGATCGGAGCGACTGGTTTGATGATGAGTGCAAACTAGCGACTGAACGAAAGAATGCTGCATACCGGACAATGCCGCAGTCTCATAGGACGCGTGTACGCGAGGAGAAACACAAAGAGCTCAGAGGATCTGAAAAAAGACTTCACAGACAAAAGAAAAGTGCCTGGGAAAAAATTCTAGTCTGTGAAATAGAGAAAAGTAGAGAGCGAGGTCTGCACCGGGCGCGGAAGTTCTACCATAAAATCCGCAGTATGACGCCGCACTTATTGTAAGGATAAAGAGGGTAATCTGATCACCGATCCTGAAGGCATTCTGGAGCGATGGGAAGTGAACTTCAATGATTTTCTAAACGGCCAGCTCACAGAAGAATTGGAGGTTCCACCAATGCAAGATCAAGACCAAATGCTGCCGCCACCAAGCATTGAGGAAACAGTGAAAGCCATAAGACAGCTCAAATCAAATAAAGCCACCGGAGCTAATGGCATACCAGCTGAGCTGATCTAACAAGGATGGACAGCGTTACATCACACAATTCATGAGATCGTGGTGCACGTATGGGAGCAAGAGGAGATACCGGTAGATTGGCGTCGTGGTATTATTTGTCCCATAGATAAGAAGGCAGATATCACACTGTGCAGCAACTATAGGGGTATAACATTGCTGAGTGCCGCCTATAAGATACTCTCCACTATTCTACAAGATCGGAAAAATTGCTGAAACTTAAGATTCCATTATGTCATCTATTTATAGACTTTAAGGCCAACTACGACAACATAGCCAGGGTATATAATGCCATAAGAGAGTTCAGCATTCCAAACTAATTGATACGTCTTTGTGGGTTGACCATGACCAACGTAACTAGTCAAGTAAAAATAGCGGGATTACTGTCCAAACCAATAAACATCTTTAATGGACTCCGACAAGGGGACGCTCTGGCTTGCCTTCAACCTGGCGCTGCAGAAAGCAATCTGTGACTCTGGCGTTACAACTAGAGGGACTATTGTCACCAAGTCCAGCCAGATACTTGCCTACGCAGATGTCATCTACATCATCGGTAGATCCGATTTGGCTGTACAGGATTACTTCACCCGGGTGGAACAGATGACACAAAAACTGAGACTGCACATTAATGAGGGAAAAACCAAGTGCATGGTGACGTTGGTCAAACTATTAGGGTAGTGGAGCACGAATTTGAGGTAGTGCAATCCTTTAACTACCTTGGGTCAATAGTATCAGCCGATAACAATATGGAAGAAAAAAATACGTGAACGGCTAATCAAATCCAACAAAGCCTACTATGGTCTATCAAGGCTTTTTAAATTCCGAAATTTATCCAGAACATCCAAGCTACTACTGTACAAGACCGTGGCCTTATCATGGTACTCATGTATGGATCCGAGACATGGGTGCTCAATAAAAGGCACTCTAAACCTTAGCCGCGTTTGAGAGGAAGCTGTTAAGGAGAATTGTTGGCCCCGTATGTGAGTGGTGTTGGGGCAAGACTAATGACCTTGTCCGGAAAAAACAAATCATTATGGAAAATTTAACAAGCCTCAGGACTTGCTAAATAAGGCCAAAACCGGTTCCCGGTTGTAGTGCCGATGATGATGATGAGGATGTGAGTGGTGACAATTCCGGAGACGCTACAACCATGAATTGTACGCGATCTACCTTGAAGCTAATGTTGTAAGAAAAATCAAGCTCGGTAGCCTCCGGTGGCCCGGACACCTAGCTCGCATGAGCGAAGAGGAGCCTGGCCGGAAAGTCCTTTGTGGCAGGATGTATGAAAGGGAACAGCGCGGCAGACCTTGTCTGTGGTGGAGGGATGATCTACGCGTGGACGCCCAGAGTCTGGGAGTGCCGAACTAGATGACATCGGCTCGAAATCGGAACCGATGGACGGAAATGCTAAATAAGTCCAAGACCGGATCCCGGTTGTAGTACCGATGATGATGAGAAGTGAACAAGTGCTTCATTCAATGTTCGTCTATTACGTTCTACTACTATTGAGGATAAATTCGGTATCCAAGTTGAATTTAAATTAATTAAATGCTCCAAACCGGTGAACACAACTGTTATTGTTAAAACAGTTGAATTGACTGAAGAAACAGTCAAGGAAGAAATAAACCGTCCTAGAGAGGTCTTTACAGAGCGTAACGGCTACGCGCTAATAAAAAATAAATTTTTTTCGAGCACCGATCCCACCAAAATATTTCCTTGCAAATTAGAAATATTTCAAAAACGACTATTACTTGAATACGTGTTAAAGAAAGGTTTCAGTTACAAGTCTTCGGACTACCCGACTGAGTCTTTAGAGCATAGGACGCCTTCTTTTAAAATTTGACAGACAATATCTCGCTTTTTACACCGTACACACGAAGTCTTGTACAGCAATTGAAAGGAGATAGATCATTATGTCCTTACAATGGATGGCATTGTTAAGAAATCTATGGAGCTCCCTATTCTTAAAATAAATCGGTCTGAAGGTTACACAAGCTAATCTCTGTATTCATCAAATATCGATGATCTGTATAGATAACAAAGTTTTCTCGTATCTGCACTGAAAGTCGTGTATCAGCAATTCACCGACCGGCAAAACCCGGAAATAAGGACATTCAAATCCTTGAACCGTAACCTTCAACAACTGATGTGTGAAAACTACAGATCAGCCATACACTCAAAATGGGAAAACAAAATTCAAGCCATAAACCCTAATTGTTCGAATATGTCCCCTCAGATAAATAAGATATTTCGAAAGAGGAATTATAACGACATTCCCTGTTTAAAAATCTTGTGAACTCCAGTGAATTGTCAAATGTTGCTAAACACAAGTATTACTCCCAGCAATATCATGTCTGAGGGTGAATCCATATTGATAGAAGATCCACATGAAAAAACGAATGCTACTAGTAGCTGTTCTGCTCAATCCAATCATGTCTGAAAACACAAAACACTGCAAAACCACATTTCACTTCACAACACAAGTAATAGTTAGCGCTCCCAAAATCGAACTTTTATAGTCTTTAGTGACATTAATAACGCACATTACAGTGCGTTTGCAGGTAAGGATGAACTCTCGACTACTTTTAAGCCACTCAAAAGTAAGATGTCTTCTGGAATTGATGGAATTCCAAACCCAGTAGTCAAGCTTTTACCGTTGGAAGCCATAAATATATATAGGACACTGTTCAATAACGCGCTAGTTAACCATCGCACCTTTCACGACTCATAATGATATCGTTTAACTATTATAAGATCAACGATTCATCAGGAAATCATCACATTCTCGATGATTCACTAATTTGTAAAGATAAGGATCAACCATAATAATATTGGACCCTAAATGACTCATAGATTACAATACTTTACTTTAAGATACGTATTGTTAGGAGATAAGAAAATTCATATAAATACACTAGACATAGGAAAAAAGACAGATTGTTACTGGAATTGACTTAGAACATACACATAAAATCATAAAATAAAGGAAGGAACCGTGTTCCATTTTTTTTTATTTCTCGAAGACCAGACACAATAACTCGCTCAACAATGCATTCTATGTATAAGATGTAGAATAATAAAATAAAAACCTTTTCATAGACCAATGACCAAAGTGACTTCTTGTTTAAATACGGAGGAATACTAATATAAAACATTATATAGGGTGGGCCATACATTTTTGCACATTTAAAACATGAATAGAAATAAAACTACAAATGTTATTTTGTTGATCATTTATTTAAGGTAATAAACGTTTATTGAAATGAAGTATGAAGCGACGCACAATTCCCCATCACTCAAGCCAGTTTTGTCTCTATTACTGCCAGTCATTGGGATGTATTTCACTGCTTAAAGTCATATCAAAACAATACATTCCTCCCACAACAAAATGCTAACGAACATATTATAATTATTCCACCCTAACAGCTACGCACATGTGGCACCTTCTGCAGTCTGTGCATCCAGTCGGAAATAAGAAGTTCTTGAGTGAACACCTGTGCCAGAACGATAAATTTTCTCATACAACGATACACAGTGACCGAGTGAGGACGTGTTTTCAATTCGGCGATCGAAAAGTGGCTGAAATATTATAAAAAGACTATTTATAAACAAACAAATTCCAGTGATAAAAACAGTCAAAACAAAGTAAATATGAATAAATAGAATCAAATAAAAGAGAACGAAGCCACGTGTTGTGACTGTCAAAACGAAGAACACAGTTTAATACAAAAAGTGTGCGAGTAACACGTTAACGGTGTCTACGTGTGAGTGCGCGAACATTGTGAGTGTGTGCGCGAGGTCACAATCTGTTTGTCCTTCACGCAAAAAAAAAAAAAAAAAACAAAAAAAAGTGAATATTTTCCATAATACGGACGTAGATCCAAAAACAAAAAAACAATTAAAAAAAAAGTGAGAACACGCGGTCCATAATATGGACGTAAAACAAATAGATGCCAAAATGGTAAATCGGAGAAGGCAAAATACGGACCTAAACCTAAAGGCTAAACGCCTTAGAACAAATGAAAATAAGAATACAGACACGTCGATTGTCACCAGCGATGACGAAGACAACACCCATGGTGCCCAGTACTCAGGGGCTGGAAACCAATTCAAAGAACTAGCTGTCAGCGAAACAAATGCAGACGCTAGCAATCAGATCGATGTCCTCAACCGACTCATCCATGAGATTAGTCGTAAAAAAGAAGAACTGGATAGACAAATGAAGGAAGTTGTTAAACTAAAAAACAATCTGAGCCAGAACGAGCGAAAAACGAAAATGGTATAATAGAACAACAACAGCAAGAACAACGACAACAGCAACCCACGAAGGCAAAGAAAACACGGCAAGATAAGCAAACTAAACAGAAGGAATCACATCAACAACAACAGCAGGAACCAAATCAACAGCAGGAATCACACCAACAGCAGGAAACATCTCAGCAGGTGCCGGTCAAAAAAAAAGGAGAGTGTACCGCCTATCTACATCAGCTACATGGAGACAAAGGATGTCATAAAATTGGGTGAGTTGACATGCAAAACTTTTAAAACAAAACGGATAAATAATTTTAAGATAAGTTTAACATGCGATGACTTAGAAGGGTATAACAAAATTAAATCGGCATTGAGGAAATCCAAAAGTGAGTACTACACGTACACCCCTAGATCGGAGAAAATTGTCTCTATGCTCCTCAAAGGAGTTGACCCTTTCTTTACTCCCGAAGAGGTGCTCAAAGAACTAAAAAGCTTCGAAAACAATACCTTGAAATTTACAGGTGTGAAGCCATTTTCTACAGCAAATTCTAGAAATCGCAACCGTAAGTTGCCTTTCTTCATTGTGTCGCTAAACTCCAATAGCAAAATTGATGGACTTAGATATAATAAATACATTAATCACCAAACAATAAGTTGGAGGGAATAAAGAAGTGCGACCGCGTATTGCAGTGTATGCGCCGTCAACGCTTCGGGCATGTGGCAGCGAATTGCAATATGCATTTCAGATGCGTCAAATGCCTAAACAAACATATCATTGGAGAATGTCTGTGGCGGCTCTAACAGATACACACACAATTCACAAGCAAAATAGTGAAGAGCACCGAACGAAAAATCGAACAAGAAAATACATCAGAGCCGTATAGCATAGCGATAACAAAAATAATTCACATCCGTGGAGTATAGTCGAGTTTAAAAATCAAATTAAAAAAAAAAACACGGTCAGTAGCCTGATGGGTAACGCTTGGGTACAATTTTTGGTGATTCAAACTGTCATAGCGTCAGTTCGAATCACACGTTCTTCTTCACTATTGTTTCAAACGCTATAATTGGTGACTACGACGTGATCTGTACACACAGCATACACTTTCCCATAGTAAACAGAACTTCACACACGATCACGACTTCCGCATAGAGCACAGCCTCCGACGTTTTCTCGTACTCTTGTTCGTCCGTCGTTCGCATACGAATCTGATCGTAACGAAGTTACTGCGGAGGGAGTGGCGTGGCGACTCTAACAGATGCACACACAATTCACAAGCAAAATAGTGAAGAGCACCGAACGAAAGATCGAACAAGAAAATACATCAGAGCCGTATACCATAGCAATAACAAAAATAATTCACATCAATGGAGTATAGTCGAGTTTAAAAATCAAATTCAAAATACGGTCAGTAGCCTGATGGGTAACGCTTAGGTAACAATTTTTGGTGATTCAAACTGTCATAGCGTCAGTTCGAATCACACGTTCTTCTTCACTATTATTTCAACCGCTATATGTCCATTGGGCAAAGAACAGCCCCCTGATAGAAGTAAACTATCCTGTGTCCTCTGTAACAACTCAGGTCATCCTGCTAACTTTAGAGGTTGCCCTAAGTACCAACAACTAAAATCAAAATTGGAAGCCAAAAAGAAGCAAGTTGAAGAAGAGAAAAGGATGAAAACTCGCTCTTACAACAACTTCGTGGCACCAAGTGTGTCATACTCTCAAATCGCAGGTGGAGTAAAAAATGCACCAATCCTAGAACAATCACGCAACATCATTGAAACGCCTGCTCCCAAGGCACAAACTGATATAACAGCAATATTACTGTCCATACAAGGACAGTTTGCTGCGTTTGATAAAAAATTCGAAAAGTTCGAAAAAAAAACTGACGGAAGAAGTGGCTCGAACGGACATTATCTATTCGACTCTGTTTCCAGACGAACCCACACTCTAATCATAACGTTCACTGCGACTGAATTAACCCCAAAAATTATTGCTGTGAATGTTAATTCACTAATCCGCATGGAAAGAAGGGATAATCTCAGTAATCTGCTGGAAGCTGAACGCCCAGATGTGCTTTTGGCTAGCGAAACTAAGCTAAATCAAAGGCACAAATTGGGCTACTCAAATTATAAAGTAATTAGACGAGATCGTCCAAATTCCACTCAGGGGGGCGGGGTCACTGTCTTAGTTTAAAATGGTCTACAACACAAAGTCGTCTACAGTAGAGATGTGTACAAGTTCCAGGTACTAGAAGCTTGCGTTATAGATATTCTTTTGAAAAGTCAAAAGCATCTATATGTGATCTCTGCTTATGCTCCCGAATCTCCACAGTGTCTACAGTTTATCAATGAACTTGATACCCTTTTTCGAAGTCTCAAGTTATACTCGGAAAATAATTATTTCTTTATGGCGGGAGATCTCAATTCCAAGCACAGTACTTGGGGTAACCTTATCACAAACACAAGAGGCTAACAAACGCTATTGAAGATAAGCTAGAATTGTACGCTACAAGTACGCCGTCATATCCAAGAGGAAATTACTTCTTGGATTTACTATTGCTGGACGAACGAATACAATTATTAGATACGGATCTAACTACTCGAAATTGTCTTCGTACAATCGGTACTATAGCGATCATTATGAACTTGGCGCCGTTATACATGTCCCAAATGAACACTCACTACTTGAGCAGTATAAACAGATACATTCTTTTAATTTCAGAAAAGCACACTGGTCGTGCTTTGATCGGATAATAAAAAAAGAATTACGCTACAATGGCATAAATCCACCAACTGACAGAAATCTTCATAACGACGAAATTGATCATTATCTTTCGACGATGAACAACATTGTTACTAATACAATGAATCGTTCTATCCCAAAACTGTCTCACTCCGAGAGCCATACAAACCGGTACAGAAACGCAACGATCGACGAGCTGTATAGGCAAAAGAGTATTCTGCTCTCTAAGTTAAAACTGCTCTACAGACATTTCAGCGATCCAAATAGCCAGGAAATAAAAACAATTAAGTCATTAATTAAAAATCTTCAAAAACTGATCCGTGACAACTATAGATCAGTAATTAATGAAGACTGGAACAGGAGAATTCAAGCCATTAAAGCTACTGGACCGAATATGTTCCCACAAATAAATAAAGTCTTTCGAAGGAAAGATTGTAATGACATCCCATGTCTGCGAGTTCCGCGGACTCCCGAGAATTGTCAAACGCTGCTGAACGCAGGACTTACCCCGAACACATCAACTCTAACGAAGAGTTCATAATAGTCGAGGATCCCCAAAAAAAAACTCAATTGGCGCTTGTTTCGAAGCAGTGTATAGATTGAACGAATCGGCTCATTCTAACCTTGACCTGGAAAATAGGGCTCTCCAAAAACGTATTTCGCTACGCAATGAACTTAACAATTGGCCTCTCTTAAGTCGAAGTTTCACTATCTTTAGTGAAAATAATAGGGCGGATTCCCCGCTTAGAGACCTAAGCAATAGCATATTTGTACACAAGGATGAACTGACGGACATTCTTAGATGGATTAAGAACAAAAAATCTTCTGGAATAGATAGTATTCCACACATTGTTCTAAAGCATTTACCTCTGGAAGTAGTGAAGGTTTACACTATTTTGTTCAATAACGCTCTAAATAATGCATATTATCCAACCCAATGGAAATCTGCAGTAAGCCATCCCATCCCCAAAAAGGGCAAGGATAGGAGCAATCCAGTCAATCTTCGCTCGATTAGTTTGCTTCCGAACATCAGCAAGGTATTCGAGAAAATTATAAATAAAGCATTGACTAACTGGTGTGAGGAAAATGGTATTATTCCAAACATGACACAGTTCATGCTGCGACAAAACTTGTTTCCGACATACAATGGAACAAGGCGTAGCGACAATGCACAGGGGCCTGTTTGGTTGACTTTGAAAAGGCTTTCGACACCGTATGTCTAGAGGGGCCGTATATAAGTTATCAAATATAGATATGCCCGAATATTTATTATACATTATCTACTATATGATAATGGGTAAACAATTTGTAGTGAAATGTGGAGATATAATCTCTAACAAGACTTTCCACATCACAAACGGTCTACAACAGGGAGCAGTGAATTCTCACATTTTATTTAACATTTACACTAGTGGTCTAGTGGGTTCTCTCAACCATGCAATTGCGTATGCCGGCGACATTGTGGTGTATAGATCTGGAGAAAAGATTAATGTCATCAACAGATATCTGCAGGATGATTTCGAGAAAATCGAACGTTTTTGCAACGACTGGAAATTACAAATAAATTTCCAGAAAACAGAGACTATCCTTTTCCGAACGCCACTTCCAGTGCATCAATGGATACAAAACGGAATTGAAAAACATTTTCCATTGCAGGAAGTAATAATCTTCCTCTACAAGTAAAAACTGTAGTCAGATATCTTGGAATCTGGCTTGATCAGTATCTTTACTTTGATAAGCATACAGCAGCAGCTAAAAACGAATATGCAATGACACGAAGAATCTTCCGTAGTAGTCTGCTGGACCCCAAATGTAAAAATAATTTCATACTCAGCATTCATCCGACCAATATTGATGTATGGCTGCCCGGTATGGTACAACATATCCCCAGTTTACATGGAGAAGTTTCGTGTGTTCGAGAGGCAGTGTTTGCGTTCCTGCCTCGGAATGTACAGAACCCCAGAGTCGCAGCATAAGAAATACTATCCCAATAAAGTCCTGTATGACAAATCAGGACTAAACAGAATAGATAACTTCATTATTAAGATTATTCGTGATCATACAATAAGGGCAATGTGCAGTGAAAACGATCTCATTTCGGGAGCATTTTAACCCAATGATATATATATGGGGCTCCTCGATAGTATAGTGGTTAGTATACCCGCCTGTCACCCGGGAGACCGGGGTTCGATTCCCCGTCGGGGAGCCTCTGGCGCAAGACTAATGACCTTGCCCAGAAAAAATAAATCATTATGGAAAATTTAACAAGCCTCAGGACTTGCTAAATAAGGCCAAGACCGGTTCCCGGTTGTAGTGCCGATGATGATGATGATATATATATGGAGAGTACTCTCCAGAATGGGTTCATTCCCCCAGAAGCGTTCCTTTTCTTGGATAAAAAAGGACCTATCCAAGACAAACGCCGAGTCCCTATTATTTACCACACTTTCCGTGGTGCCAGGGATAAACGAATTCACCACGATAACGATATCTCTAATTTTCCAGAGCGCCTGCGTTTTAGTATGGTGATCCGTGAAAGAGATAAATCAATAAAAGATCGATTCCATCTCAACTGGCGGTGGAACAGTGATGCAGAAAGGACTACACGTCCTCAAACATAATATGCCTCTCAGGCGCACTGCTTTTCTTCCCCCTATCCCCAATTCCCAATTATTTTTTTATTTTTTCATTTTCGTTTTTAATTTAATTTTAATTTTTTATTTTTTAATTTTTATTTGTATTTCTTGTTTATGTTTGTCCGTTTTGTTTCATCATTTTATTTTTATTTTGTGCGTGTCAACCCCCTATATATGTAATTTACAAAAAAGCAAAAATTATAAATAATACATGATGTATATATTACATTTAAAAAAGAAAACATCAATTATTGTGGCATGTTATAAAAACAGTTATTGTACGCCGAAAGGCATAAGAAAAATAATAAGGTATAATTTAGAGTGCTTGCGAAGAGCCAGTAAGTTAATGTAAGAATGATATTTGTAAAATAGAAATTAACATTTAGTCTTAAGTAAAATATGTAATTAATTTGTTAAATAAATGTGGATATAAAACAAAAAAAAGTAGTCTGTGCATCCGTTTTTTACAGTCCTTGGACAAACGACGTAATAAAATAGATAGTCTTTAACCTTGAAGCAATGCTTTAACAATGTGATAATCCTGTACACTGTCGAGGCCATCAACATAACTCAAAATCTAGAGTTGCACTCAAAACTCCGTCTAATATAATTTAAAATCAGTTCACCCTTAACATTGACCAATACTTTTGATTTCATGATCAGAATTATGTTGATGGTTTTGATGAAAAAATGGGAAAAGAATGAACATTTTTTACAA
Organism: Microdon myrmicae; assembly: GCA_963931805.1. Classification (NCBI taxonomy): domain Eukaryota; kingdom Metazoa; phylum Arthropoda; class Insecta; order Diptera; family Syrphidae; genus Microdon; species Microdon myrmicae. Next base: position 121,613,577 of record OZ007499.1, read on the forward strand.
CACAATTTTCAGTTACAAATTCAAAAGGAAAAACAGTTTTTATTTATCAACACATGGATACATTTACAGTCTTAGGCATTTCGTGCTAACCAATATTTCACTTATTTATTTTGTCTACTTAATTATTTCCCGCCACCATTTAACAAAAATTTACTTCACATCTTTTCTGATATATTATTCCATAATTTAAAGCGGTCTTTCCATCTCAATAGTTTGTTTCAGGATTTGATTTCCGGTTCCATTTGTAAGGATTTCGAATTTTTCCACGACTTTCGTTTCAGGTCTACAAGTTCTAGCTGCAACTGTTAACTCGTGCTGAGTCCCATCAGACAAAGACACTTCCATACCAGAAGTATCCTTTTCGACCTTCAACACCGTGGACCATCGCCGATATGGCTCATAGGTTGGCTTCACAAAGGACACTTCTCTTTGGAGGCTTAACGTTTTATTCTCACCGTTTTTTGGATTATTTATCACGGAAGTGCATCGAATCGAATCCATGGCGAAAATGTTTATGCAATAGATACGTTGCTGTTTACGCGACTAACTATGAGCGACAAATGATTGGGAGTCGTCATCGAAATCTTTTTATTATAGTCTAATTCAGTCATGGAAATCCAATACAGCAACTTGGGTACGTAACTAATTGTGTAAATCAACTGCGGTTAAATTTGTTAACAAATCCTGCTGTGAGAGGGGTTATGAGAAGATTCATTTGGTTTCGGCAAATTGTTTGTCAAATGTGATACACTTGCAAGTCAATCGACAAGCCGATACCTTATTTAATTCTGGTTATGATAAGATGATCTAGATATTATAGGGGGATGCTATCATTTAATTCCTTATGTGGTTTTTCAAATGCTATCGTAAATTTAAATTAGGCATGACTCCAATTTACACAATCTAATCAACCTTTAAGAGACGGAGAGTTCGCTCAATTGCAGAACCTTGTATATTTTCTAGTTCCGAAAATTGTATACTAGAAGTTGTTCCAGGTATTAGTCTACTATTATTGTTGTAAAATAACTTTTGAGAATTTAATTCCATTACTTAGTTTTAAGAGTTTTCTGTTTGAAAGCAGTGCTGGAGTTTGCATGGCTTTTCAAAATTTTTATCATGCTGTCAAGACCACTAAACGGTACAACTTATTGGGTTTGTACCATATGAAATGTTCGATTTTCTAGTAAATATTTAAAAGCTAATATTATTGGGTTGTACCAGATGAAATGTGCGATTTTATAATAAAAATTTAAAAACCAATATTATTTTTCCGTAAATTTTTATTCAATCAAAATAGGATCCATTGACATCTATGACCTTCTTCCAACGTGATACAAGGTAAAATATTCCTTTTTCGTGGAAGTGCTGACTTTTTGAGGCAATGAAATGAAATCAAACGCTTTTATGAAAACCCGAAGAGCTTCTGCCGCCCAAATGAATATAGATTGCGGCAAAAGATGGTAGTCCGTTGGGTAAATATCAGGAGAGTAAGATGGATGCGGAAGAATTTCAAATCCCAACTACAACAGTCTTTGCACAGTTACTTGTGAGGTATGGGGTCTAGCATTGTCATGCAAAAGGATCGGGCCATGCCTATTGGCCAACCCAGGTTGATTTTTATTGGCTTGCAATATGTCGATTTCCTCACAATATTTGATAGCGTTTATCGTTTCTCCTGATTGAAGAAATGAAAAGTGGATTGGTCCTTTCAAAGTCCACCAAATTATCATCATAATCTTTTTTGGGTGAAGATCGGGCTTGGGGGTGTGTTTTGGTTATTCACCTGCATTCAACCGCTGCCCAATTCTTTAACGGTTGTCACAAAGAATCCACTTTTCACCACAAGTGATTATCCGGTGCAAAAACGGTTCAGTTTGGTTTCTTAATCTAAGCGATGTGCAGATTTCCAGGCGTTGTAATTTTTGGGAGTCGTTCAGTTCATGGGATACCCACTTATTGGGTTTCTTTACTTTTGCTATGAGAGAAAGGTTTCGACTTATTGTCATTGGAGATAGTCCCATGCTTTGTGCAATTTCTCGCACCGTTTTCGTTGTGTCCGCATCCACCGTTGGTCTTAAAACATCGTCGTCAACTAACGTTTCCGGCTGCACAAGTGGTTCATTTTCGAGGATGAAATTTCCCGAACGGAACTTTCCAAATCAACGTCATATATTGCGTTCGTTTACCGCTACATTCTCAAATGCGTCATTAATGTTTTTCATTGCCAGTGACGCATTATGTCCGATTTTAAATTCATAAAGGAAGAGGGCTCAAATTTGAACTGCCGACAGCATGGTAAACAATTCCTAAAAAAATAACTGTACTTGTAGCGAACTCTAAAATGCTCAGACGTCAAGCACACGTACCACTTTACATTGTTACGCACAAAACCCCCAACCCTTTAATACCTACTTCTTTGGAGCTAGTCTCCACCATTAATCGCGTATACATTGTATATCGTGATATCAATTCAATATCAAACAAATTGCACTACACATTCAAATTGCTCATATTAAATTTAACTCAAACCCAAGACGTGATAAACGAACCGTATGTTCAACACGCAAAATCCCCTGGATCCGAATCTGCGGACCAGATGACCAACTTTCAAGTAAAGCTGTTGAGACTCATAAAATGCGCGTCTGCAATTTTATGATCCTTTAAAGGTTTGTTTATCCAAACCATTTCCCACAGCCATTCAACATCCAACGTTCGAACGGCACGGATCGTCCTATCGTCCTGTCCCGCGTCCTTTTATTGTGTGCACGTGTGTGCGGAAGTGTGAATTGTGCAAACAGGGTGGCCGTCACTGAAACGGCTGTATAGCATATTGTGAAATATTGAACGGTGTAGTGTGTACTTGTGTGCATTATACACACAGTGTGAGTTTGTGTGTTATCACACAGTGTAGCCGTCATTAAGAACGGTCATAAAAAAAAAAAAACAAAAAAAAAACAATCAATGTGACATAGCGCAGTGCGGACCTATCGAGCAACATCATCGCCACATCAAAGAGAAGAAACGCACATTTGGTAATCACACGGCGCCGACTCGAGCGACAGCTGAGTCTTATGATGAAGCGGCGCAAGCCAAATACAGATGGCGATAAAAATGCATAAGAAAAGAAAAATGAATACACTGGAGCAGGCAAACAATTCAACGAATTGGTTGACCTTGTAGCGATCCTAAATCGCTACTCCTATCTAAATCCCCAATAACATCAAAAATCCTATCCACAATCCCATAACAAAAAACCCAAATTTCATATCGAATCAATGAGCGATAAATTAAACAAAAGTTAATTATCGCACATTGATTCAAATTCCACATAACACATCCAAATCCCATATTGAGTCACATGTACAACGAATTTAACCAAAAGTTAATTCATCATACATTGACTCAATTCCTAAAAATCCTAACATCATGAAATGCTTAATTCAAAACGCATTTCATGATTCCCTTCCCAGAATCTATCCAACAAAAACCTTTAGAAAATTCTCGGAACAAAATTCCAATCGAAGCACACCAAGCCTTGCGTACGCTTCTTGGAATTTTGACATTAAAATAGTTGACAAAAGTCAACTCCAAAACCTATAAAAGGGGAGTGCATTTCAATTTCATGATCAGCACCATCCCTCTGTAAAAGTAGTTAGAGAACACTTGAACTAACACTGTCCACACTATCCTTGGATACCCCCCCTTTTTTCTTCTCTTTTCAGATGCCGCGAGGCCGAGCCCAACATCCTCACGGATGTGGGTGATTCTGGTTATCGCAAGATGACCAGAAGTCAGAGACAAGATGAAGGACACATATGTCCTGTCTCGCTAAATTCGGCCTTCTCGCCACAATTTTTTTATTTTTTTTATTTCATGATCAGTAGATCACCAGAAGCCGAACCTCTGGCCAACAAAATAATAAATGCGATCAGTAGCATCCCAGAGGCCGAACCGCTGGCCGTGCGTCCGGATTTAAATAAAACTAACTATTTTCATATTTTCTAAATCCTTTCGGTCTTTCATTTTTTCACCGTCAACGCTCCGGGCTCTTCTCCCACCATTTGGGAAAGCACGGCCTGGAGTATAACAACCTTGACCCAAGTGAATTTGAATTACCTGCTGATCAAGACAAAAATATCACAGGTACGGCAGCAGATCCAGCGGAACTGGGCAAACTCCTTGCGTATATCGACAACAAAAAAGAGGAACTGAAGAAAAAAAAAGAAAAAAAGACAATCCTCAAATTAAAAGGCCTAATTCAGCAACAACAAAGGAAACAAAATACAACAACACAAAGGAAAAATCAGGAACAACAACATCAGGAAGCAAACAAAAGGCAGCAAACAAAGGATATGCAGCAGCAGCAAAAGAACCAGCACATCGTAACCAACAAAAAGGAAAAGGCGCCGCCTATAATACTTACGTCCATGGAAACAAAGGACGTTATAAAATTAGGTGAGTTAACATGCAAAAATCTTAAAACGAAAAAAATAATTCATTCTAAAATAAAATTAATGTGCGATGATATTGAAGGCTATCGCAAAGTAATGACTGCTTTGGGTAGGACAAAAAGCGACCACTACACGTACACCCCGAAATCGGAGTAAAATAATCTCCATGGAGAGGATTGGAGTTGACCCATGTTTTTCCCCTGAGGAGGTATTCGAGGAATTAAAAAATATTGAAACCGATAATTTAAAATTTACAGGTGTGAAACCCTTCTCTACCGCCAACTCCAGAAAACGCAATTGCAAATTGCCTTTCTTTATTGTATCACTGAGTCCCAACAGTAAAGTTGATGCTCTCCGATACATCAAACACCTCAACCAACAAACAATAAGTTGGGAAAAAATTAGAAAAATCGATCGCGTATTGCAGTGTATGCGTTGTCAACGCTTCGGGCACGCGGCATCAAACTGCCACATGCAATTCAGGTGCGTAAAGTGCCTCTCCGACCATATCATTGGTGAATGCCCCTTGGGCAAGGAACAAGTTCCAGATAGGAAAACACTGTTCTGTGTCCTCTGTAAAAATACAGGTCACACTGCAAATTTTAGAGGATGTTCTAAATTTCAAGAAATGAAATTAAAATTGGAATCCAAAAAGAAACAAGTTGAAGGAGAGAAAAAAATGAAAACTCGTTCTTACGACAATTTCGTGGCTCCTTGTGTGTCATATGCACAAATGGCCGGTGCTCCTAAGCAACCAGCATCCATGGAACATACATATAGTTATGGAAGAATGCCTGCGCCAGAGGCACATTCAGAAATAATAACAATGTTATTAACCATGCAAGGACAATTTGCCGAATTTCAAAAAACACTGACTGAGCAAAGAGCACGAATAGATACTCTCTATTCAACTCTGTTCTCAAATAACTCTCCACATCAAAATCTTCAACCCTCCGTCTGAACTTAACCTAAAAATTATAGCTGTGAATATAAATTCACTAATCCACATCGAAAGAAGGGATAATTTAGGCAATCTGCTCCAAGCCGAATGCCCAGATGTGCTCTTGGCTAGCGAAACTAAGCTAAACCAAAGGCACAAAATGGGCTACAAAAATTATAACATAATTAGACGAGATCGACCACACTCTACTCGAGGGAGTGGGGTCGCTATCTTAGTTAAGAAAGGTCTTCACCATAAGGTCGTTTACAGCACGGAAGTACACAAATTCCAGGTGCTAGAGGCATGCATTATAGACATTCCGCTAAAAAGTCAAAGGCATCTATATATTGTCGCTGCTTACGCTCCTGAATCTGTTCAAGGTACCCAATTTATCTGTGAAATCGATACGCTTTTCCGAAGACAAGCTAGATTCAGAAAACAATTACTTTTTAATGGCAAGTGATTTTAACGCCAAGCACAGTGGCTGAGGCAATCTGATCTCGAACACCAGTGGCAATGCCTTGTTTGATTGGTGGCAAACAAATGCGATCGAGCATAAACTAGAATTGTACGCTACAAGTACACCGTCTTATCCAAGAGGTAACTCCTTCCTGGATTTACTTATGACAGATGATCGAATTCAGTTATCAGATACCGAGGTAACTACTCGAAATTGTCTTCGCACAATTGAGTACGATAGCGATCATTACGATTCACCTTGGAGTTATCACTTAATGTCACATCAATACTAATTTCTTCAATTAATTTAAGGTGCAATGAAGGACGCAAGGTATGTTCTATACATTTTTTCACAACAATGGCGACACCTCCACCCCTAGCATGTACCCTGTCTAGGCCCAACATCTGTAATTTAGATGAGAGAAAGAAATGTCTTGTTTGAGCCCGGTTTCTGGAACAAGTGCAATATCAATATTAAAATTTATCAAGAAATTAAAAAATGCCTGCTGTTTGTTTTTGATGCTTCTCGCATTCCAAGTGATGGTGCTAAGAGAGTTTCTTAACATGATTTTTCCGAATATAGATACTTAATAGCTAATGAGGTAATGACATTAAATTGGTCAGATTTGGTATGACAAGCACTAAGCTTGGTTACAACTTCATTAAGAAGAGAGTTTATCTCGCTAAAAGAGAACAAGTTATCATTAGTTATAGTTTCAGACGAATTTTTCTTAGTGTGTGTCGTATCACTGTTGGAAGGTTGCAGGGTTTGATGGAGGCCAGAAGCCCAGGCGGATGAAGGAAGTGAAGGTTGATGCACAGATCGCGGTAGTGGAGGAAAATTATCAATGGATAATCGGTCGGGCAGTGGCTGCTGTTTATAACTTGGAGGCTGAAGGAACGTTGTATTTCCTGTACCACGTCCACGTGGGGTTAATTTGTGGCGAACGTCTAGGTACTGCTTTCGGCTAATGCATTCAGGATCGGTGGATTTATGAGGCCCACTGCAATTTGACCTCATTCGTCTTGCAGTCGGATATTTTCTGGTTTCCAGAACAGATTGCACAGAAGCTGTTAATGTGACAATGCATCGAGCCGTGGCCGTAAAGCTGGCAATTATGACATTGTGTGACTTTACCTGTATGATGTTTTCTGAAGTCCCATCGAACGATGGTTTTAAATAAAGTAGAGTAGTTACGTTTGAGTTAATTTAATTTAATAGTACCGCGTTGAATGTAGACGATGTACAAGTAATGTTTGTAAAGGGCTTTTGTTCACGAATTTAATGTGATGGTTTTAACATCTAGGCACTTAATCCCGAGTGTAACTAATGCATTTTTTATTAAGTCATTGCTAATTAGGTTTAAACCGGATAACATTACCTTTAGGGGGCGATTTTCCTTTCGCGATTTTCCATTTTAACCGCAAGAGTGAGTCCTCCATCAGACATTGAAGTGGTTGGAAAAAGTTAGTGTTTGAACACAAATTGGATTTATCTAGCACTTTATTATTAACTTTTGTCAGTTTATCGGGATGGGTTTGACCTCCAATACCGGGGTCGTAACGCAAACGTTTACGTTTAATTTTGCTTAACACACGTGGCCCAGGGGCCATAACTTAACGGATTTCACACTTGATCAAGTTATGGGTTTGCGGTAGCGGGACAAAGAAAACAAAATAATGGTTTGTGATAATTTTTTTTTTTTTTTTGTACACTAACGCGCTCACAAAAGGGGATTTTGAAGTACCCTTAAATGTCAGAGCACAGTGCGAGCGGATGGAGAGGAAGTGGATAAGGAAAGGACGTGTTGATGTATATTGGTCTTGAATGTCTGGACATCACAACGACCAGGAAACACATGATCAGGCAGAACATTCCACATTCGTGTGGTTCGGTTAAAGAATGACTCTCTATGTTTATTTGTGCGCCTAAAGGCCACTTTCAAAGTGAACTGATTGCGCATTCACAGATTGATGGGTATAGCGGGCAAATGTCTGAAGGGGCGTAACACATTCAGCAAGTTCAGTTGAGCAACGACCGTGGTAATACCTATAGAAAAGAGATAGCCATGATACGTTGCGCCTGTGTTCTAAGGGCGGAATTGATCGACTTACGGCTGGGTCCCTAATAAGTTTCACTGCTCGTTTTTGCATCCTGTCACGCGTAGTGCAGTTTTGGAGTTGGACTCCATTTTTGGAGGAATATACGTCTTCTAAATAGTGGCCAGGTTGGATGGAGTGAAGTATCTTTTGCATCTCTTAAGGAATCCCATACATTTGGCTGCACTTTTCGCAGCTTCAAATATGTGGTCATTCCAATTAAGAGTCGAATTAATTCGAGTGCCGAGGATTGATAATTCCTTGGCTTCGTCGACGCAAGTGCCGTTCATAGACAGTATATTTACTTTGGAATTCACGTTTGACGACAAGAGGCAGCTCTGAGTTTTTAGGGCATTGAATTCTACTCGGTTAGATAATCCCTACTGATATATCTTGTTGAGGTCTGAATTCAATGTATCAAAGATAAGTTGCTGGTTGGTAGTGACGTTCGAAGAGTATGGTCGGGAATATTTGTATGAGTATGAGAAACTTAATGTGTTATCATCAGCAAACGAGTGAATTGGGTTGTGAGTAATTGACAAGAGATAATTTATAAAGATAAGGAAGAGAGTAGGTGAGAGTACCGAACCTTGGGGAACACCTGCATTAATTTGATGAGAGACAGATTTGACAGCATCAAGAACGACTTGGATTGCACGGCCAAAAAGATAGTCTCTTATCCATTGGATCAGGGAATTGTCCACTCCATATGAATGCAATTTTGACAAAAGGACTGAATGCCAAACTCTGTCGAAGGCTTTTGAAATATCCAATGCGACTACCTTGCTTTCACCGAGGTAGTGGATGGAATGGCTCCACTTTTCGGTAAGGTACGCCATCAGATCTCCTGTGGACCTGTTGCTACGAAAGCCATATTGGAGGTCATTTGATTCCAGATATTTCGAAAGTTAACGGTTGATAAGAGATTCCATCACCTTCGAGAGAATAGAAGTTAGTGCTATGGGTCGATAAGAAGAAAGGAATGATTGGTCACCGTTTTTGGGAATTGGCTGAATGTTCGCTGTGTTACATCTATATGGGAAACCACCAGTAGAATATGACAAATGGAAGAGCGTCCGCAGTGGTTTAGCGAGTGGAGAGAAACATTTCTTCAAGAGGATTGGGGGAATGCCATCCGCACCAATGGATTTGTGTGCGTTTAGCTCTTTGAGTGCGCGGGCAACAGTACGCGTTCGGAAGCGAATCTGGCTCACGGTGTGCTGCTTATGCTCGAGTTGAGGTGGAACTGATGTGGTATCAGGCAGCGTTGAATTGATTGCAAAATGTGCAACAAGTAGATTCGCCTTCTCTATTGCAGTGGTGACTGGTATGTCATCGACTATAAGCAATGGAATGGATAAAGAGACCGAGTTTTGAATCTTTTTCAGGAATGCCCAGCAGTTTCTACTACCTGTGGGAGAGTGTAGTATTTTTTGTCTCACTTTTTGGTCATGCAAGAACTTGGCGCGTTGAATATACGCATTGCAGTCATTTCTAGCTCTCTTAAATCTTTTCCGGGTTTCCTCAGTATTGTTTGATTTATACAACCGGAAACTCAATTCTTTGGCCTTTATGGCTTCTCTGCACCCAGAATCGAACCACATATTTCTCTTGTGTTTGATACTCTTTACTCTGTGTGGAATAAAGGTCCACATGCCAAGTAGAATCGTGTCTTTCAATGTGACCGCTATAGAGTCAACATCGTTATAGAGGAAAAATAACGACCAATTTAACCTCACAAAAAAGTCGTTCAAACCTTCTCAGTTGGCTTTCTCGTAGAACCATACTGTTCTTTTGGGAGCTTTCTCATTAACGTTACTGTTGGTTAGAGGAAATTTAGCTGACACGACACAGTGGTCTGAAGTGGGCAAGGGCGAAGAAACTTCAATTGTGTATTTGTTTGGGTGGGAGGTGAGAAACAGGTGCAGTGTGTTGGCGAAATGACCATATATATCTGGTACCCGTGTTGGCTCATTGATAAGTTGAGTTAAGCTATTTGAATCAGCAAAAGCTGGACATATTGACCTTCGGGTGTTGTTGTTCCGGAGTGACGAAGCCACTGAGAGTTATGCACATTAAAATCACCCGCAATAACGATTTCAGTGTGCGGATATAGGGTCAATATCCTATCGATAGAATCAGACAGAGCATCAGATTCGTTAAAGGATGCGTTTCTATCCAAGTTTGGTCTACTATAAAGAAAGCAGTAATCTATGATATGCTTACGAACGTGAAGTTTTAGCCAAGCGAAATTAAATTCTGGGTTGCAACAGGGCCTATATTGTGGCAGAAGCTGATGAACAGAGGCACTAAGTTATATCCAGGTAGATTAAAATCGGAAATATCTGTATTAGTAATTACCAGGGTTTCGGTAAGTGCAAGGATAGTTGGTTTCTGGTTAGAAACGTGGGCAGACACAGAAGAGAAATTGCATCTCAAGCCGCGAATGTTACACAAATCAACGCGAAATTCCCGGTCCATTGAAATGGCCCTACACAGAAAACCAATACCGCCACGGGAAAGGATTGTTACGATCCTAAATCGCTACTCCCATCCAAATCCCCAATATCACCAATAATCCCATCCAAATCCCCAATACTTCCTATAATCCAAATCCAAATTCCAGATTGAATCATATGAGCAATAAATTAAATCGAAAGTTAATTTGTCGCACATTGATTCAATTCCCAATAATCCTAACATCATGAAATGGTTAACTCAAAATGCATTTCATAATTTCCCTTCCAGGAACTTATTCAACTAAACCCCTAGTCAATTCCCAGAACCCAATTCCAATTGAAGCACGCAAAACTTTGTGTACGCTTCTTGGAATTTTGATAATGAAAACGTTGACAAATCTCAACGATAAAGAAGTATAAAAGGACGGCGCATTTTAATTTCGTGATCAGCCACTTATACCCCAAAAATGAATTTCAACAAACATGTGACCCACATTCTCCAAAGGGGCCTCGGTCGGTCTAGGCAACTGCACAACATCTTGAAGTGGAGGAACAAAGTTGACACCAAAGTTAAGCTTCTCTGCTATAAGCAGCTAATCCGATCTGGAATATCGTACGCCTTTCCCATATGGTCCTGCATATCTTCGGCTCAAATGGAAAGACTTCGGGTTTTCAAAAGGAAACTCCTCAGAAGATGCACCAATCATTCTAGAAGGCCTGACGGTCGTCATTACCCCAACTCTCACCTATACGAAGGCGCCTCCATTACCCCTTTCGACGAGTACTTGCTTCAATTAGCATATAAGTACCTCGAAAACATTCAGAACAGCGAGAGCCTACTTGTACGGGACTCTTGCGTTCTTGACCCTTCTCTCTCTCGATCTCTTCGGATCAAACCCCCACAATTTCTTCTTCAGTACAAAACGGAAGAAAGCACCCTTCCCAACAATATTCCCCTCTATAATAGAGGATTCCTGGACCCATCCCATAGGGTCTACTATTAACAAACCATACACACGAACGCTCAGTTCAAGACGGCACAAACACAAACATACACGCCGACCAAAGCGCAGATTATCAGACGCCAAAGACGTGATCTGCGTTTACTACCGCACCCAAGACATACCGGTCTTGTATGATTTCTTTCCCACCATCCCTCTATACAAGTAGTTAGAGAAAACCTGGAATAACACTGTCCACACTATCCTTCGATACCCCCCCTTTTTTCTTTTCTTTTCAAATATCGCGAGACCGAGCCCAACATCCTCACGGATGTGGGTGATTCTGGTTATCGCAAGATGACCAGAAGTCAGAGACAAGATGAAGGACACATCTGTCCTTGTCTCGCTAAAGTCGGCCCTCTCGCCACCAGTTTTTTTTTTTTTTTAATTTCGTGATCAGTCAAGGTTCCAGAGACCGAACCGCTGTTCATCAATCAGTTAAGTTCTAATAGGCCGAAACTATTGTCGAATGTCGGGTCACAATGTATCAAGCTTAATCTATATCGAAATAAAAAGAAAGTTTAACTTAAAACAAAAGTCGCATCTTTTAATTTTCTCCGGAACATTCCACGGGTGGGAAGTTACAAATGTTTTCACATTTATTTATTTGTCTTTATTTAAGCCGCTTTACAACTTTCGCACTGAGTTAGTTATTGGCATGCCCATTCTTAAACGACACTGGGCGCAACCCAGACTATCGACCGCAAGATTCGTTAAATTAAACTGCACCGTTTCAAAGACAACGTGATTCTAGAGCGACTAGCTCTGACTCGTTGAAAAGTAATACTCGGCTATGGCCGCTTAGGTTAAACTTGACTTCCCGTGTACGCGCTTGTTGATGGTTATTTCTCGACTCATGTACTCAAAGATTAACCTCGAGAGACTCGTGATGAGTCCACTCTCAGCTAGGGGTGAGTTTCCTTTCTCGAGAGAAACTTGAAGTTTCTCTTTGTGGTGACCAATTGGAGAGGATCTCTCTGGGTTGATCTTAGCTAGTGTGCTGGTCGAGCAATAGAACAAAGAGTATCATAGAAGACGTGCATGCAGCTGTGTCAATAGACCGCATGCCATTAGGAAATGATGGTTGTTCGCTGTATCTTATGCCGGCGGAAAGGGTCTAATTATTTTGTGTGTATATTTACACGCTGGAGAATTCGATTCTTGGCGGCTAGACGCGGGATGCGTGAACTGGTTTTGTCGGTTGGACAAAAGCCGCCGAGAGTGTGGATAAGCCAGGTTAAGCCCCCCCCCCCCCCCCCCCGCCGGCGCCAACAACCAAAAAAGAAAAAGAGATCTTAACAAGGTATTGCGGACCCTAGTACGAGAACCCCCCAACAACAGAGAAAGTATAGGGGGTTCTAGGTCTGGGCGCCGGCGCGGGCGCAGGGTTTTACCACGTCCTCGCAAATTAACGTTCCGCCGAACGCCAAAAGAGAACTATTCACTGAAAACGGACGAAACGAAACTCCACGGCACTGTGTCCGTAAGAAGCAAGTCGAATAAAACACTCGGGTGAAATCGTTTAACTGGTTTAAGGAGTTTTATTATTTACGTAGTTGGCGGCACCTTTACATTAATAATAATCGTTATCTCATAGGAGTATATAACACGCAATTGTTTATGTAGCTGACGGCATCCTTACATTAACAATGATTGTGGATTCATTAAGTCATACAACACACGAATTTTCACATAGTTGGCGGCATTTTTATATTAGTAATGATGGTTATTTGATCGAATCATATAATACGCGAATTGTTTCGGGGAAATCACGGAAACTTTTGGGCACTCTCGACTCGTCGTTGTGGCTCCACCGGTGGTTGAAGCTCGACTCACTGGCGGATGATAAGAGGGGTTTGCACGATTGATGACGGTTGGATATCGAATCCTTGTTGTGCGCAGTTGGGCGGATGGTTAGCGACTGACTAATAAAAACAAAAATTCATCGCGTCGTGGCAGTGGGGTTATAGCTAAAGTAAACTCGCTGCCATTTACTAAGAATTTTATGGAAGAGTTGCTATGCCTGCATAAGAATTTAGTTCCAGCGAGGCTTTGGGAACGTGAGCAAGTATGGGTATGAATTTTCGGGGGAAATTGGAATTGCTTGGGTTCAAGCAAGGAATATCATTTAGGGAAAATATTAACCGAAGTAATTTCGGGGAAATGTATGCGGCTTAGTATAGTCGGTGGCGATGGTTAATGTTCCGTTGTGGATTTGAATATGCGTTTGGTTACGGCATATGGATTTCGGGGAAATTAGGAATGCTTGGTCGCAAAGAGGGAATATGAATTAAGTAGAGAATTGACCGAAGCAATTTTGGGGAAATGTATGTGGGATGATGTAATTGAGGGAGATGGTTAATGTTTGTTGTAGATTTGAATATACGTTTTATTACGGCGTATCAATTTCGCGGAAATTGTGATTGTTTGGTCGCAAAGAGGGAATGTGAATTCAGTAGAGGTTTGACCGAAGCAATTTAGGGAAAATGAATGCGGGGATGATTAGAATATATTCTGTTAAATTATATTCTGTTTAAGATTTGGAATGTGTTTTGTTGCAGGGTTTGCGATGTATGCTATTGTGGATTTTGCATGGGGAGTTGGGTTACAGGTTAAGGTAAGGTGACGCGCTGTTAGCGGTCAGGGTTGGTTGGCATTGTGGGTTGGTTCTCCAGGTGGTGTAGAGAACCCCCACAAAAGCGGCGCCCGGTGACCAAGGTAGAATAATATACTGGTAGGCCCGAGTAGTGCCCATTGGTGCCGGGCAACAGGAGACCCCGCCATTCCCTGCCAAGGAGCTCACGAAGACCGAGCCCTACATCCGGAAGCCCACATACGCAAAAGAAGGAAGTTGCGAGGGCACACCTTTTCAAGCCATCCACTTCAACCAATAAACGTCCCCCAAGAAGATCACCACAAAGGGAGATGACCCAACGACACACCCAATAAAGAGGTAAGCGAAACATTTTAATTCAAAATATAGAACCTCAACAGGATGCAAGTCGGGACCAGCAATAGATAAGCGAAAGAAACCACTACAGGTGTTATGCCCCTGTAGTAGGTGCCCCACTAGATCCGTGCCGAAATCCAGGTCACATCCCTTTCATGATGAACATTATGCCACTCAGACACAAAAAACTCTCCAAAGATTATTAATCAATCGAGAGTATCGATGCCTGCGGGGCGCAGACAGAGGTGCGAAAAAAAGGAAAACAGGCACAAGGGATGGAAAGGGTAGAAGGTTTTCCTGCATTACACATCACTCGCGTGTATATTCTCGCACTTTTCACAGCACTAAGACGCGTGTGCGGAGAACCGTTTGTTTGCATTGGATCGTTGTGAATATAACGGTTGACGTAATTAAGAAAAATAGCACGAGTAAAACTGAGACTTTTTTTTTCAAAACTGTATTTATTAACCATAGCTCCCCAATAGTATACTGGTTAGTATACCCGCCTGTCACGCGGGAGACCGGGGTTCGATTCCTCGTCGGGGAGCCTCTGGCGCAAGACTAATGACCTTGCCCGGAAAAAAAAAAAAACAAATCATTATGGAAAATTTAACAAGCCTCAGGACTTGCTAAATAAGGCCAAGACCGGTTCTAGGTTGTAGTGCCGATGATGATGATTTATTAACCATAATTAGAATTCGTACATTTAAGTAATACAGTGACTTAAAATTAATTTTGTAACAATTGCTTACATGTAATTTTTATAATAATATTGTGACGCATATGACAATCAGTACTAGAATATTCTAGAGAGTCCGAAACAGAGTACTAGAATATTCTATAAAGTAATGGAAAACTGGAGACTAGGAACAGTAGAACATTCAAGGCAATGGAACGGACGGAAACGAAACGCTGAAACAGTATAAATACGCCGCACACAGAGCATAGTAGGAGTAAGAAGTAGAACGTGAAACAAGCGATAAGTCTCGAGCGAGAAGTAAGCAGTAAAATACGCGACAATTACGAAAGCGATAATAAAGAAAACGTTAAGTGTACGGTAAAAAGTAACGATTGTTATTACGGACTAATAAAGTGTTATATTAGTTCAAAATCAATTTAACGGCTCTTATTTATTCAAAATAATTAATCCAGCGAACCCTAAGCTCGCTACAATATATACATTTTCTAAACAATATTTTATGAGATATAAGATAGATGCGTGTTTATAAATTTAGTGGTATTATCTTCCTGGAAAAGGTCAGAAAACCAGGAATTTGTTTTTTCAACTTTACTTAATCTAAACTTAATCCTAAATATATAAATAACTTAACCTAATTTAGCCTGATTACAGTATGATTTTCCTAAAGCCATAAACAAAGTTTTATAATTAAAGGGATATATGAATTAAGGGATGTGGAATGAGGTCAGTTATGCGTTAGAGGTAGAGTATTTCTCTCCGGTTGTTCGTTGGAAAAGCGTAGGATGTTGGAAAATGGTTGGACGCTACAGTATTTGAACTGGTTATGGGTAACTTCGGTGTTGTGGTATATGATCTCATTTGAATCATTTACCAGTCTGCCTGAGGCGAAGATAGCTCTGGTGTGCAGACAGTTGGGGTAGTTAGTTCGGATATCTAGAGGGTTCTCTAAGAGCGAGGTTATTATGGGATTGGGATCATTTTGTAGGTTTTCGATAAATTTGATAGACAGTTCGAGGAATCGTCTATCGAGGCGCTCGATACCAGCGGTATTGTAGAGTTCGACGTTACTATAGTACTTATAGGAGTTAGGACGACGATGTAACCCAGAGACATACCTAAAGCATTTTCTTTCGAATACTCGTAATTTCTCCATTTGGGAGGGAGTGATACGGTACCACCATGGGCACGCGTACGTGAGTGTGGGCCTGATAATTTGTTTGTAAATGAGCAGTTTGACTTTGTGAGAGAGACTATTAGGTTTCCACATTACTCTTCTACAGAGATTAAGCTGAATTGTGGCTTTTTGAAGGGAATTTTTAATGTGGGAGGAAAAAGACCAGTTATTAGAAAAAGTGATTCCCAGATATTTTAGGGTTTTGGAGGGTTTTATCAGAGTGTTGTTCAATTGAATCTTAATTTTGTTGTGGCAGCGTCTATTGTTGTTTGTACAGTGGTCGTTTTTGCCCTTGAACACTATGAGCTGCGTTTTATTTGGATTAAGGTGGATTTTCCACTTATTAAAGTATGTTGATAGGTTAGGGAGGAAGTTGTTAATGCGGTTTCTTGCAGCCTTAACAAATTTGCTGCTAGAGTAAATTAATGTATCATCAGCATAATTCAGCATCACAACATTAGGAGATACGGGTTGAGGAATATCTGAGGTATATAACAGATATAAAATTGGCCGTAAAATGGAGCCTTGGGGAACACCCGCGGTTATGGTGTGGGTTTCTGAGACAGAAGAATTTATTCTCACAACGAATTTTCTGTCAGAAAGATATGAGGCTAAGAACTTTGTTGTGTGAGAGTTTAGATTAAATATGGAGTGCAGTTTGTACAGACGTCCTGAGATCCAGACGCAATCAAACGCCTTAGAAATATCGAGAGATATACACACAGTAGGGCTTTGGTTTTGGAGACCAGTTGTAACATCGTGTGTAAGTTTTAGTAGAGCATGACATGTGGATTGTCGCTTACGAAATCCGAACTGACAGTTATGGATGAGGGCATTCTCATTGGCAAATGAGAGACAAGTTGTCTGTTTGAAAGTCAGCCAGGTATTGACCGTATATATATCATCATCATCATCGGCACTACAACCGGGATCCGGTCTTGGCCTTATTTAACAAATCTCTCCACCGGTCCCGATTTCGAGCCGATGTCATCCAGTTTAGCACTCCCAGGCTCTGGGCGTCCTGGTCTACGCCATCCCTCCATCGCAGACAAGGTCTGCCGCGCTGTCTCCTTCCATACATCTTGCCACAAAGGACTTTCCGGGCAGGGTCCTCTTCGCTCATTCGAGCTAGGTGTCCCGCCCACCGGAGTCTACCGAGCTTGATTTTTCTTACAATATGAGCTTCAAGGTAGATTGCGTACAACTCATGGTTGTAGCGTCTCCGGAATCGTCCTCCCTCACATACGGGGCCAACAATTCTCCTTAAGACCTTTCTCTCGAACGCGGCCAAGAGTTCAGAGTGCTTTTTATTAAGCACCCAGGTCTCGGATCCATACATGAGTACTGGTAAGACCATGGTCTTGTACAGTAGTAGCTTGGATGTTCTGGATAAATTTCGGGATTTAAAGAGCCTTGATAGACCATAGTAGGCTTTGTTGGATTTAATCAGCCGTTCGCGTATTTCTTCTTCCATATTGTTATCGGCTGATACTATTGACCCAAGGTAGTTAAAGGATTGCACTACTTCAAATTCGTGCTCCACTACCCTGATAGTTTGACCAACGTTAGGTCTTCTCTTCGCAGAAGTTGCCACCATGTACTTGGTTTTTCCCTCATTAATGCGCAGTCCCAGTTTTTGTGCCGCCTGCTCGATCTGGGTGAAGGATTCCTGTACCGCCGATTCGGTTCTACCGATGATGTCGATGTCATCTGCGTAGGCAAGTATCTGGCTGGACTTGGTGACAATAGTCCCTCTTGTTGTAACGCCAGAGTCACGGATTGCTTTCTCCAACGCCAGGTTGAAGAGGAGGCAGGCTAAACCGTCCCCTTGTCGGAGTCCATTATAGATGTTTATTGGTTTGGACAGCAATCGCGCTACTTTTACTTGACTAGTTACGTTGGTCATGGTCAACCTACAAAGTCGTATCAATTTATTTGGAATGCCGAATTCTCTCATGGCATTATATAGTTCTACCCTGGCTATGCTGTCGTAGGCGGCCTTGAAGTCTATAAATAGATGATATAGTGGAATCTTAAATTCCAGACATTTTTCCATCGCCTGCCTAAGGGTGAATATCTGATCAATTGCTGATTTGCCTGGGATGAAGCCACACTGATATTGACCAATGATGGCTTTAGCGTATGGGGATATCCGGTCTTGTAGGATAGTGGAGAGTATCTTATAGGCGGTACTCAGCAATGTTATACCCCTATAGTTGCTGCACAGTGTGATATCTCCCTTCTTATGTATGGGGCAAATTATACCACGACGCCA
Source organism: Microdon myrmicae (assembly GCA_963931805.1). Lineage (NCBI taxonomy): Eukaryota > Metazoa > Arthropoda > Insecta > Diptera > Syrphidae > Microdon > Microdon myrmicae. The sequence continues at coordinate 121,632,086 of OZ007499.1, forward strand.
ATCTTCCGGCATCTCCTCTTGCTCCCATACGTGCACCACGATCTCGTGAATTGCGTGATGTAACGCTGTCCCGCCTTGTTTGATCAGCTCAGCTGGTATGCCATCAGCTCCAGGGGCTTTATTTGATTTTAGCTGTCTAATGGCTTTTAGTGTTTCCTCAATGCTTGGTGGCGGCAGCATTTGGTCCTGGTCTTGCATTGGTGGAGCCTCCAATTCTTCTGTGAGCTGACCATTTAGCAATTCATTAAAGTGCACTTCTCATCGCTCCAGAATGCCTTCAGGATCGGTGATCAGATTACCCTCTTTATCCTTGCAGTAAGTGCAGCGTGGTGTGTACCGCGTCATACTGCGGATTATTTGGTAGAACTTCCGCGCCTGGTGCGGACCTCGCTCTCTACTTTTCTCTATTTCACAGACAAGATTTTTTTCCCAGGCACTTTTCTTTTGTCTGTGAAGTCTTTTTTCAGTTCTTCTGAGCTCTTTGTATTTCTCCTCGCGTACCCGCGTCCTATGAGACTGCTGCATTGCCCGGTATGCAGCATTCTTACGTTCAGTCGCTAGTTTGCACTCATCATCAAACCAGTCGTTCCGATCTGTACGACTACTGCCTAAGATGGAGTTGGCAGTACTAATGACAGTATTCTTAAGGCGTGTCCATTTCTCTTCTACGCCCGGCATTCTGGCCCCAGGACTTACTCTCCCTCCGTCGAGCTCTTCGAGGGCGAATCTTAACGCATGACCAAAGGTGTTGCTGGTGTTCTCATTGCGTAAGGCAGCCGTGTTGATTCGAACCTGATCCGTGGATGCAATACGTCTCCGTAAGGCAATCCTCGCTCGGAAAACTGTACCAACAAGATAGTGATCCGAGTCGACGTTGGCACCTCGGTACGTTCGTACCGTCATCAGGCTCGAAGAGTGGCGGCGATCTATCAACACGTGGTCAATTTGGTTGCGAGTGGCTCCATCAGGTGATACCCAGGTGGCTTTGTGGATATCTTTACGCGGAAACCTGGTACTCGCAACGACCAAGTTTTTCGATGCTGCCAGTTCGATGACTCGTAGTCCATTGTCATTAGTGTTCTCATGCAAACTATGGGAACCTGCATAGTGCCTGAAAACCGGCCCCGACCTATTTTCGCATTCAAATCCCCAAGAACGATTTTCACATCGTATCTTGGGCAGGCATTGAGGGCCCGTTCGACGTTCTCATAGTATTCTTCTTTTTCGTCGTCAGGGGACTCCTCTGTAGGTCCGTGAACGTTTATGAGGCTTATGTTTTTAAATTTGCCTCGCACGCGAAGAGTGCATAGCCTTTCATTTATTGCATTAAAGCCGATGATGGCAGGCTTCAGTTTTTGGCTGACTAGAAAGCCTACCCCGAGCACATGGTGTTTTGCGTGACAGCTGTAATAAATGTCATACTCTTTTCTTTGAAAAACACCACTCCCCGTCCATCTTATTTCTTGTAATGCTGTTATGTCAGCCTTATATTCGGACAGGGCATCGGCTAGTTGCTGTGCAGCTCGAGCTCTGTATAGTGAGCGTATGTTCCATGAAAAAATCCTTAAATCGTTTAGCCGTTTTCGTTTCCGTGGTCGTCGTCGTGTATCCGGTCCATATCCGAGGCTTGTTAAATTTGCCATAATAATTTATTTTTACGGGCCTGGTTATTAGCCTTGCGCCAACCTTTCTCAGGATGTCGCTGCATGCATTGGTTCACTACTTGGCGGGTGTCAAAGTAGCTATCCAGGGGTGTCACGTGGAGACTGCATGTCAACTTGGATTGAACAGGGACAAGGGTCGTCCTGCCCTTCGCCGGGTTGAAGGCAATCAGAGACTTTGCCCTGTATGTTCGCACCCATCCCCCCATAAATTTCGATAAATTTGATAGACAGTTCGAGGAATCGTCTATCGAGGCGCTCGATACCAGCGGTATTGTAGAGTTCGACGTTACTATAGTACTTATAGGAGTTAGGACGACGATGTAACCCAGAGACATACCTAAAGCATTTTCTTTCGAATACTCGTAATTTCTCCATTTGGGAGGGAGTGATACGGTACCACCATGGGCACGCGTACGTGAGTGTGGGCCTGATAATTTGTTTGTAAATGAGCAGTTTGACTTTGTGAGAGAGACTATTAGGTTTCCACATTACTCTTCTACAGAGATTAAGCTGAATTGTGGCTTTTTGAAGGGAATTTTTAATGTGGGAGGAAAAAGACCAGTTATTAGAAAAAGTGATTCCCAGATATTTTAGGGTTTTGGAGGGTTTTATCAGAGTGTTGTTCAATTGAATCTTAATTTTGTTGTGGCAGCGTCTATTGTTGTTTGTACAGTGGTCGTTTTTGCCCTTGAACACTATGAGCTGCGTTTTATTTGGATTAAGGTGGATTTTCCACTTATTAAAGTATGTTGATAGGTTAGGGAGGAAGTTGTTAATGCGGTTTCTTGCAGCCTTAACAAATTTGCTGCTAGAGTAAATTAATGTATCATCAGCATAATTCAGCATCACAACATTAGGAGATACGGGTTGAGGAATATCTGAGGTATATAACAGATATAAAATTGGCCGTAAAATGGAGCCTTGGGGAACACCCGCGGTTATGGTGTGGGTTTCTGAGACAGAAGAATTTATTCTCACAACGAATTTTCTGGCAGAAAGATATGAGGCTAAGAGCTTTGTTGTGTGAGAGTTTAGATTAAATATGGAGTGCAGTTTGTACAGAAGTCCTGAGATCCAGACGCAATCAAACGCCTTAGAAATATCGAGAGATATACACACAGTAGGGCTTTGGTTTTGGAGACCAGTTGTAACATCGTCTGTAAGTTTTAGTAGAGCATGACATGTGGATTGTCGCTTACGAAATCCGAACTGACAGTTAGGGATGAGGGCATTCTCATTGGCAAATGAGTGACAAGTTGTCTGTTTGAAAGTCAGCCAGGTATTGACCGTATATATATAGATCGTATTAAATATAAATTGAGAAAATAGTGTACGCCGAAAGGCAAAACAAAACAACAAGATATATTGTACAATTGTGTACAATGTAATTGAGTGTTTGCGAAGAGCCAGTATGTCAATTAAAAAAAATATCTGTAAATAGGACAGCATTTAGTCTTAAGTGAAAAATGTAATTATCATTTATCTAAAAAATAGGAAAATGTATCGTATTAATTGGAACGGCATGTGATATTTTTAACAAGCACCTTCGTCCCAAAGGAATACAAATTATTCTCTAAATAACACCCGCATCCTAACACAAAACAAAAAACACAAGAAACTAATATTAAGCGCAACGGATAAGAAGGGTTAACTTAATCGCATGTCAGTCATTAAATATATATTATAGAAAAATGACAAAACAATAATTTAAGCAAATATACCAGACATTCTAATCTCACAACGATCTCGGTGAACTATTAAAAACTCTTCAAACGAGGAACACGATAACAAAACATTTCTACCTACGCCTCTGGTATTCGTCGGTCGTAGAAAGCTTTTCCTACACCAAGAATTTGTGGCCACAGATATCGGCGCTTAGCCACTCTTTAGAGACAGCTAGACAACTACATTGCCCGCATTCCTTTGAAAGTGTAGTCGTCCGTTTGAATCACTAGGCAACTTGGTATTGATTCAGCCACAAGTGGGCTGTCGATTTGCCTGCGACACGCACGTAGCACAGTCCTCGGTGAAATACAATAGACATAGTTTAACTAAAATAGTGTTTACCTTTGCGGCGGAAATGCGTTTGACAACTTCCCAAGTGATTGAAAATATAAAAAGTGCAACGGTTACGATCAAAAGTTTAAAACAAACAGAATACAAAAGAAAAAACTTACTATTGCAATAGTTTGCACATAACTGCGCATATATTCGAACAAAGTGTGCGCCCCGACGTGTATCCACATCTGATTACCCACCGTGCGACTGAAATACACACAAGAAATCGTGTCTAACTACACGTACACAGCAGTGGGAGTTGATTCCGAGTGTTTTTATTTTTTATTTGTTTGGTTTAATTGTTGTTTTATTTACTTTGTTGCGATATTGCGGGGTGTATGAGTTCAGTGTTTTTACAGCGTTGCCAGTCACACTGAGGAGGGGGACCTATCATATTAATTTGTTTTTTTTTTTTTCGTTTATTTGTTGTTCGTTTTATTCATCATCCGGTATAAAAGCAGTCTCGTGTTAAATTTAGAAATTTCTTTCAATTCAGTCTTCGGCGGAAAACGGTCAAGTTGAAGCGTGAGTTTGCGGCTCGGTTTTCAGTAATTTATTGAAACGACTGTTTTTGTTTTCTTTTGCTTTTTGTTTTTGTGTTGTTGGTGTTGTTAATTTCAATTTGCAATTGTTCTCGCACTTGTATGGGGAATTGGTGCGATACTCTCCCATTTCTTTATCTACTTATACTGATTACTCGGTGTTACATCTAGAATCTTACGAATTGCAGAAGCACGTTTCATCCAAAGAGAGAAACAAATTGAATATCTAGTGCTGAGTGAACAATTGCGATTTGCCCACATTATTTCGATACAAAACGTGTCTTCTCGCCAAGAGTCTATTTCGAGTTCAAAAGGAAAGAAAAACACTACTGATAAGTGTTCCAGTGGAAAATTCCAATAGCAAAAATATATATTCGTGTAGTTTATGGTTTTTAATATTTATTAACATCTCTTACTGAATGCTTATTTGGTTGTTGTGAAAGGTGGAGAAAACTATTAGCCAAAATTTATTATTATAAATATCAAGTTGTTTTTAACCGCGAGCACAGCAGAAGAATATTCGAATATTGTTTGGTTTAAAAGTGAAAGCATTCGGCATTTTACATTCTGTCTGCAGTAAAATTAATAAAACAAATAAAAATTAATACAACTCTCTATTATAAAAAATAATTGTTCTACCAAAATTATTGTGGCATTTAATTCTTTTACTCGTCATAATCAGAAGTGTATAGATTGAATGAAATTCAATTGTGACAACAGTAAATAGTTGAACCGAAGGCCTTTGTATACAAAAATTCGTATTAATATCGATTGGTGTGACCTTTTTATGGAATTGAATTTGATTATTGTAACCTTGAACGTTTTCAATTTAATTTCAATTCAAATTCGAAGACAACCCTAATTCGGTATAATACTAGCTAAAGGTGGCGACAGCAATATCCTAAAACTAAATATTTGGAGTTTACTAATTAATGTGTTTGAATGTTTCCCAACTAATTAACCACCGAAAATCATTGATTAAGGAATATTACCATAACAACAACCTGTTATCCACCGGCGACAAAGAAACTAAAGGACTGACACCACGGACCCTCGCACAGTTATTTATTACAACAAAAATAATATAATGGATCCTTACTGGGAGACAAATGGCCATGCTCCACATTCGGTCAAATACGAAAGGTAAGTAATTGTCAATAATTATAATTCTAGTTTTTATGTTTAACCGATATTTGTTTTGTCAATACTTTGTTCTTTTTGTTGGAAGTACAAGTAATTATTTTGCATAGACACACTGTGTCCAAGAAATTATGAAATGAGTTCAACTTTGCTCCATATTGTTGACAAGGTTGAATTAAATATGGCAACACTGACGCATTTGTATTTCAAAATAATCGCAATTGTATGTTCATCCACACCTCAGGATAAAATTATTTCTTGTATTAATACGTAGAGTATCCCAGTTCCCTGTTAGAACTGCTTGTTTGAAATTCCGTACTGCAATATTATATGTGCGGTGAGTTGCGACGTTAGGATCTTCAAGGTTTCAAAAACACCCGCGGAGAAGTTTAGAGCGCTAGTATAGCTGCGGCATGGATTCTGACTGCAAAAGCAATATTACGTGTCTGATACTCACGGAGCATCAAGTTAACCTCAAGCTTGCATTAAATTAAGCAAATTAACGTGCGAAAAGTTCCCTATGATAAAAAATGCATATGGCAGTGATTGCTTAAGTTGTTTAAATCTCTTGTCGTGGTATGCTCTATTTCGTACCAGCAGTGGGGACATTAACCGCGCATCAAGGCCGAAACCGAGTCACGCCGACTAAAATGTTCAAAAAATCGTCGAAATGATCAGATAGATGAGTTTTTACACGACTCATCAAAAAGCTGTAGGGAATGCTTCAAACTATTATAGTGAGCTTAAGGTTCGCTGGATTAATTATTTTAATAAATTGGAGCCGTTAAATCGATCTTCTTTGTAAACACTTAATTAACAATCTGTTAATAACAACCGTTCTTTGATATTTCGCTGATAATTCGGTGACTCTTCTTTCTCTCGAGACATATCGTTTTATCCCCATCGCTTCTTTACTCCGCTCCTTTACTTATCGCTTCCTTACTTATCGCTTCCTTACTGCTTACACCTCGAAAAAAAAAACGGGGTGACGAGAGGCCGACTTTAGAGAGACAAGGACAAATGTGTCCCTCATCTTGTCTCTGGCTTCGGAGACTTATCGTTTTATCCCCATCGCTTTTTTACTTCGCTTCTTTACCTATCGCTTCCTTACTTATCGGTTCCTTACTGCTTACTGCTTATTCCTCGAAAAAAAAATGGGGTGGCGAGAGGCCGACTTTAGGGAGACAAGGACAAATGTGTCCTTCATCTTGTCTCAGGCTTCGGAGACTTATCGTTTTATCTCTATCGCTTCTTTAATTATCGCTTCCTTACTTATCGGTTCCTTACTGCTTACTGCTTATTCCTCGAAAAAAAAATGGGGTGGCGAGAGGCCGACTTTAGGGAGACAAGGACAAATGTGTCCTTCATCTGGTCTCTAGCTTCGGAGACTTATCGTTTTATCCGCATCGCTTCTTTAATTATCGCTTCCTTACTTATCGGTTCCTTACTGCTTACTGCTTATTCCTCGAAAAAAAAATGGGGTGGCGAGAGGCCGACTTTAGGGAGACAAGGACAAATGTGTCCTTCATCTGGTCTCTAGCTTCGGAGACTTATCGTTTTATCCCCATCGCTTCTTTACTTATCACTTCCTTACTTATCGGTACCTTACTGCTTACTGCTTATTCCTCGAAAAAAATGGGGTGGCAAGAGGCCGACTTTAGGGAGACAAGGACAAATGTGTCCTTCATCTTGTCTCTGGCTTCGGAGACTTATCGTTTTATCCCCATCGCTTCTTTACTCCGCTTCTTTACTTCTCGCTTCCTTACTTATCGGTTCCTTACTGCTTACCGCTTATTCCTCGAAATAAAAAATGGGGTGGCGAGAGGCCGACTTTAGGGAGACAAGGAAAAATGTGTCCTACATCTTGTCTCTGGCTTCTAGTCATCTTGCAATAACCAGAATCACCCACATCCGTGAGGATGTTGGGCTCGGTCTCGAGATATCTAAAAAGAAAGGGGGGGAGGAGGTGTCTAGGGATAGTGTGGGCAGGGTTAATTCAAGCGTTCTCTAACTACTTGGACGGGGGGTGGGGGGGGGGGGGGGGTCGTACAAAGCCGGTGGGTCTTAAGTGGGGTAGTAAACGCAGATCACGTCTTTGCCGTCTGATAATCTACGCTTTGGTCGGTGTGTGTTTTTTTTTTGGTTTTGCTAGGAAGGTGGAAATCTTCAAAAGATACCTCTAGACCGATCCAGGGGCATGCCGGGTTTTTACCGACTAAAACCACCTCCCGCCAGGCTCATATTCCCGTTCCGTTGATCCCCGCGGAGCTTTTTTTTTTTAGATATTCCATCACGGGGCGGGACGGAGTTTACCTGTTGCTCCATTCGTCACGTCGCGCACGTGTGTGTGTGTGTGTGTGTGTGTGTATGTGTCTGTGCGCGTGTGTTTTTTTTTATGCGCCAAAGGATGTGGACTCTTCATAGATACTAGCAGCCCGTGCTACTAGCATGCACGATTCGTGTAACTGGAACAACGTTTCCAAGTCGCACGCCTGCGTACTAAACCACACCCTTGCTCCCGTCTACCACTCTCTCCGCGGGACTGCCGTTAGGTATTACTTCGCGGGGCTGGTTAGCTTTATGTTTTTTTTAAGCTGCTCTCTCCATGTCGGCTATTTGTGCTTGCCTTACTTTCTCGATTCTTCTAAGTTCGAGTTTCAGTTTGGTCACACATGCGGTTATCTCCATCCAGTTATCCTCGGAACATAGCCTCCGCTTTATGAGATCTTGCGGGCCTGGGAGATTGGGTCTTCCTTCGTTGAAGCGTCTACAGTGGAACACCACATGCTCCGTATGTTCCTCTTGGTTTGGGCACGCTGGACACAACGGTGAGATGCTGTGTCCAAAACGGTACAGATATTTGCGATATCCACCATGGCCGGTCAAGTACTGGGTGCGTGTGTGTGTGTTTTTTTTTTTTTGATGCGCCAACGGATGTGGAATCTTCATAGATACTAGCAGCCCGTGCTACTAGCATGCACGATTCGTGTAACTGGAACGACGGTCGCACGTCGCGCGCCTGCGTACTAAACCATACCCTCGCTCCCGTCAACCACTCTCTCCGCGGAACTGCCACTAGGTATTACTTCGCGTGCTGGTTAGCTTTATGTTTTTTTTAAGCTGCTCTCTCCATGTCGGCTATTTGTGCTTGCCTTACTTTCTCGATTCTTCTAAGTTCGAGTTGCAGTTTGGTCACATATGCGCTTATCTCCATCCAGTTATCCTCGGAGCATAGCATCTGCTCTATGAGATCTTGCAGGCCTGGGAGATTGGGTTTGCCTTCGTTGAAGCGTCTACAGTGGAACACCACATGCTCCGTATGTTCCTCTTAGTTTGGACACACTGGACACAACGGTGAGCTGCTGTGTCCAAAACGGTGCAGATATTTGCGATATCCACCATGGCCGGTCAGGAACTGTGTAAGATGGTAGTTGCAGGCACCATGGTCTCTCTTCATCCAGGTGACGATAGATGGGATAGATGGTTAATGAGGTTTCTTTCTCTTCCTCCTTGATCTCCTTAACTGCTGTTGGTTCCAGTTGCCTTGACGTTCTCCAGAACAGCTTCGTCCGAGATGGTTCGGAAACCGCTGATGGTTCTTAGGGCATAGATTCTGTAGATTGACGTCAGCTTTCTCAGCAGTATACTGGCCCAAGCAGGGGTGGCGTATAGTAGGACCGAGGTCACTACTCTAGACATCAAGATTCTTCGTGGATATCCAGGTCCCCCGATGTTTGGTAGTATTCGAGCAAGTGCTGCTTGCAGCATTGACGCGTTTTTGCTAAAATACTTGACATGCTCTTTGAATTGTAGCCTGTTGTCGATCATAACTCCTAGATATTTTATTTGTCTTTCGATCTAATAATTTGATCTCCGACCCTTATATTCATATATTCCACCTTTTTTTGGCTAGTTATTAAAACCGCCTCTGTTTTGTGGTCTGCTAGTTCGAGACCAGCGGATACCAGCCATTCTTTGACTTTCACCACTGCCTCGTTAGTAGCTGCCTCTATCTCATGAATATGTTTTGCCACTGTCACAAGGGCAATGCCGTCCGCAAAACCTATCAACTGGACCTGTTGTGGCAACACCAATCGCAAAACGCCATCGTACATGATGTTCCATAAGAGGGGTCCCAGAGCTGATCCTTGTAGGACTCCTGCTGAGACGTTGTGGTATTTTACACCATCGTCTGTGGCATACCTCAGCTTCCTGTTAGTGGGGTAGCTGATGTGTATGTGTGTGTGTGTGTGTGTGTGTGTGTGTGTGTGCTTTTGCTGTCTTGTACTGTCTTGTACTGTGCGTGCGTGTTTGTAGTGTGTGAGGAGTAGACCCTATGGGGTGGATCCTGGAATCCTCTATTATAGAGGAAAACGCCATCACAGAACGTGTCCATCCCTATTTAAAACAAATTATTATGGAAAATTTAACAAGCCTTATACTTGTTAAATAAGGCCAAGACCGGATCCCGGTTGTAGTGCCGACGATGATGATGACGATGATGATCCGAAGAGATCGAGAGAGAGAAGGGTCAAGAACGCAAGACTCCCGTACAAGTGGGTTCTTGCTGTTCTGATTCCTTTCGAGGTAATTGTATGCGCAGTTGTAGCAACTACTCGTCGATAGGCATAATGGAGGCAAGGTGAGAATTCGGGTAATGGCAGCCGTCAGGCCTTCTAGAGTGGTTGGTGCATCTTCTGAGGAGTTTTCTTTCGAAAGCTCACAGTCTTTACTTTTGGGCTGAAGATATGCAGGGCCATATGGGAAAGGCGTATGATATTCCGGATCGGCTTAGCTGCTTATAGCAGAGAAGCTTAACTTTGGTGTCAACTTTGTTGCTCCACGTCAAGCTGTTGTGCAGTTGATTAGACTGACCGAGGCCCCTTTGAGGAATGTGGGTCACATGTTTGATGAAATTCATTTTTGGGGTATAGATGACCCCAAGATATTTCAGACTGACCTGTGGTCTAATCGTAGTACCTCCTATTTGTATTCGGATATTCTGTGAATATCGAGAAGTAGGTTGGGAGTGTTTACTACTCAGAATTATAGCTACTGCTTTGGATGGGTTAAGTCGAATTTTCCATCGACTGTAGTACTGGGCTCTTTGTTAGTATAGTGGTTAATATACCCGCCTGTCACGCGGGAGACCGGGGTTCGATTCCCCGTCGAGGAGCCTCTGGCGCAAGACTAATGACCTTGCCCGGAAAAAACATCATTATGGAAAATTTAACAATCCTCAGGACTTGATAAATAAGGCCAAGACCGGCTCCCGGTTGTAGTTCCGATGATGATGATGATGTAGTACTGATAGTTAGATAGAGTTCGTCTAGGTGACGGTCGAGTTTTGGGCTTTTAGATGACGTATACACTAGGACGTCATCCACATACCATATTTGGTTTATTCTCCCATCCACAGGGCGAGGAATATCTGGGGTGTAGATATTAAATAAGATGGGATCTAGAATGCAGCCCTGTGGTACGCCTGCAGCGGCGTTGAAGGTTCGGGAAAGCTTTCCATTCACTCGAACTTGGAAGGTTCTGTTTAGAACGAACTGGTAGATGATACTACACAGCGTTCTACTGAGGCCAGTATTCAGTAATTTGAAAGCGAGACCTTCGATCTAGGTTGTATCGAAAGCCTTTTCAATGTCCAGGCTTACAGCAATGGTAGGTTTCTTATTAAAGAGGCGCACGCAGACGTGGTGTTAAAATATGTTGTGAGCCATGGTGGTGCTGTGCGCTCTTCTAAATCCAAATTGGAAATCGGGTATTAGTTTCCTGGCACTGATAAACTTATTTAGCTTCTCGTATATGAACTGTTCATATATTTTGCTGATGCAGGTGAGGAACGAGATAGGACGAAAGCTTGAGGGGTGTTATGTTGGTTTCCCTGCTTTTGCTATTGGGCAGTCAACAGCCTGTTTCCAGGCTTGGGGAAAGTACCCCATGTTGTAGGCATGGTTGAACAGAATGGAGAGCTTTATAAAGAATAAAGCAGAACGCAACGGCTGGTACGACATGTTGTCGATACCGGGTGACTTCTTAGGTTTCGAGATTTAACTAGATTTTGTAGGGTATTTGGTGTGACGAAATCGTGACTATTATCACGTGTGTTATCGAAGTATGCACTGCTAGACGGGTTAAAGACAACAATTGGCTCGTTAAAGTTGTCTAGTTTATTTTGGACCCCTGAGATAAGGATTGCATTGCTCCTGCAATCCCATCCTGGAGAGTAATCCTGTGATTATTTTCAAAGGTCTCTTCGATATTATTTGCTTTATTGGTGTCATTATTAACAACAACACCGTTGTGTATGATTGAACCAGTGATACGAGAAGTGTCACATATCTTTTTAACATTTTGATAAACGTTCTGGTCCATCTGAATACCATTGAGTTTGTCTTCCAATTGTCGGGTACGATTGTTTTGGATTCTTTGTTTTATCAGACAATAATTGTTGCTTTGGAGATGATGGGGCTAGTCCAGGGTGTTGAGCAAGCGTTTCTTCCATGCAGACGTCATCTGTGTTTTTAGTGGGTGCTTGTAGGGAGTGAATTTCCTCATGGAGTTGCTTCATCTGGAGTCGAAGTGTATAGATGTATTCCACGGCTACCAGATACTTTTTTTTTGGTAGTCCATAGCTTGTGTCTTCATGGTTGTCGTTTTCTTTGTTGCGCTAAGTAAAATGTCGGTGGCTTTTCTTTTGCGCTCTATGATGATTTCTTGGTCTTCAATGAGGCCGTCACCCAGCATTCGTTCCTGTTTTCCTGTTTTCACTGTTTTATTACACTTTTCTCTTAATGTTAAAATACTAAAAGTGGCGCAAGACTAATGACCTTGCCCGGAAAAAAAAAATCATTATGAAAAATTTAACAAGCCTCAGGACTTGCTAAATAAGGCCAAGACCGGTTCCCGGTTGTAGTGCCGATGATGATGATGATGAAAGGTATTTTTATATGCGCGTTTCACACACTTGTGGGGGGTTTTTATTTGGTATCGTCAAGGATACAAGTTCAATAAAAACTCCACAGTTGCAAAACACAAGAACTCTAACTGTACTGGTGAAGATAGTAGCAGTAAACAGGGCTGGAAGTCCTTTGTTGACGATACTCCACTGTCGACACGTCCGAAATTCCTTCGTGGTGCGCGCAGTCGTCCTGCTAGCAGCAGCCTTACGCCAAGAAGAAACAAATAATAAAACGCTTGGTATTGGTGTTGAGCACTGTTTTTTATTGTTCGAATTTTTCTTTCTGTTTTAAAGTTAAGAATGTTAATTGTGATTAAAGGCAGATATTCCTATTAAAGAAGAGTCAAAGCACTTTGTAAAGTCGAATTGGACTAATCGCAACACTGTTCATTTCTTAATTAACCGTTCAATTCGCCGTACGAACAACAGAGCAAGAATTGAAAAAAAAAGGATTCCACTGATACCGACGATTTATTGAACTCAAGCTGAGACTTTACCGGAACGGGTAGCACACTCCACGGAGGATGAATTTTGACTCTATTAATCTTAGGGTTAGAAAAACCAGATAGCGCGACAGCAGAGACTCGACTTCTCTCCTTGAAGATGGCATTTTGACTCTGGTGATTTCGCCGCCGACATCCACTAGTGGTGATCGTGATGAATTTCCCGATCTCGGTGTAGCCAATCGGCGAGTGAATTGGGATTCCGTGGGAGGGTTTTCCGTATGACCGTGCGGTCAAGTATGATGCCCCTTTCGCTCCAAGTATCGACAACGAACGATACTGCACCTGAATAAACAAAGGAACGAGCATAAGGGGCTGCAGGCAATGCGGTCATAAATCCTCGATGACCCACGCCTGAGAACGAAATACGTTTTTGCTTTAAGGTAAACAAAAACGCTATTTTAAGGGTCAAATGATGGGATGTACATCGTTCAAGATCTGTCATGTATTTACCTAAGAGTCCAAGGGAAATGCCGTTGTAGGCGATATCTACTGGTGACGATAGTCCAACCAGAGATTTGGGTTATTGTTTGCTTTAGCTGAATGGCTCTGTAGCACATGGGGAAAACTTGCGCATGGACGTTAAGTTGTTATGATTATTTTCTCTACCAAGTAGAATTTGTACAAAGTAGTTTATGCAAATTAGCTACTTGGTGGGTTGTTCTCCTCTTAGAGGTAGAGAGGGGAAACTTACGAAAGGGGATTTGTGGATGTTAGGGGGGACCTGGACGCGAGGTAGGTCCGTAACAAAGTCAACAGAATCCTCAGTGACGGTGGCTATATGGCTATTTGTTTGGATTTGGTGATGGGTCATCATAGGGCATGGACATGTGTAAACAACGATCATATCCATGCCCAAACCCCATGCTCGGTTGAATGCCGATAACAGGAAATTGGTCGCAACTGTAGCGGACCTTAGGGGATAGGAGGAATGCATGTTTATTCATTGGCCATTGCGTACAGCATCAATTAGCTTGTACGCAGATTGCCAACGTCCCATCGGTCGGTGTGTCGGGTGTGTTGTTTGTGTTAAAACAACACTGGAAATTTCTATAGGCGGCCAGCAATGGCTGCGCTATACGTTGTTGTTTGTACAATCAACCGATGACTTGGTGATGAGAATGAACGTGTGATGCACATGTAATGGTAAATGCTTCTTCGCATAGAGCATTGGCATATGCATGCATTATTGCTGGTTACCTGATCGGGTAGCCGAATTAGCTTTCGGGGACATGATGCGATGGATGCGCGCATGCCCCGAGGTGAAAGTCTGATGTTACGGCTAGATCATAGTCTTGCCGTGGACCTATGTTTTCAGCTGTGAGGAAATGCAAAGCGGCTTACGCTGCTCATTTGCAGGTAAGTAGGAGACATGTAATTTGGTAGGAAATGGGTGGTTCTTGTGGAGTGAGGGGAAAGGCAGATTAACTTGAGGAAGTGGGTAGTTCTTAGGGAAGGTTTTAAAGAACCCCCACACACTTTCACAAACACGTGTTTCAATTATGCTATGAGCGAACGCCTGTTCGCTCTGAAGTACTCGATAAGAACGATTTTGAGGATATATTGCAGGTATACGAATAAAATGAGCTTCGTAGTCAGAATATGTTTAAGAAGGTAATTTACAGTTAAAAACTATTTTTAAGACCTTTTATTGTTTAAGTATCTCGAAACTGCTTTTTAATTACCACGTGAAAAATTTCTACAAGAGAAAGAACACATTGTCCCTCAGACGTTCTCATTCTTAAATATATATATTTAATATACTATTTAAAATAATACCCTAATTAAGTATCTAAAACAAAGTCACCAAAAAGCAACTAATTGAATTCAATAGTGTTTATTACAAAAACCTGTGAATCAGTTGTATCGGGCAAATACTAGTCTTATACATCACGTTTCAAACAAGTGCATTAATTAGATGGAGTACGTTATTTATTGTGTGAAACAGCTAAGATCTCGGGTTTGTCGCTCGACGAGACAGTTGTGTCAATTTTAACTATTCAGCTGTCTCTCGTTGTTTTCGATTTCGGGATCTTGTTTTCATCGATTGGAGAAAGAGGCTACTGTAGCATATCAAGCAAAAGTGTATTACCATGTAAATATGTTGTCGCATTGTACACCTAATAATATTATGGACTTTATTTATCAATTTATTTTATAAGCAGGGCATTCATTTTTAAAAGGCACCCGAAATATGTGACTCAAATTCATTTAGTGGTATAATAATTCGTCTGTCTTTATATATACATGTTCTGAAGAGTTTTTCGGGCTCCCATGTATTACGTCCATTCAGGTTTCGTAACCTCGACTTGTGTCACTTAACTTCTTCAAACTTGCTTTGTAATTTTTGTCAACTGTTCGTATTGCATAAGTTGTTGAATTTCACTCTTGTTTTCGAACTTTTGCAATACGCTAGTACATGCCTTATCTTAGATTCTTATAAATGACTTACATTTTTTGAGTCTTGTTTTATAAGTTTGGTCTTTCTCAAATATTCGTGTCACGTATGTTCGTTAAATTGACTAACGGGTTTCAATCTTGAAATATATTCGAGTCTATTATCCATTACACAAATACGTATGTTATACTTAGGCCTTTTTTTCGGGGGCGCCACATACCAGTCACGTATAGTTTATTCGTGTCACGTACATTTTTGAGTTCTTCTGAAGTTTTCGAGACTCATTTTAGAACTACAAGCGAATTTTCGAGTCGAGCATATTTTTATGCGTTACTCAAGTGTATGTTTTCTACTAGGGTTCTTGTGTCAGATGACTGAAGCTTTGTTTGGCATTCTACGTGTAACCTTACCAATTTGTTTCGACTAGGTTTAATGGCATCTTATCATAGAAAATATTTGATGCTTGTACCTTACTGCAACCACCCCAAGGGTAGGAACAGTTCTTTCTATGAGATGTCGGTTGATAACTTAGATTTTATTCTTCATGTTTTCCAAAGAGTTTCGATTTCGCCGCATTACCAAATCACAATAAATTGTTAATTGGTCAATCAATTTGGCAGTTAACTTACTTTTTCCTTTGATGCCTTTCACTTTTTTCTTTCAGGTCAGGTGTCCGTTCTCTTTTCTACATGATCATTACACTCGTTTGTATTTCAAAATCTTCCCATTACACCTTTCAAAGTTTTATTGTCAAATCTTTTAAAGTCATTCGAACAACAGGAATCAAATTCATTATGTCAGAAAATCGATCGCCATCCATAGAAGATAAAAATGCGACCTTCTCTGTTACTATAATTTACTACTGAAATATTTTTTTAAGAGACGCCTCAGTAAGTGAGGAGATACGAAGGGTGTGCCACTTGACGAATCTGGGGAATTTGTAGTACTGATACAGTTAAGACGATTTGTTGCGAGCTTAGGGCTTATGGACATATTATAATAAATTATGTGTTCACAATAATCTCCTCCATAAAGCATATTTTCTTCACTCTCTCATCCATAGGGCGGGAAATATCTAAGGTGTAGATACTGAATAAGGTAAGGTCTGAAGTCGAGAACCCTGTGGTATGCCTGCAGGGGCCTGGGAAGTTCGGGATAACCTTCCATTCGCACTTAAAAAGTTCTATTTTGAAGGAACTGCTAAATGGTATTACACGGTGTACTACTGAGACCAGTGCTCAAGAGTTTGAAAACGAAAACTTCGATCCTGAATCGCGTCAAAGGCTCTCTCCATATTTAGGTTCACCGCGATCGTGGGCTCTTTAGTTTAGGTCCGCTGAAGTAGGTTTAAAATATGTTGCGAGCCATAGTGGTGCTGTGGCGGTTCCGCCAAACCCCACGGCCCACTTACCTGAAAAACCTCCATAACTGCTACCCAACTTCCTTAAGTTCGCTAATGCAATCACATTAGCACCTTAAATTCTTCTCGCATTAAATGGAGCAATTTATAATCTAAAAGTCCCTGTAAAGAATCCTTACCTTTCATGCATCTCTTCGCATACAAATTCCCTATAAGAATTCTTCCCTAACTAATCATAAATCCCTAAATCATCCGGTACCCTGTTATGCCGAGCAATTCCGCTGTCCACGTGCACACCGCATGTCCCTGGCAATTCCACGGCCTCGGCAGCCTTTTGTCCAAGGGAGAAAAGCAAACGCCAGCGTCTAGTGTCATAAACCGAATTCCTTCGCATGTAAACATGCATAAAAATTCGATCCCATTTCGTTCAGCAAGATACGATACACGACTACCCGTCGTATACCTAAATTGCTTTAGCATCACCAGCATAATAGCAACACGGCTATTTACCCAGCTGCAATAGATTCACTCAAGATTTGTTTTCCAACGAACAAACAATTACAACTTCGTGCTTAGCCATCAAACGAATTATTACCGACCCCAGATACGACATACAATTTTCATTGTATAAAGTATCGCAACCATTAGCACCTTTCCCAATGTCTATTCGTATATTTACACAAGGGCATCACTCATCTAAGACTTTATTGATGCCTTCGTCTCATCTTTTCTCTTACCACATTTCTTCGATGCATCGTCGTCTATTTATTTAGATGCGATGCACTTCATAGACACCGATCTTCTCGATCCCTTTGTCCTTGCCGCCTGCCTGCTTTGTTTTGCCATTGCCTTCGCGCATGAGTAAACAACACAGATCTAAACGATCACACACATACCACCATGATCTTCATTGCGAGATCTGGTTTTCTATTCCACCAAGAGAGACTTTATGTTTCTCTGGTGGTAAGTAAAAACATATACTTAGTGGAGAGGATATCTACCACCACACCACAAACTCACCCCATTAGCGAGTCGGCTCTGCACGAGCCGTTTATCGCTGAGTCTTACATCCGCCGACCACCACGGTCGTGCCGCTTCCGCTCCCTCGTCGCGCGCCGAGGACGCGAATATACCGGAGTTGTAAAAATTGAGTCAGATTAAGTTGATAGCAAAACTACTCGATTAAAAGTAATTTCTCTAGTGACCGTGGTCCAAATACAATAGTGTAATATGTGAAAAGAAACAAGCAATTAAAATAATAAAAAACGATGATCACCAATAGACAGTGCGTTTTATTTTTTTATTCTCCCGGTGCTGTGCAGTTTTGTTCTGAGTTATTTTCTGTGTTGTCCGCTCCGTATTTTGGTGTTCGGTTTGTTGGCTTGCCAACGATACTTGTCGGAACTTTGTATGAAGCCATGTTGGCGGAGGAAAGTGAACGGAGTGTCCTTGTTTGGCACAACACTTTCTCCCCACAGTGATCTGCACTGTTCTAAACCCAAACTAGAAATATGACTTTTTTTTTTTTTAATATATACTATACTTCACTCGCGAGAGGCGAACCTGTAGCGCCGACACGGCACCCTGAGGTGCTACCAAATAACCGTTGCAACTTGTAACACTCCAGGAGCACTCGCGCGTGGAGGGAGTTCCACATATCCCCACTCCGTAACGGAATGAGTTCTGATGCAGGGATGTTCGCTCCGTCGGTAGATGAACTACAAATTAGTGTGATCCCTCGGACTGTTTTGTAGAGCGCATATAAACCGAATTACGCGGAACAATATCACGAATCTCCGAAAAACAAAACCATTGATTATATCTGTGAAACAGACAGATCGGCTACACGCCTTCAGTGTGATAGCGACTGTTGTCCCGACGTCAGCGCCGCGTGCCCGATCAGGCGGATCGCTCGTCTCTGTATGCTCTTAGGTACGTCGAGGGTGTGTTTAGGAGCAGAGCTCCAAGCATGAGAGTAATATTCGAGTGCGAGTCTAAGTTGGGATTTATACAGGAGAAGAAGTTGGGCCGGAGTAAAATATTTCTTGCCTCTAAAAAGATAGCTTAGTTTTCCTGAGGCGGATAGCAATGTTCGACACGTGTTTGTGCCACAATACATTCCCACAGACCGTGACGCTGAGCAGTTTCAAGCTTTCCCCAGATTCGAGGGCCTGGACATTCGTCATCAGCTGTGGAACTGATGATCCACATTTCTTTGTGAATGTTGTATTCTGTGTCTTCGTTACATTGAAGTCGACCAGATTGGTCTTTCCCCACTGCAGGACCTTATCCAGATCCCGATTCAGAAAGTCGATCTGGCCACATCTTAGTTGGTGTGACGTTTGTGCACTATCGGACAATTACTCGAAAAAGAGCAAACAGGCGTACTATCATCCACATAACTGATCACTGTTGTCCGTTAACTCTAACAAATCATTTATGTGTGGCAAAACAAGGTTGGAGCCGAAATAGAATCTTCCTTTTGGTCTCGTGACATTGAAACGCTTTTTATATTCGCTGCACAGGAGTATCGTTCTTGCGTATGCTGCCTTTGTCTTTTTTCCCCATTAGCCGCTTTATGGACATTTTTCATTTGGATTGCTAAATAAGGCCAAGACCGGTTCCCGGTTGTAGTGCCGATGATGATGATGATGATGATTTTTTCAGGAAAGGAGTGATGCATTACTTTGTACAAAATTTTCTTGGTGGACCATCATCCTGTTGTCCGATGTCGCTTCTTCCTGGAGATTGTTTTGAGATCCTAGTGGAGATATCTGTGGACCATTTGTGAAAGTTGTGGGATTCTGAAACACTCGCGTCGAGAGGGTGTTTCACCGTTTTCCTGTTCTGTAAAAAAATTAATTTTGTTAAACAGGTGTACGGAAATGAATTGAAAATTTATGGGATTTATCGGATTGGTTTTGACGCAAGGCTAATAACCTTGCCCGGAAAAACAAATTATTATGGAAAATTTAAGAAATTTTACTTGATAAATAAGGCCAAGGCCAGGCCCCGGTTGTAGTGCTTATTATATCGACTGAGCCGCAAAGAATGATATCAAGAATATGCAAGGAACAGCTCCGCAATAACATCGGTAAAAACTGATAAAGTCCGTCACCCGTCAGTGCTGCGTTGTCAATTAGGTACATGCTTGTATTGTGAGGGTTCTCTACACCACATGGAGAACCAAGCCACAATGCCAACCAACCTTGACCGCTAACAGCGCGAGTTATGGTTTTGCTAGTACTCATTGAATATTAGTCTACGATTAAACACCGAGGGAACGATAATCATCACTTCTTTCCAAACAACACCAGTTTTTAGGTAACAAAACTCAAGTTCGTTTCTCAGTTTTACAACCAATTTATTTACCTTTATTATTATATCGACTTAGTTATAGTTTCTTAATCTATAATCCACTATTTAACTTAATAATTTGTTTTCACTACTGTTCTATATATTAGTTTGTCTGATATTTCTTTATTTTTCTTTACTCTTACACTTCGATCCTTCGAACTATGATTTAACCAATTTACACTCTTTAATTTATTTTTATTAAGGTTCCATTTATTAATTCATTTAGTCATCCATTATATTTATTCATTCTTTCACTTCGACTCTTTTAACTAAGATTTACTCTCTTTACATTCTTTAATTTATTTTCACTAGGGTTCCATATCTTAATTCATTTGATCTTTCTATGTATTGATTCATACTAGTCCACTTGCAACCGAATATCACTAGCTCTTAAAAAACTGATTGTATTTTTTCTTAGGAACTCCCTGCCTCATTACTCATTCACTTTTTCTTTAACCACCATCCACTTTCACGACAAACCACTAACTGACCACACTCGACTCCCAAGACAAAACTACTGACTACTCGACCAACCACTTCCTCATTACCTCCGGGGTCAACAATTTTCGATTCCCTCCGGGGTTAACACTTTTCGATTACAACCATGCAATTTAATTTCAATTGACCCAATTTCCGATTCTTAACTTCAATTTGCGATGGCTTCATATCGCTGAGCCAGTCAATATTCCTTCATTGACTTGAACTCCAGTTCAACCTTTGCGATCGTGAACTGACCCAATTAATTCTATTTCTGTTGATTGGGCTGGAACATGCAGTAATTGTTCCGGAATATGCATTTAATAGCTTTTGCGTTATTGGGCCTCAGGGGTCATTCGAGTTTAAAATCGGATGGCGTTTTTAGGTTTAGGTGTGTCAATGATCTTTTGTACATCATCTTTGACTATGATGTCATCGACACACTTAACACGTGTCACCTTACCTTAGCCTGTAACCCAAATCCACAATAGCATACATCGCAAACCCTGCAACAAAACACATTCTAAACCTCCAACAGAATATAATTTAACAGAATATATTCTACTCATCCCCGCATTCATTTTCCCTAAATTGCTTCGGTCAAACCTCTACTGAATTCACATTCCCTCTTTGCGACCAAACAATCACAATTTCCGCGAAATTGATACGCCGTAATAAAACGTATATTCAAATCTACAACAAACATTAACCATCTCCCTCAATTATATCACCCCACATACATTTCCCCAAAATTGCTTCGGTCAATTCTCTACTTAATTCATATTCCCTCTTTGCGACCAAGGAATCCTAATTTCCCCGAAATCCATATGCCATAACAAAACGCATATTCAAATCCACAGCGGAACATTAACCATCGCCACCGACTATACTAAGCCGCATACATTTCCCCGAAATGACTTCGGTTAATATCCTATCTAAACGATATTCCTTGCTTGCACCCAAGCAATTTCAATTTCCCGGTATACGCAACCAACGAATCTAACACAGTTTGTACGGCGAGAATTCGCTGGAACCGGACTCTTATGCGAGCATAGCAACTCTTCTCGAAATTCCTCGGAAGTGACAGTAAGTTTATTTCTGCTACGAAATTTTTTTCCATTTCATTTGTCAGTCGAGCTGCAACCGCTACCGGAGGCACATAAAAAGTCGAGTCGCAAGCACCGAGGTGCACACATACCTTTGAGTCGAATTTCAACCGCTGCAGGGGCCAAGCCGGGTTCGTCAGTTTGTCAGAGCCGGGGTAGCACATCAAGTTACGTGCCATACTCGAAAATTCGCATTCTTTCGGAAAGTGGAGCTTTTCCGCCCGTTATTGCCCGCCGGGTCATTTTGCAAAACCTGATCAAAACGCAGATCGGTCGCGTCATCGGCAAAGGTATATTTATTGTAACCGAACACCAGAGTTATAAGAAGGGGAAATTGTACTTCTGCGTTTGTGTAGTGTTTGCCCCCCGTTACGTTTGTGTAGCGTCATTGTTGTACGGAGATTTCCTCCTATAGTGTAAGAATCGATTGTAAAAAATAAGTAACGAAACTTGAAATTAAATGAACATTTAAACAGGAAGAATAAAAAGGAACATTAAAACAGGAAGTCGTGTGTTTTATTTCCCTTTTCTACAAGTGCACAGTTTGTGGCGGACCTTCTACTTTCGGAACAACTTTCTGCGAACAATCTTCGGTGGCGCAATTCGGTGGGAATGTAGTGAATCCGTGCTATACGTTGGCGCCATAACCCTCACCCCCACAGTTTTTTTTTTTTTTTTTTTTTTTTTATAGATATCATTTTTTATTTCTTCCTATTATTATAATTTACTTACTTGCTAGACAAAAATGATTAAACTCTAGCTTATGTTATCTTATTTCTTAACTTACTGGTCCCTTGCGGACTCTCTAAGTTACATGCATACGCTTAAAGCATGAAAATTTGTCTTTCGACATTATGGTTTATTTTGTTTACATGAATTTTTAGGGAACTTAATTGGATACAAAGAAAATGAAGAAAAGAAAAAACGTTGTTCTTGTTATTGTTTTTACCTTATATCTAACTTAAATACTAAACTATCTATAGATTTTTTTTTTTTTTTTTTTTTTTTTTTTTTTTTTTTTTTTTTTAACTTAACTCTATTCTAAACCTAACATCAAAACTAAATTTTCGAAATGCTAAATCTATGTAAGCTTTCCGTTGTTGGTCGGGTTTTTTTTTTTTTTTAATTATTATTATTATTTCTTTAGTTTTATAAGGAAAGAGGGTTTTATGTGCCACTCAGCCACCAAAATCTCTGGTGTTGCTTATTCGCGTCTTTTCGGTCTCTCTGTGCTACTGCCGTACTGAACTGCAGGCTCTCTTCATTAGTGTGCGCAACCTCTCGATTAAAACATATTCGTTTATCTATACCCGACCGACGCACGTGATAAATCAACGGTATAGCGGATTCATTTTGTATGAGGCCGTTCATGTCAAGACTAAGGAATGCTTCTGGTGGAATAAAGCCATTGCGACGTACCACCTCATAATACATATTGTTTGGGTAATATGCACCAAAAATCAAATCGTTCTGTGAGCTCATTGATCTCGCAATATGCCCTCGGATCAGCTTGATCATAAAGTTATCCACTCTGTTTATATTGGCCCCACTGTACAACGCTTCATTGGGATAATATTTTTTGTGATCGGATTCAGGAGTCCGATGTAACTTAAGGCACGTCCTGAGGCATTGCCTCTCAAAAATCCGAATCTTTTCCATTAAGCTAGGTCCCACATTAAACCACACTGGGCATCCATATATGATCATCGGTCTGATGAGAGCCATGTAGCATATAACTTTAACTCTGCTGTCAAGTTGACTACTATGAAACAGTCTTCTTGTCATAGCGTAAGCTTTCTTTGCCCTGGCTAGGGCAGCTTCCACATGTTTGTTAAAATATAGATACTGATCCAGCCAGATGCCTAAGTATTTGACTACGGTTTTGGTTTCCAGTGTTTGTTGGTGTGGTCCCATAATAGCTAGCTTTCGCCAGTTTATCCTGGTGTCTCTGGTAGCTTGAGCCAGTGGTGTTCTAAAGAGGATGGTTTCACACTTCTGGATATTGATTTTGAGTTTCCAGTTGTTGCAGAATCGCTGAACATCATTGAAATCCCCTTGTAATAATCCGTTAATGATTTCAATTTTTGGTGCTGTTCTATATATTATCAGATCGTCTGCATACGCAATAGCCTGATGAAGAGACCTTACCAGGTCGCTAGTGTAAATATTAAAAAGGATCGGAGATAACACCGCTCCCTGTTGCAGACCGTTTTCTATATTGTAAGTAATGTTAGAGGTCACATTGCCACTTTTGACGATGAATTTCCTTTCATTCAACATGTCGTATAGTATATACAGTAGTGGTCCCTCACCCCCACAGTATTGTTGAGTAAGTGAAAGTTATTCAAGTGTTTGCGATTTATAGACGAGAAAAAATGGTACCGAAGTATAATATCTTTCAGCCCTAAAAAGATAGCTTAGTTTCTTTGAAGCGAACTTGGCAATATTTGATTCATTCCCACCGAGTGTAACCCCGCACAAATTTATGCATTCCTTAGATTTATTAACCTGGTTGTTCTTTGTAAGCTGTGACCCTGACGAACTGTGTTTTTGTTGTATATCGTATCCTACTCTCGTTGAAGTCAACGAAGTTGGCGCCATTGCAGGATCCTGTCCAAATCGAATCTGTTAGCCGACCCATCTGCATCTCAGGTGGTGTGATGTTGACGCGTTATCCGGCCGATCGTTCGAAAATGTATATGATCCTCAGCAAAACGGAATATTTTGTTGCCTGTTGATATTAGTAAGTTATTAACGTGAAAGAGAAATAGACTTGGCGCTAATGTGGAACCTTGCGGCACTCTGTTATTGATGGAACAGAGATCCCAAGATACACCGTCTATAGCAACTCGAATGGATCGATTTATCAGAAAATTGTTCATTCAGACGTGCGTTTCTTGAGGCAGTCCACAAGAACGAAGGATCTATGTCGGATGCAGTCAAAAGATGTAGAGATCCTTGATTGTTTTTAAAACACTTTAAGTGTAGAAACCAACAAAGGCAGCTTAGTCTTCAAAAACCTCGTTTTTTATCATCTCTGGATAGCGCTACAGTTTTCAACGTGACAATCAACACATTCAACACAAATTCGAAAGTTGAATTCACTTTATACATAACAAAGCTCTCAACGCGCAGTTAATTTTGACAAGTGCAAACTCAACTAACAATGAAAATAACTGCACATCAGCAGATGTAGATTCTTATCAAGAAGTAAACTGTTCTCAAAATAAATCCGAATCCGAAAAAACGATCTGGGGCATTTCGCTTCTGACGTCAACTCCTGTGACTTATCGTATACTTAATGACCCTGTAAACAATCATACGCATATGGTGGGCTTACGTAAACGTGGGTATATCTCAGACCTGTTTTGGAATCAACATAACTCGCGACTTCGAATTGGATGGACACATGAATATATTAAAATCGACTGAATGGAGTCAGTCTCACAACCGATTTTGCATTGCATCAAATGATGAAACTCAAATAAATAATTTGCATATTTGTTAGCACTAAGATTGTCTTATCATTTAATACGTTTGCGAGATTATAGGATTTGTGATTACCCTTAGAAAGAAGAAAAAGAAGTATAGTGAGTTAGTGGGTTTACCACAACTAAAGAAAAATTATTTTGTTTTTTTTTTAAGGTTGTCTCTTCTTTTAAATAACCGAAATTGACTGCAATAAAATTTTCTTCATAACACAATTTTAAAAACCAGGAGGACTACTCTTTTAGCCGGCAAAGTCAAGTTTTGCTTCTGGCGACCTCCAACCTTTGGCGGAAAATAAATCCGGGTACACATTAGCTTTATCTTTTGAATTTGTGACTACTGTCCCGCCGTTCATCACTAAAGGAGGAAAAGACGAGGAAGCGAAGATACTGCTGACAGTCTTTGCCAGAAGGGGCGCGAACCAGTTGGGCACTCGAGGAGTTTATTGGTCACGCTGTCGTTATAAGCCTTCCTTGCAGTATCAATCGTCTGGTTTCACGTGTTTCTGATTTTAACAAAATTCGTTCTGTTAACCTGGGTGGGATTGGAGCGCCATTGTTTAAAATATCTATTTTTTGCCGCTGTAATCTGCTCGCATTTTTTATCAAGTCAAGGCTTATCAGATGAATTTCCTTTGATGGAATGTGGAATGTAGATCTCCATCCCGAGATGAATAATCTCTGCCCCGAACTCCGCGCATGCGATAACATCGGAGTCTCTAAAGCACACCTCCGACCACGGAAGGGATGCGAGGAAACCTCGCAAATCGTCCCAGTTACCAGCCACATACCTCCACACTTGGCAAAGCTGCTTATGTCGGTCAGTGGTAACTTCGCATCCTCCTCATTCCCTCTGTTGGTGACAGATAGCGGGACGTTAGTCACGAATTCAAAGGACAAAGCTAATGTGTTCGCGAATTTATTTTCCGCGAATTCAAACCTCGACCCCGGCCTTTCGGAGCCACCTGTGATCTCGCCGGTATGGTCTTCGATGCGGGATGTGAGATTTCGTCCGCGCACTATTCAACGCATTCTACGTGAACTGGATTGTAGGAAGGCAACCGGCCCGGACGGAATACCAGCAATAGTCCTTAAGAAGTGTGCTCCAGAACTATCGCCGGTTCTTGGCAGACTCTTCCGCTTATGTTATGCACGGAGGATCTTTCCTGCCTGCCGGAAAATCGCTCGAGTTCAGCTAATCCCAAGGACGAGAAAAAAGTGTCTCCCACAAAATTACCGTCCGATAGCATTACTGTCTATTTTATCTAAGGTAATGGAAAAAGGCATTAATACAGAGTTAGTTAAGTATTTGGAGTGCAACGGACTTTTGAATGATCGTCAATGCGGATTCCGTGACAGGCGGTCTACGGGAGACCCTTTGACACATATAACCGATATATGGACATCTGCGATTGAACGGCATGGTGAATCAAGGGCGGTCGCATTGGATATCTCCAAGGCTATTGAAACCGTCTGGCACGGGGCATTGCTGAGCAACCTTCGTTCATATGGACTTTCCCAACAACTTTACTATTGGATGAGGAGCTTCCTCGAGAATCGTTCGATCCGAGTTGTTGTGGACGGCGAGTGTTCGGATCTGTATCCTGTTAATTCAGGGGTGCCCCAGGATTCTATTTTGGCTCCAACCTTGTTTTTGTTTCACATAAATGATTTGTCGGAGGCAACGGATAACAAAGTGTTCAGTTTTGCATATGACAGTGCGAAGGGCAAATCTTGTCGAATTCAATGCAGCGAAGACACAATATACAACATTCACAAAGAAAAGTGGATCATCGGTTCCACAGCTAATGATGAATGGCTGGGCCCTCGAGGCTGGGGAAAGTTTGAAATTGCTCGGCGTCACGGTCTGTGGGAATGTAACATGGCATAAACACGTATCGAGTATCGCCAGGTCAGCCTCAGGAAAACTGAGCTATCTTTACTTACTTACTCCGGCCCAACTTCGTCTCCTATATAAATCCCAAATTAGACACGCGCTTGAATATTGCTCTCATGTTTGGAGCTCGGCTCCTAAACAAACCCTCGATCTACTTGAGAGCATACAGAGACGAGCGATCCGCCTGATCGGGGACACGGCGCTGACGTCGGGACTATAGTCGCTATCACATGGAAGGCGCGTAGCCGACCTATGTCTGATATCGATACAGATATTATCACGGGTACTGTTCTTCGGAGATTCTTGGCATTGTTCCACGCAATTCGGTTTATATGCGCTCCACAACACAATCCGACGGATCGCACCCGTTTGTGGTTCATCTCCCGACGGCGCGAACATCCCTGCATCAGAACTCGTTCCTCTACACAGCGGGGAAGCTTTGGAACTCCCTTCCCACGCGAGTGTTCCCGGAGCGTTACAACCTGCAACTGTTTAAAAAGAACTGCAACAGTTATTTGATGGCATCTCGGGGCGCCCACTCGGCGCTATAGGTTCGCCTCTCCTGAGAGAAGTCTATTAAAAAAAAAAAATTCATTTGAGATGCAAGTAGTTACGCAACCGATACCAAGTAGTGATTTGACTTTCCCAATGGCCCAGTCGTTTCTACGGTATAAACGCTCGGATTGGATGTCAAAAATAGACCCAGAGTGAACACCTCGGGCATCCGGCACTCGGATAGGTTCCTCCACGAGTTGAGTCGAATTGCGACTAACAGCGAACATCTCCACCAGCCTCCCAGCCTCGTCGATACTGTTAGAATGTACCAACCAGCCGGAATTGTATACATTAAAATCGCCAAGGACAACAATTTCAGAAGCCGAGTGGTTTATCTGTATCCAGTCGAGGGTACGTGAAAGATGTTGGAAAAGATCCGATGGTCGGTCGTCGTTCGAGGAGCAGTGAAGACAACAAAGAAATTTAACAGAATTTTTCAGCGCGGCTTTCAACCACATGATGTCTAAGTTATTGGGTTCTCACGCCTCCATCCTTTGACATGCCATATCGGACCGCCCGAAGATGCAGATTCCACCCGTAAAACGGAATCTCGAATGTAAGTCGTATCCTGAGCAACGAATATATGTGGAATCAGTTGAAAAATCGACCTGGATCTCAGTTAGGGCAAGAATATCAAGTTTTGCTATTTGCAAATATTGGTGGACGGCGTTTACATTCGTATTGGTGAAACCGATGGCCTTGATGTTACAAAATGCCGTTACCAATCGAGCGTGGGCAGAGCCTGTGGGGGCTCTCTATACCACATGGAGAACCAACCCACAATTCCATACCTTATTTCGACCGCTTTCAGTGCGTCATTTCTACCCATTCCCCGTATAAGCTATTCCACCTGTAAATCATGTTAAAAGGACACATAGCGAAACTCATTATCCTATGCAGATAATGCATAATTGAGTTTAGCTACCTTTTTCCCATACGGCAACCCCATTTTGCTAACCCATGAGATTTCCACCGGAAATCGCATCATGTCGGTTAGCAACGGCAAAGTCTGATCAAACGACGCGGTTGCTTAATCTTGCGACCGCTGGGGAAATTATCAAAGCATTTAAGTTAGTTCCCATGATCAGATCCCTAGCCAAGTCGGCGTCCTTTTCACTTTCTCCAGACACTTCATTCGCTGGGGATCAATGCTCTCCTTTTGCAGGTGAATAGCGCCAGCTTAATTTTCCCCTCCTTCACAGTTCTGCCTTCGTACAGATCAATGTACTCTGCGATCACCATATTCACCGAATTAGGTCAATGGGTTACGCTCAGAACTGCATTGAGTCATGCACACACAACCAAACCCACCCCGAGATCATAGACTTTGTGCGCCTGTTCTCCTCATTCTCCCATGTTCGTCGATTATGGAATTAACCGATGTAATTCACCACACATCGACGGGCGTGGCAATGAGAAAATAGAAGTATGGTCTCGGTTGCTTGTCAAGTGCGAACATTAAATTTCCCATCTCCATCCCTTTTCCAGACAGTCGATTTGCAACATTCAACGGAGTAAGTCGTTAGCCAACGATCACAGCGTGTGCATGTGGGTGCACACGCTCGCGCGCGAATTAAAAGAGAAGTGTTCGTTAATCGAGAAAGAGAAACGCGTTGCCTTTCATAACTGTCTTGTGATTTCTATTAATTTATTTGTGCATATTGAATCATTAAATGATAAATAAACAAAAAGTTACAAGTGTGTAATTAGAGATAAACAAAGTATAAACGAAAAGAACAAATGAAAACTAATTAAACACGGAACATCAGTGCATTATTATTCATTGCCATCTCCTGGATATTTTAGTGAAGTGTATTCATCGAAACATTGATGGGAATACAAGTGAACCGCGTGCCCGTGTCTGGCACAACTACTTCGTACCCCACAAGCTTCGAGAACGAACCCGATTATGCGATGACGAACCGCTTAAAGTTCGGTAATTTATCAAAATATTTGCATGATATTCCCCGTGTCATAACCCCCCCCCCCCCCCCCCCCCCGCGTATATCCAAATGGGAAAATAGTTTACCTCCGGAGTTCTTTCTCTCAGAAGGTACCATCATGACTTATCTCCTTGTCAGTCCGGATAATCTGCCATATATCTGAAACATATTCGAAGATTTTTCCCGACGATATCGCGGATGTACAGCGTGACGTGGTGGTATCTCACCTTGGGACCGACTACCATCTAAACCTTTTGTCAACCGATCCATCAGGCAAACTCCGAAAAATGGCCAGGGAAGCTGCTTAGGTCGGCCATTCATATAAGATGTATGTGTTTGCGCGACTAATACCAAGCAGTGATCAGAGCTTCCCAGTGGCGGTGCAACTTCCATGGTATAAACGCTTGTCTCGGATGTTAAAAACAGATCCAGGGTGTTAGCATAATCACCTCGGGTATCCGGTTCCTCCACAAGTTGAGTCAAATTGCGGCTAACAGCGAACATCTCCGCTAGCCTCCCAGCCTGGTCGATTCTGTGAGACTGTACCGACCAGCCGGAGTAGTGTACATTAAAATTGTCAAGGGCGACAATTTCACAAGCCGAGTGGTTGACCTGTAATAAGTCGATGGTACGTGAAAAATGTTCGAAAAGTGTCGATGGTCAATCGTCATTCGGCGGGCGGTAAAGACAACAAGGAAATTTAGCAGAGTTCCCTAGCACGACCTTCAACCACATGATGTCCAAGTTATTGGGTTCTAACCCCTCTATCTTTTGATAAGCCAGCAGATATGGCCAATCAGTTGACGAATCGGCCTCGGCCTCAGTTAGGGCAAGAATATCAGGTTTCGTAGTTTGCAAATATTGGTGGTCGGCTTTTACATTGGTATTGGTAAAACCGATGCCTCTGCTGTTACAAAATGCCATTATCAGTCGAACGTCGATAGAGTTTCGAGAACGATCCCGATTATGCGATGTTAGATTTCTTTAAGTTTTCATTATTTATCAAAATATGTGTATAATGTTCCGCCTGGCATAGCCCGGGCGGATGAAGAAGATTTCGGCATGAATTCTGCGCTCTTCAAGTGTGTTAAGGTTAATTAGGTGGAGGAGGCTTGTGTTCGTATGTAGAATCAGAGGATTTTTCCAATTCAATCCTTGGAGGCGCCACCCTTGTACATATTCTACCCTCATACATACCCATTTGGATCGACCCTCGTACATACACACTTGGATGAAGTTCTGATTAGATAAAGTGTCAAAAAAGTGGAATGGTTACCTTGGGTGATTGTATGCTGACTGACGGGACAGGAATATCGACGAAACACACTCTGTTTTCACTGACAGCCTGGTTGGAGTTCCTTTCCATTTGATGCATAGCTCCTTTCGAGTCTTGGCGCAATTTTATCCCATTCACTTTCACACATAGGCGCAACAAATAATGGAGCACTTATAATAATTTTGCACTTTCCTTTTACAGAGTGTTTAGAATTTAATTGATGCCTTGTATTACTCCTCGATAGTATAGTGGTTTGTATCCCAGCCTGTCACGCGGTTCGAGTCCCCGCCGGGGAGCCTCTGGCACAAGACTAATGACCTTGCCCGGAAAAACAAATTATCATGGAAAATTTAACAAGCCTCATGACTTGCTAAATAAGGCCAAGACCGGTTCCCGGTTGTAGTGCCGATGATGATGATATAATTAGGGATAGATACTCGGGAATTTGGCTTAAGCCACGTTTCCGAGAGGAGGAGCATATCTCGAGAAAACTTGTCAACGAACCTCCGGTTGTTCTGCTGTATGCGAATGCTGGAATATATGGACACTGCATTGAGGGGAATTATAGTTAAATTAGCCATTAAGAGAAAGGATATGTGAAGTTATAAGAGATAAAATGTGCCCTTTTTTTCTATTTCTGAGCTGTGCTTCAGCATGGGCAGTATCTTCTGTACGGTACTTATGTATCCTATGATGTCCAGATTAAGATCCTTATAGTTGAATTGGTGATTTTTTGTCATCTTACGGGAATCTTTGTAAACTTTAGCGTATGACATTCGCGGACTTGTAGGATATATTTATTGAGGTGATGTTGTTTTGGTTTGTGAAGGTTTGCTCGTTATCATAGGTGTTGTTCGCCTTTGGAGAATCCTCAGCTTATGAAAACATTGCGAGAAGTTAGTAGGGTGAGGTCCTCCGCATTTACAGTATGTTACTGTGATTTCCTTCGTTGTAATGGATCCATCGGGGTTTGTTGTTTGGATTGTTCCTGGTTCCATCCCAGGCGGCCTGACTATCCGTTCTCCAGGTTGATGTTGCTCTGCACACTTTACGCATCGCATGCTTAGATGATATACGGCCGCCAAGTGTCCTGAACGTTGGCATCTTTTGCAATGAAGGACGTCTTGTTTATGTGGTTCCTCAATCTCAATTTTATGTGAAAATAAATATTTTACTTGGTTGAGCCGGATGTAGTTATCTCATTCGGAATCGTTATCTTTGGACGAGATATTGTTTACTCGATCTTCAATAGAGAGATCTAGTATCGGTTGTATTCCATTGCAGAATCAGTGTTAGTGTTCGTTAATTGTGTATTTTGCTGTTCCTACAATGATTCTTTCCGCAAAGGAAACCCGACCATTGGCTTAAGGAGAGATCGGGATATTGTTTGTTTCTTTGCAGCATTGTTATTGTACGGTATCTTCGGTGGTTATAGGCATTTGGTGGTGCCGCGTCTATCCGCTTGTGTTTACTCATCAAATGGGTTGCCAAACAGAATCGGTTTATGGTCCTGTGGGGATTAGGAGTATTGTGCCAGGCATGGGCACTCCGTTCACTCCTATCGTCATCCGGGGGTCACTAAAGTTTCGACACGTATCAAAGGAAACACCAACACAGCAAGTGAAACACCAGATGTTGTTTTTAGGAAATGTTCTTTTATTTAAATCCTTAATGCAGTTGGTAAAGCAAATCACACGTTAAATGTTCACTCAACTTAGAATTCTAACTATTACTGTTAACTTCGCCTTGTTGATATATTTTCCTTAAGTGAAATTAGATAAAAATTAAGAAAACGCTTAACTAGAGACTGGTGATAAACAACTACGCGACGTACACGTCCGGAGCGATACGGACCTCGGGAGCGGCAACGACCATGGCGGTCGGCGGATGGAATTTAACTCAGCGATAATCATCTCGTGCAGATTGCTATGAGGGAAATTTTTAGAGGCATTTTCCCTGAGAGAGAAAGTTATTTCCTCCACTAGGGAAACAATTTACCTACCGCCAGAGAAACGTGGGAACAGAGAACCAGATCTCGTAATGCAGATCATGGTGGTGTGTGTGAGATCGATCGTTGAGATCAGATTGTATACATATGCGCGGAGGCAATGGCAAAACAAAGCAGGCAGGCGGCAAGGACAAAGAAATCGAGAAGATCGTTGTCTATGAAGTACATCGCGTCTAAATAAATAGACGACGATACTTCGAAGAAATGTGGTAAGAGAAAGGATGAGACGAGGGCATCATAAAAGTCTTAGATGAGTGATGCCCTTGTGTAAATATACGAATAGACATTGGGAAATGTGCTAATGGTTGCGATACTTTATACAATGAAAATTGTATGTCGTATCTTGGGTCGGTGGCCAAAACAAATTGCTTGCATTTGTATATGCTGGATAATTAGTTTGTGGCAAAGGCGAGGGATCATGGTCGGGTATATGCCAGCTGAACAAACAAGTTGCCCGACGCTGCTTGGCAGTTGGACAATGAATCGATGTGTATGTAAGACAATTTGTACACATGTTAGGCTGGGAATAGCCTAGATTACCTGACTATGCGGTACATTATATGTGAACCGATAAGTTTTCTTTTCCGGAATAGAATTCTTAAGAGGAATTTTGAATTCGAATAAATGAATGCAGGTAAGAATTCTCTTCCAGGAGCTTTTAGGTAAATACATTTGGTGAATTTATTGCGTACAGCTTTTACAGGTGCTTAATGCGATTGCATTTGCAGAAAGTTGATACAGACTGGATGGAAGTTATGGGGGTTTTTTAGGAAAGTGAACCGTGCCATGCAGCCATGGTAGGTTGACAGAGGATACTAGGATGTATAGCCCCTTTTTGCTGGGCGAAAAGGTGTTCTGCTTTACAGATGGTTTTATTGGGTTTGTACAATCGCCACATGACCTTCTTGTGGTGAGCCATAAATAAAGTCTAAACGAAATTTGACAAATCATCCTACACGATTAAAAATAAACAGAGTCCCACATGAATCGTCCACGAAAGCAGTCAGTTTCAAGCATCGAAAATAAAGAGTCGATCCATACGGTAGTATGTTTAAGATAAAAAGAGCGTAAACGTAAAAGAAGCGGTTGTTTTTTTTTAATTCGACAATTTTTCTAATTTAATAATAAAGTAAAGTCCGGGTTTAAGCCGTCGGATGAGGCGGTCGCATTGTTATAAGAAAAAAAAAAACACAGAGTCGGGTGTCGTCCCGAGCACGTGATTGGAGTAAAATCTGATTGAAGAAGAGGAGTATCTATTCCGGTAATTAATTCGGAATGTTCAATATTACATTCATGATTTCCTGCGATTAAAGGATACATGAAGTGTAGGTGGCGTGTGAGATCGTGTTTTAAAATAATAAAAGGGACGCGCAAATACAGACAGAAAAGGTCAGTAGAGTAAATTAATGTAATATATTAGGCAGATTTAGCATTCTAGAGAATGGGAGCAGTGAGGAAGAGGAGGCTAATAGTGTGGACACTAAATGGACATCGATCAGAGACACAATCAAACTAACAGCCCAAAAGGTATTAGGATTTAAGAAAACAATTAAGTCCAAACCTTGGTTTGACGATGAGTGCAAGGCGTAGATCGAAGAACGTAAACGCCTCAGAACGATCCACTTAGAAAGATATGATGAAGTCAACACAGAAAGATACGCGACGATTCGCAGAGAGACGGTGAGACTCTTCAAACGCAAAAGCCGCGAATGGGAGAAGACTAGGATCGAAAAAATCCTAGAAAATTCTAGAGCAAAGAACATCAGAGGTATGTATGTCGGCATAAATTCAATTAGAAATGGCTACCGAGTGAGAGTCAAAATAATTCGAGACGCAAACGGCTGTCTGGTCACAGAAACAAACAATATCGTGACAAGATGGAAGCAGTACCTTGAAAACCTGCTCATTGTACGCACCCATCAACCACAAATAAACGCACCGGACGTACATACAGCCGTGCGTCAGATCCCAGAGCCTTCTTTCAACGAAGTTGTAGACGCAATAAATCGATTGAAAAACAACAAAGCTCCCGGAGTCGACTGCATACCGGCAGAGGTTGTGAAGCATGGAGGAGAGGCAACCGCTCGAAAGATCCACCAGTTCATCCAAACAATATGGGATAAGGAAGTCACTCCAGAAGAATGGAAAACCTCAATAGTCCTTCCCATTTTCAAAAAAGGTGACAGATCTGACTGCGAAAACTACAGAGGAATATCATTGCTCCCAACCGCATACAAAATATTAACAAATATCATTCTGGCGAGAATCACACCGTATGCAGAAGAGATACTGGGAGACTACCGATGTGGATTCCGTAGGATCCGGTCAACAAGCGACCAAATGTTCACAATAAGACAACTGCTGGAAAATTTAGTGAGAGCACCACTCTCGTTTATTTCACTTAGTACAAGCGTTAAAAGGAATTTAAATGTAAAAACTTACGAACTAACTTAAAAACTAGGGATTACAAAAATTAATTTAGAATAAATATGAAGGTAATATGGTGGGAAGGTGGTGTACGTGGTGGGGTGGCGAAGACCGGGTAGAAGGATAAAGGGGTGGGATGATTGGAATGTGTACGGGTAGTAAGAGTGTAGGTGGTGGGCGGGCCAAGGTCAGGAGGGGAAAGAGAGGAGACGACGTTGGAGTGCAATAAAAGTGAGGTAAAAATCGAAGGAGGTAGGGTAAGAGTTTGCCCCTCTTCGCATTCGTGAAATGGGTTCATTATGTTACATCCGTAGGAAGTGTGGTGGGAGGGCAGATAGAAGAGACGAGGTTTTCGTATGTTACGGGGGTTGGTGTTGAGTGCGATGGTGGAGAGCAAGCTAGGGCAGTTGATTGTGCCGGAGAGGAGATGATGGATGAAGAGGATGTCGGCAAGAGTTCTGCGCTCCTCAAGTGTATTGAGGTTGATCAAATGGAGCCGGCTGGTGTATGGGGGAAGAATCCGAAGATTTTCCAGCTCAGTCCACGGGGGGCAAAACGCAGAAAACGACGTTGCACGCTCTCGATTCTGCGGATATGGGACGAGCAATGAGGAGGACAGACCTGACTGGCGTATTCAAGAAGGGGGCGGATGAAGGCAATGTAGAGGAAACGGGAAACGTAGAGATTGGAGAATTCCTTAGACCAGAGTTTCACAAACCCTAGGGCGGAGTTGGCCTTAAGAATGATATCATCGATATGTAGGATGAAGCTGAGCTCCCTATCAAATAAGATTTCGAGGTCGCGTATTGAGGATACGTATGAAATCTGCTGGTTTAGCAGGAAGTAGGAGCGTGGGGGTGGGGGTTGACGTTTGTGGGAGAAGGTAATGGAGTGACATTTGACAACATTGAGTTCCAGGCAGTTATTACGGCACCAAGTTGAGAAGCTGTCGAGGTCCTGTTGGAGAAGTGAGGAACCGAGAGATGGATGAGTGTTTAATAACGGAGTCGACATCATTGATGGTAAGTATAAAAAGGAGGGGGCCTAGATGACTGCCTTGCGGAACCCCTGACGTGGGAAAAAAGGATCGGAAAGGGAGGATCTGAATTTGACACGGTAGGATCGATCTTTCAGATAAGAAGATAACCATTTGATCAATGGGGGTTCGAAACCTAGGGAGGACAGCTTGAAAAGGATGAGATTATGGGAGATTTTGTCAAAGACCTTGCTGAAATCAGTGGTGATAACATCAACTTCGTTGCCATTCTCTAAGGCACGAAGAGTATAGGACGAGAACTCGATCAGATTCGTTGTGGTCGACTTACCCGAAAGGAAACCATGCTGGTTGGGTGAGACGATGGATTTACAACTGAAAGATAACGCATTGTAAAGAAGCCCTTCAAACACATTTGGGATATGAGACAGTTTGTCGATGGGTCGGTAGTTGCTGATATCATTTTTAGGTCCCTTTTTATGTATGGGGGTGACATAGCAGGATTTCTAGATACTAGGGAAGGTCCCTTGAGAAAGGCATAGGTTGAAAATCTTAGATATCAGGAGAGAAAGAAAAGTAGAACAGTTCTTTAAAAATACAGCCGGGAGTCCATCAGGTCCAGGGCTGAACTCATCTTTGAGTAAGTTTAGTTTCAACTACGCGACGTAGAATAAGTTGAGGGGTGAATGGGCAAAGGGAGAATTCGGGCAAGTCATTGAAATACGACGGATTGGGTTCGAAGGATACGTCTGTGAAGGATTTATTGAAAAACGACGCCGACAGGTTGGCAATAGTTAGGTGGTCGTTTGACGTAGTCGCACCACAAGAGAGAGAGTTAGGATAGGCGTCGGATTTACGTTTATAATTTATAAAGTGGAAAAAGGATTTGGGATCATTAATCAAATTGGATTGTGTTTTAATAAGGTATTTGGAGTAGAGGGAGTTGTAGAGTTCGGAAAATTTATAAAAGGACCCGAGATAGTTGGAGTAGTTTTCAATGGATCGCATTTTGGGGAAAATGTTCCATAAGTTATTCCTTTTGTTTCGAAGATTGCGGTTGTGCCAAGGCGGCGAAGAAACCGATAACTTGCGGCGAGAATAGGGGACATATAAGGCGACGGCATAGTAAATCTTCTTATAGAGAACGGCTGTGGCATCTTCTACACCGAAATGATCAAAGCGAAACGCTGTTTTGCTAAGATGCTCATTTAGGAGGCTGAAATTAGCCTTGTGGAAGTTGTAAGAAAAACAGTCAGGAGGTAGAGAGGGCTGGGTTTCGTGGTCGAGATATAAGAATAAGAGCAGTGGGGGTGATAGTTATCGATGGTAGAGAGGGCAAAAGAAGTGAGAATACGGAGAGACGGATCACCAACTGTACGTTGACTTCAAAAAAGCCTACGACTCAGTCGCAAGGCAAAGACTCTACCATATTGTAGCTGAGCTGGGAGTCCCAAAAAAATATGCCGCCCTTATTCAAATTTGCATGAAAGAAAACAAAGGGCGAGTTCGAATAGAAAACCACCTCTCAGGACCATTTGAAATCCCGGGGCGGACTAAGGCAGCGAGATGGCCTATCACCGTGTCTTTTTAACCTTGTGCTCGAGTATGTCATCAGAAAGGTACAAGACGACAACATGGCCGGATCATCCTTGATCGGGGTCACACAAGTGCTCGCATATGCGGATGACATCGCCGTTCTGGGGGATAATCTAGAAACTGTAAGTAAAAACGGTGAAATGATCATGCAAGCGGCAGAAGAGGTGGGCCTAGAAATAAATGAAGACAAAACAAAATACATGATTACGGCGAGAGCAGGTGGACCTCAGGGAACACACATAAATATCAGGGGCAAGATATTTGAAAATGTTAAAGAATTTAAATATCTGAGAACAATACTGACGGCCAGTAACGAAATGTGGATGGAAATTAACAAAAGACTACACTCCGGCAAGGCTAGTTGGCATGCAGTCAGTAAACTGCTGAAATCCAGACTGCTATCACCTAACATAAAGCTTCGTGTCTATAGAACCATAATCATGCCGATTGTTCTCTATGGATGCGAAACATGGGCTCTCACAAAACGAGAAGAAGACGTATTCGAGAATAAAGTTTTGAGGGGTATCTTTGGAGGTAAATATGACGAGGAGGCAGGACAATGGAGGAAACTCCATAACCACGAATTGGAAGAGCTATATCGCAAACCTACAATAGTGAGAGTAATCAAGTCGCGAAGATTAAGATAGGCCGGACATGTGGCGCTAACGGGCAACGATAGGACCGCGCGTAGATTTCTTGACGGTAGACCAACGGGAAAGAGATCGACAGGACGGCCGCGACGGAGATGGGAGGACAATGTTAGGTTTGACCTCGAGGAGATCGGATCGGCTGGTCAAGCGTGCAAGGAGAGTGCACAGGACAGGGAACGTTGGTGGAGTAGAGTCGGTTAGCTCATGAACTTCCGGGTTCCTACAGGCCAACAAATAGTAAATAGTATCGGTGAAATACAGTATTTTTGTACCTCACTTTCTGTGTATTTCTGTCGTTCATTGCCTTTTTGAATATGCCTTGGCTTTTCCATATATTGTTCTATTTTTACAGACGGAAACCCAATTCCTTTCCCTTAATAGCCGATTGATGCTCTTTATGCTATCCGTGAGCTATGAGCCAACATTTTCCCTGAATAAAAATAAGGACCAGTTTAAATCACCACAAAAACTATTCGGTACATTAAACTTGGGTATTTTGAAAAGTAATACTACATGCGCTGGAAAGTCCCGCGATTTTTCAATAGGTGGCGAAACTAGAAAACGAACATGACTCATTTCAAGAAATTCGTCTATCACTAGTTTATGTATTATGTGTCGTGACGTTTCGTCCATTCGTTTACAAGCCACAGTCGTTTGAGTGACACTACTTTCGCCTTCGTAAAAAAATGAAAAAACAGAAAAGTCGCATCTTGATCAAACATTGTTTTTTGATGGGAAAAACTTCTGATCATTGCAATGCTTGCATAAATGTTATCCCACATCTGTTCCTTCGGCAACAACAGATTATCTACGGTTTAATGAATTTAAAATGGGTCGTACACGCACCTCGCTCTGGAAAGCCACCTCGAATGTGGAAATCGTAAAGCAAGTGCAACAAAACGTTTTGAACGATCGTATACCGAAGTTGCACGAGTTACCCGTGGGCATCTCAAAACAACAGGCGTTACATGATCTTTTGGAATTGAAAAAGCTATCGGCGCGATGGGCGCCTCATTTGACGACCATCGACCAAAAACAGCAGCGCGTTGATGATTCAACGGCCGGTTTGGCGTTGTTGCAGCGTAATCGGGCGGACTTTTTCGAAGTTTTGTGACAATGGTTGTAACATGGGTCCATTACCATATGCCTGAGTCCAATAGGCAGTCTCCAGAGTGGCTAGAAATCCACGAAAACCGACCAAAGCGGTCAACGCTCGGCGGTCAAGTTATGGCCTCCGTTGGGAGAATGGCATAATTTTCATCGATTACCTGCAGGAAGTAAAAACAGTCACAGGCGAGTATTATGCAGCGTCATCATCACAATAACGTACCGTCACACACATCCTTGAAGGCGATAGCTCAATTGGACAAATTACGATTTTATTGGTTGCTCACCCACCGTGTTGGCCTCCAGACTTGGCCCCCTACTATCTGTTCTCAAACCCCAAGAGGTGGCTCTTGGGAAAGAGATTCAGATCGAATGAGGAGGTCATCGCAGAGACCGACGCGTATTTCGAAGGGTTGGAGGTTTCGTACTACAGAAAGGGTAACAAAATGTTGGAAAATAGCTAAACCAAGTGCATCGCCCTCAAAGGTAACTATGTTGAGGGATAAATATAACTTTGCTCAAGAAAAGCTTGTTTCCGGGAACTTTTCAGTCTATGTAGTACTGTGGTGGTGCTGCGAACCGCACAAACCACTGTGGGGTTAAATACCATTCGCCTGGCTAAAGAGATACATACATACCGTGTCCTCAACCCCATGTGTCCACCGACACATGGGCCCAATTTACCTTTCCGCCCAGCTAAAGGGACATGCGTACGGGAGTGTGTGTTATGTCGTACAGATCACGTCGGGGTCACCAGTTATAGCGTTTGCGATGATAGTGAAAGGCGTGTGATTCGAACCGACGCTATCACAATTAGAATCACTAAAAGATAGAACCAAGGGCAACGCATCAGGCCACTGCCACGGGTACGAATTCGGTTTTTAAACTCAAGTACATTCGACTGACGTGGGCACGTAGCACGAATGGGCAACGATAGGACCGTGTGTAGAATTCTTAACGGTAGACCAACGGGAAAGAGACCGGCCGGACGCCCGCGACGAAGATGGGAGGACAATGTTAGTCGGTTAGTTCATGAACTTCCGGGTTCCTACAGGCCTATAAATAATAATAATATTAGGCAGTCGAAGAAGTTCTCAAGTGTGTAAAGTAAATAAATAAAGGGTTGCCTTTTATATTTCGGGATTAGAGAACAAAAACAAATATTGATCATCGAAAATCACTTTATTGTTTTTCAAAATATTCCCCATGAAGATCTATACACTTTTGCATGCGTTTGAACCAATTGTCGAAGCACTTTTGCCACTCTGGTTGAGGTATCTTCAACACATGCATTCTGAATGCAGCAACCGCTTCTTCAGGTGTGGAAAAACGTTAACCTCTCAGTTTGTTTTTTACGTACGGGAATAAAAAGAAGTCATTCGGTGCCAAGTCAGGACTATACGGCGGATGACCCATCAACTCGATGTTTTGGGTGCTCAAAAATGCAGTTGTCGCAGCCGATGTGTGAGAGCTCGCATTGTCGTGGTGAAGAGTGATCCGTCTTCGGCGGTTGGTTTTCCTGATTTCTTGGAAGACAACTGGCAAACAAATGGTTGTGTACCACTCAGAATTGACTGTTCTGCGTTGTTCTAGTGGTACGGTTGCGACATGTCCAGTTTTTCCGAAAAAACAGGCGACCATTTGCTTGGAAGTGCTTCGTGCGCGAACAACTTTTGTTGGATTTGGCTCATCTTGAAACACCCAGACAGTCAACTGCTGTTTACTTTCGGGCTCATACGCGTAAATCCACGATTCATCACCTGTCACGATGTCATAGACGTGTTTCGAAGCACCGCGACCGTATTTTTTGAGCATTTCTTTCGACCAATTGACACGAGCCTTTTTTTGGGCGATTGACAAATTGTGTGGGATCCAACGCGAACAAATTTTTTTGACAGTCAAATGTTTATGCAATATTGAATGTATGCTGGTCCCACTAACGCCTAAGGTTGTCTCAATCTCACGATAGGTCACATGACGATCTTCCAATATCAGTTCGCGCACAGCATCAATGGTTTTCGGAACAACAACTGATTTTGGACGACCTTCACGAAATTCATCTTGGAGTGAACTACGACCACGATTGAATTCACCATACCATCGATAAACACTGGTCCTTGATGGAGCTTCATCGCCAAAAATTGAATTAAGTTCATCCATGCACTGTTGCTGAGTTAATCCACGCCGAAAGTTGTAAAAAATAATCGCACGAAAATGTTGACGATTTAATTCCATTTTTGGGCCGAGATGAATCTTTTAAGTTACTGTAAACAACACAAATAGCGCTCGTATGTCAAAACGTTCTGAGTGCGCATAACCTCAAAAATGTCCAACTTTACGACAGAGCTGTCAATTGCCGGATTGCAACGCTAGGGTTGCCAAATCCCGAAACATAAGAGGCAACCCTCGTAGTAGGCGGAAATGTTCTCAAGTGTTCAAATTACGGAAATAAAATCAAACAAATACTCTAGTGCGAAAGTTTACGAGATGTATTGTAACAGTCGGATAAGTATTCAATTAGATAAAATACTTAAGTAGAATTAAGTGACGTAAGTGTGTGGTGTTATTAACTTCAAATACAAATAAAGTATACAAGTAAAGTAACTAGTAGTATACAAAATAAAGTAAACTTATAACTTTAGATACAAATAATGTAAAAGTGAAAAAATCATAGTGTGTCTATTATTATTTATAACAATGGGGGTATATGCGTGATGCGTTACAATTATCGTAACACAATCTGTTGATGTTAGTCAATATGTCGTTTGCATAAAAGCAAACTTTTCTAAATTGTGGGAAACCTTGTAATTACCTAATGTAATTATCATAGATATATCAACTCCTTTAGTAAGCCGCCCCAAAATGTCTGATTATACAAATCGGAATATATTGTTTAAATAGGTTCATCTATAGTTTTTTGTATTTAAACACTGAGCATTTGTTCTACAAGTGGAGTAATCTATCATATATCTATATGTATTTCTAATTTATTCCCTAGTTGCACTTAGAACTTGATTAGCTGCTTATCAGTTTCATCGAACTAAAAGTCAATGTGATATGTACAATATCTCATCGTTCTAAACACAGCTTGTTCCCGTGACAATTATTCACATCGAGCGAGCAGTAACCTCTTGAGTATTTTTCTTATTAATTCATGCGTCCTATCATATAGTCGATAACGCAAAAGCTCCATAATTATTGCAAACGTATAAAATGGTTGATTATTTACTGCTGATAAATTCTTTTATTTCTTCTGTCCACTTTTTAACAACATTGCGCCCATAGATTTCATTAAAAAAACAAAAAGGATCGGTCTTTGTATTCTTATAACATTCTAAAGCTATATCAATAATATGTCTACAAATTCATGTGTGATTTTTAATTCCGTATATTAAATCGTAAACTGTTCGTAGGTTTCCATAGCGCAGAATTAATTACGAAGAAACAAAAAGTAATATTAATAATAAATGTACACGAATATAACATTACATTTATGGCTGTATACCTATATAATATTATCGGCGTGGCGTTTCTATGTATGACGGTTAATTTATTCGTTGGACATGCTAAAAGCGATCACGTGAAAATATGATACTCGGCCTTTGGCTTGTCGGCCTTAAAAAAAATAAAATAAATCTACAATCTCTCATTGTTGCTAGTGATTTTTCAGAGCAACACACGGATAAACGTGAACGTTTTGCGATTTCATTGGCTAGATATGTCGTACTCTAGAGGAATGAGACGGCTTATTAAAATACTTGACGCACTCATCGTCGAAAGGCGTTCTTGGGAATGAAGTTCCTTTCTCGCTTGATGTCGCTTAGTAACACGAATGAAATTTTATTTACGTGACGTTATTTATTTTTACGTAGTTCGAAATATGACTACGAAAACAATTTCTTGTTTTGTTTGCTTCCATATGTTCGGGTGTTGGAAGTATTTGCTTCTGTTTTTATTTTCTTATATTTATTTATTTTTAAAGTTGCCTGATACGGTACGTTGACAGGAGTCCATCTCATTATATCACATTTCAAATAAATAGCGCATTTATTG
Organism: Microdon myrmicae; assembly: GCA_963931805.1. NCBI lineage: Eukaryota > Metazoa > Arthropoda > Insecta > Diptera > Syrphidae > Microdon > Microdon myrmicae. The sequence continues at coordinate 121,675,655 of OZ007499.1, forward strand.
ATCTCATTTTGATGTAATTGGTTTTTATGGCTGATAATAAAATTCCCCTGGAAAAATCTGTAGGTTTGTCTGATTTTGATGGACGCTCCTTTAATATGGCAATCGTTATTCCCTCTTCGTGAAGAGGTTGTTCCAGTTTTATTATTACTACTGCACTTCGATATAGAGAGCACGTCTGTATTTGAGGGTAATGTTGATAATATAAGACTTTGTTATTTAATGGTTTTCTTTTTTTTATGAACTGTTGGGTCTTGACCATAAACAGTAATGACTTCATATGGTGTTCGCCTTTGTGTAGAATAATGGCCCCACGAGATTGCCTAAGATTTTTTAAAAATTGTTTTCTAACTTTGGTAAATACCATTTGAAGAAAGATTTTGTGTAGAAGAGTTAAAAGGTTTTGTATAGTCTGCCAGAATATAATCGTACTGAGTCAACATAAGTAACACAGCTCAATTAAGTATCTTCAAAATACATTCCATTTCAAGAGGCTCATTTTTTCCAATGTGCAGTAAAGGATGTTTTATAGACATTTTCTGGGATTGCCTTCAGGTCTCAGTGAATTTTCTTTTATGTCGTCAACCGAATCGAAACGACTCATACAAAGTGAGAATTCGATTTTCGACAGCAGGAAAATGACACTGCGTATCATATCCGGAGAATACAGCGCTTGCTTGATCAAGTTGATAGCGCTGTTGTTGAGTAAACCTCTCACAAGGACTCTTTCAACGTTACATTCGAAGAAAATTCAATTATTCTGGAACCAACCTGTGTTGTCATACGTTTTGTACACAGAACATTACCTAAAAATTGGCGAACTGTGAATAGTTCTTGTGAAAGTTCTCTTAAACTATAGTGATGATTTTCGAACACTGTTTTCATTACTAAGTCGTTGTGAGCGGCGAGCGAACGGCCACCAACGAATGTATTTCGTTGCGGCGACCATGGGAATGACGTCTCGATTTAATTGGCAGCGCTTCCTATCCGGGGTCCTCGGTCCTCGATCCGCTGCTCTAAATTGCACATGAAGGACACAGCAGCCAGAACCAATTACACCAGTGCCCTTTAGCTACACACATTTTCTCTCGTGATGTTTGGCCAATCACTATCTGTTTGGTCGTAATCTGTTGTGGGGGTCTTCTCTCGAACAATCCGTGGAACGCGATGAACGGATAGTTGCACGGAAGTAAGAAAACTACAAAATAACGGTATCACTTAACCACCGGACCTTAATGAAACTGTGGGGGTTCTGTAATCATTCCCGAAGAGCCACCCATCGTTTTAGCCCAATTTCCCTTTCCCAACCAAAGGTATTGTACTAACCTGCAATCGAGCAGCGTAAGCTACCCGTCAGTATCTTGCACCTGTAAGTTAAACCTTAGCAAGCATGCCTATAGGCAAATAATTTCGTTCACCACCTGAAACATACATCCACGGAAAGATTACCATCTTGCCATGGTATCAATTAACACCATTCCGGCTCATCCTTCATGAACCGATCGGCTCCTAAAGTCGACCATATACCACCAAACACACACCAATTCTTCTGCGTGTCTTTGTCCAACAATTCGTTGGTCCAAAAGACGCCATGGCGGATCACGCCTATATCAGGTGTACCGGTATGAAGTGAGCGATTTTTTTTTTTAAAAGGTAAAAAAAGTTTTTTTTGGGAAAGTAAAAAACATTTTATTCGAAGTGTTGGCCATTGCTTTCTACACATTTCGACCACCTTTCTGGCAATTTGTGGATACCACGCCAATAAAACCGGTCGTCTTTTGAGGCAAACCATTCGGAAACCCAATTTTCGGCTTCTTCGTAGGAATTGAAATGCTGCTCAGCCAATGCGTGTCCCATCGATAAAAACAAATGGTAGTCGGAAGGAGCCAAGTCTGGTGAATACGGCGGGTGGGGTAACACTTCCCAGCCGAGAGCTTTTATTGTTTCTTTGACGGGTTTTGCTGTATGACTCGGAGCACTATCATGCAACAAAATTACCTTTCCGAGTCTTGTGGGCCATTCTGGTCGTTTTTCGATCAATAAATGGTTCAAATTGATCATTTGTTGTCGGTAGCGTTGCGCATCAACAGTTTCGCCAGGTTTTAGAAATTCATGATACACCACCCCATTCTGGTCCCACCAAACACAGAGCATCATCTTTTTTCCGCTGTTGAGGCTTCTCCTGGATGTACCCATGATTTTTTGGGTTAAATTTTTTTAAAATAAATCCATTTTTCATCACCAGTCACAATTCGATGCAATACTGACATCCTTTCGTGTTGTAGCAGCAACGTTTCACATGTGGTGTTTCGCTTTTCCATTTGCCTGTCATTCAATTCATGTGGCACCTAATTTCCACACTTCTGCATCTTTCCCATAGCTTTTAAACGGCCAGAAATTGTGTGTTGTGCAACATTTACCATTTGTGCCATTTGTTTTTGACTCAAAGTGTCATCTTGATCAAATTCGGCGGTTTCAAACTTTTTTGGTGGTCTTCCACGTTCTTCATTTCGCACATCAAAATCATTATCTCTGAACCGCTTAAACCATCTTTTGCATGTTGCTTGCGATAAAGCATGATCACCATAAGCCTCGACAAGCATTCGATGCGACTCTGCAGCACTTTTCTTCAAATGGAAACAAAAAAATAATCCGTTCCGCAAATCATCATTTTCTGGTACAAATTTCGACATTTTTAACAGGATTAAAAAAAAAATGTTGTTTGTACAATGACGATGCATACTAAATATGTTTGACAGATGTCATAGCAACCAAATAAAAAAAATATAAGAGCTCGTTCACAACAAACGTTCCCTATCGATACATTTGTATCTTGACCCTCACTTCACACCGGTACACCTGGTACAGCTGCAGCCGATTATCCCTGATCGGTTGCATAAGCGATAAACTGGCATCGAATTGGACGTGATCATAATTTGTTTTTCCTAAATAATCTAACGATGGTCAGGTCCCATGTTTTGTTCGCCAATACAAAGCATAGCGCAACTCGCGCCTAACCGCCAAGACCCGAATTCTTTGCCAGTGTAAATATTCACACTGGAATCCGACCCTTGACTCGCTATGGATGCAATGCACAATGGACGTGTATAAATACACAACCGTCATTGTGTAATCATTCCGATCACCAGTCAGGTCCCACGGTATGGTTTTCCTAAACAACCCATATAGCATTACCTAAGACAAACAGACGCGTATCTTAGCGCATGACCCTCGAAATAGCGTTCTGTTGACATAACCCTGCATCGATGATTTAATTTTGTTGCGGATTGGCAGTTGGATGTGCTTGGATGTGCTAGAGAAATCTAGTACATTCGCAGTATACCAGTTGCGCGGCAGCTGTCACGGACCAGCTGGCGGGTTGTCACCGACGATGAGGTCAGCAGCGTCCCTTTTTTGAATTGGCAGTTATTCGAAATCGTTACTCATCACGGTCTGCAACCAACCTTCATCGCGCTCACACTGTCAGAGCAAACATCACAGGTACCAGCTAACCACAATAAAGCGAAATATATACGAATTAAATAAAAAGAGAAGTAAAGGTACATCTCAAGGAATAACGATTTCAGACTTTGGTTTTGTTCATCCTCTTCGCTGTCTCCATCGGCTTCCTCCCATCGTTGCAGCACTCGGCTATCTTCTTAGATGCAGCTCACCGCTCCTGGATGCTGCCCTCTAATACAGACCAAACACCACTCTTGGACGCCTTAACCGTGGAACGCTTTCCTCCTGGATGCAACCTCATTATCGCCCGCCTATTACAACAAATTTTAAACATCTTTTTCGGCCGCTATACGAGCGACCATCTATTTGCACTGCTGACCTAAGTCGAATTCAAATATCATTTAGTCAGATTTCTACACGCAAGGAGGTTAGTCGACAACCTTAAATGTTAAGTGTCGCCTTATGTAAGGTTTTTTATACAAATTTCAGATAAAGTGTTTTAGTCGATGCGTAATTTTTGCGCAACTAGTAATCTAATGTGTCGCTGTTGGAATCCGTCGCCGCACGCGCTGGCAAATATAATTACATTTTAAAGCCTAAATTAAAACTTTGAACACTTTAAAGACTAATCGATGTAGCAGTGTCAGACTTAAGAACTATAATCAATAAAGCGTAACTATTATATACAATTAAATAACTGTGTGTTTCTTCATTTCTGAATACATCAGTGTTTTGCTTTTCTGTGTTATCCTGGAGGATCAATTTAGTGCGCCCAATAGAGTGTGGGGTATTGTTCTGAACCTGTGTCCATGTCGACGCGCTAACAGATCCCCTTACAAAACCAATACCAATGTTCTTTGGAAGAGTTCACAAATAATCTTTATTTTAATAGAAATGTATATCAGGATGGTCGCGATTTATGTGATTAGGAAAAGACACGAGAAAAAGCAGCACAATTTAGTCAAAAACATTCAATCAAGAGACAGCTCAACAATTAATTATTACCCTGTCAGCTGGTTGCTGACAGTTGTAATTGTTTTGCTTGTGGGCTGCATTCAGTTGCGAATCCACAACACCTTGCTTTCTTCAGTAACTGCCGTTGTGGGCCGTCTTAAATGAGGCCAATTTTTAACTACATCACGACCTTTTTTGAACGCTTTACACCATTTACATGATCTTGTTCTCGATATTATAGATTTCCCATGGGCTCCTACCGGCTGTGCCAATTGTTATGAATGTGATAATTGCAGAGAAATCACAAATGCAGCTCTCCAAAATAAGTCGAGAATTAAATAATTAATACCGGTATACGGAGTACAGTAAATAAATATTGGCACTCTGCTCCTTTATATCATTTCACATATCCTGGTCTTCTATTTTTCATATCTGTCGGTTTCTTTCGATCTCATTTGCCCTGGTACCTTCCCCAATCTTGCTTTCACAGAAACGCTGATGCTTCAGAATCTTTGTCCTACTTATACAATCACTGAAGTGTCACAAGACGAATGTTCGTTAGGCCAATTGTTATATTAAAAGATTCGTGCGTGATCAGATTCGGCTGCGACGGAATCTTATGTGAAAAAGATTCGATAATTGTTATGGTTTTTATTACAGATCTGACAATTTTCCACAATTAACTAAACTTTTGGAACTGAAACAGATCGTCAATGAATTAAGATTTTAACTAAAACGTGATTAAGTTGAGTCCATCAATTCTTGGTACTACGTAACTATCGCCCCGTGCACTTCTTCTACTTTTTTTTGGCAACTCTCGTTGTTATCAATTGTTATGGTTTTTATTTAATGTGAGATACCAATTGTTATAGTTTTTATTACTGTTGTGTGTGATTTGTTCTAATATTTATTTGCACTGTTTAATTTTTAGCTTTACGAGGGGATCGTCAAGTTGTCCTACTGTCGTAATTTAGGTGTCGTTTGTAACATTTTACTTCTATAGTGTCGTCAGACAGTCGTGCCGTTTTAAGTGCTTCCAATTTATTATTTATATATATATCCCTGGGGCATTTATTTGTAAACGGACATAAGGAGGTACTCACGTTTAGATTGCTGATGGTTAACGCTGATGCCGTTGATTGGGCCGTCCGGCCTACGTTGCGGGCCTTGTAGCTTCATCCGTAATCAGCAGCCAGTGGGGACTTAAGTCACAGGGTTATCATTCCTCAGTATCAGCCAATTGAGAGTTGGGTCACAGGGCTATCTTTCCTGACAATTCCTGGGCCTTCACGGCAAGGGAGTTCACCTCTCCCAATCTCACTCGTACACCACACACAATAAAAAATCGTTAACTCCACCAATTCGTTATCCAAACATATAAATTTTATTACTGGTGTTGCACGCGATGCCTACCCTCCCCTAATACTCACCCTTTTTGGGAGGCCATCCCCCACCAGTAATGGGATTCACCTTCATGTGAAGCCCCATATGTTGATTAATCCAAATCAACATATCCAATCCAATGAGTACCTGTAAAAGTGCATTAGATACAAACTGCATATACGGGCGAATCATGGAATCGAGATCTGTGAAAAATTCGTGACGGCACAAAGAAAATAATGTGCTACTCAAAACAAAGAACAATTCTATGGTAACGAAGCAATAAGGTATACAAAATATCTTTGCCATTGTTGACCTTAAATGAACACTTGCGTAAATACAATCATTCGGTGTACCCAATTTAAAAGGTTTAAAAACAGATTTCATTAGGTAAATAAAGTGACTTTAAATTAAGAACAGACACGTGTGTTTTATTTAACTATTTGGGTGCTTATCTCTCTGTGTGTTTGTGTTTTCTATCTCTCTGTGTGTGGGTGTATATAGAGTGTAGTGCATATAAAGTGCAGTGCAAATTTATAACACTGGCACTATTCTTTAGTTTACTATAATGTGTTTATTTTATTCAAACATACGAATTTTATTACTGGCACTATTCTTTAATTTACTAAAAGTTGACCGCCTCCTGTCAACCTCTCCTTCCTCTTTTACTTCAACACACAACGACGATTCACTCAAAACTGTTCTCCGGAAACACGCCATCCACTGCCGTTACCTACTTGGTTCCCTGGGACCGTTGCCTCGGCGAAGAAATTCGGGCACGATCAACTCCGAAACTGTTCGTAGCCGTCGTCACCGAATAGAGCTGGGTTTATACACCGGTTATGTTTAGTGGTTATAATTTCTTATATCAATTTATGTATGTTTAAAAAACGTTTACGTTAAAATGTTTAATTTATTTTTGTAAATGTTTTTATTTAATACGTGTGTAAATCATAATGCAATTGTTTAACGCTTATTTGTTAAGCATACTGGCTAACTACTTATTCCTTTCTCGCCGAGAGTTGGGCGGCGGGGGGAAGTTACCACGTAATACTCTAACATTTTCGCAATGCCCGAAATTCGGGTTCCGAATAAAAGATTCGCAACAGAATATTTAAAACAAGCTTTCCTTAATATTTTTTCCATAGTCAAAAATTCCGACGCATTTCCTTGCTTTCTGACAACAAACTGGACAGATGGCGTTCAAATAGACGATAGTTGTTTTGGTGTTTAGACATTTTTGGAAAGAAAATAACATTGTTTTAAGAAATCATTTACGGGGGCCATTTGTACTCGTATGACTTAGTCTCGGTTATAATGATATATCGCAAAGTTGTCTAAAAGTTGGTGATCCTCACTTTTCAGATTTAATTTATCATCATGTCAAGGATGAAATTTGTACAAAAAAATAAAACGTCAAAGTTGGTTAACAATTTACAAGTATAAGGAATTATTAATTAAAAGTTGTCAAGATCCATTAAGAAACCCTAAGTCCCAAAATAAACCGGACAGATTTAAAAAAATAACAAATTGTTAATTAGTTTTTACAGTAATCACCTTATTTATTCGAAACAATCTGCCTGATCTCAAATACGCAGATTTCTTCGTTCGACAAGTGCATCAAATGACTTTTACGTACACTTATTGTAATGACCGTGTTGATGGTGGTTCTGTGGGGGTTGTAGTTGATGTGCCAAGACACGGGCACTTGGTTCGTTTTAAGCCCGCCACGCGTCGCTGAATAAAAATTAATTAGTTCTTCCAAATACAGACTCCACTAAGATGAAACAATGAAACGCACTGATGATGTTCTCAGTACAAATGTTTTCCTTTTTTATTAATTCAAATATTTCTTTAATTCCACTGATTTATTTTCAAAAGGTATCTGCTTTCCTTTTCTATTTTAAGTATATACACTTATATATATATATTTTACAAATTAGGCACTACGAAAGTTTATTATTCGTGTTTGGCTGTGTTTTCAGTCTTAAAGAAAATGATTGCAATTTCACTGTGGTAACCCCAATCGGCCGAATGACAAAAATAAATTTTTAATTATAATCGACTCAACTCGCGCGTGGGTACCTGGCTGACTTTCAAACAGACAACTTGTCTCACAGTTTTGCTCGTGCTATTTATCTTATACAACCGTTATTTTCACAATAATTTTCACAATTTAATTATCATTATCTTGTTTTCTTTGCCTCGTTTTCCGCATACAAAAATTTGAACAAGTGTTATAACCGTTAAGTTATGGCCCCTGGGCCACGTGTGTTAAATAAAATCAAGCGCAAACGGTTGCGTTACGACCCCGTTATTGGAGGGCAAACTCCTCCCGATAAACTTTCAAAAGTGAACAATAATGTTCTAGAAAAATCTAAAATGTGTTCAAATACTAACTTTTTTCAACCACTTCAAAGTCTGATGGAAGACTCTCCTGAAATGGAACCGACCAATGACGAACAGTGCGCAGAACTTCCCAAAGAAACCGTTCCGCCAATTGTGGTATTAAAAACAACTAGTGCTCAAGTGCGTGATATTTTGAGCAACATTAAGATAGACAAATACTTAATCAAAAACATTTCGCTTGGGCAAAAAATATGTGCCCCAACAATGGACATATATAATAAAATCAGAACCGAACTCTTACGGTTAAAATGTGAGTTTTTCACCCACTCACGTAAGGAAAATCGTCCATTAAAGGTAGTGTAATCCGGACTAGACTTAATTAGCAACGACGTAGTGAAAAATGAACTAATTGCACTCGGGATAAAGTGCCTAGATGTTAAAACCATCACATTAAATCCGTCAACAAAAGCCCTGTACAAACACTACTTGTACATCGTCTATATTCAACGCGGTACTGTTAAATTAAACGAACTAAAACGGAACTACTCAACCTTGTTCAAAACCATCGTTCGCAGGGACTTTAAAAAACATAATCCAGGTAAGGTCACACAATGTCACAATTGCCAGCTTTATGGTCACGGCTCGATGCATTGCCATATAAATAGCTTCTGTGCAATATGTTCGGGAAACCATAAAACATCCGACTGCAAAACGAATGAGGTCATCAAGTGTGCAAATTGTAGTGGGCCACATAAATCTACCGATCCAGAATGCATAAGCCGAAAGCAGTACATGGACATTCGCCGCAAATTATCCCCACGCGGGCGTGGTACAGGAAATACAACCTTCCTACAGCCTCCGAGTGACAAACAGCAGCCAGTGCCCGACCGATTATCCATTGATAATTTTCCTCCACTACCCCGATCTGTGCGTCAACCTTCACTTCCTTCATCCACCTGGGCTTCTGGCCTCCATCAAACCCAGCAACCTTCCAACAGTGATACGACACACACGAAGAAAAATCCGTCAGAAACTTTAACTAATGATAACCTGTTCTCATTTAGCGAGATAAACTCTCTTCTTAATGAAGTTGTAACCAAGCTTAGTGCTTGTCAAACCAAAGCTGACCAATTTAACGTCATTACTTCATTAGCTATTAAGTACATATACTCGGAAAAAACATGTTAAGAAACTCTCTTAACATCATAACTTGGAATGCGAGAAGCATCAAAAACAAAAAGCATGCATTTTTTAGTTTCTTGATAAATTTTAATATTGACATTGCACTTGTTTCAGAAACCTGGCTCAAACAAGACATTTCTTTCTCACATCAAAATTACATATGTTATCGCCTAGACAGGGTACATGCTAGTGGTGGAGGTGTCGCCATTGTTGTGAAAAAATGTATAGAACATTCCTTGCGTCCTTCATTGCGCCTTAAGTTAATTGAGGAAATTAGTATAGATGTAACATTAAGTGACAACTCCAAGGTGAGTCTTTTTTCGGTCTATTTCCCTGGAGGAAATAGAAACCTAGAGAAATCTACTTACTTTAAGCGGGATCTGCAAAAATTGTATAGAGTCAACACTCGAAACAAGGTAATTATTGGCGGTGATCTAAACTGCAGACATCAGTCGTGGAATTGTCTTAGGGCAAACAGCTGGGGTAACATTTTACTAGATGTTGCTGAATCCAGCCCAAGTTTTTCCCTACTTTATCCACTTCTCCCCACCTATATCCCAGCGAGCGCTAACAAGAACCCCTCAACTCTTGATCTATATATCACTAATATTCCAAATTACTGCACAGTACCATTAACTCTAAATGCGTTAAGTTCAGACCACCTTCCGATCAGCCTCACAGTGAATCATACAGTAGTTGTAAATCGTACCAGTTTATACCACAACTATTCCGCCGCCAACTGGAATTGTTATAAATCATATATAAACACGAACTTGGTTCTAGGTGATACCTGCCTAAATTCTATAACCTGCAGCGAGCACATTGATATCCTATGCAACAATTTTGTTTCTGTTATCAATAGAGCGGCCGATCTTGGGATACCTAAATGTTCCACTGCTCCAGTTGATAAGGCACCGCTTCCTGAAAATATCTTACATCTAATTAGGCTACGAAACTCTGAAAGAAGAAAATGGCTGCGTTATAGAATCGATTGTTTTCTAGTTAATGTTAAAGTCTTAAATAATATCATTAAAAATGAAATCTCAACATATAGGAACAAGTGTTGGAATAAACACATTTCCTCTCTTGACAAAGCAAGCAAACCGTTCTGGAAAATATCAAAAATTATGAAAAAGAGAGGGTCAAGTATTCCTCCGTTTAAAGTTCACGACAAGTTGTTTATTTCTTCAGTGGAGAAATCGAACCTACTTGGTAACACGTTTAGTAAGAACCACTCCATATCTATGCATCTAAGCGACGCGTATACTGAAGCTGAAGTTGCTAACACTATCTATGTACTTTCTCAAACACCAGCTGAAAGTACTTACGCAACTAATATCAGCACAGTTAAAGAATTGATAAAAAAATCGAAATCAAAAAAGGCCGCGGGTGTCGATAATATTAACAACAAATTAATCAAAGCACTTCCACCTGCTGCAAGTAACTATTTAACATTCATTTTCAACGCTTGTCTTAAGAATTGTTATTTTCCGGACTGTTGGAAAACAGCAAAAGTAATACCTATCCCGAAACCCGGCAAACCGAAGAACAGACCCGAAAGCTACAGACCTATTAGTCTACTTAGCTGTCTAAGTAAGCTCTTAGAAAAAATCATTAAGGAAAGGATTGATCGTTTTGTGGAAGACAATAACATCTTACCAAACTTTCAGTTCGGTTTCCGTAGTGGTCACAGCACAATCCACCAAGTCTTGCGCATTAAAAACCACATAGCTGGTAAATTCATCGACAAGGAGTCAACGGGACTGGTTCTCCTAGACATCGAAAAAGCTTTTGATACGGTATGGCACGATGCCTTGATTTATAAGCTACTAAAACTTAAGCTGCCAATACCGCTTATCAAAATTATCCAGAGCTTTCTTCGTTCGAGAAAATATGTTGTGAGTTTAGGAACCGACATATCCTCTACTCACCAAATCCACCATGGTGTACCCCAAGGCTCGGTCCTTGGTCCCATATTATTTACATTGTTTGTCGCAGATTTACCATGTCTAGGTGAAAACATTCAGGTAGCTATGTTTGCCGATGATACGGCCATTTTCTCTTCGGGTGCCTTATTCACTAATGTCTACAACTCTTTGCAAGCAGCTCTTGACAAGCTAGCAGTATATTACAGGAAATGGAAAATAAAAATAAATGGTAATAAAACACAAGCTGTATGGTTTTCGAGATGTAGGAAACACTGCTACCTACCAAATGGCACTAAACGCAGTATGTGTGCAGTTGATATTGATTGGTCCGAAGACTGTAGATATCTAGGTATTATTCTAGATAAAAAACTTATCTTTCAAAAACACATCACTACCACAATTGACAAAATAAACAAAGTCGTAAGAGTTATGTATCCATTAGTGTGTAGAAAGTCAAAGCTTAGCATCGAAAATAAAATTATAATATTTAAAACCATTTTTCAAGTTATACTCCTGTACGGGGCCCCTGTATGGTGTAATTGTGCTCGCACACACAAAATAAAATTGCAAAGGTGTCAAAATAAAATATTGAAAATGTTGCTGAATTTGCCATGGCATTATTCGACACATGAACTACATGAAAACGCCAACGTTAAACCGGTAGAGTTCCTTATTGACAAAATCAATCGAAACTTCTTCGTCAATTGTTCTTTTTCTGACAATGTTCTCGTTTCCCGTCTTGCGTTATCCTAAGTCACTACATATGTACTCTGTCTATGAAAATTATATCGAGGTCATTACTATATAAAATAACCGGAAGCTCGTGCAATATTAGTCTTAAGATTCAAATAAGGGTTTTTTATTTTAGCTTTCCCTTAATTTATTATTTGTTATTCATTAAAATTGTGCTATTGTCGTTATATAAATTTAAGATTATAGTTGTAAAGGAATTGCTATCCTAAATCTCTTAAGTACTAGTTGTAAAATATACCATAAATGTAATTATCTACTAAATAAAAATTGAATTGAATTGAATTGAAATCGCGTGTGTGTGCGGACTCCCCGGGAATAAAATTCAACTCTGTGCAGTTACAAATGACACGACTCCTGACTTGCGTGTATACCGTTTGAGTAATCATGATCGACTAGTTGGGATAGGGATTAAGATTCGGATTTTTGATTTGCACCAATCGAGATCATCTTTACATTTGTGCTCTCTCATGTTCCCCGCCCATCGAGGTGGATAAGTGTTTCGGTTAATTCGATAGTCGACGGACAAGAGAGAGAGTGAGAGAACTGGAACACAATGTGCAATGATCCCGTGGTGGATTTGGTTTTTGTGTGTATGTACCAATGTGCAACTCCGGGGATAGCCCACTGATCTAATTCGGTGAATGTGGTGATCTCAGAGTGCATTGAACTATGGGAAGATAAAAATGAGAAGAAGAGGAAAATGTTTTCTAGCTATTCACCCGTAAAAAGAGATCATTGACCCCAGCGAATGGAGTGTCTGGGGAAAGTGAAGGTGACGCTATAGCGTTTGAAATAATACTGAAGAAGAACGTGTGATTCGAACTGACACTATGACAGTTTGAATCACCAAAAATTGTACCTAAGCGTTACCCATCAGGCTACTGACCGTGTTTAGAATTCGATTTCAAAACTCGACTATACTCCACTGATGTGAATTGTTATGTTATCGCTTGGTATACGGCTCTGATGTATATTCTTATTCGATTTTTCGTTCGGTGCTCTTAACTGTTAGAGTCGTCACAACGCTACATCATCAAGCATTGCGCGATGATGCGACCGCGTCGTTTGGTTCGACATGGTTGTTGTTAACCAACATGAGTTGCAATTTCCGGTGGAAATCTCATGGGTTCGAAAAATGGAATTGCCGTATGGCAAAAAAACGATAGCTGAATTCAATTATGCATTACCTGCATAGAATAATGAATTCAGCTATGCTTTCTTTTACAGGTAAAGTAGCTGGACGGTGGGATAGGGGATAATGTGACGCGCTATAGTCAGTCGAAATTAGGTTGCAATGGTGGGTTGGTTCTCCATGTAGTATAGAGAACCCCCACAGTTCTCGTCCGTTTTTTTTGACACTTTTTTCATCTGGTGACCGCCATTCAGCACACTAACGCTTTGATTTTGGTCCGTATATCATCACCCGTTACCATGGTTACTAAGAATTTCAAACATGTATAATAACGCCTTTGCAATGTTCAATTCGGTGCAAATTTTGGTCATCATTCTGTTGATGTGGAAATATACTTTATATTCAATTCCCTTAGGCCAAGTTTTTCAATTTCAGTTGCTTTTTTTTGTATGTTAAGATCCTATCCTTTGATTCCAACTGAAGATTTCTTAGAAACCACTATCTCGTGTCAGTTAAATTTGCTCTAACCAACAGTAACGTTAATGAGAAAGCTCCCAAAAGAACAGTCTGGTTCTATGAGAAAGCCAACTGGGAAGGTTTGAACGACGTTTTTTGGGAGGTTAAATTGGTCGTTTTTTTTTCTCAATAACGATGTTGACTCTATAGCGGACACATTGACAGACACGATTCTACTTGGCATGCGAACCTTTATTCCACACAGAGTAAAGAGTATCAAACCCAAGAGAAATATGTATTTCGATTCCGGGTGCAGAGAAGCTATTAAGGCTAAAGAGTTGAGCTTCCGGTTGTATAAATCAAACAATACTGAAGAAAACCGAAAAAGATTTAAGAAAGTTAGAAATGACTGCAATGCGTATATTCAATGCGCCAGTTTCTTGCATGATCAGCCAGTGAGACAAAAAATACTCCACTCTCCCACAGGTAGTAGAACCTTCTGGGCATTCGTGTAAAACATTCAAAACTCAGTCTCTTCATCCATTCCATCGCTTATAGTCGATGACAGACCAGCCACCACTGCAATAGAGAAGGCGAATCTTCTTGCTGCAGCAGCCAACTCAACGCTGCCTGGTACCACATCATTTCCGCATAAGCAGCACACCATGAACCATTCAGCGCACATTCAGCACATTCCCAAAATGGGTGGCAAATCATTCCTTCCATCTTATCGACCCATAACACTAACATCTACTCCCTCCAAGGGAGTAAAAAAAAAAAAACCCTTTTCACCATGTTATTGTTAATGGGGTCTTTATTTAAATTCTGTTGATATATCCTGAGTTTATATAGATTTTACCTGTTTGTATCGTCGTCATCATCATCATCGTCGGCACTACAACCGAGAACCGGTCTTAGCCTTATTTAGCAAGTCTTGAGGCTTGTTAAATTTTCCATAATAATTTGTTTTTTTTTTCCGGGCAAGGTCATTAGTCTTGCGCTGTTTGTATACACATATTTATTTTGTTTCTTTACCGGATCATTTTGAAAGAGATGTTACATATTAATTAATACGACTTATTGCCTAAACATAGTGAATCTTGATTCACACAGATTTACGGGGTCCATGCGCAAAAGGAACGAAAGTGACATTTTATATACACGACTACGAAACGAAAGTGAAAATACTATTTCTACGGCAACCTTGGTAATTACTCACGACACGTGCACTCTCGATTACTGGCGGAATTGGACTCGACTCCTTGTTTGCGCGCCGTTTGGGGGATGGTTAGCGACTGAAAGGGCAAGAAATCATTCATCGTGTCGTGCCGGTTGAGTCATAGCTAAAATAAACTCACTGCCACTTACTAGGAACTCGAAAAGGGTAGCTATGCGTGCATAGGGAATTTAGTTCCAGTGAATTACTGCTGTACAGGCTGAATTGGATTCCTCTGTCGCTATGTATACCGAGAAATCGGTTTTGGAAACACGACCAAGTATGGGCATGAGCTGTCGGTTAGACATGTGGATATGGGTCTTGGTCGTTGCGATGGTTGTTTCGTGGAAATGCAACACATCGTGCTGGTGGCTTGCCAGTAAGGAGATTTGGTGTTGTTTCCATTGGTTTAGTTGGGATGGGAGTCGAAATGGTCGGGGAAAGTAAATGTTGGTTGGTTACAAGCGAGAAAATGGTTTAAGCAGTCAGTGAGCCGGAATGATTTTCGGGGGAAATTAGGGCTGCTTGGTTGCAAGCGAGGAATATAATTTAAGTAGGAAATTAACCGGAGTGGTTTTTGGGAAAAATGTATGCGGTTTGTTGTAGTCGAGGGAGATGATTAATATTCCGTGGTAAATTTGAAAATGCATTTCGTTACAGATTGGGAAATGGATTCTTGCGAGTTGGGGATGTATCCGCTTGCAGATTTGGGTTATGGTGACGCGCTATTAGCGGTCGAAGTTATGTAGGAATTGCGGGTGGGTTTTCCGTGTGATCTAGAGAACCCTCACAATAGTTAAGAAGGTGAATTGAACACACGATGAAACGGTTGAGATGCGAAGCATTGAAACATCAGGCTACTGGCCGCGTGTACGAATTCGATTTCTAAACTCAAGTACACTCAACTGATGTGGAATTGGTATGATATCGCTGTGGTATACGGCTCTGATGCATTGTCTTACTCGATTTTCGTTCGGTGTTTTTCACTATTTGTTTGTTTATTGTGTGTGTATCTGTTAGAAACGCCACATGCCCATCTCTTTTCTATAGGTATTACCACGGTCGTTGCTCAATTGAACTTGCTGAATGTGTTCCGCCTATTCAAACATTTTACCGCGATACCCGTCAATCTGTGATTGCGCATCAATTGAACTTGCTGAATGTGTTCCGCCCCTTCAAACATTTTACCGCGATACCCGTCAATCTGTGAATGCGCATCAGTTCACGTTGAAAGTGAACTTCAGGCGCACAAATAAACATAGAGAGTCATTCTTTAGCCGAACCACACGCATGTGGAATGTTCTGCCCGATCATGTGTTTCCTGGTCGTTGTAGTCGTTTTGTCCGCAAAGACAAAATATGGTGACATATTCAGGACGCTAATTTGTAATTGAAAACCTCAAAACGACACTAAGAGTGATCAGGTCTGAATGGCAGCAAATCCGAGACATTTTTCAATAAAAACAAAATGCGGGCGTTGCTGATATAGTGATATATTCACTAGCGTCTATATACTGCATCGACTTGCATCTACTGTAGATATTTTGGTTCTTATACAAAACAGGGATAAACTTCACAGTCGTCAACTGGTTACAATAACTCAGCCAAATAATATAAATCAAATGGTATCAACGGTTTATATAATATATAAAAAAATGAATGCAAAACAAAATAAACTCTGTGGTAGAACAAACAAGGTTTTGCATATTAGCATGAGACTTGTATGACGGCTTATTGTGTCATGGAAGTTTTTAGATAAGATAAGAGGAAATCCAGTTAAGTAAAATGAAAAGAAACCTAAACTAAGCGATTTATGAAGACTGATTCGGTAATTGACCTTGTCAGGCATTAAGAAATTTAATGACGTTTATCAAAATTTCATTGTTTTGAAATCGCTTTCGAGAGTTGTGGTTATTTAATTCCCAAATTAAAATACGTCCGCCCTTAAATTGGAAAACTAATCAATAATATTACGCCACTGTTAAGTTTCAGAATTTATTCTCTGAACTCTGCTGCTCTTGATTTCTTGACATGAGCGCTCATAAATAATCTGTGAAAGTGAGAGTGAAGAACAATAACAGAGGCACGTCAATCATTTGGGATTTTCTGGAAAATTTGATAGCGTTGGTTTTTGTTTTTGTTCTCTGTGTGTTGGTTAGTCGGTTTCGGTCACTCTTGGATGAAAGTTCGCTTCGATGTTGGGTCGTGTTCGTTAAACTGGGTTAATTGAATTGCTATCGCTGCATAATTACAACCGTAATTTTTAGATCCAGAAATGGCATGAGTCATCTTAGCGTCCACGCCGTCATAGTTATGCCTAGACATGTAAACACGGTGACTTTAAGGGCACGTTTACCTCAGCCTACGGATTGCTGCCGGTATAAGTCGTTTTTCTACAGTTGCGACTTTGTTCGGAAGCAATGTCATTGTTAAGAAATATCATCATCATCATCATCGGCACTACAACCTGGAACCGGTCTTGGCCTTATTTAGCAAGTCCTGAGGCTTGTTAAATTTTCCATAATGATCTGTTTTTTTTTTTTTTTTTTTCCGGGCAAGGTCATTAGTCTTGCGCCAGGTTAAGAAATATAGGGTGGCGTAAAATTAATCACCCTATCGGAAGATGTTATAATTTTTGCAAAAGGCGTATGTCAATCGTATTTGACATTTCTGAACTAGACACCTGCAGTATACAAACAGATAAGCAATGGAGCGCTATACTCCGCAAGAGTGTGGTATAATTGTGTCGACAACGAAGAGGACGATTTTGTGTCGAAAATCATCATGAGCGACGAGGCGCATTCCACTTAAGCGGTTACGTCAATAAGGAAAATATTTGTTTCTGGGACACTGAAAATCCATATGTGATGCACGAAGAGCCGTTACATCTATTCAAAGCCACTGTGTGGTGCGACGTTCATGCGGGAGAAGTGATTGGGCCGTATTTTTTGAGGACGCCATCGGTAATACGGTCACTGTTACTGGTAAACGCTACACGGCCATGATAAACGACTTCTTACTGCCGGAATTGGATGAGCGGGGCTTGGTGAGCATGCGGTTTCAACAAGACGGTGCAACCGCATACATAGCACGAGCCACAATGGATATTGTGAAGGAAGCGTTTCCTGGTCGTGTAATCTCCCGTTTTGGCGATTTGGCCAACAAGATCGCCCGTTTTAACCACCCCAAAGTCTTTCTTTCTCGCTAGTTGAAGTCGCAGGTTTATGCCAACAAGCTTCAGACAATAGCAGCCCTTTCGACAGGAATACAAACTGCTATCAGAGGAAATCTTGCGGAAAGTCATGAGATATTGCGATAAAACGGGTACAAATGTGTATCAACACTGGCGGCAGCCACTTGACTGATATCATCTTTTCCACTTAACAGAAAATGTTCTAATGGTCCAACTAAATATTTCCATCACTCAAAATCATTTTTTTTATTTAGTAAAAAAGTAATTTGAAAACAAAATTGGATGATTAATTTCGCGTCACCTTGTATAAATGTCGAATTGTAGTACATCTTTAGTTTAATTCATATATATGGACAAAACCTAATGACATTTTTTGTTGTTGTTGTAGTTCATGAAATGTTCGATTTTCTCTCAGCCGGAAATAAGAAGTTTTAGAGTGAACATCTTCGCCAGAACGTTAAATTTTCTTTTTTTATAAAGTAAAATGGTACGTGTCCTTGACTGAGAGAATTTTAGGGTTCGATACAAGTACAGTTATTTTGTTTCTAGGAATTGTTTACCACGCTGTCGGCAGTTCAAATTCCAACCCTCTTCTTTATGAATTTAATATTAGACATAATGCGTCATTGGCAATGAAAAACATTAATGACGCATTTGAGGATGTAGTGGTAAACGAACGCACTATACGACGTTGATTTGGAAAGTTTCGTTCGGAAGATTTCAGCCTCGAAAATGAACCACGTGGGAGGTCGGAAACGTTAGTTGACGAGGATCTTTTAAGAGCAATGGTGGATGCGGATCCAATGAAATCGTTGCGGGAAATTGCACAAAGCATGGGAGTATCCCCAATGACAATAAGTCGACGCCTCTCTCATAGGAATGGTAAAGAAACTCGATAACTTGGTACCCCACGAACTGAACGAGTCCCAAAACCTACAGCGCCTGGAAATCCGCGCATCGCTTAGATTAAGAAACCAAACTGAACCGTTTTGCACTGGAAAGTCATCTGTGATGACAAGTGGATTCTGTATAACAACCGTAAAAGACCTGGACAGTAATTGAATGCAGACGAAAAACCAAAATAAACAACACCCCAAGTGCGATCCTCACCCAAAAAAGGTTATGGTGATAATTTGGTGGATGTCGAAATGACCAATCCACTTTTTATTTCTTCAACCAGTAGAAACGATAAACGCTATTGTCAGGAAATCGACATATTGCAAGCCAAATTGGCTGAAAAGCCACCAGCGTGGGTCAATAGGCATGGCCTGATCCTTTGGCATGACAATGCTAGACCCCATACCCCCCAAGTAACGGTGCTAAACTTGTTGCAGCTGGGATTTGAAATTCTTCCGCATCCACCTTACTCTCCTGACATTTCCCCAACGGACTATCATCTTTTCCGCAATCTAGATTCATTTTGCCGGCAGAAGGTCTTCCGGAACCGAGCAGAGGTCATAAAAGCCCTTGAAGATGTTATTGCCTCAAAAAGTCAGCACTTCTACGAAAAGGGAAAATTTGACCTTGTATCACGTTGGAAGAATGTCATAGATGCCAACGGATCGTATTTTGATTGAATAAAAATTTACGGAAAAATAATATTGGTTTTTAAATTTTTATTATAAAATCGCACATTTCATCTGGTACAACCCAATAAATCCACCGGTGTGAATATTGATGCATTGACTGTTGTAGAAACATCATAACATTTGTGCTATTAGGGTATTATAGCGTTTGCGATGATAGTGAAGAACGTGTGATTCGAACTGAGGCTATGACAGTTAGAATCACCAAAAATTGAACCAATGCTTAACACATCGGGCTACTGGCCGCGTGTACGAATTCGATTTCTAAACTCAAGCACACTCAACTGATGTGGATTTTTTAGAAACGCCACACTACTCCCCCCTCAGTAACTTTGTTACAATCAGCTTCGTGTGCGAACGACGGAAACAGCAGGCTACTGGCCGCGTGTACGAATTCGATTTCTAAACTCAACTAAACTCAATTGATGTGGATTTGTTATGTTATCGATATGGTACACGGCTCTGATGCATTTTCTTATTCGATTTTCGTTCGGTGTTCTTCACTATTTGCTTGTGTATTGTGTGTGTATCTGTTAGAAACGCCACAGTATCAAGTAAAGTTTCTTTTGTGTTTGAGGAAAATTATTGTAGAAGATTTTTTTAGTACCAACTATTTATTGGCCTGGGACCGTAGGCTACCCCATCGTTCCCGTCTTGTGCACTTTTTTTTAAAATAACAAATCGTAGAACAAACAAATTCCATCAAATTTTATCTATTAACCGAAATTTCACCCTCTGATGCATTGAAAATATTACAAAAAGTATTAGAGGAACGAATATTTATCAAGATAGAATGTTTTAAGTAGTAAAGGATCCCCTAACTTAGGCAAGCGCATGGGACATCACTATATCTTTGACATTTTTTGTCTGACAGTTATCATACAGCACGAATTTGAAACTATAGACTTACGAAATTTTTGCTATGGAGTAATACATGCCAATCAAACGTGCTAAAGGTGTACAGCTAGACATTCAAATAAACTCTTCAATTATGAAAACTCAACTTGCATGAAGAAACAAACTTGAGATAGGTTTTTGCACGGACGATTTGTTTTTTGCTTCTTAAGCTGGTGCTAATTCCAGTCACCGATCTCGTCCGAGCTGATTCGATTAACATATCACAGTTGAACAGGCCAGTAATGAGACTTCTCCGATAAGATCACATCGATATCGTTTCGTCCAGTTGGACATCAGACGATCTACTTTACTCTAAATCACATTAATTCTTGTTGATTTGAAAACATCCCCATACAAAATTTAATGAACTCAATGAGTGTTATTAGCCGAAAAGACTCGTCGTTTAGTGATGAAGGAAGACCCGGGGCAGCTGTCAATTTTGAATAGCAACCCACGCTATAACAGAATATGTATAAATAAATTAACGATAATCTTGCATTGTACTTTCGATTCGAATGACCAGTTTTTCCTGCAAACGATATAATCACATACACTAATTCTATGGTCCACTTAGAATCCTCGCTCCCTGATTTGTTTACTTCACCAGGGTATCATTTGTGATCTCTAATTAAAGAAATTCACATTGGATGTTAAGCATCGTTTGTCTGGCATTTGTGGTAGTTGCACAATCGACCACACAATTCTTGCTGGCGGTCCCACGAGTGGGAAACCAATGATGGGTGTTCATAGCATCAATGTGTATTTGCCCCATCGTCCGTGCTCAGATTCTAAGCGCCTGTGGCTTGAGTTGATGGGAAGTGCCACAAACTGGTTAGGTTTTGGTTCTCCCTTTCAGCTGGCGCCGATCAGATGCGCAGTAGCAGCTGACGCATAAAAGGTCGAGGCAAGTTAAATTCCTGGGTCGTCCCGGAGTTAGGTCCTTCTGCGTAGCCGAGCTCCAGGTCTTCTTTCATACGTCCCCTTCAATATTAAATTGTTCTCCCTTCGCAGAAAATAATCTATGCCTAACTTGAATAACTGAGTTAGACTCGACTACTCGTTAATAGGCGGCCGTTTTATTAAGTATAATAAAGTGCATGATTCCAACCTGCTGTCGAACATTAAAGATAATCTATGTTGAGAACGACTTCGTTGAAGTCAGCCATCTTCTTGTAGTGAACCTCTTCCTTAAAATCCCCATCAACAGATCTTGTGAAGTGATATCTCAAGTTGGAAATCAACTGGTAGATGTAACGTACAACGTTAATGGCTCTGAAGTGTAGTGGAGGTGAATCTATCACAACGATCTAATTACGTTGATAGGTGTTGAGATTATCAGATTGAAAATCCACATGAGCATCAGGTTTGACCCCCGAATTATCCACCCTGGCTCTAAAGATCGTCATAGACTATTCCAGGTAAATCCCGATTTTTATCATCAAGACAAAATTCACTAAATTCCACTTTACCATGACTCATTTTCGGGATCGTGCAGTTAGAGATATCCCGATACGGCTCACCTTAGTGATCGTGGGAGAATCTAACCACGATTCATTTAATGATAGTGCATATAGAAGTTAGTCACGACTCACGTCCGTGATCGTGCCAGTCAGTTATCCCTTCAGGTCGGTAACAAATACTCCAGATAAGTCTCTATTTTTATTAAGAAGACATAAGTCAGTCCTTAGATCGTGTTGAGATTATCAGAATGAAAATCCACAATGGCTTCAGGTTTGACCTCCCAATTATCCACCCAGGCTCTAAAGATCTTCAAAGGCTATCCCAGATACCTCCCGATTTTTATTATGAAGACACAGGTCACTACATTCTACTTTGCCATGACTCACTCTCGTGATGGTGCAGTTAGAGATATGCCGCTACAATTCACATCCGTGATTGTGCCATGATAAGTTACCCACAAAGCACCATAGTGATCGTGTAAGTAGATTTGGCCAGGACTCACTTCAGTGATCGTGTAATTAGAGATATCCCGAATATCCCCTGTGTTCATACACATATAATTGAGCCACGACTTATTTGCCAATGACATTAGACACGACTCCCCTCAGTGATTCCGCAAGTTTCCAACTGTTACTCCTGACGTTCTGGATCGTACCCACAAAACGCCAATCACGTACTCATCTAAGCGATCAATACCGTCCAATTTTCAAACACCTCTGATCCACACTCCTCCCTAATTCTGAGTATCGAACACTGCGAACTTTGATGTTCAAATTTCAGAAAAGGATTTCTGACAAAAAATCATCAAGAGTAATGAGCCGGATTTCGACTAAACGGAACCGTTAGCGAATAAAATTGTCGGTTCTGTCTTTTTTTTTTACACAAATGTGCGTACAAAAGGGGATTTTGGAGTACCCTTGAAGGTCAGCGCACAGTGCGAGCGGAAGGATAGGAAGTGGATAAGGAAAGGAGGTATCAAGGTACATTGGTCTTAAATGTCTGGACATCACAAGACCGAGGAAACACACGATCAGGTAGAGTATTCCACATTCGTGTGGTTCGGCTAAAGAATGACTATTTTTATTTGTACGCATAAAGTTTATTTTCAACGTGAATTGGTGCGCTTTCTCAGATTGACGGGTATCGCGGGAAAATGTCTGAGGAGGTGGAACACATTCAGCAAGTTCAGTTGACCAACGACAGTGATAATATCTATAGAAAAAAATATTGGCACGATAGGTTGCGCCTATGTTCTAACGACGGAATTGATCGATTCACAGCTGGGTCCCCAATAAGTATCACTGCTCGTTTTTGCATCCTATCGAGCACTGTAGTGCAGTTTTTGATGCGCCTGACCAAATATGGGAGTTGAACTCCATTTTGGGACGAATATACGCCAGTAAATAGTGGCCAGGTTGGATGGAGTGAAATATCTTTTGGATCTCTTAAGGAACCCCATGCATTTGGCCGCACTTTTCGCAGCTTCAAAAATGTGGTCGCTCCAATTAAGAGTCTAATTAATTCGAGTGCTGAGGATTGATAGTTCCTTGGCTTCGTCGATGCTGTTCACTGACAGTGTATTTACTTTGGGGTTCACCTTTGACGACAAGAGACAGCATTGAGTTTTATAGGCATTGAACTGTACTCCGTTAGATAATCTCCGTTGATATATCTTGTTGAGATCGGGATTCAGTGTATTAAGCATAACCTGCTGATTGGTATTGACGTTCGAAGAGTATGGTCGGGAATGTTCGTATGAGTATGAGAAACTCAATGTGTTATCATCAGCAAACGAGTGGATTAGGTTGTGGGTAATTGACAAGAGATCATTTATAAAGATCAGGAAGAGAATGGATGAAAGTACAGAACCTTGGGGAACACCTGCATTAATTTAATGGGTGGCAGATTTGACACCATCAAGAACCATTTGGATTGAATGGCCAGAAAGATAGTCTCTTATCCATTGGATGAGGGAATTGTCCACTCCATATAAATGTAATTTTGATAAAATGGCTGGATGCCAAACTCTGTCGAAGGCTTTCGAAATATCCAGTGCAACAACCTTGCTTTCTCCGAAGTAAAGGATGGTATGGCTCCACTTTTCGGTAAATCTCCTGTGGACCTGTTGCTAGGAAAGTCATATTCTCGGTAGTTGAGGAGGCCATTTGATTCCAGATATTTCGAAAGTTGACGGTTAATCAGTGATTGCATTACCTTCGAAGGGAATAGAGGTTAGTACTGTAGGTCGACAAGACGAGACGGATGATTTGTCGCCGTTTTTGGAAAATGGCTGAATGTTTGCTGACTTCCATCTATTTAGGAAACGGCCAGTAGAATAAGACAAATGGAAGAGTTTCTGATGTGGTTTAGAGAGTGAAAGGGAACATCTCTTCAAGAGGATTGGGGGAATGCCATCCAGACCGGCGGATTTGTCTGCGTTCGGAAGCGAATCTGGCTCATGGTGTGCTGCTTATGCTCAAGTTGAGCAGGAACTGGGGTGGTATCAGGCAGCGTTGGGTTGGCTGCAAAATGTGCAGCAACTAGATTCGCTTTCTCTATTGCACTGGTGACTGGTCTGCCATCGGCTATTAGCGAAGGAATGGATGAGGAGACCGAGTTTTGGATGTTCTGCACAAATGCCCAGAAGTTTCTACTAGCTGTGGGAGAGTGTAGTATTTTTCGTCTCATTCTTTGGTCATGCAAGAACATTGCGCGTTGAATATACGCATTGCAGTCATTTCTAACTCTGTTAAATCTTTTCGGTTTTCCTCAGTATTGTTTGATTTATACAACCAGAAGCTCAACTCTTTAGTCTTAATGCTTTCTCTGCACCCGGAATCGAACCACATATTTCTCTTGAGTTTGATACTCTTTACCCCGTGTGGAATAAAGGTTCTCATGCCAAGCAGAATCGTGTCTGTCAATGTGTCCCCTATAGAGTCAACAACGTTATTGAGGAAAAATAACGACCAATTTCATCATCTTCATCGGTGTTATAGTGCATTTACAATTTGTTTTAATATATAGTTAATATGTTATATATGATATTATTAATGTATTTGAATATAATTTTACAAATTAAGGGTAAGTTGGGGGACTTACTTGTTTTATGTCGACCGTTGAGCGGCCGCTGTGGGTTGTTGTAGTTCTGCGACAAGGTGCAGTGGGCGTTGAAGGGATGCTCCCCTGTTCAGCTTCGGTTAGTCTTTCTTCAGCTAATTCTTCCAGTACTTTTTATTTCTTTAGATAACTGGTTAATTTGCGACTGCTAATTGAATCTCGATTGTCTTGTATCGATCGAAGCTTTACGTCAAATGTGTCAAATATATTTTCATTTGCCGTTGACGTTTAATTTTTATCCGGCTCCAACGCCGTATTATTATTATTTTCTCTACCAAGTAGAATTTGCACAAAGTAGTTTATGCAAATTAGCTACTCGGCGAGTTGTTCTCCTTCTAGAGGTAGAGAGGGGAAACTTACGAAAGGGGATTTGTGGATGTTAGGGGGAACCTGGACGCGAGGTAGGTCCGTAGCATCGGCACTACAACCGGGATCCGGTCTTGGCCTCATTTAGCAAGTCTCTCCACCGGTATCCGGTCCATATCCGAGACATATTAAATTGTCCATAATAATTCGTTTTTTCGGGCAAGGTTATTAGCCTTGCTCCAACCTTTCTCAGGGTGTCGCTGCTTGCATTGGTTCACTACTTGGAGGGTGCTAAAGTAGCTATCCAGGGGTGTCACGTGGAGACTTCATGTCAACTTGGATTAAACAGGTCCTGGCCTTCGCCGGGTTGAAAGCAGAGACTTCCAGTTGGCTTTCTCATAGCACCATACTGTTTTTTAGGAGTTTTCTCGTTAGCGTTGCTGTTAGAGGAAATTTAGCTGACACGACACAGTGGTCTGAAGTGCCCAAGAGCGAAGAAACTTCAATTGTGTATTTGTTTGGGTACGAGGTGAGAAACAGGTCCAGTGTGTAGCCGGAATGGCCATCTATATCTGGTACCCGTGTTGGCTCACTGACGAGTTGAGTTAAATTGTTTTCAGCAAAGAGCTGAACATACTGACCCTCAGGGGTTGTGTGTCCGAGGTGGCGAAGCCACTGAGAGTTATGCACATTAAAATCAAAGGCAATAACGATTCCAGTGGGGGGATTTAGGGTCAAGATCTTATCGATAGAATCAGATAGAGCATCAAATTCGTTAAAGGATGCGTTTTTATCTAAGTTTGGGCTTCTGTAAAGAAAGCAGTAATGTATGATATGCATACGAACGTGAAGTTTTAGACACAAAAAATTAAATTCCAGATTGGAGCAGAGCCTATATTGTGGCAGAAGCTGATAAGCAAAATGGAAAGAACAGTGGCAATAAGTTATACCCGGGTATAGAAAAATATCTGCATCAGTTATTACCTGAGTCTTGCTAAGTGCAAGGATTTTTGGTTTCTGGTTACAGACGTGGGCAGACACAGAGGAGAAATTGCATCTTAGGCCACGGATGTTGCAAAGATCGACGTGAAATTCCCGTTCTATTAAGATGGCCTTACATAGAAAACCAATCATCATCATCGGCACTACAACCGGAAACCGGTCTTGGCCTTATTTAGCAAGTCCTATTGTTAAATTTTCCATAATGATTTGTTTTTTCCGGGCAAGGTCATTAGGCTTGTGCCAGAGGCTCACCGACGGGGAATCGAACCCCGGTCTCCCGCGCGACAGGCGGGTTTACTCGGGCTCTTCGATAGTATAGAAAACCAATACCGCCTCAGAAAAGAATGCAAGTTTGACCCGGCGATAGATAAGCGAAAGCAAGCACTACAGGTGTTAGCAATAGAAACCCCAAAATTATTGAGAACATACCTTTTCATGTGCAAAAAGTTACTGATTGATGTGGTGTTTGTGCTGATATGGTCATGGGATCAATCTGCATTTAAGGTTGTGATCGGGATCAAACAGCACCTCTCAATAAATACGTTTTCAGGCTATGATAACCTATTTTTTTATACCGAGTCTTTGTGAAAGTGATAATGACCGCTTCTGGTTCCAATAATAGTACGCTCCGCAACATACAGCTAAAGCCTCAATTAAGTTTTTAACTCCATTTTTTCTTGGTCGTTTGATATAAAAAAATTGTGGTTTCGACTGTCCTCTGAGTGTGCCAGAATTGACGCCGCGAGACTGGAAATAAAAGATTTATATCAACAACCTAAGCATCCTAGAGGAGCTAAAGACCAACATCCGCCAGGAAATAGCTACCATGTAGGTCGAATTGCTAACTATTGAGATGGAAAATGTCGAAAAACAAACACACTACGCCACTCTAGCTCACGGCGATCATTTGACTGATATCGTACTAAAAAGGTGATATAAAACAAATTTCTTATATGTAATAAAATTATTTTTGCTTGAACAATAAAAATGCCTTTTTTTAAATATTTTTTTTTTCAGAACCAAATGCGTTGTTGAACCAGTCTGTATATACAACTCATCTGGTGAAAGTCATGAAGAATTCGAATAAGAAACTTGTTATGCAAAGTTCTTCACCCCAAATCAAGAAAATTGTACATTCCAATCGTCAACGGGGTCTAAGATATCTTCTAGACGTTTTTGATATATCCAAAAGGATTAACACAATCAATCTGGAAGAACAATTTCAGTGTATCTCGTACGTCTTCTCACCTTATCCCAAAAGCATTGAGTATGTTTAAAAGACAGGAATGTATTCAAGTGGCTGTAGACACGCCTTCTATGACTGATGTTTGTTTGAAATATATAATTACTGGGCTCCTCGATAGTATAGTGGTTAGTATACCCGCCTGTCACGCGGGAGACCGAGGTTCGATTCCCCGTCGCCTCTGGCGCAAGACTAATGACCTTGCCCGAAAAAAAACAAATCATTATGGAAAATTTAACAAGTCTCAGGACTTGCTAAATAAGGCCAAGCCCGGTTCCCGATTGTAGTGCCAATGATGATGATGATAATTACTGAGAGACTTGCATCTGTCACTTACCAAAACCATACTCCTATTCACATTAATAACATGCCTATACATTTTAATTTTAAGCATGTGAAATCCAGAGGAAATCTGGAGAAACGGTTAGCACCACCGAATTCGGCGTACCCGAACTAAGTTTACTCGCCAGGTGACGAATGTTGAAACTAGCAGAGTGTTATTGATTCCCCTTCAGGAAGTTAATAATAAATAAAAATAATGTCCCAATTCCTTCCCCCCTCGAAAGACAAATTGACGAACCCTTTATGCGAGGTTTAAGGTCAATAAATATACACGTCCAACTATCTACATACAACCCGAAGACTCCCGTTATTTTTATATAAGCAAAAACATCATTATTTCTTAATGGAAAAACATTACGTCTAATGTTCGCTACACACCGCAATCTGACAAAAGATAATCGGTGGGCATACTCAATAAAGCAGGTGTCCACTAAATATATACATAAATCTATGGAACTTTCGCTAATTTTAGGAATATGCGTATACAATTGCTTTCTTATAAGCCAATATATATATATATATATAAACATCCATTAGGGAAACCTAATATGCGTCATCCGCCTGAATTTTTCGTAGGAAAAGCTCTTACATAATAAATAGTGTGGGTGTCCCTTAATATGTGCATATTTGCAATTAGTATGTACGACGGGTATTCAACAAGGACTATTTTAGGCGAGTATGCGCCATCTTGTAACATATTTTCAACTTGTTAATAACCTTAAAGACTTTAGGTACTTATTTATCTACAACTTGGCTTCTGATTAGGAATTCAGACTGCGAGAATCATAAATAGCTTGAGCTATTAAACATATCGACAAAAACGAGAAGTGGCATCAAACCCAAACCGCCAAACCAACCAAAAAAAAAGCAACTTCTTCCGGAGGTCATCACTAACCTCAGTAGGGCACACCTGTAACACGGAAATCGGCATATCCGACAAAGAAGGGTCTCAGAATTTTTCTTCGTGATAACATTAATACACTGTGTTCGAGGAGCGGTTTTTTTTTATTTCACTACAACTGGAGAGGAACGTTTCTAAAACGTGATACTGATACAGCGTATCACAAATTGCACATCAGCCAATAGAGAAGAAATAAAGAGAGGCAGAAAAATAAGAAGAAAAAAAGCAAAATCGAGGAAATTCGCCTGCAGACGCATGTGGACAGGGTCGTAGTTTATATTGCTACATGGAACCTTAAGGTAACAGAGCTCGAATACCCCACCTTACAGGTTACAGGCTACAGGATAACCGTCACCAACGGCTTAAATTGGCACATTCTAGTCTTCAAATATATGCGATTTTAAGAGTGTCATCCAGATAAGAGACAACACCTCAATCAAACTTAAGTGAACTTTGAACAGCGCACCGGATTGAATAGAGTGTCTACGGGGGAACATTTGGAGAACTGAGTCTTCTGATATATCCGATTTTGAGATTGTCGCATAAAAGACTCAACAATCCACGCAATATTCGGCTGCTTGACGCTGCTCCGTACAAGACGCCGGACCTTGGCGCAGAAGGACTTACGTTCAACTCACGGCTGAGTATCATCGATTAATTCACTGTTAATTTTTTTTTTTTTTTTTTTTTTTTTTATTATTTGGTTTCTTATTTGTAACTCTTATTTTTCTTCTTTTTCTATATTTTTTAGTCTTTTCACTTACTCTTACTCACTTTTCATTAATTTGTTAGTCTATTTTTAATCCTAATTTCTAAGTTGTCCTTGTTTTTAAGACCTCAACATTTACTTGTTTTTAATTTTTAATTTAATTTGAATTTTTGATCTTGAATGTTTTTTTATTTAATCATTAATTTCTTAATTTTTTACTTTTATAATTTATAATTACTTCCTCTACTCTCTTTGTTACCCCTAATCACACCCCCAACCTTCCCGATCATTGTTGGTTTCTAAAACACTGGTGTTTGTTAATATTTCAACACACACTAACAGGAATACACCTGTAAACATCTTACTCCCCCATCACTTTTTTTTTTCCCTTTCCAAGCCTCGCGTTCTTTTCTCTCTCCAATCTTTCTCCTCCTAGAACCGCTATCCCAATATGTCGTGTGGCAACCCAACTTGTGGAATTAGCAACTCCAATGCCGATTTCGTTCGCTGCAAAGGCATCTGCGGTAAAAATTTCCACGCCACCTGCGTGGGCCTGAACAAGCGTAACACGCACTTCGCAAAAGAATTTCCCGACAACCTCTTGTTCTTTTGCGATGAATGCACCGATGTTTCGCTTTCCCATGTCCTTTTGGCTATCAAGTGCCTCGGTGACTCAATTGACGGCTCCCTTGGCACTAATCTCAAAACGATCTCTGATAAAATTTCACCCCTCGTGAGTAGCCTTACGTGTATTGACGACATTGCCTCTCTCCACCATAAGTCGCTCTCCGAGATCATCTCCCTTATCAAAGACAACAACAAAACAATCGTCAACCAACTGATCCACACATTCAATGAATGCCTTAATACTGCAACTCTTGAATTAATCCACACCTTTCGTTCTGATCTGGATAAAATCCAACAATCGACATCCAAAAGTCCGCCTGTTCACTGTTCCAGTCCCCTTTTGGATGACATTCTCGGCAAGCTTAACAGCCTTAGTGAGGAGCTCACATTATCGCAATCCTCCACTCATAGCCACCTTATCTCGGCTGAACCTAACCCGTTACTGGAGCTGGTTCTCCATAAACTTGATTCGGTCGCTGATGAACTTTCGACTTTCCGCTCTGTACTTGGCCAACTCGATTCCGCGCTTGCCTCCATGCATTCAAAGAATACTAACCCCCACCCATACCCTCGTTGCATTTCATCTCTTTACGACGAACTCCAGAATGTAACCCCACCTCCGCCGCTTCCGACTTCACCCACTCCCCCCCCCCCATCCACTACCTCAATCGACATCCCTCCTGCCTCCACGACTCCCCAAACTGAGACTCCTTTAATAGTACACTTTGGCACATCTTGGACTCCTGCTGAATGGCAAGCTCGACTTAACAAGCTGGAGCACTCAAATCTGGCAGTTACATCAGACCTGTTAAAGGGCGCACCAAGAACTGCGAACCCAGTCTGGATTGCCGAATTCTTCCTGACGAAATTCAGCATCCCAGTAATAGAATGTTACCCGCTTCCCGGCAGTATGACGAAACCTAGTTTCCGCTTAGTCCTTCCCTCTAGATATGACTGGATTTTCCACCCGATTAACAATGCGCATTGTAGGATCGGCGGGATGTCGTTATCCCTAAACAACCCCAACAAACTGTCAATACCATTGCCGCCCTCATCTATACCCACTCACGGATATAACAATAGTACTGTCCATCCCAAATCGACACGCGCTCTTCCTCCAAAATCCCCCAGAGGGCCCCACGTTCCAGGTACAACTCCTCCTAAAAATTCCCTGCCCAAGCCAAATACCATACACACTCCGTTCCCCATTCCCAGAAGCACGCGCATTCGCGTCCACGACCCTACCCAAAGTCGACCCTCCAATCCCTCTCCCAAGCCTAGGGTCAAACGATCTTCCCTCCCTTTACCTCGCCGTGACCGCATTCCTTATCCCAAACCCACGCCCACACATTCCCGTCATGTCATCCTGCCCAACTCCAACCAAACCACTCCCCCCGCGTCTCATCCTGCCCCCAACCCCAGCCCCTTTCCGCTCTTTGACCTAAAAACAGGCGCTAAATATACCAATTTCCACAGATCGCACACTCTCAATCCCTTATGCCCCGCCCACGAAAGCTCAGCCCATTTGTCCTCCGAACCGTGCATAAGTTCGGATCTCTTACCCTCTCGCCCCTCTTCCCCATCTCGCCTCAGCCCCCCCCCGCCGCCACATTTTTGATCCCCTTCTGCCGCCCCCCGTCAAGATTACCCAACAATCCCTTAAGACATCTGATTGCCGCTATGCCCTCTCAAAGCTTCGAAATAATCGGACCTACGACAACGTCCGCATTTATCTAGCTTATCTTCATGGTAAATCTGATGCAGTTTGCTATGAAGGCAAAACGAAAACGAGCGTTAAGATCTCCATTCAACAAGAAGGCCTCCCCACCGATTTCCCTAGCCTTCGTAACCTGTTCATAAAGTTCTACGAAAATTTTAATATTCCCCCTCTTAAAGTAACTAGAGACCTCTCGGCTCTCCGACAATACATTTGCTCGAAAATGGCATCCGGCTCACCACGCAGCGAACCCACTAATAATAAACTTTTTCGGCCCTAATCGGCAGCCCACCCCACTCTCCATGGGGTCTCCCAATTCTTGTCCCCTAACCATTTACTACCAGAATGTCAGAGGTCTTCGCTCCAAAACACAGTCGATCTTACACAATACCCACTCCTTTCCCTTTTATATATACGCCCTGACCGAAACCAACCTCATCCCCAGTATCAACAGCCTAGAACTGTTCCCCCCCTCCCTAACAGTTTTTCGGGACGACGATGTCCATCATTCCACGCCTGACACTCCGTGCCGAGGCGTGTTGCTCGCCGTCCAAAACGGACTAACATCATCTCTTATCACCTTCTCCTCTTCACCCTACCTCGACTATGTCGCTATAAAAGTTGAACACCGCTCAAAGTCCTTGTATATCATTTGCTTCTACATCCCACCTTCGCAAGCTACCGAGGCATACGAACTCGCTATTGCTGCAATCGACTGCTTAACGGAACTGAGTTCTACCCAAAACGACATTGTAGTCCTGGGCGATTTCAATCTCCCCCATCTCCAATGGTCGTTGTCTGACGATGAGTCCCACTATATCTCTAGCCCCTCCACTACCAAGGAGTGTCTCTTAATAGACAACCTCACTGACTCTAGCCTTTACCAAGTCAGCAATATCCTAAATCATCTGGGCAGACAACTCGACCTAGTGTTCACGACAGACCCCTGCAACTCTTCAGTTACCCCTAGTCCCCACATCCTCTCAACCATTGACAACCACCACCCCCCACTTCTCTTATCCGTATTCCGCGACCACCCAGCCCACAGCACACCCACTCCCCTCCCCTACCAATATTCTTTCAATTTCCGAAAAGCCAATTTCCGGCGCATAAATGAGTACTTCAGCAATACCTTACCCCGCTTAAATGATATTAGTGTTGAGGTCGCTACAGCCTCACTCTACACAGTAATCTTCAACGCCATATCCCTATTTGTCCCTTATTCCCGAAACAGGTTAGTATTCTCATCGCCCCCTTGGTATAACCGCAGACTCCGCACACTCCGTAACAAGAGAAATAAGTTGTGGAACATTTTCTTAAATACGCGTTCTCCTCTGGACTATTCCAACTATCTCGGTTACTTTTACCAATTCACCGAGCTTTATAGCGCCCTTTACCACAATTACCTTGCCAAAGCCCAACTGAATCTGATCAATGACCCCAAATCCTTCTACCACTTTATCAACTATAAACGGAAATCAGATGCCTATCCCAACTCTCTTTTCTACGACTCAACTACTTCATCTGACTCCCAAACCATAGCCAATCTTTTCGCGTCCTTCTTCAAACTATCCTTCACGGACGACTCGTTCGAGCCTAACCCCTCCTACTTTACTGGCATGTTTCAATTCTCCCTTGGCCCGCTCATCCCTCTGCACATACAACAACACCACGTTAAAGAAAAACTTGAACAACTTAAAGACGATTTCAGTCCCGGCCCAGACGGACTCCCTGCTATCTTTTTAAAAAAATGCTCCTCTTCTCTCTCTCTCCCGCTCGCGTCAATCTTCAATCTATCCCTTGCACAAGGTCTATTTCCCGACTTTTGGAAATCCTCCTACATAACCCCCATACATAAAAAGGGGCCTAAAATCGATATATCCAATTATCGTCCCATTGCTAAGCTTTCGCACATTCCTAAACTGTTCGAAGGCCTTCTATACGAAGCGTTACGTTTTCGCTGCACCCCCATCATCTCTCCTAACCAGCACGGCTTCCTCTCCGGCAGGTCCACTACTACCAACCTTGTAGAATTCACATCTCACACACTCCTTGCCCTAGAGAACGGCGATGAGGTTGATGTAGCCACTACCGACTTTAGCAAGGCCTTCGACAAGATTTCCCATAACCTCATTCTCTTTAAATTATCTTCCCTTGGTTTTGAACCGCTGTTGATTAAGTGGATCTCATCCTACCTTAACTCTCGAACCTGTCGGGTGCGATTTAGATCCACCCTCTCCGTTCCTTTCTCTCCAACCTCAGGTGTCCCCCAGGGCAGTCATCTCGGCCCCCTACTATTTATCCTTACCATAAACGACATAGGTTCGAGCATCAATCACTCCCTCATCTCGCTTTACGCGGATGATACCAAAATCTTCAAGACAATCCGCTCTCCCCTTGACTCCTCACTTCTCCAATCGGATCTTGACAGCTTTTCGACATGGTGCCAAAATAACTGCCTAGATTTGAATATCGCCAAATGTCACACAATCACCTTCTTTCGGAATCGCTCCCCCTCCCAGCCACGTTCCTATCTCTTGCTAGGCCAACCGATAACATCGGTTGAATCAATCTGCGACCTGGGCGTCCTATGTGACAAGGAACTTAGATTTACCGCACATATCGATAACACAATCCTAAAAGCCAACGCCGCCCTTGGCTTTGTAAAACGCTGGTCGAAGGAATTCCTAAACCCCTACGTCACCCGATCCCTCTACACAACTTTTGTCCGGCCACTACTCGAATATGCCAGTCAGGTCTGGTCCCCGTATCAACAGTCTCACATTCGTAGGATCGAGGACGTTCAACGTCGTTTTTTGCGCTTCGCCCTCCGTGGACTGAACTGGGAAAACCCACTCATTCTCCCACCATACACAGACCGGCTCCTTCTAATCAATCTTAACACGCTTGAAGAGCGCAGAATCCATGCTGACATCATCTTTATCCATCGCCTTCTGTCAGGTTCAATCAATTGCCCACGCTTGCTCTCCTCTTTATCATTTTATACAAACCCCCGTAATGTGCGGAACCCTCGTCTGTTTTACGTGCCCTCTCATCACACGTCTTACGGCGTTAACGAGCCCATCTCGCGTATGCTACGACATGCCAACTCTTTCCCCACCTCCTTTGATTTCAACCTCTCCACTCCTGCCCTCAAACGACGTCTCAGAATAACCCCGTCCTAACCCCACCCACCTCAATTTCAAATCTCTCCCCCAGCTCTCCAGCACCGCCCCTTACCACTGTGTAGACGTACCCCTCACTGTCACACCTCAAGCCCTCTTCTCCTTCCGTGTTCTTTTTTTCTTTTTTCTTCTTTTGTTTTTTATTGGATATATATATATATTTTTTATTTATTTACTTTTTTTTTTTTTTTTAACTACTCGTTACTTAGTTTTTAAGTTAGTCTGTAAGTTGTTATATTATTTTAGCTTAAGTTGCTTGGATTAAGCCTAAATAAATAAATAAATAAAGCGCTGGCGATCTGGCAAATTAGAGATATCGTTATCGTGGAGAATTCGTTTATCCCTGGCACCACGGAAAGCGTGGTAAATAATAGGGACTCCACGTTTGTCTTGGATAAGTCCTTTTTTATCCAAGAAAGGGAACGCTTCTGGGGGAATGAACCCATTATGGAGAGTACTCTCCATATACATATCATTGGGATAGAATGCTCCCGAAATGAGATCGTTTTCGCTGCACATTGCCCTTGTTGTGTGACCACGAATAGTCTTGATAATGAAGTTATCTATCCTGTTTAGTCCTGATTTGTCATACAGGACTTTATTCGGATAGTATTTCTTATACTGCGACTCTGGGGTTCTATACATTCCGAGGCAGGAACGCAAACACTGCCTCTCGAACACCCGAAACTTCTCCATGTAAAATGGGGATATGTTGTACCATACCGGGCAGCCATACACCAATATTGGTCGGATGAATGCTGAGTATGAAATTATTTTCACCTTGGGGTCCAGCAGACTACTACGGAAGAGTCTTCGTGTCATTGCATATGCGTTTTTAGCTGCTGTAAGAGCAGCTGCTGCATGCTTATCAAAGTAAAGATATTGATCAAGCCAGATTCCAAGGTATCTGACTACAGTTTTTACTTGTAGTGGAAGATTATTACTTCCTGCAATAGAAAATGTTTTCCAATTCCGTTTTGAGTCCCTTGATGCACTGGACAGTGGCGTTCTGAAAAGGATAGTCTCTGTTTTTTGGAAATTTATTTTTAATTTCCAGTCGTCGCAAAAACGTTTGATTTTGTTGAAATCATCTTGCAGAAGTCTGTTGATGACGTCAATCTTTTCTCCAGATCTATACACCACAATGTCGTCGGCATACGCAATTGCATGGTTGAAAGAACCCACTAGATCACTAGTGTAAATGTTAAATAAAATGGGAGAATTCACTGCTCCCTGTTGTAAGCCGTTTTTGATGTCTTGTTAGAGATTATATCTCCACATTTCACTACAAATTGTTTACCCATTATCATATCGTAGATAATGTATAATAAATATTCGGGCATACCTAGGTTTGATAACTTATATACCAGCCCTTCTAACCATACGGTGTCGAAAGCCTTTTCAAAGTCAACCAAACAGGCCCCTGTGCATTGTCTCTTCGCCTTGTTCCACTGTATGTCGGAAACAAGTTTTGTCGCAGCATGAACTGTGTCATGTTGCGATCGAAAACCAAATTGGTTGTTCGGGATAATACCATTTTCCTCACACCAGTTAGTCAATGCTTTATTTATAATTTTCTCGAATACCTTGCTGATGTTCGGAAGCAAACTAATCGAGCGAAGATTGGCTGGATTGCTCCTGTCCTTGCCCTTTTTGGGGATGGGATGGACTACTGCAGATTTCCATTGGATTGGATAATATGCATTATTTAGAGCGTTATTGAACAAAATAGTGTAAACCTTCACTACTTCAAGAGGTAAATGCTTTAGAACAATGTTTGGAATACTGTCTATTCCAGAAGATTTTTTGTTCTTAATCGATCTAAGAATGTCCGTCAGTTCATCCTTGTGTACAAATATACTAGTGTTTAGATCTCTAAGCGGGGAATCCGCTCTATTATTTTCACTAAAGATAGTGAAACTTCGACTTAAGAGACGCCAATTGTTAAGTTCATTGCGTAACGAAATATGTTTTTGGAGAGCCCTATTTTCCAGGTCAAGGTTAGAATGAGCCGATTCGTTCAATCTATATACTGCTTCGAAACAAGCGCCAATTGAGTTTGCCTTTTTTTGCGGATCCTCGACTATTATGAACTCTTCGTTAGAGTTGATGTGTTCCAATGTAAGTCCTGCGTTCAGCAGCGTTTGACCATTCTCGGGAGTCCGCGGAACTCGCAGACATGGGATGT
The DNA here is from genome assembly GCA_963931805.1 of Microdon myrmicae. Classification (NCBI taxonomy): domain Eukaryota; kingdom Metazoa; phylum Arthropoda; class Insecta; order Diptera; family Syrphidae; genus Microdon; species Microdon myrmicae. Next base: position 121,712,940 of record OZ007499.1, read on the forward strand.
CATTATAATCTTTCCTTCGAAAGACTTTATTTATTTGTGGGAACATATTCGGTCCACTAGCTTTAATGGCTTGAATTCTCCTGCTCCAGTCTTCATTAATTACTGATCTATAGTTGTCACGGATCAGTTTTTGAAGATTTTTAATTAATGACTTAATTGTTTTTATTTCCTGGCTATTTGGATCGCTGAATTGTCTGTAGAGCAGTTTTAACTTAGAGAGCAGAGTACTCTTTTGCCTATACAGCTCGTCGATCGTTGCGTTTCTGTACCGGTTTGTATGGCTCTTGGAGTGAGACACTTTTGGGATAGAACGATTCATTGTATTAGTAACAATGTTGTTCATCGTCGAAAGATAATGATCAATTTCGTCATTATGAAGATTTCTGTCAGTTGGTGGATCTATGCCATTAGAGCGTAATTCTTTTTTTATTATCCGATCAAAGCGCGACCAGTGTGCTTTTCCGAAATTAAAAGAATGTATCTGTTTGTACTGCTCAAGTAGTGAATGTTCGTTTGGGGCATGTATTACAGCACCAAGTCCATAATGATCGCTATCGTACTCGATGGTACGAAGACAATTTCGAGTAGTTAGATCCGTATCTAATAGTTGTATTCGCTCGTCCAGCAACAGTAAATCCAAGAAGGAATTTCCTCTTGGATACGACGGGGTACTTGTAGCGTACAATTCTAGTTTATGTTCGATAGCGTTTGTTTGCCACCAGTCGAACAACGCATTGCCTCTTGTGTTTGTGATAAGGTTACCCCAAGCACTGTGCTTGGAATTGAGATCTCCCTCCATAAAGAAATAATTATTTTCTGAGTCTAACTTGAGACTTCGAAAAAGGGTATCAAGTTCATTGATAAACTGTATACACTGTGGCGCTTCGGGAGCATAAGCAGAGATAACATATAGATGCTTTTGACTTTTCAAAGGAATATCTATAACGCAGGCTTCTAGTACCTGGAACTTGTATACATCTCTACTGTAGACGACTTTGTGTTGTAGACCATTTTTAACTAAGACAGCGACCCCGCCCCCCTGAGTGGAATTTGGACGATCTCGTCTAATTACTTTATAAAAAACACCTGTGATGATTTAAATACATTATGCACATGCGACGAACACAATATCAACAAAAAATCATCAGCACTGTATACCAGAGCATCATCGTAGCAATCACGATCTGGTTCGTGGGCCGATGCATCCGTACATTGGTTCTAACGGTTCTTCACTACTTCCCAAAACGCCATACATCCTCCTCTGCCCCCTTGGTCATTTGTTTCTCTGATGAAAAAGCCATCTGATTTGAAAGATCGCTTATCTCAATTTGTGTTTAAAATGTGTGTACTGTCATTCACGTAAGGTATGGATTAGGTTAAACATTGCTATCAGACATCATTTAAAAACATATTGAAAAGTAGGCAACAAAATAGTGTTTCGAAGACATGTGACCATGAACTGAGAATGGTGGTCAACCCACCATATGCATCAAAACAACGTACAGCAAACAATTATTCTTCATTTCAAGGTCGCTCTTCCAAATGTAAAGCTTCACATTGTTTCCCTAAACATCTAGTTTCATCGACGATTAATTTTTTTATTGAAAGTTATCTTAGGGAAATCCGTCGCTAATCGCTGCTGATATAGCAAGAGTAATTTTCCTAAACGTTTTGCCCCCAATCGACGATGGAACCCGTTTACTACTAGATGTCTTTATACTCTTGATGACCATAAACAGGCTTTTAAATAGTGTTGTTTTGTAAGCCTTAATTCAGGAACAGTCATCGTTTGTAGATCGTTTGTGCTGGCAAATGTTCTTTGCCTTGTTCATTGAAGTCGTTATTTTTAATGTATAGACTTTTATTGGTTGTATTTTGGATCCCTAAGCTACTAAATTGATTTGGGCCATTCAGCTCAGTAGACGAGATATTTCTATTACCGGTCATGACATTTAAACACGTGTGGTTAGGCAATAAGTTGGCAACATAGTTTTATAAAAAGTTAAAAGCTTGAGTCTATGAAAACAGAACGACTGTAGAATCAAAAGCTGATTTAGAAGTATTGAATGTCAGTTAGATTTAGAAATTCTGTGCGATGGGAAAGCTGTTAATACTTTTATGATATCGAAGGACGCAGCATCGAAATTTATGTGTATATGATACCATAACGACTTCCTGCCAGGAGGAAATAGAATGTTTATGTACTCGTACTATAAGCAAACTGAAGAAAAACTTAATCGTTACTTTAAAACTACTGTGGGGCCTTTCTCTAAGTTTGGTTGTCCATAATGGTAAAATTAACAACTTGTCTTTTCAAATTTTATTTGCTACTCCGACATTGGTGGCTTGTCACAATGTAAAAAACGAAATTGATGAAATTACACTCATACGGGTTAAAAATTTCCTAAAGTGAATCACCTTCTACAATTTTATCAAAATAAATTATTAGGTTATTGTCTAATTGTCACATAGTCGCCAGTTGCAAGTTAGTCGCACGGCTGTTATCAAACCACGAATATTCTTCACTCAGACATTTAGGGGGGTCTTCCTAAATTTTACGAGAACATATACCATACTCTCTAGACTTTGTAAAGGCAGTAGCAGTCTTTCACCCCCGACTAAATCAGCAACATGCTCAACATTTTACGATAATCTATAGTTGACGGGATGAGTTGGTTTTCAAATAACTTGACTGGAAATTTAAAAGGAGAAGGTCTGTGAGGGTACGAAGTCGTGGTGCCGGCGTACGACACGGGGTTCTACCTCGTCCCCACAAGTCCCAAAAGGTCCGCCGTCAAATAAAATCAGGCACCCAGGATGCCGTAGTGAAAGTAAATGAAAAGCACTGGATAGTCTATTGTAAAAGGTTCTTTTTATTTCAACAAATTTTTCGATGTTTAATTAGGTTACAGAAAATAGATTCGAATTACACCAAACGTTGTTTTATTCACAACGAGCTTTTCGGTATTTAATTATGGTGACAAATCTTGATGCACTTGATTACATTACAGAAAACAGATTTTGACTATACTGACGATGAAACTGACGCACCAAAACAAAAAAAGGAAATGTAAGACAGGGTACTCTACTGTATGACATTGCACTGGGGACACCAGAATAATAACTTTTAATTTCATTGCACGCTTACTCGACTCGACGGGATATATTCGCGTCCCTGTGCGCACCGGGGAGCGGGAGTGGGATCGACCGGCTCGGTCAGGTGATGGAAAATGACCCCGCGATGTCAATTCGCTAGGAAAGGAAATTCGGCCGGCGGTACGGGCTCTCCTAATTTAGGGTGTGTTTCCTATTACAAGAGAAACGGGAAGTCTCTCTTTGGGATAGGTAACCGCATCTCATAGAGGAGATCATGATGGTATTCATGTATGTGTGAACATTGGTTCTTTCATGGGACAAAGATATTAGTAACTACCGTCCCATCGCCAAAATGTCGCATATTCCAAAACTGTTCGAAGGCATTCTTTACAACGCGTTATGTTTTCGCTGCAAATCCATGATCTCACCCAACCAGCACGGTTTCCTTGCGGGTAGGTCGACCACCACCAATCTACTTGAACTCTCATCCCACGTTCTCCGCGTCTTAGAGAACGGCAACGAAGTCGAAGGCCTTTGTCCAAATTTCACATAACCCCATCCTTAAGCAACCTCCCTTGGCTTCGCACCCCTACTGATTAAGTGGATTTCTTCCTACCTTAACGATCGAACCTACCGTGCCAGATTTAGATCCACCCTCTCCAATCCTTTTCTCCCTACGTCAGGGGTTCCCCCGGGTAGCCACCTTCGACCCCTCCTATGCATTCTTACTATTAATGATATAGATTTCAGTATCAAGGCACTCCTCCATCTCCCTATACACGGACGACACTAAACTCATCAAGACGATCCGCTCTTCTGTCGACTCCTCACATCTCCAAATGGATCTCGACACCTTTTCAACTTGGTGCCAAAATAACAGTCCCGAACTAAATACTGACAAATGTCATTCAATCACCTTCTCCCGTAAACGACCCCCCTCCCCGCTACGTTCCTATGTCTTACTCAACCAACAGATGACACATGTACAAACGATTCGTGACCTTGGCATCTTATGTGATAGGGAGCTTAACTTCATCCCACATATTGATGACATTATTCTTAAGGGTAACTCTGTCCTTGGTTTTGTGAAACGCTGGTCGAACGAATTCTCTAATTCCTACGTTTCTAGATCGCTTTATATAGCCTTTGTCCGCCCCCTTCTTGAATATGCTAGTCAGGTTTGATCCCCTCACTACTCGTCCCAAATCCGCAGGGTCGAAAACGCGCAACGTTGTTTTTTGCGTTTTTCCTTCTGAAGATTGAATTGGGACAATCCTCTGATTCTATCCCCATACACGAACGCCTTCACATAATTAACCTTAACATACTTGAAGAGCGCGTTAATTCATGCCGACATCCTCTTCATTCACCGTCTACTCTCAGCCTCAATCAACTGGCCAAGCCTGCTCTCCTCCATCACATTTTCCACTAATCCCCGAAATCTGCGAAACCCTCGTCTCTTCTATTTGCCTGTCCATCATACGCGTTATGGCTATAATCAACCCACTTCGCGAATGCAGGGGTGGGCAACCTCTCACCCCGCGTTCTTCGACATCAATCTCACCTCTCCCCTCTCAAACGCCCCCCCCCCCCCCCCCACCCCCACCCTGCACCTACCCCGCTCACCGCCAATACTCACCCGCACTCCTACTCACACCCTAGCATGCGGCTTATCCCCGCCCCTCCCTGTCCTACCACTTAGACTATTATTCTATTCATCTTTGTTTAGTTCCCCATTCTATTTTTAAGTTACTGTAAAGTTAGTCCCCAGCCCCAACTTTTTTTTTCTTTTTTTTTTTAATTGCTTAAGAATCTTCATCATCATCATCATCATCGGCACCACAACCGGGAACTGGTCTTGACCTTATTTAGCAAGTCCTGAGGCTTGTTAAATTTTTCATAATGATTTGTTTTTCGGGCAAGGTCATTAGTCCTGCGCCAGAGGCTCCCCGACAGGGAATCGAACCCCGGTCTCCCGCGTGACAGGCGGCTATACTAACCACTATACTATCGAGGAGCCTGCTTAAGAATCTTACTCTACCGTAATCCTATAAGAGCTAAATCTGTGTAAGATGTTGTGTTTTGTCATATGCATACACGATGGCGAAGGCGAATAACCTTGCCGGTAAAAATAAATTATTATGGAAAATTGGAAGAAATTGATCAACTTTATTTAGCTAAAAAGCCCCTAGAAGAGAATTCTTACCTGCATGCATAACTTCGCATTTAAAATCCCCTATAAGAATTCTCTCCAAACTTGTCATAAATTCCCTGAAAGAAAATTCATCGGTTCACATATAATACAACCGCATAATCAGGAAATCTTACCCTTGAGTTGGGTAATCGCAGCCTCAACATGTGTACAATAAAAACCAACGATAAACAGTCCAAAGCACCTGCATGTAATTAGCGCAATAGACGTTGAGACTAATTCCCTAACTCGCACCATGTGCAAACAAAAGAACGCTTTCCTTCAAAGGCTTTCTGGCGATACCATAAACAATCCACATCGTTCGTGGTATCCCAAATGCATTTCACATATAATGAGCACCAGCTTATTTATTTAGCTGACCCTAATCACAGACCGACGCATTAGGTCGCTTCTCCTTTGTTCTTTTTGCCTCGCTGTAGGTTTTGTTTATCCTTGCTGAAATGCATCGATAAACACGGTGATGCGTACGAACACACATACACAGCACTGCACAAAAAGATCGCAATTCCTTGGTGGTCACACCCTTAAGAGAAAAAATGTTCTCTCTCTCTTCTATTCCTTAACCCTAACCGAGGATGGAATTCAAGTCAGAGTTCTATCCTCGGGGAGTCTAATTACATCCACCGACCACGCAGGTTGTGCCGCTCCCGCTACCCCGGTGCGCACGGGGACGCGATAATATACGGAGTCATTGTCGTAGTGAATTTTATTCATCGTCCACTAAGTTGAGCGGTGGTTTGTCGATTTTTTTTGATTCCGGAGGATTGTGTTAAAAATTACATTTCATTGACTGGACCAAAAGAAATACATTATATAAAATAGTGTTAACATTAATTTGCATCAAGTCCGATAGTGTTAACAAACTACTACAACGTCATAGAGATGGCCGTTTGACCTTTGCCAGAAATCATTTAAGATGGAGGAAGCGTTGGAGAACTGTCATCTTCACCGATGGGAAACACTTTTGCATTGATGGACCTTCCGTCATTATTTTCATGATTTAAGAAAGACAAGGGCAACGGGATGCAGTTAGAGTCATGATTTGGGTAGGAATATCATACCAGAATAAGACCAATACCAGCTTTGTAAACGACAAGATGAATATTGACGACTATCTTAAGATCACAGATGAAGGGATCGTGCATCATAACCAAGAGAAATTTGGCGAACATTTTCCTGCAACAAGATTATGCAGCAATCCACACAGCCGGGAAGGTAAATGAGTACTGTGCTGGCGCTTATTATGGGTGTCGACAAGGACACGGGTTCATCAATATTCCCACCTACTTGTTCCACCGAGAGCGAAAGCACTGAGTTCATCCGTCAGCTTTAGGAGAGCAAAAGAATCAAACACTGGTATGTCATTTGAATTAATGTGGCTTTATTTATTGCAATTTTTCTTAGAGTACTTAGTCACTAAGCGGGCGCTACATCACACTTGTAAAACGAGTCGAAATAATCTAGTTCGGGAAAATATCCTCGTCGACCGGAATTAATGTTTGAATAATTTAATTGAAAAAGAAAGAAAAAGAAGAAAACCCTTGCCGGTCCGAATTGATGTCTAAATGGTTTGATTGGTGCAATGGGGGCGCTGGTTCGCTACTTGCACTCCGCAGTGATCGAAATCTGCCCTCTATCGTTCGCAAATTTCCTTGAGGCACTTAATCACTACGCGAACGTTACGTCGCGCTCGTAGGACGATCCGAAGAAGTTTAACCCGAGCAAAATGTCCTCGCTGACCGGGATTCATCATCATCATCGGCACTACAACCAGGAACCGGTCTTGGCCTTATTTAGAAAGTCCTGAGGCTTGTTAAATTTTCCATAATGATTTGTTTTTTCCGGGCAAGGTCATTAGTCTTGCGCCGGAGCTGACCGGGATTAACGTTTGAATAATTTAATTGTCGTGAGAGGAAACTAAACTGATTCACTGCGCGTACTCCGCGGCGATTGAAATTTGTTCTGTTGATGCGCCCGCTACCGAAGGTAAGGCTCCGCACAATTGACGAAACACACTCTCCAGTGACTGAAACTCGACTGACTCATTACTGGCGAGAAAAAGTTCGTCGCGTCGTGGCAGTGGAGTCATAGTTGAAATCAACTCACTGCCATTTACTAAGAACTTTGAAAAGGGTTGCTATGCCTGTATAAGGGATTTAGTTCCGGGAAATCATCGTCGTATAGGCTGAGTTGGGTTCTTTGGTTGTGTGTACCGGGAAATTGGTTTCGGCGGCATAGCCAAGTATGATCAAGGATCTTGATCGTTGTGATGGTCGTTTTTTTGGAAAATTAGCTGCCGCTTGGTTGCAAGCGAGAAGTATAGTTTAAGGAGGAAATGAACCGAAGTGGTTTTTGGGGAAAATGCATGCGGTTTGATTGTAGAGAATTGAAGTGGTTTCACATCTTTTAGGTCGAATAGGAACCGAAATGGTTCTCGGGGGAAAATTGGGATTGCTTGGTTGTAAGCGGGGATATAATTTAAATAGGAAGTTAACCGAGGTGGTTTTTAGGAAAAATGTCTGCGGGTCGGTATAATTGGTGGTGATGATTAATCTTTCGTCGTAGGTTTGAATATGAGTTTTATTACAGCATATGGAATTCCGGGGAAATTAAGATTGCTTGCTCGCAAGGAAATAATATGACTTAAGTAAAGCATTGATCGAAGGGGTTTTGTAAAAGTTATATGTGGGGTGATGTAATTGAGGGAGATGATTTAGAATGTATTCTATTGAATCGTATTCTGTTGCAAGTTTTGGGAAATGCCCTTCATTGCAGATTGGGGGATGGATTCTTTCAAGTTCAGGATGGATGCACTTGCAGATTTTGCATGGTTGCGAATGTGTGTATTGCAGGTTTTGAATGGGGAGTTGTATTAATGTGGCTCGCTGTTAGCGGTCAAGGTTGGTTGAAATTGTGGGTTGGTTCTCCATGTGGTGTAGAGAACCCCACAGTACTTCGAGCGTAACAACGTTTCTGGTCACAACTGGACAGCATTGTCTCCAGCCTCAACATAATTAAGAATATATGGGGACATGTCTCCAAAGCTGTGTACCAAGGCTGACAACGTAAGAGACCTTAAAGATGCCATTCAAACTGAATGGGACAAAATCCAACGAAAATTGAATAAAAACATTTTAAATCTTTTCCATCAATAATATTAGAGGTTGTAACTTAAGAGGGAGGAAATACTCATTACTGAAAAAATTGAACCATTGAAAGAAAATTCCAAATTTCGTTTTTACTTCCAAAAAAAAAAAAAAAACCCCAATCCTGTCTCAACCACTTGTTGTGGGTAATTAGCGACAAATTACACATTCCAAAAAAATTAAGGCAAAAAAAAAGTATTTATAGTTTTAGAATCTGCTTAGATATCGGTAATGATTACGTAATACGAGGGTTGCCTTTTATATTTCGGGATTAGAGAACAAAAACAAATATTGATCATCGAAAATCACTTTATTGTTTTTCAAAATATTCCCCATGAAGATCTATACACTTTTGCATGCGTTTGAACCAATTGTCGAAGCACTTTTGCCACTCTGATTGAGGTATCTCCAACACATGCATTCTGAATGCAGCAACCGCTTCTTCAGGTGTCGAAAAACGTTGACCTCTCAGTTTGTTTTTTACGTACGGGAATAAAAAGAAGTCATTCGGTGCCAAGTCAGGACTATACGGCGGACGACCCATCAAATCGATGTTTTGGGTGCTCAAAAATGCAGTCGTCGCAGCCGATGTGTGAGAGCTCGCATTGTCGTGGTGAAGAGTGATCCGTCTTCGGCGGTTGGTTTTCCTGATTTCTTGAAAGACAACTGGCAAACAAATGGTTGTGTACCACTCAGAATTGACTGTTCTGCGTTGTTCTAGTGGTACGGTTGCGACATGTCCAGTTTTTCCGAAAAAAACAGGCGACCATTTGTTTGGAAGTGCTTCGTGCGCGAACAACTTTTGTTGGATTTGGCTCATCTTGAAACACCCAGACAGCCGACTGCTGTTTACTTTCGGGCTCATACGCGTAAATCCACGATTCATCACCTGTCACGAAATCATAGACGTGTTTCGAAGCACCGCGACCGTATTTTTTGAGCATTTCTTTCGACCAATTGACACGAGCCTTTTTTTGGGCGATTGACAAATTGTGTGGGATCCAACGCGAACAAATTTTTTTGACAGTCAAATGTTTATGCAATATTGAATGTATGCTGGTCGCACTAACGCCTAAGGTTGTCTCAATCTCACGATAGGTCACATGACGATCTTCCAATATCAGTTCGCGCACAGCATCAATGGTTTTCGGAACAACAACCGATTTTGGACGACCTTCACGAAACTCATCTTGGAGTGAACTACGACCACGATTGAATTCACCATACCATCGATAAACACTGGTCCTTGATGGAGCTTCATCGCCAAAAATTGAATTAAGTTCATCCATGCACTGTTGCTGAGTTAATCCACGCCGAAAGTTGTAAAAAATAATCGCACGAAAATGTTGACGATTTAAATCCATTTTTGGGCCGAGATGAATCTTTTAAGTTACTGTAAACAACACAAATAGCGCTCGTATGTCAAAACGTTCTGAGTACGTATAACCTCAAAAATGTCCAACTTTACGACAGAGCTGTCAATTGCCGGATTGCAACGCTAGGGTTGCCAAATCCCGAAACATAAGAGGCAACCCTCGTAGAAATACTGCTGAGCACACTTTCTTTTCTTCTAGCGCCTTTTCAATTGCATCAGTGATTCTGTGCACCTGATCAATAGTAGAGTGTTGGTTCCGGAAGCCAAATTCATGATCCGGAATGAGATGTTTTTCTTCTATGATTGGTTTGATTCGTCTAAGAAAAAGTTTCTCGAACAGTTTCGATATGACCGGTAACAATGAGATCGGTCGATTTGATGTTGTTTCGTGGGGCGGCTTTCCGGGCTTCGGAATCATAATTACTTCAGCTACTTTCCACAGTTGTGGTACATACTCGTATTGTAGCCTGAATGAAGCATTTATTAGGTTCGTTATTTTAGTGGTTGCCTTTCTCGGTAGCTCCTTCAGTATCTGTCCGGTGATGAGGTCAAAGCCAGGAGCTTTTTTGGGGTTGATATTAGTTTAAATTTCTTTTTCAACTTCTGCTGGGGTGACGGGCGGCATTTCGACTATTTCTTGTTCGTAGTCATTAGGCAGTGGCTCAGTACTGCCTTCCGGGTTGGGTTGGAACATATTTTGTAAGTGTTCTGCGAACGTTATTGCTTTTTGTGTGTTGTTTCTAGCCCAGCTGCCTTCCGTCGTTTTGATTGGAGGTGTTTGCATTGTTGAGGTCCGGACGCCGTGCTTCCTCTTTCGAGGGAAGAGCGGGGACCTTTTATTTTTTTCGATTCTTCTCCCAGCGAAGATTTATTAATACACTTTTTTCCGAACTCCTCTCGTTCGGAACTGAACTTTTTCTGTTTCTCTTTCTTCTCTTTTTCATACGTATGTTTTTTCGATGGTTGCAACCAGAAATTTACTAACTGGAAAACCCATTTATTTTTACAGGTCAAGACGAAGTATACTTTATATATATATGTATATTGATTTCTTATACATTTCTAAGATTTGTTTAAAACGTTCAACTTAATCCGAACGAACTTTATGAACTCAACTTTTTTTTCTATTTCTATTTTTTCTTTTGTGACTTTTCACATGAATCAATTTGGACGAAAATCCAAGTTGCTATGTTTTAAATAAATAAAAAGGTGCAGGTTATTAAGTGTGCTGTAACTGGTAATATTGTGAATGTTTATGAATGGTATGTATTAAGTGAGAATGTAATATATGTTAAGTGAAGTTTTTAAGGATGTGTTAGGAGATTCAGTGTTAAATTTAATAAGGGTAGTTTTCTGGAATACAACATCCCACCCTTCTTCGAGAAAGAAAATTATCCTTGAAGAGAATAATTTTCTAGTAACTATATATTAGATTAAGAAAGACTTGGATTTTCGTTCAAATACATTGCAATGGTTTTCAAAATTAATCTTTATCTAAGGTTACAATAATCAATAAGTTCTTAATACTAGAAAAATAGTCTATTTACATTATATATTAACTAAATGTTTACAATAATCAAAAAGGACTTAACACTAGAAAAATAGTCCAAATAGTCTATTTACATTACATATTAACTAACTAAATTTAAATATTTCTCCTTGGAACCTTTTCTTTTCTTATCCAAAAATCATTATTACTTATTTAATTATATAATATTAATATTATTGTTTCAAAATTCTCATTTCCGTATATATATTAATTCCAAAATTTCTAATATATAGATTACCAATAAAAATTTTCTTTCTTTCCTTTTCCGTTCGAATATATATTAATTCCAAAATTTTTTTTCTTTCGTCCCCCTCATTAACTTTTTTTTTTTTTTTTTTTTTTTTTTTTTTTTTTTTTTTTTTTTTTTTTTTTTTTGTCGTCATTTCCTACAATTGTTAGATTATTTCATATATATTGAATAATAAAACAAAGGCCATTTGTTATGTGTTTATCTTTTCCTTAAATTTATGGAAAATTTTCCAAAACCTTTTTGGGCCTATTACTATGATGATTGTATAGAAATGCATAATACCAAAAATCTTCTTAAGAAATGATTTCAACTGTCCTAAATGACTGTGTAACTTTTTATTTTTTTGTATTTTGTGTTTGAATAAATGTTTATTGTTGAAAACAAAAATTTGTTATGTCCTTATATGGTTTTCCTTTTCCGTACCTATTTTAGATAAATTATTATTTTCATTATTTATTATATCGTGTTTGAGTAAGTGTTTGTGTTTGTTTTCGTTGTTTAAAATATTTATTGTTTTCGGCTTAGTGTTGTCATTGTCCATAGCTTTAACTGCTGTCGGAACGTCTACCTTTTCAGTCTTACTCACTGCTGATGGATCGTTTAGTTTCTCAGTCTCATTTACTGATTCGAATAGTTCTTCAGACTTATTAGCTGTTAGAACATCTTGGTTCCCACTACTATTTGCTGTTTGAACAATTTCTTCAGTTATATCTGCTGTAGAAACATTCAATCCTTCAGTCTTTGCTGCAGAAAAGATTTGTTCATCAGTATTAGCTGCTGAACTGACTTGGGTTTCGAATTTTATTGCAACTATTGGATCTTCAGTCTTTAACACTGCTGAATGTTCAGTCTTTGTTGCTAAAGTGCCGGGGTTGTCTATTGGGATAGCCGATATATTCTGTTGTATATTTTCTGCAGGATCCGAATTTTCAGTCATTAATACTGCTGAAAATTTCGGATTTTCAGTCTGTGTTGCTGAATTATTTTCCAGAATGGGAGTATGAATCGGAGTCTTTATATTAGGGACAGGGTTATCTTCGTTTATATGGCTTGGTTTATAGGAGTATGTGGGCTCAGGGTAAATTTGGCTAGGAGCTTCATTAAAATGGTCGTTATTTATTTCCAAAGATCTAATGCTGTAAACAGAAAAATTTGGTCTGTCTTCCATCAATTTTGGTTGGCGTCAGGCCTCGTTTTCCGACTCTTGCACCCGAGAAAAGTGAACATTTTGCCGATCGTTTTGTCTATTGGTGGTCCTAGAATTTTCACCAAAACGATTTTCAGAGTTTGTATGATTATTTCGGAATGGGTTACGCGTTGTTGTACCATGTTGGTAATTTGTTGAAGACGATCCATTCCTAGATATCTTGTATCTACACTCATTCTCTGTGTGATTATTCCGACCACAGAAATTACATACAATGTTATATTCCCTTTTTATGGGTTGTCTATTCGGAAAAAAGTTGGATTGCATGTTCCGATAACATGTGTCCTGTGTATGCCCTGACTTACCACAGGTTTGGCAGACTATACGATTGAATGTAGGTTTTTCATTGTATTGATATGACCTGGGAGAGTTGTCCATTCGAGCGGCATGTGACACTACATGTGCAATCGACTGTTTTAAATTGTTTCCCCCATGGACTTTAGCTAGTATCTTTAGCTGTTCATTGTTTAGTCCATCCTCAAATATTTCTACGGCCAATTTTATGTTTTCTTCTATTAAATATTCCCTAACCACCGCGTGTGCTGTTATTTCACACGTGGCAGAGTTTAAAGTCCTTAGAGCATTCGCGACTCTATCGCCGTATTCCCGGACGGTTTCTATGTAGCGTTGTTTCAGAGAAATCAACTCATTGTGTGCCGTCGACCGAGATTGCTCCTCTTTATATTCCGATTCGAGTTTATCTTTTAAATCCTCCCACTTAGCGATTTGGCTATACCTAATCAGATCGTAAGCATGACCCTCTAGTCTATTTTTGACTAGCTCTAAAAATGTCTCGTATATATCCGGGTCTGCCTTCTTTATGGATCTAAATAAAACGTCTCCCCCGGAAATAAATTTACCTAAGTCGCAGGGTTTCCCGTCAAAGGTAGGGACGATTCTGAAAACATCAGAAATTCCGACAGAGAGAGCCATTTCAGGGGGTTTAATGTGTATCTGTTGATAGTGGATTTGTTCTTCCCCCTGCCTAGCCGCCTGTCTTGTGTAATATGGACTCGTAATAGTGAAAGTTTAAAATACTGTATGGCGAAAATTTGTTATCAATTCTTAATAATATGGTTAACTTAAAAATATGGTTATAAAAAATTTGGCCTTTCCTTTTGTTATTCAATATAAATATATGAAAAGAACGATAATTGGGATCCAAAGCTAAAAACAAAATTTTCGACGAAAAAGAAAAAAAAAACGGAAAGGTCGTCGAAATACTGAAATGAGAATTTTCAAAATATAGATAGAAATTTCTATCCAAAAAAAAAATATTTTTTTTTTTTTTGTGAAAAAGAGAGCTTCCAAGTAGAAGATATTCCTAAAAAGTAGAGAAAAAAGTCGCTATTAAAAAAATTCTTACTCTACTATATGTTGTCGTTGTACTGTTGATACCAGTCTTGAGTGTTGCTGGTTTTTTTTTTTCTTCAGTTTTCCTTAGTTGTTTCCTTTGTGTGGTTCTTTTTCTTTTTAGATTTTTTTTTCTCTTTGACGCCAGGCAGACTTCACGTCCTAAAGTTGATTGCTCATCCTGGTCTTTGCTGCTTTCCTTTTTTTTTCTTTTTATATCGTTGTTTTATGTCGGGGTTTTTTTTTTCTTCTTATTTTTGGTTTGGTTATTTCTCCTGTTTTTTTTTTCTCTTTTCTTCTTGAAAAATTTTTTTTCTTCTTCTTATTTGGTTATTTCTCTTGTGTTCTCTTTTCTTCTTATAATCAATTTTTTTGTTGTTTTAAATTTTTGTTTACTTTGTTTTTCGTTGTTCTATGTTTACTTTTTTTTTTCTTGTTTTTTTTCCGTTGTTTTATGTTTAAATTTTTTTTTTCTTGTTTTTTTTTCTTCTTATTTTCTTTTTATTTGGGATCCTTTGGTTGGATCATCCCACCGCTGCCACCAGTGTTGAGGTCCGGACGCCGTGCTTCCTCTTTCTTGTTTTGCATTGTAATCACCACCTATGATGAACCGGTTTCCTATGGCTTCGAAGAGTTCTTTGTATCTGTCAGATTTGATGTTATGTTTCGGGGGGCTATATAAGCTAGCTAATGTGATGTTAAGGTGTTGTGTATTAATACTCACTGAGTTGCCTGTATATCTTCTGCTTCGAATTTTGCTTCTTCGTATTGAGAGATGTGCTCTCTGATTATCACCGCACTTCCTCCCCTTGCTGCAATTCCGGGGTGTACTGCATGGTATGTTTTGTATCCTCTGAATTTGACAAAGGACTGTTTGGTAAGGTGTGTTTCTGATATCAGACACACATCTATTTTGTTTATATCCAGGACTGCTTGTAGCTCTTGTTGAAGCTTTAACAGTCCGTTTGCGTTCCATGACATAATTTTTAGTGTGTTAGTCATTTTACTTTCTTTTGGGTTTTGGAGCAGTTTTTTTGGTACTGGTCTCAAGTTGAATCACCCTCTCGTTTAGTTTAGAGAATGAGCTTTCCAAGTTGGATATCTTGTTGAGGATAAGTTGTAGGGTTTGGTTTATATTATCCTCTTGCTTTTTGGCTGTATCTTGTATGCCTGAGGTGGATGCAGCAATGGAGGCATACCTTAGCTTATTTTGGCTGTTCACACTCTTAGTTGTGGATGGGTTTTCCTTTCTGTCTTCTTTGTGTGTGGGGATTTGTTGCTTGGATTTTGCGAGTCTTTTATTTTTGAGGTCTTGTATCTCTTTGGCGACGAGACATCCTCTATAGTTGGCTGGGTGTGCGTCTCCACAGTTGACGCATTTTGGGTTTTGGCTGGGCGATTTTGTGCAGTTTACTGTTTGGTGGTTGCCAGCACATTTTACACATCTTGCATTTTTGTTGCAATAATTTTGTGTATGTCCATAGGCTTGGCATTTTTAGCATTGAGGTATTAATTTATTGAATTTCATTGCTTCGATGTCCACCTTACACCCAAGTATATGTGTTATTTGTCTAATGTTTTCTATATTTTCTTCATTACTGAAGGTTAAGACAAACATATTTAGTGGCTTTTTATCCTTCCATGAGAATTTGTTGAAAGCCGACAGGATATTAAGTCCCTTCTTTATGAGGTAGTTCTTGATGCTGTCCGGGTTGTATGATGAGTGCACATTTTTGCCCATTACCCTGATTGGCCTCGTTTGCTTATTTTCATATGTATGAAAGTCCAGATTCGATTCCTTGAATAGTTTTGTAATGATTCTATAGGTGTTCGGATCATTACAGTTAATTTTCGCTGTTGTTTCTCCGATCAGTTTTATTTGGAAGGAATCCTTTCACCTTTCGCACAATTAGGCCATACAGGTATTCGTATGAATTAATTCCATTGAGCACAATCGGGGGTGGAGGTCGTTCCTTTTTGGTTTCTTGTGGGCTGATGGTTGATGCTGCAGGTTGTTGTTTTGTTGTTTGTTGTGAGCTGTTGGTTGTTGCTTTTCCCTGTGTTTTTGTTTTGTTTTTGGGTGAGGGGGTAGTACCTTACGTTTTTTGTTATTTTTGGGGCTTCCCAGAACCCATTTTTCGGTGTCTCTGGCTAATTGTTCTTCATCAGTCCAGTATTCAATCTGTTGTTCCGGTACTGGCGTTGCTGGACTGGAGTCTGCTTTTTGAGTCGTTGGGTTTGCTGCGACTTGTAGAGGTGTGTCCACTTGTCTCCTTGCCGGATGCTTTTTCAGCTCCTCCACTTGTTTCTGTAATTCCATTATCATGGATTTTAGGTGTACATTTTCACTCTGTGCATTTTGCCATCCGTTGACTGCATAATGCCCCTGACTATACAGTTGCTGTGCGTTTTGACTGCGGCTGTGATTTTCATTAAATAGCGCATTATTTTGCTGCATCAGCATGTGTTCATTAATTGTGCTTGTGCACTGCTGTTGGTACTCATTGTTTTTGGGATTAGTCTCAGATTCTGAGGAATTGTATTTTAGTTTCCACTACACATCACCCAATTTTACACAGTTGGTGCACATGTGGACCTTTTGTTCGTATAGAAGGTTTCCCGGAAAATGGTTCCACTTATCGTTTGTTTACTTTTCACTTTCCGGAATCGTACACGGATTTGTTTGGTTCACGCGGTCTGTTCACTTCGGTGGTTGAGAACGAACTAACTATTTCTATAACTTATGATGCCTTATTACTCATGCCGATTGTTCTATACAGATGCGAAACATGGGCTCTCACAAAACGGGAAGGAAACAAATTCCACGTATTCGAAAATAAAATTTTAAGGAGTATCTTTGGCAGTAAATATGACGAAGAGACAGGAAAATGGAGGAAACTCCACAACCACGAATTGGAAGAGCTTTGCCGCAAACCTACAATGGTGAGAGGAGCGTGCGTAGAATTCTTGACGGAAGACCAACGGGAAAGAGACCGGTAGGACGGCCGCGACGGAGGTGGGAGGACAATGTTGGGTTTGATGTTGAGGAAATCGGATCGGATGGTCAAGCGTGGAAGGAGAGTGCACGGGACAGGCAACGATGGCGCAGTCAAGCCGGTGAGGTCATGAACTTTCGGGTTCCTATAGGCCAATAAATAGTAATAATAATTTAGAAGGGCGAAATTGAACAGAATCACGTTCTTTAACGAATTTGAGGCAGTATCCGGCTCCATTGATAGGATCTTGTTCATCGAATTATTTCAACTCTTAATTGGAACGGCCGCTTTTTGAAGTTGCTGCAAAAAGAGCGATCAAACCGCAGATTTTGTTCAGTAAAGGAAGAAATATTCTGCCCTTTTCAATCTGTCTGCAATTTACAAGTCGTATATTCACCCAAAATTTCGTAACTTTTTCGGTCAAGCATATCTAAAACAACATTTTCATTTTTAAAACATTTTTTTATTTTTCTTTTTATATTCTTAATTTCTAAATTAAAGGCTAGACAAAAAATGCTTAAATTCTAGATTAATTATCTTATATAATAACTTACTGGTCCTTCGCAGACGCTCTAAGCTAAACATTACTTAACATTTGTATAATTTGCCTTTCGGCGACAGAACTTTGTGGCAGTACTGATAATTAGTTGAAATACAAAGAAAAATTTGAAACAACTTTGTCAATTTTTTTTTTTTTTTTCTTAAAATTTAACTTACTTAACTTACCTACTTTTTTTTTTTTTTTTTTTTTATGTAAAAGCACTTAACCTAACTTAACTTAAATCTTATACTACCCTAATTCTAGAAAAGCTAAGTCTATGTAAGCTAGCTGATGATACTATGATTCTATACCGACTTTGGTATCCAGGTCTTTATATGCCATTCAACCACCAGAACTGTTGACGCTGTCTAATACTATCGTCCCGGTCTCTGTGGGACATAGCCATACTGAAGCGCAGGAGCTCTTCTTCGGTGCGCGTTACTTCCCGGTCGTAGCACAATCGCCCGTCTACAGATGATCTACTTACATGATAGATCAGCGGAATTCCGGATCTATCCTGTATAAGCCCTTTCATATCCAAGTCAAGGAACGCCTCTGGTGGAACAAAGCCGTTGCGACGCATGCTCTCATAGTACAAGGTTTTTCGATAATAGGCCCCGAAAATTAGGTCATTGGACGAGCTTATTGCTCTCGCAATATGTCCTCTGATTAATTTAATCATAAAATTATCCAACCTATTTATGTACGCTTCATTATATAAAGTCTCATTTGAGTAATACTTTTTATAGTCCGATTCCGGTGTCCGATATAATCTGAGACAACTTCTGAGACACTTTCTTTCGAACACCCGAATCTTTTCCATCAAATTTGGACCTATGTTGAACCATACTGGGCTACCATATATCAGCATTGGCCTGATTAGCGTCATGTAGCATATGACTTTTACCTTGCTGTCAAGTTGGCTACTGTGAAATAGCCTCCTTGTCATAACAAAAGTTTTCCTCGCTTTGAGCAAAGCAGCCTCTACATGTCTGTTGAAATACAGATATTGGTCTAGCCAGATGCCCAGGTATTTAACTAAACTCTTGGTATCTAGTTTATCTCCATGTGGTCCCACGATAACTAGCTTTCGCCAGTTTTTCCTTGTGTCGTACGTGGCTTTATATAATGGAGTTCTAAATAGGATGGCTTCACATTTCTGGAAGTTGATCTTAAGTTTCAAGTCATTGCAATAGCGCTGCACTTTGTTGAAGTCTCGCTGTGTTAACCTATTTATGATCGCAACTTTCGGAGCTTATCTAAAACAACATGCTCGACAGAATGCAAAAATGAACTATGAAATTCATTGCGCACTAAGATTTAAGTTTTCTAATTTCGTTACGAGAACAAAATCCCAACGTATACTGCTCATTTCTTTTCTATAGGTATGTATACAGTTGCTCAACTGAACTTGGTAAACATACTCCACCTCCAAACATTTCCCGTGATACCTGTTAATCAGAGATTGCACACCGTTTCAACGCTGAAAAGCAACTTCAAACGTACGGATAAACAATTTTTCTCTAGCCAAATCACACGAATATGGAATGCCCAACCTGATCATGTGTTTTCTTATCATTGCAATGTTCAGGCATTTAAGCCCAATATACGTCGATATCTTCTTTCTTTATCTTGTCCCTCCTCTTCTGCTCGATTCGTGTTTTGATGTTTAGTTTCACCTCAAAATCCTCTTTTGTGTAACGAAAAAAGAGCAAACGCTAAATAATTCAGTTTGTTGACAGTAATCTACTGACAATTTGTAATTGATGAGCTGCAGTGTACCCATTCAAATTATAGCGTTGCAAATATAATAAAACACAGAAAGAAATGTATTTATTGATCCACCCTTATATCCTGTCATCATATCATCACAAACTTACATTCACCCAAGTGAGCTAGACTTCTATACTTACCCATGCCGAGAAATACTTGCTACGCGAGGAATAGACTCCAATAATTTTTTTACAATTTGTGTAACTAGTCAATTTGCGGAGGGCGAAATTCGATAGTGCGAAGTAGTTTTTATTACATTTGCTTTCGGGTTATTTTAAGTAACCTTGGCTCTATATTTATTCTTACTTTGCGTTAAATTAAATGAGCAGATAAATTTGGAAAGTTAATTAATTTTTTTGAAGCAAATGTCATTTATAGAAAGTTCGTTATTATTTGATTTTTGCTTTAAAAATGGGAGTAAATTCTGGTGGAAAAAATAATAGAAACATGCTTGTTCTTCGACATTAATCGTTAAAAAAAAATGTATTTGGGGAAAAATAAGGCTCCTCGATAGTATAGTGGTTAGTATACCCGCCTATCACACGTCAGACCGGGGTTCGTTTTCCCGCCGGGGAGCCTCTGGCGTAAGACTAATGACCTTGCCCGGAAAAAAGAAATCACTATGGCAAATTTAACAATTTAATTTTAATTTAGTTGAGAGCAGAACCCTCGTTTATTTCACTTTGTGCAAGCGTTAAAAAAGAAATTAAAAGTAAAAAACTTACGAACTAACTTAAGAACTAGGGATTACAAAAATTAATTTAGAATAAATAAGAAGGTAATATGGTGGGAAGGTGGCGGTGCACGTGATGAGGTGGGTAGTAGGATAAAGGGGCGGGATGGTTGGAATGTGTACGGGTAGTAAGAGTGTAGATGGTGGGTGCGGCAAGGTCAGGGGGGGAAAGAGAGAAGACGACGTTTGAGTGCAATAGAAGTGAGGTAGAAATCGAAGGAGGTAGGGTAAGAGTTTGCCCGTCTTAGCATTGGTGAAATGGGTTCATTACAGCCGCAGGAAGTGTGGTGGGAGGGCAGATAGAAGAGACGAGGGTTTCGTAGGTTACGGGGGTTGGTGTTGAGTGCGATGGTGGAGAGCAAGCTAGGGCAGTAGATTGTACCGGAGAGGAGACGGTGGATGAAGAGGATGTCGGTAAGAGTTCTGCGCTCCTCAAGTGTATTGAGGTTGATCAAATGGAGCCGGCCTGTGTATGGGGGAAGAATCCGAGGATTCTCCCAGTTCAGTCCACGGAGGGCAAAACGCAGAAAACGACGTTGCACGCTCTCGATTCTGCAGATACGGGACGAGCAGTGTGGAGACCAGACCTGACTGGCGTATTCAAAAAGGGGGCGGACGAAGGCTATGTAGAGGGATAGGGAAACGTAGGGATTAGAGAATTCCTTAGACCAGAGTTTCACAAACCCTTCGGCGGAGTTGGCCTTAAGAATGATATCATCGATATGTGGGATGAAGCTGAGCTCCCTGTCAAATAAGATTCCGAGGCCACATATTGAGGATACGTATGAAATCTGCTGGTTTAGCAGGAAGTAGGAGCGTGGGGGTGGGGGTTGACGTTTGTGGGAGAAGGTAATGGAGTGACATGTGACAACATTGAGTTCCAGGCAGTTATTACGGCACCAGGTTGAGAAGCTGTCGTGGTCCTGTTGGAGAAGTGAGGAGTCGAGAGCCGATGATGATGATGAACAGATTTGGTGCACTGTAATACACAAAAGAAATACTAAATTTTTAATAAAAAAAGCGAAAAATAGTGAAAAAAAATATTGATTCCGGTTTTACTTGGATTTTCCTGGAAAAAATAATAGAAACAAATTAGTTTTTTGTTTGTGTTTTGTGAAGAATTAATTTACAGTCAAAGTGTTTTATATCCTTTTAATACTTAGTTGTTGCACCTTTGTTTTTAATGACTGCTTCCCATTTTCGTCCCGTGGAATTGACTAGTTTGATACAAGTAGCGGGTGGTTTATTTTGGACCAATGTTCTTCCTTATTTTTGGCTTTGCAGTCTCCGATCTTGTGCTTAAGAATGCCCCATAGGTGTTCTATTGGCTTAAGATCAGGGGACTGCGATGGCCACTCCATAACATCGACTTTGTTTTGAAGAAACCATTCTTTAGCCAATTTTGAGGTGGGCTTGGGGTCATTATCCTGGATAGACTCCCATTTAATAGGCATATCCTCTTGCGAAAATGGTAGCATAGCGGTGTTTAAGAATTCCATATAATCTTTAGCACGCATTTTGTCCTTTATAAGAAAAATTGGACCAACACCAGATGCTGAAAAGCACCGCCAAACCATTAAATTGCCTCCACCATGTTTCAATGTCTTTTTCGTTTGCTTTGGATCGAATTCTGAGTTCATGGGTCGTCTGACGTACATTTTTCCATAGAAACCAAACATATTAATCTTGGTTTCATCCGACCACTAGATGTTATTCCAATTCGCACGCTGTAGATGTTTTTTTTTTTGGCAAAAACGAGTCTCTGCTTTATATTTTTCTTGCTCAAGTATGGAACTTTTCTGGGACTTCTATCCAAGAAAACCCGCTTCTATTAGTCTGCTTGTCGAATCGTGAGGTTGTTTTTCTTTTTCTACCTCTGGTTTCCATTTTGGGACCCGAATGAAGAGCTGTGAATATTTTTTTCTTAGAGCACTTCATTAGCTTAGCTATGTCATCCATTGTTTTCCTCATTTCTTAATTTTTTTTATCAATTCGCGATCGGAACTAATGCAGTGTACTCCACGACCCATTTTCACAAAATTTTATTTTTATTGTTTTTTTTTTTCTAACAAACACTAAAATACAAGTCTAACAAATTTACGAAGATTGCAATAAAGACAAACCAGTACTTTAATTCACAATTACGATTGATGACTGTGGTGATGGTTTGTTTCTATTATTTTTTCCAGGCAAGATATACGTTACCCTTGCATTTTTTACTACGAGGCAAAAACAAAAAACTGATAAGAGCAAATTGATGCAACATATCAAAGTACTGTTAGGTACAGTTTGGATATAGAATTAGTGTCGAAGAAAAACCAAATTGTACGCAGTTACTGATTGTTGATCGTTATCTAAGTCTTTGTTTCTATTATTTTTTCCACCACTATATATATATATATTTTTTATTGTTTTTAAAATTATTATTAAATTAATTTTTTTTAATTACTATTATATTTCTCAAATATATATATATATATATATATATATATATATATATATATATATATATATATATACAGTGGTGCCTCACACAACGAACTTAATTCGTTCCAGGAGCAAGTTCGTTATGCGAAAAGTTCGTTATGTGAAACGCGTTTTCCCCTTAACAATACATGTTAAAAAAAATAATTCGTTCTGTAGCATAAAATATGGTAAGATGACATAAAAAAAAGATAAATTTTTTGTTATTATTTTTATTTAGATACATCTAAAAACATAATGAAAAAAGCACACATTTTTTAATTTTAAGAAATAATCGAATCTTGCACATCTTCATCCATTTTCCGCTTTTTGGCCGATGGTGCAGTGAAAAACCTGTCCAAAGTCGTTTGTTTCTCTCTTTTCTTCTGCTCGGTTCTGCTCGGCATTCTTTTCCAGAAAAGACCCGTTTCATCGGCATTGAACACTTGTTGTGGGCAGTATCCTTCATCCATAATAAATTTTTGAAAATTAATAGAGAACTTTTCTGCTTCTTTTTTATCAGCACCGAAAGCCTCACCATGCATATTAACGCTGTGGATTTCATACCTTTTCTTAAATCTAAAAAACCACCCCCTGCTGGCTTTGAAATCTTCTTTATTATCTGGATTGCTGCTACTTCCAGGGATGTTTTTCTTTAGATCTTCATAAATTATCTTGGCCTTGTGACAGATAATATCTTGGGTTGTTACGTCACCTTTCACCTGCCTGTCCTTAATCCAAATCGCTAATAGCCTCTCCATTTCCTCGTGGATTGAAGATCTATGTTTTTCATTAAATAGTTTTGATACTCCTTTGGCTACTTTGGCTGATTTTATTGCATCCTTGTTTGTCAAAATGGTGGTCTTGTTGAGGCCAAACTCTTTGACGAGGTCACACTGTTTTACCCCACATTCACTCCTTCTAATTATTTCCTGTTTCATTTCAAGAGAAATCACCTTCCTGCTTTTTTTAGAACCCATCATATAAAAAAAATGTTGAGTTTATCTTAAAAGGACGACTGCCGTGATACGTGTGCGATTTAATTCGTAATGATGAACGATTGCTGCGACACGTGCGTAAGTTAAGCGTACTGCTCAGTGACTAACGACTGCCTGCGTTAAATAGGTAATGTATTAGAGGGACTCCTCGTTTAGATCTATATGTATGAATTAGTAAAAGAAAAACAAAAGAAGGTGTGCTTGGTTTACAACCGCGTGTAAAGTTTGTGGTAGTACAAAATATAACATTCAAGTGTAGTTTACTATTAAAGTTTAATTTAATAAAATTCTAGAAAACAACGAGTGTGTTTTATTTATGGGTGATAATGTATGTAATAACAAAGGAATAATAAGTGTGTGCTGATTAAAACATAACAATATTAAGACGGAATGTTATCTCCATTTGTCGCCAAGCGCGACTTCTGAAGGTCATCTTATTGGCATTCTGCATTACTTTTAAACATGGTTCGGTATAAGAGGACTGATCTACTCACAGTGGCTAGACGCATTCTTCCCTGTGTTTTAGGCGAGCCTTCTTAGGCAATATATACTACAATTGATTTGAATCGTTCATCATCATCATCATCATCGGCACTACAACCGGGAACCGGTCTTGGCCTTATTTAGCAAGTCTTGAGGTTTGTTAAATTTTTCATAATGATTTGTATTTTCCGGGAAAGGTCATTAGTCTTGCGCCAGTGGCTCCCCGACGGGGAAACGAACCCCGTTCTCCCGCGTAACAGGCGGGTATGCTAACCACTGTACTATCGAGGAGCCTGAATCGTTCATCAGCAATAGACTAAATGACCCAGGCGACATATATCACAATTGATTTGATCGGACATACTGAAATTGGTGAGGAAATTGTTCTGATTCTAATTCTTTATCAACAAAAACCTCCAAAAGAAGCATAGCCTTTCAACCCTTTTGGGTTGGGAAATACAGTCATGTGTACAAATATTGCATTGAAAGGAATTTTTTTTACATGTCACAACGTCAGAAGCGGTTTTTTTTTTTTTTGCCATAAACATGGATACGTGACATGTAATTCAGAGCATAACACTCATAAACATTCAATCATATAAATTAGTAATACGAACCAATTATAAACGAAGAGTTTCGGCAAAAATAACCATTTGTACTTATCCAAGGTGTAAATTAGCTACATAAGGATCTCCTCCCCCTCTACAGATTTACTTGTGTTTCATTGTTCTAATCTCTAATCGAGGATCCAAATTCACTTTGTTTGATCGTATCCCAACTAAACCTCATGCCTGTTGTCTTCCAAGCACAACTTAGAAAAAAATAACCTAAATATCTAATAGTTAATAACGAAAACATGTTCACTATTACATGGTAATTATTTATTCCGCTGCTAGCAAACTTAAATTCTTGCACAACAATCCGTGAAAAGTTGACTTCGTGGCAAGTGTCGTTTCTTGTCTGCATTTAAGGAAGCCAGATCCAATCTTTTGTTACATGTGCAACGGGAAACCAATTAAACAGAGCAAAACAGACGCCAATCAGGTGGATAATGAATTCGATGAACCATAATTACATAAGCTTATCCACAAATCACGTGCGGAACGTGCGATCTATGTCAATACAATCTGTTCATAACACTTGGCGGTTCTTGTGGTTTTTTATTTTTTGCTGTCTTATGTTTTTTCTCCTTTTTCAAAACAACCTAAATGTAAGTTGACTAGATAAACGCGGCAACGACTTATCGGTGTATCCGCGTGAATATTGTGCAAGCCAGTTCTCTAACGAATGATTAGATAACCCATTCGTGGCTTTCGACTTCTATATTAGAACAAATTAAAAAAAAACTGGTCACATAATCCCCCAGGGCATGATACAGTAAAATTGATTTCAATCATTAACTGTCTGCCATGTAATTAAATTTAGTTTGAATTGCAGAAGAACTCGCCGTTCAGCGGTCATGTCGTTTAATGATTATTTGACTTACGGGAATTCATAGTCACATTTCCATGAACCGCCGCCAAATAAGGACAAACCTGTCACGTGGTAACCCGAGCAAAGTTAATTATAAGTTCATGAGTGTAATTTACCTGTACCCCACACAGACGTGCGAACTTGTTATCGCGTTTCTATTTCTAATACAAATTCAATGAACAAGCTAATTTACGGCTTGTGAGAAAGGCAACGGACACCTGAAATGTATATGATGTTGTGTGGCACGTGTGAATTGTGCGCTAACGCAAGCTTGGTTTATTGTTTGTCCTGTTTTTGTTTTTGTACGAACGCTTTTCATATAGACTTACCACTCCAGTGCAAGAGGTTATATGACCCATTGATACACGTATTAGGTTAAATAAATTACATGTACTCATAACTATTTTCGGTATGGTAGTTGAGTTTTGACTGAGTGACTTCAGACGTAACGATCATGTAGTGAACACGATATATTTAGTAATGTAAAAAATATGTAATCAATTGCACCATAGTTATTTGATTAGTTGTCCGATATCATAAAATTGCAGTCGGCAAATGTTGGAGTATCTTTACCTAACATATTCGTTCGAGAACGGCATATTGGGCTTGTGATGGGTAATCCAGAAGTTCGATTTGTGCCGTTTCTAACAGATACACACAAAATACACAAGCAAGTAGAGAAGAATAAGTATCCTATTCTATTTCTTGGCCTGTAGGAACCCGAAAGTCCATGACCTCACCGACTCGACTCCTCCATTGTTCCCTGTGCACTCTCCTCCCACGTTCGACCATCCGATCCGATCTCCCCGAGGTCCAACCTAACATTGTCCTCCCATCTCCGTCGCGGCCGTCCTGTCGATCTCTTTCCCGTTGGTCTACCGTCAAGAATTTTACGCACAGTTCTACCTTTGCCCATGCGCACTACATGTTCGGCCCATCTTAATCTTCGCGACTAGATTACTATTGTAGGTTTGCGGTATAGCTCCCGGAGCGTTACAGCCCGCAACTGTTCAAGAAGAACTGCAACAGTTATTTGGGGACATCTTGGGGCGTCGAGTCGGTGCTATAGGTTCGCCTCTTCTGAGAGAAGTGTAATATATATATATATATATATATATATATATATATATATATATATATATATATTGTAGCGAGCTTAGGGTTCGCCGGATTAATTATTTTTAATAAATAAGATCCGTTAAATCGATTTTGAATTACTGTAACACTTTATTTGTTCGTTAATAACAACCGTTACTTTTACCGTACACTTAACGATTTCTTGACTTATCGCTTCCTTACTTATCGCGTCTTTGACTCTGCTTACTTCTTACTGCTTATCGCTTGCTTCACTTTCTACTTCTTACTCATCTCCATGATCTCTGTGCCACGTATTTATACCGTTTCCTCATTCTGATTCAGCGTTTCGTTTCCGTCTGTTCCATAGCCTTGAATGTTCTACTGTTCATAGTCTCCAGTTTTCCAGTACTTACTAGATTATTCTAGTACTTTGTTTCGGACTGTCTCGAATATTCTAGTACTGATTGTCATATGCGTCACACAACCCTCCACCTAGATTAGTTCGTCCCGAACTAAGTTCACTGGTCCTCTGGGCTAACCAAAGTTGCCAGCCGGTCACGATGTACCACTTTCATCTTGGCGTTCGGCGATGGAAGTTCTTGACCTTCTTCCAAATTTTCTACTGCTCTCTTTTTCGCGTCAGCTCTGGCCTGCCACCATTCTTTCTTTTCCTGACGACAGAATTCCTCTTGCCTTTTAGGGATCTCATGCGAATAGTATAAGAGAAAATGCATGTGCACACCCTTAAGCTCATCTGGAGTTTGCACATCACGTAAGCGATCGATTTCATCTTTAATTACACGCATATCATCTGGTATTGGAGCATCTGTCGATTTCATAACCGTATCCAACTGGTAGTTCCGCATCTTTTCAAATAACTGGAGCGGTTTGTTCTTTGGAGCTGATAGTAAACACCAGCGTGCGTCGTAGTACGCCATAGATCGTCGCACGTTAATTCTGGTTTCACATGTTCTTCTCTATAGAACGCAATGAACGGCAGCTCTAGCTGTTGATTACGCCTACAGTCTAGGGCTTGCTTGATCTTTCCCTCCGTATGTGGTGGCTTACAATAGCGGTCTCGACCTCCAACATCCGTTGATCTCTTTTGTTCGGAAACAGTTGATTTACAAAACGCCTGTTTGTAAATGCATTCAGCTTCATCTTGTAGTTCATTGGGTCCCTCTGGAACAGGCGTAACCGGAACTTCGCGCGATTGCATTTGGAATATCCGTTTTAGGGATTTCAATGTCCAAATCCGTAAAGTGCCCCTTTCCAATTCACTAGGTTCGTATTCGGGTTCATATCCGTCCTCGTTATAATTAGTGAAATCCTCACCGAAATCTACACCGAAACTGTCCTGACCTTCTTGCAACGACGCGTAGAAGTCGTCTTTTCTTCTTTTTCTCAGCAATTGGCCTTCCTTCGTCGTCTACAATAAAATCCTCAGCATCAGACTCCGATTCCTCATCATCATTGAAATGCTTTTTTTTTTTCCTTCCGTCAGCATAGCATGAGTGATTCATTGTAGTTTAACCCCCGCACCACATCAAGGTTTCTACCAAGTGGGGGAGTGAAGAATAAGGCTCAACAAAAATCCAATAAGCAAAAGCATCTTGGCTGTATACCATAGTAATACGAGGGTTGCCTTTTATATTTCGGGATTAGAGAACAAAAACAAATATTGATCATCGAAAATCACTTTATTGTTTTTCAAAATATTCCCCATGAAGATCTATACACTTTTGCATGCGTTTGAACCAATTGTCGAAGCACTTTTGCCACTCTGATTGAGGTATCTCCAACACATGCATTCTGAATGCAGCAACCGCTTCTGAAAGTGTCGAAAAACGTTGACCTCTCAGTTTGTTTTTTACGTACGGGAATAAAAAGAGGTCATTCGGTGCCAAGTCAGGACTATACGGCGGATGACCCATCAAATCGATGTTTTGGGTGCTCAAAAATGCAGTTGTCGCAGTCGATGTGTGAGAGCTCGCATTGTCGTGGTGAAGAGTGATCCGTCTTCGGCGGTTGGTTTTCCTGATTTCTTGGAAGACAACTGGCAAACAAATGGTTGTATACCACTCAGAATTGACTGTTCTGCGTTGTTCTAGTGGTATGGTTGCGACATGTCCAGTTTTTCCGAAAAAACAGGCGACCATTTGCTTGGAAGTGCTTCGTGCGCGAACAACTTTTGTTGGATTTGGCTCATCTTGAAACACCCAGACAGTCGACTGCTGTTTACTTTCGGGCTCATACGCGTAAATCCACGATTCATTACCTGTCACGATGTCATAGACGTGTTTCGAAGCACCGCGACCGTATTTTTTGAGCATTTCTTTCGACCAATTGACACGAGCCTTGTTTTGGGCGATTGACAAATTGTGTGGGATCCAACGCGAACAAATTTTTTTGACAGTCAAATGTTTATGCAATATTAAATGTATGCTGGTCCCACTAACGCCTAAGGTTGTCTCAATCTCACGATAGGTCACATGACGATCTTCCAATATCAGTTCGCGCACAGCATCAATGGTTTTCGGAACAACAACTGATTTTGGACGACCTTCACGAAATTCATCTTGGAGTGAACTACGACCACGATTGAATTCACCCTACCATCGATAAACACTGGTCCTTGATGGAGCTTCATCACCAAAAATTGAATTAAGTTCATCCATGCACTGTTGCTGAGTTAATCCACGCCGAAAGTTGTAAAAAATAATCGCACGAAAATGTTGACGATTTAATTCCATTTTTGGGCCGAGATGAATCTTTTAAGTTACTGTAAACAACACAAATAGCGCTCGTATGTCAAAACGTTCTGAGTGCGTATAACCTCAAAAATGTCCAACTTTACGACAGAGCTGCCAATTGCCGGATTGCAACACTAGGGTTGCCAAATACCGAAACATAAAATGCAACCCTCGTAGTACAACAATTCCACATCAGTTGAATATAGTTGAGAACAACGATCGAATATATACACGCAGCAGTGGACTGGTGTCTTGAAATTTGGTTCTATCCTTTAGTGATTCTAACCCTTTCAGCGTCGGTTCGAACCACACGCTCTTCACTATCATCGCAAACGCTATAGATTCACAGAAGTAGGAAACTTGAATAAAAGGTAGTTATTTTTTTATACACTTTTTCAGAAAATGCGAGCCCATAGAACTAATAGTAACTATTGGCATTGTTTTTGAACGGTTGCAAATTGTAGGGCTGTGGAAACACTTGATCTGAGAAACAATGCCACATTAAGCAAATTGTAAATAAATGAGGTCAGAAACTATTCAATTCAATTCAATTTTTATTAAAGTAGTTAATCCAGTAATTTAAGAATTTGCAACTAGTTTTTTAGAGATTTAGGACAGCAGTTCCTTTACAACTATAATCTTAAATCTATATAATGATAATAGTACAATTTTAATAAATAACAAATAATAAATTAAGGGAAAACTACAATAAAAAACCCTTATTTTAATCTTAAGACTAATATTGCACTGGCTTCCGGTTATTTTATATAGTAATGACCTCGATATAATTTTCATAGACAGAGTACATATGTAGTGATTTAGGATAACGCAAGACGGGAAACGAGAACATTGTCAGAAAAAGAACAATTAACGAAAAAGTTACGATTGATTTTGTCAATAAGGAATTCTAGTAGTTTAATGTCGGCATTTTCATGAAGTTTATGTGTCGAATAATGCCATGGCAAATTGAGCAACATTTTCAGAATTTTATTTTGGCACCTGTGCACTTTCATTTTGTGTGTGCGAGCACAATTACACCATACAGGGGCACCGTACAGGAGAATAGATTGAAAAATAGGTTTAAAAATTATGATTTTGTTTCCGAGGCTAGGCTTTGACTTTCTACACACTAATGGATAGAGAACTCTTACAACTTTGTTGACTTTGTCAATTGTGGTAGTTGATGTGTTTTTAGAAGAATAATACCTAAATATCTACAGTCTTCCGACCAATCAATATCAACAGAGCATATTCTGAGTTTAGCGCCATTTGGTAGGTAGCAGAGTTTCCTACATCTTGAAAACCATACAGCTTGTGTTTTGTTACAATTTCTTTATTTTTATTTTCCATTTTCTGAAATACATCATCATCGTCATCATCGGCACTACAACCGGGATCCGGTCTTGGCCTTATTTAACAAATCTCTCCACCGGTCCCGATTTCGATCCGATGTCATCCAGTTTGGCACTCTCTGGCTCTGGGCGGCCTGGTCTACGGCATCCCTCCATCGCAGACAAGGTCTGCCTCGCTGTCGCTTGTTGTGCCGCCTGCTCGATCTGAGTGAAGGATTCCTGTACAGTCGATTCGGTTCTACCGATGATGTCGATGTTATCTGCGTAGGCAAGTATCTGGCTGGACTGGGTGATAATAGCCCTCTAGTTGTGACGCCAGAGTCATGGATTGCTTTCTCCAACGCCAGGTTGAAGAGGAGGCAAGCCAGACCGTCCCCTTCTCGGGGTCCATTAAAGATGTGTAGCGGTTGTCTTGGTTATGTGCCGGCACGGGTCCACTAACATTCCACTATGTTACACCGGAAATTGCTCACCAAAAACCAAAGTTCCAAGATACGGAGCGGACACAGAACCAACACAAATAAACGCAGGAATTGATTGCAAATCTTTTATTGTGCCACTGGGTTACTTTCGTTTTATTTGATTTGTCTTTTGGTTTGGGAAATCTACACTTTACATTTTATTTTGATTTATAGAAAACAGTTTTATTTCAATCTACATGCGATCCTTGTTTTAATGTACATTATTTGTTAACATTGGTATATTCACGATACTGTTCATTGATTTATTCATAGTTCTATTTGATGTACTCTTGTGAGTGTTATTTTATTTGTTAATTACGATCACATTCACTGCCCGGTGATATAAACGCGATTTAACATAGATATTGGTAATGGGTTACAACGGCCCAAGAACTACAAGGTTCCGACTCCGACTCCGACGGTGGCTACATTTCGACTCTGGGGTGTGCGCACCCCCGTGCCCATGCTACGAAGGATGGTAACGAACTCTGCGATGTGCACTCGCTGGTGGTTGAAATCCGACTCCTCGTGAATACTCTCCCAGCTACGGGCGAGTTTTCTTTTCTTTGAGAAAAACGTGAAGTCTCTCTTTGTGGTGGTGTGGTGGAGAGTTGGGAAGGATCTCTCCGGGTCGATCTTAGCTAGTGTGCTAATGATCCATTGTTTACCCATGCAACAAGGTCATGGGAAACGAAACTGAAAAAGGAGGATAGAACAAAGGACATCATAGTGGTCATGGATGCATCTGTACAAATGGTCTGCATCGCAATTAGGAAACTGATGCTAAGACCAATTAAGGTACGCAATGTAGATTGTGTACTGTATCTTGCTGTACCTAAGGGGTAGAATTTTTTGTATGCATGTTTATACTCGTATGCTAAAGAATTTGATTTATGCCGACTAGATGCTAGATGCGTGTATTGCTTTTGTCGCTTGGACAAAAGGCCATGGAATTTCCAGCAAAATGTGTTGTGCACGTGGTGGCAGGGATCGCTGGCTAACAGGGGAGCCGATAAGTCTTCCTAATGGATGATGCTTTGCCTGTAAAGAATTCTTTTCAGGCAATTTTGAATGTGCATTGGATGCTTGAATGGTAATGAATTCTTTACATGAAATTTTAGGTAATGCATTAGGCGCATTAAATATCCTTGGTGAAGGGAACGTTTGCAGATTTGCAGAGGGAGTTGGGATGGAATAGTGGGTGGTTCTTGCGTATGTTTAAAGAAACCCCACAGATGTTTATTGGTTTGGACAGCATCCCACAAATTTTACTTGACTAGTTACGTCGGTCATGGTCAACCTACAAAGTCGTATCAATTTGTTTGGAATGCCGAACTCTCTCATGGCATTATATAGTTCTAGCCTGGCCATGGAATTACCAGGAAAATGTGTTTTGCACGTGGTGGCAGGGAGCGCTGGCTAACAGGCATATAAACACATGATGTAATGGAATCTTAAATTCCTGACATTTTTCCATCGCCTGCCTAAGGGTGAATATCTGATCAATCGCTGATTTGCCCTGGATGAAGCCACACTGATATTGACCAGCGTATGGGGCTATCCGATCTTGTAGGATAGTGGAGAGTTTCTTATAGGCGGTATTCAGCAATGTTATACCCATATAGTTGTTGCACAGTATGATATCTCCCTTCTTATGTATGGGGCAAATTATACCACGACGCCAATCTTCCGGCATCTCCTCTTGCTCTCATACGTACATCACGATCTCATGAATTGCGTGATGTAACACTGTCTCTCCCTGTTTGATCAGCTCAGCTGGTATGCCAACAGCTCCGGGGACTTTATTTATTTATATTCCTCAATGGTTGGTGGCAACAGCATTTGGTCTTGATCTTGCATTGGCGGAGCCTCCAATTCTTCTGTGAGCTGACCATTTAGCAATTCATTGAAGTGCACTTCCCATCGCTCCAGAATGCCTTCAGGATCGGTGATCAGATTACCTTCTTTATCCTTGCAGGAAGTGCAGCGTGGCGTGTACCGCGTCATACTGCGGATTATTTGGTAGAACTTCTGCGCGCGGTGGGGACCTCGCTCTATTTCACAGTCAAGGCTTTTTTCCAGGCACTTTTCTTTTGTCTGTGAAGTCTTTTTTCAGATCTTCTGAGCTCTTTGTATTTCTCCTCGCGCACCCGCGCTCTATGCGACTGCTGCATTGCCCGGTATGCAGCATTCTTACGTTCAGTCGCTAGTTTGCACTCATAATCAAACCAGTCACTCCGATCTCTACGACTACTGCTAAAGATGGAGTTGGCAGTACTAATGACAGTATTCTCAAGTTGTGTCCATTTCCCTTCTACCGCCGGCATTCTGGCCCCAGGACTTACTCTCTCTCCGTCGAGCTCTTCGAGGGCGAATCTTAACGCATGACCAAAGGTGTTATTGGTATTCTCATTGCATAAGGCAACCGTGTTGATTCGAACCTGATCCGTGGATGCAATACGTCTCCGCAAGGCAATCCGCGCTCGGAAAACTATACCAACAAGATAGTGATCCGAGTCGACATTGGCACCTCGGTACGTTCGTACCGTCATCGGGCTCGAGGAGTTGCAGCGATCTATCAACACGTAGTCAATTTGATTGCGAGTGGCTCCATCAGGTGATACCCAGGTGGTTTAGTGGATATCTTTACGCGGAAAGCTGGTACTTGCAACGATCAAGTTTTTCGATGCTGCCAGTTCGATGATTCGTAGCCATTGTCATTAGTGTTCTCATGCAAACTATGGGAACCTGCGTAGTGCCTAAAAAACGGCTCCCGACCTATTTTCGCATTCGAATCACCAAGAACGATTTTCACATCGTATCTTGAGTAGGCATTGAGGGCCCATTCCACGTGCTCCTAGTATTCTTCTTGTTCGTCGTCAGGGGGCACCCCTGTAGATCCGTGAACGTTTATGAGGCATATGTTCTTAAACTTGCCTCGCACACGAAGAGTGCATAGCCTTTCGTTTATTGCATTAAAGCCGATGATGACGGGCTTCAGTTTTTGGTTGACTAGAAAACCTACCGCGAGCGCATGGTGTTTTGCACGACAGTTGCAATAAATGTCATACTTGTTTCTTTGAATAACACCACTCCCCGTCCATCTTATTTCTTGTGATGCTGTTATGTCAGCCTTATATTCGGACAGGGCATCGACTAGCTGTTCTGCAGCTCGAGCTTTGTATAGTGAGCGGACTTTCCATGAAAAAATTCTTAAATCGTTTTGCCATTTTCGTTTGCGTGGTCGTCGTCGTGTATCCGGTCCATATCCGCGGCTTGTTAAATTTGCCATAATAATTAATAAATTCTGAAAAACACTATTAGTTTATCAAGAGCTGCTTGCAAAGAGTTGAAGACGTAAGTAAATAAGGCATCCGAAGAAAATATGGCCGTACCACGGCAAACATATCTAACATACTTGAATATTTTGACCTAGACATGGTAAATGTTAGGTTTGACCTTGAGGAGATCGGATCGGCCGGTCAAGAGTGGAAGGAGAGTGCACAGGACAGGGAGCGATGGCGGAGTCCAGTCGGTGAGGTCATGTTCTTTTGACATCGTGGTCTAGCTACATACATATGAAGTGATATTGCTTATCAGATTCTGCCACAATATGGACTCTTCTGTTCCAACCCAGAATTTAATTTTTCGTGTCTAAAACTTCACATTCGTAAGCATAGCATACATGAATCACTAATCCCGGCATGGTAAATATAGATACCTTTATGCCCGGAAAATTCCATTCGCATCATTCCATCAGCACGTTTGCCCGGAATGAGTGACGATACTTACTGGAATGCTGTCTGTGGCGTTGCATCCGTGAAGAGCCCAACTCTTCAGTGAGGCGAGCAGTTCGAGGTTTGTTCCTTTCTTCAATGTCCTTGTCACTATAAGACCACATTTGTCCTGCCCTATTACTATTTGCGGTTCTTCCTGGGTGTAGGCCAGTTAGTCCTTCCTGTTCCATAGGTGTCTGCAAATTCTGACCATCACCTTCTTTATTTCTTGTCCGGCGAGTTTGAGGTTGTCGATCCTTCTTACTTCGATCCACTTTTTATCCTTCCTGTGGGCCTTCAGTTTCATTCGAACCCTTTGGGAGTTACCCTTCCTGATATGTTGTACACCGACTGTCTCCAAGATAAGCGCTGCTCGTCTGCCTTCTACACCGATTTTTCTGGTGATTATTGAATCCAATAACCGGATGGTAGATCCCTCGTCCAGGACAGCTAAGATACGGGCATTTCGATCCGAAAATATCGACTGGTACCGCGGCTGGTGGTACGCACTGAAGTGACCACTTTCAATCCCAACTCCTTTGGTATATCATCAGGTTTACTGTTCGCTTGGATCTTGTCCCACTGTTGTCTTATTTTTTTTTCCTGCGCTGTCATCGGTGAAAGTTCTTCTGAGTGAAGGATAGTGTGATGCCATTATAGCATTTGCGAGGATAGTGAAGAACGTGTGATTCGTACTGACGCTATGACAGTTAAAATCACTAAAAATTGAACCAATGCTTAACAATTCAGGCCACTGCCGCATGTACGAATTCGATTTCTATACTCAAGTACATACAACCGATGTGGAATTTTCGTGTTATCGCTATGTTATACGGGTCTGATGCTTTGATTATTCGAATCTCTTTCGGTGTTCTTCACTATTGGCTTGTATATTGTGCGCGTATCTGTTAGACCATCACAAACACTTCCTGCATGCATGCGCCGTGCAACATGAGTTGACTGGTGGCGAAGGGACGTGAAGCAGAGTCTGGCCTTCTTTGTCATCTCCCATTTTCCGCTAATGCTGCCCTTCTTGATTTTGAAACATCCAAAGATCGAAAGTTTTTTGCGACTTATCGCACACCTTGTTTTACAAAGGTGAATCAAAATAAAAGTAATTTTACTTTTTTGCTTAGCAACAAGTTGTGAGCGATATAACCTTGTGCGTGACTGTTGTTTGGTTTATGAAGAGTAGGGGAACCGGCTTGACTACCAGTCACGCTCGACTTTGTAGTCAGCACAGCTAGCAAGTCTGTTGCGCAACGGATTGTTATAAAATGTTTAGCAAATGAAGGTGTTAAACCCTCGGACATTCTTTTCTCGATTGAAGGCATAGTTTGGTGATAATACACTGCCTCAGAAACATGTTTGTACGTGGGCCAGAGAATTTAAAAGTTGGCTAGAACGTATCGAAAACGATAGTCTTGGTTGACGCCCAACGACAAATCGTACAGACGACAACATCCGTGCCATTTGAGAGCTCATGGAATGTGATCGCCGCTTAACAGTTGAAGAAATTTCATCAGAAGTGGGTATCCGCTATGGAACCAAACAAAAGACGAGGTATGCCCACTCGAGATGTTATCCTTCTTTGTGACAACGCCAGGCCTCACACCGCGTTCTTGACAAAGGATCATCATCATCATCATCGGCACTACAACCGGGAACCGGTCTTGGCCTTATTTAGCAAGTCCTGAGGCTTGTTAAATTTTCCATAATGATTTGTTTTTTTCCGGGCAAGGTCATTAGTCTTGCGCCACAGGCTCCCCGATGGGGAACATCTTGACAAAGGATACATTGGAAGAAATGGGCTGGGGAACCCTCGAACACGTTCCTGATACCTCAGACTTGTCTCTCTATGACTATTCGCACCCTTGATGGAATCACTTGGAGGAAAAAAATTCGAAAGTAATGAAGAAGTCGAGGAGCATGTGCGCAATTGGCTAACAACTCGCCTTAAATCTTTCTACGAACAAGGGATATTAAAGCTTCCAAATCGGTGGCAAAAGTGTGTAGATCACGCAGGAGACTATATCGAATAATTTTGATAGTATAGCTAGTGTCTAATATTATTCAATAAATGTATAAAAAGAAATTACGGTTTATATTTGACAAAAAGTCATTGTAAAACGTAACCATTTTCCACTGGACTCTGCGTGTGCGATAACAATTCATAAGTCCCAGGGAGGTACATTTGGTGTGATTGTATAAGAGTATGACAAAACACACGGTCAACAGCTCTTTAGGTCGTCAGAGAATTTAAAAATGGGCGAGAACGTATCGAAAACGAATGTCATGATCGACGCCCAAGGACAAGTCGTACAGATGACAACATCCGCGCCGTTCGAGAGCTGTGATATAAGGCTCTGATTATTGCTTATTCGATTTTCTTTCGATGTTGCTCTTCACTATTTGCTTGTGTATCGTGTGTCTCTGTTAGAACCGCCACAAGTCCATCTATTTTCAGTTTTGACGCACTCGTTCTCATCGTTCTGCTTCTACTCGTCAACGAAATCCCTGTGGAAAGCGGGGTGATATAGTCTCCATCTGTTGCATTTCTCACTATTTCTCTTGGTTCCGTTCTTCATGGTGTTTGTCCGACGCTATAAACGCTTCCGAATGTTTTGGTCCACGGTTGCTCGGCTGTTCTTCTCGGGGATGTCGTTACTGTTTCTTTCAGATTCAAGATCTTACCCAATTTCTTGCTGATAGCCCCGCTGTATCACCCAGTTTTCTTTTCAGCTTTAGTATGGTCATTATTATCACTAACGCCATCTTTAATTTATTCATCGTTACCTGGGTCTCAAGCCACCTGTTTTCTCTTCCAGTGCCTTCTTTTTACACTCTCTTCCCAATCTTTGTTTGGGAATTAGAACTCTTTCTCCCGTGACCGTTAATCTAGTCAGTAGATATTTCCATTTGTTTGACCTTACTCTTTGAGCTTTTGTCTATCTTTTCGATGGCTTCCTCAGCGTCGGACTCATCAGATTTCTTTCCTCTATCACAAGCAAATCATTTCTCTAGCTCATCTTTCTTAGTAACGGATTTCATGAACTTGTGGACTTTCACCTCCGATACGAGATTATCTTCACTAGGCGCCGTAACGTCGTCTATTTTTTCTGCTTTCCGCATCACTGTCATCAGAGTCTCCGGCGGCCTCAATATGTACGTCGATCTTCTTATCATCAGAAACCAATGGTTGTCCCAGCTCATCTTCTTCGGTAACGGAGTTCAAGTCCTTGTCGACTTTCACATCCGATATGACATCATTTTTATTAGAAGCCATACCATCGTCAACTTCTCTTCGTTCCGCGTCGTTTTTATCAGATTTGCTGAGGGCCTCAATTTGTACGTCGATTTCCTCAAGGACATTTTTTCTGGTTTCGTTCCTTTTATTGACATAACTCCGATTCCACTTTCTCATCGTCGTTGCTACATCTGCGACACGGTCTTCTTTCACCTTGTTGGAAGTTTGATGTATAGCTCTTCCACTTCAAGAGTGCGTAGATGCCTCCATTGTTCTGCGTCATCATACTTAGCACCAAAGAACTGTTTAAAACGTTATTCTTGAATACGCGGAATAATTTTCTTTCTCGTTTTGTATCCATATCCATATAAAACGATTGGCATGAATATTGTTTTATAAATACGGAGCTCTTCATAAGTAGGTAAGTACCTGCTTAAGGTATCAAAACAATTAAAACCCAACTAACTAGTAAATCCTTAAAATGTCATTATCAGTGTTGTCCATATTGCGAAAATATTAGATGAAATTAATTTCTAGATCCCCAAGTTGCCTCAATCTTCTAGGAATATGTAATAAAATCTTTAACCAACCATTTAATAATTCACTATCGGTAACGCGTAAGTTTTAACTGCTGTACCATAGGTATCTCAAGCAGTGTAACAAAAATTCATATGAACACCACTGACACTGACATACCAAGGCAAAGCGTTGATTCCTAAAATAATTGATTTAAAATGTTATAGCTTCCCCCCATAGACAAGAAGTTCCGACATTCTAAAAATAAGTTTTTAACACAGTGCAAACTGGTCTCCCTTTTTTATAGGTACGGACTTTTATCTTTTGAACCTAAAGCGTCAAAATGAACAAAAGTCACAACAGTTCACGGCCGGAATCATTTGGTGCAGGTAGCATCACCCACCTTCTCAACAGACTGGTTACGTAGACTTTTGAATGAAATAGTGATACGTAAATACTTAGTGACGTGGTATGGTACTAGTGTCCTAAATACTAGATGTTAAGATACAATAATTTCCGAAAATAATTTCTTGGCAACAGAATGACTGTCGGGCGTGGCGATCAATTACCCAGCCACACAAAATTGGTCAAGTCCGGCGTATGGTGCCCAGTGCCCGATGCCTGCTCTGTTGACCGATGGCAATTGAGTAACATACAACCATTAGCAATCATCAGGTTACGTGTACATTGTGGGATGGTCATGTCGGTTTTTAGCCAATTTTGGCACCAGATGTAGCGTCACAAAAACAAAAAGTGAACAATCGCAGCTTAATGAACTCTTGCGGTAATTATTTTCTATGTTTTTCCTTGCTTTTCCTTTTGCTCTGTTCGAAATCGCGTAAAAATTCATGAATCGAACAAGTGATTCTATTTAAAGTATAGTATACGTAAATAGTTTTACTTTTTTATGCTTTGACGTGCAATTTGGGCGTCTATAGATAGTGACGAAATACAGTGCCATTTGTTAATTTGATCTGACGAAGGCATCACGCTACTTTCACGAGATGCATTCACTCACTTCATGGATGATCAACAATTTAGGTCATAACATCTATAAATAATGTTGATGTTTTAGGTAAATACGTATGCACAATTCGCTGGGAAAGAAGGTTTCCAGAAATAATAAGCAATAGATGACCGAAGGCACATTATTTATAGAAAATATAGTATTTATTAATAGCATGATATGGATATATCAGGTGGCACAAAAATAACTTTCATATTTAAATGCGCTATAAAATTTTAATTTCACAGCAAATACTTTTTTTTTAAAAATTGGCATAAGATGTAGAAAATTCAATGTCATATAGTATGTGGTGTGATCAAAAACTGTATGTTTTTTTTTCCTAAATAATCTTTTATTTTATAATCTTCAATTTTTACAGATTAAACAATTCTATTCCCTTCAAACCAATACGGTACAGATATAATGCATTTGTGCAATAATTTTTCAAACCTTGAAAGCACTTCTGGAACTAACTTTTCGATATCCGACAGCGATTATGATTTTATCTAATCAGTGGCGGCAAAGAGTCCCCACTTCATAGTTCTTGTCAGCCCCGGGAATAGAAATAAATAATAATAGTATTAAATAAAACAAATATTTCGTTTATAGTATTCATCATAATTGATTAGGTCTCCTTCAAAGTAGGCTCCACGTGAAGCAACGCATGTATGCCATTGTATCATCCAATCTTCGGAAAAAAATTTTATAGGGTTTTTCTGGGACGGGCTCCAGTTCACGTGACGATTTTTTTATGGCTTCATTGTGTTCAAAATCCCGAAATGACAAGTGAGGCGACTCCACTCGCATGTCCGATTAACTCCGTTCTCTTTTATCCAGCAATCCCCATGGACTAAAACCACTCCTACTTTGCAACCTATTTCTCTGTGCTCGCCCGGTTACCATCTTTCGACATTTATTCCAGGGACAGGGTTGAAGTGTGGGGGTTCTCTATATCACACTGAGAACCAACCCACGACCCTAATCGCTAATACATTTGTATGAAAGTGGCATCTAGTCCCCTACGCAGCGAGCCCCAAACGGCTGCTCAACCCACTTTCAACGGGGTCTCCCAATACTTTTCCCTAACCATTTACTACCAGAATGTCAGAGGAGTACGGTCCAAAACCCGTTCGATCTTACAAAATACTCACTCTTTCCCTTTGATATATACTCACTGACCGAAAGTAACCTCACCCCCAGCCTGGAACTGTTCCCCCCTCCTTCGAAGTTTTTCGGGACTAGAGGTCCATCATTCCGGTCCTGGCACCCCCTGCCGAGGCGTGCTGCT
Organism: Microdon myrmicae; assembly: GCA_963931805.1. Lineage (NCBI taxonomy): Eukaryota > Metazoa > Arthropoda > Insecta > Diptera > Syrphidae > Microdon > Microdon myrmicae. The sequence continues at coordinate 121,754,064 of OZ007499.1, forward strand.
TGCCATCCAAAACTGACTTACATCTTCTCTTATCACCATCTCTTCTTATCCCAACCTCGACTAAGTCGCAATAAAAATTGAACACTGCTCAAAGTCCGTGTAATTGGTGTACAACTTTGCGTCCGCCGTTTTTTCCGAAATTCGAGGCTTTATTGTAAAAAATGAAATGAAATGGCTTGTTGCGTCACTCCCAATGATCCTGCCAATTCTTGTTGCGTTTGACACGAGTCTTGATCAAGTAATGCCTCCAATTCTGCATCTTCGAAAACCTTCTCTCTTCCACCGCCATGGGTCTTCGACGTTAAAATCGCCGTTCCTGAAGCGTTGAAACCGCTCTCGGCACGTTCTTTCACTAATAGCGGCCTCATCATAGGTATTTGAGAGCATTCGATGAGCCTTAGCCGCAGATTTCTTCATATTAAAGCAGAAAATTAAAACCTCCCGCATATGACGAGAATTTGGCTCGTAAGCTGACATGTTTAATCGAGAATAACTTTATGATGCAGACACAAATCGACTAATATTTCGATGGCATTATGTTTACAAATACCTAAGCTTATTGTATGACACCTATGATTTATTTATTTCAACTACCACTTACAGCCATCTATTGCAAAACGGCGGAAGCAAAGTTGTACACCTATTACATCATATGCTTTTACATAACACAATCGCAAGCTATCGAGTCATACGAACTCGCTATTGCGGCAATCGACCGCATAACTGAGGCTAGTTCTTCCCAAGACGACATTGTAGTCCTTGGCCGTTTTAATCTCCCCCATCTCCAATGGACGCTGTCTGACGACTACTCCCACTACATCTCAAACCCCACTACTACTAAGGAATGTCTCTTTATAGACAGTCTCGCTGACTCTAGCCTTTGCCAAGTAAGCAATGTCCAAAACCATCTGGGCAGACAACTTGACCTTGTGTTCACGACAGACCCCTTTAACTCCTCAGTCGTCCCTAGTCCCCACACCCTCTCAACTATTGATAACCACCACCCCCCGCTTCTCGTATCCTTATACCACTACTACTCAGCCCACAGCACACCGCCCCCCTATCAATTTTCTATCAACTTTCGAAAAGACAATTTCTGCCTCATAAATGAGTACCTCAACAATATCACACTCTACGTAAATGATATAAGTGTAGAGGACGCTACAGCCTCGCTCTACACAGAAATCCACAACGCCATATCCCTATATGTCCTATACTCCCGACACAGGTTATCATTCTCATCGCCGCCATGGTATTACCACAAGCTACGCACCCTTCGTAACAAGAGGAATAAGTTGTGGAACACTTTCGTAAACACGCGTTCTCCCCTTGACTACTACAATTACCTTGCCAAAGCTCAATGCAACCTGATCAACGACCCCAAATCTTTCTTCCACTTCATCAACCACAAACGGAAATCTGATGCCTATCCCACCTCCCTTTTCTACGGCTCAACTACTACAACGGACTCCCAAACCATGTCCAATCTTTTCGCGTTCTTCTTCAAACTATCCTTCACGGATGACTCGTTCGAGCCTAACCCCTCCACTAACTTTACTGGCATGTCTGAATTCTCCCTCGGCCCTATAATCCCTCTACACATTCAACAACACCAAGTCATAAAAAAACTTGAAGAACTGAAAGACGATTTCAGTCCAAGGCCCAGACGGACTCCCTGCTATCCTTTTAACAAAATATTCCTCTTCTCTCTCTCTCTCCAGCTCGCGTCAATCTTAAATCTATCCCTTGCTCAAGGTCTATTCCCTGACTTTTGGAAATCCTCTTACATAACCCCCATGCATAAAAAGGGGGGAAAAACAATATATCCAATTATCGTCCCATTGCTAAGCTTTCGCACATTCCTAAACTGTTCGAAGGCCTACTATATGAGGCGTTATGTTTTCGCTGCGCACCCATCATCTCTCCGAACCAGCACGGCTTCCTCTCAGGCAGGTCCATTACTACTAACCTTGTCGAATTTACATCCCACACACTCCTTGCCCTAGAAAACGGCGATGAGGTCGACGTAGTCGCTACCGACTTTAGCAAGGCCTTCGATAAAATCTCCCATAACCTCATTCTCTTTAAGTTATCTTCCCTCGGTTTTGAACCCCTGCTGATTAAGCGGACCTCATCCTATCTCAATTATCGAACCTGCCGCGTGCGATTTAGATCCACCCTCTCCGATCCTTTTTCCCTTCCTCAGGTGTCCCCCGGGGCAGTCATCTCGACCCTCTCCTATTTATCCTAACCATAAACGACATAGGCTCTTGCATTAATCACTCCTTCATCTCGCTTTACCCGGATGATTCCAAAATGTTTAAGACAATCCGCTCTCCCCTGTAATTGTCTAGAAATGAATATCGCCAAATGTCACACAATCACCTTCTCTCGGAAGAGTTCCCCCACTCACCTACGCTCCTATCTCTTACGGCACCAACCGATAACATCGGTTGAATTAATTCGCGATCTGGGCGTCCCATGCGACAAGGAGCTCAAATTTACCGCACATTTTGATTACATAATCCTCAAGGCTAACGCCGCCCTCGGGTTTGTCAAACACTGGTCGAAGGAATTCGTTAACCCCTACGTCACCCGATCACTCTACACAACTTTTGTCCGGCCACTACTCGAATACGCTAGTCAGGTCTGAACCCCGCATCAAGTGACTCAGATTCGCAGGTTTGAGGGAGTTCAGCGTCGTTTCTTGTGCTTAGCCCTCCGCGGAGTAAACTGGAAAAATCCGCTGATTCTAACACCATATAGAAGCCGGCTCCGTCCAATCAATCTAAACACACTTGAAGAGCGCAGAATCCATGCCGACATCATCTCTGTCCATCGCCTTCTGTGTGGCTCAATCAATTGCCCAAGCTTGCTCACCACTTTAAGATTGCATACAAACCCCCGTAACGTACGTAACCCTCGACTGTTTTACGTGCGTGCTCATCACACTTCTTACGGCGCAAACGAACCCATCTCGCGTATGCTACGACAGGCCAACTCTTTCCCCACCTCCTTCGATTTCAACATCTCCACTCCCGCTCTTAAACGACGTCTCAGAATAAACCCGTCCTAAATCCGCCCCCTCCATCCAATAATCCCCTCTACCCTGAAATCCTACCTCCTCCCCTTCCCCCAGCCCCACCCGCAATTTCAACCTCTCCCCCCAGCTCACCAACCCCACCCCCTGCCAGTACGTAGACATGCCCTTCACTGTCACTCTCTCACAAATGCCGAATTTACCACCCCCACATACACTCGCTCTTCACTAGCCTCCTACCTCCCCCATCGCACAGTCATCTTCACCTTCCTGGTTTTTTTCTTTTTTCCTCCTTCTTACTCCAGATTTAAGATAGTCTGTAAGGCTTTTATATTAATTTAATTTAAGTTAATGTAAGCTTGCATTAAGCTAAATAAATGAGGGGTCTGCCCTTACTAAACGAAACTAAACTAACCGCAATTTCGCTCGCAGACCACGCATAACGCCAACCTCAATCCCTTTCGTTGGCCTATCCCACCTGTAAAAGTAACTTTCCTGAATTCATCATTTCATGCAGATAATGCATCACAGAATTCAGTTTTTTCATGCCATAGGCATCATTTCAAATTCCCTGAAATCTAAAAACCCCTCTCATGCATTTACTGCATTGCTATAGGGCATCAACCAAATTTCCCATAACGAAAAATCGTTCGCTCATATGTTGTATAACAATAATTCCCTGAAAAGAATTTCCAACATGCGACATACATCGGGAAACCAACCAGCGCCCCATGTTAACTGGCTTGCCCCGCCACACACGTGCGCAGTACATTTCTTTGACTTATTCAAAGTCACCCCAAGTTTTGTCCAACTGGCAAAACTTGTTCTCGCATCTCGTTGTAATATTTTTGTTACGAATGTTATGATGCTGATGGGTGTGGCAACTAATTATTAAGTGCGTGCCCCGCACTTCCGTTGTGGAGGTATAGTGGGAAAGGATTAGATCGATTACCTAATTCTGGGGGAGGACTGCTTTCGTGGCTTCGTGTTGAGAAGCGGCTGCGTCTCCGTGTTTCCGGGCTTAATGTTGTTGCGGTACACGCCTTTAATGAGGCTCCTCAGTGGCTTTCCCCAGTAAAATCGTAGAATAGGCATCTTACATTAACCACACGAGATTCCGCTGAGTACCGCAAATAGTTACTGACCAAATTAATTATTTAAGATTCGGTTGCATATCAAGAACAATATGATTGATAATTATCGACGTCTCACTCGGGTTCACAACCAATGTTCGAGGACTAGGATTGTATCAGAAGCTTTTAGATAGACAATGCAAATTTCACTTCTTCCGAAGTTATTCCAATTCGTTTTTTTTTTTATTACTTTTGTTTTTTACTGTCCTGTGGCCAGGAAACCAATACCTCAGCATACAGTTATGCACACCAAATTCCACATAGGCCACCCGCATCGATGCTGCGCACAATCATCGTTGTGCGAGTATCCTATTTGCTGATGGCACAAGTCTCCCTAAGGACCAACAAACAATTTGCGCAGCTGCAGGCACACACTGTAATGATGCCCTTTTCTCTCATTTCCTATACTTTCAGTTCCTTCTTTGTTTGTTTTTTTTTTTTTTTCGCTTGCCACGACCTGGCAACACGAACTACCACGCAGCCTCGCCGTGATCAACTCAGAACGATCCTCACTGATTGGTCGTTGCACAAAAAACGAAAGCCACCCTTAACTGGTAACTCTGTACGAGTCTTTACCAATAGTCGCGTTTCAACCACCGAAGGCAGTCGAGTAATAATCACACGAGCGTTCACACGTACTATCAGTGGAGAGTTCGCGAGTCTTGAGTACGAGTTGATGGTGTTTTATTAGTGTCTGTCGTGTTCTAGTTTTTTTGTTTTGTCATGTCAATCTGACTCTTGGCGTTGGAGTTTTCACAAAAGACGTGTTGTTACAAATTATTTCAGTTTAGTTTATCCCATCTAAATCGGTGAAAAATAGACTACCAAAAATTAAAAACACATGTGGTGCAGCTCGACCCTTTATGGATTTTATTAACATCATTATCATCATCATCGGCACTACAACCGGGGACCGGTCTTGGCCTTATTTAGCAAGTCCTGAGGCTTATTAAATTTTCCATAATGGTTTGTTTTTTCCGGGCAAGGTTATTAGTCTTGCGCCAGAGGCTCCCCGACGGGGAAACGAACCCCGGCCTCCCGCGTGATAGGCGGTTATACTAACCATTGTACTATCGAGGAGACAATAATAACCAAAATTTTAACACAAGACAATAATAACCAAAATTTTGTTAACTGTCCGATTGTAAAAACCTAAATCAATGAAAACAACAATAAAAAAGAAATAAAAGAATTGTCAACAATTCCGGAGTATTTATTTTTCTTTGGTGTTGTGTCCGCTCCGCATTTTGTTCAACTGCCACACCACCAGCTCCAGTGGTGCCACGGAAAGATAGCAGACGGTAGGGATGTAAGTGAACCTGTGCCAGTGCAGGCACGCCCATCTTAACAACCCCCACAAAAGTATAACGTTTATAAAGTTGTTGCAGTTCTTGTAGGCTACGGAATTCCTGCATGAATTTGCTGAACTATGCCCTGATGAGTTCCGTTGCTTGAGCTTAGCATTAGCGCTCTTTCATTGGTTGCATCTACTACACCGCTAAATTGTACTGCACTCCTGGATTCTACTGCAGTCGGTTAGGATGTGTTTCCCGTTTTCTACACATCCCTTGCAGGACGCGCAGTACGGGTCTTCCTTATACTTATATCTTTGCAGGTATTGTTTAAAGCACCCATGTCCTGTCAGGCATCGGGACATGTGAAAGTCTACCTCTCCATGCGGTCTATCCACTCTTTAATGTTCAGTATCAGTTCGTGGTTCTATCTTCCTGCAACTGCTGTGTCCTATTTCTACTTCCATTGTCTAAAGCCTTGATTCGTTACGAATCCAGCAAAAAAAGAACACACATTAGTGTTAATCTTATAAATTTATTGTAACTGCTTTCGAAAAATGTATGTATATCACCTTGTCGAAAAATCCTTAACATTGAATTTCCGTAATTCATTAGCTGCTTAAAGTATCTTTTTTTTCCGGCGCTTTCCGGCACTTCAGTTGTTCAACCTTACCCAGCTTCCAAAAACTGTGCTTGCCATGGCGCTGAAAAGATTATTCTGCTGGCAACGGGCTCAATTCGTCACCTTACTATTTATTCTCCGCTGCCTGAGAAAACTCTTCGAGTCTTATCCGGCAGACGATTAGCATGCAAAGCTCAGCTCCGACTGCAACATTGGCAGGGCTGGCTTTCTATTGCATACCCCTGCGCCTTCAACTGATCTTTTGTTTTTCAAGATGTTGCTTCTGCTATTGTATAATCTATTTAATGCTGGATATTTAATGATGTTATGTTGCACTGCAGCAAGCATTATTCCCGAACAGCCGCGAGTTCGACTTTGTATGCACTGGACTCTTGTGCATTCAGTTGGCGCATGTTGCATATCACTGCCACGGATCTCACTTCTATTTCTATAGGCACTCGCAATTACCACAGTCGTTTCAGAGGACACCACTCTGTAGGCCTTGCAGATTCTGGGTTTTCCGCTTCTTTGTATGGACTACGTAGGCTTGGTAAATCTACTGTAGGAGGCTACTCTAGCCCAAAAGGTGCTGCATATAGGAAGATCCAACTGCTCACAGAAGCTACAAGCATTCTGCCCGATTTTTTAAGCCCGCACACATTTGGCATCAGTCGCTCCAGAACTGTGTGCGCTACATAGTAATCTGAGTCCGTTAAAAAGTCGAAGGTGATCAGTTGGAAGTTGTTGATGATCGATTTCGTAGGTATATTAGATTCCTTATTTCGCTCAATCTCAGTCGGGAGAATATCTGAATCAAAAAAACTGTTCACCGGAACCACCTCCCGTGCTGCCGATGAACAGCAGATTAGTTAATCCAAAACTAACCATTTGAACATGTCATCATCATCATCATCGGCACTACAACCGGGATCCGGTCTTGGCCTTATTTAGCAAGTCCCGAGGCTTTTTTAAACTTTCCATAATCATTTGTTTTTCCGGGCAAAGTTATCAGCCTCGCGCCAGATTTGAACATGTGGTTCGCCCCAAGCATTTAATACGTTACATACGAGTGTAGGTCAATAAGTCCTTAGAAACGCCTACGAAGGGGGTCGTAGCATCGCTAATGGTCTGTTTTTAGTAAGCATCATTCCTCGCTAGTTATCTGTCAATTTTCAATTTGTTTCATGTTTCAATTTTGCATGATAAATTGGGTATGCAAAAAATATCTGCGAGATGGGTGCCGCATTTGCTTTCAGCTGAGAACTTTTGGAGCGCATGCGTCGCGCAACCCAGATGAGTTTCTGCGGAGATTAGTATCTGTAGAAACATGGATCATGGAACACTACGCTCCCGACACGAAAAAACAAGCAAAACAGTGGATTGTTAAAGGCTGACGGATGGGTTCGAAGGAAGGCAAAAACATTGAAGTCAACTGGAAAGGTTACGGCTACTCTGCTTTGGGATGGAGGTGGTATTATCTTCATTGATTATTTGGAACAGGGACAGACGATAACTGGACAGTATTATGCGTCAATAGCAGCTAAATGAGAAAATAAAAGAAAATCGTCCTCATTTTCTAAAGACTTATTGACCTGCTTTCGTATCATCCTCCACGAACACCTATACATCGCGGCGACTGCCAGAGTTTCTTGATAAACCATCACCGGTTACATCGGAACGTTTGAAATCGAACTGTGATACTCTTTTCTCACATATTGAATTACCCCCCAAAGTCCAATACCGAAAGAAGAAAGGTAAGTCGGTAAATAGTGACCACTCGTAAAGAGAATCAAGTCACAGGTTGTACAAACATCACTAATTAAATTAACATATCAAATTCTGACTGTCAATTCGGGGGATTGTACCTCCAGAGCCGGACTCTTCTCTGGATGAAACGGGCGGTTGAGTCTTGCCCAGTACAAATGTATTTAACGAAAGTGAAAAAACGGCCCAATTAGACTAGACGAGCAAAACGCGGTATAACTCGCTTATTTTACTATTTATTGACGAATTGAATATTTTATTATTTTGTTATTGTTTGATCTCTTGCGGCTGGTCTTGAACAAGACCTTTTCGTTAGGAGTTCTTTCGACGACTCCTGCTGTTTCAAAAAAAAAAAAAATAAAAAAAAAAAATGGGTGGCGAGAGGGCCGACTTTGGCGAGACAAGAACATATGTGTCCTTCATCTTGTCTCTGGCTTCTGGTCATCTTGCGATAACCAGAATCACCCACATCCGTGTGGATGTTGGGCTCGGTCTCGAGATATCTGAAAAAGCAAGGGGGGGGGGGGGGTTTCTAAGGATAGTGTGGGCAGGGTTAGTTCGGATGTTCTCTAACTACTTGGATGGAGGGATGGTGGGAAAGAAATCGTACAAGACCGGTAGTTCTTGAGTGCGGTAGTAAACGCAGATCACGTCTTTGGCGTCTGATAATCTGCACTTTGGTCGGTGTGTATGTGTGTGTGCTTGTGCTGTCTTGTAATGTGCGTGCGTGTTTGTAGTGTGTCAGCATTAGACCCTATGGGATGGGTCCAGGAATCCTCTATTATAGAGGAGAATGTTGTTGGGAAGGGTGCTTTCTTCAGTTTTGTACTGAAGAAGAAATTGTGGTGGTCTGATCCGAAGAGATTGAGAGAGAGAAGGGTCAAGACTCCTGCTGCCTCACCGATGTGCCCGCCTTATATAGGCCCGCAGCTGTCCCCCCCCTTCGCTCGTTTCCTGGAGGCTGGTTTTCTTAGTGGCTTCCTTGAATCGGTGCGCCGCTGACCGTTGTTTCCTTGGAAATGGTGTGCTGGCACTTGTCTTGCCTTTCCTGGGAATTCGTGATGCATCGCCAAAAGTCTCCCCCGCAGTGCGAAGCACTTCCTCGTGTGGCGGCGATGTTGTTGCTGGAACCCGCCCTACGACGCGGCGGGTCGGTCTTCGCAATGTCCCTTATGTCGTCAAGTCCAGGACTCTCATCCTTTCGTCGGGTCCGGGATATACAGCTTGTACTTCCCCGCGGAGCCAGGTACTGCGGGGTAGTCAAGGATCTACCACTAGGACTACATCTCCAACTTGTGGGTCGGTGGTATCTCGTCCGTCGATTCTTCTTGTCACCACGGTTGTCAGGTATTCCTTTACCCTTCTTCTCCAGAAGACGGTCCGTCTGCCGCTGCGCTGTTCTCCAGCTTGCCCTACCAACAAGGTCGTGGTCATCGAAATCATCGTGTGTCGCCGCACGGCAAGGGCGCCGCAGCAGGAAGTGGTTCGACGTGGAGCATTCTTCGTCGTTCGATTTCAAATCGAACCATTGTGGTGGCTCTGCAGCAGCCTTTCTTTTACCAGCTCCAATCTCTGCAGGTGCATTCGTTTTGACCGCTTTCTTTACCACCTTGTCTGGCGATTTCGTTCGTTTCTCTGTCTGCTGCCCCGCAGTTGGAGTCGTGTTGTCAATAAGGCCATAACTCCTTTGATGGCTTACCATAAAGTTCCATGTTTTCTTCTCGGTGTCCCAAGGGAATATAGCTCCATCCTTGTCTGTGTATGTCCATACACCATTTTAATAACCATACGTAACCCCATTCAATGGGATCTGATTCTTCGGTATCCACTGATTCTGGTTAACACCCCAACGATAGTATGCAGTTTCGAATTGTTCAGCATTCGTTTCAAGAGCTTTCGAGATCCATTTATTTGTTTTCCTGCACCAGCGATAGTGTTCGTCTTCGGGTTGACCATCATGTTCTCGCCAAGGCAGCCACTTCTCTTCGATAGCGCACCGCTTGTATTTGTACTTGGTTGTTGGGTCGGTGTAAGTGGCTTCTCCCTCACTGATGTAGAATACATTTTCCACTTTGTTTCGCCAATTTGATGTGAAATGTACTGTCCGCGGAGTTGTCAATTCTTTCTTTCTGCACCTTCCGGGTCTACCTGGGACTCGTTCTGTTTGTGGTTTAGGTTTAGGTCTATAGCGTTTAGAATGATAGTGAAGAACGTGTGATTCAAACTGACGCCATGACAGTTAGAATCACCAAAAATTGAACCTAAGCGTAACACATCAGGCTACTGGCCGTGTTTAGAATTCGATTTTTACACTCAAGTATATTCCACTGATGTGAATTGTTTTGTTATCGCTATGGTATACGGCTCTGATGTGTTTTCTTATTCGATTTTCGTGCGGTGTTCTTCACTGCTTGTGTTTTTGTGTGGTATTTGTTAGAGACGCTACAGGTCCACTTCTTATTGCTTCGGTTTCTAAGTGACGTCGGATAGAGGGTGTTTATATACGGAACTTTATACAATGTAACGCGATAGTTTGAAGGTTTATTAACAAAGTTTCACACTACTCAAATTTATCACCAGTGATCAGAGGGCCGCTACTTTGCGACAAACGATATTCTTTCTCGTTCGCTTGAACCGTGGAACGAATTCGTAGAGCATCACATCACGGATACCGATAAAAACAATGATTATTATCTTCGAGATTGTGCGATTCTTCCCCTCTCTATTTCGACGCTTTTTCGCATATAATTCTAGTAGAACGATATTTCAAAACCAGTTGTGATGCACTCCATAAGCGTGGGATCGGAATTAGAGTCCTCCAGTACGTTTATAGAGACCTATTCACGAATCGTTTTAAAAGCAATTTCAGGTCTTCTAGAAGGAATCTTTTGGTAACGCCCCCCATTGTTATATATTATATACCAAAATGGAACGAACGAAACCATATGGACATATGTGTCCATGTGCTATTTCTCGCAAACTGCAATGACAGTTTTCGAGCACAATTTCCTTCACTTTTAGGCGAAACATTTGACGTCTGGCATTCAGAACGATACGAGTCTTCGACGACTTTACAATCTTCCATGAGTGCTTTGCACCACTCGTATGCACGGGTCTTTAAATAGTGCTTAATCAGTATAAGCCTTCTGAAGCTTTCTCTTTTACTGAAATTGTTTGTTCAGTATTTTTACTTTTCTTCTGCAATTATTTGTTCAATATTTATACTCTTTTACTGAAATTGTTTCTTCAGTGTGCTTACTCTGCTGCTGTAAACACACTGGTTGAAAAATTTCACTCAAACTTGGCATAATATTTAAAGACAGCTGTACCAACCTAAAAAAACAAATACATACCTTCGACTAGAGCGAGCAGTTTAAATCGACAATTCCCGATTGTGTGTTGCTAATTTAAGTTATCCTGTATGAACATCAATATTACCTTCACGTTGAATTTTCGACCAAATATATTGTAAATTGTGAAGAATCCACAAGTGCTTCATTAGGGATGAAAACACTTATCAAAACGCTTTGTTTAGTGGGACGTAAGGTCAGAATCATGGGCCCACTTTTATTTAAAAATGAATATAGTTTCAGTTGCCAGGAATGCCCTTTAGGCACGCATGAATGAGGGGATCGAATTTTTGATAGAAATTTTTACTACCTATTGGTAAGTGCAGTACTTTTTGTCTCCCAGTCGTGTAAGAACTTTCCTAACCCCCTTAAATCGTCTCCAGTTTCCACCTGTATTTTTTTAGTTATATAACCAGAAGTTTTTTCCGTCCTTAGCTTTAATAGCCTTTGTTACGTGGTTGAGTCTTGTTTGGGTTGCTCACCGTAGAGAAAGGAATAATAAATATAATATAAATATAATATTAATATAATATAAATATAATATTAATATAAAATATAAAATATAATAAAAATATAAAATATTAACAATAAATTAAGAAATTAGAGATCGCGATCCACATTTCGAACTGACATTCGTTAAAAGCGAATGCTCGACCCTCCTTTCGTTGGGTTGTGGGCTCCGCGGAAGCAGCTGTGGCGAGTTTCTCTTCGGAGTAGTGGCGGAGAGAATGAGGAGAGAGAGAAGTAGTCGAGAAGATTAATAGATAGTAGAACAACATGAAAAGAAGAGAGAAAGAAGTAGTCGAGAATATTGAATTCTGTAACGTAGGCAAGAAGAAGAGACGTATGGAGTCGATTGAAGAAAGAACTAGTTGAAGAACGGCCATGAAGGACCGGAGTCAATTTTTTATTAATTTAATTTGATTTGATTAGTCTATTTATAGCGTTTGCGACGATAGTGAAGAGCGAGTGATTCGAACCGACGCTATCACGGTTAGAATCACTAGCTCTTCACTATCGTCGCTAACGCTATAACTGGTGACCCCGACGTGATCGGACGCCCACCAACGTGCAGACCAACCGCCACCAGGGACTCCATCGACTGCAGCCTCTTCAACGACCAGACTCTCGACGACTAGGACGATTTGGGGATTGAAACCCCAAATATTGAAACATAAAGTTGAAGAACGGCCATGAAGGACCGAAGTCAAATTTTTGTTTAAGTAGATAGGATAGGATAGGATTAGAAGAGTAAAGAAATTGTATTACGTTAAATTCATTGTCCAAACTGTTGTGAAGATAAAATAAAGTCCATGAAGGACCAACAAATTATGTTCCCGATGCCTGAATTAAACATTTTCTTTGAATGAAGCCTTAACTGAGTTATTTGAACGTAATTGGGGAAATCCTTCACCATTTGTTGTGTTTGGTGTAGTTGACTGTTGCATGTTGTGTGGAGTCTGAGGAGACCTCGTGGCCGTAGAATCCGATCGGAGAGTTGGATGCGGTTAGGTCTGTTGCGGTCCAACGTTGGAACCTGGCTGCAAATTGAGGGTAAGCCCGTTATACGTTTGTAATATTGTTTTTGGCACAGCGGAGATTCTGAACTGTTTCGGCGCAACACCGGTGAGTAGTAGGGTTTGGGGTGTTCCGGGACAGTTTCTGGCTCAAAATTCTATTTATAGACACGATGACTCATCACATCCGAAAGCTGAATGTCAAGGTTGAGATATGTTTGGTGGGTGGCGAAGGCAGTTTGTGGGAGTGATTCATGGTTGGCGGGGGGTTGTGGGTTCTTATCAAGGTGTAGTAATTGCTGTTCTTATCAGGGGTAGTAATTGATGCTCTTATCAGGTGTAGTAATTGATGCTCTTATCAGGGGTAGTAATTGATGCTCTTATCAGGTGTAGTAATTGTTGTTATTATCAGGGGTAGTAATTGATGCTCTTATCAGGGGTAGTAATTGATGCTCTTATCAGGTGTAGTAATTGATGCTCTTATCAGGTGTAGTAATTGTTGTAGTTTGTAGTATTCTTATTGGCTGTAGTAATTGTTGTTATTATCAGGGGTAGTAATTGATGCTCTTATCAGGGGTAGTAATTGCTGTTGTTTGTAGTATGTTTCTTATCGGAAGTAGTAATTGTAGTATTTTGTAGTGTTCTTATCAGGGGTAGTAATTGCTGTTGTGTGTAGTACGTTTCTTATCAGGGATAGTAATTGCTGTTCTTATCAGGGGTAGTAATTGATGCTCTTATTGGCTGTAGTAATTGTTGTTCTTATCAGGGGCAGTAATTGCTGTTGTTTGTAGTATGTTTCTTATCAGGAGTAGTAATTGATGCTCTTATCAGGGGTAGTAATTGATGCTCTTATCAGGAGTAGTAATTGATGCTCTTATCAGGTGTATTAATTGATGCTCTTATCAGGTGTAGTAATTGCTGTTCTTATCAGGCGTAGTAATTGTTGTAGTTTGTAGTATTCTTATTGGCTGTAGTAATTGTTGTTCTTATCAGATGTAGTAATTTGAGTATCGGGGCTTTTTGTTAATGGATTGTCGGGCTTTTTGCTAATGGTTTGTGCTTTTTTTTGTTGAGTCATTGGATAGAGTAATATATATGGGGATTTTGTGTTGTTCGTGTATTTGTATGGAAATGGTTCATCATCGTCATGGGAATTTTTGGTGATTCTTTATAGCGGATCTGGGACAGTTTTTGCATAGGAAAAAAGCCATGCCCATATATGATAATTCCGGAAGTGGCCCCCTAGGAAATGAGGTAATCGGAGGCGGGCGGATGATTCATGATCGTTGTCTTTGGGTGATCGATATTTTTTTAATTTTGGGTTGTGATTAATGGTTGTTATCAGTAGTTGGCGATCGATATTTTTTCAATTTGAGGTGTGTGATTCATGGTCGTTTTGGCTTGTTGGGTATTTGTTATCAGGTGTGTACATCTTCAGTGGGTTATGGATTTGTACTTGTTATCAGTATTTTTTCAATTTGAGGTGTGTGATTCATGGTTGTTTTGGTCTGTTGTGTGCTTGTTATCAGGTGTGTACATCTTCAATGAGTTGTGGATTTGTACTTGTTATCAGTATTTTTTCAATTTGAGATGTGTGATTCATGATTGTTTTGGTCTGTTGTATATTTGTTATCAGGTGTCAACATCTTCAGTGGGTCGTGGATTTGTACTTGTTATCTCGGTAAGTGAATTATGTATTAGGTTTGGGTGATTAGCGTTCAAGGTTAATTGTGTGACATGAGCAGATGGTATTTTAAATTTGGGTGTGTGAATAGGTGATAGGTGATTCATGATTGTTTGACAGTGAATATATTATTATTTAGTCATTGAGTTTGAGTAATATATATGGGAATTTTTTGGGTGATTCTGTCTTGAAATGGATGTATGTTTTAGCTGTTTCTTAATATATGGACATTTTTTGATGATTCTGTATGCTTTTAGACTATCGGGCTTTTTGCTATATATATATATTGAATATGGGCTATTTTTAGCGCTACAATTTTGAGTTTTTATATGGATATATTATTAATTGCATACTTTAGGGGATACGCATTATTCATATGATATATTAAATTGTTTGTGTTTCTGACTTTTGTTTCGGTTAAAGTTTGCAGTAGGTTAATTGAGGGACAAAAATATAGTAATAGTGTTGTTATCAATTGTTTTAATTTTGTTCAGATGTGGTTCATGGATGTTTGGCTTGTTGTGTATTTGTTATCAGGTGAGTACATCTTCAGTGGGTTGGGGATTTGTACTTATTATCAGTATTTTTTCAATTTGGGGTGTGTGATGCATAGTTGTTTTGTCTTGTTGGGTATTTGTTATCAGGTGTATACATCTTCAGTGGGTTGTGCGATTAGCGTTCAAGGTTAATTGTGTGACATGAGCAAATGGTATTTTTGAATTGGGTGTGTGAATAGGTGATAGGTGATTCATGATTGTTTGGCAGTGAATATATTATTATTTAGTCATTGAGTTTGAGTAATATATAGGGGAATTTTTTTTTGGGTGATTCTATGTTGAAATGGATGTATGTTTTAGTTGTTTCTTAATATATAGACATTTTTTGTGATTCTATCTGCTTTTGGGTTTTGTTTCGGTTGTCGAGGGCTTTTTCAGTAAATCTAAGCTGATTCTTAATATTTTGGGCTTTTTGCTCTATACTGAAATGGTACCACTTGATAGTAAATCTATGTTGAAATGGAGTTTTTTGTTATATTGAATATATGCTTTTTTGGGGATTGTCTGAGGTGCTAAAGGCTTTTTTATGAATATATTCACTTGGCAGTAAATCTATGCTGAAATATATATATAGAAATACGGGCTTTAAATTTGAAAAAAAGAAGAAAAAATCATCATCAAATCCAATATTCGACATGGGATTAGCTAGGAAATAAAAAAATCAACATCATCAACTGGTGAGTTACCTTATTTATATATTAATTGTTATTCCTTTTTTGACGCGGTGCTAGTATTTATTTTTGTGTATTGTATCGTGAGTCTAGCAATAATAATAATAATAATCCCGATGTTTTTGCTATTGCTGCATAATGTATGGAAATGGTTCATCATCATCGTCGTCGTTATCAGTTGTGTGTATGTGAATAGGTGACAGGTGATTCATGGTCGTTTGACTTGTTGTGCTGTTATCATTTGTAGTAAAATAGAGGCGTGTTATCAGTAGTTGTTCGTGGTTTTATATGGAAGTGATTCATTGCCGTTTGGGATTCTTTCTTATCTCAGTATGTGAATTAAGTCTTAGGGTTGGATGATCAGCGTACAAGGTTAAAGTTTGGAGTAGGTTAATTGTATGACATGGTTGGTTGTCGATTTGTCTGGAAGTTGAGGGTTTTTATATATTATTATTAGTCATTGAGCTGAGTAATATATATAGGAATTTTTGTTGTTCGAGGGATATGGTATGGAAGTGATGATATAAGACTTAGATTTGGATGATCACAGCGTTCAAGGTTAAAGTTTGGGGATAGGTTAATTGTATGGAAGTCATTCGTAGTCGTTTGACGTCGTGGTTTTTGGGATTCTTTCTTATCTCAGCATGTGAATTAAGTCTTAGGTTTGGATGATCAGCGTTATTTTCTAATCTGTATTTATTGGTATATTGTTCGAATATTTTTATTATTATCTAGTGTGGTTATATTAGGCTGTTGTTGTTGCTGTATTTAGTTTATTGTTATAATGATGTTATGTTTTATTGTTCAAAGTTTTGAGATCTTTTGAAAGTTCTTTGTTTGCTTATAATCATATGAGGATATTTTTGAAAAGCACAGGCAGTTTTTATATGGATATATTAGCATGTGTAGTTTTTTAGCGCTACAATGTTGTTAATAGCGAATATATTATTATTAGTCATTGAGCTGAGTATTATAAGGGAATTTTTTTGTAGCTTGTTGTTATATTAATTATGTGTATGTATGTGTGTGTATTGATGGACAAATATCTGAATTTCACCTGTTGAGCTGTTGTCAGTTGTACACATCTTCGGTTGTAGTGGCGGTGTTGTTATCAGTAGTTGTTCTCGGATTTGTATGGAAGTGATGAATTAAGTCTTAGGT
Organism: Microdon myrmicae; assembly: GCA_963931805.1. NCBI lineage: Eukaryota > Metazoa > Arthropoda > Insecta > Diptera > Syrphidae > Microdon > Microdon myrmicae. The sequence continues at coordinate 121,770,855 of OZ007499.1, forward strand.
TTGGGTGATCAGAGTTCAAGTTAAAGTTTGGGGTAGGTTAATTGTGTGGCATAGTTGTTCGTGGATTTGTATGGAAGTGATTCATTATCGTTTGGCGTAGTGGTTTGGAATTCTTTCTTATCTCAGTATGTGAATTAAGTCTTAGGTTTCAATGATCAACGTTCAAGGTTATAGTTTATAATTATGTGTATGTATCGGCGTCAAGAGAGAAAGAGAGAAAGAGAGAAAGAGAGAAAGAGAGAGCAAGAGAGAGAAATAGAGTCTATTTGCGGACGAATGAGATGTGTGTATGCGTAATAATGAATGAATTTCGGTATAGATAAGACCATCTTGACTAGTTAGAAATCATTGTGTCACTAAACCATTAAAGAAAAACACAAAAAGGTTCCATTGTGGTATATATTTGGCTGAGCAGGAAAATTGTTGCCATAGGATTAAAACAAAAAAAAAATCAACAACAAAAACGGTAAGTTAACACCTATCATGAACCATTTTTAGGATTTCTAATTTATTTCTTCAAATGTTATGTATTAGATTCGAGGGATTTTTATCATCGAGACAGCTGTTGTTTTTTTCTGAAAGCGTAACAAAGCAAAAGAATTAACAGTAAATTTTTCATTACTTTTTTAGAGAAATATGTCTGCTAACGAGGTCAACACCAGCAACAACTACAATATTAACAATAATAATGTCAGAAAAAGACTGAGGCAATTTTTGGAGGAACGCCAACAACAACAACAACAACAACAACAACCTGCAAAGAAATTAAAACAACAGATCTATAAAAGATGCTTGTTTTGTGATGAGGATGTTGAGGGACGGCTTTGGGTCCAACATCATAGAAAAAATACCCACAAAGCAAACGCCCAACAAGCTCTTAATGAAAACGTCTCCTTAATAGCAAGCGCATTCCAAAATCGTGTAAAAACATTCTCCATCACCAACAAAGATGAGAGTATGATAAATGTGAATAATCTGTTTGAAAAAAATATTCCATTGATTGACGAGTTACTACAAGATGAATTGAAAGTTTTGAAAGCTTTTAAATTTAGTATGGAGCTTTTTGCTAACTTTGCGAAACTATCCAAAGAATGTGAAGAGATAATGCAAATAGATATAAAAAGCATGCAAACTAAAATGTACACGATTGAGAAAGAGGAAGACATAAGAGAAAATTTGAGCACGGCAATTGAAAATATCAAGGCAAAATTGGAAGAGTTCCAAGAAAAAGATAGCGGATGGGCGTTGGTAACATTTCAGAGGATCGAAATTAACATCAACAAATACGAGCCATTTCAGCTTGATAGATAAGGACCGATATAATAAATCTTTTAAATAACTTGTAGCTGCATCAAACAAGAATAAATAAAATGTATTTATGTATTAAAATTAATTGATGTTTTTTCCCTTTGGCTAATTTTGTGAGAAAATTGTTCGAATATTGATCATTCAGTTTTCCCCCATGAGTCTTAGAGTATCAAATATATCCCCACCAATATATGTGAATTTTCGGCTGTAAGTTGGTTCTTAATGTATGGGAAATTTTTTGTTGATTCTATCTGCTTTTGCCTTTGGTTTGTGCTTTTGATAATGGTTTGTGTCTTTGATCGCCAGACTTTCGGGTGGGTTGTCTCAGGTGTTGGGGGTGTTTTTCCTTTTTATGAATATACCACTTGACAGTAAATCTAATTTTATGAATATATATATACCACTTGGCAGTAACTCTATGTTGAAATGGTTTAATGCTTTTGATCTCTAGACTAGCGAGCTTTTTGCTATATATATTGACTATAGCCTATTTTTAGCGCCACAATTTTGAGTTTTTATATGGATATATTGTTAATTGTATACTTTAGGGCTACGCATTATCCATATAATATATTAAATTCTTTGTGCTTTTGGCTTTTTTATGAATATACCACGAGTCAACGAATGATTATTCAAGTCCATATTGGGCAGTAAACAGATCTCTATGTATCGGCTGTATTATAAACAGGGCGATTCCAAACAGGCGGTTTCTTTAAACAGGGCGGTTCCAAGCAGGCGGTTTCTTCAAACAGGGCGGCTCTAAACAGGGCGGTTCCAAACAGGCTGTCTCTTCAAACAGGGCGGTTAAAACAGGGCGATTTCTTTAAACAGGGCGATTCCAAACAGGCGGGTTTTTTCAAACAGGGCGATTCCAAACAGGGCGATTTCTTTAAACAGGGCGATTCCAAACAGGCGGTTTCTTTAAACAGGGCGATTGCAAACAGGCTGTATTATAACTATCCCTCTCTGATAACTCTTCAATGATGTAAGCAGGTCTTATCATATGATGTTACGGTGGACTATATTTGATCCTCCAAGACTCATGGAAAAAATTGCCTCAATTAATTTTAATGTTTAAAGAACAATGATCAGCGGTTTTATTCATATAGGTAAGATAAGAATAATGGAGACTCACTAAAACCACTTAGACATCAAGAATTTGATATAGCATCCAAAGTCATGGGATTTGATAAGCAGCCATATGTTTTTTGATAACAACACATTTTTATGTTCAATATGGACTTGAATAATCATTTGTACTTAGAAAAAATTGTTCTATGGAAAAATAAGAATTAGAAATCAAGAATTTAATATAGCACCTAAGGTCAAGGGGTCAGAATAATGAACAACAACTTACTATATAGAAATCAGTATTTGGTCGTGATACTGGATGCAAAATAAGATAAGAGTAATGGCGACTCACTAAAAAACACTTAGAAATTAAGAATTTAATATAGCTTCCAAGGTCAAGGGATTGGGCAACAACACCCGTTTTTTATATCAACACTTTTTTTGACCAATATGGACTTGAATAATCATTCGTTGACTCGTGGTATATTCATAAAAAAGCCAAAAGCACAAAGAATTTAATATATTATATGGATAATGCGTAGCCCTAAAGTATACAATTAACAATATATCCATATAAAAACTCAAAATTGTGGCGCTAAAAATAGGCTATAGTCAATATATATAGCAAAAAGCTCGCTAGTCTAGAGATCAAAAGCATTAAACCATTTCAACATAGAGTTACTGCCAAGTGGTATATATATATTCATAAAATTAGATTTACTGTCAAGTGGTATATTCATAAAAAGGAAAAACACCCCCAACACCTGAGACAACCCACCCGAAAGTCTGGCGATCACAGACACAAACCATTATCAAAAGCACAAACCAAAGGCAAAAGCAGATAGAATCAACAAAAAATTTCCCATACATTAAGAACCAACTTACAGCCGAAAATTCACATATATTGGTGGGGATATATTTGATACTCTAAGACTCATGGGGGAAAACTGAATGATCAATATTCGAACAATTTTCTCACAAAATTAGCCAAAGGGAAAAAACATCAATTAATTTTAATACATAAATACATTTTATTTATTCTTGTTTGATGCAGCTACAAGTTATTTAAAAGATTTATTATATCGGTCCTTATCTATCAAGCTGAAATGGCTCGTATTTGTTGATGTTAATTTCGATCCTCTGAAATGTTACCAACGCCCATCCGCTATCTTTTTCTTGGAACTCTTCCAATTTTGCCTTGATATTTTCAATTGCCGTGCTCAAATTTTCTCTTATGTCTTCCTCTTTCTCAATCGTGTACATTTTAGTTTGCATGCTTTTTATATCTATTTGCATTATCTCTTCACATTCTTTGGATAGTTTCGCAAAGTTAGCAAAAAGCTCCATACTAAATTTAAAAGCTTTCAAAACTTTCAATTCATCTTGTAGTAACTCGTCAATCAATGGAATATTTTTTTCAAACAGATTATTCACATTTATCATACTCTCATCTTTGTTGGTGATGGAGAATGTTTTTACACGATTTTGGAATGCGCTTGCTATTAAGGAGACGTTTTCATTAAGAGCTTGTTGGGCGTTTGCTTTGTGGGTATTTTTTCTATGATGTTGGACCCAAAGCCGTCCCTCAACATCCTCATCACAAAACAAGCATCTTTTATAGATCTGTTGTTTTAATTTCTTTGCAGGTTGTTGTTGTTGTTGTTGTTGTTGTTGGCGTTCCTCCAAAAATTGCCTCAGTCTTTTTCTGACATTATTATTGTTAATATTGTAGTTGTTGCTGGTGTTGACCTCGTTAGCAGACATATTTCTCTAAAAAAGTAATGAAAAATTTACTGTTAATTCTTTTGCTTTGTTACGCTTTCAGAAAAAAACAACAGCTGTCTCGATGATAAAAATCCCTCGAATCTAATACATAACATTTGAAGAAATAAATTAGAAATCCTAAAAATGGTTCATGATAGGTGTTAACTTACCGTTTTTGTTGTTGATTTTTTTTTTGTTTTAATCCTATGGCAACAATTTTCCTGCTCAGCCAAATATATACCACAATGGAACCTTTTTGTGTTTTTCTTTAATGGTTTAGTGACACAATGATTTCTAACTAGTCAAGATGGTCTTATCTATACCGAAATTCATTCATTATTACGCATACACACATCTCATTCGTCCGCAAATAGACTCTATTTCTCTCTCTTGCTCTCTCTTTCTCTCTTTCTCTCTTTCTCTCTTTCTCTCTTGACGCCGATACATACACATAATTATAAACTATAACCTTGAACGTTGATCATTGAAACCTAAGACTTAATTCACATACTGAGATAAGAAAGAATTCCAAACCACTACGCCAAACGATAATGAATCACTTCCATACAAATCCACGAACAACTATGCCACACAATTAACCTACCCCAAACTTTAACTTGAACTCTGATCACCCAAACCTAAGACTTAATTCATCACTTCCATACAAATCCGAGAACAACTACTGATAACAACACCGCCACTACAACCGAAGATGTGTACAACTGACAACAGCTCAACAGGTGAAATTCAGATATTTGTCCATCAATACACACACATACATACACATAATTAATATAACAACAAGCTACAAAAAAATTCCCTTATAATACTCAGCTCAATGACTAATAATAATATATTCGCTATTAACAACATTGTAGCGCTAAAAAACTACACATGCTAATATATCCATATAAAAACTGCCTGTGCTTTTCAAAAATATCCTCATATGATTATAAGCAAACAAAGAACTTTCAAAAGATCTCAAAACTTTGAACAATAAAACATAACATCATTATAACAATAAACTAAATACAGCAACAACAACAGCCTAATATAACCACACTAGATAATAATAAAAATATTCGAACAATATACCAATAAATACAGATTAGAAAATAACGCTGATCATCCAAACCTAAGACTTAATTCACATGCTGAGATAAGAAAGAATCCCAAAAACCACGACGTCAAACGACTACGAATGACTTCCATACAATTAACCTATCCCCAAACTTTAACCTTGAACGCTGTGATCATCCAAATCTAAGTCTTATATCATCACTTCCATACCATATCCCTCGAACAACAAAAATTCCTATATATATTACTCAGCTCAATGACTAATAATAATATATAAAAACCCTCAACTTCCAGACAAATCGACAACCAACCATGTCATACAATTAACCTACTCCAAACTTTAACCTTGTACGCTGATCATCCAACCCTAAGACTTAATTCACATACTGAGATAAGAAAGAATCCCAAACGGCAATGAATCACTTCCATATAAAACCACGAACAACTACTGATAACACGCCTCTATTTTACTACAAATGATAACAGCACAACAAGTCAAACGACCATGAATCACCTGTCACCTATTCACATACACACAACTGATAACGACGACGATGATGATGAACCATTTCCATACATTATGCAGCAATAGCAAAAACATCGGGATTATTATTATTATTATTGCTAGACTCACGATACAATACACAAAAATAAATACTAGCACCGCGTCAAAAAAGGAATAACAATTAATATATAAATAAGGTAACTCACCAGTTGATGATGTTGATTTTTTTATTTCCTAGCTAATCCCATGTCGAATATTGGATTTGATGATGATTTTTTCTTCTTTTTTTCAAATTTAAAGCCCGTATTTCTATATATATATTTCAGCATAGATTTACTGCCAAGTGAATATATTCATAAAAAAGCCTTTAGCACCTCAGACAATCCCCAAAAAAGCATATATTCAATATAACAAAAAACTCCATTTCAACATAGATTTACTATCAAGTGGTACCATTTCAGTATAGAGCAAAAAGCCCAAAATATTAAGAATCAGCTTAGATTTACTGAAAAAGCCCTCGACAACCGAAACAAAACCCAAAAGCAGATAGAATCACAAAAAATGTCTATATATTAAGAAACAACTAAAACATACATCCATTTCAACATAGAATCACCCAAAAAAAAATTCCCCTATATATTACTCAAACTCAATGACTAAATAATAATATATTCACTGCCAAACAATCATGAATCACCTATCACCTATTCACACACCCAATTCAAAAATACCATTTGCTCATGTCACACAATTAACCTTGAACGCTAATCGCACAACCCACTGAAGATGTATACACCTGATAACAAATACCCAACAAGACAAAACAACTATGCATCACACACCCCAAATTGAAAAAATACTGATAATAAGTACAAATCCCCAACCCACTGAAGATGTACTCACCTGATAACAAATACACAACAAGCCAAACATCCATGAACCACATCTGAACAAAATTAAAACAATTGATAACAACACTATTACTATATTTTTGTCCCTCAATTAACCTACTGCAAACTTTAACCGAAACAAAAGTCAGAAACACAAACAATTTAATATATCATATGAATAATGCGTATCCCCTAAAGTATGCAATTAATAATATATCCATATAAAAACTCAAAATTGTAGCGCTAAAAATAGCCCATATTCAATATATATATATAGCAAAAAGCCCGATAGTCTAAAAGCATACAGAATCATCAAAAAATGTCCATATATTAAGAAACAGCTAAAACATACATCCATTTCAAGACAGAATCACCCAAAAAATTCCCATATATATTACTCAAACTCAATGACTAAATAATAATATATTCACTGTCAAACAATCATGAATCACCTATCACCTATTCACACACCCAAATTTAAAATACCATCTGCTCATGTCACACAATTAACCTTGAACGCTAATCACCCAAACCTAATACATAATTCACTTACCGAGATAACAAGTACAAATCCACGACCCACTGAAGATGTTGACACCTGATAACAAATATACAACAGACCAAAACAATCATGAATCACACATCTCAAATTGAAAAAATACTGATAACAAGTACAAATCCACAACTCATTGAAGATGTACACACCTGATAACAAGCACACAACAGACCAAAACAACCATGAATCACACACCTCAAATTGAAAAAATACTGATAACAAGTACAAATCCATAACCCACTGAAGATGTACACACCTGATAACAAATACCCAACAAGCCAAAACGACCATGAATCACACACCTCAAATTGAAAAAATATCGATCGCCAACTACTGATAACAACCATTAATCACAACCCAAAATTAAAAAAATATCGATCACCCAAAGACAACGATCATGAATCATCCGCCCGCCTCCGATTACCTCATTTCCTAGGGGGCCACTTCCGGAATTATCATATATGGGCATGGCTTTTTTCCTATGCAAAAACTGTCCCAGATCCGCTATAAAGAATCACCAAAAATTCCCATGACGATGATGAACCATTTCCATACAAATACACGAACAACACAAAATCCCCATATATATTACTCTATCCAATGACTCAACAAAAAAAAGCACAAACCATTAGCAAAAAGCCCGACAATCCATTAACAAAAAGCCCCGATACTCAAATTACTACATCTGATAAGAACAACAATTACTACAGCCAATAAGAATACTACAAACTACAACAATTACTACGCCTGATAAGAACAGCAATTACTACACCTGATAAGAGCATCAATTAATACACCTGATAAGAGCATCAATTACTACTCCTGATAAGAGCATCAATTACTACCCCTGATAAGAGCATCAATTACTACTCCTGATAAGAAACATACTACAAACAACAGCAATTACTGCCCCTGATAAGAACAACAATTACTACAGCCAATAAGAGCATCAATTACTACCCCTGATAAGAACAGCAATTACTATCCCTGATAAGAAACGTACTACACACAACAGCAATTACTACCCCTGATAAGAACACTACAAAATACTACAATTACTACTTCCGATAAGAAACATACTACAAACAACAGCAATTACTACCCCTGATAAGAGCATCAATTACTACCCCTGATAATAACAACAATTACTACAGCCAATAAGAATACTACAAACTACAACAATTACTACACCTGATAAGAGCATCAATTACTACACCTGATAAGAGCATCAATTACTACCCCTGATAAGAGCATCAATTACTACCCCTGATAATAACAACAATTACTACACCTGATAAGAGCATCAATTACTACCCCTGATAAGAGCATCAATTACTACACCTGATAAGAGCATCAATTACTACCCCTGATAAGAACAGCAATTACTACACCTTGATAAGAACCCACAACCCCCCGCCAACCATGAATCACTCCCACAAACTGCCTTCGCCACCCACCAAACATATCTCAACCTTGACATTCAGCTTTCGGATGTGATGAGTCATCGTGTCTATAAATAGAATTTTGAGCCAGAAACTGTCCCGGAACACCCCAAACCCTACTACTCCGGTGCACACCACTGCTAATACGGTACTTGGGAAAACGTAACCGAAGTGAGAGTACGGTCGGATAAGTAAAAGACGTGGCACCGTTACTCAACGGAATTGATGAAGACCAAATTCAATACCTGGCGAATTCCAGGAAATCTGACTCCACATTAACAATCAACGTGCTGATCGAACAAAGGGAATACCAAAAAAATGCATAACGGCGTAGCCACTTACAATTGGCACATCATCATAATATCAAAGCAATTAAAACAGAATAATATAACAATTCACGTAAGTTATTATTAATTATTATATATAAACAACATCATATCCAACAACTGGAATTATATTACACATAATATCTAACAACTAGCAATCTTCGCTTAATTATCATGTTTAACAAAGATCATTGAACACAATATATCGACAAAACGTAACCATTAAGCACCTACCTAAAATACAAAAATTGGCTTGAGGTCTCAACAGCCCCATTAGGTGAAACATTACCGGCAACACATATTTACCCTCTCTACATTCAATAAATAAAATATTACTACAAACAATTCTTTACCGCGTCAGTGGCGCAGCTCAGCTCCCCAGACTCCCAGTGAAATAAACTTTTGCGGTGAACACTTTTGGTAACCATTTACCTTCTTGCCCCGACATTTGGCGCAGTTGGTTATCATTACATTTGGCGCAGCCTTCCCCGGGCACATCAGAAATGCTACAATTCGCCAGCCTTCCCTGAGACACATCATCATTTATATCGTTACATATTGGCGCAGCCGGCGGCCATCTGCGGGGATACCGTGCCATTACCAACGGCAGTATCTACCCAGTGTGGGGGGGAGCCCTGGAGGCTCCGTACGCCCCTACGTTCCCGCAACGTCTGCGCGGTATACTGGCGCAAGTGATAGGCGCAGTGAGGTTAACCTTGCGCAATTGGAGGAGAGCAGACTAATATCAGACTGGAGATAAGGCGTACGCGCGTGATTGAAGACGATTGACAGCGTTCCTGGATGGGTCACCGCTTCTGTTTGTTTTTGGTAAATGCCATTTTATATTTACAAAATTTAGTGAAAATTAATGTATTTCTCAAGTATTACGTTTTTTTTGGGAAATGTACCCAAATTTTCAATGTGCTCGTAACTTCTACTTTATAACTGATTAATCGATGTATTTAGTTATTATTAAGTTTCTTATTGTTTATAGCTGATTGAATTGGTTATTATTGTTTTTTTTTTTTTTTTTTTTTTTTTTTTTTTTTTTTTTTTTTTTTTTTTTTTATCTTCATTCAAAGAAAATGTTTAATTCCGGCATCGGGAACATAAGTTTTTGGTCGTTCACATATATTTATATTATATTTATTATTCCTTTCTCTACGGCGAGCAACCCAAACAAGACTCAACCACGTAACACCTCCTTGTACCTGGAAGAGAAACACCCAACTCTCGACTTTGATACTCTCTACTCCAATCAGCTAGAATCATACCTGTCCTTATGTAAAGCGGAAGAATAACGACAGATTTACCTTCTCAAAAACTTGGTTTAGACCGTCCCACTAGGCTTTCTTTTTGTGATCTTTTGTGATCTTTTCCATGAATACTGCATTTGATTCAAAGAAATTTGGCTCAGTCAATGGTATGGTCTCAAACTCATAAAGGCAAGTTACTTCAATTGCATATTTATTAGGGCGGAAAAGATCTAGTGTGTTGGTGAAATGGCGACCTATATCTGGTAAACCTGGTGGCTCATTTGAGTTGACTTATTTTGTTTGAATTGATGAAGGGCTGAGTCATTGATTTTCAGTTTATTTTGTTTCTATCTAGAAAGAAGAATATTAAAGATTATCACATTGAAATCGCCCGTCATAATCATTTCAATGTGCGGGTATCCTATCTACAGGCTCAGGTAACAGAATTGATTTCAAAAATTTGTCGCACTGCAGTGCTTAAGCAATTTGCGGGCTGTTTGAGCACATCGTCGTTTATGGTCATCATTGAGCATTATACCTCGAATACAACTTGTAATAATGAAAATGCTCTATCAAAATCTTGTTAACCGTAGTCTTACTGGCATCAAGGATGCATTCGCACAGCTCGCAAACTGCCCCACGCAGATATTCAAGCTTTTTCTCCTCTTCTGTGGACATCTATAACATATCTCTCAATAAGTTCCGGACCTAGCTAATAATACAACCACTTTTAGTTGAAGTGAAAATTGTATCTTTTCGAACAACCAGTTTCGTTTCAGATAACAACACAACACAGTCTATGCCTCAACAAAATTTGTTTCCGCCATACAGTGGAATAAGGCAAAGCGACAAAGCGTAGGCTAACTTTGAAAAAGGCCTTCGACATCGTTTTGTTACGGGGGTGAATCATAAATAAACGGTAATTTTACTTTTTTGTTTAGTAACAAGTTACAAACAAGATAGTCTTGTTCGTGGCTGTTGTTTTGAAGAGTAGGGGAACCGGCTTGGCTAGCGGTCGCGCTCAACTTTCTAATCAGTACAACCATGAGCGAGCAAGAGTACAATACGATCCTCCTCAAGAAATGTTCATCAATTTTCTCTGCTCCCCTCTCACTGATCTTTAATCTCTCACTCTCTCAAGGCGTATTCCCCCCACATTTGGAAAACCTCCTTCATCACCCCCATCCACAACAAGGGTGTCAAAAACGATGTCGCGAACTCCCCATCGCCAACTGACCCACTTACCCAAGATTCTTGAAAGCATTCTATACGAATCTCTTAGTTTTCGTTGCAAATCTTTTATTTCCCGAAGGCAACATGGTTTTCTCAATGGCCGATCGACTACAACCAACCTCGTTGAGTTCACTTCCTTTACAACCTCAGCACTAGAGCACGGTAACGAGGTCAATATGGCCTCGACCATCCTCAGTAAAGCATTCGACAAAATCTCCCACAATCTAATCCTCTTCAAAATATCGAACGTGGATTGCTGAAATGGATTTCTTCCGATCTAAAGGATAGACTTTATTCCGTTCGGTTCAGGTCCATGATATCCAAACCCTTCCTTGCCTTGCCGCCTCTGTGGTTCCACAAGGTGGCCACCTGTGTCCTCTCCTATTTATACTGGCCACTAATGACATCGATTAAGAATTCCAGCTTGTTCCTATACGCTGATGATACCAAGTTATACAAGATCACCGAGTCACCTCTTCATTCCGCCCCGACAAGATCACAAAAACAAGTGTGACTCAATGACTAATCATCCAAATGTCATAAAATGTTGACGCTTATGGTTTGAAGATCGATACTTTCTGAAAATCATAGGGATAGTGATGCCCTCTATATGTCAGGCATGGGACTTATTTAGTGATGCATGATGCGTTCGTCCGTAGGATTTGCTCCCCTCAAATGATATTTCATCACATAGACAAACTATTTGTTGCTAACTAACCGCCGACGAATCAGCACCTGCGCTTCTGCCTCGTGATTGTGTCAATTGTGTAATCCGTTTTAGGTATCTTAAAAAAACACAAGATACCCAATTGCAGTATCGCCAACAGTGCAAACAAACGGATCTCCATACACGTGGCTTAGTGCTGTGGAAAGTGTGAAGATATACCCGCGAGTAAGATGCAGTGTGGGGAAACCGTCTATCTTTTTTCACATCTCTGTAGCGTCCCTCCGGCATCGATACTCTCGATTGATTTATAATCTATGGAGAGTTTTTAGTGTTTGAGTGGCGTAATATTCGTCATGGAAAGGATGTGATCTGGATTTCGACACGGATTTAGTGGGGCACATGCTAGAAGGGCTCCTCGATAGTATAGTGGTTAGTATACCCGCCTGTCACGCGGGAGACCGGGGTTCGATTCCCCGTCGGGGAGCCTCTGGTGCAAGACTAATGACCTTGCCCAGAAAAAACAAATCATTATGAAATATTTAACAAGCCCCAGGACTTGCTAAATAAGGCCAAGACCGGTCCCCGGTTGTAGTGCCGATGATGATGATACTAGAAGGGCATAACACCCGCGGTGGTTGCTTTCGCTCATCTATCGCTGGTCCTGATTTGCATCCTCCCCGAGGTGGTATAATCTGTGTAGGGCCATTTCAATGGAACGGGAATTTCGCGTTAATCTTTGCAACATTCGCGGCCTAAGATTCAATTTCTCCTCTGTGTCTTGCCCACGTTTCTAACCAGAAGTCATCTATCCTCCCACTTAGCAAAACCCAGGTAAAAACTAATACGGATGTTTGCGATTTCGATCCAATTGGATATAACTTAGTGCCCCTGTTCTTTCCACATTGTGATCTAGCCACATACATACGAAGTGATATTGCTTATCGGCTTCTGCCGCAATATGCCCTCTTCTGTTCCAATCCAGAATTCGATTTCTCGTTGCTAAAACTACGCGTTCGTTAGCATTTCATACACTACTGCTTTCTTTACAGAAGCCCAAATTTGGATAGAAACGCATGCTTTAACGAATTTGATGCTCTATCTGATTCTATCAATAGGATCTTGACCCTATATCCACACTGAATTCCTTATTGCGGGTGATTTCATTGTGCATAAATCTCAATAGCTTCGACATTCCACACAAAACCTTAGTGTCAATATGTCCAGGTCTTTGCTGATTCATATAGCTTAACTTAACTCGTCAAAGAGCCAACATTGGTACCAGACATTGATGGTCATTTCGTCAAAACACTGGACCTGTTTCTAACCTCCCACCCAAACAAATACACAATTGAAGTTTCTTCGCCCTTGGACACTTAAGACCACTGTGTCGTGTCAGCTAAATTTGCTCTAACTGGCAGCAACGTTAACGAGAAAATCCCAAAAGAACAGTATGGTTCTATGAGAAAGCCAACTGGGAAGGTCTGAACGACTTTTTGGGAGGTTAAATTTGACGTTATTTTTTTCAATAACGATGTTGACTCTATAGCCATCGAATTGACAGACATGATTCTTCTTGACAAGCGAACCTTTATTCCACATAAGGTAAACAGTATCAAACCCGAGAGAAATATGCAGTTCGATTCCGGGTACAGAGAAGCGATTATGCTAAAGAGTTGAGCTTCCGGTTGTATAACTCACTACTGAGGAAAACCGGAAAAGATACAAGAGAGCTTGAAATGACTGCAATGGGTATATTCAACCCGAAGGTTCTTGCATGATCAGAGAGTGAGACAAAAAATATTACATTCTCCCACAGATAGTAGTAACATCTGGGCCTTCATGAGAAATATCCAAGACTCGATCTCCTCATCCATTCCTTCGCTTATAGTCGATGACAGACCTTTCACCAGTGCAATAGAGAAAGCGAATCTACTTTTGCAGCGAACTCAACGCTACATGATACCACAGCAGTTCTGCCTCATCTTGCCCATAAGCAGCACACCATGAGCCAGATTCAGTTCCGAACGCGTACTGTTGCCCGAGTTAGCACCCTGTACTAGTCACAAATCCAACCATGATAAGCACAGCCAACATAAGTCAAAAGTCCAACCACGATAAGGATAACCTACATCATCATCATCATCGGCACTACAACCGGGATCCGGTCTTGGTCTTATTTAGGAACTCTCTCCACCGGTATTCCGTCCATATCTGATACTTGTTAAATTGTCCATAATAATTTGTTTTTCCGGGCAAGGTCATTAGCCTTGCGCCAAAAACATAGCCTACATGAATCACTAATCCAAACATGGTGAATATATATAGTCTTTATCCCGGAAAAATTCCATTCGCGTCATTCAATTCGCACCAGCGATAAGATTTCCTTGTTAAGATAATATAGCTAGTATAAATAACATGAAAAACCTAGGCTCTGTGGTCCTTCATTTTTGTAACCTAAAGAGTAAAATAAAGTACCGGTCAAGCCTTGGGATTGGTGGAAAAAAAAAAAAATATTTTTTCATTATCAGAGGGGAAGTTATTAACTCCCGCGCACTCAATGAGCTAAACGCGAATAAATCCACTAGTCCGAATGGCATTCCCCCAATTATCTTGAAGAGATGTTCCTCTTCACTCACTAAACCACTGCGAAAACTCTTCCATTTGTCTTATTCTACTGGCCGTTTCCCAAATAGATGGAAGTCAGCGAACATTCAGCCTATTCTCAGAAAGTGTGACAAATCGTCCCTCTCTTCTTATCGACCCGTAGCACTACCAACTTCTATTCTCTCGAATGTATTGGAACTACTGATTACCCGTCAGCTTTCGAAATATCTGGAATCAAATGACCTCTTCAATAACCACCAATATGGCTTTCGTACTAACCGGCCCACAGGACGTACCTTAATGAAAAGTGGAGCCATTCCATACACACTGGATATTTCGAAACTGCATTTCTATGGGTTGGACTATTCCCTGACCCAAATCTACGTCCCATCAAATTAATGCAGGTGTTCCCCAGGGATCTGTACTCTCACCCATTCTTTTCCTCATCTGTATAAATGATCTCTTGTCCATTACCCACAACCCAATCCACTCATTTGCTGATGATAGCACATTGAGTTTCTCATACTCATATAAACATTGCCGACCAGACTCTTCGAACGTCAATACCAATCAGCGGGCTATGCTTAATACACTGAATTCCGACCTCAACAAGATATAACAATGGAGATTATGTAACCAAGTTGAGTTCAAAGCCTTAAAAACTCAGTGCTGTATCCTGTCGTCAGAGGCGAACCCCAAACTAAATACACTGTCGATGAACGGCACTTGCATCGACGAAGCCAAGGAACTATCAGCCCTCGGCACTTGAATTAATTCGACTCTTAATTGGAGCGACCACATTTTTAAAGCTGCGAGAAGTGCGGCCAATTCCATGGGGTTGCTTAAGGGATGCAAAAGATACTTCACTCCATCCAACCTGCCCACTATTTACGTGTATCATCATCATCGGCACTACGCCATGGGGGCCGGTCTTGGTCTTATTTAGTAAGTCCTGAGTCTTGTTAAATTTTCCATAATGATTTTTTTTTTCGAGCAAGGTTATTAGTCTTGCGCCAGAGGCTCCCTGACGGGGAATCGTACCCCGGCCCCCGCGTGACAGGCGGGTATACGTGTATATTCGTCCTAAAATGGAGTTCAACTCCCATATTTGGTCAGGCGTACCCAACACTGCACTATACGTGCTCGATAGTATGCAAAAACGAGTAACGAAAGTTATTGGTAACTCAGCTGTAAGTCGATCAATTCCGTCGTTAGAACATAAGCGCAACGTATCGTGCCTATCTCTTTTCTATAGGTATTATCACGGTCGTTGCTCAACCGAACTCGCTGAATGTGTTCCGCCTCGTCAGACATTTTCCCGCGATACCCGTCAATCTGAGAAAACGCATCAAATCACGTTGAAAGTCAACTTCAGGCGCACAAATAAATATAGAGAGTCATTCTTTAGCCGAACCACACGAATGTGGAATAGTCTACCTGATCACGTGTTTCCTCATTATTGTAATGTCCAGACATTTAAGTCCAATGTACATCGATACCCCCTTTCCTTATCCACTTCCTTTCCTTCCGCTCGCACTGTGCTCTGACATTTAGAGGCACTCCAAAATCCCCCTTCGTGCGCGCGTTAGTGTAAAAAAAAAAGTATTGTGGAGATGAGGATAGCATCATCATCATCGGCACTACAACCGGGCGCTGATATGAAGGGGGCGCCATAAATTGTTGCACATTTGAAACATGAATAGAAATAAAACTACAAATGGTATTTTGTTGATCATTGATTTAACGTAATAAACGTTTTTTTTTTTTTTAAATGACATGGTCGAGATGGGCCCCATGTAGTCGTTGACACTCCTGCAATCGACTACACAAACTTTGGAAAACTCGATGATTTTGGATCGTTTCTTACGGAAATTTCAACCTCCCGAATGTTCTCATCGCTTCTCCTTGAACGTGACCGCCATATGTGTTTAATATTCGTTGTCGATCCCTTTTGCTCGAACTCTTAACCCAAGCTTTGATTGAATTAACACTTGGACACTCACTTACATGGGGCAATCCGTATTCAAGTCTAAATAGGCGTCGTACAGTAACGTAGGGATCGTTGTTTTTGTAAAATTGTTTTACACAAAAAGCACGCTGTTGTCCCGTGAAGCACTCCATCTTGACTAAAATTGCATGAAGTGATGCACAATTCCCCACCACTCGTGCGAGTTAAGGATAGCCCTATTGCCACAATACACACGGCACCATGATCCAAACATCAAACAATCATCATGGGTCGAAACTTATCTTCGCACACGGCATCATTCTCATGAGTCAACGCCGAACTCTTATCTATGACCCAGACACCGCATAAACGCTCTAAAAGCATCATAGGTCAACAATCACCTACTTATCTTCGCACGCACACCAATCTCATGGATTAACACGGGACACTCATCTATGACCTAGCAATCGCATAAATATGAGAAATCTACACGAAGACGGGGCATTCCTTCTTTGGAGACACCCACCGGCATAGTCGCAACGCATTTTGTTAATTTTAAGTAGTCTTACGAATTAAGAAAAAAATAAAGATATATTTTTAATCTTAATTATAATCGGCCTACTTAATTCGCCCTCCCTCTAACGGTTTTTAAGAAATCAAGTGTTGCCATTTGCAAAAATGTATGGCCCACCCTATACATTTCATGACATAGAATTCGTTAAGATGTTTCCGGACTAAGGTTTAATTCCCAATCAGATACATGTCAATAATACTGCTATTGTACAATATAAGTAATACGAGGGTTGCCTTTTATATTTCGGAATTAGAGAACAAAAACAAATATTGATCATCGAAAATCACTTTATTGTTTTTCAAAATATTCCCCATGAAGATCTATACACTTTTGCATGCGTTTGAACCAATTGTCGAAGCACTTTTGCCACTCTGATTGAGGTATCTCCAACACATGCATTCTGAATGCAGCAACCGCTTCTTCAGGTGTCGAAAAACGTTGACCTCTCAGTTTGTTTTTTACGTACGGGAACAAAAAGAAGTCATTCGGTGCCAAGTCAGGACTATACGGCGGATGACCCATCAAACCGATGTTTTGGGTGCTCAAAAATGCAGTTGTCGCAGCCGATGTGTGAGAGCTCGCATTGTCGTGGTGAAGAGTGATCCGTCTTCGGCGGTTGGTTTTCCTGATTTCTTGGAAGACAACTGGCAAACAAATGGTTGTGTACCACTCAGAATTGACTGTTCTGCGTTGTTCTAGTGGCACGGTTGCGACATGTCCAGTTTTTCCGAAAAAACAGGCGACCATTTGCTTGGAAGTGCTTCGTGCGCGAACAGCTTTTGTTGGATTTGGCTCATCTTGAAACACCCAGACAGTCGACTGCTGTTTACTTTCGGGCTCATACGCGTAAATCCACGATTCTTCACCTGTCACGATGTCATAGACGTGTTTCGAAGCACCGCGACCGTATTTTTTGAGCATTTCTTTCGACCAATTGACCCGAGCCTTTTTTTGGGCTATTGACAAATTGTGTGGGATCCAACGCGAACAAATTTTTTTGACAGTCAAATGTTTATGCAATATTGAATGTATGCTGGTCCCACTAACGCCTAAGGTTGTCTCAATCTCACGATAGGTCACATGACGATCTTCTAATATCAGTTCGCGCACAGCATCAATGGTTTTCGGAACAACAACTGATTTTGGACGACCTTCACGAAATTCATCTTGGAGTGAACTACGACCACGATTGAATTCACCATACCATCGATAAACACCGGTCCTTGATGGAGCTTCATCGCCAAAAATTGAATTAAGTTCATCCATGCACTGTTGCTGAGTTAATCCACGCCGAAAGTTGTAAAAAATAATCGCACGAAAATGTTGACGATTTAATTCCATTTTTGGGCCGAGATGAATCTTTTAAGTTACTGTAAACAACACAAATAGCGCTCGTATGTCAAAACGTTCTGAGTGCGTATAACCTCAAAAATGTCCAACTTTACGACAGAGCTGTCAATTTCCGGATTGCAACACTAGGGTTGCCAAATCCCGAAACATAAGAGGCAACCCTCGTATACTCGACACAATTTTAGATTTTAATATGTTATTTATTGTTGGGGCTTCTCGATAGTATAGTGGTTAGTATACCCGCCCGTCAAGCGGGAGACCGGGGTTCGATTCCCCGTCGAGGAGCCTCTGGTGTAAGACTAATGACCTTGCCCGGAAAAAACCAAATTATGGAAAATTTAACAAGCCTCAGGACTTGCTAAATAAGGCCAAGACCGGTTCCCGGTTGTAGTGCTGATGATGATGATGATGATGATGATGATAATGATGATGATGATGATGATGATGATGATGATGATGATTTATTGTTGAGTTGTGCCCACCTATATTTCGCTTAATTTAATTTGTGTTGTAATTAATTTAATTATCAGTGTTATTTCTTAATTAATTTATATATGAATGTTATTTTTAGATTTGTTGATGAACTTCGTTTAATTTAATTTAAATGTATTAGAAGTATTCTTTTATTGATGATTTTCATTTAATCCAAATTTTCATTTAAGCAAAATACTGATTAGAGTTGTTTAAGTGTAAACAACTTTCCGCCATGACTGCTCAGTCTTGAAACTTCTTTTTGTTTCATCGATTTCATGAAAAAGTTGTTTCGAATAGAATTTTGTTTTTCTTTTTATAACACTTGAGTTTACTCTCACTACTGATACTGGAATCACAATCTTTCTTCATTCAGTTTCTTGATGCAAACAGACAGCTTAGTTCGGAATATGGAGAGTGATATTCAAGGACTCAGTTAATAGAGGGACGACTGGGGTGGTTGTATAATGAACAATCAGTATAAACAATAGAAATTTTAACCGTTATTTCGATGGACTTTGGAACAAGTGAAATTTGAATTTATAAAGCGCCATTATGATGCTTCGCTGTCTCCGCAATTATATATAATAGTTATTCTTTAAGAGATTTTCAATGTACAACTGGATGACTTACTTTTGTAGGTCTGACTAACCTGAAAAGACTGACAGACCAACATTCAGTTACACTCAAGTATCTACACTATAAGCATCTTTCTATGTTCGTTTACGGGCTTATTTTCAGTTTTGGAGCATATGGGCATCATTGTGGATCTAAATTATGTCCAGTAGTTTGAAAGACACATTTTTATAAATACGTTTGCCCTCCTCAAAGTTCTCGCTTAGAGCCCGCAACCTCAACTAAAACTCGTAATAAAGATAAATTTATAGTAAATTTTGTTAATCACTCCAGTATAAAAGTTGAGGAATAGTAAAAAGTGTCAATTTAAAAACGAAAAGTCGTTGCGGCAAACATGCATATTTCATAAATATTTTTTGAACTTGAAAATAATATTAAAAAAATTGTTGTCTCAAAATTGGTTAACAAATTTGAATAACTTCCTCAAATAAAATTTCATTACAAACAATGCACTTCAATTTAGAAACATAAAAAGCAGACTGTTCACGAAGTTTCCAGCTCAAAATTCGCAATAATATTACTTTACAGAAGTGCATTATGTTCTGCGATAATAAAAGTACGAAACGCCATTTAACTTAGCATTTTGTGAATCTGTCGTGAGTTTAAAGTCGTGTTCTATATTTTTACTTAATCAAATTTAGTTCAAACGTGTTACACTGTTGATAAGAGGGATTTTGCAAAACGTGTTATAATATATTTAAATATTTAAATGCTCATTCACAGTGTTATGTGCAACCAGTGCATCGAGACAAATTGAAATTTACTAATTTTAGTTAATAAGTGTTGGAATCAGGCACGTCTTTAAAATTTAAAATGTGAAAGGGTTTCTTTATACAAATAAAATCTTTTTTTGAGATTACCTTCAAATGTAATAACTGTAATTCAAAAAATTCTTAAATTATAGATAATATGTTCCTGTAATGAATTATATTAAAAAATAACGTTGGTGGTAAGAGAAGCAGTACGAGGGTGGATTCCACCGCATGCTTCAGCCGACGCAGATGGCTTCTTTTGATGGTTTTCACTTAATTATCATAGAGGCAACCAATGATCTCGACCAACTCTCACACAGCATTATTACTTTTTTTTATTTTGATTGTCTTTGTTAACTTTGCGATCTGCTCCCCTTATAATAGTTTGCACGTCTTCGAATTCATCGATTCTTAGGCTCGGAATGGCATACCAGCTACCATAATCTACTCCTTGTATTATTGCCCACACAAATAACCTGCGCATGCGGTGGCTCTTCAAGTGCTTGAGAATTTTTAACGAGAAAATTGTAACTCAGTGAGACGATGCTTTGTCATTTCATACAGTTCAATAATTGTTTATCATCAAATCTAGCCATTTTTCATAAGATAATAAATACACCGATGGCGTTCTTGTGAACTTCACAAATCACTGTGGGATTAAATACCTTTTCGCCCAGCTATAAGAGTCATACATACTAGTGTCCGCAACTCCACCTATCCACAGATACGTGCCCCAATTCCACTACCGATTCCTCATGCCTGCACAATTATCGAAAGACCTTACCCCAAAAACAAAGTTGATCGTAACAAAGTTACTGAGGAGGGAGTAGTGTGGTGTTTACAGATCACGTCGGGTCGCCAATTATCGCGTATTACGACGATAGTGAAGAACGTGTAATTCGATCCGACGCTATGATGGTTAGAATCACTAAAAATTGAACCAATGCTCAACACATCAAGCCACTGCCGCGTGTACGAATTCGAATTCTAAACTCAAGTATACTCAACTGATGTGAAATTGCTGGTGCATTTTCTTATTCGATTTTCTTTCGGTGTTCTTCACTATTTGCTTGTATATTGTGTGTGTATCTGTTAGAAACGCCACAGTACCTTCTGAGAGAAAGAATTCCAGAGGTAAACTAGTTTCGTTTCCCAAAATAATCTGCGATGGATTAAAAAACACAAATGGATGATTAATATTTACAAGAATCATTTTATTTATTAAAAAAATAGTCCCTTGAACCGATATAGATTGTGCTCGTTCAACAAGTACATCGAATGACTTTGGAATGTCGTTGATCAGGATGCTGTTAACGATGGCGGCCGTCGTCCGTTTTATTTGGATTCCATTCATCTTTTTTCTTTTGGATGTTTTTCAACTGGTAACCGCCATTCAGCACTCTGACACCTTCTTTCCAGCAACTGTAATTTCCAGCTACTATAAGAGGGCTCTTAGCTCCAGCTACTTGTGTTACCCTGTCCAAAAAGCATTTGAATTCTTCTATTACCCACCTTGGCGGAGCGTAACAACAGTAGAAAGGAATTCCTCTAATCTTAGAATAGGCTAATCCTTCTTGCCGCTGGACACTTCTGTGTTATATGGGAGAATTTCCAGTTATCCAGGTAGCTGCTGTTCCGCTGCTGTCTTCTTCCCATGTAATTGTACCAGTGCCAGGCATCCTGTAATGCTCATCCATGAGTACCACGTCGGCACCATATTCATTAACCGTTTGGGAAAGGAGATCTTGTGCGACTCCACAATAGTTTAAGCTAATTTGAATGCACTTAAACCTGTCCATTTTTATTCGGGAGATTGTACATCCCGTTCTTAAATGCTCGGCATTTGTAACTCCCTGTTGAGTGGTGATTACCGCCTTCACATCCTGATTCGCAGAACATGCAGAACATTACAGCTCATCGCTTTGTGGCCTTTTCCACCGCATTTCAAACAGTTTTCCGAACGATCTTCTCCGGATATGCAGGATTTCGCCACATGTTCGTATTGCTAACATCTGAAACATCGTATAGATGTGATGTGTTCTCGTAGCCTGCATCTCACCCATCCGACCCGTAGGATACCTGTAGCCAGCAACATGCTAGCCTTTTCTCATGGTAAGCGGATCATGACAGCCGGTGTGCCATCTAGTTTCCCTCTTAAACTCTTTACCGCATCCTTTGGAATCGCGTTCAGAGCAGGGAACTCTATGGCGATCACTGTCAGGATTTCCTCTACAGTGGTAACCTCACCTTGGCGCAAGGTAAATAACTTTGCCCGGAAAAACAAATTATTATAAAAAATTTATCAAATTTTACTTGCTAAATAAGTCCAAGACCGGATCCCGGTTGTAGAGCCGATGGTGATAATGGTAACCTCATCTAAATCACGACACTCCACCGTGAGATCCTGTGATACTATTTTCATACTGGCATCTTTCTTTAATACATGTTGTACTTTTGCTTTTAGTGTGTCAGTGGTGGTCTCTGGTCGGCGTTTCAGTTCTAGCAATAATTTCCTGCTGTTTTTCGAACTTTATTCACGCTATTCCCGAGTTCCCTTAGTTCGGATTTGGCTTTCATGAACTTGAACATACCCGCATATGCTTTTTCCCCGCTTTTGGATATTATTATAGCGTCCGGGTGTGCCCCAATTTTTTTTTAATGTTTGCTTTCCCGGAAACGTTTTTTAGAGCCTCTTTACCCTTTAACCTCGTATCCCTCTTCTTCCCTTCCTGGGCAATTGTAAACTACGACTCATCACCGATCTACCCCGGAACCCTTTTGTCTATGGGTGAGTAGTCGTTTGCTTGGATTTGCAAGATTCCACCGCATGCTTCAGCCGGCGCAGATGGCTTCTTTTGACGATTTTCACTTCCTTATCATAGAGGCAACCAATGATCTCGACCAACTCTCGCCCAGCATTATTAATATGCCTTTGTTTTTTTATTTTGATTGTCTTTGTTAACTTTGCGATCTGCTCCCCTTATAATCGTTTGAATATCGCCCCCTCGCAGGCCCATACGTTAACTCCCCAGCTACGACTACTGGGCGTTTTCCTCTTACAGCTCGAACAAGATTGCTTATTAAATCTTTGAATTCATTGATTCTTGGGCCCGAAGTGGCACACCAGCTTTCACAGTCTACTCCTTGTATTATTGCCCACACAAATCACATGTGCATGCGGTGGCTCTTCAAGTACATGATGAATTTTTAACAAGAAAATTGTAGCTCGATGAGATGGCACTTTATCATTACATACAGTCTAATAATTATTCATCATCAAATTTAGCCATTTTTTATAATATAATACACCAGTGGCGTTCCTGCGAACTTCACAAATCACTGTGGGATTAAATACCTTTTCGCCCAGTTATAGGAGTCATACATACTGGTGCCCGCAACTCCACGCATCCACAGACACGTGGGCTCGATTCCACTACCGATTCCTCATCCCTGTTATCGAAGGACACTACACCAAAAACAAAGTTGATCGTAACAAAGTTACTGAGGAGGGAGTAGTGTGGTGTTTACAGATCACGTCAGGGTCACCAATTAACGCGTATTATCTCGAAGATAGTGAAGAACGTGTGATTCGAACCGACGCTATGATGGTTAGAATCACTAAGAATTGAACCAATGCTCAACACATCAGCCCACTGCCGCGTTTACGAATTCGAATTCTAAACTCAAGTATACTCAACTGATGTGAAATTGCTATGTTATTACTGCTTGGTATACGGCTGGTGCAATTATCTTATTCGATTATCTTGCGGTGTTCTTCACTATTTGCTTGTATATTGTGTGTGAATCTGTTAGAAACGCCACAGTACCTTCTGAGAGAAAGAATTCCGGAGGTAAACTAGTTTCGCGTGTGTATCTGTTAGAAATGCCCTGTCCCTGTCCCAAAATAATCCGCGGTGGATTAAAAAACACAAATGGTTGATTAGTATTTACAAGAATCATTTTATTTATTAAAAAATAGTCCCTTGAACCGATATAGATTGTGTGCTCGTTCAACAAGTACATCGAATGACTTTGGAATGTCGTTGATCGGGATGCTGTTAACGATGGCGGCCGTCGTCCGTTTTATATGGATTCGCATTACATCTTTTTTCTTTTGGATGTTCTTCAACCGGTAACCGCCATTCAGCATTCTGACACTTTATTTCTGAGTTTCTGGTTCGTATTGAAAGCGCCATTTTTTATCACCAATTATAATGATTTTTAGAAGTTTTTGTCGTTTCGAGTGTGTTTAATAATTTCTGGTCGTTATTCAGTTGATGTGGAATAAATTTTGGACTCCATTCGCTTAGACAAAGTTTTCAGTGAAAATACGATGAATATGTATATTTTTTTAAGTATATTAAGCTCCATTTTCATGAACCTCATTGAGGACGGTAACGGATTCACGTATTGTATTGATCTTTTCTTCGGTGATCTCATCAGATAGAAGGCCTGTATATTTATCTTCATACACGTCTTCTCTACTTCCTTGAATCGTTGAAATCATTCAAACACCTTTTTGAGCAATTTAAATGTTTCGGTAACATTTTTACCAATTTTAAAACACATTTAATTATTGACTCTTCGCTCTATATACATAGGTGGGCTGAACAGTTTTTGACCTAACAAAGATACAAGACATTTTTTCTTAAAATTTATTTTTATTTTTCTACATAGTCTCCTTGTAACTCTCCACACTTCTCCCAGCGATCCTCCCATCTCTCTAACCCGTCCAAATAGTACTCGGCGTTTTTCTCTGCAAAATAACTGTTCACGAAGGTGATTGCGCCCCTTATTTGACAAAAATCTCTGTCCTCCGAGCGCAATTTTTAGATAAGGAAACAACAAGAAGTCGCTTGGGGCTAGAACTGGTGAGTAAGGTGGATGGTCAAGCAGTTCAAACCGCAGTTTTTTGGATTTTCGCCATGACAACCGCTGAGGTGCGAGGCGGCGCGTTGTCTTGGTAAAACAGGATTTTCTTCTGCAAATGTGGTCGTTTTTCCGCAATTTCTGTCTTCAGTTGGTCAAGAAATGATGCGTAGTATGCTCCTGTAATGGTTTTTCCTTTTTGAAGATAATCGATTAAGATAACTCTAAGACT
Source organism: Microdon myrmicae (assembly GCA_963931805.1). NCBI lineage: Eukaryota > Metazoa > Arthropoda > Insecta > Diptera > Syrphidae > Microdon > Microdon myrmicae. The sequence goes on from OZ007499.1 coordinate 121,796,389, forward strand.
GTTCCAAAAAAAAACAGTCGCCATTACTTTCCCATCCGAAAAAACAGTTTTTGCTTATTTTAGAGCCGTTTCCCCCTTTACAGTTCACTGTTTTGAGTGTATTTATGTTTCGAGCGTATAAGCGCCAAAACTCGGATTTATTCGCCTAAAGTGCCCCAACAGAGTATTGGAAATGTTCATTCGAACACGTTTCTGGTCTAACGTGAGCAAACATGGCACCCAACGCGCGGACAGCTCTCATGCCTAAATCTTGATTTAATATGTGACAAACACGTTCTTTGGACATTTTCATTCGGTGGTCGTATGGGTGTGAAGTATGTGTGCAGGCGTACTGCACTGGTTCGCCTCTACTCCATCAAGTTACCCCATTGGATAGTCGTCAGTGTGGGGTATGGTATGGTGTGCAGGCGTTGCACGGTCGTTGTCGGTGGTCTTTTCTATATCAATATAATCGCGTCTATCGTAATGCAATTGGAACGACACATCATTAATAACGGCGGATCAACTGTTTCATTCCCGACTACGTAACAATAATAAAAAAATGAAACTTCACACTCCAAACAATATATTATTTTATTTCAACATCCACAAGGACAAACAAAAAATAAAAAATACCCGTATTTCAATACAATGGATATCGCTTGTACATAAATTCACATAACAACTGTATAAATTAAATTTGAAATCATTCTTTCTTAAACACTTTAATCGATTAAATGACAACACACGACCTAAAAAATCAAAAACACACTGCATGACAAGTCACTGGTCGAGCACCACTTTCACTTGGTAGTTAATTGTACACAAAATTTTGGAACTGTCTTGGGAAGTTCTTAAACCACTCTACTCCGTTTTTCGATTATTTTAACGTGGAGGCCCGACATGCCTCCACGGAATCTAGAACGCAATTAAAGATCGCCATCGAAGCAACAGAATTACGAAATATTCATTTATTGCCGCGATGACCATATAAGGGATGATCCTGATGCCGATCAACGAGAGGACGCGCACACACTCAGATGAGGTTCCATCGCACCCTTAAGCTGTGCATGAGCAATCGAACCGTGGTCATCAGGATTTCCTCATAAGCCGACACGGATGCAGCTGGTGCCAATATCCTTGCATAGGTATTGAGATGGTTGTACGCTCACTCGGACCGTGGATATTACATTTCCATAAAAGGAAATGTTTGCCTGATTGGTACCGCGTAAAAGTTGTATGCTGATCGGGCGCACGTTGTTGGCGTCAACAGAGTGTCGAGCCGTCGTGTGTGTATTTACACTAACGAGTTCTCGCTCCCTTTTTGCGGTCAGGTGCGAGTTACCATTTCATGTGGCTCGGTTTAGCGACCGATATGATTGCAGCATTGAAGCCAAGCAAGCGGGAGTATCTCTTGCTTGTGTGCTGCAATTTCAATGGGTGTGATGTGCACCGTGGCGGTCGTGTCAGTTGCTTCGTGTTGCAACTGAATTGGCCCTATGTAAATGGTGCGTTTTGGGAACAAGCATCTGTTGGGTGCTGATGCATTTTACATCGGCAAGAATTATGCTTTAAGATGCTTTAGGCGAGGTTTTCGCACGATGTACTGGTAAGTACCTATTTGCAGGTCAGAATATGCCCTACGTGGGAGTTCGAAAAATGGGGTAATTGGGAGTTTAATATTTGGCGCTCCAGTGAGCCACCACAGTCGTCTAGCACCATTTGGTGAACTTTAGCGATGTTATCATCAGTTGTTGCAGTTTTTGGACGTCCCGAACGTTCATCGTCTCCCAAGCTCTGACGGCCACGTTTAAATTCAGCCGCTCAAAATTTCACTGTGGTAAATGATGGTGCAGAGTCCCCATATACAGAGTCCAACTGATCTTTGATTTGCGTAGGCGTATTGCCTTTTAAAAACAAAAATTTAATGACAGATCGATACTCAATTTTGTCCATTTTCACAAAAACACTCACATCGACTCACTCAAACGACCGTCAAATAAAAACTACGCGCCCAAAATGGCTGAAATTTTGGTGAGTAACTGTCAAAAGATGCACAACTACATTCACTAGCTTTTATTGTGGACTGCTGTTATCTTCACGCTGAGGTCGGAAACTTTTCAGCCGACCCTCGTAGGTTCTATTTTTATCTATATATATTGTAACACACGCGTTACCTTGAATAGATCGGACCAGGGGTGAAGCGTGGAGGCAAAATACAGCGGACAGGGCACGGTGGTGGAGTCGAGTTAGTGAGGTGACAGACCAATAAGTACTAATTATATAAAACACGCGCATAGAAGAATGTATTTTTAATCCTCTGAAATGTCAGCTAAAGGATTTTTTTACACTAATGTACGCACAAAAGGGGAATTTTTGTTGTACCCCCAAATGTCAGAGCACATTGCAAGTGAAAGTGGGGTAGAGGATAAGGAAAGGAGGTGTCGATGTATATTGGTCCTAATGCTTGGACATTACAACAACGAGGAAGCACATTCCATATTTGTTGGCTAAGAAATGACTCCCTCTGTTAATTTCATCATCATCATTGGCACTACAACCGGGATCCGGTCTTGGCCTTATTTAACAAATCTCTCCACCGGTCCCGATTTCGAGCCGATGTCATCCAGTTTAGCACTCCCAGGCTCTGGGCGTCCTGGTCTACGGCATCCCTCCATCGCAGACAAGGTCTGCCGCGCTGTCTCCTTCCATACATCCTGCCACAAAGGACTTTCCGGGCAGGGTCCTCTTCGCTCATTCGAGCTAGGTGTCCCGCCCACCGAAGTCTACCGAGCTTGATTTTTCTTACAATATGAGCTTCAAGGTAGATTGCGTACAACTCATGGTTGTAGCGTCTCCGGAATCGTCCTCCCTCACATACGGGGCCAACAATTCTCCTTAAGACCTTTCTCTCGAACGCGGCCAAGAGTTCAGAGTGCCTTTTATTAAGCACCCAGATCTCGGATCCATACATGAGTCCTGGTAAGACCATGGTCTTGTACAGTAGTAGCTTGGATGTTCTGGATAAATTTCGGGATTTAAAGAGAGACTTTGTTGGATTTAATCAGCCGTTCGCGTATTTCTTCTTCCATATTGTTATCGGCTGATACTATTGACCCAAGTAGTTAAAGGATTGCACTACTTCAAATTCGTGCTCCACTACCCTTATAGTTTGAACAACGTTAGGTCTTCTCTTCGCAGAAGTTGCCACCATGTACTTGGTTTTTCCCTCATTAATGCGCAGTCCCAGTTTTTGTGCCGCCTGCTCGATCTGGGTGAAGGATTCCTGTACCGCCGATTCGGTTCTACCGATGATGTCGATGTCATCTGCGTAGGCAAGTATCTGGCTGGACTTGGTGACAATAGTCCCTCTAGTTGTAACGCCAGAGTCACGGATTGCTTTCTCCAACGCCAGGTTGAAGAGGAGGCAGGCCAGACCGTCCCCTTGTCGGAGTCCATTATAGATGTTTATTGGTTTGGACAGCAATCCCGCTACTTTTACTTGACTAGTTACGTTGGTCATGGTCAACCTACAAAGTCGTATCAATTTATTTGGAATGCCGAATTCTCTCATGGCATTATATAGTTCTACCGTGGCTATGCTGTCGTAGGCGGCCTTGAAGTCTATAAACAGATGATATAGTGGAATCTTAAATTCCAGACATTTTTCCATCGCCTGCCTAAGGGTGAATATCTGATCAATTGCTGATTTGCCTGGGATGAAGCCACACTGATATTGACCAATGATGGCTTTAGCGTATGGGGATATCCGGTCTTGTAGGATAGTGGAGAGTATCTTATAGGCGGTACTCAGCAATGTTATACCCCTATAGTTGCTGCACAGTGTGATATCTCCCTTCTTATGTATGGGACAAATTATACCACGACGCCAATCTTCCGGCATCTCCTCTTGCTCCCATACGTGCACCACGATCTCGTGAATTGCGTGATGTAACGCTGTCCATCCTTGTTTGATCAGCTCAGCTGGTATGCCATCAGCTCCAGGGGCTTTATTTGATTTTAGCTGTCTAATGGCTTTTAGTGTTTCCTCAATGCTTGGTGGCGGCAGCATTTGGTCCTGGTCTTGCATTGGTGGAGCCTCCAATTCTTCTGTGAGCTGACCATTTAGCAATTCATTAAAGTGCACTTCTCATCGCTCCAGAATGCCTTCAGGATCGGTGATCAGATTACCCTCTTTATCCTTGCAGTAAGTGCAGCGTGGTGTGTACCGCGTCATACTGCGGATTATTTGGTAGAACTTCCGCGCTTGGTGCGGACCTCGCTCTCTACTTTTCTCTATTTCACCGACAAGATTTTTTTCCCAGGCACTTTTCTTTTGTCTGTGAAGTCTTTTTTCAGATCCTCTGAGCTCTTTGTATTTCTCCTCGCGTACCCGCGTCCTATGAGACTGCTGCATTGCCCGGTATGCAGCATTCTTACGTTCAGTCGCTAGTTTGCACTCATCATCAAACCAGTCGTTCCGATCTCTACGACTACTGCCTAAGATGGAGGTGGCAGTACTAATGACAGTATTCTTAAGGCGTGTCCATTTCTCTTCCACATCCGGCATTCTGTCCCCAGGACTTACTCTCCCTCCGTCGAGCTCTTCGAGGGCGAGTCTTAACACATGACCAAAGGTGTTGCTGGTGTTCTCATTGCGTACGGCAGCCGTGTTGATTCGAACCTGATCCGTGGATGCAATACGTCTCCGTAAGGCAATCCGCGCTCGGAAAACTGTACCAACAAGATAGTGATCCGAGTCGACGTTGGCACCTCGGTACGTTCGTACCGTCATCAGGCTCGAAGAGTGTCGGCGATCTGTCAACACGTGGTCAATTTGGTTGCGAGTGGCTCCATCAGGTGATACCCAGGTGGCTTTGTGGATATCTTTACGCGGAAACCTGGTACTCGCAACGACCAAATTTTTCGATGCTGTCAGTTCGATGACTCGTAGTCCATTGTCATTAGTGTTCTCATGCAAACTATGGGAACCTGCGTAGTGCCTGAAAACCGGCTCCCGACCTATTTTCGCATTCAAATCCCCAAGAACGATTTTCACATCGTATCTTGGGCAGGCATTGAGGGCCCGTTCGACGTTCTCATAGTATTCTTCTTTTTCGTCGTCAGGGAACTCCTCTGTAGGTCCGTGAACGTTTATGAGGCTTATGTTCTTAAATTTGCCTCGCACGCGAAGTGTGCATAGCCTTTCATTTATTGCATTAAAGCCGATGATGGCAGGCTTCAGTTTTTGGCTGACTAGAAAGCCTACCCCGAGCACATGGTGTTTTGCGTGACAGCTGTAATAAATGTCATACTCTTTTCTTTGAAAAACACCACTCCCCGCCCATCTTATTTCTTGTAATGCTGTTATGTCAGCCTTATATTCGGACAGGGCATCGGCTAGTTGCTGTGCAGCTCGAGCTCTGTATAGTGAGCGTATGTTCCATGAAAAAATTCTTAAATCGTTTAGCCGTTTTCGTTTCCGTGGTCGTCGTCGTGTATCCGGTCCATATCCGCGGCATGTTAAATTTGCCATAATAATTCATTTTTACGGGCCTGGTTATTAGCCTTGCGCCAACCTTTCTCAGGATGTCGCTGCATGCATTGGTTCACTACTTGGCGGGTGTCAAAGTAGCTCTCCAGGGGTGTCACGTGGAGACTGCATGTTAACTTGGATTGAACAGGGACAAGAATCGTCCTCGGTTAATTTGGAGGCTTGAAATTGTCTTTCAATGTGAGCTGATTGCCATTCTCAGATTGAGAGTATCGCGGAAAAGTATCTGGAGAGGCGGAACACATTCAACAAGGTCAATTGAGCTATGACCGTAATTTTTACAACTGTTTGCTCACAATGAACCATCGCAACGATGATTCAGAGCACTGTTTGGCACTGTTTACTCCGGATAAAACGGTTTTCTTGCGTCGGTATGTGACAATAGATGAAATATGGATTCACCATTTTATTCCTGAATCAAATCGACAGTCAGCTGAGTAGAGAGCGGCCGGTGAAAACCGTCCGTAACGTCCATCCGGTTTGTTAATCCCCATTGATATATCTTGTTGAAGTCGGAATTGAATGCATTAAGCATAACCTGCTGATCCGTAATGAAGTTCAAAGTTTTTGGTCGGGAATGTTCATATGAGTATAAGACGTGCTTCAGCAAACGACTGAATTGGGTTATGTGTAATGGACAAGAGACCATTCATAAAGATGAGGAAGAGAGTGGGTGAGAGTATCGAACCCTGGGGAGCACCTGGATTGATTTGACGGGAGGTAGATTTGACACCTTAAAAAACCATTTGGGTTGAAAGGCCAGAAAGATAGATATCGTTACGGATTTTCGGGTTTACGTTTAGCGGCTCCCTAGGTCCGATCTCTGGATCGCGAAATAATTTAAATCAAACTGCAAAAGCTCGTTCTTTCGGGTTTAATGGATTTACTTTATTTTTACTTATTATTCTACACGTGTTATTTACACTTCCCTTGACATCGATCCTCCTGTTACGCTGTCAGTTCTCTTCTTCTTGACTCTTGACTGACACTTATTACTCCGCTGTCAGTTTGCCTCCTTCTCTATGTCGTCTATCTCGTACTAGATGGCGTGCTTCATGTTCGTAAATTCGTCACAATATCAATACATTTTGATCATAAATGTCTGAAAATTGTAATGGCATCATATTTGTTATGCCGTTATAAATGCCTGAAATTTGTAATGGCTTGGTCAGACAGAACGGCTGTTGCTTGTACAAGGTGTGGACAAATATTTCGGGTGGAAAAAATTTGACGGTTTGACCGTGTTAGGAAATAGGAAATTAAAAATTACCGTATTACATAACTGTTCAAAATGAACAGCAGCAGTTGTTTGGCGGCATCTCGGGGCGCCGATTTGGCTTTATAGGTTCGCCGCTTCCGAGAGAGGTGTAATAAAAAACAAACATAGTTTTTTCTATTATATTTATTTAACACTTACTTGCAATAAAAATAACTTTAGATGAAACTTCAACTTAATTTACTTAACTTTTATTTATGTTGTCAGAAGAAGATTCGAACATATCTACATATGTTGTTTAGCGGAGTCCCTTCATTTTTTTAACCTTTTTTTTTTAATTTTTTTTTTTTTTTGATTTAACTTAACTTAACTTTTATTTATATTGTCAGAGAGAAGAAGATTCGAACATATTTACATGCGTTGTTTAACGGTGTTCCTTGATTTTTTTATTTAGTTTTTTTTTTATATAACTTACCTTAACTTTTATATATATTGTCAGAGAGAAGAACATTCGAACATACGAGGGTTGCCTTTTATATTTCGGGATTAGAGAACAAAAACAAATATTGATCATCGAAAATCACTTTATTGTTTTTCAAAATATTCCCCATGAAGATCTATACACTTTTGCATGCGTTTGAACCAATTGTCGAAGCACTTTTGCCACTCTGATTGAGGTATCTCCAACACATGCATTCTGAATGCAGCAACCGCTTCTTCAGGTGTCGAAAAACGTTGACCTCTCAGTTTGTTTTTTACGTACGGGAATAGAAAGAAGTCATTCGGTGCCAAGTCAGGACTATACGGCGGATGACCCATCAAATCGATGTTTTGGGTGCTCAAAAATGCAGTTGTCGCAGCCGATGTGTGAGAGCTCGCATTGTCGTGGTGAAGAGTGATCCGTCTTCGGCGGTTGGTTTTCCTGATTTCTTGGAAGACAACTGGCAAACAAATGGTTGTGTACCACTCAGAATTGACTGTTCTGCGTTGTTCTAGTGGTACGGTTGCGACATGTCCAGTTTTTCCGAAAAAACAGGCGACCATTTGCTTGGAAGTGCTTCGTGCGCGAACAACTTTTGTTGGATTTGGCTCATCTCGAAACACCCAGACAGTCGACTGCTGTTTACTTTCGGGCTCAAACGCGTAAATCCACGATTCGTCACCTGTCACGATGTCATAGACGTGTTTCGAAGCACCGCGACCGTATTTTTTGAGCATTTCTTGTTGACAATTGTTCACAAATCGACCTGGGTCTCAGTTAGGGCAAGGATATCAGGTTTCGTTGTTTGCAAATATTGGTGGATGGCGTTTACATTCGTATTGAAACCGATGCCCCTGATGTTACAAAATGCCGTTTCTTTTTCTTACACAAACGCGTGCACAAAAGGGGATTTTGGAGTATTCTTGGGTGTCAGAGCACAGTGCAAGCGTTATCAATTGAACGTCGACAGAGCCTCAAAAACGAGCCCGACTACGCGAGGCCGAATTTCTTAAAGTTCGGTTATTTATCATAATATTTGCATGATGTTCCCTCTGATATAGTCCCCCGGAGATCCGAATGGGAAACTAGTTTACATACGGAATTCTTTATCTCAGAAGGTACTATCATGACTTATTCCCGTGTCAGTCCAGCCATACATCCGAAACACCGTCGAAGATTTCTCTCGACGATATCGCGGAATGTACAGTGTGACGGGGTGGTATTTCACCTTGGGACCGACTACCACCTAACCAACCTTTTCTCGAAACGGTCCATCAGATAAGCTCCGAAAGATGGCCAGGGATTTCTCCCGACCATTTCACGGAGCCTAAAGCTTGATGGGGTGGTATTTCACCGGGCGCACAAGGCGTTGGAACCCCGGTTACCACTCGGTCTTTAGTCTCCTCTTACGACAATCCGCCTAGCTGTGAGTATATTCTAACGCCCTACTCACAGGGCTACCTCTGTAATTTGAACGTTTTTCTAAATGAATTTCAAAACGTTTTTGAACTTGTGTACGTATGAAATGTTATATAATTAAAAGTTGTCACAATGGATTGGCTTATCCTTAATTTTGAAACGAAAGTTACAAAATAGAAACTTCTTAACCACAGCCATTTAAAACTTTCAAATATTGCTCGAATTCCGACATGACTTGCAACAGAACATTAAGTTTTTTAATGCAGCGCTTGGACATTTACCTCAATCGTGATCACGGTGCACCAAACTTCAACTGTTTGATGTGACAACTATAATACTCGTAATTAGTTAATTGGATTGTTATAAGTATCAGGGACTAAACAATCACACCAGTGACGCATTCGAGTTGTGTGGTTTATTCAAAAACAAGGGAGGAAAATAAAGCAATCAAAATCACACAGTATAGGTTCCGACACATGAAGCTTTTATTGACATGAAGATCACTGTTTAGTCATGTACCTGAATAATTAAAACCTCTAAAGCGCTTCGAGTAGTTCTTTTATTTACCTTAACTACTGTCGACTATCATTTTATTACAGCTCAAAACACGATGACTAAGTAGATTTTTGTCTGTCGTGATATCAGCTAATATTATAGGCACTAAGTTACAACATAGCAAATACTACCAACGTGCGGGAATAAATATCATTTTATTATGAGATTATGACTTTTTTACACTGCTGATGATGCTGAAGATAAGCTTTACAATTCATTATATCAATATTAATTCAAAATATTCCCTGCACATGAAGTGATATATATAGAAAGAAAATATTGCTGATCTAAATTAAGCTAATTTGTACAATTGTTTTATTCATTTCATACAATTTTGTTGCAGTCGTCAGCGCAATGATTGTATCAATGTTTACATAATTTTATTCCAATAAAATGTTCAAAAGTTGTGTTGACATGATTAGAAATAGACCTCTTCAACACGAGGTGCTAGGTCAAGGTGGCTTCTATTACAGAACTAAATGACTACATTGTGGCGCCAATCATGAGATATTTTCTCTACAAGATCTACTTAATATATGTATAAGACTTTCACTACGTACTTTATAAATGAATAAAACATTGAGATTATACACAAACTCCTTATATAATGATTCTTTGTTTAGATTAACATTTTTTTTTTTTTTTTTTTTTAAGCTTGTTTCTTATTTATTTCGTTTTTAGTATCCACTACTGTTGCTTTATTTTTTTACATCAATTGTGGACAAACATGTACTGATCAGATATGAATTTATTATATTTTTTTATTATTATAGTGAGGCAGCCGTTTCCAGTTTTCCTTATTGTCCCGAATCTAGTTTAAATTTTTCAACATCAACTACAACATACAGCGAAGATGATGCAGAATATGCAACTGGAAGACGTAATAAAACGTCGAGGGTAAATATTTATTTTCTATTTAGAGAAACCGACGCAAGCCGACACTCTACACATATAGTTCGTTTGTGAACAAATTTTTTCTTAATTTACATTTTAACACAATAAGGTGTTTAATACTAAGTTTACGTAAAATTGACGTCGTTTGCTAAAAAGGTGCACATAATAGTTTTTGTAATATTGCGTAATCTACAATGACATAACATAAAAATAATGTAAGATAAGATCATATATAATATCATTATTATATATTATAGTATAAGGTTGGATATTTATTTATATACTCATATATAATAATTTCCACTTACATCCTGCTTTGATTTTTGAAAATACCTAAAAATTCCTTTTGTACGCTAACTTAGGGCCCGTGTTTATTTGGGTTATATTTATTTATATACTCATTGGATATTTATTTATATAATCGTCATCATCGGCACAACCGGAATCCGGTCTTGGCCTTATTTAACAAATATCTCCATCGGTCCCGATTTCGAGCCGATGTCATCCAGTTTGCCCCCGCAGGCTCTGGGCATCGTGGTTTACGACATCCCTCCATCGCAGACAAGGTTTGCCGCGCTGTTTCCTTCCATACATCCTGCCACAAAGAACTTTCCGGGCAGGTTCCTCTTCGCTCATTCGAGCTAGCTGTCCCGCCCATCGGAGTCTACCGAGCTTGATTTTTCTTAGAACATTAGTTTCAGGTAGATCGCGTACAACTCATGGTTGTAGCGTCTCCGGAATCGTCCGCCTTCACATATGGGGCCAACAATTCTTCTTAAGACCTTCCTCTCGAACGCGGTTAAGAGTTCAAAGTGCCTTTTATTGAACACCCAGGACGAAACTCGAATAAGAAAATGCATCAGCCGTATACCAAGCAATAACATAGCAATTCCTCATCAGTCGATTGTACTTGAGTTTAGAAACCGAATTCGTACACGCGGCAGTGGCCTGATGTGTTGAGCATTGGTTCAATTTTTAGTGATTCTGACCGTCATAGCGTCAGTTCGAATCACACGTTCTTCACTACCGTCGCAAACGCTATATACTCATTTGCAGTGTCAAGTTTCGTTCCAAAAAAGGAGCCCTTGCGGGGACTTTTATTGTACGACTATATTGTCGGGAAATCGAAGCTACGAAGACATCGATGAAGCGGAGCACTAACTCGTTAGATAAACAACTGCATATAGGATATGGATTTTTACTCCTAATTTCCCTTTACTGAAGTGGGTGGCTCCTCGATAGTATAGTGGTTAGTATACCCGCCTGCCACGCGGGAGACCGGGGTTCGATTCCCCGTCGGGGAGCCTCTGGGGCAAGACTAATGACCTTGCCCGGAAAAAACAAATCATTATGGAAAATTTAACAAGCCTCAGGACTTGCTAAATAAGGCCAAGACCGGTTCCCGGTTGTAGTGCCGATGATGATGATGATGATGAAGTGGAAATGGTATGTTAATTGCTCTGATGGCTTATTTCCTCGATTTTTCCTTTAGTGCTGCTCTCCAATTTGATTGTGTATCGCGTGAAATTCTTGGAAACTCCATATTACTTTATTTAGAAAATCTGTTGTTGAGATGCTTCAAAAAATTATTCTGAAGTTGAAGGTAAAGAACGCTCTGGCGCATTGATCAATTTTGAAGACAACGAATTGGGGACACTACTTCATGAAGAGTCATGACAGAAGCTGGCTGTTCTTGCAAACAACAGTTTCTGAATGTCTGAAAGGATCAGGAAGTATTCAAAAACAAGCATATTGGGTATCGCTAAAGTTATAGGCAGTGAAAACTTATTTCAAGGTACCAAAATAGGGAACCAAACGATATCCATTGTGACCGGTAGTAAGAAATACATACCAACAGACCCACAATCCTTCTGATAACATGCCTTACCGAAAATGACGTATTAATTAGAATATTTTCACAAGTAGGCCAGTTTGTTGTAAAAGGCGGCTGGGGGCCGATTGTTAGATGGATTCCCAAACTCCTGTCGCTGGTGAAATCATCATCATCATCATCATCGGCACTACAACGGGGATCCGGTGTTGGCCTTATTTAACAAATCTCTCCACCGGTCCCGATTTCGAGCCGATGTCATCCAGTTTGGCACTCCCAGGCTTTGGGCGTCCTGGCCTACGCCATCCCTCCATCGCAGACAAGTTCTGCCGCGCTGTCTCCTTCCATACATCCTGCCACAAAGGACTTTCTGGGCCGGTGCCTCTTCGCTCATTCGAGCTAGGTGTCCCACCCACCGGAGTCTACCGACCTTGATTTTTCTTACAATATTAGCTTCAAGGTAGATTGCGTACAACTCATGGTTGTAGCGTCTCCGAATCGTCCTCCCTCACATACGGGGCCAACTATTCTCCTTAAGACCTTTCTCTCGAACGTACAGTAGTAGCTTGGATGTTCTGGATAAATTTCGGGAATTAAAGAGCCTTGATAGACCATAGTAGGCTTTGTTGGATTTGATCAGCCGTTCCCGTATTTCTTCTTCCATATAGTTATCGGCTGATACTATTGACCCAAGGTAGTTAAAGGATTGAACTACTTCAAATTCATGCCCCGCTGCCCTTATAGTTTGACCAACGTTAGGTCTTCTCTTCGCAGAAGTTGCCACCATGTACTTAGTTTTTCCCTCATTAATCTACAGTCCCAGTTTTTGTGCCGCTTGTTCGATCTGGATGAAGGACTCCTGCCCAATCGTATCGGATCGACCAATGATGTCGATGTCATCTGTGTACGCAACTATCGGACTGGACTTGGTGATAATAGTCCCTCTAGTTGTAACGCCAGAGTCAGGGATTGCTTTCTCCGACGCCAGGTTGAAGAGGAGGCAAGCCAGACCGTCCCCTTGTCGGAGTCCATTAAAGATGTTTATTGGTTTGGGCAGCAATCCCCCTATTTTTACTTGACTAGTTACGTTGGTCATGGTCAACCTACAAAGTCGTATCGATTTGTTTGGAATGCCGAACTCTCTCATGGCATTATATAGTTCAACCCTGGCTATGCTGTCGTAGGCGGCATTAAAGTCTATGAACAGATGATATAATGGAATCTTAAATTCCAGACATGTTTCAATCGCCTGCCTAAGGGTGAATATCTTATCAATCCCTGATTTGCCTGGGATGAAGCCGCACTGATATTGACCAGTGATGGCTTTAGCGTATGTGGCTATCCGATCTTCTAGGATAATGGAGAGTATCTCATAGGCGGTACTCAGCAATGTTATACCCCTATAGTTGCTCCACACTGTGATATCTCCCTTCTTATGTATGGGGCAAAGTATTCTACGATGCCGATATTCCGGCATCTCCTCTTGCTCTCATACGTACACCACGATCTCATGAATTGCGTGATGTAACACTGTCTCTCCCTGTTTGATCAGCTCAGCTGGTATGCCAACAGCTCCGGGGACTTTATTTGATTTGAGCTGTCTAATCGCTTTTAATGTTTCCTCAATGGTTGGTGGCAACAGCATTTGGTCTTGATCTTGCATTGTCGGAGCCTCCAATTCTTCTGTGAGCTGACCATTTAGCAATTCATTGAAGTACACTTTCCATCGGTGCAAAATGCCTTCAGAATTGGTGATCAGATTACCCTCTTTGTCCTTGCCGTAAATGCAGTGCCGTGTGTACCGCATCATACCGTGGATTATTTGATAGAACCTCGCTTTCACAGACAAGTTTTTTTTTCCAGGCACTTTTCTTTTGTCTGTGAAGTCTTTTTTCAGATCCTCTGAGCTCTTTGTATTTCTCCTCGCGTACAAGGGTCCTATGAGACTGGGGAATTGCCCGGTATGCAGCATTCTTGCGTCCAGTCGCTAGTTTGCACTCATCATCAAACCAGTCGCTCCGATCTCTACGACCACTACCTAAGATGGAGGTGGCAGTACTAATGACGGTATTCTTAAGGCGTGTCCATTTCTCTTCCACATCCGGCATTCTGTCCCCAGGACTTACTCTCCCTCCGTCGAGCTCTTCGAGGGCGGGTCCTAGCGCATGACCATAGGTGTTATTGGTATTCTCATTGCATAAGGCAACCGTGTTGATTCGAACCTGATCCGTGGATGCAATACGTCTCCGTAAAGCAATCCGCGCTCGGAAAACTATACCAACAAGATAGTGATCCGAGTCGACGTTGGCACCTCGGTACGTTCGTACCGTCATCAGGCTCGAGGAGTGTCGGCGATCTGTCAACACCTGGTCAATTTGGTTGCGAGTGGCTCCAGCAGGTGATACCCAGCTGGCTTTGTGGATATCTTTACGCGAAAACGTGATAGTCCCAACGACCAAGTCTTTTAATGCTGTCAGTTCGATGCATCGTAGTCCTTTGTCATTAGTGATCTCATGCAAACTATGGGAACCTGCGTTGTGTCCAAAAACCGGCTCCCGACCTATTTTCGCATTCAAATCACCAAAAACGATTTTCACATCGTATCTTGGGCAGGCATTGAGAGCCCGTTCGACGTTCTCGTAGTATTCTTCTTTTTCGTCGTCAGGGGACTCCTCTGTAGGTCCGTGAACGTTTATGAAGCTTATGTTCTTAAACTTGCCCCGCACGCGACGAGTGCATAGCCTTTCATTTATTGCATTAAAGCCGATGATGGCAGGCTTCAGTTTTTGGCTAACTAGAAAGCCTACCCCGAGCACATGGTGTTTTGCGTGACAGCTGTAATAAATGTCATGCTCGTTTCTTTGAATAACACCACTACCCGTCCATGTTATTTCTTTTAATGCTGTTATGACAGCCTTATATTCGGACAGGGCATCGGCTTACTGCTGTGCAGCTCGAGCTCTGTATAGTTAGCGGACGTTCCATGAGAAAATTCCTAAATCGTTTAGCCGTTTTCGTTTCCGTGGTAGCGTCGTGTATCCGGTCCATATCTGCGGCTTGTTAAATTTTCCATAATAATTTGTTTTTACGGGCAAGGTTATTATGCTTGCGCCAACCTTTCTCAGGATGTCGCTGCATGCATTGGTTCACTATTTGGCGGGTGCCGAAGTAGCTATCCAGGGGTGTCACGTGAGACTGCATGTCAACTTGGATTGAACAGCTTCCCCGCTCTATAACGAAACGAGTTCTGATGCAGAGATGTTCACGCCATCGGGAGATGAACCGCAAATAGGGGCAAACTGATTTGTCTGATTACCTTGTGGAGCGCAAATAACCGAATTGCGAGGAACAATACCACGGATCCTCGAAGAACAGTCTCCTCTATAAAACATAACAAGGTCCGCTACGCGCCACCGATGTGTTAGCCACTGCAGTCCGGCATCAGCGTCGTGTCACCGATCAGGCGGATCGCTCCTCTTTGTATGCTCACGAGTAGGTCGAGGGTATATTTAGGAGTAGAGCTGCAAACATGAGAGCAATATTGGAACGCGGCTCTAATTAGAGATTTATACAGTAGAAGAAGTGGGGCGGAAATAAAATATTTCTTGGCTCTAAAAGATAACTCAGTTTTCCAGAGGCGGATCTGGCGATATTCGATACGTGTTTATGCCATGATACATTTCCACAGACCGTGCCACCGAGCAAATGTATGCTTTCTTTAGGTTACTTTGGACCTTATCCAGATCTCGATTCACAGAATCGATCTGGCTACATCTCAGCTGGTGAGACGAAAAAGAGGATAAATCAGCAAAAATGAACACTCGTTTTCTGTTGACTACAACAAATCAATTATGTGAAGCAAAAAGAAAGTTGGACCAAAAACAGAACCCTGCGGCACATCGGAGTAAGCAGAATATAGATCCGAAGACACGCCATATACAACAACCTGGTTCAATCAATTTTCGAGGAAGTTTTCCGTCCAGTCGCAAAGCTACTAGTAAAATCCATATGATCGAACCTTGCTCAGCAATGCTCCGTACCAGTTGCCGTTCAATGGGACCGCTCTTGATTCACCATGCCCTTCAATCGCAGATGTCCATATATGTCCATATATCAGTGTCAAAAGGTTTCCCGTGAACCGCCTGCCACGGAATCCGTATTGGCGATCACTTAGAAGTCCATTGCATTTTAAGTCTTTAATTATTTCGCCATTGATGGGTTTGTGTAGCACCTTAGATAACATAGACAGTAAAGCGTACCCGGTACAGGCCGGTAATTTTACGCGAAACACTTTCTTCCCGTCTTTGGGGTTAGCTGAACTCGAGCGACTTTCCAGCAGGTAGGAAGTGTTCTCCGTACACAGGATAAGGGAAACAGTCTAGAGCAGAATTATTACGGATTATTGGTGGTATTCCATCCAACCCGATTGCTTTCTTACAGTCCAATCAGCGGAGAATGCGTTGAATAGTTCGTGAGCGGAATTTCATATGTGGTATTGAAGACTGCGGCTCCTCGATAGTATAGTGGTTAGTATACCCGCCTGTCACGCGGGAGACCGGGGTCCGATTCCCCGTCGGGGAGCCTCTCGCGCAAGACTAATGACCTTGCCCGGAAAAAACAAATCATTATGGAAAATTGAACAAGCCTCAGGACTTGCTAAATAAGTCCAAGACCGGTTCCCGGTTCCCGGTTGTAGTGCCGATGATAATGATGATTGAAGACTGCACAGACGTGATCACAGGTGGCTCTAAAAGACCGACAATGAGGGTTAAATTCGCGGAAAATAAATTCGCGAACGCATTGCCTTTATCTTTTGAATTCGTGACTAATGCCCCACTTCCCCTTACTAACGGAGGAAAAGAGGAGGAAGCAATGATTCCACTGATATACTTTGCTATTGACCAGAAGGAATGCGAGTCAGTTGGGTATTCAAGCAGTTTGTCAATGTGAACCTGCTTCGCGGCATCAATTAGGTGTTTGCTTTGCGATACCAATCGCCTGATTGATTTTGACATAATTCATTCTTTTGACCTCCGTGCGATTAGAGCGCCATTGTTTATAAGCTCTATTTTTTGCCGCCGTAATTTGTTCGCATTCTCTACCGGGCCAATGTTTTTTGGAAGAATTTTATGTAAAGAAATGCGGAATGTTAAGTTCCATACTGAGAATAGTTTCTGTGTCTGACATCGCACAGACTGACACATAGGAGTCTCCAAAGCACACCTTTGACCACGGAAAGGATGCGAAGAAATCACGCAAGTCGTCCCAGAGAGCAGCCCCGCATCTCCATACTTGACGAGGCCGTTTAGGTTGGTTATTCGTTTGAGATGTAAGTGATCTTGAAACCGATGCCAAACAGTGATTTGAGCTGCCCAATGGCGCAGTGGTTACCACGATATAAATGATTGGCTCGGATGACAGTAATACCAGGTGTATGCATACGTTTTTTTTCAGTTTAAATAAGAAATGGCGCCAGCGAAAAGTACGCCGCGTATTAATTTGACACATATGTCATTTTGTTCGCCTCAGATTTAACTACAAACACACACAAGTTGAATCCGCCAAAAACTAGCGTCTTTGTTTTACCGTTCAGTGATCATGTCGAGTTTTGTGCCTGAAAAAGAACATTTGCGCCACGTATTGCTTTTCTTGTTTAATCAAAAAAAAGGCCATCGAAAGTCATCGTTTGCGGGTAGAAACATATGGTATACACGCTCCATCAATTAGAACATGTGAGACATGGTTTCGACAATTTAAAAGTGGTGATTTCAATGTGAAAGTCAGTGAGCGTTCTGGTAGACCTTAAAAATGTGAAGAGAAGTAATTGCAGGAATTATTGAATGATGGCCCAACTCAAACTCAACGGCAATTAGAAGACGCATAACATGTGTCACAAGAAACAATCAGCAGACGTTTACGAGCAATGGGGAAGATCAATAAACTCGGTAAATGTGTCCCACACGATTTGAATGAACGTCAAATAGAAAATCACAGTCATTTGTGAAATGCTGCTACAACACCACAAAAGGAAATCAGTTTTGCATCCAATTGTGAAGGGTAACGAAAAATGTATTTATTTTGAAAACCCAAAGCGGAAAAAATCGTGGCTTTCACCTGGCGAAGCCGGTCCTTCAACACCAAGGCCAAACCACTTCGGCAAGATGACCACGGTCTGTCTGGTGTGACCCGAGCGATATGGTGTGTTATGAACTCTTGAAGCCCGGCGAAACCATTAATACACAACGCTATCGTCAGCAAGTGCTTCATTTAAACCACGCATTAATCGAAATACGAGCGGAATAGGGCAGAAGACATGGTAAAGTGATGCTGTTGCACGACAACGCACCGTCTCACATAGCAAAACTAGTGAAAGACACCTTGAAGTTGCTTGGAGGGGTCATCCTTTTGCACTCGCCGTTCTCTGCAGACTTGGCGCCATCTGACTATCACCTCTTCGCATCAATAGAGCACGCGTTCGCAGAGCAGCACTTTAGCGATTTCCAGGAAGTTGGAAAATGGCTCGACGAATGGTTTGTCGCGAAAGACAAGCAGTTTTTCTGGCATGCCATTCATAAATTACCTGAAAGATGGGCGAAATGTGTACAAGCCGTTGGCCAATATTTTGAATAAAAAAAATTAATTTCCCTAGAAAATTGTTTTTTTTTTAAATCAAAGAAACCGGAAAAAGGTATACATACACCTGGTAGTATAGATCCAGGGTGGTTGCAAAGTCATTTCAGACATCAGGCACTCCCGTAAGTTCCTCCACGAGTTGAATCAAATTGCGTCTAACTGCGAACGTTTCGGCCTCCCAGCCTTGTCAGTTCTGTTAGAATATTTTAACCAGTCGGAGGCGTGTACGTTAAAGTCGCTAGAAACGACGAACTCGGAAGCTGGATGGTTAATTTGTATCCAGTCGACAGTACATGAAAGATGTTCATATGGTGTCTAGTTGATCATCAATCGGGGAGCGGAAAAAAACAACAAATAAATTTCACACAACTCTTCTACACGATTTTCATCCAAATGGTGTCCAAGTTGATGGGTTTTAATGTTTCAACTTTCTCGAAATCGCTTTCCTTTGGCAAACCAAATTAGTTTGGGTGAAAATGCAGACTCCACCCCTAAAACGAAATCTGGACTGTAAGTCGTATCCTGGGCAACGAAAATGTATCAAGCCAGTTGACGAGTCGACTTGGGTCTCGAGTAGGGGTAAGATGTATGGTTTTGCTGTTTGCAAATATTGGTGGACGGCGTTTACATTCGTACTTATGAAACCGATGTTCCGATGTTAGAAAATGCCGTTACCATTTGAACGTCGACAGTGTTTTGCGGACGAACCCGTTAAAGTGGAGACGAGTTGTTTACAGCTTGAATTTTGCCCCTGACATAGTCCCCCCTAGTTCCTCGATAGTATAGTGGTTAGTAGACCAGCCTGTCACGCGGGAGACCGGGGTTCGATTCCCCATCGGGGAGCCTCTGGCGAAAGACTAATGACCTTGCCCAGAAAAAACAAATCATTATGGAAAATTTAACAAGCCTCATGACTTGCTAAATAAGGCCAAGACCGATTCCAGGTTGTAGTG
Organism: Microdon myrmicae; assembly: GCA_963931805.1. NCBI lineage: Eukaryota > Metazoa > Arthropoda > Insecta > Diptera > Syrphidae > Microdon > Microdon myrmicae. The sequence goes on from OZ007499.1 coordinate 121,815,904, forward strand.
CCGATGATGATGATGACATTAGCTCCAAAAGATGACCAAGGATTTCGCCCGCGCCTACAATTTGATGGAGTGGTATTTCACCAGCGGCAGGGTAGCATCATATCTTATCTCAGTCCAGACCATCATCCAAACATCCGGAACATAGATTTCTCCTGAGGATAAGACGGAACGTACTGCTGAACGGGATGATATCTCACTTCGGGACCGACTTACTATAATACTTTACCCACCTTTTTTACGCACCGGTACATCACATCCAAAAGCTGACCAAGGATTTCGCCCGAGCCTACAGTTTAATGGAGTGGTATTTCACTAGTCAATAGTATCAGCCGATAACAATATAGAAGAAGAAATACGCGAACGGCTGATTAAATCCAACAAAGCCTACTATGGTCTATCAAGGCTCTTTAAATCCCGAAATTTATCCAGAATATCCAAGCTACTACTCTACAAGACCATGGTCTTACCAGTACTCATGTATGGATCCGAGACCTGGGTGCTTAATAAAAGGCACTCTGAACTCTTGGTCGCGTTCGAGAGAAAGGTCTTAAGGAGAATAGTTGGCCCCGTATGTGATGGAGGACGATTCGGAGACGCTACAACCATGAGTTGTACGCAGTCTACCTTGAAGCTAATATTGTAAGAAAAATCAAGCTCGGTAGACTCCGGTGGGTGGGACACCTAGCTCGAATGAGCGAAGAGGCACCGGCCCAGAAAGTCCTTTGTGGCAGGATGTATGGAAGGAGACAGCGCGGCAGAACTTGTCTGCGATGGAGGGATGGCGTAGGCCAGTACGCCCAAAGCCTGGGAGTGCCAAACTGGATGACATCGGCTCGAAATCGGGACCAGTGGAGAGATTTGTTAAATAAGACCAAGACCTGATCGCCGTTGTAGTGCCGATGATGATGATGATGATGATTTCACCAGCGACAGGAGTTTGGGAATCCATCTAACAATCGGCCCCCAGCCGCCTTTTACAACAAACTGGCCTACCTGTGAAAATATTCTAATTAATACGTCATTTTCGGTAAGGCATGTTATCAGAAGGATTGTGGGTCTGTTGGTATGTATTTCTTACTACCGGTCACAATGGATATCGTTTGGTTCCCTATTTTGGTACCTTGAAATAAGTTTTCACTGCCTATAACTTTAGCGATACCCAATATGCTTGTTTTTGAATACTTCCTGATCCTTTCAGACTTTCAGAAACCGTTGTTTGCAAGAACAGCCAGCTTCTGTCATGACTCTTCATGAAGTAGTGTCCCCAATTCGTTGTCTTCAAAATTTATCAATGCGCCAGAGCGTTCTTTACCTTCAACTTCAGAATAATTTTTTGAAGCATCTCAACAAGAGATTTTCTAAATAAAGTAATATGGAGTTTCCAAGAATTTCACGCGATACACAATCAAATTGGAGAGCAGCACTAAAGGAAAAATCGAGGAAATAAGCCATCAGAGCAATTAACATACCATTTCCACTTCATCATCATCATCATCATCATCGGCACTACAACCGGGAGCCGGCCTTGGCCTTATTTAGCAAGTCCTGAGGCTTGTTAAATTTTCCATAATGATTTGTTTTTTCCGCGCAAGGTCATTAGTCTTGCGCCAGAGGCTCCCCGACGGGGAATCGAACCCCGGTCTCCCGCGTGGCAGGCGGGTATACTAACCACTATACTATCGAGGAGCCACCCACTTCAGTAAAGGGAAATTAGGAGTAAAAATCCATATCCTATATGCAGTTGTTTATCTAACGAGTTAGTGCTCCGCTTCATCGGTGTCTTCGTAGCTTCGATTTCCCGACAATATAGTCGTACAATAAAAGTCCCCGCAAGGGCTCCTTTTTTGGAACGAAACTTGACACTGCAAATGAGTATATAGCGTTTGCGACGGTAGTGAAGAACGTGTGATTCGAACTGACGCTATGACGGTCAGAATCACAAAAAATTGAACCAATGCTCAACACATCAGGCCACTGCCGCGTGTACGAATTCGGTTTCTAAACTCAAGTACAATCGACTGATGAGGAATTGCTATGTTATTGCTTGGTATACGGCTGATGGATTTTCTTATTCGAGTTTCGTTCGGTGCTCTTCACTATTTATTTGTGTATTGTGTGTGTATCTGATAGAAACGCCACAGGTTTCTTACACTTTGGTGAAAGAACACTCTTACTTTTAGCTTGTTTATGACACTTTCTTGCTTGCGATATGATCTTAAAGTATGCGTACACGCTCCTGGTAATGCAGTCTGTTGGAATGTAATTGTGAATATCATCAAACATTCAAAGAAAAAACCTAAACATTGAAAAAGCGCCCTCTATATAAACCGAAAACATTCTAGGCAACCCAATGGGTTATGCAATAAACAGAATAATTACGAAACTATTATAATGGTGAATTATGTAATATATTAAAATATCATCATCATAATCGGCACTACAACCGGGATCCGGTCTTGGTCTTATTTAGCAAGTCCCGAGGCTTGTTAAATTTTCATAATAATTTGTTTTTCCGGGCAAGGTTATTAGCCTTGCACCAAATATTAAAATATAATTATTAATGAAATAACAAAAATTTATAAAAAATGTCACATGTTTACATTGCATATTTTTCATATAAAAATATTTTGTAAAATAATCCGAGTCAATATGTCGCACCAATACCCTTGAGCCTAATGTGAGGTAATGTTTTATATATGCGTTTTAGTCTAATTAACCACCTCTGCCTTACGGTGTAAGTTCTGCAAACCTTTTATTTAAATTTCGACCTAAAACTCTTAACTCTACATATACTTTATAAATAAACTCTAGTTAATTTCGTAATCTGTTTTTTTTTTCAGCAAGATCCGTTGTCACATAGAATTATTGAGAAGAGACGAAGGGATAGGATGAACTCCTGTTTAGCAGACTTATCACGTCTAATACCACCTCAATATCAACGGAAGGGACGTGGTCGAATAGAAAAAACTGAAATTATAGAAATGGCTATTCGACATCTAAAGCATTTACAAAATGAAATTGTGCAGAAGGAGAGTGAATACCGACTAGGATATACCGATTGTATGAAGGAAGCTGCCAAATTTTTATGTGATAGTCAAATGCAGGATTTTTGCTATCGTATGTTGACCCGCCTCCAAGAACATTGTGATGAACTGCTAATGAAAAGTAAGTATTTATTAAGTGTAACACTTTTGAAAAGTCTCGTTTTCATTTTAATTAAATTTGTTTAAAAAGCGGTTTAAAAAAAGTTAAGATGAATAAATTAGGAATATATGAAGGCGGATCAATATATCACTGACTTTTTAAAATATTAAGCTCTATAATTGGAAAAATCTGAACTCTTCGTTTTTGGTTGCGTTGAAAGGTGTGCTTCGTCAAATCAACAAATTAAAGACAACTTAACACGAATAAAATGTACTGCATTTTTTTTTGTGTGATGAATTTTCTAATAAAGATGCTATGAAAACATTAAAATAAAATGTACGCCAAAGGGCATAATAAAGTTGGTATAATTTAGAATACTTGTGAAAAGCCAGTAAGTTTAAAAACTGCCCTTCGCCAAGTCAACAAATTAAAGATAACTTAACACGAATAAAATGTACTGCATTTTTTTTTGTGTGATCAATTTTCTAATAAAGATTGTACACATGAATCAAACCCATGCTATGAAAACATTAAAATAAAATGTACGCCAAAGGGCATAATAAAGTTGGTATAATTTAGAATACTTGTGAAAAGCCAGTAAGTTTAAAAACTGCCCTTCGCCAAGTCAACAAATTAAAGATAACTTAACACGAATAAAATGTACTGCTTTTTTTTTGTGTGATCAATTTTCTAATAAAGATTGTACACATGAATCAAACCCATGCTATGAAAACATTAAAATAAAATGTACGCCAAAGGGCATAATAAAGTTGGTATAATTTAGAATACTTGTGAAAAGCCAGTAAGTTTAAAAACTGCCCACGCCAAGTCAACAAATTAAAGATAACTTAACACGAATAAAATGTACTGCATTTTTTTTGTGTGATCAATTTTCTAATAAAGATTGTACACATGAATCAAACCCATGCTATGAAAACATTAAAATAAAATGTACGCCAAAGGGCATAATAAAGTTGGTATAATTTAGAATACTTGTGAAAAGCCAGTAAGTTTAAAAACTGCCCTTCGCCAAGTCAACAAATTAAAGATAACTTAACACGAATAAAATGTACTGCATTTTTTTTTTTGTGTGATCAATTTTCTAATAAAGATTGTACACATGAATCAAACCCACGCTATGAAAATATTAGAACTAAAGTACCAACCTATTAGACCACCTCCGGGTATGTACGCCAAAAGGCATAGCAAAGTTTGTACAATTTAGAATACATGTGAAAAGCCAGTAAGTTTATATAAGAACAATATTTGTAAAATCAGTACCTGTCTGACTTTCAAACCGACAACTTAATCAACCGTTATTTTCACAATAATTATCACAAGCCATTATCTTGTTTTCTTTGCCTCGCTACCGCAAACACATAAGTTGATCAAGTGCGAAATCCGTTAAGTTATGGCGCCTGGGCCACGTGTGTTAAACAAAATTAAGCGTAAACGGTTGCGTTACGACCCCGGTATTGGAGGCCAAACCCCTCCAGATAAACTTACTAAAGTTAATAATAAAGTGATAGATAATTCCAATATGTGTTCAAACACTAACTTTTTCCAATCACTTCAAAGCCTAATGGAGGACTTGTGGGTATTTTGACTAGGCATCAAGCATGGGCGCGGGTTCAGTAAAATACCCTTCAAATAGTTCACGGGATACTGTGCACTTCAGAAGAATGTCAAATAAAAAAAACGCAGATGTTTCCAAAAGCAACGAAACGCAGTTAGTTGTTATTCTGGTTAATGTTTATTTATCACTTTTATTGGGCCTTTTGAGTTTTACGTTACACATCAGCTTTTTAAAATTCACTAGTGTCTAATTACATCGATTGATTTCAACTTCGGGTTTGCAAAACCGATTTAACTTTAACAAGACTCTCTGGTGACAATGGTTCAACATAGATTTTAACGACTTCTCTACAACGTTGTTTTAACTTTTACTACACTCGCGAACGACAATTGTTTCGCTAAACACTCGACTCCGTGTGCACCGTTTCAGGGTTGAAATTTGACCCGACAGCGTATGTATATGCGACGGAGGGTGCAATCTGGCTCAACGATGCAACTCACATCCGTCAGATTCAATGGCCACATGTGCAATGCATCGATAGGGGAGGATTCTATATGTGTCCGTATAGGACAAGTACGATGCCCTGCGATGAAAACGATGTTCGGTGGACACCTGATTAAACAGACGTACAATCATCGGGGGCGATGTACCCATACATCGTTGATGATATATGCCAGAGATCGAAATTTGATTTTTGTTTCAAAGTAAACAAAAACGCTATTTCACAGATCAAATTGTGGCACACATGATGTACATGATGTGCCTATGATACAAAGGGGTCGTCATGGTATTTGCCTAAGATTCCTTTGAAACGCCGATGTAGGCAATATCTAATCTAGCCGTATGGCTCCGGTGCACAAGGAGGCAAATTATTTTGTTGACATAAGTCAGCAGAAACCTCGTCGACGGCGGCAAAGGGTCAGGCTGGATGGCTATATGTTTGAATTAATATGCGGGTAAGTACGAACACAGTGAGATACTGTATGTTTAATTTAGATTTCAGGCGGGTCATCATAGACATGGCATGGGTAAGATTGCCTAAACAATGATCTTATCCATGCCCAAATACCATGATCTGTTGATAGCCGATAATTGTCGGGGAATTGTCGCAACTGTCGCGGGCCTAAGGGTATAGGCGCGATATACAATTGTGACTACGGAAAAAATATCGGCTACAGCTATGTCAACAATACGCTGGCCAGCGTTTGTTTATCGTAATTGAAGACAGGCTGAGCCGATAGGGGATGAACTGGTTCATGGAACATAAACCAGGGAAATTCTGAATATGCGGATGCCGTCGGGTAGGTTTTCCTTTCAGGTATGATACTGTCGGGGAGCTTACGCTGCCCCTAGTTGCAGGTAAGTACTACGGGTTTGCATGGAAAGAGGAAGGTGGTTAATTCAAGAGGATGGGCGGTTCTTTGGGAATGTATTAAAGAACCGCCACAGACTCACCTGAAATGGAATCTACCAACGTCGATCAGTGTGCAGAAATAACGAAAGAAACCGTTCCGCCAATTGTGGTTTTAAAAACAGCCAGTGCTAAAGTGCGTAATATTTTGAAAAACATTAAAATAGACAACTACTTAATTAAAAACATATCGCTTGGACAAAAAAGATGTGCCCTAACAATTGACATATATAACAAGATTATAACTGAACTCTTACGGTTAAAATGTGAGTTTTTTACCCACTCGTGTAAGGAAAATCGTCCATCAAAGGTAGTGCTATCCGGATTAGACTTGATTAGCAGCGATATAGTGAAAAATGAACTAATTACACTCGGGATTAAGTGCTTAGATGTTAAAACCATTGTGGGGAGGAAGTAATGTGCCTAACACGGACACTCGGTTCACTTCCTCCTCCATCATATTAGTTGTTCCCTCGAGCACTACACGATTACGACGGAGCGAAGAAAACACCAAACACCGGACTAGTAAAAACACAAAGCGCTGGATTTCTATTGTTTATTTTATTCACTTTTGGTTAAACGATTAATTTTAGTTTACACGCTGGTTTCGGGATCACAATTAAATGAATAGCTTGTGTAGAACTAATGTTTTAATGGTTGCAAAGTAAAAACTATAATATAATAGAATATTGCGTATTTAATTAAGAAAAATTAATATTGACTCGCGACTTGATAATCGAATTAAGCGATTACAATCGATTAACGGCTCGATGCATTGTCGCATAAATAGCTTCTGTGCAATCTGTTCGGGAAACCACAAAACATCCGACTGCAAAACGAATGAGGTCATCAAATGTGCAAATTGCAGTGGGCCACATAAATCCACCGATCCTGAATGCACTATCCGAAGGCAGTACCTAGACATTCGGCGCAAATTATCCCCACGTGGAGGTGGTACAGGAAATACAACGTTCCTTCAGCCTCCGAGTGATAAACAGCAGCCACTGCCAGACCGATTCTCTCTGATAATTTTCCTCCACTACCACGATATGTGCGCCAACCTTCACTTCCTTCATCCGCCTGGGCTTCTGGCCTCCATCAAACACAGCAACCGTCCAACAGTGATACGACACACTTGTTCTCTTTTAGCGAGATTAACTCTCTTCTTAATGAAGTTGTAACCAAGCTTAGTGCTTGTCAAACTAAAGCTGACCAATTTAACGTCATTAGCTATTAAGTATCTATATTCGGAAAAATCATGTTAAGAAACTCTCTAAGCATCATAACTTGGAATGCGAGAAGCATCAAAAACAAACAGCACGAAGTTTTTAATTTCTTGATAAATTTTAATATTGATAATTGCGCTTGTTTCAGAAACCTGGCTCAAACACGACATTTGTTTCTCTCATCCAAATTACATATGATATCGCCTAGACAGGGTACATGCTAGTGGTGGAGATGTCGCCATTGTTGTGAAAAAATGTATAGAACATTCCTTGCGTCCTTCATTGCGCCTTAAGTTAATTGAGGAAATTAGTATAGATGTAACATTAAGTGACAACTCCAAGGTGAGTCTTTTTTCGGTCTATTTCCCTGGAGGAAATAGAAACTTAGAGAAATCTACTTACTTTAAGCGGGATCTGCAAAAATTGTATAGAGTCAACACTCGAAACAAGGTAATTATTGGTGGTGATCTAAGCTGCAGACATCAGTCGTGGAATTGTCTTAGGGGAAACTGCTGGGATAACATTTTACTAGATGTTACTGAATCCAGCCCAAGTTTTTCCATACTTTATCCACTTCTCCCCACCTATAGCCCAGCGAGTGCTAACAAGAACCCCTCAACTCTCGATCTATATATCACTAATATTCCAATTTACTGCACAGTACCATTAACTCTAAATGCGTTAAGTTCAGACCACCTTCCGATCAGCCTCACAGTGAATTATACAGTATCTGTAAATCGTACCAGTTTACACCACAACTATTCCCCCGCCAATTGGAATTGTTATAAATCATATATAAACACGAACTTGGTTCTAGGTGATGTCAGCCTCAATTCTATAACCTGCAGCGAGCACATTGATATCCTATGTAACAATTTTGTTTCTATTATCAATAGAGCGGCCGATCTTGCGATACCTAAATGTTCCACTGCTCCAGTTGATAAGGCCTTAAATAATATCATTAAAAGATAAATCTCTGTATATAGGAACAAGTGTTGGAATAAACACTTTTCCTCTCTTGAAAAAGCAAGCAAACCGTTCTGGAAAATATCAAAAATTATGAAAATGAGAGGGTCAAGTATTCCTCCTTTTAAAGTTCACGAGAAGTTGTTTATTTCTTCAGTGGAGAAATCGAACCTACTTGGTAACACGTTTAGTAAGAACCACTCCATATCTATGCATCTAAGCAACGCATATACTGAGGCTGAAGTTTCTAACACTATCCATGTACTTTCTCAAACACCAGCTGAAAGTACTTACGCAACTAATATTAGCAAAGTTAAAGAATTGATAAAAAAATCGAAATCAAAAAATCCTGCTGGTCTTGATAATGTTAACAACCAATTAATTAAAGCACTTCCACCTGCTGCAAGTAACTATTTAACGTTAATTTTCAATGCTTGTCTTAAGAATTGTTATTTTCCGGACTGTTGGAAAACTGCAAAAGTAATACCTATCCCGAAACCCGGCAAACCGAAGAACAGCCATCGAAAGCTGCCGACCTATTCGTCTACTTAGCTGTCTGAGTAAGCTCCTAGAAAAAATCATTAAGGAAAGGATTGATCGTTTTGTGGAAGCCAATAACATCTTACCAAACCTTCAGTTCGGTTTCCGTTGTGGGCACAGCACAATCCACCAAGTCTTGCGCATTAAAAACCACATAGCTGGTAAATGCATCGACAAGGAATCAACGGGACTGGTTCTTCTAGACATCGAACAAGCATTTGATACAGTATGGCACGATGCCTTGATTTATAAGCTACTAAAACTTAAGCTGTCAATACCGCTTATCAAAATTATCCAGAGCTTTCTTCGTTCGAGAAAATATGTTGTGAATATAGGAACCGACAAATCCACTATGGTGTACCCTAAGGCTCGGTCCTTGGTCCCATATTATTCACATTGTTTGTTGCAGATTTACCATGGCTAGGTGAAAACATTCAGGTAGCTATGTTTGCCGATGATACGGCCATTTTCTCTTCGGGTGCCTTATTCACTAACGTCTACAACTCTTTGCAAGCAGCTCGTGACAAACTAGCAGTATATTACAGGAAATGGAAAATAAAAATAAATGGTAATAAAACACAAGCTGTCTGGTTTTCGAGATGTAGGAAACTCTGCTACCTACCAAATGACACTAAACTCAGTATGTGTGCAGTTGATATTGATTGGTCCGAAAACTGTAGATATCTAGCTATTATTCTAGATAAAAAACGTATCTTCCAAAAACACATCACTACCACAATTGACAAAAATAAACAAAGTCGTAAGAGTTCTGTATCCATCAGTGTGTAGAAAGTCAAAGCTTAGGCTCGAAAATAAAATTATAATATTTAAAACCATTTTTCAAGCTATACTCTTGTACGGGGACCCTGTATGGTGTAATTGTGCTCGCACACACAAAAGAAAATTGCAAAGGTGTCAAAGTAAAATATTGAAAATGTTGCAGAATTTGCCACGGCATTATTCGACACATGAACTACATGAAAACGCTAACGTTAAACCGGTAGAGTTCCTTATTGACAAAATCAATCGAAACTTCTTCGTCAATTGTTCTTTTTCTGACAATGCTCTCGTTTCCCGCCTTGCGTTATTCTAAATCACTACATATGTGCCCTGTCTATGAAAATTATATCGAGGTCATTATTACATAAAATAACCGGAAACCTGTGCAATATTAGTCTTAAGATTCAAAAGGGTTTTTTTCTTGTAGTTTTCCCTTAATTTATTATTTATTGTTCCATAAAATTGTGCTATTGTCATTATATAGATTTAAGATTATAGTTGTAAAGGAATTGCTGTCCTAAACCTCTTAAATCATCATCATCATCATCGGCACTACAACCGGGATCCGGTCTTGGCCTTATTTAACAAATATCTCCACCGGTCCCGATTTCGAGCCGATGTCATCCAGTTTAGCACTCCTAGGCTCTGGGCGTCCTGGTCTACGCCATCCCTCCATCGCAGACAAGGTCTGCCGCGCTGTCTCCTTCCATCATCATCATCATCGGCACTACAACCGGGAGCCGGTCTTGGCCTTATTTAGCAAGTCCTGAGGCTTGTTAAATTTTCCATAATGATTTATTTTGTCTGGGCAAGGTCATTAGTCTTGCGCCAGGGGCTCCCCGACGGGGAATCGAACCCCGGTCTCCCGGGTGACAGGCGGGTGTACTAACTGTCTGTACTGTCTCCTTCCATACATCCTCTTAAATACTAGTTGTAAAATATAAATGTACCATATTATCTACCAAATAAAAATTGAATTGAAATTGAAAAGTCGCTGTTATGGAGTGGCCATCGCAGTCCCCTGATCTTAACCCAATAGAACACCTATGGGGCATTCTTAAGCCCAAGATCGGAGACTGCAAAGTCAAAAATAAGGAAGAACCTTGGTCTATACCACCCGCGACTTGTATCAAACTAGTCAATTCCATGGGAAGAAGATGCGAAGCAGTCATTAAAAACAAAGGTGCAACAACTAAGTATTAAAAGGATATGAAACACTTTTACTGTAAATTAATTCTTCACAAAACACAAACAAAAAACTAATTTGTTTCTATTATTTTTTCCAGGCAAATACAAGGAAAACCGGAATTAGTATTTTTTTTGGACTATTTCTCGCTGTTTTTTATTAAAAATTTAGTATTTCTTTTATGTATTACAGTCCACCAAATCTGTTAGTATATTTTTAATTCTTATTTTTCCCCAAATACATTTTTTCTTAACGATTAATGTCGAAGAACTAGCTTGTTTCTATAATTGTCGAGGATCCGCAAAAAAAAGGCGAACTCAATTGGTGTTTGTTTCGAAGCAGTGTATAGAATGAACGAATCGGCTCATCCTAACCTTGACCTGGAAAATAGGGCTCTCTAAAAACGTATTTCGCTACGCAATGAACTTAACAATTGGCGTCTCTTAAGTCGAAGTTTCACTATTTTTAGTGAAAATAATAGAGCGGATTCCCCACTTAGAAATCTAAACAATAGTATATTTGTACACAAGGATGAACTGACGGGCATTCTTAGATCCATTAAGAACAAAAAATCTTCTGGAATAGATATTATTCCAAACATTGTTTTAAAGCATTTACCTCTGGAAGTAGTGAAGGTTTACACTATCTTATTCAATAACGCTCTAAATAATGCATATTATCCAACCCAATGGAAATATGCAGTAGTCCATCCCATCCCCAAAAAGGGCAAGGACAGGAGCAATCGAGCCAATCTTCGCTCGATTAGTTTGCTTCCGAACATCAGCAAGGTATTCGAGAAAATTATAAATAAAACATTGACTAACTGGTGTGAGGAAAATTGTATTATTCCTAACAACCAGTTTGGTTTTCGATCGCAACATGACACAGTTCATGCTGCGACAAAACTTGTTTCCGACATACTGTGGAACAAGGCGAAAAGACAATGCACAGGGGTCTGTTTGGTTGACTTTGAAAAGGCTTGCGACACCGTATGGTTAGAAGGACTGGTATAAAAGTTATCAAATCTAGGTATGCCCGAATATTTATTATACATTATCTGCGATATGATAATGGGTAAACAATTTGTAGTGAAATGTGGAGATATAATCTCTAACAAGACTTTGCACATCAAAAACGGTCTACAACAGGGAGCAGTGAATTCTCCCATTTTATTTAACATTTACATTAGTGGTCTAGTGGGTTTTCTCAACCATGCAATTGCGTATACCGACGACGTTGTGGTGTATAGATCTGGAGAAAAGATTGATGTCATCAACAGACTTCTACAAGATGATTTCAACAAAATCAAACGTTTTTGCGACGACTGGAAATTAAAAATAAATTTCCAGAAAACAGAGACTATCATTTTCAGAACGCCCCTGTCCAGTGCATCAAGGGATACAAAACGGAATTGGAAAACATTTTCCATTGCAGGAAGTAATAATCTTCCTCTACAAGTAAAAACTGTAGTCAGTTACCTTGGGATCTGGCTTGATCAGTATCTTTACTTTGATAAGCATACAGCAGCTGCTCTTACAGCAGCTAAAAACGCATATGCAATGACACGAAGACTCTTCCGTAGTAGTCTGCTGGACCCCAAAGGTGAAAATAATTTCATACTCAGCATTCATCCGACCAATATTGGTGTATGGCTGCCCGGTATGGTACAACATGTCCCCATTTTACATGGAGAAGTTTCGGGTGTTCGAGAGACAGGAATGTACAGAACCCCAGAGTCGCAGTATAAGAAATACTATCCCAATAAAGTCCTGTATGACAAATCTGGACTAAACAGAATAGATAACTTCATTATTAAGATTATTCGTGGTCACACAACAAGGGCAATGTGCAGTGAAAATGATCTCATTTCGGGAGCATTCTATCCCATTGATATGTATATGGAGAGTACTCTCCAGAATGGGTTCATTCCCCTAGAAACGTTACCTTTCTTGGATAAAAAAGGACTTATCCAAGACAAACGTGGAGTCCCTATTATTTACCACGCTTTCCGTGGTGCCAGGAATAAACGAATTCTCCACGATATCTCTAATTTTCCAGACCCCCGGCGTTTTCGTATTGTGATCGGTGAAAGAGATAAATCCATAAAAGATCGATCCCATCCCAACTGGTGGTGGATCAGTGATGAAGAAAGGACTACACGTCCCCAAACATAATATGCCTCTCAGGCGCACCGCTTTCCTTCCCCCTATCCCCAATTCCCATTTTTTTTATTTTTTTTTATTTTCGTTTTTAATTCAATTTTAATTTTTTTTTTATTTTTTATTTTTATTCGTATTTCTTGTCAACCCCCTATATATGTAATTTAAAAAAAAAATTATAAATAATACATGATGTAGAAAAAAAAATAGAATACATTTAATCAAGAAAACATATCAATTATTGTGACATGTTATAAAAACAGTTATTGTACGCCCAAAGGCAAAAGAAAAATAATAATGTATAATTTAGAGTGCTTGCGAAGAGGCAGTAAGTTAATGTAAGAACGATATTTGTAAAATAGAAGTTAACATTTAGTTTTAAGTAAAATATGTAATTAATTTGTTAAGTAAATGTGGATATAAAACAAAACAAGCTTGTTTCTATTATTTTTTCCACCACTGTATATTAACGCTACGATGTTCTATAAATTTTCATTATAAAAATGTATGCCCTTAAAAATATTTTTGAAATAACCTATTAAACGAAAAACCTTTTTTTTCAGATGACTGTTTTAAGAATCGATGTCACCCCGATAATGTGAGCGCATCTAGTGGAAGTCCACACAATGGATTTCATCCAACAGCACCATTGTCACAACTGCGCGATATACTTGTATCTGATGTGGAGCAAAGTAACAGCAATGATCACAACGACGTCAAAGATCTAAGTTTTCGCAATTCCCAGCCTCATCAAGCGGCGGTAATAACATCAACTGCACCTTCATCACTGCATCATGATTCAAGTAACCACGATTTCGATTCTTCCCGTGAGCCGCTCTTACATCATGAAACTGCTAATATGCATTCACCGCCACCGCACCCACATAATTCAGTTGATAGTTTAATGTTGCAGGCATCACGTATTCGTAGTTTTTCTGAATTGTCCCATGATGTTGAACACAATAATAATTATAAATATAAAAATCATATAAAAGAACGATTCAATCAAGATCATTTACATGATGAAACATCTAGCGAGCATTGTTCTACAGCACCGGCAATACAAAGTGATCATTCAATCTCGGAACATTCAAAAGATGATCTAGACGTAGCTAGTTCGATGACAAAAAAACGTAAAATTGAAAATTGTGTTCAATCGCCCCCATCTATTGCAACCTCAGCTACAACAACATCTAGTGACACGAAAACTTTATCATTTAGTGATATCAAAACAGAACTGAACAACTGTAATAGCATAACATCACCTGCAATCGGTAAATTTTCTATAAATCCATCCTCTATAACGACGAACGGCCGACATCTAGCTGTTCCAATATTTGCTCTACATGGCCAGGGCACATATTATGTGCCATTAAATGTTGATTATAGCAGCTTAGTACCTTATTTAAATGGATTCGATTTATTGGAGAAAAACTATGCAACAATGCCCGTCCTACATCCCATCAATATAAGTGTTAATTTCTCACCGTTAATTACGACTAAACAACCAACCACAAAAACTAAAATGGAAGCTATTACAAATGGATGGTGAAGAAATAAAGTTAACAACATAAACTACCTCAAATTACAAATAGAAAAACTTGAGTACCTCCACAACTGAATACACAAATAGCCGAAGGTATCTAGTGTTTCTTTGTAAACGTTTTGAATCTTTATCTTTGAAGTAAATGTTTGTAAACTAAATTTAATTAAATGAATATAACACGGAAGACTTTATTTAAACTCATTTTTATGGAATCTAATTCCACTGTGATCCTTCTAAAATAATTTTATTTGATAAAGATTTCTTTATTTTCTCATTATGATGGAGCAGTCATAGTACTCTCCACATTTAGAATGTTTAAATAATTTAAAGAAAAACAAAAAAGGACTTTTTTTAATAGCAGAAGAAGATTAGTTGAAATATTTTCTTTTTGATATTATCATGCTGTAGTTTCCATTGCTCAACTGCTCAAAATATTGTAATTAAACTAGTCTAACAAATTCGAGAAAGAAACATATGTTTACAATTAAAAGTAGGACAACGTTAATTTACAGTGATTGGATAAGAGGTGTTCAGCTCTCAAACTAATTATTTTACTTTTTGGCGTCAGTATGATAACGATTTAAAAACACTTAACTCGGTCAGTAAAGTAAAGGGTAACTTTATGCTAATAAAAAAAGAATTCGAAGGTATTAACTTGTTCTTACGTCATATAAAAATCAAGCCATTCATTGGAACACCAAAAAACGATTCTCCACTGAAAATGGTATCTAAAAATTGATAACAAGAGAAATGCCAAATACATTTCGACCGTACTTAATTTTATTGATTAATTGATATAACCGGGAAAATTTCTTCGGGTTTTCATCAAATTATTTCTGAATGTTTTATTATCATGAGAGGTTTAAAATAATTTCATCTTATCCGAAGGAAGGTACTTAATATCCAGTCGACCTTCGCGCAAGACATCTCTGACGAAATGATGCCTGACGTCGGTGTGTTTCGATCTCGCGTGAAACGTGTGATTCTGGGTCAGTAGTTGCGCCCCTCGTTTCTCGTTCATCACCAGAACTCTTTCACACTCGGACAGCTTGATCTCCGACAAGAATCCCTGTATGTATAGGGCTTGTCTCGCGGCTTCAGTTAATGCCATGTACTCCGCCTCAGTGAACGAAAGTGCGACGGTGCGCTGTTTCCTCGATTCCCAGCTGATGGCGGCACCGCTCAGGTTAAAGACGTATCCGGTATACGACCTTCGACCTACCGGGCACCCAGCCTAATCGGCGTCAACAAACCCTTCCAAGGTTTTCATGCTCTTCGTGTACGTGATTCCGAAGTCGGCGGTCCCCTTCAGATATCTCAGGACGCGTTTCGCCGCCTTCCAGTGTGCTCGCCGTGACAAGTGTTGAATTGACTGAGACAACTGACAATATGCGAAATGTCCGGTCTTGTGGCAATCGCCAAGTAATTCAGAGCTCCGACAAGCTCACGATACGGCCGAATTCCTCCTGGTGATCCTTCTTCTTCAACGGCCTTTTCGAGCCTCGAACCCGATTCAGCGGGAGTACTGGCGGTGTTACAGTACTCCATCCGAAATCGAGAGAGTAGTTCCCGAACGTAATTTGGTTGAGAAATGGTAATCTGATTTCTGCTCCTGGCGATTTCGATCCCCAAACAATAGCGAGCTGTTCCCAGATCTCTCGCCTCGAATTCCTGCGACAAACCTTTTCGGACGAAATCAAGATCCTTCTGCTCTCGATAGAATATCAAAATGTTGTCAATGTAGACCAGTATTATCAACGGTTCTCCCTCTCGTTTGAGGCGATAAACGCACGGATCCGCGCTCATCGGTGTTATATTTAATTCTTCGAGTTTCCCATTCAGTCTCGTATGCCATTGCCGATCGGCTTGTTTAAGGCCGTACAAAGCCCTTTTCAAACGACAAACCTTTTCGCCACCCTGAAGCTGTTTCAGCATTTCCTTGGCGCGGCTCTCGATATCGGATTTGCCTTGTGTCGCCACGATTTTCTTCAAACATCCTGCGAGTAAATCGGGCAATTCCATGTATGTTTCCTCTTCGATCGTACCGTTTAGGTAGGCGGTCGTGATGTCCATCTGATGCACCTTAATGTCGTGCCTGACCGCCAGTGCAAGTAGCATACGCATGGATCCCAGGCGAGCGACCGGAGCGTAGGTATCATGAAAATCGATCCCGGGTCGCTGCGCGAACCCCCTCGCCACGAGTCGTGCTTTTCTTCTCTCGACCTTGCCGCTCGAGCCGTACTTGTTCTTGAGAACCATACGACATCCGACCACGTTGCGATCCTTGGGTCGATTCACGATCAGCCATGTATCGTTCTTGATTAAGCATTTGACTTCTTCGACGATGGTGTCCAACCATTCTTCTTCGTCCGGTCCCTTCAATGCTTGCCGATACGGGACCTCCGAGTGAAGGCGGGCTAAATTTACCTCCCCGTCGTCGAGATTTCGGTCGATCTTATCCCCGCTCGATCCGCGAGGATCTTCGTCTTCTTGCGTGGGTCGATACAATTTTCGCGGGCGACCGGGTCGTCCGGTGAGAATCTTTCTAGGTCTACCCGGAGCTCTTCTGATCGTTTCGGTGATCTCGTCCCTTTCTCCCATCGGGTCGTCGTGTTCCTGCGATTCATTTCCCGATTCCTCGTCGTGGTCCCCACCTAGATGAGGTTCAAAGAAATTCGGCAGTGATACTCCCTCGGGATTGTGATTCGAATCTCGATTCAGATTTGACGAAGACGATGACGATTCGTTATTATTATTATTTATTGGCCTGTAGGAACCCGGAAGTTCATGACCTCTCCGACAATTCGTTATGCATTTCCGTTTTTGTATCGGTATCAGTAAATTTGATGCCTCGTGTCGTGGTTACCCTTCGTTTGTAGGTATTTCAGGTATCAACCATACTCGATAGCCTTGAGTCGGTTCGTCGTATCCGAGGAAAATGCATTTCATACCTCGCGGTTCCAGCTTCCCTTTTCCGGGAGTTTTATCCAACATATATGCTGTCTCTCCGAAAGTTCGCATGTTCTTCACGTTCGGGCGTTTTCCGTGCCATAATTCGTAAGGAGTTTTACCTCCTAGCGTCTTCGTAATGCATCGATTTCTTACGAAGTTTGCCGTGGCGATCGTTTCTGTCCAAAACGAGGTTGGGAGCTTCGATTGCGTCAACATGCAACGCGCCATTTCCAAGAGCGTGCGGTTTTTCCTTTCCGCTACTCCATTTAATTGGGGAGTGTATGGCATCGTGAGTTTTCGCGCAATTCCCTCTCCCTACAAGAATCTGTTGAATTCTTCGTTAAAGAACTCTCGTCCGTTGTCGGATTGCATACATTTAATTCTTCGTCCTGTTTTATTTTCGACGAGAGCCTTGAATTCCTTGAAAGACTTCAAGACGTCGCCTTTCTTTTGCAAAAACCTTACTTCTGTCCAACGAGAGTAGTCGTCGGTTAGCGTGAGGAAGTACCTAGCTTTGCCCCTTGATTCGTCTCTCATCGGTCCGCATACGTCGGCATGGACGATATCCAATAATTTTCCGCTTCGGTGCGATTTCTTTCCGAAGGGCAGCGCGGTAATCTTCGCTTCCGAACAAATCTCGCGCGTATTTGTGGTTCCGTTGTCTTCTAGGTCAAGTCCGGACACTATCCCCCTTTTCCCCATCTCCAAGAGTTCGCGCCAGTTGAGGTGGCCGAATCTCTCATGCCAAACGGTTATTAAAGGCTTACGCGTTCCCGTCGACAGGGCGCAGATCGATTCTTTTCCGGATTCGCCGACAAAGTAGAGATCTCCTTTCCGATCTGCTACTGCGATCGTAGATCCGTGGTTGCTTTTGATTGTAGCTCATTCGCGCGTGAACGTCACGCTGTTTCCGGCGTCCGTGATCTTCGCGACCGAGACGAGGTTGTTACGCAGGTCGGGTATGTGCAGTGCGTTTTCCAGACGTTTGATCCGAGTCGTCTCTCCGTCAGTTGCCGCGATTTTTACGGTTCCTTTCGCTTTTACGTCGGTGGAGCTATGATTTGCCAGATTAATGTTTAAATTTCCAGCACTTGCGATTTGTTCGAATACGTCCTTGTCGTGGCATAGGTGTGATCTGCATCCACTATCGAGACACCAGTGTCGTTTTTCTGAACGTTCCCTGCAAAGCAAGAATCTGCGTCTGTGTGGGAGGTTAGGCAGGAAATGTCTTCGCCGACGGCGGCTTTTTCGGGCGGGATGTTTCGCGTTTCGTTCGGCCCTCTCCGGACAATTTATGGCCTTGTGGCCGAATTGGCGACATCTATGGCATTTGAATCTGAATGGTCTGCCGGTACGTTGATCATCCGATTTTTCGACGCTTTGTTCGTAGTCTTTTTCCAATTTGGCGTTCCTTTTCTCGCGAACATTGCTTGGACTTCGGCTAGGCTGCGTTGTCTTCTCGTCGCGCTTTCGTCGAGGATTTTAATTTTAACATGTTCCGGCGAAGGTAACTCGTCAGTCGACTCGATGGCGCATCTAAAGCTCTCGTAGCTCTCCGGCAGACTGTGTAAAAGCATGATCGATTGTAATTCAATGCTGACTTGTACGGATAATTCGGACATTTTGTCGACCATATCGGAGAATCCGTCGACGTGTCGTGTACATCTCCGCCTTCGTTGAGTCGATGATTCATTAGCCGTTTCCACAATGATGCCTTTTTCGCCGGTTCTTTCGATTCGAAAACGTTTTGTTTTTCGTCATGAGTGCCCGCATTCTTAGTCTCCAGGTATCGTAATTATCTCTGGTTAGCATTTGTATGCGCAGTGTTTGCAGTGAGGTTATATTTCCGCGTGTGTTTTCCACGTTTTCTTCTCGTCTTTTCGATTTCCAATTTCGATTGTCCAGACGACGTTCTGCTCCTGGGCCCATAATCTGTTGTAGCAGGAAATGAAATGAACGGGCGACTACTCGTACGAAAAATATTGTTTATTAAAAGGGAACTTAATAATGATTAGTACAAAGACAATTCAAGTGTTACGTCGTCTTGAAGCAAAAGGCACACTCCGTCTGGTGTAACTGTCAGATGTAGAGTGAGCGCGTTAAGGTGCGAATTCATTTACCTTTTACTCGTAACGCCCGGTCCGCCGCTGCACTCGCATAGAGCACGCAGCTTAGGGTGGATCCACAACAAAATCATATTTTTATCAACGAAGTTAAGTCACAAAATGACTCCCAATAACTGTGGTCTGACAAAATCCGTTAAAATATTATTTTATGTAAAATAATTTTTTGTTAAAATATCTTTTTAACAAAAAATGTCTTCAAACGTGTTTTATAAAACAGAGGATGCACATGTACATATATTACATATATTGTACATGGTGGCCCAAAATTAATCATCGAATTTTGTTTTTGAATTACTTTTTTAGTAAATAAAAAAAAATGATTTTGAGTGATGGAAATCTTTATTTGGACCTTTACATTTTTTTTCTAGTTCTCAAATGTCAGATATGATGCCTAATTCACAAATGTCAAATATGATTGACGTACGACACCATTTGCAAAAATTATAACATCTTCCGAGAGAGTGATTAATTTTGCGGCACCCTATATTACAAGTGTGTAATATTAAGTTCATTATGGAATCATTATGGAAAATTTAACAAGCCCCAGGGCTTGCTAAATAAGGCCAAGACCGGTTCCCGGTTGTAGTGCCGATGATGATGATGAAAAAAAATTGAAATTTTCTTTTTATTCAAAACCAGCTTCATTTCTTTTAAAATCACACTTTTCACAACTAACTTTTAATGTTGTTCATTTTTCTCAACCATCTTCATTTTATTTTTATAACCATTTAGGTTTTTTTTTGTAGAATTCCGGGGTTTGCTTAAAAAAACCGACGCAAGTTGTGTTCACAGTTCTCTTTTGAAGTCAAAACCCGCAAAAAGGAGATTGTTGCAGAAACAATTGATAAACTGACAGTGCAATGTTATGACTATAGCGTGAATGCATGAAAACCTCTTGGGCAAGATATCCCGATTTTTTAAAATTCATCAGATTTATGTAGCATAGCATTGTACAACACCCTTCCTGTTCATAAATTTCTACTATTATCTTTCAATCACTTGCTTTAACCGCTTTGCGAGGTAAGGATTTGAATCAATCTTTTGGTAGTAGTAGCTCATAACGAATGATTCGTAGTCCCACCCAATAGTGATAGCATCAGGCGGTTTCAGAAATTTACACTACACAACAACTTTTTGACCAGACCAAGTAATAAGCAAAATATTGGCACAATAAATGTTTTACTTTGGCTGTGATGGCTTGATTTTACCTAAGTTCTTCCTTTTTTTTTTTTGTGGTTATAGGATTCCTGTAATATTTCATTTTTCATCTCTGGTAACTATTCAACGCAAAAAATCCCTTTCTCTTTTATCCCTAGGCAGCCTTTCACAAACATTTTCTCGATGTTCGAGTTACTAGCTATTTAAACAGTTCCTATTGCCTACACAAGTTTCGCAACAGTTGATCAATCGACGGCAATCGCTCCAGACAATTCGAATTATGCTTAATCACAATCTTCAGCCAATAATTCTTCTAATGCATCGTCTTTAAATTTTCTTGTGTGAATTTCCAAGTTCTTGCATGTTCTTCTTTTAAATCGTCGAAACCATCCTCTACAAGTTTTACTTAACGGAGCATGCCCGTTTTATATCTTTTTGGGCAATCGTTAAGTTTAAGCTCCCCTTTTCTATGCAATAAAACTTCCTATGAATGATGTTTATTTGGAATAAAATTCAACATATTTGAGGAGTTAAAAATTCTTGTTGTTTATGCCTCAACCAAATGTCACATGTCTCCGTTTGACTGCTGATACAAATTACAACAAGTACGTGATCCGGTATTGGCCTTATTTAACAAATCTCTCCACCGGTTTCGATTTCGAGCCGATGTCATCCAGTTTGGTACTCCCAGACTCTGGGCGTCCTGGTCTACGCCATCCCTCCATCGCAAACAAGGTCTACTGCGCTGTCTCCTTCCATACATCCTGCCACAAATGAATTTCCGGGCAGGGTCCTCTTCGTTCATTCGAGCTAGGTCTCCCGCCCACCGAAGTCTACCGATCTTGGTTTTTCTCACAACAATAGCTTCAAGGTAGATTGCGTACAACTCATGGTTGTAGCGTCTCCGGAATCGTTAAATAGTAATACTACTATTAACTAGGAATACTTCTATTAACTAGTAATTTTTATTTATTTTTTTATTATTTATTGGCCTGTAGGAACCCGGAAGTTCATGGCCTCACCGACTCGACTCCGCCATCGTTCAACGTAAAACCTTACATTGTCCTCCTATCTCCGTCGCGGCCGTCCTGTCGGTCTCTTCCGGTAGTTTACCGTCAAGAATTCTACGCGCGGTCCTATCGTTGCCCATTCGCGCCACGTGTCCGGTCCATCTTAATCTTCGTGACCTGATTACTCTCACTATTGTAGGTTTGCGGTATAGCTCTTCCAATTCGTGGTTGTGGAGTTTCCTCCATTGTGCTGCCTCCTCGTCATGTTTACCACCAAAAATACCCCTTAAAACTTTATTTTCGAATACGCGGATCGCACCTGTTTGTCGTTCATCTCCCGACGGCGCGAACATCCCTGCATCAGAACTCGTTTCGTTACAGAGCGGCGAAGCTGTGGAACTCCCTTCCCGCGCGAGTGTTCCCGGAGCGTTACAACCTGCAACTGTTCAAAAAGAACTGCAACAGTTACTTGATTGCGTCTCGGGGCGCCCACTCGGCGCTATAGGTTCGCCTCTCCCGAGAGACGTCTAATATAAAAAAAAAACGCGGAATTTGTTTTCTTCCCGTTTTGTGGGAGCCCATGTTTCGCACCTGTATAGAGCAATCGGCATAATTATGGTTCTATGGACACGGAGCTTTATGTTACGTGATAGCTGCGTGCCAACTAGCGTTGACGGAATACAGTCTTTTGTTAATTTCCTTCGACATTTCGTTACTGGCCGTCAGTATCGTTCCCAGATATTTAAATTCTTTAACTTTTTCAAATATCTTGCCTCTGACTTTTATATGTGTTCTCTGAGGTCCACCTGCTCACGCCGTAATCAAGTATTTTGTTTTGTTATTAACTAGTAATACTACTGTTAACTAGTCATACTACTATTAATATCACTATTTGTTGGCCTGTAGGAACCCAAAAGTTCAACAGTTCACTGACTCGGCTACACCATCGTTACTTGTTCCGTGCACTCTCTTTCCACCCTTCGCTCTCTGACCCGACGTCCTCAAAGACCTCCCGTCTCCATCTCCGCCTTGCGACCGCTTCCTCAGGATGTCGCTGCATGTTTTGGTTCACTACTTGGCGGGACCCAAAGTACCTATCCAGGGGTGTCACATGGAGACTGCAGGTCAACCTGGATTGAACAGGGACAAGGATTGTCCTGGCCTTCGCCGGGTTGGAAGCAGAGACTTTACCCTGTATGTTCGCTCCCATCCACCCTGTAGTACTAATACGACCCACAAAATCCTGTTTGTCCTTTCTAGAACGCTCCAGATGTTGCTAAGAAGGTCACATTCGAAAGTGCTTTTGTTTCATTGTTGGCGAATGTGGCATCCATTGGATACACAACTTTTTGAAATTCAAACGTCAGTCAAAATAGCGCTCACACTGCCTAATGGGATGGCTGGGGCTTTCACTAAATCTTCCGTGGCAAATCCGGCAATCGTCCTAAACCATATCCGATCTTCCACAATCGAATAGCGCTATCTCTTATCGAATGGCAAAAGTTATTGGAGAACATTATACACGGCGCTAACGCTCGTAGTTTGTTATTTCTCGTCATCGAGACAATGGGTCCAAGGACTGGCTGGTTAATGTCCAAGCCTTTGCCATAGTGTACACTTGTATACACGTCTCGTGATTATGGTTTACGTGGTCGCTAACATTTGCCACTGACTAGTTACTCTGCCGATTTTGGCAGACCAGTCTATAGTTGTTAGTAACCAGCAGAACAGCTGGTGCTGTTTGTTGTCTTCCCTCCGGTCTCTCCCTACAAGTTGCAATTTGCCTCTGAGCGTGACCTTCCGAACGTAACATATTTGTTTGCTTACGAATTTATTCAGTATAAGTATATTTATGTCAAACCTGAGGAAAAGGCTAATAACCTTGCCCGGAAAAACAAATTATTACGGAAAATTTAACAAGCCTCGGGACTTGCTAAATAAGGCCAAGGCCGGATCCCGATTGTAGTGCTGATGATGATGATGATGATGATGATGATGAGGAATATCTTTGGCGACTCGGCAGTATTGCTTTATGTAACTACGTCATCTGGGCCCCGCCAGATCTCCATCAGCTATTCTGTACACTTATGTGAATGCCTCAACCGTACTTTTTCTTCGTTTTAAACTATACTGCATTTATAAGAGTCTATAACGTTTGCGATTGGCGTAAGACTAATGACCTTACCCGAAAAAAACAAATCATTATGGAAAATTTAACAAGCCTCAGGACTTGCTAAGTAAGGCCAAGACCGGCTCCCGGTTGTAGTGCCGATGATGATGATGATAGCGTTTGCGATAATAGTGAAGAACGTGTGATTCGAACTGACGCTATGACAGTTGGAATCACTAAAAATGTTACCAATGCTCAACACATCAGGCCACTACGCGTGTACGAATTCGATTTCTAAACTCAAGTACACTCAACTGATCTGGAATTGCTATGTTATTGCTTGGTATACGGCTGATGCATTTTCTTATTAGATTTTCGTTCGGTGTTCTTCGCTATTTTGATTGTGTATTCTGTGCGTATCTGGACTCCTCGATAGTATAGTGGTTAGTATACCCGCCTGCCACCCGGGAGACGGGGGTTCGATTCCCCGTCGGGGAGCCCCTGGCGCAAGACTAATGACCTTGCCCAGAAAAAATAAATCATTATGGAAAATTTAACAAGCCTCAGGACTTGCTAAATAAGGCCAAGACCGGCCCCCGGTTGTAGTGCCGATGATGATGATGATAATGTATGCGTATCTGTTAGAAACGCCACAAGTCCGCTTCGCTTCTCCGTTTATTGCACCAATCTGGTTGGCGTGGGTGATCGCCTCCAATATTTTCCCACTTGTGCTCAGCAAATAAATATGAAAAGAAGGTTCGCGATCGCGATCGCCACTAAGAAACACAATTTCGAAGGTGTCGGTAATTCAGTAAGACTCGGTTCACTAGGGTGTGGTTACGGCGAATTATTTCATTCGTCTTGTATATTTCTTGAAAAACACCCCCTAGAACAATCACCTCTTCCAAGGGGTCTTCAATCAGAAGGAGCTCATCGTTAAGGACGGCGTTCTTTCCAGCTATGGCTATATTCCTTAGCATTCGCTTGTTACCGTCAATTCGTAGTATTTGGAGACAGTGAATCTCTTTTTAATTAATACTCCTGATGATTTTATTTATTCGTGGAAACATACGAGGGTTGTTGAATTTTATAGCACGAATTTTTGTTTTCCAAAACATAATTGTTGTAAAACTCTAGTATAATTTTATTAGATGTGGGCGGGTTTTCAATCTAGACTTCAGTGATACTATGTTCTGATCATGCCTGTTTTCGAATCGTCTGTACAATTGTTTAAGTTTAGATAGCGGCCTGCAATTTCCTTTAAAGTGTTCGAATTGTTGCTTTGTGTGTATAGTTATAGTGTTAGTAGGTGTTGTCATTCGTATTGTTTTGTCTACCGTTCGATTTATGGTTTTATTTGTCGTATATATTTGTCAATGTCATCATTTGGCACCATCTCTATCTTGATCTGTTGTAATATGTATTGCATATCGTTATTTTTCCGCAGGTGTCCATGTACCTAGATCCCCCTTATTTCATATTCCAAATGCAAACAATTATTTGACTCCTCAATAATGTACCTATACCGACAAAGTTCCTTAAGCTGCCTTTTCCAGAGTCCTTCAGAATTTTTTTTTTTTAAATGACTAAATTGATAACATTTTTATTTTTTTATTTGTAATCTTCCAATCATAAACTACTGGTAGGGTCGACTATTGGCATGCAGGATTCGAATCTCAAGATTTATTCGGCAGATGCGACTACAAACAATTTTAATAATATTGTTATCTGCACCCATTTATCCCACAGAACTTTATTGCGATAGAACTTATGTTTGGGCGAAGTTTATGTAGAATCGTCACTTATCATGTCATACCGGTAGACCTTAAACCGACACTGGTCTGATAAACACCCAGTAAGAATTTATTTTTGGATCCGAAGACTATTACGAAATAGTCTTCTTATCATAGCATGGGGTGCTTTTAACAGTGGTGACGGCAGCTGCTCTACGCTTATCAAAGTAAATATACCTGACCAAACTAGACATCAAGTATCTAACTACAACTTTGATACCTTTTTTTAAATACAGGGAGGGGGTTTTCTTAGATTTCGAAATGTACGTACGATAAGCTTATTTTAGTGTTGCTCCTTAGTTTGGTTTTAAAATACATACAAATCTCATTATAAATTTATAGCGTGTTACGCGGTAATAAATTAAAGGCCAAGTTTATCTAAATGTCAGCGTTTTCGTTAATCAGCTTAAAACTATACCAAAATGCATATTCATTTTCACCGCCGCTTATCAAATCTTAAATTTCAGTATCCTTTACGTTTTGAAGGCACTGTTGTCAAGGCTTTGCAACATTTAGACATAATTTGATTCATTGACATAAAATTCAATGTTATTTTAGTTATTACGTATACTGATAAGGAAATCATATCTTCGAGTTCTCATTTATAATTGATCAACAAACGGACACCCCTTAATATTCCATTTATTAATATTACGAGATGTGAGCAGTTTTTTTTAATTCCTCAAAAACGATGTCTTTAATATAAATTTTAAGATGATGACTTTTAATAAAATATCCTAAATGATTTATTTGCAAGAAATGAAAATGATTTAAAAACAAATGTATTTAAAAAGTCCAATTTATTATTACCAATGTACTAAATGAATTATTCTTTACCATAAGTTAATAAAAAAACGATCGATTATCATTATTAGTAATGTTTGAGCAGTTAGGCATTTTACTTTTAAATCACGTTTAAAAGCAATTCCATAGAAATTAATTCCAAAAAATTACTATTTGTTAAAAGTTCTCATAAGATGCATCAACAACATAAGTGAATTTGTTTTTGTTAAATTTTTTCTTATTTGTCTTTTTACATAATCATATAACGATAAAAGATGATGAATTGCAATTGATTCCTAGTCAAAGTAATATTTTACAAAACATTTAATAAGTGTATTGTATTTCAATAATTGTAATAATATTGTTATGTTATTAATTAATTAGAATATTTGTATTGATTGTTAAAATGTCGAAACTACAATATGTTTGTCCTTTCCTAATAATAAACTGTTTTAGTCATATTTTTACAACAAATATATATATATATATATATATATATATATATATATATATATATATATATATATATATATATATATATATATAAAACAAGCCGGATAAAATATGTTATTGTAAAATGAAACTATACAAATGGCAAATGTATGTTTTTACCATATAGAAAATAATAAAATATTTTTCTATAAACAAATAGATGTTTTTACCTAATGAATATTATTTTCCAAAATTATAATACACACACACAATTATAATACGCACATTGGGTGTAGGAATTAATTTCTGCGCATCGCGCCCACAATAGTGTTTGTTTTTTTTTCAATGTTCGACAATGCAGTTTTATTCAACATTCCACAATTGAGTTTGATTCAACATTCCAAGCCCAGAAAATGAAATTTATTTTAAAGTTTAAAACCGGACACTTTACTTTAATGAAAAGGACGAATTTTATTCCAACTAAACAACATTTGTGGGAAGTTTTACATTACTATTTTAGTTGGTTTAGACGACTTTCAGAAAAATAATAAAATACATTTATAGCGTTTTCCAATAGGGACTTGACAACTTTTTTTCGGTAGTCAATTTTTATAATTTGCAGACGTTGTTCGTTCGTCTACTTAACCATGATGAAAATGTTGAGTTTACTGAATAAACTGACAGTGGCAGTTTGCTGATTTTGTGAAAGGGTGTGTTCACAAATTAAATAAAAAGTTGTCAAGTCCCCATTGTATAACCCTTTTTGTTGTGGATTCACTGGATACATCCAGCGAATTCGCAGTGAACGCAACCATGTCAGCCACTAGCTGACATTATTATATTTCTGGTTGTCAAGGTGACAAAGTAAACAAAGTTTGTGTAATTTGTCCTATTTTTCGTTAGCTTGTAATCAACACAGGTCGGGTTTTTGGATGTAATCGAAACAAATCAAAGTAATCACTTTAATAAAGGACATAAAATGATGAGCAAAATAACCCCAACTGTTACTGGAAAGTAGAAGGGTGATTATTTTCAGCATTTGGGGCATTTAAAGGTATTCATTCAATTTCAGTTGTAAATAACGCATTGGGTTTCAGGAATCAGACTGCTGACGCCATTGCTGTGTTGCCGTGGTGGATCTCTGCAACTTCAGTAAAGAGTCATCGTCTATGCCCACAACAAAACACGAACCCTTGTAAGTGGAAGATGTGTTCAACGCTTGTTGGACACACACTATTGTATAACCCTATTGTATAACCCTAGGGTTGTCCAATAGGGACTTGACAACTTTTTTCGGTAGTAAATTTTTATAATTTGCAGACGTTGTTCGTTCGTGTGCTTGACATAATTTTTGCTGCCGAACATGAAATCAAAGTAATTTATTTATTTTTATAATCGTATAAACTTTTTTTTTAAATATATTTCTTTCGAGAGAGGCGAACCTATAGCGCGAACAAGGCGCCCCGCAGTAAATAGTTCACCAAGGGGAAACGTCACACACAGGAGAAATAAAGCATGCCGCCAAGACACGCGGAAAAATTAAACACAGGATTCATTTTGTTTAGTTTTATATTTATATTAATTGAAGAACACTATTATTGGATTTATGAGTTTTATGTAGTTTTTTCCGAAACCGTTTGGTTCAAATAAAAATAAATCAAGTGAAAACTCCCGCTACACCACAAAATACTTCACGAACAATTGAAACATTTATTTCTCGCTTCTCCGCCCCGCGACGGAGAGCGAGAGTGACGACGACCACGACCTGCTCTGTCGGTGGATGGAAATGGACTCACCGAGGATGGAACTCTGACATGAATTCCATCCTAGGTTAGGGTTAAGAAAAAGGAAGAGAGAGAAAAACTTTTCTCTTAAGGGTGCGGTCGCCGAAGAAATGCACTCTTTCAGTGCAGTGGTGTGTGTGCGCGATCGAACAGATCGATGTTATTTACACGGGTTCGAAGGCAGTCGAACAACGAAACAGGCAGGCGGCAAAGACAAAGGAGATTCATGATCTATGTCTATGCTGTGCGGCGTCGCTATGTTAGACGTTAGGAAAAAAGGTGCTAATGGGATGCGATACTTTATACAATCTTGGGTCGTATCTTGG
The DNA here is from genome assembly GCA_963931805.1 of Microdon myrmicae. Classification (NCBI taxonomy): domain Eukaryota; kingdom Metazoa; phylum Arthropoda; class Insecta; order Diptera; family Syrphidae; genus Microdon; species Microdon myrmicae. Next base: position 121,844,912 of record OZ007499.1, read on the forward strand.
GTCGATATTGAATTCCTATTTGCGTTTGTTTATGCTGTAGGATTCAATTTATGCCAAGAGACGCGGAATGCGTATTCGCTTTGGTCCCTTGGGTGTAAGTCGTCAGCCAATGTGTATGTATGGAACATTGTTGTACACATGGCGCGGCTGGGAAAATAGACGGCACAATATTTATGGTCCCTATCATGACGGTTACATTGTATGCAAACCGAATCATTTTGTTTACAGGAATTTGTCGGGTACCGAAGGTGCCGAATTGATTTCGAATTCCAGATAAGTAAAGCAAGAAATCTTACGGAAAATTGTATGCGAAGGGATGCATGAAAAGGTAAATTTTCTTTACAGGGACTTTAAGATTATAGATTTGATCTATATAATGCGTGAAGTATTTACAGGTGCTAATGCTGTTGCATTAGCAGAAACTGATGTAGATTGGGGGGCTCCTCGATAGTATAGTGGTTAGTATACTCGCCTGTCACGCGGGAGACTGCGGTTCGATTCCCCTTCGGGGAGCCTCTGGCGCAAGACCTTGCCCGGAAAAAACAAATCATTATGAAAAATTTAACAAGCCTCAGGACTTGCTAAATAAAGCCAAGACCGGTTCCCGGTTGTAGTGCCGATGATGATGATGATGTAGATTGGGTTGTAATAATGGGGGTTCTGCCTGATAAGGTAAAGAAAGAAATCTTACGGGAAATTGTATGCGAAGAGAGTGCATGAAAGGTAAGTTTTCTTTGACAGGGACTTTTTAAGATCATAGATTTGATATATATGATGCGTGGAGCATTTTCAGGTACTAATGCGATTGCATTGGTGAAGTTAGGAAATTGGCTGAATGTTATGGGGGATTTACGGTAAGTAGACAGTGGGGTTTGGCGGAACCGCCACACTATCCGTCGCATTGTCTCGTGGAGCGCATATAAACCGAATTACGCGGAACAATACCACGAGTCTCCGAAGAACAGTAGCAGTGATAATATTTGTAAAACAGACAGAGGTCAGCCACGCGCCTTCGATGTGATAGCGACTGTAGACCCGATGTTAGGGTCGAGTCCCCGATCAGGCGGATCGCTCATCTCTGTATGCTCTCAAGTAGGTTAAGGGTATGTTTAGGGGCAGAGCTCCAAGCATGACAGCAATATTTTAGAGCGGGTCTAATTTGGGATTTCTACAGGAGAAGAAGTTGGGCGGAGTAAAATATTTCTTGGCTCTAAAAGGATAGCTCCGTTTTCCTGAGGTGGATCTGGCGATGTTCGACAGTTTTTTTTTTTACACTAACGCGCGCACAAAAGGGGATTTTGAGGTACCCTGTTCGTGTTCATGTCACGCTACATTCCTACAGACCATGACACCGTGCAATTTCATGCTATTCCCAGATTCGAGGGCCTGGCCATTCATCATCAGCTGTGGTACTGATGATCCTCTTTTCTTTGTGAATGTAGTATACTGTGTCTTCGTTGCATTGAAGTCGACGAGATTGGCCTTTCCCCACTGCAGGATCTTATAAAGATTCCGATTCAGAGAGTCGATCTGGCTACATCTCAGCTGGTGCGACGTTGATGCACTAATTGGCCGATCACTCGAAAAAGAGGAGATAAGCGTACTATCTTCCGCAAAACTGAACACTTTGTTATCTGTTGTCTCCAACAAATCATTTATGTGGATCAAAAATAAGTTTGGAGCCAAAATAGAACCTTGAAGCACTCCGGAACTAAAGGGATACACATCCACAGATTCGCCGTCCACAACCATCCGGGTCGTACGATTTTCGAGGTAGCTCTTCGTCCAGTCGCAAAGCTGCTTGGAAAGTCCGTCTGAATGAAGTTTGCTCAGCGCAATGCCCCGTGACAGACGCGGTCAAAAGCCTTGGAGATATCCAATGCGACCGCCCTTGACTCACCATGCCGTTCAATCGCAGATGTCCATACATTGGTTATAATGGTCAAAAGGTCTCCTGTGGACCCACTGCCACGGAATTCGTATTGACGATCATTCAGAAGTCCGTTGCACCTCAAATACTTAATTAACTCGGCATTGATGATCTTTTCCATCACCTTAGATAACATAGACAGTAATGCTATCGGTCCGTCGGAGAGCCTCTGACGCAAGACTAATGACCTTGCCTGGAAAAAACAAATCATTATGGAAAATTTAACCAGTCTCGGATAAGGAACGGATCCCGGTTGTAGTGCCGATGGTGATGATTATCCCCATCTCGTTAACCTTGTACTCTAGTATGTCATCAGAAAGGTACAAGACGACAACATGGCCGGATTGTCTCTGAATGGAGTCACACGAGCCTCAGGACTTGCTAAATAAGGCCAAGACCGGTTCCCGGTTGTAGTGCTGATGATGATGATGATGATGATGATAAACGGTCCACCGCACATAAGATAGGCGAAAGAGTCTGGCAAGAACCGGTGATAGTTCTGGAGCACATTTCTTAAGGACTATCGCTATTATTCCGTCCGAGCCGGTTGCCTTCCCACAGCCCAGTCCACGTGGAATGCGTTGAATAGTATGTGGGCGAAATCTCACATACCCGCATGGAAGGCCATACCGGTGCGATCACAGGTGGTTCCAAAAACCGGGATCGAAGTTTGAATTCGCGGAAAATAAATTCGCGAACACATTAGCTTTATCCTTTAAATTTGTGACTAACGTCCCGCTGTCCACCACCAATGGAGGAAAAGAGGAGGAAGCGAAGTTATTGCTGACAGACCTTGCCATTGACCAGAAGGAGCGCGAATCAATCGGACACTGAAGGAGTTTTTGGCGGTTGAACCTGTCTACAATTGGTGCAGTGTTCCGCCGAACACGGTTCGCAAGAAGCAGAGAGTCGCCAACGGCACGCCACAGCACACTAAATGAAACACGGAGCACTTGCTTTAAACTTTATTTATTGTTTTTTTTGTTTGTAGTCAATTACACGTATCTTTAGTTTTTGCGAGCCTCGACACACACGTAAGCCGATACACACACTCGACCGTTCGCTCCTTTTACTGTGCCGCGTCCGATTAAAAAAAGTCAATTCGCGAATTAAAAAAAACTGAACACTTAATTTTTAATGTTGCCGTCGGTGGCAGTTCGGCAGAATTCTCGATCCTCACGTCCTCCTCGTCGCGTTGACGATCAAAATCTCACTTCGTTGGTCGAAATATACCACCCGATATGGCTATCGAAATCAGACTGCCTGTCTGCCCACACAGATATCCAGATTCCAAACTGGTATCTGTATCTACATGGAAAAATTTTCCTACTTGCTCTGCTAACAGAACTTCCGAATTTCTGTTAGCAGCATGTTATCACGTCCCAGGGGTGATTTTTCATTCCTGAAAGAAGAAACTCGCTCATCATCGAACATCATTATCACCATCCGTGGTGGTGGTCGAAATTCAGTTCGACGGTTGTCAATTGTATGCCGCCTTATTTACATAACACATCTGGCGCGAAGGCCGAAAGATATCCTGCAATTTGCATGGATGCATGGTTCATGGTTTTTGTTTGACTTTTGTCAATACACCCGAAATCCATTAGCTCTTTCTGATGGGTGTGAAATACAAACAGACACCGTGGGATCGGAGTAGTTTCCTTGTAGGTTTTCAACCTCATACAATTTGAATTATCTCGTTGAGATAATTACGGTTGCCGTTTTTTTGTTTTGCCGATAGATTTGGTGGTCTTTATGGCAGCTACCCGCACGTGCATCGTTGGTCGGCTAATTTGCATTGCATAGACGTTTGAAATTGCCGATTCAATGGAATGTTCCTGGGCGCAGGCGGATTGAATGTTTCTTTTTTGTTTCAGGTATGATGACTTACGAATGTTGAGCTTGGCATTAAAAGCTTTGGGGACGTTCAGTTCCTTGCTTTTTGGTGTCGGTCTCAACGTTGGCTGCGAGTTGCAGGCCCTATGGTGGGACTTTGGGCACGCGTCTGTGGGCGCGTGCAACGCTCTCAGGTAAGTAAGTTCTTTGAAGATAGGAACCTTACCTGCGTAGAATTGTGCGTTCGTAGAACGCTACAAGTTTATTATCACTCCGCCGTTGGAAGCCTTCTTCGCGGTATCAATCGCCTGGTTGCACGCGTATCTGATTCCAACAAAATTCGTTCTGTTAACCTCGGTGTGATTGGAGCGCTATTGTTTAAAAGCTCAATTTTTTGCCGTTGTAATCTGCTTGCATTTTTTATCAAACCAAGGCTTATCAGATGAACTTCGTTTGATGGAATGTGGAATGTAGATCTTCATCGCGAGAAAAATAATCCCTGTGACCGACTCCGCGCAAACGGTACCATCGGAGTATCTAAAGCAACAGTTTAACCCCGGAAAGGGTGGGAAGAAATCTCAGAAATCGTCTCAGTTGGCAGACCTGTGTCGTTTCTAGCAGATACGCATGACCAATAGTGAAGAACAACACCACCAAAAGCACATCCATTAAGGCCGCATACCATAACAATAATATAGCATCTCCACATCAGTCAAATGTACTTCAGTTTAGAAATCGAATTCGTACACGCGGCAGTGGCGTGATGTCTTGAGCTTTGGTTCTATCTTTTAGTGATTCTAACCGTGATAGCGTCGGTTCGAATCACACGCTCTTCACTATCGTCGCAAACGCTATAGTCACATACCTCCATACATGGCGAAACTGCTTAGGTTGTTTATTCGTTTGAAGTGCAAGTGGTTGCGTGATCGATACCAAGCAGTGATCTGAGTTTCTCAGCGGCGCAACAATCTCCACGATATAAATGCTCGGATCGGATGGCAAAAGCAGATCAACGGTATTCGCATATTCACCTCGGATATCCGGCACTCGCGTAGGTGCTTCCACGAGTTAAGTCAAATTGTGGGTAACAGCGAGCATCTCCGCCAGCCTCCCAGCTTCGTCGGTTCTGTTAGAATGATCCAACCAGCCGGAGTTGTGCACATTAAAATCGCCATGGACGACAATTTCAAAAACTGGGTAGTTGATCTGTATCCAGTCGACGCTACGTGAATGATATTCGAAAATTGTCGATCGTCATTCGGGGAGCGCTAAAGACAACATAGAAATTTAACAGAATTCCTCAGCACGAACCTCAACCACATGAAGTCCATGTTGTTGGATTCCAACGCCTCCACTCTCTACCAACCCGGATCGGACCGTGTGAAGACGCAGACTCCACCCTTAAAGCGAAATCTCGAATGTAAGTCGTATCCTGAACAACGAGGATTTGTCGAATCAGTTGACGAATCGACCTGGGTCTCGGTTAAGGCAAGGATATCCGGTTTCGCTGTTTGCATATATTGGTAGACGCCGTTTACATTCGTATTGAAACCGATGCCCCTGATGTTACAAAATGCCGTTTTTTTCTTACACAAACGCGCACACAAAAGGGGATTTTGGAGTATCCTTAGGTGTCAGAGCACAGTGCGAGCGTTGTCAATTGAACGTCGACAGAGCCTCGAAAACGAGCCCGACTATGCGAGGTTTTTTTTCTTAAATTTCTTAAAGTTCGGTTATTTATCATAATATTTGCATGATGTTCCCCGTGACTAGTCCCCCGGAGATAAGAATGGGAAACGAGTTTACGTCCGGAATTCTTTATCTCAGAAGGTGCTATCATGACTTATCCCCGTGTCAGTCCGGGCCTTCAGCCATACATCCGAAACACCGTCGAACATTTCTCTCGACGATATCGCGGAATGTACAGCGTGACGGGGTGGTATCTCATCTTCGGACCGACTACCAATCTTTTTTCGAACCGGTCCATCAGCCAAGCTCCGAAATATGACCAGGGATTTCACGAAGCCTATAGCTTGATGGGGTGGTACTTCACCGGACGGCATGGCGTTGGGACCCCACCTACCATTTGGTCTTTAGTCGCATTTTACGACAAGCCGGCCTAGCTGGGAGTATATTTTAACGGCCTACTCACAGGGCAAGAACTGTTCCGGATTCGCGATAAAATCTGTTGAGATTTGTCTCGAACAATAACTTAGTACAACTACATCGAAAACGAGTTAATCAGCAGTTAATCAGCTGGTAACAACTTCGAGTGGTAGGTGACAAAATAAAATGTAAATAAAAATAAAAATCATAACAAAGAACTGATCTTTATCTTAAGATAAGCTAGAATAAATGATCAACTTATCTTCACATCTGATAAGAAGACAACAATGAACCTATCATCTACGAAACAACAAAGGATCGTGTGTGTGATGTACATCGGAGGATTATTATTACCTATTATTAAATCAGTTTACTCGAGCAACCATTCAGTTCAATAAGGATTTATCGCAAATAGTGAGCGAAATTCCGTTCATCGTTCTCATTTTTCCTTTAGTGGTAAAAAATTCGGTTTTTAATTTAAATTTGCGGAATCTGCTGATCCTGGGTGTGCCATTAAAAACAAGTGTGTTGGCGTCTCTATACGTTCTGGCCTTTTCAATTTCAATGCAACTTACTCTACCAGGTGCAAATAAGCGGTTTTGGCAAATCTTTTCGTATTAAGGGAAGCGGTTGTACCTGTGAGATATATTTAAACTCAACAGAAAATAAATGAGATGGGAGGTTACATTTCTCACACATTGTGGTGTTGGTGCAGGGTTTTTTAGTATGGCCGAGCCGTTGGCAGTTACGACATCTCATGGGGTTGGAGATGTATTCGGTGACCTTTGCTTTGTAGAAACTCATATCCATTGATTTTGGTGCTTGGAAGAGGTGGAAAGTAAATAACATTAGACCCGATGGTCGTCGGATTTTATTTTCACCCCTTTTTAAGAATAAGTAAACTTGCGTTACATTTTGCGATTGCATTTCCGAGATTATTTCTGATTCGGAAACATTTAACAGGCATGGAGCGTAAATTATACCCTTAGACTCGTTCAATTTCTCGTGAAGCTTCACAGCGACGGGGCACACATTGCCTAAATTAGTTGTTTTAAGGAACCGGTCCGCGGTTTTTGGTAAGTTAACTTTCAATAATAAGTTTCCGTCGCATAAGATCGTAATTTGTTCGTATTCTCGACTAATATTATCTGCCACTTTTTTCATTACGAATGGATTAAGCGACGAGATGGGTTTATCACTTTGTTTGGCCGTGATGATTAAAAATTTCGCGTTTTTTACTGATGTTATCAATGAATTTGTGTTGCAAAATCTTTATTTTGCATACAATTACTATTTAAATGTTGGTTGTTAATTGGGGTACTCGCGGTTTCTTTAAGGACATCGGGTCTTATGTAACCCAATGTACGCCTGCATGGTTGGGCCGGCCTTCCTTTGCCTTTTGTTCTTCCTGGTTTGTGGAAGTTTACTAATTCTGCACGGCACAATTGTTATTGGAAGAACCTCTCTTTATTTAAACCACAGTGTCTTACTTTTAACTTTTTTATTTTTATCCAATTTCAATGTTACGTTTTTAGACAAAACTGCAACTGTTCACACCTAACGTTAACTTTTTTACTTTTATCCAATTTTAATGCTACGTTTAAAGGCAAAACTACACCTGTTCACACCGAACTTTATACAAAAGACACCCTCTCTCGCCAATTCGTGAACTTATATATCAGGATTCCATTTACCCCCACTTAACCGTCCACCGATTCGTTAAGTTTGGGGTTGTAATTCGCAAATCCAACGCTATACAAAAAAATCCTTGTGTAGGGTATCTGCAAATGGTGGATTTAGGGTGAAGTGTTAAGAATTTGTGGTATATGATATTAGGTTAATTCCTATTAGTGTAGGAATTTCGACACGTGCAAATTTATGGATGAAGGATGGAGAGTTTTTATATGTAAAATACGATGGAAAGTTTTGACCACAATTATCGTTGTTGGAATAGGATTTTGTGTTGTAAGGGATGATGTGATTTTAATAATGTACTATTGCAATTTAGGAGATTGTTGTTTTTAGGAATGTGATATGTGTTCCTTGAGATAAGGACAGGAATTAGCGATATTTGTCTTAACGGAAAAAGAGGGGGGCTGATATTTAACGTTGTTAATTATGTAATAAAGGAGCCAATCAAAAAAGGAACAACTTCCCTCTAAATGACAGACCACTATTTCCTATCTTATCATAAATTAATATAATAAGAAAAGAACCTACACTAACCCTGACACTTCCGGATTAGAACTCAAGCTATTTACAATTTTACATTCCTTATATACTAATTGCGCATAGCCATCGTCATGTGCCATTATGCAGCGAGCACCTGCTGCACGTGCTGCTATTGTGTCGGTCGTGTCTTCCCAGGGTCGAGCAATTAGTGCTCGAGAAATTAGCACCTACGTGGGAATTGACACCATGTTGCTTTGTTGTAGCCTGTCTGGGGTATTGATCGCTGTTGTCCTCCATGCAGCGCTTTCCAAGGATAGCTTTGTCCGATGTTGTTATTTGTTACCCAGTGTCTGGTAGTAATTATTCGCTGGTTTTCTTCCCTCGATGCTACGTCTTGCTGTTGTTCCTGATACGGCATATTTTCAGGAGTCGGGTAATTAGTGTTCATGGAAATCCCACGATGTATCTGATCGACATCTCTCTTGGACATGGAGTGGCGCGTTGCTAACACATTGTACCGTATCACCACAAAACCTTACTTAACTGTTAAAAAAAAAACTACTCGTCTAATCATCTTTATAAGGATTTTTTTATTGAGTATATTCAATAGTATTTAGCGTTATTAGAGATTTTTGCATAAACTTCCCTTTAATTTAATTTGAATATTTCTGTTGTCATAATAATTATATTGTAAAAATGTTCAAGCACATGGTGTTAAATACTACACATTGTCCTTTTGTTATGATCGATTTCTTTCAAAACTTCTTCCGAATCGTAAAATAATTTTTGGTACTTCATTATTTTTAATTTAATTTTCTTCAATCATGTTTGGATATTATAAATCCTTTAAAATCAGCGAATGCTTCTTTTGCACAGGAAAATATAAGTTTTCATGAAGGCGTTTCTGACGTAGAAACAAGTCCAAACATATTTTGTAAACAAATTTTGGTATCCAGTTTGTAGTCTAATATATTTGTAGTTAATTGAGCTCTGAGTGTAAATCAACACGAAAATTATTTGACTAATAACACCATGTCTTTCGCATTTTCAGTTAAATAAATCAAAATATGAAATAAAATATTCAAATTTTATAAACATGATATTCTTATGTTCGTCTACCACGTCTTCTGGAAGAATTTTGTTGCTGGCCATGCGGAATCTGTCCACTATACAAATTATCCAAGAAATCGTCAAGGCTTGATTCACTGCAAAACATAAGATAATTGTGATATATTAATTCATATAGCATATTAATGTATATATAAAAAAAATAATACAACAAATAATTAAATAATACAACCGTTTTAATCCTAGTTCTCATTATTTTGTGGTATAAAATCAGTACCAAACCGAAAAACCTTACCTTTGTATTCGCTACAGGTAATCGTCGCTTATATCAGGACTTGAAACTAGGCCTAGGAACACTGAGCTCCCGATCACCCCCGCCCACCCTATTCACCGCCTTGGATCAACTTGAAGAGCAAATGAGAGGATCACTAAATTAAATAAAAACAACATCTCTGCTTTTACTATCACCGGGATCCCTACAAACGCTGATGCTTCCTGGGTATCCAAATTCTTCTTAAAGAATTACGCAATGAGCATCGTTAACGTCAACAATATCCCAAACCAGGCCTCCAACTCATCAGTTCATAGAAAGCTGATGTACAATGCGGAGCAGGACAGACAAATCTATGACGCCTCGGCAGGTGTTGTTATGTTTGTGTATAACAATATTATAATATAATTAGGGTAAATTAAAGTAAGAAGGGGGGACTTACTGTGAGTTATCTTGGGTTTATGTTGTGATTGACTGCGACAGGTTGCAGGGGGCGTTGATGGTTGCTCCCCTGTTAAATGGTCTTCCCCCTGCGTTCTATTGCCGGCACCGTTTCACAAATAGTCGCCCACAAAACATTGGAATATGCGAATATACTGTACTATTCGAAGGTTCATTTGGATTAGTAATGCTTCTGGTTAGATTTTCACCAAATGATTAGAACTGCTTCTGGTACATTGGAATATGCGAATATCGAATATGCTGTACTATTCGAAGGTTCATTTGGATTATAAATGCTTCTCGAAGCGGGCATCTGTTGGAGTCCGTTAGGGTAAAATTAAGTATGTCACTTAAATTCTTTCGATTTACTTTATCGTTACTTCCGTTTTTGATCTGTATTGCGAGATTTACAATGCCATTCTGATTTATTTATTTTTTTCCGTTGACGTATATTTTTATTTTATTTGACGCCAATATCGTTTTTTATTAATTTCTCCGCCAAGTAGAATTTGCATAAAGTAGTTTATGCAAATTAGCTACTTGGCGCGTTATTCTCCTTTTCCAGGTAAAGAGTGGAATCGAAGGGGGATTAGTGGATTCTGGGGGGACCTGGACTCAATGTCGGTCCGTAACAATACCTTCCCCCCTTAAATAGTGATAGCTTCATTCTTAGAAGAGGAATGAAGCTTGGCTACTAAAGTATCAAACTGTAGCATTGATCCCTACACCGTCTGTGGTGTATTATTTTCCCTTGTTTGTCGTCGTGGTCTCGTCTGCTTTTGGCTTCCTCTATTCGTAATAGGGTTTTAGCCTATTATTGTGCACCACCACATTTCTTCTCCCTACCTTAACGACGCTATTTACCGGACTATTTATTTGCACTACCTTATAGGGACCCCTCCATATGGGAGCTAATTTTCCTTGCTTTTGAGCATTGCGTATTAAAACTTTGTCGCCCACATGGAACGTGAATGGGCGTATCTTACGGTCGTAGTACTCTTTCGACTTCTTCTTGGAAGTTAACAGGTTACGCCTTGCTATTTCGTACGTATGTTGAAGTTTGTACTTCAATAGCGTATGGTAACTGTCATGGTTGTATACTGGTTCCGGAGGTTGCTTTATGCTCGTCGGTACCTCCGGGGTGAACCCAAATAGACAGTCCATTGGCGTAAGCTTAGTACCTTCGTGTACATTGGTGTTGTATACGAAGGTTGCCGTTCTCAGGTACTGGTCCCATGATTGGGAATTCCCATCCACAATGCTTCGCAGGTAATCTACGAGTGGACGATGGCTCTTTCTAAGGCTCCATTCGATTGTGGGTGGTACGCTGAGGTTTGTAGTTTTCTAATACGGAGCAGTTTGCACACGCTTTTAAACAAACTGCTTAGGAAATTGCTTCCCTGATCGGTGACCAGTTGCTTCGGAACACCATACCGAGCAATTATTTGGTCGAAAAAGACTGTGGCCACCGTTTCTGCCTCCGCATCTGGGAGAGCGTAGCAATCTATATACTTCGACAAGTTGTCTTGGAATGTAAGTATATATTGATTGCCGGTTGGAGTGCGATCAAGAGGACCTACTATATCTAAGTATACTTTGTCGAAAGGCCTCTTTGCAATGTCGATTATTACTATGGGCATACGTATGTGAAGATTTCATGGTTTGACATGTTTTACATACTTTGATGTATTGTTTAATGTCGCGCATCATGTTCTTCCACCAAAAATTTCTACGTATTTTGTGGTACGTTTTACTCACTCCTTGGTGTCCGCCCAAAGGAGGATCATGGTATTCCCGGAGTAGGAACTGAATGTCTTCAGGATTGGTTATCTCCATTCCTTTTTCCGTGCAGGCCGGAATAGGATCCTCGTTAAGAGAGGACTTATCGTCATTTGGACTATCCTGAGTTCCTTCGCTTGCCCTTAACTTTTTAGCTTGGGCGCGTGTTAGTACATTGCACCTTGGTAGTGTGGGAGTCTCATCACAAATTTGCGGGATACGACTCAAAGAAATAGGGTTTTAGATAGGACCTACGGGGATACTCAACCAAACCCCCAGGAATCGAGACAAGGGCAGAATAAACCTAGACACGATGCGTCTCGGGTAGTAGAGAATAGGAACTCTAACACTAGATTCCAAAAACAATCTCACCCCGTTACACGCCCACAACCAGGGAAAAACCCGTTTAGGTCGGATACACCACCACACATTTCTAGAAGACTAACCGGGTCTAGGCCAAAGAAGCCCGAGGCACCGCGACACCTTCAAAGAGGCGGAGGTGATTATCTTAGTGACTCCTCTAGTCAAGGTAGGGACAAGCGTACACCAAATCCATGGGTAACACGCATGACTTGCAGCTTCTGCAATAGAAAAGGGCATGTATACGACGAATGCCTTCGACGCCGAAACACACCAAAGTGTACAAAGTGTAATCGATATGGGCACGAAGCCCAGGATTGTCGGACACTTAATACACAAAATACACAAAGGAAGGCGGAGAATCCTGAACCTACACAAATAAGGTCACAGAACCAAAAGAAGTCACCGGTGAATACCTCAAACCAGCAGGAACGACCATCCACATCGAAACAAGCAACTACATCGAATCGTAGAGTGTACAGCATTCGATGTTGTTGTGAGTTTTGTGGCCGAAAGGGTCACACGGGGGACGAGTGCCGTATCAAGGCAAAGTGGATAAAACCACAAAAGCCAACAGAGACACCCAATGTGGTTAAGTCTGTACCCCGCGACCACACCCCACCGATCTGCACAGTCAATAACCAATGGCAACTAGTCCAAAAAAGAAAAAATTCAACCAACAAGAGCCACAACACCCCACCGACCTGCACGGTCAATAACAAATTGGCGCAGCCGGTTACCACCAGCGGGAATTTATATCGAAGCCGTCGGGGATATAAATCCGGTGGTGGAAGAGCCCCGAGGCGCTAACGTCCCTACGCCGACTAGCGGAACTAGCGGCTAGGAGAGATAAAATCCGTTATAACAAAAAAAATAAAACATAAATAAATATATTGGTTCTCTTTTCTCCATTTCATTTTCCAATTACAGGAAAGAGGACGAAATCAACGTTGTGAAGAAAAGTAGAGAAAGCATACCCTAATTATATTATAATATTGTTATACACAAACATAACAGTGTTCTTCAAGGGTCAGTTCTTGGTCCGCTCTTTTTTTTTATATATCATCATCATCATCGGCACTACAACCGGGATCCGGTCTTGGCCTTATTTAACAAATCTCTCCACCGGTCCCGATTTCGAGCCGATGTCGATGTTTTTATATATATATAGGCCTGTATATATTCATGACCTCACTTTCCTTCCACGATTCGCCCTCTGATCCGTCTTCCTCAAGCTCGTGCTTTATATTGTTCTCCCATCTCCATCGCAGCTTTTCTACTGATCTTTCTGTTGGCCTCCTGACAAGAATTCTACGTACGACCCATCCTAATCTTCGCGACTTGATGATTATTACTATGATAGGTTTGAGATGTAGCTCTTTCAACTTATGATTGTGCAGTTTCCTCCGTTGTCTTGCATTTTCATCATATTTATCACTAAACGTACTTCATAAAACTTTATTCTCGAAAAGGGAAATGTGTCCTTTTCTCGCCTTGTAAGCGCCCATAGAACAGTCGCCATGATTATGGTTAAATTTATCGTAACGGTTGTTTTTATTTTAACAGTTTGCTGATTGCGTACCAACTAGCGTTGCGGGAATGCAGTCTTTTGTTCATTTCCCTTGACATTGCATTAGTGGCTGTCAGTATTGTTCCTAGATATTTAAACTCTTTAACGTTCTCAAATAGCTTTCCACTGACGTTTATGTTCATTCCCTGAGGTCTACCTGCCATTGGCATATCCATATACTTGTTTTGTCTTGATTGATTTCTAGTCCCAACTCTTCTGCCGCCACCATAAAGATTTGTTTTTACTTACAGTTTCTAGATTATCGTCCAAAACGGCGATGTTATTCCCATATGCGAGCACTCGTGTGACTCCATTCAGAGGCAATCCGGCCATGTTGTCGTCTTGTACCTTTCTGATGACATACTAGAGCACAAGGTTAAAGAGACATGCTGGGGGATAATCATCATCATCGGCACTACAACCGGGATCCGTTCCTTATCCGAGACTGGTTAAATTGTCCATAATAATTTGTTTTTCCGGGTAAGGTTATTAGCCTGGCGCCAGCCACCATCCCTGGTGAGGGACAATCCCCTGCTTTAATCCGTCACGGATTTCAAATGGTTCTTAGAGGTGGTTATCTATTTTAACTCCTCCTTTATTTTCGATTATGCAGGTTTGAATAACGGCGGCACATTTTTTCGGGATTCCCAACTCAACTACAATATGGCAGTCTTTGCCTTGCGACGGAGTTGTAGGCCTTTTCGACGTCAATGCGAAGTTGGTGAACCGTCTCTCCGTATTCCCACTTCTGTTCCAACAATTGCCTTACTGTAAACATTTGGTCACGTGTGGCAGGTTTTACGGAATCCACACTCACCAGCATGGTATTTGTTAGTATTTTGTATGTGGTTGGAAGCAGCTATATTCGTCTATAATTCTCGCAGTCGGATCTGTTGTCCTTTTGAAAATATGGATGTCTATTAAGGTTTTCCATTCTTTCGGGGTGAGTCCCTTTTCTCATATTCAATTTCAATTCAATTTTTATTTGGTAGATAATTACATTTATGGTATATTTTACAACTAGTACTTAAGAGATTTAGGATAGCAATTCCTTTCCAACTATAATCTTAAATCTATATAACGACAATAGCACAATTTTAATGAATAACAAATAATAAATTAAGGGAAAACTACAATAAAAAACCCTTATTTGAATCTTAAGACTAATATTGCACGAGCTTCCGGTTATTTTATATAGTAATGACCTCAATATAATTTTCATAGACAGAGTACATATGTAGTGATTTAGGATAACGCAAGACGGGAAACGAAAACATTGTCAGAAAAAGAACAATTGACGAAGAAGTTTCGATTGATTTTGTCAATAAGGAACTCTACCGGTTTAACGTTAGCGTTTTCATGTAGTTCATGTGTCGAATAAGGCCATGGCAAATTCAGCAACATTTTCAATATTTTATTTTGACACCTTTGCAATTTTATTTTGTGTGTGCGAGCACAATTACACCATACAGGGGCCCCGTACAGGAGTATCGCTTGAAAAATGGTTTTAAATATTATAATTTTATTTTCGATGCTAAGCTTTGACTTTCTACACACTAATGAATACATAACTCTTACGACTTTGTTTATTTTGTCAATTGTGGTAGTGACGTGTTTTTGAAAGATAAGTTTTTTATCCAGAATAATACCTAGATATCTACAGTCTTCGGACCAATCAATATCAACTACACACATACTGAGTTTAGTGCCATTTGGTAGGTAGCAGTGTTTCCTACATCTCGAAAATCAGACAGCTTGTGTTTTATTACCATTTATTTTTATTTTCCATTTCCTGTAATATACTGCTAGCTTGTCAAGAGCTGCTTGCAAAGAGTTGTAGACATTAGTGAATAAGGCACCCGAAGAGAAAATGGCCGTATCATCGGCAAACATAGCTACCTGAATGTTTTCACCTAGCCATGGTAAATCTGCGACAAACGATGTAAATAATATGGGACCAAGGACCGAGCCTTGGGGTACACCATGGTGGATTTGGTGAGTAGAGGATATGTCGGTTCCTAAACTCACAACATATTTTCTCGAACGAAGAAAGCTCTGGATAATTTTGATAAGCGGTATTGGCAGCTTAAGTTTTAGTAGCTTATAAATCAAGGCATCGTGCCATACCGTATCAAAAGCTTTTTCGATGTCTAGGAGAACCAGTCCCGTTGACTCCTTGTCGATGAATTTACCAGCTATGTGGTTTTTAATGCGCAATACTTGGTGGATTGTGCTGTGACCACTACGGAAACCGAACTGAAAGTTTGGTAAGATGTTATTGTCTTCCACAAAACGATCAATCCTTTCCTTAATGATTTTTTCTAAGAGCTTACTTAGACAGCTAAGTAGACTAATAGGTCTGTAGCTTTCGGGGCTGTTCTTCGGTTTGCCGGGTTTCGGGATAGGTATTACTTTTGCTGTTTTCCAACAGTCCGGAAATAACAATTCTTAAAACAAGGTTTGAAAATGAACGTTAAATAGTTACTTGCACCAGGTGGAAGTGCTTTAATTAATTTGTTGTTAATATTATCAAGACCAGCAGCCTTTTTTGATTTCAATTTTTTTATCAATTCTTTAACTTTGCTGATATTAGTTGCGTAAGTACTTTCAGCTGGTGTTTGAGAAAGTACATGGATAGTGTTAGCAACTTCAGCTTCAGTATACGCGTCGCATAGATGCATAGATGTGGAGTGGTTCTTACTACACGTGTTAGCAAGTAGGTTCGATTTCTCCACTGAAGAAATAAACAACTTGTCGTGAACTTTAAACGGAGGAATACTTGACCCTCTCTTTTTCATAATTTTCGATATTTTCCAGAACGGTTTGCTTGCTTTGTCAAGAGAGGAAATGTGTTTATTCCAATACTTGTTCCTATATGTTGAGATTTCGTTTTTAATGATATTATTTAAGACTTTAACATTAACTAGAAAACAATCGATTCTATAACGCAGCCATTTTCTTCTTTCAGAGTTTCGTAGCCTAATCAGATGTAAGATATTTTCAGGAAGCGGTGCCTTATCAACTGGAGCAGTGGAACATTTAGGTATCGCAAGATCGGCCGCTCTATTGATAACAGAAACAAAATTGTTACATAGGATATCAATGTGCTCGCTGCAGGTTATAGAATTTAGGCTGGTATCACCTAGAACCAAGTTCGTGTTTATATATGATTTATAACAATTCCAGTTGGCGGCGGAATAGTTGTGGTATAAACTGGTACGATTTACAACTTCTGTATGATTCACTGTGGGGCTGATCGGAAGGTGGTCTGAACTTAACGCATTTAGAGTTAATGGCACTGTGCAGTAATTTGGAATATTAGTGATATATAGATCAAGAGTTGAGGGGTTCTTGTTAGCACTCGCTGGGATATAGGTGGGGAGAAGTGGATAAAGTATGGAAAAACTTGGGCTGGATTCAGTAACATCTAGTAAAATGTTACCCCAGCAGTTTGCCCTAAGACAATTCCACGACTGATGTCTGCAGCTTAGATCACCACCAATAATTACCTTGTTTCGAGTGTTGACTCTATACAATTTTTGCAGATACCGCTTAAAGTAAGTAGATTTCTCTAGGTTTCTATTTCCTCCAGGGAAATAGACCGAAAAAAGACTCACCTTGGAGTTGTCACTTAATGTTACATCTATACTAATTTCCTCAATTAACTTAAGGCGCAATGAAGGACGCAAGGAATGTTCTATACATTTTTTCACAACAATGGCGACACCTCCACCACTAGCATGTACCCTGTCTAGGCGATAACATATATAATTTTGATGTGAGAAAGAAATGTCTTGTTTGAGCCAGGTTTCTGAAACAAGTGCAATGTCAATATTAAAATTTATCAAGAAACTAAGAATTCATGCTTTTTGTTTTTGATGCTTCTCGCATTCCAAGTTATGATGTTAAGAGAGTTTCTTAACATGTTTTTTCCGAGTATATGTACTTAATAGCTAATGAAGTAATGACGTTAAATTGGTCAGCTTTGGTTTGACAAGCACTAAGCTTGGTTACAACTTCATTAAGAAGAGAGTTTATCTCGCTAAATGAGAACAGGTTATCATTAGTTAATGTTTCTGACGGATTTTTCTTCGTGTGTGTCGTATCACTGTTGGAAGGTTGCTGGGTTTGATGGAGGTCAGAAGCCCAGATGGATGAAGGAAGTGTAGGTTGACGCACAGATCGGGGTAATGGAGGAAAATTATCAATGGATAATCGGTCGGGCACTGGCTGCTGTTTGTCACTCGGAGGCTGTAGGAACGTTGTATTTCCTGTACCACGTCCGCGTGGGGATAATTTGCGGCGAATGTCTATGTACTGCTTTCGGCTTATGCATTCTGGATCGGTGGATTTATGTGGCCCACTACAATTTGCACACTTGATGACCTCATTCGTTTTGCAGTCGGATGTTTTATGGTTTCCCGAACATATTGCACAGAAGCTATTTATATGGCAATGCATCGAGCCGTGACCATAAAGCTGGCAATTGTGACATTGTGTGACCTTACCTGGATTATGTTTTTTAAAGTCCCAGCGAACGATGGTTTTGAACAAGGTGGAGTAGTTCCGTTTTAGTTCGTTTAATTTAACAGTACCGCGTTGAATGTAGACGATGTACAAGTAGTGTTTGTACAGGGCTTTTGTTGACGGATTTAATGTGATGGTTTTAACATCTAAGCACTTAATCCCGAGTGCAATTAGTTCATTTTTCACTATATCGTTGCTAATTAAGTCTAGCCCGGATAACACTACCTTTAATGGACGATTTTCCTTACGTGAGTGGGTGAAAAACTCACATTTTAACAGTAAGAGTTCGGTTCTGGTTTTATTATATATGTCCATTGTTGGGGCATATATTTTTTGCCCAAGCGGAATGTTTTTGATTAAGTATTTGTCTATCTTAATGTTGCTCAAAATATCACGCACTTGAGCACTAGTTGTTTTTAATACCACAATTGGCGGAACGGTTTCTTTAGGAAGTTCTGCGCACTGTTCGTCATTGGTCGGATCCATTTCAGGAGAGTCTTCCATCAGACTTTGAAGTGGTTGAAAAAAGTTAGTGTTTGAACACATTTTAGATTTTTCTAGAACTTTATTGTTCACTTTTGAGTTTATCGGGAGGAGTTTGGCCTCCAATAACGGGGTCGTAACGCAACCGTTTGCGCTTAATTTTGTTTAACACACGTAGCCCAGGGGCCATAACTTAACGGTTTTAACACCTGTTCAAATTTTTGTATGCGGAAAACGAGGCAAAGAAAACAAGATAATGATAATTAAATTGTGAAAATTATTGTGAAAATAACGGTTGTATAAGATAAATAGCACGAGCAAAACTGTGAGACAAGTTGTCTGTTTGAAAGTCAGCCAGGTCCTTTTCTCATATTGTGTTGATTAATTCGTAGACAATTCGAGCGGTTGCTTCTTCCCCATACTTCATAAGTTCCACCGGCATGCTGTCTGCCTGGGACTCTTGTTTTTCAGTCGATTTATTGCATCTAATTCGTTGAAAGTGGGTTCTGGGATCTGTGGCTCGGCTGTAACTACGTTTGATACATTAATTTGTGGTTGATTAGTGCGCACATTAAGCCGGTTTTCAAAGTACTGCTTCCACCTTGTCACGATATTATTTGTTTCTTGGTCCGCCTCTTCCACAGACGTACGATGAACATTTTATAAATAAAACTAGCACGAGACGTAGAAATAATTGACTTCGCAGACGACATTGCGGTTGTAACAATAATCATCATCATCGGCACTACAACCGGGGCCGATCTTGACCTGAGGCTTGTTAAAATTTCCATAATGATTTTGTTTTTTCCGGGCAAGGTCAGCCAGAGGCTCCCCGACGGGGAATCGAACCCCGGTCTCCCGCGTGACAGGCGGGTATACTAACCACTATACTATCGCGGTTGTAACAATCGCTAATCATATAAACGAGGTAGAAACAGCCACTAATGAGGCATTTCGACTCATCGAAGACTGGGTACAATCCGCCAGACTATAACTAGCCGACGACGAAACAAAGGCAGTCCTAATAACTATTCGAAAGCGTGTGGAATGTGCTAATTTCTAGATTAGAAATCAGAACATACGATCAAGGGAAGCGGTTAAGCACGTGCGGAGCGAGCGAGCGAGAAAAGTCAGCAGGTGTTCTGTGCAGAAGTCGTGGTTGTATTATAGTATTGAAGTTCTGTTTGCTTACGGAAGTGTGTGTTGTGTTGTACAAACCATAGGTTGGGTTTGTAGCGTTTAGCCACGACAGTGAAGAAATAAACACACGACGAAACGGCTGAGAAGCGACACAGTGGAGCATCAGACTAACGGCGGGGTGTACGAATTCGATCCTTATTATCTTAGTACACTCAACTGATGTATAATTGCTATAGCATTGCTATAGTATGTATACGGCTCCGATGCTTTGCGTATTCGTTTCTTTTTTGTAGAACAGAATAAGCTGCGCAATGTCAAAAGAACAAGATAAAAAATCGCAGTAAGCAAAAGGAGACCAGCCAAAAGAGCTAATCAAGCCAAAGAAGGAAAACCCAGTCAGTTCCGCCGGAAGAGTTATACAAGATACAAGAGTAGGTGCAGTATAGTGACATACTGTACAACTCTGTGAATCGTACCTGCCAAAGCCTCGGGCGCGTGGTATCTTTAGAAGATTACATATCCTTTGACGCTACCATAAAAATATTCTGATGAAGCATGATTTGTATAACTTTGTGATCGCATACACAAAAATCAGTTGTCCCACGAAAATCGACATCACAATTGCCACACTATTACATTACATCATCATCATCATCATCATCGGCACTACAATCGGGAGCCGGCTTGTTAAATTTTCCATAATGATTTGTTTTTTCCAGGCAAGGTCATTAGTCTTGCGCCAGAGGCTCCCCGACACTATTACATTAAACACTTGAAAATCAAGGTGGTTTCCCAGCTAATATAGTTTTGGACATGAAGATGCTTTCATTTATGAATAAGTCGGGTCAAAATAAAAGCAATAGGAAAGGATTCCTTTAAAACATTATAGAAACTCTAAGACGATTCTTAAAACGATTGCCGAAACCCCAGCTATTGTCACTGTTGTCATATAAACCAAAAACAATATCGATGGTGTAGCGCAAAAAGGGCCAATCTGATGCAGATTGCTAATGTAGATTGGCCCTTCTTGCGCTACACCATCGATATGCACGAAATCCTTTTACCTTTCTTGCTAAATTCTTCTGTTAAAGCTAATTTATCTCCTTCAGCTACACGTTATATTTAACAAAAAATGATAAATATAATAAATAATAAAATAAAATTTACAATTAAATGTAAGTACCTGGGTGCTTCTCTTTTATATTTTCCATTTTCTTGGTGCAAGTTTTGCTGCTTCTGTTGTTTTTGTTGCTGCTGATGGTTAGTTGTATGTTGGCTTTGTTGCTGTTGTTGACTCCCTCGAACAATTCTGTATTGCACCATATGCGAATTTGGTTCTAGATGTGACAGTGCGCCTTTCTGACAATTCGCCCATTCAGTTATATCATACACTTTGCCTTCCATTAATGCTAAATATTTCCAACGTAGACGCAGCCAACTTGTTTCTGCCCAAATATCACCCTAGAAAAACGAAATATTTTTTATTTTAGTTTACACTTAATAATACTATGATTTCATTGTAGACAAAATACAAACCTCTCTTGCCGAATGACGAATTTTACATGTTCCACATTCTCGCGCAGCGTAATGAGGTCGGTCAGTGATTTTTCTAGGATGTCTGAGTCCACAGCTGCTACATCTAAAATAGTCAAAAATAGAGTTATAATACATTTAATGATGTTAACAGTTAAATGAACACATGAAACCTTATTGTATTAGCTGCTTCAGCAATTTTTGTCTGCAACTGCGAAAGAAGATCATGTAGTTCTGTCCAGGCTTTCTCAGCATGCAACGCTTCAACCAAACTCTGATCATAAGCTACCCTGTTATCCTGAAAATAGATAAACAGACCAATTATTTATTATGCTGCGTGTTCTTATTTTAATGAAATCTAACATCATTGATTTTATTCAACATTTCAATATCAGATAACACGTATTTATGAAAAAGTGATGGTCCACATGGGGCAGAAACTAAATTGGTTTTCCATATATTACTACCACTTTGCAGCAAGATTATGGCCCAACCGGAAATAAAAACATCAGCTGAACGCGACGATTGTTTATGTAAAAAGTTGAGAAAATATAATTGCCGGAAACCCCTGAAATTAATTTCGCATAACCCATAGAACAAAGGCAAATGAAAATTGGGATCCCTGACCGGAAATTGATTGCTATTTATATTTTGCTAATATTGCATCTAACGTTTCTACTAATACTCTTACTCGAAGTGTTTGGTCGTTCATTGCTTTATTGGCCTTGACTTGATATCTACTATATAAAGAGAAATAGAATTAACAAAAGAACACTTTTGTACAACTCTCGACGTGGACTTTCTGAATAAGAGTGCTGTGGGTATATTGACCAAGGCGTCAGCACGGACGCGAATTCAGTAAAATAACCCACAACGCTACTGAGCACACAAGTTGATCCTCGAAGAAAACAAAGAAAAACAAACACGCAGATATTTTGTTATATTAATTGGTTACACTTTATTGAGTATAGTTCCTTTGGTTTTGTAGGATTAAAGTTTTTTTTAAATTCTTTTAATTGGTATAAATGTTCACTATGTCCAACCTTCACAAATGAATGAAGGAAAAAGGTTACCTTTTACACAATGGATGCACCGGATTTAAAACCGGAACTTGTTTTCTTTAATTGTGTCCGTAGTATGAACGTTACTTATTATTAGTATCCTTCTTCACAAACATGGTCGCCACAAAACTATTATTAATTAGACGACAAAAGACGTAACTGGAATTAATACTTGAAACGCGTTATCGCTCGAACGCTAATGATGGAAAAGACTCGACTCTATGAATCGCGTGCGCACACTTACTGTGTTGAAATCAGACTCTGATAAACGCCAGGTCCCCGGACGTGTGCCTTACTCGGTGGTTACGATATGACTCTGCGACGATTCTAGATGTTGTTTCGCGCGGATATCACTATTCAAGATGCACACCAACAGTAAGAGGGCCTGCACATGAGGAAGAACAGTAACATATTTCATATATCGGCTGCAGTCGAATAAGGAAAACGACAACAAAAACTGACTAACGATATTTGAATTCAAATAGGTCAGCTGTGCAAATAGATGGTCGCTCGTATAGCAGCCGAAAAAAGTTGCTATGTTTAACTAGCGATTCGTTGATGCAGAATTAGGTTTCTGAGTATTATGTCAACAGAAGCGCTATTTCGGGAGTCAAACGCTAAGTTACGCGTTTGTTTGCCTTAGCTAATGGTACGAGGGTTGTTTAGAAGAACGATACCGTGGGACCTGATCTGGTGATCAGGATGATTACACAATGACGGTTGTGTATTTATCCACGTCAATTGTGCATTGCACCCATAGCGAGTCAAGGGTCGAATTCCAGTATGAATATTTACACTGGCAAAGAATTCGGGTCTTGGCGGTTAGGCGCGAGTTGGGCTATGCTTTGTATTAGTGAACAAAACATGGGACGTGACCATTGCTAGATTGTTTAGGGAAAACCCACTATGATCACGTCCAATTCGATGCTAGTTTATCGCTTATGCAACCGATCAGGGATAATCGGCTGCAGCTGTATAAGTAAGCGATTTGCCATGGCGTCTTTTGGACCAACGGATTGTTGGAACGAGAACACTCGGGAGGATTGGCCTGTGTTTGATGGGCATGTGGTCGCCCATAGTAACCGATCGGTTAATGACAGATGAACCGAGATGGTTTAATTGATGCATTTGGTTTTGATCCATCTTGCCATGGGCTTATGTTTCAGGTATGGAATTGTTGAAGCGAGCTTTGTTAGAAACGCCACAATAGTATAATATGACCGGTTCAGAGTGGTATGGTTGTATAATAAATGGTTTGAGCGAATGCAAAGGTGTATCATCAGGAAGAATGCTTGATGAAGAACATATCTGGTGTATTGGCGGAACAATCATCTATGGCTGATGTTCCCCAGTGGTGGTTCCGTTAGATAGGAGTAGCTCATAGTAGATCACTCGAGCCGAACCCACCAGATGCACAGCATTAGCTTCTTGCCATGAGTGTTCGGTTTAACCGTTGACGCTGAAATGACACATACGTTGTAACATAAATATAGTTACAAGATATTCCGATACGATGTAATGCGTTCCACCATCTTTTGTAGAACCCTCAAAATTTATTTGTGCACCCAATAATTGGAAGATACTCTTATTTTGTCATATTCATATGAAATGAAGGGTACAGAGGAAAACCCGCAGAAGTCCATTTGTTAAAAATTTTAAACTGGTGCTGCCATCTGTTAGTATATGAAGTGTACTTTCTTTTCCAGTATATTCGATTGATGAAAAAACACGTTACTCCCTATTAAATTGACATTATAAAATAGGCATGCTGGGGAAAAACTACGGTAGGCCTGAATGCAGGGGAAGAACCATGGTAGTCCGTGTCGTACAGGTGCAATGCAGTCGCGTGCGTCGCACTTCATCACTAATCACCGCTGCGCATTAGTATTAAGCAGAAAGAACTGGACCAGCTGAACTTCAGAAGATACTTCATCTAAAAAAACCGAACAATTTTATAACTTAAAAAGAAGATTTAAGAAAGCATCTGGAGTGCGTAGCAGCCATAACTATGGACTTTGGAAGAACTTGGCCTTACAAAATATTACGACAAATGATGTTTATTATAGGCGCCAACTAAGTCTTTATTCACTTAACATCTATGAACTTGGTACAAACGAATTTTTTTTTATACGTATAATGAGAGTATTGGTAAGAAATGTCCCGATGATGTTTGTTCAATGCCGGATCATTATATAGGGTGGGCCATAAATTTTTGCAAGTGGCAACACTTGATTTCTTAAAACCCGTTAGAGGGAGTGGCGCGCGAGTTGCGGGGAATTGCGCGCCGCTTCATGCAATTTTAGTCACGATGGAGCGCTTCACGGGACAACAGCGTGCTTTTTGTGTAAAATAATTTTACAAAAACGACGATTCCTACGTTAATGTACGACGCCTATTTAGAATTGAATAAAGATTACGCCGTGTAAGTGAGTGTCCAAGTGTTAATCTAATCAAAGTGTCGCAACCTGGCTTGACTCAACA
Organism: Microdon myrmicae; assembly: GCA_963931805.1. Taxonomy (NCBI): domain Eukaryota; kingdom Metazoa; phylum Arthropoda; class Insecta; order Diptera; family Syrphidae; genus Microdon; species Microdon myrmicae. Next base: position 121,869,670 of record OZ007499.1, read on the forward strand.
TCTTTATTCTTAAATAATTTAATTCATATATTTATTATTAGTTCGTTGTCATTAGTTTTCGTTCGTGAAAATAGTTTGGTATTTCGTTGAAAGTTAATTGAAATGTCGTTCATTCGTTATTCGTTGTAAAATATATATCAATTTGAAAGAAAGTCGATTCGGTTCGTTTTTTTTGTGTATTTACATTTTATTTCGTCGTCGCTCGTGCCCGGTAAACGCACCGGGACTCAACACAAAGCTTGAGTGAAGAAGTTCGAGCAAACGGGATCGACAACGAATATTAAACAAACAGAGCGGCCACGTTCAAGAAGAAGCGATGACAACATTCGAGAGGAAATAGCCGCGATACCTCGCAGCATGTGTCAGCGAGTTTTCCAAAGTTTGCGTAGTCGATTGCAGGAGTGCCAACGACGAGACGGGGCACATCTCGACGATATAATTAAAAAAAAAAATTCAATAAACGTTTATTACGTTAAATGAATGATCAACACAATAACATTTGTAGTTTTATTTCTATTTATGTTTCAAATGTGCAAACATTTATGGCGTACCCTTTATTAGTCATCATCATCATCGGCACTACAACCGGGAACCGATCTTGGCCTTATTTTGCAAGTCCTGAGGCTTGTTAAATTTTCCATAATGATTTATTTTTTCTGGGCAAGGTCATTAGTCTTGCGCCAGGGGCTCCCCGACGGGGAATCGAACCCCGGTCTCCCGGGTGACAGGTGGGTATACTAACCACTATACTATCGAGGAGCCCTTTGTTAGTAACTATGTCAAAACAGAAGTTCGTAATATTTTGCGACTCCTGTGCGGGTCAAAATAAAAACTTTACCGTCATACGTTATCTTCACTACTTGGTAACGGAGAAAAAGATATTTGATTGTATTAATGTAATGTTTCCAGTGAGAGGCCCTTCATATCTCGAATATGATCAAGCCATGGGATTAATCGACCAAAAAAGTTATGTGGAAGTACCTTCGGAGTGGAGAGATTTTATTCAAAATAGTAGAATAAACCCACGCCCATTCAAAGTGGTTGACTGCACCCAAGAATTATTCAATGTATGGAGCGAATTCTTGAATCCAATGTACCAGAAAAAATGTCCATTCCCTACAAGGAAAATACGATCCATAGAAAGCACAAACTCACCAAAAGTCGACCAGAGAAAAATTTTTTGGTAAATACAACAAAACTGGTATAGTTTGGAAGCCGCCAACTAGAAGAAACAAAAGGAAACCAACAGTAACTGAACAATTTCCACGCCGATCATTGACAAATTCGTACAATGGACCGTTGCCAATACCAAGAAAAAAGTACGATGATCTTCAACATCTCAAGCAGTCGAAAAAATTGTATGAAAATCAAAGATCATAAAAAAATAAGCAAAGTAAGTACCTACCTACATGTTGCACGATGCAACAAATTATAATGAGGGTGAGTAACACATCGGATAATTTAAATAACTCTCCACCTTCTACACCAGAGGTGTTAACGTGTGTGTTATACTCCGGGCCGTGCTTTCCCAAAACGGCGGGAGAAGAGCCCGGAGTGTCGATAGTGAAAAGTGAAAAAAAAAGTACAAGGGTGATTTTTATGACTGACAATTGGCCAGCGATTCGGCCTCCGAAATTATACTGATATTGAACGGCCAGCGGTTCGGCCTCTGTACTTCTACTGATCCCGAAATTGAAAAACACTGCCCTTTTATAGTTTTTGTAGTTGACTTTTGTCTAACTATTTTAATGTCAAAATTCCAAGAAGCACACGCAAGACTTGGCGTGCTTCGATTGGAATTTTGTTCTGGGAATTTGTTTGAGGATTTTGTTGGATAGATTCTGGGAAGGGGAATCATGAAATGCGTTTTGAATTTAGCATTTCATGATGTCAAGGTTTTTAGGAATTGAGTCAATGTATGATGAATTCACTTTTGGTTAAATTCGTTGTACATGTGACTCAATATGGAATTTGAATATGAGGCAATGGAAAATTTGGGATTTGGGTTATGATTTGATGTTATTGGGGATTTGGATAGGGGTAGCGATTTAGGATCGCTACATGTGTCACAACCAAGAATGGTGATAAGACGAGACAAAGGAATGGAGAGAAGACGTAAAACGAGACCTAATTATATCGATCGAACAAAGAGATTGGAGGCGCAAATTTAGAATCGAACAAGAAGCGAAAGAAATAAAGATCTACGAGGCAGTAGCGCGATACGTAAAAGGAAAAAAGGGGATTTAGAAACGGAGCGTTTGGTGCGTGATCAAAACAAAAAGTAAATGTATTTACCGGTCATCCAAGGCATGCGAAAATTGCCTTTAGAGTGATAATTGTCAATTCCACCCGTTCCACTAATTGATCAAAAACATAAGGATTGATAGCAAGTGGTTTATGATCACACGATTTCCCGAGTCTGTATTGGTTTTCTGTGTAGGGCCATTTTAATGGAGCGGGAATTTCGCGTTGATTTGTGTAACATTCGCGGCCTGAGATGCAATTTCTCTTCTGTGTCCACCCACGTTTCTAACCAGAAACCAAGTATCCTTGCACTTAGTGAAACCCAGGTAATTTCTAATACAGATATTTCCGATTTTAATCTTCCTGGATATAACTTAGTACCTCTGTTCTTTCCAAATCGTGATATGCCACATACATACGAAATGATATTGCTTATCAGCTTCTGCCACAATATGGACTCTGTTCCAACTATACTATACTATACTATTTATTGCCCTGTAGGAACCCGAAAGTTCATGACCTCACTCTGTTCCAACCCAGAATATAACTTCTCTTGGCTAATATTTCACGTTCATAAGCATATCATACATTATTGATTTCTTTACAGAAGCCCAAACTTGGGTAGAAACGTATCCTTTAACGAATTTGATGCTGTCTAATTCTATCGATAGGATCTTGACCCTATATCCGCACACTGAAATTGTTATTGCGGGTGATTTTAATGTGCATAACTCTCAGTGGCTTCACAGGCAACACCTGAAGGTCAATATGTCCAGCTCTTTGGTGATTCAAATAGTTTAACTCAACTTGTCAATGAGCCAACACGGGTACCAGACGTATATGGTCATTTCGCCAACACACTGGACCTGTTTCTCACCTCCCACCCAAGTAATGTACATAACTCCCAGTGGCTTCGTCACTCCGGACACACAACACCTGAAGGTCAATATGTCCAGGTCTTTGCTGATTCAAATAGTTTAACTCAACTTGTCAATGGGCCAACACGGGTACCAGACGTATATGGTAATTTCACCAACACACTGGACCTGTTTCTCACCTCTCAGCCAAACAAATACACAATTGAATTTTGTCCACCTTTAGGCACTTCAGACCACTGTATCGTGTCAGCTAAATTTCCTCTAACCAACAGTAATGTTAATGAAAAAGCTCCCAAAAGAACAGTATGGTTCTACGACAAACCCAACTGGAAAGGTCTGAACAACTTTTTTCGGAGGTTAAATTGATCGTTATTTTTCCTCAATAAGGATGTTGACAGACACGATTCTACTTGGCATGCGAACCTTTATTCTACAAAGTAAATGTGGTTCGATTCCGGGTGCAGAGAAGCCATTAAGGCTAAGGAGTTAAGCTTCCGGTTGTATAAATCAAACAATACTGAGGAAAACCGGAAAAGATTTAAGAGAGTTAGTAATGACTGCAATGCGTATATTCAACGCGCCAAGTTCTTGAATGACCAGAGAGTGGGACAAAAAATACTCTGACGCATATGACAATCAGTACTGGAATCTTCGAGAAAGCCCGAAACAAAGTACTAGATTATTTTAGGAAGTACTGGAAAACTGGAATAGAAAAGTCGAGATTATGGAGCGGGCGAAAACGAAACGCCAAATCAGAATAGGGGAACGGTATAAATACGTCGCACACAGATCATGGAGAGGAGTGATAAGTAGAAAGTAATAAGTAAGGAAGTGGAGCAAGCGATAAGTAAAAGACGCGATAAGTACGGAAGCGATAAGTAAAGAAATCGTTATGTGTACGGTATAAGTAACGGTTGTTATTAACGGTCTAATAAAGTGTTATATTAATTCAAAATCGATTTAACGGCTCTTATTTATTAAATATAATTTATCCAGCGAACCCTAAGCTCGCTACAATACTATACTCTCCCACAGGTAGTAGAAGCTTCTGGGCATTCTTGAAAAACATCGCTTATCATCATCATCATTATCGGCACTACAACCGGGAACCGCTCTTGGCCTTATTTAGCAAGTACCGAGGCTTGTTAAATTTTCCATAATGATTTGTTTTTTCCGGCAAGGTCATTAGTCTTACGCCAGAGGCTCCCCGACGGGGAATCAAAACCCGGTCTCCCGCGTGACAGGCGTGTGTACTAACCACCATACTATCGAGGAGCCAATCGCTTATAGTCGATGACAAACCAGTCACCACTCCAATAGATAAGGCGAATCTACTTGCTGCACATTTTGCAGCCAACTCAACGCTGCCTGATACCGCCTCAGTTCCCTCTCAACTTGAGCATAAGCAGCACACCATGAGCCAGATTCACTTCCGAGCGCGTACTGTTGCCCGCGCACTCAAAGAGCTAAACGCAAACAAATCCGCTGGTCCGGATGGCATTCCCCAAATCCTCTTGCGGAGATGCTCCTCTTGACTCGCTAAACCACTGCGGAAACTATTCCATTTGTTCTATTCTACTGACTGTTTCCAAATAGATGGAAGTCAGCGAACATTCAGCCAACTCCCAAAAAGGGCGACAAATCGTCCTTCTCTTCTTATCGACCCATAGCACTAACTTTCATTATCTCCAAGGTAATGGAATCACTTATCAACCGTCAACTTTCGAAATATCTGGAATCAAATGACCTCCTCAATGACCACCAATATGGCTTTCGTAGCAATAGGTCCACAGGAGATCTGATGGGGTACCTTACCGAAAAGTGGGACAATTTCACCCACTACCTCGGTGAAAGCAAGGTAGTCGCATTGGATATTTCAAAAGCCTTCGACAGAGTTTGGCATCCAGCCCTTTTGTCAAAATTGCATTCATATGGAGTGGACAATTCCCTGATCCAATGGACAAGAGGCTATCTTCCTGGCCGTTCAATCCAAGTGGCTCTTAATGGTGTCAAATCTGTTATTATTATTATTATTTACTGGCCTGTAGGAACCCGGAAGTTCATGACCTCGCCGACTCGGCTCCGCCATTGTTCCCTGTCCTGTGCACTCTCCTTCCACGTTCGATCATCCGATCCAATCTCCTCGAGGTCCAATCTAACATTGTCCTCCCATCTCCGTCGCGGCCGTCCTGTCGGTCTCTTTCCCGTTAGTTTACCGTCAAGAATTCATGCACGGTCCTATCATCGCCCATTCGCGCTACGTGTCCGGCCCATCTTAATCTTCGCGACTTGATCACTCTCACTATTGTAGGTTTGCGGTATAGCTCTTCCAATTCGGGGTTGTGGAGTTTCCTCCATTGTCCTGACTCCTCGTCGTATTTACCGCCAAATATACCCCTTAAAACTTTATTCTCGAATACGCGGAAATTGTTCTCTTCCCGTTTTGTAAGAGCCCATGTTTCGCATCCGTATAGAGCAATCGGCATGATTATGGTTCTATAGACACGGAACTTTATATTACGTGATAGCAGTTTGGATTTTAATAGTTTACTGGCTGCATGCCAACTAGCGTTGCCGGAATGTAGTCTTTTGTTAATTTCCTTTGACGTTTCGTTTCTGGTCGTCAGTATCGTTCCCAGATATTTAAATTCTTTGACATTTTCAAATATCTTGCCCCTGACGTTTATATGTGTTCTCTGAGGTCCACCTGCTCTCGTCGTAATCATGTATTTCGTTTTGTCTTCGTTTATTTCTAGGCACACCTCTTCTGCTGCTTGCATGATGATTTCACAGTTTTTACTTATAGTTTCGAGATTATCGCCCAGAACGGCGATGCCATCCGCATACGCGAGCACTTGTGTGACCCCGTTCATGGATGATCCGGCCGTGTTGTCGTCTTGTATCTTTCTGATAACATACTCGAGGACAAGGTTAAAAAGGCATGGTGAGAGGCTATCCCCTTGTTTTAGTCCATCCCGGATTTCAAATGGTTCTGAGAGGTGGTTTTCTATTCTAGGTCCCCCTTTGTTTTCGTTCATGCAAATTTGAATGAGGGCGGCATATTTATTCAGGATCCCCAGCTCAACCACAATATGGTAGAGTCTTTGCCTTGCGACTGAGTCGTAGGCTTTTTTGAAGTCCACGAACAGCTGGTGAACCGTCTCTCCGTATTCCCACTTTTTTTCCAGCAGTTGCCTTATTGTGAACATCTGGTCGCTTGTTGACCTGTTCCGACGGAATCCGCATTGGTAGTCTCCCAATATTTCTTCTGCGTACGGTGTGATTCTTGCCAATATGACATTTGTTAATATTTTGTATGTGATTGGGAGCAATGATATTCCTCTGTAATTTTCGCAGTCAGATCTGTCGCCTTTTTTGAAAATGGAGATGACTATTGCGGTTTTCCATTCTTCCGGAATGACTTCCTTGTCCCATATTATTTTACCCAGTTGGTGGATCTTTCGAGCGGTTGCCTCTCCTCCATGCTTCACAAGTTCTGCCGGTATGCAATCGATTCCGGGGGCCTTGTTGTTTTTCAGTCGATTTATCGCGTCTACAACTTCGTCGAAAGAGGGCTCTGGGATCTGGGTCAAATCTGTCTCCCATCAAATTAATGCAGGTGTTCCCCAGGATTCTGCACCCTCACCCACGGTCTTCCTCATCTTTATAAATGATCCCTTGTCAATTACTCACAACCCAATTCACTGGTTTGCTAATGACAGCACGTTGAGTTTTTCATACTCATACGAACATTCCCGACCAAACTCTTCGAACGCCAACACCAATCAGCAGATTATGCTAAATACACTGACTTCCGACCTCAACAAGATATATCAATGGAGATTATCAATCCCTTAAAAGGTCAGTGCTGTCTCCTGTCGTCAAAGGCGAACGCCAAAGTAAATACACTGTCGATGAACGCCACTTGCATCGACGAATCCAAGGAACTACCAATCCTCGGCACGCGAATTAACTCAACTCTTAATTGGAGCGACCACATTTTTGAAGCTGCGAAAAGTGAGGCCGTGGGGTTTCTAGCAGATACACACACGACTAGTGAAGAACAACACCACCAAAAGCACATCCATTAAAGCCGTATACCATAGCAATAATATACCATTTCCACATTAGTCGAATGTATTTGAGTTTATAAATCGAATTCACATACGCGGCAGTGGCCTGATGGGTTGAGCTTTGGTTCTATATTTTAATGATTCTAACCGTGATAGCGTCGGTTCGAATCACTCGCTCTTCAATATCGTCCCAAAGGCTATAAGGCCAAATGTATGGGGTTGCTTAAGAGATTCAAAGATACTTCACTCCATCCAACCAAGCCACTATTTACAAGGCGTATATTCGTCCCAAATGGAGTTCAACTCCCACATTTGGTCAGGCGCATCCAAAACTGCAATGCACGGGCTCGATAGGATGCAAAAACGAGCAGTGAAACTCATTGGGGACCCAGCTGTGAGTCGAGCAATTCCGTCGTTAGAACATAGGCGCAACGTATCGTGCCTTTCTATAGGTATTATCATAGCCATTTCTCAACTGAACTAGCTCAATGTGTTCCGTCTTCTCAGACATTTTCCCGCGATACCCGGTAATCTGAGAATGCGCAATTAATGTTGAAAGTAAACTTGAGGCGCACAAATAAATATAGTCATTCTTTAGCGGAACCACACAAATGTGGAATACTCTATCTGATCATGTGTTTCCTCGTCGTTGTAATGTCCAGGCATTTAAGACCAATGTATATCGATACCTCCTTTCCTTATCCACTTTCTCTCCTTCCGCTCGCACTGTACTCTGACATTTAAGGGTACTCCAAACCCCCTTTTGTGCTCGCTTTTGTGTAAAAAAAAAAAAAGAATAAAAAAAATTATACTCCTCTCAGATAACGCGAGTTAGTTAGTAGATACATTTTGTTTCCTCTATATCCGCTAACAAAACCAGATTTTGGAGTGAAATGAACTTGCTGAATCTCTCCACCGCCTCAGACATTTTCCCGTCATACTGATCAATCTGAGAAGGGACATCAGTTTATGTTGAAAGTCAACTTCAATCACACAAATAAGCAGTCATTCTTTAGCCAAGCCACACGAATGTGGAATGTTCTAATTAATCAGGTGTTTCCTCGTCGTTGTAATGTCCAGGCATTTAATACCAGCGTACATCGATACCTTCTTTCCTTGTCCACTTCCTCACCGTCCGCTCGCACTGTGCTTTGGTATTTAAAGGTACTCCAAAATGCCTTTTTGTGCGCGCGTTAGTGTAAAATAAACCTTTAAATATAAAAGCACAGTGCGAGCGGAAATTACGAGAAGGATGTATCGATCCACATTGGTCTTGAATACTGGAATATTACGACGAGGAATCACATGAGCAGACAGAAATTGTTGTAGTTTATACTGCTCCAGAGACCCGCGGGCCGGAAAAGGGTTGCATACATTTCCCGTTATCTAACAAAATGATATTTGATTGTCGTTCTCCTATACTTAGTAGTATCGAGCTAGTATTTTGTGCGGCTTTGTTGTGGAACTATTTTCAAAAGGGCGTACTTAAAATATATATATATATATATATATATATATATATATATATATATATATATATATATATATATATATATATATATATAATCTTGCACCAAAACCTATTTCTCGACACCAGATGTCATAAGAAATAATTCCTTTAGGCCTTTATAAAATAAGAAACCCCCCAAATCTCTTACGAAACGTATTCAGTCTCTATTATAGACTCACAATATCTTCGTTTGCATAATGTAATATCCACTTACAGGTTCGCCGATGAGTTCAAAAGCCCGTTGTAAAACCTTGAAAGCTTCCTCAGCACCCGGTTGTTTATTCTTATCGGGATGGACTAGCACAGCAATTTTTTTGTAGTGTTTTCGTATTTGCTCTTGAGAACAGCTTGCCGGAACACCCAATATACTGAAATTTCAAACAAGATGTTCCCATTTAACTTATCTAACTTCGATTCCATATACAACTAACCTATATGCATCCTTGCCTTTACAATTCAACAGAGAATACATAGCTTCCTCTCCGGTCTGCGGAAGACGTCCGTTTTCATAAAACTCCTGTGAAGGTTCTGATACTTTTTTCTTATAAAACCGTCTCCAAAATGCCCATCGAGAATTTTTCCTAAACTTGCTGTCGATTTTCTTTAAGTAGTTTCGCAACCATATACTGGGCCTGTTGGAATTATTCTTAAAGTCGTTTCTTAAGTTTGCAAAGTGGATGTAAGCACAGCTGCTGTATGTTATTAGCCATTCGTAGAATATACTACAGCCGAGAACAACGATATCGTATACTAAATAGAATAGCCAATTGAGGATCTTGATGGTGTACTCCAGTAACCACTTATCAAACAATTTTTTCATAAGGTCATATTTGTTGACACTTCTTTGTCCGCTACGATTCTGGTTGCGTTTATTCGAAGAATACAACTGTTGCTGCTTCTCATAGCGACTATTGGCCAGTTTGGAATTAAATGAAATTCCATTCGACTGCCGAACCTTTCGGCTACTGGCTGAGTAATGTTGCGATGTGTACTTAGGTGCGCGATCGTACGAGTTCTCAGTTTTAGTCACGTTGTAGTAGCCTTCCTTATCGCTAGAGCTTAAGTTGGAGTAATTTCTGTTAGTTGGAGAAGACTTGTTTCCACTGTAGCTGTTTTGGTCGTCATCTCGTCGGGAAGAACGCTTTTTAATAGGATCACCATTGGATGGATTGGAAGGTGTTTGTTTTGAACTCAGTTTCACTTGTGGTTTTCCCAAGTTCTTTTTGGTTTTGTTTCCGGATGGATTTAAGATTTGAGTTGGCTCTTTGCTCTCATGTACTGGAGACTTTTTCTTATCTCCTCGTTGGGTTTGTGGATAATTTAATGTTGGTTGTTGGATGTTTTGTTGCTCTCCCTGCTTGCGTGACGATCCGATATTTTCTATTCGTTCTTTGTCGTCATTGATTAATGGCATTTTACGGTCTGTGGTAAGGAGAATCGGTCGAGGCTTTTCGGAGAACACAGAACCTAATTTCGACTGCTTTATGGGTTGTGTGGTTGTATCGGAGCCTTGGGTGTTAGTGGCTGATGGGTTGGTTGCATTATGACTGTTAACCGAACTCTGGCTATTTATTTTACTTAGTACATCGGAATAGGACATCCTCATTGGTTTTACCTCAGCCACAATACGTTTTCTCACTTCCGGAGCTGTTGAATTAGTACTTGAGTCAGCATTGCTTTTGGCATTGGAGACATTTGGTACGGAGACCGGTGTAACAATTACAGTATTAGATGGCGCAGCGGCTTTGTTGGATAATACCGCTTGGACATTGTTGTCAACAGTTGGCACGTATTGATTTTCTTGTCCTGTTGCAGGAATTACCGGAACGTAAGTATTCATTGGTTGCACTGGAACGTTATTCTCACCAAATTGTGTATACGACCCGGTCAGATTTGGTGACCAATTATTCACGAGTTTGTTAATTATCATATTAGTAGCTGTTCCCGGAGATTCCAATGTTGGGTATGTTGGATGTAAAGGTATCGAATGCATACCATCCATTAGAAGGACTTCTTCATTCAACGTCGGTGCAATATTATTCGCAATTAATTGTTGGGGCATTGGTTGATTCATTGTATTATTCGCAAAAAGTTCATAACTATTATAAATAATTTGCGATTGTTCTGCATCAGCTGTGTGGTAAACTTTAAGGAAATTACCGTGACCGACTGGTAGAACAGAATATGTTTCCGGGTGTCCTGGCGAGTAACAAACATTTGTTGGTGTCTGCTGCTGAGATGACGATGGCGTCATACCGAAAACTGCTGCTGGTGTAGGTGTGGATATTGTTTGAATTGGAATTGTTGATTCTACTTCCCCAGGAACCGAAATGTATGTGGGCTGATGATGATGTTGTTGCCATGATAGGCGACATATATCATCATCCGATTGATGTGACATAAAGATATTTAAGATTTTCAAAATGCCAATTAGAATTTTCTATATATTTTCTTCACACTATCTCAATTTCAAAACTTGTTTTCAAGGCGAACGATATTTTAGGACTTGTCATAGAACGTTAGTCAAAAATATTGAGCATATATTTTGAATTCACTTGATTAATTACGACGTAAAGTGGATTTCTTTTGTTTTATATTACAATCATGGAACAGTTGTAGAATAAAAAAATATATATCGCCTACTACGGCAGCAACAAGAAACGCGAAAGCACTTCGATGTGTCAATTTGTCAGTATCAACTTGAAACGTCGAAAAGGAAGTCTGGTATGTTTTCCTTTTATACCATCATTGTGAATGGACTATGAAATGCTATAACAAGTGTTTTAAAATGGAGGATTTTATTATTCTAATACATTATTAGCTTTAACAATTTAGTTCTTATTTATTTTATTTCTGATAATTTTATAAATATATTATTTGCTCCTGAACAAGTATGAAAGGCAAAAATCGCTATGAATAATACACTTGCAATTCACATGGAATCACCATTATAGCAGCACCACTTCATTTTGAATAACAGCGAAATACTCTTCGCTAATTCTAATTGACACATGCCCGGCACATGGTAAACATCTCCAACCAAACAAAAAGAATGAACTCCTGGAAGAAGTATATATTCTGGTTTGCACAGGAGCATGTTGATTTCCGAAATTCAGTAAATTATTGGCAAGCTTTTTTTAATCCATTTTTCTAAAATAATAAAATTCTAGGAAATATTATCCATTGCTAAGTTGTTTAACTTATCATACAATAAAATCTGTAAAGATTCCCTGGTAAGTTTTTATATTTCATTATTATCACCCAATTACGTTTACAAATATGGACTTTGTATTTTTGTGTTTTAAGAAACCGTTTTGGGTAGTAGAACTTCCAAATGAAGAAACAGCTTTAAAAATTGCATCCCGATCAGTATCTTTAAGATGTATTCTCGAATATTGGGCACATTCAACATCAGCTGAAGGACTAAAGGATGACATATGTAAATACATAGGAAATAGTCATAATAATGCACAACAATATTTCCAACCCCACTGTAATTTCAAAATAACTGTAGAGACATATAATAAGCATTTTAGTCAACATCAGAAAATCGAGAAGATCGAAAGCTTCGATTACCTTCCCGTACAAAGTGATGTTAACCTCAAAAACCCCGAAGTTGAATGGTGGTACATTGAGTTTTGGGGTCTAGATCCGCAAAATGTTCCAGATCATGCTGAAGATTTACTATTTGGAAGATTAGTAATTAAATTCCATAACAACTCATTTAAGTTCTTCTAACACTACAATTGTTTTCAGGTAGCAACTGGCCAACGACGTTTAATTAAAGAATTATCACTTAAGAGTCGAAAATTTATTGGTCACACTAGTATGGAATCTCAGCTTAGTCTGCTTATGGCGAACCAAGCTCTTGTTAAGAAAGGTGACATCGTATTTGATCCATTTGTTGGCAGTGGATCACTTCTGGTTAGCGCCGCTAAATTTGGAGGTAAGCAATATAGACGTTTATTTTTTATTCCGCCTATTAGATAAGGAGATTATGAATAATTTTAATATCGAGCGGACCTTATGAACAATTCAGACTGAATGAGGGAAGTGAAGTTCGGGACTTTTCGCGGTTAGCTAAAAATCAAAGAAGGGGTACAATCCTTGAATACCTAAAGCTAACAAAAAGATGACAGGGAAGAAAAATTAAAATTTATTTGTTACAATTACTAAGTGCTTAACACAAAGTGAATTAGATCACTAAATAGTGAAGCATAGCCAGATATTCGTCGTTGTCACATTGTCAGCGCATGTCTTACAGGAAACAACGAAACCAATATCTGTCAAAAAAGCCGGACAAGTGCAATTGTACTCTGACTCATTACCCGGTAACTGTTCCATTCCACCTTCATAAACTCCAGTACAAACAACTGATCTCCATTCTTATATGTGCCATCTAATGCGAATTAAGATTGCGCTGGTTATATATACATTTTTTTGTTTGTGCTTTAACACTGCAACAACTCTTGTAGTTTGACACTAGTAGTGATCATCAATATGTGAAGTGGGAGAAGGTTAAAAAGAGAAGTAATCAACAAAGTTGATAATCTACGCTTTGATCTGTGTATATTTTTTTTCTCGGTAGGAAGGTCTAAATCTTCAAAAGATACCTCTGGATCAAACCAGAGACATGCCGGGTTTGTACCGACTAAAACCACCTCCAACCAGGCACATATTCTCATTGATCGAGAGTATCGATGCCTGAGAGACGTAACAGAGGCGTGAAAAAGAGGAAAAACAAACGCAAGGAACGAAAAGAGTATTGTTATGGACCTCGCGTCCTAATTTCTTCAAATTTCCCCTCTCTACCTGTAAATGAAATAAATATCGTCAAGTAGCAAATTTACATAAACTCATCATCATCATCGGCACTACAACCGGGATCCGGTCTGGGCATTATTTAACAAGTCTGAGGATTGTTAAATTTTCCATAATAATTTGGTTTTCCGGACAAGGTCATTAGCCTTGCGCCAGATTTACATAAACTACTTTATGCAAATTCTACTTGGCAGAAATAATAAAAAAAAAGACGTTGGCGCCGAATAAAAAATAAAAACGTCAACGTCAAAAAAAAATTACCAGAATTACACAGAAGGCTGGAGATTTTCTCCCAGCAAAAAAGGAGCACAAGGGAAAAACATAATAAAATTAAATTAAAAAATAGTTGACGTACTCCTATTGCAAGAACGACTGTAACAGTTGGCCACATAAGTATCAGAACTGCGAGCGCACCGGGTTCCACTGCAATTCATTACAAAAATCAGGATCAATTATTATCAACATCTTCAACAGACTAGCCAGCTGAACAGGGGGAGCCAAGAATCTGGCCGCTTGTGGATACCACGCCAATAAAACCGGTCGTCTTTTGAGGCAAACCATTCGGAAACCCAATTTTCGACTTCTTCGTAGGAATTGAAATACTGCTCAGCCAATGCGTGTCCCATCGATGAAAACAAATGGTAGTCTGAAGGAGCCAAGTCTGGCGAATACGGTGGGTGGGGTAACACTTCCCAGCCGAGAGCTTTTATTGTTTCTTTGGCGGGTTTTGCTGTATGACTCGGAGCATTATCATGCAACAGAATTACCTTTCCGTGTCTTGTGGCCCATTCTGGCCGTTCACATGGTTCAAATTGATCATTTGTTGCGGGTAGCGTTGCGCATCAACAGTTTCGTCAGCTTTTAGAAGTTCATGATACACCACCCCCTTCTGGTCCCACCAAACACAGAGCATTGTCTCTTTTTCCGAACCGATCAGGCTTTGCAGTCGATGTTGACGCTTCTGGATGTACCCATGATTTTTTACGTTTAGGATTTTTAAAATAAATCCATTTTTCATCACGTCACAATTCGATGCAATACTGACTTCCTTTCGTGTCGTAGAAGCAACGTTTCACATGTGGTGTTTCGCTTTTCCATCTGCCTGTCATTCAATTCACGTGGCACCCAGTTTTCACACTTTTGGATCTTCCCCATAGCTTTTAAACGGTCAGAAATTGTTTGTTCTGCAACCTTTAACATTTGTGCCATTTGTTTTTGACTTAAAGTGTCATCTTGATCCAATATTGCATGCAATTCGGCGTCTTCAAACTTTTTTGGTGGTCTTCCACGTTCTTCATTTCGCACATCAAAATCATTATCTCTGAACCGCTTAAACCATCTTTTGCATGTTGCTTCCGATAGAGCATGATCACGATAAGCCTCGACAAGCATTCGATGCGGCTCTGCAGCACTTTTCTTCAAATGAAAACAAAAAATTAATGCTTTCGGCAAATCATTATTTTCTGGTACAAAATTCGACATTTTTAACAGGATTAAAAGAAATGATGTTTGTACAATGACTTGATGCATACTAAATATGTTTGACAGATGTCATAGCAACCAAATAAAAAAAAAGGCTCGTTCACAACAAACGTTCCCTATCGATACATTTGTATCTTGACGCTCACTTCAGACCGGTACACCTGGTAGATATGCCACCCGGGGCGGAACGGAGTTTACCTGCTACTCCGTTCGTCGCGTCGCAACTGCTGCACCATGTCACGTAGAATGCTATTTGTTACGGACCATGCCTGCTCTGAACTTAACATGTATTATATTACTCCTGCTGGGGTAACTGTCCGTCTCATATGTCTCCAAAATCGTTCGTGCGGTCTCAAATCTCACGCACTCTGTGAATACATGTTCCGCATTTTCTATTTTGCCTTTGCAATACAAGCAGTATGGATGATTCGCATGCTTATACATGTGCAAGTATTGCCGAAAGCATCCATGTCCTGATATTAGCTAAGTCAGGTGGTAATACAGCTCGCCATGTTTTCTTTTCTCCCATGTTTCTACATCAAGTATTCTGGTGTGGGTCCATCTTCCTTTGGTGGAAGAATCCCACCTTCGTTGCCATTCTCTTAGGCTTAATAGCTCTAATTGTGACCGCATTCTCCAACGATTCTCTTGGGAGACCTCATGCAATGCAGCGTTTTCTTTAGCTGCAATGTCAAATTGTGTCCTCCCAGCTAAAACATTTATGGAATCTTCGGATACCGCTTTGAATGCACAGCATACTCTTAGTGATGCCAGCCTATGTGCTGAGTTCACTCCCCTCATGTACGACTTATACTGGGGGCTCCTGTCCGTATGTGAGCTGCATACATTATAGTGGAGGTGTTGACACTGGTTATGAGTTTCCTTATGTGGGGCCGGAGTCCTCCAACATTGGGCAGCAGTCTCACCAAAACTTTGCATACTCTTGCCGTTTTTTCACTCGTTTTCCTCAGGTGTTCTTTGAAGGTCAAGATATTTAATATAGGGACTGGATCTGGTTATTTATCCTTCTATTTCCAAATCTTGTGGCTGCTTATTAAATCTGCCTCCGTCTTATGTCCAGCTAGTTTTAGTCCGGCCATATCTAGCCAGCATTTAATGCTCTGATTGCTTGGGAGCAAATATTTTCCAGGTCATCTAGATGTTTAGTTACGGCCACTATTGCCAAATCATCATCGACCCTGAGCACACCATCATACATAATATTCCATAACAGCGTGCCTAATACAGATCCCCGAGTTACATCCGCTGTTATTTTATATTCCTGTGGTCCCTCATCTGTGTCATAGAACAGTCTTCTATCCGAGAGGTAGTTTGCTAGTATACACACCAAGTAGGCTGAGACTTAGATGGCCAAACGCTTGTAGAATCCGATTCCAGTTCACCGAGTTAAATGCATTTTTAACATCTAGTGTCACCACCGCGCAATCTTTTTTCGTACCTCCTAGCCATCGTGCTCCAGCTATCGCATTGCGAGCGATGTCGCACACCACAGATAGTGCCTTATCGGTTGATCTAGCTTTTTGGAACCCTTACTACCATTCAGAGAGCCCCGATGTCCCCTCAGTGAATTGTTTCAGGCGAGTGGCAATTACTCGCTCAAGCAGGTTTCCTGTCGTGTTCAGCATGCACAACGGGCGATAAGACGACGGCGCTTCCAGATTATTGACTCCTTTTGGTAAAATCACAAGCCGCTATTTTTTACATCGTTTATAAAATTGTCCTGTTTGAATGCAGGTTGTGAAGAGATCGCTGAAGACCTTCGGCTTCTTTGTTAAAGTAGTCTTCACTGCTGCGTTATGGATACTGTGGCGTTTCTAGCGGATACACACGACCAATAGTGAGGAACAACACCACCAAAAGCACATTCATTAAAGCCGTATACCATAGCAATAATATAGCATTTCCACATCAGTCGAATGTACTTTAGTTTGAGAATCGAATTCGTACACGCGGCAGTGATCTGATTTGTTGAGCTTTGGTTCTATATTTTATTGATTCTAACCGTGATAATGTCGGTTTGTGGGGGTAGAAGTATGATGCCGAACATGGGCACAGATTCACTTCACCCGCCAACATGTACATCGTCAAAAATTATTACCAAAAATTCCAGCACCAAAAGGAAAGAAATGAAATGCACTGGTGTTGATTTGATATTAATGTTTTCTTTATTTAACATTCAATGATTCCACATGCACAAATAAACTGATAAAATTTAACTGTTTTCTTGAGGATAATTACACCGACTTGTCGTGGCAAATATAAACTTTACGCGTGTGGAGTGTGCGCACTCGACGTGGAATTCGACTTGACAAGCGCCGTGACCGATCACATTCCCATCCAATTTCTCGTCCAATTCCCATGGACTTTGTCCCCATCTAAAGTGCATGCAAACTCTTGTTTGCATTAGCCAGATGGATAACGGAAACAAACCTCAAAAGGATATATGATAAGGGGCGATAGGAAGGATAAGAAAATAGATAAGAAGAAAAAGATAAGAAAATAGATACAGAGTCGAAGATGCAAAGTGAAGACACAGTTGCGCAGCGGCGGTCGAAAAGTTAAGTTGCAGTTGTATAGTCGCGGTTTTTAAAATTAAGAAGCATTTGTGAGTAGCACGAGTGGAGTGCGGAAGTTCCGGAAGCTAATAAATAATAATACATAAAGGTTTTCGTTTTAATCAAACCTATTGTGTAGCTGTGTTGGTTTCCCCAAACGTACAAGTGTGTCGTGATTGGAACGTTTCTTCCCAGCTCGCCTTTTTATAAATTTATCTTCGAGTGTGTGTAGTGGCGGTCGACGTTATCGTGCGGTCCTCGGATTTGCTTTATTAAGGCCAACGGCGGTAGCTCACTCTTCCCCGAGGCCCCAGAAGCACGGTGCTGCGCCAAGAATATAATAGCGAGTATTATAAAAAAATTCTTTTGCCGTTCGGGTCTACCGCTTTTATTCCATATTTACATTATGAAACTGTTATTTAAGAATATTTACCACATTTTAATAAATTTATTCAAGTATACCTTAGTGTAAGGCGGGGAGGCAGTCAACTCGGCTGATATTTCTTTTCCATACGATTCAATAGCCAACTAATTCGAACCTACTTTCTTTTACAGGTTACGTTTTAGGTGCTGACATCGATTATATGATGCTACACGCCAAATGCCGTCCAAGTCGAATTACGCAAAAAGTCAGAGAGAAGGACGAAAGCATCTTCGCTAATTTGAAGCAATACGGATGTGAGAAACAGTATTTAGATGTAGTCGTTGCAGATTTTTCAAGTCCAATTTGGAAGGATACGATAAGATTCGATAGTATCATCACTGACCGTTCGTATTGCATCGATTTTTAGTAAAAATAAAAAAAACGTTGAATTATCATTCAAATCATTTTAGCGCCATATGGCATAAGAGAAGCTACAGAAAAGGTTGAGACAAAAGTTTCGAAGAAGGCGAATAAACGAAGTGATACGATGCCGCATTACCCATCCACTTCACACTATTCCTTACAGCATTTATACGCAGATTTATTAACATTTGCTGCCAAGCATCTGGACATTGGTGGTCGATTGGTGTGTTGGATTCCATTTCATCGGTAAGGGTTCTAATTACTTGGCCAACCTTGTTCTAACCTCTTTTCAGAAATGATTATACAGAACAATTACTGCCTAAACATGGCAACTTGCTGATGGTAGCCAACTCGGAGCAACCTCTTTCGTCCATAATAAGCAGAAGGCTACTGACCTATGAGAAGATCTCAGAGCCAGCTAATGATACTTCCGTACAAGCTGATGTAACTGATTTCCGACGCCGATATTTTGACAACGGATTGGAAAGTCGATCAGAGCGCAGGATACGAAAAGCAGAAATGCGAATAATTGGTCGACAGGAGGCATTAGCAAGAAGTAGTGAATTGTCCAGAGCAACACTTAATGAAGAACCCTATCATACTGCAAATAAAACTCCATAATCAAATCAACATTGTCTTTGGTTATTATTAATCCTGTTGCATTCACCGCAAAGTTTACATATTATCAATGCTTTCATTAAATATGTCTCTTATACCCCTGTTATCTAGCCACTTAAAGTAGCACCCGAACATCCGCTCGAAAGAATTCAGTAATTGTGGAATAGCTTCATCAATTAAAACATTTCTTTTCAGCTCTTTAGATAATGAGGTGACGCCTTTGTTTTCAACACCACACGGTACGATATGACTGAACCACGATAAATCGGCATTACAGTTGAGACCTATCCCATGAGTTGTAATATATCTAGAACCATGGATTCCAATTGCGCATATCTTATTATCACCAACCCATATACCTGTGTCAGGAGTAGTTCGCGCGTTAGGAATTCCCATTGACTTGCACAGATCAATAACTGTAGCTTCTAATTGACTAACATACCATCTCATGCTGGGTTTAAATTGCTTTAAGTTCAGAATAGGATACGCGACTAGTTGTCCTGGTCCATGAAATGTAATAAGACCTCCACGATTAGTTTTATAAAACTCTGCTCCTAGCTTGCGTAATTTCAGCTCATCTTCATAGTTATAACCTTTGGTTCGGATCCCTATCGTATAAACTGGAGTGTGCTCTAATAAAAGAAGGTAATTTTTAAATGATGCCGAATTTTCATAGTTTTGTTTAGCCAACTGTGCCTGAAGCGTTAATCCCACACCGTATTTCAAGATGCCCGATGGTTTTATTATAGTAATAAGTCGGCCCATCAGGCGAGCACATGAATGGCTACTATTCTACATTTTAGATTAGCGATTGACATTTCACAGTGTTCTACACCTGGGCTTACATGTCATGTGCAGGAGGAATTTAGATTAAGTGCTAGTGCACTCATACTGAAATACTAATTTTATTTATATTGTACTAACTTCAAACGAGTGCAATTTAATAATACTGTTACGTTTTTACTTCGCACACGACCGTTAAACTATGTCCATTTTAAAACTATCCGTTCTTTTACGCGAGTTCGACCACTGGATCGCAAGAGTGCTTCAATGTTCGAGGACAACCTCTTTTGCTCCGTTAAATTCCTCAATTCCTCGTTTCCTCTGGCTCTCCTTTTCTCTTAATTGTTCCACGTGTTCTGTCCTCGTTCCGTCTGCTTCTGACCATTTGCCAGTTCCGTGTATTCTCCAGTATTCCTCTAGATGGCTCCAGAATCGTTGTGTTGATGTCGTATTAGTTGGCTTAACGCTCGGTGCGACGCCATGAAGTCACGCTAACGGTTGACAAGTGTGTCGGTTTTGAATTTGTAACACTACCCCCCACTTAAGTCTGGGGGGTATAATAGTACTAAATCGCCTTCTTGGAATCCCTCGGAATTCGTGGCTCGATCATACCGATCCTTCATTTTGTTGCCCATCAACCGCGTCCGTTGCCTCACGAGACGGTGTATTTCGTCCATCTCCGATTGGAGCACCTCCCAATAGCTGCCTCCGGCTTTAATAGTGGCACCGTTGCTACCGAATTTCAGGTCCGATGGGAGCCTCAAGTCTGTACCAAAGATTATGTGTGCAGGTGGGTGTACGGTAGTGTCGTGTACTGCTGATCGGTATGCCATTAAAAACATTTGGATGTGCTTGTCCCAATCACGCTGACATTTGTCGACAACTTTTCGCAAATGTTCCTCGAGCGTACGGTTGAACCTCTCAACCATTCCATCCGACTGTGGATGCAGAGCTGTCGTCCGTGTCTTTTTAATGTCCAGCAGCGAGCACATTTGCTGGAAGATAGCAGACTCGAAATTCTTCCATTGATCCGAATGTAACTCGATCGGTACTCCAAATCGCGTGACCCAATTCTGCACGAAAGCTTCGGCTACAGTTTTAGCCTCCTGGTTTGGTACCGCATACACTTCGGGCCACTTACTGAAATAATCCATCACCACGAGTACATATTTGTTGCCGGAGTCACTAGTAGGCAAAGGGCCAGCTACATCCACTGCGACGCGCTCAAATGGCACTCCGGCATTATACTGCTGTAACTTCCCTCTGCTTTTGACTTTTGGGCCCTTGGCTGCCATACATTGTGTGCAGTTTTTAATCCAGTTAGCAACTGAAGTCCGGCCGTTCACCCAGTAAAACCGTTGTTTTATTTTCTCCAGGGTTTTTGCAACGCCGGGGTGTCCTCCGCTTGGTCCATTATGGAATTCTTCCAACACGGCTGCTATCCTTGATTTTGGTTGGACAATTAAATCGGAGGTGTATCTACCATCATTGCTTTCCCATTGGCGATGTAATACTCCGTCTATTAATTTCAGGCTGTCCCATTGCGCCCAATACGCCTTGGCCACTGGTCTTTCAGATGACATTCCTTCCTTTGCTGGTCTTTCATTCAATTCTTTTGCTTTCAGGATCTTGACCAAATCGGCATCGTCCAGTTGGCTTTTTCTCATAGCACTGGAGTCCCATTCTGCATCAGGCCCGAGACTCAATAAACGGATGTCGACTATCCCTTCACATCGTTCATTCACAGCTCCACTTACGTTTAGATTATTGTTGCTCCGACTTATTTGTGAAACGGGGATTGTGGGGCAGTCCGTTACGGGAACCAGGTTTTGCACCTTTGAGCTGGTCCTTTTTAGTTTAACGATGGGTTTTCTCCAGAGGAACCACGGGCGTTTTCTGGTCCTCGCTTTCCTCCATTCTCTTTTCCCTTGCGTGGTGCATCATAGTCCCGTGCAAAGTGCCCAGCTTTTCCGCAATTATAACATTTCCCGTCGGAGCCCTTGCGTCCGGTTGACATCATTTGAGTCATAGTCTTTATGGGATCACTCACACTTTTCTCCAGGGATTCGTTCGGTTCCACTTCCACGCGATGGACTCTATGCACTGGTTTGGTTAACAGACTTGCTGTTTCCTGTGTCAATGCAAACGACACTGTTTCCGCGAGTGTCCTTTTCGGCGTAAAGTACGTTGCTCGTTTTGTATCTGCATCCTTCAAACCATTGACGAACGCCTGGGTTTTGAGTATTTCGATTACCTCCGCGGGTGCATCTGCGTTTGCCAAGTGCGCGAGCCGTTCTATCTCCATTGCATATTCTTGTAACGGCTCGTTTGCTTTTTGGTGGCGATTCATCAACTCTATCTGGAACATCTGCTTCCTATGATCGCTGCCGTAACGCCGTTCAATCGCAGACATTATTGCGTCATAATTGCTACGATCACTTGCAGGAACAGTTTGTAGCACATCGGCGGCGGGGCCTTTCAGCGATACCACCAACGCTGCCCCTTTGTCCGCCCTTGTCCAATGATTAGTTTGTGCTGTCGTCTCGAACTGTAGTTTAAACACACTAAACGGCATCATCGCATTGACAGCCGTAACTGGTACGCTTGACTGTCTTTCACGCACATGAATATCCAACTCCCTAAGTTTCGATTCCAAGTGATGTAGTTCGCCTTCCATTTGGTCCTGCCTCGCCCGCAACTTAGCGGCATTTCCTTCGATGTGCGCTAGTTGGTCCTTAACTTGTGAAGTGTGCTCTGCCTACTGGTTCTTCATGCACGAGGACTGCTCCGTCAGCTGCTTCTCTATGCGTTCCGTCAACTGATTCTCCATGCGTGAGGACTGTTCCGCCATTTGATTTTCCATACGTGAAGACCGCTCCGCCAATTGTTGTGCCATTGCTTGTGAAAGTACGTTCATGTCAAATGCTAGAGTTGGTTGGGGTTCCATCAACTGCTCCTTGACCTCGGATGAAGGTCCCGTAGCACCTTGGTAAGACTCATAGGTTTCAACTTCGATGCCTTCATCCTCCAGAGCCTTCCGCAATCGTGCTTGCAGTTCAGCCTTTTCCTGTTCCGGGCAATCGTCGAGATTCCAATTCGTCCCTCAATTGAGGTATTCTTAGGTCGGCAAACTTTACCATTGTCCACGATCACTCCGCGATCCCACTTCTGACACCAATTGTTATATTTTTACTTCGCACACGACCGTTAAACTATGTCCAGTTCTTTTACGCGAGTTCGACCACTGGATGGCAAGAGTGCTTCAATGTTCGAGGACAACCTCTTTTGCTCCGTTAAATTCCTCAATTCCTCGTCTCCTCTGGCTCTCCTTTTCTCTTAGTTGTTCCACGTGTTCTGTCCTCGTTCCGTCTGCTTCTGACGTTTTTGCCAGTTTCGTGTATTCTCCAGTATCCCTCTCCAGAATCGTTGTGTTGATGTCGTATTAGTTGGCTTAAGGCTCGGTGCGACGCCATGAGGTCACGCTAACGGTTGACAAGTGTGTCGGTTTTGAATTTGTAACAATACTGTCCCTTTATGTTCAAAAAGAAGCAATTGTTTGTAAATGTTTGATCAATGTAAGAGCAGCTATTATACGATCGGTTTGCTGACGCTTTAATGCTGACTTCATCGCTACCGAAACTGCATTTGTCAAAAAAATTATTTTATTTTATTCCATATTTTTTGATTATTTTTGTGGATAGTTTATTTTTTTAACAACTTTGCTTCTTAATGTTAATTGCCAATATCAAAGTTTTATCATTGACATCGAACCATACTGCAGCAACTACAGAATGTTTTTATTTTCTAGGTTCACAACCGTTTTTTAATTAGACCGGCTTTGTTTAGAAATCACATTTGAAAAACCTTGTTAGATTAAGTACGTCGGGGCATCAAGGAAAAAAAAACTAGTGAACGCAAATCGAAGTATCATTCGAGAACGCCAGCTCTTGAGTCGTAAGCTGCAAAAAGCGTTCGAAGAAAGACAGCTCCGATTAACCATTGATACAAATCTCAAAGAATCTTCGAGCCAATGCTGTCGTGGGTTGCTGATCAGCAAGATCGAAAACTCCTATTGTCGTAAAGTCGAGTGATCAATGTCATTGGTCACTCAAAGGACAACGTGGCCGTTGGCGTAGATCATCGGGATTAACACAACGACCACCGGCATAGACCTTGTAGAATAGTAATGACTATTTCCATAGGTGGTTAATTGGATTGGAATGACGGGTACGACTGCAATTATTCATATTGTAACTTCGATGTGAGTTTTTGTGAAATAAATCTAAAAATACCGAAACGTCAGGGTTGCCATGTTTCATTAGTAGTTTAGAAACAACAGATGCATTTTTGACAATATCTACGTTGTATATATCTAAAATCCTACTTGGTTCCATCGAAAGAATGGAAAACCGTTCAAAAAATGCATTACTTGGAGGAGTGTTTTCCACAGACATGGAGATAACATTTTTAATATCAGCTTGGATTGCAAAGGAAAGACCCATGTGAGAGAGGACCAAAACAGGGGATTCCAAGTAGAGATAGGATAAACCCCAGCATATCTGACGTACGACATCTGATTTTATTTTTATTTTTTATTAGGTAAGACATCTACCAAATGTGTCTAACATTTATATTTTCAGTATTTAACTTATTAAAGTAAATAAATTAATCCTATTTTATGGAGTTTGTTTCGATTTAATACCCAGAGTCAGTTCTTGAAGTGTGGCTGGGGTAAAGTTGTGTAGGACCTCACCGACCATCGGGCGGTGTTGCGCTTTTTGATAGTCAGTGTGTGACGAGACTATATCCGTATCCCTCTCATCAGGATTATTTTCTAGCACTCGGTATAATCCGTTTGGCTGGCTAAGTGATCTCTTTGCGTGCAAGGAGCTTGGTGTCATACGGCTATCAGGATTCTCAATTCTCTTGAGGACCTTGGCGTTTGCGTTCAAAGTTGATATAAATGTACTGGTTGCTTTGGCTGAGTTTGTTCCTCATGCTCTTGGCTTTGCTGTCGTGGGTAGCATTGCTCCATTGATTTCTATTCCGGTGGGTGATTCATCATTTTCCAGTTCAATTTGGATCCTCGAGTCTCCACTGCTGCACTTGTCTCGGCAATTGTACTTGGTTTTCCGGCGTTCTTTGCTTGATCGCCGAATTGTGGGCCCAAAACGGTATTTGGCATTGGTGTCACTTAGGTCTACGACTGGCACATGGAAGTGTTGTAGTGGTAGTGTTGCCGGAAGAGTCTGTTGGGTGTTGTTGTTTTGCATTATCGTCTAGTGCAATGGCTTGGATGTGACATGAAGTTGATGTTTGTTTTCATGTGGATGGAAAGTTGGGAGGAGGCCGCTCGTCACGAGGAGCGCTGAAGGCTTGGCGGTGGGATGGCCGGTGGGGCCGATGACAATGGGATGTTCCTTCGCATCGCTGGCGTCCATTGCTTTTTGTGATCGCGGAACCGTCCAATTAATCTGGGTTGGAGTTGTAACGTCGCAGTGACCACGTGATGGCTGGTGATGGGTCTCACTACACCGGGACCGGATGAAGTGATTGAAGAGTTCGAGCGGCGACTCGACTTATCACCGATGTTCCGTTTTGGGATTGGGCAAGTGCGTTGGTGAGTTTCTGAATGGTTGACGTGGAATTTCCTTGGGATTCGGTGGTCTGCCTTGAGGCCTTTGGATGAGTACGCTTCTGGTTCCTCGATTACCTTTTGCCCCTGCGCTGATTCAGTGCTCGCGCAGGTGGTCGGTGGTGGGTGGTGGCGTGTGTCTCTTGTGGGGGCCCCCGGGGTCGATGCCGACGAGACGTCCTTTCCATTTGTTTAGAGGGGTTGCGATCTGCAGTCGCACGCTCGACCAATTCATCTGAGTTGGAATTGTAAATTCGCAACCCATCAATGGCCATGTGGTGGCTGGTGACAGCTCTCGTCTCACCGGAGCTGAATGACGTGGGGGGTGCTGCGCCTGTTAGCAACCATCCCAATTTAGTAGCCTGTGCGACGAGGTCGGATCGTTGGTCCTTCCTTAAACCTCCGAGGATGAGGGTGGGGTATAGATCTGCCCCAATGATAATGTCCACCTTGTCAGCCGAGACGTAGTTCGGATCGGCAAGGTCCAGATCCGCCACGAACGAGAGATCCCTGGTCATTGGTTGTGATGGTGACACGTACACAGAAAGGCGGGAGAGGATGAAAGGCCTCAGTGTCCACTGTTGGGAGATATGGAGGCGAGGAGCGAGGTGAGTGTCGCTTGCGTACTTGTGGCAAGGCTGCGGGTGCCCCCGACGCCGTAGGTGGGGACGAACTGTGCTTGGCGCCGGAGCTGCAACCTTTGGGCGAACGACTTCGAGATGGAGGTGGCGCTGGAACACGGATCCCCCAAGGCATGGACTTCAATCCTCCCTTGCCGCTCCGACATCACGATGACTCGAGCGGTTGCGAGCCGCGCAGCTTGCTGAGGACGGGTGCTGATTGTGTGTGCACAGGCCCTTTCATGGTGTTTGAGGCGAGGGGCGGGTCCAGCGCTTACTCCTGGTGGTGATGAGGTCGTCCTGTTGATTGCGGTTGTCCGGACATGCAGCAAGGTGTGGTGTCTCTGCTTGCTGGAGTGGCAATTGCGTAGCCAGTGGCGACCCAAACAGTTGTAGCACAGGTTTCTTTTGCGTGGGAAGGACTTCCACCGGCCAGGTGTGAGTGACCGGAAGTCTTTGCCAGCGTAGATAGGATGTGAGGCCCTGCAGAACGTGCATGGAGCCTATTGCCTTCGGGGATCCGGCGGCATTCTCGCGGGTTACTTGGTCTGGATTAATTGGTCTGGTGTGCGGTTCCTTTCCTACTGTTTTGGTGGTGACCATTGGCACCTGCACTGGGAGCAGCTCACTCGGATGGGCGCAATTGGCGTTGACGTTGGTTTCCATTATTGGGGAAGCTGATGCAAGCGCGTACTGAGCCTCGAGTAGCTTCGTCTGTTCATCGAGGTATACTTCCTCGGCCTCGGCGATAAAATCCACCGCGAAGTACTTGTGTTGTTGATACTCAGGGGCCGTCGTGTAGATGATTTCGTTGTGCCGCCTGAGGATGGCTTCCCATTCGGTGCGGAGGTCGCGTTTGGTGGTTTCTATCCTGGTCGCGGTTGGTTGTCCCTTGCCCTGCAGGTTGAGGAAGGTGCGAGAGATAGTGTCCTGTGCCGCGAACTGAGCGGCGATTAGTTCCCCAATCGTCATTTGTTCACTAACCTGTATTTTCATCCACTTTTCGGCATCTTCTTTTGTGTTTTGTTTCAGTTCTATATCATCCGGGGGAGATGTTGACTTTTGTACATTCGGCAGTTGCTTGTCCACTGCCATCTCGTCTTTCTTTTGCTAGGCAGAACGGTGTCCTGTGCCGCGAACTGGGCGGCGATGGTGTGGATCCACACGTTGCTGGATCCGGCTCTAAGGACCAGAAATGTTCTAGGATGCGATCCTGGTGGTGAGGCGGACAGAGAGGTGACGTCCAAGATGATGCAAAACTGATAGGGTAGTGTCCAACGTGTGAACTAAACAGAGAAGTGGTGATACAAGGCTGATAGAGCAGCGTCCAAGTAAACCTCTAGTGGTCGTGTAAATAAAATGCACTCCTTAAAATGTGCTTAACATTTATATTTTCAGTATTTAGCTTAGTAAAGTGAATAAATTAATCCAATCTTAGGGAGTTTGTGGGGGTTTTAACTCTTGCGCCTGCACAGGCGTGGGTTCAGTTAATTCCCACCGATGTTACTCCGAACACTGCTCACCGAAATGTCAAATAAAACACACTGAATGGTTTGTAGTAAAAGGGTTCTTTAATTGATTGCAATCGGGTTTCACTTATTAGTTGTAATACACCTTGGTTGTGACAATGTTTTCCTCCCTTTTTATTTGGCGAACTAACGTTCAAACGCAACAAGCCAACGCACGTAATTATAAAATGTCACTGTTTCTGTTTTTATTTTTGTTGAACTAATGTTTATACGCAACGGACAAACGCGCGCAGCGGAGAGATGGTGGTCGGGCTCTGAAATGTCACTGCTTTTATTTTCGTTTTGGTTAAACTAATGTTTATACGCGATAGGCTGGGGCGCGTAGCGGAGGGGTGATGGTCGAGCTCTGAAACGTCACTGTTTCTATTTTTATTTTTGTTAATTGTGATGTCTAAACGCGACGGGCAAACGTAAAATGCTTAAGACGCTCGATCGCGCTCCTTGAGCGTAGAATTCGGACCCTTCTCGATTGGTTGTTAAAACTCGACTGACTTATGAATGGAAAGAATCCATTCATTGCGTCGTGGCGGCGCGTCATAGCAAAATTAGACTCGCTGCCAATTACGAGGAATTTCGAGTAGACTTGCTATGCTTGCATAGGAATTTAGTTCCAGCGAATCCTTGCGGTATAAGCTAAGTTGGGTTCGTTGGTTGGATGTACCGGGAAATTGGCTTTGGGGACGCGAGCAAGTATGGGCATGAATTTTCGGGGGAAATTGGAATTGCTTGGGTGCAAGCAAGGAATATCATTTAGGTAAAATATTAACCGAAGTAATTTCGGGGAAATTAAGATTGCTTGGTTGCAATGAGAAAATCTAACTTAGGTAGAAAGTTGACCGAAGCAATTTTGGGAAAATGTGTGTGGGGTGATGTAATGGGGGAGATGATTGGTATTCCGTTGTAGGTTGGAATATGCATTATATTATGATTTATGGATTTCCGGGGAAATTAGGATTGCTTGGTCCCAAGAAGGGAATATAATTGACCGAAGCGATTTTGGGGAAATGTATGCGGGGATGATTAGAATATCTTCTGTTGAATTATATTCTGTTGAAGTTTTGGGAGTGTAGTTATTGCGAAGTTAGGAATGTAGGGTATTGCGGATTTTGCGTGGGGAGTTGGGTTACAGGTTGAGGTAAGGTGATGCGCTGTTAGCGGTCAAGGTTGGTTGGCATTGTGGGTTGGCTCTCCATGTGGTGTAGAGAACCTCCACAAGTTTGTTTCGATTTAATACCGTGACGCTATTTGCAGCGAGAGAACATGAATTGTTAAGTTAACTGGCGAGCGATACACTCGCTACGAAGAGCTGACAGATACTGATAAACCGTTGGTCACATTTGATAGGGGTGACAGTCCGATGGCGTCTCTAGGTGATGATGCATTGTCAGCTGGAGGCTGACACATTCGATGAAGCAGCAGGAGTCGTCGAAGAAACTCCTACCCAATCGGTCTTGATCAAGATCAGCTACAAAAATTAGGAATAATTAACAATAACAGATTGAATAATATACATTGATTAAATAGTGTTGTGGGTTGGCAGTTGGATGCATGGGGGTGTGCTGGAGAAATCTAGTACATTCGCAGTATACCAGATGCGCCGCAGCTGCCCCGGGCTAGCTGGCCGATTGTAACCAACGATGAGGTCAGCAGCGTCCCTTTTTTGAATTGGCGGTTATTCGGCGTCGTTACGCACACAGTCTGCAACCAACTTCCAACCCACGCACGTCGACCATCAACTTTCATCCAGTGCAGTCAGTCTGCAATCAACTCATCACCCATCATTCCTCAGTGATACTTAAACTATAAAAAAAAATAGTCAATACCTCGAGTCGTTTTGGCCTTTGATTTCCTCTTTAGTTCAATATCAGCGGAATTGAAGCACGAGATTACTGATGTAATTGCGTTGAATCGTATTAAGGTAGTGGTTCGCGAGTCTCACCGTTATCATCTCTCGGTGGACGCAACCTTCATCCCAACGGTTGCATCCATTACAAATAGGAAATAAAATCAAGCAAATTTCTGCGACACATTTTTGGTCGATATTCTTTCTGGGTCGCGTCTCCACTTTGTTATCAGGGATCTGTACTGGGCACGACAAAAACGCCCGCCAATCCAGAGAAGAATCCGGCTCTGGAGGTGCAATCCCTCTAAGTTAGAAGAAATCATCGTTGGGCGGCCAGTGCCGGAAAATACAGGCCGCTAAGGCGAAACTGTTGGGACGTCGCTGAAGAAAGCGCCGTTCGCGATTAGGTTTAGCCTTTTGTTGTTGCAATAACAGGTATAGTAGTCCTTTTTTGAATTTAAAATTCACTTTCAATAGATAGTTTTATAATTTACCAACTAGGTTTGAAAATCAAAACCTATTCAATGGATTGTAAATAGAAATCAAGAGCTAACCGCCTAGAATGATTGCATCCCTTGTAAAAGCTTATTAAAATACACAATAGTCGATTTTCAAAATACCAGTTCGGTGTTCTTATTTGGTCCCTGACTGATTATCAACGTTATTGAAACTATACTGCAAACTACAAGATATACAAAATATTTCTTTTATTAGAAAAATATATTTACAAATTAAATTGGGTAGCTTGTGATAAAGTGTCGCTAACACAATTTTTCTCTATTTCGGTTGTTATTTCACATTTAAGTTGCGTTGTCATATTCATTACTTTTACTCTCAAGTGGTTTTATTTTTGCTTTGGTGATCTAAACCTATTACTATTTCGTATTTTTATATCCGACATTTTCAAATGACAACCTCAAATACACATGCGGCAAATAGTGGTTTGGCATTATTGCCGTATGGTGAGTTCAGTGTCACATGAATGTGCAGTGAATGAGGTGAAGTTCCCCGATTCGGCCATTTTGTACTCCACTTGACGGCGATTTATTAAAGCCGAAGGTTTTTTCGAGAAATTATCGGAGAAGGGCTGGGCTAATTTACTTCAATATTATTTAAAACGTAAGAAGTAGATCGATCAGTCAGTTATTCAGTGTTTTCAAAATGGCTAGATACATGCAACGTCCAGAAAATGCTCTTAAAAGAGCCAATGGTAAGAATCTACACAGATATGTGGCACATGATGTGTAAAAATCCTTGTCGATTAATAAGTCTTATAAAAAAAACAATGAACTTTAAAAAAAAAAAAATATATATATATATCTAAATCATTACAGAGTTTATCGATGTCGGGAAGCCATTACGTGCCTTGGATACCCTTCAAGAGGTTTTTCGGAACAAGAAATTTACTTACACCTGGTCGGAGTCGGTGATTGAACCACTGATGTTTAAATACTTATATTTATGCGTCGAATTAAAGAAATCGCACATTGCCAAGGAGGGTTTATTCCAATACCGGAATATGATTCAATTGGTTAATGTGAGCTCATTGGAAAACGTTATTCGAGGATACCTTAAAATGGCTGAAGAGCACACCAAGGCAGCCCAGTTGCAATCCTCAGCCGCTGTGGCAGTTCTTGAAGTCGACGATTTAGATAATATAGCAACTCCTGAAAGTATTCTGATGAGTGCTGTATGTGGCGAAGACGCCCAAGATAGATCTGATCGGACTATCCTTCTTCCTTGGGTGAAATTCTTATGGGAATCATATTGTCAATGCTTGGAACTTCTACGTCTGAACACTCACTGTGAGATTCTTTATCATGATATTGCCCGGATGGCCTTTCAATTTTGCCTGAAGTATAATCGCAAGAGTGAATTTCGGCGTTTATGCGACAAACTGCGCAAACATTTGGAAGATGTTTGCAAAGGCACAAACCAAGCCAACGGCGTTAGCATACACAAACTAGAGACGCAACAATTGTGCCTTGATACTAGACTACATCAATTAGATAGCGCCATTCAGATGGAACTGTGGCTAGAAGCGTATAAGGCGATTGAAGACATTCATGGCCTCATGGCACTTTCCAAGAAAAATCCAGCTCCGAAGACTATGGCCAATTACTATCAAAAACTTGCAATGGTCTTCTCGAAAGCAGGCAACCAGTTATTCCATGCAGCTGCCCTTTTAAAATTGTTCCAATTGACAAGAGAACTGAAGAAGAACACCACTGAGGAGGAGATGCAGCGCATGGCCTCACATGTCTTGATAGCAACTTTATCAATTCCTCTTCCTTCAGCTCATCCAGAATTCGATCGATTCATAGAAACCGACAAAAGTCCCTTGGAGAAGGCACAACGCTTAGCAGTGCTACTAGGTCTTTCTCAGCCACCCACAAGAGCGTTGCTTTTGAAGGAACTGGTACGGTGACTCCTTGTACCGCATAATTTCTTTACTGAATTTTCCCTCTTTTCAGGTCCGTCTTAATGTTCACATGTGTGCCTGCGATGCGTTCAAAAACTTGTACAATTGGCTGGAAATCGATTTCAATCCATTGAATCTGTGCAAACGAGTTCAAACTGTGATCGATGTGATTGAGCAGGATGAAAATAATCTGTTGACTCAGTACGTGCAATCCTTGAAGGATGTCACCGTAATGCGGTTGATACGACAGATTTCCCAAGTGTATCAAAGCATTGAGTTCACCCGACTCCTGGCGTTGGCTTCCTTTACTAATATTTTCAACTTGGAGAAGATTTTAGTTGATAGTGTGCGACACAATGACATGCAAATCCGCATTGATCATCAAAAGCGCTGCATCTATTTTGGTACGGATTTGACCGAGAGCCAGCGTGAGAATCACACCGACGGACCATGTTTGCAATCGATGCCTTCGGAGCAGATTCGTTCGCAGTTGGTCAGCATGTCCAATGTGCTTCACCGAGCTGTGGCTATTGTTTTTCCAAATCGAAAGAAGGAGGACCGCCAGAAGATCCGAGCTCAAATGGTGTGGCATTATCATGAGATCAAGGAGAAGGAACATCAAAGGATCCTGCAACGACAGAAGATCATTGAGGACCGCAAGGAGTACATAGAGAAGCAGAATAACGCTCGAGAAGAACAGGAACAACGCAGATTGGAAGAAGCATCACGCCAATTGAAGATCGCCGAAGAGAAGCGGCTGCAACAGGAGAACGAAGAACGCGAGAAGAAGCGACAACAGAGTGAGATTGCAGCTATTAAAGAAAAGAGTTTGAAGGAGAAAATGCAACAGATCTCCCAAACTGCTCACGGCAAGAAAATGCTGTCGAAACTGGATGAAGAAGGCATCAAGAAGCTTGATGCTGAGCAGATAGCAGCGAAGGAAACCGAGGAGTTGAATAGGGAACGCAAAGAATTGCAAACGAAATTGAAATCGCAAGAGAAAAAGGTTGATTACTTCGAACGAGCCAAGCGGATTGAAGAGATTCCGCTGTTCGAGAAATACTTGGCAGAAAAACAGATCAAAGATAAAGAGTTCTGGGAAGCGCAAGAGCAGCAGCGTATTAAGAATGCGATCGCAGAGCGCGAGGACGCAGTGGCCCAACAGGAACGCTTGAAACGCTTGTATTCTGATCGTGATGTGTTCTTGGAAACCCTGAGGAAAGAACGTGCCTCCTTGCATATAGAAAAAATAAAAGAGTTCAATTTGGCGCTTGAAGAAGAGCGCAAGGTTCGATTACTCCGTCGCATTGAACAACGTCGTCTTGAAAGGCGCGCGAAATGGTTGCAAGAAAAAGAGGAGGAGCGTGCACGTCGGGAAGAAGAAATTCGCCGGGTTAAGGAAGAGGAAGAACGCGCTGAACAGGAGATCCGCCGTAAGGAACGCGAGGTTGAGGATGAAAAACGTCGTCTTCAATATGAAAAACAACGTCAAAAGGAAGAAGAGGCAGAGAAAAGAATCCAAGAAGATCGGGATAGATTGGCCCGAGAGGTTTCCAAGGAAACTGACAAGAAATGGCGACCAATGGATCGCGAGAGAGGAGTGGAGCGCGAGAGAGGTATGGATCGCGAGAGAGGAGTGGATCGCGAACGGGGAAGTGAACGCTCTGATAATAAGGAATGGCGAAGAGGTGGTGGTATTGGGCCAGGCCCATCGGCGGTTCCGGCTGAAGGAGGTGGCGGCAGTGACTGGCGTACACGTCGTGATGAAGGATCTAAGCCTGCACAAACAGCTGGAGCCGGAGCTGATAAGTGGCGTCGCCCAGGTGCTGGAGACGATGACCGCAATCGACGAGATGATCGCGAATTTCGACGAGGTGCCGAAGAACGCCGAGACGATCGCCGGCCCGGCGAAGATCGTAGAGAAGATAGATTTGCATCGCGACGTCGAGATGGACCACGTGAGCCAGAAAATCGAGAATCTGGTAATTCTAGCTGGCGCAGTAATGCAAGGGCCGGTGACGATCGCCGTGATGATGCGCGCGACAATCGCCGTGATGATGCGCGCGACAATCGCCGTGATGATACGCGCGACACTCGCCGCGCAATGGGTGACAGGCCTGATCGTCCACGAGTCGTCCAAAATAAAGAATCATCTTCAAGCTGGAGGCGTGGTGGACCCGAGGAAGAGCGCAAGGAACGTCCTCCGCAACGACGAGAAGAAAAAGGTTTGTCATTCTAACTTACACATTGATACCACTGTACTCATCTGCACAATTTCAGAAAATCGTGACGACGGAGAATGGACAAGTGTAAAACGACGTTAAGCTCTACTAACCACATGCTGTCATGTTTCATATTATCTCCTAACTAATATTTTCGGTTAAGCAAATCCGCCAATCGCATTTCTTCGCGGATTATTACAGTAAGAGAATGTATTAAATTTTATGTACTATCAATTTATTAAATATATGATAATCTGCTTTCAACAAATGTTTGTTTTCAGCCGAAGAAGTATTTTTTAAATTATTGAACTTTGCATTTCCTCACAATAATGTGAGCGGTAAGGCAATGTGACAACTTCCTATTTATAATTACAATTATTGAATACCTTGAACTGAAGTGCAAGGTGATTTTATTTCATAGGAATAGTATAAGATTTCTCAAGGGAAGCAGTTGGCGAATAGTTTGATAAGAAATAGTAAACCACTTGTCTACCCGGAACTAGGTTCGTTTGCAAAACTCTGTCGACCACGAATGAAAACTCCATCTGCTAACATTTTCTAGCCCTTTCTGACTGAGAGAACTTGCCTCCTCAACCGATTCCACATATCTTTGATGTTCAAGAAATGACTTACAGATGATTTTTCGTTTTAAGGTAATATCAACTTGTGACTTTTCTTTCGCGATTTTTTTATTGGCTTAAACACTCATTAAAGTATCCAAGAATGATAAAAAAAGCCGGCTGTGAGGGGGAGAAACTTGTAAGGGGTTCAAAAAGTTTTTCCGAGCGTAGTCGTGAAGCAATATTAGCGGTTTTTCGAGTGCGAGGAGTCTATTTTTTTTATGAATTAGTTTTCAGATTTTAATTTTGACTAATAGATATCTCTCCCACCCCAATTTTAAGGCTGACCAAACAGCTGTTTGTAGAAAGTCCATTAAAATTAAAAAACTCAAAACTTTAACTCCAAATGTCGCGGGTCCATGTTTTTCAAACTGGGCGTACCAGTCGCTCCATGAATTTTTATCCGATCGACTTGATTGAAACTTTAAAACAATTTTTTCTAGTGAACATCTCAGGATTTCAAATTAACTCCATTCTTTTTAATCATTTTTCGAAAAAATCCTACGATGTTTACTTCTGGACTATATTTTAAGAAACTTTTTGGTTTTTTGTTATTATTTTATTATTTATTGGCCTGTAGGAACCCGGAAGTTCATGAACTCACCGACTCGACTCCACCATCGTTCCCTGTCCTGTGCACTCTTCGATCCGACCTCCTCAAGGTCAAACCTAACATTGTCCTCCCATCTCCGTCGCGGGCGTCCGGCCGTTCTCTTTCCCCTTGGTCTACCGTCAAGAATTTTACGCACGGTCCTATCGTTGCCCATTCGCGCCACGTGTCCGTCCGATCTTAATCTTCACGACTTGATTACTCTCACTATTGTAGGTTTGCGATATAGCTCTTCCGATTCGTGGTTATGGAGTTGTGGGGAGGAAGTATGTACCAGCATGGGTACTTGATTCACTTCCTCCTCCATCATTCACTCCATGTCCAACAAGGTTCCGATGTAACTTACGATTGTTCCGCGGCAATCATCCACGAACAAAAGGACTGCAAGAGTTAATCGCCAAATGAACGAAACGCCGCCATGATTGTAAACTCGGAACGAACAACACACCGTCCACTAGAAGTGATTAATTGAAAGGCACTGTTTAACGAATTATTAAATCTTTATTGTTTTCGGTTACATTCTCTTATTGTTACTAAAATTTTACGTTAGCAATGCGCGAAAGTTACATTATGAAAAAAATATTACAATCTTCGCCACGACTCGGGGTATGTTTTCGTCATCGTTCGCACCGGTGAGCGGTAGGTCGCGTGTGACCATCAAGGTCAACGGATGGGAAACGACTCTTAGATAACCCACCGTACCGGCGCCGGTACGGTGAATGGCGGGCGACCCGACCGCCTTGCTGGTTGAATTACGACTCAACGATATCTTGCTCGTTCAGAGCTCACTCGCTCATCGTGATCATGGTGGTATGTGTGCCTAGAACAAAGAAAGACATAAAGTGCATTCCTAGGATATGATTTCGGTAAAGCAAATAAAACCGAAATCGTCGGATGCCAATGGAATCTTTTTTGGAACATGTGCGGCTAAACAAAGAGACGACGATCCGATGTGAAAATGTGCTAATTGGTTGGGAGACGAAATAAATCCCTTGCTTGCGTTTGTATATGCTGGGTCATTCGTTTTGTGGCGACGAACAAAATTGAAGATTGTTTGTCTACTGATGGTGAATCGCCGGTCGGCTTGCTGCAGATGTAAAAACAAGCCGCCCGACGTTGCATTTCAATAGATAACGATGGGTGCCGAATGCTGTGTATTTATGGTGCATATGCACATTGATTAACTATTTTTAGGAATTTCAGATAATGCTTGAAAGCATTACATGTCCTCGGAAAAGGAAATGTTTTCTGGTACAAATGCAAATGCATTGACGGGAACAATGGGAGTAATGAAGTTCCTAAAATGGTCATGGCGAATTCTTACAGAAAATTGTATGCGAAGGGATGCATGAAGGTAAGTTTTCTTAACAGGGAATTTAAGATCATGGGTTTGATCTCTTACATGCGTGCAGCGTTTTTGTGTGCCGAATGCGATTGCATTGGCGAAATTATATGGGAAGATGGTTTTTAAGGAAAGCGTACCGTGGGGTTTGGCGGCACCGCCACCGAGTTTCCTCCATTGTCCTGCCTCCTCGTCATATTTACCTCCAAAGATACCCCTCAAAACTTTATTCTCCAATACGCGGAATTTGTTTTCTTCCCGTTTTGTGAGAGCCCATGTTTCGCATCCATATAGAACAATCGGCATGATTATGGTTCTATAGACACGGAGCTTTGTTTTTTTTGTTTTTTGTTCCAGATTAAAAATTGTGACCTGTAGCGGTGCACCCATGTCGACCGTCCGAGATTTTTTTTCCTTTCGTGCGTTGCTGAGCCGCTATTTTGAATCGTAAAATTAAAATAAAACATGATTTTTGTAGCTAAGGACTGACAGTTTCATAGGCACAAACGTCATATCTCTATCGCATTTATGTCGTTCGTGGTATGCCTCAGAAAATCACGTGAAATTTAATGAACACCCTTAAACGGGTCGCCCCTGGGTTAATCCGGTCCAAATTGTTTCGCCAGATGGAAGGGGCACCAGTATCCAACAATTCGGACGTCATTTGGGGAAAAATCGGATCTGTTTCTGCCAACAACGTTAAGCATTTGTTCCGAACAAATCACTGGACGATTGGGAAACGGGGAACATTACCTGACATCGGTTGTGCAATTGCTTAAAACTCAAGGGATTGACTAACGTATGCAGCTTCACCTAGTACGGACATACAATACGGAGAGCTGGTCAAAGGTATGCTTCATCATCATCATCATCGGCACTACAACCGGGAACCGGTCTTAGCCTTATTTAGCAAGTCTCGAGGCTTGTTAAATTTTCCATAATAATTTATTTTTACGGGCAAGGTTATTAGCCTTACGCCTCCAAGGTGAATTGTGCGGGTTCTTTAACCCACTTCCAAGGAACCACCCATTCCCTTTTACCTGTTTCTCACTTATCAGGCAAGTCTTTCTACTTACCTGTCAATAGGCAGCGTAAGCTACTCTGCAGCATCTTCCACCTGAAAGCAAACACTGCATTAATATGATCGAATTTTTCTGGGTCATAATACATGAACCATTTAATATCCCCTATCGGCTCAGCTCGTCATCAATAAACGATAAACACACGCTGGCCAGCGTATTGTGGATACAGCTGCAGCCGATATTTTTCCTACGGTCCATAATTGAACCATTGCTCCTATACCCTTGGGTTCACTACAGTTGCGACAAATTCCCTATTGTCGGCTATCTACCGATCATGGGATTTGGGCATGAATATGATTGATGTTAGACAATCATATCCATGATTATGCCTTAAGATGCTCCAGCCTGTAAACCAAAACAAACACACAGTACCTCACTGTGTTTGTTTTGCTTACCAATGCTGGTCCATGGTTCCCCTGGGTGGCAAATTCTTCACCACCATATCCATGTACCAGCATATTATTCCAAAGGGATAACCATCCATTGAATCGGACACGATCATGATTGCTATTTAAACAACCATGCCAATGATCGTGTCCCACGTACAGTTTTCTTAACCAAACAATAGCCACCCTAGCCTTTGCCATAGGCGAACAAATCTTTGGTTGGCTTATCGTCACAGACAAATCTATTGCCTGCAACGGCATGATTCTGGGCGATTATGTAAACAGCTGACGTTCCCATGTAGAATTGGTTAAACCAAACAAATGCGTATGTCGGCATATGACCCTCCGAAATAGCGTTTCTATTTACAGAACACACAGAAATCTATTTCTTCCTTCGGCGATCTTCGCTATCGCTTATCTCAACAATGCCTGCAGTCCATTTGTTTGAATAGGAGCAGTGACGATCGTTGTAGGTATTGCAGGCAAAGGGGCATCGTATTTGCCGTATACAGCATATGGAAAATCCTCCCATTTAACTCCTTTTTGATCGCCCATTGGCCGTCACCAAGTTGATCTGGTTCACTCCTCCCACATCGATGTGATCCACCACCGTTGAATCTGGCGGATGTGGATTGCATCGAGGAGTCAGATTTTAACCACTCAACCGCAAACACGTGCCCAGGTCATCGCGTCGTCGGAGTCGTGAGACTATGTTGTGTTCTATCCTCGTCTATTATAGATACAGCTATTTGAGAAGTCCGTATTAGAATTTCGCTTTACTTCCGAAGTTAGTGTCTGCGTTTGCTATTGCTGCCGAATCGCTGGAAGATATAAACAATTAAATGTAACTTTTTAACAATTATTCAGCAACTAGTGGTTTATGCTATAAACAATCAAATGTAACTTTGTGAATTTATACAGTCAACACTTATTCAACAACTTGAGGTTCACGCTATAAACAATTAAATGTAACTTTGTGATTTTATATGGTTAACAATTATACAGCAACTTGTGGTTTACATCATAAACAAAACTATAAAGATGAATTACATCAAATCCAACTCCAGCGAATTTATTTCTTTTATTTCTCCTCGGCGAATAAACTGTCTGTGATCTACCCGTGGTGTTTTTATTGAACCCATATCCTTGCCGATACTAAATAAAAACTGCCCACAGATTCAATCATTGAAATTATTCGTTTCGGTATAGAACTTTAGATTCGGTCAAACGATATTCCTCTGATGAATCTTGGCTTAAAAAAAATGCGAATACTTCGTGGACTAGGCTGCAAGAAAGGACCGGGTGGAAAACTAGCAATACCTCTTAATAACCGTGCCCCAGAACTGTCGCCGATGTCAAGTACACTCCTTCGCGTACCTTATACACAGAAAACTTTCCTAACTGTCTGAAAAGACACCCCCCCCCCCCCCCCCTCCCTTAATACCGTGCCCCAGAACTGTCGCCGATGTCAGGTACACTCCTTCTCGTACCTTATACACAGAAAACTTTCCTAGCTGTCTGAAAATCCAAAGGTAAAAACTGTTGCCCCCCAGGATTCAGCGACGAGCATTTTGTAAATGACTAATTTATATTCTTCTCTATAATTGGTAGTAAATAAAGCACCAACAATTCTCCAATCGGATCTTGACAGCATCTCGACTTGGTGGCAAAATAATTGCCTAGAAATGAATATCGCTAAATGTCACACAATCACCTTCTCTCGGAAGAGTTCCCCCACTCACCCACGCTCCTATCTATTACTGAACCAACCGATAAAATCGGTTGAATTGATTCGCGATCTGGACGTCCTATGCGACAAGGAGCTCAAATTTACCGCACATATTGATTACATAATCCTCAAGGGCAACGCCGCCCTTGGGTTTGTCAAACACTGGTCGAAGGAATTCCTTAACCCCTATGTCACCCGATCACTCTACACAACTTTCGTCAGGCCACTACTCGAATACGCTAGTCAGGCCTGGTCCCCGTATCAAGTGACTCACATTCGCAGGATTGAGGGTGTTCAACGTCCTCCTCCCTCCGCGGACTAAACTGGGAAAATCCGCTGATTCTACCACCATACACAATCTGGCTGCCTCTAATCAATCTAAACACACTTAAAGAGCGCAGAATCCATGCCGACATTAAAGGGGGCAAAGTAGAACGACAAACGCCCTATCGCCTAGACGGAAGATGCAGACAACGCATTCCGTCAGTTCAAGGCACAGCTGGCAAATGCTACCTTACTCCGCCACCCCACAGAGGGCGCACCATTGGCCATCCAATGCGACGCGCTAGACACGGCCATGGGAGCAGTATTGGAGCAAGAATGCAACGGAAGCTAGTAACTGTTCGGTTTTTTCTCAAGGAAACTTAGTACGGCCGAGCGGAAATATAGTACGTACGACCGGGAGTTACTCGCTATGTACAGCCGCCGCGAGTACTGGTGCACATGGAAATCTGTCGCGTACGTGTGGGACAGTAAACACAGTGTTATATCGAAGTTTGACCTTCGATGTTAACACTTTAAATATTGAGTTACTGTAATGAAATATCTAAGCGTAACCCCAGATATTTTCACTAATTATTTAATTATTAAAATGTAACACCTGAGCGTAACCCCAAGTGTTAGCATTTATTATTTGGTTATTAAAAGGAGTGTTACGGTCCGGATGAACCCTTTCGGAGTGGACATAGACAGGGATCACTGTGTCGTATGTTCGTCGTTGATTAGCAATTGGGTTTGTTTATTAATGGTAGGAACTATTCACTCTTTAACAGGGGCATTTTAATATTAATATAACTAGATGCTTACTTGGTCAGCGGGTTTACTCCAGTAGTTGTCCTTTCCCTCAGTAGTCGGTCTTCTAGTCCGATGATGTGTTTGCGTAGATTGGCTTCCCTGACGGAAATAAAACACAGGCTGCTCATTTATTGAGATTCACATTTATTTTAATTCTTCTACAGTGAAGAATTGTTTGTACTAAGCTATTAACTGTAAATCTTTAACTGTGCTTTGCACTTAATTATTTATTTTAATTCTTCACTGCATTATTATTTTAATTCTTAATTGCTTTCCATTCGGCGAGCCAATTTCAGGCCAATGCCCGCGGGTGCATAATCGTATCGTACGATTAAATTGCGACTCACCGCTGCATTCGCCATTTCGCCAATTCGGCGCTTTATCGACGCTCAATTACCTCGTCGTCGATTGCCTTTGAAAGTGCCGCTCCTATCATATATCTTGTATGACACTCAATCGGACATGAAGAAAAAAAAAAACGAACGTACAGTCCAAAACGTGAGCCTGCCAGGTGTTCGCTTGGTGTCTTGGTAACACAGCAGAAAGATCGTATGCGAGCGACCTTGGGGTTGTTTGTTATGTATATTATGAATGATTGACTTACTTAGCGTGATTATCGCAACGTGTGCGATGTGTGCTTTAATTGGCAGATCGTATGCGAGCGACCTTGGGATTGTTTGTTATGATCGGTAATTGATGATGTGAGGATTTATATTAATTGTTTTTGTTTACAAGAGGGTTTGTAGCGAGGTGTAACAACAGGCAGACAGGGGTTCTGCTGATTGTTTCCATAATCCACTTCGGTTATCCAATATGGCAACCAAGGTGTTTTCTCTTTAGAACAATGCTGGAATGTATGCGGTACTAGCGTACCAAATTCTTCCAGGAAAATTGATATAACGCATTAATTGCGTGAATGCCCTTGATGCGAAGATGCTTGATGTTGGATGCTTGATGTTGGATACGATTTGCAAAATCGAAAAATAATGCAATCGGTGGGAGAATGCTTGGGGGAGTTATTGCGCTTGTATAAGCAAAAAATGATAAAATTAGTGGAGCTTTAGGACAGGAAGATTTGGATGTAGGTTGAAAAGGTGGCAGTGGCATTAGTAGAACCGCCACAACATCATCTTTGTCCATCGCCTTCTGTCTGGCTCAATCAATTGCCCAAGCTAGCTCCCCACTTTAACATTGCACACAAACCCCCGTAACGTACGTAACCCTCGACTGTTTTACGTGCCCGCTGTTACGGACCGACATTGAAGTCCAGGTCCCCCCAGAATCCACTAATCCCCCCTCGATTCCCCTCTTTACCTGTAAAAGGAGAATAACGCGCCAAGTAGCTAATTTGCATAAAGGGGGATTAGTGGATTCTGGGGGGACTTGGACTCAGTGTCGGCCCGTAACACCGCTCATCACACTTCTTACGGCGGTAACGAACCCATCGCGCGTATGCTACGACAGGCCAACTCTTTCCCCACCTCCTTCGATTTCAACATATCCACACCCGCTCTTAAACGACGTCTCAGAATAAACCCGTCCTAAATCCGCCCCCACCTTTCAATAACCCCTCTACCCTGCAATCCTCTCCTCACCCTCCCTCAAACTAGTTCTCCCCTACACTTTTCCACACACACACACACACCCCCCCCCCCCCCCCCCGTCTCGCTAACCGCCGCCCCTGTATCGGTCCGTGCACACGCCCTCCACTGTCGCACAAATGCCGCGTTCACCACCCCCACATACACTCGCTCTTCCCTGGCTTTCTACCTCTCCTATTGCCCTGTAATCTTCAACTTCCTGGTTGTCTTCTCCTTTTTTTCGATTGAATAATTAAATAACGTCTTAACCACTACTCTAGATTTTAAGATAGTCTGTAAGGTTTTTATGTTAATATTAATTTTAAGGTTGCATTAAGCTAAATAAAAATGGGGTCCCGCCTTCAATCAATCAAACAAACATTAACGTACTAGATAATAATAGATAACAGTTTTTTGTAAAAACCAAGTATCGATTACATTTTAAGTATGAATTATGCAGTGTTTACCAAAAAGCACCTGTGAAACCTTCAATTTTCGAATACACCCTGTGAAATAGTGTCTTGGGTGCAAACTTTGCTAACTTATCTTCTTGTGGCAATGTTACCAACATTTTTGCCGGCCCATGAATAATACGCTTATCCACGTGCTATGATATTTGGCATTTTTATTGACAGCTGACGCAGCTACGCACCCATACATGCCTTCATGCTCAGTTTTTATGTATGCATTGCCACAGATGCGGTCTTCCATTGGTTGCCTCTACAACTTTCTTCAGTACTGCGTTTGTGTTGGTATATTCGTTTCTAAATGCATGCTTTGAATTGTCCATCTCGTTCGTTGGCTACGTATTGTAAATTGACAATTCGAGCAAGCAAAGCGGCCCACGTGAAGTTCAAAAGCCTGCGTTTTATTTGTGAATATTTGTGGCGGAAAATCACAAAAAATTATTAAATAAATAACATCAAATATTATTTCAGTTCTACAGCATCTAACATAGTGTAAAATTCACCAACAGTGCAAGTGTTTTTTATTATTAAACTAATCTACTAAGTGTGGATACTATGTGAGGTTAAAACATGTTTCTTTTACACGTTTTCAATTCATACTCGGGACAGTATAATAACTAGTATTATCTATTTCGATTTGGATACAACAAATCCTTGAAACGGATCAATTCTACTCGTGGTTTTATTTTCAATATCAAGGTGGTTATTAATTTATAATTATAATACAAATTAAAATGCAGAAAAAAACAAAAGTGAATGGGATGCCGCAAGAGGCGTGCACCAACACAGATACATGAACCACACCAGCAATGTGCCTGCATGTGTACTCCACGTTATTCGCAATTTGTGATGTTGGCTACCTGCTGCATGCTCTTAGGGCAATCACAGGATCAATTACAAGGATCGGTAAAAGTACCAAAAAAAAAAGAAAAAAAGAAGGAAAGGACAAAAAAATCATTTTCATAGTTTTGGTCCTTGCAGGAGTTGCTTTGTTTTCAATTTTTATCTTTCTACAGACTGGCCCAAACCTTTTTCCCCGAATACGTGTCAGGTTAGATGATTGTTATTCGAGGGCTCTTCCTTTCCAAATTTTCTCTTGTAAGTGAAATCTAGTTGGGAATTGATTGTAACCAGTTCTGTAACCATCTGCAGGGGATTTGTTGTTTGATGTGTCTTGGGGAATTTTCAAGCATGCTATACTCCCGTCTTTCCGTGTCTGCCACCGATTTGAATGCTGAGTAGGTATCAACCGTGAAAGACAATTGTAGTCAGTTAATGTGTTTTAAATGTCCGCATCTTTAAATTTAAATTTACGCCATCTAGCTATTGGCTGTGGGAATGTTGCTAAGTTTTATCAGTTAAATTCTTAATTTATATTCTTATTTGTTTGTGTCTTTATAAGACTTAATCAAAATTTAACAACCGTGGAAATATTATTGCGGTTGCGGCCGTGAAAATTTTGTTTCATGTTTTTTTTCTGCATTTTTTTTGTTGTGTTTGATAAGAAGAAAGGCAATTCTTTAATTAAATTATCAACAACTGATGCTAAAAGTAATCTTGTAGGAACCGC
Organism: Microdon myrmicae; assembly: GCA_963931805.1. Taxonomy (NCBI): domain Eukaryota; kingdom Metazoa; phylum Arthropoda; class Insecta; order Diptera; family Syrphidae; genus Microdon; species Microdon myrmicae. The sequence goes on from OZ007499.1 coordinate 121,914,173, forward strand.
TTCGAACAAATCTACACAAAATGGATTCAGGGCTTTTGAATATTTTTCACGATGACCAATTTGATTGCAATTACATCAAATATGATAGTGATTCTAGTTTCTGGTCAAGCATTAATGAGTAAGTTGGTTAATGGGATTTTCGATTTATAAAAATTACATTTGACTAAACTATTATTTTGATTGTAGGCCGTTGAGTTTTCAGTTGACTGACACTTTACATGGAATATTACCAATAGCACCAGCTGATGGTATTTCCTCAAATATTTATAGCAATTCATTTCTCAAGGATGATGAATATACAATAGGGGGTGGACAGGATACAAATTTAGATCCGGTTTGTAAAAATTTGGGTTGATATCATGATCCATATACAAATAATCTAATTATTTGTTGTAGATTGTTTTCGGTAATTACGAAGATAATATTTTATCTACAATTCCCACAATTGACGGTTTAGACATAATCCCAGTTGATGCAAAAGGGGGTTATGATTCGGAATTACTAGAATCATCATCTGATGAAGGAAATTTCGGAACATTGACGAACAATGATGTATATGATAATAAGGAGAGAAGTTGTAGTCGATCTACATTCCGTACACGAACTGAAAGTTCATCAATTGGCGACTACGAGAGTCATTCGAGCGATTATGATAGTGAATGTATTGAAGATATACCGATTCAGACCTTTAACATAGGCGATGCAGATTTGTTGAAGGATGACGATGTAGATCCTTTTGCAATGCAAATAGATCCAAGCACATTTGATTTGGCGGCTTTTATAACAGAAGACGATTTACTGGATTATCAACCATCGCATAGTAATACAATTGAAAACACTAACTCGGTTGAGGTCATCGGAAGCAACAAAACATCTGAGACCGACTCAGATTCAGATGTTATCATTGACGTGGAAACTGTAGAAAATGACGATAAACTATGGACATTGCCGGACAATATCATTGAATACGATGACAACGTTAAAACTGATCCCTCATGGAGTCCAAAGAAGCAAAAGCAAACCAGCAAGAAAGAGGTAAGTTCACACCGATGGTGTAGCGCAAAAAGGGCCAATCTGATCCAGATTGCGGATGCAGATTGGACTTTCTTACGCCACACCATCGACATCTTGTAATTTTTTGTCCTCTACTAGAAGTACCCCATATCTGTTATTGATTTTTAGACAAAATCAACTCACGACAAAGCCATAGTCACTAAAGTTATACCTGCGGCAGTGGCCAAAAAAAGGAAAAATAATCAAAAACGCAAATATGGCGTTGGTCGTGGAAAAAATCTAAGTATGTATCAAAATCCAAAGAAGAAAGAAAACTCTTCAAAGTCAAGCGCTAAGTTGCCGGAACAAAAGCCTAAGTCGCCAATCACAACCAATGTCGAGATCAAGCCCAAAATGGTAGTCGAATCAAAATTGAAAGCATCCACACAGCCCACAAAGAAGCCAGATCAAAATCAAAAACCTATTGTGCAGTGTATCTCCCCCCAAGCCATAAAAATAGAAGAAAAACCAAAACTAGAACTCGAATTGGAAGCAAACATTAAAATTCCTCCTTCCAACGACGCAATTTTCAAAGCAAACAACATCCCTACAACACCACAACCAGTCAAAGAAGATGTAAAGCCACAACAGCTGAAAAACGAACCGAGTAACGACGTCAAAATAGAAGAGGAAGAAATTGAATTGCAACAACCGCCTCCTATTCCTCAAAAGCGGAAACTAAATATCGAGGAATACAAACGGCGTCGCAATAATGTCACAGCTTTGCAGCCTATAATTAAAAATAATCAAACTCCTAATGTACCAATTGCTCCAAAAACTGAAACAATATGTTCACAAATTCCCACTCCCATCACGTTAACATGCCCTCCAAAGATAGTGGCCAACAAACCTCAACAAAACGCGGCCGTATCCACGATAGTGAAAAGTTTAAAAGAAAATCAAGTCATCAAATCCTTTGTTGATCCAATTACCGAGGCTAAAAACAAAGTCTTACGAATGCAAGAACTCAAAAAAGCACAGCAAATAAAAATAATCGATTCTACAGTTTCCTCGAAAGTGGGGAAGGTCACAAAACTCCCACCGCTAAAGGATATTGTTAAAGATTCAACCCAAATAACCGACACTCTATTACCTGAGTTACCTACAATTACTAACCCCGAATATGAAACCATTATTTTCGTTTCAACTGGCTGCAATACTGACATGACAATACCTCCTATTGGCTTCAATAATAAACCGAAATTTCACAAAAACGCTTCACGTTCTCTCTTGAAGTCATCCGTTCTCTTGGCAAATATTAGCAATACCTTCCAAAAGGTACGCGCTGAAGATTGTGTTAAGATATCTAGTAGCTCTCTTATTGCAAGCATTCAAGATGTAGTCGTTAAAACGAGCACTCCCTACATTGGTGATCCTGTAACATCACCAAAGCAAGATTTGCCACATGAGCACGGCGAGGATAAGGTTATAATGCACTTACGCAAAGATCGTATAAGAAAACGAACCTTGAATCAAACAATACAAACAGATTTACTACCAGAATTTCCTGTGCTACCTTTACCACCCTGCGAAAGAGTTTCCGAGGATAATGATACAATACATAAACGCCGCCGACGACCAACCAACTTACGGTCTCGACAACAATCGTATTCCTCCGATGAGGAAAGTTACGATCACACGTCTTCAGGATGTCAGTATAAGACAAGTAGTAAACCTTTAAAAAAACGTAGACACCACCGCGACAGTTCGGACAGTTCATCCGATTCGGCATCGGAGGGATATTTGAAAAAAGGACGCAATTGTCGAACGTCATCGGGTACATCACGCGATCATAGTATATCATCTCGTAGCCGAAGCAGAAGCAAATCTTACGAAAGGAGTCAAAGGAGATCACGTTCTAGATCAGGCTCCAGGTCACGGCTAAAACCTCAAAAAGTCCAACAAAACGTTCGGTTAGATCGAAATGTGTCAACACCGGGTAAGTGTCTATCTAGCTGCTCCTTATCTTTTTTGCCGCATGAAATTCGTTTTTTCTATATTTTTCCATATTTTCGGGAGTTGGGCTTGGTTTTGATGGTTCTGCTTCCAAGTGGCCATATTGTACAGTCAGTCTTACCTCGCCTTTTTTATTGAACGACACTCCAAACGTGACAAAAGTAATTTCAATTGCTGACCCAAATAAGTTTCTCTGCTGGTTTTTGCATCCTATCGAGCATGTGCCTTTTTATTGAACGGCACTCCAAAAGTGACAAAAGTAATTTCAATTGCTGTCCCAAATAAGTTTCTCTGCTGGTTTTTGCATCCTATCGAGCATGTGCCTTTTTTATTGAACGACACTCCAAAAGTGACAAAAGTAATTTCAATTGCTGTCCCAAATAAGTTTCTCTGCTGGTTTTTGCATCCTATCGAGCATGTGCCTTTTTTATTGAACGACACTCCAAAAGTGACAAAAGTAATTTCAATTGCTGTCCCAAATAAGTTTCACTGCAGGTTTTTGCATCCTATCGAGCATGTGTAGCCCAGTTTTGGATGCGCGTGACCAAATATGGGAGTTGAACTCCATTTTGGGACGAATGTACGCCTTGTAAATAGCGGCCAGATTGTATGGAGTGAAGTATCTTCTGCATCTCTTAGGGAACCCATACATTTGGCTGCACCTTTCGCAGCTTCAAATATGTGGTTGCTCCAATTAAGAGTCGAATTAATTCGAGTGCCGAGGATTGATAGTTAATTTAATGTATCAAGCATAACCAGCATAACGGAATTCAACGTATCAAGCATAATTGCTGGTTGGTAATGACATTCGAAGAGGTTGATCGGGAATGTTCATATGAGTATGAGAAACTCAACGTTCTACCATCAGCGAATGAGTTTTGGGTAATGGACAAGATATCATTTATAAAGATGGGGAAGAGAGTTGGTGAGAGTACCGAACCCTGGGGAACAAGAACAACTGCATTCATTTGATGGGAGGCAGATTTGACTTAGTCAAGAACCACTTGGTTTGAACGGCCAAAAAGATAGTCTCTTATCCATCAGGTTAGGGAATTGTCCACTCCATAGAAATGTAATTTTGACAAAAGGGCTGGTTGCTAAACTCTGCCGAACGCTTTTGAAATACCCAATGCGACAACCTTGCTTCCACCGGAGTAGGTGGAATGGCTCCACTTTTCGGTAAGGTACGTCATCAAATCTCCTGTGGACCTGTTGCTATTGAATTTTCCACTCCATAGGAATGTAATTTTGATAAAAGGGCTGGATGCCAAACTCTGCTGAAGGCATTTGAAATATTCATTGAGGGGCGAGGTCGTGGCACCGACATGGGCGCAGAGTTCTACCTCGTCCCCACAAAACGTTTGCCGATGAAACGCCAAAAGAAATCCGTTCACCAGTATTGTTCACAAACGGAAAGGCAGAACCTCACAAAGAAACCGACACACAAAGGAAATAAAACACAATTTTTATTTACTGTAGTTGGTTTTTATTGTTCGGGTTGTTGTTTAACAGTTGATATATGTTGATTGTTTACACGTCTATTTTATGAAGATAAATGTTTATAATTATTTTGAAACTTCACGCGCACATTCGCGGAATATTTGTTATTCACATCTAGGGGGGCCAGGTATGGTACTCAACTTTCATTTTAATTAGCGCAGACGACTCGCACGAACACTAGGGGGTGTGTTAGGTTCGCGACTCCGGGATACATGCGGCCCCGCAGCGCCACAGGGAGCAGGAGAAGACATAACCGGCGTGTCTGGATGTTGAAATACGACTCCGCGATGTGAATTCGCTAGCAAGGGAAATTCGGCCAGTGGTGCATGCTCTCTTGATCATGGGATGCGCTTCCTATTACAAGAGAAACGTGAAGTCTCTCTTTGGGGCTAGGTAACCGGATCTCATAGAGAAGATCATGGTAGTATGCATGTAAGTGTGAACATTTGTTTTTTTCATGGGACAAGGCCATGAGAACGAAGCTGAAAAATCTAAAGGGAATAATGGGCATCAATGAGATGCGAGTTCGGCTAAGTAAACAAGCTGTATCTCATTGGGTGCTAATGGATTTCTGTTTGCTCATGCCGCGAGGTCATGAGAAGCGGATCCAGAAATATTGAAAGACAAAGGGATCGTGTAGATCATTGTTTATGGTGTGTATTGCAGCTGTATAGATAGACCGCAATGCATCGTGGAAATGGTGCTAACTGAGGTTTTAACATACACACTGGGTATTGGATGTTTATGGCATCGCTGCCAAGGGTAAGAACAACATTCTTATTTTCATTTGGTTATGCTATAGGATTTGGTTTATGACACTAGACGCAAGATGAGTGTATTTGCTTTTGTCCCTTGGCACAGGGTCTGCTAGATATGTGCATGTGGGAAGATTAGGGTGCACATGAGGGACAAAATTGCTTGGAAACAATGGTGCCGGAATAGTTTTCCTGCGAATTCTAATGATGCATTGGATTATGAATGCTAAGAATTCTTTGTTGGGAAAAATTTTTGCCGATGCGTTAATACATGGAAAATGCCCTTGTTGGTGATATTCTTTTCAGGAATTTCTAGGTAACGCATTGGGAGCATTGATTGTCCTTGGACAGGGAAATGTTTTTAGGTGCTAATGCAATTGAATTTGCGGAAAACGATGGAGTTTGAGGAGCTTCAGCACAGGAAGCTTGGGGGTAATTAGCAAGTAGGCAGTGGCGTTTGGCGGAACCGCCACAGGACTATCTTGCTTTCGCTGAGAGTGTGGGTGGAATGGCTCCACTTTTCGGTAAGGTACGTCATCAAATCTCCTGTGGACCGGTTGCTACTAAACGAGATTAGCGGTAATTGAGGAGGTCATCTGATTCCAGATATTTCGGTTAATAAGTGACTCCATTACCTTTCAGAGAACGAAAGGTAGTGCTATGGGTTGTTAAGAAGAGAGGGATGATTTGTCACATTTTTTGAGAATTGGCTGAATGTTCGCTGATTTCCATCTATTTGGGAAACGGCCAGTAGAATAAAGCAAATGGAAGAGTTTCCGCAGTGGTTTAGCGAATGAAGAAGAACATTTCATCAAAAGAATTGAGGGAATGCCATCAGGACCAGTGGATGTGTTTGCGTTTAGCTCGTTGAATGCGCGGGCAACAGTATGCGTTCGGAATTGAATGTGGCTCTGGTGTGAGGCTTATGCTCAAGTTGAGGTGGATGTGGTATCAGCGTCGAGTTCGCTGCAAAATGTCCAGCAAGTAGATTCGCTTTCTCTATTGCACTGGTGACTGGTCTGTCATCAACTATAAGCGTTTGAATGGATGGCAAGACCGAGTTTTGAATGTTTTTTTCACGAACGCGCGGAAGTTTCTATTTCCTCTGGTAGAGTGTAGTATATTTTGTCTCACTCGCTGGTCATGCAAGAAGCTTACGCGTTGAATATGTGCATTGCAGTCATTTCTAGCTCTCTTAAATCTTTTTCGGTTTTCTTCAGAATTGTTTCATTTATACAACCGGAAGCTCAACTTTTTAGCCTTAATGGGTTCGCAATCGAACCACATATTTCTCTTGGGTTTGATATTCTTTATGCTGTGTGGAATAAAGGTTCGAATGCCAAGTAGAATCGTGTCTGTCAATGTGTCCCTATTGAGGAAAGACAACGACCAATTCATCATCATCATCATCATCATCGGCACTACAACCGGGATCCGGTCTTTGTCTTATTTAACAAATCTCTGCACCGGTCCCGATTTCAAGCCGATGTCATCCAGTTTGGCACTCTCAGGCTCTGCGCGTCCTGGTCTACGCCATCCCTCCATCGCAGACATGATCTGCAGCGCTGTCTCCTTCCATACATCCTGCCAAAAATGACTTTCCGGGCAGGCTCCTCTTCGCTCATTCGAGCTAGGTGTCCCGCCCACCGGAGTCTATCGAGTTTAATTTTTCTTACAACATTAGCTTCAAGGCAGATTGCGTACAATTCATGGTTGTAGCGTTTCCGGAATCGTCCTCCCTCACATACGGGGCCAACAATTTGCCTTAAGACCTTCCTCTCGAACGCGGCTAAGAGTTCAGAGTGCCTTTTTATTGAGCACCCAGGTCTCGGATCCATACATGAGTACTGGTAAGACCATGGTCTTGTACAGTAGTGGCTTGGATGTTCTGGATAGATTTCGGAATTTAAAGACACAGCACTAAGACACGTGTGCGGAGATCCGTTTGTTTGCATACGATCGCACAGAAAACTTTGCACTGCACTCGGACACGTGTGTGAAGATCCGTTTGATTGTTTAGGATCCCACAGTAAGACTTCGCGCCCGAACTGATAGTGCAATTGGGTATCTTATGTGAATCTAAGATTCCCAAAACGGATTGCACAATTCATCCGATAGTACGGATCACGAGGCAGAAGCGCACGTGCTCTCTCGTTGGCGGTAATGGTAATGGTCCCATGTTACAACCATTGTCACAAAACTTCGAAAAAGTCCGCCCGATTACGCTGCAACAACGCCAAACTGGCCGTTGAATCATCAACGCTCTGCTGTTTTTGGTCGATGGTCAGCAAAAGAGGCACCGATCGCGCCGACAGCTTTTTCATTTCCAAAACATCATGTAAAATGTATCCCGCCTGTTGATTTGAGATGCTCACGGGTAACTCGTGCAAGTTCGGTATACGCTCGTTCAAAACGTTTTGTTGCACTTGCTTTACGATTTCCGCATTCGTAGTCTCTTTTGACTTTCCAGAGGGAGGTGCGTCTTCGGTGCTTGTACGACCCATTTTAAATTCATTAAACCATAGATAATCTGTTATTGGCGAAGGAACAGATGTGGGATAACATTTATGCAACCATAGCAATGATTGTTCAAAAGTTTTTCCCATCAAAAAACAATGTTTGATCAAGATGCGACTGTCCTGTTTTTTCATTTTTTTACGAAGGCGAAAGTAGCGTCACTCAAACGACTGTGGCTTGTAAACGAATGGACGCAACTTCACGAAACATAATACATAAACTAGTGATAGATGAGTTTCTTGAAATGAGTCATGTTCATTTTCTAGTTTCGCCATCTATTGAAAAATCCCGGGACTTTCCAGCGCATGTAGTATTACTTTTCAAAATACCCAAGTTTAATGTACCGAATGGTTTTTGTGGGGATTTAAACTGGTCCTTATTTTTACTCAGTGATAATGTTGGCGTGAGCTATGCACGGATAGCATAAAGAGCATCAATTGGCTATTAAGCGAAAGGAATTGGGTTTCCATCTGTAAAAATAGAACAATATATGGAAAAGCCAAAGCATATTCAAAAAGGCAATGAACGACAGAAATACGCAGAAAGTGAGGTACAAAAATACTGTGTTTCACCGATACTATATACTATTTATTGGCCTGTAGGAACCCGGAAACTCATGAGCTCAGCGACTCGACTCCGCCATCGTTCCCTGTCCTGTGCACTCTCCTTCCACGTTTGACCATCCGGTCCGATCTCCTCGAGGTCAAACCTAACATTGTCCTCCCATCTCCGTCGCGGCCGTCCTGCCGGTCTCTTTCCCGTTGGTCTACCGTCAAGAATTCTACGCACGGTCCTATCGTTGCCCATTCGCGCCACATGCCTGGCCTATCTTAATCTTCGCGACCTGATTACTCGCACTATTGTAGGTAATCATGTATTTTGTTTTGTCTTCATTTATTTCTCGGCCCACCTCTTCAGTTTTTACTTACAGTTTCTAGATTATCGCCCAGATCGGCGATGTCATCCGCATATGGGAGTACTTGTGTGTTCCCGTTCAGGGATGAACCGGTTGTTGTTGTTGTTGTTGAATAACGCATTTATTGTACAATCATTTAACAAATGTTAACCTAGGACTAAAATGCTAAATCCTATTTTACAATCTTTTCTTATTCTTAAAATAATTTACTGGCTCTACACGAGCGCTCTAAATTACACGATACATTTTTTTATTTTTTTATTTTTGATGATCCGGTCATGTTGTCGTCTTGTACCTTTTTGATGACATACTCGAGTGCAAGGTTAAAAAGACATGGTGAGAGGCCATCCCCCTGTTTTAGTCCGTCCCGGATTTCAAATGGTTCTGAGAGGTGGTTTTCTATTCTAACTCGCCCTTTGTTTTCGTCCATGCAAATTTGAATGAGTGCGGCATTTTTTTTCGGGATTCCCAGCTCAACTACAATATGGTAGAGTCTTTGCCTTGCGACTGAGTCGTAGGCTTTTTTGAAGTCAACGAACATTTGATGGACCGTCTCTCCGTATTCCCACTTCTTTTCCAGCAGTTGCCTTATTGTGTTCCACCGATAGTACACATTTTTTGCATCTTGAAAAACATAAGAACTCTCGTCATCAAGCCATTGCTAAAAGTCGATGGCAGTGCAATCAACGCATTTGGGAAAGCGTATCTACTTGCAGCACATTTTAGTTTAATGTTCCTTGACACTAAATCCGAAATAAAATAAAAATAATTGACAAAATTAAAAATAATTGATAGATGTTTTACTTTTATAATTCGGGCTAAGGGCTTACTTGAGTAAGCGTCACGAAATAGGGTGGGTGGTGTATGATCTGAAGCAACGGGTGAATGGTGTATAAGGTGAGCAATGATTGCATTGATGTACATTAATATTAATTATGTGAAGTTATAGCGTTTTGGGATGATAAGGAAAAGTGCGCGATTCGAACCAACCCAATGACGGTTAGAATCACAGTAACAGATAGAACCAAAGCCTCCTTTACATTAAGAGAATCATCAATATACCTTCTAAGCTTTTATTTTAATAAATATAAATTAACTGTACTATTATTACATTGAAATGAGTTTCTTTATTCGTCCAAAACAAGTAAATAAAAACACGCCGAGTGAATGACAATTTAATTTTTGACATTATTATAACACTTATATTTTAGCTGTTGAAGAACGTCGAATAGTATATGTTGGTCGCATCGAACATGAAACAAGTAAAGAAATGCTTCGAAGAAAATTCTTATCTTACGGACCAATTAAACAAGTGACTATACATTACAAAGACACCGGGTAAGCTATAATTCAATACTATATTAAAAATGCTGGCTATAAATTGATTTATTTTCTATACAGAATGAAATACGGTTTTGTTACATACGATAGAGCTGAGGATGCGTTTCGGGTAATAGACTCTGGTTCAAAAGATCCATCTATAAATATGTACGATATCAGTTTTGGAGGGAGACGAGCATTCTGTAGAGCTTCATATGCAGATCTGGGTGAGTGAGAGATTAATGATTTGCGTCATACATGTACATAAACGTGTTAGTCACTTTTGGTATTCAGATGTATTACTTAAATACGGTGTTCAGATATGATATTCAAACATGTACGGTACAGAACAATATACGGTGTTCAGATATGGTGTTCAAATTTAGATGTATATTCTGACAACTCCTAATCGGGACTGCGTCAATAGAAACAACAAAAATCAATTGACTATCAAAATGTATTGCGCGTCCTTTAAAATAGGCTCTATTTGAAGCCCTACTTTGGTTCCAATCACCAATTCAGTCATCCATGTATTTTTATAGGCATATTCCGGGGCTGCCTTTAGTGCTATTCGCGAATTTTCTTTTATGTCTTCAATTGATCCAAAACCCGGGTACCGCGAAGTGGTTTGCTCGGCCATATTGGTAAAGTTTTCGGTCAGAAAGTCTCTCCTTGCGATGTTAATTAAGCTACTTTGCACAAAGTAACAGCTAGATGGCGGCAAACTGATTCATGAGAGATGGATAGTTCTTGTGAAAAGCTCTCTTAAACTAAAAGGGCCGATCTACGAGCACCACTCGCTTTACTAATTTTTTTTCTTTTTTCTTCCTTCTCAGTAACTAGTTTGGTAGGCTGGCAAGTTTTCAATTACTTCACGACCCACTTTGAATACACTACCCCAAATGCTCTTGTTTAGAGCTCCCGTAGAAATAAGAAAACCCGTTGCCAACTTAAAATTTCATACACAAAGTATGTTAATATTGTTTCTCATAATAGAAATCGCCGGTATCACTTGAGGTAACACTCTGGCTGCTAACAACAAGCTAGTTGAGAGATGCCGCTCAAAACCAGCGCTAAAATAGATGGCATTTGTATCAACGTAGAAAAAACATTTTTTAACAAATCACTAATGCGAGTCGTTTGAACGAATGGTTATAAGTCGGCAGAATTTATTCACGTATTGCATTCGAGTGTGGTATTTAAACATGCAATGGAATCATGGTATCCCACATTTTGTTTTCAAATGCGTTTACGCATTTTATTCAAAATAATATATTTAAACATGGTATTCAAAGATGGCATCTAAACATATAGCATCCATATATATTTAGGCACTTTATTCAATTGTGGTATTTACGATCGACGGATCGCGCAAGTTTGCGGTTCATCTCCCGACGACGCGAATATCCCTGCATCAGAACTCGTTCCATTATAGAGTGGGAAAGCTGTGGAACTCAATTTCTACGCGAGTGTTTCCGGAGCGTTACAAACTGCTGCTGTTCAAAAAGAACTGCAACAGTTATTTGGTGGCATCTCGGGGTGTGGCATCTTGGGGCGCCCACTTGGCGCTATAGATTCGCCTTTCCCTCCACCGAAGTGTAATAAAAAACAGTATTCAGACAGGGTATTCAACAAATTATTCAAACATGACATTCAAACATGGCATTTAAACATAGCATCCCCATATATTACGGCAATTTGTTCAAATGTGTTCTTTAAACACAGCACTCAAACATGGTATTTAGACATGGAATTCAAACATGATATTCAAACAGGATATTCAAACATGGTATTCTGCCAGAGTATCCTGACGTAGTGTGTAAACATATTAATATACGGTTTTCAAACGTAATATTCAAAGGTGGTAGTCGGATGTTGTATTCAAACGTGGTATTCCATCATGGCGTAGTATGATATACAGGCATGGAATCTAAACATTTTTTTTTTTACACTAACGCACGTACAAAAGAGGATTTTGAAGTACCCTTAAATGTCAGAGCACAGTGCGAGCGGATGGAGGGGAAGTGGATAAGGAAAGGAGGTGTCGATGTATATTGGTCTGAAATGTCTGGACATCACAACAGGAAACACATGATCAGGCAGAACATTCCACATTCGTGTGGTTCGGCTAAAGAATGACTCTCTATGTTTATTTGTGCGCCTAAAGTCCACTTTCAACGTGAACTGATGCGCATTCACGGAACACATTCAGCAAGTTCAGTTGAGCAACGACCGTGGTAATACCTATAGAAAAGAGATAGGCATGATACGTTGCGCCTGTGCTCTAAGGACGGACTTGATCGACTTACAGCTGGGTACCCAATAAGTTTCACTGCTCGTTTTTGCATCCTGTCGAGCACGTGTAGTGCAGTTTTGGATGCGCCTGACCAAATATGGGAGTTGAACCTTGTAAATAGTGGCCAGGTTGAATGGAGTGAAGTATCTTTTGCATCTCTTAAGGAATCCCATACATTTGGCTACACTTTTCGCAGCTTCAAATATGTGGTCATTCCAGTTAAGAGTCAATTTAATTCGAGTGCCGAGGATTGATAATTCCTTGGCTTCGTCGATGTAAGTGCCGTTCATAGACAGTATATTTACTTTGGGGTTCACCTTTGACGACAAGAGGCAGCGCTGAGTTTTAAGGGCATTGAATTCTACTCGGTTAGATAATCCCCACTGATATATCTTGTTGAGGTCTGAATTCAATGTATCAAGCATAAGTTGCTGGTTGGTAGTGACGTTCGAAGAGTTTGGACGGGAGTGTTCGTATGAGTATGAGAAACTCATACTCATCAGCAAACGAGTGAATTGGGTTATGAGTAATTGACAAGAGATCATTTATAAAGATGAGGAAGAGAGGTGAGAGTACCGAACCCTGGGGAACACCTGCATTAATTTGATGGGAGACAGATTTGACACCATCAAAAACCACTTGGATTGAACGGCCAGAAAGATAGTCTCTTATCCATTGGATCAGGGAATTGTCCACTCCATAAGAATGTAATTTTGACAAAAGGACTAGATGCCAAACTCTGCCGAAGGCTTTTGAAATATCCAATGCGACTACCTTGCTTTCGCCGAGGTAGTGGATGGAATGGCTCCACTTTTCGGTAAGGTATGCCATCACATCTCTTTTGGACCTGTTGCTACGAAAGCCATATTGGCGGTCATTGAGGAGGTGATTTGATTCCAGATATTTCGAAAGTTGGCGGTTGATAAGAGATTCCATTACCTTGGAGAGAATAGAACTTAGTGCTATGGGTCGATAAGAAGAAAGGGATGATTTGTCACCCTTTTTGGGAATTAGCTGAATGTTCGCTGACTTCCATCTATTTGGGAAACGACCAGTAGAATAAGACAAATGGAAGAGTTTCCGCAGTGGTTTGGCGAGTGAAGAGGAACATCTCTTGAAGAGGATTGGGAGAATGCCGTCCGAACCAGCGGATTTGTGTGCGTTTAGCTCTTTGAGTGCGCGGGCAACAGTACGCGCTCGGAAGCGAATCTGGCTCATGGTGTGCTGCTTATGCTCAAGTTGAGGTGGAACTGATGTGGTATTGTGGCGGTTTCTCCCGACGCCACTGCCCGCCTCACATTTTCAACGGAAACAACAAAAGCCTGGTCGTCGCAGAGCATCAAGTTCTATAGGGAAAAAGAGTAAAATTTCCTGCAAGGATGAATAGCTTGTTTGTGCGTAGCACAACATGAATGTCCGATAGAATTTGCTCAACATACAGCACACACCGGGGAAGTTCAACCGGCGCCGACGGTCAACGGAAAATATTCCAACATTGGTTCCCGCCAACATGCACCCTTTCTCGAGTGAAGAAAAACGGTCGCATCCTCAACCAACGGATCAATCGAGATATTCGGACAAGAATATCTTCGATCCAGCACCGTCGCACACAGGCAAGCTGCCCCCTTTTTTTCATCAGCGAACACGGCGGGCAATTCGGTGGCAAAAACCAACTACAGGCAATTAATAACATGCTTGCCTAAAGGAGAAGAAAACACAGGGAATAGCCACCTGCACCATTTGCACGACGATCGATATGCGATCGGCGGCGATCCTGGCTGTGATCGCGATCGTATGAATATTCGTCGTTCCTATGGAAGATACACTAGCGAAGTTTGCACGATCAAAAATAATGCTTCAAGCAGTAGTGATCGTGTAAACAATCCAACCCCTGTGCAAACCTGCAGGTCATGTGGATGGCGATGATCCCGTGTCTGCATGCTGGGGGACACGCACGTAAGCGGCCGACGCGATTAGCGTGTATGTGTATTCACCCTTTCCTTTTTTCTTGTTCGCCTAGCAAAAAGCTAAAGGCGCACCGTATATGGTGGTCGGGGCAGTGGTCTGTTTTGGTTCCTGACGCTGAGTGTGCAAAATAGAAAGAAGGAAAAATAAGAAAAGGGGTTGCGTGTGAGGTAACCATTGCGAGTCGGGATGAATTGAGAAATCAGTCTTGGAGAAGCAGTGAAACGTAGAGTTAACAGTTGTGGTGTGCCATATATTAAAAGTCATATTAACGAGTGGAATAATCATTTTGTTGTGCGGTATACCGATTAAAGCTAAAACATATGAAATAAGAAAATCTATTTTAAAACAATATTAAAGAGTGGAATAATCATTTTGTTGTGCGGTATACATTTTGTTGTGCGGTATACCGATTAAAGCTAAAACATATGAAATAAGAAAATCTATTTTAAAACAATATGAACGAGTGGAATAATCATTTTGTTGTGCGGTATACCGATTAAAGCTAAAACATATGAAATAAGAAAATCTATTTTAAAACAATATTAAAGAGTGGAATAATCATTTTGTTGTGCGGTATACATTTTGTTGTGCGGTATACCGATTAAAGCTAAAACATATGAAGTAAGAAAATCTATTTTAAAACAATATTAACGAGTGGAATAATCATTTTGTTGTGCGGTAGACCCGATGAAGCCGGAAAATATTAAATAAGATTCGATAATAAATATAGTGTACCTTTATGTTTTACTAATTACTGGGGTTGTTAGTCAATACCCAGAAAATAAAAAAGCCAAACCCAGGCCAAGCTCACAGTGACTTTTATTTGACTTGTTTTGTGAGTGTCGTTCTACTTGAACGTTATTTCATCACCACACAACTAGTGTTCGGCGGAACACATTGACGCCATCACACAATAAAAAACCGCCAAAGTGGTGACCAGGTGAATGAATTCCCAAAAAACCTTCTGATCTGGAGCACAAAACGATTAATGACTCTGCGTATAAAAACCAAATTAAAGATAAATGAATGGGCAAGAAGAGCCCCACCGCAACAGTACGCAGCCATCAAAACACAACGTAACTAAACAACGACACAACGTTGCACATCAGCGCCTAACAAGGCGTCTTAACAGGACACTGAAGACAAAAAGGGTCCTATCCCCAACGAATAATAATCTACAAGATACGGACGACGACACCTGAAGCAGCCAGTGTGCAGATCCCCAACGTTGGACTACAGGTCACAGAACTTTTTTCCTTTTTCTCCCTGTTCGGTGAGCTCCTTCTGAGCCACCAAAATATACATTTTATATAACTGTTCTGAAAGCATGGTCAGACTAAATAAAAGTAAAATAATTATTCAATCATTACACATACGCAGAATTCAAGTTAAACTTATTTACGTAAAATTATTCCAATAGTAATAAGATTATTGTCACCTTTGTTTCTTTTGCCGTAAATTTAAAACAAATAATTAAGCAAACAAACGGTAGGACACCGCTTTATGTAAAAACGAGTTAAGATTAAAATTACCTATAACTACATGATACCTGCGTGGAAGATAAAAAGGATTTTATATATAAATATACAATTTCCATTCATGAGGTCAGTATCCTAGTCCTATCTATCCAAATTGTAAATCACTATTACGCGAAACATCTTTAGCATAGAAACAGTTTATCGTTTATATTTGAAAGATACCAATATTTAAATAGCGCCTATAGGTAAGATAATTCCAGAATACGCCCTACGAGAGAAAGGGGGACATTGCAAGGCAAAAAGTAATTTTTTTTTTCCCTTTTCTTTCCTTTCTTTCTCCTCTTTTCCTTTCATTAGTATAATAATATTATAAATAAGGAAATAACACTCGTAAGCCTCTTCCGGGCAGCAAACACTGATACATTCAGACGATATTGGCGACACCTAAACACACGACATTCTCAGCTGACTCCATCGGTACCTCCAGGCTCGACCCGCGACACATCACACGCTCACACCCACCCTTGTCCCTTGATACTAGTGGCGACGACAACCTTTTCCGCCGATTCGCGCAACAAGTCGAGGTTCCTTCGTCGCGCGTTCGATTCTCCGCGTCCGGACACGGGTCACCAGTTCTAAAGAGAAAAATGGGCCAGTCAACAAGGGCAAAAACAGCACAGCTGGACCAACAGCAACTGCGCGCGGAATCACCAGCGTTCGAGGACGCATCCAGCGCTGAACAACCACCGCGCCCCACTCACCGCGACTTGCGTTTACCTCCTTTTGACGAGGAGGACGCCGAGCTTTGGTTCGCCATGGCGGAACGCATATTTAAGGCTACGGATCTGCACGATGAAGAGCTCCGTGCAGTAGAGGTAATCCGAGTGTTGAGTCGCACACAGAGGACTCATGTCGCACATATAATTAGGTCACCAGACCCAAACCCATATAGCAGCATGAGAGAGGCACTCCTAGGCGCCCTGGACGAACCCGAGGGCAGACGACATCAGCGTTTGACCGCAGAGACGAATTTCACTGGGATGAAACCTGCACATTTGCTGATACATCTGCGTGCGATAGCGGGAACCGGGATATCTGATGATGTCATCAGACCCCATTTTTTAAGATGCCTTCCCCAGTATGCACGTGCCGCCTTGATAGCTCAGCCCAACCAGAGCTTGGGTTGGCTGGCGAAGGTCGCAGATGCAATTATGGAAAGCGCGGACCCTCAATCCTTCCAGGTGACAACGGTAAATCACAGCGGCGCACCGTTTTCCCAGCAGCGATATATTCCACAACCAGCGCCGCGTAACCATTTCGATTCCGCATCCCTACCGGCCGCCTCACGAGATGCGTTGCAGTCTGCAACGCCCCTGCGTGACCCATTGCAGGCACATGCGCGGCAATCAGGACCGTCGCGTTTCGAAGCGAGCCTCCAGCGAGAGATTAACCAGCTGCGCACGGAGGTGCGAAGTGCCACGCGCGCGGTGCTTAACGGACCAAACTACCAACGACCACAAACACAGGCTTCACACCGACGAATTGATCCTCCGGGAGGCGCATCGACCTCACGCGGAACGGCATCGGTGCCTGGACGGGACAATTCTAACAGAGCCCTGACACACGCTTGGTGCGTGTATCACCGACGGTTCGGGGCAAAGGCTCGGAAGTGTAAACAGCCGTGTGGTTGGAAGCGACCACCTGTCCCTAACCCAGCGTTAAACTAGAACGGCCGACCGTAATACAGGCGCGAACGCTCGGCGTGCCCTATATAAGGCGCTTGACGATAAGAGACCCGCAGTTAAACATAAGCTTCACCGTTGACACAGGCGCCGATGTCTCCGTCCTGCCCAGGTCATACGCCCCGCACAATAACGTGCCCGGTCGGCTCCGGCTGCTGGCAACGAACAACACTTCCATAGCCACGTACGGGCGAATATATTACAAACTAAATTTGGGTTTGCGGCGCCCCATTGGCTGGCATTTTGTGGTGGCCGATGTCAGCGAACCTTTAATAGGATCAGACTTGTTGGCACGCCACAACTTACTCGTGGATTCCGCAAACAACAGACTGGTGGCCAATGATACCTGCAGGCAGCCGCCTAGGGAAGACCCACGGATACCTGCAGGGACAGATGCGAGCTTAGACTCAATCCCGGCCTTATTGGAGGAATTTAAAAAGTCAACAGTTCCGCTTCCCAACCAGAAGCACATCAAGTCAGGGGTCTATCACCATATAGAGACACGCGGCCCGCCAGTCAGTCAACGCCCGTGCCGCCTCGCACCAGACAAATTACGAGCGGCACGCGAGGAATTTAATTACATGCTCGAAAAGGGAATCTGCCAACCTTCAGTCAGCCCGTGGGCTAGCCCGCTGCACTTAGTTAAGAAACGCAATGGGGAGTGGCGCCCATGTGGAGACTACAGACTGCTGAACGCGGTCACAATCCCTGACAGGTACCCCATAGCCCATCTATACGATTTTTCGTACAAGCTACGAGGATGCACCGTTTTCACGACCCTGGATCTAACCGGAGCCTACCACCAAATTCCGGTGGCACACGAGGACATCCCTAAAACAGCAGTCATTACCCCCTTCGGGCTCTATGAGTTCAAGGTAATGACTTTTGGTCTCAGGAACGCAGCACAGACTTTCCAGAGGTACATAGATACAGCGCTACGCGGGTTAGACTGTTGCTACGCTTATATAGACGATATCCTGATAGCTTCCCGAAACCGTATGGAGCACCACCAACACCTGAATCAGGTGCTTGAACGCCTCCGTCGATTCGGACTCGTGATAAACCCTGACAAATGCCACCGCCAAAGAGCAGGTGACTTACTTGGGGTACAACATCAACGAGCAGGGTATACGGCCTTTGCCAGACAGGGTAGAAGCACTCAACCAATTTCCCCGACCCTCCAACGTCCGCGAGTTACGGCGTTTCCTGGGAATGCTCAATTTTTATCGACCAACCTTACGAAGCGCCGCGCATGTCCAGGCCCCATTAAACGAATATTTAAAAGGGGCAAAAAAGAACGATAAGCGCCCAATCGCCTGGACGGAAGCTGCAGAGAACGCATTTCGCCAGGCTAAGGCACAACTCGCGAACGCAGCACTTCTGCGCTACCCTGTGGAAGGTGCTCCGTTGGCCATCCAATGCGATGCGTCAGACACCGCAATAGGAGCGGTATTGGAGCAAGAGAGTAACGGAGGTTGGGAACCGCTCGGGTTTTTCTCGAGAAAACTCAGTAATACCGAGCGGAAATACAGCACATACGATAGAGAGTTGCTGGCTATATATAGCGCCGTTAAGTATTTTCGTCACATGGTGGAGGGCCGCCCAGTGGTGATAAGAACGGACCACAAGCCTTTGAGCTACGCCTTCCGGAAGAGGTCCGGAAACGCATCACCACGTCAGGAGCGGCAGCTCGACTTAATTGGCCAATACGCCACCGAGATTAGGCACATCCCGGGCGACCAGAATATTATCGCGGACGCACTCTCTCGAGTGGACACAATACAGTTGCGCTCCGCCATCGCGGACGCCGACCTGGCCCAAGCCCAGAAGCAAGACAGCCAGCTTGAAGCTCTGTTAAAAGCGGACACTGCACTTCTGTTGAGAAAGTTGCCGCTAGGGCACTCGACGGGTGCGATCTGGTGCGATGTCCCCACGGGAACGGTCAGACCGTATATCCCCACTAAGCTGCGAAGAAGAGTTTACGAAACCTTCCACAATCCAGCTCACCCCAGCGGTCGCGCAACCGCCACGGCCATTCGACGTAAGTTCGTATGGCCACACATGAACAAGGACCTCACAAGTTGGGCTCGCGCGTGCCTCAAATGCCAGCGTTGTAAAGTAGGACGGCACAACGTACTGGAGCCGGCCCAGTTTAAGCTTCCCGAGGCACGTTTCGCACACGTTCATATAGATATCGTAGGACCATTGACGCCCTCGAGAGGTTTTTCCTATGTCCTGACAATGATTGACCGTTTCACACGATGGCCTGAAGCGACACCGCTACGAGTGGTTACAGCCGAAAGCGTCGCCAGGGCGTTTTATTCAACATGGGTTACACCCTTTGGCGTACCGGCAACACTAACATCAGATCGAGGCCCTCAGTTCGAGGCTACGATCTTCAGACAGCTCACAGAGTTGCTGGGCTGTCGGAGGGATCGTACGATCGCATACCACCCTTCATCCAACGGGATGATAGAGCGTTGGCACAGGTCATTAAAAGCCTCCGTAATGTGTCACAACGACACGCAGTGGTTCGACGCCCTCCCCACTGTCCTCCTTGGTTTGAGGACATGTATAAAGGAGGATTTGGGCGCGTCCGCTGCCGAACTGACATATGGCACCAGCCTCGTTTTGCCCGGCGAACTATTCGTGGACGGCGAAGCACCAGCGGACCCATTAAAAAGCGTGGGCTACTTGCGTGATTTAATGCGCAAGATCAGGCCAAAACCGGTGGCCAGACACGGTGCGAAAAGAGTTTTCGTCCACCCCGCGTTGCATAGTTGCACGCACGTTTTCGTTAGGGTGGACAAAGTGAAGAGACCACTCGACCCTCCGTATGAGGGCCCGTTCAAGATTCTAAACAGAATCAACGAGCGGGTGTACGAGTTGGATATACGAGGGAGGTCTAATACGGTAAGCCTGGTCGTCGCAGAGCATCAAGTTCTATAGGGAAAAAGAGTAAAATTTCCTGCAAGGATGAATAGCTTGTTTGTGCGTAGCACAACATGAATGTCCGATAGAATTTGCTCAACATACAGCACACACCGGGGAAGTTCAACCGGCGCCGACGGTCAACGGAAAATATTCCCACATTGGTTCCCGCCAACATGCACCCTTTCTCGAGTGAAGAAAAACGGTCGCATCCTCAACCAACGAATCAATCGAGATATTCGGACAAGAATATCTTCGATCCAGCACCGTCGCACACAGGCAAGCTGCCCCCTTTTTTTCATCAGCGAACACGGCGGGCAATTCGGTGGCAAAAACCAACTACAGGCAATTAATAACATGCTTGCCTAAAGGAGAAGAAAACACAGGGAATAGCCACCTGCACCATTTGCACGACGATCGATATGCGATCGGCGGCGATCCTGGCTGTGATCGCGATCGTATGAATATTCGTCGTTCCTATGGAAGATACACTAGCGAAGTTTGCACGATCAACAATAATGCTTCAAGCAGTAGTGATCGTGTAAACAATCCAACCCCTGTGCAAACCTGCAGGTCATGTGGATGGCGATGATCCCGTGTCTGCATGCTGGGGGACACGCACGTAAGCGGCCGACGCGATTAGCGTGTATGCGTATTCACCCTTTCCTTTTTTCTTGTTCGCCTAGCAAAAAGCTAAAGGCGCACCGTATATGGTGGTCGGGGCAGTGGTCTGTTTTGGTTCCTGGCGCTGAGTGTGCAAAATAGAAAGAAGGAAAAATAAGAAAAGGGGTTGCGTGTGAGGTAACCATTGCGAGTCGGGATGAATTGAGAAATCAGTCTTGGAGAAGCAGTGAAACGTAGAGTTAACAGTTGTGGTGTGCCATATATTAAAAGTCATAATAACGAGTGGAATAATCATTTTGTTGTGCGGTATACCGATTAAAGCTAAAACATAGGAAATAAGAAAATCTATTTTAAAACAATATTAAAGAGTGGAATAATCATTTTGTTGTGCGGTATACCGATTAAAGCTAAAACATATGAAGTAAGAAAATCTATTTTAAAACAATATTAACGAGTGGAATAATCATTTTGTTGTGCGGTATACCCGATGAAGCCGGAAAATATTAAATAAGATTCGATAATAAATATAGTGTACCTTTATGTTTTACTAATTACTGGGGTTGTTAGTCAATACCCAGAAAATAAAAAAGCCAAACCCAGGCCAAGCTCACAGTGACTTTTATTTGACTTGTTTTGTGAGTGTCGTTCTACTTGAACGTTATTTCATCACCACACAACTAGTGTTCGGCGGAACACATTGACACCATCACACAATAAAAACCGCCAAAGTATCAGGCAGCGTTGAGTCGGTTGCAAAATGTGCAGGAAGTAGATTCGCCTTCTCTATTGCACTGGTGACTGGTCTGTCAAGAGACTGAGTTTTGAATGTTTTTCACGAATGCCCAGAAGTTTCTACTACCTGTGGGAGAGTGTAGTATTTTTTGTCTCACTCTCTGGTCATGCAAAAACTTGGCGCGTTGAATATACGCATTGCAGCCATGCCGAGCTCTCTTAAATCTTTTCCGGTTTTCTTCAGTATTGTTTGATTTATACAACCGGCAGCTTAACTCTTTAGCCTTAATGGCTTCTCTGCACCCGGAATCGAATCACATATTTCTCTTGGGTTTGATACTCTTTACGATGTGTGGAATAAAGGTCCGCATGCCAAGTAGAATCGTGTCTGTCAATGTCTCCGCTATAGAGTCAACAAGTTATGGAGGAAAAATAACGACCAATTTAACCCCCTAAAAAAGTTGTTCAGACCTTCCCAGTTGGCTTTCTCGTAGAACTATACTGTTCTTTTGGGAGCTTTTTCATTAACGTTACTGCTGGTTAGAGCAAATTTAGCTGACACGACACAGTGGTCTGAAGTGCCCAAGGGAGAAGAAACTTCAATTGTGTAACATATTTGTTTGGGTGGGAGGTGAGAAACAAAAAAACAGATTCAGAATGTCTGGCGTCTATGTTGCCTCACTTACGAGTTGAATCAATTTATTAGTTAGGAAAAAAATATGCTCTGTTTTTGCTAGATAGCTGTAACTATGTATATCTTAAAAAGTTTTGATCAAACAAATTCAGACCTATGCTCGTTGGTAAAGTGACATTCTGTACTAAATTCCTTCACCATTTTTTGATTGTTCGACTCAGTTTTCGTCGTCGAAAAAAAAAGTCGTTCAGACCTTCCCAGTTGGTTTTCTCATAGAACCATACTGTCCTTTTGGGAGTTTTCTTGTTAACGTTGTGGTTGGTTAGAGTAAATTTAGCTGACACGACACAATGGTCTGAAGTGCCCAAGGGCGAAGAAACTTCTATTGTGTATTTATTTCGGTGGGAGGTGAGAAACAGGTTCACTGTGTTGGCGGAGGTGTTGTGTGCCCGGAGTGGAGAAGCCACTGAGAGTTATGCACATTGACATCAATAACGATTTCAGTGTGCGGATATAGGGTCAAGATCCTATCGATAGAATCAGATAGAGCATCAAATTCGTTAAAGGATGCGTTTCTATCCAAGTTTGCTATAAAGAAAGCAGTAATGTATGATATGCTTACAAACGTGAAGTTTAAACCATGAGAAATTAAATTCTGGATTTGAGCAGAGCCCATATTGCGACACAAGCTGATTGACAATATCATTTCGTATGTATGTAGCTAGACCATGACGTGCAAAGAACAGAGGCACTAATTTATATCCAAGTAGATTAAAATTACTACAGTCTCGCTAAGTGCAAGGATTGCTGGTTTCTGCTTACCGAGGTGGGCAGACACAGAAGAGAAATTGCATGTCAGGCCGCGAATTTTACAAAGATCAATGGGGAATTCCCGTTTCATTGAAATGGACAGACACAGAAAACCAACACAAACTAGCTAGTCTCAATGGTGACTATGTTGAAAAATAAATACAGTGGTGGAAAAAAATAATAGAAACAAAGGTTTAGATAACGATCAACAATCAGCAACTGCGTACAATTTGGTTTTTCTTCGACACCAATTCTATACCCGAACTGTACCTAACAGTACTTTGATATGGTGCTAATCCAAGAACAATCCGTTTTTTCTTCTACGGAATTAAAAAATGAGTTAAACGCACCTTGTACGAGTCGTACAATTAGAAACAGACTAATAGAAGCGGGTCTTCCCGGAAGAAGTCCCAGAAAAGTTCCATACTTGAGCAACAAAAATATAAAGCAGAGACTCGTTTTTGCCAAAAAAAAAAAAAAAAAAAACACATCCACCGTGCGAATTGGAATAACATCTTATGGTCGGATAAAACCAAGATTAATTTGTTTGGTTCCGATGGAAAATTGTACGTCAGGCGACCAATGAACTCAGAATTCGATCCAAAGTATACAAAAAAGACAGTGAAACATGTTGGAGGCAATTTAATGATTTGGGGGTGCTTTTCAGCATATGGTATTGGTCCAATTTTTCTTATAAAGGACAAAATGTGTGCTAAAGATTATGTAGAAATCTTAAACACCGTTATGCTACAATTTTCTGAAGAGGACATGCCTATTAAATGGGAGTTTATGCAGGATAATGACCCCAAGCACAACTCAAAATTGGCTAAAGAATGATTTCTTCAAAACAAAGTCGATGTTATGGAGTGGACATCGCAGCCGCTGATCTTAACCCACTAGAACACCTATGGGGCATTCTTAAGCGCAAGATCGGAGACTGCAAAGCCAAAAATAAGGAGGAACTTTGGTCCAAAATAAAAGATGAATGGTACTGTGGGATATTAATGTTAGTCTTGTGCCGGCACGGGAACGGGTCCACTAAAATTCCACTAAAGAGTTCACTGGACAAAACACCGAGCAACGCCGCAAACCGCTCACAAAAAGGAAAAATGAAAGAAAAAAAAAACAACAGGTGGGATGTTGTTTGTAATATGTTTTTATTGTTGGTGAATTTGGTTTATTAAATTTTTAAACAGGTATCCTTAACCTAAAAGCAACCGAAAAGAGTCGATACAAGCAATGTTCCTACAGCCGCACATTAGTGTACGCGTTTATCGTTTACAGTATATTAATTTTCTTTTAAGCGCAACTTTACATTCATTCTTATTTAATTTGTTTCGAAAGTACACTTATTTCACGAATGTCCAACTCCGACTCCACTTGCGCGAACTCCTTAGAGGGTAAAATTCGAACCCTGGTTCAAGATCGACTAATGATTCAACCCGCAGTTCGGGGTGAGTTTGGCGGTGTGGTGAAAAGAAAGTGAAGTTTTCCTTTGGATAGTGACCAATGGGAGAGGATCTCTGGTAAATAAATCCTAGCGAGGGGGCGGTTACTTACGGGGAGATCGCTTTGTTTACCCATGCCGCGAGCTCATGGGTAGACGAACCGTAGAAAAGAAATTCGAACAAAGGGCATTGTTGCAGCTGAATAAATAGTTGGAATGTCATTAGGAAAACTTGGTGCCTGAAGCAATTTAGATGTTTACACAATGGCGATTGTATATAGCATCTATGCCGGCGAAAAGGGTCGAATTCTTGTGTGAATATTTACACTACTAAAGAATTCGGTTCTGGGCAGCTAGACGCGAGTTGCTATATGCTTTGTCGGTTGGACAAAAGGCCGCCGTGAATGCAGATAAGCCAAGAAAATCTGCTGCGCACGTGTGTGGCAGAATACATTAGCAGACAGGGGCGCCGATAATGTTTCCATGCTTTATTGCGGTTACTTGGTAGGGTAACCGAATTGTTTTTTTTTTTTTTTTCAGGAAAATGATGAGATGCATTGATGCATACGACAATGCCCTTGGGGGAGAAATGTTTGCAGTTGCTAATGCAATTGCATTAGCGAAAAACAATGGGGTTTTCGGAGCTTTAGGACAGGAAGTTTTTGGGGTAATTGGAAAGGTAAGTAGTGGTATGGGGGTGAAGAAGTGTGTCTGACACAACATGGGTTCATTTCGCTCCTACAACGCGTCACTGGGCAAACAGAACTCCCGAACATTCACCAACGAAGAAGAAAATATCGTAAAACGCAGTCTGATTTGTCACTGCTGCAGTGCTCTGAAACCTCCACTATTCCACGGCCGCAGTTCACTGAAAATTGTTCGTCCAGATAAAACGTTTAGTGTTCCTTTATTAATATGTCATTCCTTTATTTGACTGAATGGTTGGAGGTTTATTTAATATACACTGTCTTAATTTTGATACCTGCACCACACTAATAATTGCACGACGCTAACATGTTTTTTTTTAATCGTTTTTTCTTAATCA
Source organism: Microdon myrmicae (assembly GCA_963931805.1). NCBI lineage: Eukaryota > Metazoa > Arthropoda > Insecta > Diptera > Syrphidae > Microdon > Microdon myrmicae. Next base: position 121,939,897 of record OZ007499.1, read on the forward strand.
TGTTTTTTTAAATCCTGTAAAGAAGGATTGTACACGGATTAACTGCGTTAAATGTTTATCTAATATACACTGTCTTAATTTTGATATATGCACCACACTAATAATTGCTCGACGCTAACATGTTTTTCTTAATTCGGTAAAGAAGAATTGCACGCGGTTAACTGCGTTAAAGGTTTATTTAACATTCATTACGGGGTACTCGATTGGATAATTTAACGAAACTCACTGTTATATGACCATTACCATGCTCCTCTGGTGTTACCAACTGATTGACCCGAGTTAGGGATGGAAATTGGTATTTCTGCTTTCGCACAACGACCAACCAATGGTAATCGTACTACCTTGTGCATCCTTCAATTCCCCACGCTCATCGAGGTGGATAAGCACTTGCGTATTTGTTCGACGTCGATGGGCGTAGAAAGGATGAAGAAATCAAAAGGAAAGCACAATAACCCAGGGTTGATCTTGCTTAGTGTGTGTGTATTAATGCAACCTCTGAGAATGATCCACTGACCTAGTGCGGTAATTTTGGTGATCTCAGAGTGCATTGAACTATGGAAAGACAAAATTGTGAAGGAGAGGAAAATGTAGTTTGCACTATTCACCTGTAAGAAGAGATCATTGATCCCAATCGAATAGGTGGTCTGGGAAAAGCCGAAGTGATTCTACATTGGCTAGAGTAATATTATCGTGGGAACCAAACTCGAATAATTTGGAATTACCCCGGCCGTTGCATGATTATGTAACCGCGTCGTTTCGTCGTACATGGTTGTTGCCAACCAAAATGACTGGAATTTCCGGAGGAAATCGCTTGAGTTAAAGCAGGAGTGTTGCCGTATGGCAAGAAGACACTGAATGCAGTTGTGCATTAACTAAATGAATAAATGACTTCCGGCCATGCTTCTTTTACACGTAAATAGGTTGGTGGGAGGAATTCGGCTTGCTTTGATACGCTGTAAGCGGTCGAAATAAGTTTGAAATTTGGTTGAAATTCTGGGTTGGTTTTCCATGTAGTATAGAGAACCCCCACAGTGCCGTTAGTGGAACCGCCACAGTACTCTATACCACCCGCGACTTGTATCAAACTAGTCAATTCCATGGGAAGGAGATGCGAAGCAGTCATTAAAAACAAAGGTGCAACAACTATGTACGAGGGTTGCCTCTTATGTTTCGGGATTTGGCAACCCTAGTGTTGCAATCCGGCAATTGACAGCTCTGTCGTAAAGTTGGACATTTTTGAGGTTATACGCACTCAGAACGTTTTGACATACGAGCGCTATTTGTGTTGTTTACAGTAACTTAAAAGATTCATCTCGGCCCAAAAATGGAATTAAATCGTCATTTTCGTGCGATTATTTTTTACAACTTTCGGCGTGGATTAACTCAGCAACAGTGCATGGATGAACTTAATTCAATTTTTGGCGATGAAGCTCCATCAAGGACCAGTGTTTATCGATGGTATGGTGAATTCAATCGTGGTCGTAGTTCACTCCAAGATGAATTTCGTGAAGGTCGCCCAAAATCAGTTGTTGTTCCGAAAACCATTGATGCTGTGCGCGAACTGATATTGGAAGATCGTCATGTGACCTATCGTGAGATTGAGACAACCTTAGGCGTTAGTGGGAGCAGCATCCATTCAATATTGCATAAACATTTGACTGTCAAAAAAATTTGTTCGCGTTGGATCCCACACAATTTGTCAATCGCCCAAAAAAAGGCTCGTGTTAATTGGTCGAAAGAAATGCTCAAAAAATACGGTCGCGGTGCTTCGAAACACCTCTATGACATCGTGACAGGTGATGAATCGTGGATTTACGCGCATGAGCCCGAAAGTAAACAGCAGTCGACTGTCTGGGTGTTTCAAGATGAGCCAAATCCAACAAAAGTTGTTCGCGCACGAAGCACTTCCAAGCAAATGGTCGCCTGTTTTTTCGGAAAAACTGGACATGTCGCAACCGTACCACTAGAACAACGCAGAACAGTCAATTCTGAGTGGTACACAACCATTTGTTTGCCAGTTGTCTTCCAAGAAATCAGGAAAACCAACCGCCGAAGACGGATCACTCTTCACCACGACAATGCGAGCGCTCACACATCGGCTGCGACAACTGCATTTTTGAGCATCCAAAACTTCGATTTGATGGGTCATCCGCCGTATAGTCCTGACTTGGCACCGAATGACTTCTTTTTATTCCCGTACGTAAAAAACAAACTGAGAGGTCAACATTTTTCGACACCTGAAGAAGCGGTTGCTGCAGTCAGAATGCATGTGTTGGAGATACCTCAATCAGAGTGGCAAAAGTGCTTCGACAATTGGTTCAAACGCATGCAAAAGTGTATAGATCTTCATGGGGAATATTTTGAAAAACAATAAAGTGATTTTCAATGATCAATATTTGTTTTTGTTCTCTAATCCCGAAATATAAAAGGCAACCCTCGTATTAAAAAGGATATGAAACACTTTTACTGTAAATTAATTCTTCACAAAACACAAACAAAAAAACTAATTTGTTTCTATTATTTTTTCCAGGCAAATCCAAGGAAAACCGGAATCAATATTTTTTTTCACTATTTCTCGCTGTTTTTTTTATTAAAAATTTAGTTTTCTTTTATGTATTACAGTGCACAAAATCGATTAGTATATTTTTAATTCTTATTTTTCCCCAAATACATTTTTTCTTAACGATTGATGTCGAAGAACAAGCTTGTTTCTATTATTTTTTCCAGCACTGTATATAATTTTGAAGTTTAAGAATTGTACTTTAATATACTTCTTGACCGATTTTGTTTTTGTTTGCGCCCCACAATTACTTTTCAGCCCACTCTCTTATTCACCCCACCCAAATAGGTTTTCAAAAATGATATTCGAATATTGTATTCAAGGATTGTATTCAAATGTCTCATCCCAGCACACTATATTCCAACCAAAAGAATTTGTTATATTTATACCTCCAAGTATTTAAGCGTTTAACGTGGTGTTCATAAATAGTATTCTAGCGCCGATGTCACTGATCTGTGAATTCTGAAATACTTTTAATTAATTTCAGAAGAATCACAACATATGTTATATATAACGATATTGTCTTTATTGTATTTATGAATGTCATATATTCTACTTAAAATTTTAAATCCAAAAATGGGCGTTTTCATGATATTATATGTGTAGAATGCATAAATATAATATTTTTTTTCGTTCTAGACAATGCTGGTATAAATACCTACGAGTCATACGTTGCACCCCGTCCTGTTGCGAAATTTCAGAAGGAAGACTCGTTTGAGGAGCTGTTATTTAAAGTGAAAGCAAAAATAGGTGCAACAAAATCACAAAACACCAATTCAGAAATTTGACACGACTATATATATAAATACAATTTAGTTTATGTAATATTATTTATGTATTCGTATAATTTGCTATACAAAATTTAAAAGAAATTCCCGCCAAACTGTTAGTAACATTAATTTTGTACAATATGAAGTAGACGGTATATATATGAAAATAAAATTGAATGGAATAACTCAATCAATTGATCCAAGTAAGAATTACTTCAAAATTAAATACATTTTTAATTTTGTTGCGTTCAAAATTCACCAAAACTTTTTCTTCACTATACATAAATTGGTTGTGTGGTATAGCGAAGTTTTTTCGTTGCAATAATTACTTTCAAAATAATTTTTGAATAAAAAACAAAGAAATAACTATATGAAATCTATTTTTGTATATATTATAATAATTTATCAGTAGGAAAAAAAAAAAACAAAATTATTTGCAAACTGTTAATGTGAAGTTATAAAGTTTTGGTTAATTTTGAATTAATGTGATAGATATTGTAGTCATTTTATTTTTTAATGTATAATTTAACCTACAAATAATTGTTACAGGAAATGAATAAAACTTACGACTCAATAGAATTTGGAAAAAGTAAAAGTAGAAAAAAAAATTGAATAGATGACAGCAATAGATAACTTTTCCTTAGCGTTACCAAACAGTGTTTAAACGAAAATTGTTGAAATTCATTTGAAATATCTACAAAGTAATTATTTGTGCCTCGCTCTCTCAAATTGAAGAGCTCAATTAAACCAAAAAAATATGAACAAATAATAGATTTATTTTTTTAAGTAAAGCAATCAGTTATAATTCAGTTACATAGAACAGTGACGGTGACAGTGTACATATTTAAATAGAATATTTATTAATATGATAGTAGACGTTCTGATTCAGGCCTGTAGAGGCTGCAAAGCTTGCAAAGGTTTGTAAATCTCGTTTAATTTTTGTTTTTAAAACCCTTTCATTTTCTAAGTTATTGGTTCTTATGTAATTCATTAATTTATCCTTGTTGATTAATTTAAGGTCTACAACTTCAATTTATTAGTGAAGAGAAGAAAGAAAAAAATGATAATGAATAAAAAAAAATTGTTGAAATAGTTAAAGCAACCTTAAATGTTGTTGACCTGTTAATTTTATTTTGTTTATTACTTTTAATTTTTCATGGATTCTTTAAGTTTATTCATTTACAATTATATTTAACATTTATGGGGTAAAAACGTTTTGCCGCGACAAATTGCTCTGTAATTAAAACTTATTGTTTCCTGTTTCATTTTAATTACTTCATAATATGTGCAAAAATTATAAATAACAAAAAAAAATATATATCGCTAAAGTTACCAGTAAAATATAGTTATATGACAATTACCATAAAAATAATGAAAAAAAATTGTGTAAGAGATATTAATAAGTGTAACACTAGGTTCTCACAAACAAGGGTAATATACTTTAATTTGTTTATTTATGTATAGTTTTTGTTAGTCTAAGTCCAAAACGCACCCTCTTCAAGGTACTGGCTAAACTATACTTATATTTCTGGACGTTAGAATTATCATACTTATATACCTTATATTTCTAATTTTTTTTGTTCCCGTAATAAGCTGCCTAAAATTTTCTTATTCATATTACTATAATAGGTAGCGTATTATTTAATAATATTAGTAAATGTTTAAATTGAATTACATGTTTTTATATGCTAATCGTCCGTTTCCTCGTCTTTGAAGTGTCAATTAATCTTGACTTCTATCTATCGAGTTATCATTGTGAACTTAATAAACTCATTCTGGTAAAATATCGATAATATAAACTTAAAATTAAGTTATTGGTAACATCAACTTCTTCGAAAATAAGGTAGGACAAATAGAACAGTTTCCAGTAATATTGTTTATATTAGAATAAAAATTGTAAATTTGATTATTTAACTGTAGTAAAATTGATTAAATTAGAAGTAAAGGAATAGGTATATTCTCTTCATTTTAAGTAGTTATTTTTTTAGTAAACATGTGCGTTTTAACTAGAACATACAACTAATTTTTTGAATGGTAATGAAAAAGAATTATTCAAACAGTTCAAAAAGCACTTTTGATATAAGTTTGAAAAGTAAGTAAGAATAAGTAAAATATTACTAGATCGTAGTTTTATTATTCAAAACGTAACATAGGTACTACTAATGGCTCTAATTTTCTGTACGTACTATTTATTCCTATAAAATTAGGACGAGTTGAACTTGGAATTGGCTCCTCGATAGTATAGTGGTTAGTATACCCGACTGTCACCCGGGAGACCGGGGTTCGATTCCCCGTCGGGAAGCCTCTGCCGCCAGACTTAATGACCTTTCCCGGAAAAAACAAATCATTATGGAAAACTTAACAAGCCTCCGGACTTGCTAAATAAGGCCAAGACCGGTTCCCGGTTGTAGTGCCGATGATGATGATGAACTTGGAATTAATTCCAGGAGGATGAAAACTTTCGTTTGTCTTAATACCATTATAGCGTTTGGGATGATAGTGAAGAACGTGTGATTCGAACTGACGCTATGGCAGTTAGAAGCACCAAAAATTGAACCAAAGCGCAACCCATCAGGCCACCGCCGTGTGTACGAATTCGATTTCTAAACTCAAGTACATTCGACTGATGTGAATTTGTTATGTTATCGCTATGGTATACGGCTCTGATGCAATTTCTTATTCGATTTTCGTTCGGTGTTCTTCACTATTTGCTTGTATATTGTGTGTATATCTGTTAGAAACGCTACACCATCCCTTTCTTTTTAAAGACAGGAGGCTTGTTAGATATGCGTTTGTGGCTTACATGTTACACTTCACTCAACGTTTTAAATAAAAAAATTACACCTTCATGGAGTATTTTATATAAAATGCTTCAAATTTTATGTGCAAGTCCTCAAAGGATTGATACCCTTTATGCGTTACAATATACTGAGTGTGTATGAAACTAACGACAGATATGTAAGAGAAACCAGGAAAAAAGGATTGAAATCAGGAAAAAAAGGTGTGCCGTTAAGCTTTAATTCCGTGTACCTGTTTGCACGGGCAAATAGGATCTTGTTGTGTGAAAATTCCAGCGCAATAACGAACAACCATACGCAACCAAGGCAAAACATTACTAAACAATGATGAGGGTTTTCCAAACTTAAATTGCCGCAAGTGTTATGCCTGTTCGACAAAATGATTAGACCAATCTATTAAACAAACATTCACCATTTGCCGTTTTATTGGTATACAAGGTGTACCGATATGAAGTGACCGTTTTTAAAAAAATAAAACACTAATTTTAAATGGAAAAGTAAAAAAACATTTTATTCGAAGTATTGGCCATTGTTTTCTACACAGTTCGACCACCTTTCAGGCAATTTGTGGATATTACGTCAATAAAACCGGTCGTCTTTTGAGGCAAACCATTCGGAGACCCAAATTTCGACTTCTTCGTAGGAATTGAAATGCTGCTCAGGCACTTCCCAGCCGAGAGCTTTTATAGTTTCTTTGACGGGTTTTGCTGTATGACTCGGAGCATTTTAAAATTACCTTTCCGTGTCTTGTAGCTCATTCTGGTCGTTTTTTGATCAATACATGGTTCAAATTGATCATTTGTTGTCGGTAACGTTACGCATCAACAGTTTCGCCAGGTTTTAGAAGTTCATGATACACCACCCCCTTCTGGTCCCACCAAACACAGAGCATTGTCTTTTTTCCGAACCGGTCAGGCTTTGCAGTCGATGTTGACGCTTCTCCTGGATGTACCCAAGATTTTTTGCGTTTAGGATTTTTTAAATAAATCCATTTTTCATCACCATTCACAATTCGATGCAATACTGACTTACTTTCGTGTCGTAGAAGCAACGTTTCACATGTGGTGTTTCGCTTTTCCATCTGCCTGTCATTCAATTCATGTGGCACCCAGTTTCCACACTTTTGGATCTTTCCCATAACTTTTAAACAGCCAGAAATTGTTTGCTGTGCAACATTTAACATTTGTTTTTGACTTAAAGTGTCATCTTGATCCAATATTGCTTGCAATTCGGCGTCTTCAAACTTTTTGGGTGGTCTTCCACGTTCTTTTTTTTATTTTTTATTAGACTTCTCTCGGGAGAAGCGAACCTATAGCGCCCCGAGATGGCATCAAATAACTGCTGCAGTTCCTTTTGAACAGTTGCAGGTTGTAACGCTCCGGGAACACTCGCGTGGGAAGTGAGTTCCACAGCTTACCTGCTCTGTAACGAACGAGTTCTGATGCAGGGATGTTCGCGCCATCGGGAGATGAACCACAAACGGGTGCGATCCGTCGGAGTGTCTTGTGGAGCGCATATAAGCCGAATTGCGTGGAACAATACCAAGAATCTCCGAAGAACAGTACCCGTGATAATATCTGTAAAATATCTTCCTACCCGTGATAATATCTTCATTTCGCACATCAAAATCATTATCTCTGAACCGCTTAAACCCACTTTTGCATGTTGCTTCCGATAGAGCATGATCACAATAAGCCGCAACAAGGATTCGATGCGACTCTGCAGCACTTTTCTTCAAATGACAACAAAAAATTAATGCTTTCCGCAAATCATCATTTTCTGGTACAAAATTCGGCATTTTTAACAGGATTAAAAAAAATGATGTTGTTTGTACAATGACTTGATGCATACTAAATATGTTTGACAGATGTCATATCAACCAAATAAAAAAAAAATATAGGCTCGTTCACAACGAACGTTCCCTATCGATACATTTGTATCTTGACGCTCACTTCACACCGGCACACCTGGTAAGTCTATCAAAATATATATAAACGTTATGCATGACACTAAGCAGAACTGACGATGATTAAGTTGGTTTTTCGAGCTTGATGTTTTTGGAGCGAATGATAAGCTGGCTCGATTATGGGTACTTTATAATACCCTACAATATGTGTCATTATTCATCGCACTACTGCTTTATGTTGTAGAAGCAGGTATATTAAGAGGGGTTTTTAATCATTTCGAATGTAAAATAGTGTATGGTGGTGTTGTTAATGGATCTTAAAGGGTTATGTTATTAAAAACTTAGTTCAGAGAAGCTTCCGATTCCCTTGAATAAGAACAATGTGTCGCCTCGGATAAACCATTTAAGAGGAAGGTGACTTCCACCCATTTGGAGTGCACAATTGGAGGTAATACCTTGTTAATTCAATATGTTTGCTTAAGTTCGCGGAGGCCCAGTCTGTAGAGCTACGTAAGTACGCTACCTATTAATAGGCAAGCCCATGAAGACCGCCAGAGAAACCAAGTTTGAGATGATATTGAAAACAACACCTGTTGTGGTTTCAATCACATTTATGAATAATTTATGTAAATTGTATTTGTCATCTTCTTGCTCTTAATTTGCCTCATTTAATGGCACGTTAACTACGAACTGTTGCTTTCCACAACCTTATTGTTTAGGTTATATCCACCAAGAATGGCATATCCAATATGAGGGATATCATCATCCTTCCGATTACGACTAGCCTTACACTCCTCTTGCGTAATGAGGATCATTCAAAATTCTCCTATACCTTCGACAATACAGCTTGGTTGTTCCATACAAGCTTTCTCAAAATTTCATCATTCATCATTCTAATTCTAGATTCCGCTACCTTGATTATCTCTCTGCTCTCAAAATTTCTAAAGACGCTGATCATTTTAACCCAAGATTCGGCTACCTTCGTGCTCTCTCTGCTCTTAATGGTAAGCCTTTATTCAGCAAGTTTGTAAAGATAATTGTATTTTTGTTGAGATATTTTCTATCGACAGTTGTAAAAATTGATCATACGAAAGTGTTCTCAAGTTAATTCCACCTTTTATCATAGATATAATTTTCAGCCATAACGAACCAAACAATTAGCGTCCGTTGGAAAAAACGGTCCGATTAAAAATAACGCCAAAACTGACTAACTTTTTAGTCAAAATGTTCGATTTTGCATACCACAGCTAGTGTTGCCGTTAAAGAATATAAATTGCAACTTATCTACATTTTGCACCGTCCTCTTCACTGCTGCAGAGCTTTCACCAGATGGAAAATAATTTTCAACAATAACTAGGCGGTGTTTAATCCACAATCAGTTATTGTATTGTTTCCAAATGGGACCAGTAGAATAAAATCATTATAGGAACGAAATATAAATGATGATAAATTAAAAGCTTTAGCTCAAATTGGAACTACTATTGCTATTTATTGGCCTATAGGAACCCGGAAATTCATGATTTCACTGACTCGGTTGCGCCATCGCTCCCTGCCCTGTGCACTACCCTTCCACGATTGTCGATCCAATCCGATCTCAAGGTCAAATCTTAAATTGTCCTCCCGTCTCCGACGCGGCCGTCCTGTCGATCTCTTTACGGTTGGTCTTCCGTCAAGAATTCTGCGCACGGTCCTATTGTTGCCCATTCTCAGCACATGTCTGGACCATCTTAATCTTCGCGACTTGATTACTCTCACAATTGTAGGTTTGCGGTAAAGCTCTTCCACTTCGTGGTTATGGAGTTTCCTCCATTTCCTCCATTGGGCATGTATTACGTAAATCGACATCTAACCTTGTCGGAAATGATTCTTCATCGATAGCAATGTCTTTTCCTGGTATGAAAATTTTTTTCTCAAATACGCGAAATTTCTTTTCTTCCCGTTTTGTAAGAGCCCATGATTCCCATCCGTATAGAACAATCGGCACGATTATGGTTCTATAGACACGGAGCTTTATATTGCGTGATAGCAGTTTGGATTTCAGCAATTTAGTGACTGCGTGCCAACTAGCGTTGCCGGAATGCAGTCTTTTGTTAATTTCCTTCGACATTTCGTTACTGGCCGTCAGTATTGTTCCTAGATATTTAAATTCTTTTGTGGGGGGTGATGTATGATGCGCCGGCGTACGGCACGGGTCCACTGTCACCCACCGACGGAAATCACGGGAACGGCGAATAGTCCAACCAGAGAAACCAAATGAAACACTATTAAATTCTTTAAATTTTTCAAATAACTTGCCTCTGACCTTTATGTGGCGAGGTCCACCAGCTCTTGCCGTAATCATGTATTTTGTTTAGTCTTGTTTAATTCTAGGCCCACCTCTTCGGCCGCTTACATGATGATTTCACGGTTTTTACTTACAGTCAAATTTGAACACCGTTTATAATAATAATTTCGGCTTGTTAATGTAGTACAACATATCACGATGTCATCAACAATGGCTTTGCCTCTAAGATTTAATTCCATTTGGCTAGACATGAATATAAAGTCGGTTGTTCACAGGCTACCGAGTTCAATTCACAATATGTCAATTTCTATTGTGGTGTTAGGCGTGTTGGAGGTGGAAAAGCGATTTAAAGCCTTTCAGAGTTTCACTTCACCTGTAATGTACATTTAGAAGAATTCTCGCGTCTATTCTTGTTATTGAAATTTTCAGGACAGGTGGAAATTTGCAGGTAGCTGACGGTCAGTGTTTTTCAAGCACCAATTGCCGCCTGCGTTCTATTGAATGTCAAAATTAAGTTAGTTCATAGTTAATAGTTACCCACGAACTAGTATTTGTTATTCGATTGTAACCTTCGAACTAATGTATGCCAAAAATAGCCTGTCACGTTGTAGATTTATCTAGTCGACTGACATCGATTCTGAAGTTCATTTATATCTGGTGGAACAATCGTTCCACATTTTATCTGACTGATTAAAATCATATTAATATAGTACGAAAACGAGAACAGAAACTCATTGGGGAACCCATCATCGGAGTATGGATGGAAAGTATCCTGTTAATTTCTTTTCTCACCATCATCATCATCGGCACCACAACCGGGATCCGGTCTTTTTTAGCAAGTCCTGAGGCTTGTTAAATTTTCCACTATAATTTGTTTTTCCGGGCAAGGCTAGTAGCCTTGCGCCATAATTTCTTTTCTACAATACTATTAGTGCCACTGCTCCTCGATAGTATAGTGGTTAGTATACCCGCCTGTCACCCGGGAGACCGGGGTTCGATTCCCCGTCGGGGAGCCTCTGGCGCAAGACTAATGACCTTGCCCAGAAAAAATAAATCATTATGGAAAATTTAACAAGCCTCAGGACTTGCTAAATAAGGCCAATACCGGTTCCCGGTTGTAGTGCCGATGATGATGATTATTGCCACTGCTCAGTGAATTGTGTAAATTCATTACATCTCTCCAGGTGTTTTCCCACAATATTTGTCAATATAAGTGTTCTTCGGTACAATCTAAAAGTTGATATCAGACATAGAGGGAACTTTTTTCAGCCGAATCGCACAAACTTGTTCTGTGTGATCATACGTTAGCTCGTTATTGAATTTTCCCAACATCTAAAATGAATGAATATCGACACCTGCTTTCTTCATCCTCTTCTCTCACTCGCACTATGGTTTGACATTTAAGTGCACCACAAATCTTTCTTACGCGCTCGCTATATAAAAAAGAAGTTTTTTAAACCAGATTAAAGACAAATGGGACGTCCCTATAGGTTTCACATGGGGAGTAGTTGCATTAAATAATATTGTGTCTCTTTCTATGACGGTAATTCAAGAAATGCAAACCCATTGCGCTGAGTTGGCGCCCTGAAATGCTATTTTATCTGTATCGGATCCATCCGCCAACCTCCGAAAGATGGTCCAGACTTCTCTCAACGATTTCACGGAACCTATGCCTTAGTTGCATTTAATAATATTGTGGCTGGTTCTACGACGGTAGTTCAAGAAATGCCAACCCATTGCACTGAGTTGGCGCCCCGAGATGCTATTTTATCTCTATCGGGTCCATCCGCCAAGCTCCGAAAGATGGTCAAAACTTTCTTTCAACGATTTCACGGAACCTATGACTTAGTTGCATTAAATAATATTGTGGTTGTTTCTACGACGGTAGTTCAAGAAATGCGAACTCATTGCGCTGAGTTGGCGCCCTGAGATGCTATTTTATCTCTATCGGATCCATCCGCCAACCTCCGAAAGATGGTCCAGACTTCTCTCAACGATTTCACGGAACCTATGCCTTAGTTGCATTAAATAATATTGTTGCTGTTTCTACGACGGTAGTTCAAGAAATGCCAACCGATTGCGCTGAGTTGGCGACCTGAGATGCTATTTTATCTCTATCGGATCCATCCGCCAAGCTCCAAAAGATGGTCAAGACATTCTCTCAACGATTTCACGGAACCTATGTCTTAATGGGGCAGCTGAGCATTGGGACCGAACATAACACTCAGTAATTATGTCGAACTGCCTTAATAGCAAGAGTAGTCCGTTAAACTTACGTATAAATAGTCAAACCCATTCCATAATTTTACTAAATTAACCATTGTGGTATGGCTCTAAAAAAGTTTATTTTCTGGCTGTTGAGCTTCTACTGAGTTCTTAAAATATGAACCATCATATATCTAACGATTTTTAACATATTTTGATCTTCCTTTGTCCTTTGTTTATCTATATTTAACTGATTAGTACAATTTTCATGAAGAAACTTTTGGATCAGGATTGGTTCGTTTTTGTAATATGTGCCCTCTTCCATGTTACCACAACTACCGTGTTGAAAATTTGATTCACAACTTACCGGTTAAACTATTTAGTAATTTATTTAGTTTCACAACCTAGTATAAGTGTTGTTTGATAACTTTTGTTTGAAGTTCCAATACGAACCGAGCTTGTCGCTTTTGTTAAATATTGCCAGTTCGATTGGTAAAAATAGATTAGGAGGAGACGAAGCAATTCTCAGGATTTTATTCAATAAGTAGAAGAGGAAATGAATGAAGTAAGGTCGTCTTCCTGTTTGATAATATTCACCAAATCTGTTTCAAATTAATTGCTAGTATAAAGACAAACGGGGGTTGTTCTTTAAACAGATGACACGCGATTAGGAATCACTGCTTGAATGTATAGTTGCTCCTTCTTTAAATGATCAATATTATAATGCGCTTGATTTATTATATTGCGTTTGATTTATTATATTGCGTTTCTTCAATATCATATTGAGTTAATATTCCTCGTCTGGTCTTCTTCGCTTATCGTAAGGTCTTTTTTATTTAATAAAAACAGAAAAAGCAAAGTGCCCTTGATTTCAATGTAATATTTATTTATTATAGTTCAAATACAGGTAATCTTTTAAACTAAATTAAGATTAGACTCCATATTTTTAAGACATTAACGATATTTTATATACACCAATTTTTGTTACTTAAACTTTTCTTTTCTTGACTTTTGATTTTGTTACTACCTTAGTCGTTAACCTTGTTTTTGTATAAATATACTTAAAAAGTACTAATAACTTCACTGTATATAGTTCATTAAATCAAAATATAAATAATTTTCCTATTTTGTTAATATCGTGATAAGAACCCGACAACTGTCGCCGTCACAAATATAAATTCACTAATAAACTAATGCAATTAAAATATACTAGACAAAAAAAAAATAAATAAATAAAAAACAGACCGATTATATAATTTACTAAAGTGCATTTTTTTTTAATTTTATACAAATACGAAAGAATGAAAAAAAAATCGAAATACAAATTAAGATTAATTATAGATAAAGTCAAACAATAATCTAAATGAATTCAAATAACTATTTTCCATAACATACCATAGTGAACAATTAATTGTACATTGTTATTTTGTTTAACTTAACTGCACGCTAAAAGGAATATGATAAAAAAATATCTATAAAAATCGAAAAATGAAGATTCTAAAAATTATTAAAAAAAAAAGAAAAGTACCATAAAAAGATAATACTTTATTATAACTTTTACTGATATTAGGCTGAGTTAGTTGTATTGAAAATGTTTGAAAATATTTTACCTTTAAGGGGTAACACTAAATAATCTGGTTTTTGCGTTTTTTTTTGACAGACGATAACCTTATAGGCTAATAATACTAACGTGTATTATCAAGAACGTTTTGCTATGTTAAATAATTTTTTTATAATGTATTGAAAACTAATACAAAATGGTGACAGTGTGGCATTCTGTGGCACGTAGTATAGGTGTCTTAAATTTGAATCTGAAAAAAAAGATCGTCTAAATCTTCATGGATATAGCTATCGAAATACGTAGGGGATTTTGAAAATATTCATTTTTGGTGCGCATTTGAAAAAAAATGTCAATTTTTCACCACAAAAAAGCGTTAATAAAACAACCAAAAATTACATTAAAGAAGATCTCCTACCAGTGTAGAATATAATTTTAAAGATGTAAAAATTTGAACCAATTGAATGGAGAATATTTGAGATACCTGGGTGCCCCTTTTAAAGAATTATGTTTTGAGAAAAATCCATTTAAACTTTTGAATGGTCGTTTCGGAATAATGCCAATACACTTGAAAATACCTCGGAATTTCATCAAAGTTAAAATAAAAAATGTACAAGTATAAAATTGTTGCCCTCTTATACCACAAGGTTTAAAGTATCTTTTAAGTCAATAAAGAAAAAAACCGATTTTTTGAAAATCCTATAGTGGTGTTACCCCTTAACATAAATAATTCATATGAAACAAACAGTAAAGATATAATTTGCTAATGACAAAGGAATTTGATAGATAGGTAAAATAACGATGTGATTGCGAAAGGAGTCCTAGGAGTAGTCTTGTAGGAAAATCAAAAAATGTGAAATTTTTGAGAAATGATGTGAAAGATGAACTCACAGCATGAACACCTGATACATGTTAAGTAACAAATGAATTTTATTTACAATAATAAGAGAAAAAAACCTAAAAAAAAAATAGTATGGATGAATTGCAGATGTGAATTTTATTAGTTTTTCTAATTTTTTATAATTATTATTTAAATAAAGAACGTACTAGCAAACAAATCGTGTTTATTTTCATTTTTAATTTGGAAATAACTTATTGGAGTCAACTTTTTTATGTACGTGCTTTTTGTTTTTTTTTCGGATTCTTAGTGTTCGCCGCCAAACATCAATTAAAATTCAGTTAACTTTTCTTATAGTGAGTAATTCCACTTTTTTATTATTTTATTTATCTATTTTACGACGGTACCTGGCTGACTTTCAAACAGACAACCTGTGTCACAGTTTTGCTCATGCTATTTTTCTTAATTACATAAACCGTTATATTCACAATAATTATCACAAGCCATTATCTTCTTATCTTTTTTTCTTTGCCTCGCTACCACAAACTCATAAGTTGATGAAGTGTGAAAACCGTTAAGTTATGGCCCCTGAGCCACGTGTGTTATGCAATATTAAACGTAAACGGTTGCGTTACGACCCCGGCATTGGAGGCCAAACTCCTCCCGATAAACTTACAAAAGTGAATAATAAAGTGCTAGATAAATCCAATATGTGTTCAAACACTAACTTTTTCCAACCACTTCAAAGTCTGATGGAGGACTCCCCTGAAATGGATTCGATCATCGTTGATCAGTGCGCAGAAGTTACTAAAGAAACCGTTCCGCCAATTGTGGTGTTAAAATCAACCAGTGCTAAAGTGCGTAATATTTTGAGTAACATTAAAATAGACAACTACTTAATTAAAAACATATCGCTTGGACAAAAAATATGTGCCCCAACAATGGACATATATAACAAAATTAGAACTGAACTCTTGCGGTTAAAATGTGAGTTTTTTACCCATTCGCGAAATGAAAATCGCCCATTAAAGGTAGTGCTATCCGGATTAGACTTGATTAGCAACGATATAGTGAAGAATGAACTAATTGCACTCTGGATAAAGTGCTTAGATGTTAAACCCATCACCATAAATTCAACAACAAAAGCCTTGTACAAACACTACCTGTACATTGTTTACATCCAACGCGGTACTATAAAACTACTTTTTTATTTTTTTTATTTACGGGTTCCTGAAAGTTCATGACCTCATCGACTCGGCTCCGCCATTGTTCCCTGTCCTGTGCGCTCTCCTATAAAACTATAAAACTAAATGAACTCAAACGTAACTTCCCTACATTGTTCAAAACTATCGTTCGCTGGGACTTCAAAAAATATCATCCAGGTAAGATCACACAATGTCATAATTGCCATCTTTACGGCCACGGGTCGATGCATTGTCACATAAATAGCTCCTGTGCAATCTGTTCGGGAAACCACAAAACACGCGACTGTAAAACGAATGAGGTCATCAAGTGTGCAAATTGCAGTGGGCCACATAAATCCACCGATCCTGAATGCATTAGCCGAAAGCAGTACATAGACATTCGCCGCAAATTATCCCCACGTGAACGTGGTATAGGAGATATAGCCTCCGAGTGACAAACACCAGCCACTGCCCGACCAATTATCCATTGATAATTTTCCTCCACTACCGCGATCTGTGCGCCAACCTTCACTTCTTTCATCCACTTGGGCTTCTGGCCTCCATCAAACCCAGCAACCTTCCAACAGTGATACGACACACACCAAGAAAATCCGTCTGAAACTATAAATAATGATAACTTGTTCTCATTTAGCGAGATAAACTCTCATCTTAATGAAGTTGTAACCAAGCTTAGTGCTTGTCAAACTAAAGCTGACCAATTTAACGTCATTACCTCATTAGCTATTAAGTATCTATATTCAGAAAAATCATGTTAAGAAACTCTCTTAGCATCATAACTTGGAATGCGATGTTGAGGTCCGGCGCCGTGCTTCCTCGGTTGAGGGAAGAGCGGGGACCTTTTATTTTATCTTTAGTTCTGTTTCTTTCATCAAGTCTCGTTTCATTGTTGAGTAGCTCCGATAGAATCAATGGTCAAAGAAAAACTTTTCCTTCTCTCTTGATATTAGTTACGTATTTATTTTAAACACTAAAAACTTAACTGCTTTTACAATTCTTAATTAAAACTTCTTCTTACAATATTCCACTTATAAATCAAACTTCTAACTACAACTGCTAAATCCAACTGTAACTTCTACATCTACTCAAAACAAATTCAACTCTCAAACTTCCTTCTCAAACTTGCAATCTCAACTGAACTTTTTGAACTGAATTTTTTTTCTATCTGTTTTTTCTTCTGTGACTTTTCACATTCAATTCGAACGAAAATCCAAGTTGCTATGTTTTCAATAAATAAAAAGGTGCAGGTTATTAAGTGTGCTGTAACTGGTAATATTGTGAATGTTTATGAATGGTATGTATTAAGTGAGAATGTAATATATGTTAAGTGAAGTTTTTAAGGATGTGTTAGGAGATTCAGTGTTAAATTTAATAAGGGTAGTATTCTGGAATACAACATCCCACCCTTCTTCGAGAAAGAAAATTATCCTTGAAGAGAATAATTTTCTAGTAACTATATATTAAATTAAGATTAATTAAAAACTTGGATTTTCGTTCAATTACATTACAAAGGTTTTCAAAATTAATCTTTCATCAAAGGTTACAATAATCAAAAAGTTCTTAATACTAGAAAATTAATCTATTTACATTATATATTAACTAAATTTTTCCAATACTCAAAAAGTTCTTAACACTAGAAAAATAGTCCAAAATAGTCTATTTACATTATCATCATCATCATCATCGGCACTACAACCGGGAACCGATCTTTGCCTTATTTAGCAAGTCCTGAGGCTTGTTAAATTTTCCATGATTTGTTTTTTTCCGGACAAGGTCATTAGTCTTGCGCCACTATTTACATTATATATTAACTAAATTTAAATATTTCTCCTTGGAACCTTTTCTTTTCTTATCTAAAAATCATTATTACTTATTATATTAAATATATAATATTAATATTATTGTTTCAAAATTCTCATTTCCGTATATATATTAATTCCAAAATTTCTAATATATATATTACCAATAAAATTTTCTTTCTTTCCTTTTCCGTTCGAATATATATTAATTCTAAAATTTCCAATATATATTACCTCTAAAATTTTCTTTCTTTCATCCCCATCATTAACTTTTTTTTTTTTTTTTTTTTTTTTTTTTTTTTTTTTTTTTTTTTTTTCATTTCCGTCATTTCCTACAATTGTTAGATTATTTCATATATATTGAATAATAAAACAAAGGCCATTGGTTATGTGTTTATCTTTTCCTTAAATTTATGGAAAAGTTTCCAAAACCTTTCTGGGCCTATTACTATGATGATTGAATAAAGATGATTATTACCAAAAATCTTCTTGAAAAATGATCTTAAATAATTTAAATGACGGTGTAACCTTTTATTTTTTTGTATTTTGCATTGGAATAAATTTTTTTTGTTGAAAAAAAAGACTTGTAATGTATTTATATAGTTACTCTTTACAATACCTATTTTAGTTAAATTATTATTTTCATTTTTTATTATTTCGTGTTTGAGTAAGTGTTTGTGTTTGTTTTCGTTGTTTAAAATATTTATTGTTTTCGGCTTAGTGTTGTCATTGTCCATAGCTTTAACTGCTGTCGGAACGTCTACCTTTTCAGTCTTACTCACTGCTGATGGATCGTTTAGTTTCTCAGTCTCATTTACTGATTCGAATAGTTCTTCAGACTTATTAGCTGTTAGAACATCTTGGTTCCCAGTCCTATTTGCTGTTTGAACTATTTCTTCAGTTATATCTGCTGTAGAAACATTTAATCCGTCAGTCTTTGCTGCTGAAAAGATTTGTTCATCAGTATTAGCTGCTTGACTTGGATTTCGAATTTTATTGCAACTATTGGGTCTTCAGTCTTTAACACTGCTGAATTTTCAGTCTTTGTTGCTGAAGTGCCGTGGTTGTCTATTGGGATAGCCGGAATATTAGGGGTTTCTGTTTGTATATTTTCTGCAGGATCCGAATTTTCAGTCTTTAATACTGCTGAGTTTTCAGTCTTGGTTGCTGAAGTGTCTGCGTTGTCAATAGGGATATCTGAGATATTAGCGATTTCAGTCTTTAATACTGCTGAAAATTTCGGATTTTCAGTCTGTGTTGCTGAATTATTTTCCAGAAAGGGATTATGAATCGGAGTCTTTATATTAGGGACAGGGTTATCTTCGTTTATATGGCTTGGTTTATAGGAGTATGTGGGCTCAGGGTAAATTTGGCTAGGAGCTTCATTAAAATGGTCGTTATCTATTTCCAAAGATCTAATGCTGTAAATAGAAAACTTTGGTCTGTCTTCCATAAATTTTGGTTGGCGTCAGGCCTCGTTTTCCGACTCTTGCACCCGAGAAAAGTGAACATTTTGTCTATCGTTTTGTCTATTGGTGCTCCTAGAATTTTCACCAAAACGATTTTCAGAGTTTGTAGGATTATTTCGGAATGGGTTACGCGTTGTTGTACCTTGTTGGTAATTTGTTGAAGCCGATCCATTCCTAGATATCTTGTATCTACACTCGTTCTCTGTGTGATTATTCCGTCCACAGAAATTGCAAAAAATGTTATATTCCCTTTTTATGGGTTGTCTATTCGGAAAATAGTTGGATTGCATGTTCCGATAACATGTGTCCTGAGAATGCCCTGGCTTACCACAGGTTTGGCAGACTATACGATTGAATGTAGGTTTTTCATTGTATTGATATGACCTGGGAGAGTTGTCCATTCGAGCAGCATGTGACACTACATGTGCAATCGACTGTTTTAAATTGTTTCCCCCATGGGCTTTAGCTAGTATCTTTAGCTGTTCGTTGTTTAGTCCATCCTCAAGTGTTTGTACGGCCAATTTTTTGTTTTCTTCCATTAAGAATTCCCTAACCACCGCGTCTGCTGTTATTTCACACGTGGCAGAGTTTAAAGTCCTTAGAGCATTCGCGACTCTATCGCCGTATTCCCGGACGGTTTCTCTGTAGCGTTGTTTCAGAGAAATCAACTCATTGTGTGCCGTCGACCGAGATTGCTCCTCTTTATATTCCGATTCGAGTTTATCTTTTAAATCCTCCCACTTAGCGATTTTGCTATACCTGATCAGATCGTAAGCATGACCCTCTAGTCTATTTTTGACTAGCTCTAAAAACGTCTCGTATATATCCGGGTCTGCCTTCTTTATGGATCTAAATAAAACGTCTCCCCCGGAAATAAATTTACCTAAGTCGCAGGGTTTCCCGTCAAAGGTAGGGACGATTCTGAAAACATCAGAAATTCCGACAGAAAGAGCCATTTCAGGGGGTTTAATGTGTATCGGTTGATAGTGGAATTGTTCTTCCCCCTGCCTAGCCGCCTGTCTCGTGTAATATGGACTCGTAATATTGAAAATTTGAATTAAAGTATGGCGAAAATTTGTTATCAATTCTTAAAAATATGGTTTATGAAAAAATGGCCTTTATGTTATTATTCAATATATATATATGGAAACGATATGGTTTGGACCCAAAACTGAAAAGAAAGAAAATTTTCGACGAGAAGGAAAAGAAACGGAAATGTCGTCGAAAAACTGAAAAGAGAATTTTCAAAGAATATAGATAGAAATTTCTATCGAAAAAAATGTATGTTAGTAAAAAGGAAAGCTTCCAAGTAGAAAATATTCCTAAAAAATTAGAGAGAAAAAACAAAATATTGAAAAAATTTCTTACTACTCTAGATGTTGATAGAAGTCTTGTTGAATTTCTTATTGTTGTCCCTTTTTTTTCTTCTTTGTTGTGTCGTAGAGTTCCTCTTTGTGTTCCTTTCTTTATTTTATATTATTTTGTTATTCTTGCCAGGCAGACTTCACGCCCTAGAAGTTGAATATCCTGGTCTTTTGCTGGATTTTTTTTTCGTTGTTTTATGTTTTTTTTCTTCGTTGTTTTGTTGTTTTTTTCGTAGTTTTGTCTGGTTTTTTTTTTTTTTCTTGAACAATTTTTTTTCTTCTTCTTATTTGGTTATTTCTCTTGTGTTCACTTTAAAATTTTTTTTTGTTTTAAAATTTTTTGTTTACTTTGTTTTTCGTTGTTTTATGTTTATTTTTTTCTTCTTCTTATAAACATTTTTTTTTTGTTGTTTTAAATTTTGTTTTGTTTAAAAAAAATTTTTTTTTTTCTTGTTTTTTTTTTCTTCTTATTTTCTTCTTTTTATTTGGGATCCTTTGGTTGTATCCCACCGCTGCCACCAGTGTTGAGGTCCGGCGCCGTGCTTCCTCGGTTGAGGGAAGAGCGGGGACCTTTTATTTTATCTTTAGTTCTGTTTCTTTCATCAAGTCTCGTTTCATTGTTGAGTAGCTCCGATAGAATCAATGGTCAAAGAAAAACTTTTCCTTCTCTCTTGATATTAGTTACGTATTTATTTTAAACACTAAAAACTTAACTGCTTTTACAATTCTTAATTAAAACTTCTTCTTACAATATTCCACTTATAAATCAAACTTCTAACTACAACTGCTAAATCCAACTGTAACTTCTACATCTACTCAAAACAAATTCAACTCTCAAACTTCCTTCTCAAACTTGCAATCTCAACTGAACTTTTTGAACTGAATTTTTTTTCTATCTGTTTTTTCTTCTGTGACTTTTCACATTCAATTCGAACGAAAATCCAAG
This sequence comes from Microdon myrmicae, assembly GCA_963931805.1. Classification (NCBI taxonomy): domain Eukaryota; kingdom Metazoa; phylum Arthropoda; class Insecta; order Diptera; family Syrphidae; genus Microdon; species Microdon myrmicae. The sequence goes on from OZ007499.1 coordinate 121,961,596, forward strand.
TTGCTATGTTTTCAATAAATAAAAAGGTGCAGGTTATTAAGTGTGCTGTAACTGGTAATATTGTGAATGTTTATGAATGGTATGTATTAAGTGAGAATGTAATATATGTTAAGTGAAGTTTTTAAGGATGTGTTAGGAGATTCAGTGTTAAATTTAATAAGGGTAGTATTCTGGAATACAACAGCGAGAAGCATCAAAAACAAACAGCATGCATTTTTTAATTTCTTGATAAATTTTAATATTGATATTGCACTTGTTTCAGAAACCTGGCTCAAACAAGACATTTCTATCTCTCATCAAAATTACATATGTTATCGCCTAGACAGGGTACATGCTAGTGGTGGAGGTGTCGCCATTGTTGTGAAAAAATGTATAGAACATTCCTTGCGTCCTTCATTGCACCTTAAGTTAATTGAGGAAATTAGTATAGATGTAACATTAAGTGATAACTCCAAGGTGAGTCTTTTTTCGGTCTATTTCCCTGGAGGAAATAGAAATATTGAGAAATCTACTTACTTTAAGCGGGATCTGCAAAAATTGGATAGAGTCAACACTCGAAACAAGGTAATTATTGGTGGTGATCTAAACTGCAGACATCAGTCGTGGAATTGTCTTAGGGCAAACTGCTGGGGTAACATTTTACTAGATGTTACTGAATCCAGCCCAAGTTTTTCCATACTTTATCCACTTCTCCCCACCTATATCCCAGCGAGCGCTAACAAGAACCCCTCAACTCTTGATCTATATATCACTAATATTCCAAATTACTGCACAGTACCATTAACTCTAAATGCGTTAAGTTCAGACCACCTTCCTTACAGTGAATCATACAGTAGCTGTAAATCGTACCAGTTTATACCACAACTGGAATTGTTATAAATCATATATAAACACGAACTTGGTTCTAGGTGATACCAGCCTAAATTCTATAACCTGCAGCGAGCACATTGATATCCTATGTAACAAATTTGTTTCTGTTATCAATAGAGCGGCCGATCTTGCGATACCAAAACGTTCCACTGCTCCAGTTGATAAGGCACCGCTTCCTGAAAATATCTTACATCTGATCAGGCTACGAAATTCTGAAAGAAGAAAATGGCTTCGTTATAGAATCGATTGCTTTCTAGTTAATGTTAAAGTCTTAAATAATATCATTAAAAAAGAAATCTCAGCATATAAGAACAAGTGTTGGAATAAACACATTTCCTCTCTTGACAAAGCAAGCAAACCGTTCTGGAAAATATCAAAAATTATGAAAAAGAGAAGGTCGAGTATTCCTCCGTTTAAAGTTCACGACAAGTTGTTTATTTTCTCAGTGGAGAAATCGAACCTACTTGCTAACACGTTTAGTAAGAACCACTCCATATCTATGCATCTAAGCGACGCGTATACTGAAGCTGAAGGTGCTAACACTATCCATGTACGTTCTCAATCACCAGTTGAAAGTACTTACGCAACTAATATTAGCAAAGTTAAAGAATTGATAAAAAAATCGAAATCAAAAAGGCTGCTGGTCTTGATAATATTAACAACAAATTAATTAAAGCACTTCCACCTGCTGCAAGTAATTATTTAACGTTCATTTAACGTTTTCAACGCCTGTCTTAGGAATTGTTATTTTCCGGACTGTTGGAAAACAGCAAGAGTAATACCTATCCCGAAACCCGGCAAACCGAAGAACAGCCCCGAAAGCTACAGACCTATTAGTCTACTTACCTGTCTGGTTAAGCTCTTAGAAAAAATCATTAAGGAAAAGATTGATCGTTTCGTGGAAGCCAATAACATCCTACCAAACTTTCAATTCGGTATCCGTTGTGGTCACAGTACAATCCACCAAGTCTTGCGCATTAAAAATCGCATAGCTGCTGAATTTTTAAACAAGCCTTTGATACCGTATCGCACGATGCCTTGATTTATAAGCTACTAAAACTTAAGCTGTCAATACCGCTTATCAAAATTATCCAGAGCCTTCTTCGTTCGAGAAAATATGTTGTGAGTATAGGAACCGACATATCCTCTACTCACCAAATCCACCATGGTGTACCCCAAGGCTCGGTCCTTGGTCCCATATTATTCACATTGTTTGTCGCAGATTTACCATGTCGAGGTGAAAACATTCAGGTAGCTATGTTTGCCGATGATACTGCCATTTTCTCTTCGGGTGCCTTATTCACTAACGTCTACAACTCTTTGCAAGCAGTTCTTGACAAACTAGCAGTATATTACAGGATGGAAAATAAAAATAAATGGTAATAAAACACAAGCTGTCTGGTTTTCGAGATGTAGGAAACTTTGCTACCCACCAAATGGCACTAAACTCAGTATGTGTGCAGTGGATATTGATTGGTTCGAAGAGTTTAGATATCTAGGTATTATTCTAGATAAAACACTTATCTTTCAAAAACACATCACTACCACAATTGACAAAATAAACAAAGTCGTAAGAGTTATGTATCCATTAGTGTGTAGAAAATCAAAGCTTAGCATCGGAAATAAAATCATAATTTTTAAAACCATTTTTCAAGATAAACTCCTGTAAGTTCCTGTATGGTGTAATTGTGCTCGCACACACAAAATAAAATTGCAAACGTGTCAAAGTAAAATATTGAAAATGTTGCTGAATTTGCCATGGCATTATTCGACACATGAACTACATGAAAACGCTAACGTTAAACCGGTAGAGTTCTTTATTGACAAAATCAATCGAAACTTCTTCGACAATTGTTCTTTTTCTGACAATGCTCTCGTTTCCCGCCTTGCGTTATTCTAAATCACTACATATGTGCCCTGTCTATGAAAATTAAATCGAGGTCATTATTACATAAGATAACCGGAAACCTGTGCAATATTAGTCTTAAGATTCAAATAAGGGTTTTTTCTTGTAGTTTTCCCTTAATTTATTATTTATTATTCATTAAAATTGTGCTATTGTCATTATATAGATTTAAGATTATAGTTGTAAAATATACCATAAATGTAATTATCTACATAATAAAAATTGAATTGAATTGAATATCTATTTTACTCTTTATATTGGTATTGATCGTCTGGGCCGAATGTGGGGTAAAGGTGTATACCCTACAACACTATATTGTTCCGCAAGGTAAGAGGAAGAAAACCAAATGCACTGACAAATCCGGTGGCTATAAAACACAAGGTTATCTAATCGTATTTCATGTTTAACTTTATTTAAAATTGTTCTGGAACTGATAGTTAGTTGAGTTTAAAACATCTAGAATTATACACGCGATTATCTTATTATATTAAATGTTCAATCTTATACAAAGTTGATCTGGAACTGATAGTTAATTGACTTTGAAACATCTAGAATTAGACACGCGATTATCTTATTATATTAAATGTTCAATCTTATACAAAGTTGATCTGGAACTGATAGTTAATTGACTTTGAAACATCTAGAATTAGGAAGTTCTACACACGATTATCTTATTATATTAAATGTTCAATCTCATACAAAGTTGGTCTGGAACTGATAGTTAATTGACTTTGAAACATCTAGAATTAGAAACTTCGACACACGCCACTCTCGAAACGAGGATCTCCTTTGGTGGTTCAAATCTGACTCCTACGGTGTTGGACGACATTGACCCAGCCTCGGTGATTGCGATGAGTTTTCACGCACATCATGGCATGGGAAACCATATTTCCTTCGCCCCAACAACCAATGAAAAACGATTTGCATTCCATTGGAAGGTTCTCATGGATGTCGTCCAGATGAGTTGAATGTCTTTACCTTGGAAGAAAAGCAACGACATGCGTCGGGCGAAGCAAAGGAAAAAGGAACAACACGTATATGCCACAGGTCAAATATGTTGATCGATGTATGGGCCGGGTATATTGCCGCCATCCGATATCATCGGTCGTTGGGTCGAGTGCGTGTTTACTCAAAACTGATGACTACTCTGGAACTTGTCGATCGAAGGGTCGACCGATGACAAGGGTCATCATGCAGCATGTGAGGAAATGCTCCTCGTCTCTGTGTATTGACATGTTCATTGTTTATGCCGGTTATCTGAAGCGATAACCGGATTGCATTTCAGGGCATAGAAGCATCAATTATAATGTAGGCAGATTACCGACGTCCCATCGGTCGATTTATCGGGTGTGTTGTTTGTATTAAAACAACACTTGAATTTCCTATAGGCGGCCAGCAATGGTTGGGCTGTAGGTTGTTGTTTATACAATCGACCGATAGTTCAGCGGTGATGAGGATAATCATGTCATGCACATGTAAGAGTAAATGCTTTTTTTAAAATAGACTTCTCTCGGGAGAGGCGAACCTATAGCGCCGAGTGGGCGCCCCGAGATGCCATCAAATAACTGTTGCAGTTGTTTTTGAACAGTTGCAGGTTGTAATGCTCCAGAGCTTTCCCGCTCTGTAGAGGAACGAGTTCTGATGCAGGGATGTTCGCGCCGTCGGGAGATGAACCACAAACGGGTGCGATCCGTCGGATTGTCTTGTGGAGCGCATATAAGCCGAATTGCGTGGAACAATATCACGAATCTTCGCAGCTTCTTCGCATAGAGCATTGGCATGTGCATAAATCAATGCTGGTTACCTGATGAGGTAGCCAAATTAGCCTTCGGGGACATGCGTTGGATGCGTGAAAGTTTGATGTCATGGCAAGATGGTAATCTTGTCATGAACTTATATTTCAGGAATGCTTAAAAATAGGTGCAAGTACTTGTAGTTGGTTGGGTAAAGCGATGGCTGGTTCTTCGGGCGCCATGAAAAACCCCACACGACATCCCTGGTTATCTGGCATTTGCGAACGTTTTTATTCTTGCTGAAATAGGTTACTTCCAAAAGCGAACGTTTGAGCTATCATCTCTCGGCTTTTCGTCGATATATTCACAATAAAATGACCAATAATGACCAATATCCAATAATTACAAGCCTTTCCGACCCTAATCAGTCGCCCTCCGCACACCCCTCTAAGACGCACAATACTCTCCCCTTAACCATCTACTGTCAGAATGCCCGAGGTCTCCACTCTAAAATGCAATCGATTCTTCAAAATGCACATACCCTACCTTTCGATATATACACACTGACCGAAATCAACCTTATCCCCAGTATTCATAGTCAAGAATTATTTCCTTTCACCATTAACGTTTTTCGTGATGACAATAGTATATGTCCGGATTCACCTTGCCGTGGTGTGCTGCTTGCCATCCAAAATAACCTCGCCTCATCTCTTATTGCCATCTCTTCTTCCAATCTAGATTATGTCGCAATAAAAATTGACCAACGCCCTAAGTCTTTATACGACTTTTGTTTTATTGGGTTGTACTGTGGGTAGTTTTTATGGTGGCATCAGCAAGGATGCGGGTTACATAAAAAACACTACTGTTGCAAAACACAAGAATCACCGATTGCACCGGAGGAAATAGTTTAAATGAAACACGTTATTGGGTTCTTTGCTTAATAACACGGTTTAATTTTTAGTTGTAAAGTAACACTTGTTTTGATTTTAATTAACGAAATAACTAACATTATTACATCACTGTTCTTCACCAAGGGAAACTTTTCGACACGTAACTGTTCTGGACTCTGACATACAAGTTAATTGTAATTTTTACAAGACTGTTCGGGACACTGATATTACTTGATCGTGGCCTCCGTACCCCTTGACTCCGCCGCGTTAAGGAAAAAATGACTCGCGACTTTAATGCGTGGTGTAACCGTTGAAAACTGACTCGCACACGACTTTTTGATCTTATTAAGTTTGAAGGATGAATATGGACTCTCCGTGGTGCATGTGCACACTTCGCGTGATAAAATCTGACTCGTCGTGATCGTTGTGATCAACCTTCACCAGCCGCCATAAAGATGGATTTTTCATATGCCCGTACAGGTCAATGAACGGTGCTCCTTTTCCTGAAAACCCGATAACGAACGATCCTGCACTTGTTCATGGTTTAGCCGATGCTACGTAGGAACATTATCGTGTTTACTTAGGCTTTCACGATCATGCCGTTGTAGGCTATACTTTCTTCGGTGCCGATAGGTCAACCGAGCCTTTGGGGTATGTTTACGATAGCAGTGGCTAGGGTAGCTATTGCTTAAGCTAATATAATGGAACATGGGTAAAATTGTATAAACGATGATCATTTCGATGTCCAAATTCCATGATCGATGAAAGGGAATTGTCGCAAGTGTTGCGAACCTAAGGGTATAGGCGCGATATACAATTGTGACTATGGAAAGAATTTCGGCTACAACTATGTCAACAATACGCTGGCCAGCCTTTGTTTATCGTAATTGAAGACAGGCTGAGCCGATAGGAGATGAACTGGTTCATGGAATATGATCCAGGGAAATTCTGAATGTGTGGATGCCGTCGGGTAGGTTTTCCTTTCAGGTATGATGCTGCAGGGGAGCTTAAGCTGCTCCTAATTGCAGGTAAGTACTATGGCTTTGGAAGGTGGTTAATTTAAGAGGATGGGCGGTTCTTTGGGAATGTATTAAAGAACCGCCACAGTACCACATGACGCGTCCGATTTTATAGTAAAAATTTAAAAGTCACTATTATTTTTCCGTAAGTTTTTATTCAATCAAAATAGGATCCGTTGGAATCTATGACATTCTTCCAAAGTAATCCAAGGTCAAATATTCCTTTTTAGTAGAAGTGCTGACTTTTTGAGGCAATGCAATCTTCAAAGGCTTTTATGACCTCTGCTCGGTTCCGGAAGAACTTCTGCCGGCAAAATGAATCTAGATTACGGAAAAGATGGTAGTCCGTTGGGGAAATGTCAGGAGAGTACGGTGGATGCGGAAGAATTTCAAATCCCAACTGCAACCGTTTTTGCACTGTTTCTTTTCAGGTATGGGGACTGGCATTGTCATGCAAGAGGATCGGGCCGTGCCTATTGACTAACGCAGTTTGCTTTTCAGCCAATTTGGCATGCAATATGCCGATTTCATCAAAATATTTGATAGCGTTTATCGTTTCACCTGGTTGAAGAAACGTAAAGTGGATTGGTCCTTTCGATCTCCACCAAATTGTCACCATAACCTTTTTTGGGTGAAGATCGGGCTTGGGGTGTGTTTTGGTTTTTCACCTGCATCCAACCACGGGCCTGGTCTTTTACGGTTATCATGCAGAATCCACTTTTCATCTTAGTTGACTATCCGGCGCAAAAACGGATCAGTTTGGTTTCTTAATCTAAGCGATGCGCAGATTTCCAGGCGCCGTAATTTTTGGGACTCGTTCATTTCATGGGGTACCCACTTATCGATTTTCTTTACCTTTCCTATGTGAGAGAGGTGTCGACTTATTGTCATTGGGGATACTTCCATGCTTTGTGCAATCCCCCGCACCGACTTCGTTGGGTCCGCATCCACTGTTGCCCTTAAAACATCATCAACTAACGTTTCCGGCTTCCTACGTGGTTCATTTACGAGGCTGAAATCTCCCGAACGGAACTTTCCAACCAACGTCGTATAGTGCGTTCGTTTACCGCTACATCCTCAAATGGTCATTCATATTTTACATTGCCAATGACGCATTATATCCCACTTTATATTCATAAAGGAAGAGGGTTCGAGTTAGAACTGCTGACATTATGGTAAACAATTCCTAGAAAAAAAAACCTGTACTTGCAACGAACCCTAAAATTCCCACACGTCAAGGACACGTACCGCTGTACCTTATAAAAAAGATAATTTAACGTTCTGGCACAAATATTTGTGGGGGTTGATGTTATATGCCAATACACGGGCACACGGTTTACTCAGACCCCCCAACACTTGTCTCGGCGCAAATTGTTCACAAAAGAAGAGGAGGATCAATCAAAACACACTGTAGTCGTTTTTCTTTAATTCATGTTTTCCTTTTATTTCGATATTTACATACAAAAGTAGAAATTGGTTTAATAAAAGTTCACCTAATGACTGTATTAATCAACTTATTGTCTTAAACGTATTAACTGTATTAGTGTCACTTATCGCCATAGGATATTAGCGGTTGGACTTCGAACAAAACGTATCAATTGTATTAAAGTCACTTATTGTCTTAGAACATTAGCGGTTGAATTTTCGAACGAAACGTATCCTTTCGTTTTTCTGGCACTGCGTTGATTCCGTATTAGAAACTAATATATTGAACGATTTTTTCTTTATGGGAAATAGGCTTTACTGATTCTTTAAAAACGACAAAAAAAAAGAACTAAACTAATTCACGATTTGCATTCAATAAGACGTGTATGCACCTCGGTGGTGGAATAATTACTCTGGTGCCACCAATCATGCTACCAGTCGCGACTGGGATGGATTTCCACCGATATGGAGAGAAGCGACCAATGAAAAATCGATTTGAGTTTCATTGGAAGGATTTCCATTGTGATCGTGCAGATCTGGATGAATGTCCATACACTGGAAGCAAGGACAAACGAAAATGCATTGGATGCTAAGAAGAGAATCCAATCAGGCAGCTGTTCAAACAAAATGTTCATGCATCAGAGGCTAAAGGCATTGGTATCGTAAACAATAGGGGATATTGCCGGGGACCGACATCGATTTTTCTGTTGGTGTTATGTCAACAGAAAATTCATTTACGATGGCGAGCGCTAGGATGATGGTGGTTATTAATTCAGAAAACGAACCATTGCTACGTTGTTTAGATAAACCGATTATGTGTCGTGTCCGATTTGGTGATCGTTTATCTGTTAGGCGACCGATCATAGGTAATTTGGCTTGCAGCTGTGCAAGCGGGCAACATACCAAGGCTTGTGTTTGGACAAACGGATGGCTGGGACAAGTAAACACAGGGAGTTTACTGTGTATATGATAGACATGGTCGCCGACAAGTGGACCCGGGTAGATTCCCAAATGGTTCGTGATGGTCATGGGTGCCGGCGAGAGGAACCGAAATGCTTTGGGAAAAAAAGTAATATTGCTTGATGCCGTGGCAAGATGGTGATCTTGCCGTGGGTTTATATTTCAGGTTAAAGAAGATTTGAAAGGGGGCTTTATACTGCTCGTATGCAGGTAAACGAAAAGTTTCGTAATGTATTGTAGGTTGGGAATGGGGAGTTGAATTAAGGGTACATTCTCATCAGTAAGGCCGAAAAATAGGCTATTTTCATGTTTTTTTTTGTTGAGGAAAGTAATAAATCTAGACACGCGATTTTTCAGGTATATTTATTGTACTTTTAAGTAGCTTTTAAAAAAATTTCAATTAATTTCATGATAACCCCGATGTAGGGGCACACTGCGCCGTAGACCGCTGCGAAATAAAGGACCTCGATGGCGACTGTCCTACAGGTCATACGATTTTTCTGAAACAAAAAATCGAAAAAGTTAACTTGTTTAGTATGAGTGGCATGAACCACGAAAAATGGAATCTATCCAAAAATAATAAAATGGCGACGTTTTGAAATATATGTGCGCTTTTAATTAATGTTTTCGTTCTTTTTTTTTTGTTTATAAAAAAATTAATTTACAACGTATCGGCATAATTATGGTTCATGCGATAGAGAGTTGAATTACGCGTATTTAAAAAAAACATTAAGATTCGTTGAAAATTAACTGAGTTATCACAGTCGCCAGCTCGAAAAACGTTGTTTTCCAGAAAACGCGTTTAAAGTTTTAAGTGACGCTCGCTACCTGCTTTGACTCAGTCGGCTCGGAGGCTCATAACTTTTTAACCGTTACGAATTACGAATTTTTCCTTTTACCATGATATTCTAGACAGTTATAGCTATCGAATTCCGCAATAAAAAAAATTGACCAAAATTTGACCCAACTGATGAGAATGTACCCTTAAGGGAAATGGGTGGTTCTTCGGAGGTGCTCAAAGAACCCCGGCACCCCCCCAGTGACGTAGTCACGAAATAGGTGAAGGTTGTTGAGAGGGGTTTGGTGTTTTGTATTGGGAGTGGACCTGGTTGTTACCGCGTTGATGCCGGCAGGGGAAAGTCCACTAACTCTCTCTTCCCACTGACAAGAACCTAACGACGGCTGAGATAAATAACGCTGCAGTACGACTTCACGAGATTCTACTCGAAACTTCGGAGACTCATGTCCCGAAGTACAAACTTGAAAAGACTTATCAGATTCTTCATGACGACTTCACCCTTCATCTCATCCGGGAGCGTAAAAAGCTCCGCAGAATGAGATATCGTCACCGCTTTATGCAAACGGAGCCGTTATTGCGATCTATTATTCACAATATTGCCACACTGATAAAACATTGAATCCAAAACAATCGTATTCAACAATTGGAAGACAAACGTTTATAAAAATGTTAAAAAGATATGTGGCACTTCTCGTATCACTGGCCCAATCATGCACAACGGTGTTGTTGTCAATAATGACACCAATAAAGCAAACATCGTCGGAGAGACCTTTGAAAATAATCAGAAGCTCACTCTCGAGGATGGCGATTCAGATACTAATGCAATAATTAGTTCATAGGTTCGCAACAAATTAGACAACTTTAACGAGCCAATTGTTGTCTTCAACTCAGCTAACAGTGCATACTTCGACGACATACGTCATAATTACCATGGTTCCTTCACACTAAATATTCTACAGAACCTAGTTAAATCTCGAAACCCTAAGAAGTCACCCGGTATTGAGAACATGTCGTACCACTAGTTGCGAAGGCTTTCTGCTTTATTCTTTATAAAGCTCTCCATTCTGTTCAACCATGCCTACAACTTGGGGTGTTACATGATAACTCCACCACCGCCTTTGTCTCGGCGAGGAAAGTATTACAAATGTAAACGTTAAACAATTTCAAACTAAACTTAAATACAATTAAACCAACATTAAATAAATACAAAACACAACGTACATTGTGATTTACCACATAAATTAACCATGTCCATTTCACATTTTAAATATACATAAAGCTAAACATATTACAATTGGTATAAAAAAACAAAAAAATAGTTGGTGAGCACACCTGCATAAGCTAGATTCGGCAATGAAGTCTTCGATCAGTTTCGGGACAGTCGTGGCCAAGTTTCTTCGCCGAGACAACGGTGTCAGGAACGGAGAGGTGGCGGATGAAGATATGGCGTTTGGATGCAAAAAGGAGTTGGTTGACCGTTTTTGAACGGTCTTGACGTCTCCGTTGTGATATCGTGTGTTGAGACGAGAACGGGAAAAGGGACTGAGGTGGTTTTTGGAAAAAGTTAAGAAAATGCCAATAAAACCCATGAGAGTATTGTGATAATTTAAAAGTAAAGTATTGTAATTTTAATTGTAAACGTAGAATTATCAGTTAAGACCCCCAATAAAATAGCATGCATTAATGAAGAGCAATAAAAATGTGCATCGGAGGAAAACGTTCCAAGACTTACGACTAGTGCAAGGTTTATTTCAGCCATCCACAGCCAGACGGTTCAACGCGAAGGTGTGTATGCTGTTGCCTATATCACACCCAATCATTGCAAGTGGCTTTGCAAGGGAACTCGGAAGTTGTCCTGTTGGAACGACGGTGCTTGGGAAAAGTATATAACAGCGACCACCCACCAGATAGGAACATGTATTCGCACACGTGAGTCCCCCCCCAATGTACATATATCGAAAAATGTATCTGTCCGATCGAAATCTGTCAATTTTACCCTCGAACTCGGGCTGTACCGGGCAAGACTCGAACGCCCGCCAACCAGAAAAGATTCCGGTTTTGGGGTACGGCAACACGACGAGAGGGAAACGGTTGTGGGCATAAGAATAAATATAACAAATCTCTCAATTGGCCCAGCCTTCCTCTAAACAAGCTAACAGGGGTACTTTCCTAAAGCTTCGAAGCATGTTGTTGTTTGTCCAATAGCAAAAGTTGGGAAACCAACGTATCACCCCCCAAGCTTCCGTCCCATTTCTCTCCTCACTTGCATCAGCAAAATATATGGAAAATTCATATGCGAGAAGCTAAATAACTTTATCAGTGCCAGGAACCCCATACCTGATTTCCAATTTGGATTTAGAACAGCACATAGCACCACTATAGCTGGCAACATATTTCAAAACCACGTCTGCGTGCCCCTCTTTAATAAGGAACCCACCATCCCAGTGAGCCTGGACATTGAAAAGGCATTCGACACGACGTGGACCGAAGGTCTCGTTTTTAAATTATTGAACACTGGTCTTAGTAGGACACTGTGTAATATCATTTACCACTTTGTTCGAAACAGAACTCAAGTTCGAGTGAATGGAAAGCTATCTCGAACTTTCAACGCGACTGCAGGCGTACCACAAGGCTCCATTCTAGGCCCCATCTTATTTAATATCATCATCATCATCATCATCGGCACAACAACCTAGAACCGGTCTTGGCCTTATTTAGCAAGTCCTGAGGCTTGTTAAATTTTCCATAATGATTTGTTTTTTTCCGGGCAAGGTCATTAGTCTTGCGCCAGAGGCTCCCCGACGAGGAATCGAACCCCGGTCTCCCGCGTGACAGGCGGGTATACTAACCAGTATACTATTGAGGAGCTTTATTTAATATCTACACTTCAAATATTCCTCGCCCTGCGGACGGGAGAGTAAACCAGATATGCTATGCGGATGGCGTCCTAGTATACACGTCATCCAAAAGCCCTAAACTCGCAACAAATCGGCTCAACCGTCACCTGGACGAACTGTATCAGTATTACAGTCGATAGAAAATTTGACTTAACCCATCCAAAGCAGTAGCCATAATTCTGAGTAGTAAACACTTCCAATCTTCTTCTCGATATTCGAATACAAATAGGAGATACTACGATTAGACCACAGGAAAGGATCAAATATCTTGGGGGTCATTTGTAGCCCAAAAATGAATTTCATCAAATGACCTTTGAAGAATGTAGGTCACATGCTACATTCTTCAAAGGGCCCTCATTCGGTCTAAACAACTGCACAACAGTACTGCGTTTTTTCTTTCTTGTCCGCAGCGTTGTTTCTATTTTGTAGATTTTAGGGATTTGTACTGGGCACGACTATAACGCCCGTTCGTCCAGAGCGGGGCCCGGCTCTGGAAGTACCACTAGTTAAATACGTATATAGTTAGTCCGGCCAAGTGCCGGATTACAGTCCACACGAAGGGAAGTTGAGACGTCGCTGGAGAAAGAGCGGTCCGCAATCTCAGTCATTTCTTTTCAGCAACACATGTGTTCAAAGTTTCATTAAGATATGTCTCGTATTCAATAAAAAAATGACCTTTAAAAAATTTTTTTTAATTTGAAGGTGCTATGTTCCCTTAAGAAAGGGAGAGTGGGAGCGAGCATACAGGGCAAAGTCTCTGCTTTCAACCCGGCGAAGGCCAGAACGATCCGTGTCCCTGTTCAATCCAAGTTGACATGCAGTCTCCACGTGACACCCCTGGATAGCTACTTGGGCACCCTCCAAGTAGTGAACCAATGCATGCAGAGACATCATGAGAAGCGTTAACGAAAGCCTAATAATGCCCGGAAAAACAAATTATTGTGACGCATATGACAATCAGCTGGACATTTGGCAGGTCTCCAAAACAAAGTTCCAGTACTTAACAGTTCCAGTAAGTAACTGGAGACTATGAGCAGTAAAAACAAAACGATAAGTCGCCAGTGACAGAAGTGTCACCGGAATGATTAGTGAAAAGTGAAAAACGTTTGTCATTAAGAAACGAATAAAGTTTTAAACAGAAAATCGTTTTCACGGATCTTATTTTTTGAAAATAATTAATCCAGCGAGCCCAAAGCTCGCTACAATTGGTGACACAAGTGGGATGGGGCAACTAGATTTTGTGTCGACTACCGCCGGTTAAACGACGTTACGAAGAAGGACAGTTACCCACTTCCTCGAATCGACGATACACTAGATACCCTTGTGGGGCTTTTCAGGGCCCGAAGAGCCATACATCGCTCGATCCCCACTATTCCAAGCGATGCGACTTACCTCGAAGTCGAACCTTCGGCAAGGTTACGTAACCTTGCTACGGCATTTACCGCCAGCCAAATTGCTGGAATTAATTCAGTTACCCAATAGGATAACTGACATGAATATCTTTTAGGCAGCTTACCTTTCTTTGGGGGTTTTCTCCAAACCCCTTTTTCTCCACCACCATACCTGAAAACATTAAGTCCACGGCAAAGATTATCATCTAGCCGTGGCATCGAGAATTTCATCCTCGGGCATGCATTGCACCCAGTGCATCTCGTTCCCATTGCCTTATGCCATGGAAGCAAAATCAATACAGAGTTCCTAGGTTACTCGTTTTTTTTTGTTTGTCCATGGCACCCCTGGCATGCAGCTACCAGGTCCCATCAGTTTGCCATCGCCGACAATGTTTCGGCTGATGCAAAGCAAACATTTCACTAATTACCAGCAATAGCTGGTTTCCTATTATCGGTCTCCACCGATCAGGGACCGCAAACAAGCAACGAATTGAATGCAGCCATCAAGTGTTTACTTTTAACATCTGGCAATGGCTGCACCCTATATTCGTTGCAATACCAAAACATAGCATTTGGACCACAGATTGTTTATGGTATATCCAATTCCCTATTAACGGCCGCCAACCGTCGGCGGACCTGGGAAATTTCACACCCATCAACCCAAATGTTGATTTATGGCCTCTCCTAAGGTGACCAGATCTTCGGCTCGTGTTGCTATTACCCCAGATGGTTCGGTTGCCGGCAAGTATTACACAATCAATTGTGTACGCAGCCGCAGGCCATGCATTGTTTGTATACGCGGGAGATGCAGTTGCGACGCTGGCATCCATCCTCGATCACCGGACGATCGTATGCGATGCATACACACACATGCGAAATGTATGCCTATTCCCCGGTCCAATCACGATTGACTGCCTCGAGTTAATCGTGCAGCTCCTCTCCTTTTACGGTTTTCTTTGCGGTGTCTTTCTGTCGGCAGTGAAGAAAAGTCAGTCGAGTGTTTTCCTTTGAAGAAGTTAGTGTGTGTAGTACTTTGTGGCTTTTAAAAGATGCTGGGCAATTAGATAACAAAAACCAGTAGTTATTCAGATTGAATCCAAATGAAGCCGTTCGATAATTTATATGTTTTTTTTAATGTAACAACAAAAGCCACTAATAAGAGATCTGTGATGTCTTCATTGCTTCGTTGACCCAGTCGAGTCTCTGTCTTTCGTTTTTTATCAAGTTTAAAAATAATAAGGAGTCAGATAGTAACCACCGCGGAGTGCATTATTATAAAATTCATTATCGCGAGTGCCGAAAACTTAATAAACAGTTTAATACATTGTTAACCAACTCAACTTTGGCGGAGTGCATATGAACAATGATTATAAGATAGATTACCGTGAATGTGAGAACTTGTAACTCAGTGAATAAATAAGACAACATATTTTTATACTATACACCATATACATACTATACACCATTTACATCGAATTCCAATCTACGGCGTTTCATTTCTTACATTCGTTTGGCTCGCTTTTGTGACAGTTGTTTCATCGGACTTAGACAGTCAGTGGGTGTTAGCTGAATCCGCACCCGTGCTTGGTGCTATAGCTAAACACCACCACACCCTTTCTGGAGCTCAGCGGTTTTCAGCATTAGACCTAAAAAGCGGTTACTGGTAAGTGGAAGTGAAGGAGGAGGACAAGGAGAAGACATCGTCTACTACCGGAAGCGGACTTTTCAATTCAACGTGATGCCGTTTGGATTATGTAATGCTCCAGCAACTTTCGAACGATTAATGGAAAGTGTTCTAGGGGGACTTACATGGAAGGCGTGTCTTGTGTACTTGGACGATATTATCGTTGCTGGAAGGAATTTAACAGAACACATCAATAATCTGCGCTCCGTCTTCGAACGACTAAGACAGGCCAACATAAAGCTCAATTCGAAGAAATGTGAACTCTTCCAAAGGAGAGTAAAATTCCTGGGACACATCGTTTCATCTGCAGGGGTTCAAATGGATCCTGATAAGATAGCAGCTGTCCAAGAGTGGCTTACTCCAGAAGATAAGCAACAGTTAAGAAACTTTATGGGACTAGCCACATATTACCGACGTTTTGTTAAAGGTTTCGCCAACGTGGCTAAAACCCTACTTGAACTAACGGGTAAAGACAAGAAATTCTATTAGACAGAAAAGTGTGAGGCAGCATTCAACACATTGAAGGTCGAGCTATGTAAGACTCCAACATTGGCATTCCCAAGTTGGGATCGCCCATTTATATTGGATACTGATGGAAGCAACACAGGAATCGGAGCAGTGTTGTCACAGGAAGTCGATGGTAAAGAGAGAGTTGTCGCATATTATAGTCGAGTTTTATCTAAGCCAGAGAGAAACTACTGCACAACAAGAAAGGAACTGCTGGCTGTCGTAGAAGCCGTTAAGAATTTCTATAAGTACCTCTACGAACGTCGATTCCACCTTCGGACGGATCAAATCGCCCTGAAATGGTTGTTAAATTTTAAGAATCCGGAAGGACAAATTGCTCGATGAATCGAACGACTTTTCTACCGTCAAGGGAAGGTGCATAATAACGCTGATGCTCTATCAAGAAGACCATGTAAGCCAAATTGAAAACATTGTCATAGAGCGGAAGAAAAGCAAGAGGCGTACGACCTTCGAAATGTACAAGTAGAAGTACGAGATGGGTGGAAGAGTGATGCTCAACGTCAGGATGAAGATATGTCGCTAATCCTGGAACAAAGAAAAGAACGAGCGGTCAACTTGGAACAATATTTCCGACAAGAGTGGAACATTTAAAGCATATTGGGCACAATGGAATTCCTTGCTAGTGGAAGATGGAATTCTAAATTCTAAAGCGTAAATGGGAAGCCGCGGACGGAAAATCCCGTCGAATGCAGATTATAGTCCCACTATCATACGCGAAGGATGTACTAACAGAAATGCACGACGGGCCTCCGGTGGACATCTGGGAGTTAATAAGACACTTTCAAACTTACGATTTCGATTCTACTGGCTTCACATGAGAGATGATGCCGAGTCTTGGTGTAGGAAGTGCACAACTTGCACTGCGACCAAAGGACCAACAGAAAAGCCAAGGAGCGCTATGAAGCAGTACAATGTGGGTGCCCCTTTCGAGCGAATTGGGATTGATGTTTCAGGACCATTTCCAAAAACCAACAACAACAACAAATACATGTTGGTCATCATGGATTACTTCAGCAACTGGGTGGAAGTCTTTCCAATTCCAAACCAAGAAGCAACAACCGTCATTGAGCAGCTTATCAATAATTGGATCAGCAGATATGGAGTTGCCTGTGAGCTTCATTCCGATCAAGGCCGAAACTTCGAATCGCAGATATTTCAAGACATCTGTGCGCTACTGGGCGTAAGGAAAACCAGGACCACACCCTTACATCCGCAGTAGGACGGAATGGTCGAAAGGTTGAACCGAACAATAAAAGAGCATTTATCGAAGGCCGTTAGTGATCACCAACGAGATTGGGACAAATATACACAAACCTTTCTCATGAGTTATAGATCGCATATCACGATACGACAGCCAAGAATTATATTTGGACAAGAGATACGATTACTAGCCGATCTGCGATTCGGAATATCTCCAGACGCCATATATAAGACAGAAGACTACATAGCCTCAGTGGAGAAACCGCCTCGATGAGATTTATCATTTGGTTCGAAAGCAAATCAAGGTATCAAGTGACAGGATGAAAACAAGGTACGACGTTCGCACCAATGCAACCGGATTTAATGCAGGCGATAACGGGTAGCTTTATAACCCTCATCGACAAAAAGGAAGCTCTCCGAAGTTGCAGCAACATTGGGAAGGACCGTATAAGATTCTCACAAGAATTAACGACGTTGTCTATAGGATTCAGCGAAGACCGAATGCCAAGATTAAGGTGGTACATCGTGACCGACTGGCGACTTTTTGTTAACCCAGAAGACCAGTGAACTTAGTTAGGGACGAACTAATCTAGGCGGAGGGTAGTGTGACGCATATGACAATCGGCTGGACATCTGGCAGGTCTCCAAAACAAAGCGTGGGGGTACGAAGTCGCGACGCCGCACGGGCGAGAGTTCTACCTCGTGCCAACAACTTCCATTATCTTTCGTTGATTATTGTTCCGCCGCAGCACGAGAAATCAGTTCGCCAAGAGGAATAAGGAAACGATGGTTGCACTTCGTTTGCCGTCGGACACAGCACAGAATAACACACAGGTAGTATTGTTTATCAATATACACCCTATCGAGGAGCAGCACAGGAACAATAAAACGCACGATTTCGTTCATTCGGATTCGTTTTATTTGGTGTAAAAAAAAGGATTTATATTTATCTTTCAATTTTAACTTATTGTAACGTAGCACTCATTCGATTCGATTCGACTTATAAACTCGATTATTGCACCGCACCGCATGCGCGGTACGGTGAATGGCAATATTTATCTTTCAATTTTAACTTATTATAACGTAGCACTCATGCGACTCGATTCGACTTATAAACTCGATTATCGCACCGCACCCCACGCGCGGTACGGTGAATGGCAAACGCGACCGACCTCCTTGGTGCTTGGAAATAGACTCAGCGCTATTAAGTCGCTGTCAAAAGAATCTTTGGATGCATCCCCTTTATTTGTAGTGAGAACTACTGTTTTTTTTCCGGATACCACAAACGATATGAATTGTTTATGGTATCGCAGGAAACCTATGTAGGAACAGCGTTCTTCTGTTTGCGCATGGTACGAGTTAGAGAATTTTATTACTGGGAGAAAAAGGTCGCCGGCCAATGTGTACGTTAAGAGATTTATCATACACATGGCGAGGCTGAAAAATAGACAGCGCAACAGTGCCGGATTAAGCCAATCGGGGGCCCTAGGCCATTCAAATTTTGGGGCCCTCTTTTTTTTAATAATCGTAAACTTAATCGTTATTGATGCATTTGTATAATTTAAACAACTAGTTCATATCATTTTAAGGTTTTCAAATACAATAAAATAAAGGAAATAATTTTTTTCAGTTGAATTATATATTTTTTGATCAAAAATAATTAACAGTATAATAAATTATAAAATAATCTTTGGACATCTCTTTGGAAGATGAAAGCGACGCTCGTTTTCAACAAACTTTTTTTCTACATTTTTCATCAACAAAATCATTGATGATTTCTTCAAAATCAATTTGACGAAGAATGTCCGATTCAATGGACATCAGACTTAGCATGTCTAATCGTTCTTGACGCATAACACTTCTTTGCTCGTTTTTGATGCTTTTCAATTTTGAAAAAGAGCGCTCTGTCGAACAATTCGTGATCATAAGAGTTAAAAAAATGCGAAGAGCAATTTCAACGTTGGAAAAACTAATTCAAGATGATCTTGAATCAAACTTTCGTAGAGGTCAGGGTTAGTGAACTTAAGTTTCATTGGGAATTTTGATTTAATGAAAGCGTGAAACTGTATGAGTTCAGGGTAAAATTCTTCTAAATCGTCAGAGTAAAAGTCAACTAAATCGGAAATCTTTTTGGAATACACATTTTCGGCCAAATCAAAATCAGCCAAATACGAAAATCTCTCCGAAACCTCTAAGTAAACTTTGCTTCGTCTGTTGATTTCAATCTTGAGCGTATCGATGATTACCAAAAAACCGTTTACACGAAAATAGTCGCGCGGACTTAATGCAACCTCTGGAGCATCGCCATCGTTTGGCTGTCTTGTTCTTCGTCGAACTTGCGATGCAACATTCGCATAATCTGTCCCAGGTAAAATGGATCTGGCTTTGTTTTCAAACACTTCGAACTTATCTCTCATCTCATCTAACAAATTTTCTACTGACGAGTATATTAACGCGCAGGCTTTCAGATCAATTTCTACTGACTGCAATGCTTTGCTCGTTGCCCGAAAATTGTTCAAAATAAAAAATCAAAAAATCGAACTCAAAAATAAATCAAAAAAACAAAACCAAAATGTTTAATTATCGAAATAGCTAAAACTAAATCAGTTTACAAAATCAAAATCGAACAACAAAACAAATTTCGAAAAACTGAACGAAACTTAAAAAAAAAATTTAAAACGAAAACAATATACAAACTCACTTTCATTATTGTTGTTGGATAACAAAAAAAGGCAATTTGATTGGTGATGTTTTTTGTGTTGTGTGAAAAGATACAATATAAAACAAAACCTACCTTTTTCAACAAATGCGTAGTTTTCGATATGTTCATTACACACAATACCACAATTTCACATTAATTAACATCTAGATTCGTCACTAATTGAAAAAACGTCCTTTTTTTCTCTAAGAACAACGAACAAATGTAATTTCACAAACGACAAAGCAACAGATAGTTTTGTTTTGCTTAAAACACTGAAATGAATCGTTTTTGTTTATATAACCAAGCTCGAGTTTGCAAGCGCTGTTTCGGTTATTTAGCGCGCGATTTGAAATTCAAATCGTAGCTTAAAATAACAATCAAAAGAATAAATCAATTAAGATTTTTAAATATTTTTGTTTGAAAATACATTTGTATAATCAATTACATAAGATAAATGAATTGTCTTTAAAAAATTTTTATTTACAAAATTCCAAAAAATATCAAAAAATTTAATTAAAATCAAAAATAAATTAAAAACAATCATGACAAATTTTGTTGGGGGCCCTTGCTCGCCAGGGGCCCCAGGCCATGGCCTAGTCCGGCCTAATGGGTAATCCAGCACTGCAGCGCAATGTTTATGGCCCCTGGTGAAGGTTACATTGTATGTAATTCAAATCCTTTTGTTTTCAGGAATTCGTGTAGGGAGATTTGCTTGGCAACGTAGATGCCGAAATTGGTTTGGAATTCCTGATAAGCTAATAAAGAAATCTTACAGGGAATTGGCATGCGAAGAGAATGCACGAGAGGTAAGTTTTCTTTACAGGGACTTTAAGATTATAGATTTGATCTATATAATGCGTGAAACGTTTTCAGGTGCTTAATGCGATTGCTTTAGCAAAACTTATGCGTCTTGGGATGAGGTAATGGGGGTTTTTAAGTAAGTGTATCGTGGGGTTTGGCGGCACCGCCACAAAAGTACTGGAAAACTGGAGACTATGAGCAGTAAAAACAAAACGACAAGTCGCCAGTGACAGAAGTGTCACCGGAATGATTAGTGAAAAGTTATTAAGAGACGAATAAAGTTTTAAACAGAAAATCGATTTCACGGCTGTTATTTTATGAAAATATATAATACAGTGAACCCGAAGCTCGCTACATTATTATGGACAATTTAACAAGTGTCGGATATGGACCGGATACCGGTGGAGAGACGTGCTAAATAAGGCCAAGACCGGATCCCGGTTGTAGTGCCGATGATGATGATGATGTCCCCTAAGAAAAGGAAATTATTGTAAAGTCCATATAGTCCTACATTTATATAACGATTTAATACAGAAGTGAAAGGCTTCTTCTTAGTCTTATGCGATAAGAAGCATAAATGATATAATAGGAGAAGGGACTTGTTGGGACGAAGGAGTTATTATATTAGCCCGGTGCGTAAATGTCACCCAATTTGAGACTAAAACTTGCCATAAGGATGTTGTTCATCTGTTTTATTATGAAAAAGAAAATTCCTGGTGTACTATACTGACTTTACTCTGCAAGACAGAAAATTGTTTCTTTTTTGTATATATTTCACAAAGCTCTGGAAATAGCGACTAGTGTTGCATTTCCCACATCAGATGTTTGTAAACAACTGTATGAAAAAGCAAAGGATTAGCTTTTTCCTTATCTACGTTACTTTACCCGATTGTAACTGTTATATTGTTGCCTTTCCGCTAAATGTTGTAAAATGCACCAGCCAATTCATATATTTATGGAGTTCACGCATACAAACGCCTTGGCTATCCCGGGCAGGATTTCGGCAATACACCACAAAAACATGTTGTCATCCTGCCGGATGAGCTTTTAGGCTTTGAACGTTGTTGAGCTGTATATATATACATTACATATTTATATATTACTTAGGCTAGTGTATGATTACAAAAAGGGAATCACATCACGCAATCTCCCCAAAGTTTTACTTTAAGATTTCTTCGAGAGTATCCTTTTTCTGTATTCCCTTGAATTCTAATGAAGTTGCGGGTGGGTGAAGCAACCTGTTGGAGTTTTATTTTGTTGTCCACAAAACTGAGCTTCTTCCGATCCTTAGCTTTCGATGGTCTTCAAGTTATTAAAGTGCAATGTCAGTATTCAATTTATCTTTCTATCTCTGCACCGCCTAAAGAAAAACCAAACTATATTTCAAGATGCGAGTGAATTCTTCTCCGTTCCAACGACTTTTTGTAGTCCATTTATAGTTTTACCTTTGATTTGATATGAATATAAGCATTTATAGGTATTTGCTCGATGCACGTTTTCGTATCGATTGGAAAGCCTCCTTTTGATACTGATAAATTAACTTGTGTGTCGAGTTGTTGTACATTGTATCTATATGTATATTTTTCTTGTTTGTTTACTGCAAGCTTTTGGTGACTTTCCAAATACATCTACCCTTTCTGCATGTAACTCAATCATTGGCATACAAATTGTTGTTTTTCAAAGACAAAAAACCCGAAAATAAAAACAGAAGAGAAAAGAAAAAGGAACAGACAAAAGCCAAAGGGTAAAAAGAGCTTACCACTGCCGGATGTGAATGCGTTCCCGCAGTCCTAGTCAGATGATGAGCGTTTAGAGCGCATTATACCAGTTTCGTATAAAGATTATTAGTATCACAGTTTGGAGAGATGTATTACATTATTGCACTTCCTGCAAAATGTTAGTTTAGTTAGAGCTCTTATCGCGAGTAGACGTATATTCCAATAGTGTGTTTCAGAATTTGTTGCTGATACAAAATAACTCAGAACTGTGGCTTTAGATTTATTTTTCCTTTCTGTAAGAAATCAGACGGTGCATTGTGTGCGGTTGTTTTCAAAACAAAATAGATTAATCCAGGAGCCGCGTTAACGAGGATTGTGTAATTTAAGGTGATATTTAGTGACTACATTTATTTTACCTTTCGGCGTGTGTAGTTAGAAGTACCTTATTATTGCAAGAAAGAAAAAAAAGTAATAAGAAAGGAGTAGTAATAAGTAAATAAATAAGGACAAAAAATAATAATAAACGAGGATTTAATAAAGTTTTATTTTTCGATTTTGGCCATATGCGTAATGTAATGTAACAAAAAAAAAAAAAAGGAAGAGAAAGTGAGGAAACAAGAACTTGGATATGATTATTTTATAATTTCGAACAAGAAAAATTCATCTGTAAGGATTGTTTCTCGTGATACGCAAAAAGAAGATAACGGATTCGAGCTCAGGAATCACAGGAAAACAGTAAGTTAGTCTTTTTGTATTGAATTCTCATTTATGTGTGGTATAACAGTTGGTATTGTTATGTATACGCGCATTTGTTTGCCACCAACTTGCATTTCGGTATTCTGTTGATTTTTGATTTGAAATACATGTTACTGTATATTATCGTAACAAATATTTATATATTTTACCAGTTTCACTTTACAGGGAAAAAACACAACTAATTCTTTTTAAAATTAGTATATTATAGCATAGTACTTAGTTAAGTTGCAGTGCACAATGGGTGATTAATTTTGAGGACAACTCGTTAGTTATCATTCGTGCAATTTATTTTATGTGCAGTAATGCACAAAATTATAAATACCCCTGTAACTAAACAAGGTGTTACTGTAAAAGTCATTAATGCTATCAATTTAATGTGTACGGGCAATTAAGTCAGCGTTCATTAAACCAAAATTGTTTAACAAAATTAATTCTGTTTAAATAAAATATTTCATTACTATACTCTTCCCATTCGGTGTCTATTTCAAACAGTTTTTTACAAACAGCAAACAAACCTTAAAATGCAAAAAAAAAATACGGGAAATGAATTGATGCTGATCGTTAACAACTGAATCTTCTGTATAGGGATAACATATGTGTTCTTAGCCTAAGAAATGGCTTGTTCTGTTTGTCCGACGAAGAGTGTGTGGCGATTCCGCCAGATCCCACGGCTCGCCTTCCTGGAAAAACCCCCATAACCATAACCCGGGTCTGCACCAGCTTTCGCTAATGCAATTCGCATTAGCATCTTAGATGCTTCACGCATCAAACAGACCCAATTATTTTAACCCTAAAATCCCTATAAAGAAAACTTACCTTCATGCATCCCTTCGCATACAATTTTTCATAAGATTTCTTTGTTTGCTTATTTGGTATTCTGAACCAATTCGGTACCAGACAAATACCATAAATATCGCGCCGTCTATTTTTCCAGCCGCGTCATATACCATTCATATACATTGCCTGGCAACCTTTTTTGTTTGTCTTACCAACAAACAACCCAAGCAGCTGCATATAATTAGCGCAATAGACGCTGAAACCAAATTCTCCAGCATTTCCTAATGCAAATATGAACCCGGTTTCTATTGCAGCCAGAGATGCCATAAACATTCAATTTGCTTTTAGCACCTTTTTCTCCTAACGTCGAAAATAGCGACGAGGCATCGTATAAACATGACCTTCATTAAAGAGCGAACCATTTGGTCGCCTTCCTTTTGTCTTTGCCGCCTCCCTGTTTCGCTGTTCCACTGCACGTGTGAATAGTGATCTCAACGATCCCACACATACCACCAAGAGAGACTTTACGTTTTCCTGGTGGTAGGTAAAAAACGATATCCTTATTAGAGAGGATATCGTACGAGTCCAATTACATCCGCCGACAACCACGGTGGTGCTATCTCCTGCTCCCCGTGACGACGCGGGGACGCATATATCCGAAGTCGAGTCGGGAAAGCGCGCTTTAATTTAAGTGAATTTTTATTCATGTTTTGCATTTAATCAACCACGAAGTAACTATCGGTTAACTTCAACAAACCTTTTAATTAACAAGTAACAAAAACAAATGACTTTTAATTCATGTTTTGCATTTAATCAACCTTAAAGTAATTATCCATTATCTGCAATAAACTTTTTAATTAATAAACCATAGACAGTGCGTTTTATTTTTTTACTCTCCTGTGCTGCAGTTTCCGGGATGTTTTCGTTCATCCTTCCGCGTTTGTGAACAGTGTTCTTTCAGTGTTTGGCGGAACCTTTTTGTAACCTTAGTGACAATTGGATGGAGGAGGAAGTGAACCGTGTGCCCGTGTCAGGTACAATACTTCCTCCCCACAGTGGTGACTCCGAGTTGGAACAATCGCGCCTTCCGGAAAATAAACAGTCGACGAAAACAGTGCGCGTTTTTTTGTGAAGCACGAACTTGCGTTTCTTGATGTTTTTCATTCTAGTGACAACCGAGAGCAATTGTGGCGGCAGTTGCCGAAAAATAATCAATGGGCAAAACATCGCCCCAACGCCAGCCTTCCTTCCAGCACCGGCAACCAACACGCACCAGCACCAGACTAGCAGCAACACCAAACAGCCAAGGCTTTACCAACATCACCTGGCCGGGAGCAGCACTCGCCTCAACAGCAACGGCCAGGATTTGGTAAGTTCCATTTTCTCTATTCTTCGTTTTTCTGAACAGGGAAAATCTTCCCAAGCGAATGTATATTTTAACAAAGCCATTGAATTAGCACCGGATCACGAACAGGCTCTTTTGAATTCAGCGATCCTCTTGCAAGAACTTGGAGGTGACGAGTTACGCAAGGTCTCATGGGAGCGGCTATTCACAATGCTGAAAAAAGATCAAAATAATGAACGAGCCTATTTCAATCTGGGAATGCTAGCAATGGACGAACATAATTTTGAAGAAGCGGAAAACTATTTCAAACGTGCTATTCACATTAAAACTGATTTCCGCAGTGCCTTGTTTAACTTAGCTCTATTGTTGGCAGACGCTAATCGCCCTCTGGACGCAGTTCCATTTCTAAATCAATTAATTCGTTATCATCCGGATCACCTAAAAGGCCTTATACTCCTTGGAGATATCTACATCAACTATATGAAAGATCTTGATGCGGCTGAGGTATGTTATCGAAGTATCATTAAATACGAACCACATACCATTCAGGGACTTCATAATTTGTGTGTGGTTTTCGTTGAACGCAAGAAGCTTGTCAAAGCACGAACCTGCCTCCAGTACGCCCATCAATTGGCTCCGAAGGAGGAGTACATTTTAAAACATCTAAAAATCGTTCAGAATCGCCTCGAAAAGATTTATAAGCTACCTGATGAATCTCCAGAAAAGCAAATTGCTTTATCTGATTACGATCCAAATGAATTCAGTATGGACAGGATACAGAACACGAATACCTCCGGGACACCAGCAGCTGCAGCAACGAACCGTTCCATAACCCCAAACCCTATAACGTCCTTATAGCATAATATTATTTACAAGCACAGGGAATATTAACAAATTATCGGTTTTAAATTATAATAAGTTTTATACTGCGAAATAGTTAAGCCTGAACCGTAACAGGATAATAGAATGTATTGTATTTTATATCTATCCATTGTACTTAATTCAATCGATTCGTTAGTCAAAATTTTATTAGAAAAACAGAAGTTGAATATGAAAACCAAAATAAAAAAAGTTTTTAGGAAAATGTTTTCAGGGTTTTACTGTTTTTATCCTTGTTAGTGATTCTTATTTAGACGGGAGGATATTGATATTTTATAAAAAAGTTGTATCTTTGTTATTTAATTAAAAATGAAAACTTATTGGCAGGAATAAAGTTGTCCTTAACAGACACCGCTTAAAATCCTTTACAGTTTTATGTATGATGTAGTAATATTAAATTCCTTAAAACCTTTTAATTTTTTTTTTCTTTTCTCCTTTCCTTTTTGTATTGTCTTCATGTAAGCTCCTTCTGAGCGAAACTTAAAATTTGTTTCCTAAAAAACATTTGTGTGCATTGACATTTGTTATTCAAGAATTAATTACCGATTTGAAGTGCAAATTACCACACACAGTCCTAATTAGGCGATTTTCATGGTAAAGGTAGACAACTGGTTCGAAACAGTTGTCCTGCCAGTCTAGGAAAGTCGTTTAATAAGCTTGACTGTTAAAGGCTATAAAGGATATCGATATTTATATGAATGAGCGTATGTCCGGAAATATGTTCATTTGTATGAATGCGTTTCTTTTATTTTCTTTTAAAACAAACAAACATTAATCCGAATATTAAAAATATTTTTATATTCTCCTCTTTGTTCTCCTAAATGTCTGCCTTTCTTCTGTCTTACTTAACACCTTGTATATTAAGCAAACTTCAGTTATTTAAAGAAAACAAGACCTTATATAAAACACTTAAACGCAATCGTTTTTTCCTTTTTTTTTTAAGTACTATAAGCTCATTTTGATTTAACATGATTTTTGGATAACAAACAAATAACATTTTGTTGCACACTATATCTAAGAAATAAATTCAAATATTGGGACTTTTAATTAATATATATGAAGTTGGTTCAAGGTTATTAAGGATAACATTGACTTGTTTTATTCTTATTTAATAAATTTTTTTTTTGTTTGCTTTTATTCTTTGTTTTTAACGACCAATAATTATATACATGTTATTTGAAACTTACACCAGTAATTATCACCAACACCAACAAACAAACAAATGTTTATATCTACTAAATAGCTTAGACTTTGTCCTATATGAATATATTAGAATACCTTCAATTCAAAGAAAAACAAAACTAATGTAATAGCCCAAGTAAGTGTGTCTGTTCTCAAAACTTGTAAAACAAATATCGAAATACAATCCCATATATCGACAAGTGACACGAAATAAACATTCACACCCATTTAAAATACACTTATTGTCATATTGTCCGATTTCCTTGTTGTTCCCCTCAATTTCTGTTTTTCTTTCGTCTAGTTTAATGTTTCGCATATTAAATATTCTGTTAATCTAATCGAATAGAAATGGTTGCTGCAATTTTATACATTTTAAAAACAAAATAACAAATATTGTAAGCCCCTTCAGGGTATTAAGTAGCGCACAACCCTTTCCAGCACGCACACGACTCCGTTTACTCACACGCGACCTCTCGACTCCTCTCGACTCCATTCATTCCTCCACAACCGACTCCTCTCTTAATAGCTCGTCTCTTACATCGGGACACAATGCCCCTTAAACACTGGACCCCACCCAACCTCACTTGACCCCACATCGGCTCAATTTATTCCTTTAACCGGCTCCTCATCACACCCTTCGGACTCTTCGAGTTCAAAGTGATGACCTTTGGCCTTCTTTAAATACTGGCAAAGCTCGCCTCTATGCGACCCTGTCCGCCTACTCTCGTCTATATACATTTCTGCAAACCGGCCCCTTATGTAACAACAGCTACTACGCGTAGCATATAATCAATAGGACGCCCGGTTTTGTCTCGCGTGAAACACCTCACCCTTTTCTGTCTCTTTTCTGAAGGTTGGCGCTCACGCTCACCAACCATAGCCTTCACGCAACCCCAAGCAACCCTTCTCGACTCTGCGTGACCTCTAACACCTTTTTCTGTCTCTGTTCATATATTGGCGCCCATCTACGCCAAAAACAGTTATCACGCGAAACTGTTCATCAATGCTCGACCTCTCTACCCGATTTCAGCAAGCCAGCTTCCCTCGTTACCACAGCTACTACGCGTAGCAGCACCCATCAGGGCACCTGGTTTTGCCCCTTTATTTAAATTTCAGGACATTCGTCCTTAGATCTCCTACGTCTCCCAAATGTCTCAGCAACACCGGTCCACAAATCAAACCGATACCACCGGGCTGAGACAACATACCTGGTTCCCCAATCCTTTAGCCACCATGGCTCACCTTTAGCGGCAACTAAAGGCTATACACGCCCCTCTACGCCGCCTCAAATACCTAGGTGCATAAAACTTCGGAGCGCACATCTAATAACCCTAGGGCGCCCTGGGGTTGGACACAATCAACCACCCACCAGGAGCCCCCTAAGCAAAGTCCTCTATTTTTTTAACAAGCTCGACGGCCGGCACCTCACAGCAAGTTTCCATTCGGTCGAGGTCGCAGCTACCGCTACATTGGCACCAATGTACCGGTCCTCCCTCGATAGGTAAAACGTGCAATTGAGGGCCCGCCCTCCTTTACCAGTCCCAGCGGCAAACAAATCGCCATACAAACGTATGGACAAAAGACACCCGCTCTGGACTTGGTCCCTTTCCTTTCCGCACACGGCAACCCGTCACTGCGGATGGGAATTACCCTGGGATAAGTTCCCCTCCTTCTCGCACACACTATTTCGTCACTGCGGATGTGAGCGGATTTCCGATAGGTTCCGACCTATTCGGGCGATAAGCCTGTTGGTCCACGAGACCCATAACAGGCCGATGGACCACGCCGCACACATTTGCCCTTGCTGGCATCAATCGGTAACATCTGTGTCCACCTTATTATCGATAAAGGCCCAAACAATAACCAGGAACTGGTCACCACGACAGTCCCTTAACATTACCACAGCGCATTCCGAAGCAACCTCCCTATCATCACAGCACCCACCATCGAGCATTCCCTCGCCCCTACCTTTTTTTTTCGTGACTACGTCACTGGGAGGGGAGTACTGTGGCGATTCCGCCAGATCCCACGGCTCGCCTTCCTGGAAAAACCCCCATAACCATAACCCGGGTCTGCACCAGCTTTCGCTAATGCAATTCGCATTAGCATCTTAGATGCTTCACGCATCAAACAGACCCAATTATTTTAACCCTAAAATCCCTATAAAGAAAACTTACCTTCATGCATCCCTTCGCATACAATTTTTCATAAGATTTCTTTGTTTGCTTATTTGGTATTCTGAACCAATTCGGTACCAGACAAATACCATAAATATCGCGCCGTCTATTTTTCCAGCCGCGTCATATACCATTCATATACATTGCCTGGCAACCTTTTTTGTTTGTCTTACCAACAAACAACCCAAGCAGCTGCATATAATTAGCGCAATAGACGCTGAAACCAAATTCTCGAGCATTTCCTAATGCAAATATGAACCCGGTTTCTATTGCAGCCAGAGATGCCATAAACATTCAATTTGCTTTTAGCACCTTTTTCTCCTAACGTCGAAAATAGCGACGAGGCATCGTGTAAACAATGACCCGCATTACCAGCGGCGCATGTGGTCATTTTCCCTATTGTCCTTGTTTTCGAACACATGCAACAACGTTGAATCTGTTCGATCGCGCACATATACCACTGCGCCACTAGTTACACCCTTAAGAGAAACGTTTTTCTCTCTCTTCCTTTTTCTTCCTTAGCGAAATCATCTCTGCATGAGATGACGATCGCTGAGTCTTATTCCATCCTCCGACCACGCTGGTCGCACGATGAAACTCCCGCTCTCCGCGTCACCAGCGGAGAAGCGTAAACGGTAACACGCGAGTATATACCCGGAGTCGTGTGTGTTTTATTTTTCAACTCTAGGAAGTTGTAGTTTATTTTTTTCCACGTAAATTTATCCGTGAATCTATGAAATAACGTAAATTTATTGATCCCCAAATTGTTTATTATCGAAAACATATAGTGCAAAAAAAATCGGTATACAATAGTCTCTTTGATAAAACAATATCCATAAGTTTATACGAAGTGTTCAATAGCTTTTGTGAAAACGTATAAATTATACAAAAATGTAAAAGACAAACAATAAACAAGTCATAAATTTTATTAACTGTTTGATTTTCGA
Source organism: Microdon myrmicae (assembly GCA_963931805.1). NCBI lineage: Eukaryota > Metazoa > Arthropoda > Insecta > Diptera > Syrphidae > Microdon > Microdon myrmicae. The sequence goes on from OZ007499.1 coordinate 121,992,181, forward strand.
AATTTAAAAGTAAATTAAATTCAAAACTAGACACATTTCATTGCTAAAGCGTGTTTCCTGTTCCTGCTGCGACATTCGGCCAAACTTAATTAATTAGTGAATGATGGAGGAGGAAGTATAACTCGCACCCATGCTGGTGCCGCGACTTCCCCACCACAAGTGTACATTGTTGAATGTTCTTCAAAGAATCTATAGCCCATATGGGAACATTTAAGGCAGAACATTGTCACGTATTTATTGGAAAAATGACCATACAATGTCTGTTTCCACAAAATTACACGATGCGAATTGAGAACGACATCGTCAAGGTTGTACTCTTTTCTTCTTACATTTATGAAGTTGAAGCTTTGGAAAACTGAATCATATAGTAGCACAATCGAGCACTACCTTAGAATACTGCAAATCTTCTCCGGAAACGGGCATCGCATAAAACACATTTTACGCATTACGTGATGTTTTTAGTCAGCATCTTCGTTCTGAAAAATTAGAAAGATCATGCAGAAATTAAAAAATACTAGGCCTGTGGCAAACGGACACCCGAAAACACTCCTTCGACTGGTTCGTACTATTGAAAATATCGCTGCTGTGCACGAATAGTTTTATATTTTTGGTTTCTTTTCGCGGTTAGCTAAAAATCAAATAACGGGTACAATCCGTGAAACCCTAAAGCTAACGAAAAGATGACAGAGGAGAAAAATTAAAATTAATTTGTCACCATTGCTAAGTGCTTAGCACAAAGTGAATTACTATTACTATAATATTTATTGGCCAGTAGGACCCCGAAAAATCATGACCTCACCGACTCCGCCATTGTACCCTGTCCCGTACGGTCTCCCTCCACGTTCGACCATCCGACCCGATCTCCTCGAGGTCCAACCTAACATTGTCCTCCCATCTCCGTCGCGGCCGCCCTGTCGGTCTCTTTTCCGTTGGCTTACCGTCAAGAATTCTATGCGCGGTCCTATCGTTGCTCATTCGCGCCACGTGTCCGGCCCATCTTAATCTTCGCCACTTGATTACTCTCACTATTGTCGGTTTGCAGTATAGCTCTTCCAATTCGTGGTTGTGGAGTTTCCTCCATTGTCCTGACAGAGGAGAAAAATTAAAATTAATTTGTCACAATTGCTAAGTGCTTAACACAAAGTGAATTACTATTCATCATCATCATCATCGGCACTACAACCGGGAACCGGTCTTGGCCTAATTTAGCAAGTCCTCAGGCTTGTTAAATTTTCCATAATGATTTGTTATTTTCCGGGCAAGGTCGTTAGTCTTGCGCCGGGAATTACTATTACTATACCATTTATTGGCCTGTAGGAACCCGAAAGCTCATGACCTCACCGACTCGACTCCGCCATTGCTCCCTGTCCCGTGTGCTCTCCTTCCACGTTCGACTATCCGATCCGATCTCCTCGAGGTCCAATCTAACATTGTCCTCCCATCTCCGTTGCGGCCACCCTGTCGGTCTCTTTTCCGTTGGCTTACCGTCAAGAGTTCTATGCGCGGTCCTATCGTTGCTCATTCGTGCCACGTGTCCGGCCCATCTTAATCTTCGCCACTTGATTACTCTCACTATTGTAGGTTTGCAGTATAGCTCTTCCAATTCGTGGTTGTGGAGTTTCCTCCATTGTCCTGCCTCTTCGTCATATTTACCGCCAAATATACCCTTTAAAACTACATTTTCGAATACGCGGACTTTGTTTTCTCCCCGTTTTGTGAGAGCCCATGTTTCGCATCCGTATAGAACAATCGGCATGATTATGGTTCTATAGACACGGTGCTTTATGTTACGTGATAACAGTGTGGATTTCAGCAGTTTACTGATTCCGTGCCAACTAGCGTTGCCGGAGTGCAGTCTTTTGTTAATCTCCTTTGACATTTCGTTACTGGCCGTCAGTATTATTCCCAGATATTTAAATTCTTTGACATTTTCAAATATCTTGCCCCTGATGTTTATATGTGTTTATATATCTTGCCCCTGATGTTTATATGTGTTGTGTGAGGTCCACCTGCTCTCGCCGTAATCATATATTTTGTTTTGTCTTCATTTATTTCTAGGCCCAAATCTTCTGCCGGATGCATGATGATTTCACTGTTGTTACTTACAGTTTCTAGATTATCGCCCAAAACGGCGATGTCATCCGCATATGCGAGCACTTGTGTGACCCCGTTCAGGGATGATCCGACCATGTTGTCGTCTTGTACCTTTCTGATGATATACTCGAGGACAAGGTTAAAGAGACATGGTGAGAGGCCATCCCCCTGTTTTAGGCCGTCCTGGATTTCTATTCTAACTCGCCCTTTGTTTTCGTTCATGCAGATTTGAATGAGAGCGGCATGGTTTTTCGGAATTTCCAGCTCAACTACAATATGGTAGAGTCTTTGCCTTGCGACTGAGTCGTACGTTTTTCATTTAAGTCAACGAACAGTTGGTGAACCATCTCTCCGTATTCCCACTTCTTTTCCAGTAGTTATCTCATTGTGAACATTTGGTCGCTTGTTGACCAGTTCCTACGGAATCCGCATTGGTAGTCTCCCAATATTTCTTCTGCGTACGGTGTGATTCTGCCAGTATGACATTTGTTAGTATTTTGTATGTGGTTGTGAGCAATCATATTCCTCTGTAATTTTAGCAGTCAGATCTGTCACCTTTTTTAAAAATGGGGACGACTATTGAGGTTTTCCATTCTTCCGGAATGAATTTCTTATCCCATATTGTTTTAATCAGTTGGATGATCTTTCGAGCGGTGTCCTCCATGTCCTCCATGCTTCACAAACTCTGCCGGTATGCAGTCCACTCCGGGAGCCTTGTTGTTTTTTGCCTTGTAGATTAATTGCGTCTACAACATCGTCGAAAGAGGGCTCTGGGGTCTGAGGCTCGGCTGTATGTACATCTGGTGCGTTTATTAGTGGTTGATGGTATTGTTTGTTTCTGTCACCAGACAGCCGTTTGTGTCTCGGATTATTTTGGCTCTCCCTCGGTAGCCATTTCTAATTGAATTTATGCCGGCATACATACCTCTGATGTTCTTTGCTCTGGAATGTTCTACGATTTTTTCGATCCGAGTCTTCTCCCATTCGCGTTTTTTTGCGTTTCAAGAGTCTCATTGTCTCTTTCCGAAATGTCGCGTATCTTTCTGCGTTCACTTCATCATATCTTTAGCCGTTTACGTTCTTCGATCTTCGCCCTGCACTCATGATCAAACCAAGATTTGGACTTAATTGTTTTCTTAGATACAATTTTTAGGGTGTTTGTTTGATTGTGTCTCTGATCGATGTCCATTAAGTGTCCACGCCATTGGCTTCCTCTTCTTCACTGCTCCCATTCTCTAGGATGCTAAATCTATTCGTTAGTTCGTCTTCATATTCCGCCCTTTTGCGTAGGTCTTTTGGTTTATCAATGTCGAACTTTTTGCTCGTCTCCCGTGACTGCCCATGTGGGTTTGCTGCGAGCGGACTCCTGACTTTGCCCATCACTAGAAGATGATCGCAGTTGCAATCTGCTCCTCTATATGATCTTACGTCAAGGATAATCGAGTGGTGTGTTTTGTCTATGAGGAAGTGGTATATTTGGTTACGCGTTGCGCCGTCGGGGAATATCCATGTGTCTTTATGGATTTGCTTGTGCTTTAGCATCGTGCTTTTCCACTACCAGATCTTTTGACGCTGCGAACGTAATAATTCGAATTCCATTATCATGTGAAATGTCGTGTAAGCTTGTGGGTATTCTATACGTGCGTCAACACGGACGCTGATTCAATAGAAACTTCTATGATTGTCGGTTGTTCACGACCGGGGCTAAACCCCAAGCGAAGAGAAAAATAAAGAAAACGCTCGAATCTTCGTTTCACAAATTTATGACATAATATTTGATACACTTGGCTGACACGTACACTGAAATGAATTTGATAGTCCAGATCTATGATATTAACTTCGACTTAACGTACGTGCTCACTGAATTGTATTCGCTAGTCCGGATTGATTGTTTAAACATATAATATCGAATACGACTTAACACAACTGCATTTTCACTACTCCGACACGCAACGACCTCGGCACGTCTGTCTAATTAGGCGGATAAGATTTGACTCCCTAAGGATAAAACTCTGACTTGAATTCCATCCTCGGTTAGGATTAAGCAACAGAAGAGAGAGAGACAATTTTTCTCTTAAGGATGTGGGCACCAAGGATATGCGATCTTTTGGTGCAGTGGTGTGTATGTGTGTTCGTACACATCACCGTGTTTATCGATGCATTTCTGCAAGGATAAACAAAACCTACAGCTAGGAAAAAAGGACAAAGGAGAAGCGACCTAATGCATTGATCTGGGATTAGGGTCAGCTAAATAAATAAGCTGGAACTCATTAAATGGGAATTGCATTTGGTATACCACAAACGATGTGGATTGTTTATGGTATCGCTAGAAAACCTTTGAAGGACAGCGTTCTTTTGTTTGCACATTGCGTGCCAAGGAAATTAGTTTCAGCGTCTATTGCGCTAATTATATGCAGCTGCTTGGGTTGTTTATTGTTGGGAGAAAAGGTCGCCAGCCAATGTGTATAAAAAGGGATTTGTTGTACACATGAATGAAGCTGGAAACAGGCGACGCAATGATCATTATCCCTGGTTGCGATGGTTACATGATATGTGAATCGATAAGTTTTCTTTTCAGAGATATGCTGTTTGGAACAGAATTCTTAAGAGGAATTTTGAATTCAAATAAATGAATTTTCTAGGATTTTTTCGATCCGAGTCTTCTCCCATTCGCGTTTTTGCGTTTGAAAAGTCTCGTTGTCTCTTTCCGAATTGTCGCGTATCTTTTTGCGTTGACTTTGTGGGCGAAGTATCATGCCGATCATGGGCACTAGTTTCACTTGAATCCTCCAACGATGTTTCGACAAATAGTCCAATTTACACAAGTATCCAATAAAAATATAACGCACTGTGTTGGTTGTTTAATTGAATAATTTGTTTATTTTTTTATTGTTTTCTTTACTTAATTAAGAACTTATTATTACTATACACTTTGGCAATCCGTTTGTGTAGGTATACAAGTACAACACTCGACAAAAATTATTTTGCACGACTCCACTTGACACAATACGACTCTTTTCGCGATTGGCGTTGAATATCATAAAACTCGCGCAGCGACGGTGTGACTACTCACGATGATGATTCAATGGTGACTAACTCGAATCAGGGGTGAAATTCGTATTTCATTTCTCACACAGGACAACCAAAAGAGACCACGCCTCCGCTCTCTCAACCTCGCGCTCGTCGAAGTGTGGGTAACTTCTGTTAATTGGTAATTGACGGACGTGGAGAATGAGAGAACAGAAACACGATGTGCTGTGATCTCGATGTAGCTTTGGTTGTGTGTGTTGGTATCGAATGCAGCTACTGACATGACCTACTGACCCAGTGTTATGACTGTGGTGTAGTCAGAGCGCATTGAACCATGTAAAGACAGAACTGCGAAGGAGAGGAGAACCTAGCTGGTGCTATTCACCTGCAAAAAGAGATCGTTGATCCCAAGCGAATGGGTGATCTGGGAAAAGTCAATAGGACTTCGAATCGGCTAGGGAATTAATACCGTGGGAAAAACTCTATGGAATGTTGGTAAATACCCACGCCAATGGGTGATGCTGCAACCGCGTCGCTTGGTTTGACTTGGTTGTTGCTAACCAATACGAATGGAATTTCCGGAGGAAATCCCATGGTTAGAGCAATAGTGTTGCCGTATGGCGAAGATAGTAGCTAAACTCAATTATGCATTAATTAATTAAGATAGTAGCTAAACTCAATTATGCATTAATTAAATTAGATAGTAGCTAAACTCAATTATGCATTACCAGATCTTTGTACGCTGCGAACGTGATAATTCGAATTCCCTTATCATTTGAAACGCCGTGTAGGCTTTCTTTACCTATTGTTGGTTGGAAGATGTCTTCCTTTCCAATTTTCGCATTCAGGTCACCGAAGAGGATTTTAACATCGAATGATGAGATCCCATCGAATACTTCCTCTAGGGTCTCGTAGGACGTGCCCTTCGTTTCTTCGTCCGTAGATTCTGTTGGGGCGTGTATGTTTATAAATACATAATTGTATCATGGTACCTGTATTTTTAGCACCGACATTCGGTCATTAATAAATTGCACATCTTTTACCAGGGGCGTAATCTTTTTGCTTATGTTGAAGCCAGTCCCGAGGTTATGTGTATCGGTACCACCACACACCAGTGTTAATCCGTTGGTTTCGATTACTTGGTGTGGGAGTCGGACTTCCTGAAGCATGACGATGTCCACTTTATATTGTTCCGCGTTTTCTACGACCGTCTGTATCGCGCCTGGTTTATATAACGTTCGAACATTCCACGGCCTGACGCGTATTTCCCGCTTTTTCCGCTTTGCCCTACGTCTTATTTTTGCCAAGTCGGTGGTTTCTTGATGATTTGTTGCCTTATGGTAGTGCCGGCTCATCACACCTACGCCTACCGGGTTTTCGTGGGATTGTTTTTTGTATATTAATTATTCATTTTTGATCCCACGAGTCTTGGGGTTTCAAATAGTCCGCCACATCAGAGCCCCTCTTTGATATGGTAAGGTCTGCTTTCTGCTCTGATTCGACCCGGTGTCAGAGAGGCGCTGTTATAATACAGCCGGTATACCCCTGGCTGCAAACCATCCAATGGGCACAGTGACGCGCAACACCCTGGATTAGGGGTGGTAGATCTTTGTGTGTTACTCCTCATTAGCCTGTCTGACATGGGTACCCCTACTGGAAGCGTATGCTTCCGTCAGCATAGCCTGAGTGATTCATTGTAGTTTAAGCCCCCGCACCACGTCAAGGTTTCTACCAAGCAGGGGAACACAAAGGGAATTAGTTCTCTAGATAGTGAATCATAGCCAGATATTCGTCGTTGTCACATTGTCAGCGCATTTCTTACAGGAAACAATGAAACCAATATCTGTCAAAAAAGCCGAAGAAGTGCAATTGTACTCTGACTCATTACCCGATAACTGCTCCATTCTACCTTCAGAAACTCTAGAACAAACAACTGATCTCCATTCTTATATGTGCCATCTAATGCGAATTAAGATTGCGCTGGTTATATATACATTTTTTCTTTTTGCTTTAACACTGCGACAACTGTTTGACACTAATGATCATGAATATGGGAAGTGGGAGAAGGTTAAAAAGAGAAGTAATCAACAAATTTGATAATCTGCGCTTTGATCGGTGTACTTTTTTTCTTTTTTTCTCGGTAGGAAGGTCTAAATCTTCAAAAGATACTACTTAGAGCCATGCCGGATTTTTACCGACTAAAACCACCCTCCAGCTCCTCAATAGTATACTGGTTAGTATACCCGCCTGTCACGCGGGAGACCGGGGTTCATTTCCCCGTCGGGGAGCCTCTGGCGCAAGACTAATGACCTTGCCCGGAAAAAACAAATCATTATGGAAAATTTAACAAGCCTCAGGGCTTGCTAAATAAGGCCAAGACCGATTCCAGGTTGTAGTGCCGATGATGATGATGATGATGAAAACCACCCTCCACCAGGCACATATTCCCGTTGATCCCCGCGGAACTTTCTTTTAGATATACCACCGCGAAGCGGGACGGAGTTTACCTATTACTCCTCTCGTCGCGTCCCAACTGCTGCATCATTTCACAGAGAATACTATTTGTTACGGACCATCCCTGTTTTGAACTCAGCATGAATTCTATTGCTCGTGCCAGAGTAACTGTCCGTCTCATATGTCTCTCCAAAATCGTTCGTGCGGCCTCGAATCTCACGCACTCTGTGAGCACGTGCTGCGCATTTTCTATTTTGCTCTCGCAATACAAGCAGTATGGGTGATTCACATGCTTATACTTGTGCAAGTATTGTCGAAAGCAACCATATCCTGATATAAGCTGAGTCAGGTGGTAATTCAGCTCGCCATGTTTTCTTTTCACCCATAATTCTACATCAGGTATCATGGTGTGGGTACATCTTCCTTTGGTGGAAGAATCCCACCTTCCTTGCCATTCTCTTAGCCTAGAGGACTTTAATTGTGACCGCATTCTTCGACGATTCTCTTGGGAGACCCCATGCAATGCCGCGTTTTCTTTAGCTGCAATGTCAGTTTATAGCATCTTCGGATACCGTTCGGAATGCACAGCACACTCCTAGTGATGCCAGCCTATGTACTGAGTTCACTCCCCTCATATACGACTTATACTCCTGCCCATATGTGAGCTGCATATATTACAATGGAGGTGTTGCCACTGGTTATGCGTTTTCTTATGTGAGGCCGGGGTCCTCCAACATTGGGTAGCAGTCTCGCCAAAACTTTGCATACTCTTGTCGTTTTTTCACTCGTTTTCATCAGGTGTTCCTTGAAGGTCAACCTGTTGTCGAGTATAACATCAAGATATTTAATATAGGGACTGGATCTGATTATTTGTCCTTCTATTTCCAAATCAAGGTATTCAACTTTTTTGCAGCTGCTTATTAAAACTGCCTCCGTCTTATGTCCAGCTAGTTTCAGTCCGGCCATATCTAGCTAGCATTTAATACTCTGGATTGCTTGGGAGCAAATATTCTACAGGTCATCTAGATGTTTAGCTACGCTATTGCCAAATCATCTGCGTACCCAATGATTCTAACCCCGTCTGGCACAACATCACACACGATATTCCATAACAGCGGATCTAATACAGATCCCTGAGGTACACCCGCTGTTATTTTATATTCCAGTGGTCCCTCATCTGTATCATAGAGCAGTCTTCTATCCGAGAGATAGTTTGCTAGTATACACACAAGTAGGGTGAGACTTGTAGATCGCCCAACCCTTCTAGAATCCGATTCCGGTTTACCGAGTTAAATGCATTTTTAATGTCTAGTGTCACCACCGCGCAATATTTTTTCGTACCTCCTAGCGTGCTCCAGCTATCGCATTGCGAGCGATGTCGCACACCACAGATAGTGCCTTAGGTTGATCTACCTTTCCGGAATCCATACTGCGATTTAGAGAGCCGCGATCTTCCCTCAAAGAATTGTTCCAGGCGAGTGGCAATTACTCGCTCAAGCAGTTTTCCTGTTGTGTCCAACATGCACAACGGGCGAAAAGACGTCGGCGCATCTGGATTGTTGACTCCTTTTGGAATAAGCACAAGCCGCTGTTTTTTTCCATCGTTTGGGAAATTGTCCTGTTTGAAGGCAGATTGTGAAGAGACTGCTGAAGACTTCCGGGTTTTTTGTTAAAGCAGTCTTCACTACAGCGTTAGGGATACCATCCAGTTCAGGGGTCTTGTTTTTATTAACAATCCTTGAAGCCAAGAGCACCTCTTCGGTGGTCACGGGAGGTATCTCTTTTTCAGCGATACTCCACACCTCTTGCATGCTCAACACCTCATCACACTGCGGGAAGAGTGCAGCAGCGATTCTGCCCAAGTCAGTTTTACTTTTTTGCATTTAACTACTCTTGTTCTGTAGTCTTTTCATGACTATCCTGTAGGCGCTGCCCCATGGGTTGTTAGTTAATTTATCCCCTAGGGAGCAGAACGCGTCATATTTACTTTTGCGGATTACATACCTCAACTGTTTCCGTTTACTCCCGAATTCCGCATGCAACTGTGGATATGTGTTATGGTTTCTTGCTCTTTGTTGTGAGCGTCGTAAGTTGTTGCACTCCGATCGCACATGGGCGATTTCTGAGTTCCACCAATACACTGGTTTGATAGCTCCGGCTGGTTGTCTTTGTCGTGGCATAAAAGCATCGTATGCGGTGGTTAGCCACTTGATGACTTCCCCAGCTAGCCTGTTCGCATCGGCCTCTGCGTCAAAGTGTGCGATTTGGTCTTCCAGTATATAATCGAGAAGTTCCGCATCGAGGATCTTCTCTTTCCACCCATTTTTTGGGCATTCTTCGCCAATTTGCTAGTGATGAATCCCCCGCGCGGTAATATTTCGTACATCACGGCTTGGTGGTCACTATGGGTGTCCAAAACTCGCCACTCCATACTTCTTGCCAACATGGAGCTTGCAAATGTGATGTCGTTTTTGGACCGGCCTCTCTCGTTTATGAAGGTATCATGAACACCATCATTAAGTAACACCACATCTAGGACTGCGAAGGCTTCGAGTAGTGCCTGGCCTCTACTGTTGGTCCTTGTGCTTCCTCTTTCTACTGTCCAAGCGTTGAAATCTCCAGCAACTATAAGAGGGCTCTTATCTCTAGCTTCTTGTATTATATTGCCCAAAAAGCATTTGAAATATTCTATTTCCCACCTTGGCGGAGCGTAACAACAGTAGAAATGAATTCCTCTGATCTTGGCATAGGCAATTCCTTCCAGCCGCTGGACACTTGTGCATTCCATGGGGGAATTTCCAGTTGTCCAGATGGCCGCTGTTCCGCTCCTGTCTTCCTCCCATGTAATAGTACCAGTGCGAGGCATCCTGTTCTGCTCATTGATGATTACCACGTCGGCACCATATTCCTTAACCGTTTGGGAAATGAGATCTTGTGCGGCTCCACAATGGTTTAAGTTGATTTGAATGCACTTAAATCTGTCCATTTTTATTCAGGAGATTGGACATCGCGTTTTTAAATGCTCGGCATTTGTAACTCCCTGTTAGGTGGTGGTTACTGCCTTTGCATCGTGATTCGCGGAACATGCATTTGGGTTGTGCTTTACAACCCATTGCTTTGTGGCATTTTTCTCCGCATTTCAAACAGTTCTCCGAACGATCTTCTTCGGATTTGCAGAATATCGCCACATGACCGTATTGCCAACATCTGAAACATTGTGTGGGTGCGATGTGTTCTCGAAGTCTGCATCTCACCCATCCAACCCGTAGGAGACCTGTAGCCAGCAACATGCTAGCCTTTTCTCTTGGTAAGTGGATCATGGCAGCCTGCGTGTCATCTGGTTTCCTTCTTAAACTCTTTACCGCTTCCCTTGGGATCGCGTTCAGCGCAGGGAACTCTATAGCGATCGCTGTCAGGATTTCCTCCACAGTGGTAACCTCATCTAAATCACGACACTGAACCGTGATTTCCTGTGACATTGTTTTGACATTGGCATCTCCCTTTAGTACTTGTTGTACCTTTGCTTTCAGTGTCTCGGTGGTGGCCTCTGAAAGGTGTTTCAATTCTAGCAGCAATTCCCCTTTTGCTGTCTTTCGAACTTTATTCGCGCTATTTCTGAGTTCACTTAGCTCGGGTTTGGCCTTCATAAACTTCAGTATATCCGCATATTTTTTTTCCCCGGTTTTGGATATTATTATAAAGTTCGGGCGTGGTCTCCTTCTTTTCATAATGTTGGCCTTCCCAATATCACCTTCTGGTGCCTCTTCACCCTTCAACCTCACATCCCGCTTCCTTCCTCTCTGGGCAATTGTAAACCAATTGTAATTGTGTGCCTCATCATTGATCTGCTCCGGGACCCTACTTACGTCTGTGTGCGAGTTTTGCTTTGCCCGGATTTGTACGTTTCCACCGCTTCCTTCAGCTGGCGTAGATGGCTTATTTAAGCGGTTTTCCACTTCCTTATCATAAAGGCACCAGTGATCTCGACCAGCTCTCGCACAGCATTAGTAATATTCCTTTGCTTTTTAATTTTGATCGACCTTGTCAATTCTGCGATCCTTTCTCCGAGCTGCCCGAACACCAAAGACACATCGTCATCTCCATCACAGTTCTGACCCGCGCTTGTCTCTAAATCGCCACTGCTTGTTGCCGCCATAAATTATGCAAAAAACCTTTCTTCGCACAACTGTGAAAAGCCCCTCTGTTGCTGTCGGGAGAGCAGGTTTTGTGTCTTCTATATGACTTGTCTCTGAAAAGCAAGACCCCAAAATTCAATTTGATAAGACAAAACTTACCGCACTGAAACAATCACTAAGGGGCAATTGAAAACTCCAACTCTTCTTCACAGAAAATATTCGTGGACAAGTCAAATCAGTTCACTTGCGTGGTATCTTAGTAGAATTTCTTCTTTTGATTCAGGACTGATACAAATTCCAGAAACTAAATACGTGGAGACTGCATGTCAACTTGGATTGAACAGGGACAAGGATCGTCGTGGTCTTCGCCGGGTTGAAAGCAGAGACTTTACCCTGTATGTTCGCTCCCATCCCCCTCATCTTCCTTCAGGAGACGTTAAATTGTAGCTCGTTATTTTCAAATCCTTTAATCTGTATCTCTTTTGTTCCTTGTAAACGTTTGGAACTAGAATGATACTGACCGATAAACACTTTTTGATAAAACTTCCGGTGTCCAGTCTTATGTTAAATGGAATTAACGGATAAAAATACTTTAGTTAACTTCTTAATCTCTACAATTTCGCCCGCGCACTCAACATCAGTTTTTCATTGTTGTCTCAAACGTCAACCTCACTTTTCTTCAGCCCTTGTTCGATCTGTTGTTTTGATTCATATTGTTGTCTTCGTTCGTCTCTAATCTCCTTTGTTCTCGACAAAACGTTATCGTCGCTTCTCTTCTCTCCAAGGCCTTTGTGGTGTTTTCGATCAAGTCCAGTACTGTTGTACTGTTCTCTTGAATTCGCCCCATTATTTCTTGTGTCACAGCTCAACGTAATCGAAACTGAGCTAATCGGTTGTGACACAAGCTAACACCTTGAGTATAGAGCGTGGAGAGTTATTTTAAAGATGTTATTATTTGATGCACCCTCATCATCTCTAGTCGCATTGTGCAACAGTACTTGTCTGATATCTCCTTCGGTTTTGAATGTTTTGTCCAGCAAAAAAGCCGTAAAGACAGAAACAAGTGATAATCGGAGGGTGCTAGGTCCGGGGATCATGGTGGATGAGACAGAATTTCCCTGCCTAGTTTTGCGTTTTTCTGACGAATCCCCAAAGCAGTATGTGGGCTAGCATTGTAATGAAACAGCATTTTGGCGGATTTTGTCTATGTCTTTGAAGGTGATGTGTTCCGCCGAACACTGTTCACCAGGAACATAAGAAGCGAACACGGTTGAAAATGAAACACGATGAAATTTTGTTTTATTTTAATTTTTATTTAATTGTTGTTCTATTGACACATCAATTAATACAGGTTTAACAAACACTTGAACGCCCGTGGCGATTCTATAAGCACTGGTGTGCGTACATTATGTATGCGATGTAAACTACTCGATTGCAAGCGAAGTGTCAAACTCAACGGACATTTTTAATGTACTTAATTTGGCTTATTGTTCATTGTTATCTACTGTTAAAAAATGTTTTAACTAATATCGCACTTAATTAATTCACAGGACAAATATTAATCGCGACTTTCTGGCACACCTTAGGGTACATGACAGTGTCACTAGGAGGATAACCACGGTGGCAGTTCGGTCAATTGTCTTAAGTTGACTCGCGTAATTTTGGAAGGTTTACTTCGGGGAGACAGTTTCTGTAGCGATTTATTGCGCGGCGCGGACTAACTTCCTTGTTCGGTTCTCTATGTCGACTGCGACGACACACGAAATCGACTCTCTTATGTGAATGGAGGGTCTGACCTCCGTGACTGTTAATTATCGACTGAGGTTACTTTCCCCCGGGGATGATCCTATTCACTCCACAGTTGTCATTCTCTCTTTTCGCTTTCCCTGGTTGTGACTTTTTCTCAATCGAGAATCTCTCCACCAGTGAAGATCGCGCTCACACACACAGACGCGGAGGTTATCGTTTGCATGCTGTAGATCACTCTGTTATCAGAATTTCACACCTCTAATGGATTGCTTACGTAAACAATCGAGCGTGCGTTTTCTTTTGGGTGATCATGGGATAATGTAATTATCGGTGTTTACATAGCCCTATGGGAACAGCATTTTCGTTTATTGCTGTTGCATCGCACTGGCCTTTGTTTAGGCGACGTAATTGCGGCAGCGACAAAGGTTTTGTCGACGGATTGGTTTTCCAGCAATTAGCCTATCGCCGGAGATGTGATGTTTGCCGACATCTGGTGCAGCTGTGCCAACCGTTTGTGTACATCCAGTTAATGGATCGATACACAATTTCTATGCTGGGTCATGTCCTTCGATCGCCGTGCAGGCGTAGGAAAAATTGTTCGGACTTGTGGCCCATCTGTGGATACGTGGAGTTGTTGACTCCAGGATGAATGTTACCCTTTATTTCAGTAGGAAAGGAGGACTTTTGAGGACACATGTCTGTGGGCACGTGTAGTTTGGATATAGGCGAGTATGTTCCTTGGTGGAGTGACGACATCTCGACCTATAGTGGTTTGTGTGGTTCGTAGAACCGCCACAGTATGAAGTCCTTTCTATTAGTTTAGTTTAGTGAGGGCAGAACCCTCATTTATTTAGCTAATGCAAGCTTACATTAATTTAAATTAAATTAATATAAAAGCCTTACAGACTATCTTGAATATAAAGTAAGAAGGAGAAAAAAAGAAAAAAACCAGGAAGGTGAAGATGATTGTGCGATGGGGGAGGTAGGAGGCTAGGGAAGGGCGAGTGTATGTGCGGGTGGTAAATTCGGCATTTGTGAGACAGTGTCAGTGAAGGCCATGTCTACGTACTGGTAGGGCGCAGGGTTGGTGAGCTGGGGGGAAAGGTTGGAATTGTGGGTGGGGCTGGGGGAACTATTTTGAGAGGAGAGGAGAGGTAGGATTGCAGGGTAGAGGGGATTATTGGAGGGAGGGAGCGGAGTTAGGACGAGTTTATTCTGAGACGTCGTTTAAGAGCGGGAGTGGAGATGTTGAAATCGAAGGAGGTGGGGAAAGAGTTGGCCTGTCGTAGCATACGCGAGATGGGTTCGTTAGCGCCGTAAGAAGTGTGATGAGCAGGCACAGTCGAGGGTTACGTACGTTACGGGGGTTTGTATGCAATGTTAAAGTGGAGAGCATGATTGAGCCAGACAGAAGGCGATGGACAAAGATGATGTCGGCATGGATTGTGCGCTCTTCAAGTGTATTTAGATTGATTAGATGGAGCCGGCTTGTGTATGGTGGTAAAATCTGCGGATTTTCCCAGTTTAGTCCGCAGAGGGCAAAGCGCAAGAAACGACGTCGAACTACCTCAATCCTGCGAATGTGAGTCACTTGATACGGGGACCAGACCTGACTAGCGTATTCGAGTAGTGGCCGGACAAAAGTTGTGTAGAGTGATCGGGTGACATAGGGGTTAAGAAATTCCTTCGGCCAGCATTTGACAAACGCAAGGGCGGCGTTAGCCTTGAGGATTATGTAATCAAAATGTGCGGTAAATTTGAGCTCCTTATCGCATAGGACGTCCAGATCGCGAATCAGTTCAACCGATTTTATCGGTTGGTTCAGTAAGAGATAGGAGCATGGGTGAGTGGGGGAACTCTTCCGAGAGAAGGTGATTGTGTGACATTTGGCGATATTCATTTCTAGACAATTATTTTGGCACCAAGTCGAGAAGCTGTCAAGGTCCGCTTGGAGAAGTGAGGAGTCCAGGGGAGAGCGGATTGTCTTAAAAATTTTGGAATCATCCACGTAAAGCGAGATGAAGGAGTGATTAATGCAAGAACCTATGTCGTTTATGGTTAGGATAATTAGGAGTGGCCCGAGATGACTGCCCTGACGGACACCCGAGGTTGGGAAAAAAGGATCGGAGAGGGTGGATCTAAATCGCACGCGGCAGGTTCGATAACTGAGATAGGATGCGACCCACTTAATCAGCACGGATTCGAAACCGAGGGAGGATAGCTTGAAGAGAATGAGGTTATGGGAGATTTTGTTGAACGCCTTGTTAAAGTCGGTAGCGTCTACATCGACCTCATCGCCGTTTTCTAGGGCAACGAGTGTGTGGGGTGTGAATTCGACAAGGTTAGTAGTAATGGACCTGCCCGAGAGGAAGCCGTACTGGTTCGGAGAGATGATGGGTGCGTAGCGAAAACCTTACGCATCATATAGAAGGCCTTCGAACAGTTTGGGAATGTGCGAGAGCTTGGCAATGGGACGATAATTGGATATATCGTTCTTTTTTTTTCCTTTTTTGTATGGGTGTTATGTAAAAGGATTTCCAAAAGTCAGGGAATAGCCCTTGTGCAAGGGATAGATTGAAGATTGACGCGAGCGGGAGAGAGAGAGAAGGAACATTTTTTTAAGAGGATAGCAGGGAGTTCGTCTGGGCCGGGACTGAAATCGTCTTTTAGTTCTTCAAGTTTTTTTATGACTTGGTGTTGTTATATGTGTAGAGGGATGAGAGGACCGAGGGAGAATTCAGACATGCCAGTAAAGTATGAGGGTTTAGGCTCGAACGAGTCGTCCGTGAAGGAAAGTTTGAGGAAGGACGCGAAAAGATTGGATATGGTTTGGGAATCCGTTGTAGTAGTTGAGCCGTAGAAAAGGGAGGTGGGATAGGCATCAGATTTCCCTTTGTGATTGATGAAGTGGAAGAAAGATTTGGGGTCGTTGATCAGGTTGAATTGAGCTTTGGCAAGGTAATTGTGGTAGAGAGAGCTGTAAAGCTCGGTGAATTGGTAAAAGTAACCCAGATAGTTGGAGTAGTCAAGGGGAGAACGCGTGTTTAGCAAAGTGTTCCACAACTTATTCCTCTTGTTACGAAGGGTGTGTAGTTTGTGGTTATACCATGGGGGCGATGAGAATGATAACCTGTGTCGGGGGTATGGGACATATAGGGATATGGCGTTGTGGATTTCTGTGTAGAGCGAGGCTGTAGCGTACTCTACACTTATATTGAATATCGCCGGCCTCTTTTCTTGTAGTGCTGTAAATTATCCAATTGCTGACAGTACCTCTCCGAATTTCAGCGCTCCCCGATACCACATTAAGTCCGGCTTATTATCGGACTTGTTAAATTGTCCATAATAATTTGTTTTTCCGGACGAGGTTATTAGGATGTCGCTGCATGCATTGGTTCACTACTTGGAGGGTGCCAAAGTAGCTATCCAGGGGTGTCACGTGGGGACTGCATGTCAACTTGGATTGAAAACGGACAAGGATCGTAGTGACCTTCGCCGCGTTGAAAGCAGGGACTTTGCCCTGTATGTTCGCTCCCACTCCCCTAAAGAATATCTAACTAGCTTTAAAAGTTCGACCACTTACTTCTATTTTATTTGTGATTATGGGTCACTGATTAGCAGTCAACTTTCGTCGAAAGTGTCCAAGGGCGAAGATACTTTGATTGTATATTTATTAAGTTGGGAGATAAGGAGGAGGTCCAGTATGTTGCTGGAATGCCCTTTGTATGGTACCGGTTTTGGCATATTTACGAATTGAGTTAAATTAAATATATATATTGTAATTACCCGTAATAACGATTTCAGTGTGCATAAATTCTATTAATAGAATCGAATAGAACATCGAATTTGTTAAATGATTCCTTTCTATCCACCTTACGGTTTCTGTATAGGAAGCAATAATGAATGGTATATTTTGCGAGCATGACATTTTTCCCACGAGATGTTTTGTTCTGTGTTAGAATATAGGTCAACTTGTGATATATATGATATATTTCGTATATATATGACTAACCCATGATGAGGGAAGAACGAGGTACTAAGTTATAACGAAGTAGGTTGAAATCTGAAGTACCGGTATTAAGTATTATCTGGTTTTTGCTTAGTGCAAGGATTGTTGGTTGGAGATTAAAAATATGTACAGACCCAGAGTAGAAAGTGTATGTTAAATGGTGAATGTCAGACTGGTCGACGCGAAATTCTCGTGATATTGGTACGATTTGGCACAGAGAACCAATACCGCTTTAGAATATAAACAAAGTTGAGATATTTAGTGGATCGGCGAAATCGATCACTTTAGGTGTCACTCTGTTAGAGTAGCCTTCGTACTGAATCTGTGTCGAAACCTAGATTATATCCTTTTATATTGTGACGCATATGACAATCAGTACTAGAATATTCTAGAAAGTCCAAAACTAAGTACTAGAATATTCTGGAAAGTACTGGAAAACTGGAGACTATGACCAGTAGAAAATTCGAGGCTATGGAACGGACGGAAACGAAACACCGAATCAGAATGAGGAAACGGTATAAATACGTCATACGCAGATCAGAAAGTAAGAAGTAAGCAGTAAAAGACGCGATAAGTACGGAAGCGATAAGTCAAGAAATCGTTAAGTGTACGGTAAAAGTAACGGTTGTTATTAACGGACTAATAAAGTGTTACATTAATTCAAAATCGATTTAATGGCTCTTATTCATTAAAAATAATTAATCCAGCGAACCCTAAGCTCGCTGCAATTGGTGTCAGAAGAAGGATGGGACAATTAGATTTTGTGTCGACTACCGACGGTTAAACGACGTTACGAAGAAAGACAGTTACCCATTTCCTCGAATTGACGACACGCTAGATACCCTTTCTGGAGCTCAGTGGTTTTCAACATTGGACCCAAAAAGCGGTTACTGGCAAGTGGAAGTGAAGGAGGAGGACAAGGAGAAGACATCGTCTACTACCAGAAACGGACTTTATCAATTCAACGTGATGCCTTTTGGAATGTGTAATGCTCCAGCAACGTTTGAACGATTAATGGAAAGTGTTCTACGGGGACTTACATGGAAGACGTGTCTTGTGTACTTGGACGATATCATCGCTGATGGAAGGAATTTACCAGAACACATCAATAATCTGCGCTCCGTCTTCGAACGACTAAGGCAGGCCAACTTAAAGCTCAATTCGAAGAAATGTGAACTCTTCCAAAGGAGAGTAAAACTCTTGGGACACATCGTTTCATCTGCAGGGGTTCAAATGGATCCTGATAAGATAGCAGCTGTCCAAGAGTGGCTTACTCCAGAAGATAAGCAACAGTTAAGAAACTTTATGGGACTAGCCACATATTACCGACGTTTTGTTAAAGGTTTCGCCAACGTGGCTAAAACCCTACATGAACTAACGGGTAAAGACAAGAAATTCTATTAGACAGAAAAGTGTGGGGCAGCATTCAACACATTGAAGGCCGAGCTATGTAAGACTCCAACTTGGCATTCCCAAGTTCGGATCGCCCATTTATATTGGATACTGATGGAAGTAACACAGGAATCGGAGCAGTGTTGCCACAGGAAGTCGATGGTAAAGAGAGAGTTGTCGCATATTATAGTCGCGTTCTATCTAAGCCAGAAAAAAAACTACTGCGCAACAAGAAAGGAACTGCTGGCTGTCGTAGAAGCCGTTAAGAATTTCCATAAGTACGACTACGGGCGTCGATTCCACCTTCGGACGGATCATGCCGCCCTGAAATGGTTGTTAAATTTTAAGAATCCGGAAGGACAAATAGCTCGATGGATCGACCGACTTCAAACGCACGATTTCCAAATTTCCCACCGTCAAGGGAAGGTGCATAATAACGCTGATGCTCTATCAAGAAGACCAGGCAAGCTAGATTGTAAACATTGTCATAGAGCGGAAGAGAAAAATGAGGCGTACGACCTGCGAAATGTACAAGTAGAAGTACTAGATGGGTGGAGGAGTGATGTTATATGCGCAGCTCAACTTCAGATATATGAAGATATGTCGCTAATCCTGGAACACAAACAAAAGAACGAGCGGCCAGCTTGGAACAATATATCCGACAAGAGTGGAACATTTAAAGCATATTGGGCACAATGGAATTCCTTGCTGCTGGAAGATGGAATTCTAAAGCGTAAATGGGAAGCCGCGGACGGAAAATCCCATCGAATGCAGATTATAATCCCAACATCGAAAGTGAAGGATGTACTAACAGAAATGCACGACGTGGCCACCGGTGGACATCTGGGAGTTAATAAGACACTTTCAAAATTACGATCTCGATTCTACTGGCTTCACATGAGAGATGATGTCGAGTTTTGGTGTAGGAAGTGCACAACTTGCACTCTGCGACCAAAGGACCAACAGCAAAACCAAGGAGCGCTATTAAGCAGTACAACGTGGGCGCCCCTTTCGAGCGAATTGGGATTGATGTCTCAGTACCATTTCCAAAAACCAACGACAGCAACAAATACATGTTGGTCATCATGGATTACTTCAGCAAGTGGGTGGAAGTCCTTCCAATTCCAAACCAAGAAGCAACAACCGTCATTGAGCAGCTTATCAATAATTGGATCAGCAGATATGGAGTTGCCTGTGAGCTTCATTCCGATCAAGGCCGAAACTTCGAATCGCAGATATTTCAAGGCATCTGTGCGGCACTGGGCGTAAGGAAAACCAGGACCACACCCTTACATCCGCAGTCAGACGGAATGATCGAGGGGTTGAACCGAACAATAAAAGAGCATTTATTGAAGGTCGTTAGTGATCACCAACGAGATTGGTGTTAGGTTCTGTAGGGTTTTAGTTTCAGGAAGCGCGTCTCCTTATTCTGAAAAGGATGTGGGATCTCTTTAATAGACCGCTCCCGAGAAAACCGTCCTACAAAGGGATCATTGCTGTGCTTCCTCTGATCCAGAGGGAAGAGCAACGTCCTTAATTTGGCCTCAGTTCTTGTCTCCGCCGATGTGAGGTAACAAATGAAAACAAGGTGTGCTTCGTTTCCTTAAGCATAAGCGTTTTTATTATCTCGAATTAAAGTTTTTCCTTTGGAATTTCTTCCTTCTGGCTTTACTCCTCATTTATGTCCTATCGGGACAAATAATACTGTTTAACTGCGGCCCGGAGATCACTTTACTATTCCTTTATAAAGGAAAACAAATCGAGATTTGTATCCCGAAAATACACATTTTCATACAACAATCTCGATTTTTGGGTATCCTGAATGTTTGATTCGTTTATGTGAATTTTAATTTTAATTCGGATTTTGGATTAAATTTTGTCCTGGATTCAAATGTTAGGCGATAAACGAATGTTTGTGCTTGATGCTTGCTGAACAAAGTAGTGGTGCGAAAACAAACAGACACTAAGGAGGAAAGGATAGAGAGTTTTCTCGCACTGCACTTTACTCGCGTGTAACTTTCTTTTCGAATCGTATTTTATACACTCAAGCGCGGTTGTTTGACGTTCGTTTGCGTAGAAAATAACACTTAAAAAATACCAATTAAAAACAGTTGTTCGCAATCATTCTACACATTCTGGTTTCGCAATTAGTGTGAAGTATTAGGTAAACCGAAAAAATGTTTACTTATTTTATGGGCTTCCATTGATTACGTAGCAGCTCGAAAACAATACTACAAGGTTCAACTGCCAACAAATGTCCTTATGATTCTGATAAAAACTTAATAAACTGTTGTCATATTTATCTGTTACATTTCTATAAGATACCCCTGTAACAAATTATTTTACTTTGCTTTTGCAAATGCTGGGTTACCCCAAACCAAGCTCAAAGGATCACTGATTGGGTAATTTATTATGTTTTCCTCGGTTATTTTTTTAAATGTTTGTTTCTGTGCCTCATGCACGTTTTACCATTTGACGTGCGGTATAGTTAATTGGAAAAAGAGTGTGATAGGCCAGTACACTATTAGGAGCAGCACGTTCATAGGGGGCTATGTGGATGTGTTCCACTAAACACGTACTCGTATTGTAGTAACAGTTCAGTCGACCAGCGACTACGGTAATAATAATAATATTAAGATTTATATACTTATTTTTTATTATGCTATTTCAAAAATTCACTGACAGTGTGGTGGCATAATGCTCTACAAATCTTACTCTCTGTTTTGTTTGGTATTTATTGTTTTTCATTTGTGTTTTATTATTTTTTGTTCTCTGATTAAGTGTGAAATTGTTTCACCCAGCGATGTGTGCGAAGCTGCACATGCCTTCTGGTGTTGAAGACGAATTGAAAACTCCAAATGACCGTGTGTATATGCATCTGTTCACTTAAGTAATTTATTATGTTTTATAGTTTAATCAGAAAATGTAGTGCTGTACGAGTTAATGAGCTTTTCCATCCTCGTGTTTACATCTGTTAGTTACAACTCGTGGTATGCTTTTAAGAAACACATTTTATCGTCGCAGATGGGTGTTTTTTTACTACTTGTCGGCAGTAAAATCTTATGTTGCTTTTAATTTGCAGTTCTTACTCTTAAGCTATTGCAATCTTCTTCATTGAGGTGATGGAAAATAATTACATTTGTTCTATTCTAAATTAGTGCTAAAGTACTATAAATTGCGTATTTATCGAATAGTTGTATAATTGTAATATATGTATTGACGAGAGGTCCGTCGCTGTAATCCGTTACCTTCGTTTGCAGAACTGACCATGTGATCTGGGTTGGAGTTGTTGTATTCCAGAATACTACCCTTTATTAAATTTAACACTGAATCTCCTTACACAGCATTAAAAACTTCCCTTAACTTATATTACATTCTCACTTAATACATACCATTCATAAACATTCACAATATTGATACCCTTGTAAATTATTTTACTTTGCTTTTGCAAATGCTGGGTTACCCCAAACCAAGCTCAAAGGATCACTGATTGGGTAATTTATCATGTTTTCCTCGGTTATTTTTTTAAATGTTTGTTTCTGTACCTCATGCACGTTTGGCGTGCGTAAAGGAAAACAAATCGGGATTTGTATCCCGAATATACACATTTTCATACAACAATCTCGATTTTTGGGTATCCTGAGTGAGATGCTCAGTGGTTATTTTAGATAAGAATTCAATTTCTTGAATTCTTACGAAACTATTTCGCAGATGTGGGAATGTATCTGGATTTTGGTTTTCTATTTGTTTTTCTTGATGGAAATTTTCAGATAGAGATAACCATCTCTGAATTTTGGATTTTGATGATGCCGTGGGGCAAATGTGAAACGATAAACGAATATTTGATTGGTTTATTGTGAATTTTAATTTTAATTCGGATTTTGGATTAAATTAAAATTAAAGCGTTGCGAATCCGGCGCCGTGCTTCCTCGGCTGAGGGAAGAGCGGGGACCTTTTATTTATTTCTTTTACTTCTTTTAAGGAACTTCTGTACGCGCAACAATCTTATTAGATAACTTGATTCTAGATTTGTTGTGATGGCTTTGGAATCAGATAACGCATATCCAGAAGGACTTTTCCAAATCAAACTTTCTTTCCAGTATTTAATCAAAGATCGGTCTTTGATATTTGAAAGCGTTGTTTCCGATTAAGTGGTTGTTCTTAATAAGTATTTTCCACTGAGCTCATATTACCAGCCATTTTAAACATTTGTTTATATTATCGTTTATAGATTTTTTAGTTATGTTTATTTTTGAAATAAAAGTTAGTCGCCACAATCTGTAGGTTGTTACTTTAATATCACAATTCAAACTAAACTCAAACTTCAACTCTCAAAAAAAAACTCAAACTAAAACTCAAAGTCTACTGAACTAACTGCTTCCGAATTCAAACTCAAAACTAACTGAACACTGGTGGCAGCGGTGCAGGATTACGAATAATCGGTGGGATGATCCAACCAAAGGATCCCATAAATAAAATAAACTAAAATAGAAAAAAAAACTTAAAAAAAAAAAAATTGTTTTCAAGAGAAAAAAAAAGACCAGGATACACTCAACTGCCTGGCGGTAACACAAAGGAAATTCAAGCAGAAGAAAAAAAAAGTGAAAGAAAAAAAGAACAACGACACAACAAAGGAAAAAAAAGTGAAGAAAAAAAAATTTGGAGAACTCTACGACACAACAAAGAAGAAAAAAAAAGGACAACAATAAGAAACTCAACAAGACTTCTATCAACATCTAGAGTAGTAGTAAGAAATTTTTTCAATATTTTGATTTTTCTCTCTTCCTTTTTTTTTGTAGGAATATTTTTCTTGGAATTTTTCTTTTTTCAAAAAAAAGTGTTTTCTCGATAGAAATTTTGAAAATTCTCTTTTCAGTTTTTTCGACGACATTTCCGTTTCTTTTCTTTCTCGTCGAAAATTTTCTTTCTTTTCAGTTTTGGGTCCAAACCATATCGTTTCCATATATATATATTGAATAATAACATAAAGGCCATTTTTTCATAAACCATATTTTTAAGAATTGATAACAAATTTTCGCCATACCTTATTTCAAATTTTCAATATTACGACTCCTTACAATACAAGACAGGCGGCTAGGCAGGGGGCAGAACAAATCCACTATCAACAGATACTCAGTAAAACCCCTGAAATGGCTCTGTCTGTCGGAATTTCTGATGTTTTCAGAATCGTCCCCACCTTTGACGGGAAACCCTGCGACTTAGGTAAATTTATTTCCGGGGGAGACGTTTTATTTAGATCCATAAAGAAGGCAGACCCGGATATATACGAGACATTTTTAGAGCTAGTCAAAAATAGATTAGAGGGTCATGCTTACGATCTGATTAGGTATAGCAAAATCGCTAAGTGGGAGGATTTAAAAGATAAACTCGATTCGGAATATAAAGAGGAGCAATCTCGGTCGACGGCACACAATGAATTGATTTCTCTGAAACAACACTACAGAGAAACCGTTCGGGAATATGGCGATAGAGTTGCGAATGCTCTGCGGACTCTAAACTCTGCCACGTTTGAAATAACAGCAGACGCGGTGGTTAGGGAATTCTTAATGGAAGAAAACAAAATTTGGCCGTTCAAACATTTGAAGATGGACTAAAGAACGAACAGATAAAGATACTAGCTAAAGTCCATGGGGGAAACAATTTAAAACAGTCGATTGCACATGTAGTATCACATGCTGCTCGAATGGACAACTCTCCCAGGCCATATAACTATAATGACAGATTTAATCGAATAGTCTGCCAAACCTGTGGTAAGTCAGGGCATACACAGGACACATGTTATCGGAACATGCAGTCCAACAATTTTCCGAATAGAGAACCCATAAAGAGAGAATATAACATTGTATCCAATTTCTGTGGTCGGAATAATCACACAGAGAATGAGTGTAGATACAAGATATCTAGGAATGGAGCGTCTTCAACAAATTACCAACAAGGTACAACAACGCGTAACCCATTCCGAAATAATCATACAAACTCTGAAAATCGTTTTGGTGAAAATTCTAGGACCACCAATAGACAAAACGATCGGCAAAATGTTCACTTTTCTCGGGTGCAAGAGTCGGAAAACGAGGCCTGACGCCAACCAAAATTTATGGACGACAAACAAAATTTTTCTATTTACAGCATTAGATCTTTGGAAATAGATAACGACCATTCTAATGAAGCTCCTGAGCCCACACACTCCTATAAACCTAGACATATAAACGAAGATAACCCTGCCCCTAATATAAAGACTCCGATTCATACTCCCATTCTGGAAAATAATTCAGCAACACAGACTGAAAATTCGAAATTTTCAGCAGTATCAACGACTGAAATCCCTAATGTCTCCCTATTGACAACGCAGACACTTCAGCAACCAAGACTGAAAACTCAGCAGTATTAAAGACTGAAAATTCGGATCCTGCAGAAAATATACAAACAGAAATCCCTAATATTCCGGCTATCCCAATAGACAACCCCGACACTTCAGCAACAAAGACTGAAAATTCAGCAGTGTTAAAGACTGAAGACCCAAAAGTTGCAATAAAAATCGAAACCCAAGTCAGTTCAGCAGCTAATACTGATGAACAAATCTTTTCAGCAGCAAAGACTGAAGGATTGAATGTTTCTACAGCAGATATAACTGAAGAAATAGTTCAAACAGCAAATAGGTCTGGGAACCAAGGTGTTCTAACAGCTAATAAGTCTGAAGAACTATACGAATCAGTAAATGAGACTGAGAAACTAAACGATCCATCAGCAGTGAGTAAGACTGAAAAGGTAGACGTTCCGACAGCGGTTAAAGCTATGGACAATGACAACACTAAGCCGAAAACAATAAATATTTTAAACAACGAAAACAAACACAAACCCTTACTCAAACACGAAATAATAAAAAATGAAAATAATAATTTAACTAAAATAGGTACGGAAAAGGAAAACCATATAAGCACATTACAAAGTTTTTTTTACAACAATAAACATTTATTCAAACACAAAATACAAAGTTACACAGTCATTTAGGACATTTGAAATCAGTTCTTAAGAAGATTTTTGGTATTATGCATTTCTATACAATCATCATAATAATAGGCCCAGAAAGGTGTTGGAAAATTTTCCATAAATTTAAGGAAAAGATAAACACATAACAAATGGCCTTTGTTTTTTTATTCAATATATATGAACTAATCAAACAATTGTAGGAAATGACGAAAACGATTAAAAAAAAAAAAGTTAAAGAGGGGGAATAACGAAAGAAAATTTTAGAGATAATATATATTGGAAATTTTGGAATTAATATATATTCGAACGGAAAAGGAATGAAAGGAAATTTTAGAGGTAATATATATATTGGAAATTTTGGAATTAATATATATATTCGAACGGAAATGAGAATTTTGAAACAATAATATTAATATTATGTAATTAATATAATAAGTAATAATAACTTTTGGATAAGAAAAGAAAAGGTTCCAAGGAGAAATATTTAAATTTAGTTAGTTAATATGTAATGTAAATAGACTATTTTGACTATTTTTCTAGTGTTAAGAACTTTTTGATTGTTGTAAAAATTTAGTTAATATATAATGTAAATAGACTATTTTTCTAGTATTAAGAACTTATTGATTATTGTAACCTTTGATAAAGATTAATTTTGAAAACCATTGTAATGTAATTGAACGAAAATCCAAGTCTTTCTTAATCTAATATATAGTTACTAGAAAATTATTCTCTTCAAGGATAATTTTCTTTGTCGAAGAAGGGTGGGATGTTGTATTCCAGAATACTACCCTTTATTACATTTAACACTGAATCTCCTTCCACATCCTTAAAAACTTCCCTTAACTTATATTACATTCTCACTTAATACATACCATTCATAAACATTCACAATATTGCCAGTTACAGCACATTTAATAACATGCCCCTTTTCATAACTTGCCCCTTTTTATTTCAAAACAGAGCACTTTGATTTTCGTTCAAATTTTATTCAATTTAAAAGTCACAGAAACTAAAGGAATACTTTGAGAAAATTTGTTTTGTTCATATTATAATTTACAGTAAATTAGAACATAATGTTCTATAAGTAGAGAAAAAATTCAATTGTAAAGTTAGTTTTGAGTTAGAGTTCAGAGGAGAAAGAGTTTAGTTCTGATTGAGTAGTTTGAGATAGAAGTTGAATTTGAAAAGTAATAAAGTAGTAGCTGAGTATCAGAAACAAATGAGTTCAGTTTGAAAGTAGTTAGAGTTTAAATAGAAGAAATTAAGTTTCAGTTAAAGAAATAGAGTTAAATAAATAAAATTGAAGAAATCCTGCGTTTTAATAAGTCTACAAAATAAAAGGTCCCCGCTCTTCCCTCATTCCGAGGAAGCACGGCGCCGGACTTGCAACAGAGTTGTAAGTTCGCAACCCATGATCAATGACCACGTAATGGCTGGTGGTCGGAAGTACTGCATCGAGACCAGTGGCGGTGATAAATGCTGCGTCCATTGGCGCCCGTCCGAAGGTAGCTGCCGACGGGATGCGGCCTTTGGCATGTGAGGCCGCAACGTTGAGTCTGGTGCGGCGTCTTCCATGGTACCTTCCGCGGGTCCTCGCGGAATGGCAGTCGCGGACCCAGTCCTTACTGGGCTGATTGGAGTACCGCCTCTCCTGGATTATTGAGAGGCGTGCTGGTTGGCTGGGATTCGCTTGATCCTTGGATGCTGGGGAGCGCCGCCCGCCAAGCGAGGCATTGCGCGCTCCTATCCCTATTGGTGTGGCTACATATGGTAGCGGTCGTCCTTGATGATTCCGGTCATTGGCCGGAGTTTGGCCACCCGGTGTCTCTGTTCGATTGCTGGAAGATTTCCATACGAGTTCGACATATTACAATTGGCTGTGTCGCCAATCACCGATAGGTTGGTGACTGACAATTGCGTTTGGCCTGCTCCTAGGCCATTTCCTGGTGAATGTTGTTGCTGCTGCTGTTGCTGCTGTAGTTGTTGCTGTTGCAATTGAACGAGGTGGACCAGTTCCTCTGGGTCGGAGTTGTAAGTTCCGATCTTTTGCAGTGGCGCCGCGAACTTGGCGGCGGATGGCTGAACTATTGGATCCCGGGCTGCACCGCGAACTGTGGTGGTAGTGTAGTTGCGCTGGGGGCAGCTCGTCGATACACTGCGAACCTGGAGTCAGTAAAGTAACTGCACTTTGGGGCAGCTTGTTGACACGCCAATAACATGGCGGCGGTAAAGTAGCTGCACTTAGGGGCAGTTCGTTGATGCGCCACTAACCTGGCGGCGGGTCCTTAGGCTGGACCCTCTAGTGTGCCGCGATTGTCGGCGGTCGGTCCTTAGGCTGGATCTTGGGGCTGCGAACTGGGCAGCGGGAAATGATCCACAGATGGATCCCCGGTGGTCAATGATTTTAGTGGAGGGAACTTCCCAAACGATGACGCGAAGAACAATGGATGTCTCCCAAAAGTTTTCCGTGTCGATGAATTAGCAACATTCTCTTTCACACAACAAATTCAAAGACGTCCCCGGTTGCGCCTAGAACTGGTCGCGGTGTGGTGGTACGATGTTGATTCCGTTGGCTGGAATCAATTGCTGTAATGATTTCTCAATGTAAAAAAGTACCTGTGGTTGACGATGGTAACGTAGTTGCGCTGGGGACAGCTCGTCTATACGCCGCGAACCTGGTGGCAGTAAAGTAGCTGGACTTAGGGCAGCTCGTTGTTGCGCCACTAACCTGACAGCGGGTCCTGAGGCTGGACCCTCTAGTGTGCCGCGATTGTCGGCGGTCGGTCCTTAGGCTGGACCTTGGGGCAGCGAACCGGGCAGCGGTAAATGATCCACAGATGGATCTCTGTATTGCGCCGAGAACTGTGCGGCGGTCCGATCCATAAATCAAATCTGGATCCTGGGAGCTGCGAATTGGGCAGCGATATCGGTAACTGTAGTTGGGGCAGCTGGTTACTGCGCCGCGAACCTGGCGGCAGTACTGTAGCTACCGTTGGTGATCATTGTTGCGCCGTGAACCTGGCGGCGTTAAGGTAGCTGCACGGGGGGCAGCTCATTGATCCGTCACTGATTTGGTGACGTTATGCACAGCTGTTGCGTCTGATCCACAGATGGATTCCTTGCAGTGCCACGAGCTGGGCGGCGGTCTGCACAGCTGTTGCGCCGGGAACTAGGGCGGCGTTAGTTGATCCTAACTAGGATGCCGTTTGCGCCACGACAGAGCGGCGATAGACTGACTCCACAGTCTGGATACCTCGATTGTGGCGCGAACTGGTCGCGGTGTGGTAGAAATGTAGCTGCAGGGGGGGCAGCTCGATGATGCACCACAAACCTGGCGGCAGTAATCTAGCTGCACTTGGGGCAACTCTTTATTACGCCGCGAACCTGGCAGCAGTGGATTGGATCCACAGTCTGGATCCGGCTCGAAGGACCAAATGTTTGATTTGCGTACTCCAAATCGTCCACCAACCAACGAGCTCTCGTGGCGTGCAACGATGATAGTTGCATTTGACTGAAACAATTGCTAATTTAAATGCTGTTAAAAGGGAAAAGAGTACCTCAATTTGATTGAAGGCCGCAACCCCAGAAATAATCCTCCAGAGTGAAATAAAAACTTGGTGTTCGTTTCACGGTTTTTAATTATTAAGTTTATTTACTACAATTAATCGGATTTGGTATGGATTACAATTATTGCGACCTGTTTCGATTAGCAGCTAACGAAGACAATTATAATTGATTTGATGACAGTTTGTTTGTAAGTTGTTTATTCGTTGTCATGATAACTGTTTACTGACTGTTGTTGCTACTGTTGACGGCATTCATATATATATATATGTGTAATAAAATATAAAATATTAAATAATTTGTTTTTTAAATATTGTTTTCACTGATTACAAGTTGAAATGTGACACTTCTAACTCAATGTTGTACGATAATAACTTACTCTCAAGGAGCTCGTCTCCTTATCCTTAAAAGGACAAGGGTTTCTATAACAGACCGCTTCTGGGAAGGCTCATAGTAGTCGCCGCCGTGCATCCTCAGACCCGAGGGAAGAGTACCGATTGATCGTTCGTGAAAGTTATGTTGAAATTTTCAGGCCACTAAAAGTAACCTCCGCTGGCTTCCGCGGGGGCAGGTGATGCACAGGAGTGGGGTTATCTAAAAGGAGTGTTTTTCTGGATGTGCCGCAGCTTTACTTACCAGTCATCCGTCATCAGCCAAAACTCAGCAGATTAGTAAAAGTATTTTTCTAATGGTTTTTAGTTTTAAGTGAACTCTTTATATTTTTCTTAATACAGTTGTGCTCCTGGGGTACTTCCTCCAGGGGAATTGAATCTCAATATACTGGCCGCGCGAGTTCACGATGCATCCCCCTTTATAAACTAAATTTAATCGAGATTTTACATCGCGGATGCATCGAGATGTAAGCATAATCTCGAAAATGGTACTTCGGCTGGAGTCGAGTATTAGCAATTTGTGATAAGAATTCGGTTAGGCGAATTCTTGGAAATCTGGGATATGAGTATGGTAATTGAAGATCTGGTTCAACTTACCATGTGTTTGTTTTTAGTTTGGGGATTATTGGAAATTGGGTGTATGGATGATAAACGAAATTTTGTTTTATCGGGAGAATGCATTTGTGAATTTGGATGATGGATTCGAGTTTAAGTGTAAGGATTATGGGGAATTAGGTGTATGGGCGATAAACTGATGGGGTGGTAGGGCTCTCAGAGCACTATATGTTTTGTCAACCAATGTCGGGTACTCGCTTCTCACAGGCAATCATTAATAAACGATTATTTTAATATGGTGGCTAACGAACGGCCACGGTAGACACAAGGGATCCGGCTTGAAGGACCGGAAATGTTTTAGGGATGCGACCCTGGTTGTGAGGCGACCAAGGAGGTGACGTCCAAAATGATGCGCTATAGTTCTCTTCAGCAAATCACAAACTTTCAGTTATATACTCACGGACTCGCAAACAAACTAGCTACAGTCCAACCAACAATGTCTATCGTCTATATTTTCAGTATTTAACTTAGTAAAGTACATAAACTAGGGAGTTTGTATCGATTCAATATCGTGACGCTGTTTGGAGTGGGAAAAGACGACCTGTGGTTTTGACTAGCGGGCGGTACCCACACAACGACGAGCTGGCAGGAACAGAAGAAACCGTTGGTCACAGTTGAAATAGCTGACAGTCCGATAGCGTCCCTAGGCGATTGCGCATTGTCAGCTGGTGAATATGCTGGTCGGGAAGTGTACTTGATGGTGAACGTACTAGATTTTCCTCGCTGTATTTAGTTGCGAATTCGCAACATAATATAACACGGCGCTGAGTTATACTTTTTTTACACTACCGCACACAAAAATGGATTTTGAAGCACCCTTAAATGTCACAGCACAGTGCGAGTAGATGGGGAGGAAGGGTATAAGGAAAGGGGATGTCGATGTATATTGGTCTTGAATGCCTGGCTATCACAACGATGAGGAAACACATGATCTGGTAGCGCATTCCACATTCGTGTGGATCGGCTAAAGAATGACTCTCTATATTTATTTGTGCGCCTGAAGTCCACTTTTAACTTGAACTGATGCGCATTCGCGGGATGCCTGAAGGGGCAGAACACATTCAGCAAGTTCAGCTAAGCAACGACCGTGGTAATACCTATAGGAAAGAGACTACCATGATACGTTGCGCCCATGTTCTGCCGGAGAAATTGATCGACTTACGGCTGGGTCCCCAATAAGTTTTACTGCTCGTTTTTGCATCCTGCCGCGCACATGTAGCCCAGTTTTGGATGCGCCTGACCAAATATGGGGGTTGAACTCCATTTTGGGACGAATATAGGTCTTGTAAATAGTGGCCAGGGGCTCCGCGATAGTATAGTGGTTAGTATACCCGCCTGTCACGTGGGAGACCGGGATTCGATTCCCCGTCGGGGAGCCTCTGGCGCAAGACTAATGACCTTGCCCGGAAAAAACAAATCATTATGGAAAATTTAACAAGCCTCAGGACTTGCTAAATAAGGCCAAGACCGGTTCCCGGTTGTATTGCCGATGATGATGAAATAGTGGCCAGGTTGAATGGAGTGAAGTACCTTTGGAATCTCTCAAATATGTGATCATTCCAATTAAGAGTCGAATTAACTCGAGTGCCGAGGCTTGATAGTTTAGTTTAGTTTATTGGGGCAACGACCCATTTATTGGCTTATTTCAAGCAACATAATTACCTACATCTAAAGTATATCTAAATTACAAACTAGAGAGCTTAAGAACTACCTTAACTAGGCTTAAGTTAAGGTAACCAGGGCAAAATAAGAAGGAAGGAGAGGGGGCGGGGTGGGGGCAGGTTATAGTAGCGTGTAGAAGCGCCGCTTAAGATTGATGGTGAGAATAGTTTAGGAGGCGGTGCTTGAGATTATGGGTAGAGAGGTCGAAGTCGAACTACGTGGAATTGGAGTTGACATTTCTCGGCATCCGCGAAAGGGGTTCGTTCAGACCAGAAGAGGTCCGGTGGGGAGATGTGCAGAAGGCGGGGATTACGAGTATTTTGAGGGTTTGTGTTTAGAGGAATTAAGTTAAGGAGGTAGGCGCAGTCGACCGAGTCGGAGAGGACCCGATGAATGAATATTTTGTCAGCCGCGACCCTGCGCTCCTCAAGGGTTCTGAGGTTGATTAATTTGATAGTTCCTTGGTTTCGTGGATGCAAGTGCCGTTCATCGAAAGAATGTTTACTTTGGGGTTCGCCTTTGACGACAAGAGGTAACACTGAGTTTTTAAGGCATTGAATTTTACTCGGTTAGATAATCCTCATTGATATATCTTGTTGAGGTCTCAATTCAATGTATCACGCATAAACTGCTGGTTGGTAATGATATTCGAAGAGTTTGGTCGGGAGTGTAAATATGAGTATGAGAAACTCAATGTGCTATCATCAGCAAACGAGCGAATTGGGTTGTGGGTAATTGACGGGAGATCATTTATAAAGATCAGGAAGAGAGTGGGCGAGAGTACCGAACCCTGGGGAACACTGCATTAATTTGTTGGGAGACCGATTTGATACCATCAAGAACCACTTGAATTGAACGACCAGAAAGATAGTCTCTTATCCATTGTATCAGAGAATTGTCCACTTCATAGGATTGAATTGCAATTTTTACAAAAGTGATGGATGCCACACTCTGTTTGAAATATCCAATGCGACTGTGGGGAGGAAGTATTGTGCCTAACACGGACACTCCGTTCACTTCCTCCTCCATCATAAATTGTTCCACCGACGAGCACTAAATTATTCCGCCGAAGCAATGGAACGAAACACCGCCACGTTTGTTCGTAACCAGGAGTAAAGGGTGAGAGATAAACACACTGGGAGAGAAGCACAAGCGAAACTCCACAACGCAACGTTCATGAATTGTTCGAACGAGGAAAGTTGTCCGCCGTAGATATTCGGAAAATTAAACACGCTGGTTTGGTTTAATAGTTCAGGAGCACTGTTTATTTATTTTCATTTATTAGTGGTTTGGCGCAAAACAAACTACTTTAAAACAATACGCACTAATAATATTTCCGCTAATGTAGACATCATACTTTATCGGTCTACGGACGGAGGATATTGGCGTTTGTCATTTTGACACACACGACTGGGGCTTAAAACCTGGCTATGAGATGTACGCATCCTCGGCGCGCAACGAGGAGTGAAAGGCGAAGATCCGACCGATTCGGTCGGGTGATGGGAAACGACTAAACGATATTCAATCGTATGGGGTGAGTTTTTGGTGGTGTGGTGAAACGGAAATGAAATTTCCTTTGACCAGTGGCCAATGGAAGGCGATCTCTAGGACGCGGTGGTGTATGTGTGTGTTCGTACACATCACCATGTTCATCGATGCGTTTAGCCAAGGATAAACGAAACCCACGACTAGGGAAAAAGAACGAAGGGGAAACGACATAAGGCATCTTTGGGTAATGAGGGTCAGCTGTCTAAATAGCAGCCACTCATTAGATGGTAAAAGGGATTGCGATAAATTATACAATAGAAATCGTATATCGTCTCTCTGCCGACTGGAAGATTCGGATTCTTTTGTTTGCATATGTTTATGCTATTGAATCCAATCCGACGGCAAAGCGTGACGTCGGTGATTGTTTGCAGATTCAAACAAAGAAATATTTCCGCGGGAAGTGCTTGCAACTGAATCAATAGTTGCAGGTCTTCGGAAAGTAATTTAGACGGATACACAATGACGGTTGTGTATACCATCTGTGTCAATTATGCATGGCATCTATGGCGACGGCAGGATCGAACTATAGTGTGAATATCTACACTAATTGGAAATTCTGTTTTTGGGACGCTAATGCAGAAATGCATTGATAATGTATGAATGCCCATGTAGGAAAAATTCTTTGCAGGCATTTCCAGGTAATGGATTGAAAACATTAACTATCTTTGGGAAGGGAATGATTTCAGGTGCCAATGCGATTGCATTGGCGGGAAGCAATGGGAGTTGAGTTGTAATAATGGGGGTTCTGCCTGATAATGTTAAGAAAGAAATCTTACGGAGGATTGTATGCGAAGAGATGCATGAAAAGGTAAGTCTTCTTTTCCAGGGGCTTTTTAGATCACAGATTTGTTCTCTTTAATGCGTGAAGCATTCAAGGTGCTAATGCGATTGCATTAGTAAAATTAGGAAATTGGATGAAAGTTATGGGGGTTTTTACGAAAGTGAACCGTGGGGTTTGGCGGAACCGCCACACGACTACCTTGCTTTCACCGAGGTAGTAGATGGAATGGATCCACTTTTCGGTAAGGTACGCCATCAAATCTCCTGTGGACCGCTTGCTACGAAAGCCATATTGGCGGTCATTGAGGAGGCCATTGATTCAAGATATTTCGAAAGTAGACAGTTGATAAGTGATTCCATTACCTTGGAGAGAATAGAAGTTAGTGCTATGGGTCGATAAGAACAAAATGATGATTTGTCACCTTCTTTGGGAATTGGCTGAATGTTCGCTGACTTCCATCTATTTGGGAAACGACCAGTAGAATAAGACAAATGGTAGAGTTTTCGTAGTGGTTTAGCGAGTGAAGGGGAGCATTTCTTCAAGAGAATTGGGGGAATTTCATCAGGACCAGCGGATTTGTTTGCATTTATCTCCTTGGGTGCGCGGGCCACAGTATGCCTTCGGAAGTCAATCTGGCTCATGCCAGACTGCTTATGATCAAGTTGTGGCGGAATTGATGTGGCATGAGGTAGTGTTGAGTTCGCTGCAAAATGTGCAGCAAGTATATTTCTATTGCACTGGTGACTGGTCTATCATCGACTATGGGCGATAGAATGGATGCAGAGACCGAGAACGAATGCCCAGAAGTTTCTCCTACCCGTGGGAGGGTATGGAATTTTTGGTCTCACTCTCTGGTCATGCAAGAACTTGGCACTTTGAATATGCGCATTGCAGTCATTTCTAGTTCTCCTGAATCTTTTCCAGTTTTCCTCAGTATTGTTTGATTTATATAACCGAAAGCTCTACTCTTTAATTTAATGGCTTCTCTGCACTCGGAATCGAACCACATATTTCTCTTGGGTTTAATACTCTTTACTCTGTGGGGAATAAAGGTTCGCATGATAACCAGAATCGTGTCTGTCATTGTTTCCGCTATAGAGTCAACATCGTTATTGAGGAAAAACAGTGACCAATTTAACTTCCCAAAAAAAGTCGGTTAGACCTGAGGCATCTCTAACAGATACACACACAATTCACAAGCAAAATAGTGAAGAACACGAACGAAAAATCGAATAAGAAAAATACATCAGAGCCGTATACCTTAGCGATAACATAACAATTCACATCAGTGGAGTATAGTCGAGTTTTAAAATCGAATTCTAAAATCGGCCAGTAGCCTGATGGGTAACGCTTAGGTTCAATTTTTTGGGTGATTCAAACTGTCATAGCGTCAGTTCGAATCACACGTTCTTCTTCACTATTATTTCAAACGCTATAGACCTTCCCAGTTGGCTTTCTCGTAGAACCATACTGTCCTATTGGGAGCTTTCGCGTTAACTTCGCTGTTGGTTAGAGGAAATTTAGTTGACACGACACAGTGGTCTGAAGTGCCCAAGGGCGAAGAAACTTCAAGTGTGTATTTGTCTGGGTGGGAGGTGAGAAACAGGTCCAGTGTGTTGGCGCAATGATCATATATGTCTGGTACCCGTGTTGGGTCATTGACAAGTTGGGTTAAACTATTTGAATCAGCAAATAGCTGGACATATTGGCCTTCAGGTGTTGTGTGTTCGGAGTGACGAAGCCAGTGAGAGTTATGCACATTAAAATCACCCGCAATAACATCATCATCACCGGCACTACAACCGGGAACCGGTCTTGGCCTTATTTAGCAAGTCCTGAGGCTAGTTAAATTTTCCAAGATAATTTGTTTTTTCCGGGCAAGGTCATAAGTCTTGCGCCAGAAAGTAATATATCAGTTGTAGTAAAAAGAAATCTATTATGTGTGTATAAAATTGAAGGCTTTATTTTGCATAATTAAAATGATCCGAATCAGGTCAAATATGGATCGTTTTGTTCGATAACTTGTCGCCATTCCGAAAGTAATTTCATGATGCCTCTCCCATAGAAACCCTTCGTCTCTATTTCCAAAAAACTGGGATATTCGATCTTCACAAGCTTCTCTTAGGCGAATTTTTCATTAGCAAAATTCATGCGAAATAGACAAGAACAGGTAGTAATCACTTGGATGCATCAGAACCACTCAGCAAAGCTCCCGGAATTTTGAGGCCAGTCACTGTCGATGTATCTGGAGTGACGTTATCTTGATGGAACACAATTTCTTTCGTATTGGCCAAAACTGGCCACTTCATGGATATTGTTTCCTTCAGACAGTCCAATTGTTGACAGTACACGTCCGAGTTAAGAGTTTGGCCGTAGGGGAGCAGCTCGTAGTAGATGATTCCCTGCCAATCCCACCAAACAACCAGCAAAACTTTCCTGACCGTTAATCCTGGCTTGGCCACCGTTTGCGCCGGCTCACGGCGATTTGATCCCGACCGTTTTCACTTGGCGCTGTCGAAGCTGACTCACTTTTCATCACCAGTCACCATCATTTTGTTGCGATTCAGCAGCGATTAGCATATGGAAATTCGGTCCATGAGGTTTTTTTGCATTAGCTCGTGTGACACCATACAACGAGCTTATTTTTGTATCTTCTTCACTTCTTCAAGTGCTTCCAAACGGTTTTTGTACTATGTTTAGCTGATGGGAAATCGAAACGGTGCTTAAATGACGATCGGACTCGAGGATTTTCATGATGTTATCGACATTTTCGACAACTGACCTTCCAGAGCGTGGTGCATCTTTGATATCAAAATTACCGGAACGGAATCGACGAAACCAAAATTGTGTGATTGACTGTTATACTATTAAGCCCATAAACACTATTCAGAGTTTCAGCCTCCTGGCTTGCGTTTTCGCCTTTATCGAAGAAAAACTGTAAAATGTGACGTATTTTCTCTTTGCTGATGTCAATATTTGACGCGCGCTCAAACAAAAGTGAGTTAAGCAATCACAAACTGTCTGAAAAGTTTTTTTTCTAGACACACGATCCCCTGGTTTGATACGTCTCCATTTCTTCCAATGGACGCACTTGAAGGAGAAAATAGATTTCAAAAATGTTGATGTTGAAAGACAACATTCGAGACTGAAATAATATCAGAAGACAGCGTAATTGTTATGAAATGTGTTTAAAAGAGCTCGTCTTCGCGTCACGACAAGAAGCGGTCACTTAATCATCGTCATAAAATTAATTTATAACGTAAAGGAGCATGTATTCAATTAGTAACATAGAACACGGGGTTTTGACAATTTGGAAACGTAAGTACGCGCTAAGTAATAGTTACAATGAAGTGAACATTTCGGTTTTAAATATGAAATGGGTGTCTCGTTTTTAACGCGAGTCTTTGCACTTTAGAATCATCAAAGCCCCGTGAAATACCATCTACAAATAATAAAAGTATAGTCCATTTGTGATTTAAAAAGAACAACATCGACCCGGAACATAAAGTGCATTCTGTATATAAAGAGAAAATTAAAAAAGTTTCGGGTGGCCACAGAATTACAAAAAAAAAGAACGAAACGAAATGTGCCTGGATCTCTCATCCCATAAGGAAGCGCAAGGAGGATGTAATTTTACATAGTTATTTTTACTTAGTTATTTCAATGTAAATTAATCTATTGCGGGATAAGAGAACTTTAGTTTTAATTTTACGGTTAAAAACGAATTGCGACCCTTATATTTTCCTCTGCATGCGAAGACAGGCACTTGATGGGTCTAAATAATGTATCTTTAATGGCAGCGAAACCATACGTTTAATATCCAATATAAAAAAGAGTCTTAAATGGCATCTGCGGATATTTCACATATTTTCGAAGTATCATCTGTAATTAAATTAATCCGAGCTAAAGACACTTTGAAATACCAGAAACAGTTCAAAAAACCAAAACCATTGCTATTTTTATTTGAAAAACCACAAGATATCAAAAAAGCTTGTGTTTTCTAATATCATCCGGAGACACGTTTCACTTCTAAGATTGTTTAAATTTTTTGAAAGGAATATCAATTGCTTTTCAATTAGAAAGTGCCCATATGCACGTGTATCTATGTACGTATTTATTTTTTTCTTGGAACTTTGCCAGGAAATACAATTTTTTTGTTTTGTTCTTTATTTAAGTTTGAGACTTTGTAGGCTTCCCTTCTTTTGAGGGGAAGTCTATTGAAGTTTAAAAATCGTTTAAAAATATATTTAAGAAATTTTGATTTTTCACACTTGGTCGATTTGTACGCCACATTTTTGAATAAAAACATTTATTTCATCGATCTATTTTTTTGTTGTTTTCAGAGGAAAGGTTGGCCGATGTGAGCTGATTACTCATTAGTGGTGGAGTAATTAATGGTACAATTTGTTTTGTAAATCTTAAAACTTAAAATTATAGTTTTAAGTTAAATTGCTTCTTCTTAAGATGGCCTCACATTTTTAAAAGCAAGTTTTAGATAATTATTAATCGATGAAAATAATGTTTTAAATGTTAAATAAAATGTTATAATGATATAAGTTCTTGAGAAGGATGATCGTTACTGTGGGTTTGCAGAATTTTCTGGTTAAGATTTCGACGGAATGCTGACCATTTGTTTCTAAGTGAACTGTATTCTGTTACCCTGATATTTTCTCCTTAAGCATGAACTGGCCTAACAAAGTCATTCAAATAATATAGTATGCCAAAAAAAAAAAAAAAAAAAAAACTAGAGAGCTCCATAATTCAAGGCTCTATCCACAAATTTTGTGCATTCACCTTCCCATACTACTTCTCTCCAAGTGTCAGCTTGTATTTCTCATTTCATTTGAATTTTTATTTTAGATTTATATTTTTAATTTTAGATTTATATTTTTAGATTCTAAATTATAGACTAGACAAAAAAATACTTAAATTCTAGCTTAATTATCATATATTATAACTTACTAGTCCTACGCAGACTCTCCAAGCTAAACATTTCATGACTACTGACAAATAATCCATAAAAGAGGGTCGAAGAACAAATCATCAAAGCCATATACCAGAGGACTTTGTGTAGCAATTCACGAAAATACTCGTAAATACTTATGCATATGCAGCATGGTTTAATACGTTAGTGTTTTGATTCAAGCGCTTCCTAGTTCCTGTAGCGGGGGTTTGAATCACGTTCTCCCCCTATTAAATCTGTCCCCAACACTAACTCGCCCCCGCCCTCCGGGGCTCCCCTCTTCCCAATTACAACTCGTCCCTAGCCAACGCGTACCTGCCCCTCTCGCCGCATATCCCCCTCACTCCAACCCAATCAAAAGATGGCCCGAGCCACAAAATATCATAAGCCAAACCATAATCTAACTCCTCTCCTCTGCTCCAATCGTGATGGCCACCTTCATTCTAAACCCCCCTCCTCATCCGCCCGTAATAAAGCTCCCCGTAATAATAACAAACCTGCTCGCCTCACACCACCCCCTGCCTCTATCTCTAATTCCTTCTCACTCTTCGACCACAAAACAGGCACGAATTGTTCCAGCTTCCACAGGTCAAACACTCTCAACCCCCCCCCCCCCCCCACCTGGACACGCCACTCATCCGCAAAACACAACTCGAGTCAGTCTCTTGCACAATTTCCCCCGCACCCAGATCTCGCTACCGCCCATCTCGTCCCCCCCCGACCTTTAATCGAACCACCATTACCCCCAACTGTCAAACTCACCCAGCAAATCATCAATTTTTCTGATAATCGGTATGCCTTGTCTAAATTTAGGAACAAAATGACCCACGAGAATGTCCGCCTCTATCTTTCATACTTCCATGACAAATCTGACTTTGTCTGTTGTGAAGGTAAAACGAAAACCAGCGTAATGGCTTCGATCCAGCAGGAAGGTCTACCCACCGACTTTCTTAGCCTTCGGAGTCTGTTTGTTATTAGTTATTATTATTTATTGGACTGTGCACTCTCCTTCCGCACTTGAGCATCTGATCCGATCTCCTCAAGGTCAAACTTAACATTGTCCTCCCACCTCCGTCGCGCCGGTCCTACCGGTCTCTTTCCCGTCGGTTTACAGTCAAGAATTCTACGCATGGTTCTACCGTTGCTCATTCGCACCACGTCACCGGCCCATTTTAATCTACGCGATTTGATTACTCTCACTATTGTAGGTTTGCGGTATAGCTCTTTCAATTCTTTGTTGTGGAGTTTGCTCCATTGTCCTGCCGCTCGTCATATTTCCCGCCAAAGATACTCTTTAAAACTTTATTCTCGGATACGCGGAATTTGTTTTCTTCCCGTTCTGTGAGAGCCCATGTTTCGCATCCGTATAAACATCTCAATATGCTTCCTAATAAAGTGCTAAAAGATCTCTCGGCATTTCGCCAATATATCGACAATAAAATGAGCTATCCCAATAATGACAAGCCTTTTTGATCCTAAACAGCCCCCCCCCCCCCCGCCCCAACATTTCAATACACCCAATACGCTCCCCCCAATTATCTACTATCAGAATGTTAGAGGTCTCCGCTCCAAAACCCAATCGACTCTGGAAAAGGCACTTTCCCTCCCCCTCGACATATACGCTCTGACTGAGACCAACATTATCCCTAGTATTAATAGCCTAGAACTATTCCCCCCCTCCTTCAATGCTTTTCGCGATGACCACTTTCATCGACAAGGCCCCAATTTTCCATGCCGTGGAGTGCTGTTTGCCACCCAAAACAGACTTGCTTCGTCTCTGGTTGCCATCTCTTCTTCTCCCGATTTTGACTACGTCGCAATAAAAATCGACAAGCGCCCTAAGTCTTTACACATTATCTGCTTTTATATACCTCCTTCACGACCCTTCGTGTCATACGAACTTGTAGCGTTCTACGAACGTACAATTCCGCGCAGGTAAGGTTCCTACCTTCAAAGAACTTACTTACCTGATAACGCAGCGCACGTGCCCACAGACACGCGGCCAATAGTAATTACAATACCTGTAACAAACGTCATAGGAGGCTGCAAAATGTGAACCGATATAAAAAGAAGCAAGGAACTGAACGTCCCAAAGCTTTCAATATCAAGCAACAAGTCGAGGGTAGCATACCTGAAACAAAGGTAAAAGTATAAAGATCGAAATGCGCCGCACTCCAACACTGCACAATCGAAAATCCTGAACATCTACACGATGTTACAAGGATTCGCCATCACCAGCAAATTCTCCGAATAACGGACGCACGTGCGGGTGGTCTACCACAAGACCACCAAATCTATCACCCAACAAAAGAAACGGTAACCGTAATTATCTCAACGAGATAATTCAAAATGTACGAGGGTAAAAATAACAAAAGGAACTACTTCAGTTCCACGGTCCTTACCATATTTTCACACCATTAGAAAGATCTAATGGATTGTTGATATTACCCTACAGAAGTTAAACAACTCACGGACTTTACGTCTATACAAATTGCTGGATACCCTTTGGCCTGTGTGCCAGATGCCTTATGCAAATAGAGGCGGCATTCGATCGATGGCCGTCGAAATGAAATTCTATCACCACTACCGAGGGTGATAATAAGGATGTATGCGTCGATTGACTTTTCCCTTTTCTGGCATCCAGATTACCCCTGGGGAATAAATAACATGCTGCTAACAGAGATTCGGATATTCTGTTAGCAGATCTAAGAAAAAAAGTTGTCTGCACAGATACAGATGGACAATCTGTATTTGGGTATCTGAGTGGGCAGACCAGAGTGGAATGGTAATCGTCAACGAGACGAGGAGTATACTTCGAGTACCTCAACGACGAGGTTGAGACCGAACACGATTAAAGGAAAAGGGAGTCATTGTCGTGTATCGAGAGTAACGTGTGCGAAGAAAGGACGAGAGTAATACGTGTCATCGAGTTAATTAAGCGCGGTATTAAACGAACATTTTGTAACAACAGTTTATGTTTTAATGACGAAACAGTTTTTAATAAAGTTGAAATAATAGTTGTATATAACGCTCCAGGAAACAACTTATCTGCGTTTCATTTGTGTCAAATCCGCTCCGGTGCTGTTTTGTTTTTCGGTGAACAGTGTTCGGCGGAACACCCATTCAGACATTCCACAAATCCGCCAAAAACTCGCAATAGAAGCGGTAGATAACCTAACCGAGTTAAGCACCTCCCTGGATGATATCGTCTTCATTGGCGATTTTAACCTCCCCCTTCTCCAATGGACATTGGCTGACGTTCAATCCTTTTACTTCTCAAACCCCACAAGCTCCAAGGATCGTATTTTTATAAACGGTCTCGTCGACTCATGCCTCCGTCAAATAAGCAATGTCCCAAATCATATGGGGAGACAACTGGACCTCGTGTTCACAACGGACCCACACAATTACTCAGTTGCCCCTAGTCCACACGCCCTTTCTACCATTGACAATTATCACCCCCGCTGCTCTTATCCCTATATCTTGGTCACGAAACCCAGCCTCATGACAGCTTTTTCTACAACTTCCACAAAGCTAACTTCCGCCTTCTAAATGAGCACCTTAGCAAAACAGCGTTTCGCTTTGAGTAATAAATCATATGAAGAGGCAACTTGATCTTGTTTTTACAATGGACCCTTATAATTCCTCAGTTGCCCTTAGTCCTCACGCCCACTCCACTATCAACAATTACGACCCCCCGCTTTTCGTATCTCTTTATGGTGACAACTTATCCCAAACCTCACCAACCCACCTCAACTTTTCCTACAACTTCCGCAAAGCTAAATTTCCCCTATTAATTGAGCATCTTAGCAGAATCATATCGCTTAGATCACCTAGAGGTAAAGGAAGCTACTGCCACTCTCTATAAGGAGATTTACTGTGCCATCGCCCTATATGTCCCCTATTCTCGCCACAGGTCATCGGTTTCATCGCCCCCATGGTACAACCACACACTCCGCAGTCTTCGGAACAAGAGAAATGACTTGTGGAAAATTTTCCTAAAAACGCGTACCTTCCAAAACTACTCCAACTATCTCGGTTCCGTTTTTAAATTTACCGAGCTCTACAACTCGCTCTACTCCAACTACCTCACAAAAACACAATTCAACTTGATCAACAACCCCACATTTTTTTTTCCACTTTATAAATTACAAAAAAATAAAGTAAATCCGACGCCTATCCTAACTCCCTTTCTTATGATATGACTACTTCAACCAATCCCCTAACTATTGGCCATCTATTCGCTTCGTTCTTCAATACAGCCTTCACGGACATCTCCTTCGAGCCTAGCCGTTTTACTTCAAAGACTTGCCCGAATTCTCCCTCGTCCCCTTCACCGCCCAAATTATTCAGCACCACATAGTTGAGGAGAAATTGAACTTACTCCAGGACGAGTTCAGCCCTGGGCCTAATGGACATCGGCTGTATTTTTAAAGAAATGTTCCACTTCTATTTCTCTCCCGCTATCAAAAATCTTCTATCTATCCCTTACAGAAGGTATCTTCCTTAGTATTTGGAAACCCTTCTATGTCACCTCCATACATAAAAAGGGACCTAAAAACGATATAAGCAACTACCGTCCCAAACTGTCTCCTATCCCTAAACTGTTCGAAGGAATTCTTTACAACGCGTTATCTTTCCATTGTAAATCCATCATCTCACCCAACCAGCATGGTTTGCTTTCGGGAATCAACCAATCTGGCCGAGTTCTCATCCCATACTCTCCGTGCCTTAGAGAGTGGCAACGAAGTCGATGTAATCACCACCGATTTCAGCAAGGCCTTTGACAAAATCTCCCATAATCTCATCCTTTTCAAGGTCTCCTCCCTGGATTTCGAACCCCTATTGATCAAGTGGTTATCTTCTTATCTCAAAGATCGATCCTACCGTGTCAAATTCAGATCCCACCTTTTCAATCCTTTTCTTCCCGCGTCAGAGGTTCCCCAGGGCGGTCATCTGGGTCCCCTCCTATTTATCCTTGCCATCAGTGACGTTGAATCTATTATCAAATATTCATCCATCTCCCTCTATGCGGACGACACTAAACTCTACAAAATGATCATCTCTCCAAAATTCGACACAAAGTTTTCCAAATTTGTCTTTGTCATACAAATAGTTATAAGTACAGGCACAAACAAAGTCCTGTCGCCGAAAGGAAAATTACACAATAGACATGTAATGTTTAGCTTAGAGCGTCTGTGGAGG
This sequence comes from Microdon myrmicae, assembly GCA_963931805.1. Lineage (NCBI taxonomy): Eukaryota > Metazoa > Arthropoda > Insecta > Diptera > Syrphidae > Microdon > Microdon myrmicae. The sequence continues at coordinate 122,036,783 of OZ007499.1, forward strand.
ACCAGTAAGTTATAATATTAGATAATTAAGCTAGGATTTAAGCATTTTTTGTCTAGTATGTAATTTAGAAACTAAGAATATAAAAAGTAAATAAAAAAAGGTTGTAAAAATGGTAAAATGGAACGATCATCCCTCCTCTCGACTCCTCAATCTCCAAACGGATCTCAACAGTCTCTCAACTTGGTGCCGTAATAACTGCCTCGAACTCAACGTTGTCACGTCATCACCTTCTCCCGCAAAGGCCCCCCTTCCCATTCACCTTACTACTTCCTGGTAAACCAGCAGATACCGTCTGTATCTTCGATACGTTGTTGCGGTTCCACGATGTGAAATTGATTTCAAATCCGATGTAATTGATTTAATAAACAAAAGAAAAAATAAACAAAATTTGAAAACAATTGTTCCGTGTTTAATTCGTGAACAGTGTTCGGCGGAACACCCCAACCCTACAACATACAAAAATCCGAAAAAAGGACACCTTGGGATCTTATATGACAGGGAGCTTAGCTTCATCCCGCATATTGATGCCATTATTCTTAAGGCCAACTCTGCCCTTGGGCTTGTGAAACGCTGGTCTAAAGAATTCTTCAACCCTTCCGTTTCCCGTTGTCTCTACATAGCCTTCTTCCACCGCCTTCTTGAATACGCCAGTCAGGTCTGGTCTCCATACTACTCGTCCCATATTCGCAGAACCGAATGCGTGCAACGTCGTTTTCTACATTTTGCCCTTCGCGGACTGTGTGGGGGACGATGTCGTGACGCCTGCGTGGGAAAGGGTTCTACCTCGCCCACACAACTCCTTGACACAGTTCCGCTGCTGAACGTTCTCCAAGAGCAAGCAACACAAACGAAAGGAAACGCACTGGTTTGGTTTATTGTAGAAATGCTATTTTTTTTAACTTATTTGTGTTCATGTTTCGTTTTTAATTAATGCGGTTTATAAAACCAATTAACGTTAAGTGTACACTCGAACTTTGGGATTCTAATTAGTACACTGAATTTTTTTGCTTTCTTATTTATATGTTTTTTTTATTAGCTTATAAAAGAAGGGAATGGAATAGAGTAGATCGACGCACACATTTCGCGGTTGAATAAAAACGAATGAACTTTTGCACGACTCTACTTTTAGCACGCTTACTCGACTCGCGGTGGATTTTCGCGTCCCTGTGCGGACCGGGGACCGGGAGTGGCATGACCGTGGTGTTCGGCGGATGTAATTGGACTCCCCGAAGATAGAATTCTGACTTGAATTCCATCCTCGGTTAGGGTTAAGGAACGGAAGAGAGAGAGAAAATTTTTCTCTCAAGGGTGTGGCCACCAAGGAGATGCGACCTTTTGCTGCAGTGGTGTGTATGTGTGTTCGTACACATCACCGTGTTTATCGACGCATTTCAGCAAGGATAAACAAAACCTGCAGCTAGGGAAAAAGAACAAAGGAGAAATGACCTAATGCATCGGTCTGTGATTAGGGTCAGCCAAATAAATAAGCTGGAACTCATTAAATGGGAATTGCATTTGGGATACCACAAACGATGTGGATTGTTTATGGTATCGCCAGAAAACCTTTGTAGGACAGCGTTAATTTGTTTGCACATGGTGCGAGTTAGGGAATTAGTCTCAACGTCTATGGTGCTAATTACATGCAGCTGCGTTGGACTGTTTATCGTTGGTTAAAGTGGTCGCCAACCGATGTGTATGTAGGTAGTTTTTATTGTACACATGTTGAGACTGGGATAAGCCAACTCAAGGGTAAGATTCGCTGATTATGCGGTTGTATTATATGTGAACCGATGAATTTTCTTTCAGGGACTTTATGATAACTTAGGAAGGAATTCTTATAGGGAATTTGTATGCGAAGAGATGCATGAAAGGGCAAATTAAAAATGGCTTACAGCAGGGAACTGTGAATTCTCCGATTCTATTCAATATTTACACTAGTGATCTAGTGAGTTCTCTCGAAAATGCCATTGCGTACGCCGATGACATAGTGGTGTACAGAACAGGAGGAAAAATAGACGTCATCAATAGGCACCTTCAAGATGACTTAAACAAAATAAAACATTTTTGCGACGACTGGAAATTAAAGATTAATTTCCAGAAAACCGAGACTATCCTTTTCAGAACGCCCCTATCCAGGGCCACGAGGGATACAAAATACAACTGGAAACACTTTTCTATTGTAGGTAACAATAACCTTCCACTGCAAGTAAAAACTGTAGTTAGATACCTTGGTATCTGGCTAGACCAGTATTTATATTTTGACAAGCACGTAGCAGCGTCCCTCTCTATTCCGGAGTAGTCTTCTTGACCCCAGAGTCAAAACAATTTCGTACTCGGCATTCATCCGACCAGTTTTGGTTTATGGCTGCCCAGTATGGTATAACATACCTCCACGTTATATGGAGAGGTTTCGTGTGTTCGAACGGCAGTGTTTGCGTTCCTGCCTCGGACTTTATAGAACACCAGAGTCGCAATACAAAAAATTCTATCCCAACAAAATCCTGTATAACAAATCAGGGTTAAATTATTCGTGGTCACACAGCAAGGGCAATGTGCAGTCACAATAATCTTATCTCGGGAGCATTCTATCCCAACGATATGTATCTGGAGAATACGATCCAGAATGGATTTATTCCCCCAGAAGCGTTCCCTTTCTTGAATCAAAGAGGCCTTATCCAAGACGTGCATGGAGTCCCGATTATTTACCACGCTCTCCGTGGTGCAAGGGACAAACGAAATTGCGATGATAGTGATATCTCAAATTCCCCAAACCGCCTGCGTTTTAGCACGGCGATCAGTGAAAGAGATAAATCAGCCAAAGATCGAACATCTCCCAAATGGTGGTGGCTTCTCAATGAGGAGAGGACTTCACTTCCTCAGATATAGTATGCCTCTCCATAATTTCCCCATAATTTTTTTGTAGCTATTCTATTTTATTTTTTATTTTATTTTTTATTTACCTTTTCGTTGTTTGTTATTAAAAAAAAAAAAAAAAAAAAAATTGTAATAATAACGTATACATATAGATGTAAACGAGGAGACCCTCTGATATATGACCCATTTCATATATATATATATATATATAAATATATATATATATATATATATAAGAAACAAAAAACAAAAGTGTACGTCGAAAGGCATATATAAAAATCAAGTTGTAATGTGTAATTTAGAGAGCTCGCATAGAGCCAGTAAGTTAATTTAAAGACCGTGATTGTAGAAAAGGGTTTAACATTTACCCCTAATATTATACATGTAAAAAGAATTAGGAAAATAAATGTGATTTAAAAACTAAAAAAAAAAAAAAGATGCATGAAAGGTAAGAATTCTCTTCTAGGGGCTTTAAGCTAAATAAACTTGATCAATTTGTTGCGTGAAGTATTTAAGGTGTTAATGCGATTGCATTAGCGAACTTATAAGATTGGGTTGAAGTCATGGGGGTGCGGAGCCGCCACAACTGAACTGGGGGAATCCTCGGATTCTCTCCCCATACACAAGCCGGCTCCATCTAATTAACCTCAACACACTTGAGGAGCGCAGAATTTACGCTCATATCCTTTTCATCCACCGTCTACTCTCAGGTACAATCAACTGTCCAAGCTTGCTCTCCACCATCGCACTCCGTACAACCCCCGTAATTGCGAAACCTTCGTGTCTTCTATTTGCCCACCCACCACACTTCGTACGGCTCTAAAGAACCCATTTCGCGAATGTTGAGGTGGGCAAACTCTTACCCTACCTCCTTCGATTTTTACCTCACCTTTACTGTACTCAAAGTCCGTCTGTTCTCTTTCCCCTCCTGACCTTGCCCCACCCACCGTTTACTCCCTTACAACTCGTACACATTCCAGCACCCTACCCTTTTATCCTAGCACTTTATCCTTCACCACCCCACCACTCAAACCATCATCTACCCACCATATCCATTATATTACTACTTAACATATTTATTTTCTTATTTTTTTTTCTCTTTTTTAATTATACATTTTATGCATTAGTTTTACGATATATGTTTGCCCTTTTTTTTTCAGATTGTACTAAGCTAAATATATGAGGGCGTCGTCCTCACTAAATAAATAAAAAATTAACTAACATTGCTGTAGACCTGTTACACAGCAAACCAATCGGCCACTTCAACTGATGATTTTTTGTGGTGGTTGGTCTCTAAATATACTAAAAAAATTATTGAAAGTTAAAGAATTTTGGATCAACTTCAGGACTTTCGAGCTTTATGGATGCTATAATGTAGTGCTCCAAGAAGCCCTACCATTTTCCCCCCACATACATTTCTACCAACCTACTATATCATGCATCCATATCCCCAAACTAACAATCCAATGTTTAAATATAAAATCTCTAAAAACTAAACACCATAAACCATATCTTCATATGCAAACAAACACACATTAAAAGATATTCATTTCATACACACAATTCTAAAATCCTTATCTCCATCTGGATTGCAGCCAGATGTGTATATTCTAAAAATAGATATCCCATTCCTTTTCTCCAGTGCTCGACTCCAGTCGAAGTACATTTCGAAATTCTGCTTGCATTTCGATGCATCCGCGATACAAAATCCCGATAAGATTTCGTATAAAAGGGCGATGAATTTCAATTTCGAGGAATCCCTCAACACAGAATCCATTTACTTGAATATACGTAAGCAACACCTCCGGTTGTTTGTTGAACAATTTTCCCCAGATATCCTCTTCCTTTCAGAGACCTGGCTCAAACCAAATGCCCGAGTTTCCACACCCAATTATACTTTTGTTTCTAACCCCAGAACTAGTGGATCTCACGGAGGTACCGGCATCTTAGTACACAAAAAATTTCAATTCAGTGAAATTAGATTCACCGATATATTCAGCATTGAAGACACGGCAGTTAAACTTTTTTGTGAGAACAATAAAGTGCTCGTCTTAGCATCCATTTATATTCACCCTTCACGACAACCAGATTTCCCAGATGCTGACATTTCTCAGATAATCCAACAGTCTGTTCCCGCTCCATTTATAATCGGGGGAGACTGGAATGCTCGTCATACAGCATTCAATGATAATGCAACAATTATGGTCGTCAGTGGCTAGCCCCCCTCCTGTCTTATCCATATACTTACATTGACTCCCCATTACAGCCAACTCGTGTCACTAGCACACCCAAGTCAACAATCGACTTCTACCTCAAGTCCGATGGTGTTCACTCAGCGGGTCCGCCTACAGTCTCCTTTATATTTCCTTCTGATCATGGTTCCGTTCACACCACAATGGAAATCCCTTCTCTCGACCCACTCTACTCGTCAAACCCTGTCCCAAATTTCTTCAAAACAAAATGGAGAAATGTCAATAGGGACATAGCGATAAGTTTCTCTAACTTGTATATCCCGGAAGCATCTAATCTACTCCCTACTGAAATTGATCAAGCATCTGTAAGAATAGAGCAATTTCTAAAGGAGGCTCTCAGCAATAACACCACGATAACCATTTCTCACAACTATTTAGGAAAGCCTTTGCCCAGTATCCTAACGAAATTATTGCGCCTTAAAAAGCAGCTCCGCCGAAAACTTCATACAAGATATTGCCACTTTATTAAAAGTCAAATCCAACTCCTATCCACTCTGATAAACGAGCAGTTGAAAAAGTTCGTAGAGGAAAGCTACATCTCCACACTTAAAAATATCAAACCAAATCGTGATCTTTTCAAAAACATCAATCAATTAACTGGCCGTAAATATAAACCCCAAATTGATCATCTCATCAACCCAATCAGCAATTATATTGCCCAATCCGATATGGGCATCGCAAATTGCCTCGCAGAATAGTTCTCAAAGATTCATCAGCAAAATAATTCCCTCTCAACTTCTCGCTTCGAGGACACCGTAAACATATACATCTCAAACAGTGTTTCGCCAGATGGGAACCGCAACTCCGGTAGTTGCAGATGCTTCGCCAACTGGGAAAAGTCAATCCATAGTCTGCGTCGAGCTCCTCCTCGACGAGAACAGCAAATTCACAAATTGCCGCATTGGGCATAAATATTACAAAACTACCGCCACACTGGGCAGAAATAAAATTCATATTTAACACACAAATTTAACCTTTTAATTGACGAATTTAAAATCACAGTATAAAAACAACTTAATTCTCGAACGTTAAACAGAAAAGTAAAACTGTATATAACAATATAAGTTAAAATCTTCTTCCTTCTAAGAATCAAGTTTTAAGAACACATAAACTGTATAAATAGAAAACCACGTTACACTCCGTACAAAGTAACAACTGTATATACCAATTATCTAAAAAATAACAACTGTGTTGGACAAAAACAGTAACAATAAAAAACTGTTAAGAAGAACAATCTTCTATCCTCCTTTATTCAGCATCTCCGCTGAATCTTCGGCATTCGAATAATTGGCAGCGTTCAATGCCAATAGGTTTCTGCTACAATCGCAAGTAGGTTTTTTGTAGCATAAATCCAGGGGCTTAATGCTGGAACGAAACTGTAGGACTGTTCCGATTGATTTGAGGCTGCATTGCTTTGAATGTTTGTTGCTTGTGCAGCAACATCTTGCCGGGCCGACGACGATGCACCATCGTTGACCTTCCCTTTGGTGCTGTCAATGAAGGGGCGTGTCAGCACCCACTGGGACCAGCAAGAACAACTCCACTAGTTGGTTCCATGAATGTTCCCCCACTGGGAACAGCTAGACCAACTCCACTAGTTGGTTTTCATAAATAGTCGCCCACTGGGAACAGCTAGATCAACTCCACTAGTTGGTGCTCGAATGTTTGCCCACTGGGCCCAGCAAGACCAACTCCACTAGTTGGTGCTCGTTGAGACAATGCCGCGACGTGGGAAGTCGCAGTTGATAGTTGTGGTTGAGAACAGAGGCTTTGGTGCTCGTGTTGCTCATGTACCGGTACAGTGCAGAGGTAGGGTGGCAATAATTAATTATATTGACTAGATCTAACTATTAATTGGGTTAATTTGTTATAAGATATAGTTAGTTATTGTTTCAATTCGCAGTCAATTATCAGGGTTAGTGTGGGTGCGTGTGTGTGTATGTGTGCGTGTGTGACAGAAGGCCCCATTGGCCTTTGAGTATTAGCGTTGTAGCTATCGTTGACAAAATTGGCATACTCTGTAGTTCGAGGTATGCCATCGTTGTTTGTTGTTGATATTTGTTGATAATTGAAATGTTGGTTGGATTGTAAATCCGTACGTAGAGCATAAGTATATTTACGTAGTCCCATGTTGGATCGTGGATCCATGAATGGTAATTGAGCGATGTGGTCGTCAATATGTTGAACTATTGGTTCGATCGTGTGTTCATAGTTCGCTTTCTGTTGGTCTGATTTCCCGAAGGGTGTCGGCATCTTTCCTGTTCATCATCTTCTATATCCTCTACTCTTGTTACCGGAAGTCCAAATTAGACACCGACTTTCTTAAGGTGGTGCCCCCAGACATGTGGTTCGCGGTGGCTGGGCGGTGTTAAGAGGGTGCCCCCAGAGCGTTGCGTCCAGGCGGCGAGAAGTGATGAAACCCAGACACGTGCCAGCGGTTTGTTTGTTTGTTTGCAGACGCATTTATTCACAAAGTCTTTTTTTATGTTTTACAATTTTAGTCTAAACGCTAAACCTATCTTAATAATTTTACTACATAATGTAATTTACTGGCTCTTCACAAGCACTCTAAATTATACAATATTATATGCTTAATTTATGCCTTTCAGCTTACACTTTCTTTTATTTATTCTTAATATAATACACATACATTATAAAAAAATAAACTATTATCTTAGAGGTCTACCTCTTCTTCTTTTAGAGGCATTATGACAAAAAAAAATAAAGATTTTTTTTTTTTTTTTTTTTGGAGGATGCAAAAATTTTAAAAACAAAATAATAAGTGCACACGTGACAGCGGTGTGTCTGGGTGGGTTGTAACGTAACTCCGTACGTAGCGTAAAAATAGGTTGGACGTCGTCCCATGTCGGATCGTAAATCCGTACGTAGAATATAAATATGTTGTTGAATTACAAACTGGCACTTGATTCAGCCAGAGAGGTTGGGCATCCAGGTTGTTATCAGGAAAAATAATCTGCTGATCAATAGCAGCCTTCGTTCCATTGTGCCGCAGGATGAAATAGTCCCCAAGCCAGGTATCTTTCTTCTTTGACTGGTGGCTGGACCATGTGTTCACAATTCATTTTCGTTGATATGATTTCTCGAAGAGTGCTGGCATCTTTCCTTGTTCTTCATCTTCTATATCCTCTAATCCTGTTACCGAAAGCGCAGCTTAGACACCGACTTTGTTGAAGTAGTGCCCCCAGACACGTGGTTCGCGGTGCCTGGGCGGTGATAAGAGGGTGCCCCCAGAGCGTTGCGTCCAGGCGGCTAGAAGTGAAGAACCCCAGACACGTGACAGCCATGTGCCCAGGTGGAGCGAAGCGACAAATCCTGATGCGTGAGCGATGAGCCCAGATGACGAGAAGCGGTGTAATCCAAACTGTGACAGCTTTCCGATTATATGATCTCCCGATGGTTGCCGGCATCTTTCCTGTTCCTCATCTTTTATATCCCCTAATCTTGTTACCGAAAGCCCAGCTTAGACACCGACTTTGTTGAAGTGGTGCCCCCAGACACGTGAGTCGCGGTGCCTGGGCGATGATAAGAGGGTGCCCTCAGAGCGTTGCGTCCAGGCGGCGAGAAGTGAAGAACCCCAGACACGTGACAGCGATGTGCCGAGGTGGCGAGAAGTGGTGCCCCAGGAACGGATGTAGATGAAGCGGTGAAAATCACAATTCCCGGGGTCCTTGGATTTATTGATCTCGAATTCGATGTTTGGATTGATATTGCAGGTATAGGACCGGATGTGCCTTTGTTGACAAGACTTTGTCTTAATACTGACCGCTTGCGCTGGAAACGCTGACTCGTCAGATGATATTCTTATACAGGAAGGAAGTTTCCAAAATTTCTCCTGTTTCCCTGATGTTATTGCAGGTGAAGCTTGCTTTTCGGTGAGCGCTTCTAGCTCTGTCGTTGTACTTGATTTCACACGTTTGGATTCCATTGAATTGTCTTCTCGACTGTTCTGCCCGATGGGCATCGTACTCTTCTTGAGGTTCTTCCATTGTACGCGGGGCGTATCTAAGTCCTGTAGCGTGGATTGTGAAAAGTACCTGCAACATCGCTAAAAAGGAGTAGCCGAATGATGGCCTCAGCTTGGTACTGGAACTGATTATAAAACTTCTTTATTTACCTGCGGTGAATTCTGAAGAATTAAATAAATGAACAACCTCGGATATTAAAAGTGGACTGTAATTTAGATTGTTAAAGGTGATTACTAATTAATTTGTTGTTTGACTTGTATTAAAGTTGAAATGTAAGTTGGATCGTAAATCCATCTATATCATCGATGACTTCTTGGACGTAGTCCTCCTTTGGATCGTGAATCCATATACGTCCCACCCGAAAGAAACGCCAAAATGTTGCTTTTGTATGCAAAATAATAATCTCTAGAACGTAATCCTATGTTGGATCGTAAATTCATATGGGTCCCACTGGAAAGAAACGCCAAAAATGTTGGTTTTGTATGTAAAATAATAATCTCTAGGACGTAATCCTATGTTGGATCGTGAATCCATATGCGTCCCACTCGAAATAAATGCCAAAAATGTTGGTTTTGGTTGCATTGGAGTTTGTAATATGGGAAAAAACTGGAAATATTTCTTATTTTATTTTATTTTCCGCTGATTACAAAACAAACGATTACTCAAATAAAAGCAGAAGCTAATTTTATTTCACAAGAGTACTGAACCACCCAACCAGTACGGGCTCGTAGATGTCCAGTCCGATTGAAACTCAGGACATATATATGTGGTAAGCATACTCCACTTGACCACGGTATCTTCGTTTTCAGAATCACATCTGCCAGAGTTCCAATCCTTTTGAATGAATTCAGCGTTTGGTGATGTAATCATCATCATCGGCACTACAACCGGGAACCGGTCTTGGCCTTATTTAGCAAGTCCTGAGGCTTGTTAAATTTTCCATAATGATTTATTTTTTCTGGGCAAGGTCATTAGTCTTGCGTCAGGGGCTCCCCGACGGGGAATCGAACCCCGGTCTCCCGGGTGACAGGCGGGTATACTAACCACTATACTATCGAGGAGCCCTTGGTGATGTAATACCTGCATCATAATTTCAATAATTATCGGTAGACTTCTTAGCGTGTTCTACCTGATGAGTGTTGAACCATTTGTGCTGCAGGAACTGGACAAACAAAATCTTTAACAGGATCGAATCTTATTTGATTAAATTCATGCGGTTCGTTTTCTGGTTTTGATCAGACTCTGTGCAGGATGTTATTAGAAATATAACATCTTAAATAATTGCATTCATATGAGGTTTAATTGACTTCCAGGAATGCACATGAGTCACCGTATTTTTTAGGTACGTTAGACTATATGTTAGGATTCGCGGTGACACGTCAACGTGGTTATGATATTGGTCGAAAACCCTAATTGAACCATCCAGAACACCTGACGCAAATGCAAGAAGTACCATTGCGCAAACCGCCGATATTTCTCATCCACGTTTTTAGGACTTCCATATCTTCCAAATGTGACCAGCCGGGAACTGGTTGTGCTGCGACTTGTCCAAATACCTCCATCCATTGTAAGAAAGCATCTCCTTTGATTAAGTCGAGAGACAGCACATATTATATCAGGACGTGAAAAATCTTTAAGACTTGCATTTGTAATAAGATCAACTGTTCTGAGGGTTCATTCAGTAGATGGATCATCAAATTATAAAGCACTGGTAAAAGTAACTTCATGGCTTCATTTAATGGCGCCATTTCCTCATTCCTTTTGCACTCATGCGATCCAATCAGTTGATTTAGAGTCAACAATGCCCCGTTCCATGCATTCACGTCACTATCCTGGAGACAAATATATAATTTATCCACTCCCTGTGGCTATCAGCCGGGGAAACTCGTTTTAAATAATGCGATGGATGCATTTCGCTAGCTGCGCCTTAATTTTATCGGAAGCATGCACAATCGCACTCACAATATTGCCTCGAATCACTGCACGATCCTGTTCTTGATATAAGAAGGTGATTGTTTCCCGTTTCACAATCTAATGTTATTAATTTCGATTTCTTTTTTAAATTATTATGGAATTCATTTGCTTTTGTTTGTTCTGCGTATTTCCATTCATTGGAAATTCAGCAACATTTATTGAAAGCGGTTAGCTTAACCTTAGTTTCCGTCCTTTTGTTGATTTAATTAATACTTTATTTGGTTTTGATGATGAAAATAGTGTGACGTCAAAACGGAGATTTAATTACAAAGCACGACACAGCACAACACTCCTTAAAGTTAGGTTCCATTCAGATCGCTAATTAATTTATGTATTAAATTATAAAACAATTGACACCTACCTTGGTTACTGGAGCGCTGCTCACGTTGATGACAGGTTGTTGATGTTTATGTCCGTTCGTTGATTTCGGCGATAGTTCCCTCGTTGGCGTATGCAAATAATCCGGCACACTGCACGGGGGATGTACTTCCTTTGTTTGATGTGGATTGTAAATGTTTCGAACACACTTCGAGCATCCGGCTCGAAGGACCAAATGTTTCGCCAGATGGGAACCGCAACTCCGGTAGTTGCAGATGGTTCGCCAACTGGGAAAAGTCAATCCATAGTCTGCGTCGAGCTCCTCCTTGACGAGAATAGCAAATTCACAAATTGCCGCATTGGGCATAAATATTACAAAACTACTGCCGCACTGGGCAGAAATAAAATTCATATTTAACACACAAATTTAACCTTTTAATTGACGAATTTAAAATCACAGTATACAACTTAATTCTCGAACGTTTAACAGAAAAGTAAAACTGTATATAACAATATAAGTTAAAATCTTCTTCCTTCTAAGAATCAAGTTTTAAGTACACATAAACTGTATAAATAGAAAACCACGTTACACTCCGTACAAAGTAACAACTGTATATACCAACTATCTAAAAAATAACAACTGTGTTGGACAAAAACAGTAACAATAAAAAACTGTTAAGAAGAACAATCTTCTATCCTCCTTTATTCAGCATCTCCGCTGAATCTTCGGCATTCGAATAATTGGCAGCGTTCAATGCCAATAGGTTTCTGCTATAATCGCAAGTAGGTTTTTTGTAGCATAAATCCAGGGGCTTAGTGCTGGAACGAAACTGTAGGACAGTTCCGATTGATTTGAGGCTGCATTGATTTGAAAGTTTGTTGCTTGTGCAGCAACAAACAGATTATTCCTATCTTTTACTCCTTTCATCGGTGAATTTAACAACACAAACATAGATTCACAACTCCTTAGACACCACAACTTTTCTAACTGCAGACGAATTATCCGAGATCGTAAGATCAGGAAATAACAAAAAGTCAATTGGATTAGATGGAATCCCACACCTTCTATCTAAAAAGCTACGCCCACCGAATCTCCCATCCTCGTTCTTCTTAATCATATGATTAATGCATCACACTTCCCAGAGAACTGGAAAACTGCGGTAGTAATTCCTATTAAGAAGCCTGGTGGTAGTAATAACCCTTGCAATTATCGTCCAATATCTCTATTAAATACACTAGGTAAGATACTGGAACGCAAGATCTACCAAAATCTTCTCTCATTTGCCAATGAGAATGCCCTCATCCCTATGGCATATAAAGACCTGAAGACCTGGATACAAATGTCGGTATAGAATCACACTATCATCAGCTAGCTTACATAGGCTTAGCTTTTCTAGAATTAGGGTAGTATAAGATTTAAGTTAAGTTAGGTTAAGTGCTTTTACATAAAAAAAAAAAAAGATCTATCAAAATCTTTTCTCATTTACCAATGAGAACGCTCTCCTCCTTAACCCTTAGTTCGGATTCCGTAAGGGACAATCCACATGTCAAAACTTTCACACGATGTTACAACCGGTCCCCAAAACCAAAGCCCTACCGTGTGCATATCTTTTGATATTTCAAAGGCGTTTGATAGCGTCTGGATCGCAGGGCTTCTGTACAAACTGCACTCCATATTTGGTCTAAACTCTCACACAACAAGGCTCTTAGCCTCTTATCTTTCTGGCAGAAAATTCGTTGTGAGAATAAAGTCTTCTGTCTCAGAAGCTAGCAACATAACCGCGGGTGTTCCCTAAGGCTCCATTTTAGGGGCAATCTTTCATCTGCTATATATCTCAGATACTCCTCAACCCGTATCTCCTGTTGTTGTAATGCTGAATTATGCTGATGATACATTAATTTACTCCAGTAGCAAATTTGTTAAGGCTGCAAGAAACGGCATAACAACTTTCTCCCTAACCTATCAACATACTTTAATAAGTGGAAAATTCACCTTAACCCAAATAAAATGCAGCTCATAGTGTTCAAGGGCAAAAACGAGCACTGTACAAACAACACTAGACGCTGCCACAACAAAATTAAAATTAAACTAAACAAATATATAAAACCCTCCAAATCCCTAAAATATCTGGGAATAACTTTTTCTAACTTTTCTTTTTCCTCCCACATAAAAAATTCCCTTCATAAAGCCACAATTCAGCTTAATCTCTGTAGAAGAGTCATGTGGAAACCTAATAGTTTCTCTCACAAAGTCAAACTGCTCATCTACAAACAAATTATCAGACCCACACTCACGTACGCGTGCCCATTGTGGTACCATATCACTCCCTCCCAAATGGAGGAGTTGTGAGCATTAGAAAGAAAATGCCTTAGGTATGTCTCTGGATTACATTGTCGTCCTAACTCCTATAAGTACTATAGTAACGCCCAACTCTACAATACCGCTGGTACAGAGCGCCTCGATAGACGATTCCTCGAGCTGTCTATCAAATTTATCGAAAACCTACGAAATAATCCCAATCCCATAATAACCTAACTCTTAGCGAACCTGTGGGGCTTTTCAGGGCCCGAAGAGCCATACATCATTCGATCCCCACTATTCCAGGCGAAGCGACTTACCTCTAAGTCGAACTTCAGCAAGGTTGCGTAACCTTGCTACGGCATTTACCCCCAGCCAAATCGCTGGAATTAATACAGTTACCCAATCGGATAACTGTCATGAATATCTGTTAGGCAGCTTACCTTTTCTGTGGGGGTTTTCCTTCCAAACCCCTTTTTCTCCATCACCATCCCTGAAAAACATTAAGTCCACGGCAAAGCTTACCACTTAGCCGTGGCATCGAAAATTCATCCTCGGGCAGGCATTGATATCTGAAAAACATTAAGTCCACGGCAAAGATTATCACATAGCCGTGGCATTGGAAATCTTATCCTCGGGCCTGCATTGCACCCAGGGCATTTCGTTTCCATAGCCTTATGCCATGGAAACAAAATCAACAAGGAGTTAATTGATTACTCGTTGTTTTTTTTTGTTTGTCCATGGCACCCCTAGCATGCGGCTATTAGGTCCCATCGGTTTGCCACCGCCGACAAGGTTTCGGCTGACGCAAACCAAACATTTCCCTAATTACCAGCTATAGCTGGTTTCCCATTATCGGTCCCCACCGATCAGGGACCGCAAACAAGCAACGAATTGGATGCAGCCAGCAAGTGTTTACTTTTAACATCTGGCAATGGCTGCACCCTATATTCGTTGCAACATCTAAACATTGCATTTGCACCACAGATTGTTATGAAGATACAATTCCCTATTAACGGCCGCCAACCGTCGGCGGACCTAAGGAAATTCACACCATCAACCTAAATGTTCATTTATGGCCTCTCCTAGGATGACCAGATCTTCGGCTCGTGTGTTTTAACCCCAGATGTTCCTTGTTGCCGGCATGTATAGCACAATCAATTGTGTACACAGCCGCAGGCCATTCATAGTTTGCATTCGTGGAAGATGCAGTTGCGATGCTGGCATCCTTCCTCGGTCACCGGACGATCGTATGCGAGGCATACACACACATGCATAATGTATGCCTATGCCCCGGTCCAATCACGATTAACTACCTCGAGTTAATCGTGCAGCTCCTCTCCTTTTGCGGTTTTCTTTGGGTGTCCCTTTTCTTTCGTGGGCAGTAGATGTCCAGTCAGATTTCATATTTCGTGGCGTGCGAACCTGCCATAGGGCAAGCGTTGTCTAAGTTTCGAGCTGTGCCTTTTTTTTCTTTGCTTCTTAGTTCATTCTTAAAAAAATAATAATAGAGCCGGTGGAGTATTGTAGTCAAAACGGTCGATTATACGAATTGATCACCGCGCAATGTGTGCTGTAAAAAAATATCTAAAATAAGTGAAAACTAAGTAGAAAAACATTTTCATTTGAATTAAAGTAAATATATAAGGGAGTGAATCAAAGTTATAATAATAAAAGAACATCCAACGGAACAACAACACCAGTGTTTTCATTTGACATTTTTCTGAAGTGCGCAGTCTCCAGGAACTTGAGGGCGGAGCTCGGTGTTCGTTGATGCAATTTTCGTTGATAATCTCCTGTGAACAATCCGTGGGTGTTTTACTGAAACCGCGCCCGTGTAGGTGCCCTAGTTTAAAACAAACCCACAAACCCTCTAGATATCAGCACTAACTATTCCAACTGCCTCCACACAAGAGTTATGTTTGTTATGCAATTTGTGCGGGGGCACCACCGTGCTTCCGGTTCCCCGGGAAGAGTGGTGACCATTGTAGAGTTAAAACAATGCAATTTTCAGTTTTCAATTACCGTTGCTTTATTTTACGTAAAACTTTTTATTGTTAATTTATATACATCAGACACTAACCCGGATACACTGAATTCATCTTGTGTCTTCAGTCGGACAACACCAAAACTAAACTGGCTCAATTGCCAGCCGCCATTCCATTGTTTTTGTTTTACTTTTGGAAATTTGGAAATAGGATAACAAAAAGGAAAAGAAAGGAAGAAAGGTCATAAATGCACTTCGGCAGGAAACAATAGATAAAGGATCTTGCGGATGCGCATTTATTATCCTAGATGTTGATGCCCGATAAAATGAACATGTGGTTCGTTTTATGGTGCAATTTGTTTGTACTCGTCTTTCAATTTGAAAGATGTGAATAGATATTCAGTTTCCTGGGACCAAATTTGTGCAAACAAATTCTTAGAGGATTATAAAATAGCAGACGCGCATTTTATGATTCTCAATAATATTTGTTCGGAAATGGGACATCTGGTCCGCACATTTAATTTAGGGATTTTGGATATCTATAATTGAATATACAGTGCATATGATTTAAGGATTGAAGGATTTCTGGGAATTGAATCAATGCGACAATTGAACGTTTGTTTCAATTTGTTCAACATTAGATTCAATGGTGATTTGGGGATATGGATGGAGTTATGGAAGAAGGTGCAAAATGTATGGGAAAGGGAAATGGTAGGGCTTCGAGGAGCACTACATGTTCACCTCAGGCAGATTGGTAAATGATTCAAACGAGATCATATACCACAACACAGAACTTACCCCTAACCAGTTTAAATACTGTAACGTCCAACCATTTTCCAACATTCTATGTTTTTCCAACGAACAACCGGAAAGAAATACTCTACCTCTAACCCATAACTAACTTCATTCCACATCCTGTAATTCTTATATTCCGTTAATTATAAAACTTTGTCGTGTTGATAGCTCATTTTATATTAATCAGACTAAGGTAGGTTAAGTTATATTTATAATTAGGGTTAGGTTAAGATTAAGTAAAGTAAAATAAGAAATTCCTGGTTTTCTGACCTTTTCCAGGAAGAGGAAACTCAACTAAATGTATAAACACACATCTATCCTGTAACTCATGAAACATTGTTTGGAAAATGTATGTATTATTATAATAATTACATTTAAACAGTTGTTACAAAATTAATTTTTGTCACTGTATCACTTAAATGTACAAATTAAAATTATGGTTAATAAATACAGTTTAAAAAAAAAAAACGGATTCGAGGATCAGTCTCAATTGGCGCCCGACGTGTAAAGACGCCAATAAACTCAATGAAATTAAAATTAAAATTAAAATTAATAGATAAATTTAAAGCGGAGTATATTTACAAAGTGTTTGCGTTTTTTAATTAAACCTGGCCGATTTCCGGGGCGCTTTTATAAACAATCGGTTGTCACTCTTGCCGGAGGCCCCGGAAGCACGTGACGACCGCAGCGGGTCCCCACAGGAGCGGTCTTTAGAAATCCCTCATCCTTTTCAGGAGAAGGAGACACGCTCCCTGGGAGAAGGAACACAACAATAAGGCATTTGGAGTTTTCTTTTTTAAATTTAGTGTAAGTTGAAAAAGAACCGCAGGTGACTGAAGAATTTAGAATATTTAAATGTCATACCACGCCATTGGTCTGTTCGACAAAGTGTTCTCCTAATATTCTACACCATAGCATAGACTCTCAAAACATTTCTTATGGCTAGGTAGGAAGAACAAATCTACAATTTCGGACTTTTCTTGGTCGTAGAGCACAAATGTAAAACGTATTATATTACTATGCATACGGTTCTTATTGGCATTTTCATTTATTCAAAACCAATAAACCCCATTCAGTGCGTCTGCCTTTCTTCTCATTGTGTTATTTAATTTAAATACTAGTAAAAAAATCTTTGTGCTAGGGTTATAAAAGAGGGTAGTTGTTTCAATTATACCGATGTCAAAACATGCGTTATGTAACACGTGTAACACCTCTTCCGGTTGTAGTATGCTATGAATATTTAAACGTATTGAAAACGCCTTTTCGTCGGTGCAAATCACAAACCCAGAAAAATACCTGAGTGAATCTATATATGTATATTAACCATATCAAAAAACAACTTCGGCATAAGTACACATTTGAAGTAATAAATATTCAAGCGCAACAGGTTTATTATGTGTAGAAAACTTAATACTCGTAACACTGACATACGGCTTTCGTGTGCCCTTAGACTTGCCGACAAATGAAAACAGAGAAATTATATATTCCCGGATGTTTTCAGAAAGCGATATACACACCACCTAACATTTAAATTTCACACAGGGTGTATGAGTGTGTAACACAACCAATGGTATTATATACAACGGCTTCTTGGTTACCGAGTCACAAGTTAACATAACGAGGAAGATGCGTGCCTGAAGTTGGTCCGCATGGATAAATTTAAATTGAAATTAATTTAGTCTCTTGGTTGCCTTATAACCGAACCACCCTTACTCTCTGCTTGGAGTTGACGGACTCCCTCATAAACCCAAGTAAATTTCACATACAAAACATAATGCAGATTAATAAAATAATAATCGTTGAACGGGGAGAAATTAATGACAACTTTGATTCAATTAGGAACTACACTTATTGTGAGTGTCATCGTTCCTTGGGCGTCAAAAGCGCAAAAGTTAAGCGTTTTATTGGACCCAAGAATGGGGACTCGAGTGTCATTTAAAATACATATAAGAGGTCTGAGAATTTGGTTGAATAGATCATTTGTAAGAGGTTTTCACCGTCGATAAATCTTTCTTTAATTGGGTATAATAACTGTCTGGGAACTTTTAAAATTTGAACAGTCAAGGGAAAAAAAAAGAAAAGGCCGTGTGGGCTCATAATAGTGTGCATTGTTACCAGAGGATTGTACCGGCGACTGTAAAAAGAGGTAAACACAGAATCATCTCATTCCACCTAGTCTGACAGAAAAGAAGAGTTGACACCACTCTTAGTTCAGTTGCTATGAATTTGCAATTAACCTAAGGTCTTCTTCATATTAGGTGCGCAACTACGTTCCCCTGTTTGTTTATAGATGGCTCTAGCAATAAGTGTTGGTCGGTTTCGACATATCCAAAACGTCATGAACCAAGCTTAGACATATGGTAAACAGATGGCTTTGACACAGTAGTGATTTTGTTATGGCGTCATATACTTTAGATTGTGTGAAAATATCTGATTTTGTGCTAAATAATCGTCAATTGCGGCAAGTGTTGATTTTGTTCTTTCATTCGAAGAAAACGGCGGCTGAAGCGCATCAAGAGCTACACGAAGTTTACGGAGATGCTGCTCTAAATGAAACAACGTGCCGTGATTGGTTCCGTCGCTTCAAAGACGGTGATTTCGATGTTGACGACCGTCCGCATGAAGGAAAGCCAAAAACCTTCGAAGACGATGCATTTAAGGCATTGCTCGATGAGGATCCATGCCAAACACAACAAGAGCTTTCATCAGCATTAGGAATTAGCCGCCAACCCATTTCCAAGTGATTGGATGCGTTGGGAATGATTCAAAACCGTGGAACTTGGGTTCCTTATTATTTGAAACCAAGGGACGTTGAGCGTAGTTTTTTCGCCCGTGAACAACTGCTCCAGCAACTTTTGATTGTGTGAAAATATCTGATTTTGCGTAAATAATCGTCTGTAGTGCTCCAAAAAGCCCTACCATCTTTTTCCGCCATTCCTAACCCAAAATCCTATCAAAACCCACAAAAACCCAAACATAACCCAAAATTCGCAATAAACGAATCAAAATTCGTTTATCGCATAACATTTGCCCCCACGGCGAAGTTTAATCCAAAATCCGAATTAAAATTAAAATTCACAATAAACGAATCTAATATTCGTTTATTGTTCTATATTTGCTCCACAGCATCACCCAAATCCAAAATTCAGAGATTGTTATCTCTATCCTAAAAATTCCATTGAGTTAAACAAACAAAAACTCAAAAGCAGATACATTCACACATCTGCGTAATGGTTTCGTAAGAATTCAAGAAATTGATTTCTTATCTTGTGTAAACACAACATCTCGCTCGAAATATCCAAAAGATCGAGATTGTTGCACGAAAATGTGTATCTTTGGGATACAATTTTCGATTCCTTTTCCTTTATAAAGGAATGGTTTCGTGATCTCCGGGCCGCAGTCTAAATTCGTGTACAGTCCCTGGAGGAAGTACCCCAGGATAATCTTTGAGAAAATAATAAAAAACACATTCCAAAGGAAACAAGACGTGCTTTCATTTTTACCCAACAATGGATAGCTAAGTATCACCTGCCCCCCACGGAAGACCAAGTGAAGACTAAGGACGAAGGCCAAACCAAAAGGACGTTACTCTTCCCTCTGGATCAGAGGAAGCACGGTTAACGACCCCTTGTAGGACAAGATTTCAGGAGCGGTCTGTTTTAAGAGATCGCCTTGTCCTTTTAAGGATCAGGAGACTCGCGTCCTGAAACTAACCCCTACAGAACACAACAAAAAATTTTGGTGGCAGCGCGTGGGATACCCAAAATCCCCTACCACAGAAGACTCGGGGATTATCCAACAATCCCCTACCAAAGAGAGACTGGTGAAATTATCCACGAAGGACGTCCCAATTAAGCGGAATCTGAAAATCCTCTGCAAATCTGAAAAGACTGGTGCGGATCCTAACACGCAGACTGATGAAAAAATTCTGCAGAAGGAAAAAATTTTGCAACAAAAGCAGAATTTCTTTTAAAGCGTATTCCGGGGCTAACACCGGAAAGTGATTTAAATATTTTAAATTTTTTAAAAAAAAGCGTATTCCGGGGCTGACACCGGAAAGTAAGAAAAACTTTTACAAGCGTTGCCTGGGGCTTAGACACCGGCGGTAGAAAAAGCAAAGTGTTAATTGTATGACGACCACGAGTCCCGTGGAGAAGCAGGAAAATTTGTCCCGCATAACACTAGGAGCACAACACCAGGACCAAGCAGCTAGATCCAGCAGCGAAGACAGCAGCGGTAACACCAACAGGAGAAAGCTGAACCACGCACCAGGAAAATAAGGTAAAAGATTTCATTTCTTAAATATATAGTGGAAAATTTTATGAGGCTAAGAGAGCTCCCCAAAGTGATAAATGTAACTTCTTAGAAACAAAAAGTGAACTCAAATTAAATTCAGTTTTGTCATTTTTGTCTTGGTGATTGGCTCCCAAATAAATAAATTTTTAAAAAGTTTTGAAATTGTTAACAAAAAGGGGACGCCAAGAATAAATTGAATATTTATTTTAATTGTTCTTTTTACACGGGGATAAAGAATAAACCCCCAAGCCGAAAATTTTTTAATTTAAATTTCTGAAAAATATATATACAGGCACAAGTGCCCAAAGTGACAAACAAGAAAATAAAAGAATTTTTTACAAAACTTTTTAAAAAAGACAAGTACCCACTTATTTTTACAACGATTTAGGCTTGTAGAAAATTTTTAAATACATCCTTCTTAAACGCATTTTTTAAAAAACAAAAAAAAACATATTTTTAACAAATTTTCAAAAATTTTTACACACATACATATACACATTTTTTAAAATTTCAACATTTTATTCTTCAAAAGGGGACAAAATAAAAACCCCATACAAAAATAAACTATAAATTAGATTTTTATTTTTTGATTTTTGATATATTTGAATTTACTATACACTTTTTGGGGAAGATTTTTCTTACGTGATAAGCTGAACAATAATGAACAAAATTTAAATCCTTGGTCTTTGTCCTTAGCGTCTTTTTTGGAAAGTTTTCTTAAGGTCGAATTTTTCCTCTGAATCATCTGCGACTTTTGAAAATCTATTCTGGGATATTTTTCTCTCGACAGTTTAGACACTTTTTCCATAGGGCGAAAGGGTTGATTTCTTTCACTTTGAACAGAACAAACATCCTCATATAGGATCGAATTTAAACGAGTTTGCAGAAGCTTTTTCGTCTTGTGTTTTCTTCTTGTTAGGAACGATGAAGATCTCATCTCTTTGTTCTCTACCCCTTTTCACCATCATTTGGGAAGGTCTGTTTCACAAATATGTCGTGAGCGACAAAAATAAACCGGGTACGCGTTCGCAGAGACCTGAGCCCGAGCTCATACAAAATCGCGAGGACGAAATATCGGAAACCGTACGTATGGAAACACGCGAACAGAGTTCTAGAATGAACTTACCAATAGGATTAAGTGACATACTGGGACTCGTGCCGATATTTAACGGTAATCCTGACGAATTAGAGGGTTTCGTCTCTTGTGGAGACATTTTGTTCTCACAAGCACAAGATGACAATCAGAAGTCCTTTATTCTAAGGGTGGTCAAAACCAGATTGCAGGGACCGGCGCGTGATTGTATCAGGCATAAAATCATTTCTACCTGGGAAGATCTTGTTTCAGAATTAGAGGGAGAATTTAAAGCTCTCATCTCTAGGTCTGCTGCCCAAAATAACTTAGTGGTAACAAAACAAGATAGCAAGGAGGGTGTGAAAGAATTTTCAAATAGACTCACACATCACCTGCATGAATTGGACAGCGCCACATACGCTAGTTCACCTGAGCCTGCAGTCAGAAGTTATCTTCTGGCTGAGAATCAGAGACTCGCGTTGAATACGTTTGAGGATGGGATACGAAATTCCAGCCTCAGAATCTTGGTGAAGTCTCACAACGCCCCAAATTTAAAAGCAGCCATTAGCTACGCTTTGGAACAATCTCAAAGATTGAACAGCGATAACACAATGGTAACTTCCACTAACAATTTTAGAAGAAATAACCAACCAATTGTTTGTCAAACATGCAACAAGAGGGGACATACTTCTGCGACTTGCTATCGCAACACTAATTTTCCTAATTTCGTCCCCCAACGCATTAAGACAGAGGTTGAACGTCTCCAATGCACATACTGTCGAAAGTATAATCACACTCAGGCAGAGTGCAGAACCAGGTTAGCTCATATGCGAAACCAGGACCAACATTCGACGAGTCGTAATCCTTTCAGAACTCAGCCCAATCAATCTCAAAATAGGACAATAACAAACTCGCCCCGCATTGAAAATCGTAATACCCGACAAAATCAAAATATTAACAGGGTATCCAATCAACAACAGGGAAACGAACTCACTCGGGCAGCGAGCAACGGCAATCCTTCTCGAGTTCAGACAATCGCCGATATACACCCCATCCCGATGTAAATTTTCAAATGCGCGTATTTTTCTGCCCTGAATTTAAGGAGCCAGTAATACGTGTAAAATTTAATCCATCGGATAAACAATACTCGACTTTCCTTATCGATACAGGCGCCGACATCAGCCTGATCAAATTAGATAATCTTTATATTGAACAATCTGTAGAAAATTCAGACCCAGTGACTATATCCACCATTGCTGGAAAAACGGTCAGCACATGCGGAAAGGTATTGGGGGAGTTCGAATTCAGAACTGATAGGCACTCCATACCCTTTAAGCATAATCTATTTGTAGTGGGAAGCAACGTAGACTTCCAACACGATGGCATACTGGGAAGCGATTTCCTTACGAAGCACCAGTGCCACATTAACTTTGAAAAGGGATTCCTTAAATTCGCTGTAAAGAAGAGAACTATGGTAGAACTCGAGCAGCCTTTAGGGAACAAAAATGAGGTCAAGGAAAATATTCAGAATGTCACGCCTTACGAGGTGTCTTCCACGGATAATACAGGCATTCTTGAAAAATTGGATAACACCGTTCGTGAGTCAACATCCGAATCCGTTTGTCTACGGGCCGGATCTGATGCTGTGACAAACACAACGAAACCAACCACCCTTGAATCTTCCTCTTCCCATTTAAATAAAGTTTGTGGTAACGAAAAAGTTAAGGAAACTGCTGAAAAACTGAGTTCAGGAAAACATGAACCTGAAACTCCAATATCCCCAGTAAATTTAAAAAGAAATGCCAAAATCGATTTCATAAAATTGCATTCACGATCTCAACAAATAATGGAGATTCCCTTTAAAGAAAAATCCAGTCAAGAACTGATTATAAAAAAATCCGAGATCATGCCAGGGATATATCTGGGTAATAGTTTGACAACACCACAGGACAACAAAATAAAGGTATTATTAATGAACACATTAGACACCGATCAAGAAGTAAGCACCAACGACATAGAAGTCGAATGGGAAGATCTGGATGACTACAATGTGTTACAGGCGGATGAAACTAAGAACTTTCTAAAAAATAGGCTTGAACGGCTAGAATCACTCCTAGAGTTGTGTCATTGTAACCAGGAGGAAAGGATATCTATCCTAGACATCTGCCGCAGATTTAACGATCTCTTTTACTTAGAGGGCGACCATCTCACACACACTGACGCCATAGAGCATCAGATCATCACTGAAGAAGGAAAGCCCCCACTTTACATAAGACCATATCGCCTCCCAGATAGCTCGAAGCAAGAAATCCACAAACAAGTGAATGAAATGCTTCAGGATGGCGTGGTACAACCAAGTTTCAGTCCTTGGAATTCCCCTCTCTTACTAGTACCCAAGAAGGCAGGACCTGATGGGACAAAACGGTGGAGAGTGGTTGTCGACTTTAGAGCCTTAAATAAAATAACAGTCGGAGATGCATATCCATTGCCCAATATTACAGATATTTTGGACCAGCTAGGAAAAGCTAAGTATTTTAGCACTTTAGATCTAGCAAATGGTTTCCACCAAATATGCATGGACAATAGAGACAAGGCAAAAACAGCGTTTAGCACACCTTTCGGACATTACGAATACAATCGAATGCCCTTCGGACTTAAAAACGCACCCGCCACATTCCAAAGGCTTATGAATAATGTACTCATGGGTCTCCAAGGAATAGAATGTTTCGTCTATGTAGATGATATTGTAATTTACGGATACGATCTGAACGATCACAATTCCCGACTTACCAGAGTTTTCGAGCGATTACAAAGACACAATCTGAAAATACAACCAGAAAAGTGTCACTTCATAAGGAAGGAGCTCACCTACTTAGGGCATGTTATTTCAAAGGAAGGTATAAAACCAGATCCAGAAAAAACTAAAGCGGTGAAAACGTTTCCAACGCCCAAGAAACAAAAAGATGTAAAATCTTTTCTCGGTTTTGTAGGCTACTATAGAAAATTTATCCCTAATTTCGCCGAACTGGCAAAACCTTTAAGCAGATTGCTCAGAAAGAATGTTCCATTTTATTGGGATGCCTTTTGTGACGAGGCATTCACAACTCTAAAAAGAAAGGTTATTACCCCACCAATACTGGCTTATCCAGACTTTAACCGGGAGTTTATAATAACTACGGATGCTAGCAATGTTGCGTTAGGAGCAGTGCTATCTCAAGGTACAATAGGACAAGATAAACCTATTGCTTTCGCTAGCCGAACTTTAAACGACGCAGAAACTCGATATACAACATCCGAAAAGGAATTATTGGCAATCGTTTTTGCACTAGCCCAGTTCCGACCATACGTTTACGGACGAAAATTTACTATAGTCACTGACCATAGCTCTCTACAGTGGCTTATAGGACGAAAAGATCCTACATCCAGACTTATGCGATGGAGAATTCTACTCGAAGAGTATGAGTACACAATCGTCCATAAAAAAGGAAAGCAAAATGCAAATGCTGATGCTCTCAGCCGTATAACAATGACTACCCCAGTCGATTCCATCAAAAATAATATCCTCGTCACCACACGAAGTAAAGCCAAACTCGAAGAAGATGTGGCTGCACAATCATACAAAGATACTACCAATCTTGTATGGCAAGAACAAACAGGGTCCATCTATACCAAGAAGAAACTTGGACTACGTATTATAATCCTCCCATTGATAGACTCTGCTGAGGAAGAAAACCTGGCAGGAAGAATCCCAAACTTCACCAAGCCAGACGTAGGTAAAATTACGTTTCATGAGCAAGATGGGTTATGCGCCATCACATTGCCATTGCCTTTCAGAAACCTAAGCGACCAGGAAACCGCTAAGAGTTCCCTTATTGATCTGAAGAAGATTTGCGAAGACCGGAATTTCAATTCCATTGGAATTTTAGTCCCCTTCATAGAAAACGAATCAAAAGTAACACTTAATAACTTGCTAAAAGAAACTTTTGCTCACCTCAACGTGACAATGTACGTTTTCTCCAATAAAAAGAAGCTTCTAACAGATCCTAACGAAATACAAAAGTTACTCGCGGAATACCACAACTCACCTTTCGGAGGACACCAAGGAGCCACCCGAACAATCAATAGATTGAAGCAAAAATATTACTGGCGCACAATGACCGCTGACGTCGCGGCGTATATTCGAAAATGTGCTTCCTGCCAGATAAACAAAAGTGGAAGGAATCCTAGAATTCCTATGAAGATAACCACAACAAGCTCAAAACCTTTCGAAAGAATTGCTTTAGATATAGTAGGACCATTACCAGTCAGCTATAATGGAAATAAATACCTACTAACGTTTCAAGACGATTTGACTAAATTTTCAGGAGCTTACGCACTGGCCAGCGCCGAAACCAAGGACGTGGCCAGAATTTTCGTTGAAAATATCGTCTGCCAGCACGGCATACCATCTTCTCTATTAACTGACCGAGGTGCAAATTTTCTCAGCGCACTTTTTAAGGACATTTGTTCCTTACTTAAAATGAGAAAACTAAACACAGCACCCTACCATCCACAAACGAATGGAGCACTAGAACGGAGCCATAGAACTCTGGTGGAATACCTCCGCCACTATGTAAACCAGGATCCTCTCACTTGGGACACCTGGATACCTTACGCAATGTTTGTGTACAATACTACACCCCACAGTAATACAGGCTACACGCCGCATGAATTACTATATGGTTTCCCAGCCGAAATACCCAGTTCTCTCAGACAAAACCCCGAAAGCTCTTATAACTACGACCATTACGCAAACGAATTAAAAATGCGATTACAACATGGTTATCGTACAGCCAAGGGAATACTGATAGAGAAAAAACAAAAATCTAAGGTATACTACGACCAAAAAGTAGGCCGTAAGAAATTTAATGTTGGCGACAAGGTTCTATTAAAGAATCACTCAAGACCTAACAAACTAACCTCCCTGTGGAAAGGCCCCTACGAAATTGTAAAGATCCTATCCGAAGAAAATTCAATCCTCAAAATAGGAAAAGGAACTCGAATAGTCCACAACAATAATATAAAACTATTTGTGGACTAGGCAATCACGAATAAGAAACTCCAAAGAAAAATAAAAGTTGAAAAAAAAATGTATATATGTATAGATAACCTTAAAAAAGAAAAAAGAGAAATAAATAAATGCATATATGTATAGATAAACTTACAAAAAAAAAAAAATAAAGTCAAAAAAAAAAAATATAACACTACGACAATGTATTTAAAATTTGCTTCAAAAATTTTCACTTCAAATAATTGTATGCGAATAAAATAATTTTGTAAATAGTATACAACACTTTTAATACAAAAAAAAAAAAAAAGAAAAAAAAAACAAACAAAACACAAAAAATAAATAAATATATAGATAAAAACAAATATTAACGCACTTAATAAAATAAGTTTATATCATGTTTTAAATAACCACCACTAACTTAAATAAATAAACAACAACAACAAAATTTTGTAATAATAATAAATAATCTTAGGTTATAAGAAAAAACACATTATATATACATGAAAAAACGAAAATACAAAAACAAAACTTACAAAACAGTGTTAAAATAAGAACTTCTAATATTTATATAAATTCAAAACAGTTTTCAACTAAGAAAATACTAAGAAAGTAAGAAAATTTTTATATAACAAAAAACAAAAAGGAAAAGTTATAGAATTAATTATTAATAATTGTACGTCCAAATACATGGAAAGAAATTATATAAATAAATAAACGCCCGACTAATAAGGACAATGAAAAAAAAAGAGAACAAAAATAATATATGTAAATAAATTTATACGAGTATATAAACAATAAAATTCTATGTAATATACAAATTGTAAGAATAAACCATAAAAACCTTACTTATCTATGTATCTTTTTACAAATAGTACTTTATAAAAAAAAAAAAAAAAAAAAAAAAAAAAAAAAAAACGCAAAGTTAAATTTAATATAATTAATTCAAATACTTATGTAATTATAAAACATTCTACAATTAACCTTACACTCAGAAAAAAAAGAAAATATTTTATTATATAACCATTGTGGAAACTTGAATACACGACCATAAATACGAATACATAAATATTAAGAAAAAAAACAAAGAACAAAAATTACACATTTATAATAAATATTGTATACAAAAAGCTACTATGTTAGAAAATATCAGGCATATGTAACGGAATCACGATACCGTCATCCTTATTCCCAATCACACCATTTTCCAGAAAATTAATCTCATAAAGATCAATTTTCTTTTTTTCAAGGAGGGGAGGATGTAGTGCTCCAAAAAGCCCTACCATCTTTTTCCGCCATTCCTAACCCAAAATCCTATCAAAACCCACAAAAACCCAAACATAACCCAAAATTCGCAATAAACGAATCAAAATTCGTTTATCGCATAACATTTGCCCCCACGGCGAAGTTTAATCCAAAATCCGAATTAAAATTAAAATTCACAATAAACGAATCTAATATTCGTTTATTGTTCTATATTTGCTCCACAGCATCACCCAAATCCAAAATTCAGAGATTGTTATCTCTATCCTAAAAATTCCATTGAGTTAAACAAACAAAAACTCAAAAGCAGATACATTCACACATCTGCGTAATGGTTTCGTAAGAATTCAAGAAATTGATTTCTTATCTTGTGTAAACACAACATCTCGCTCGAAATATCCAAAAGATCGAGATTGTTGCACGAAAATGTGTATCTTTGGGATACAATTTTCGATTCCTTTTCCTTTATAAAGGAATGGTTTCGTGATCTCCGGGCCGCAGTCTAAATTCGTGTACAGTCCCTGGAGGAAGTACCCCAGGATAATCTTTGAGAAAATAATAAAAAACACATTCCAAAGGAAACAAGACGTGCTTTCATTTTTACCCAACAATGGATAGCTAAGTATCACCTGCCCCCCACGGAAGACCAAGTGAAGACTAAGGACGAAGGCCAAACCAAAAGGACGTTACTCTTCCCTCTGGATCAGAGGAAGCACGGTTAACGACCCCTTGTAGGACAAGATTTCAGGAGCGGTCTGTTTTAAGAGATCGCCTTGTCCTTTTAAGGATCAGGAGACTCGCGTCCTGAAACTAACCCCTACAGAACACAACACGTCAATTGCGGCAAGTGTTGATTTTGTTCTTTCATTCGAAGAAAACGGCGGCTGAAGCGCATCAAGAGCTACACGAAGTTTACGGAGATGCTGCTCTAAATGAAACAACGTGCCGTGATTGGTTCCGTCGCTTCAAAGACGGTGATTTCGATGTTGACGACCGTCCGCATGAAGGAAAGCCAAAAACCTTCGAAGACGATGCATTTAAGGCATTGCTCGATGAGGATCCATGCCAAACACAACAAGAGCTTTCATCAGCATTAGGAATTAGCCGCCAACCCATTTCCAAGTGATTGGATGCGTTGGGAATGATTCAAAACCGTGGAACTTGGGTTCCTTATTATTTGAAACCAAGGGACGTTGAGCGTAGTTTTTTCGCCCGTGAACAACTGCTCCAGCGGCAGAAAAGGAAGGGTTTTCTTCATCGCATCGTGACGTTTTTTTTTTTTTTTCTTTTTTTTTTTTCTTTCAATAATTAGACTTCTCTCGGGAGAGGCGAACCTATAGCGCCGAATGGGTGCCCCGAGATGCCATCAAATAACTGTTGCAGTTCTTTTTGAGGAGTTCCACAGCTTCCCTGCTCTGTAACGGAACGAGTTCTGATGCAGGGATGTTCGCGCCGTCGGGAGATGAACCACAAACGGGTGCGATCCGTCGCATTGTCTTGTGGAGCGCATATAAACCGAATTGCGTGGAACAATACCAAGAATCTCCGAAGAACAGCACCCGTAATAGTGATGAAAAATGGATTGATTACAGCACCCCAAAGAAAACAAAGTCAAAAACACTGCCCGGTCATGTTTCTACGTTGTCGGTCCGGCCGAATATTCCCGCTGCGAATGTTACGCTGTGTATTTGGTGGGACCAGGTCGTTGTCATTTATTATGAGCTGTTTAAACCGAACGAAACCATTACATGGGAACGGTATCGACTTCAATTAATGTGATTGAGCCGAGAGCTTACCCGGTAGGCGTAGGTGTGATGAGCCGACACTACCATAAGGGAACCAATCATCAAGAAAACACCGACTCGGTAAAAAGAAGACGTAGGAAAAAACGGGAAAAGCGGGATATACGCGTCAGGACGTGGAATGTTTGAACGTTATATAAACCAGGCGCGATACAGACGGTCGTAGAAAACGCGAAAAAAATATAAAATGGACATCGCCACGCTTCAGGAAGTTCGACTCCCACATCAAGTGTGTGGAGGTACCGATACACATAACCTCGGGACTGGCTTTATCATAAGCAAGAAGATTACGCCCCATGTAAAAGATGTGAAATTTATTAATGACGGAATGTCGGTGCTAAAAATACAGGTACCATGGTACAATTATGTATTTATAAAGGTACACGCCCAAACAGAATCTACGGACGAAGAAACGAAGGACACATTTTACGAGGCCCTAGACGAAGTATTCGGTCATTCGATGTTAATCCTCCTCGGGGACCTCAATGCAAAAATTGGAAAGGAAGACATCTTCCAACCGACGTTTCAAATGATAATGGAATTCGAATTATTACGTTCGCAGCGTCAAAAGATCTGTTCGTGAAAAGCACGATGATAAAGCACAAGCAAATCCATAAAGACACATGGATATTACCCGACGGCGCAACACGTAACCAAATATACCACTTCCTTATAGACAAAAGACACCACTCGAATATCCTTGACGTAAGATCATATAGACTGGCGCAAGACTAATGACCTTGCCCGGAAAAACAAATTATCATGGAAAATTTAACAAGCCTCATGACTTGCTAAATAAGGCCAAGACCGGTTCCCGGTTGTAGTGCCGATGACAATTCAAGATCATATAGAGGAGCAGAATGCGACTGCGATCATCTTCTAGTGATGGGCAAAATCAAGAGTCGGCTCGCAGCAAACCCACATGAGCAGTCACGGGAGACGAGCAAAAAGTTCGACATTGATAAACTAAAAGACCTGCACAAAAGGGCGGAATATCAAGACAAACTAACGAATAGATTTAGTATCCTAGAGAATGGGAGCAGTAAGGAAGAGGAAGCCAATGGCGTGGACACTAAATGGACATCGATCAGTGACACAATAAAACAAACACCCTAAAAATTTTATCTAAGAAAACAATTAAGTCCAAACCTTGGTTTGATCATGTGTGCAGGGCGAAGATCGAAGAACGTAAATGCCTAAAGATATGATAAATTTAACGCAGAAAGATACGCGACAATTCGGAAAGAGACAATGAGACTCTTGAAACGCAAAAAAAAAAACGCGAATCGGAGAAGACTCGGATCGAAAAAATCGTAGAACATTCCAGAGCAAAGAATATCAGAGGTATGTATGCCGGCATAAATTTAATTATAAACGGGTACCGAGGGAGAGCCAAAATAAGTCCAAACCTTCTCTTAACGATTTTGTTACTCTAATCGTATAAAAACATTGAATGCGTTCTAGTTTTCTTATATATTATTATAGTCAATAATATTTGTCAGCTGTATTGTAAAATTTAATGTACAAACCATATAGGAAATAAAACTACTACTACTACAAACTACTACTACATACTACTACGAGGGTTGCGTTTTATATTTCGGGATTAGAGAACAAAAACAAATATTGGTCCTCGAAAATCACTTTATTGTTTTTCAAAATATTCCCCATGAAGATCTATACACTTTTGCATGCGTTTGAACCAATTGTCGAAGCACTTTTGCCACTCTGATTGAGGTATCTCCAACACATGCATTCTGAATGCAGCAACCGCTTCTTCAGGTGTCGAAAAACGTTGACCTCTCAGTTTGTTTTTTACGTACGGGAATAAAAAGAAGTCATTCGGTGCCAAGTCAGGACTATACGGCGGATGACCCATCAAATCGATGTTTTGGGTGCTCAAAAATGCAGTTGTCGCAGCCGATGTGTGAGAGCTCGCATTGTCGTGGTGAAGAGTGATCCGTCTTCGGCGGTTGATTTTCCTGATTTCTTGGGAGACAACTGGCAAACAAATGGTTGTGTACCACTCAGAATTGACTGTTCTGCGTTGTTCTAGTGGTACGGTTGCGACATGTCCAGTTTTTCCGAAAAAACAGGCGACCATTTGCTTGGAAGTGCTTCGTGCGCGAACAACTTTTGTTGGATTTGGCTCATCTTGAAACACCCAGACAGTCGACTGCTGTTTACTTTCGAGCTCATACGCGTAAATCCACGATTCATCACCTGTCACGATGTCATAGACGTGTTTCGAAGCACCGCGACCGTATTTTTTGAGCATTTCTTTCGACCAGTTGACACGAGCCTTTTTTTGGGCGATTGACAAATTGTGTGGGATCCAAAGCGAACAAATTTTTTTGACAGTCAAATGTTTATGCAATATTGAATGTATGCTGGTCCCATTAACGCATAAGGTTGTCTCAATCTCACGATAGGTCACATGACGATCTTCCAATATCAGTTCGCGCACAGCATCAATGGTTTTCGGAACAACAACTGATTTTGGACGACCTTCACGAAATTCATCTTGGAGTGAACTACGACCACGATTGAATTCACCATACCATCGATAAACACTGGTCCTTGATGGAGCTTCATCGCCAAAAATTGAATTAAGTTCATCCATGCACTGTTGCTGAGTTAATCCACGCCGAAAGTTGTAAAAAATAATCGCACGAAAATGTTGACGATTTAATTCCATTTTTGGGCC
This sequence comes from Microdon myrmicae, assembly GCA_963931805.1. Classification (NCBI taxonomy): domain Eukaryota; kingdom Metazoa; phylum Arthropoda; class Insecta; order Diptera; family Syrphidae; genus Microdon; species Microdon myrmicae. The sequence goes on from OZ007499.1 coordinate 122,069,455, forward strand.
GAGATGAATCTTTTAAGTTACTGTAAACAACACAAATAGCGCTCGTATGTCAAAATGTTCTGAGTGCGTATAACCTCAAAAATGTCCAACTTTCCGGCAGAGCTGTCAATTGCCGGATTGCAACGCTAGGGTTGCCAAATCCCGAAACATAAGAGGCAACCCCCGTACTACATACATACAAACTACGACTATATATAGCTTGTCAACTTATACCATTCAATCACGCAGTATTATATGATCTAATTAACTATTTAACTACTAACTATTTATTGGACTGTAGGAACCCAGAAGTTCATGACCTCACCGACTCGACTCCGCCATCGCTCCTTTCACGCTTCACCAGCCAATCCGATCTCCCCAAGATCCAACCTAACATTGTCGTCCCATTTTTTATTTCACTCTCTGGTTATGCAAGTACTTGGCGGATTGAATATGCACATTGCAGTCAGTTCTAGTTCTATTGAATCTTTTCCGGTTTTTTTCAGTATTGTTTGATTTATACAACCGACTTCTGCCTTCTCTGCACTCGGAATCGAACACATATCTCTCGTGGGTTTAATACTCTTTACGCTGGGTTCGCATGCCAAGTAGAATCGTTTCGAAAAATAACGATGAATTTAATTTTCCAAAAAAGTCGTTCAGACCATCCCAGTTGTCTTTCTCATAGACCCAAACTGTTCTTTTGAGAGTTTTCTCGTTAGCTCTGCTGTTGGTTATTTTTATTTAGCTGACACGACACAGTGGTCTGCAGTACCCAAGGGCGAAGAAACTTCAATTGTGTATTTGTTCGGGTGGGAGGTGAGAAATAGGTCCAGTGTGTTGGGGGAATGACCATCTATATCTGGTACCTGTGATGGCTCATTGAAGAATTGAGTTAAACTATTTAATCAGCAAAGAGCTGGACATACTGATCTTCAGGTATTGTGTACCCGGATTCGCGAAGCCATTGAGAGTTATGCACATTGAAATCACCCGCAATCACGATTTCATTGTCTCTAGTTCTCATCATATTTAGTCTCGAAGATATGCCATACAATTTTATTATCAAATACTTGCATAGCATGCCCCGCATCCCGATTAACTAATCGGCATGGTTATCAATCTACATCGTGTGTCCCAAAACACACCGGAATAGATTAGGGAGAACAGAGTTAATTAATTTTTACAAACATAATTGTATATATATGAAATATTCTCCCTAAACTGAAATACATGGGTTTGGTCATTCGAAAAGTGTGTCAAACGACTTTTCATATCATTTTTTTAACGACCACCACAAGACTCTAATGGAAAACACGAAACGCTAATACAAGATCAGACTCTTATGGAAAATTCCAAAGGCTGATACAAAATAAGACTCTTATGGAAAATGGCAGACGCTAATACAAGATAAGACTTTTATGGAAAGCACATAATTATACCGCATATCCCACTCGGTTTTTGAGGGGACATTCCGGTTTGTCGGGTCAAAAAATAGGTTATTTTCATGATTTTTTTAAAGAGAAAGTATTAAAGATATAACAACAATTTTTTTTAAACATTTTATTCATCTTTCGACTACGTTTGTAAATGTTGACGAGTCACTCCGGAACCGGAAACCCCACCCTCCAGGTGTACACAGTTAGCCATCCGTTCTGCTCGTGTAAGGGTTATTTTCGTCCCCGGTGAAAAAATACGAAGAATGCAAAAAGTTTATTGAACTTAAATACATTTAGCCCAATGTGAGTGAAAAAAATTTTAAAATTGATAAAAAACAACAAAATGGCGGAGTATTGAAAAAAAAATAGTTTTTTCGGCCCTTTTTTACTCTATTTTTTAGTTATAACTAGAAAAATAAATAAATAAATAAAAAAGTAATTCACTCACAATTTGCGTGTGCTTGTTAAAAATAACTGTGCGAACTTTCATAAGAATCGCAGGCACCGTTTTCATATTATCGCTTACATCACTTTCAAAAAAGTCGTTTCGAGAAAAACGCATTCAAAGTTTGGAGATAAATTAGACAAAAGATAAAAGTGATTTTTTTCATGAAATCATCGGGATTTTTTATACTAACAGCTAGACATCTATTCCTGGACCATAAACTATTCCTTCCACGACTTCGAATTGGTCCTCCAGTTGCATTTTCGCCTTTTTCCTGGCTGTTCGTGCCTTCTGTTTTTTTTGCTTTTTTTTATGACACCGCGTAACTGCGAACCGATTCGCTTTCCCATGTGATTGATAGACTCGGCCTTTACAACATTTGGAAATGTTTCTGCAACGCATTCATTATTTTTACATCCCCGTCTCCAACGTACCTTTCGTAAATGCGGCCGTGCAGATCAAAAGCGCGCTCGAACATCTCTAACATTCCGTCCGGCTCCATTTTACCTGAGCTTCCATTGTGATCCAATGTGCAAACTGGTTCGTGCTCATCCCACCAAGTATCATATTCAGGGGTGCCTTTCTTTATTTTCATAAGGTTGCAGCCTTGGCAATAACGCGAGTTCACAGTAAGATCGAGAACTTTAAATTTTTTATCTTCACTTTCATTAGTTTTTTCTATTTCTTCTTTGCTAGCCTTTTTTATCACGGAAGAAAAAACGCCGATACAAGCGGTGTGTGCATTATCGAGAGCAGCGTAGTAGATGTGTTTCGTAAATTCGCCAATATCCATCAGTGAAGTGAGACAATGTAATCCATTTAACCCGACACCCAAGATGCGCATTACGAATACTATTCTACGATTAATTTCGTAAGCTTTGTTGGCGATTCGTGGACAGGACTCGATGACCCTCTCACCACAGTTGCATTCGATGATCAGTTTGAATCCTAAGTCTTTCTCAGATTTTTTTGAAAAGTTTATCGAACCGCCACAGCTTTTACACTTTATAATGTTTGAAAGTTCGGAAAAAAGTGAAAAAAATGTATCAACACGTATGCTGCCGTCACTGTGACCGTTGGAGCGAAGTCAGGCGATGTAGCCAATTTTTGTGCCGATGTAGTCGCATACTCCGTTTCCAGTTCATTTACAGTTCCCATAAATCCTTTTCGTTTTTTATATCGATTCCCTGGACGCACCCCTGACTTACGCGAACCCTTAACGTTTTTAAACATTATGTTAGAAAAATTTACCGTTGGAAAACATATGAAACGGACGCCTAAGCGCGAGCGCTGCACGCTCTGAGAGCGCGTTTACACTCAATACTTTTTCCTCCTCATGAAAAAGAAACAAAGAAACAACAAAAATACCTACCCCGCGACGTCATCGGTAGTTTCATATATATGAAACTAACTAAAACTCAGGCAATCGCAGGTCAGCCGCAGTACGCCCGAATGTAAAAACAACATACACAGAAGCGACTATCCATTACCGCTTATGAACATGTTGTTCAGTCGCACAAGATTGCGACATATTCAAAGAAGTGGCAGTTGGCCCAAGCCAACAGCGAAGCAAATTAATGCCCATAAATGGATAGTCTGCATCTTGCTAAATACACGGTAGTTGCCACCTATGATACGAGTTTGTTTCCGCGGGAGACCCGACCCTTTATTGACCTATAACTTTGGAGCCGCCCAAGATTTCGTTTCCAAATTTTAACATATTATTTTTGAAGGATAAAACTATTGATTAAGCAAAAAAAAAATTAATTTTTTGAACCGAACAAACCGGAATGTCCCCTTAATAAAATGGCGGGTCTTTTACAAGGATTCTGATCTTGTTACTTATGATTAAACTGGTTGTGAGATTATGTGTATCGGTAACGGTGTGAATCCGGTGCTTTGGATTACTTGATATGAGAGTTGGACCTTCTTCAGCGCTACAATGTCCATTGTATATTATTTCATGTTCTCTATAATCGTCTGTATCGCACCTGGCTTATATAACGTTTGGACACGTGCCGACGCTTATATCCTGCCTTTCCCGCTTTTCACTACGGTTTCTTTTTGCCGAGTCAGTGTTTTCTTTATGAATTCTCTCCCGATAGTGGTGGCGCTTTATCACACAGAAGCCCACTGTTTTTCTTCATTATTATTATTTTTAAGTAATTTAGTTTCCATGAGTATTGGCGTATTAAATAGTCCACCATACCAGAGCTCGTTGATATGTAAATGCCTTCTTACTATTCTAATTCGTTATATTACAGCCGACATAACCCTGGTCTCAAATCATCCCATAGGTCTGGTTAAGTAGCAGATATTTATGGTACTCTTCGCTAGCTTGCCTGAGAAGAGTGACTCCATTGAGAGCGTAGGTTTCCGGCGGCATAGCCTAAGGGATTCATTATAATTTTAGCCCCCGCACCACATCCAGGTTTCTACCACGCGTGAGACCCTTGAGAAATTATCAGCAAATTCATTTAATATGTGATGTAGATCTACTGATCTTCATTAAAACTTTTCTATCTTTTATATAATCAAAGAAGGATAAATAACGAGAGCGAGGATGTGAAAAACGACGAAAAACTCCCCATTTACAAACGTATTTAATATTGGATCATCTACGCTTGAAAACAAACTGGAAGGAACTTGATGAACGGTTGAAATCATCTTATAGATACTTTAGTTTCGCAATATTTGCAATAAGTATCCAAAGACTTTTTATTAAAATCTTTCGAAGGCTGAAATATTATTGAATGTGGGTCGCAGCCGGTTGGCTTATAAGTTTTTTTTTTCATAGTATTTTTGTGTTACTTTTCTTTCCATTTTGCACGCAAGGAAATTCTATTTTAGCAAACACATCAGCGTTGCCTGAATTGCTGATTGAAAAGTAGTTTACTCAAGCTATCGAAGAGTGGCAACAAAATTTAACTGGTATCAGCGAGAACACGAGCACACGGCAAATATGTAAATAAATAAATGAATAAAATAGAAGGAAAAGGAAAAAAGAAGGGCAGAGTGTTGCTCAAGGTTACGCTTCCGATCAAAAGCTTTACGCAATGTGGGACTCTTTATACTCAGGCCCACTATCAAGAACCAGCTGCTTTTTATGATTTTTCCTTCATTCCTTTTCAATATCAATCTTTTCCCTCGTATCCATTTGATATATTTCAAAGGCACCAACACAACAACGTAATCGTAATGAAAATCTGTATCAGTAATCCTCGTGGCAACAGTAGCCATCCCCAAAAACACTCCATACATTTCTGACCTTCGAATGTATTCGTTGGCATTGGAATGTTTAGGTTTTTGTAGGCTTTAGATTTTCTTTTAGCCCCGCGCGAACGTACCCAATTTAACGGGGTCGATACGATACTCTGGGCTGATAGTCGCGAGGGAAAGGATCAGAAGGTGGGTGGGTAGCGAAGGCGTAGTTATACTTATCATATTTTGTGTACAATACCCGATTGTGTGTTTGATGATTTTAAGCAACGGATACTTTTTTATAACCCGGAATATCTGCATTGCATGTTTTTGGTAGATAATATCGATTTGAAATTGAAATTCTTCTGCGAGAGGCTAAATTGAGCGTTTGTGCTGTTTGATATAAAGATAAATCGGTGTGCGATGATTGCACAAACTCGTATGCATCAAATTTTAGTTTGTTTGAGAATCATGTTGGAATAATTTAATGATATTGAATGATTGACTTTTTTCATAATACGTGTATACAAATGATTTTATAATACCACAAAGTGTGAGAACGAAGTAAGAGTGAAAGATATAGGATAGGGAAGATTGTTCTGATGAGGTAACATCTAATCGGGCAAAGCCTTTCAGGCTCGTATAGTTCGGCTGGAGAATGGTTATCTGAAAGTATATTACGTTTTAACGATTGACAAGTATCGTAGGATACTATTTAGAGACATGGAGTGCATTTACAAAATGTACCTGAGCAACAACTTCAATGATGAAACTAAACACCTGAATTCCCCCTGAGTTCTACTCTATATTGTTGTGTTCCAACCCAACAAATGCAGGATACCTTTTGATTTAGTTGAACAAATATGTGAAATGAATTTCAGTGCTTGACCAATATAAGGAGATTTAATAATATTTCCTTATTTATCGTAGCTCCAAATATATTTATTTAGTACTTAATCAAATATCAAATTATTTGTAGGCAAACCTGTAAAAACGCGTACAAAAAGGCAGCTGCAAATATATTTACTTAGTGCTTCATCAACATAGCAAATTATTTGTAGGCAAACCTGTAAAAATGCGTCTAGGCTCAAATGTAAAACAGGCTTTTAATTCACACTCCAAATACCCACATCTAAAAACCTCTTTGATGGCACCTTTCATGTATTAAATCATTAAGCGATTAAGTGGAAAAGATTCCAATAAGGTATGCAAAACTATCTTTGGCACCAATCAACCATGAATGGGCACTTGTGTAAACACAAACAGGCAATGAAACTACAGTCCAAATACCTGTATCTGGAAAAATCTCTTTGATGACACCCATAAAATAAACAATTTTTTTTTACACTAACGCGCGCACAAAAGGAGATTTTGAAGTATCCTTAAATGTCAGAGCACAGTGCGAGCGGATGGAGAGGGAGTGGATAAGGAAAGTGTTGATGTATATTGGTCTTAAATGCCTCGACATCATAACGAACAAGAAACACATGATCAGCAGAACAATTCGTATTCGTGTGGTTCAGCTAACGAATGACTCTCTATGTGTATTTGTGCACCTGAAGTCCACTTTCAACGTGAACTGATGCGCATTCACAGATTTTATTTTATTTTATTTTTTTTTTTATTAGACTTCTCTCGGGAGAGGCGAACCTATAGCGTCGAGTGGGCGCCCCGGGATGCCATCAAATAACTGTTGCAGTTCTTTTTGAACAGTTGCAGGTTGTAGCGCTCCGGGAACATTCGCGTGGGAAGGGAGTTCCACAGCTTCCCCGCTCTGTAACGGAACAAGTTCTGATACAGGGATGTTCGCGCTGTCGGGAGATGAACCACAAACGGGTGCGATCCGTCGGATTGTCTTGTGGAGCGCATATAGACCGAATTGCGTGGAACATTGCCAAGAATCTCCGAAGAACAGCACCCGTGATAATATCTGTAAAACAGACAGAGGTCGGCTACGCGCATTCGATGCGATAGCGACTGTAGTCCCGACGTCAGCGCCGAGTCCCCGATCAGGCGGATCGCTCGTCTTTGTACGCTCTCAAGTAGGTCGAGGGTATGTTTAGGAGCCGAGCTCCAAACATGAGAGCAATATTTGAGCGCAGTTCTAATTTGAGATTTATATAGGAGAAGAAGTTGGGCCGGAGTAAAATATTTCTTGGCTCTAAAATGATAACTCAGTTTTCCGGAGGCTGATCTGGCGATACCCGATACGTGTTTATGCCATGATACATTCCCACAGACCGTGACGCCGAGCAATTTCAAACTTTCACCAGCCTCGAAGGCCCGGCCACTCATCATCAGCTGTGGAACCGATGATCCACTTTTCTTTGTGAATGTTGTATATTGTGTCTTCGTTGCGTTGAAGTCGACAAGATTGGCCTTTCCCCACTGCAGGACTTTATCTAGATCCCGATTCAGAGAGTCAATCTGTCTACATCTCAGCTGGTGCGACGTTAATGCACCAATCGACCGATCACTCGAAAAGGAGGAAACAAGCGTACTATCATCCGCAAAACTGAACACTTTGTTATCCGTTGTCTCCAACAAATCATTTATGTGAAGCAAGAAGAAGGTTGGAGCCAAAATAGAACCCTGGGGCACCCTCGAATTAACAGGATACAGATCCGAACACTCGCCGTCCACAACAACCCGGATCGATCGATTCTCGAGGAAGCTCCTCGTCCAGTCGCAAAGCTGTTGGGAAAGTCCATATGAACGAAGTTTGCTCAGCAATGCCCCGTGCCAGACGCGGTCAAAAGCCTTGGAGATATCTAATGTGACCGCCCTTGACTCACCATGCCGTTCAATCGCAGATGTCCATATATCGGTTACAAGTTTCAAAACATCTCCTGTGGACCGCCTGCCACAGAATCCGTATTGACGATCATTCAGAAGTCCGTTCCGGCGATAGTTCTGGAGCACAGTTCTTAAGCACTATTGCTGGTATTCCGTCCGGGCCGGTTGCCTTCCTCAAATCCAGTTCACGTAGAATAGTGCGCGGACGAAATCTCACATCCCGCATGGAAGACTTACCCTAGTTGGCTCCTTCCAAGTCTCCTTTGGTGTATGCAAAATGAAAAGGCGTCCTATTGGGGGTCGATTTATTTATTTATTATAATTATGAGGCCGTTGTTTCGGCCTCTGGAACTGAACTTACCTTGAATCAAAAAAAAAAAAAAAGCGTGGCGAGAGGCCGACTTTCGCGAGACAAGGACAGATGTGTCCTTCATCTTGTCTCTGGCTTCTGAACATCTTGGGATAACCAGAATCACCCATATCCGTGAGGATGTTGGGCTCGGTCTCGAGATATCTGAAAAAGAAAAAGGGGGGAAGGTATCTAAGGATAGTGTGGACAGGGTTAGTTCAGGCGTTCTCTAACTACTTGGATGGAGGGATGGTGGGAAAGAAATCGTACAAGACCGGTAGGTCTTGAGTGCGGTAGTGAACGCAGACCAGGTCTTTGGCGTCTGATGATCTGCGCTTTGGTCGGTGTGTGTGTGTGTATGTTTGTGCTGTCTTGTATTGTGCGTGCGTGTGTGCGTGTGGTATGTTAGCAGAATACCCAATGGGGTGGGTGCTTTCTTCAGTTTTGTACTGAACAAGAAATTGTGGTGGTCTGATCCGAAGAGATCGGGAGAGAGAAGGGTCAAGAACGCAAGACTCCCGTACAAGTAGGTTCTCGCTGTTCTGAATCTTGAATCCAAAATGCGCCGCCCTTTTATACTCTGCATTTACAGAGTTTTGCTTCAAAATGCAAATTCCGGGAAGCACAGACAAGATTTTGTGTGTGCTTCAGCCGGAGTGAGATTCTGGGAAATGATACAAATTCGTTCAAACAAATTCCCGGAAGGTAAGATCATGAAATGCACATGGAGTTAGGTATTTCATGATGTTAGGATTAATGGGAATTGAATTAATGCGGCAAATAGATTTCTAGTTTATTTTGTGGTGCATGTGATTTGTGGGGTAATATTTGGTTAGTGCACCGTCATGGGCGCTAGGTTCACTAAACTCCCACTGTTTATCACTGCAAACAATTCCCCGACGAAGGATGAATAAATAAAAGAACGCTGGAGTATTTCACTATGGCTCCAAACGGTGTTTCTTTCTGGTTTTATCATATAGATAGATTTTGACATTCACAAATCGTTATTGTTCCTAACTTTTACACATTGATAGGTTAACATTCGCCACTGGAATTCACGCAGCAATTTTTCTGGACATTTACTAATTTAAAGGTTCATACGTCCGCACATAGTTATTGTTTTTGGAATTTTACACATTGATAGCTTAACATTCGCTACTGTCGCGGAGAAAGTGCACCGAAAGACCGGGGAATTAATGCACCGACAATTAGGACGTATCAACAGGATTTGGGTTACGCTCGAACACGCTCTTCGTGATTGGGATTTTCCACACCCACACTTAATAATCTGGACGCGTGTGTGCCGTTCGATAGTCAGATTCAACGGCCGTGCATTACATCGGTGTGGGAGAAGCGAGTAGGATCAACTTGCGACGGCCAATGGGCGATCGCAAAAGGATCGCATGGGAGGGTTTGCGTATGACCGTACAGTCAAGTATGATGCCCTTTCGCTCGAAGCATCGACCACGAACGATACTACACCGGAATCAACAAAGGAACGAACACAAGGGACTGCAGGCATTATTAAGATAAGCAATAGCGAAGATCGCCGAAGGAAGAAATAGGTTTCTGTGTCTTAAATAAACAGAAACGCTATTTCGAGGGTCATACGATGCGGTGGACATTATTTGTGATTTAGCCGATGCTACATGGGAACGTCGGCTGTTTACTTAATCCCCCGGACTTATGCCATTGCAGGCAATCGATTTTTCCTGGCGATAAGCAAACCGAAGGTTTGCTCGCCTATGGCCAAGCCTATGGTGGCTTTTGTTTGAGCTAATTTGTTTGAGGTTGGTACGGTTCATGTAATATGAATGAAATACTTTGTTTGATGTGCATGCTAGCTGGGGTCTTACTTTCAGGTGAAAGCGAATGAAATGTAGCTTACGCTGCTCGATTGCAGGCAAGCAGGAGGAAGGTAATTTGGTAGGAAATGGATGGTTCTTAGAGAAGACTTTAAAGAACCGCCACAGATTCACTTAGGGAACATGATTGGGGTTTGGGTTTGCGCAACTTCCCGGAGGGCAGAACCATGAAATGCATTTGAAGATACGCATTTCATAATGTTATCGTTCCAAGGAATTGTTCAACGCACAGCATGAACAAAAAGTTCGTACCGTGGTGCGTCTTTTGGGGAAAAACTAATTTAATAATGTAATAGGAATTGGGTGAGAGTAGTGCCTTAGGATCACTACAATATTAAATGGTTTGATCCAGAACTGTCAACAGACATGGTTATATTTTAATTATAAAACAAAGAGTGCTGCGTAAACAAAGAGTTGCTTCTAACTAAGAATTTCCACCCCTCGCCAAGGGTGGTTGTGATTTTATTAATATTAAAATAGGAACCGTAGATCCAAAACCGCCAATAGATCGGTCATATTTAAATATAAACCGAAGGGTCTTGCCTAAAGAAAAAGTCGATTGTGACAGAAAATTCTCCGCAGTCACCAAAGATGGTTGCGTTTTTATTAATATTATAAATACAAAACCGTAAAGTGCTACGGTTATATTTCAATTAAAGCTTGAAGTCTTGTGTAAACAAGGAGTCGGTTGTAACTAAGAATTCTCACTAGTCAGCAAAGACGGTCCTTTTATTATTAATATTAAAAGGGAGGATTCTATCTAAAACTTTCCGTCGAGAAGGTTTTTTTTTTTTTATAAATAATAAAACAAATAGGTAAACAAAGAGAATTTATATTTTTTTTATCTAGATCTTTCCATAATTTGGGAAAGTTTACGCCAAAGGAGGCTATATTACAATTCGAAATAAATTTTTAAATTTTGTGTAATTTTGACATTTTCTCGTTTCATCATCATCATCGGCACTACAACCGGGATCCGGTCTTGGCCTTATTTAGCAAGTCCTGATACCTGTTAAATTTTCCACAAAGATTTGTTTTTTCTGGGAAAGGTCATTAGTCTTGCGCCAGAGGCACCCCGACGGGGAATCGAACCCCGGTCTCCCGCGTGGCAGGCGGGTATACTCGTTTTCTTGTTTACTTCCATAAAATTTGATATAACAAAATTACAGAGTTTTTAAAAGTTGCCAATTCAATTCGATCGTGTATCTAAGGGAAGAGTAATCGATTTCGAGCATCACTTACCATTGGTGGGGGAAAAGTTCTAGGCTACCTCCAAAAACAAGAAAGGAGCGGGTTGAAATAATTTCCCTCTGAATGACATAAGTATATTTCTGTGTAACATGAACATTTATTTACTATTGATAAATATAAATCCCAAAGCTGTATTTGAATACATATTTATTTTATAACTACGCAACCCTAGGAGGTAGGTCTTTGAACTCAACTATTGGGTTGTACCACCTGAAATCTCAGATTTTCGCTCAGTCGAAAATAAGAAGTCTTCGCGTGAACATCTGTGCCAGAACGTTACATTTTCCTTTTTTTATAAACTAAAGTAGTACGTGTGCTTGACGTGTTAAAATTTTAGGGTTCGTTACAAGTACAGTTATTTTTTTCCTAGGAATCGTTTACGACACTGTCGGCAGTTGAAATTCGAACGCTCTTTCTTTATGAATTTAAAATGGGACATAATGCGTCAGCGGCAATAAAAAACATTAACGACATATTTGAAGATGTAGTTGTATACGAACGCACTATACGACATTGGTTGGAAAGTTCAGGTCGGGAGATTTCAACCTCGAAAATAAACAACGTGGACAGCCGGAACGTTATTGATGACCATGTTTTAAGAGCAACGATGGATGCGGACCCAACGAAATCGGCGCGGGAGATTGCACAAAGCATGGGAGTATCCCCAATGACCATAAGTCGACACATTTCTCTCATAGGAAAGGTAAAGAAACTCGATAAGTGGATATGCCATTGTTGTATTCCAGAATACTACCCTTATTCGCTTTAACACTAATCTCACGTCCTTTCTAACACAACCTTTAAAACTACATCCGCACATATCTTACATTCTCATTTAATACAATTCATAAATAAACAGACACAATATTCTATATCCAGTCACTTACAGCACATTTAAAAACATGCCCCTTTTCATAACAAGCACATTTTTCATTTCAAAACATAGCCACTTTGATTTTCGTTCAAAGTTTATTCAAAATTTTAAGTCACAGAGACTTCTAGATAGTTTTGTTCATTTTATACGACACAGTTAGTTGGAACAAAATGTTCTATAAAAACAGGAAAATTTATATTGTAAAAGTAGTTCAGAATAGAGCTCAGCTTGAGATAGCGGAGTTCAATAAAATAAAAATAAAACTAATAATTATTTGAATAAAGAAAACTTTAATTATTTCAATAACCCCCACGCTCTTCCCTCGAAAGAGGAAGCACGGCGCTGGAGACGTAACACCATTAACTGAACGAGACCCAAAAACGATGGCGCCTGGAATGCGGATTCTGTATGATAACCGTAAAAGACCAGGAAGTGGTCGGATGCAGGTGAAAAACCAAAACACACCCCCAGCCCGATCTTCACCTAAAAAAGATTATGGTGACAATTTGGTGGACATCGAAAGGACCAATACACTCGTCATTTCTTCGACCAGAAGAATGAATGAATGAAGTGAGAGCAGAACCCTCAGTTTATTTTGCTTAGTACAAGTGGTATAAATATATAAACTTATAAATAGACTTATGAACTACCTTAAAAACTAAGGCATGGGAGTTGGGGGTGGGGTATTAACTTTAAAATAACTTAAAAACGGTGGAATGGTGAACTAAACAAAGATAGATAGAATAATAGTATAAGTGGTAGGACAAGGGAGAGCGAGGATAAACCGGATGATAGAGTGTGAGTAAGAAACGATAAACGCTATCACATATTGTGAGGAAATCGACATATTGGATGCCAAATTGGCTGAAAAGCAACCTGCGTTGGTCACCAGGCATGGCCCGATCCTTTTGCATGACAATGCTAGACCCCACAAACAACAATTCCTAAGACAGGCGTTGCAAACGTTAAATGAACGTTAAATAATTACTTGCAGCAGGTGGAAGTGCTTTAATTAATTTGTTGTTAATATTATCAAGACCAGCAGCCTCTTTTATTTCGATTTTTTTATCAATTCTTTAACTTTGCTAATATTAGTTGCGTAAGTACTTTCAACTGGTGATTGAGAACGTACATGGATAGTGTTAGCACCTTCAGCTTCAGTATACGCGTCGCTTAGATGCATAGATATGGAGTGATTCTTACTAAACGTGTTAGCAAGTAGGTTCGATTTCTCCACTGAGGAAATAAACAACTTGTCGTGAACTTTAAACGGAGGAATACTCGACCTTCTTTTTTTCATAATTTTTGATATTTTCCAGAACGGTTTGCTTGCTTTGCCAAGAGCGGGAAATGTGTTTATTCCAACACTTGTTCCTATATGCTGAGATTTATTTTTTAATGATATTATTTAAGACTTTAACATTAACTAGAAAGCAATCGATTCTATAACGAAGCCATTTTCTTCTTTCAGAATTACGTAGCCTGATCAGATGTAAGATATTTTCAGGAAGCGGTGCCTTATCAACTGGAGCAGTGGAACGTTTACGTATCGCAAGATCGGCCGCTCTATTGATAACAGAAACAAATTTGTTACATAGGATATCAATGTGCTCGCTGCAGGTTATAGAATTTAGGCTGGTATCACCTAGAACCAAGTTCGTGTTTATATATGATTTATAACAATTCCAGTTGTGGTATAAACTGGTACGATTTACAGCTACTGTATGATTCACTGTGAGGAAGGTGGTCTGAACTTAACGCATTTAGAGTTAATGGTACTGTGCAGTAATTTGGAATATTAGTGATATATAGATCAAGAGTTGAGGGGTTCTTGTTAGCACTCGCTGGGATATAGGTGGGGAGAAGTGGATAAAGTATGGAAAAACTTGGGCTGGATTCAGTAACATCTAGTAAAATGTTACCCCAGCAGTTTGCCCTAAGACAATTCCACGACTGATGTCTGCAGTTTAGATCACCACCAATAATTACCTTGTTTCGAGTGTTGACTCAATACAATTTTTGCAGATCCCGCTTAAAGTAAGTAGATTTCTCTAGGTTTCTATTTCCTCCAGGGAAATAGACCGAAAAAAGACTTTTGGCGGAATTTGGTCTTAGTCGAAGTGTTACTGCGAACATTTCCTTTTTATTATAATTTTAATGTTAGGTATGTTTTAAAATTTTAGCTTCTAAGTACACATTCGATTCATTCAACCACTTAGTTAATTAACTTATTATATAACATGTACAGTTGATAACTCTTAGTTTAAGCTGCCTTTAGTAAACCAGCGCATGTATTTCTCACACAAATGTTTCGTTTCGTTGGATTTCTTTTGGTCTAATTTATTTTAGTTCGCCACTATTACAATAAGATATTTTTACCCGTATATACTGTCTATTTCTTTTAGAAAAACATCCGATTTTAAAAATATATATCATTCGTTCGGTTGTAACGACAGAAAATTCAAGGACTTAATACACTTGAACGCGTCTTAACCACTGTACGTAAAATCAAACCTTCTCGTCCTGTTTCTGTAGCGAAATATTGCGCAGCGCGGACTGACCTCCTCGTAGGGTTTCTCTGTGACGACACCTCTGGACCGATGCTCGATATAAAACTCCTCTCTTGCAACCTATCGGATACTGTTTTTCCAGTATCTGTGTGTTTTGTATCTGCAGTTGTGCAGACACAATTTCCTGTAAGGAGAAAATTCTCACGCATACATATGGAAGCTTCACCGTCGTTGTTGACGGTGGATTCTATTCCCACGCTGCTTGGTTAGGTCGACCATCTGGTGTTGACGATCGCCTGGACGTCTAGTCCGCTGGTATCTATTGGATTTGAAATCCAAGAGAGTTTTTCACATGGTGTGAAAAACAAACATTCCGCTGATGCATTTCTGCTTGGCGGACAGTGGCAATGGCGCAATGCTGTGCCGTATTTATTTATTGCAGCTGGCCTTCGTAAAACTCCAAACAAAGTCTTGTTTGGAGTTACGTGGTGCTTGGTTTTTCGCGCCATCTGGGTGTTTACGAGGCTAAGGAATGCGCTCCTTTGTTTGCGGTGAATATTTGGGTGATCTAATGTTTAGATCAACCGCACCACGTCCGTTGGTCGGTTAATTGTTTTGATTGCAATTCCCTGCATCCCGTGCAGATGTTCAGGGTTGCCGACTTGTGGTGCTGGCACTCACTCAGCTTGCGATTGCACACGTCGAAGGATGCATGGATGTTTCTCCTTGTTTCAGGTCGAAGGTTTTAGGTATGGAGCGTTTAGCTCGGTATTAGAGGCTTTGGGGACGTTAAGTTCCTTGCCTTCTGGTGTCGACTCAACGTTGGGTTACTGGCGGCCCCCGCTGGGCTTGGGACCGCGTCTGTGGACGTGATGTTGTCCAGGTAAGTGCGGTACCTCAAGTTGGTCTGGACTTTTCCTGTGGGGAATTTGTACGTTCGCCACAGACTCACCTTGGAGTTGTCACTTAATGTTACATCTATACTAATTTCCTCAATTAACTTGAGGCGCAATGAAGGACGCAAGGAATGTTCTATACATTTTTTCACAACAATGGCGACACCTCCACCACTAGCATGTACCCTGTCTAGGCGATAACATGTGTAATTTTGATGTGAGAAAGAAATGTCTTGTTTGAGCCAGGTTTCTGAAACAAGTGCAATGTCAATATTAAAATTTATCAAGAAACTAAAAAATGCATGCTTTTTGTTTTTGATGCTTCTCGCATTCCAAGTTATGATGTTAAGAGAGTTTCTTAACATGTTTTTTCCGAGTATATGTACTTAATAGCTAATGAAGTAATGACGTTAAATTGGTCAGCTTTGGTTTGACAAGCACTAAGCTTGGTTACAACTTCGTTAAGAAGAGAGTTTATCTCGCTAAATGAGAACAGGTTATCATTAGTTAATGTTTCTGACGGATTTTTCTTCGTGTGTGTCTTATCACTGTTGGAAGGTTACTGGGTTTGATGGAGGCCAGAAGCCCAGGTGGATGAAGGAAGTGAAGGTTGACGCACAGATCGGGGTAGTGGAGGAAAATTATCATTGGATAATCGGTCGGGCACTGGCTGCTGTTTGTCACTCGGAGGCTGTAGGAACGTTGTATTTCCAGTACCACGTCCGCGTGGGGATAATTTGCGGCGAATGTCTATGTACTGCTTTCGGCTTATGCATTCTGGATCGGTGGATTTATGTGGCCCACTACAATTTGCACACTTGATGACCTCATTCGTTTTGCAGTCTGATGTTTTATGGTTTCCCGAACATATTGCACAGAAGCTATTTATATGACAATGCATCGAGCCGTGACCATAAAGCTGGCAATTGTGACATTGTGTTACCTTACCTGGATTATGTTTTTTAAAGTCCCAGCGAACGATGGTTTTGAACAGGGTGGAGTAGTTCCGTTTTAGTTCGTTTAATTTAACAGTACCGCGTTGAATGTAGACGATGTACAAGTAGTGTTTGTACAGGGCTTTTGTTGACGGATTTAATGTGATGGTTTTAACATCTAGGCACTTAATCCCGAGTGCAATTAGCTCATTTTTCACTATATCGTTGCTCATTAAGTCTAGCCCGGATAACACTACCTTTAATGGACGATTTTCCTTACGTGAGTGGGTGAAAAACTCACATTTTAACCGTAAGAGTTCGGTTCTGATTTTATTATATATGTCCATTGTTGGGGCACATATTTTTTGCCCAAGCGAAATGTTTTTGATTAAGTATTTGTCTATCTTAATGTTGCTCAAAATATCACGCACTTGAGCACTAGTTGTTTTTAATACCACAATTGGCGGAACGGTTTCTTTAGGAAGTTCTGCGCACTGTTCGTCATTGGTCGGATCCATTTCAGGAGAGTCTTCCATCAGACTCTGAAGTGGTTGAAAAAAGTTAGTGTTTGAACACATTTTAGATTTTTCTAGAACTTCATTGTTCACTTTTAAAAGTTTATCGGGAGGAGTTTGGCCTCCAATAACGGGGTCGTAACGCAACCGTTTGCGCTTAATTTTGTTTAACACACGTGGCCCAGGGGCCATAACCTAACGGTTTTAACACTTGTTCAAATTTTTGTATGCGAAAAACGAGGCAAAGAAAACAAGATAATGATAATTAAATTGTGAAAATTATTGTGAAGATAAATAGCACGAGCAAAACTGTGAGACAAGTTGTCTGTTAGAAAGTCAGCCAGGTACTCGTTGTGAAATGACTAAATTTATAAACACGTATCTATCTTGTATCTCATAAAATACTGTTTGGAAAATGTATATATTATTATAATAATTACATGTAAGCAATTGTTACGAAATTAATTTTAAGTCACTGTATTACTTAAATGTACAAATTCTAATTATGGTTAATAAAAACAGTTTTGAAAAAAAAAAAAATATTCGAGGAACAGTCTCAATTGGTGCCCGACGCGGTAGGACGCCAGTAAATTAAATTAAAGCAAATAAAATAAAATAATAATTTAATAAAATAAAAAGCATTTTATTGGGCCTGGCCGATTCCTCCTATTCAACGATCGGTAGCTGCTCTTCCCTCAAGGTTTGAGGAAGCACGGCGGCAACCGCAACGGGTCCCCTCAGGAGCTCCCTGAGAGAAGGATCACAACATTGACATAAACGCTGAATAGTTTTTGCCGAACTCAATATTAAATGTATTGAACTTTAGTTGTTTACCATTTCATCGTTAGACATGAAAACAACATTTTACATATATTAACAAAACGATATACATCATGGTAGGCGTTGCATAGAAATCACTAGTTTGAGCAATATACTAAAGTGATTTAAATTTCTGACTCCTTTTAATTTACGTGTATGACAGCAGACCATTTTCCTATCAGAGTAGAAGCTTATTATCTTCTCCTCCACTTACGTAAATAACACACTTTTTTATTAATATGTCTTTATTAACACATAATAAATTAGTAAGGCCGCTCTGTAATTGGCTTCGTCTACCACAGTTGCCACTAAATCCCAGTCGCGTTTGATAATATCACACACTAGAATTACAGACACGCAGCCCTGCGTGTGAATTCAATGCCAATGTATTTCCTAGAGATTTACATAAATCTTTTGGAGACAAATGTTCGTCCATCGGAGGTTTCACTGATAAAAAGGGTGCGTTTTTGACTTCGTCTGTTTATTAATTTCAATAGATAAGTGACCAGTAATTCATATGGGCGAGGACTGTATGTACTACATAAATGGGTTACCTCCCGTTTGCTTTCTTTGTGGCACCCACACTCAAGAGGAACTCAAGGCTCTTTAATATCAATGCAGAAGGTCGGAAGGAAGAAAAGAGAAAGGAGGTGTCGCTGCACATTGCTCCTTAATATTTAAAGGGTTTAACCATGAGCGAACACTGCGGAGCCCATGTTGTTCGGCTGAAGACCGATTCACTGTACGAGTATTTATTTGTTCCTTTAAAATTGATCTGTGTAAACCCGGGTACACCCCTTGAATAGTGACGTTCGTGGATGAATATTTTAAAGAGGGGAATGATACAGCCAAATACACTCGTGCAAAGTTTGTGATAACATCTGTAGAATAGTTATACTCTCTTTCTGGTTAAACCCAGTTCTTTGTGGGCCTTCTGTGCACATAATATACAATACAATACTTTCTCAATTAATATTTAATATTATCTATATATGTATATATAGATATATATATGTATATATATATATATATATATATATATATATATATATATATATATATATGTATATATATATAAATATATATATATATATATATATATATATATAAATATATATATATATATATACATATATATATATATATATATATATATATATATATATATATATATATATATATATAGTTGCGGCGAACTATTTAAGGACGATACTACAAATTTTGTTTACAATAACTTTTTATTAAAATACTTTGCTATAAACAGTTTGTAAAATGTTTTTTATATATGTATTTTAGTTTTAGTTTTTTTTCCGAAATTAGAGTGTTGTATTCCAGAATACTACCCTTATTAAATTTAATACTGAATCTCCTAACACATCCTTAAAAACTTCACTTAACATATATTACATTCTCACTTAATACATACCATTCATAAACATTCACAATATTACCAGTTACAGCACACTTAATAACCTGCACCTTTTTATTTATTCAAAACATAGTAACTTGGATTTTCGTCCAAATTGATTGATGTGAAAAGTCACAGAGAGAAAATAGAAATAGAAAAATTTCAGTTCGGACAGTTCAGTTCAGAAAAAAAAGAAGTTCAGAAAAGAATATACAGTTCAGAGAAAAAGATACAGAGAGAAGAAGAATAGATGAATAGAAAAGAATCAGTTCCATTCAAGTTTAGTTGTGAAAGTCGAAATGTAGAAGAAAATAATTAAATAAAATTTATAAAGAAAAATTGTTCTTAGTGTTTCGAAATCTCAATAAATAAAAGGTCCCCGCTCTTCCATCAACCGAGGAAGCACGGCGGCGGACTTCAACAAGAGTCTATATTGTAAAAAACTGGTTGTACATTTATGATTCAAAGTATTGTCCATAGCTGAATCCATTTCCTCATATTAAAGCAGAAAATTAAAACCTCCCGCAAATGACGAGATTTTGGCTCGTAAGCTGACATGTTTAATCGAGGATAACTTTCTGACGCAGACACAAATCGACTAATGGCTAAATCTTCGATGGGGTTATATTTACAAATACCTAAGCTTATTGTATGACATCTATGATCTATTTATTTCAACTACCACTTACCGCTACAGCCATCTATTGCAAAACGGCGGAAGCAAAGTTGTACACCTAATATATATATAAATATAGTAATATATGAAAAAGACAAAACTAAAAAAAAATTATAAAATAAAAAAGAAGGTAGATGTAAAAGAAGAAGGTTTATATAACAGGTCAATTGACAAGTCCCCGCCCGTCCATAGTAAAACACATTTTTTTGGCAAAATTCGTTTTCTTATTCAACAAAATTCCCTTCGAGGGTGATACACTGATTATAGCGACCCTCCAACTTTTCGATACCTTTTTTGTAGTACGATTTGGCCTTTGCTTCAAAATAGGCCTCAGTTTCGGCGATCACCTCTTCATTCGACGAAATTTCCTCCCAGCGAGCATTCTTTTGAGATCTGAGAACAGGAAATAGTCGCTGGGGGCCAGATCTGGAGAATACGGTGGATGCGGAAGCGATTCGAAGCCCAATTCATGGATTTTTGCCATCGTTTTCACTGACTTGTGAAGCGGTGCATTGTCTTGGTGAAGCAGCACTTTCTTTTTCTTCAAATGCGGTCGTTTTTCGGCGATTTCGTCCTTCAAACGGCCCAACAACGCTGTGTAATAGTCGCTGTTGATGGTCCTCCCTTTTTCAAGATAGTCAATGAACATTTTTCCGCGCGCATCCCAAAATACAGACGCCATAACCTTGCCAGCCGACTGTTGCGTTTTTCCACGCTTTGGGGCGGGTTCATCGTGTGCAGTTCACTCGGATGATTGTCGATTGGACTTCGGAGTGAAATGATGGAGCCATGTTTCATCCATTGTCACATATCGACGCAAAAACTCGGGTTTATTACGCTTGATCATCTCCAAACACTGTTCCGAATCATCAACTCGTCGTTGTTTTTGGTCAAAAGTGAGCTCGCGTGGCACCCACTTTGCACAGAGCTTTAGAGTGCCTGCTATTTCATTCAATTTCAATTTACGGTCATTCAAAATCATTTTGTGGAATTTTCTAATGTTTTCGTCGGTAACAACCTCTTTTGGGCGTCCACTGCGTTCACCGTCTTCGGTGCTCATTTCACCACGTCTAAACTTAGCATACCAATCCTTGATGGTTGATTTTCCTGGGGCGGCGTCTGGAAACTCGTCATCAAGCCAAGTTTTTGCTTCAACTGTATTTTTTCCCTTCAAAAAGCAATATTTTATCAACACGCGAAATTTCTTTTTATCCATTTTTTTCACAATAACAGAAGTTGCTTCACTCAAAATACTATAATTCACAAACTAATGATCCGACATCTGTCAAATTTATACGCGCGTCTTTTGAGCTAACTAAAAATCATATGGATTAAATTCGAGTGCCGCCATCTATGTGTCAGGCCGGGGACTTTTCAATTGCCCTGTTATATATATATAAACCTTCTTCTTTTTTACATCTACCTTCTTTTTTATTTTATAAACTTTTTTAATTTTGTCTTTTTCATATATTACTATATTTTTATATATATATATATATATCTATATATATATTTATATATATATATATATGTATATACAGATATATATATATATATACATATATGTACGTATATATATATATATATATATATATATCCTTCTTTTTTATTTTTAAACTTTTTTAATTTTTTCTTTTTTTAATTTAAAAAAAATGTTATTTTTTGTTTTGTAAGTTCTTCGTTCGCCACACACGGTGTCTTTTAGATTTATCTCTTTCACTGATCACCATACTGAAACGTAGGCAATCTAGAACATTAGAGATATCGCTATCATGGAGAATTCGTTTATCCTGGGCAATAGGGGCTCCATGTAATAGGGGCTCCATGTTTGCCTTGGATAAGACCTTTTCTATCCAAGAAGAGCAAGGCTTCTGAGGGATTAAACCCCCCCATGGAGAGCACTCTCTAGATACATATCGTTGGGAATGAATACTCCCGAATTAAGATTATTTTCAGTGCACATTGTCCTTACAGTGTGATTACGGATCATTTTGATTATGAAGTGATCTATTCTCTTTAGTGCTGATTTGGCGTACAGGACTTTATTGGGTAGAACTTCTTATGTTCCGACTCTGGGGTACTGTACATTCCGAGGCAAGAACGCAAACATCATACCATGATATACAGTGACCGAGTGCGACCGTGTTTTCAATTCGGCGATCGAGTTAAATGAAAAAAAAAACAGTTGCTGTTATGAGTCGCGAGTGGTTGAAATATAAAGACTATTTATAAATAAATAAATTCCAGTGATAAAAACAGTCAAAACAAAGTTAATATATATCAATATAATCAAATAAAAGGCAACGAAGTTACGTGTTGTGTGACAGTCAAAACAAAGAACATAGTTTAATACAAAATGTGTGTGAGTAACACGTTCTGTGTGAACACTGTGTACATGCGAGCGTGCGAACATTGTGAGTGTGGGCGCGAGGCCGCAATTTTTTTGGCCTTCGCGCAATAACAAAAAACAAAAAACAAAAAAAAATTGAACACGTCGTTCATACCACGGACGTAAACAAAATGGATGCCAAAATGGTGCTTCGGAGGAGACAAAATGCAGACCTTAATCTAAAGGCTAAACGCCAGATACGTTGAGTAATAACAGCGATGACGAAGATAACGCCCATGGTGCCTAGTACTATGGGGCTGGAAACCAATTCCAAGAACTAGCTGTCAGCCAAACAAATGCAGACGCCAGCAATCAGGTTGAGGTCCTCAACAGACTCATCCATGAGATTAGTCTTAAAAAACAAGAACCGGATAAACAAATGGAGGAAGTTCTTAAACTAAAAAGCAATTTGAGACAGATTGAGCGGAAAACGAAAATGGTACAACAACAGCAGCAAGAACAAAGACAACAGCAACCCACAAAGGCAAAGAAAACACGATAAGCTAATGAAACTTAAGAGCAGGAATCACATCAACAACAACAGCAGGAAACACATCAACAGCAGGAACCAATTCAGAGGCAAGAACCATCTCAGCAGGTGCTAGTCAAAAAAAAGGAGAAAGTACCTCCTATCTATATTCGTGACACGGAGACAAAGGATCTCATAAAATTGGGTGAGTTGATATGCAAATCTTTTAAAACAAAATGTATACATAATTTTGAGATAAATTTAACATGCGATGATTTAGAAGGCTATAGCAAAATAAAATCGGCATTGGGATAATTGAAAAGCGAGTACTACACGTACACCCCTAAATCGGAGAAAACTGTCTCCATGCTCCTCAAAGGAGTTGATCCTTCCGCTACTCCCGAAGAGGTGCTCGAAGAACTAAAAAGCTTCGAAAACGATACCTTGAAATTTACAGGTGTGAAACCATTTTCTACAGCAAATTCTGGAAATCGCAATCGTAAGTTGCCTTTGTTCATTGTGTCGCCAAGCCCCAGTAGTACAATTGATGGACTTAGATAATTCACCAAACAATAAGTTGGGAGAGAATAAAAAAGTCCGACATCAATTGAATTAAAACTGTCTGTTTGTTCTTTTCTTTGAGTAATACAATATAAAATTTATCCACACAACAATTGACCGAACCCCACGGTGTTTGAATTTCGACCTCGTGCGCACACACCAGTGGTTGAATTCGATCCAATGTAAAAGACTCGTGCAGAGTTGGTTGTCCGCCAAGGGTGGTTTCCATTCATTGAGAGAAACGTGCAGTTTTTCTTCGTGGTGACCAATCAGAGAGGATCTCTCTGCCGACATTGGCGGGATTGTTTCGCTTGCCCGTGTCACCAGAACACGGGCAAACGAAAACGAGAAAAAGAGAATGAGCAAAAGGGTATCGTTGGTGGCGCCCATGCAGCTGCGTAAAACAGGCTGCTCGCCATTAGTGAAACCTGTGCCCCTAGGAAATGAGATGCTTGCACAAAGATGGTTGTGCACGCAATCCGTAACCGTGGAAAGGGTCAAATTCCCTGTGTGCATGTTTACATGCAGAATAATTTGATTCTCGGCGGCTAGACTCACGATGCGTGGACTGATTTTGTCGGTTGGACAAAACGCAGCCGTGAATGAGGATAAGCCAGGAAAATGTGCTGCGCACGTGTGTGGCAGGACACCCCGGCTGACAGGGGCGCCGGCGAGTTTCCGTATGTATGCTGCATGTTAAGAGCTCTTTTCAGGGAAATTATAATGATGCATTATCTGCATGATAAGACGTATTCGGGAGATGCATTATCTGCATGAATTGACGCCCTTGGGAAAGGTAATGTTTGCAGGTGGTGTATATCGTCGCGCTTCGGGAAGTCCGACTCCCACATCAAGTAATCGAAACCAACTGATTTACACTGGGGTGCGGAAATACCGATACACATAACCTTGGAACCGGCTTCATCATAAGCAAGAAGATTACGCCCCATGTAAAAGATGTGCAATTTATTAATGACCGAATGCCGTTGCTAAAAATATAGGAACCATGGTACAATTATGTATTTATAAACGTACACGCCCCAACAGAATCTACGGACGATGAAACGAAGGACACATTCTACGAGACCCTAGAGGAAGTATTTGATGGGATCTCATCATTTGATGTTAAAATCCTCCTCGGGAACCTCAATGCGAAAATTGGAAAGGAAGACATCTTCCAACCAACTATAGGTAAAGAAAGTCTGCACGACGTTTCAAATGATAAGGGAATTCGAATTATCACGTTCGCAGCCTCAAAAGGTCTGGTAGCGAAACGCACGATGTTCAAGCACAAGCAAATCCATAAAGTCACATGGATATCATCTGACGGGGTAACGCGTAACCAAATATACCACTTCCTCATAGACAAAACACACCATTCGAATATCCTTGACGTAAGATCATATAGAGGAGCAGATTGCGATTCTGATCACCTTCTAGTGATGGGCAAAATTAGGAGTCGGCTCGCAGCAAACCCACATGGGCAATCACGGGAGATGAGCAAAAAGTTCGACATTGATAAACTAAAAGACCTGCGCAAAGGGGCTGAATATCAAGACGAACTAACGAATAGATTTCGCATCCTAGAGAATGGGAACAGTGAGGAAGAGGAAACCAATAATCTAGGCACAAAAAGGCATCGAACAGAGACACAATCAAACAAACAGCCCAAAAGGTATTAGGATTTAAGAAAACAATTAAGTCCAAACCTTGGTTTGACGATGAGTACAGGGCGAAAATCGAACAACGTAAACGCCTCAGAGTGATCCGCTTACAAAGATATGATGAAGTTAACGCAGAAAGATACGTGACAATTCGGAAAGAGACAACAAGACTTTTCAAACGCAAAAAACGCGAATGGGAGAAGACTAGGATCGAAAAAATCCTAGAAAATGGCAGAGCAAAGAATATCAGAGGTATGTATGCCGGCATAAATTCAATTAGAAATGGCTACCGAGGGCGAGCCAAAATAATTAGAGACACAAGTGGCTGTCTGGTCTCACAAACAAACAATAGCGTCACAAGATGGAATCAGTACTTTGAATACCTGCTCAATATGCGCACCCATCAACCACAAATAAACGCACCATACGTACATACAGCCGAGCCTCAGATGCCCGAGCCCTCTTTCGACGAAGTTATAGACGCAATAAATCGATTGAAAAACAACAAGGCTCCTTGAGTCGACTGTATACCGACAGAGCTTGTGAAGCATGGAGGAGAGGCAACCGCTCGAAAGATCCTCCAACTGATTAAAACAATATAGGATAAGGAAGTCATTCCGGAAGAATGGAAAACCTCAATAGTCGGCCCCATTTTCAAAAAAGGTGACAGATCTGACTGCGAAAATTACAGAAGAATATCATTGCTCCCAACCACATATAAAATACTAATAAATGTCATACTGGCGAGAATCACACCGTACGTAGAAGAAATATTAGGAGACTTCCAATGCGGATTCAGTAGCCACCGTCAACAAGCGACCAAATGTTCACAATAAGGCAATTACTGGAAAAGAAGTGGGAATACGGAGAGACGGTTCACCAACTGTTCGTTTACTTCAAAAAATCCTACGACTCACTCGCAAGGCAAAGACTCTACCATATTATAGTTGAGCTGGGAATCCCGAAAAAATATGCCACCCTCATTCAAATTTGCATGAACGAAAATAAGGGGCGAGTTAGAATGGAAAACCACCTCTCAGAACCATTTGAAATGCGGGACGGACTAAAACAGGGCGATGTCCTCTCACCATGTCTCTTCAACCTTGTCCTCGAGTATGTCATAAGAATCATCCCTGAACGGGGTCACACAAGTGCTCGCATATGCGGATTACATCGCCGTTTTGGGCGATAATCTAGAAACTGTAAGTAAAAACAGTGAAATCGTCATGCAAGCGGCAGAAGAGGTGGGCCTAGAAATAAATGAAGACAAAACAAAATACATGATTATGGCGAGAGCAGGCGGACCTCAGAGAACATATATAAACATCAGGGGCAAGATATTTGAAAATGTCAAAGAATTTAAATACCTGGGAACAATACTGACGGCCAGTAACGAAATGTCGAAGGAAATTAACAAAAGACTACACTCCGGCAACGCTAGTTGGCATGCAGTCAGTAAACTGCTGAAATCCAAACTGCTATCACGTAATATAAAGCTCCGTGTGTATAGAACCATTATCATGCCGATTGTTCTATACGGATGCGAAACATGGGCTCTCACAAAATGGGAAGAAAACAAATTCCGCGTATTCGAGAATAAAGTTCTAAGGGGTATCTTTGAGGTTTATATGACGAGGAGGCAGGACAATGGAGGAAACTCCATAACCACGATTTGGAAGAGCTATACCGCAAACCTACAATAGTGAGAGTAATCAAGTCGCGAAGATTAAGATGGGCCGGACACGCGGCGCGAATGAGCAACGATAGGACCGCGCATAGAATTCTTGACGGTAAGCTAACGGGGAAAAGACCGACAGGGCGGCCGCGGATGATGGGAGGACAATGTTAGGTTGGACCTCGAGTAGATCGGATCGGATGGTCGAACGTGAAAGGAGAGTGCACAGGACAGGGAGCAATGGCGGAGTCGAGTCGGTGAGGTCATGAACTTTCTGGTTCCTACAGGCCAATAAATAGTAAAAATAAATATTTTTTTTTAAGTATCAAATAGAATAATTTATTCAATCAATTTAACATATCAAAGATTTATATTTGCTGTATTCAGCCACTGGGACCCCATTTCCCTTGACCCCTCAGAAAAAAGTTCTCTTGCCGTTGCCAGGATAACTTATGACAGATTTTTCTGAGATTAAAAAAACAAATAATTTTTATTAGTAGATGTGTAAAGCTCGTGCTTGGACAAAGGAAAAAAATTTTTTTTTTTGGCGGAGCTGTGAACATATAATCCTTTTTTTTGGTAAAATTTGCATCACGCATTGTCTTGTAAAATTAGTTGTGATAAAAAACAAAAAGGAATGATTCGTTCAAGTACTAGATAATGCCATTTTGACGGATGTTGGTGTTGCTCGAATCTCACTGTGTCTTTACGTCGAAGTGTTCCGCCGAACACTGTTCTCCAACTACGCACGAAAATAAATTCAGCAGTCAAATGAAACTCTGTCAAATTGTTTGTAGGAAGCGTGTATTAATTTTCCTTTTGTTTATTAAATGTTTAGAAGCAGCAACGTTACACTAGTACACCGTACAATTCAATTTTGGTGAAACACTTAAACGATTTTAAACATAATAGATAATCCTCTCTATCCAACCAGCATTCAACGACTTAACTGTACGGATTATTGTTACACCAGTAGCTACTTTTCGTTTTGTTACACACTCGCAGGCCGACCTCCTTCTGGGGTTTCTCTAACTGTACTCCCTTAATGTTCCTATCCATCCTATCTGTATCTTATCTGCACGAGAAAATTTCCATTTTGGTTTTCAATTCCAACTTTTTATCGGAATCTTGTTTCCAAGGATCAAGCGTACCGCCACTTCTTTCTCGATCCTATCATGGGGTTTGTTTTCGTTACCCATCTGGCTTACGACAACAAGCGTTTTTGTGTGGTTCAGATGGGTGACAAAGGAATCGCCGGATTTGGTTTGTAGATCGTATTTCCCAGTCATAAACATCTAGCGTGGGATAGTCGTTACGATGTTTATGATTGCAAGAATTGTTGGTCGGCGGGCGAATCGCTAGGCCTTTGTTTGCGCACGTGCGCTTGTCACTTTGGGATCTTGCGAGGAATTTAGGGTGCTAATTGCTATTAGCTACATGAGGAGATTATTCTTTGTTTTTAGAAAAATGCGTTTAATGGATGAATCGAATGGATGCATTGGATGGATGCGTTGAATTCAATATTAGGAAATTTTGAACGTTTAGTTCGATTGGTTTTACTATTGAATTCAATGTTGGGTATTTGGAATGTTACCTTTTGTTTCAGGCGGACGAAAGGAGTTTTGGGAAACGTGTCTGTGGGCACGTGTAATGGATATAGGTGAGTATGTTCCTTGGTGGAAGGACAATATCTCAACCTATAGTGGGTTGTGTGGTTCGTAGAACCGCCACGCCATATTGAAGAAGTGTACAAAATTAGAACAAAATCGGTTCATAACTTTTCGAGAAATCATGACAACCGACTTCAAAAATAGAGTTTCGAAAAGAACGCGATTGAAGTTGCGGCGTCAGGCAAACGTGGCCTTCTCGGCGGAACTTCCGAAGGCTCTTTCTTTTAGAATTTTACTTCAATCAATTTAAATTGTTGGGAGAATATTCTAGACATACTGCACTAATAAAACAAAGAAAAAAAAACTGAATTATATGAAATTTTCAACCACTTCAATAAAAAGCAAAACTGCCAAAAATTAGATTTAGTAGTTAATTTAAAAATATACACTTTTACAGCATTTTTGTGATTACCGACATGTTGTTAAAACAGAAACAATAAAACATCGCTTTCAAAAAATTGTGTTAAATCTGTTTAATAGGCTGTCAGTACATTTGTTTTGGGAGACTTCGTGCTCAAATCCGGAAAGAATTGAATTAGATGAAGTTTAATACTGCGATAGGCGATTAAACGCAGATGACCGGCTCTATACATGTGTTTTTATTTTTTTCACCTTCAACTTAATTCTTTGTGATTCGGCTTTTATAATTCAGTTCGTTGGCATTGTAATCGAAAATTCGACGAGCTCTTCTATGTAAATATCTGCAGTACGTTACACTGTTATCTTTATACCAGCGTTCGATCCATAGATATTGATTTGTGTACCAAATTGCCCTTTGTCAAGGTCGACGACGTCAAATTTACCACTTAGTCGAAAGTTCAATTAAGCACGATGTCAGTGTTGAATATATACAACATCTGCACATAAATAAATTAGGAGCGTCCCCCCAAAAACACAGCCGCTATCCTTTCATTTTTATAGCACAGTTAAAATTGGTAAAGTAAATGCCCCAGTAGTTGCTGTAGCTGTTTGTGTGTCGATGTCGCTGCAGACACTATTTATCAGTAAGGTACGAGTATATGGCGGCGAAATAATGAACAAACAGGAGACGAAAGAACCTCTTCTGACCTTAAGTTTTTCTTAAATGTGTCCTTAAGCACACAGATAGTACAGATACCTGTTATTTGTTCTATGAAAACCCTTAGTATAATTTTCATTGTTCAGATGTGTGCTTGGACGGTGTTGTGAGCACACAATTGTGTTTACCAACGTTTCTAAGTCAATGAAAACGAATGAGCATTACTATTTGTTTATTGGACTGCTTAACCTGTAATGATAGCTCTTAGATTGTCTTTTACTTAGGGAATATCTAGCTTACTAACCTTACGTCCTTCAGAGGACGATACTAGTTGTTTTTTTGTTGGAAAGGATGCACTTACTCTAATTAGAAATAGGAAGACCTATTAGTGAATTAGTAGTTAATTCTTTGAAAAAAGGTCTAAGTAAAATTTATTAGATTTACACAATCCTCCAAGGAAGTGGGTGAATTAGCTTTGAATAACAATTTACACCAAGGTTATTGATTATTTATTTGAGTAGGATGCCCTTTAATTATCTAATCTTTTAGTTAATAGAAATGGATAATACAAGGGTGGCCTGAAAAGTTTCCAACCTAACAAAGATAGAAGACAGTTTTTCTTAAAATTTATTTAAAATTTTTCTACATAGTCTCCTTCTAACTCTCCCAGCGATGGTCCCACCTCTCTAATTTGCCCAAATAGTACTCGGCGTTTTTCTCTGCAAAATAATTGTTCACGAAGGTGATTGCCTCCTCATTTCACGAAAATCTCTGTCCTCCGAGCGCAATTGTTAAATTCGGGAACAAAAAGAAGTCGCTTGGGGCTAGATCTGGTGATGAAGGCGGATGGTCAAGCAGTTCAAATCATAATTCGTGGATTTTCACCACGTCAACCGCTGAGGTGTGAGATGGCGCGTTGTCTGGGTGAAATAGCATTTCTTTTTCTGCAAATGTAGCCGTTTTTCCACAATTTCTGCCTTCAGTTGGTCAAGTAATGATGCGTAGTATGCTCCTGTAACGATTTTTCCTTTTTGAAGATAATCGAAAAAAGTTGTTGCTTATTTTGGAGCCGATTCCCCTTTTGCAGTCCACCGTTTTTACTGTATTTTTGTTTCAGGCGTATACTGGTGTTGTGGCGTGTATAACAGATACACACACAATACACAAGCAAATAGTGAAGAACACCGAACGAAAATTGAATAAAAAAATGCATCAGAGCTGTATACCATAGCGATAACATAACAAATCCACATCAGACGAATGTACTTGAGTTTAGAAATCGAATTCGTACCCACGGCGGTGGCCTGATGGGTTGCGGGTTGGTTCAATTTTTGGTGATTCTGTCATAGCGTCAGTTCGAATCACACCTTCTTCACTATCATCCCAAACGCTATAGTGTATCCAAGTTTCATCGACAGTTATTAATCGGCACCAAAACTCGAATTTATTGCGCATAAACTTCGTCAACAGAGCAAGGGAAATGTTCCTTTGAACACGTTTTTGGTATAACGTGAGCAAACGCGGCACCCAACGCGCGGACAGCTTTCTCATGCCTAAATCTTGATTTAATATGTGACAAACACATTCTTGGGACATTTTCATAGCCTCTGCTATATCTCTCACTTTAACTCGGCGGTCGTCTAGTACTGTAGCGTTCTACGAACCATACCATTCACCAAAGGTAAGGTTCCTATCCTCCACGGAACATACTTACCGGAAAGCATTACACGTGCCCACAGACGCATGCCACTAAGTCCTGTTATGGGGCGGGGAACTTTTAGCCAACGTGAGCCCGACACTAAAAAGCAAGGAACTGAACGTCCCAAAGCTTTCAATGTCAAGCTCAACAATTCGAATATAGCATACCTGAAACAAAGGTAAAACATTCACTAATCCTAGGCCCAAAGACAATTCCAAAGGCTGAAATGCGCCGCACTCCAGCACTGCACAATCGGAAATCCTGAACATCTACACGATGTTACAATTGCTATCGTCGGTAAATTAGCCGACCAACGGATGCACGTGCGGGCAGTCTACCATAAAGACCACCCAAATCCGTCGCGCAAACAAAGGCAGCGGGAACCTCATACAATAAGGCATATCGCTTATCCGCTGCCAAATTCTAGGCAACCATAAATATCTCAACGAGATAATTCGGGAATATTTATGAGAGTAAAACCAACAAAAGGAACTACTGCAATCCCACGGTTCCTTTTTTGTATTTCACACCCATTAGAAACACCTAATATATTGTTAGTTTTAACTGAAAGAAGTTAAACAAAACCCATGGACCGTACGTCCATTCAAATTGCACGATATCCGCCCGCCTGCGGGCCAGATGTGCTGTGTAAATAGAGACGGCACACAATCGACAGCCGTCGAACCGAATTTCAATCACCAGGTCCATCCTTCCAGGTCCACTGGGAAATTCTCCTTGTGAGATGAAAAGGAAGATTGTATGCTGCTAACGGATACTGCGGAAAATTGTGTTAGCAGATTAAATGGGAAATTTTCTCTTTTGCAGGTACAGATCGGATATCTGTATCGGGATATTTTTTTTGGGCAGGCAGTTAGTCTGCATTGAGGTTCCAGATTGGAGAGGCTACATCGAGCATCCGTCTAGGGGAGTAACAGTAGAGAACCTCACCGAAGAGGTCGATCCGCGCTACACACTTAATCGAATATTACGGATATATCAGCACCGCGCAAAAATTGTACGGGAAAAAAAGTCGACAGGAAGCTGCGAGAACAGTAGGACGTGCGTGCGTTACCAGGTGCCGATAATTTCGTGATAATCAAGTGTTCACTTAGAAAATCACAGTGTGTAGTTAAGAAACGGTGGTAAAATAGTTTAGTAAAATAGGACAGCAAAACGAAAAGCAGAAATCCGAGGACCGTCATTGTGTTATTAAATATCGAGTTCCACATAGACTAAGTTAATTTTTAAATTCGATATAATTGACTTAATAAACAAAAAAAAAGAAACAATAAAATAAAAATTGAATAATAAACATAATCCCTTTGTGTTTAATTACTGACAGCATTCGCTTCGGTGTCTTCAGTTGTTTTCGTGGACAGTGCTGGCAGAGCACATCATTCGCTCTGGGTGTTTTAATTTCATCTGCGATACACAGTGTTCGCCGGAACACTTGGACAAATACAAATCTCGGCAAAGTTAAATAACCAATATAAAACTGCCAAAGTACCATTTGGTGAACTTTAGCGATGTTATCGTTAGTTGGTGCCGTTTTTGGACGACCCGAACATTCATCGTTTCCCAAACTCTCACGGCCACGTTTAAATTCAGCTGCCCAAAATTTCACTGTATTAACGATGGTGGCCCCCATACACAGAGTCCAACTCATCTTTGATTTGCGTAGGCCTATTGCCTTTCAAAAACAATAATTTAATGGCAGCTCGATACTCAATTTTTTCCATTTTCATAAAAACATTCACATCGACTGACTCACACGACTGTCAAATAAAAACTACGCGTCCAAAATGACAGACATTTTGGTGAGTAACTGTCAAAGATGCACAACTACATTCACTAGCTTTTATGGATGAGTGCTGATATCTTCACGTTGAGTGCTGCTATCTTCACGCTTGTCAGACCACCCATGTATCGGGTGGGACATACATTTTTGCAAATAGCAACTGTATTGGCAATCGATCGGCCAATACATATTTCTTGCGTACTGCAAATCTGGGCGTTCCACAAGCCAAAAGGTATTTTGCCTATCGATGGGCCAACACGTAAATTATTGCGTACTGCAAATCTGTGCGTTCCACACAGGTCGAATGTAATGCCCACCAACAACTGTATCTTTTGGTGAGCCGTGGGGATGACGTCAAGGTCAATGACGTCTCCTGGCGTGCCGTGACGTAGGTTCCGTGGGAAGGTTGTCAGGAACAATGTGCTCTCCGCTGGAATCAACTGCTATGAATTAAATTGAATAGAAATCAGATTACCTATGGGTTGACCGTTGTAACTCCAAGAATAAGTCTTCAAACTAGATACACAACTCGAGGACCTTGTAATGTTTATTGGTTTTGATTCCTTTGATATATACAGCTTAAAATTGGTTACGACCTAATCGCCAACGCTAAAAATCCAAGAGAGCGATATCAACACTGACAGCTCAAAATTTAAATATTCATGCCAGCTGTTTGCCGACATTTGTTATCGTGAATGGCTGCATTCCATTGCGAATTCGCTGGTTGCATCCAGTGAATCCGCAACAGCAACACTTGATTTCTAAAAATCGTTAGAGAGAGGGGTCGCGCGACTGGCGGGGAATTGTGCGTCGCTTCATGCGATTTTAGTTCTCATGGGGCGCTTCACGGGACAACAGCGTGCTTTTTGTGTAAAACAATTTTACAAAACCAACGATTCCTATGTTACTGTACGACGCCTATTTAGAATTGAATACGGTTAAGCTGGGTAAGTGAGTGTAAGTGTTAATTTAATCAAAGCTTGGGTCAAGAATTTCGAGCAAATGGGATCGACAACGAATATATATGTATATATAATATACAGGGCGGCCACGTTCAAGAAGAAGCGATGAGAACATTCGGTAGGCTGAAATTTCCATAAGGAGCGGTCCAAAATCATCTACCCGTAAGCGTTCGGCGTCAGGATTGCAGGAGTGTCAACGACGAGACGGCTCACATCTCGACGATGTCAAAAAAAATTTTTCAATAAACGTTAAATAAATGATCAACAAAATAACATTTGTAGTTTTATTTCTATTCATGTTTCAAATGTGTAAAAACGTATGGCCCACCCTTTATATGCAAGTCCTTGCCGTGACGGAGAGAGCATTGTCCTTGGCAATTGAAGTTGACTGAGTATATCACCGTTTGGTATTTATTTGATATTTTGGCGTAAGGCAATGTTGTAGCGAGTCTTTGAGAGGATGTCTCCTTGTCCTTAAAAGGATGAGGGTTTTTTTTTTTTTTTAAATAGATTCCTCCCAAGTTGTTCGTTGCGGTCGCCACCGTGCTTTCTTTAGGCAGAGGGAAGAGTGACGACCATTATTGATTTTTCCGAGTTGCAGCTTTTCTTCACGGCGGGAGAACACTTGCTTTATTTGTGGACTCAGGGCATGCAAATTGTTGTTGGCAAATCCAGGGTTGAATGAAAGGCTGCGATGGTTCTTGGTGAGGAAAATTTATTTATTTCGATCAATTCATGCCCTCCATTATTTCGGATGGCGAATCAAGAAACTGACATGTAACATTTTTCTAACAACTTCTAATTTGTTTAGTTTCAATACGTACTTTTATGGCGTCTTCACATTACTGCTTCAAACGAGACTGATCAATCATGAAATTTATTTGATATATTTGGGAGGATGGGAGTGAACATATAGGGCAATATCTCTGATTGCTTTTAACCCGGCGAAGGCCAGACAATCCCTGTCCCTGTTCTAAGTTGACATGCAGTCTCTATGTCTCTATCCCTGGATAGATACTTTGGCACCCGCGGGGTAGTGAACCAATGCATGCAACGACATCCTGAGAAAGGTTAGCGCAAGGCTAATAACCTAGCCCGGAAAAAACAAATTATTATGGACAATTTAACAAGTCTCGGATAAGGACCAGATACCGGTGGAGAGACTTGCTAAATAAGGCCAAGTCGGGATCCCGGTTGTAGAGCCGATGATGTTGATGATGATCATGAAGGAACATGAAGATCCGCGAGATAAGGCACTACAAAGAACTTCACCAAGGACATGGATAAGTTGTGAATTCTCGTTAAAGTGATAAAATATTTTTAGCATCAGATTCGGACTTTGTTATTTACTTTCTGGAATTTGTATCAGTCCTGAATCGAAAGAAGAAATTCTACTAAGATACCACAGCAAGCGAACTGATTTGACTTGACTAAAAACAGAACAAAGAAAAAAGCACGAGAGAGGATTAACGGAGTGTTGGATTTTGGAAAAACAAATTATTATGGAAAATTTAACAAGCCTCAGGACTTGCTAAATAAGGCCAAGACCGGTTCCCGGTTGTAGTGCCGATGATGATGATGATGATGATGTCGGGAGTGCGATAGATTTTTCCCGCAGAGAAAGTGTAAAAAGTCTTCTTAGTGAAAGGTTGAAGAACAACAACCGTTTTGTACAGTTAAAAAAGTAGAATCTTCGTGAAAAGTTGCAAACAGCAACCGTTTTTTATATAGTCGTAAAAAGAATCGTTGTAGTGTCGATGATTATTATTATTAAAAAGAAGTGTTCTTTGTCACCATCAATGGTTTTCGGAACAACAACTGATTTTGGACGACCTTCACATAAGAGGCAACCCTGTTACTTTGGCACCCGCGGGGTAGTGAACCAATGCATGCAACGACATCCTGAGAAAGGTTGGCGCAAGGATAATAACCTCCCCCGGAAAAACAAATTATTATGGAAAATTTGACAAGCCTCAGACTTGTTAAATAAGGCCAAGACCAGATCCCGGTTGTAGTGCCAATGATGATGATGATTTGATTTATTGGTATCCTTACACCTCGGACGCCAATTGAGACCGATCGACTATTGTATTTATTTACATTTATTAGTTTATTGGCATTCAGAGCTAGAAATGTGTGTTATATTACTAATG
Source organism: Microdon myrmicae (assembly GCA_963931805.1). Taxonomy (NCBI): domain Eukaryota; kingdom Metazoa; phylum Arthropoda; class Insecta; order Diptera; family Syrphidae; genus Microdon; species Microdon myrmicae. The sequence goes on from OZ007499.1 coordinate 122,105,471, forward strand.
GCTTTACTTGGAGGCACTAATTTTAAGGCGGGATGTGAAACAACCTGACCACTCTTCCACACTGAACCGTCAGCTTATTCGGATTCAAATGAAACGTTCGTTTTGTAACAGTTGATACAATTATTTTGTTTATTATAAATATGACTACGTTAATAGACTCATTAACGAAGTGGCGTAAGTCTATGGCTTGACATTCGCATGCGGCGCGGACTCCAATGACTTCTCTGCACACCTCGGCTGTTAAATATCAAAATAGATCGTGTATGAATTAGGACGTTAACTATAACCGTCAATTCTGCGTAACTATCGCCGCGTGCTTTCGACTCTCTATAACAACTGTCATTTTTCAAGACCACTAACAAACACAACAGTGTTATACCACCGGCTCTTTTTTTATATCCACCGTTATCTCAATGAGAAAACAACTCTTACAATTTTTCCCTGTCGTCGGGTTGCCGTACTTCCAGAACCGCACTCTTTTCTGAACGGTGGGCATTTGGGTCTTGCCCAGTACATCTTTACTTCGAAGGTCAAATTGTTGCCAATTCTTATACTTAATTTGCACAATCAAATAAAAGTAAATAAACCTTGAAGATGTACTCACTGTGTGTGCAATACGCGCCGTTTCTTTCTGGTGGAGATGTCGTGTCGGGGTATTCCGGGTCCTTGCGCGCACAGATGCTCAATGCTTTCCCAATTGATTCTTTTCCTTAGCTTCCTACCGCAGTATTCCCTGCCTGATTCCCTACAAGCGGGTTACAAATGTCAGCAGGGTTCAAAAGAATTTCCCTTATCTGCCTTCTTGGTTTTCCGTTTTTGTTTTTTTCGCGCAGCAGAGAAAAAGGATTCCGGCACTTGACCTGCTCGGCGTCCAGGTTTGTCTCCGCCGATTTTTCCGTTCGGTTTTGAAACGAAAATACAGATTCGATCAATGGTTTGTATTATTAACTTGATTTATTATTACAATTGATTGATTCATTAACCTAATCTCGCCTCCAACGCTTTCTTCCTTTTTCCCTTTCCTTTCTTCCGCTCCACGACCAACTTTTTTAAAACTGTCACCAGAACTGGATTTACACACACCTGTCACCACGGTTGTTTTTTTCTTTTCCGTTCTTTCTTTGTTTTCCTATTTACCGCTGTCCCAAGGAAAGAATCACGGCGATGATCAATTTTGAAACTATTCGAAGATATCATCGCCGGGGAAAGAACTGGGTTTACATGCACCAGCTATATATTTTTGTTCTATTGTCAATTTAAGTTCTATGTTTTATGTGTTTAATTATGTGAAATTGTGAATTGTATACATGAATGTGTTTAATTTATGTTGTAAATGAATGTTATTGTAATTTAATATTTTATGTAACGGGTTTTCCAATAGGGACTTGACAATTTTTTTTTAAATAAAACGCAAAGCATTTTAAATATTTCAAAAACTTTATTATCGGCTTGAAGTACGATCAAAACATTTATGAATGGAACTCGACTTTGTTCATATGGCCACCGCGGGCACGTTTGCAGCGGTCGATTTGTTGGACCCAATTTTTGATGACTCAGCCACACATTTCGGCCGAAACGGCCGCTATTTCGCGTTCAATGTTGGCTCTGAGCTCTTGCAACGTCGTCGGCTTGTTGGCATAGACCAATGACTTGACCTAGCCCAAAAAAAAAAAAAAATAGTCTAGAGGCGTTAAATCGCACGAACGAGGCGGCGAACCGACTGGCCAATTTCTTGCGATAACACATTCATCAAACTTATTCTTCAATAAATCGATTGTATCTTGTGCTATGTGGCTTGGGGCACCGTCCTGTTGAAACCACACATGCAGCCCAAGTCCATATCTTCCAATTTAGGCCAAAAATAATCGGTAATCATGGCGCGATAACGATGGCCATTCACAGTAACGTGACGATCGTTATCGTCGACGAAAAATATGGCCCAATGACGCCGCCGGCATGCAAACCGCACCAAACAGTTATTTTTTGTGGATGAAGTGGCGATTCATGAAGCACATGTGGATTTTCACCCGACCAATAACGCATGTTTTGCTTATTGACGAACCCATTGTGCCAAAAATGAGCTTCGTCACTGAAGATGATTTTGCGATGAAATTCATTAGGTTTTCCAGAGCCCAATCGGAGAACATACGTCGCTTCAAATGGTCCATCGGCTTCAATTCTTGAGTCAGCTTGATCTTGTATGGGTGTAAACCAAGATCCTTACGCAAATTTCCCAATAAAGTGGTCTGGGCGATGCCCAATTTTTGAGAACGCCGTGGAATTGACTGATTTGGATCATTTGCTACGGACACCTGAACGGCAGCGACATTTTCCACACTTCGACCAACCCGTTGTCTCACTGGCACGGCAACATCACACAACGAATATGTAGGCTCATATTTTTGCACTAAACTTGTTATTGTATGTCTACTAGGGCGATAATTACCACCGAAAATTGGAGTTAACGCTCTTAAAGTCGTGGTCACCGACTCCAAATTTTGGTAGTAAATTTTTACAATCTGCAGACGTTGTTCGTTCGTGTACTTAACCATGATGAAAATGTTGAGTTTACTGAATAAATCACAGTTCGATGATTAGTGAAAGGGTGCGTTCACAAATTAAATTCAAAGTTGTCAAGTCCCTATTGGAAAACCCGATATTATGTGTAGAGGAAAATGTACATTGTTGTTTTGTATTTAAGTTTAATTTGGAAATGTGAAAATTTGTAACGTATGAATTTAATTAGTGTTTACTTCTAAAATGTAAATGAATGTTTTATTTTATAAAAATGTAAATTGTTTGAATTGTTGGTATTTATTTTTGTATGAGCTTTACTGTTCTCTCGGTGGGACAAGAGCGGTGGGGGATTTACTACGTAACAAACCTCCCTTCTCACAAAGATGCGTGTCATTCTTGGAAGCGGAATGATACGCCGAAAAATGAACGGCTGGAATCGCAGCTTCAGCTGCTTCGTTGTTGTGGCTGCCTCCGGTGGTGGGTTGTTTTTCAATAAATAAAAAAAAAAAAAAATAACAATAAAAAGAAATAACAATAACAAAAATGAAATTCAAATGAACGAAACAACTTTTTTTTTACATAGAACATCTCTACATTCTCTTCTCTATGTTTTGGTTCCGACTGAAAAGGGATCCTAGGGAAGGAAAAGGGGAGTGGACCGCCACTAATTGGTTGATCACCTTGCACTCCGTTGGGCTTGTCCATTATAGGGCTTTAGAAGGGCATTGGTATTAACACCCGTCTTTTCCCCCATTTTGATGGCGGGATGTACCTTGTACCTACGACCTTATAGACAATAGCTGAAAGTTTGAACCACACACACGATCCGGCTAAAAGCTCCTTCAAAATGGTGAAGTGGCTTCCGTTCACCGTATTCCAGGTGCGACTGGGGCAGACAATAGGCGGGTCTGTGGCATTTCTAACAGATACACACACAATACACAAGCAAATAGTGAAGAACACCGAACGAAAATCGAATAAGAAATGGCATCAGAGCCGTATACCATAGCGATAACATAACAATTCCACATCAGTTGAGCGCACTTGCGTTTATAAATCGAATTTGTACACGCGGCAGTGGCCCGATGTGTTAAGCATTGGTTCAATTTTTAGTGTTTCTTACTGTCATAGCGTGAGTTCGAATCCCACGTTCTTGACTATAGTCGAAAACGCGATAGGTCTTTGCTTATTGTGCCTCGAGATAACACGACTTTAGGTGCTGCTTGGCTCACATCAGTGGTCCGATTAAAGGGGTGCGGTGTGGTTAGGGTTGGCCCATTTTGGCTGCAAAACCAACATCACCCTTTTTGTCTCAAATGCGTGTTGGGATTTATCTGACCACGTGCATTTGCAAGATATTTCTTGCGAGCTAGCACTGATGCACGTCCGGTAGACGCATTCAAGATGTGTAAATTCATCTGACGACTTACTATCCGAGAACAGAGATTTAATGTATTGGAGGTATTTCCTCCGAAGGTAGGTTCTCGGATATGGGACCACCCGATTCGTCATCGGAGGTGAGTCCCGTTGGCATGTTAGCTCGCAACCCCAGTGGAATTACGGGATATTCCATTGCCTAATCATCCACGTGAGCGCCCTGGTTTGCCCCTATAGTTTGTGGTTATGGTTTTGCGCCTTAGTCTTGGGTCTTACACATTTTTTATTTAGACTCATTTAATCGCTCCTCTTGACGAAAGTCCTTAATAAAAAGCGAAGATTTATTCGGAGAGAAGCCTCAATCTGAACGGTCTGCTCAGAAGGATTTCGATCTCCGAAGGTATTGTTTGTAAGCGCTGTATCAAAGCTTTCTTTTCTTTGACGCCTTTTGGGCCCTCGGGGTGCAGTATAACGGGGTCCAGCATTGTTTCGCAACCTTCCCATGTGTGGGTAGAGTCTTCGTGTGAATACCAACCGCCGTATGGACTTTGCCAGGTCCCTTTGGCACGGTTCCCTGTTCGGGTGCCTTATGCTCAACCCTTCGCGTCTTATTATTAGCAAAGTTGACGGAAAAGCCTGTGGTATTTACGGCTGATCAGTGAAACTCTAAACAACCACCCAGTCCATCGACCTTGCAATTTTTCGACAGGATGTCGTAACCCAACAACCCGTCCTCCGGCGAGGAGTCCATTACTTCGAAGCTGCAGGATTACTTCGTGGCACAGCCTGAAATGCGCATGGCAGCATACCCTCGACTTGCATTTGCCAAAAAGCGTCTGGAGTGTCGTGGATTTTTGCACATACATAACATGACTCGGATTGTGTGCCTTCAGCTTTAAGAGGCTGATTTCAACGCCCGTGGCAATTAGGCGCGTAGTGTCTTTACGGCCAATGTCTAAAGGGATTTGGACAATCGGGACTTTGGTTGGCGAAAGCTGAGTCCAGCTTTTGTTGAGTTGCGAGTTTAGGGCGGTCGGGTTGGGGTTTCCCGACTCGACTTCTGGGAGTTTTCCGACCGATCCCATTTTGCTTTTTGTCAGCACACTGCCACCGTGTGTGTGCGTCGGCCGCAAAATTCGCACTGTTTTCCACTCTTGATCTCATGATAGTTCTGCTTTGGAGCTACCGTTGACTCCGTGCTAGCAGAGCTAGAGCGGCTTTGGTCTGCTTTGGGTTGACGGTGCTAGGGTCGCTGCTTCCGACTCTTTGAGTCCGTTAAAGGTTTCCGGCTCATGGAGCCCGTAGATACATCTTTATTCTGCTTTTGATCTTTAGTAGGCTCTGAACTGGCAGAGCTAGAGCGGATTTTATCTGCCGTGGGGGGATGGTGTGACCTGGGCGTTTGGCTTTCGCCGCCCATGATCGCATCGGCCCTGCTCTGCTTTTGAGTCCTATGAGACTCTGAAGCAGCAGAAACAGAGCTGGTGTGGCCTTCTTTGGACCGACGGCCTTGTGGCCGGGGCTCCAGCGTTTGCCGCCTTCGTCGGGTTCGCCACCATGGCCCCTGGATTTCCCCCTTGTGACCTCCTGCCACCCATAGTTGACCGTACAGGTCTGTGCGTTCTGCCGTTGACGTTTAGTCGTGGCCACTAGAGCGTGTGTTAGGGTGGGTCTTGTGCTGGAATTTCCAGTTTTCTCCCACCTCACCCTGTGTTCACACCTTTCCTACGTGTCGGCTTTGCGGCCACAAAACTCACAGCATCATCGGATGCTATACACCCTTGGGTTTGATGTTGGTGGTTTTTTGGTTGCACAGGGTCGGTGCGGTCCCGGGTGTGATTTCCTCGGGGACTCCCTCCGCTGGTGAGATGACCTAGTCTGTGGTGGAGGACCGGGATTACGCTGTGGTTGTAATTTGTGGGAAACGCAATCCTTGATGTCGGACCCCAATGCCCGCAATCCCGACAGAAGGGTGTATTTCGCATTTTCAGATACTCGTCGTATACGTGTTTTTGTTAGAGAAGCTGCAGGGCATGCGAGCGGCTAAAGTGTGCACCGGCCGAGTGCCTTGGCCATAGGTAGGCTGACTGTGGTGGAACTCGTCACCGCCAGTGTGATATGGGAAAGGGGACCCAGGCCCTATTGGTCGGAACCCGCCCTGGGGTGGGGCAGGGCTGCAGCCGTCACAGCCTGGGGCATACTGGGGTTGACCTGTTAAGGTCTGATTAGTGTCAAACGACCTACCAAACATGCCCACAGTAGCCTGACTCGCCTTATTCACGGGCGAGTATTGTCTGTGAAGCGGGTCCTGTGCGAATTGACTTTGGGTGGCAGACGGCAACCGGGGACCGGTCTTGGCCTTTTTTAGCAAGTCGTAAGGCTTGTTAAATTTTCCATAATGATTTATTTTTTCTGGGCAAGGCCATTAGTCTTGCGCCAGAGGCTCCCCGACGGGGAATAGAACCCCGGTCTCCCGGGTGACAGGCGGGTATACTAACCACTATACTATCGAGGATCCTCGCCTTCAGCGAATGGATTTTCATCCAGACCGTACGGTCACCACAGGGGAATTCTTCCAAAAAAACCACAATCGATCGTTCATTGGTCATCACCAAAGAAACGATCCGATTCGGCTCCTCCCATTATATATTAACTAAATTTAAATATTTCTCCTTGGAACCTTTTCTTTTCTTATCCAAAAATTATTATTACTTATTATATTAATTATATAATATTAATATTATGTTTCGAAATTCTCTTTTCCGTTCGAATTTATATTTCAATTTCGAATATATATATTAACTCAAAAGTTTTTAATATATATATTAACTCTAAAAATTTCTTTCTTTCGTCCCCCTCTTTAACTTTTTTTTTTTTTTTTTTTTTCATTTCCGTCATTTCCAACAATTGTTAGATTATTTCATATATATGTGTGTATCTTTTACTTAAATTTATGGAAAATTTTCCAAAACCTTTTTGGGCCTATTACTATGATGATTGATAGTATACCCGCCTGTCACGCGGGAGACCGGGGTTCGATTCACCGTCGGGGAGCCTCTGGCGCAAGACTAATGACCTTGTAGCGTCCTACAAACGCACAATTCCGCCCAGGTAAGGTTCCAAACCTTCAAGGAACTTACTTACCTTATCCAGTACACGTGCCCACAGACACGTGTCCCCAAAGCTCTTAATCAGGCCTGTAACAAGGGCATAGGAAGCTGAAACAATGTTGAACCCGACATCAAAAAAACAAGGAACTTAACGTTCAAAAACTTTCAGCATCGAGTCAACGCATCCATTCATAGTATGCAAAAACAATTCCAGATTACAGGCCATAAATCTTCCATCCAAAGCATCTGCACGATGTTTACCAGGAATTACATTTTTGGTAGATAAATAACAACGGATGCATACGCTGGCAGCGAAACGCAAGAAAGCATATCGCCTATCCGCGGCCAAAATTGTAAACAACCGTAATTATCGCAACAAGATAATTCGGAAGATTTACAAGTCCAACGCCAACAAAGGAAATACTCCGGTCCCACGATTCCTTTCTAAAAATTTCACACCCATTAGAAGGATCTAATGGAATTCGGTTGTGTTTACAAAGGCAAACAACCACGGGCTGTACGCCCGAACAATCATCTCCGTTGTGCGCGCCAGATGTTTTATGCAAATAGAGGCGGCACACAATCGACAGGCGTCGATCCGAACTTCGATCACCACCACGGATGGTGATGATGATATAAGGATGTATGCGTCGAGGGACTTTCTCCTTTTCAGGCACCTAAATTTCCCATGGGCATTAATAACATGCCGCTAACAGATACTGTGGAAAATTCTGTTAGCGGATGAAATGAAAGATTTCTTCTGGAGACGTAGATACGATCGGTATCAGGTTTTGGGTTTCGGATGGAGATAGACAGTCTGATTTCGATAGCCATATCGGGTGGTATATTTCGAGCAACGAAGTAAGATTTCGATCGTCAACGCGACGAGGAGGACACCGAGAATCCAACGAGGAGGCCAGTCCGCGTATTGAATGAAATAAAAGAAAGGAACGTCAAGTGTGTGATCGGGCGTGCGAAATTATGCCTAGTGATTTGTCCGTGTAAACTTTTTTAAACAATAAAAATAAATCCACAGGTTAAGGACAAATATCCTTGTGTTTCATGTGTTCAGTGCCACATTCGTCCCGGTTTCGTTTTGTGTTTTAAAATTTTTTGCGCACAGTGTTCGGCGGATCACTGCCTCAACTTCGACATAGACACTAACAGTCACCAAAACCTTGTCCGGAAAAAAAATCATTATGGAAAATTTAACAAGCCCCAGGACTTGCTAAATAAGGCCAAGACCGGCTCCCGATTGTAGTGCCGATGATGATGATGACTATAATGATTGAATAAAAGTTAATATTGCCGAAAGTTTTCTTAGTAACGGATCCCAAGTATCTTACATGATAGTGTAACTTTTTTTTTTTGTATTTTGTATTCGAATAAATTTTTATTGTTGTTAAAAAAAAATTGTAATGTATTCATATAGTTCTTCTTTACAATACCTATTTTAGTTAAATTATTATTTTAAATTTTTATTATTTCGTGTTTGAGTAAGAGTTTGTGTTCAGTTTCGTTGTTTAAAATATTTAGTGTTTTCGGCTTAATGTCGTCATTTTTCATGGCTTTAACTGCTGTCGGAACATTTACCTTTTCAGTCTTACTCACTGCTGATGGATCATTTAGTTTCTCAGTCTCATTTACTGATTCGTATAGTTCTTCAGACTTATTAGCTGTTAGAACATCTTGGTTCCCAGTCCTATTTGTTGTTTGAACTATTTCTTCAGTTTTATCTGCTGTAGAAACATTCAATCCTTCAGTCTTTGCTGCTGAAAAGATTTGTTCATCAGTGTTAGCTATTGAATTGACTTGGGCTTCGATTTTAATTGCTGCAACTTTTGGATCTTCAGTCTTTAACACTGCTGAATTTTCAGTCTTTGTTGCTGAAGTGTCGGGGTTGTCAATAGGGATAGCCGAAATATGAGGGATTTTTGTTTGTATTTTTTTTCTGAAAATTCCGAAGTTTCAGTCTTTACTACTGGTGAGTTTTCAGTCTTTGTTGCTGAATTATTTTCCAGAATTGTAGTCTGAATTGGAGTCATTATACGAGGGTTGCCTCTTATGTTTCGGGATTTGGCAACCCTAGTGTTGCAATCCGGCAATTGACAGCTCTGTCGGAAAGTTGGACATTTTTGAGGTTATACGCACTCAGAACGTTTTGACATACGAGCGCTATTTGTGTTGTTTACAGTAACTTAAAAGATTCATCTCTGCCCAAAAATGGAATTAAATCGTCAACATTTTGGTGCGATTATTTTTTACAACTTTCGGCGTGGATTAACTCAGCAACAGTGCATGGATGAACTTAATTCAATTTTTGGCGATGAAGCTCCATCAAGGACCAGTGTTTATCGATGGTATGGTGAATTCAATCGTGGTCGTAGTTCACTCCAAGATGAATTTCGTGAAGGTCGTCCAAAATCAGTTGTTGTTCCGAAAACCATTGATGCTGTTCGCGAACTGATATTGGAAGATCGTCATGTGACCTATCGTGAGATTGAGACAACCTTAGGCGTTAGTGGGACCAGCATACATTCAATATTGCATAAACACATGACTGTCAAAAAAATTTGTTCGCGTTGGATCCCACACAATTTGTCAATCGCCCAAAAAAGGCTCGTGTCAATTGGTCGAAAGAAATGCTCAAAAAATACGGTCGCGGTGCTTCGAAACACGTCTATGACATCGTGACAGGTGATGAATCGTGGATTTACGCGTATGAGCCCGAAAGTAAACAGCAGTCGACTGGCTGGGTGTTTCAAGATGAGCCAAATCCAACAAAAGTTGTTCGCGCACGAAGCACTTCCAAGCAAATGGTCGCCTGTTTTTTCGGAAAAACTGGACATGTCGCAACCGTACCACTAGAACAACGCAGAACAGTCAATTCTGAGTGGTACACAACCATTTGTTTGCCAGTTGTCTTCCAAGAAATCAGGAAAATCAACCGCCGAAGACGGATCACTCTTCACCACGACAATGCGAGCTCTCACACATCGGCTGCGACAACTGCATTTTTGAGCACCCAAAACATCGATTTGATGGGTCATCCGCCGTATAGTCCTGACTTGGCACCGAATGACTTCTTTTTATTCCCGTACGTAAAAAACAAACTGAGAGGTTAACGTTTTTCGACACCTGAAGAATCGGTTGCTGCATTCAGAATGCATGTGTTGGAGATACCTCAATCAGAGTGGCAAAAGTGCTTCGACAATTGGTTCAAACGCATGCAAAAGTGTATAGATCTTCATGGGGAATATTTTGAAAAGCAATAAAGTGATTTTCGATGATCAATATTTGTTTTTATTCTCTAATCCCGAAATATAAAAGCCAACCCTCGTACTAGGGTTTGGTATATCTTCGTTTATATTTGTATTTATAGCTTTATCGGAATTAGTCATATGGTTAGGATAATCATAAGCTGGCTCAAGGTAAATTTGGGTAGGAATTTCATTAAATTTGTCGTTATCTATTTCCAAAGATCTACTACTGTAAATAGACAAATTTTGTTTGTCTTCCATAAATTTTGGTTGGCGTCAGGCCTCGTTTTCCGACTCTTGCACCCGAGAAAAGTGAACACTTTGCTGATCGTTTTGTCCAAAACGATTTTCAGAATTTGTAGGATTATTTCGGAATGGGTTTCGCGTTGTTGTACCTTGTTGGTAATTTGGTAAAGACGATCCATTCCTAGATATCTTGTATCTACACTCGTTCTCTGTGTGATTATTTCGTCCACAGAAATTGCATAAAATGTTGTATTCCCTTATATGGGTTGTCCGTGTCCTGTGTGTGCCCTGGCTTACCACAGGTTTGGCAGACTATACGATTAAATCTAAGATTTTCATTATATTTATATGACCTAGGAGAGTTGTCCATTCGAGCAGCATGTGATACTACATGTGCAATCGACTGTTTTAAATTGTTTCCCCCATGAACTTTAGCTAGTATTTTTAATTGTTCGTTCTGTAGTCCATCCTGAAATGTTTGTACGGCCAATTTTATGTTTTCTTCTATTAAGTATTCCCTAACCACCGCGTCTGCTGTTATTTCACACGTGGCAGAGTTTAGAGTCCGCAGAGCATTCGCAACTCTATCGCCATATTCCCGGACGGTTTCTCTGTAGTGTTGCTTCAGAGAAATCAACTCATTGTGTGCCGTCGACCGAGATTGCTCCTCTTTATATTCCGATTCAAGTTTTTCCTTTAACTCCTCCCACTTAGCGATTTTGCTATACCCTCTTTATGGATCTAAATAAAACGTCTCCCCCGGAAATAAATTTATCTAAGTCGCAGGGTTTCCCGTCAAAGGTAGGGACGATTCTGAAAACATCAGAAATTCCGACAGAGAGAGCCATTTCAGTTGGTTTACTGTGTATCTGTTGAGAGTGGATTTGTTCTTCCCCCTGCCTAGCCACCTGTCTTGTGTAGTAAGGACTGGTAATAGCGAAAATTTTAGAAGAAAGTATGGCAAAAATTTGTTATCACTTAAAAATATGGTTATGAAAAAAAATGGCCTTTATGTTATTCAATATATATATGGAAAAGAAAAATAAATTGGTCCCAAAGCTGCCACCAGTTTTATGTGTCCGGCGCCGTGCTTCCTCGGATGAGGGAAGAGCGGGGACCTTTTATTATTTCTTTATGAAATATTCTTTCATCAATTCGCGTTGCAATGTTTATTCGCTCCGTTTGTTTGAGCAATAATCCATTATCAAAGAAAGAAATTATTCCGTCTCTTCGATATATTTATTTTAAACTCTCAAATCCACAGTACTTCCTCAATACTTAACTCTCAAAAACTTAACTGAAACTCAACTTATTAAAACTCTAATCTCAAACTCCTACTTCAATAGCTAAACTCAAACTGAACTGAACTGATTTTACATTTGAATTTTTTCTATACTTATAGAACATTGTGTTCTAATTTACTGTAAATTATAATATGAACAAAACAAATTTTCTCAAAGTATTCCTTTAATTTCTGTGACTTTTAAATTGAATAAAATTTGAACGAAAATCAAAGTGCTCTGTTTTGAAATAAAAAGGGGTAAGTTATGAAAAGGGGCATGTTACAAAGACGTGATCTGCGTTTACTACCGCACCCAAGACACACCGGTCTTGTATGATTTCTTTCCCACCATCCCTCTATAAAAGTAGTTAGAGAACACTTGGACTAACACTGTCCGCACTATCCTTGGATACCCCCCCTTTTTTCTTTTCTTTTCAGATGCCGCGAGACCGTGCCCAACATCCGCACGGATGTGGGTGATTCTGGTTATCGCAAGATGACCAGAAGTCAGAGACAAGATGAAGGACACATATGTCCTGTCTCGCTAAGTTCGGCCTTCTCGCCACAATTTTTTTTTTTTAAAGGGGCATGTTATTAACTGTGCTGTAACAGGCTTGATATAGAATATTGTGAATGTTTATGAATGGTATGTATTAAGTGAGAATGTAAGATATGTTAAGAGGAAGTTTTAAGGATTTGTTAGAAAAGTATGAGATTCTGTGTAAAAGCTAATAGGGTAGTATTCTGGAATACTACAACAATAATAAGAAAGAAAAGAGTATCGGACGGATGCTCAGGCAGCCGCTGCAGTAGAGCAACATTGTTTCGACTTCCCAGGGAAGCGCTAATTACCGAACACTAAATGTTTGATACTAGGGAAGACGCGATCCAATAGGAGACACTGCATAATAGAACCACGTGCGGCAGCTGATCATTTGACAATGGCACATGGCATAGATGGCCATGTGCAAAAATAGTATATATAGAAAGAAAATTGTAAACAGTCTAGTTTTCTTCAAGAGCTCAAAGGGATACATAGACTTCTCCAAATTTTATAGTAGGCTTCTCCATATTCTATAGTAAAAAAATGTATGCTACGAATAGAAATACTGGTTGTTTTTAAAGGGAACTTGTTGTCGCTTCATTACTTTTCTTACTCTTTTACAGGTGCCCTAGGGCACTTCCCACCACCAGTGGTAAAGGGTGCTCGAAACATTCCTCCTATCGTTCATGTTTACGAAAGGCATGTTCCCACCACCAGTGGTAACAGCTCTCGCGATGGTAAGAGAGATCAAAACAATACCACGACACATCGCGCCGTAGGTATTTGGTAACAATCATGTTAGGGAGTAGGGGGAGGCGTTCCTCTCTTTTTCTTTTCATGTACTTTTGAGTGTCGATGGCTTTCTTGTTTTCTTATAGGCTATACTCAACCAGGCGGCGCAAGCGACATCGAAAGAAAAAAATATAGTCCATTACAATCAGGCACCAATAAGAAGAAATAAAAGATCTCTTTACCTTCGATAAACTAGTATTATGGGTCCATAGGAAAACGAAAGGATCTATATATTTCCTGCTTACAAACAACTTTAAAGAGCTTAATGGAAGTCCGCCACTGAATATATTCACAACTATGTGGCGTTTCAGTCAACTGCACTATCAGACGCGCTATTAGAAGACACTGAAACCCGGTTTAAAAACAGGTGCATTGACTTCAAGGGTGAAATTCCTTTAAAATTGTCGCAAGCTGTGGAGCTGGCATTTAATTTGGTTCCACATGGGTTGTAACACCATTGTCGTCTTTTCTGCTCATATTCAAATGATTAACTACGCCAGTTTAAATGATCAGTCGCCTACAGCATCAATGAAAAAGAATAAATGTCCCACAAACTCATTTGAATAGTTATGCAATTGAATGTATGTCATGTAAATCGTCCTAAGATCAATTAAAAATCATTGTCGCCCGCAATTATATAATTTAAGAGGACGTATTTTCTTACAGTTTGAATCAAAACACTTTCAGCTAAATGGAAATTGACGATAGTATTTAATTTCTTAAGAACACAGCAATTATACAATTTGTAATCAGACTGTAAATGCATTTAATCAGTTCCACTTGCATTCAACGATTTAATTTCAAATTGCTGTATCTGTGTAATTGATGTCAATTTTGAATGATGATCATACTGACAATTAGGGCTTAGTCCCTCTATTTCCGATCTGATTCAATCTGTCGAATTATTACGTGGTTTGAAGGTTGGGAGAAGACACAGTCTGCATACAATAACAACTGACAGTTGGCAACTGGTAGCTGGTAGTTCTTGGCTGACAACTGACAGTTGGTGGTTGACATTTAATAGACAACAGTTGGCAATTGAGATTTAACTCCATTTACATTTGAATTTTTTTTAAAATACCTCTCTTACGAGAATCGATCCCATAACGCTTTGACAGCGTCCTGGTATTTTTTTATGAAGAGTTACTGATTGCAACATTCCGAAATTATCAGTGTTGCAAGGGAATCCGAGGGTACTGTGGAGTTAAGGTGGTTGTGGCACCGTCATGGGTGCGAGTTCTACCACCTACCCACAAAGCTAAAGGTTCAACGTGCACCAAAGAAAAGCACAAACAGGAGAAATAAAACGCGCAATTGTTCACAAAGGTTTGTTTATTTCGTGTACAAATATTTAAAATTATTTAAAATAAAAAAACAGGGTACAACTTTCACTGAATTCATAATTACGCGAGTAAAAGGGATACGTCCCGCAAGGGTGCAGACTCCGGTGCACACCCTACGGCTGATGATAAGAATAAACGATGCGCGCGCGCTGAAGGATGGAAGACGACTCCGGGATTCAATCCTCGTTTGGGGTGAGTTTGGTGGTGTGGTGAAAAGGAAATTAAATTTCCTCTGACCAGTGACCAATGGAAAGCGATTTCAGGGACGCGGTGGTGTATGTGTGTGTTCGTACACATCACCGTGTTCATCGATGCCTTTTGTCTGAAACGAGGAAAAAAAGAACAATGGTGAAACGGCCTACGGCATCTTTCGGTAATGAGGGTCAGCTGTCTAAATAGCAGCCACTCATTAGATGCTAAAAGGGATTGCGATATTTCATACAATAGATATCGTATATCGTCTCTCTGCCGACTGGGAGAATCGGATTCTTTTGTTTTGCATATGTTTATGCTATTGAATCCGCTCTGACGGCAAAACTTGGCGTCGGTGATTGTTTGAAAATTCAAACAAAGCAATATTTCCGCGAGAAGTGCTTGCAATTGAATCCATAGTTGCAAGTCCTCGGAAAGCAATTTAGATGGGTACACAATGACGGTTGTGTATACCATCTGCGTCAATTATGCATGGGATCTATGGCGACGGCTGGATCGTATTATAGTGTGAATATCTACACTAATTGGAAATTCGGTTTTTGGGTCGCTAATGCAGAGATGTATGTGTAATGTATGAATGCCCTTGTAGATGCAATTCTTTTTAGGAATTTTATGTAATGCTTGTATGCATTAATGTCCTTGGAAAAGGAAATATTTTCAGGCGGGAGACAATGGGAGTTGGGTTGCGGATATGGGGAGTTTTTCAGGTAAGTGGACCGTGGGGTTTGGTGGAACCCCCACAGTACTCTCGCACATATCGAGTTTTGGAATACAAACGTACATGACGTTGGAACTTTTTCAAGTTGGTGGGAAGTGTGGTGTCCTTGCGAACGCCGGGTCAGACGAATGTCCGTGTCAGTGCTTTGGCTGTTGCTTTACCACTTGGGTGGGGTAGGCTGTGGTTGTTGCTAAACGCCTGACGTCGCAGGAGCTCTGGGAGATACGAACGGGTGGTGTTTTCCTTTGTATCGTAGTATATGTCGTGGCCGTCGATTGAAAGCAGCTGCAGTTTTAAAGCCGGGTCCACCAGGTGCAGCAGGTTTGGGCCGGCGGCTTGCGTTTTGGTGATTGTGTCCATCAGGATTTTCAATGAATCTTGCGCCGTGTCCGTCCGATGGTTGGCGTCGCGCCAGTAGCGATGGGATGCTCGTCGGTCGGGGACATTGCTGTCTACTGCGGCGTTGCAGTTGGCTGTGGGCGAATCATCGGGGCAAGTTCTGGGGAGGATGTCGGCTACCACGTTGTCTGCGCCTCGAGCATGCACCGGTTTGCCGCACATTCCCGAGGGACTTGGCTTGACGCGGTGATGCCTTGATTGATTGCTGGGCCGGAACGTAGACCAGGAGCTTGTGGTTGGTGAAGATCGTGAATTCTCGGCCTTCGAGGATCTTCTCGAAGTGTTTAACGGCTGCATATATTGCTAAAAGCTCTCTGTCATAAATTTTGTGGCGCTTGTGGGTGCCCGAGAGCTTTTGGGAGAAGCCTAGGGGTCGCCAGGTATTGTCAGATTGTTGTTGCTCTAGCAAGGCCTGTATTGCGATGTCGGAGTCGTCCGCCTTTTGTTCTTTTTTTGTTTCATATCCACATTTATTTAACAATTCAATTACATATTTTACTTAAGACGAAATGTTAACTTCTATTTTACAAATATCATTCTTACATTAACCTACTGGCTCTTCGCAAGCACTCTAAATTATACATTATCATTTTTCTTATGCCTTTCGGCGTATAATAACTGTTTTTATAACATGTCACAATAATTGATGTTTTCTTTTTAAAATTTATTCTATTTTTTTCTATATCATGTATTATTAATTATTTTTAATATTACATATATAGGGGCGTTGATAAGCAAAAAAAAAAAAAAACGAAACAAAACGTACAAACATAAACAAGGAATACGAATAAAAATAAAAAAATTAAAAATTAAAATTAAATTAAAAAAAAAAATTGGGAATTGGGGATAGGGGGAAGGAAAGCGGTGTGCCTGAGAGACATACTGTGTTTGGGGACGTGTAGTCCTTTCTTCATCACTGATCCACCACCAGTTGGGATGGGATCGATCTTTTATTGATTTATCTCTTTCACCGATCACCATACTAAAACGCAGGCGAGCTGGAAAGTTAGAAATATCGTTATCGTGGAGAATTCGTTTATCCCTGGCAGCACGGGAAGCGTGGTAAATAATGTCTCCATATACATATCATTGGGATAGAAATGAGATCATTTTCACTGCACATTGCCCTTGTTGTGTGACTATGAATAATCTTGATAATGAACTTATCTATTCTGTTTAGTCCTGATACAGGACTTTATTGGGATAGTATTTCTTATATTGCGACTCTGGGCCTCTGTACATTCCGAGGCAGGAACGCAAATATTGCCTGTCGAACACCCGAAACTTCTCCATGTAAAATGGGGTATGTTGTACCATACCGGGTAGCCATACACTAATATTGGTCGGGTGAATGCTGAGTATGAAATTATTTTCACCTTGGGGTCCAAAAGACTACTACGGAAGAGACTCCGTGTCATTGCATATGCGTTTTTAGCTGCTGTATGCTTATCAAAGTTGGGCTCCTCGATAGTATAGTGGTTAGTACACCCGCCTGTCACCCGGGAGACCGGGGTTCGATTCCCCGTCGGGGAGCCCCTGGCGCAAGACTAATGACCTTGCCCAGACAAAATAAATCATTATGGAAAAATTTAACAAGCCTCAGGACTTGCTAAATAAGGCCAAGACCGGTTCCCGGTTGTAGTGCCGATGATGATGATGATGCTTATCAAAGTAAAGATACTGATCAAGCCAGATTCCAAGGTATCTGAGTACAGTTTTTACTTGTAGAGGAAGATTATTACTTCCTGCAATGGAAAATGTTTTCCACTTCCGTTTTGTATCCCTTGATGCACTGGACAGTGGCGTTCTGAAAAGGGTAGTCTCTGTTTTCTGGAAATTTATTTTTAATTTCCAGTCGTTGCAATAACGTTTGATTTTATTGAAATCATCTTGCAGAAGTCTGTTGATGACATCAATCTTTTCTCCAGATCTATACACCACAATGTCGTTGGCATACGCAATTGCATGGTTGAGAGAACCCACTAGATCACTAGTGTAAATGTTAAATAAAATGGGACAATTCACTGCTTCCTGTTGTAGACCGTTTTTGATGTGGAAAGTCTTGTTAGAGAATATATCTCCACATTTCACTACAAATTGTTTACCCATTATCATATCGTAGATAATGTATAATAAATATTCGGGCATACCTAGATTTGATAACTTATATACCAGACCTTCTAGCCATACGGTGTCGAAAGCCTTTTCAAAGTCAACCAAACAGGCCCCTGTGCGTTGTCTCTTCGCTTTGTTCCACTGTATCTCGGAAACAAGTTTTGTCGCAGCATGAACTGTGTCATGTTGCGATCGGAAACCAAACTGGTTGTTCAGAATAATACCATTTTCCCTACACCAGTTAGTCAATGCTTTATTTACAATTTTCTCGAATACCTTGCTGATGTTCAGAAGCAAACTAATCGAGCGAAGATTGGCTGGATTGCTCCTGTCGTTGCCCTTTTTGGGGATGGGATGGACTACTGCAGATTTCCATTGGGTTGGATAATATGCATTGTTTAGAGCGTTACTGAACAAAATATTGTAAACCTTCACTACTTCAAGAGGTAAATGCTTTAGAACAATGTTTGGAATATTATTTATTCCAGAAGATTTTTTGTTCTTAATCGATCTAAGAATGTTTTTCAGTTCATCCGTGTGTACAAATATGTTAGTGTTTAGGTATATTTCTAAGTGGGATATCTGCTCTATTATTTTCACTAAAGATAGTGAAACTTCGACTGAAGAGACGCCAATTGTTAAGTTCATTGCGTAGCGAAATATGTTTGTGGAGAGCCCTATTTTCCAGGTCAAGGTTAGAATGAGCCAATTCGTTCAATCTATACACAGCTTCGAAACAAGCACCAATTGAGTTCGCTTTGTCTTGCGGATCTTCGACTATTATGAACTCTTCGTTAGAGTTGATGTGTTCCAGGGTAAGTCCTACGTTGAGCGGAGTTTGAAAATTCTCGGAAGTCCGCGGAACTCGCAGACATGGGATGTCATTATAATCTTTCCTTCGAAAGACTTTATTTATATGAGGGAACATATTCGGCCCCCTAGCTTTAATGGCTTGAATTCTCTTGTTCCAGTCTTCATTAATTACTGATCTATAGTTGTCACGGATCAGTTTTTGAAGATTTTTAATTAATGACTTAATTGTTTTTATTTGCTGGGTATTTGGATCGCTGAACTGTCTGTAGAGCAGTTTTAACTTAGAGAGCAGAATACTCTTTTGCCTATACAGCTCCTCGATCGTCGAGTTTCTGTATCGGTTTGTATGGCTCTCCATGTGAGACACTTTTGGGATAGAACGATTCATTGTATTAGTAACAATGTTGTTCATCGTCGAAATATAATGATCAATTTCGTCATTTTTGTCAGTTGGTGGATCTATGCCATTTGAGGGTAATTCTTTTTTTATTATCCGATCAAAACGCGACCAGAATGCTTTTCCGAAATTAAAAGAATGTATCTGTTTCTACTGCTCAAGTAGTGAATGTTCGTATGGGACATGTATTACGACACCAACTCCGTAATGATCGGTATCGTATTCGATTATACGAAGACAATTTCGAGTAGTTAGATCCGTATCTAATAATTTTATTCGCTCGTCGAGCAACAGTAAATCCAAGAAGGAATTTCCTCTTGGATATGACGGCGTACTTGTAGCATACAATTCTAGTTTATGTACGATAGCGTTTGTTAGCCACCAGTCGAACAACACATTGCCTCTTGTGTTTGTGATAAGGTTACCCCAAGCACTGTGCTTGGAATTGAGATCTCCCGCCATAGAGAAATAACTATTTTCCGAGTCTAACATGAGACTTTGGAAAGGGGTATCAAGTTCATTGATAAACTGTATACACTGTGGAGCTTCGGGAGCATAAGCAGAGATCACATATAGATGTTTGGCGGAAGTTTAGCGGGCTTTGTTTAGTTAAATTGTTTTGCTCTAATTCGTTGGAAGTGTCCCGCCGAACACTTTTCACACACATCAGGAAGGCAAAGGACACCACAGAGCGGACGCAATGTCAAACAAAACACACGAATCTTTGTTTTCTATCAATTTTTATTTTAATTGTTCTTTTCTTTTAACCTTACATTCCGTTAGCTAAATTACAAATATTTTATCACTGGGTGTTTTAGCACATCTACACCAAAGCAAGGAGGCGTTAACTTGCACACAAAGAAAAATCGACACTATTACGATGGCACACAGGGACTTAAGTTATCTCGCGAAACTACGCTTGCGGACCGCTCGAAAATTAAAGTAATGGCGCGGCGTTGATATATCCCTCCTCGATCTGGATCTCTCGCCATCCTCCTCGTCGCGTTGACGATCAAAATCTGACTGCCTGTCTACCCACACAGATATCCAGATTCCAAACCGGTATCCGTATCTGTACGGAAAAATTTTTCTATTCGATCTGCTAACAGAATTCCGGAAATCTCTGTTAGCAGCATGCTATTTCATCCCAGGGGTAATTTCCTATTTTCCTGAAAGGAAAAAGTCATTCCTTGCATACATCATTATCATTGGTGATAGAATTTCATTTCCACGACCTTCTGTTTGCACAGAACATCTGGCGCCCAGACCAGAGATATTCGGCGATTGTTTTGACGTGCAGTCCGTGGGTCTTATTTGAACTTGGTACCCGGAATCGAAATCCATTAGATCTTTATAATGGTGCGAAATTCTAGCGTGGCCGTGGGACCGGAGTATTGCCTTTGTTGGCTTAACTCCTCATAAATTATCGGATATCTCGTTGAGATATATTCGATTGCGATAGGTCGTGGCTGCCTTCTGTTGTTCAATGGATTTGAGTGGTCCTTGCGTTAGGTTACCCGCACGTGCATCCGTTGATCGGCTCATTCTTTGATGATAGCAATTCTTTTGTATCGAATTTCGGAATTGCCGGTTCGATGAGATGTTCCTGGGCGCAGGCAGCATGTATGGCATTTTGGGAATTGTTTTTTCTTTTTTTTTGGAATAGAACGCATGGATGCTTATACCTTTGTTTCAGGCATGATGAGTTATAATTGTTGAGCTTGACCTAAAAAGCTTTGGGGATGTTCAGTTCCTTGCTTTTTGGTGTCGGTCTCAACGTTGGCTGCGAGTTGCAGGCCCTATCGTGGGACTTTGGGGCACGCGTCTGTGGGCGCGTGCAACGCTCGCAGGTAAGTAAGTTCTTTGAAGGTAGGAACCTTACCTGCGCAGAATTGTGCGTTCATAGAACGCTACAGATGCTTTTGACTTTACAAAGGAATATCTATAACACAGGCTTCTAGTACCTAGAACTTGTATACATCTCTACTGTAGATGACTTTGTGTTGTAGACCATTTTTTACTAAGACAGCGACCCCGCCCCTTTGAGTGGAATTTGGACGATATCGTCTAATTACTTTAAAATTTGGACAGCCCAATTCGTGCCTTTGGTTTAGCTTAGTTTCGCTAGCCAAAAGAATATCTGGGCGTTCAGCTTCCAGCAGATTGCTGAGATTATCCCTTCTTTCCATGCGGATTAGTGAATTAATATTCACAGCAATAATTTTTACAGTTAATTCAGTCGCAGTGAACGTGATGATTAGAGTATGGGTTCGTCTGGAAACAGCTTCGAATAGGTAATGTCGGTTCGAGCCACTTGTTCCGTCAGTTTTTTTTTCCATCATTTCGAATTTTTTATCAAACGCAGCAAACTGCCCTTGTATGGTCAGTAATATTGTTGTTATATCAGTTGGTGCCTCTGGAGCAGGCGTTTTATTGATAATGCTTGATTGTTCTAAGATTGGTGCATTTTTTACTTCAACGTGCCATTTGGGCGTATGACACACTTGGTGCCACGAAGTTGTTGTAAGAGGGAGTTTTCATTCGTTTCTCTTCTCCAACTTGCTTCTTTCTGGGTTCCAACTTTGACGTTAGTTGTTGGTACTTAGGGCAACCTCTAAAGTTAGCAGGATGACCTGAGTTACAGAGGACACAGAATAGTTTATTTCTATCCGAGAGCTGTTATTTGCCCAATGGGCATTCTCCAATGATATGCTTATTTAGGCATATGACGCATCTGAAATGCATATTGGCATTCGCTGCCACATGGCCGAAGCGTTGACACCGCATACACTGCAATACGCGGTCGGACTTCTTTATTTTCTCCCAACTTATTGTTTGGTATTCGATGCAATACTGACATCCTTTCGTGTCGTAGAAGCAACGTTTCACATGTGGTGTTTCGCTTTTCCATCTGCCTGTCATTCAATTCATGTGGCACCCAGGCTCCACACTTTTGGATCTTTCCCATAGCTTTTAAACGGTCAGAAATTGTTTGTTGTGCAACATTTAACATTTGTGCCATTTATTTTTGACTTAACGTGTCATCTTGATCCAATATTGCTTGCAATTCGGCGTCTTCAAACTTTTTTAGTGGTCTTCCACCTTGTTCATTTCGCACATCAAAATCATTATCTCTGAATCGCTTAAACCATATTTTGCATGTTGCTTCCGATAGAGCACGATCACCATGTATTCGATGCGACTCTGCAGCACTTTTCTTCAAATGAAAACAAAAAATTAATGCTCTCCGCAAATCATCATTTTCTGGTACAAAAATCGACATTTTTAACAGGATTAAAAAAAAAGATGTTGTTTGTACAATGACTTGATGCATACTAAATATGTTTGACAGATGTTATATCAACCAAATAAAAAAAATATAAGGGCTAGCTCACAACAAACGTTTCCTATCGATACATTTGTATCTTGACGCTCACTTCACACCGGTACAGCTGGTATACAATTTAAAATGGATAAGCGAAAATAGGCTGTTTGAAAGAAAGCTTTTTACTTCAACGTTATTAAGTAATGAGTGCATCCGTTGTATACTGCACAATTCAATAATGTGTTATTTTACATCCAGATGCACCATCAAAGGATTTAATTTGGCTGTAATCAGCAAATAGGTCTATTAATCTACTTGCTACTCTCAATGGAGGTCATATTGTATAGTGTTGTTACATCTCGACAAATCGCATATACATCACATCAGTAGTGTACCATTTACGAAATGAAAAGTTCATTTGTTTGTTTAGATATCTTATGTCCTTTGGATGGATTCCAGGGAATATTCTCGAATTACAACCACACTGTGAACTATAATACTGTTGTCCTTCAGTCGGAGTATATGTTAGGAGGTTAGTTTTAAATGCAAATTGGTAGGCAGTCAAAGAATTGGAGAATCTAGTTGACATTTGAGAATACAAAATATTCTAGATTTAGATTCACTCCAATTTTTGCTAATGCACGTTTGAGAGCGGCTTTCAAAAACAGAAAACAAAGAGTCGGCCAAGTCACAAAACCCAATGCAATTGCAAAAGAGGTGTTTACTATATTTAGATGCCTAAATGGATTCCAACGATGACTTTAACTTTGCCTTTTAGTTTAGTCTTTGTGTTATTGGATATACAGGTAGTCCCCGACTTACGACTGTTCGACTTACGACTATTCGCATTCGGAGAAGGTGGGGTACGAATTTGCCCACTGTAGCATTCGCGAAATGAGTTCATTAGAGCCGCAAGAAATGTGATGGTGGGCAAAGAGAAGAGACGAGGGTTTCGCGGGTTTCGGGGGTTAGTGTAAAATGTGATGGAGGAGAGCAGGGCTTGGGCAGTTGATTGAATCTGAGAGAAGACGGTGGATGAAGAGGCATGAATCCCGCGCTCTTCAAGTGTGTTAAGGTTAATTAGATTGAGACGGCTTGTGTAGGGGGGTAGAGTCAGAGGATTTTCCCAATTAAATCCCTTGTTTTGAATAATCGATGGTCTTGAGTGTATCTTAAAGTCTCCTATAAGGTCGTATGACTGGATATATATATTTTTAAATAACATCCTTTATTGGATATGAATAGTACAATCTTAACAATATAATGTAATACTAGGTTTAAATTGTACTTAATTTAGTTTAATTAAGTAAAACGTGTAAGGGTTTACTGGACCAGTGTTCAGCTCCCAACTCGATTTTAGTATGTTCGATTTTAACATGTTAATTCATGAGATTTTGTCCGTTTTAGCCGTCTCAATTCGTGGGTAATATCCAAGAGCTGAATAGCTTCTACGTTGGTATGATTATGTAGGGGTCTTTCGTGTTTGACAGCATATTCTTGGATAACTATAAATCCATTTCATCTCTAGGTGATCATAAATTTCCTGATTTGTCACAAAACGGTAGGCATTCGTGATAATGCGAAGGAATTTATTTTGGATTCGTTGAATTATATCTCTAATGGATTGCTTTGTACAGCCCCAATTTTGTATTCTGTAGGTAGTTTTTACGATGGCATCAGCAAGGATGCGGGTTCCATAAAAACACCACCGATGTCGAAGACAAAACACTAATCGCACAGGAAACGATGGCGGAAACAAAAACACTTACCAAGTCCTTCTATTAATGTGTCCAAAAACTCCGCTGCGTGTTACTGAAACCGTTCTTCAAAGGAAAGGAAAATTAAAACTCCGTAGTTTGTATGGTGATGATTTTTTATTGGTATCGGCGAATATCCTTAAGCACACTAATTATGAAAGTTACATAAAATTTGACACTGTGGTACACTAACATACTGCTACTAGTTCCAAGTCCACACATATGGCAATCGTACTGCGGTATTAAACATTTAATGACAAACTTGAGGCGATTTTACCAGTCGTAAATGATTTCATTTATATCACCGATCGGACTTACTACAATTTTGACTCGAGAATTATACCAGTTGTAAGTAATTCAATTGATCAACAGATCCGTTGTTAAACACCGACACAAAACGCCGACTCAACTGGCGAACAAATTCAACTCCGCGGGCAACGTCTATAAATAAAACCACTATTGTGGTGAAGGCTCCCAGACTCTCCGTGCGTGTGTGCACTTGAAACAAGGTTTTCTGACTCCCGATGCAACTCACATCCATCAGATTCAATGGCCGCGAATTGCATCGATAGGAGAGGATTCTATATGTGTCCGTATAGGACAAGTACGATGCCCTGCGATGAAAACGATGATCGGTGGACAACTGATTAAACAAACGTACGATCATCGGGGGCTGCGGCGATGTACCCATACATCGTTGATGATGTATGCCAGAGATCGAAATAGATTTTTGTTTCAAAGTAAACAAATACGCTATTTCACAGATCAAATGGTGGCACACATGATGTACATGGTGCGCCTATGATACAAAGGGGTCGTCATGGTATTTGCCTAAGATTCCTTGGAAATACCGATGAAGGCAATATCGTATGGCTCCGGTGCACAAGGAGGAAAATTATTTTGTTGACATAAGTAAGCAGAAACCTCGTCGACGGCGGCAAAGGGTCAGCCTGGATGGCTATATGTTTAGATTAATGTGCGGGTAAGTAAAACGAACACAGTGAGATACTGTATGTTTAATTTAGGTTTTCAGGCGGGTCATCATAGGCATGGCAGGGGTAAGATTGTCTAAACAATGATCATATCCATGCCCAAATTCTATGATCGGTTGATAGCCGATAACGGGGAATTGTCGCAACTGTCGCGGACCTAAGGATATAGGCGCGATATACAATTGTGAACTATGGAAAGAATATCGGCTACAGCTATATCAACAATACGCTGGCCAGCGTATGTTTATTGTAATTGAAGACAGGCTGAGCCGATGGGAGAGGAACTGGTTCATGGAATATGAACCAGGAAAGTTCAGAATGTGTGGATGCCGTCGGGTAGGTTTTCCTTTCAGGTATGATGCTGCAAGGGGGCTTACGCTGCCCCTAATTGCAGGCAAGTACTATGGCTTTGCATGGAAAGAGGAAGGTGGTTAATTTAAGAGGATGGGCGGTTCTTTGGGAATGTATTAAAGAACCACCACAATTCCATATATCTAGATCGGCTTGATGGTAGATAGATTGATAGATCAATCTTTTACAATAGAGATTGAGTTAAGAGTGCTTCCCGATTAACCAATACATCTGTAGCGATTCTAACAGATACACACACAATTCACAAGCAAAACTAGTGAAGAACATCGAACGAAAAATCGAATAAGAAAAATACATCAGAACCGTATACCAAGCGATAAATAAAAATAATTCAAACCAGTGGAATATAGTCGAGTTTGGAAATCAAATTCTAAACACGGTCAGCAGTCTGGTGTGTAATGCTTAGGTAAATTTTTTTTCGTGATTCGAGCTGTCATAGCGTCAGTTCGATTCACATGATCTTCTTCACTATTATTTCAAACGCTATACATCTGTTTACGTTTCAGCTTTATTTGTTCAGCTTTTTGTTTCACATGATGTCTCCGGTTTAGTCTGCTATCCAAATGTATACCGAGATATTTCGCTGAATCTGCTTTGGGAACGGGAATTCCGTTGAGATATGTAGAAATATTGTTATCTGATCGTCGCAATGTAAATGTTACGTGAATAGAGTTAATCTCGTTGAGTTTAATTTTCCAATCAGTGGTCCATTGGCTAATTTCGTTGAGTGCCTGCTGCAATTGTTGTGTAGCTTTTTTTTGATTATCGTCAGCTGATATTATTACTGTATCATCTGCAAAGGTGCCTATGAATGTGTTCCTGGTTGACTGGATATTAATGACCTCTTTTACGAAAGTCTTTAGTAGTTCGCAGATTGACGTTATTAAACTTTGATATCTATTAAACCTCTAGCCAAATTTCATTTTTGTAGATTCATATTGACGAAACACTCCTTTCAAATTTCTTTTTAGCAAATCCTGACGTTCGGTTACTCTTTGGATTTTTGAATTGTTCGTTTATTTGAAAGCCGCATGGATCGTTGGTAACAAGAGTCGGAGACCGAAGGAAGACAAATTCTCCAAACATCTCAAATTATTAGTTTTATGGTAACTAAAATTGTCTTGGGCAGCCAGTACATGTGTATAATTGTAACATAATGCCTCCTCTGAATGTTTTGTAAAACAATTGTTGTTAGGCTTGTCGCCGCACATTTTAAGACTAAAAATTGACGTGGGCATTATTCTTCTCCGAAACATCAATCCGCCCCGACTTTGTAGCGGTTGTTAAAAAGATGACAGAAAATTTAAAGGAGAAGTTGTATTGTTGCTACGTGTATCAATCATTTCGGCACCATTTCGAGATATATGGTATTCGGATTTAAACGTTTGTAGGTTCTAGTCCGACTCGCAACTGCAGTGACCATAAACAAAGCAAATGGCCAATCGTTACAAGGGTATGGGCTACATTTGGAGAGTTCATGCTTTTTATGGTGTATCCAGTCGCCGGCAACCTTTTGATTTATTTATGTACTCACCAGATTGAAAAATAAAAAAAAATTCCACCACCGCCCAAAGACACTGCAATGAGGAGACATTACAGCATTCTTTCTCTTCTCTTCGAATGCCGAGTAAAAGCTAGTATAATATACAATTCATTTTGGTATGCGCTCTCATTAAAAATAAAATTAAATACTACCTTAAATAAAAGCTACCAGGTGTATTCCATGTATACATTTTCATGACGTTTTGAAATCATTGTCTGACTGTATATAGTTGTATTTCGTTGCTCCAGAAATCTAGTCAATTCACTTGGTATTATTACGTGTGGTTCGTATATTTGTGGATAGACAAGCAGTCGACGCACAAATATACGTGTATACGCCATCATTTTATTGGCATCAAGTGTCGTGAATATGGAAACATAGTAGATGACCATAATTTACTCTAGTTCATAGGGGACATTAGACCCTCGAAATATTTCCGCACAATCACTACCCTCAAGTACTTCCATGTAATAAAGCAAAGCGCTCAGTCCGGAAGTAACAATAGCAAACGGGTCCCCTCAGACCAACTGAACTTATATGGACATGATAGTTTGATTGAGCTGGGAGAATATTTCCGAGTGATGATCAAATGATCACACGATGTGAAAAGTAACACGTAGTCTCAAGTATGTGTCGACTTGCGCGCAAAATACTGAAAAAAAAGTAAACTGCATTTTTATGTGTCAACGAATGGACACAGCGAATAAACCGCACGCATGAAATGTTGGACGGATGTGCGTCACACTCACAAAATGTGCATCTCTGCATTGTGCATTTATCTCCAAGTAACTCTGAATTCAGATTTATTACATTTACATTGTGCGACTTCCTATTGTGGCGATGGTGTGATAAATGGATGTAATCTCCATTATTAAAAGGAATGACAGTCAACTCTCATCACTTTGGCTACCCATTCTATAAGTACATAACACAACGTATCTGAATATGACACATCGATTTTGCCTTCTACATTGACAAAGCATGCCTATCAAGAACAGGGTATATGTGTTTTCAAATGTAAGCAAACATACAAATGACAGGCGAATGGATGGTAATGAATCGGCCGGTAATGAAATACCCTCCAGCAATTACTGTAAGTAAAGCTTATTAAATAATAGAGGTACACACAATAAAAGGAAATTGATGAGATTTCTCTTAGTTCATTCCTATCCTTAATTTCGCATTTCTTCTTAAGCATGTAGCTAGGAGTTTGTACTTGAGATTAATTGTTTTGTGTGCACTTGTGTGGAAATTATATTCTTTGTACTGTGATTGTTCCTCGAGGGGCGATCAAAAAGTACCCGTGTTTGATATGAAGACAAATTTCTTTTAAATTTTCTTAATTTTTTTTTTGTTTACATCGATGTATTTATCCAAACATTTCTGGCATTTCTTTAACCCGCCAAAAAAGGTATGACTTTAAAATTCTTTAAATTATGCCTCTGCCTTGGTGTTAACCTTCCCCCTTGAGCTACATTTTTTTTTTTGCCTTGAGTTATGTTTTTATATTATGGAACATACAAATATCGTAGGGTGTCACGTCGAGCGAGTATGGTTGGCGTGACACTACAGTTCCTCCAATTTAGACGGGATATTTTTTTATGAATGTGAGTCTGCTTTATATTGGCGCAAGTCTAATAACCTTGCCCGGAAAACAAACTATTATGGA
Organism: Microdon myrmicae; assembly: GCA_963931805.1. Lineage (NCBI taxonomy): Eukaryota > Metazoa > Arthropoda > Insecta > Diptera > Syrphidae > Microdon > Microdon myrmicae. The sequence continues at coordinate 122,134,255 of OZ007499.1, forward strand.
AAATTTAACAAGCCTCGGGACTTGCTAAAAAAGGCCAAGGCCGGTTCCCGGTTGTAGTGCCCAATAATGATGAGTCTGCTTTATAGTAGTGAGACAACATTTGTTTCTGGATAAGGGACAAGTCACTTTCAATTTGTTATCGAATCGCTTCAACACTTCATCATTAATATATTGTAGCGAGCTTAGGTTTCGCTGGATTAATTATTTTTGAATAAATAAGAGCCGTTAAATTGATTTTTGAATTAATATAACACTTTATTAGTCCGTTAATCACAACCGTCACTTTTACCGTACACAACGATTTCTTTATTATCGCCTCCGTACTTATCGCGTATTTTCCTTCTTACTTCTAACTTGAGACTATCGCTTGCTTCACTGTCTTACTTATCTCTAACTTCTTCCGCTCTGCGTGCGACGTATTTATACCGTTTTTCCTCATTCTGATTTGGTGTATCGTTTCCGTCCGTTCCATAGTCTTGAATGTTCTATTCCAGTTTTCCAGTACTTCCTAAAATAATCTAGTACTTTGTTTCGGACTTTCTCGAAGACTCCAGTACTGATTGTCATATGCGTCACAATATACTTTTTTCCTTGAGGATTGATCTTGTGGCGGTTCCACCAAACCCCACGGCCCACCTACCTGAAAAACCCCCATAACTACATCTCAATTGGCATACGTTTTCGCTATCGCAAGCACATTAGCACCTTAAGTGCTTTACGCATCTAAGTTATCAAATTTATAATCTAAAAGTCCCTGTAAAAGAAAACTTACCTTTCATGTATCTCTTCGCATATAATTTCCTGTAAGATTTCTTTTCTACCTTTTCAGGTATCCCAAAACCTATTCGGTACCTTCGGTTCCCAGGCAAATTTCAACTTTCCCACACCTGCACCGCAATCTCCACCCAGCATACCTGAAACATTTCCTTTTACAAGGACATTTAATGCATACAACGCATTAGCTAAAATTACTAAAAATAATTCTTTAATGTGCATATACACCATGAATACCAAATCATTCGGCACCCTTTGTTATCATTTAAAATGCTATGTCGGACAGCTTGCTGCAATAAACCGACCCGCGATTCGTTTCTCCAATCGACCAACAATTGCCGCATCCCAATCATTATCATCGGAACCGAATCTTCTAGCATTTTCTAGTATAAACAAGAACTCGGTTCCTATACCAGTCGGAGATGCCAAAACCATATTCCTACGCATGTAAAAATGCATAAGATCCAACTCATCGTTTGTTTTCCGACTAACAAACAATCTTCAATTTGTTTTTCAGCCGCAACTAATTACCCTGCATATACAAATGCAGGCAAGGGATTCATTTCTACCACCAATCCCATTAGTACCTTTTTCCCAACGTCTATTATAGCGACGATGCCCAGCGTAAACATGACCCTCATTACCGAACGAAGCATTTGGTCGCTTCTTCCTTTGTCTTTGCCGCCTGCCTGCTTCGTTGTTCCATTGCCTTCCAGCACGGTAAACAACATCAGATCTGAACGATCACACACATACCACCACGATCTCCGTTACGAGATCTGGCTTTCTTGTTCCCACAAGAGAGACTTTACGTTTCTCTGGTGGTAGGTAAATTCTTTCTCTATTGGAGGGGAACACTTTCTCTCTCAGGGAAAATGCCCCTAAAATTTCCCCCGTTAGCCAATCAGATCTGCACTACATGCAAGTCGGTTCGGCTTCCGCTCTCCGTTGCGCCGCGGAGATGCGTTAACCTACCAAATCGAGTTTTACCTAAAGTTTTAAAGTGGATCGTACACAGTGGAGTGTTGCAACCACTAGTGTAGACAAAAGAACTTTTAACTATAATTGGAATTACAAGGGTCGCGGATAAAGTGAACTACAAGAGGATGGACAGAAGTGCTCGAAGTCGAAGAGTTTAAATATTTAATCAGTGCACATTAAGAATAATAAAACTAATAACCATATAACTGTGAACACCCCGGATTTTAATTAATTTGAATAAATCAAAAACATTGCAGAACTATAACCTGTGTTTCAATTCTTATTCCTCCTTGTGAACGGTGTCGTCTTGGAGTTTTGTATGTGATCTTCCTTTGGTATTTGTCGGAACCATTTCCGGCGAATTTCGGCTGAACTTATTTTCGGAACTTAAGCGAACTATTGGAGTTGATGGTAGAATCTGCGTCCCTACCCACGCACGGACCATTAACCACCTACAATGTCTTTGAATCTCAACAAAAAAACAAAAAAAAACCAATTGTGGACATGAGCTTTCCGACCGATGGGACTGTCCTTGTCTTCTTCGGAAGAGGTTTGTCTGTAAAAATTCACTTTTTAACTGCCGCTTGGTCTCTGGCGTATAGTAATGCATCTTACGTCCGCCAACGGTGACAACTCGAAGAAAAAATGTCTGTGAATCTTGCTTAAGAGTACTTTGACGTTAACAACAGTATGTGTTAGTTTCGCTGCCCAATCGGATCGATACCTTTTTCATATTTAATTTCTCTCTAGTACTCTCCATTTAACCTAGCTAGTGAAAGAGCCTACACGAGTACTGGAATGTGATTTTTCGAACAGCTTGGACTACTTTCTGCCATCTGAGCTGATCATCTATACGTATTTTAATTAATTCGGACCTTCGTATGATATTTGTTGTCCAATCACTTACACCTCAAAGGCAGAAATAACCTAAACACCTTCGCCAAGGGTGGAAATTCGGGGCTATCAATTGGGATGATTTACGAGATTTCTGGTCTAATTTGTAAACTTGTATATAAAAAAAGATAACCCGGAATTAAACCGAAGTGAGTCTGTGGCGGTTCTACGAACCCCATAAATCACTGTAAGGTAAATCCCTTAGCTCGCCCATGCATACGTTCGGTCTCAATCGCACGTGCTTTTTTACACGTGGGTTGCATGTTTTACCAAACTCCTTGCACCTACACTACGACAGAAAAATCACATTTTTCTGAAAGGAATTCGTTGGAAATGCATTAGCTGAAAAATTCATTAACCAACGCGGCAAAAATTACTAAAACTCCACGGGGCCAAGTATTGGAGTATACTGGTAATCTCCTCTGGAGCCAGCCGCAATTCGGTTTCTTCATCGCGAAAAGATCACCGTAGGTACAGGATCAAATACGGCAATTATTTCTAACATATACCTTACTGTAGAAACAATTACCTGTAAGTATCGCAGCCGAAAATAATGATCGCAGACCCCAAACAAGGATTGGCAGACAGGACTTGGCAGCAACATCCGCACAATACTGGAGACAACCGCAGGTTTATTACCTTTTTCTTTTCTGAAATCACCTGTTGTATAAATATATATACTTTTTTTTCTTGTGCGAGCTCACTTTGAACCGCAAAAAGCATGTACATTTAAATGGAGTCAGTTCCTTTTGAACCACCGCATGCACACAATAAATTTCATAAAGAGATTGTGAAGCTCCTTTTGATCCTAGCCTTAACTAACGCAAATACATTGAACTGACTCCAATCCGAGCCACATTTTAAAAGAATCGCATACAATCCTGAATGTAACTTTTTTTTTATCTCCTCCAGAGTCACAAAAGCACACTCGTGACTCGAACGACACACTCGACCGTTTTAATTTGTGAACTCCTAACGAAAAGCAACCTCACGAGCATTCCTGGATTTTTCTCTTTTGCCCCTTATCACCCGAAAAAGAAAATTTTCTCCGAACCACACCTTGCTGCTCATCGCACCACAACTCCTCGGAAGTTAGGCCGACCCCTGAAATGATCTTTGGCACCAGCAGGATGTTTCGCGCCTTCTCTTCAGACACATTCCTCGTTGAAAGCAAACGCGAGTCCGTATAGATCAACGACCGTTAATCTACAGAACCACACCAACTACAAGAGCGGGACCCTCGTCTCCGGCAGCACAACAAGCCCGAATTAATCCCGCAGGGGTTGAGGAAGTCCCAAATCCAGAGAGGCGTTGGCACAGTCGAAGTATAAAATTCTAGAACTTCACCTCGGATGACCCCGAATTTCGGTTCTGTTTCGTAGAACAGACGTTCGAGCTCGAAGGAATTACCGAAGACCGAACGAAATTCTTCTTGTTCACCAGGGACATCTACGCGATGCTCCTCCCGCACGTAAAGCACTTAATCAAGTCTCCCCCAACGTAACCCTATACCACTTTCAGGCAACCGTGAATAAGGCGTTCCAAGAGGCGCCTCAAAACCGCCTGCGACGCCTGTTGCGAAAAACTGACACACAGGGAATGAGACCGTAGCAATACGCGGATCACATATGCTCTTGAGCTTGTGCAGACATGACGGACCAAGCACTAGCAGCGATTTTTCGGCAATGTCTACCCGAATACGTCCAAGCGATCCCGCAGACGGATGTAAATCTGGACAAACTCGCTAGAAAAGCCGAAGCTGTGATCGCCATAGATCGTTTGGGCTCAGATCCATAGCACGCACAAAGCGTAGCGACACACCGAACATAGAAGCAACCGCAGTCACAACCTACCGCGAACCATTCATTCCAAGCGCACCAATGCCCAGGACAACATACTTCAACGCCACACAGTTGTACGGCGCAACGAAATGACGACTTCGAAAGTATGTTTTTGAGAATCCAACAGTTAGAGACTCAAATAAGTAGACTCGGACTCGAGAATCCACGATGGGCGAATCGAAGTCGGCAAGGACGCAGGGATGGGTCATGAAGAAATTCTCGACACCAGCCAGGCAGATCGCACACGCCGCCCAATGCGAACCAGCCGAGCTTATGTTATTTCCATTCCCGTTTCGGAGCAGAGGCCAGTAAGTGGAGACAACCCTGCAACTGATCACTTCCTACGCAGTCTAGTACTTTAAACTAGAACTGCCGACCGTCAACAAAGCGCAAACGGCCGGCGCCCCACAATTAAGTCGCTTGTCGATCTACGATAAGAGTTCAAACCTTGACTTTACCATCGACACAGTCGCAGACACTTTCGTACTTCCTCGTTCCTTTGCACCTGCCAATAGACTGCCGGACTCACTGAAATTGTTCGCCGCGAACAATTCTCCAATCACGAAATACGGACTACATTACTCACAATCAACTTAGGCCTTCGACGAGCCACCCGATGGCACTTCGTAATCGCCGACGTAAGCGAACCCCTAATAGGTTCTGACTTATTAAAACCCTACGATCTGTTGGTCGACTTAGCTCGGAACAGGCTGTTGGACCCGAAAAAGTCTCTCTCCAAGCCAGTAAAAACAAAGACGGGAGAAGTGTTGACGTTATCGTGCACCTTTGCAAAAGGCCCATTCAGCGACCTGTTGCGAGAATTAGCGGACATAACTGTACCGCTCAGTAATCCTAGACGAGCAAAACCCGGCGTCTTTCATCACATCGAGACGCACGGCCCACGAGTGAGTCAACGCCCGCGCCGTTTGACTCCAGAAAATTTACGCGAAGCCCGCGCAGAATTCGATTACATGTTCGAGCTAGGGATCTTTCAACCATCCGATAGCCCATGGGATAGCCCACTCCATCTCATGAAAAAGAGTAACGGGAAGTGGCAACTACAGGATGCTAAATGCTGTAACCACCCTGGATATATACCCCATAGCAAATCTGCACGATTTTTCCTTCAAATTGCAGGGATGCACAGTCTTCTCAACACTCGACCTCACGAAAGCGTACCATCAAATATAGGTAGCACCTAGCGACACCTTTCGGACTATTTGAGTTCAAGGTGATGACCTTCGGTCTCAGGAATGCAGCGCAAATATTCCAGTGATATATAAACTCGGTTCTTTGCGGACTTGACTTTTTTTTATATATTAGACTTCTCTCCGGAGAGGCGAACCTATAGCGTCGAGTGGGCGCCCCGAGATGCCATCAAATAACTGTTGCAGTTTTGCTATGCATATATAGATGACATCCTCATAGCATCGAAAACGATGCAGAACATTGCTCTCATCTGAGGCAGGTGTTGGAACGCCTCCGAGAATTTATCCTGGTGATTAATACAGACAAGTGCCACCTCGGAGAATCACTAGTCAAGTACTTGGGCTATCACATTAATTAATATCCGCCCACTACAAGACAGAGTGGATGCATTGATTCATTTTCCTCGCCCTAATAACGTAGGGGAACTCAGGCGTTATCTGGGCATGTTAAACTTATATCGCCCTACACTACGAAACGCTGCCCAGGTCCAGGGCCTACTCAACGAGAACCTGATCGGGGCTAAGAAAAACGACAAGCGACCGATAAAATCGACTGAGTTAGCCGATCAAGCTTTCCGCTTATCAAAGGAACAGCTGGTTAATGCCATGTTACTTCGACACCCGGTCGAAGGAGCCCCATTGTCCATAGAGTGCGACGCATCAGAAATCGTAATTGGGGTGGTACTCGAGTAAGAGTACAACGGAATATGGGAACCGCTAGGGTTCTTCTCGAAGAAACTGAGCCCAAGGCAGGGACGCTACAATGCTTATGGCAGGGAGTTACTGGCGATATACAGCGCCGTAAAGTACTTCCGACCTCAAGACAGACCACAAATGCGTCTCCAAGACAAGAACGGCACCTAGACTTTATCGGGCAATTCAGCACCCGGATCGAGTACGTTCCGGGGACACAGAATGGAACCGCCGACGCCTTATCACGAATCGATGTGATTTATCTTTGCACTGCTGTGAACAATGCTGACCTAGCACAGGCACAACGAGACGATCGCCAACTGGAGTCTCTACTGAAAGTGGAGACAGCACTAGACTTGCGTAAACTCCCTTTCAACGACTCACAAGACGAAATTTGGTGCGATGTTTCGACTGGTGTAGCCCGAATTTATATTCCAGAGAAGCTGCGAAGGAATATTTACGAACCGCACCACAACCCCGCTCACCCAAGCAGGCGCGCAACCGCCGCAGCCACCCGACGCAAATTCGTCTGGTCGCACATGGCCAAAGACATAACCGAATGGGCACGTAATTGCTTGCAATGCCAACGCTGCGAGGCCAATCAACACAACGTGGTGCAGCCAGCCCACTTTAAGCTCCCCGGGGCACGTTTCGCCCATGTCCACATTGACATGGTGAGCCCAATAACACCGTCAAGAGGTTATACTTATCCCTTCACGATGATCGACCGTTTTACACGGTGGCCAGAAGCAACGCCACTACGAACAGTAACCACAGAGAGTGTAGCAAGAGCATTCTACATGACTATGCTTACACGCTTCGGTGTCCCAGCTACTCTCACTGCAGGCCGAAGACCACAGTTCGAGTCAGTAATCTTCAAACAGCTGACCGACCTACTCGGTTGCCACCAAAGCCACACTACCGCTTATTACCCCGAGTCCAATGGGATGATAGAGCGATGGCACCGGTCCCTCAAAGCATCGCTGATGTGTCATAACGACAGCCAATGGCTCGGCGCCCTACCCACTGTCCTCTTAGGTCTACGAACTAGTATTAAAGAGAACCTGGGAGCATCCGCGGCAGATTTAACTTACGGAACAAATCTGCGGCTTCCAGGAGAACTCGTCGCGGACGGAGAAGTCCCCCACGACCAATTGCTAAGCGTGGAGAATCTGCCCAAGCTAATGCGCAAGGTAAGGGCAACACCTGTCGCCAGACACGGCTCCAAGAGGTTATTCGTTCACCGAGAAATGGACAACTGCACTCACGTCTTCATCAGGGTGGACAAAGTAGGAAAACTTTTAGAGTCTACGTACGAAGGACCATACAAGGTGCTCGAACGGATTAACGAGAGGGTGTTCTCGATCGTCATCGAAGGAAAACCGTACACCGTCAGTGTTGATAGGCTAAAGCCTTGTTGTTTCTAACCGTTGTCCGACGTAGTACCGAGAAATACACAAAAACTCCGCGACACAAAGACAACGACCGAAAACTGCCCAGTGTGCCATTTGCCGGCCTTCATGGCGATACAGGAGACGGCAAGCACTGAGCAAGAAACGAACCACCGCGAAGTCGTTTCATCTGAAGTCACAGAAACCCTCCACCGATCCGTGACTCGACAGCACGCTTGCAAACAACGAGCGCAGGAAGATGGGGCTATAATCCTCAATGTGCGGGAATCGCCAATCCAACACCCCGAAACCGCCACTCACGTCAACCTCAAACAAAGAAATATAATTTTTTCCCTCCATTACCACCAAGGCACCGGCCTAGGTGGGAAGGCCAACTCGACTACCAGGCTCCCCCACAATTTCGAACAACCCAAAATCTTCGTTACTGCGCCACAGGGGGGGGGGGGGGTGCAGTGACGGTTCTAGGAACCCACAACACAAGTCACTGTAAGGTAAATCCCTTAGCTCGCCCATGCATACTTTCGTCCTCAACCGCACGTGCTCTCTTACACGTGGGTTGCATGTTTCGCCAAACTCCTCATGCCTACACGGCGACAGAAAAATCACATTTTCCTGAGAGGAATTCGTTGGAAATGCATTACCTGAAAAATTCATTAACCAACGCGGCAAAAGTTACTAAGCGGCCAAGTATTGGACAATACTGTTAATCTCCTCTGGATCCAGCCGCAATTCGGTTTTCCGTCGCGAAAAGATCACCGTAAATAATGATCGCGGCCAGGTAAAATACCCTGGGAAATTAAGCACCAGGAAAAATACAAAAGATACCGCCGAGGTAGAAAAGGTCATCAGGAACGGAGGCAATACAAAAAGGTCGAACGGGGGAAAAAAGAGAACAACTTGACGAATCTATTTTCGGTGGGAATTTTTGCCGTCGCGAGATATAGTACGATATTAACCTCAACGAGAGGAAGATCTCCGAGCAACGAAGAAGAAAAGGAAAAGGTGACTCGAACCACGGAGAGTGCGGTAAAAGAGTTGCGAGTTTACTTAAAAAAAAAAAAAAATTTAATTAAAAAAAAATATACACTAAAAAATAAAAAAAAAATCGAAAACAAGTACAAAAGTCCTTATTTCTTTTTGGTGTGGACTATGTTCGGCGGAGGCTACTCGATAGTATAGTGGTTAGTATACCCGCCTGTCACGCGGAAGACCGGGGTTCGATTACCCCTCGGGGATAGCCTCTGGCGTAAGACTACTGACTTTGCCCGGAAAAAACAAATCATTATGGAAAATTTAACAAGGCTCAGACTTGTTAAACAAGGCCAAGACCGGATCCCGGTTGTAGTGCCGATGATGATGATGATGTTCGGCGGAATATACCGAATAAAACAACCGCCAATAGTCGGATACATGATATTCATTAGAGATTGTTACAATTTTTTTTATATCACATTTGGTATTTTATCCTTTGCTGTGTAGTTACTTTTAACAATTTTTTAATCGATTCGTGATAGACTATTTGAAACGCAAAAACGTGTTTGATATTAATTAGTGTTTTGCATATGTTTGTATTTTAGTAATACAAACTGTCCACCACCCAAGGTATGGTCGGTGGACTGGGCCGCTCTCGGTCGATGAGATCTCTTCGACACACCTTCGATTAATTGGGATCGTGCAGCAGGAGTTTTTTGGTGACGAAATTATGAGCATCGTGAAGGGAGAAACAGTCATCAGGAGAAGCAAGATTGCACGACTCTCCCCTATATTGGATGAGAGGGGAATTCTGCGAGTTGGAGGTCGACTGGAAAACGCAGATTTACCATATTCACAACATCACCCGATTGTATTGCCTGCAAACACCTTCTTCGTTGATCATCCACAATACTCACCTGAAAACGGTGCATGGTGGTTAACGGCTGATGATGGCAACGCTTCGAGCTGAATACTGGATAATAAATCTAAAAATCCAGCGCCAAGCTTGTATACATAAATGTTTGAAGTGCTATCGGCACAAATCAAAGCAAATGCAACAAAGATTGGATGATCTTCCCTCGCCTCGGATCAACCAAGCACGCCCCTTTCAAACTTCTGGGGTGGATTATGCTGCGTGATTTACACATTTTTGCCGCCGATTTGGAAGCTGTCCCTTGTTCGTAGAAAGATTTAGAGCGAGTTGTTAGCCAAGTGATTCCTTCAAGGGTGCGAACAAAAAATTGTCACAGGGAGACAAGTGTAGTGTAACAACATATCCATGAAATGACCATAAACAATAATCTCAAATGAATCAATTGCCCTTGTCACAATTTGCACTTCTCAAGTAACCAGCATTCGTTGTTTACAATAAATTCAAGGTCAACTCATTTCATTGAATAAAACAAACGAATTGCTCCAGTTACGATTTGAAGGAGTCAGATGACAATCGTTTGCGAATTTGTCATTGGCAAGTGATTCACGAATTAATTGTGTCAACTCATGTCATTGTTCTTTCGCTATACGGTGATATGATATTAAGTACCATAATAAAAAAAATTATATGAGTGATGTTCCAATTAATTATTTTATAGCTTGTTAAGCAATATTTGTATGAGTGAATAAGGAAGTGTGTAAATAATTGAATGATTGATTGGGAGTATAAATATCCCAGCATTTTATGGAATAAATTAATCAAAAACCAATCGGCTTTGATTCAACAACTGCGGCGCTCTACGCCATCATATTTCAGCGAGCTGCGCTTTGTACAGCACCGATAGGAAAAATAGAATAATTAGTCAATTTGTCTTGCTAGATTGAACATTAAGACACAACCCCCAAAGCCTAAAACATTACATGGCGACTCTGCCATAATCTCCTATCATTTACAAACATTACAACAGGTTAAGGCATGGAAGGGAGGGTGCAACAGAATCACCAAAGCGTACATTGCTATTTTTGTATGTTTCTGTACGAAGACAGTTCATCTCGAACTTGTCAGTGAATATAACACGGCGACCTTTCTGGCGCGTCGTGGGATTTGTGCGCATGTCTACAGTGACTGCGGAACCAATTTCCAAGGAGCTCCTAAGATGATACAGGAAGAACAGACATACGCATCGAAACATTGGACTGAGGATATCGTTAAGCAGGTACAGGATAACGGAACATAATCGCATTTTAATCCTCCTGCAGCGCCTCATTTTGGCGGGTTATGGGAAGCAGGGGTGAAGTCCATGAAATATCACCTCAAACGAGTGATAGGACACTACACTCTCACTTATGAAGAATACGTTAGCATCCAGGTGAACACGTGTCTGAACTCACGTCCTCTGTGCCCAATATCAGAGTATTTGGACAATTGTCTATTCTAACACCGGGGCATTTCTTGATTGGCGCTGCACTCAATACCGCACCGGAAAGGGATCTGACTCAAACCACGCCCAACCATCTAAATATATGGCAGTTAATGCCCAACAGCTAAACTTTGCCCTTTACCCAAGCTCAATTAAATTACACACCATACACACATAAAAATAATGACCTCTGTCATCACCCAGAATACACACACACACACAACCAGATTATTTGAAAATACATGTTGTATTCCAGAATACTACCCTTATTCGCTTTAACACTAATCACATGTCCTTTCTAACACAACCTTTAAAACTACATCCCCACATATCTTACATTCTCATTTAATACAATTCATAAATAAACAGACACAATATTCTATATCCAGTCACTTACAGCACATTTTCATAACAAGCACATTTTTCATTTCAAAACATAGCCACTTTGATTTTCGTTCAAAGTTTATTCAAAATTTTAAGTCACAGAGACTTCTAGATTGTTTTGTTCATTTTATACGACGTAGTTAGTTGGAACAAAATGTTCTATTAAAACAGGAAAATTTATATTGTAAAAGTAGTTCAGAAGAGAGCCCAGCTTGAGATAGCTGAGTTCAATAAAAAATAAATAAAACTATAATTATAAAACTTAATTATTTTAATAACCCCCACGCTCTTCCCTCGAAAGAGGAAGCACGGCGCTGGAGACGTAACACTGGTGGCAGCGGTGGGATCCACGAAGACTGGTGGACTCCCCGAAGGACGACAGAGGATCCACGAAAACTGGGGGACTCCCCAAAGGAAGACTCAATCCCCGAAGGAAGACCAATCCTCGAAGGAGGACTCAATCCCCGAAGGAAGACTAATCCCCGAAGGACTACGTAATTCTCGAAGGAAGACCAATCCCCGAAGGAGACTCAATCTCCGAAGGAAGACCCATTCTCGAAGGAAGACTCAATCCCCGAAGGAAGACCAATCCCCGAAGGAAGACCAATCCCCGAAGGACGACTTAATCCTCGAAGGTAGACCAATCCCCGAAGGACGACTCAATCCTCGAAGGAAGACCGATCCACGAAGACTGGTGGACTCCCCGAAGGACGACTCAATCCTCGAAGGAAGACCGATCCACGAAGGAGGACTCGATCCCAGAGGAAGATTAGTGCGATTAACGACGACTGGCGGAATAAAACCCTAAAGAGGGAAGGAATGTCCCCATTTTCGAGTTGGATGGCGGAACATTCGATGCATCGAGTGTAACTATTGATGAAAGTTCCTTGTACGAAGTCAACGCAAATGCTGAGGAAATCCAAATTAACCTCAGAGATTTGAAAAAAAAAATATAATAAGACATAAAACGACGAAAAAAAAGGAAAAAAAAAAAGACCAGGATAGTACACAACTATAGGGCGTGAAGTCTGCCTGGCAGTAATAATATAAAAAGCGGAAATAATATAAACAATAACTCAAGAAAAAAGTTTTTAAGAAGAAACTACGCCATTGGAATCCAGGAAGTGGTAACCTCGAAAAGAACAAAACATCAATCAACAGTTAGCCCACATATATTAGTAGTAAGAATCGTTAGCAAAATATCAATTTTTCTCTCTTCATTTTTCCGTAGGAATATTTTCACCTTGGAACTTTTAACTTTTCCTTTCTACAAAAAATTTTTTCCGATAGAAATTACTTCGAATATTCTCTTTTCAGTATTTCGACGACATTTCCGTTTTTTCTTTTTCGCCGAATTCTCTTTCTTTACAGCTTTGGGACCAAATTAACTTTCTTTTCCATATATATTGAATAACTAAAAGAAAGGCCATTTTTATATACCGTATTTTTAAGAAGTGATTTTAACCATACATTGATTTCAAAGTTTTCAATATTACGAGTCCTTATTACACGAGACAGGCGGCTAGGCAGGGGGAAGAACAAATCCACTCTCTACAAATACACCATAACCCCCCTGAAATGGCTCTTTCTGTCGGAATTTCTGATGTTTTCAGAATCGTCCCCACCTTTGACGGGAAACCCTGCGACTTAGGTAAATTTATTTCCGGGGGAGACGTTTTATTTAGATCTATAAAAAGGGCAGACCCGGAGCTAGTCAAAAATAGACTAGAGGGTCCTGCCTATGAACTAATTAGGTATAGCACAATCGCTAAATGGGAGGATTTAAAGAATAAACTTGAATCAGAATATAAAGAGGAGCAATCTCGGTCAACGGCACACAATGAGTTGATATCCCTGAAACAAAACTTCAGAGAAACCGTTCGGGAATACGGAGATAGAGTTGCGAATGCTCTGAGGACGCTGAACTCTGCTACGTGTGAAATAACAGTAGACGCGGTGGTTAGGGAATTCTTGATAGAAGAAAACTCAAAATTGGCCGTGCAAATATTTGAGGATGGTCTCAAGAATGAACAACTGAAAATCCTAGCCAAAGTCCATGGGGGAAGTAGTTTAAAACAGTCTATTGCACATGTAGTAACATGAGAATGGACAACTCTCCCAGGTCATATCAATATAATGACAGATTTAATCGAATAGTCTGCCAAACCTGCGGTAAGCCAGGTCATTCTCAGGACACATGTTACCGGAACATGCAGTCCAACAATTTTCCGAATAGACAACCCATAAAAAGAGAATTTAACATTACTTGCAATTTCTGTGGACGGAATAATCACACAGAGAACGAGTGTAGATACAAGATACCTAGGAATGGACCGTCCTTAACAAATTACCAACAAGGTACAACAACGCGTAATCCATTCCGAAATAATCCTGCAAACACCGAAAATCGTTTTAGTGAAAATCCTAGAATCACCAATAGACAAAACGAACGGCAAAATGTTCACTTTTCTCGGGTGCAAGAGTCGGAAAACGAGGCCAGACGCCAACAGAATCATGCTGAACGGCACTCTTCAATCTATAGTATTCGGTCGACTCATATAGAGGGGAAACAAGGTAATTCGGAAGGAGACACACAGCCATTCCTTTCGAACGGCTGTAATGGTCAAAAAAGAGAATTTTGAGAATTAATATTAATCATATATATAGAAAAAAAAATTATTTTGGATAATAAAAGAAAAGGTTCCAAGTGGAAATATTTTAAGTTAGTTGGAAATATTTAAAGTTAGTTAAAATATAATGTAAGTAGACTATAAGTAAACTTTTGGATTATTGTAACCTATTTTTCTAGTATTAAGAACTTTTGGATTTTTGTAACTTTTGATATAAGATTAACTTTGAACGCCATTGTAATTGAACGAAAATGCAAGTCTGTAATTAATCCTAATCTAAGCAATAGTTAACAGAAAATTATTCTCTTCAAGGATAATTTTCTTTCTCGAAGAAGGGTGGGATGTTGTATTCCAGAATACTACCCTTATTTGCTTTAACACTAATCTCATGTCCTTTCTAACACAACCTTTAAAACTACATCCTCACATATCTTACATTCTCATTTAATACAATTCATAAATAAACAGACACAATATTCTATATCCAGTCACTTACAGCACATTTAAAAACATGCCCCTTTTCATAACAAGAACATTTTTCATTTCAAAACATAGCCACTTTGATTTTCGTTCTGCCGACGGGATGCGGCCTTTGGCACGTGAGGCCGTAACGTTGAGTCTGGTGCGGTGTCTTCCATGGCACCGTCCGCGGATCCTGGCGGAATGGCAGTCGCGGACCCAGTGCCTACTGGGCTGATTGAAGTACCGCCTCTGCTGGTTTACTGACAGGCGTGCTGGTTGGCTGGGATTCTAGTGATCCCTGGATGCTGAAGAGCGCCGCCCGCCATGCGGGGCATTGCTTGCTCCTTTCCCTATTGAGGTGGCTACATATGGTAGCGCTCGTCCTTCATGATTCCTGTCATTGGCCGGAGTTTGGCCACCCGGTGTTTCTGTGAGGTTGCCTGTACTACTGACAGTTGCTGAGAGACCACCGAGCGATGGAAGATTGCCATTCGAGTTGTGCAGCGAATTACAGTTGGCAGATATGTGGTTCGACATCACCGAAAAGTTAGTGAATGAGGAATGCATTTGACCTGTTCCTAGGCCGTTTCCTGGTGAATATTGCTGCTGTTGCAGTTGTAGTTGCTGATAAGACTGACCGTTAAACGGACTCTATGTTTGGTCACGGCCACTGCGGACAGTGTGCATGGCTACTGTTTCTTGGATAGTTGATGGCGTATTAGTGAAATGCACTGACATTAGATCTGGCACGGATCCTGTATTTGCCATGGCTACTGCTTATTCTTGAAGCGTTTTGTGTAAACTGTTATTGGTCGTTGCGCATTGTTCACGGTGGACCAGTTCCTCTGGGTCAGAGTTGTAAGTTCGCAACCCACAAGGAACGGCCATGTGATGTTGTGCCCCACAACACATGCTCGGCGTCTGTTTCCGATGGGGCTTCGGCGTTGGTCCGAGCATCGGGACAGAGGCCGGGTTGAGTTTTGGGCAGGCGGTACTCCGGTCAGCGGCCTGCTGGTGCGTACTCCCCGAAACGGGATGCGGTTCACTAACTGGGCAAATCGCTCCGTTCGGCGGCCTGCTGGTTCTTACTCACTGGGAGTGTGTGCGGTTCTTTAACCGCTTGTTTGGTGGCGACTTCTGGCAGCTGCACTGAGGGCAGCTCGCTAATGTCAAGTTGGTCTTGACACCAGCGATCCTGGCCATTGCTCTGGCCATGGTCTGAACAGGGAGCGTCGTCTTGGCGTTCAGGACCCGCTTCCACTCTGGCCAGGCTTCGACGTTCGGCCAATGCGGCCTTTGCCGTTTTGGATTTGGCGTTGGTCGATGACGGCGGCATATTGTTTGCTGACGGATTTCTTGGGGTAGTTCAAATTACCGAAAAAAGTGGTGGTGATAATTATGCCGCGAACTTGGCAGAGGTTTGGTATACAAATGACTCTTCTTGCGCCGCGAACTGGGCGGCGGTATTATCCACAGCAGTGGACTGGATCCACAGTCTGGATCCTTGATTGCGCCGCGAACTTGGTGTTGAGGTACCATCGGTAAAATTGTAGAAAGGAATGGCTTACCTACTTGGGTGGACGTTTTGCTGGTTTCTGTGGACGTTTTTGGGTAGGGGGGCCGTTTACCGCTTTAGTGGCCGGCGCAGGATATGTGCCCTCGTGTCTCTTATATGATATTGACAATTTGTACTGCGTCAAGTAGAAGTTTACCGCCACACAAATCAAATGAAAAATGTCTCTCCTTGCTTCTTTAATTTTGGTTTTATTTCTTATGTTTGAATCAAAAGGTTGGGTATAAATTGTTTAATTTATAGTTTGGAATCTGCTTGGTCGTTCCACCAGCCCTTTGCCCTTCGGAACTCGACTGATCACGAAATTGCAAATTACCGCCCTTTTATTCTTTTTCTCGTTGAGATTTGTCAACGTTTTTAATGTAAAAATTCCAAGGACCACATACAAGATTTTGTGTGCTTCAATTGGAATTGTGTTCTGGGAATTGACTAAAGGTGTAGTTGGATAGGTTCCTGGAAGGGAAATCATGAAATGCGTTTTGAATTAAGCATTTAATGATGTCAGGATTTTAGGAATTGAATCAATGTGCGATGAATTAACTTTTGGTGTAATTCGTCGCTCATATGATTAAATATGGAATTTGGATGTAAGTTAATGGGAAGTATTGGGGATTTGGATGGGATTATTGGTAATGTTTGGGATTTGGATGGGAGTGGCGATTTAGGATCGCCACATTGGTCACGGTGTGGTAGAAATGTAACTGCACTGGGGGCAGCTCCTTGATGCGCCACAAACCTGGAGGCAGTAATGTAGTTGCACTTGGGCCAACCCTTTATTCCGCCGCGAAGCTGGCAGCAGTGGATTGGATCCACAGACTGAATGCGGCTCGAATGACACAAAATGTCTGTATTTGAGTAATACAAACTGTCCACCACCCAAGGTATGGTCAGTGGACCGGGGGAATGACGTCAGGAACAATGTGGTCTCCGCTGGAATCAACTGCTAATATTTGCTTGTTCAAAGGAAATGATTACCTGTGATTTGCTGTTGTATCTCAGAAATAATCCTCATCCAGAATACCACAAATAACTCGGGCTGGTTTAAAGTTATTAAATATTACGTTTATTGCAAGATTCACGGGATTTAATAGGATTATAAACAATTGTGATGTTGTCAGCAAGAGCAGCTACTAAAAGAGAGTTTTTCTATTGATTGAAAGAATGACAGTTCGTTTTTAAGTTGTTATGCTGTTGTTATGACAACTGTTTGCTGACAGTTGTTTATTGGTTGTCGTTGGTTGCATTCAGAGCGTATCAGCAACAACATAACTTAAAATAAATTCCACTAAGTGTTTTAAAAAACAGCGCTAGTTATGTCTCTGTGTTAAATTGTTTTATTTGCTTTTTTTCTCCCTCTTTACAAACATCCTTTGATTTTATTTATTATTTTTCAGCTAACGAAATATTTGTGCTAATACGATTTTATCTGTTCTTATCTTTCCAGATTATAACTCGACTGCAGAAACTTGTGGGTCATATATAACTCCTGGGATTTGTAGAATGTGACCAAGGAGGGGATATTTTTGTGTTTATGTAATCCTTTTTTTGCAACAGACAATTTTTGGTATATTCCCAATTTCTGCACCGGAGCCCCGAAACCTGTTTGACCTTAATTTGTGTAGGAAGTTTATAGTTTACGTTTTATAGGCAGAGCTATAAATGACTTTGACCGTGTAACGTGGGTTTCGTTTATTTTGGTATATTGATAACGTTTTAAGCATTCCTACAACACATCAGAGAAATTTAATTAGTTTCACGACATCTGCCTTATTAATACTGACGACTATAAATCTTATAAAATATACATAGTTGTGTGAACTGTGGACTTTAAAACTTTTTCAATATGGTGGTGTGTAGTAAGTTAGTTTCGGGAATACCCGTTCTTGGTTTTTTGCTAATATTGTTAGTGCAAATTTGCTTAGTAAATTGTATTGTTGATCGGTTGGTTGTACAAACCTCTAGTGGTCCCGTGCGCGGTCGGTCGATAACGGTGGAAGGGCGAGAAGTGCATGTATATACGGGAATACCGTATGCTAAGCCACCTGTAGATGATCTTCGATTCCGGAAACCTGTCCCAGCAGAACCCTGGCATGGCGTATTGGATGCGACCCGATTACCAGCAACATGTGTTCAAGAAAGGTAAATTGTAAACGTATTGTTGAGTTATGTTTCTGAAAGTGTTTTATTACAACCCATTTTTATAAAGTCTTGTGAGATCAAGTGATTAAGTGGTAAATAATTGGAAACCAGGTAAAGTTTATATACTTTCTTATAAACGAATTGTAAAGCACAAATTGTATTATCTTGTGTACTGTTTTAGTTATAGAAACATAAAATCCAACTAATGGAGTTATGGCTCGTCTAGTGTCAAAATATCTTAAGTAGCGTTTGGTAGCTTAAGAGCGTTTTATAGGAATAAGTACGAAGTTTATTGATGCGGCTGTAATTCATTTTGCCTCTAGAATTCGAAGTGATGTAACATCATCATCATCATCGGCACTATAACGGGGATCCCGTCTTGGACTTATTTAACAAATCTCTGCGCTGGTCCCGATTTCGAACCGATGTCATCCAGTCTGGCACCTCCAGGCTCTGGGCGTCCTGATCTATGCCATCCCCCCATCGCAGACAAGGTCTGCCGCGCTGTCTCTTTTCATACAACCTGCTACAATGGACTTTCCGGGCTGGCTCCTCTTCGCTCATTCGAGCTGGGTGTCCCACCCACCGGAGTCTACCGCGCTTGATTTTCCTTACAACATTAGCTTCAAGGTAGATTGCGTACAGTTCATGGCTGTATCGTCACCGGAATCGTGCCCCCCTCACACACGGGGCCAACAATTCTGATTAAGACCTTCCTCTCGAACGCGGCTAACAGTTCAGAGTGCTTTTCATTGAGCATCCATGTCTTGTACAGTAGTAGCTTGGATGTTCTGATAGACCTTGATAGACCATAGTATGCTTTGTTGGATTTGATTAGGCGCTCGTATTTCTTCTTCTATATTGTTATCGGCTGATACTCTTGATCCAAGGTAGTCAAAGGATTGCACTACTTCAAATTCGTGCTCCACTACCCTGATAGTTTGACTAACGTTAGGTCTTCTCTTCGCAGAAGTTGGCACCATGTACTTAGTTTTTCTGTCATTAATATGGAGTCCCAGTTTTTGTGCCGCCTGCTCGACTGGGTGAAGGATTCGTGTACAGCCGATTCGGTTCTACCGAGGATGTTGATGTTATCTGCGTAGGCAAGTATCTGGTTGGACTTGGTGATATTAGTCCCTCTTGTTGTAACGCCGGTGTCACGGATTGCTTTCTCCAACGCCAGTTTGAAGAGGAGACAGACCAGACCGTTCCCCTGTCGGAGTCCATTAAAGATGTTTTTTGGTTTGGCCGGCAATCCCGCAATTTTTAATTGACTAGTTACGTGGGTCATGGTCAACCTACAAATTGGTATCAATTTGTTTGGAATGCCGAACTCTCTCATGGCATTATATAGTTCTACCCTGGCTATGCTGTCGTGGGCCGCCTCAAAGTCTATAAATAGATGATATAATGGAATCTTAAATTGCAGACATTTTTCCATCGCCTGCCTAAGGCTGAATATCTGATCAATCCCTGATTTGCCTGAAATGAAGCCACACTGATATTGACCAATGATGGCTTTAGCGTATGGGGCTATCCGATCTTGTAGGATAGTGCAGAGTATCTTATAGGCGGTACTCAGCAATAGTATAGCCCTATAGTTGGGCTCCTCGATAGTATAGTGGTTAGTACACCCGCCTGTCACCCGGGAGACCGGGGTTCGAATCCCCGTCGGGGAGCCCCTGGCGCAAGACTAATGACCTTGCCCAGAAAAAATAAATCATTATGGAAAATTTAACAAGCCTCAGGACTTGCTAAATAAGGCCAAGACCGGTTCCCGGTTGTAGTGCCGATGATGATGATGATGATGATGATGATAGTTGCTGCACACTCTGATATCTCCCTTCTTATGTATGGGACAAATTATACCACGACGCCAATCTTCCGGCATCTCCTCTTGTTCCCATACGTGGACCACGATCTCATGAATTGCGTGGTGTAACGCTGTGCATCCTTGTTTGATCAGCTCAGCTGATATGTCATCAGCTCCAGGGGCTTTATTTGATTTGACCTGTCTAATGGGTTTTAATGTTTCCTCAATGCTTGGTGGCGGCAGCATTTGGTCTTGTTCTTGCAGTGGTGGAGCCTCCAATTGTTCTGTGCGCTGACCATTTGGAAATTCTTTGAAGTGCACTTGTGGCGGTTCCACCAAACCCCACGGTTCGCTTACCTAAAAAATCCCCATAACTTACACCCAATCTCATAACTTCACTAATGCAATCGCATTAGCATCTTAAATGCTTCACGCATTAAATAGATTAAATCGTTAGCCTAAAAGTCCCTGTAAAAGAAAACTTATCTTTCATGCATCCCTTCGCATACAATTCCCCGTAAGATTTCTTGCTTAACTTATCAGGAATCCCAAACCACCTTCGGTGCCAGGCAGATTCCCCTATACGAATTCCTAATAACAAAGGATTTGGATTACATACTATGTAACCTTCACCAGGGACCATAAACATTGCGCTGTCTATTTTTCAGCTTCGCCATGTGTATGATAAATCTCTTAACGTACACATTGGCCGGCAACCTTTTTCTCCCAGAAATAAAATACCCAAGCAGCTGCATGCAATTAGCGCAATCGATGCTGAAGCCAATTTCCCCAACTCGCACCACTTGCAAACAAAAGAACGGCGTTCCTCTATAGGCTTCCTTGGGATACCATAAACAACCCATACCGTTTGTGGTATCCGAAATGCATTTTTCATTTAATGAGTGGCTGATATTTATCTAGCTGACCCTCATTATCGAACGATGCATTAGGTCGCTTTTCCCTTTATCTTGTAATTGCCCTGAATCCATTCCTCATTACCTCGATGCATAATCAAACACAAACCCATTAGCATCCCACGAGATTCGATTTGTTTGTTTCAACGAACACACATCTCCTGGGCGCACGTTATGCTCCTTCTTGAAGTTTCAGATTTGTTATCATGGCTTCGACCCATGAAAAGAACCGACGTACACATATACACGTGTACCATGATGATCTTCTCTATGAGATCCGGTTATCACCACCGTAAAGGTGAATGCAGCCAAATTTCTCTTGGTCAGCGATTGAATATCAAAGAGTCAAATTACATCCGCAGACCAGCACGGTCGTTGTCACTCCCATTTTCCGTCGCGCGGCGGCGAAGCGCGTAGAACGAAGTGTGGAAGAAGTGTGTCATCTTGTGTAAAATTTTTAAAAGTCAATTTAATACTAATATAAGTTCGAAGTAAAGAAATTAAAAACGATGATCACCAATTAAACCTGTGCGTTATTTTCTGTGTTGTCCGCTCCGTATTTTGGTGTTCGGTTTGTTGGCTCGCGAACGATACGTGTCGGAACTTTAGGGGCAATCGGGTGGGGATAGGAGTGAACCGAGTGTCTGTGTTTGGCACAATACTTCTAATCTCCACACACTTCCCATCGCTTCAGAATGCCTTCAGGATCAGTGATCAGATTATCCTCTTTATCCTTGCAGTAAGTGCAGTGTGGTCTGTACCGCGTCATACTGCGGATCACAGATAAATTTTACCTCCCAGGCACTTTTTTGTGTGTGAAGTTTTTTTTTCAGATCTTCTGAGCTCTTTTCTCTCTCTTTCTCTCCTCGCGTACCCGTGTCCTACAAGACTGCTGTATTGTCCGCCATGCAGCATTCTTACGTCTAGTCGCTAGTTTGCCCTCATCATCAAATCAGTCTCTCCGATGTCTACGACTACTGCCTAAGATGGAGTTGGCAGTACTAATGACAGTATTCTTAAGGCGTGTCCATTTCTCTTCTACGCCTGGCATTCTGGCCCCAGGACTTACTCCCCCTCCGCCGAGTTCTTCGAGGGCGAGTCTTAAAGCATGACCAAAGGTGTTACTGGTATTTTCATTACGTAAAGCAACAGTGTTGATTCGAACCTGATCCGCGGATGCAATATGTCTTCGTAAGGCAATTCGCGTTCTGAAAAGTGTACCAACAAGATAGTGATCCGAGTCGACGTTGGCACCTCGGTACGTTCGTACCGTCATCAGGCTCGAGGAGTGGCGGCGATCTACCAACACGTGGTCAATTTGGTTGCGAGTGGCTCCATCGGGTGATACCCAGGTGGCTTTGTGGATATCTTTACGCGGAAACCTGGTACTTGCAACAACCAAGTTTTTCGATGCTGCCAGTTCGATGACTTGTAGTCCATTGTCGTTAGTGTTCTCATGCAAACTATGGGAATCTGTCTAGTGCCTGAAAACCGGCTCCCGACCTATTTTTGCATTCAAATCACCAAGAACGATTTTCACATCGTATCTTGGGCAGGCATTGAGGGGCCGTTCGACGTTCCCGTAGTATTCTTCTTTTTCGTCGTCGGGGACTTCTCTGTAGGTCCGTGAACGTTTATGAGGCTTATGTTCTTAAACTTGCCTCACGCGAAGACTGCATAGCCTTTCATTTATTGCATTAAAGCCGATGATGGCGGGCTTCAGTTTTTGGCTGACTAGAAAGCCTACCCCGAGCACATGGTGTTTTGCATGACAGCTGTAATAAATGTCATACTCGTTTCTTTGAATAACATTGTGGGGTACGAATTGATGTGCCAACGTTATTCGTTCGTATCCCCATCGAGTTCTGCTGCAATAATTGTTCACCCGAGAAGATGAATGTTGATTTGATGTTAATCCTCTTTTTTTTATTGGTATTGTTTTTTCTTTCTTACTTAACTGATAACTTATTATTAAATATTATTAAATTGATTAACGGGACACAACTTCTTCTGACAACACTTCTGGTTTGGTGAGGTTAATCCGTACGTGCGTGCGATAATCCAAGAATACGGTTGAGATGAAGCAGTAGAATGTTAGGCATGCCAACACACTAAGTGAGTACGCCACGGTGGCATTTCCACGAGTTAAAACAGTGTGGATTATAAAATCGAACAATAAAAACTTGCTGACCGAACGGAATTGGAATAGATCTAATTTAAAATCAAATTTCTTTTAACTGTTTAATGGGAATGGTTGTTGATACTCGAATTGCCGAGAGACACGTGTTTACTTTTGCTTCACGCGCGAGCGTGTGCAGCAGCGTGCACACGATGCGGTAGTTGAATAACGACAGACTTGAATTAGGGATGAAGATGGGTAATTTAATTTAATATAGAACATACAACATAGAGAGCATTGCCACGCCCGTCGATGTGTGGTGAATTACATCGGTTAATTCGATAATCGACGAACATGGGAGAATGAGAGAACAGGCACACAAAGTGTATGCTCTCGGGGTGGGTTTGGTTGTGTGTGCATGAATCAATGCAGTTCTGAGAGTAACCCATTGACCTAATTCGGTGAATATGGTGATCTCAGAGTACATTGAACTGTACGAAGACAAAACTGTGAAGGAGAGGAAAATTAAGCTGGTGCTATTCACCTGCGAAAAGAGAGCATTTATCCCCAGCGAATGGAGTGTCTGGAGAAAGTGAAAAGGACGCCGACTTGGCTAGGAAAATCTGATCATGGGAACTAACTTAAATGCTTTGATAATTTCTCCAGCGGTCGCATGATTAAGTTTGCCAATATTATACCTGGACGATCAAGTGAGTTGTACGTAAAATGTGTTATCTGTCGCAGCCAAACCACCTCTCTACCATCAAGATCGGATCCGATATTTTGAGCTAATTATCACATACTTCGAGCATACCAAGTTGGCACTATATATAGGTAATAACAGAAAGTATAGTATATATAGGTAATAACAGAAAGTTAACTACTCACTAAATAGTTGATGCAGAAAATGAATCTATTTCAGTTTAGTGAGGGCAGAACCCTCATTTATTTAGCTTAATACAAGCGTAATATAATATAATATCCTACAGACTAACTTAAAAACTAAAGTCACAATTTAAAAAAAATTAAAACGAGAAGAAAAAACAAAGAAATGAGAAGAGGACCGGGTGACTGGAGTGGTAGGAGGCTGGAGAAGATGGAATGTATGTAGCTGCGTGGGGAACCAGATGCCATTTTCATGCAAATGTATTGCCGAAGAGCCGAGAGGTCTCTTGTTACTTTAAGAGGGGGAGTATTGAAATTTTCATGGAATTTTATGTACAGATTACGAAGGCTAGGGAAATCCGTGGGGAGATCTTTCTGTTGAATGGAGATCTTAACGCTCGTTTTCGTTTTGCCTTCATAGCAGAATGTATCAGATTTACCATGAAGATAAGCTAGATAGATACGGACGTTATCGTAGGTCCGACTATTTCGAAGCTTTGAGAGGGCAAAGCGGCATTCAGATGACTTCAGGGATTGTTGTGTGCTCTTTACCGGGGCGGTAGGAGGTGATCAAAAACTGGGGGGCAGGAGGGGGTGAGGCGATATGGGGAAGTGGGGCGAGGGGGTGGGAATTCAATCTTGAGCACGGTTCAGGGGACAAATCAGCTGTGCTTTCATGGGCAGGGACTAATGGTTTGAGAGTGTGCGATCTGTGGAAATTGGTATATTTAGCACCTGTTTTTAGGTCAAAGAGCGGAAAGTCGTTGGGGTTAGGGGCAAAATGGGGGGTGCGTGGGGTGAGGGGTTTGGGATAAGGAGTGCGGTCTAGGTGAGATAAAGGGAGGGAGGATCGGTTGAACCTTGGCTTTGGAGAGGGTTTGGTGGGTCGACTTAGGGTTGGGTCGAGGAGGCGAGTGCGCGTGCTTCTGGAATTGGGAAACGGGGTGAGCGTAGTATTTGGCTTGGGCAGGGATTTTATAGGACGAGTTGTAACTGGAGCGCGGGGCCCTCCGAAGGATTTCGGAAGAAGAGTGAGTGTCGATTTGGGACGAACAGTACTGTTGTTATTTCCATATGTGGGTTTAGGTGAAGACGGCAATGGTTTTGCCGGTTTGTTGGGGTTGCTTAGGGATAACGTCATCTTGCTGATCCTACAGTGCGCATATTTTTCCGGGTGGAAAATCCAGTCATATCTGGAGGGCAGGACTAAGCGGAAACTAGGTTTAATCTTACTGCCGGGAAGCGAGTAACATTCTTTTAAGGGAATGCTGAATTTCATCAGGAAGAAACCAGCAATCCAGGCGGGTGTAATGAAACTTTTCGTCACGCACTTTAAACACCACACACACGTTGGAATCCTTTTAAAATCAAACACATATTTTTCCTTACGGTACTTTATTTTTTCGATATTAATTACTAACCAACACTATTTTAAAACGTTATTATACTGTTGGCTAGTATTTTCAAAAAACACGCGACACCAAACAACTCACTTCAAGATATTTTTCCCACGCCATCAATTTTCGTTTTTTTTTTTTTTTTTTTTTCATCGGACGAAAACTTTTCTTACCCTGCAGATAAAGGATTTTCCTTTCTTTGTCTTTCCCAAATTTGGGATCGAAAGAGGAAACACGAAAGAACAATCAACAAAGGATCTTGGCGAAGAGCATTTACGATCCTTTGTGTCGGTCGGCGATAACGTACATGTAGTTAATTTTATGGCGCGAGTTGTTTGTTTTAACTTGGTTTAGTTAAAACGGAAAACAACGCTGATTGTGTTAATGGTTTTGGGTAACCATATTCTAGATGATCATAAAATTGCCGGCGCGCATTTTGGAGAAAGACGTCTGGTCCGCACATTTGGATCCTAGGGGATTTTTGTGGCGAACCTCGGGTTCGATTATTATATTTCCAAGTTTTTTTATGTGAGCAAATTGAACGTTTAGTTCAATTTGCTTGGAGTTTAATTTATTAGCGCAAATTGAACGTTTAGTTCGATTTGCTTGGTATCCATTTATGTGGAACCATTTGTTGTATGGGCCAATGTTTTTGTTTAGGTAGTGTCACATCCTTTAAGTGGATGTTTTTGGCGTGTATCGCCGCTAGTGGTGGAGACTGGCTCCAAAGGGGTAAGTTTTATGGGATGGGTGGTTGTGGCCGTAACACGGGGTTCGCGGATTTAGGTGCACCCTTTAACAGGAATGAAGTAACTGCTAGATTTGAGTGCTTCAGTTTGGTGAGCCGAGCTTGCCATTCAGCAGGTGTCCAAGATGTGCCAAAGTGGACTATTAGTGGAGGATCGGCTTGGGGAGTCGTGGAAGCAGGTGGGGTGTCGGTTGAAGTAGGGGGTGGGGGAGGAGTGGGATAGGTAATTTGGGGTGTAGTGGGAAGAGGCGGAGGAGGGGTTACGTTTTGGAGTTCATCGTATAGCGATGACATGAATCGTGGGGGGGGGGGGGGGGGGGGGCGGTGGGGGTTTGTTTTCTTCAAATGTATGGAGGCTAAAGCGGTGTCAAGTTGGCCAAGCAAAGAACGAAAAGCCGAAAGTTCATCAGCGACAGAATCGAGTTTGTGGGGAACAAGCTCGAGTAACGGATTAGGTTCGGCCGAGATAAGGTGGCTATGAGTGGAGGATTGCGATAAAGCGAGCTCCTCACTAAGGCTGTTAAGCTTGCAGAGAATGTCATCATAAAGGGGACTGGTAAAGTGAACAGGCGGGTTTTTGGACGTCGATTGCTGGATTTTATCCAAGTCAGTACGAATGGCGTGGATTAATTCAAGAGTTGAAGTGTTAAGGCATTCGTTGAACGAGTGGGTAAGTTGGTTGACGATTGTTTTGTTGTTGTCTCTAATGTTATAATATTTTTTGGTGCACCACCGTGCTTCCGGTTTCCCGGGAAGAGTGGGCTACCGTTGTTGTCCTTAATACCGAGTCATTAGCGACGTAAACAGTGAAAACTTCCTGCTAAGCAGTCACATAAATAACACTTCCGATTATTTTCCAAACTGATTTATTTTAGTTTTCAAAGACTGATTACATTAAACTTATATTAATTTTTGAGGAGGTCTTCTCCTCAAGCGCGCTACTGACTGACTCTCCTAAGCGACTCCAGTCAAGTCACTTTTCCAACTGTTTACCTTCTCACTTCAAATATCTAATACTCAAATATCTTTATCTTATTTTGAAGGTCAAGACGCATCGCTACTTATCGTTTGATCCTTTCTTGGGGTTTTTGTTTGTGTGAGCCATCTGGCCACAAGATCCGTGGAAATTGGTTGTTAGTTTAGGATCTGGGAATCCGTGTCTATTAGCAACTCATAAAACATCTGGTATGTGAGTATATGATGTTTATGATGGCTAGAATTGTGTGTCGGCGTATCGAATAGATATGCCTTTGTGCACTTTTAGGTTTTGGATCTTGTAGGTTTTTTAGGTGCTAATTGCTTTTAGCATACATGGGAAAATAATGCATTATGCTGTTTGGTTTTAGGAAATAGAATCGAACAAATGCATTGAATTGAATGAATGAATTTGAATTCAATAAATGAGAATTTGAACGTTTAGTTCGATTTGGTTTGACAATGTTATGTTCGGAATATCAAATGGATTTTCTTATAGGTGGGAGATAAATGTAATGTGGGAGAAAAATGGTAGGGCTTCTTGGAGCACTACAAGGTGATATCAGAGAGCGACTTATGGTGGAGAGAGCCAAGGTCGTCAATACACCTGAGGCTACTCTCGAGGGGTGAAATTTTATCAGAGATCGTTTTAAGATTAGAGTTTAGGGAGCCGTCAATTGCGTCTCCTAGGCACTTTATTGCCAAAAGAACATGGGAAAGCGAAACATCGGTACATTCATCGCGAAAGAACAAGAGGTTGTCGGGAAATTGATGTGCAATATGTGACACGCCGCCTTTAAGTTATCAATGGATTTGGTAACAGACCAGTGTCACGTTTTGTAATAACGTTTAGTCTAATATTCGTCTGAATTTGACATATTCTGTTGATTTCATTTTTTTATCTGGCAGGATTTGTATTATTTTCAAATATACACTTGTCAGTCGACTCGTTGTGCTTGGATGAAGTGTTCAAAATAAGCTAACAATTGTATGTAGTTTCCAGCCAACACACTAAGTAATTATTGAGACAAAAAAGTGCTCACACTCCAGTATTTTCCTCTATTTAATTTGTTGTGATTAAACAATTTCTAAGGAATATATGTAGAGTATTAACGATATTAACCGCCTGTCAGACGGGAGACCGGGGTTCGTTTCCCCGTCGGGGAGCCTCTGGCGCAAGACTAATGACCTTGCCCGGAAAAACAAATTATCATGGAAAATTTAACAAGCCTCAAGACTTGCTAAATAAGGCCAAGACCGATTCCCGGTTGTAGTGCCGATGATGATGATGATGATTAACGATATTAAACCTCTCGAGAATGTTTTTTTGTCTTAACATATACATTAGTTTATAGTTATTTTGATTTTACTCAAATTCTCTTCTAAGCATTGAACTTGCTTAACCTTCCACTTCAACTTCGGAATCGCGAATTAGTATAAATGCGAGTTTTAGTGACAACAGGCCATAACTCACAACACGCTTTTCATTCACCATTGTGAAATCGATAGAAAGAATTACATCTGCCATTGCATGTATGGCCAACTTAAAAGACTGCATCGAAAACAGGAAAGCAAAAACTCTAACCGTTTCACAGAATTTACTTAATTTCAAGTTCATTACTTTTGGTAGCATCTGCACATCAATTAATCAATCAAGAAATTATTTAAAAATGTTTGCCTTATTATCTGATTTAATTACCTCTCCTGGAAATGTCTGTTAGTGCCTACAAGAGTTATCCTTTCTGATAAATAACTTTTAGAATCGTGTTGATGGAATGGGGATTTAAATCCCACTGACGTCTGTAATCTCACGACACATCATTCACTTGGCTAAATGGTCTAAAAATAGTTGAGCTAATTTGGCCAGAATATGTCTCTCGTTTTTGTTGAATTCATTAATAAAGAATGCATTTAATAATAAATGCACCATTCATTCATCACGTTATACACTTATGCAGTCGGTCTCTTGTTAAATCTTTTTTGTTTCCCTTTTACTTTTTCTTATTCGGTCTTTATCTGGTTTTTCGTCCTTTTTTGGTGAACTAGTAAACTCTTCCTCAACTGGATGGCGTCATATTTTGACCTTTAATTTCGCTTTAATTCAATAAACTTGAATGTGAATACAAATATACAAGTTTGAGGTATGAGTTGAGGCCTGAGGTTGTTCGTAATTACCTTATCCAAGGAAGACCTATAATGTGTACGAGTGTGTGTCCCTCGAAAGGATTTGAATGCAGCTGTAACATAATATGAGAAACTGAACTGATGTGAGTTGGTACACTCTACTAGGTATGTGTCTTTATATCCTTTTAATTAAGATAACTATGTTGATACTTTAAGACTGAATTGGGTGCAAAGAGTGCGGGCGCGTTGAAGCAGACCAGGTTTCAGTGAAACCCTGACGGAGGAATGTAGTACCGATGTTAGTGGGGTGTATCATTTCGGTGACACGGTTTCCTTTTACGAATCACAAACCCACTTTAATTTCTTTTCATTGCGTTCAAGCCTTGTATTCGTCGTCGTCCTGTTTCTAGTGCTACTAGTACCAGCAATAGTTTCTGTGACTAGTGCACAGAGTAGATGTGAGAGAGTTCTCTTCCGCGCCTGATGATGTTAAATCTTATCTTATAGTTTTGCAGGTATAGTTGAGTATAGAGCACCACCCATGGAGGTCAATTATTTGCTGCAAGAGGAGGTTATGAGTAAACATATTGCTGCAGGATATGACGTCGGTTAAGGATTTCATACTTTCCTATCTTTCTTTTTTGTATTTTTATGCTCCAGTTATATTATTAATTAATCATAGATGAGGGGACTAGGAAAATTTCGAAAACCCCCCGATGCGGTACATAAAAAATCATTTACCGTAATGCTGCAACCATGACGTCATTGCTAGTACAAGGACTTGGAAGGAGAACAAGACTGTTGTGCGAGAAGTTGTGCTGTTAATTTTCTATTTTCCCCTAACTTTTGGTAAATTGAGTGAAATTGCATGAATAAGTTGTGTGAATTTAGGTAAGCATGAAGGGCCGCCTCTTTTATGTTGCAGAGATGTCCAATTATATGTACATTTGAATCTTGTGAGGTGAATAATATATGAGTCGTTTGTGTGATGCCGGAGGTATCCAATTGTGTTCTGAGTTGACATTGAGATTATAATTTGAGATGTGAGTTATACTAAAAAATCTGCAACATAAGATGGGGTACGGTTCTACTAATTTAGTGGTCTCCCTTGGTTTCAACTTCTTACCGAAGCGAAATTATAGTAATCGATATTTTTGCAGATTTTTTGATTCAATTTAAATTTTGATGTTCAATTTTGGTAGTGGGTAAAGCCACCAATTATTAAACTTAAGGATGTCGATCTTAAGACAAGATAAAGACCTAGGATAGAAAATTGTGTAGAGGGATGTCGATATCAAGACGGACAATGTCCGAGTATGACGTTGGGGAGGGTGGGGTTTGAGTTAATTTATTATTGGGTTATGGGAAGCCAGAGAGCTACTGTGGGTTGGTAGATACCACAGACAACGCTAACGCGAATAATGGGGAATGGAGCTAAAGAAAATGTAGTTATGAAGCGATGTGCAAGATAATAGTGTTTTCTTTCATTACAGTTCGTCCTGGGTTTTGTCTGGTCTTTATTTTTGAGCAGCACTTCCTTAAGGTTGCATGAAATTTATACGCTCATCGAATCCAATGACACAAGAGCCGTTTAAAATGTAATAAGACGGACGACACGTGCATGAGCCGATGACACTGCGACTGTCCTATCAAACGGCTGGTTGACTCGGTATATATATTTGAATTCGCTGCAGTTACCACGTAGGTATTGAGAGCTTCTGATATAGGTTAATGAATTTTTGGCAAGAAATAGGATTCCCATGGTTTGTCAGCCCTCCTATTCACCGGATGTGAAATTCTATGACTTTGTCACCCCGGCTCAGAAACCACTGGAAAGGGTATTGGTGCTTTACATGCCTTCACTGGAAACTAAATTGAAAAAATCCGCTTTCACTTTTCGGATGTTTATTAAGCGATACGATTGACGACGGTAGATTATTAGCAAATGTTGACGTAACATATCGTAAAAATTGTTAACGAGTTATTTTCACAATCGAAGTTTTTGTTTTGAACTAATTTTGTTTTTGTAGATACAAAACTTCCACGAGCAAACTTGATTCTTTCCTTTAGGTATTTCTTGGCCGATGAACTCTAGTCCTGTAAGACCAGACTCAAGTTCTGATTGTCATCATCATCATCGGCACTACAACCGGGAACCGGTCTTGGCCTTATTTAGCAAGTCCTGAGGCTTGTTAAATTTTCCATAATGATTTGTTTTTTTCCGGGCAAGGTCATTAGTCTTGCGCCAGAAGCTCCCCGACGGGGAATCGAACCCCGGTCTCCCACGTAACAAGCGGGTATACTAACCATTATACTATCGAGGAGCCCAGGAGTTCTGATTGTCCTGTTTTTTTTTCAGGAATTTTCTTCTAAGATTTTATCTTTCTTTTTTGTATCTTATCTCATGCTATCTGATAGGGTGCGGCTTGCAACCGTATACACATGTGAGGGTTGCTGTCTGTGTGGTCGAAGATACCGTGGATCGTTCAGGTTGTCACGGTTTGGCGCTATTCCTCTTGAGAACAACTTTCCACTGTGTGATTTATATTCATTATATTGTAAAGTTAAAATCGTCTGTTATTATATAAGTTTAAAACGGAGGAAGTTAGAGTCGCCAATACAGACTAATTTTGTTTTTATTTTTGTTTAATTTTCTCACATTACACTAAAAAACGACGTTTCGATCATTGTATTTGATCGTCATCAGGTCAACAAAATGGAAACAGGGAAATTATAATATAAATTAGTTTCACAACAATTTGAAAATAAATTGAACTAAATAAATTAAATAAATAGAATTTACTCTGACAATAAATTTGAAAGAGAAGTCAATTGACGTCGTTTTTTAGTGTAATGTGAGAAAATTAAACAAAAATAAAAACAAAATTAGTCTGTATTGGCGACTCTAACTTCCTCCGTTTTAAACTTATATTCATTATAGATCTCTTTCGGTTGAAGCTGTTATTTTTGGGTGCGATTTTTTTTGTTCGCTCAATCTCTCTATGAAAAGATTTAAGATGGGTTTTGCCACCACATTATAGGAAAGGGTTGATCTATTTTCTGTGAATGCATATTTTAAGTGACTGTATTGCTTTTATTAGTGGATTTCCGTAAGGGAAAACCCAATCAGCGGCGGCTCTAAGGGATCGTAAAATTGTTTTTAACCATACGGTATCGAAGGCCTTTTCAAAGTCAACTAAACAGGCCCCTGTTCATTTGATTGTCACCAGCCTAAAAACGCATTGCCTCTTATGTTCGAGATAAAATTTCCCCAAACACTGTGCTTGGCATTGAAATCTCCTGCTATAAAGAAGTATTTATTTTCCGCGTCTAGGTTGAGACTTCGGAAAAGGGTATCAAGTTCATTAATAAACTGTGTGCACTGCGGGACTTCAGGAGCGTAAGCAGAGGCTACAAATAGGTGCCTTGACTTTTCAAAGGAATGTCTATAATGCAGGCGCCTACCATCTGAAACTTGTATACATTTGTGCTGTACACGGCCTTCTGTTGCAGACCACTTTGGATTAAGACGGCGACTCCACCTCCTTGAGTGGAGTTTGATAACTTTATAATTTTTGTAGCCCAATTTATCCCTTGGATTAGTTTTGTTTATCTAGCCAAAGTAAATCGGGGCTTCCAGCAGATTATCTCTTCTTTCCATTCGGTTTAAAGAATTGACATTCTTCTAAGTTTACTTTCAGCTTTTGGTTGTAGGACAACCTCTAAAGTTAGCTGGCTGACCTGTATTTTTACAGAGGACGCAGGATAACTTATTCTTATCCGGGAGCGGTTCTTTGCGCAATGGACATTCCCCAACTATATACTTATTTTCTCAATTGACGCATCCAAAATACATATTGCAGTTCGATGCAACATAACCACAGTGTTGAGAACGCATACAATATATTGCATACGCGTTCGGACTTCTTTATTTCCCCCCAACTTATTGTTTGGTGACTAATATATTTAATATACCTAAGAGCATCAATTTTACTATTGGGACTTAGTGACACAATAAAGAAAAGCATCTTACTTTTTAGTTCTTCAAACACCTTGTGGGGATTCTCTATACTACATGGAGAACCAACCCACTATTTCCGCCTAATTTCGACCACCAACAGCGTGTCAAACAAAACCCAATTTCTCCTACTTAGCTATTCACCTGGAAAAGCATGTTGCAATAATGAACGCATAGCTAAACTCATTATCCTATGCAGATAATGCATAACTGAGTTTAGATACCCTTTGGCCATACGGCAGGTCCATTCCTCTAACCCTTGAGATTTCCACCAGAACCAAGTTGAATCAAACGCCACGGTTGCATCATCATCGCTTAGAAAATTACCGCATTCCTTAGCGTTTTTCCCACGGTAATATTTCCCTAGCCGATGTAGCGGCCTATCGATTTTCCGCAGATCATCCATTCGCTTGGGATCAATGATCTCTTTTCGCAGGTGAATAGCACCCGATACATTTTCCTCTCCTTCATAGTTCTGTCTTCCTACAGTTCAATGTACTCTGGGATCACCATATTCACAGAATTGGGTCTATGAGTTATCCTCAAAGTACATTGATTCATGCACACACAACCAAACCCACCCCGAGATCATCGTGCATCGTGTTTCTGTTCTCTCATTCTCCCATGTTCGTCGATTATTAATTAACCGATTATCCACCACACTTCGACGGGCGTGACAATGAGAGAGCAGAGGCGTGATCTCTATTGGTTGTCCTGTGTGCAAAAATAGCATACAGAATTTCACCCCTAATTAGATCTGTCGCTTGTCATTCATCACCAAATTACATTTTCTCCGCATACAGTCGCTTAACATCCATCAAACGGTGCACGTCAGTCGAGTTTCCAATCACGTGAGCGCGCACACTCAAAGTCGAGAGTTAACCTTAAATTTGATTTTAAATCATTTGCACAACCGAACATATTTCTTTGAAGAAAGTTTAGTGAAATATAATTCTTCTTATTGTTTTCGTATAAACCCGTTTTAAAAAGATTAAATAAAAACAACATCAAGGACATAACAACAACAGTGCATTTTTATTTTCTCTCCTGGATTTTTGTGGATATTCGCCGGAGCAACATCGTGGGGAAGAAAGTGAAACCGTGCCATACGTTGGCAATAATACTTCTTCACTCCCACAACCTCTTCGGGAGCGAAGGAAGGATCAACTCTTTTGAGGAGGATGAATGTTTCCGATTTAGGAGTGTACGTGTAATACTCGCTTTTCGCTTTACCCAATGCAGATTTAATTTCGCCATAACCTTCTAAATCATCGCACATTATACTAATTTTTACATTATTAATTCGCTTCGTTTTAAAATTTATACAAGTCAATTCACCTAATTTTAAGAGATCCTTTGTCTCCCTACAGCTAATGACAATAGGCGGTACTTTGTCCTTTTTGCTGACTGGCTGCTGTTGATGCGGATCTTGCCGTTTGTGTGTTTCTTACTGTTGATATAGTACCTGCTGTTGAGGTTCTTTTACTTGCCCTGTTTTATTGACCTTCGATGGTAGCTGTTGTCCTTTTTGGCTTTGTTCTTTCCGCCCCTGTTGTTCTTTTTTCTGTTGCTGTTCTTTCCAGCTCAACTAGCTTTTTAATTCAAGATTGCATGATTGCTAGAGTTTGTAATTGTTTCGCGGACGATCAATTCTTTGAATTGGTTCCCAGATCCTGAATACTGAATATCTTCGCTGTCACTATTGTAGCTCATAGTGTCTATGTCATTGATTTTGTGAGATTTGCGACGTTTAGTTTGCGGTTTCGGCTGTAGAATCTACCTTCTCGGTAGCACCTTTTTGAAATTAGTTTGTTCTTCGTCCATATTATGGATCGCTTCTTTTCGTTTTGTATATTGTTATATAGGTGTATACGTAGATTTATCTCACTATCATTTAACGGCGTAACATAATATAATTACATAAGCTGTGGCGACCCGGTCGCCATAGCGGAGCTGATTTTGGTAGAGTCGGAGGCACGTGCAACCGGGCGATTGATGCCGCGATGAGGGCTTGCAACGACGGAGTGTCCGGCAGGCTCCTTGAGTGCCTGACTGGTTAGCGTGCCTTCTGCTCAGTGGCGGGGGCTGTCAGTGGTAACTTAGCTTCCTCCTCTTTTCTCCGGTGGTGGCGGGCAGCGGCACGTTGGTTTCGGATTCGGAAGTGAAGCGGATGTGTTCGCGAATTTGTTTTCCGGGAGTTCAAACCGCGATGCCGGTCTTTTGGAGCCTGTGAGGGTTCTTTAAAGCCTTCCTTAAGAACCACGCACTTCCTTAAGTCAATCTGCCCCTCCCTCACTCCACAAGCCACTATACTTACCTGCAATCGAGCAGCGTAAGCTATCTTTCATTAGCTTTCACCTGAAAGTAAAACCTCACCGATGGCATGCATAATATTGAATCTTTCTGGTTCATAATACATGAACCATTTCATATCCCCTATCGGCTCAGCTCGTCACCAATAAACGATAAACATACGCTGGTCAGCGTATTGTGGACACAGCTGCAGCCGATATTCTTCCTACGGTCCATAATTGAACCATTGCTCCTATACCCTTAGGTCCCCAACAGTTGCGACCAATTCCCTATTATCGGCAATTTACCGATCATGGGATTTGGGCACGAATATGATTGACGTTTAGACAATCATACCCATGAGCATGCCTTATGATGCTCCGGCCTGTAAACCAAACAAACACACAGTATCATCACTGTGTTTATGCTATTTACCAACCGCTGGTCCATGGCCACCCTGGGCGAGACGTACGCTTGCACATCTGCAAGGCTAATTCTTCGCCATTGTGCCCATGTACCAGCACTATCATGTAAACAAAACCCAAATCTTCGATTGACCTATCGTCAGAGAAGAATGTATAGCCTACAATAGCATTACCATGAACACCTGAGTTAACACGATGACGACCCAATGTAACATCGGCAAAACCACGAGCGATGTGCATCTCATCGTGACCCTTGAAATAGCATTTCTGTTTACTTAGGATACAGAAACCTATTTCGTTCTCAGGCGTGCAGCATCGACGATTTATGACCACAGTACCGCAGCCCAATATGCTCGTTCATTTGTTTGCACAGGTGCATGACTGGTCGTTGTCTGTATTGCAGGCGAAGGGGCATCGTACTTGTCCTATACGGACGTATGGGAAATCCTCCCATTTAACCCCTTTCTCGATCGCCATTGGCCGTCACCAAGTTGATCCGTTTTGCTCCTCCTACATCGATGTGGTCCACCACCGTTGAATCTGACGGATGTGGATTGCATCGAGGAGTCAGATATTATCTATAGAACCACGCACACGTACCAGGACGTTGTGTATCGGAGTTCCCTTCGGTTGAGGAGCCCAAATTTACTTCACCCGCGAGTCAGTGGTCTGTCGCCATAAATATATTCAAGTAAAACTAAAAAATACCGGAGTTGGATATTGTCACCATAAATTAATTCAGTGATTGCCAAAGTCAAGTCAAGATTGTGCACTAAGAAAATAAGTATTCCCGTGTTAACACATTGTGTTAAAAATATATAACTCATCGTGTAATAATTTTCAAGAACAAAGCTGGCGGAGTGCCAGCAATGGTCCTTGAGGGCTGTGCTCCGGAGCTGTGGCCGGTTCTTGGCGGACCCTTTCGTTTGTCTTGTGTACGAGGGATCTTTTCTACCCACTGGAGGGTGGCTCGTGTTCTGCCAGTCTCAGAAAGGGGGGGGGGGGGGGGGGGGTTTCTCCCACGGGCTTATCGGCCGATAGCCTTCCTGTCTGTGTTGTCTAGGATGAAGGAAGGTGTTGTGACGGTTCTACGAACCCCACAAATCACTGTAAGGTAAATCCCCTAGTTCGCCCACGTATACTTTCGTCCCCAACCGTACGTGCGCTCTTACACGTGGGTTGCATGTTTCACCAAACTCCTTGTGCCTACACGGCTACAGAAAAACCACATTCTAAAACGAATTCGTTGGAAATGCATTAGCTAAAAAATTCGTTAGCCGGTGCGGTGATAATTACTAAAACTCCACGTACAACAAAATGCGGCCAAGTATTGGACAATACTGGTAATCTCTTCTGAAGCCAGCCGCAATTCGGTTTTTCCATCGCAAAAAGATCACCGTAGGTACATGCACAAAGACGGCAATTATTTTCAAGATGTTCCCTACTGTAGAAACAATTACCTGTAAGTATCGCAGCCGAAAATAATGATTTCGGCCAGGTAAAATACACTGGGCAATTAAGCACCAAATAAAACACAAAAGATACCGCCTAGGTAGAAAAGGTCATCAGGTACGGAGGAAATACAAAAGGGTAGAATGAGGCGAAAGGAAGCTCAGCGTGACGAAGCTCTTTCGGTGAGAATTCTTATCCATCGCGAGATATTTGAATCAGTACGATAATTACCTCAACGAGAGGAAGACGTTGACGAGAAGGGGAAGTGAAACGTTAGAGTCGTGTCGCGGATCGAGAGTGCCTAGTAAAAAAAAAAAAAATACGAAAAGAAAGGGAAAGGCGTCAAATAGTTCGCCTAAACCAAGAGTAGCTTGTTTAGAAATAAAAGCCTGATGAACAACATTAATAAACTAAAAGTCCTCAATCAAAGTGAATACCGTAATTTTAATAAAGTTCCATTGATAATGACTAAAAAAACGTGTAAAATGAGCGTACGATACCAATAATATATGAAAATAATTCGGAAAGATACAACACGCATTTTTTCTTTAGTGTACGGCGGAACACTATAACAAAACCGCCGATAATTGGTTACCCCGACGTGATCTGTACACACAGCACTCATTCTCCCATAGTAAACAGGACTTTTATTACTACGATCACGACTTCATAGAGCACCGACACACTCGCCTGCTCCGATGCCCCCTCGCTCGTTCGGACACGAAGTTGATCGTAACAAAGTTACTGAGGAGGGAGTAGTGTGGAGTTTCTAACAGATACACACAGAATATACAAGCAAATAGTAAAGAACACTGAAAGAAAATCGAATAAGAAAATGCAATAGCCGTATACCAAGCAATAACATACCATTTACACATCAGTTGAGTGTACTTCAGTTTCGAAATCGAATTCGTATACGCGGCAATGGCTTGATGTGTTGAGCATTGGTTACATTTTTAGTGATTCAAACCACCACGGCGTTAGATCGAATCACACGTTCTTCAATATCGTCGCAAACGCGATAGGGTCATCAACGCCGAGTTGGTTGGGTGTTTGGAGTGCAACGGACTTCTGAGTGATCGTCAGTGTGGGTTCCGTGGCGGGCGGTCCACGGGAGACCTTTTGATCCTTGTAACCGATATGTGGACATCTGCGATTGAGGGGCATGGTGACTCAAGAGCGGACGCATTGGATATCTCCAAGGCTTTTGATTGGGCGAGTTGTTGGAGTCAGCTGGTAGCAGGGTGTTCGGTTTCGCGGATGATAGTGCGCTTGTTTCCTCTTCTTCGGGTGACCGACCGATTGGTGCATCGGCGTCACGCCGCCTGAGATGTGGCCGGATCGGCTCTCTGAGTCGGGATCTGGATGGGTCCTGCAGTGGGCGGGGGGGGGGGGGGGGGGGGGGGGCTGCTCTCGTCTACTTCAATGCAATGAAGACAAAGTATACAATGTTCACAAAGAGGGGTGGATCATCATAATGCTTAGGGGTTGATTAGTTCATAATGCGGGTGGCGCACTTGTTGTTATTTATTTTTATAAAACGGGTTCAAACGAAAACAATAAGAGGAAATTATATTTCACAAAACCTTCTTCAAAGAAAAAGTTTCGGTTGGGCAAATGATTTAAAACAAACTAACTCCCGACTTTGAGTGTGCGCGCTCACGTAATTGAAAGCTCGACTCGAGGTGTGCGTGCTCCGCAGCGTACCAAACCCGACTTGTGGGGCGCCGTGACCGTCCACAGCGGTTAATGAACTTCGACTGACTAAAAATGGGCAAGAATCCATTTATGGTGTCGTGGCAGTGGAGTCATCGCTGAGTAAAACTCACTGCCATTTACTAGGAACTTGAAAAGGGTTGCTATGCGTGCATGAGGAATCTAGTTTCGGTGTATTACTGCTGTACAGGCTGAATTGGATTCCTCTGTCGCTATGTATACCGAGAAATCGGTTTTGGAAACACGACCAAGTATGGGCATGAGCTGTCGGTTAGACATGTGGATATGGGTCTTGGTCATTGCGATGGTTGTTTCGTGGAAATGCAACGCATCGTGCTGGTGACTTACCAGTAAGGAGAATTGGTGTTGTTTCCATTGGTTTAGTTGGGATGGGTGCCGAAATGGCAAGAAAATGGTTTAAGCAGGAAGTGAACCGGCATGACTTGCGGGGGAAATTAGAGCTGCTTGGTTGCAAGCGAGAAATATAATTTAAGTAGGAAATTAACCGACGTGGTTTGTGGGAAAAATGTATGCGGTTTGATGTAGTTGAGGGAGATGATTAATATTCCGTTATAGGTTTGCAAATGCGTTTTATTACAGATTGGGAAATGGATCCTTGGTAAGTTTGAGGATATATGTGATTGCAGATTTGGGGAACGGATGCTGTTGCATATTGCAAGTGTGTTCTTTGCATGTTTGCGAATGTGTGCTATTGCAGATTTGGGTTATGGTGACGCGCTGTTGGCGGTGAAAATTGGTTGGAATTGAGGGTTGGTTCTCCATGTGATATAGAGAACCCCCACAGTACTATTCTTCGGAGATTCGTGGTATTATTCCGCGCAATTCGGTCTGTATGGGCTCCACCCCCCAATCCGACGGGTTGCACCAGTTTGCGGTTCAACTCCCGACGGTGCCGGCGTCCCCGCATCAGGGCTCGTTCCGTTGCGGAGCGGGGGCTGTGGAACTCCCTCCTTGCGCGAGTGTTACCGGAGCGTTGCGGCTTGAAACAGTTGTTTGATGGCAGCTCGGGGCGCCGAGTCGGCGCTATACGTTCGCTTCTCCCCAGAGAAGTATAATAAAAAAAAGGCAAACCTCTATCAATAGTTGACATGTTGTGTAATTTGTTTGCTGTTCAATATTGCGACAACCAATATATACATCTGTTGCTTCTGACTTTTTCGTCTGCAGATTTAAAACTTTATTATCGCATGTAGC
This sequence comes from Microdon myrmicae, assembly GCA_963931805.1. NCBI lineage: Eukaryota > Metazoa > Arthropoda > Insecta > Diptera > Syrphidae > Microdon > Microdon myrmicae. Next base: position 122,174,665 of record OZ007499.1, read on the forward strand.
AACTGAATGATTATCGCAGAGAAATGGTATATCGCCATGACAGATTCTATCAGATTCTTTTTCGGAGTAATATCGTGATTCAAATTAATTTCAACACGTTCTCATCTAACAGTTGTCCATCACCAGTTTTTGTTAATACGCACACACACGTATTGTCACACTAGATACTATATTCACTATACAACGCCTTTTCTTCGAGATAGCAGGAAACATTGTATAATGTATTCCATCTCATTATCTCCCATGTTAAATCCCATACATGTATGTGTTTGTCTCTCTTTAGTGTCGCATTTTCGTTTCATCGAGGTTCAAATCATAACGCTATTAAAAAAATTTTTGAAAATCATAAAACAAATAAATAAAATTCACGTTCCTGATAGCTGACTGTGCATATGGATGATGATTATGTCCACAGGTGTGTATCTTATTTATCTTTGTGGCATTAGTTAGTAAATATCATTTTTACCGCAGTGTTTGTCTTGGATTCATTTATCTATTTATTGCTCCATAGGAACCTGTGGCGGTTACGCCAAACCCCAAGGCCCACTTACCTGAAAAACCCCCATAACTACATCCCAATCGGCATAAGTTTTCGCTAATGTAAGCGCATTAGCACCTTAAGTGCTTTACGCTTCTAGGTTATCAAATTTATAATCTAAAAGTCCTTGTAAAAGAAAACTTACCTTTCATGCATCTCTTCACATACAAATTCCCTGTAAGAATTCTTTTCTACCTTTTCAGGAATCCCAAAACCTAATAGGTACCTTCGGTTGCCAGGCAAATTCCAGCTTTCCCACGCTTGCACCGCAATCTCCACCCAGCATAAACATTTCCTACTACAAGGACATTAATGCTTTCAACGCGTTACATGAAAATACCTGAAAGATTCTGTTCACACATCTAATGCATCATTAGAATTCGCTGGAAAATAATTCGCCTGCATACATGTATTATAAGCAGGAAAACTATTCCGGCACCATTGTTTGCATAAACCGAATTCCTTCGCGTGTAAACATGCATAATATCCAACCCATGATTTGTTTTCCTACTAATAAGCAATCACCAATTTCGTGATTTCCCACAAACGAATTTCCCTGCATATACATGCAAGCAAGGGATTCGTTTAGTCCACCAACCCATTAGCACCTTTTCCCAATGTCTATTCGTATATTTACACAAGGGCATCGCTCATCTAAGACTTTTATGATGCCCTCGTCTCATCTTTTCTCTTACCACATTTCTTCGAAGCATCGTCGTCTATTTATTTAGACGCGATGCACTTCATAGACAACGATCTTCTCGATCCCTTTGTCCTTGCCGCCTGCCTGCTTTGTTTTGCCATTGCCTTCGGGCATGGGTAAACAACACAGATCTGAACGATCACACACATACCACCATGATCTCCATTACTAGATCTGGTTTTCTATTCCACCAAGAGAGACTTTACGTTTCTCTGGTGGTAAGTAAATGCCCATCCTTAGTGGAGAGGATATCTAGCACCACACCACAAACTCACCCTCATAAGGGATTACACTCTTTAGCAAATAGATAAATAAATGAAACCTTTAATTATATTCTTACAGGACTGTTTATTGATGTTTGAAGTTACAATAGAATAACGTTTGTGATTATCAAAAGCAGCGACTCAGTGTTATACTATAGGTATTCCTAAAATAAAATACGGAGACAAATTCTAGCTTCTGTTAAATGAAAAACAAGGGTCTCTATAATTTTTGGAAATGGCAATTTGAAAGGCTTCTTGAAGGGACGGATAATCTGACGTGTTGAAGATTTCTATGCGGACAGTGTGATATGAATAAATATCGGAACAAAATTATGTTTTGACTATCTTGTGGAAACTGAAAAGTCTTTCAGGATTTTGCAATCTTCTTCAGGTTGAAAATACATTGCATTTTATCTATTGCCTTGAAACTTACTAAATATATGATATGTAAGAGTATACAAGTTTGAAGAAAAGAAAAGTGAGAATGCGATGGTTTTAATAAACCCAAATGCTCATAATTTGATTCTAAAATATGCGTGACTGAGTGTGTAACTAATGCCAACTGGAGAATGAACACTCATTCAAGAACTGGGGCAAGAGATCATTATACTTCTCATCACAGTCAGTTAAGTCCGGTGGATTACATGCAGAGTACATTTTACTTCCTGTAAATGTTATTCGTGCAGATTTAGGAATTGTTTATAGGGAATTTCCATAAAATATGCAAAAGGATCTCCTGCGAATCCTGCAGTTATTCATAAAATATTTATGTTGTATTATCCTTTTATCTATCCTCATTTCGTTTTGTTTTCTTTTCTCCTTCGCCCCTCTAGATACGAGTACTTCCCCGGTTTCTCGGGTGAGGAAATATGGAATCCAAACACAAATGTATCCGAAGATTGTCTATATATAAATGTATGGGCCCCAGCTAAAGCCCGATTGCGTCATGGACGTGGCACTATTGGATCTGAGGTAAATATTAAAATTATTTAACAAAATTATATAAACAGAAACGAAAGAAATCATACTAACAATCTACACAAATGATTTTAGCACGACAATGTGAACCATCAAAATTTCAGTGGTCTTCCGATGCTCATATGGATTTATGGAGGTGGTTTCATGACCGGCTCATCCACACTAGATATTTATAACGCTGATATCATGTCGGCTGTTGGCAATGTTATAGTCGCGTCCTTCCAGTATCGAATTGGTGCATTTGGATTTTTACATTTAGCACCGGAAATGCCTGGTCACGAAGAAGAAGCTCCGGGTAATGTTGGTCTTTGGGATCAAGCCTTAGCTATCCGTTGGCTTAAGGATAATGCTAAGGCATTTGGTGGAAATCCCGAATGGTTAACATTATTTGGAGAATCGGCTGGATCAAGCTCAGTTAATGCACAATTAATATCTCCGGTTACAAAGGGCATTGTCAAACGGGGTATGATGCAATCGGGTACATTAAATGCGCCTTGGAGTCACATGACATCCGAAAAAGCTGTCGAAATTGGCAAAGCACTGATAAATGATTGCAATTGCAATGTTTCAATGCTGGCGGTACGCATTCGTATTGTTATGAAATACTGAAGATATTAAAAAAGTGTTTTGTTTCGTACTGTTTAGGAATCACCATTAACCGTGATGGCTTGTTTGAGAGCTGTCGATGCTAAAACGATTTCTGTTCAACAATGGAATTCATATTCGGGTATTTTAAGTTTTCCCTCGGCACCTACGATAGATGGAGCATTTCTACCGGCCGATCCAATGACTATGATGAAAATGGCCAATTTGGAGGGATATGACATCATGATAGGCAACGTTCGAGATGAAGGTAAGTGATATTCAAAATCCTATAAGTATTTTTTAATATTGAATATGAAAGATATAAACTGCATGCCAATGGCATAAATCAATTTTCACGGTAAGACATTTACCTACATATTTTCAGTATTTTATTATAAATCGATATGATTGGATTAATATCAACACAAGACCTATAAATAATTGTTGAATCAAATTTCATTCACATATCCCTTGGAGTATTCGACCTAACAAAAAAACACAAAATATTGTTCTTTCTCTACATAGTGTCATTTAGCCTTAGCTATCCAATACGCTCTTCTGCGTCAATAGCTTCGATACCCTGTATATAATGAGAATCGTCAAGCTTCTCGAAATAGCCAGCAACTACAGACTCTACCTATTTGTTGCTGGGTAGTCTTATACCACTGTACCACTTTTCCAAGTTTAGAATAGGAATTAATCGGTGGGGGTTAATCTGGCGAATAGGGTGCACTTCGAATTTTAATTTATTGAATTTGGCCATGGCGATGAAAGATGTGAGAGCTGATGATAAAGCAGAACTTTATTTAATTCCAAATGGGGCATTTGAGTGGTAAAATCGAGAATAAAAACTATAAGTGGTATTTAACAAGAAGGCACCATCTGTAATTTCTCCAATACCAGCCGAAGAGAAATTTGAAACACCGTTTATATATATATATATATATATATATATATATATATATATATATATATATATATATAAATATATCATCATCATCATCATCATCATCATCATCATCATCATCATCATCATCATCATCATCGGCACTACAACCAGGAACCGGTCTTGGCCTTATTCAGCAAGTCCTGAGGCTTGTTAAATTTTCCATAATGATTTGTTTATTCCGAGCAAGGTCATTAGTCTTGCACCATATATATATATATATATATATATATATATGTATATATATATATATATATATATATGTATATATATATATATATATATATATATATATATGTATATGTATATATATATATATATATATATATGTATATATATATATATATATATATATATATATATATATATATATATATATATATATATATGTATATAAACGGTGTTTATATATATATGTATTCTGCATAAATTTCGGGATTTAAACATATGTAAATATATTAAATAAATATAGATATATTATATATATATAGTGGCGCAAAATTAATCACCCTATCGGAAGACATCATAAGTTTTGCAATTAGCGTCGTACGTCAATCATATTTGACATATTTGATTTGTGAACTAGACAGCTGCAGAATACAAACAGATAAGCTATGGGGCGCGTGTGTTAAGTGTATCAATGACGACCTAGATAAAGATGTTGTACATGATATCTTTGATGCCAAAAAACGCCAACCGATTCTGAACCCATATGACCCCAGAGCGATAATGCAATTAATTGTCCCACGTTTCGCCACAACCGTTGAAATGGAAAGTCTGTAATTGTACATCAAAATATATTGGGTCACTTTGCAATCGCGGAAGTTGAACTGTAAAGCAAACCGATGAAGGCATATCGGCTGGCGTCGCATTTCAACGCAATTGCAAATTAAAATTACTAACCAGGAAGTGGGTCGAATTACTGTCAAGCCATCCTTAATCTTAACAATGAAGAGGCCGATTTTGCGTCAAAAATCATCATGCGCGACGAGGCGCATTTCCACTTAAACGTATACATCAATAAGCAACATCTTCGTTTCTGCTGCACTGAAAATCCGCGTGTGTTGCACGAAGAGCCATTACATCCACTCAAAGCCGCTGTGTGGTGCGGTGTTCACTCAGGAGGAGTGATTGGACCGTCTTTTTTTGAGGATGCCATCGGAAATACGGCCACTGTTATTGGCGAACGCTACAGGGCAATGATAAACGACTTCTTACTGCCGGAATTCGATGAGCGGGGCTTGGTGAACACGTGGTTTCAACAAAACGGTGGAACCTTACACACAGCACGAGCCACAACGGATATTGTGAAGGAAGCTTTTCTTGGTCGCGTATTCTCCGGTTTTGGTGATTTGGCATGGCCAGCAAGATCGCCCGATTTAACCATCCCAGACTTCTTTCTAAACTCGCGGCTTTATGCCAACAAGCCTTAGACAGTCGCAGCCCTTAAGGAGAATATTCGACTGAAATACGAACAGTTATTACCGGAAATCTTGCGAAAAGTCATGGAAAATGCGATAAATCGGGTACAAATGGGTATCAACACTGGCGGCAGCCACTTGACGGATATCATCTTTTCCACTTAACAGAAAAACATGTAAAGGTCCAAATCACGATTTCCATCATTCAAAATCATTTTTTTATTTAGTAAAAAAGTAATTCAAAAACAAAATTGGATGATTAATTTGCGCCACCTTGTATATATATTGGTATATATATATATATATATATATATATATATATATATATATATATATATATGTATGGCTGTATATATATATATATATATATGGCTATATATATATATATATATATATATATATATATATATATATATATATATATATATAATATATGTATATATCTATATATATATATATATCATAATCGGCACTACAACCGGCATCCGGTTTTGGCCTTATTTCACAAACCTCCTCACCGGTCCCGATTTCGAGCCGATGTCATCCAGTTTGGCACTCCCATGCTCCGGGCGTCCTGGTCTACGGCATCGCTCCATCGCATTCTGCCGCGCTGTCTCTCTCCATAATGAATGATTTTCCGGGCAGGATCCTCTTCGCTCATTCTAGCTAGGTGTCCCGCCCACCGGAGTCTACCGAGCTTGATTTTTCTTACAACATTAGCTTAAAGGTAGATTGCGTACAACTCATGGTTGTAGCGTCTCCGGAATCGTCCTCCCCCATGTACGGGGCCAACAATTCGCCTTAAGACCTTCCTCTCGAACGCGGCTAAGAGTTCTGAGTGCCCTTTATTGAGCACCCAGGTCTCGGATTCATATATGAGTACTGGTAAGACCACGGTCTTGTACAGTAGTAGGTTGGATGTTCTGGATAAATTTCGGGATTTAAACAGTCTTGATAGCCGATAGTAGGCTTTGTTAGATTTGATCAGCTGTTCGCGTATTTCTTCTTCCATATGAGGCAAATGAGGTAGTGCGGTGATGGCTTTTAGGGTAGTTTGTTAGCTTTCGGTATCATGACTAGTCTCTGTTCCTTCTAGGATTTTTTATGCATGTTATGTGTATTGTACTATTTCTGGATGACCCAGCATACTCTTTTTCAGTACCCCGTTTTGTGTACCATCCAGTCCTGGAGCCTTTGACACTTTGATTCTTCGCGCGAATTAAGTAGTCCTAGGGTATTTTAATTCAAAAATAACTTTATTTTATGTTAAAGCTTAGGACTACTTATTTTACTATTAATTTTGCGGCTATGCCGATAGGTGTCTCCAAGAAGAATGCCCATCTTCGTGCAGATTGTTCATATTTCATCTGATTGCTGGGTCACAGATGAGCGTTCCGTGTTGATCTATGAGAATGGTGCTGTGTGTGTAGATAATTGTTTTAGGTGATTGTTGATTTATGGTGCTTTTAGAGCGTCTATGCGATGTCAGTGTTGACCCATGATGATTGTTTAATGCTTGGATCATGGCGTCGTGTGTATTGTGGTAATGTGGCTATCCTTAACTCGCGGCTCTTTCTATTTCGTTTGCGGTTTCTGACTCAACCACAGCTTGCTGGTTCGCTATCATATATTGAATATGAAGATTTCCGTCGCTCGGGAATAGACTGGTTACAATGGTGTTCATCAGTCTATGGCTTTTGGGTGCAGTGTATTGATATGCCTCAAGGCGACGGATGACTAATGACCCAAACGCTGTTTTGGACTTCTTCCGTTAGTTTCTTGAAAGCTAAAATCTTACTTCTTTTTATGGCTTTCTAATTTCCCTAAATTGAATGTGGTGCGTTTCGTACTTGGATCCTCGTCTTTTACGTTGTTTCCGCCGCAATTTAAGGCATTTGCTCCGATGTCCGGCTATTTCCTCGTTCTATCTATATTGTCCTGTCTGTTTTTTTTTTTTTGGTTTTTTTTTTTTTTGTTTTTTTTTTTTTTATAAATTAGACTTCTCTCGGGAGAGGCGAACCTATAGCGCCGAGTGGGCGCCCCGAGATGCCATCAAATAACTGTTGCAGTTCTTTTTGAACAGTTGCAGGTTGTAACGCTCCGGAAACACTCGCGTGGGAAGAGAGTTCCACAGCTTCCCCGCTCTGTAACGGAACGACCTCTGATGCAGGGATGTTCGCGCCGGTGCGTCGGGAGATGAACCACAAACGGGTGCGTTCCATGTCTGTTCTTGTGTCTTTCTTTCGTGAAGGTCATTATGAATGTGTTCGTTTTATTTAACTCTTATTTTCTTGGCTGCGATCTGTCATCAGACTACCTCGTTCGCGCTGTACACTAATATCTATAGATACTTTAAAATCCTTTTTATGAGTGTGTTTCGTGTAAAAAATATAAATCTCTTATATTATAGAAACACATCATTTGCATCATTCAAGTACTGGACGAATTTATGTAACGTTAAAGTCAATCTGGTATATATTTAACATTCGTCATTAAATGGAATATAATTCTACTTAACATGTTAAGAACTCATTGTCTATCCGTCTATACGTCATCTTTGAATGTAATCAAATTGTCTAAGATACATACGTTCCTTTGAGACATTAGCAATTACCACCGATACCAACCTATCCATATACACCGGACAAATATAGTGCGGTACGTCAATAACATATATATCCCCTTTGACCCTTCGGAGAACAACCAGAACAACTACCTCCATGGTTACTAGACTCAGTTTGTGGGTGAGATTGGGAGAGTTCATATTTCACGAAACGAATTTATTTAACGGCAGTTAAATGTGTGATTGTTTGTCAAGCAACGTTCTGCATTAGATGCACGTTGTTAAATATGTAGGGCAAAACAGAAATACGGAAAATACACTAGTTAAAATGTGTATTGAGGAAGAAAACCACAATAATAACACGTGCATAAAAGCCATGGCAAATAACTTAAACTCCTGCCATCGTCAATAAAGGACACACAACTATACAAGAGCATGTATAATAGATGAGAGGATGTATGCGATGAAGTTGCGAACATTGTATCTACGTCAGTGCCGCAGAAACACATTTTCAAATGTGGATTTTCTGTTGCCTTGAGGGCTCTTAACCTCTATACGAGATGTTACTCTATTCAGGCCTTCTGTGTGCATACGTAAGGAGTTTACTCGTGTCCTCTTTGTTGTCTGTGGTGCTTGTTGAGTACTTATTTATGCAGTTTGAATGACTATAAACTACAACAGTATGACAAAATAACATAAACTTTTTGATTACGAAGATTATATGCCGATTATATAGGGTGATTCAATTGGGAGCTACAACGTGGTGATGACCCGAACCGCATTGGTTTCTGATCAAAAAATATGGTTTTCATATCAATATTATGTCGAAACTTTTACTTTATAGATTTTTAGTCCGAAAATTTGATTGACACTCATTATCTCTGCTCATATTATTTTTATTATTCCAAACTAAAAGTTGAAATAACGTAACTAAAGTTCACCAACGAAAGAGTAGATAATTTATCTCCTACAAAATGCTCGAAACTGAGTGTTGAGTAGATTTGCTTAACTAAACGCTTTTGAGTTTAACTTTAACCACGGCTACGCGGTTTCTGGGTTTATTCTCCATTATTCTGTGTTATTGAGGAGATCAATAAGTTCCGAATTAGTTTTACCAGTACAAGGGACTTGTGGATCATACAAAACCTCTTAATAAGTTAGTGGTTAGTATAGGAAGCAGGTAAGGAACATGCTGATTTGAGTTTGGCGCTCTGGAAGGAATATTGCTTCCACGATGGTGGGGATGGGCAGATTCGATATATAGTTTTTATTCTGTGTGGTTTAATTAGCCCCAAGGAATGAGGAACACGAGTTGTCCGTTAAGTCGTTCTTTTGAAACGGTCACTCAATCTTGAACTCTGCTTTAGCCCCTCCACACTCTTCCAATTCCGCATTTCATTTTTATAGACAAGATAAATGTCCTTTTTCGTTGATTTGGTTCTTGGGACTAGCTTTCTGGCGAATTCACGCTAATAAGTACGACCTAGATGGTTACTCAACATTTGGCGCTCCTAACAGATACACACCCAACACACAATGAATCGTGAAGAATAATATCGAAGGAAAATCGAATAATAATCAGAACGATATACCGTAGCAATTAACATCACATCAGTTGAGTGTTCCTACCCATCGACCATTATACCTCCCGCCCCACCCTACTCTAACTTATTGTAATAATAATAATAATAGATTTAATAATTAGATAAGCTAGGCTAAGCTAAGTTAAGTTAAGTTAAGCAAATTAGTTATAGGTTAAGTAAATAATTATATCCTGGTTTTCTGACCTTTTCCAGGAAGCCCCACCTACTCCTATCTTGTCCACCCATGAAATATGTAACTTTATAATAATGTTTGAAAAATGTACTAGCACACTGTTTACTGTGTAAACGATTAAAGCTAAGCTAATTATAAGTTATCTGTATTACTTATTGTAACAAATCATGTATGGTCAATAAATACAGAAACGTAAAAAAAAAAAAAAAAAAAAAAAATAAGATGAGTGTTCTTGAGAATAAAAATCGATTTCGTACACATGGCAGTGTGCTGATGAGTTGAGGCTTTGGGTATATACTGTAATGATACTAAGAGTCATAGCGCCGGTTTGAATCCCTTCCTCTTCATTATCGTCGTAAAACACTATAAACATATCATTACTTGACTTGAAATATTTACAAGTTCATTGCCACCAATCCTTTTACTTACAGTTGGACAAAATTATGGTATTTTCGTTTAGAAAATTTATATCACACCCGCTTTAGTTTGTCTTGTATTTAAAATCACGCCAGACCTACCGCCCAATACACAAACTCTCCTATCTTCAAAGTTTTTATTATATAAAACGTTTTATTTGGAGTCTTTTCATACGTATAGAATGACGGATCAATTTTCACTCTCTTATCTTAAACCATGTAGGTCGATGGGTGTTTTGCAGTTACATTTGTATCTATGTTTTATGACATTTTCCTCTCAGGGTGCATTATCTGCGGATGTAATCTAGACATTCTTTAACTTCTTCTTGTGTCGCATGTGCGACATCCTTTGTCTACCCTTGATTTTGGGGTCAATGTTGACACGCGATTCTTGATTGATAACTGACATTTGTTTATTAGATTTGTGTTTACATAAATGACACTAAAGATATATTTGTATACTTTATTAGAATTGTTTTCATACATTTGGCTGTTTTAGCAGTTTTTGCCCCGTGAAGGGTATTTATTTTTTGTGGGGGATTTATTTTTTATGGAGTGATTCTATGATTTTATTGCCGTGTTTTTACGGGTTCACTCAATTCATTTAGTACCTTGATGAACCAAAAAGTAACCAGCACATGGGAATTAACTTTAAGTGATTCCAACCATTTTTCGGGGCGGCCCCATTTGAGGGTGGAAGTTTTTATGTGAAACACCACGAAACTGTTTCAAAACGTTTTTACATACTTTCGTCGAGAATAGAAACAATTTTCTTTTTAATTTCGGTTCTTTGTACAATCTGCAGGTGGCGCCTAGTCGCATCGAATAAGTGTTTGCCCCATTGTGGGCGGTTGACCTCAGGATTCCAATATAAATCAGTAAAGCGGTATTTTAAAGAGCACGCTTTTTTACGCAGGATTCTTTTTTAAATCGCCGAAAAAGCAACAACAAAAAATGCAAATGTTTAGAAAAAAGTGCGAACAGATCGACCCTTTTTTATTTTTTTTTTGCTTTGTCAACTTTTTTTTTATTGATGTTTTGGCCAAGTTATGTTGTATTACCACATGGAACATGTTAACAAGAAAATGTATCACGGTATATTTAAATTGGCTCTGTTACTGCTCTGCGGATGGCGCCTTCTTCGGCGACCTCAGCTCCCGTCTCTCTGCGTGGACGATATCCCGGCGCTGGACGGCCAAAGGATTGATTTGGTTAGCGTACCATACTTCTAAAGCTGGACTCTGCTCTGGACGAAGAGCGTTATTTTCTTGCCCACTACGGTTCTTGTATCCTCTAAATAAAACGCCGCTGCTATAGTTACTTAGTGGCGCAAGGCTAATAATCTTGCCCGTAAAAATAAATTATTATGGAAAAGACCGGATTCAGGTTGTAGCGCCGATGATGATGATGATAGTTACTTAACCTTTATTACTCGTTATGCACTGATTTCTATTGCGCCCTTATGGAGCGCACTACAGTAAATCATGTACACAGAAACGGTCAGTTATCTCTTCACAACTCGGAGCTCCTCCTGCTCTGAATTGGGTAGCGAGAGACCGACTTAAGCGAGACATCCTTCATCTTATCTCACCCACACCCGTAAGGATATATATCCGAAAAAGAACGGTGGTGGGGGGGGGGGGGGGGGGGGGGGGGTGTCTCAGAGGATAGTGTGGGGGTTACTTCGAATGTTCTCTATTATATTATAGAGGGGAATGTTGTTGGGGAGGGTGTTTTTCTTCTGTTGGGTGTTGAAGGAGAAATTGTGGTGGTCGGATCCGAAGAGATCGAAGGAGAGAAGGGTCAAAAACGCAAGACTCCCGTACAAGTAGGTTCTCGCTGTTCTGAATGCTTTCAAGGTACTTGTATGCTAATTGTAGCAATTACTCGTCGATAGGGATAATGGAGGCGCCTTCGTTTGGTGAGAGTTGGGGTAGTGGTAACTCCTCCTGCTCTGCCGATGTGCTTGCCTTATATAGGCCCACAGTCGTCCTCTAGTTGGATCGTATCCTGGGTGCTGCTCGCCGTAGTGGATTCCTGGAAACGGTGCGTCGCTGATCTTGTTTCCCAGGAACTTGTGTGCTGACGCGCTTGCCTTGCCTTTCCTGGAATTCGTGTCGACGTGATGCATCGCCAAAAAGCTCAGTGAGTTCGAAGGTAGAGTGTCCACTGTTCGAGAAAACGCAAATTCAAGAAAATGCGTCACAAGATTTTATGTGTTTTACTTATTGGATTGAGCGAAGGATAGAGAACAACCCGTATACTAATACTTTTGTATACATCTTTTGGGATCCCTTAAAAAATGGAATTAGGGAATGTATAAAAACAGTTAAAAAAATATTTAAAACAAATATTTAAAAAAAAATTTAAATATAAAAAAATATGTTTTTGTTTTAAATCTCTACTTAACACTACTCCCTTAAAGTAATGTGCTTCCTCGTGATTGAGGGAAAAGTCGCGTTCACGGAGTTTTGAAACAGTTATTGTTATTAAATTAATAATTAAAAACACTTAATTTTATTAAGTTTATAATTAAAACACTTATTTTTAATAACTTTGTCCGTAGGCTCGGACGTTCTGCACAAAACTGAAACTTAACAACTGTCGACAAGAAAAATGAAACTTCGGTGTATCATCCTTTTCTTTATCGGATTTTGGTAATTAAAGGATACATGGATATAGGTTTTTTTTTACCTGCGCTAGGGCGGCGTTAAAAAAGCTTCAGAATTCTGAGCTAAATTAGTTTCCTATTCGGATCTCCAAAAGGAGACTATGTCAGGGTGAACATTATGCAAATATTATGATAAATAACCGAAATTTAAGAAATTCGTCATCGAATAATCGGGCTGGTTCTCGCGGGTCTGTCGACGTTAGACTGATACCGGCATTTTGTACCACCAGGTGCATCGGTTTTAGCAATACGAATGTAAACTCCGTCCACCAATGTTTGCGAACAGCGAAACCTGATATTCTTGCCCTAACTGAGACCCAGGTCGATTCGTCAACTGATTCGACATACCTTCGTTGCTCAGGATACAACTTACATTCGAGATTCCGTTTTAATTATTTTAATCTACGTCTTCGCTCTGTTTGATCTGGCTTCTCAGAGGCTAGCTAGTTGGAAACCAATAACAGGGGTATCATATAGTTGAGAGTCGTGCTGACGAATTCTGTTAAACTTATTTGTTGACGATCGACCAGCGATGTTTTTCGAATATCTTGCACGTATCGTCGACTGGATACAGACCAACCACCCGACTACTGAATTGTCGTGCTTGTCGATTTGAATGTAGACAATTCTGGCTAGTTGGTGCTTTCTAACAGAACCGACGAGGCTGGGAGGCTGGTAGAGATGTTCGCTGTTAGTCGCAATCTTGCTCAATCCGTGGAGGAACCTACACGAGTGTCGGATGTCCGACGTGATTAGACGAACACCGTGGATTATACCCAGATAACTGCTTGGTATCAGTCGTGCAATCATTTGCATTTCAACCGAATAATCGACCTAAGCAGCTCCGCCATGTATGGAGGTATGGGGCTGCTAACTGGGATGATTCGTGAGATTTCTTCGCATCCTTCCCGTGGTTGGAGGTGTGCTTTAGAGACTGCGATGGTAACGCATTCGCGGAGTCGATCACATAGATTAGTCTTCTCGGAATGGAGATCTACATTCCGCATTCCATCAACCGAAGTTCGGGCAGATTACAGCGGACAAAAATAAAGCTTTTAAATAGCAGAGCTCCAATCCCACCAATGTCAACAGAACGAATTTTGTTAGAATCAGAAACGGGTGCAACCAGGGGTTTGATACCCCGAAGCAAGCTCACGACGACAGAGTGACCAATAAACTCCTTGAGTACCCAACCGGCTTGCGTCCCATCTGGTCAATGGCAAGGGCTGTCAGCAGTAACTTTGCTCCTCTTTTCCTCCGTTAGCGACGGGTAGTGGGACGTTAGTCACAAATTAAAAAGATAAAGCTAATGTGCTCGCGAATGTATTTTCCGGGGATTCAAACCTGGATGTCGGTGTTTTCGAGTCACCTGTGATCGCCCTGGTACTCTCTTCCATGCGGGATGTGAGGTTTCGCCCGCGTACTATTCAACGCATTATACGTGGATTGGACTGTAGGAAGGCAACCGACCCGGAGGGAATACCAGCAATAGCCCTTAAGAACTGCGCTTCAAAACTACCGATAGTTCTAGGCAGACTCTTTTGCTTTTGTTATGCACGGATGACATTTCCTACCTGCTGGAATATAGCTTGAGTTCAACCCATCATAAAGAGGGAAAAAGCGTTTCCCACAAAATTACCGGCCGATAGCATTACTGTCTATGTTATCTAAGGTGATGGAAAAGGTCATCAGTACTGAGTTAATTAAGTATTTGGAGTAAATCGGACTTCTGAATGATCCCCAATACGGATTCTGTGACAGGCGGTCCACGAGAGACCTTTTGACACTTATAACCGATATATGGACATCTGGGTTGAGTGCCATGGTGAGTTAAAGGCGGTCGCATTGGATATGTCTTTTGACGGCGTCTGGCATGGGGCATCGCTAAGCAAATTTCGTTCATACGGACTTTCCCAGCAGCTTTGCGAGTGCACGAAAAGCTTCCTCGAGAATCGATCGATCAGGGTTTTTGTGGACGGCGAATGTTCGGATCTGTATCCTCTCAATTCCGGGGTGCCTCAATGTTCTATTTTGGCTCCAATCTTGTTTTTGCTTTACATAAATAATTTGTTAGAGTCAACGGATAACAAAGTGTTCAGTTGTGTGAATGATAGTACGCTTGTGTCCTCTTTTTCGAGTGATCGGCCGATAAGTGCATCAACGTCGCATCAGCTGAGATATAGACAGATTGACTCTCTGAATCGGGATCTGGATAAGGTCCTGCAGTGGGGAAAGGTCAATCTCGTCGACTTCAATGCAACGAAGACCCAGTATACAACATTCACAAAGAAAAGTGGGGCATCGGTTCCACAGCTGATGATGAATGGCCAGAACCTCGAATCTGGGGAAAGCTTTAAATCTATCGGCGTCACGGTCTGTGGGTATGTGTCGTGGCATAAACACGCGTCGAACATCGCCAGGTCAGCCTCAGGAAAACTGAGCTATCTTTTTAGAGCCATGAAATATTTTACTCCGGCTCAACTTCTACTCCTGTATAAGTCCCAAATTAGATCCGCTCTTGAATATTGCTCTCATGTTTCGAGCTCTGCTGCTATACATACCCTCAACCTACTTGAGAACATAGCTGACCTCTGTCTGTTTTACAGATATGGTCACGGGTACTGTTCTTCGGAGATTCGTGGTATTGCTCCACGCAATTCGATTTATATGCGCACCACTAGACAATCCGATGAATCGCCCCAATTTGCGGTTCATCTCCCGGCGGCGCGAACATCTACATCAGAATTGGTTCTGTGGTGACTTCCGCTAGGGCGCCAACACGGACGCCGGTTCAGCAGAAACCCCACCAATATTACGCTGGAAATTAGAGCACAACCACGAACACACTAGCTCTCCAAGAAAAACACACTGAAGTAGTTTGGATGCTAATGTTTTTTATATTGTGGCAAAAATCCTGTAAAATTAAATCGATATCCCGAATTCTCGTTACACGCACGGCGACAATCCTGGTTTATTATTATAACGGGATCAAAGTTAGTGGGCTACAGAAAAAAAAACAGTTTTAATTGATTATGTTGCGACTCGATACGCATTCGACTCGCACTCGGCTTTTTGTATCACACCGTACCGTCGCCGGTACGGTGGATGGCGGACGACCCGACCGCCTTGAAGGTTGGAATACGACTCAACGATATCTTGCTCGTTTAGAGCTCACTCGCTCATCGTGATCATGGTGGTATGTGTGCCTAGAACAAAGAAAGACATAAAATGCATTCCTAGGATACGATTTCGGTAAAGCAAACAAAACTGAAATCGTCGGATGCATGCGCGTAGCAGCTAAACAAAGAGACCACGATGCGATGTGGAAATGTGCTAATTAGTTTTAGCTAGGTTACTGGGAAATGGTGTTTATGGTATCGCTAGTAAGGGTACGTATTGAATACCTATTTGCATTGTTTATGCTTGGATTTCAATCGATGCCAAGGGACGCGGAATGCGTATTTGCTTTGGGTTGCACATTGTGCGAGTCAGGGAATTTTATTGCTGGGAGAAAAACCTCGCCAGCCAATGTATACATAAAGAAATTTATCGTATACATGAATGAAGGTATCTTTCTGCGTTGACTTCATCATATCAACGCAGAAAGATACGCGACAATTCGGAGAGAGACAATGAGGCTCTTCAAACGCAAAAAACTCGAATGGGAGAAGACTAGGATCGAAAAAATCCTAGAAAATTCTAGGGCAAAGAACATCAGGGGTATGTATGTCGGCATAAATTCAATTAGAAATGGCTACCGAGGAAGAGCCAAAATAATTCGAGACGCAAACGGCTGTCTGGTCACAGAAACAAACAATGTCGTGACAAGATGGAAGCAGTACTTTGAAAACCTGCTTAATGTACGCACCCATCAACCACAGATAAATGTACCAAGCCTACATACAGCTGAGCCTCAGATCCCAGAGCCGTCTCTCAACGAAGTTGTAGACGCAATAAATCGATTGAAAATCAACAAGGCTCCCGGAGTCGACTGCATACTGGCAGAGCTTGTGAAGCATGGAGGAGAGGCAACCGCTCGAAAGATCCACCAGCTCATCCAAACAATATGGGATAAGGAAGTCACTCCGGAAGAATGGAAAACCTCAATAGTCATCCCCATTTTCAAAAAAGGCGACAGATCTGACTGTGAAAACTACAGAGGAATATCATTGCTCCCAACCGCATACAAAATATTAACAAATGTCATTCTGGCGAGAATCACACCTTACGCAGAAGAGATACTGGGAGACTACCAATGTGGATTCCGTAGGAACCGGTCAACAAGCGACCAAATGTTCACAATAAGACAACTGCTGGAAAAGAAGTGGGAATACGGAGAGACGGTTCACCAACTGTTCGTTGACTTCAAAAAAGCCTACGACTCAGTCGCAAGGCAGAGACTCTACCATATTCTAGTTGAGCTGGGAGTCCCAAAAAAATATGCCGCGCTCATTCAAATTTGCATGAACGAAAACAAAGGGCGAGTTAGAATAGAAAACCACCTCTCAGAACCATTTGAAATCCGGGACGGACTAAAGCAGGGAGATGGTCTATCACCGTGTCTCTTTAACCTTGTGCTCGAGTATGTCATCAGAAAGGTACAAGACGACAACATGGCCGGATCATCCCTGAACGGGGTCACACAAGTGCTCGCATATGCGGATGACATCGCCGTTCTGGGCGATAATCTAGAGACTGTTAGTAAAAACTGTGAAATCATCATGCAAGCGGCAGAAGAGGGGGGCCTAGAAATAAATGAAGACAAAACAAAATACATGATTACGGCGAGAGCAGGTGGGTCTCAGAGAACACATATAAACGTCAGAGGTAAGATCTTTGAAAAAGTTAAAGAATTTAAATATCTGGGAACGATACTGACGGCCAGTAACGAAATGTCGAAGGAAATTAACAAGAGACTGCATTCCGGCAACGCGAGTTGGCACGCAGTCAGTAAACTGCTGAAATCCAGACTGCTATCACGTAACATAAAGCTCCGTGTCTATAGAACCATAATCATGCCAATTGTTCTATATGGATGCGAAACATGGGCTCTCACAAAACGGGAAGAAAACAAATTCCGTCTATTCGAGAATAAAGTTTTGAGAGGCATCTTTGGAGGTAAATATGACGAGGAGGCAGGACAATGGAGGAGACTCCATAACCACGAATTGGAAGAACTATATCGCAAACCTACAGTAGTGAGAGTAATCAAGTCGCGAAGATTAAGATGGGCCGGACACGTGGCGCGAATGGGGAACGATAGGACCGTGCATAGAATTCTTGACGGTAGACCAACGGGAAAGAGACCGGTAGGACGGCCGCGACGGAGATGGGAGGACAATGTTAGGTTTGACCTTGAGGAGATCGGATCGAATGGTCAAGCGTGGAAGGAGAGTGCCCAGGACAGGGAAGGATGGCGAAGCCGAGTCGGTGAGGTCATGAACTTCCGGGTTCCTACAGGCCAATAAATAATAATAATAATGAATGAAGGTGGGAATAGGCGACGCCATGCTAATTATCTCAGGCTGGAATGGTTACATAATATGTGAATCGGGGTTTTTCTTTTCAGAATAATTTATGATAAGGAAAGTGAGAGCTCTTACAGGGGATTTGTAAGCGAAGGAATGCTTGAAAAGATAAGAATTCTCTTGCAGAAGCTTTACGGCTATAGCTTTGCTCCAATTAATGCGTGTAGCATTTTCAGGTGCCTAATGCGATTGCATTGGCGAAATTATATGGGAAGATGGGTGTTATGGGGGTTTTTAAGGAAAGCGTACCGTGGGATCTGGCGGAACCGCCACAGTTCCGGTACAGAGGGGGAAAGCTGTGGAATTTCTTCCCTGCGCGAGTGTTTCCGAGGCGTTACAACCTGCAACTGTTCAGAGAGAACTGCAATAGTAATTAGGTAGCATCCCGTGGCGACCACCCGGCGCTGTGGGTTTGCCTCTCCTGAGAGAAATATAATAAAAAAAATGCACGCCGATATATCCCTTTTTATGGTGTTCAGGTTTATTCGTTCGAATTGCGTTTTTACATGTAATAACAATTTTTTTTTATACATACATACATACGAAACTCTAGCATTATTCTTATAACGAGGCAACAAAAAAAAAAGCACTATACCTTCCCTGATTGGTATTTGTGCTAAGAATTGTAGCCGATGAGAGAGAGCGACCACTTTAAGATTTGTGTCAGTGTAGCGTTTGTCCTATTGATTGCTTGCGAATCCATAATCTACAAAATTGCTTTAAATCCGTCTTAGTGAATTTAAATAAATTAACAGTAACACAGTCTTTCCCGGGACAGGAATGCTCTGGCCAGCGTTTTCACCTTCAGGCACTCAAGATAATGATTATTTTCTATAATTCATTTCACCATTCTTTCTATTATCTCCGTTTCCATATTACAAAAATTGCAAAAAGGAAATAAAATTAAAACGAGCATGAACGGTGAATGAATAGCTCAGGAGAGGTTAAATGACTGTAGTTTGGCCATTAATACTTCATTTCAACACTCTCAAATGCCTTTTAACACAAAGGATATTATATTATAATTTTCTAAAACTTAGTTTAGCGCATAAAATGACCTTAAATGTGAAATATTTGCGGTACAATAAATTCTTTCACCCATGTTTTGGTTTAAATACTTTGAGAATATTTCCATGGCTAGTATTAAACTAACACATAAAATTTGCACACAACAAAGGGAATTCTATTTTAAATTTTCACCAAGGAACAAGCAATATAACCTCTTTGTAATGGGACACAATTATAAAAGGAAAACTCAAACATCGTGTGTAAGGCATCTCGAACCGACCGAGTGTTTTATCTTTCTCCCACTTAGTCAACCTCTGCGTAATTTGTTTTGCCATGGATTTGATGCCCGGGAAAACGAATTAAACTATTCACAAGAGGGTCAACCGTAATTGAAAATCTACACGATATCCTTGCTCGAACTTAATTGTATTTACAAGAATGACGACATTAGAGGAGAATACAATACCGCATTATCTTTGGATATCGTCAACAATGACAAACACAATACAAGAGTGTACAAATTAACAGGATGTAGGGCAGAAGATTCATGGGGACCAGCCACTAACAAAAATCTATTGTAAATAGTAAATGACCTTGAACTCCCAGCATACGACCACCACCCAGGTGACGGTGACCCACGAACTTAGTCAACCGCCACAATAAGGATGGTCGGATCGCGGAGAAACCTTAATACATTATGAAATAAATATATGTCTACGCATGTATCTTTATACAAAACAACATAACGAAATACCGAACCAAACAGATGACAAAAACAAATAAACGAATAATAAATGGTACACAAAAACAATAAAGCTCCGGCAGAAGTGTATTCCTTCAAAACAGCAAGTGTTCGCCGCCTTCCCAGACGTTCGTCATCTGCTACATAAAAGCACCAGCACCAACACCACACACCCAGGAAATCGTTATTAAATTATATTTGTTTTTCATTATAAGTATCCCCTCACTGCTTGCTTAAGATGTTATTTGTTTTTATTTTTCTTCCACCGGTATGAGCTTTCGTCCTGTGCTTTGCCTTGCCTTGCACACAACATTGAAAAAGCACCGACACTTTGAAGAGAGCAACAGAATTATATTAAGATACCCGGATGAAGCTCTCCGCAAAGAGTAAGTTTATCGTGAGTGACAACTGATGAAAGGGCACGTGCCTATTCTAATGGTCCTGCCACATTAAGCTTTTATTACATAAAGTATTTTACAGGATGAATGTTTTCGGAAAGCATCTGCGTATGCCTTCGTATGCGTACACTTGTAACCATAGAAAGGGGTTGTTTCTTCTATATTGTATTTATTCACTTATTTGTCACAAGTCTTTAGGGTGTGTAATTTTATAGTGAATAATTTTGATTTCCTAATCTAGACGACCTTAAAGACACTTCCTTAATTTTTTTTTTTAATAACACACGCGAGGAAAAGGGATTTTGTGAGACTCTTAAATGTCAGAGCACAATCCGGGCGAATGATGAAGAAGACTGGGAAAAGAGGTCTCGGTTCGTAAAGATAAGACACATGATAGTGCGGCTCGGTGGAAGAACGTTTAAACATAGCCTTAGCGTTAATTTTTACAATTAATCGCTCACTCTCTAATCACCAGAATCAGTGGAGATTAGAAGGGATCATTCTCCCTGTTCCCCTGCTCCGTTTTGAATTCTATTGTTGTAGATATGTGGGGAGGAAGTATTGTACTAGCATGGGTACTTGGTTCACTTCCTCCTCCATCCAATTGTCACTAATTGTTCCGAAAACTGTTCCGTCAAACACCGAAAGGAAACTGCAGCACAGGAGAGCAAAACACAAGGGATTGTTGGTGGTGATTGCTTTTATTGTTTTTCGATTATTTAATTTTAATGTAACTATCATAACTCCCGATTTACTTCGAAGACACAACGCACTGCAACACAACCGATAAAAATAAAAAGTTGGAACTTTAGTACACACTCGACTCCGAGGTTTATCGCTCCCGTCCGCGGAACGGGAGCGGAAGTACGGACGACTATTGTCGTCGGCAGATGGAAAAGGACTCAACGATATTCAACCGGTATTAAGGAAATTCAGCCAGTGAATTTGGCTCTCTTAAATTAAGGGTGCAATTCCTGTTCCGAGAGATACGTAAAGTCTCTCTTTTGGGTAACCAATAGATCTCATACAGAAGATAGTTACTGTACACTTGTGTGTGTGTACGTCGGTTCTTTTCATAGATCGAAACTATGATGCAGAACCTGATACACAAAGAAAGGGAAAGGGTTCGTCAGATCTTTGTTTATGTGGAAAGGTTACTGGGCAACGGATCCAGAACTAAGTAGGATGAAAGAGATTTATGACCTATGAGTTCAATTGAGTAATCAAGTTGCAACTCATTAAATGGTAGACGTATTTGCGATACGTTTTGGTGATTGAATTGTTTGCGATCTTTTGTTCGCGCTTTGGTGCATTGTAAGGGATTAGTCTCAACGCAGATGGTGCTAATTACATGCATCTGCGTTAGACCGTTTACCGCTGGCTGGAAGGGCTCGCCAGCCGATATGTGTGTAGATCGTTTTTTGTACACCATCGAGGCTGGGAAAATAGACGGCGCAATATTTATGATCCCTGTCATGTTGGCTTCATTATATGTAAACCAAAACATTTTGTTTTCAGGTTCTTGGTTTGAGATTCCTGATAAGGTAAGAAAGAAATCTTATAGAGAATTGGCATGCAAAGAGAATGCATGAAAGGTAAGTTTTCTTTACAGGGACTTAATGATCATAGATTTGATCTCTTAAATGCGTGAAGCATTTTGAGGTGCCTAATGCGATTGCATTGGCAAAAACTTATGCGTCTAGGGGTGAGGTAATGGGGGTTTTTAGGTAATTGTACCGTGGGGTTTGGGGGAACTGTGGCGATTCCGCCAGATCCCACGGTTCGCCTTCCCGAAAAAACCCCCATAACCATAACCCGGGTCTGCACCAGCTTTCGCTAATGCAATTCGCATTAGCATCTTAGATGCTTCACGCATCAAACAGACCCAATTATTATAACCCTGAAATCCCTATAAAGAAAACTTACCTTCATGCATCCCTTCGCATACAATTTTTCATAAGATTTCTTCGTTTGCTTATTTGGTATTCTGAACCAATTCGGTACCAGACAAATACCATAAATATCGCGCCGTCTATTTTTCCAGCCGCGTCATATACCATTCATATACATTGCCTGGCAACCTTTTTTGTTTGTCTTACCAACAAACAACCCAAGCAGCTGCATATAATTAGCGCAATAGACGCTGAAACCAAATTCTCGAGCATTTCCTAATGCAAATATGAACCCGGTTTCTATTGCAGCCTGAGATGCCATAAACATCCAATTTGCTTTTAGCACCTTTTTCTCCTAACGTCGAAAATAGCGACGAGGCATCGTGTAAACAATGACCCGCATTACCAGCGGCGCATGTGGTCATTTTCCCTATTGTCCTTGTTTTCGAACACATGCAACAACGTTGAATCTGTTCGATCGCGCACATATACCACTGCGCCACTAGTTACACCCTTAAGAGAAACGTTTTTCTCTCTCTTCCTTTTTCTTCCTTAGCGAAATCATCTCTGCATGAGATGACGATCGCTGAGTCTTATTCCATCCTCCGACCACGCTGGTCGCACGATGAAACTCCCGCTCTCCGCGTCACCAGCGGAGAAGCGTAAACGGTAACACGCGAGTATATACCCGGAGTCGTGTGTGTTTTATTTTTCAACTCTAGGAAGTTGTAGTTTATTTTTTTCCACGTAAATTTATCCGTGAATCTATGAAATAACGTAAATTTATTGATCCCCAAATTGTTTATTATCGAAAACACATAGTGCAGCAAAAATCGGTATACAATAGTTTCTTTACTAATATCCTTAAGTTCATACGAAGTGCTCAATAGTTTTGTGAAAACGTATAAATCAAAACAAAAAATGTAAAAGACAAACAATAAACAATTTATAAATTTCATTAACTGTTTGATTTTCAAAATTTAAAAGTAAATTAAATTCAAAACTAGACACCTTTCATTGTTGAAGTGCGTTTCCTGTTCCTGCTGCGACATTCGGCCAAACTTAAATAATTAGTGAATGATGGAGGAGGAAGTATAACCCGCACCCATGCCGGTGCCGCGACTTCCTCACCACATTGGTGACCCTTAGGGTAAATTCACGCAACCTTCGATCAAAAACAGTGCCATTTTGTTTCCGGTAACTCAGAACCAGTGACTATTCGGTGCGGCAACAGTGTCAGTGACTTATTCGGTGAGCAATTGTGGCGGCAATTGCCAAAAATCAATGAATGGGCAAACATCGCCCCAACGACAGGATCACCAAGCGACGCACCAGCACCAGTTACCCCAACACATCACCAGACCAGCAGCAACACCAAACAGCCAAGGCTTTACCAACATCACCTGGCCGGGAGCAGCACTCGCCTCAACAGCAACGGCCAGGATTTGGTAAGTTCCATTTTCTCTATTCTTTGTTTTTCTGAACAGGGAAAATCTTCCCAAGCGAATGTATATTTTAACAAAGCCATTGAATTAGCACCGGACCACGAACAGGCTCTTTTGAATTCAGCGATCCTCTTGCAAGAACTTGGAGGTGACGAGTTACGCAAGGTCTCATGGGAGCGGCTATTCACAATACTGAAAAAAGATCAAAATAATGAACGAGTCTATTTCAATCTGGGAATGCTAGCAATGGACGAACATAATTTTGAAGAAGCGGAAAACAATTTCAAACGTGCTATTCACATTAAAACTGATTTCCGCAGTGCCTTGTTTAACTTAGCTCTATTGTTGGCAGACGCTAATCGCCCTCTGGACGCAGTTCCATTTCTAAATCAATTAATTCGTTATCATCCGGATCACCTAAAAGGCCTTATACTCCTTGGAGATATCTACATCAACTATATGAAAAATCTTGATGCGGCTGAGGTATGTTATCGAAGTATCATTAAATACGAACCACATACCATTCAGGGACTTCATAATTTGTGTGTGGTTTTCGTTGAACGCAAGAAGCTTGTCAAAGCACGAACCTGCCTCCAGTACGCCCATCAATTGGCTCCGAACGAGGAGTACATTTTAAAACATCTAAAAATCGTTCAGAATCGCCTCGAAAAGATTTATAAGCTACCTGATGAATCTCCAGAAAAGCAAATTGCTTTATCTGATTACGATCCAAATGAATTCAGTATGGACAGGATACAGAACACGAATACCTCCGGGACACCAGCAGCTACAGCAACGAACCGTTCCATAACCCCAAACCCTATAACGTCCTTATAGCATAATATTATTTACAAGCACAGGGAATATTAACAAATTATTGGTTTTAAATTATAATAAGTTTTATACTGCGAAATAGTTAAGCCTGAACCGTAACAGGATAATAGAATGTATTGTATTTTATATCTATCCATTGTACTTAATTCAATCGATTCGTTAGTCAAAATTTTATTAGAAAAACAGAAGTTGAATATGAAAACCAAAATAAAAAAAGTTTTTAGGAAAATGTTTTCAGGGTTTTACTGTTTTTATCGTTGTTAGTGATTCTTATTTAGACGGGAGGATATTGATATTTTATAAAAAAGTTGTATCTTTGTTATTTAATTAAAAATGAAAACTTATTGGCAGGAATAAAGTTGTAGTTATATACCGCTAGCTGGTGTTTCTAAACACCTCATGTTATACATGTGAACAACTCGACTGGCTGCGATTATCCTTAACAGACACCGCTTAAAACCCTTTACAGTTTTATGTATGATGTAGTAATATTAAATTCCTTAAAACCTTTTTAATTTTTTTTTTCTCCTTTCCTTTTTGTATTGTCTTCATGTAAGCTCCTTCTGAGCGAAACTTAAAATTTGTTTCCTAAAAAACATTTGTGTGCATTGACATTTGTTATTCAAAAATTAATTACCGATTTGAAGTGCAAATTACCACACACAGTCCTAATTAAGCGATTTTCATGGTAAAGGTAGACAACTGGTTCGAAACAGTTGTCCTGCCAGTCTAGGAAAATCGTTTAATAAGCTTGACTGTTAAAGGCTATAAAGGATATCGATATTTATATGAATGAACGTATGTCCGGAAATATGTTCATTTGTATGAATGCGTTTCTTTTATTTTCTTTTAAAACAAACAAACATTAATCCGAATATTAAAAATATTTTTATATTCTCCTCTTTGTTCTCCTAAATGTCTGCCTTTCTTCTGCCTTACTTAACACTTTGTATATTAAGCAAACTCCAGTTATTTAAAGAAAACAAGACCTTATATAAAACACTTAAACGCAATCGTTTTTTCTTTTTTTTTTTTTTTTTTTTAAGTACTATAAGCTCATTTTGATTTAACATGATTTTTGGATAACAAACAAATAACATTTTGTTGCACACTATATCTAAGAAATAAATTCAAATATTGGGACTTTTAATTAATATATATGAAGTTGGTTCAAGGTTATTAAGGATAACATTGACTTGTTTTATTCTTATTTAATAAATTTTTTTTTTGTTTGCTTTTATTCTTTGTTTTTAACGACCAATAATTATATACATGTTATTTGAAACTTACACCAGTAATTATCACCAACACCAACAAACAAACAAATGTTTATATCTACTAAATAGCTTAGACTTTGTCCTATATGAATATATTAGAATACCTTCAATTCAAAGAAAAACAAAACTAATGTAATAGCCCAAGTAAGTGTGTCTGTTCTCAAAACTTGTAAAACAAATATCGAAATACAATCCCATATATCGACAAGTGACACGAAATAAACATTCACACCCATTTAAAATACACTTATTGTCATATTGTCCGATTTCCTTGTTGTTCCCCGCAATTTCTGTTTTTCTTTCGTCTAGTTTAAAGTTTCGCATATTAAATATTCTGTTAATCTAATCGAATAGAAATGGTTGCTGCAATTTTATACATTTTAAAAACAAAATAACAAATATTGTAAGCCCCTTCAGGGTATTAAGTAGCGCACAACCCTTTCCAGCACGCACACGACTCCGTTTACTCACACGCGACCTTTCGACTCCTCTCGACTCCATTCATTCCTCCACAACCGACTCCTCTCTTAATAGCTCGTCTCTTACATCGGGACACAATGCCCCTTAAACACTGGACCCCACCCAACCTCACTTGACCCCACATCGGCTCAATTTATTCCTTTAACCGGCTCCTCATCACACCCTTCGGACTCTTCGAGTTCAAAGTGATGACCTTTGGCCTTCTTTAAATACTGCCAAAGCTCGCCTCTATGCGACCCTGTCCGCCTACTCTCGTCTATATGCATTTTTTGCAAACCGGCCCCTTAGCTAACAACAGCTACTACGCGTAGCATATAATCAATAGGACGCCCGGTTTTGTCTCGCGTGAAACACCTCACCCTTTCCTGTCTCTTTTCTGAAGGTTGGCGCTCACGCTCACCAACCATAGCCGTCACGCAACCTCAAGCAACCCTTCTCGACTCTGCGTGACCTCTAACAACTTTTTCTGCCTCTGTCCAATATTGGCGCCCATCTACGCCAAAAACAGTTATCACGCGAAACCGTTCATCAATGCTCGACCTTTCTACCCGATTTCAGCAAGCCAGCTTCCCTCGTTACCACAGCTACTACGCGTAGCAGCACCCATCAGGGCACCTGGTTTTGCCCCTTTACTTAAATTTCAGGACATTCGTCCTTAGATCTCCTACGTCTCCCAAATGTCTCAGCAACACCGGTCCACAAATCAAACCGATACCACCGGGCTGAGACAACATACCTGGTTCCCCAATCCTTTAGCCACCATGGCTCACCTTTAGCGGCAACTAAAGGCTATACACGCCCCTCTACGCCGCCTCAAATACCTAGGTGCATAATACTTCGGAGCGCACTTCTAATAACCCTAGGGCGCCCTGGGGTTGGACACAATCAACCACCCACCAGGAGCCCCCTAACCAAAATCCCCTATTTTTTTTTTTTTTTTTTAAAACAAGAGCGACGGCCGGCACCTCACAGCAAGTTTCCATTCGGTCGAGGTCGCAGCTACCGCTACATTGGCACCAATGTACCGGTCCTCCCTCGATAGGTAAAACGTGCAATTGAGGGCCCGCCCTCCTTTACCAGTCCCAGCGGCAAACAAATCGCCATACAAACGTATCGACAAAAGACACCCGCTCTGGACTTGGTCCCTTTCCATTCCGCACACGGCAACCCGTCACTGCGGATGGGAATTACCCTGGGATAAATCCCCCTCCATCTCGCACACACTATTTCGTCACTACGGATGTGAGCGGATTTCCGATAGGTTCCGACCTATTCGGGCGATAAGCCTGTTGGTCCACGAGACCCATAACAGGCCGATGGACCACGCCGCACACATTTGCCCTTGATGGCATCAAGCGGTAACAACTGTGCCCATCTTATCGATAAAGGCCCAAACAATAACCAGGAACTGGTCACAACGACAGTCCCGTAACATTACCACAGCGCATTCCGAAGCAACCTCCCTATCATCACAGCACCCACCATCGAGCATTCCCTCGCCCCTACCTTTTTTTTCGTGACTACGTCACTGAGAGGGGGGTACTGTGGCGATTCCGCCAGATCCCACGGCTCGCCTTCCCGAAAAAACCCCCATAACCATAACCCGGGTCTGCACCAGCTTTCGCTAATGCAATTCGCATTAGCATCTTAGATGCTTCACGCATCAAACAGACCCAATTATTATAACCCTGAAATCCCTATAAAGAAAACTTACCTTCATGCATCCCTTCGCATACAATTTTTCATAAGATTTCTTCGTTTGCTTATTTGGTATTCTGAACCAATTCGGTACCAGACAAATACCATAAATATCGCGCCGTCTATTTTTCCAGCCGCGTCATATACCATTCATATACATTGCCTGGCAACCTTTTTTGTTTGTCTTACCAACAAACAACCCAAGCAGCTGCATATAATTAGCGCAATAGACGCTGAAACCAAATTCTCGAGCATTTCCTAATGCAAATATGAACCCGGTTTCTATTGCAGCCTGAGATGCCATAAACATCCAATTTGCTTTTAGCACCTTTTTCTCCTAATGTCGAAAATAGCGACGAGGCATCGTGTAAACAATGACCCGCATTACCAGCGGCGCATGTGGTCATTTTCCCTATTGTCCTTGTTTTCGAACACATGCAACAACGTTGAATCTGTTCGATCGCGCACATATACCACTGCGCCACTAGTTACACCCTTAAGAGAAACGTTTTTCTCTCTCTTCCTTTTTCTTCCTTAGCGAAATCATCTCTGCATGAGATGACGATCGCTGAGTCTTATTCCATCCTCCGACCACGCTGGTCGCACGATGAAACTCCCGCTCTCCGCGTCACCAGCGGAGAAGCGTAAACGGTAACACGCGAGTATATACCCGGAGTCGTGTGTGTTTTATTTTTCAACTCTAGGAAGTTGTAGTTTATTTTTTTCCACGTAAATTTATCCGTGAATCTATGAAATAACGTAAATTTATTGATCCCCAAATTGTTTATTATCGAAAACACATAGTGCAGCAAAAATCGGTATACAATAGTTTCTTTACTAATATCCTTAAGTTCATACGAAGTGCTCAATAGTTTTGTGAAAACGTATAAATCAAAACAAAAAATGTAAAATACAAACAATAAACAATTTATAAATTTCATTAACTGTTTGATTTTCAAAATTTAAAAGTAAATTAAATTCAAAACTAGACACCTTTCATTGTTGAAGTGCGTTTCCTGTTCCTGCTGCGACATTCGGCCAAACTTAAATAATTAGTGAATGATGGAGGAGGAAGTATAACCCGCACCCATGCCGGTGCCGCGACTTCCTCACCACAGAACCACCACAGACATATACCATATATTTTTTGTGCTTGTCCAGATATTGCTGTTGCCGTCTAGTTGTGGGTGAATATGCTTATTATAAATCGTCATCAGATAGGATGGGGTAACATATTTTCACATCTCTTAAAAGACACAATCACGTCATGTATTTTCACGGAGCATCCCTGTTCTGTTCCCAAAATAGAAAACTCTGTTTTTAAGAATACAAGTCATCGAGAACAATAAAATATTGAGTGTTGAAATAATGTAGGCGGGGACAAATGATAGGGATAAAAATGCATACGTGAACAAGAAACTAAAGAGTTGTCATCAAGAATTTAGGTGAGTCGGTTAATAGAATCAATCCAAATTTAATTATCCAAAATTTGAATAAAAAAATTACAACTAGGAAAATTTAGTCAAAGAAAAATGAATAAAAAATGAGACTAAGGAAAAGAAGAATAAAGAAAAACTATAATAAATAATGATACAAGTAAAGCAGACACTTTTTAAATATTCGAAATCAGTTACGTAAAAAGTTATGATTATTGAATTAATAGACATATTAATATATTTGCCCTAAAGTAAAAAAAAGGAAGAAAGGAAAGAGAAAAAAGTCAAAAAATAGAAGAAGAAGAAACACAGAGCAGAAAAACTAAAGAAGTAAGACAAAAATGAATTTATTAAACAAAAGCGAAGAATTATGCGCATAAATTAAAAAAAAAAATTGTTGTCTGGGCGCAAGGCGCTCGGACAGTATGTTCGTGACAACGTATCCTAAATATGTAACATTGAATATACAAGTTATTAAATCAAAATTAAAGTGTTTTTTTTCCGAATGCCTCCAAGTGTAGGCATTAATTTTGGTTTGCTTAACGAAATTTTACAAGTATTGCAAACTACTGTGTATTCGTCAGGACACAGTTGTCGATTTTCTTTTGTGTGCCAGTCCGGAATTACGTTCATCTGTTGCACTGTGATCGGCTTTAAATCGCGTTCAAACCAAAGTCTATCGCAAACAGAGCAAGCATACCCAAAGTCATTGTCAAGAAACATCAATTTAAATCTTGATATCGATTTGTTCCATTTCATGCCCCATACCTCTTGCGCCGATATAACCGGATGTATTGTAAAATACGAGGGTTGCCTCTTATGTTTCGGGATTTGGCAACCCTAGTGTTGCAATCCGGCAATTGACAGCTCTGTCGTAAAGTTTTTGAGGTTATACTCACTCAGAACGTTTTGACATACGAGCGCTATTTGTGTTGTTTACAGTAACTTAAAAGATTCATCTCGGCCCAAACATGGAATTAAATCGTCAACATTTTCGTGCGATTATTTTTTACAACTTTTGGCGTGGATTAACTCAGCAACAGTGCATGGATGAACTTAATTCAATTTTTGGCGATGAAGCTCCATCAAGGACCAGTGTTTATCGATGGTATGGTGAATTCAATCGTGGTCGTAGTTCACTCCAAGATGAATTTCGTGAAGGTCGTCCAAAATCAGTTGTTGTTCCGAAAACCATTGATGCTGTGCGCGAACTGATATTGGAAGATCGTCATGTGACCTATCGTGAGATTGAGACAACCTTAGGCGTTAGTGGGACCAGCATACATTCAATATTGCATAATCATTTTACCGTCAAAAAAATTTGTTCGCATTTGATCCCACACAATTTGTCAATCGCCCAAAAAAAGGCTCGTGTCAATTGGTCGAAAGAAATGCTCAAAAAATACGGTCGCGGTGCTTCGAAACACGTCTATGACATCGTGACAGATGATGAATCGTGGATTTACGCGTATGAGCCCGAAAGTAAACAGCAGTCGACTGTCTGGGTGTTTCAAGATGAGCCAAATCCAACAAAAGTTGTTCGCGCACGAAGCACTTCCAAGCAAATGGTCGCCTGTATTTTCGGAAAAACTGGACATGTCGCAACCGTACCACTAGAACAACGCAGAACAGTCAATTCTGAGTGGTACACAACCATTTGTTTGCCAGTTGTCTTCCAAGAAATCAGGAAATCCAACCGCCGAAGACGGATCACTCTTCACCACGACAATGCGAGCTCTCACACATCGGCTGCGACAACTGCATTTTTGAGCACCCAAAACATCGATTTGATGGGTCATCCGCCGTATAGTCCTGACTTGGCACCGAATGACTTCTTTTTATTCCCGTACGTAAAAAGCAAACTGAGAGGTCAACGTTTTTCGACACTTGAAGAAGCGGTTGCTGCATTCAGAATGCATGTGTTGGAGATACCTCAATCAGAGTGGCAAAAGTGCTTCGACAATTGGTTCAAACGCATGCAAAAGTGTATAGATCTTCATGGGGAATATTTTGAAAAACAATAAAGTGATTTTCGATGATCAATATTTGTTTTTGTTCTCTAATCCCGAAATATAAAAGGCAACCCTCGTACACGGGTTCTGCTGCTGAAGGCTGTTGTAGGTTTACAACCTGTAGTTCTTGAACGTTGTTTGAAGTTGCCGCTGCGAAACCACTATGAACAGACAATTTTCTCTTAGCTATATCCGATTTATTTACTGCTGCAAGGCGCTGCCTGTATTCGCGTTGTCTCTGTGTATTTTTTGTCTTTACACTTTTAACCTTTATAGCTGTTCTCGACAGTGCAAGGCGCTGTCTGTATTCCCGTTGTCTCTCTGCATTTGATTCAGGAGCAATTAAGAGAGTCGCGCTCTCGCTCACTACGGCTCGTGCGTTATCGGTTATCGTTATCGTAACGCTACAAACTTTTTTCCGAATGCCTCCCAAGGTATACCGATTTATAAGACGTTGTCACGTCAAAATGTCTTTTCATCATATAAAATAGTTTTCTCCAGACGAGAAAAACTCTTTGTTTTACCTGGAGGTAAAAAAAACCATTTCCTTACGACAGGATACTTTTACAATCGTTGTGACATGTGTTAAATTTTCCCATGAACTCCAACAAATGTGAACTTGATAAAAAAATAAAGAATTCCCACTAGAATATATACTAGCATAGTATTAATAAAGCTGAGCTGTACTCCATGGAAGAGTTATATGGTTTTGTCATGGAAGTGATTACTAATTACCTTCTTGTAAAAGTAAAATAGAACAATTTAGTGCTACCGCGCACTCAACAATTGAGTTTTCGTGTAGTAATGTTAAGTAATTTGTCATATAGTAACTTAAGAATTATGACACGGAATGCAAGAGGCATTCGTGAAAAACATATTGTGTAAAACGTTAGTTTTCTTTATATATTCTAATAATGTCAACAAAGGGTCTTAATAGCCCTGACGCTCACCACCGGAAAAAGAGAGACCGAGTGTCTGCCCTGCGCCCTTTTTGTACTGCATACTCAACGAACAGTAAAGTTACGGTTCGTTCAGTGCCTGAGAACACAAGTAGACGTCAGCCGCACCAGAATGGTGGTTACACTGAACAGAATTGTTCTTCACCATTTTTACGCCTATTGGTGGGAAGGGCGTATTACATCTCGTCCATCCTGACTTAAGACTCGTCCTCGAGTCTTTCTGGAATTCTTGGGTCGGGCGAGTCGATGTCTAGATCTACTGATTCCGTTTCGCCTGTTTCGCTCTCGGAATGGCTGTCGTCACCAAAGGGCCGCACCACCTCTTCATCGTGCCTGAACTTTCTATGGAGTCGAATTTCTTTTGGGTCCGTTGTGTTCCTGGGGTCATATCGGTCATTTCCCAACATGCAGATATTATGATAAATAACCGAACTTTAAGAAATTCGTCATCGCATAATCGGTTCGTTCTCGAGGCTCTGTCCACGCTCGATTGGTAACGGCATTTTGTAACATCAGGGGCATCGGTTTCACCAATTCGAATGTAAACGCCGTCCACCAATATTTGCAAACAGCGAAACCTGATATCCTTTCCCTAACTGAGACCCAGGTCGATTAAACTGATTCGACATATCTTCGTTGCTCAGAATACGACCTACATTCGAGATTCCGTTTTAAGCGCGGAGTCTGCGTCTTCGCGCGGTCCGATATATCTTGCCAGAGGATTGACGCGTTGAAACCTAATAACATGGACATCATATGGTTGAGGGTCGTGCTGAAGAATTCTGTTAAATTTCTTTGTTGTCTTTACCGCTCCCCGAATGACCATCGACCAGCAACATTTTCGAACATCTTTCACGTATCGTCACCACCAAGTTTCTAAAATTGTTGTCTTTGGCGATTTTAATGTGCACAATTTCGGCTGGTTTGTACATTATAACAGAACCGACGAGGCTAGGAGGCAGCCGGAGATGTTCGTTGTTAGCCGCAATTTGACTCAACTCGTGGAGAAACCTACGCGTGTTACGTCAAAGAATCCTTGACGACACAAAAACCCATCAAGCACCATGTGTAACCTAATTACACATTTTGTCTCAACAGAAATACTATTAAGAACAAAACTTAAAAGGTATATTAACAAACTACAAAAAATTCAGAGAAACATAAAAATATGGAATAACCCAATTATACATTTTGTCCAGACAGAAATATTTTTAAGAACAAAACTCAAAAGGTAACAAATAACAAAAATTCAAAGTAACAAAATATGGAATAACCAAATTAGAATATAATGTATATCACAACATATGTTACCTAATTGCACATTTCATCCAGATGAACAAACTCAAAGATAATTAGCAAGAATTCGTGGAAACACGAAAATGAATATTACACTACTTGCAATATAATATCCATTGTGAGAAAGATATTATATTGGAACGTAGAGAAATAAATCTAGATATAAGATTTTATGTTAGAGTAAGTTCAGTTTACAAAACTAACACTCTGAAGAGCAGACGTTTCTTAAATTCAAAATTGAATAAAGTATAAATTTTATTTAGAAGTGTTTTCCTTCATTTCACTCAAGTGGAGTTTAAGAAAACATAATTCGCGCGTGCCTAGTGATTATACGAACACCCTGGACTTGTTTTTGACATCCGAACCGAGTATTTATATCGTAGAGGTTTCTACACCACTGGGAAAACCAGATGCCTGCTTGCTATCGGTCGCGCAACCACTTGCATTTCACGCGAATAACCGGCCTAGGCAGCTTCGCTATGTATTGAGATATGTCGCTGCTAACTGAGAAGATTTGCGAGATTTCTTCACATCCTTTCCATGGTCGGAGATGTGCTTCGGAGACTCCGAGATTAGTGCTTGAGCGGAGTCGATCACAGAGATTATTCTTCTTGGCATGGAGATCTACATTCCACATCTGATAAGCCTTGGATTGATAAAAAATGCGAGCAGATTACAGCGCACAAAAATAAAGCTTTTAAATAGTAGAGTTCCAATCCCACCAATGTCAACAGAACGGATTTTGTTAGAATCAGAAACGGGTGCAACCAGGGGTTTGATACTACGAAGAAGGCTCACAACAACAGAGTGACCGATAAAATCCTTTAGTATCCGACTGGTTCGCGCTCCTTCTGGTCAATGGCAAGGCATTTAAAACAATAATTGTGTTGTGCGAATATTCGATGGAGTGTCGAAGAAAGGAAATAACGTGCATTAAGTGGAATAAGAACGGTAGCGTTTGCTCTTGTTGTGTTAACGAGTATGTACCGCTTGCTCCGGCATGAACAATGCAGAAGGAATCAAAAAAAAGAGTAGTATATTAAAAGGCAAAATAAGTTTATTAAAACGCTCTTCGTGCATCAAACCGTAGTTAAAATCGGAGAAAAAAATTAAAGAGAGCGAAATAAGTAGAATAATAATGCAGAACTTGTGTTAGAATAAAAACAAATGAAGGGAAGGATACATTCTTCTCTACTTCTAACTACAGCGGGAATTTTTTGAACTACACATCCCCTTGTCAGACTTCTTCTGAATCTGAGGACGAAGAAGAAGAAATAAATGAGCTAGAAGCGAAACTATCTGTAGCAAAAGCACGACAAGAAGAAAGAAGGAGAAAGAAAAAAAATGAAGCACGGGAACAAAAACAACAAAAAAACAAGCAAGAAAAGCCGAAGCTGAACGGAGGCCAACATCAGCAACAAAACATAAACTCAAAGCGAAGTCTAGGTGAACAAAAGGAAGCACATCACCCAAAAGGACAATAGCAGCAAACCAACAAAAAAAAAAATACCGCCAATCAACACGGTAGACATCGATCGTAAAGAATTGGTAAGTCTGTGTAAATTACCTGTACTACTACTACTACTACTATTTATTGGCCTGTAGGAACCCGAAAGTTCATGACCTCACTAACTCGACTCCGCCGTTGTTCCCTGTCCCGTGCGCTCTCCTTCCACGTTCGACCATCTGATCCGATCTCCTCGAGGTCCAACCTAACATTGTCCTCCCATATCCGTCGCGGCCGCCCTGCCGGTCTCTTTCCCGTTGGCTTACCGTCAAGAATTCTACGCACGGTCCTATCGTTGCCCATTCGCGCCACATGTCCGGCCCATCTTAATCTTCGCGGCTTGATTACTCTCAGCTGTAGGGAGTAATAATTATCTGATTAAAAGACTGGAAGGTAATAGGCACGCTATTCAAACATATAACGTTGGCGACCATGTTACAATTAAAAATGTTTTGAAAAGAGCCGCCGCGGAACTAAAAAATATTACAATTCTATTACAGGGCGTCGACCCTCAAACTGAACCAGAGACTCTTCTGAAAATGCTGCGAGAGCTAAAGTACGAGGACCTTTAATTTAATGTGGCAAAACCCTTCACCACAGCCAGCTCCAAAAGGAAGAGCCAAAACTACCCCTCTTTCTGGTGCAATTAACCAAATAGTAAAATAGTAAATTGGTAGTCTACGGAAAATAACAGTTCTGGACCACCAAAGTGTAACATGGGACAAACTAAAAAAAGGCAGAAACATACTTTCATGCATCCCCCGCCAAAGGTTTGTGCATTCAACGGCGATCTGTAAAATGCAGCATCGTTGCGTGAAATGCGGTCAAGATCATAATGCAGAGGAGTGGCCTTTGGGTAAAGAAAGTGTGGAAGACAAAACCCTTTTAAGGTATGCAGTATGTCGAAATAAGGGACATCGCGCCAACTACTGAGGTTGTCCTAAATACCGAGAATTAACGTCGAAGAGTGTGACTCAGCAAAGAAAAACTGAGACAAATCGCACAAGATCAGCGGTCCTATGCACGAATACGACAGGTGGGGGAAACCTGACACAGACTCCGACGCCGATAACCACAAATACTTCGGCACAGACTGAACTAACATCACAAGCAGACGTGTTTGTGGCATCTCTAACAGATACACACAATTCACAAGCAAAAATAGTGAAGAACACCGAACGAAAAATCGAATAAGAAAATACATTATAACCGTATACCTTAGCGATAACATCCCATCAGTGGAGTATAGTCGAGTTTGAAAATCAAATTCTAAACACGGTCAGTAGCCTGATGGGCAACGCTTAGGTTCAATTTTTTTCGTGATTCAAACTGTCATAGCGTCAGTTCGAATCACACGATCTTCTTCACTATTATTTCAAACGCTATAATTGGTGACCCCTGACGTGATCTGTACACACAGCATACACTTTATCATAGTAAGCAGAACTTCACACACGGTCACGACTTCCGCATAGAGCCCAGCCTCCGACGTTTTCTCATTCTCTCGTTCGTCCGTCGTTCGCATACGAATCTGATCGTAACGAAGTTACTGCGGAGGGAGTGGTGTGGCATCTCTAACAGATACACACAATTCACAAGCAAAAATAGTGAAGAACACCGAACGAAAAATCGAATAAGAAAATACATCAGAACCGTATACCTTAGCGATAACATCACATCAGTGGAGTATAGTCGAGTTTGGAAATCAAATTCTAAACACGGTCAGTAGCCTGATGGGTAACGCTTAGGTTCAATTTTTTTCGTGATTCAAACTGTCATAGCGTCAGTTCGAATCACATGATCTTCTTCCCTATTATTTCAAACGCTATATGTTCACATTCTTGCTCTATCTACAGAGGCAGAAGGCATAGCTGCAAAACCAAATAAACGAGATCTATTCGCACTTGCCGAGTCTAAGTGAAAAATCAATAGAAACCTTCCAACCTAAAGACCAATTAAAGCTCTTGTCGTGAATGTAAATTCACTTATAAGAACCGAGAGAATAACCACTCTTTTTAACCTGTTGCAAGACGAAAACATTGTTGGGCTTCTAGCTGGGGAAACTAAGTTAAACCAGAGGCATAGACTTTGGCACAAAAACTATGATATTATACGAAGAGACCGACCTAATTTCTCACAAGGGCGAGGTGTCGCCAATTTTATTAGAAAAGGACTCCAACACACAGTTATATATGGTGGAGAAGTGCGCAGGTTCTGGTTACTTGAAGCATGCATCGTACGCATACCACTTCAGCAAGAACGGGGGCTGTATGAG
Organism: Microdon myrmicae; assembly: GCA_963931805.1. Taxonomy (NCBI): domain Eukaryota; kingdom Metazoa; phylum Arthropoda; class Insecta; order Diptera; family Syrphidae; genus Microdon; species Microdon myrmicae. The sequence goes on from OZ007499.1 coordinate 122,212,312, forward strand.
ATCTCGGTTTATGCACCCGAGGAACATCAGTATAATCTCTTTATAGCAGAACTTGAGTCTCTCTTTCGATGGTTGCAACTCCAACTGGATAAAAACTAATTTATTATAGGTGGAGACATGAACGCCAAACATAAAGATTGGGGAAATTGTATGTCCAACAGTAGAATAAATCAACTGGCTAGCTGGTTAGATCAATATCACGTAGAATATAAAACTGACCTTCTAGGTACGGAATATCCATCGTTCTCTAGAGGTAGATATCATGATTATTGACTCACGACTGAGACTACTTAATACCAATAGATGAAACAAAAACTGTTTACGGACAATTGAATACGGCAGCGACCACTGTGCATTCACAGCCATAATAAAACTTCCGAACGACCTGGCAGAACTGTGGGAACTCGTGATCCCACAACCCTATAACTACGGGACAATACGATGGCCACAATTCATCATAACGTTAACAAAAGAATTACGTTCAAACGATATCAATCTACCAACAAACAGAAACCTGGCGAAATCGACAAATATATTCAACAAATGGACGAAACTATAAAACGAATATTGGACAAAACGATTCCTAAAACAACAGAACCAGCAATATGAACTTGTATAGGAACACAACAATAAACGCACTTCACAGGAAAAAAAGCAGACTGCTAACAAAACTAAAACAATTATACGGACAGTTTACTGACAGACACCACGAGGAGATAATATCACTGAAATCCCAATTTTAACCAATAAGCCGAATATGTTCCCACAAATAAATAATATATTCAGGAAAAATAATCAAAACGAGATTCAGTGTCTCCAAATTCCACGTACCGATGTAAACAAGCAGCTGCTAATTAACATTGGTATAGAAATAGAGAACGCTATTTTCAATCATGAGCTCTCTGATCGAAGATCCTTTGGAAAAGGCGAACGCTGTAGGAGCTGTCTTCCAGGAAATATACAAGGTAGATGAGAGCATCCACCGAAACTACGACTTGGAGAACAGGGTTCTAACGAATCACTTGCACCTTAGAAATGGAATTTCAAATTGGTAATCAGAGAATCTCGGTTTTACCGAATTTAATTATGATAATTTGGCAAACGCTATTAATGCAAATAAGAGGGCTAATAGCCTATTAATAACGAAGGGGGAGGTTCAGGGTATCTTCGACTCATTGGGAAACAAAAAGTCAGCGGGAATAGATTGAGTACCAAATATCGTACTCAAATACCTACCACCATTGGCAATGCACATATATACAGTTCTGTTTAACAACCCGTTAAATAATACACACTATCCCATGCGTTGGGAAACAGCAGTTACACAGCCTTTACCAAAAAAAAAAAAAAAGAATGGGACAAGGACTGTACAAACCCAATGAACATTCGTTCGTTAAGTTTACTTTCAAGCATCAGTAAAGTATTCGAGAAAGTCATAAACAAAACCTTGATCAAATGGGTTGATGCCAATAACATTATTGCAAATAAAACTTTGCTTTAAGGCGGATCATGAAACCACACATGCCGCAGCTAAATTGGTTTCCAACATCATCATCACCATCGGCACTACAACCGGGAACCGGTCTTGGCCTTATTTAGCAAGTCCTGAGGCTTGTTACACTTTCCACAATAATTTGTTTTTTCCGGGCAAGGTCATTGGTCTTGCGCCAGAGGCTCCCCGACATACAATGGAGTAAATGTAACAACCAATGCACGGCTGCCTGTCTGATCGACTTGGAAAAATAGCTTCGCTTGAAGGATTATACTACGAGATCCTCAGACAGGGCATGTATAAACCTTTACTCTATATACTTTATGATATGATAAATAACAGGAGGGTTGTGGTCAAAAGTGGCAAAGTGACCCCCAGTATAACGTATAATATCAAGAATGGTTTACAACAGGGAGCGGTACTTTCCCGATTCTTTTTATCATTTACGTTAGCGACATATTAAACGCACTTCGCGACGCGATTTCGTAAGCGGACGATCTTATAATATATACAATAGCCCCCAAATTGAAATCATAAATGATTTACTGCAGCTACACTTCAATAAAGTGCTGCGATATTGCGACGACCAGAAACTTAAGATCAATTTCCAGAAATGGGAAACTATTCTATTTAGAACCCCGTTGTATAAAGCCACAAACGACACAAGAAAAAACTGGCGAAAGTTAGTTATCATGGCCGTATGAACACAAACTGAAAAACACGAAATACCTTGGTATCTGGCTAGATCAGTACCTGTATATAACAGACACGTGGAGGCTGCTTTGACCAAGGCTAAGAAAACTTTTGCTATAACAAGAAGGCTATTTCATTGTAGCCAACTTTATAGCGGGTCAATGATTATATAGGAATGCCTAGTGTGGTGTAGTAGTTGTGTGGCGTTTCTAGCAGATACATTGAAGAACAACACCACCAAAAGCGGGAAACGGTCTTGGCCTTATTTAGCAAGTCCTGAGGCTTGTTAAATTTTCCATAATGATTTGTTTTTTCCGGGCAAGGTTTTGCGCCCGAATTAAAGCCGTATACCATAGCAATAATATAGCATTTCCACATCAGTTGAAAGTACTTGAGTTTAGAAATTGAATTCGTACACACGGCAGTGGCCTGATGCGTTGAGCTTTGGTTCTATATTTGAGTGATTCTAACCGTGATAGCGTCGGTTCGAATCACACGCTCTTCACTATCGTCGCAAACGCTATACTTGTAATACCATAAAAAGGTATCAACATTAATTATTTATTTGGAACCGACAGTATGTATGCCGGGTCCGCCAAATAGTAAGGTTATGTACTTAAACCTTACCTGTCTGTTGCAGAGCGATCCGCCCTTGGTGTTTCGGGTCCCTATTAGAAGTCTGTTTTTTAGTTTTAATTATTTTATTTAAAAAACAACTTATATTATTTTGTTATTTTATTTAGAGTAACAGGCCAGCTGTTCCAATGCTAGGCTGCAACCTGTTACTTTTAGCTTACGACTGCTCCAATGGATCAGTTCACTTTTATTTGATTTGTGCCTCAACAGAACCCCTTTTATATACCCAAATTCAATTCCGAATTTTACATTCCTTCCCACGATTCATCGCTCACCTTGAGACAGCCACCTGACGCTAGCCCTAGTTGAAGGCCATGCCAACGACGATGGGAACTGCAACGTTGCAATTCGGTCGCCATTCATCCCGAGGCCTACTCTGGCTGCAGCTCCACCCCAAGGCCATGGGAAAATTTCGATTCAAGGTGATGCGAATCTGATTTGCCCATAGCAAATAGTATGCATGTGTATGAGCATGGGTGGAATTACCTTGTAGGTGATGGGGTGTTAGGTGATCATCAAGGTGATGAGAATTTTTGTTTGCTTATATCAAATATCATGCAGCATTAGAGTATGTATATGGGCATGGGTATGGATGGAACGTGAGAATTGCAGAATTGCAATTTTAGTTATGAGAATTGGAAATGCATTATAGGAATTTGCGTTTAGCAACAGGTAGGCCCGTGATAAAGTTTCACAGCTACACCGAAAGGATTCCATCCTATATGCATGCAACATTAGATGCGTTGGGAACAACATTGTAGAATACTGCGTATAGCATTTACGTACTTATTAGATTAAGGGCCGCATGCTTATAGTATACATGTTATATGTAGCAATTTGTTATATATGGCAATTTGCGTACAGTAAATATATGTTATATTATTGGAGTATTGAATGTTGCATGTATGTAACTATCCGATTATTGGATTTTTGCGTGTAACATACTCCACGAAGCCCTACCACCCCCCCCCCCCCCCCCCCCAAATTGAACCCCATCTATATCCCCAAATCATTATTGAATCTAATGTTGAACAAATAGAATCAAACGTTCAATTGTCGCGTTGATTTAATTGCTATAATCCAAAAAATAAAAGCAAACACATGATATACGAACCAAATGTTCATTTGTTCGCATACACGCAAATTTCGCAAAATCCCTAACTCAAAATAAATGTGTGGACTAGATGTCGCATCATCAACAAATATTATTGAGAATCATAAGATGCGCGTCTGCAATTTTATTATCCTCTAAGGATTTCTTTGCACAAATTTAGTTCCACAAAATTCAATCGATTCGTTCCGCCCGAGCCGGTTTAGACGACGCGTCAGTAACACAGCCATACCTCCGAAAATAATTTGAATTTTCTAAAAATGTCTTAAAGACATATTCTTAGTAAAGCTTAAAGCTTAAAAAAAGCTATGCAAATATGAAGAACAAAATTTTTTTTCAAATTTCTAGACCAGAATACCCCCTTAATTTAGGAGAACCAGTGTCACTGGCCGAAATTCTTTTGACGGCGAACGAATATCGTGGAGTCCTTTACCACCCACCGACCGAGTCGGTCGTTTTGCTCCCGCTGTCCGTAGCGCTGCGGACACGCGTGTTGTACCCTGAGTCGTGGCTAGTGTTGCGTCGAGTACGGTAGTGTTTAATATATTCAATTAAAAGTAATTTCTCTTGTAACCCCGGTCTAAATGCAATAGTGTAAAATGTGGAAAAAAAAACAAACAAACAATTAAAGTAATAACAAGGCGGTGATCACCAATTAATTCGTGCGTTTCATTTAATTTTCCGCGCTGCAGTTCCTGAGTTTTATCGTTCATTCCTTTCTGTTCGAGAACAATTCTGGCGAGGAGAATTCTTTTGGTGCTCGCATTTGCTGCGTTTCATTCGTTTGCATTCGATTAGTGATGGGGAGTGAAGTGAATCAGCGCCGTACGCCGGTGCAACATACTTCCTACCCCATAGTACCTCCTTACGTCAGTGTGAACCCGTTGGTTTTGATTATTTGATGTAGGAGTCGGAATTCCTGAAGCGCGACGATGTACATTTTATATTGTTTCGCATTCTCCACGACCGTCTGTATCGCGGCTGGTTTATATAACGTTCGAACATTCTACGAGCCGTCGCGTATATCCCGCTTTTTCTGTTTTTCCCTACGTCTTCGTTTTGCCGAGTCGGTGTTTTCTTGATGATTGTTCCCTTATGGTAGTGTCGGCTCACCACACCTACACCTGCCGGGTTTTTCGTAGGATTGTTTTGTGTTCTCTCTTTTTGTTCCGGGTCCCAGTGGAGATTTGAAATAATTAGGAGTTTGGTTTTGATTTATTTATTTAATTAATTTATTTAAAAAGTACTTATACCATGCTGCAATTACAAGCCTAGTCGCAGACCATGCCAACGACGTTGCAATATTGTCGCCATTCATCCTGAGATGGTAACCTTACACCTACTTTGTCTGCAGCTTTATCTCAAGGCTATCGGAAAATTTCAGGCAACAGATGCAACCGATTCACGGTGATGTGGACGGAAGGCACGCGCTAGGATGGAAGTGGAAATTGCAGAATTGCAGTTTTAGTTGTTACTTGATGGAATGCGGGAATTGCAGAATTGGAAAATGTTCGAGTGGTCATGGCATATGCTATTGGATGATGAAAATTTACGTTTAGCAAATTGATAGGGGTGTATGGCTACACTGAAAGAAATCCGTCGGTTGTAACAGGAAATTAATTTTAATGCTACACCGAAAGGATTCTTTTGGTTGAAACTTATAAAAACTTTAATTTATGATGTCTTTTCGTTGAAAGTTATTAAAGCTTTAATGGATTATATCTTTGATTGGTTGATAGTTCAATGTATGACCGTTAATGTCATATATGCATGCAACAGCTGTAACGCATAGCTTGGTATAACAAAAGTTCTTAAGAAGCAGTGCAAATTTTCTGGAATGATAAAAATCAGGTTTTGGTTTTACACAGTGAATTTTTTTAAAGTTCTAAATATGCCACGGGGGAAACAATTAACGGACATTGAAAATTTGCATTTTTTTCAGAAAATTTATTACCATTCATGTTAAAAAAGCAATTAAGGCATTAAAGGGTTTTTCCCTGAGATGGTGTCGCATGACAATATTTTATCACGAAAGTAGTCATAAAAGTTTTTTATTGTACTCATTCTAAGAAAACTAAAAATGTACTTTTGAGTCTATTTTATCACAGAACTGTATCTTTAAATTGTAAATTGTAAGGTGACTTTGTGGGGGTTGGTTGTATGTACCAGACATGGGCACTAGTTCAACTCAACACCCAAACACTTACCATTGGTTTCTCTGAAAATTGTCCACGAAATAAATCAACTCCAAACAAGCGAAAGAAATAAATAGGCATGCAAGTATTTCGTTATCAAGTGTTCTTTATTTAATCTGCGTTATGGCATCGGCACATGCGCATAACACTGTGAGTTCACAATTAAATTCACCCAATCCTTTACTGAGGGTTAACAATAAGTTCGCTTAATCCTTTAATGAGAGTTAACAATAAGTTCGGTTAATCCTTTAATGACAGTTAACAATAATTTCACTTAATCCCTTAATGAGAGTTAACAATAAGCTCACTTTAACGATCCAAACAAATTTCTCGACTAGTTGACAGAAAGGAAAAAACAACGCACTCCAACTCGAATATTTTGACGGTGTTGAAACAAAATTGGCTACTTAGTAGCGGGGCTGGTAAAAAGGGAACTCTAAGCGGGCGCGACTGTCCGCTGTGGTAATAGGAATCTGACTCTCCGATGCAATCCACATCCCATCAGATGCAACGGCGGTGGATCACACCGAGGTGGGACGAGCGAATCGGATCTACTTGGCGACGGCCAATGGGCGATCGAAACGGAGTTAAATGGGAGGATTTCCCATATGCCCGTATAGAACAAGTACGATGCCCCCTCGCCTGCAAAACAGACAACGAACGGTTCTGCACCTGTTCAAACAAAGGAACGAGCATAAGGGGCTGCAGGCATTGTTGTCATAAATCATCGTGATGCACGCCTGAGAACCAAATAGGTCTCTGTGTCCTAAGTAAACAGAAACGCTATTTCAAGGGTCGTACGATGAAATGCACATCGTTCGTGGTTTAGCCGATGCTACATAGAATCATTATCGGGTCATACGATGAAATGCACATCGTTCGTGGTTTAGCCGATGTTACATAGAATCATTATCGTGTTTACTTAGGCGTTCACGATCATTGTAGTTGTTGTAGGCGATACATTGTTCGGTGACGATAGGTCAACCGAAGATTTGAGATATGTTTGGATAAATGTGCTGGTACATGGGTGCGATGGTGAACAATTTGCCTTGGAGATGTGCAAGGGTACGTCTCGCCCAGGGCGGCCATGGACCAGTGGTTGGCAAGTAGAATAAACACAGTGAGGCTACTGTGTGTTTGTTTAGTTTACAGCCAGGAGCATCATAAGGCATGATCATGGGTATGATTGCTTAAGTAACAATCATATTCATGCCCAGATCCCATAATCGGTTGCTGGCTGATAAAAGGGAATTGGTTACAATGTTTGCGAACCTAAAGATATGGGGGCAATATTTATCTACCAAATGGTAGGGAAACTATCGGCTGCAGTTGTGTCAACAAGTACGCTGTTCGACGTGTCTTCTTAAACCAACGGATATTTGTTTGAACGATCGACCGATGCTTCAGCAGATAAGGCAAGGGTTAACATGTCATGCACGTGTATGAGAAAGTGCATCTTAGCAATGCGCATTGACATGTTCGGGGATTAATGTCGGTTACATGAAGAGGTAACCGAATTAGCTTTCAGGAACATAATGCGTTGGATGCAAGCATGTCCCGGGGTGAAAGTTTGGTAATCTTGCCGTGGGCTTATGTTTTCAGGTGGAAGGTGATGCAGGGTAGCTTACGCTGCTCATTTGCAGGTGGGTATAATGACTGTCTGGTAAGTGGGAGACGGTTAATTAAAAGAGAGTGGGTGGTTCTTTGGGAATGCCTTAAAGAACCCGCACAACTTCACCCCACAAATTGAAATAGAATAAAAAAATGATTGATCCTTAATCTTTAATTAATGATTTGTAATTAAATAGATTGGTAGACATGGTTCATCTTAAATTGGGAATGTTACACTGATTGACGAGGAATTCTCGCGGTATTGCAATGCATGATACAAGTGGCATGTCGGTATGTCAGTTATCTCACTGAATTCTTGCAGAACCGTAATTTAATGTGAAGGTAATAGATATTACGCCATTCCCAAACTTCAAACTCGAATCTTTATAATAATTGTACTCGAATCATTATGATAATTAAACGCGACTCATTATAATAATTATTCGAATTACATGGTATTCGGTGACTGAAATACAAGTAGATATGTGGGACGAAGGAAACTTTGGGGTAACTTTTGTGTTTTTCGTCCTTCACTTTACTTATGGTGTAAATCGGTCTCAAGCCATGGCTTCGTAGTCATTCGATTTCCTTTTTACAAACTTCACTGTTTTTCTCCGACAATCTCGAACTACTACAAATACACTATTGCTACATGTCAAAACTTCCTCTTCCTAAAATAACATAGCTTTATTCACTTCTTAAAACACTGAGATAAATTTGAAGTCAAAGCTTAAAATGGTAAATTTTTTGTTTTAATCTTTTTCGCTGGATATGTTTCAATTTTTGTATTTTTTTCTTATCTATATCTACATCGTTGTTTAAGCGGATACTTGCCTTAGACTGCTTGGTTGTTTTCCCTATTTCAAGGAATTCGTATTTGTAGCCATTTCCATTAATCACTGTTACACGTCAGAAATTTGAGTCGTATTTTAAGAACTCAACCCTAATCAAAGTTTTTAAAAACATGCAGCTCAATTAAAAGTTGGTGTTATGGAAGGAGTTACTTCACGCGCGATACTCAAATGGCGATTCGTTCTTTAAGGTGCCTTTTTCGATTTTCTCCTTGGGCACCACTAATGTGTTTTGCTCTGCACAATTCACGTCGCTTTTACTCGTATAGCAAACCAGCAGAGTAACCACTTCATCATGCGATATTTTTCGTATTGTATTCCATCCATTTGCAGAGAACTCCATCTTCTGGTTATTTGTGGCTAGTTAAAATGGAAAAGTGATACCAGCCATTATAACGACAGTTCTAGCTGAGGTAGTTTAAAAAAAAAAACCTATAAAACTCAAAGACTCTTCGTCTTCATTTTTATCAAGGATCCAGTTGAATAGTAAAAAGTCAACGACTTAAGTGGGACCGGTTTTCTTTTTATTATAGCAAATCACTTGAGAACAAGAACACGACACCACGATGGTGGTGTGATTGATAAAACTGCAAGACTTAAGAAATACATAGTTTGATAAAGAAAGGAACAAAATGTGTAAAGGTTTGGAAAGCAGCCAACATTGCAGGGTGGTGGTCTGCCGCCGGACTTGTTTTGAATTTTTAAGGGCAATTTGCTGAATCATTAAGTGCACAAGCATTCTTCGCTCAAGAGAAAATTGGAAGAAGGAATTTTTTCCTGTGGCTGCAGCAAAATCCTTCATTGTTGTGTGTTTGTTTTAAGTTTACAGATTACATGTAACAGCAGCAATTAAATGTAAATGGTCAAAGAGTTTTATTTAGCTCGCCTAATTGACTGTGATGTAAAAATGAATGCGGTACTACTATGCGGCAAGGCTGAAGTTCAAAAGATTACGAACACGTTTTATAATTACAATCAGATAAGGGTATGATTAAATAGCTTACCTCAGAAATAAGTGCTTTCAAATAGTTTTTCGTTAATGAAAAAATTATTGTATTGTTAGTAAAGGAAGCTTCTCAAAAAAGAGATTCTCATTTACCTTGTACCTTAATTACTTCCATGCCAAATTCAGATCTGCTCAGGGTAATCTACAGAATGAGTAGCATGAAGTGAACAGTATACTAAATAAACCTTCTGCTTCTAGAGTACCCACTTATCTATATATTGAAAACTCTAAAGTTTATAAATAATTTGCTTTTACTAACACATTTAATAATTATTTCGCCAATATTGGCAGTAATCTTTAACCGAGCCTTGTTGTACTTGTGCTATCATTTTCTTCGACTTTCTTAACATTACGAAAAAACTCGATGTTAGATCGTAAAGCAAGTTTACGCCATAATTAATTATAGGTTAAGATGTTGAGAATATCGGATGTGGAATCAAGCAGTGTGTGTGCGACGATAACAATTGTCAAAATAAGAGCGTAATGAACCAAACTATATGCGAGGCAACGAATTCAATATAACAAAGTAACAAGTCGCGTAGCTGAAGTGAAACATGAAGGACGAGTGAAAGTTCTTCGGGTTATTTAACTTAAGCCTCATGGAGAGCTATTTAATTAATTCTAACTGCTGCAGGCAGTTGAATGAAGTGCACAGCATAAAAACAGCTTTCTCATGCAAATGTGGCTAACCAGCGGTGTCAGACAGCTAAGTTCTGATGGTAAAATTGTAAGGACTTTATGTGAGATCACCATTAAGGTTTAGTCAGAATATATTACACTTCTGTTTATTCTTTCCGGGGGATTTCTTTATTTTTTGTTATTAAGCTCTGTTTATTTTTGACGAAGAATAATATAAATAAGTCAAAAGTACATTGTGCCGGAATTTTTCGCCAAATTGAAGTATGAATTTGAATACACCGTCAAGAACATTTTCTTTTATTGTTGACTACTTACCTTTTTCTTGGAATTATATGCATTGATGTAGGTGTATAGAGTGAAATAATGCTTCTAACTACAGCTTGTTGATCCTATTCATCCAAGAGAAAATTCACTGCATGGAAGTTCTAGAATTAGAAGATAATCTTTTATTGTAGATTTCTGAGAATCTCAAGAACGTAAATTATTCAAAGTTTACGAGGGTGGGCTGAAAAGTTTCCGACCTCAACGTAAAGATAGCAGCACTCATCAATAAAAGCTAGGAACTGTAGTTGTGCATCTTTTGACAGTTACTCACCACAATTTTAGCCATTTGGGACGCCTAGTTTTTATTTGATAGTCGTTTGAAGGAGTCAATGTCCACTTGTTAGGTTATATATATATTTTTTAAATGTGGTTTACCCTTACCTTATAGGGTGGACGTCTGTTCCAGCTGGAGGTGTGGGGGCGGCGTAATGGATGTACCCGGCCTCTCTAGTGGGAGCCTCCCCGATGAGCCGATCTCCTACCGCAATTTCCTTCCAGCTTGCTTGTTTTCGAATTTTGGTTTTTTCGGCGATCTCTTTTTTTGATATGTTCGGCGATAATCTGGTCGAGCTCGTCATCAGACTTATTTTCCACTGGCTCCTTAAGGGCCAAGCTTTTTTTTTTTTTAATCGACTTCTCTCGGGATAGGCGAACCCATAGCGCCGAGTGGGTGCCCCGAGTACCATCAAATAACTGTTGCAGTTCTCAGGTTGTAACGCTCCGGGAACACTCGCGTGGGAAGAGAGTTCCACAGCTTCCCCGCTCTGTAACGGAACAAGTTCTGATGCAGGGATGTTCGCGCCGTCGAGAGATGAACCACAAACGGGTGGGATCCTTCGGATTGTCTTGTGGAGCGCATATACGCCGAATTGCATAGAACAATACTGTTACGTACCAAAACCACCCCCCAAACATTCATACCGGCCGAAGCCCCAATCAATTTCGGATCACATGTAGTGAATCCCATGCAGATTGATTAATGTGCCAATCCGCTAAGAAAATATAACCATAGAGTCCAGAAATACATCTGAAAACAATCCTCAATGGCGACACCGTTTCCTTTAATCCATTCTAAGGATACGTTTCCTAAACGGAAAAAGGAGCGATGCTTGTAAATAGGATTGATGGACAACAATAGCATTAAGATGTACAAAATATCTTTGGCACCGTTGTCCATTAAAATGTAATTACCAAAAACACTCGTGGTAAATACCAATCCTAAACATCACTAAAAAACCCAAGTAATGTTTAATGACGTATGGAAATTGTCGATCCTAGGAAAACTACCGAAGGATCAAACAAAAGATCGCTGGCTCACAATAGAGATCCGGATACAAAGGATTTTATGTGAGGTCAGCGAGAAAGCAAAAAAGGAAAATAACACGTTGCTTTTAGGTAACGTGGAAAAAAGGTTTCCTTCCGATCAAACGATGGATATACAATTAAGTTGGTTTTGTGAATTAGTCCAGAACGGACACATGAATAATTTTTCGGGAGTTGGTTCTAGATATTTGACCAGGACGGTCTCTAAGCAGTGCGCGGCGTAAATGAGTGCCAAGTAAAACTAAAAGGTTTTGTGTTGTGTCGTGGTGCGTTACATTTAGATAATTAAAAAATAATTCATTCGTGGATCTCAAAGACATATGCCTGAGTTGCAGGGCAAAAGTAATTAATTCAATAATAAGTTTGCGATAAAATAAAACCGTGTGTTTACATTAACATTTATAGAGATTATATAAAGATTTGTGCACGAAAGAACATAAGACTAAATATATTCAGTGATACCTAAAATGGAAACAAGAGTGTTTTATTTAAAGAGTGCGTTATTTAAAGTGAGTGGAAAAAGGAGACATTACAATGCCAAGAATCTCCGAAGAACAGTACCCGTGATAATATCTGTAAAACAGACAGAGGACGGCTACGCGAGTTAACACCTGTAGGGAACACAACAACAAATACCTTACCCACCTATAAAAGCATCAAGCATACGACCCAAGAGAGCAGCTCTCTCTACAAAGCGAGAACACGAATTTAACTAATAAAAATATTTTTAAAATAAAAAAATAAAGTTTAGTTAATTTACTCGCGCCGTCGATGTGATAGCGACTGTAGTCCCTACGTCAGCATTGAGTCCCCGATCAGGCGGATCACTCGTATCCGTATGCTCTCAAGTAGGTCGAGGGCATGTTTAGGAGCTGAGCTTCAAACATGAGAGCAATATTCGAGCGCGGGTCTAATTTGGGATTTATATAGGAGAAGAAGTTGGCCCGGAGTAAAATATTTCTTGGCTCTAAGAAGATAGCTCAGTTTTCCAGAGGCCGACCTGGCGATACTCGACACGGGTTTATGCCATGATACATTCCCACAGACCGTGACGCCGAGCAATTTCCAACTTTCCCCAGACTCAAGGGCCCGGCCATTCATCATCAGCTATGGAGCCGATGATCCACTTTTCTTTGTAAATGTTGTATATTGTGTCTTCGCTGCATTGAAGTCGACGAGATTGGCCCTTCCCCACTGCACGACCCTATCTAGATCCTGATTCAGAGAGTCAATCTGTCTGCATCTCAGCTGATGCGAGGCAAATGCACCAATCGGCCGAACACTCGAAAAGGAGGAAACAAGCGTACCATCATCCGCAAAACTGAACACTTTGTTATCCGTTGTCTCCAACAAATCATTTATGTGAAGCAAGAACAAGGTTGGAGCCAAAGTAGAACCCTGGGGCACCCCTGAATTGACAGGATACAGATCCGAACACTCGCCATCCACAACAACCCGGATCGATCGATTTTCGAGGAAGCTCCTCGTCCAGTCGCAAAGCTGGTGGGAAAATCCATATGAACGAAGTTTGCTCAGCAATGCCCCGTGCCAGACGCTGTCAAAAGCCTTGGAGATATCTAATGCGACCGCCCTTGACTCACCATGCCGTTCAATCGCAGATGTCCATGTATCGGTTATAAGTGTCAAAAGGTCTCCCGTGGACCGCCTGCCACGGAATCCGTATTGACGATCATTCAGAAGTCCGTTGCACTCCAAATACTTAACTAACTTTGTGTTGATGACTTTTTCCAGTACCTTAGATAAAATAGACAGTAATGCTATCGGACGGTAATTTTGTGGGAGACACTTTTTTCCCGTCTTTGAGATTGGCTGAACTCGAGCGATTTTCCAGCAGGCAGGAAAGGTCCTCCGTGAATAAGATAAGCAGAAGAGTCTGCCAAGAACCGGCGATAGTTCTGGAGCACAGTTCTTAACGACTATTGCTGGTATTCCGTCCGGGCCGGTTGCCCTCCTACAATCCAGTTCACGTAGAATGCGTTGAATAGTGCGCAGACGAAATCTCACATCCCGCATCGAAGACCGTACCGGTGAGATCACAGGTGGCTCCAATAGGCCGGGATCCAGGTTTGAATTCGCGGAAAATAAATTCGCGAACACATTAGCTTTGTCCTTTGAATTCGTGACTAACGTCCCGCTGTTTGTCACCAACGGAGGGAATGACGAGGATGCAAAGTTACCGCTGACAGCCTTTCCCATTGACCAGAAGGAGCGCGAACCAGTTGGGCACCGAAGGAGTTTATTGATCACCCTGTCGTTGTGAGCTTTTTTCGCGGTATCAATTGCCTGGTTGCACGCGTTTCTGATTCCAACAAAATTCGTTCTGTTAATATTGGTGGGATTGGAGCGCCATTGTTTAAAAGCTCTATTTTTTCCGCTGTAATTTGCTCACATTTCTTATCAAACCAAGGTTTATCAGACGAACTTCGTTTGATGGAATGTGGAATATACATCTCCATCCCCAGAAGAATAATCTCTGATACCGACTCCGCACAAGCGTTAACATCGGAGTTTCCGAAGCACACCTCGGACCACGGAAAGGATGCGAAGAAATCCTGCAAATCGTCCCAGTTAGCAGTCCCATACGTCCATACATGGCGAAGCTGCCTAGGGCAGTTATTCGCTTGATATGCAAGTGCTTGCGCGACAGATACCAAGCAGTGATCTGAGTTTCCCAGTGGCGCAGAAACCTCTACGATATAAATACTCGGTTCGGATGTCAAAAACAGATCCAGGGTGTTCGCATAATCGCCTCGGGCATCCGGCACTCGCGTTGGCTCCCCCACGAGTTGAATCAAGTTGTGGCTTACAGCAAATATCTCCGCCAGCCTCCCAGCCTCGTCAGTTCTGTTAGAATGTAACAACCAGCCGGAATTGTGTACATTAAAATCGCCAAGGACGACAATTTCAGAAGCTGGTGGTTGATCTGTATCCAGTCGACGGTATGTGAGAGATGTTCGAAAAATGTCGCCGGTCGAGCGTCATTCGGGGAGCGGTAAAGACAACAAATAATATTAACGGATTTCCTCAGCACGATCCTCAACCATATGGTGTCCATATTATTGGGTTCCAACGCCTCCATCCTCTGACAAGCCAGATCGGACCGCGCGAAGACGCAGACTCCGCCCTTAAAATGGAATCTCGAATATAAGTCGTATCCTGAGCAATGAAGATATGTCGAATCAGTTGACGAATCGACCTGGGTCTCAGTTAGGGCAAGGATATCAGGTTTCGTTGTTTGCAAATGTTGGTGGACGGCGTTTACATTCGTATTGGTGAAACCGATGCCCCTGATGTCACAAAATGCCGTCACCAGTCGAGCGTGGGCAGGGCCTCGATAGCGAGCTCGGTTATGCGATGACGAGCCTCTTAAAGTCCCATTATTTATCATGATATCTGCATGCTGTTCCCCCTGACATAGTCCTACCCGGAGATCCGAATGGGAGACTAGTTTACCTCCGGAATTCTTTATATCAGAAGGTACCATCCTGACTTGTCTCCGTCTTTGTATTTGTTCCCTACTCTAGAGTAGTGAGCATCACTAGGAAACAAATTTTCATTATTTTTATTTATTTCACGCTCCTCGTTCGCAGTTGATTTGTGCCTTTTGGTGGTTAAATTCACGGATTCACGGATTCACTACGCTCCATCCGAATTGTGCCACCGGAGAATTGTTCCGAAAATAGAAGGTCCGCCACAAATACTCAAGGAGGGAAATGAAAACACTTGTTTTGTTCGTTAATGTTTCTTTTAATATGTTCTTTTATTCGTCGATGTTTTTTGTTCCACGAGGGGGGGGGGGGGGGTGTGTTGTTCAATCTAACGGTACGAATACCTTGTTTTCCGTTGGGGGCCGGTTGTTCGTTTCAGTTTTGGCGGGAATTTAAAATTGTCCCTTCCCGTCTTGCAGCGATTTGCGGATTAATAACTAACGCGGGCTCCCCTTCGACTCGACCTGGGCAAGAAAGATAACACGCCACTGTGCGCACTCTACGGTGGTTGTAACCTGACTGTGCATGTGCGGACGCAACGGTGGATGAATCTCGACTGACTAATAAAGGAAAGAATCTATTCATCGTGCCGTGGCGGTTGAGTTATAGCTAAAATCGACTCGCTGCCATCTACTAGGAACTTCGGAAAGGGTTGCTAGACCTGTATAGAGAGTTTGTTTCCTGGAATTCCTGCCGTACTGGCCGGGCTAGATTCCTCGGTTGCTATGTGTACCGAGAAATCGGTTTTGGGAACACGAACAAGTATGGGCATGAGTTTTCGGGGGAAATTGGAATTGCTTGGGTGCAATCGAGGGATAACATTTAGATAAGATATTAACCGAAGTAATTTCGGGGAAATGTATGTGATTCGGTATGGTTGGTGGTGATGGTTAATATTCCGTTGTAGATTTGAATATGCGTTTTATTACAACATATGAATTTCGGGAAAATTAAGAGGAGGGAATATAACTTAAGTAAGGAATTGACCGAAGCGATTTTGGGAAGATGTATGTGGGGTGATGTAATTGAGGGAGATGATTAATATTCCGTTGTAAATTGGAATATGCGTTCATTACAGGATATGGTTTTCGGGGGGAAATTAGAATTGCTTGGTCGCAAGCAAGGGATATGGTTTAGATGAAGAATTGACCGAAGCAATTTTGGGAAAATGTATGCGGGGATGATTTAGAATATACTCTGTTGAATTGTATTCTGTTGCGGAAGTGTGCTTATTGCAAAGTTTGGGATGTATGCTATTGCGGATTTTGCATGGGGAGTTGGGTTAAGGTGACGCGCTGTTAGCGGTCAAGGTTGGCTAGAACTGTGGGTTGGTTCTCCGTGTGATATAGAGAACACCCACATTACCACAGTCGTTACTCATCTGAACTTGTTCAATATTTTCCTTTCACGCGATACCCGTCAATCTGTGAATGCGGATCAGTTTACGTTGAAAGTCAACTTCAGGTGCGCAAGTCATTTTTTAGCTGAACTACACGAATGTGGAATGCTCTACCTGACTATCTGTTTCATCGATACCAACTTTCCTTATCCATTTCCTCTCCCTCTGCTTGCACTGCGCTTTGAAATTTACGGGTACTTTAAAATCCTCGTTTGTGCGCGCGAGTTATTTTGTGCCGTTCTAGAAGAAAATATTACAAAAAAAAGACCTTTTTCTTTGTTTATTTGGAAACTATGTTGTCTTTTATTAATTATCTCCGCTGAGCAGCACGTGTATTCGAGCCCGTAGTCAGACAGGATCTCCCTTTACATTTCGAACTTAAATCTATTAATATCTTTCGAACTTAAATCTATTAGATTAAACAGGTTTTGAAGTATCTGTGTTTCATGTTTTGAAGCATCTGTGTTTCAATTATTAGAATACAATGGTTCAGGTTTTCTTTTGTTCGTGTTTTATCACTAACATTAGTTTGAACAGATTTTGAAGTACCTGTGTTTTATGTTTTGAAGCATATGCGTTTCTGTTATTAAAATACAATGGTTCACGTTTTCTTTTGTCCGTATTTTAGGAATGACATTAGGTTGAACAGATTTTGAAGTATCTGTGTTTTATGTTTTGATTGTTTAACTATCTTATTCTTTTACGAGTGTTAACTATCTTATATTTTAGGGGTGTTCACTCGCGTTACTGTAAAAATAGACAGTTTATTACTCCCCATGACGTAATTGAAATACCATTAGGCGTCAACAAATTGATTTTTTTCTCTGCCACAACCAGCACCACACACAAATTTTGCATGACGGTTAAGCAGTGCTATTTTCATGAACATAACTGTACGGGTATTTAAAACAAAAGGCATTGCAACCCACGCAAGTCTAAAACCTCCTGAAATTATTTCCGTGCACCGTAACTTGCCACAACTGTATGAGAATAAAAGCAATTGCAGAACTGTTCCAATAGCACAAAACTATCAGTTGACCCTACACACAAACGCACATAGTTCATAACATCCTCCTAAATTAACCATTGAGGATACACTAGTAGAAAGAAATGAAGGAAAAAGAAAAAAAAACCGAAAAAATTGGTTCACCTTAATGCATTCCCAACGTTCAGCTATAAAGTAGTCATTTGAATTACAGCAATAGGTGTATCGTGCTGTTCTATTGGTGACATGGTCTGGTTATTAAGCCATAGTTCTTGTCTGAAGAAATATGTCTACGACGTATCTTCGGGCCTGCCGACTGTCTGCTTTGTGTAACCAACAGAAATATCAAATTTGTCATCGCCCAATACACATAAAAATAAAATTAAATGTCATTTGGAACCAACAACCTATTAGCGTAATTTACTTACTTTCACCTGAAATCTGTCATAGATCAGGAAGCATGAACTTTGGCAATATACGACCGCAAGGTACTCATTCGCTGCGGACCTGGATTGTGGAGCTACATTAATAAGTAACCATGTTAACCACAATTCCTCTTGTCCTGGCAAACTATAAAAATTAATAGCTTTTGGTAAGCTCCGAGTCACCATTATTTCCTTACGAACGTACGTGCCATGGTGATACACCAATGTGGGCCCTTCCTGCCCCCAACGGCCAAATGCAGACGTAGCGAAATAAGAATGAACATAAATATTTCAGGGTTTGACTGCATACGAGTATATTTGGTTATTGTAACAGAGATCACACACCTTCTCTGTACGATATTTATTTCAACTTACCATATCGTCCTTGCAATTTTTGTTGACTACGCTTAAATCAGAACAGGAAAACTTTTTGTATAATTAATAACTTAATTATTTTGGAGTGAAAACTTGTGACAATAATATTATTGTTTTCCAAAGCATCACAAACTTTTGTAGATAGTAATTTTCGAGTGGTTTTTAAATAAAAGTGTGCTAGATACTTAAATATTTTAACACAACTACCAAAGTTCGTTAAGGGCCTTCTATTCCTTATAGTTTACTCAAAGAACAGAAGAAGGAATGATGGATTTAAGTACAACACTTGAGGCGTATTGTTTGGTGTGTACTCAAGAAATGCTTTCTCTTCAGTATCTATCGTGCTGTTGCGGACATTCCTTTGTCTTGTAAACTTTCTTGTGTGCGGTTGCATGCGCTTAAACAAAGAATCATGAGTTCGTGTTATTAGGTTTTCAGTTCGATTGACCAGACACGAAAAAGGAATTGATCTCCTTAGGCAGTAAGAAATCATATTTACCTTTGGTTTTTCAATTTGATGAAAACATACATAAAGAAAACTCTCATGACCTCAAGGATAAAATTAATTTATTATTAACGGAATTCCTTGCTTTGGGATACTGACAAAAAATATGGGCACCGCCTTTTTAGCTCAAAAAGAAGGTTTAAAGGAGCAAACTGTTGATGCATTATTTTGTTCACTTGTGTACACTTTGATGTCGTACAATTCGAGGTACAAAGAGTATAAATTAGGTTGAGGAAAAAGTATTCTGTGTTTTTCTGTTCTGATTTTTAAGTGTCATAAATTGTAAACAGGTAATTTTGTATTTTTTCGTGGGTACATCAAATATCAACGGTAATTTTACTTTTTTGCTTAGCAACACGTTGCGAGATAGATAAACTTGTTCGTTAATGAAGAGTAGGGGAACCGGTATGGCTAGCGCTCGCGCTCGACTTTGTAGTCAGTACAGTCATGAGCGAGCAAACGTCTGTTGCGCAACGGATTATTATATTTTTAATTAACTTATTTTATTTAAATTAATTTTTAACAAATAAAGGCGTTAAATCCTCAGAAATCTTTTTTTTTTCCATTGAAAGCACAGTTTGGTGATGGCACACCCAAGGACAAGTCGTACAGATGACAACATCTGTGCCGTTCGAGAGCTTATTGAAAGTGATCCACACTTACCTGTTGGAGAAATCTCATCAGAAGTGGGTAAAAGCCGCATATCGAAACAGAAGAGATGTCATTCTTCGAGATGTCATCCTTCTTCATGACAACGCCAGACCTCACACCCCGTCCTTAACAAGGGATACATTGGAAGAAATGGGCTGGGAAACCCCTGAACGCCCTCGTTGTAGCCCAGACTTGTCTCCTGTGCAATTTTTTGTTCGCACCCTTGAACTTGGCTAACACCTCGCTCTAAATCTTTCTACGAACAACGGACATTATAGCTTCCAAATCGGCGGCAAAAATTTGTAGACCACGCAGGAGCCTATATTGAAAATGTTGATAGTATAGTTATTGTGTAACATTATTCAATAAATGTATAAAAGGAAATTACCGTTTATATTTGATTCACCCTCATATATGTCATACATCAAATGGAACGAAATCCTCTCTACGTAAATAACTTGAAGTAAACATTTTGGGTACCCTAGCTAAAATTCGCCTTACTTCACGATTATAAATTTAACTTCTTTCTGCGTCCCAAAAAATCGTTTGTACTGTGGTGTAAGTTTAGTCGCGGCGCCGGCAAGGGCGCAGGATTCACTAAACTTCCACAAATGTTGCCAAAATCGTGCACCAAAAAGGAAACAAAACAAATAAAACGCACTGGTGTAGTTTATCATTAAAACGTTGGGTTTTTTATTTTCCTGATGTCTGTTCCTCACTTTCAGGCTTTGGAAATTATTAATTTTTAAAATAACAAATCGTTGCACAGCGAAACAGAAAACAACATTTAAAAAATCACACAAAGAAATACATTAACACCGATTTCACGCGAATATGTAGCGAACGAGATTTTCTGTAGACACGGCTATTGCGATACTTATTTTTTGTCGACTCTCCGCGTGGAGTTGTCATGAAGGTGCGGATCCTCTGGCTGTTAAAATCTGACTCAAACCTACAATCCATATCTGCCAGATTCAACGATGTGGACTACATTGGTGTGGGAGGATTCTATATGTGTCCGTGTAGGACACGTACGTTGCCCTTCAGTCTGCATATCGACAACGACGAAAATGCACCTAAATAAACATGGGCTGGTGTAATGAATTGGTATTATAGAGATATGCGATGGGGAAAAATCGCCGAAGGGAGAAATACTCTTAAATAAACAGAAACGCTATTTCGAGGATCATAAATCTTAGATGACCTGCGCCTGAGAACGAAGTAGGTTTTTGCTTCAAGATACACAAAAACGCTATTTCAAGGGTCACGATGATATGCACATCGTGTTTACTTAGACGTTAATGCTAATGCCATTGTAGGCTATAGATTTTTCGTGGCGATAAGCAAACCGATGGTTTGCTCGCCTATGGCCTAGGCTGCTGGTAGCTTTTGTTTGTTTTACAGGCCGGAGCATCGTTAGGCATGATTTGGGGTATGATTGTCTAACGTCAATCATATTAGTGCCCAAATCAAATGATCGGTAGATAACCGATAAGGGAAATTGGTCGCAAGTGTTGCGACCCTTGGGATTTGGGCAATATTCACTCATGAACCGTAGCAAGAATACCGGCTACGGCTATGTCAACAATTACGCTGGCCAGCGAGTATTTATCTTTTATAATTGCTGACAATCCGACCCGATTGTCTGGTACGGTCCATGTATGAATGAAGTAATTTCATTGATGTGCATGCTTGCTGGGGTTTTGCTTTCAGGTGAAAGAGAATGAAGGGTAGCTTACGCTGCCCCAAAATTGCAGGTAGGTATGGTGGGTTTGGAAAGTGGTTAATTTAAGAGGATGGGCGGTTCTTTGAGAATGTATTAAAGAACCGCCACAGTCCCCTAGAAAAACATTGACTGTACTTAAACTATTTAGTTTAATCATTTGTATGAAATCTGAAAATTAACTGCTCGTTGTTACAAAATTTAATATTGACAACAAAATTGCGTTGGGTTGTATCAATCGATCGAAATAAAATTAGAAAGTTGAATGCCAGAGCTCTCAAGTTTCTTAGGCGTGGTTTGTGTCCCAGAACATATTTGCACTGAATATTATTGAATTGAATAAGCTGAGTATATCTGATACTCTCTATTCCAAAAGGGCATATTGGATTGTGATTAATGGACAAAAGGTCATTGCTAAAAAATGTGCGGAGCTCTGGATCCCATCCAGAATTGGTTGCATAGATCAGCCAGAAAGATAGTCACAGCCATTGAATCAGTGCATTGTCAACTCCAAATAATTTCGGCAGTAGGGTTGTGTGCGAAACTCTGTCAAATGGTTTTGAATGCGGTCTATTTATTTCCACCGAAATAGTGCATCGAGTGACTCTGTGGAGAAAGTGCGTATCCTCACACATGCCCTGAAAAGCTCACCTTGGACAATATGGACAATCGGCTATTGGTCGGCAATTTTGGGCTACACTTACTTTATTTATTTGGTATTCGTTTAATTCGAGGAATTTTTCAATGGGATTTGTTTATTATTGTTGCGCCATATGATGTGTATGTAAATACTATAATAATATTTTTATAAATAATAACCTTGTATTTTGTTTTAACTTATATATATATATAAATATTTTTTATATATACATATATATATATATATAAATATACTCATATATATATTTATATATAAATATCATTCTTTTTTTTCCCTGTACATCTAAACAACTACTTATTATTAACTTCGCGTTTTTTTTTAAGAGTCAAAGTGCGATTCTTTAAGTCTTCCTTTAACTAAGGCTGCTTCTTTAAAACTGTTCTTCTTCGACACATTATTGAGGTAGAAATAACTATTTTTTGATTTCTACATCTTTGTCGCCTCCAACTTGATTCATTTCAACAATCGGAATTTCATATTTTCCTATTACTTGGCAAAAATACTCTTAAATATTGAGTGTTCATTTGTCGACGTGTGGCACTAGTAAAAACTTATCTCTGGCTGTGGCCAATAAGCTTCAGGGTCGATTTACATACCTGCGGAAACGAATTCTGTCGGCCCGATTATAATGTATTCACATAGTTCGAATTTATTTGCACCGTAGACGACACGGGACAAAGCTTGGATCGGATTGTGTAAATTCCACTTATAGAAATTTATCCGTAAAAATGTGTGACCCGTTAGCCACACCGAAAGGCAAATAGTTGCGTTATGACATTGAAACTTAACAGAACATGATTGACAATTGTTCCTAAAATGGTATGAAATCTAATGTGAAAACTTGTATGATGCGGTTTAAGGATGTTTCCAAAAGTTTCATAATGAAGAACGGTGCATAAAAGCAAAATAAAACTAGGATGGAGATACAAGTCGCTATATAAAAGTAGTAGTTGTGTGGGGTACGGGTTGATGTGCCAACGTATGGCACGCGGTTCACTCGTTGTTCGAGTTGTTCCGACGAAATATTGTCACCAAAGGAAGCACCGAAAGGAAAGATAAGAAATGAAATTCACTGTTGTGTAGTTTTGATATTAAAGTATCTTTTATTTGTTTCAATTTTGTGCCACAGACCCATCAGTTTGGGGTGGAGAATTGTCTCCTGTAAACTCTTCTTGAAATACATCTCTAATGATAGACTTGTAACTTTTTTGTAGTTCAGCAACAATACGATTCTTCAGCCGAGAATATTTTTCTCGTTGCTCTATACGCAACGAATTTAAATAGCAAATTTCGCGTTTCGATTTAGCTAGGGCACTACGAAGTTCTTGATTATTAAGTATTAACTCACAATTGATTTCACGGTACGTCTCCATTCGTAAATAATGTTTTAATTGTTAACCAGATTTTCTCCAAAACTTGTGGCTCGAGCCGCCGTAGTTGAATAACGACTGACTGGAATTGGGATGAAGATGGGTAATTCAATTTTTGCACACAGGGCAACCAATAGAGATCATACTTCTGCTCTCTCATTGCCACCCCCTTCGATGTGTGGTGAATACATCGGTTAATTCGATGGTCGACGAACATGGGAGAATGAGAGAACAGAAACACAATGTGCGATGATCTCGGGGTGGGTTTGGTTGTGTGTGCATGAATCGATACAGCTCTGAGGATAACCCATTGACCTAATTCGGTGAATATGGTGATCTCAGAGTGCATTGAACTGTAGGAAGACAGAACTGTGAGGGAGAGGAAACTTTAGCTGATGCTATTCACCTGCGAAAAGAGAGCATTGATCCCCAGCGAATGGAGTGTCTGGACAGAGTGAATAGGACGCCGAATTGGCAAGGGAAATTTGATAATGGGAACTAAATTAAATGCTTTGATAATTTCCCCAGCGGTTACATGATTATGCAACCGCGTCGTTTGATCAGACTATGCCGTTTCCAAACGATATGATGCGATTTCCGGTGGAAATCTCATGGGTTACCAAATGGGGTTGCCGTATGGCGAAAAGATAGCTAAACTCAATTATGCATTATCTGCATAGGATAATGAGTTTAGCTATGCGTCCGTTTAACATGACTTACAGGTGGAAAAGCTTATAAGGGGAAGAAGGGTAGAAATGACGCACTGAAAGCGGTCGAAATAAGGTATGAAATTGCGGGTTGGTTCTCCAGGTGGTATAGAGAACCCCACAGTTGTGTGACGAGTCTTTTCCGCATGCGACCTCAATGGATGGATAAAACATGTTAACCTTTATCAAAGTAAATATTTTCAAATTTTTAATATTTATGTTTTTAAATACAGTGGGAAGAAAAGGCATTTTCAGGCCAGCTGGCGTCTGAAGAAATAAAATAGATTCCTTTGTGGAAAAAAGCGTCGGGGGTGTTCGTCTGTGGTTGTAGCACTGAAACACATACAAGATGTGATATAACAACTTCCGCTGAAAAACATACAGGATGGGATTTAAAAACGTTCCTTAAAGAATAGAACATGGGCATGTACGTTTACAATATCAATAACTTATAATAGAAAGCAGCAGAAGACTGTTTTCGATGGAATACTACCTAAGGAAGTCCTTTCTATCGCACAGCACTTTTCCCTTACTCTGAGCTAATCGTATTAGTTTACGCATTAATGCTCCCATAAAGTCGGTACTATTAAGGCACTGCTGTTAAATCATCACTCATAACCAAACCGTATATATTTACATATTTGTTTGTTCAATATCGAACAGAAGATATTACATAAATTATTTAAGAGATTTTTGTAAAGGCCAAAAAAGACCGAGAATGATGCCTTCAAAGGTTCAAATTAATTATTCCAGTCACGCAAAGACCATTCGCAATTTAATGACATCCTGTTCTGGCGTCCTTCAGCAGGATGTCCGTAGGAGCGAATAATTACGAAGGACCGAACTACTTCGTAATATAGATATCTTATCATAAGTATAGCTTAGCAAACTTTCACAATTTACCTACTTAGTTTCCTGTTCTGTTAGCTAGATTGACGTATCCTACTGCGAACAGCAGGAACATTGACAATATTGACTTGAACTAGTAAGCAACAATGGGTGATGGTTGTGCAACTACCAATATTTGGGCCTTTGAAATCCTTGTTTATATGTCAACTGGAAATTATTTTATTGGGTATTCTATACAATAAAATTAAGACTCTTTGCACCAATTATTGATTACCGTTTAAAAACAAACAAACGAAATAATATCGAAAAAAACATATGTCCTTCTTCTCTTTTAGGAACGTATTTCTTACTCTATGACTTCATTGACTACTTCGACAAGGACGATGCTACCAACTTACCTCGCGATAAGTACCTGGAGATTATGAATACGATTTTCAACAAAGTCTCTGATGCGGAGCGTGAGGCTATTATTTTCCAGGTAAGAACGAATATTGCGATTGCCCGATGTAAATTGGATACATAGCAACTTCAGAGCTTTAAACATTTTTTTTTTAATTTATAAACTGAAGTTCCCAAATCACAATTAAATTCACGGTTGTGGTTTGGTGTACAATGCATTCATGCTAGCAACAGTTTCACATTTTTTACACTCATTTTAGGTTCCCGAAAGTAGATTTTTCTTTATATAAAATTATTAGTCTCATCTAAGAGATACACACGGTACGCAAACCATAGTAAAGAGCAGCACCAACAGGAGAATCGAAGAATTAAACCACCAGATCCATATACCGCGGCGATTAACCTAATATTTCCCCTTCATTAAAGAGTAGTGAGGAACAACAATGAATCCACCACATGCGGCCATTAGACTACTTCGTTTCTCGACCGTTTTTTCGTGGGTCCGATTCGGACCCACGCATTCCACGACGGTCTATAATATCTGATACATTTCCAACGAGGTGGTCTTGCAGTGCAATTGTTGAGTTATGTTCGGTCGAGTTGGGGTGTCCCGACCCGACCTCAGGGAGTTTTCCGTTCTCTCCCATTCTGCTTTTTGCGAACATTCCGCCACCGTGTGGTTGCGTCGACCGCAAAATCTGCACCTTTTCCCACTTTTCTTGGGAAGGCTTCTCTGTTGGGGTGTCCCGACCCGACCTCAGGGAGTTTTCCGTTCTCTCCCATTCTGCTTTTTGCGAACATTCCGCCACCGTGTGATTGCGTCGACGGCAAAATCTGCACCTTTTCCCACTTTTCTTGGGAAGGCTTCTCTGCCTTGGAGCCTCTGTAGAGTCCGAACTAGCAGAGCTGGATCGGCTTCGGCCTGCCTTGGACCGGCGGTGCTGGGGTCGGGGCTTGCAGCTCGCCGAGCCTGAAGGTGCGCTTTTGGTCTGCTTTTGAGACTTAGTGGGCTCCGAGCTGGTAGAGCCAACATTGCTAGGAGGGTTGAATCGTGGGTATGGTCGCGTGCCAACTTTTTGAGATCCCTCATTTCATCAGCTGCTAATTTTTTGAATTTTGAATTTTTTACTTTCAATTTTTTTTTACTGTATTCTTGAAATATTAATAAACATCCTATAAAAAAATGAATAGTAAAAATATCGATTTATTTTTTTTTTACAACACTTCAAAAACTGCGTTAAATTCGTGTGTCTAGACCAGAATACCCCGTTAAACTCTTTACCGCCTCCCTTGGGATCGCGTTCAGTGCAGGGAACTCTATGTTATAGCGATCGATGTCAGGATTCCCTCCACAGTGGTAACCACATCTAAATCACGATACTCGACCGTGATGTCTTGTGACACTGTTTTCACCATAGCATCTTCCTTTAGTACTTGTTGTACCTTTGCTTTCAGTGTCTCGGTGGTGGCCTCTGGACGGAGTTTCTGTTCTAGCAGCAATTCATCTTTTGCTGTTTTTCGAACTTTATTCACGCTATTTCCGAGTTCACCTAGCTCGGGCTTGGCCTTCATGAACTTCAGTATATCCGCATATGTTTTTTCTCCGGTTTTGGATATTATTATAACTTCCGGGGGTGGCCTCTTTTTTTCACAATGTTGGCCTTCCCAGTATCAACATTTGGAGCCTCTTCACCCTTAAACCTCGCATCCCTCTTCCTTCGCTTCTGGCCAATTGTAAACCAATTGTAATTGGGTGAGTCATCATTGATCTGCCTCGGGATCCTGCTTACGTCTGTGTGCGAGTTTTGTTTTGGTTGGATTTGAAAGTTTCCACCACTCGCTTGAGTCGGTGCAGATGGCCTCCTTAAGCGATTTTCCACTCCCTTATCATAAAGGCAACCAATGACTCCGACCAGGTCTCGCACGGCATTAGTAATATGCGTTTGCTTTTTAATTTTGATTGTCCTTGTCAATTCTGCAATCCGCTCTCCGAGCTGTCCGAACACCAAAGAACCACCATCACCTCCATCACGGTCCTGAGCCGCGCTCGTCTCTATATCGCCACTGCTTGTCGCCGCCATAAATTATCAAAAAAAAAACCCTCCTTTGCACAACTGTGAAAAAGGCCCTCTGCTGCCGTCGGGAGAGCACAGGTGTTGTGTCTCTGAAAATCCAGAATCCAAAATCTTAAAGGGGTATACGTGTGTGGTGAATGTGTGCTAGGCTTATAGCCATTTCTGTTATAAGTTTTTCATTTTGGGTTATTGTTTGACGTCAACTTTGTTGTTTTCGGCTCCAGAACATCTTCCTCTTTATCAAACGTAAATGGATCTATAGCGTTTACGACAATAGTGAAGAACGTGTGATTCGAACTAACGCTATGACGGTTAGAATCACTAAATATGTAACCAATGCTCAACACACCAGGCCACTGCCGCGTGCACGAATTCGATTTCTAAATTCAAGTACACTCAACTGATGTGGAATTGCTATGTTATTGCTTGGTATACGGCTGGTGCATTTTCTTCTTCGATATTCATTCGGTGTTCTTCACTATTTGCTTGTATATATTGTGTGTGTATCTGTTAGAAACACCACAGATCGATAGTCCCAAATGTGTTTGCGAATGTTCGACGTTTTATCTTGAAAAACAACGATGCCAGGTATCTGAGGTCGTATTAAGTTTTATTTATATTGACACAAAAAGCTTGTTTTCTTATTTTTCTGAATAACGCAATTAGACGCAGCATTGTTCTTATTACAATAAAGGTTTTCACAATGTTGAAACCTATGAAACCTACTCGGTGCACAATATATCGTGTGTGTCATCGGGAACAGTGACTCATTTTTCAACCTTTTAGAAGTTTGTTGCGGATTCGCCCTGGACACAACCGGCGAATTCGCAATTGAAGGCTTCCCGTGGCACCACCCTAACCAATGTCAACAGTCAGCTGACATATGGAAATTAAATTCTGTTGGTTGTCAAACGACAACCATTTTGTCTTTCTTCTTCGTAAACTCTTTGGCGACAACGGTTCGCAATAATGTGAATCCCACAAAATCAAAGCAATCGTGTTAAATAAAGTAAAGATTGTGACTCAAATTTGAGTCTTTAAATGTTCAATAGCTTGCGTTTAATTTATTTGTACAATTGTGGGTTTTCGAGTTGCATAGAAGTGATAACAAGGAACGTGCTAGTTGTTATCCTGGGTTACTTCGTTTTGAATACAACCCATCAACCAAACATCAAAGTAATCATCACTGCCTACAGCGGGACAAGCCAGTTCAACAAATACATCCATTCCCGTCTGGAGGAGAAATACATTGTGGACTGATACCAGCCCATTAGGTATTCTTTGCTATTTTTCCTACGTCATCAGTATATCAGAACCATCAGTGCACGCCAGGTGACACCATCGTGTTCCTGGCGCCAGCACCCAGCCCACAACAAAACAAGAACCCGTTGTTAGTGGAAGGTGTGTTCAACGCTTGTTTGAACATACAATTATTGGTCCTTCGAGGCGGATCCAGTCTGTGGATCCAGATTCAATGCTGCCAGATTGCAGCATAGAAGACGGTTGCGGGACATTCAAGTCCAGACGCCAAGACCAACCAGGATTGTGCTTGTGAAAATAGTTTAGTGAATTCAGTCAAATTAATCGAAATGTTTTAAATGATGACAGAGATTAATGAATGTTTTTATGATCCATCCGGGCGAGTGTTTCAGAACGGAAAAGTTACATTCACGGCTAAGTTATAGAGACCACGGACCATCGCGGCAATACGAGGTTTTCGATTGCGGATCTAAATCGCCGCCACGTTTACGAAGCAACAGCAGTGCAGTCCACCGCCCAGTGAGTGGCCACTGCCAGGGATCCATCTGTGGATCAAACCGATGTCCAACAAGCGGTCCCAGCGCAGCTACAGTATAACCACACTGCGACCAAGTTCGCAGCGCAATCACCGGATCCGGACATACGGATCAACCAACCAGTTCGCGGCACAGCCTCCCGGAACCCAAAACTACAATTACCGCTGCTCAGACCAGCAGCCCCGTCCAGCCTAAGGAACTACCGCCCTGCTTCTCAGCTGCCCCTAGCAGCTACTCACGACCAACCGTCGCCAAGTTCGTGGTATCCAAATCACACGGAAATGTCGGCACCAATGTCAACGCCCAGAAAACAGAACATGCCAGTTACATTGGCGGAAGACCTCACGGCGACCCAGTTCGCCTCCCCGGAACGGATGTCCTGTGCTTATCTCAATCTCAAAAAGAGAGGTCCGCCAACATTGGCCGCGGTGGAACTACACCAGCACAAGCTCCAGAGCGAATGGGAAGACATCATACGGAACCATGTGGAGATAAAACGCCTGGCCACTCCAAAGATGACCCGCGGCCACCGCTACTTCGTGGACAGATTCATCAATCAGGCCGAGGAGATATTTCTGGACGAGGTCACAAAGTTTATTGAGGCAAAGTGCCCTCTCAACCTCGGCCGTCCGACCTCATCCAAGATTGCGACGGACACCGTTAGTCCACCACCAAGTCGTTTGCCGCCAATGACGTCACAACCACCTTGGTGGCCAGGAACTCCATCAACACCTGACATTCGAATGCCAAGTGCCCATCCATCCAGATTACCACCACGAATGGTGCCACCGGAACACACAACTCATACGGACAACAAAGGTGTGACGACAGACACCGAAAAGCCAGCCAAGGCAGGAGCCGAAAACTGCAGCAGCACCCACCGCTGACACTACACTACAAAGGAAGGCTGAGTTCAGTACGAAGGCACCAACAGCTGCCAGTGCGCCAGCACCAACGAAGAAAGATGACACGAAATCCGATGCACCACAAGAAGGAAAGAAGCCTGCTGCAGAGAAACGCGCCGCTCAAGGCAATAAAAGATTACCGAGGCTGCTCAAGGCCCAGTTTGAGCTCGACCCAGTCTCCCCAACTACTGTGGACTACGCCGATCAACTCGACATTAGCGAGTTGGCCTCAGTGCAGTTGCCAGAAGTCGCCATCAACCAAGCGGTTAAGGAACCGCACACACTCCCAGTGAAGAAGCACCAGCAGGCCCATGACCAGGCCGTTCCTCGTGGGTTACGAAGTTACAACTCCGACCCAGAGGAACTGGTCCACCTTGAACCAATGCATTTCATAAAGACGCCATCAACTGTCCCAGCAACAGTAGCCACGCCCAATGTCACCGGTGACCATGACCAAGCACAGAATCCGGTTAATAGTCAGTCTCATCAGCAATATCCATTGAAACAGCAACAACTACCGAAGCATCAGCAGAAACATTCACCAGGAACTGGCCGAGGAGCAGGCCAAACGCATTTGTCATTCATCAACCAATCGGTAACGTCGATCGACCCAACCAATTATAATTCGCTGTACTACTCGGATGGAAATCTTCCATCAAGCGATGGTCTCGCAGGAACTTCCAGTAATAAAAGCAACCAAACCGAGACACCGGGTGGCCAACCTCCGGCCAATGACGATCATCAAGGACGACCGCTAACACATGTAGCGTCCCCAATGGGGATAGGAGATCGCAATGTCCCGCTTGGCGGGCGGCGCCCCCTATCATTCAAGAACAACCAGCATGCCTATCAGTAACCAAGAAGAAACGGTACTTTTCTCAGCCCAGTAGGCACTGGGTCCGCACCTGTCATTCCGCCAGGACCCGCGGACGGTGCCATGGAAGAATCCACATCAAACTCAACGTTGCGGCCTCACAGGCCAAAGGCCACATCCCATCGGTAAGTCTCGATTCAGTACTTTCGACCACCAGCCATGACGTGGTCATTGATCGTGGGTTGCGAATTTACAACTCTAACCCAGATCAAATGGTCAGTTCTGCGGCCAAAGATACCGAACATCGACGACGGAACTCTTGTCGTCACCAATCCTTCGACCATCACCTATTTAGGGCGGGCGGCTCTCTCCAGACAACCGCATTACTAGAAGTCCACGGCCCTGGGCCTCCGGACCCTGGAACAAACGGATTCGCCAATAATTGGCAAATGTATCCGCAAGCAGTCACCACCAAGTCAGCGGAAAAGTAGCCACGCCATTCCCAAGTCAGTGAGCATCAACAGGCCATCAGTGCTGAAGTGCCGCCTGCCCAGAGATCAACACGACCATTGTTCTGATGCACGAACCACCACCGGTTCTGTGGGGCGCACCACTACATCTACGTTGTCGCTCCCTCACACCTGTTCATCTGAAGTTTGTCGCATGAAAAAAGAAACTGTGCCTCACCTGCTTGGGTCGCCACCTCATACGCGACTGCCTCCCCAACAAGGTGTGCCGACGATGCAATCGAAGACATCTTACCTTGCTGCATGTGCCAACCGTAGCACCCATCAAAGCATCCAGGGTAAACGTGACCAGTCCTGTCAGCAGCCACTACATGACCGGTCCTCGGCGGATGCGAATTTACAACTCCAACCCAGAGGAACTGGTCGACCATGCGATTGCTGACAGATTCCCGCAAAGGAAAAATAGAAGACATTGTCGACGTCTACCCCGGAGACCAGATTCAAGTCACCATCCAGTTACCACCATAGACCAAGGAGCACACAATGCCCCGCTTGGCGGGCCGCGCTCCCCCGTATCCAGGGACGGACGGAGTCCCAACCGCCGCATCCGACTGAAGGCTGCGGCCTCAACCGCAAACGACCGCATCTTTTCGGCCACTAACTTCGAAGAGGTACCAATGGACGCAGCACTCGTCACCACCACTTGTCTCGAGGTAGTGAGACCAATCCCCAGCCATCACGTGGTTATTGATCGTGGGTTGCGAACTTACAACTCTAACCCAGATCGCGTGGCCCGTTCCATGACCAGCAAAGATAACGGCCTCCAGCGACGAACAGGAGAGCGCAATCGGCATCCTTTCACTGGAGGAGGAACCCGCCGACCAAGCTCCGGACGACCACTGGAGCCAGAATATTCGCCAATGATTGGAGAAGGCGGGCGGAATGTTGCGGATTCGGCCTGGACACAGTCGGCGAATTCGCAATTGAAGGCTACCCGTGGCACCATTCTAACCAATGTCAACAGTCAGCTGACATATGGAAATTAAATTCTGTTGGTTGTCAAACGACAACCATTTTGTCTTTCTTCTTCGTAAACTCTTTGGTGACAACGGTTCGCAATAATGTGAATCCCATAAAATCAAAGCAATCGTGTTAAATAAAGTAAAGATTGTGACTCAAATTTGAGTCTTTAAATGTTCAATAGCTTGCGTTTAATTTATTTGTACAATTGCGGGTTTTCGAGTTGCATAGAAGTGATAACAAGGAACGTGCTAGTTGTTATCCTGGGTTACTTCGTTTTGAATACAACCCATCAACCAAACATCAAAGTAATCATCACTGCCTACAGCCGGACAAGCCAGTTCAACAAATACATCTATTCCCGTCTGGAGGAGAAATACATTGTGGACTGATACCAGCCCATTGGGTATTCTTTGCTATTTTTTCTAATTAACGTCATCAGTATTTCAGAACCATCAGTGCACGCCAGGAGACACCATCGTGTTCCTGGCGCCAGTACCCACCCCACAACAAAACAAGAACCCGTTGTTAGTGGAAGGTGTGTTCAACGCTTGTTTGATCATACAACGTTCCATCCCTATTTCTTTCGGTTTTTTTATAATGCGTCCACGTGAAAGGGATTGTTTGATAGGTTCAAATGCCAATGCGTGTCTAAGGGGACAGTACATTCTTTCGTTTACGTATTATAAACGGGCAAGTTCTCTGAGTTGACCGCAAATATTCGATGAAAGACCCTTTATTTGATTTAGTCGCTTTTGTCACCTGCTATTTTTGATATCCGAGGTTAAGTTTATGTACTTATTTATTCATTTATTTAAAAAAATTTTGACATAAGGCATTTAGTCTTATGCGAATAACCCTTAGAAAGCTGCCATCATTCTATAGAAAAGTGCGCACCAGAGGTCACTATTCAGTACCAATTTGTAATGGCTAGACCACATCCACCTAATCATACATCATCATTATCGGCACTACACCCGGGACCCGGTCTTGGCCTTATGTAGCAAGTCTCGAGGCTTGTTAAACTTTCCATAATCATTTATTTATACGGGCAAGGTTATTAGCCTTCTCATACACAACATGGTATTTCCGGATTTCATTTCATGGCTGACCTAATGTGTGGACAAATCCTTTCTCAATGTCGACACCGAAAAGCCCAATAACACTTAAAAGCATAAATCAGAATAGCTTGAAGTAAATGTGGATTTCCACAAATTAATATGTTTCCTGTATTGGAAACGAAGCTACATCAGCAGAGATGAGAATGTTTGTAGGAGTGACTTTTGCTCAATCGCCTGCGGCTTTCCACCCGTTCAATGAAAATCGATAACAATGTGAAACCAGTTATTGGAGTGCAATGGATCGGGAAAACTCATTTAAACGTTAACTCATTTATGATGGAAACTATTCATAGGTAGAACGTACAACCAATGCAGCTTGCCACTTGAGAGATGGATATTTGCCATTATGGATACACATCCTTGCGCCCACGTCTGTCCACTTGGATCATGTATGTGGACTTATCAGGGCATGAAAGGAGAAATTGATTGTTCATTGTTTTAGGCTTCCATATGCAAATAATGAGGACTGCTGCAGGCAGTAAGACAGATGTAAGCCTGTAGCCAAAATGGCAGGTAATAGAATTAGAACTTGGTAGTTGATCTTTGGTTACAATAATTATCAGTGAACTACTACACTGTAGCATTTATGCATTCATTTTTTTAAGGGTTGAACGGTCGTCAAAATTTCACCAGACATTATAAAATCAGTACAAAAATAATATGAATACCTGAAAAGTATAGGGTGGGCCATACATTTTTGCAAATGGCAACATTTAATTTCTTAAAAACCGTTGAAGGGATGGGCGCGAGTTAATAATTAGTTATTTCACCGGATATTAAAATAACGAACGTTTTTGTTTATCAAAGACCTACAGTCCTTTATTCGATAAAATCAAACTTAACGTCTCTATCCTAGATTATAAACTACCCTGTTAACTGAATTTCATTCATATTTATACCTAAGTCTAAGTTCGACACATCTCGATACTCCCACGGTTGCTTGTGCGGCTTATCTTTGATGTTCCCATGGTTCGTTCTTGTGCGGCTTATCGCAATGTTCCCATGGTTATCTGCAAGTGTAGATATTTCCTTATCTTGGGGTTTGTGTGAATCGTTAACTCTCCCCGGTGTTAAACAAAATCGTCCCGTTTTTCGCTTGGAGTCTTTGTTGACCTTTATGAGATGCTTCATCAAACTTTTCAATTTTTTTCTTGTTTCTTAAATTCTAAAATACATTTAGTAAATTTACGAGTCATTATGACTACAGTTGTAATTAGTACAATAAACACAAAAATTATGATTGCGCTCTTAGTTGGGTGCTCTTCAATTGGTATTAAACATCGAGTTAATATTTGAAAATCTTAAATTGTTATTGTTTATTTCTTTGATTGATAAAATTTTAGTTAATTTGCTATGTATAGGTTTTACAATTCTTTTGTGTAAGTTTCCATATTTTTATTTTATCTATTGTTTGATCAGATGTTGATGTTGTACGAGGGTTGCCTTTTATATTTCGGGATTAGAGAACAAAAACAAATATTGATCATCGAAAATCACTTTATTGTTTTTCAAAATATTCCCCATGAAGATCTATACACTTTTGCATGCGTTTGAACCAATTGTCGAAGCACTTTTGCCACTCTGATTGAGGTATCTCCAACACATGCATTCTGAATGCAGCAACCGCTTCTTCAGGTGTCGAAAAACGTTGACCTCTCAGTTTGCTTTTTACGTACGGGAATAAAAAGAAGTCATTTGGTGCCAAGTCAGGACTATACGGCGGTTGACCCATCAAATCGATGTTTTGGGTGCTCAAAAATGCAGTTGTCGCAGCCGACGTGTGCGAGCTCGCATTGTCGTGGTGAGGAGTGATCCGTCTTCGGTGGTTGGTTTTCCTGATTTCTTGGAAGACAACTGGCAAACAAATGGTTGTGTACCACTCAGAATTGACTGTTCTGCGTTGTTCTAGTGGTACGGTTGCGACATGTCCAGTTTTTCCGAAAAAACAGGCGACCATTTGCTTGGAAGTGCTTCGTGCGCGAACAACTTTTGTTGGATTTGGCTCATCTTGAAACACCCAGACAGTCGACTGCTATTTACTTTCGGGCTCATACGCGTAAATCCACGACTCATCACCTGTCACGATGTCATAGACGTGTTTGGAAGCACTGCGACCGTATTTTTTGAGCATTTCTTTCGACCAATTGACACGAGCCTTTTTTTGGGCGATTGACAAATTGTGTGGGATCCAACGCGAACAAATTTTTTTGACAGTCAAATGTTTATGCAATATTGAATGTATGCTGGTCCCACTAACGCCTAAGGTTGTCTCAATCTCACGATAGATCACATGACGATCTTCCAATATCAGTTCGCGCACAGCATCAATGGTTTTAGGAACAACAACTGATTTTGGACGACCTTCACGAAATTCGTCCTGGAGTGAACTACGACCACGATTGAATTCACCATACCATCGATAAACACTGGTCCTTGATGGAGCTTCATCGCCAAAAATTGAATTAAGTTCATCCATGCACTGTTGCTGAGTTAATCCACGCCGAAAGTTGTAAAAAGTAATCGCACGAAAATGTTGACGATTTAATTCCATTTTTGGGCCGAGATGAATCTTTTAAGTTACTGTAAACAACACAAATAGCGCTCGTATGTCAAAACGTTCTGAGTGCGTATAACCTCAAAAATGTCCAACTTTACGACAGAGCTGTCAATTGCCGGATTGCAACGCTAGGGTTGCCAAATCCCGAAACATAAGAGGCAACCCTCGTATGTTTGTTAAACGAACTATACAATTATCTCCCTGTTTATTAATCTGGCAAATTAAGTTACCCAAATAATGTTTCGCAATTTTTCATTCTAACATAATATTCTCTATCGCATTATCTGTTTTATTTTTTCCGTGTAGGAATCCTATTGGTGTGAGTTTGAATAATTCACATTATTCTTTGATTACCGCGTATTTGTAGATTGTAACGTAGCTGTCATCTATTCTTGCCATGCTAATATACGAATATTCAAGTACGTTGATTAATGGAACTTGCTTGTCTCCTACATTCAATAACCCTGCCACATCATTCATGTCTAATGTTTCTAACAAGATTCCCCTCGCTACTTAATCGAAGTTGGTCGTGAATCTGTTCTACCAGGAATCTTCTCTGAGAGTTCTTTACGTCTAACGTCTTTAATAATTTTTCAAAATGTTTGTAAGATTTGTTACATGAACTAGGAAGTTGTAATTGTAGAAGATGAATATGTCGTCAGTTGGTGTCAGGATGTATCTCTTTCCTTTCAGGTTTTCGATTTGAATGGCCGATTTTACTAGGCCGACAATCACGAGTAATATCAAGTATTTCATCTTCATCTTTTTCCAGTGTGGATTACTATCCCCCTTGTGGTTAAAATTGTGTCCCCACAATCTTTGTCTACGATGTGTTTCCTGTATCGAGCGTTGTTCTTCTTTCTTAATCCAGCGATTCTTACCAAAATTTGCTCTCCTTTTGCGAATGTCCTTTCTTTCGTTCCGGTATTCAGTCTTTTTAAAGTTTTTTCGGATGCTTTTTGTAATTTGTCGCGAATTTCCTCAGGCTGAATGTGTATCGAGTTAAAATGAATTTCTCGCGGTTTAAATCCAGTAACCGAATGTATACTGTTGTTAATTTCTGATACAGCGGTTAAAATTTCCTCGGTTGTATTAGTACCGTTTTGGATTGTAAACATTCGGGTCAATTCCGAAATTGTACTGTGGGCTCGTTCCACTTGCCCATTTGCTGTCGATCGGCACACCGGTGTTTCAAGTTTTTGAATGGCTCTTTTTATACACATTTGTTTGACCATTGCGGTATTCAAGCATGGTTCGTTATCGGTCATAAGTCGTTTGCATGTGGGAAAATTGTTTGTCAGACATTCCTCTAACTTTAGGTCCATTCTTTCTCTGGTGTCGCATTCTCTGATAACTATGTATTTCGAGAATTTGTCTATTAAGGTTAAGTATGTTCTTTTGTCGTTGAAATACAAATCAGCATGAATGTATTCTCCGGATTTTCCTGAGATTTCTGAATCTCTTAAAGGCTGTTTAGTTGGGTTTCTTTCATACCTACCGAATAGGCATGCTGTGCATTTTTTGTTAAAAGTTTTACAGTTAGCTTTAACTTCTGGCCAATAGTATTTTTCCATGATCTCTTGGACGTTATTCTTATAACCTCTATGAGCTCTTTTATGAATATTTTCTATTACTTTCATTTGCTGGGTAATATCTGTTACATCTTCTATTTCGTTAGGAGTTAATACAAATTTGTAGTGAGAAAAAACCTCTGTTAAAATTGGTGTGATTCTGTGTAACAATTCGTATCCTATTTTTACTGCGGTCATTCTATTGGGATCTAAAATTTCTCTTAACCTGTTTGTTAGTTGTCGTTCGTTATTAAATTTTATTATGTATCTGGTTTTCTTGGGAAATGGGTTCGTCGTAATAATTTCGTTTTTCTCCTTATCGTAAAGTATCCTTAGTTGTACGCCATATGAATTAAATGGTTGAGTAAGTGTTTTTAATTTTTCATTTGCTGAGCTATCTGTAGAATGTTCTGAAGATAATAATGAAGAATTTATCTGTTGTCTGGACAAAGCGTCAGCGACTACATTCTGTTTTCCTGGTTTATATACCAGTTTTGCTCCAAAGTCCTCTATAATTCCTTTCCATCTCATTAATTTATTATTTGGATTTTTATCGGAAATAGCAAAAGTTAAAGATTGATGATCTGTGTAGATCGTAAGGTCAGCTACTCCATAAATATAATTTCTCAATTTCTGTAAAGCCCAAATTATGGCTAGAAGTTCCTTTTCGTTAGTACTATACTTTTCTTCCGTTTTACTGAGTGTTCTTGATAAAAAATGTATCGGTTTCCCATTTTGACTGAGTACAGCTCCAATAGCTACGTTGGATGCATCGGTGGTCAGTTCAAAAGGTTTCTTGTAATCTGGTTGAAACAATTCTACCTGTTCACGAAGGTGTGCTTTCAAACTATCTATGGCTTTTGTGGCTGGTTCATCTAATTTAATTTCAGTTTTCTTACTTTTGTTTTTATCTACTTGTCCATTA
Source organism: Microdon myrmicae (assembly GCA_963931805.1). Taxonomy (NCBI): domain Eukaryota; kingdom Metazoa; phylum Arthropoda; class Insecta; order Diptera; family Syrphidae; genus Microdon; species Microdon myrmicae. The sequence goes on from OZ007499.1 coordinate 122,251,002, forward strand.
TTTCCTCTTAAATGAATTGTTAAAGGTTTGGCTATGGCTGCATATCCTTTTATAAACTTCCTATCATCATCATCATCGGCACTACAACCAGGAACCGGTCTTGGCCTTGTTAAATTTCCCATAATGATTTGTTTTTTTTTTTTTCCGGGCAAGGTCATTAGTCTTGCGCCAGAGGCTCCCCGACGGGGAATCGAACCCCGGTCTCCCAAGTGACAGACGGGTATACTAACAGCTATACCATCGAGGAGCATAAACTTCCTATAGTACCCTGTTAATCCTAAAAATCCTCTTAGTTCTTTCAGAGTTGTTGGTATCGGATATTTATTGATTGTTTCAACTTTCTCAGGGTTTGTAGAAATTCTATTATGTTTGATAATATGACCTAAATATTCTACTTCAGTTTGAAAGAATTTCGATTTTTCGTTAGATACTTTTAATGTTGCTTTATTTAAGGCTTCGAAAATTGTTCTGATGTGTTGCATGTGTTCTTCTTTAGATGAAGAATATATTAACACGTCATCGATGTACACATATGCGAATTTACCTATGAATTCACGTAATATGTCATCTACACATCTCTGAAAGATTGATGGTGCATTCTTTAGACCGAAAGGCATTCGTACGAATTCGTGTTTTCCTCCGTTAACGCAGAAACCTGTTTTTTCACAATCTTTCTCAGCAATTTTGATTTGATGGAATCCTGATTCCAAATCAAGAGTGGTAAAATATATTGCCTTTCCTAAGTTTAATATGGTCATGCTTACGTCTGGAATGATGTATCGATCAGTAATAGTATTTGAGTTTAATTTATGGAAGTCTATGATCATTCGTTTCCTCGGTCTGCCTAATTCATCAAAACCTTTTTTGGGTACTGTCCATATAGGTGAGTTATATGGTGAAACACTTCTTCTAATTATCCCTTCTTTTAATAGCTTCTGAATTTCTTTGTTCACGAATTCATTGTCTGCGATAGGATATGGATATTGTTTTGTCCATATCGGTTCCTCACTTTTCGTTCTAACTGTTGCTTCTATCGTAGTTGTAAAGGGTAGTGGTCCTATGCCATTATTTTCCCTGATTAATCTGTCTATCTCCTCTTTATATTTCTCGTTGCCTACTATGTAGTTAATTCGAGATCCTTTTTCTTCCTTTACTAACTTGAATGTCATATTCTCGGGATCTATCACCCTGCCTAATTTTGTTATACTTTCCCATCCTAGTATCATATCATAAATTTCCATTGGTAATTCGTAAAATGTTATTTCTCTGTCGAATATCGACACAATTCGTTTAGTGTCCAAGTTTGAAGTTGCATGAATTGACTTAACTCTAATTGGTTTAATCTTAATTGTATCAGATAATTCACATTTGGGATTAATATAATTATGGGTTGCGCCACTGTCAATCAGGATTTTGAATTGTCTTCCTGATTTTTGACCTTTTAGTATGAGGGTGGACAACCCGTCTACCAGTTTTAAAGATTCGGTCTTAATACTATTTACCGTTTGCTGTTCCGGTTCTGGATAAATGCTGCTGTCGTCTTCGTCTACGATCTTAGATTGTTGTGACTTGTTGATACGTTGTTGCTTGTGATTGTTGAATGAAGGTGGTTGCCATCTCTTCGTTGGTTGACTCTCATGTTGATATAGAGGTGGCGGTCGATGGGGCTGTTGCCTGAATGGATTTGGGTATCGTCGCATGTCTCGAATAGTTGAGTCGATGTCCACAGGTTGTTCTTGCTGTTGTACACGATGATGGGACTGACGCGACATTGCTCTGGATTTACTTGCGTGTGGTGCTTGATGTCTGTACGTGAAATTTGGAGCGATGTTACTATATTGACTTGTATGTTGAACAGTCAATGCGATGCCGTATGCTTCGGACAAGGTGGCATTTCTATATGCAAATACTGCGCTTCGGGCGTCGAGATTGTTGAGTCCGTCCATGAATACCCTGGCTGCATCTTTTTCTGCCTTTTCTGCGAAGGATCTTCTAGTTTCTGCGAATCTGTATTCGGCTTGTAGTTTTGTCACTATCAGGTTTAGTGCTCGGTGCATCTCATCGTAGTATGCTGTTAGGGATTTGCTTCCTTGCCTGATTCTGCTCATCTCAGCTTCCAATACGAATAATGGGCGAATGTCACTGTATGTTGCATCCAGTCGATCTATTATAGCATTAAAGTTGATTTTTGTGTTATTATTCTCTAACACTGTTGCAGCTTCTCCAGTTATTTTGTTAAACACTATGTTTAGGGCTGCTCCATAAATAGGATACTTCATGAAGGGGGTAATAGCATCCATCAAATTTTTAGCTCTCCTCCGCCATGCTGTGTATTTATTCACATTACCATTTAACTCTGGCAATGTCTCGAACATTTTGAGTTGCACATCTTCGGGATGGTTAAGTACAATCGGTGTATCTTCGTACTCCGTGATTGAAAATCTTGCTTGGGACATGGAATGCTCGAGCTGCGTCATCAACATTTGTTGCTGCATTGCGATGAAACCTTGTTTCATAAAGGTCATCTCTGCTTCCATTTTCACTATATTATTGTTGTTTGCCATGGTGCTGGTTGATTTTTGGTTCAAACCTTCAGTTGATTCTTCTTCGGACGAATTGTCGTCAATACGGGATAGCGGGGGTAGTCTTCTTTTCACTTTCTGGAACTTCATTTACTTTAATCTGCCATGCAGATATTATGCGTGAGTTAATACGTTAACTTGTTTCCTGTTGTCCGGAACTGTATCAGCTATACTAATTTATGTCCGTGGGTTGGTCCGCTCACTGGAGGTTATCGGTTATCGTCTCCCTATTTCTGCATTCGTATGTGCCTTTAATTTAAAGAGATGTGTTGATTTGTTAACCTCCTGGCAGGATCGCCAGTTAATAATTAGTTATTTCACCGGATATTAAAAGAACGAACGTTTTTGTTTATCAAAGACCTACAGTCCTTTATTCGATAAAATCAAACTTAACGTCTCTATCCTAGATTATAAACTACCCAGTTAACTGAATTTCATTCATATTTATACCTAAGTCTAAGTTCGACACATCTCGATACTCCCACGGTTGCTTGTGCGGGTTATCTTTGATGTTCCCATGGTTCGTTCTTGTGCGGCTTACCGCAATGTTCCCATGGTTATCTGCAAGTGTAGATATTTCCTTATCTTGGGGTTTGTGTGAATCGTAAACTCATGCGAGTGGCGGGGAATTGTTTATTACGTTGTTGTTGGAATTGTTTATACGTTTATTACGCCCCGCCACTCAAGCGCCCCTCTCTCTAACAGTTTTAAGAAATCCAGTGTTGCCATTTGCAAAAATTTATCATCATCATCATCATCGGCACTACAACCGGGAACCGGTCTTGGCCTTATTTAGCAAGTCCTGAGGCTTGTTAAATTTTCCATAATGATTTATTTTGTCTGGGCAAGGTCATTAGTCTTGCGCCAGGGGCTCCCCCACGGGGAATCGAACCCCGGTCTCCCGGGTGACAGGCGGGTATACTAACCACTATACTATCGAGGAGCCCCTTGCAAAAATTTATGGCCCACCCTATATTATAACTCTTTAACGCGAGTTGATTTCAGTATGTCCCCGCACTCAAATTGAACAAAATTTGACATGGGGAGTTGGAAATCACCAGATTAACAAATATTTTAAAACAAAACCAAGCGATGGAACCGCTGTACATAAGTCTTATATATTCTATAAAATATTTTTTGTGTGTGCGTGATTTTTCATCGAAATTATTTTTGTCTTTACAGTATACGAGCTGGGACGGTGTCAATCAAGGATTCCAAAACCAATATCAAATAGGACGTGCTGTTGGCGACCACTTTTTTACATGTCCCACGAACGAATATGCCCAAGCATTAGCTGAACGAGGTGCATCTGTACACTACTATTACTTCACACATGTGAGTGTTGTATAGACGTACATATATTACATATTTAAACAGCCACGTTCGTTACGTTACGTTTAAGAAAAATAATCACGTCTGTCCTGCACTATGCCATGTTTCAGAGCGTATCTATTTGCTGGATGTTTTATTCATTGAATTTGCAGTCCCCTACATCACCTAGATAGCCACCACTGCCTAAGTTGCTACAGAGCTTGAACCCGAACAAGGAGCCATATATTTGCCTCAACGCAAAACTTTTACTGATGTCCTTGGTATTTGTTGCCTTACCTACGACTATTAATGGTGGCAATCTATTACTAGGTCAGTTGGTTTCTTAAAAGCAGTCATATTCCATGGCTGTCCTTTTGCCGCGCTGTGTATTTTTATCTACCAAAGGCATCATTAAATATTTAAGGATTTTTTCAATAGGCTGCACTGCACATGGGGATGCCAATCGCAGGGTTTAATGACAATATTATATATATATATATATATATATATATATATATATATATATATATTTCAAATCTTTCTATGTATTAAACTGCATTGTAGTTATTTGTGAAATTGCGTATTATACTGTCTGATATGCTGTTATGTCATTCATTTGTGGTCGTGTAAAACATCACTGTGGACAAGGTAAATAACTACTAATGTTCGCAAGATAATAATGGATCTGATGGTTTGAAAAATACGAGTGTAGATAATTGAAATCCTTCGGCCAACGCGAAGTAAGGACTTAATTATTAGTAATTCTGACAGGGGTTAATATTTATACCGTTGTTTATTAAACTATTGTATTGAAGTGAACACCCTTAATTCACAATACAACTTTTGAGTCAAAAAATGAAACTACTTTTCTTGATATCGAGGTCGAAAATTCTAGGGCGCGTTTCGATGAGAAACGAGCTGGAAAAACTCCATAAACATTGACCCATAAAACAAGGGGAGGTATTGTAATCATCGATATTCATTCCCGTTGCCAATATTAGTCAGTAAACTGTTTCAAGGGCGTATATAGGTGTGGTTCTTAGGCGGTCATTTTTGATCATAAGGTTACAGGTTATCGCGGGAGTATCTATAGGCGTGGTTTGGTTGTGTCCATTGGAAATAACTTCATTACTTTTTTGAAATCATTATGTGAACAACGGCCTTCCATAGGCACGTTGATGAAGAGTGCTTCATTGAATTGGGTGGAAAATGAGGCGCAAGACATTTGGAGAAATTGCAACGCGTAAAATCGATTACAAAACAACCTGTATCATGGATAGAGTCGAATCATCGCTCATTAACTGAGAATTCAATGAGTGTGGGAATGTGCGGATTGTAGTTACTCTTACACTGCTGCGTTCATGTTGGCAATAGACTAGTGTGTGGAATTAAACCAGGGATACAAGAATTTGTAGAGTTCGTGATTGAGGTAACTTTGCTTGATTTTGTGAGTGGTCGCATGGCAATGTTGCGTTAAATTCAAAGTGTTGTAATACTATTAGTTAGTGTCAAGAATCTCTTGTTGCACAGTTGGGTTTCATGATTTGAAACATTTAAAAGGGAAACGTTGGGAGGGGAGGTTTTTAAATCGTTTATACTTTCGAATAAATGTGAGTAACTGAAATAAGAAAACAATAAAAAACATCATTTGCAAGGATAAACAATTATGGAATGTTTTCACGTGCATTTTTTCTTGTTTAATTGCCCCAAGATAATTTAGAAAAAATGATTTATATAAACGCTTAAGATTTTTTTTACATTTTTTCATTCACTGTGGGTTCACTCTGCTGTTAGCCTAAGCAATACCGTGGAGGTTCCGCCAAACCCCACGGTTCGCTTTCCTGAAAAAATCCCAATAACTGCTACCCAGTCTGCATAAGCTTTATCTTAAATGCTCCACGCATTAAAACAATAAAATTTATATAACCTAAAAGCCCCTGGAAAAGAAAACTTACCTTTCTTGCATCTCTTTGCATACAATTCCTGTAAGATTTCTTTCTTACCTTATCAGGAATCTCAAACTAATTCGGCACCTTCGGTGTCAAGCAAATCTCCCTAGACGAATTCCTGTAAACAAAAGGATTTGAATTACATATAATGTAACCTTTACCAGGGGCCATAAACATTGCGCTGTCTATTTTTCAGCTTCGCGATGTGTATGATAAATCTCTTAACGTACACATTGGCAGGCGGCCTTTTTCTCTCAGCAATAATATACCAGCAGCTGCATCCAATTAGCGCAATCGACGCTGAAGCCTAATTCCCTAACTCACAACATGAGTAAACAAAAGACCGCTGTCCTTCATCAGGCATTCTGGCGATACGCAAATAATGCGATACCTACCCTTACTAGCGATGCCATAAACATCATTTCCCAGTAACCTAGCTAAAACCAATTAGCACATTTCCACATCGTATGGTCGTCTCTTTGTTTAGCCGCGACGCAGATGTTCCAGCAAAGATCCCATTAGCATTCAACGATTTCGGCTTTATTTGCTTTACCGAAATCGTATCCTATGAATGCACATATGCCCTTTCTTTGTTCTAGGTTCGTTCTCATCTATGAAAGAACCATGCACACACACCATTGTTCTTAAAGAGTGCATTTCCTACAGCGGCCGCACCCTTAAGAGAAAAGTTTTTCTCTCTCTTCCCTTGTTTTTTTTCTTAGCCCTAAGCTAGGATGGAATTCATGTCAAAGTTCCATCCTCGGTGAGTCATATTACAACCACCGTTCGCGACGGTCGGTGCACTCCCACTCTCCGCCGCCTGCGGAGATGCGCTTATAAACGGGTCGTTTGTGAAGTGCTGGTTAACTTGATAGATCGTCTCACATTTAAAGCGGTAGTGAAGATTAAAGTGTTCGGAATTAAATTAACTGCAAGCGAACTTTTCTTATAATAATTAAATAAATTGATATCCAACCTGTGTTCCATGTTTTATCATTTAATAAATCCAAAAGTAATTATCGTATAATTACCGTCAACGAAGTAACCTTTTAATTAATAAACAACAAAAACAAGTGAATCTAAGTGTTTTATTTTCCTCTCCTCGGTGGATGGTCGCAGTAAGCGCAGTACTGCGGAATGCGTTGGTAAGGATTATTTAGTGTGTCAACCAGTGGAAGACTGCAAATTGTGACAACGTGTTTTCGCTTTCATTAACCACTATGTGCTCGTCATATAAATGCTATCCTGGTGTTCTGATGTCGCGTCCGGTGAACTACCTTCAATCCAAGCGTGAATGGCGGAAGAAGGGAATCAGCGCCGTATGCCGGTGCACAATACTTCTACCCAACAATACCAATGCGGACATAGAAAGGTAATTTGTACAGGAGTGGTCGGAATGAAATATTTTTGCTTCTAAGAAGATACCTCAATTTTCTGGAGGTAGGGTTGATGATATTCAATATGTGTTCATCCCACGACACATTCGTGACCCCGAGCAAATCTATTCTTGCTTTGGATTCATAAGCCTGGATTCATGTGTTAAGACCGACGACCTGTTTGTCCTTGTGAACGCTGTATATTGTTTTTCCTTGTGAACGTTGTATATTGTGTCTTCGTTGCACTAAACTCGTCATGATTGACCTTTCCTCAGGATATTATCCAGATCTCGATTCAAAGAGTCGATCTCAGCTGGTGCGACGTTGATGCATTAATCGGACGATGAAATAAGGTTAGACCCATAATAAAACCGCGAGGCACCCTGGTTTTAAGGCTAGAGATTTGAAGACATGCTGTGGGGACACTCCGTTCATCTTCCTCCTCCATCATAAATTGTTCTCCGTGTAAAACGCCGAACCAAAAGAACGAAACGCACTGATTTAGTTTATTCCGTTTTATTCTCTTTAAAATTGTGAAGGATAATTCTCTTAATAAAAACCACTTTGTTCTCAGCCATTATTAAATATTGTTTCGCCAGCTGGGAACCGCAACTCCGTTGTTGCCGATGGTTCGCCAACTGGGAAACAGCAAAAACGGGGTTATTTCTGCGTCTCGAGCAGAACAGCAAAATATTGGCGTTGTTGCCCAGCGAATGACTGCCGCATTGGGCAGTAATTAAATACAAGTTTCCACATACATTAATTTAACATTTATTTTCGATTTAAAAGCACGTTAACAAGTAAAATAGCACCAACTGTCTCATTAAAACGTTATCTTACATTAAAAGCACAGGTGCTGAAGGCACCGTATACAAATTAAAATTCTAATTTTCACATCAAAACAAACTGTGTATGAAAAACAGTAAAACCAGCGTTGCATGAAAACAGTACCATGGAAAACGTCACATGAATAGACCATTTTGCTTTTGTCTATTCAGCAATAGGTGGCGCTCCGTGCGGTATGTTTTTTTTTCTCGACTGGTATAAGATATATGTTGCGGAACTGCAACATCTTCCCGGGCCGCGACGATGGACCCAGTAGTCCTCCTTAGGTGGCGTCACCACCTGGTGTCAGCGCCGTGGGAAGTGACGGTTGGTATTTGGTTGGGCTCAGAGCCCTTAATGCTCGTATTGCTCATACACCGGTACGGTAAAACGGTAGGGTGGCAATAATTATAGCGTTATATTATAAGTGATTCTATTAATTGGGGGTGGTTATGAAATACATTCGGCTATGAACGAATATTGCATTAATCAAGTTATTAGTGTGTGTGTGTGTGTGTGTGTGTGTGTGTGTGTGTGTGTGTGTGTGTGTGTGTGACCGAAGGTCCAGTTGGCCATTGATTGTTACCGTTATAGCTTGTGATAAGGCCGTCGTTGTTTATTGTTTATAGTCTCCGACATGTTGTGGAGGGGTTGCCTGAGAGGCGATATTTGCCGCATTGGCTGCGGCAACGATTTGAATAAGCACTTACGTTATTCATAGTTTGTTGTTTGACTTATGTGTTTAATGTTGAATGTTGGTTGGATCGTAAATCCCTGGTGTCATCGATGATCTTCTTGGACGTAGTCCTCCTTTGGATCGTGAATCTCTGTGTGTCATCGATGACCTTCTTGGACGTAGTCCTCTCTTTGGATCGTGAATCCGTATGTAAAATTTCAATAAGTTGGACGTAGTCCTATGCTGGCTCGTGGATCCGTAAGTGTAGTTTATATAGTTGGACGTAGTCCTATGTTAGATCGTGGATCTATAGCGTTAAGCAAGGATAGTGAAGAAGGTGAATTGAACACATGATGAAACGGTTGAAAAGCGAAGCAGTGAAGCATCAGACTACTGACCGTGTTTAGAATTTGATTTCCAAACTCGAGTATATTCCACTGGTGTGAATTATTTTTATTTATCGCTTGGTATACGGTTCTGATGTATTTTTCTTATTCGATTTCTTTCGTTCGGTGTTCCTCACTATTTTTGCTTGTGAATTGTGTGTTCTGTTAGAATCGCTACACCACTCCCGCCGCAGTAACTTCGTTACGATCAGATTCGTATGTGGACGACGGACGAACGAGAGAAACGAGGAAACATCGGAGGCTGTGCTCTATGGGGAAGTCTTGACCGTGTGTGAAGTTCTGCTTTACTATGGGAAGTGTATGCTGCGTGTGTGTACAGATCACGTCGTAGTCACCAATTATAGCGTTAAGCAAGGATAGTGAAGAAGGTGAATTGAACACACGATGAAACGGTTGAAAAGCGAAGCAGTGAAGCATCAGACTACTGACCGTGTTTAGAATTTGATTTCCAAACTCGAGTATATTCCACTGGTGTGAATTATTTTTATTTATCGCTTGGTATACGGTTCTGATGTATTTTTCTTATTCAATTTCTTTCGTTCGGTGTTCCTCACTATTTTTGCTTGTGAATTGTGTTTATCTGTTAGAATCGCTACAGATCCATGAATGGTAATTAAGCGCTGTGGTCGCCAATATGTTGAAGGTGATGGGTTGTAATTCCACCATCTTCTCAGTATGTCCAGTCTGTGCCGCTACCAGAAATGTTAGGTGTACCGCCAACTGCATAGAATCATCTGCGACTCGAATCCAAGTTGATTGCTCTGGCTGATGCTGTTGCAGTTGGGGATATGTTCTATCTACGCCGCTAAACCAATGCTCGGCGTTGGGCGAATTTCTTGATGGGAACTGAACTCTCTGTCGGCAGCGTTACCCGGTGGAGTATTTGATCCACTGGTTGAGTGATTGTTCTCCAAATGATAATTATGATGATGGCCACCATAGAAATAATGATATGTTCCTTGAATTGAGCGAATTCGCTGAACTTCCCATAAGATCAGAAGGGATTGTGTTGTTCCCTTCATGGTAGTTCGTGGAAGTTGTTTCTCCGGTATTGTTGCATGCTCTGGCATTTCAACTGTAATTAACATCAGCCGATTCGCATATCCGACGTTGAAGTCGCTGAGCGTAACTCTTAAAAGCTGAATCAGGACTGCGGTCATATTGTGCAGTCATTGTTTGTGGACCACCATCATCTTCATGTTGATTCTCCTCACCTTGTGCAGACTGCTGCTGCGAATGTTGTTGTGGGTGCTGTGACCGCCTATGATTCCCTTTTGGAACAGCATAGTTGTTCAGGTTCTGATGGTGTTGTGGTTGAACACCTTGCGGCATATCCTGTCGAATTAGACTGGCACTTGATTGAGCCAGAGAGGTTGCACATCCGGGTTGCTATTAAGAAGTGGCTCTGTTGTTCAATAGCAGCCTCTGTTTAATTATGTCGCAGGATAAAACAGTCCCAATGCAAGGCGTTTTTCTTCATTGACTGGTGGCTGGACCTTGTGTACACAGTTCGCCTTCCGTTGGTCTGATATCCTGAAGGGTGCCGGCATCTTTCCTGTTCTTCTCCTTCTGTATTCCCTTTCTTGGCACCGAAAGCCTATCTTAGACACCGACTCCGTTGGAGTGGTGCCCCCGTGGCAGCTACGTGCAATGGGCGGTGTTAAGAGGGTGCCCCCAGAGCATTTCGTCCAGGCGGCAAAAGCGAAGAACCCCAATGAGGTTCTACTGAGGTGCGATTATTGCTAGTTGAAACCGTTTATCGTTGGTTAAAGTGATCGCCAGCCAATGTGTATGTAGGTAGTTTTTATTGTACAAATGTTGAGGCTGGGATTAGCCAACTCAAGGGTAAGATTCCCTGATTATGCGGTTTTATTATATGTAAACCGACGAATTTTCTTTCGGGGAATTTATGATAAGTTGGGAAGGAATTCTTATAGGGAATTTGTATGCGAAGTTATGTATGAAGGTAAGAATTCTCTTCTAGGGGCTTTTAGATTATAAATTGCTCTATTTAATGCATAAAGCATTAATGTGCTAATGTGATTGCAATAGCGAACTTACGGAAGTTGGGTAGCAGTTATGGGGGTTTTTCAGGTAAGTGGGCCGTGGGGTTTGGGGGAACCGCCACAAAGCCATTTGCAACAACCTGGATCGATCGATTGTCGAGGAAGCTCTTAATCCAGTCGCAAAGTTGCTGGGATAGTCTGCATGAATGAAACTTAGTAGCGCTCTGTGCCTGACGGGTTCAGAAGCCCTGGATATATCCAATGTGATCGCCCTCCATTGACCGTGACTTCAAATTGCAGATGTCCAGATGTCAGTTACAAGGGTCAAAATATCTCCCATGGATTGCCTGCTATGGAATCCGTATTGGAGGCCATCATAGGAATCTGTATTGGAGATCGTAAAAGTCCATTGCATTCGTAGTGTAACAATGCAAACACGAAACGCTTATGCAAAACCCTCATGGAAATAAATTGCCCCAGTTACTGTTTGCAAGTGTCATTAGGCACACACTCAGTGCCGGCAGTGATTCAGAAATATCACTACTACTAATACTATTTATTGGCCTGTAGGAACCTGGAAGTACATGACCTCACCGACTCGACAACGCCATTGTTCTCTGTCCTGTCCACTCTCCTTGCACGCTTGATCAGCCGATCCGATCTCCTCAAGTGTCAAACCTAACATTGTCCTCACATCTCCGTCGCGGCCGTCCTGCCGGTCTCTTTCCCGTTAGTCTACCGTCAAGAATTCTACGCACGGTCCGATCATTGCCCATTTGCGCTACATGTCCGGCCCATCTTAATTCTCGCGACCTGACTACTCTCACTATTGTAGGTTTGCGGTATAGGTCTTCCAATTCGTGGTTGTGGAATTTCCTCCATAGTCTTGCCTCCTTGTCATATTTACCGCCAAAGATACTACTTAAAACTTTGTTCTCGAAGACCCCTTTTTTTGTTTTCTTCCCGTTTTGTGAGAGCCCATGTTTCGCATCCGTATAGAGCAATCGGCATGATTATGGTTCTATAGACACGGAGCTTTATGTTATGTGATAACAGTTTCGATTTTAGCAGTTTACTGACTGCGTGCCAACTAGCGTTGCCGGAATGCAGTCTTTTCTTAATTTACTTGGACATTTCGTTACTGGAAGTCAGTATCGTTTCCAGATTTAAATTCTTTAACTTTCCCAAATATCTTGCCTCTGACATTTATATGTGTTCCTTGATGTCCACCTGCTCTCGCCGTAATCATGTATTTTCTTTTGTCTTCCTTTATTTCTAGTCCCCCCTCTTCTGCCGCTGGCATGATTATTTCACAGTTTTTACATACAGTTTCTAGATTATCGCCCAGAACGGCGATGCCACCCGAACATGCGAGCCCTTGTGTGACCCCGTGCAGGGACGATCCGGCCATGTTGTCGTCTTGTTCCTTTTCGATGAGATACTCGAGCACAAGGTTGAAAAGACATGGTGAGAGGCCATCATCCTGTTTTAGTCCGTCCCGGGTTTTAAATGGTTCTGAGAGGTGGTTTTCTATTCTAACTCGCCCTTTGTTTTCGTTCATGCAAGTTTGAATAAGGCCGGCATATTTTATCGGGATTCCCAGCTCAACTACAATATGGTAGAGTCTTTGCCTTACGAGTGAGTCATAGGATTTTTTGAAGTCATCGAATAGTTGGTGAACCGTATCTCCGTATTCCCACTTCTTTTCTAGCAGTTGCCTTATTGTAAACATTTGATCGCTTGTTGACCGATTCCTACGGAATCCGCATTGGTAGTCTCCCAGTATTTCTTCTACATGCGGTGTGATTCTCGTCCTTATGATATGATATTCCTCTGTAGTTTTCACAGTCAGATCTGTCGCCTTTTTTGAACATGGGGACGACTATTGAGGTTTTCCATTCTTCCGGAGGACTTCCTTATCCCATATTGTTTTGGTGAGAAATATAGTGTTTTTTTTTTTATTTTTGTTGTTGTTTTTTTTGTTTTTGTTTTTGTTTTTGTTTTTGGTAGGAAGGTGGAAATGACCGAACTAGAGGCATGCCGGTTTTTTACCGACTAAAACCACCACACGTCAGGCACATATTTCCCTTAAACCCTGCGGAATTTTACCGGCGGCATCATGTCACATAGAATATCGTTTACTACGGACCATGCCTGTTTTGAGCTCAGCATGTACTCTATTACTCCTGCCAGAGTAGCTGTCCGTCTCATATGTCTCTCCAAAATCGTTCGTACGGTATCGAATCTCACGCACTCTGTGAGTACGTGTTCCGCATTTTCTATTTTGCCTTCGCAATACAAGCAGTATGGGTAATTCACATGCTTATACCTGTGCAAGTATTGCCGAAAGCATACATAATTCAGCTCGCCATGTTTTCTTTTCACTCATGTTTGTACATCAGGTATCATGGTGTCGGTCCATCTTCCTTTGGTGGAAGAATCCCACCTTCATTGCCATTCTCTTAGCCTTGAGGACTCTAATTGTGACCGCATTCTACGACGATTATCTTGGGAGACCTCATGCAATGCAGCGTTTTCTTTAGCTGCAATGTCAAGTGGTGTCAACCCGGCCAGAACGTTTATGGCATATTCGGATACAATTTGGAATGCACAGCGTACTCTTAGTGATGCCACCCTATAAGCTGACTTCACTCTCCTCATTTACGACTTATACTGTGCGGCTCCTGCCCATATGTGAGCTGTATACATTGGTGTTGACATTAGTTATGAATTTCCTTATATGGGACCGGGATCCTCCAACATGGGGTAGACTCGCCAAAACTTTGGATAATCTTGCCGTTTTTTCACTCGTTTTCCTCAGGTGTCCCTTGAAGCTCAACCTATTGTTGAGTATAACACCAAGATATTTAATATAGGGACTGGATCTGATAATTTGTCCTTCTATTTCCAAATCAAGGTGTTCAACTTTCTTCCGGCTGCTTATTAAAACTGTCTCCGTCTTATGTCCAGCTAGTTTTAGTTCGGCCATATCTAACCAGCATTTAATGCTTGGGAGCAAATATTATCCAGGTCATCTAGATGTTTAGATACGGTCACTATTGCCAAATCATCATCGACCCTGAGCACGTCATCATACATGATATTCCATAACAGAGGACCTAATACAGATCCCTGAGGTACACCCGCTGTTATTTTATATTCCAGTCCCTCATCTGTGTCATAGAGCAGTCTTCTATCCGAGAGATAGTTTGCTAGTATACGCACCAAGCAGGGTGAGACTTGTAGATCGCCCAACCCTTCTAGAATCCGATTCCGGTTTACCGAGTTAAATGCATTTTTAATGTCTAGTGTCACCAGCGCGCAATATTTTTTCGTACCTCCTAGCCATCGTGCTCCAGCTATCGCATTGCGAACGATGTCGCACACCACATATAGTGCTTTTCCGGTTGATCTACCTTCCCAGAACCCACACTGCCATTCAGAGAGCCCCGATGTCCCTTCAGTGAATTGTTCCAGACGAGTGGCAATTACTCGCTCAAGCAGTTTTCTTGTTGTGCCCAGCATACACAGCGGGCGATAGGACGACGCTGCTTCCGGATTCTTGACTCCTTTTGGTATAAGCATAAGCCGCTGTTTTTTCCATCGTTGAGGAAATTGTCCAGTTTGAAGGTTGTGAAGAGACAGCCGATGACTTCCGTCTTTTTTGTTAAAGCAGTCTTCACTGCAGCGGATCTTGCCTTTTTTAATAATCTTTGCAGCCAAGAGCACCTCTTCGGTGTTCACGAGAGGTATTTCTCCTTCAGTTATACTCCACTTCTCTTGCACTCTCAACACCTCATCACACTGCGGGAAGAGGACAGCAATGATTCTGGCCATGTCACTTTTACTTTTTTGCATTTGACTACTGTTGTTGTGTGGCTTTTTCATGACTATTCTGTAGGCGCTGCCCCAGGGGTTGTTATTTAATTCATCCCCTAGGGAGCAGAACGCGTCATATTTACTTTAGCGGATCACATTCCTCAACTCCTTCCGTTTGTTGACGAATTCTGCATGCAACTGTGGGGATATGTGTTACGGTTTCTTGTTCTTTGTTGCAAGCGTCGTAACCTGTTGCACTCCGATCGCACATCGGCGATTTCTGAGTTCCACCAAATACACTGGTTTGATAACCACTGCTGGTTGTCTTTGTCGTGGCATAGAAGCATGACATGCCCTAGTTAGCCACTTCACGACTTTTCCACCCAGCCTGTTCGCATTGGCCTCTGCGTCAAACTTTTCGATTTGGTCTTCTAATATATAATCGAGCAGTTTCGCATGGAGGTCCTTCTCTTTCCGCCCTTTTTTTCTGGGCTTTATTCGCCAATTTGCCAGAGATGAATCCACTGTGTGGTAATATTTTGTACTCACCATTCCATACTTCTTGGTAACACGGAGCTCGCAAATGTGATGTCAATTTTGGGTCGGGCTCTCTCGTTTATGAAGGTGTTGTGGCGGTTCCCTTGAACGACACTGCTCATCTTTCAGAATTCATAATGATATAAAACAAGTATTGTGGCAGTTCCATTTAACGCCACTACTTACCGTAAAACCTATGATGAGGAAACAGTTCCTTAAACATATGAAAAACATGTACTTAGCTTCCATAGTTGTACCAACAATTTTAGTAATACTTAGAATCAATAATTCTTGCTGACATAAAATTTCATCGGCAACAAATATTGATTCCCTGAAAGCAATTCACCGGTTGTATGTTGCATCATCAAATTCCTGGTAAGAAATTATAAACGCAGCATACATCCAGGAAACCCATTCGGCGCTACCCATATGTACTCACTCTACTACGCACCTGCGCGAAGATCATAACATGCACCCCAATACACAGAAAGTTATCCAACCAGCGAAGCTTGCTCTTTTATTTCGCGCCTAGACGTCGGAAGCAAATTCTGCAGTATTTTTAACATGCACATGAGTATCCTGGGTAGGCCACCATCATCGGTGCGACGACACAATCATCGTGTGCGTTATTACCTAATGTAAATATGCGGGCGCCCTTTAAGGATGACTCGCCCAGCTGCAGATCATTGCTCATGGTGTTACCCTTATGGATTTGATGATCCACGGTCCGCATACTGTGGACACACACACACACCATGAGCAACAGAAGCAAACATCGTTTATGTTTCGCGCCCTACGTGTCGATGCTAAGGAGAATCTTACCATATATGGTCATCGAAGCGATGGTTGGAATTTTGGTGTTCTGTCGCTTCGAGGGCTGAAGTTAATCGCGTTACGGATTCCGTGGAGGCAAGTCGTGCCTCCACGTTAAATAATGTCAGTCGAGACGAGTAATCAGCCGGTGTAAGTTTGATGAAAAGGGTCCTCCTTCATTTTTAAAGTTACCAAGTGGAAGCCTAAACGGACCGTATCGGATTCTCAAATGTTGTTGAATTAAATAAGTTAAACATATGCAATTTAGTTTCGGTGTGAATATTTCTCAAATATTATTACATTAAATAAGTTAAAATTCGACATTTAGTTTCTGTGTGAATATTTCTCAAATATTCATCATCATCGGCTACAACCGGGAACCGGTCTTGGCATAATGATTTTTTTTTTCCGGGCAAGGTTATTAGTCTTGCGCCAGAGGCTCCCCGACGGGGAAACGAACCCCGGTCCACCGCGTGATACGGGTATACTAACCACTATACTATCGAGGAGCCTTTCTCAAATATTATTATACTAAATAAGTTCACACTCGACATTTAGTTTCTATGTGAATATTTCTCGAATATTATTACATTAATTAAGTTAACGTTCGACATTTCGTTTCTATGTGAATATTTCTCGAATATTATTACATTAAATAAGTAAACATACGCAATTTAGTTTCTGTGTGAATTTTTCTCAAATAGTATTAAATTAAATAAGTTAATATTCGCCATTAGTTTCGGTGGTGAATAATTCTTAAATGTAAACTGTAATTTGTGTTCATAACTAATATTAAATAAAAAAAGGAGTCACACGGAGTTTTATTTCTTCGAACGGAAAAGCAGCGACTGGGTATAACGGTGAACCTGTGCCCCGGAGGCACCTTACCACTAAAGACTAAATATACAAATACCCACGTTGGTACCAAAAATACCACAGTGTCATCAACACTATAATTAAGTAACACCACATCTAGGACTACGAAGGCTTCGAGTAGTGCCTGGCCTCTATTGTGGGTCCTTGTGCTTTCCCATTCTGCTGCACAAGCGTTGAAATCTCCAACAACTATAAGGTGGCTCTTATCTCTAGCTTTTTGTGTTACCCTGTCCAAAAAGCATTTCAATTCTTCTATTTCCCACCTTGGCGGATCGTAACAACAGTAGAAGTGGATTCCTCTGATTTTAGCCTAGGCGAATCCTTCCTGCCCCCGGACAGTGCTGAATTGTATGGGGGAATTTCTAGTTGTCCAGATGGCCGTTGTCCCGCTGCTGTCTTCGTCCCATGTAATTGTACCAGTACCAGGCATCATGTACTCATTGATGAGTACGACGTCAGCGCCATATTCCTTAACCGTTTGGGAAAGGAGATCTTACTCGTGTCATTGTTCTACTATAGGGTGACCCAAAATTAATCACCCTATCGGAAGATGTTATAATTTTTGCAAATGGCGTCGTACGTCAATCAGTAAATCATTCCAATGCGGCATGATTTATATCGGTGTTGGGGCGCAGTGGCGCCAATTTGTGCTATACGACGGTGTTAATACTTAGGGATAATTAAAAGTTCATACCTTGTGGTTCCTGTGGTACCCGACCATCCATCAGGGTACTTCTTGGTCTCTCCGCAAGTAAACCCCACAACGCGTAATTTTTCTTTTGGTTTTAATTGTTCACTTAACATTTTATTGTCCCGAAAGTTTGTACATTTAGTTCTTCCTTACAGGTAATTGTCCCCAAGGGTCTCCTCCGGTTTCTCCACACTCAAACATTACGCGCGACAATTTTACCTCAACGGGACTCAAATAATTTTTTTCGCGATTTTTCACAATGGTCACGATCCCGACTCTCTTCCTCTTACCCCGTTTAAATCAGAAATTCCGACAGTTAACACTAACACTCACTACCGTCGAAGAGAAACTGGGTTTACACACCAGCTGCATTCGATCAGAACTATAACTCAGCTACATGCAGTTCGCTTTCAAACCAAACTCAATTGAAACTTGTGGCGGTTCCGCCAAACCCCGCGGTTCGCTTACCTTAAAAAACCCCCATAACTTCTATCCAATCACATAATTTCGCTAATGCAATCGCATTAAAACCTTAAATGCTTTACGCATCTAGGATTATCTAAGGTATAATCTAAAAAGCTTCAGTAAAAGAATTCCTACCTTTTCTTGCATCTTTTCGCATACAATTCCTGTAAGAGTTCTTTCTTCATCATCATCATCGGCACTACAACCGGGAACCGGCCTTGGCCTTATTTAGCAAGTCCTGTTGTTAAATTTTCCATAATGATTTGTTTTTTCCGGGCAAGGTCATTAGTTCTTTCTTACCTTATTATAAATTCCCTGTAATAAAATTCATCGGTTCGCATATCATACAACCGCATGTCGGGGAATCTTACCCTTGAGTTGGTTAATCCCAGCCTCAATATGTGTACATAAAAACTATCTATGCACACATCGGCTGTCGACCCTTTTAGCCAGCGATAAATAGTCCAACACCAGCTGCATGTTATTAGCAACATCCACGTTGAGACTATTTCACGATCCCATTTTCCTTTCTTTGTTTCAGGTTCATTCCCATGGCCTTGTGTATGAAAAAAAACCAATGTGATCTTCATTCACACATACACATATATTGCCAAGTCTCTCTTCCTTGTTTTCACCACGAGAGAAGCACTTTCTCTCTCGGGAAAACTCACCCCAAACGATTGAATATCGTTGAGTCGAATTCCACCCGCCGACCACAATGGTCATGCCGCTCCCGCTCTCCGTCACTGTGGAGACGCGTAAATATATACCGGAGTCGTGATCGGGTTACTCTAATAATAATATTTTTGGTCGATCTGTTCGTGCAAATGTCGTGCATAAAAATCATTAGAAAAAAAAAGTTCTTTAATGTTTTAGAATCCGTGTTCGAGTGTACACTTAGAGTCTAATTTGTTTTGGCCAACATCATTAAGTTAGAAATAAAACTAAAACAAAATGACAGAAAGTGCGTTTAATTTTTCGCAGTTCCTCGGTGCCTTTATTTCTTTTGGTTTGTGACTTTCCTTCGCGGAACTTTAGTGGCAATTTATGACAGATGGGGGGGTGAACGGAGTGCCCATGCACGGGACAATACTTCCTCCCCACAAACTCAATATTCAAGTTGGTTATTTTTGTTTCGTGTGTTTCTCTAACTACACTTAAATGATTTAAACTTTCCATCCACAATGCAGCCGAGTTAAGCCCCCGCCAGAACAAGGACGATGGAACGGTTACTCATGTAACACATATCATCATCATCATCATCATCGGCACTACAACCGGGATCCGGTCTTGGCCTTATTTAACAAGTCTCGAGGCTTGTTAAATTTTCCATAATAATTTATTTTTACGGGCAAGGTGATTGAAAAGAATACATATGATGACTTTTAATTCGTGTTGACGGAACTCCATCAAAGCGTCAAAACATTAAATTGACACTCATATTAGTGTACGACATATCTCGATATTGTCACCTGATCTGTTACTTATACTAAGGTAAATTTTGGTTCGGCTGATTAAGACTGGGAATCGTGCCTCAGTGGAACGCCACTTGAGTGGAAAATTCTCCCTGACCCATACAATTTTCAGGCGTTTCGAGGCCACAATTCTCAATTGTCTTCCTTTTTCTGTCATTTGGGAGGGGGTATTATATACATTTCGGCGTAAGGCTACTAACCTTGCCTGTAAAAATAAATGATCATGGAAAATTCAACACGTCTCGAAACTTGCTAAATAATGTCAAGACCGGATCCCGGTTGTAGTGCCGATGATGATGATGATTATAAAAAATTATTAAAAAAAATATTTCATTGAGGGTGGCTTTACAATTAAGTCTCTTGCGGCATAAGGAATTTTTAATAATGTTAAGTACGCAGTCCCAATATTTACTGATTCTGGTAAACTTATTCAACGTCGTGGCAGTTGTTATTAATTTGTGTCCCAGAAGTTGGAGCTGTGGGGGTTCTTTAACCCACTTCCAATGAACCACCCAGTCTCGTAAATTACCTGCCTTCTACTTACCTGCAAATGAGCATCGTAAGCTACTATGCATCACCTTCCACCTGAAAACATAAGCCCACCGCAAGGTTACCATCTTACCGTGGCATCAAACCTTTCCCCCGGGGTATGCTTGCATCCAACGCATCATGTTTCCGAAATATAATTCGGTTACCTCTTCATGTAACCGACATTAATTCCCGAACATGTCAATGCGCATTGCTGAGAAGAACTTTCTCACACACGTGCATGACATGTCCGTCCTCGCCTTATCGGATGGACCATCGGTCGATCGTCCAAACAACAATCCGGTGGTCCAAAAGACACGTCGACCAACGTAGTTGTTGACACAACTGCAGCCGATAGTTTCCCTACCATACAGTAATTAAATATTGCCCCCATATCTTTAGGTTCGCAATAGCTGCGACCAATTTCCCATTATCGGCTCCCAACCGATCGTAGAACTATATATGAACATGATTGCTACTTAAACAATCATATCCTGGTCATGTCTCAAGTATCGTTTCCTAAGTAAATAATCATAGTAATGGCCGTGCCCTACGATGCTTGCCCAAACTAAACGTCTAGCCACCCAGCCTGGTCCCTGGCAACCGTCGACGAGATTTCTGTTGACTTAATGTCAACAAAATATCTATCCTACATCAGGCACCAGAACAATACGGCTGAACCAAACAAAATGCATCTAATGTACGACCCTCGAAATAGTGTTTCTATTTACTTAGGACGCAGAAACCTATTTCGTTCTCAGGCGTGCATTATTGATGATTTATGACAACAATGCCTGCAACCCCTTATGCTCGTTCATTTGTTTGAACAGGTGCAGGGCCGATCGTTGTCTGTATTGCAGGCGAGGGGGCATCGTACTTGTCTTATATGGGCAGATGGGAAATCCACCCATTTAACTCCTTTTCGATCGCCCATTGGCCGTCGCCAAATAGATCCGATTCGCCCCTCCCACCTCGCTGTGATCCACCACGGTTGCATCGGATGGGATGTGGATTGCATCGGAGAGTCAAAATTCATCCTCCGTGGAGTTCGCTTGCCGTCCGTAAATTCTCGGTTAGAGTGTGCTATATCATAAGTACAAAAAAATCCTTTTTTGCCATTTCTTGTTAGTAGTAGGGTTATGAGGCTTCCGCCCCAATTCTGCCCCAAAAGCTCTTTTCTGTGTGAAAGCTCTATGTGAAGGTGTAGATGTGTGTGTTGTGTGGTGAGTGTTGATAGTGGTATGTGATTAATGGGTGGTGGGATTCTTAAGTGAGGTGTAAATAGTAGTATTTAGTGTATTTCTTATGAGTGTTGGTATTAATTGGGTATAGTTTGTGGATGCGATTAATGGTTGTGGGTTCTTATGTGGGGTGGAAATAGTAGTATTGGTATTAATTGGGTATAGTTTGTAGTGTTCTTATCGCTGTAGTTGTTGGATTTTGTGCTTTTTTTGTAGGTGGTGTTGACTATTGAGCTTTTTGTAGGTGGTGGTGAGTATTGCGGCTTGTGGTGATATCGGTGCTTTTTGTTATGGGTTTATGTTTTTGCTAATGGATTTATGCTTAGAGTGTGATATCGGTGCTTTTTGTGATTCATGGGTGGTGTGTCTTAACTGAGGTGTAAATAGTAGTATTTAGTATATTTCTTATGAGTATTAGTATTAATTGGGTATAGTTTGTAGTGTTCTTATCGCTGTAGTTGTTTGTTTGGGCTAGTGATTAATCGTTATCAGCGTGGTGGATCCGTGGATTTTGTGCTTTTGATGCTCTTGGGTTTTTGCAGGTGGTGGTGATGAATGCTTTTATTGACTATTGGGCTTTTTCTATGTGGTGGTGAGTATTGGGGCTTGTGGTGATATCGGTGCTTTTTTTGTTATGGGTTTATGTTTTTGCTAATGGATTTATGCTTAGGTGGTGATATCGGGGCTGAATGGGTAGTGCTTTAGGCTTTTGTCTCAGTTGTAAGCTGTTAATTGTGGTAGAAATAAAAAAAAAAAAACGTTGTCTTTGGTGTGCTTTTTAATCTTATTGTCATTAAGCTGAGTAATATAAACGGGAATTTTGTTGTTTGTGGATTTGTATGGGAAATGGGGTGTTTTTGCTGGAACTTAAACTGACTTCCCCTAAGACGCAGAGCTAAGCTAGTTGACTTCACCTAAGACGCAGACCTAAGCCAGTATTCAAACGAACAATAACAAGGCGGAGGCGGGGGCCGGGGGCTTTTTGCTGTATGATGTTGATGAATGGGTTGTGCTTTTGGCTTTTGGCTGATTCTTAATATATGAGAATTTTTGATTATTCTATCAGCTGTTTGGGTTCAAGGTTAAAATTTGGGTCGTAGGTTAATTGTGTCACTTTTTTTGTTTTACGATTATATATAAAAGAAGATGTTTGAATGATGATGATAACACAGAATGATTAATGTTCTACGAGAGCAGAGATAAAGAAATTGAGTTTGAATTAAGCAAAGTAGCAAGAGATTCAATACATTTTAAAGAACATTTTAAGGAGCATAAAGTTCGGTTCAGGTTTAATGTGAAATCGTTGGGGAGATTAATCCATAATTTATTCCGAAAGAATTGTATTTGGTGCAGAGCTGTTAAATAGTCATGTTTTGGTGTGAAACTTTAAATGATGCTACCAAATTTTGTGTTTGTACTCAATCATGGCGCGAATTATCATTTGGACCTGTCACAGTAATTGGAAATATATTAAAAATTTATGCGACACCAGAAGATGGAAACCGAACACTATTAGCAAAAATGTTAAATGGTGAATCATCAAAAAAAATAAAAGATTTACAAATCAGAGGTATTGAGAAATACCACATAAAAATAGAAGCAATTGGAGGTAATATAACGGTAATGGGACAGGCTGACAGTAATTGTAGAAAAAGGTCGAGAGTAGATTACTTTCTCCCAGATTGTCCATTCGCCGATGAAAATGATTGGGAACTTGCACCACTGTTAATGGTTGATGATGAAATATACGAGGAAAACGAACAAAGGAAAAACAAAACAGTTGCTGAAAGAAAAATGAAAATAAAGTTGGAGTACATGAAAATTCGAAACGAAACAAAGCAAAATATAAATGGAGATAATATGGTTGTAGAAGAAGATTACGTGAATAAATACGAATCCGAATACTAATTGCATTTTAGTCGTTCAAGAACATTCACTGCAAACTGATCAATAATTAAAAAAGAAAAAATGTTTGCAGTACAACTCTTTTTGATAATTTTAGTTGGAGTAACTTTTGCGGCGCCAACAGCAAGGGTTCAATTAAATGATAGCAGTAGCAGTTCATCAAACCTTGAATTTGATATTATCTTACCAAATAATGATCGCATACAAATTGATTTATCATTTATACTTTTAAAACATCAGAATTATTCAGATTTAAATGCAACAACAACAACAACAACAACAACAACTAGTCCTACTACCGCCACTACATTATTGCCTAATACAACTAATGACAAGGAAATTACTGAAGATGTTGACACCTTTAAATATGTGAGTGTGGAGGAGGCAATAGAGGCGTTCAGGCAAGATTTAATACGAAAGGAAATGAATATTGCTGGATATATCGAAAGTCAACACATCTTTTATAGACATTTCAAATTGGAGTTTGACGGCGACAAGGAACTAAAAATCCGATGTTCTTATGATAGTAATTTTGAGAGAAGATCGTTGATAATTAAATGCTTTGAATATCGTGAATATGAATCTGAAAGAATTCTGAGCAATGGAGAAATCGAGCACATAACAAAATATGATACAGATTACAAATCAAATTACGAATTGTTAGATATGAGGAAAGCGAAACAAACATATCACATGAATATATCTTAAGAAATCACATATACATATATATATAAATAAATAATACGAATATTACTATTGAAATAACTGTGTGTGTTTTATTTATTCAACATTAATCAAGTCTATGTATCCATCCTTTTCATTTATAATTTTACATTTAATCAATTCATTAACAAATGGTCTATATATTCTTCTTTTGTGATTGCTCCAATTCAATAACCCTTCTTTATTGTTAGGCAAGCGAACAAGATAACCTACACCAAATGTTCTTGTGACAGTACACTCTACGATTAGGTCTTTTGCTATTTCCATAATGCTTTGATTTGTCATATCAGCTGGCTTTTATTAATCCATGAATTATGATCATTTGAGAAACCAAGCCACTTTACATATACTTTGTTGTCTTTAGATTTCAGTACTTTTTCCACAAGGAATATATCGGGGTGGTTGGTTTTTTGTAATTCTTTTTCATAGAAACTCCCTTGAATGGGTTGACCTTGAGAATCATCAAGTAAATATGTGATAGGATTGGTTAGGTTGGTCTTTTTTATCGTGAATATTTCAGTTGTCCAATTGGGTGTGTAGCCTTTCTCGAAAGCATGTTTAAATTTGCTTATTCGAACTTTATCGCCAACTTTAAATTTAGCCTTTGGAGCGATTTTAATGTGATTGTAAGCCGATGACAATAGATCTTTAGAATTTTTTTTATTTACATCAACTGGTCGCATTTTTATTGTTCTATGTATAGAGTTATTATATGCGTGGAGCAAGCCTTTTAGGATCGGTAGCCATTTATAGTTGCCATTAAAACTGAATTCTCGCCACATTTTCTCTTTAAGCGTTCTATTGAACCGTTCAACAATTGAAGCTTTCAATATACTATACGTTGAATAATGATTAATTTTATGCGTCTTCATTAGAACCTGGAAGATTTTATTGAAAAACTCCTTGCCATCATCAGTTTGTAGATTTTTTGGTATTCGATTGGAACTACTGAAAATTGATTTCATAGCTTCTGTTATGGATGATGCACTTTTATTCTTCAAAGGAACTGCCCACGCATACTTTGAAAATGTATCAATTACAGTTAGTAAAAAGTTATGTCCATTGTTTTCCTTGCTATAAGGTATCATTTCTACCAAATCCGCTTGCCATGTGTCATCAAACCCCTTGATTATAACTCGCCGTCTGATAAAATGTCTTCGTGCAGGTTTATGCAATTCCTCAACAACAGTTCGTTTACTCATCGTCCACACAATAATGAATAAAAATGCGAAATTTGTTATCTTTTATAATTTTTTTAATTTTATTTTATTAATCTTTCATACAGTAACATCAGTTTCTTAATTTTAATCATTTTATGTTCATTCATAACGCAAGCGCAAGTGTCTGGTTTATTTTTGCAAAGATTTTCCTGAAAATGGCACGTGTTGCAGGATAAGTTCCTTAAAAATGAAATGTAATCCAGTATCTCATTGTAGTGCTCATCAAGTAGAATGTGTTGTTTGGTTTTTAAAAATTTCAAAATCTCATTAAGAATCGCAGTAGTATTTATATTGGACATGTTTTCAATTCGAATCACAACAGCATACTAGGGGTTTTTGTTCTTATAAAATGCTAATAAAGTATTTATTCGGTTCAACACCCTTTCAATTCTATGACATGAACAAGTATCGGGACCCGCTTTACATGTATTGGAAGACCAAGGGCAATTGGTGTAATGGTGTCCGTGAATAGTCTCGACGGAAGGAACGTTTTCAAATTTCCTTAGAAATCCGATACAATTTAAGATCTCTTTGTAATGTTCCTCAAGTATAGTGTTGGGTTGATTGTTTAGTAAAAAATTTAAAATTTCTTCCGAGATTAAAGATGACATGGTTTCCAAATGAATTTCTAATACGTACTAGTATAGCAATTCTTAAATTGGAGGATACTTCTTTGTTTTATGATTATATTCTGGGGTGGGCTCTTCGAGTTTCTTATCATTGCTCTTTTTAAATTTCTCAAGTATATCGAGGAAATAGTCTTTAAACTTTCTCAATAAATCAAGTGTATTAAAATTTTGATCATCAATGTACGTGCGTAATATTTCATCATTTTTTTCCAATTTTTCATCCATGACACGAAGATAATTTTCTAATAGTTCATCAACATACTTTTTTGTTGTAGCATCATCAGCATCAGCTGGTTCTTTGATATTCTTCAAAGCTTTATGATCACCATCAAAGTACCCATTTAAGTGTAGTTTTAAGGTTTTTGCATTGATTACCTCTGTAAGAGCGTTGAAATTACTCTCAACATATTCTTGAAGTATAGATATGGATTTATTTTGAAAATCTATGGTATCGTCTATGTAGCCTTTGTTGACAGCTTGGTGTACGGCTTTAGGTATTCCGACATTATTCAAACATTTTCCTTTCATATCAAAATCACCATTAGGTAATAGTTTAAATCCTTCTCCAGGTGGTCCTCGAGGTCCAATAATTGAATTATGAGAGCGCTTGAAGCTCCTTCCGAACTTGTCAACACTCATCTTGCTTATAATTATTTACTTGTCATGTACTGATGTTAATATATAATATTTGCTTCGCGAAGTTCTTCAACAATTGAGTTTATTTCATTTTGGAGATTATTATTTCCCGCTCTTTGAGATGCAATTAAAAGTCTTAGTCTATCAACGAGCTCATTAGCATTATCCCAATAGATATAATCAACAGGGTTATTAGAATATGAATTATCGTTGTATGCTTTTCCAATTGTCTTCTTCTTCTTAGACATTTGAAGTAAAGGTCGGATAATATGCTTATATTTGGGTCCTCTGTTGCCTTTAACTTGTGAGGTACTATCGTGATTTTTCAAGTGTGCATTTGTTTTTTGTAAAATCGTAAAATATTGTTCCAAATCTTCATTGTCATATCGAGCTTTTCTAGGAATTTTCCTAAAAATTAATTCATAAAGACCATCTGTTCCATGGAAGATTTCACCATCAATAACGAAATCCTTTTGGTCATTAATTACAAAACTTGATGTACCTAATTTCGTTGAATTTGATTGTAGGTCGAAATACGGACCATAGATCTTATCACGATTCTGATCTGATGGCGAAGCTCGGTTATATGGTGTACTTTGATTAAGATCATTGGAATTAGCAGGTGTTCTAAATGAAAGATCCCCGTCAGATGGTTGAAAGGAGACTGATTCTGGAGACCCTTGGATTGTTTCTGGAGAACTTTGGATTGTTTCTGGAGAACTTTGGATTGTTTCTGGAGAGTCTTGGAATTGTAGTCGGCGTCGTTTGAGTTGTTGATGCTTTACTTTATCAATTATATCGGTTTCGGTATCGGCAGCATCAGTATTACCACTTTTGACATTTTTCACGAGTTCTTTTAAGGGTTCGACTATAGGCTTAAAAGTATTTTCAAATTCCATTTCCTTCGTAGTTTTTCCAGCTTTGAGAAGCATATATTTTCTTTTCAGAGCTTTTTTAGTTTGTATGAGATCCTTAAGTAAATTTTCATTAACGTCCATATTTGTATATAAAAAACAGGGCGGTTCCAAACAGGGCGATTCCAAACAGGCTGTTTCTTCAAGCAGGGCGGTTAAAACAGGGCGATTTCTTTAAACAGGGCGGTTCCAAACAGGGCGATTCCAAACAGGCTGTCTCTTCAAACAGGGCGATTCAAAACAGGGCGATTCCAAACAGAGCGATTCCAAACAGGGCGATTCCAAACAGGGCGATTCCAAACAGAGCGATTCCAAACAGGGCGATTCCAAACAGGCTGTCTCTTCAAACAGGGCGACTCCAAACAGGCGGGTTCTTTAAACAGGGCGATTCCAAACAGGCTGTCTCTTCAAACAGAGCGGTTAAAACAGAGGACCGTTCCAATGTTATCGTATAAACAGCTGATTAATGACTGATCAGTTTGATATAGATACAATTTCTTTAAAAGATTTATTATATCGTCCCTTATCTACACTAGAATCTTTATTGATAACCAAGAAACCAAATGCATCTTTCCAACATTTTGCGCATAATTCTTTGAATTTATTGAAGGTCATATCGGAATTTATATGATCATTGTATATGTGCTTCAGGTTAAGTTCGTCTTGTTTAAATATAACTATATAGTTTGCATTGTCTCGAATCAAATGTTTTGGTATATGCGTATACGATTGACACAAGTAGAAACTATCCACATCGTTATGTCGTCCCATGCAGAAATATTCTCGAATGTTGTTTTGTTTATCGCATGCAACATCATCAAATATAAATACTGAATTTCGTTTTGCTTCAGAAGGTGCCATAATTTCACAATTATTTGAAAATTCATTGTACTCCATACCCTTGATAGACTTTATTAACCTTCTCAAGTATGCATACTTTGGTTGATGCAAAGACTTTGAGTATATGTATAGGTTTTCAAATTTTAAGCCATTGGGATCGACAATAATGCTCAGCATGACATTAGTCTTTCCACAGCTTGATGGTCCGACAATTATTCCTCGAACACTATTTGGGAAAAATGCTCCATGTTTCCTATGTTCCTGAATTTCAGTATCAAAATTTTTAACTTTAATAATATTTTGTTGTTGTTGTTTTATGAATCGCATTTTACAACTGAATGAATCTAATCAATATAAAAGACAGTGTTTTTATAGGTGGACATTTAATCATTGATCAGCACATATACTAATAAAGTGCTATTAAAATGATAGACTACCGAGTGTATTCAGTCAGTCGAAAACAATCGTTCCAAGGACACGGATTAGTGAATTCCCTAATTAATAAACTACCGATTGAGTTACATCTTCCGTCATATAATTTCTGTGGACCTGGAACTAAATTAGAAGAACGTCTTGCTAGAGGAGATCGTGGAATTAATCAATTGGATGAAGCTTGTCGCGAACACGATATTGCATACAATAATAACAAAAACTTGTCCGATCGACATATTGCTGATAAAATTCTAACGGAAAAAGCCTGGCAGAGGGTAAAGGCGAAAGACTCTTCTATATCAGAGAAATTAAATAGCCTATTGGTTACGAACGTGATGAAGGCTAAAACAACACTCGGCATGGGCTGTCAATCTAAAACATTGAAAAGACGTTCACGTTGCAAGCGAAGCGGTTTATTCAAAAAAGCTATAACAGAGGCTAGAACCGCTATTAGGGAGCCAAGAGCCGAGGATCCAGACACAATCGCAGTTACAGCTTTACAAGCAGCTAAAAAGATTATCAAAAATAAAAGAAGAAACATTACAATTCCCAGAGTTATACCGCTACCGAAACGGGGAGGTTTCTTACCACTGTTACCCATCTTAGCTGCATTATCAGCGGTTGGATCTTTATCTGGAGGAGCTGCAGGAGTAGTTAAAGCAATAAAAGAATCAAAAGTAGCCAAAGAACAGCTGGAAGAGAACAAACGGCACAATCAAGCTATGGAAGGAATAAAAATTAATCAAGGCAAAGGGCTTTATCTACAACCCTATAAAAAGGGATTTGGTCTTTTCCTAAAACCTCGAGATTCAAAAAACTTTTAAATTTGCTACCCAATCGTCCTCTCACCAATATTGATATTGCTAAATTTGGAAAAATCAATATACCCAATTTTCGTGGTGTTTACATGAGAGATAAATTACCGATTAAATCACTTGACATAGAATGTGGTATAATTAATTTAGACAATGAGAGTGGACCAGGAACCCATTGGGTAGCATATAGTAAACATAAAAATATCGTGAAATATTTCGACAGTTTCGGTAATTTAAGACCGCCTAAAGAGGTTGTAAGATATCTGGGTGAAAATATCCATTATAATTATAACAAATATCAAAATTACAATACATTTATATGTGGCCATCTCTGTTTGAAGTTTTTAATTGAAGAAAAATATAAATAAGTAGAGGAAAACTAGAGTTTGTGTTTTATTTCATTCGAAACAGTAATGTCGTTAACACTAACGTTAAGCGGAAACAAATCTACTCTCACCGCAGAGTACTTTCCTCCAATAATCCTAAATTCTGATTATGTATGCGGGTTAGTTGACTTCCAGACCTACAATTCTATACCTAATGTTGATGTATTTAATAATTTATTTCATTTTGGTGATGACGTAATAGAATTTCCTATTGGATCATATGAGATTGAAGATATAGATGACATTATTCAAGAAATTATCGAACTGTATAATGAGAACCACGATAATAAAATATCAATCAAAATACAAGCAAATAATAATACTTTAAAATGTGTAATTTATAGTACTGTAGAAATAGATTTTTCCCAACCTAACTCTATTGGATCGCTTCTGGGGTTCAGCAAGAAAAAGCTAGAAGCAAATAAAGTGCATGAATCAGATCTTTACGTTGATATAAACAGAGTAAACATTGTGCGAATTGAATGTAATTTAATTGATGAATCATATATCAATAATCAACCTGCTCATATACTACACGAATTTTCGGTTAACGTTAGTCCGGGGTATAAAATAGTTGAAGTTCCTCGCAATGTTATCTATTTACCAGTGAACGCTAAGAGGATAAGTTCTATAACATTGAATCTCTTAGATCAAAACGGAAATTTTATAAACTTTCGAGGTGAAACGGTAACAGCTCGATTACACCTTAAACGCCAGCAATGATAATATATGACAGCTCATCTCATCCCTCATATAATAAAAGGACGGGTGCTACTATTAACACTACCAATATACTCTCAACTTCTGCTAAGAGAACATCAAAACTTACTCTACAAAATCAACAATTTCTGCTATCATTGGGATACAAATTGAAAAATTAAATTAAATCTAACAAAAGACATGCTGAATATTTTCGAAGAACCAGAATTTGAGGAGAGTATCTCAAAATTGGAATATCATACATACTCGCCATACTTGAATAATTTCGAGAAAAATGACATCATTCAAATCTGTGTCCAACATCAAAATCTTAATATCTTGCCGTCAGAAAGTTACATTTATATTGAAGGTACTGTATCGAAAACTGATGGATCGGCAGTTGAGAAAACAAAACTTGTGAATAATGGAGTAGCTTTCTTATTCGACGAAATTCGTTATGAATTAAATGGTGTGGAAATTGATAGCAATCGTAATGCCGGCATCACATCAACTATTAAAAATTATATTTCTTTAAATAAAAATGAAAGTGATATGCTGTTTAATGCATCTTGGTCTCCTGATTCCTCAATCAATGTCAATGGTTTCTACTTTAATTTTTGCATACCCCTAAATAAATTATTGGGATTTGCTGAAGACTACAAAAGAGTAATTCCAAACGGACGCCATGATTTAATTCTAACACGCTCCCGTACAGATGACAATTCATTAATTTCTGACGCAGATGAAAAAGCAAAGATAAACTTGTTGAAAATACAATGGAAAATTCCTCACATTACATTGTCTGATTCTTTCAAATTAAAGCTATACAAACCTATTAATGATGGACAATCTATGAAAATTGCTTTCCGGAACTGGGATCTATATGAATATCCTGCCTTACCTAGTACTAATCATCATATTTGGAATGTGAAGACAACTTCTCAAATGGAAAAGCCGCGCTATATTATCCTTGCTCTGCAAACCAACAAACGTAATTTACTTAAAGAAAATCCAGCTAATTTTGATCATTGCAACATTACTAATGTGAAAGCCTATTTAAATTCCGATGCTTATCCATGTGAAGATTTAAATCTATCATTTGATAAAAATAACTACAGTTTACTATACAATATGTACTGTAACTTTCAAAAAACCTTCTATAATCGCCTAGTTGCTGAACCTTTATTGTCAAGAGAAGCATTCAAATCACAAGCGACAATTTTCGTAATAGATTGCAGACATCAAAGTGAAATAATAAAAAACGGACCAGTTGATATTCGTATTGAAATTAAAACATCAAAAATAATTCCTCCTAATACGTCTGCATACTGTTTGATGTTACACGATCGCATTATAAACTATAATCCATTGAGTCAAATAGTTTCTCGAGAAATGTAATCGTTACTTGTCTGTTAGCTCTCGCTGAAGAAACACATATACGCACGGCAATTGAAAATGTATTTTATTTTCGACGTTCAAGGATTCAGAGGATCAAATAATAAGTTTATTCCAAAGGAAATAGCTGTACTGCGCAATGGACATCATCAGCATTTCATCTTAAAACCACCATACAAGTTTAATCAGCTATCACCATCGCTAAGAAGGCAAGCTCAATGGCTTTATCACAATCATCATGGTTTATCCTGGAATGGAGGAGTCACAACATTTTCAGAAGTTAGAAAATATCTTCAAGATAATATACAAGATTCTATTGTTTACGTTAAAGGAATGGAAAAAACTCAATGGATGAAGGAATTACTACAGAATGAAAATGTTGAAGTAACGGACATTGAAGAAGTTGGATGTCCTAATTTAAGGGAATTGAAGCGTCTCTATCCCAATGAAATGAAATGTACAAACCACAATAAATGCTGTGCACTACAAAATGTTTTTCTGTTGGAAAAGTTCCTAAATGGAAGACGATAAAAATAAAACATGTTATTTCTTTAAAATATGAATTTGTTTTTATTTCATTTATGATTATCAAGAAATCTACGTTTTTTCTGCTGGGTATAGTTTGTAGTGTTCTTATCGCTGTAGTTGTTTGTTTGGGCTAGTGATTAATCGTTATCAGCGTGGTGGATCCGTGGATTTTGTGCTTTTGATGCTCTTGGGTTTTTGCAGGTGGTGGTGATGAATGCTTTTATTGACTATTGGGCTTTTTCTATGTGGTGGTGAGGGCCGGGCTTTTTGCGAGACAAGGAGCTGAAGTTGCCCCGGACGCCCACTCATCAAGTCCGACAGGCGGACACCGGAACACCGGTAGACCTCGAGAAACGAAATGCATCGTATTTCATAATACAGCAAGAGGAGCTGTCTATAACAAGAAGAGTCTCCAGCTTCACCGAACGGTATGAACATTAGCGTGGCGGAAGGCGGACCTAACGGCCAAATTTATTCGCAAAAACACTAGAAACCGCGTAATTGTTATCTATATCACCACGTAATTGTTAACTAAAAATTTAATCTAGCACCGCCTAATTGTTAACTAAAAATTTATCCTCAAAAACACTAGAACTGCCCGCGTAATTGTTATCTATAGCACCACGTAACTGTTAACTAAAAATTTAATCTAGCACCGCCTAATTGTTAACTAATAATTTATTCGCAAAAACACTAGAACCGCGTAATTATTAAGTAAAATTTACCCGCGAAACATTATCGCCACGTAATTGTTAACTAAAAATTTAATCTAGCACCGCCGAATTGTTAACTAATAATTTATTCGCAAAAACACTAGAAACCGCGTAACTGTTATATATATATCACCACGTAATTGTTAACTAAAAATTTAATCTAGCACCGCCGAATTGTTAACTAATAATTTATTCGCAAAAAACACTAGAAACCGCGTAACTGTTACCTAAAAATTTAATCGCAAAAAACACTAGAGCCGTCCACGTAATTGTTACCTAAAAAAATTTTTTCCATAATTAATATAATTATAAGATAACTTACCTTTTTCCTATTTTGGTATGATGATGATGATGTTGTTGATTTTTATCTTTTTTTTACACACACTTTTTTGACTCACTAAATATATATATCAAAAACAAAATGAATATGAAGCTTTGCTTCGTCAAAGTAAACTGATACGCACTGGTTTTAACATTCGACATTTTATAGAAGAAATCCCTTCTAATACCGGAAACGAGACATTCTTTGCTCAATATGGAAAATAAGATAAGGAATAATGACCAGCGACATAGAAATCATTATTTAGTCATATCACCAGACCAGTAAAACATTTTTGAACAATATAACGAAAAAAAGAAAAAATAAGATAAGAGAACTATGGGATTCAATTAATATTTCTTAGAATTCAAACAATTTTTTATGGTTAAATATGAGATTATTGGACTGGGTAAGCATTCATATTTTTTGATAAGAGAACTGTGGGACTCGATTAATATTTTCTTAGAGCTCAAACAATTTTTATGATTAAATATGGGGTCATTGGATCGGGTAAGTATTCATATTTTTGATAATAGAACTGTGGGACTCGATTAATATTTTCTTAGAGCTCAAACAATTTTTGTGGTTAAATATGAGGTCATTGGACTGGGTAAGTATTCATATTTTTTGATAAGAGAACTATGGGATTCGATTAATATTTTCTTAGAGCTCAAACAATTTTTGTGGTTAAATATGAGGTCATTGGACTGGGTAAGTATTCATATTTTTTGATAAGAGAACTATGGGATTCGATTAATATTTTCTTAGAGCTCAAACAATTTTTGTGGTTAAATATGAGGTCATTGGACTGGGTAAGTATTCATATTTTTGATAAGAGAACTATGGGATTCAATTAATATTTCTTAGAATTCAAAATTTTTATGGTTAAATATGAGGTCATTGGACTGGGTAAGTATTCATATTTTTTTGATAAGAGAACATCAGTTAATTTTAATGTTTAAGCATATTTTTTTTTTTGATTTATTCTTAGAAAAACATCTCCTCATCCAAGATCTATGAGAATTCAAATCAGTAAACAGGTCTCTATGGATCGGATGTATAACAAAAAAGGGTGGCTTCAAACAGGGCGATTCCAAACAGGCGGTTTCTTTAAACAGGGCGGTTCCAAACAGGTCGATTCCAAACAGACGGTTTCTTTAAACAGGGCGGTTCCAAACAGGCGGTTTCTTTAAACAGGGCGATTCCAAACAGGCGGTTTCTTTAAACAGGGCGGTTCCAAACAGGCGGTTTCTTTAAACAGGGCGATTCCAAACAGGCGGTTTCTTTAAACAGGGCGATTCCAAACAGGCTGTATTATGTACCACCCCTCTCTGATAACTCTTCAATGCTGTAAGCAGGGCTTGTCATATGATGTTATGGTGGACTATATTTGATATTCTAAGACTCCTGGGGGGAAAAATAACTGCTCAATATTCGAATAATACAGAACGATTCCAAACAGGGCTGGTCCAAACAGACTGCTTCTTCAATCTTATCATATGATGTTATGATGAGCCTATATTTGATACTCTAAGACTCATGGAGGGAAAAAATGAATGACCAGTATTCGAATAATTTTCTCACAAAATTAGCCAAAGTGAAAAACATCAATTAATTTTACTGTTTAAATATATTTTTTATTTATTTCTTATTTGAATTGTAAAAAAATGGTTGCGAATATAAAAATTCTGATTCGTCCGCTTCCGATGTTGTGGAATGAAACGTCAATTCGAATGTATTTCCTACTGCTTGGAGCACCTCCATCTCACTCGAGGTAAGCATCTTCATGGTGTCCTCATCCATCATGTTGAAGCGAATCGGCAGGAACACCTTATTGTTCTCCAGTTCAACCAGTATCCTCGGTCCATACTTGGTTTGGCACCTTATCGCTCGAAGTATTTTATATTTCCTATTTAGTATTAGAGTTTTTAAACTCTCTAGTGGTTTAATTTTACCCAATTGATTCAAACCCTCCATTATTATATATAGGCAGAGCTGTTTTACTAGGTTTAATTTTTAAAGTAAACTGATACATACTGGATTAAAAACTCGACCTTTTATACAAGAAATCCCCTTCTAATACCGGAAACGAGACATTCTTTGCTCAATATGGAAAATAAGATAAGGAATAATTGGCTCTCATAAATACACTTAGAAATAAAAAAGAGTTTACTATAGCATCCAAGCTCATAAGATCGGACAAGCACAGTCATGTTTGGTTTTTTTTTGATAACAACACATTAGCCTGTGGGACCGGAAACGATACATTATGGAAACTATGATAAGAATAATTGGCTCTCATAAGTACACTTAGAAATAAAAAAAGAGTTTACTATAGCATCCAAGCTCATAAGATCGGACAAGCATAGTCATGTTTGGTTTTTTTTTTTTTTGATAACAGCATATATAAATCAACATTAGTCTGTGGAGAGCGGAAGCAATGAATTCTTTCTTCAATATGGAAACTATGATAAGAATAATTGGTTCTCATAAATACACTTAGACATCAAGAATTTGATATAGCATCCAAGGTCATGGGATCGGGCAAGCACCCCCACATGTTTTTTTTGATAACAGATCATTTTTTATGTTCTATGTGGACTTGAATAATCATTTGTACTTAGAAAATTGTTCTATAGAAGTCAAAACAAGAACCATTAGGGATCAAAAACACAAACCATTAGCAGAAAGCGATGAAAGTTTAGAGATCAAAGACACAAACCAGTAGCAAAAGCACAAACCATGTCAAGTATTGAGACATAAGGCAAAAGCAGATAGAATCAACAAAAAACATTTCCCATACAAACCCACAAACAACAAAATTCTCGTATATATTACTCAGTTTAATGACAATAAGATTAAAAAAGTACAACAAAGACAGCGTTTTTTTATTTCTACCACAATTAACAGCTTACAACTGAGACAAAAGCCAAAAGCACAACCCAGACAACGTTTTTATTTCTATCACAATTAACAGCTTACAACCGAGACAAAAGCCTAAAGCACAACCCATTCATCATCATGGCTTAGGTCTGCGTCTTAGGTGAAGTCAACTAGCTTAGCTCTGCGTCTTAGGTGAAGTCAACTAGCAGCAAAACCATTCACCACCTAAGCACAAATCCATTATCAAAAACACACACACCCCCCAACAAAAAGTTCAATAGCAAAAAGCCCCCGGCCCCCGCCTCCTCCTTGTTATTGTTCGTTTGAATACTGGCTTAGGTCTGCGTCTTAGGTGAAGTCAACTAGCTTAGCTCTGCGTCTTAGGGGAAGTCAGTTTAAGTTCCAGCAAAAACACCCCATTTCCCATACAAATCCACAAACAACAAAATTCCCGTTTATATTACTCAGCTTAATGACAATAAGATTAAAAAGCACACCAAAGACAACGTTTTTTTTTTTTTATTTCTACCACAATTAACAGCTTACAACTGAGACAAAAGCCTAAAGCACTACCCATTCATCATCATCATAGAGCAAAAAGCCTCGATACTCAACCGAGACAAAAGCCAAAA
Organism: Microdon myrmicae; assembly: GCA_963931805.1. Classification (NCBI taxonomy): domain Eukaryota; kingdom Metazoa; phylum Arthropoda; class Insecta; order Diptera; family Syrphidae; genus Microdon; species Microdon myrmicae. The sequence continues at coordinate 122,288,248 of OZ007499.1, forward strand.
GCACTACCCATTCAGCCCCGATATCGCCACCTAAACACAAATCCATTAGCAAAAACATAAACCCATAACAAAAAGCACCGATATCACCACCTAACCACAAATCCATTATCAAAAAGCCCCAATACTCACCACCACCTACAAAAAAAAGCCCCAATAGCATCAAAAGCATAAAATCCAACAACTACATCCCCATTCGATTACGACATCAACCAACAACCACGCTGATAACGATTAATCACTAGCCCAAACAAACAACTACTGCGATAAGAACACTACAAACTATACCCAATTACTACTAATACTCATAAGAAATATACTAAATACTACTATTTCCACCTCAGTTAAGACACACCACCCATGAATCACAAAAAGCACCGATATCACCATCTAAGCATAAATCCATTAGCAAAAACATAAACCCATAACAAAAAGCACCGATATCACCACAAGCCGCAATACTCACCACCACCTACAAAAAGCTCAATAGTCAACACCACCTACAAAAAAAGCACAAAATCCAACAACTACAGCGATAAGAACACTACAAACTATACCCAATTAATACCAATACTACTATTTCCACCCCACATAAGAACCCACAACCATTAATCGCATCCACAAACTATACCCAATTAATACCAACACTCATAAGAAATACACTAAATACTACTATTTACACCTCACTTAAGAATCCCACCACCCATTAATCACATACCACTATCAACACTCACCACACAACACACACATCTACACCTTCACATAGAGCTTTCACACAGAAAAGAGCTTTTGGGGCAGAATTGGGGCGGAAGCCTCATAACCCTACTACTCTTGTTTCTGACGATTGCACGGTGAATCGAACGTTTTATAAATAAATGAAGTGTCGCGATTAGAATAATTCAATTGTACAAGTGGTTTGTCTTTCCTTGGATATCAAGATGTCCTTTAATCGTAATTAATATTTGTGACTTGTAACAAAAAAGGAATTTGTGACAATAAAAAAACAGTGCTCAACACCAACACAAAGCGTTGTATTATTTATTTCTTCTGGACCAAAAGCTGCTGCTAGCAATCGGACGACTGGGCGCACCACGAAGGAATTTCGGACGTGTCGATAGTGGAGTATCGTCAACAAAGGACTTCCAGCCGTGTTTACTTCTACCATCTTCTCTGGAGCAGTTAGTGTTCTTGTGTTTTTCAACAGTGGAGTTTTTATTCAACCCGTATCCTTGCCGATACCAAATAAAAACCGCGCACGGAGCACCATTCTAATGTTATTCTAATTGTATTCGCTTAAACAAATTAAAACACCGTCAACCGTTTTCAAACATTCATCTTATTTGATCTCCTGAAATTTATAAAAATACACACCCAATCGAACACTTTATAAGTCAATTTACGCCGTACTTTAATAAAGCATTCGATATATTTTATGCGAGTGCAGATTGCTAAATTACAAGTATGGTATTTGCAAACAACAAAAGTCAATAATTAGGAAACCATGTAGAGATGGACATAATTATATACAAGTACCTGTAAGACACTAATGCACGTGCCCTCAGCGTCACTCAGATTTTTTCTTCTATTTATTAGGGGCGCTGTGATCTCTGTCGTATACTGTCACAGCTTATGACAATTAATGTATTCATTCACTTCGAAATAATTGGCTTCCCTTAAGCTGGTGATATTAATCAGGCACACGCCATCATGTTCATTTTATACGACGTCCTCGTGTCGGTTGAACTGCCGCAGATCCCTCAGCTTATAGCCGCAAACGATATTGCGGCCAGAGCCAGCTTTAATTGGTTCACTTAATATTTTTCTCACTTGTTCCCTCGGATCCTTAATTACAAACTGGGACTTAAAATGTGGCCATCCACATGGAACATCATCATCACAAGCAGCTCCAAAGTTGCTATCTCCCTAGTTACCGGCAATAAGGCATATCGCTTGTTGCTATGTCGGATGTTACGAGAGGGAATTGCAAGGATACACAGTTCACCCTATCATCACATTCTGTTAAACATCCTTTGATTTGTCATCCAAAGGTGTGACATGGGTACTTCGTTTCCTCTTCATACGCCAATGTCCTCTGATTTACCTATCATACATGTTCAACCTGTTCCATGTGCGAGACCCTCCGCATATGAATCACATGCTTTAGGGATCCTTATTACATTTCTTCTGGTACAACATGTGAGAGCGCTGTGTGTGATGAAAATAAAGATAATCTAGAATATAGGATAAATAAATGTATGCGTTTGTTGCCCAGTGTATGAAAGGTTCGTAATCAAAATAAGTCATAAGGTGTGCGGGTGTTTATGGCGTTTAGAGCGAATGTTGAAAGGCTTCATCGAGTGGCGGATCCAAATTTTAATCAATCATTTGGATGTCAAGTGTTCAAGTGTTAAACATTTGCCTTCTCAAGGACCTTCTTCACTTTCCTTTGAAATGTTTATTTGTACTCTAGGCCGTACTTCCATCAAGAGCTGCCTGTCGACAAAACTAACATATTTTAACCTTGACTATTATTGTACGAAAAAGGGGTTCGACTAATCACCCAGTTGTCTTACGTGAAGAATACCTCCAATTATTGTGCGTTTGTCCCTGAAAGGGGAAACCTTCCTATTTGCCGCTCTTTTGTAATGTCTTTTTGTATTTTCTTTTTGGCGTCGTTGCGTCTAATTTGTAAATATTGAGTCTTCCAAAGTAGTTAGTTGTTAAGTGGAAATTCCTGTCGGTAAACGGTGTTTATTTTCGCCAAGTCTGCTGATGAGGGGCGGATGAGTAAATGGCTTTTCTATGCCAATTACATTCTCAACATTTTGCACTTAAGTCATTTCAAGGATTATTCTTTAGTGTATATAATTCGGTTTCTATTTATTATCACGAAGCAGGCGGCCGAAGGTGGTGAGTATAAAGTGTTTTCGGTGGTTCTCGTTGAGTTGAGTTGTCTTCTTTCGAAATTATTGAATTAATAAGTTATAAATCTTAGTCAGTACTCGTTCCTAGTTTATCGATTTGTATTTTTATTTTTGGCTGTATTTTCAGAGAACCAGTACTTCGTTGTGGGGAGAATGGATGGGCGTTCTTCATGGCGATGAAATCGAATATTTCTTTGGGCAATCATTAAATCAGTCATTACAATTCAGACAGGTGGAACGCGATCTTGGAAAACGAATGCTCAATTCAGTGATTGAATTTGCTAAGACCGGGTAAGTGCATATTTCTGTATATTATTAAATAATTAATTCGCAGAAATAAACATAGTACGTTTTTATTCGGAAAGAGAAAAGGAGGGATACTTTTTCTCATAGTTGTTACCCGATTTAATAGATATATCCCAAGTAGCCAGAAATAAAATACAGAATGTAATTTAAAATAGGTAGCAAAAAATATACTTTAAAAGGAAAAATAGAAATTCATTCGTAACCTATGGTAATTTAACATTGAAGAGAAAGTCCATGTTAATAACGAAAACTATAATCACGATTCAGAGTAGGACAGCTAGTCAGAAATAATTTATATAATTTTATCTCTTTTAAATACCTAATTATATCCTATTCATTTCAGGTTTTGTTTATATTGTAGCGAGCTAAGGGTTCGCTGGATTAATTATTTTAATAAATGAGAGCCGTTAAATCGCATTTCTTAGTAAACTCTTTATTAACCTCTTGATAACCATGCGTTACTTGACATTTCGCTAATCATCCTCATTCGGCGTTTCGTTTCCGCCCGTTCCATAGCCTGGAATTTTCTACTGCTCATAGTCTTCAGTTTTCCAGAACTTTATAGAATATTCCAGTACTTTGTTTTGGAGACCTGCCAGATATCACAGCTGACTGCCATGGGCGTCACACCACCCTCCGCCTAGATTAGTTCGTCCCGAACTAAGTTCACTGGTCTCCTGGGTTAACAAAAGTCGCCAGTCGGTCACGATGTACCACCTTCATCTTGGCATTCGGTCTTCACTGAATCCTATAGACCACGTCGTTGATTCTTGTGAGAATCCGATACGGTCCTTCCAATGTTGCTGCAACTTCGGGGACCTTCCTTTTTGCTGATGAGGGTTATAAAGCCACACGTTATCGCCTGCATTAAATCCGGATGTGTTGGCTCGAACGTCGTACCTTGTTTTCATCCTGTCACTTGATAGCTTGATTTGCTTTCGAACCAAATGATGAATCCCATCGAGGCAATTTCTTCATTCGGCTACGTAGTCTTCAGTCTTATCTATGGCGTCTGGAGGTATTCCGAATTGCAGATCGGCTGGTAATCGTATGGCGGTTCCGCCAAACCCCACTGCCTACTTACCATAAAACCCCCATAACATTCAGCCAATTTCCTAACTTCACTAATACAATCGCATTAGTATCTGAAAATGCTTCACGCACTATATAGATCAAATCTATAATCTTGAAGTCCCTGTAAAGAAAACTTACCTTTTCATGCATTTCTTCGCATAAAATTTTCCGTAAGATTTCTTGCTTTACTTATCTGGAATTCCAAACCAATTCGGCACCTTCGGTACCAGACAAATTCCTGTAAACAAAATGATTCAGTTTGCATACAATGTAACCGTCATGACAGGGACCATAAATATTGCGTAGCCTATTTTCCCAGCCGCGCCATGTGTACAACAATGTTCCTTACCTACACATTGGCTGGCGACTTACACCCAAGGGACCAAAGCAAATACGCATTCCGCGTCTCTTGGCATCAATTGAATCCTACAGCATAAACAATTGCAAATAGGAATTCAATATCTACCCTTACTAGCGATGTCATAAACACCATTTCCCAGTAATCTAGCTAAAACCCTTTACCATATTTCTACATCGCATCGTTGTCTCTTTGTTTAGTTGCGACGCACATGTCCAACAAAGATCCCATTAGCATCCGACGAGTTCGGTTTTATTTGCTTTACCGAAATCCTATCCCATGAATGCACTTTATGCCTTTTCTTTGTTCTAGGTTCGTTCTCATCCAGGAAAGAACCATGCACACATACCACCATTATCACGATAAGCGAATCATCTCTGTACGAGATGATTATCGCTGAGTCGTTTTCCATCCACTGACCGCCATGGTCACGCGTCACTCCCACTCTCCGCCAGCTGCGGAGACGCGTAAAAATACCCGGAGTCGTGCGAAGTATTTTGAACTTGTCGGTTTACAATTGTTTGGCGAGTTTGTGCCGCAGTTAGTTTGAGTTAGTGAAAAAGAATTTATAAGTGAGAAAAGTAAATTTATTGTAAAACAATGAACTCTAAATTGCTGTTGATCGGTGCAATCTTTGCATCGTCGTTGCTGGTGCCTGTTAAAAAAACGCCAACAAATGTATTACAATTAACAATCAATAAATTAATATTAAACTAAATTCGTGCGTTTAATTGTTCGCAGTCCAGGGTGTATTTATTTCTTTTGTGTTGTGAGCAGTGTCCACGTGAACAATTTATGATGGAGGATGAAGTGAACGGAGTGCCCGCGTATTGGCACAATACTTCCTCCCCACAATCGTATCCGTCGTCCAAATATAATTCTTGCTGGTGAATGACCTGTCGTATTGTGATTAGCCGATCTATAACTCATGAGAAAGGTTTGTGCATATTTGTCCCAATCTCGTTGGTGATCACTAACGACCTTCGATAAATGCTCTTTTATTGTTCGGTTGAACCTTTCGAGTATTCCGTCTGACTGCGGATGCAAGGGTGTGGTCCTGCTTTTTCTTACGCCCAGTGCCGTACAGATACCTTGAAATATCTGCAATTCGAAGTTTCGGCCTTGATCAGAATGAAGCTCAGGGAACTCCATATCTGCTGATAAGCTGCTCAATGACAGTTGTTGCTTCTTGGTTTGGAATTGGAAGGACTTCCACCCGCTTGCTGAAGTAATCCATGATAACCAACATGTGTTTGTTGTTGTCGTTTGTGTTTGGGAATGGTCCTGAGATATCAATCGCAATCCACTCGAAAGGGGCACCCACACTGTACTGCTTCATAGCACTCCTTGGTTTTGCTGTTGGTCCTTTGGTCGCAGAGTGCAAGTTGTGCTCGGCGTCATCTCTCATGTGAAACCAGTAGAATCGAGATCGTAATTTTGAAAGTATCTTGTTAACTCCCAGATGTCCACCGGAGGCCCCGTCGTACATTTCTGTTAGTATATATATCCTTCACTTTTGATGGTGGGACTAGAATCTGCATTCGATGGGATTTTCCGTCCGCGGCTTCCCATTTGCGCTTTAGAATTCCATCTTCCACCAGCAATCCAGGGTCTCGATAGCTTTGTGGGGGTTCTCTATAACACATGGAGAACCAACCCACAATGCCCACCAATCTTATCCACTAAAAGCGTGTCACCCTAACCTAACCTGTAACCCATTTCAAAACATGCAAAACACATTGCAATCTGCAACCGCATCCATCCAGAACTTGCAAGAATCCATCTCCCAATCTGCAATGAAAGGCATTTCCCAAAACTCCCAACAGAATAAAATTCAGTAGAATACATTCTAAATCATCTCCCTCAATTACATCACCTCACATACATTTCTCCAAAATTGCTTCGGTCAATTCTCTACTTAATTCATATTCCCTCTTTGCGACCAAGCAATCCTAATTTCCCCGAAATCCATATGCCGTAATAAAACGCATATTCAAATCCACAACGGAACATTAACCATCGTCACCGACTATACCGAGCCGCATACATTTCCCCGAAATTACTTCGGTTAATATCTTATCTAAATGATATTCCTTGGTTGCACCCAAGCAATTCCAATTTCCCCCGAAAACCACTTGGGTCCATTTCCTCCTTAAATTATATTTCTCGTTTGCAACCAAGCGACAGCTATTTTTCCACGAAACAATCACAACGATCAACACCCTTGATCATACTTGACTATGCCAATTTCCCGGTATACACAACCAACGAATCCAACTCAGCTTATACGGCGAGGATTCCCTGGAACTGAACCCCCTATGCGAGCATAGCAATCCCTCTCAAGTTCCTAGTAAGTGGCAGTAAGATTATTAAGCTATGACTCCACTGCCACGACGCGATGAACAGATTTTTCCCATTCTTTAGTCAGTCGTCGTTCAACTCCCAACACGCGCACGTCGAGGTTTTCCCGATAACCACCGTGACCACATGGGGGCACTCGCGCCCACGCGTGCCAGCGTCGAGGAATAAGCGAAACAGATAAATAAAGGGGAAATTACAAGCAATAACAACACCAGTGACTTTTACTTTGGCGATCGAATTTTGGGCGGCAGTGTTTTAGCAGTGAACTCTCTAGTGGGGGCGGTGGTAAACTGGTACATCTACATCGTAGCCCCCACAGCCTCATTGGTGGCGTCGTGGTTGCCATAGTCCCACAGCATATTCCTTGTGGATAGCAGGTACCTGGTAAAGTGGAGCAGAGCACGAGTTTTGTCATAATGCTCTACCAGTTTATTCCAAGTCCGATTGTAGTTTTCCTCTGTGATGGGGATATTTTTGATGGTCCTAGCGACGTTGTTCTAGAGGCTGGACTTTAGGTAGTAGAGGCGTTCCACATCCGTGAAGGTGGTCCGCCAGTACTGCATGGAATAGGTCTTTTAGTGGCTTCCATTCCGAGCATCTGCCCGAGAATGATGGTAGCTGCACTGGAGACAGTTTATGGGGGTTGGCGCCCCCTGGCGGTGACGCATAGGGTGGCGGCGGTGGCCTTTGATGGTGCCGGGAAGACCAAGGTGAGAGCATGACGGTCGTCGGCGAACATGTAAATTTCCTCGGCCAAGTCGATGAATTCTTCCTCAAAGTAGCGGCGACCTCTAATCTCGGGAGATGGCAGCCGTATGATCTCCTCGCTTTCGGATGTCCTCCCATTTCACCCTAAGGTTCTGCTGGTGAGTTTCCACTGACCCCAACGTTGGTGGTTTCCTTTTCTATATGTTGAGGACCGCGCGATACATCTGGTCTTGGGTGGCAAATTGAGCGGCGACGAGTTCCTCAATCTGGGACATTATGGCCATTTGAAGGCGGAGTCGTTAGTGAACGTGCTTCATTTCTTCTTCGACGAGGCAACCGAGAGGGTGATGTCTGAACTGCGATGTGAGCTCAGCAACGTCCGAACGAAGGAGATCGCGATTTGTCGTAAACACCGCTGATGTTTGGCACATTCACCACGGGCACTCGTACGTTCACTATTTTATTTCCGGTTCAATTTATGGCGTAATGTAAGGCGATACAGATCCACCTTGAAGGACCAGATAATGTGCGGGGATCCGGTTCTGGAATTCAGGCTCCATCCAGAAGGAAAACGATGAGGTGACGGCGGTGAGTCCAGAAAGAATACGATGAGGTAACGGCGGTGCGTCCAAGAGAGAATACGATGGGATGACAGCGGTGCGCCCAGAAGGAATACGATGAGATCGGGGTAGTACATCCAAAAGAAATACGATAGGGTGACGGCGGTGCGAAGGAATACGATGAGATGGCGGCGGCGCGTCCATGAACGCATATGATAAAGTTGAGCCTAGTGATCGCTCATTTCAGCAATGAATAAATCAACCGTGGGGAATTTTGAATTGTGATAAGTAAGTGGCGTCCTTTTTCTGTTATCGACGGGTTGTCAACTGGTAGGTGACAGGTGGCAAATGGCAGGTAGTTGTGAGCGTATTCGATTTCTCTAGTACATTTATTTGTGAATCTGCAACAGCTTCCTTTGATTGACTTCTGAACACCAAATTAAGTTTAAAAATGTGCAGCAGTCACGATCAAAAACAGTATCTCATAGATATATTGATCGAATCCAAACCAAATCACTTATTTCATCCTTCAGATACCATAAGCCTCTTGTGTCGTTTGTTGAAATTGAAAACCCTGAGTCTGAATAATATGTTATGTCATATATGCAGAAAAAAATGTAAAATAATTTTTAAACTTGGTAAAATATCATAATAATAATAACCCTTTACTATATTTTTTATTCTACTCCTGATAAACTACATTCTCATTTTCTCGAAGTATAGTTCTTAGAAGGTTTCACTTGTACCGTGTGTGAACTGCACACATGTGTTTTTTTATTCTTATTATTTGCTTTCTTATAGTTATTGCAAATTTAACATCACAAAGGATCTCGATTTCGAATATTGAATTGCATAAATAAAATGCACAATCGATGAACATAACCTCGGTAGTTTTGGTGTCGTTTATGCTTCGGTGATTATCTATTATAAAGTGGCAAATATGACCGACTAATTTAGTGATGACACCCTATATAAAGCTTCCAAAGTTCCTTATGTAAAGTTTCTAAAGTTCGAAGCAGAATACACAACCCAAAATTATGGCGCACGAAGCTCGGTGTTCGCTAAAGCTTTTAGTAGTTTTACTTATTTCCGTTAGGTTACTGTATTGTGACTATGGTATAACAACTACTCAGTTTTGTATTACAAAAACGCAGGAATGATTGAATAATTGGAAGCTTTTATGGGTGATGCAGTAGCTTAAAGCTCAGTGAATTATAATTTTAAATATGAATAACTGGCATATAGGGATTTGTCAACGCATCTATAATTGATGAGATGTTAACGATGCTGTCCAGAGCGTTTAAATATTAATTAAGCTTAATATAATTTTTGAGATTGTTATAAGTATAAAGTTCAATCTTATATAGGGTGTTCTCAAAATTGTTTTTAATTAGTTCTTCTTTTATATGAATTGTGCACCAACGGGACTGAAGGTTCTGATAAATGTTAAAGATGAAAGAAGTGCTTTGGAGTGGTGCATTGTTAGTTCATTTTTCAAGCGAACTGATTGTACGATTGTTGTGTTGCAGCAAAATATGTGGAAATTTGGAATATAATATATTTACCAATTTCACTTGGTTAACAGTCGGGGTAATACCTAAAAATAATACTACTGCTATTTATTGGCCTGTACGAAGCCGGAAGTTCATAACCTCACCGACTCGACACCGCCGTCGTTCCTTGTCCTGTGCACTCTCCTTCCACGCTTGACCTGCCGATCCGATCTCCCCAAGTTCAAACCTAACATTGTACTCCCATGTTGAGGTCCGGACGCCGTGCTTCCTCGGAATGAGGGAAGAGCGGGGACCTTTTATTTTTTTCGATTCTTCTCCCAGCGAAGATTTATTAATACACTTTTTTCCGAACTCCTCTCGTTCGGAACTGAACTTTTTCTGTTTCTCTTTCTTCTCTTTTTCATACGTATGTTTTTTCGATGGTTGCAACCAGAAATTTACTAACTGGAAAACCCATTTATTTTCACAGGTCAAGACGACGTATACTTTATATGTATGTATATTGATTTCTTATACATTTCTAAGATTTGTTTAAAACGTTCAACTTAATCCGAACGAACTTTTATGAACTCAATTTTTTCTCTATTCTATTTTTTCTTCTGTGACTTTTCACATGAATCAATTTGGACGAAAATCCAAGTTGCTATGTTTTGAATAAATAAAAAGGTGCAGGTTATTAAGTGTGCTGTAACTGGCAATATTGTGAATGTTTATGAATGGTATGTATTAAGTGAGAATGTAATGTATGTTAAGTGAAGTTTTTAAGGATGTGTAAGGAGATTCAGTGTTAAATTTAATAAAGGGTAGTATTCTGGAATACAACACCCACCTCCGTCGGGGGCGTCCTACCGGTCTCTTACCCGTTGCTCTATTGTCAAGAATTTTACGCACGGTCTTATCGTGGCCCATTCGCGCCACATGTCCGGCCCATCTTAATCTTCGCGACCTCATTACTCTTGTTAGGGGTTCTTTAACCTTACGCAAGGACCACCTACAATGCCAACCTCAACACCCTTTGCAAACCTGCAAACATTTTCTTTCTCAAGGACATTTAATGCATGTAATGCATTACCTGAAATTACCTGTAAAGAATTCTCTTACTTGTACTACTTCTCTTCATGCATCCAATGCATTTCCTAAAGTTCATGAAAAGAATTCTTTACATCATATAGGCATCATGAATTCGAAAACCTTATCGGCACCGCCTATTTGCAAAGCAATTCTGCAGCACATGTGCACACCACATGTCTCCGACAATTCCACGGGCTCGCAGCCTTTTGTCCAAGGACAAAATCAAATACACGATTCTAGCTTTTTGTTGCCATAAATCGAATTCTTTCGCACATAAACATGCATACAAAAATTCGATCCTTTTCGTTCGGCAAGATACGGTACGATCATCCATTGTATACCTAAATTGCTTTAGCATCATTTGCCTAATAGCAATGCGGCTATTTACCCAGCTGCATTGTACCCGACCTACGATCCTTTCACCCAACCGACAAGCCATCGTCGCTACTCGCGCTTTGCCGCCGAAAATCTAATTCTTCTGCATACACAACATACAAACAAAAGAATTCGATTCTCCCAGCCGACAGAAATACTATACACAATTCCCATTGTGTATGTATCTCATCACCATTAGCACCCAATGCTTCCCTAATGAGATACAGCTCATTTACTCAGCTGCACTCTCATCCCTCATGACGCCTTGGTCCATTTTCCTTTTGTTCTTTTTCCCTTGCTCGGTTTCTGTTATCCTTGGCCGAAATGCATCGGTAAACAATGTGATCTTCACGATCACACACACACACACACACACACCACCAGAATTTAGCCAGCAAGATCCTCTTCCTGGTTTCTCACCATAAAGAGAAATTTTCTCTTTCCTCCACCAAACTTTTGGCGGGTTTGTATGTTGTTGTCGAAGTGTCACCGAAGTGTTCCGCCAAACCAAAACCGTTCGCGAACCAAAAAGAAATACGCTGGAGAAGTGGTTTTCGAATCCTTATTTATTGTTTCTATTTTTATTTCGTAAAGCACTACATAGGGTTTAACATTAATTTGGCTTATGTGATACTCGTCATTCCATTACACACGCGCGGTTTACACAATGCACACTCGACCGTCACAATTTATCGACCTCTAACAATTGCGATTTAATTATATGTACTTTCTTTCATCGATTACGACGCGCGACCTCCTCGTAGGGGTTCTCTCTGTTCTCTCTAGACGGATGCTCGATATAGACTAACTGTCTGCCTAAAAAGAGCTCCAGATTCAAAACTGGTATCTGTATCTGTACAGGAGAAATTTCCCTATTCGATCTGCCAACAGAATTCCCGAAATCTCTGTTAACAGCATGCTATTTTAACCCAGGGATAATTTCCTATTTTCCTGAAAGGAGAAACTCGCTCATCATCATACATCATTACCACCCTCGGTGGTGGTGATAGAATATCATTTCGACGGCCGTCGGTAGAGTGCCGCCTCTATTTGCACAAGACATCTGACGCACAGGCCGGCGGGTATCCCGCAATTTGTATGGACGTAAAGTCCGTGAGTTGTTTAACTTCTATAGTTAATATCAACAATCTATTAGATCTTTCTAATGGTGTGAAAATATGGTAAGGACCGTGGAACTGAAGTAGTTCCTTTTGTTATTTTTACCTTCGTACAAATTCACGCCGTAACTCGTTGAGATGTTTACGTTTCCCAGGAATCTGGTAGCGGATGACCAACATACATTATTGTATCGACGGATTTGGGTGATCTTTGTGGTAGACTACCCACACGTGCACCGTTGATCGGATCATTTTCTGGCGATAGCACTTCCTTGCATAGATGTTTGGAATTGCCGATTCAATGGAATGTTCCTGGGCGCAGGCAGAATGAATGTTTCTTTCTTGTTTCAGGTATGATGACTTACGAATGTTGAGCTTGGCATTTAAAGCTTTGGGATGTTCGGTTCCTTGCTTTTTGGTGTCGGCTCAACGTTGGCTACATGTTGTTGGCCCCTAGTAGAGCTTTGGGGGCACGCGTCTGAAGGCGCGTGTAACGTTTTCAGGTAGGTCTGTTCCTTGAGGGTAGGAACCTTACCTGCGCGGAATTGTGCGGCCATAGAACGCTACAAACTCACCTCGAACTGAGGGTTGAATCGAACGTCGAAATTCAACCATCCCTGTGTCGTTTTACAACCACTAGAGGAGTCGGTCGGGTGGTCTCCTCTCCGCCGTACCGTGCACACGGTACAGTGCGTTTACACACGCAAGTTTCTACGTGCGAGTCAGTCGAGTATTAGTGTAAAGGGAATACGGATGTTGAGTTTTTAACTAAGTGCTATCTTTATTTTTGTACGTGTTTCGTAAATATTATTAAAAATTGCTATATATCCGACGTGAAAATAATAAACTAAATGAATACTTAACGTTACTTTGTATTTACTTTTGAAATATGACAAATACATTGCCGCGGCAGAATAAGCAACATTTGGCGGCATTTTGTTTTGTGTAGTTCCTGTCCTACAAGTTATGTGCCTCGTTGGATTAATGCGTAGATTCATCTTTACTTAATGAACGTACTCTATTAAATCATATCCAGTTGATAACAAAAATTGTTTGTGCTTACATGACATAGAACACCTTAAATAAAATTTATCAATAAATTTTGCGACTGTTTACTTTGCCACCTTAAGTGATCATTAAATAAAAAAGGAACCTTTAACTGATTCCACCCGGTGTCAGAGAGGCACCGTTATAATATGACCGGTATACCCTGACTGCAAACCGTCCAATGAGCACACCTTGAATTAGGGGTGGCAGATCTTTTTGTGTTACTCCTAACTAGCCTATCTGACTTGGGTGGCCTTGCTGAAAGCATGTTCAGTGTAATCTAAGCCCCGCACCACGTCAAGGTTTCTATCCACTGCGCCTACCTCCTTAACTGAATTCCTCTGAACACAAACCCTCGTAATATGCGCAATCCCCGCCTTCTCCACATCCCCCGTCTGCGCACCTCTTATAGTTTCCATGAACTCCTTTCGCGGATGCTGAGAAATGTCGACTTCAATTCCACCTTGTTCGACTTCGATCCCTCTACCCATACTCTCAAGCACCCTCCTCTAAACCATTCTTACCCTCGCCTCCGGTCCCACTCTTGCCATCGTAATATGACCTCTTCACCTTGGATTAAGCTTAGTTAAGTTCGTTTTTACGTTCTTTTGTTTGTAAAGTCATATATTGTGACGCATATGACAATCAGTACTAGAATATTCTAGAAAGACCGAAACCAAGTACTAGAATATTCTAGAAAGTACTGGAAAACTGGAGACTATGAGCAATAGAAAATTCGAGGCTATGGAACGGGCGGAAACGAAACACCGACTCAGAAGGAGGAAAAACGGTATAAATACGTCGCACGCAGAAGTAAGAAATAAGAAGTAAGCAGTAAAAGACGCGATAAGTACGGAAGTGATAAGTCAAGAAATCGTTAAGCGTACGGTAAAAGTAACGGTTGTTATTAACGGACTAATAAAGTGTTACATTAATTCAAAATCGATTTAACGGCTCTTATTTATTAAAAATAATTAATCCAGCGAACCCTAAGCTCGCTACAATATGTATATGTAGGGTTTATTAATAAAATGAAGATGTAACCGATCTAATTTTTAATAAAACAATATACAATTATTTAATTCGAATATTCGTATGAAAGTTAAATAAATTTAATAATACAAATCGAGACGATGACTGTTGACTATCCGTGGTGCTAAGACGACTTGTGGTGATTGACTGACTGATTTTACGCGTTTTTGTATTCTAACAAAGCCAAGCGGCCGTGATGTAAACATATCTGAACAAATACGTCTTAAATTGTAGGCAAGTTTAATTTTACAAATGTGCCTGCATTTTAAAATAATCCGAAGTGACACAACTTCGAACTACTTTAAGAGAATGTAACGGTACGGAATTAGTTTTCAAATACCCCTTTTTGTTTTTAGAAATCAAATCATATTTTGAAAGAGTGAATACACTCGTATTAATCTGTAACGAAAATCAGTATTTTATATTACAAAGTGAATTTGTCATATATGCACACTATGATGTTTTTAATGAAATTAATTTATTGTTATTACAGAGATCCATCGATAGACGGAGAAGAATGGCCTCATTTCAGTAAAGAAGACCCAGTGTATTACATTTTCGATGTCGAAGACGAAAGTAAAACAAAAAGAGAAAAGGTGGCAAGAGCTCCATTGGCATCCAGATGCGCTTTTTGGAATGAGTATCTACCAAAAGTTCGCAGTTGGGCAGGTGAATATTTAATTCTATGGATTTCTTTAAATATACGTAATATTTCTATCACAAAGTAAAATTAAAAAATTGCACCCAATTTAAGCACAAGTAGATTGTTCGAACGGCACTATGCATGCTATACCCTCGTATACCTTCGTCAAATATTTTGTAATTTACTGGAATCGACTTAAAGTATGCACCAAGAACCCAGCGGTTGGGAAATATTGTACTATACAACCGGTATTTAGGGTTTGTTCCCATGCATACATCAATAACAATACCATCCAAGGAAATATTCACGAGATAAATGCACACTGTACGTTTTGATCTCATCGTCATTAATGTTAATAAGCCTCAACTAATTCACTGCTGTCTTAAAATGTTTTGAATGTTTTATAATATTGTTTCGTGTTCGTAATTTTTTTAATAAACTCTGTGAAGAAACCGAGGTGATTACGAAAAGAAGAAAACTGCTCGAACATTTTATGGTGGGGTCTGAATCCGAGAAGAAAATCTTGTGGTGTCTCTTGATAAACTTTTGTGAGTTTATACTGTTTCTATAGGTTTGGACTTTGCTGATAAATCATAAGTATTAGTAAGTGGTACTGTGGGGTACGAGATCGCGACGCCAGCATTGGCGAGAGTTCTACCTCGTCCTCTCAAAAGTAACCTGTCGAGCACTAAAAGAAATCTGTTCACCAGCGAGGGGGTTCATAACACAGCACAGCGAATTCCACAGCACGGAAAATGTTCATCAAGCGGAAGCGTCAATCACCGGAGAAATAAAACACACGGATTTAGTTTCTTCCTTTTTTATTGTCGAATTAAGGTTCACTTTCGGGCTTCATAATCTTTATTTAAGCTGATGCGGGTATAGCATGCGTTTAGTGTACATTAAGTGTCCAAACAAAACAACAACAAAACTCAATAGAACTGCAATCGCGTCCGATTGCAGTACCGGAATCGAAGCACACACGATAAGGATAAATAAACAGCACATACTTCGACTTTGACTATGACTGATGTGTTCACCCCCGAGCGCATGCTACGGGGGTTGAAAGAAAACGCCGATGATGAAGTGCGTTCGCACTGGCGGGTGAATTACGATTCCTGAGAAACACAACGTCCCCGGTACGCGTACGTTTCTCGGTGGTTACTATCTGACGTATGTGTACGCGACGAGGATTGTGATCTGACACCACTGAGAGCTGCTCGATGCATGTGAAACCAGTAGAATCGAGATCGTAATTTTGAAAGTATCTTGTTAACTCCCAGATGTCCACCGGAGGCCCCGTCGTACATTTCTGTTAGTATATATATCCTTCACTTTTGATGGTGGGACTAGAATCTGCATTCGATGGGATTTTCCGTCCGCGGCTTCCCATTTGCGCTTTAGAATTCCATCTTCCACCAGCAATCCAGGGTCTCGATAGCTTTGTGGGGGTTCTCTACACCACATGGAGGACCAACCCACAATGCCAACCAACCTTGACCGCTAACAGCGCGGCACCATACCTTAACCTGTAACCCAATTCCCCTTGCAAAATCCACAAAAGCATACATCGCAAACCCTGCAACAAAACACATTCCAAACCTTCAACAGAATATATTCTAATCATCCCCGCATTTATTTTCCCAAAATTGCTTCGGTCAATCCTTTACTGAATTCACATTCCCCCGTTGCGACCAAGCAATCACAATTTCCCCGAAATCGATATGCCGTAATAAAACGTATATTCAAATCTACAACAAACATTAACCATCTCCCTCAATAACATCACCCCACATACATTTCTCCAAAATTGCTTCGGTCAATTCTCTACTTAATTCATATTCCCTCTTTGCGACCAAGCAATCCTAATTTCCCCGAAATCCATAATAAAACGCATATTCAAATCCACAACGTAATAAAATGCATATTCAAATCCACAACGGAACATTAACCATCGCCACCGACTATACCGAGCCGCATACATTTCCCCGGAATGACTTCGGTTAATATCCTATCTAAACGATATTCCTTGCTTGCATCCAAGCAATTTCAATTTCCCGGTACACGCAACCAACGAATCCAACACAGCTTGTACGGCGAGAATTCGCTGGAACTGGATTATTATGCGAGCATAGCATTTCTTCTCGAATTTCCTCGGAAGTGACAGTAAGTTTATTTCTGCTATGAAATTTTTTCCATTTCATTAGTCAGTCTTTATCCAACCGCCAACAAGTGCGCATCCCCCTCTTATCTACCGCCAGTCAGTCGAGCTTCAACCGCCAGGCCACACACACCCGGCCAGTCGCGTCCAAAGTGTTCACACACATTCTAGTCTGTCGAAATAAAGTAATCATCGAACGGTTACACCGTTGCAAGTTGTTTAAGGTAAACATATTAGGGTCGCATCCAATTCGTTGCATGTTTATCGCTTATGCAACCGATCTGGGATAATTGGCTGCTGCTGTATAAGCAAGCGATTTGCCATGACTTGATCGTGGGACCAGCCGATGCTGGAGAAAAGCAAAAACAGTGGGATTGCTGTGTATATGGTAGGCATGGATGCCGGCAAGGGGACCGGGGAAGATTTCCTAATGGTATGCAATGGTCATGGGTGCCGACCAGAGTAACCAAATATGTTTTTATGAATACAGCGATGTGGTTGATGCTGTGGCAATGTGATGATCTTGCCATGGGGTGATTTACAGGTAAATGAAGTGATTGAAGAGTCGCTTAACGCTGCCTGATTGCTGGTAAGTTAGTAACCTTTATTGGATGAGAAATGGGGAGTTGAATTAAAGAAAATGGGTGGTTCTTGGGATATGTTAAAAGAACCCCCACACTATGATAGTTATATTTTCATAATTACTAAACCATTGTCGTGGTGTCAATCTAAGAGCTACAAAATGTCTGCAGAAATGTGTTCCCATTATTTCAAATCCGAACGATTAAAATGAATTTTTGGCGGATTTGTGTGTTGTTGTCCAAGTGTTCCACCGAACACTGTCCACACGCCAAAAGGAACACCTGGAACGCGGAGCAAATTCAATTGCACAAATAAAACACGAAAATAATTGTCTTTATTTTGAATTTTATTACTTTTGATTTTTCGCTTATCTTAGGTTGCACCGTTTTGAAAACTACCTTTATTTGCACTCAGCAAGCGTCGAACGCAACTTCCACCAACAACTGTATCTTGTTGGTGGGCCGGGGGATGATGTCAGGAACAAGGATGTATCCTGGCGTGCAGGGATGTTGGTTCCGTTGGCTGTAACAATTGCCAATTGAAAATATGGTTAAAAGGAAATGATTTACCTTAATTCGTGATGTACGGAGGATGCGTTGCTCATTCATCCAGGTTAACACTCTCTCGGTCTTATGTGGTGCGCCTCTGCAATCCAGATTCGTTCCTCACTCTGTGGGGAAATTCAACCGCTTCAATTCCCAGAATCCAACCAAACACGAGCCAACGTCCCCGGGTAAATCGATTTGCACGAATTAAGTCTAGATCTGAACATCTGTTCAGATGTTTCCGCGCTGGGAGCGAATGTCCTATATCACGAATGAGTAAGCGACCCAATTAAAAGACACGAAACTCAAGAACAACACTTCACTCTTTGATTGGTGATGTTAATTTTTATTTCGTTTCATCATTAAGATCGTTGAGATTGAGTTAGATTAAAATGTTTTACAATTACACACATGAACCGTCGCGACGAGTAGCTACAGAAGAAGAAGATTTGTTATTTTGTTATTGGTTGCTTGACAACCAAATTCGATTATGTCAGCTAATTGCTGACATTTGTTATAGTGTTGCCAAGGGCAGCATTCCATTGCGACTTCGCTGGCTGCATCCAGTGAATCCGCCACAATCTTGAACCATACATTCGTTACAAACTGGACGTTATTTTTATTTTTTTATTTTCGCGATATCGCAGCGCGGACCGACCTCTTTATTGGGTTCTCTGTAACTGTATCTCGAAGTAGACTGTCTTTGTCAAAATCCTATTTCCCTTTTCAATTCTCTTCCCCTCATCCGTAAAGGACATTTTCCATCATACTTTGCATTCTAATCCTCTTATCTGTAAAAGAAATTTCCCATCATGATCATCATTCCCATTTCCTTATCTGTTTTTCTTTGTTCGAAGGATCGAGCGTACTGCCACTCATTTCTCGATCCTTTCATGGGCTTTGTTTGCGTTACCCATCTGCCTTACGACAACAAGAGTTTTTGTGTGCTTCAGGTGGGTAACAAAGGAATCGTGGGATTCGGTTTCTAGATCACATTTCCTAGATATAAACATCTAGCGTGGGATAGGCGTTACGATGTTTATGATTGCGAGAATTGTTGGTCGGCGGGCGAATCGCTAGGGCTTTGTTTGTGCACGTGCGCTTCTCGGTTTGGGATCTTGCGAGGAATTTAGGGTGCTAATTGCTATTAGCTACATGAGGAGATATGCATTATTCTGTTGGTTTTCAGAAAAATGCGTTTAATGGATGGATTGAGTATATGGGCAATTGTATTGAATTGAATTGAATGGATACACCGAATGGATGCATTGAATTCAATATTAGGAAATTTTGAACGTTTAGTTCGATTGGTTTTTACTATTGCATTCAATGTTGGGTATTTGGAATGTTACCTTTGTTTCAGGCGGACGGAAGGACTTTGAGGAACGTGTCTGTGAGCACGAGTAATGGATATAGGTGAGTATGTTCCTTGGTGGAACGACGATATCTCAACCTAAAGTGGATTGTGTGGTTCATAGAACCGTCACAAATTGGTAATGCTGGGATTTAACGAATGTGAAATAATGATACACTGCTGTTTTCTAAGTAGATAAAGCTGAATAGACTTCTTCCACAAAAATATTCCAACTTCTTAAATATATATATATATATATATATATATATATATATATATATATATATATATATATATATATATAAAAGAGGTGATCCAATAGCAGAATCTCTTGTTATTAAGTACCGTCAGTTTGACTAAATACAAATTAGTTTGGAAATTACTTATTGCCAGAATTGAGTGTCACTCTGATGTATCTGGATCATTCCCAAATCTGTAATAGAATACATTTTAAAAACCTGCAACAGAATACATTCCAAATCTTGCAATAGAATACATTTTCAATCATCTCCCTCATCTACAATCAAACCGCATTTAGTTTTCCCCGAAAACCATTACGGCTCACTTCTTACTTAAGCCATTGTTCTCGCTCGCAACCAAGCAGGATTTAGTTTTCCCCGAAAACCACTCCGGCTCACTTCCTACTTAAACCATTTTCCTCGCTTGTAACCAAGCAGCATTTAGTTTCCCTGAAAACCATTTCGGGTCCCATCCTACCTAAACCATTTGAAATAATACCAATTCTCCTTACTTGGAAAGACACCAGCACGATGCGTTGCATTTCCCCGAAACAACCATCGCAACGATCAAGACCCATGGTCCTTTGTCTAACCGACAACCCATGCCCATACTTGGTTCTGCCTCCGAAACCGATTTCTCCATATACACAGCAACAGAGGAATCTAATTTAGCCTGTACGGCAGAAATTCCCTGAAACAAAATTCTTCTTGTAGGCACAGCAACCCTTCTCCAAGTTCTTAGTAATTGCCAGTGAGTTTACCTAGCGATGACTTCACTTCCACGACACCCTGAATAGATTTTTGCCTTCATTTAGTAAGTCGAGAATCATCCGCCGCAGGGTGCACATTAGTCAGATTACATTCCTCCAACGAGGCACACGGTGTCGAGATTTCACCGCCGCCGGGGTCGGTCAATATAGTCGAATATCATTCATTGTGGAGTGCGAAGCGTCGAGAGTAAACAGTCAGGATTGATTCCAAACAGGATACAGAGTATATAAAAAAAACGTTTATCTCTTCAGGTCGCGTTTATTGAATATAGTCGTTTTTAAATCATAACTAAATCACCAGATTGTAACTGCTGAACTACAGTTAAGTACGTTAATGTTAATGATTAGTGTAATACCATTTTGTAAACCAAATAAAACAGAACATGAGAAATGTAAAGGAGAAAACTATTTCAACCAAAAACTATTTCGGCAAAAATAAAAAAAAACTAAGTTCAACGAAGCCCGAGTGTTTTATTCGCGGTGTTTCCTCCTTGCCGATGACAGTTTTGCATCAGATCTGTGCTCGTAACGTGCCCGAAGTGCGATCTTCTAGTGGATGGCTACCAGTGAATAACTTCAATGTATGATCCAATTAATCAAAGTTTTAAAATAGTTGCAAACGATCTAAACTGACTCAGTGGTGGCGGTTCCTTCGCTGTGGGCTCTGAATAAGAAAAGGAAAATAAAAAAATACAAAGTACAAACGAGCTTACCATTACCAGTGCTATTAGCCGCAACTATTTGTCGTTCCTGGGATTTCCGTCGGTGGGTGATAGTGAACCCGCGCCGTACGTCGGCATCCATACCTTACCCCCACAAATTTATCTCTTTCACCGACCACCATACTAAAATGCAGGCGATCTGGAATATTGGAGCAATCGTTATCATGGAGAATTCGTTTATCCCTGGCACCACGGAAAGCGTGGTAAATAATAGGGACTCCATGCTTGTCTTGAATAAGTCTATAGCGCTTGCGATTATAGTGAATAACGTGTGATTCGAACTGACGCTATGACAGTTAGAATCAGTAAAAATTGAACCAATGCTTAACACATCAAGCCACTGCCGCGTGTACGAATTCGATTTTTAAACTCAAGTACACTCAACTGATGTGAAATTGTTATGTTATCGCTATGGTATACGGTACTGATTGCTTTTCCTTATTCAAGTTTCTTTCGGTGTTCTTCACTATTGGGCTTGTGTGCTGTGTGTATTTGTTAGAACCCCCCCCCCCCCCCTCACTACTCCCTCCTCAGTGACTTTGTTACGATCAACTACGTATGCGAACGACGAAGGTAGGAGCGAGCGAGTGAGAGAACGTCGGTGCAGGCGAGTGTGCCGGTGCTCTATGCGGAAGTAGTGATTGTAGTAGTAAAGTTCTGTTTACCTATGGGAGATTGTGTGTTATGTTATACAGATCACGTCGGAGTCACCAATTATAGCGTTAAGCAAGGATATTGAGGACGGTGATTTGAACATATGATGAATCGGGTAAAAAGGGGAGCATTGAAGCATCAGGCTACTGCCGCGTGTACGAATTCGATTTCTAAACTCAAGTACATTTAAATGATTTGGAATTGTTATGTTATCGCTATGGTATACGGGTCTGATTGCCTTTCCTTATTCAAATTTCTTTCGGTGTTCTTCACTATTGGGTTTTTGTGCTGTGTGTATCTGTTAGAAACGCCACACTACTCCCTCCTCAGTAACTTTGTTACGATCAACTTCGACGAACGACGGAGCGGGGAGGGAGCGAGCGAGAGAACGTCGGAGCAGGCGAGTCTGCCGGTTCTCTTGTGGGGGTTCTACCAAACCCCACGGCCCACTTACCTGAAAAACTTCCCATATCTGCAACTCAACTCCCATTAACTCCCGCCCATGCGATTGCATTGGCAATTTTTCCAAGGACAATTAATGCATACAAGCATTACCCTCCAATTCCTAAAAAGAATTTTTTATTCTCTACAAGGGCATTCATACACGTATCAATGCGTTTTTGCATAAGCGACCAAAACTCGCATTTCCAATTAGTGTAGATATTCACACTATAATTCGATCCAGCCGTCTCCATAGATGCCATGCATAATTGACGCAGATGATACACAACCGTCATTGTGTACCCATCTAAATTGCTTTCCGAAGACTTGCAACTATAGATTCAATTGCAAGCACTTCACCAGGAAATATTACTTTCTTTGAATTTTCAAACAATCGCCGACGCCAAGTTTCGCCATCAGATCGGATTCAATAGCATAAATATATGCAAAACAAAAGAATCCGATTCTCCCAGTCGCAGGTAATCATGTATACGATCCTTTTAGCATATAATGAGTGGCTGCTATTTAGACAGCCGACTCTCATTACGGAAAGATGTTTTAGGTCGTTTCACCATTGTTCTTTTTCCCTCGTTTCAGGCAAAACGCATCGAAGAACACGGTGATGTGTACCAACACACACATACACCACCACGTACCTGAGATCGCTCTCCATTGGTCACTGGTCAAAGGCAATAACATTTCCTTTTCACCACACCACCAAAAACTCACCCCAAACGATAAAATATCGTTGAGTCGTATCCCAACCATCGCGCGCGCAGCATCTCTTCTCCACTGCGGAGTGCA
Source organism: Microdon myrmicae (assembly GCA_963931805.1). NCBI lineage: Eukaryota > Metazoa > Arthropoda > Insecta > Diptera > Syrphidae > Microdon > Microdon myrmicae. The sequence goes on from OZ007499.1 coordinate 122,311,608, forward strand.
CACGAGTGCAGTCCACTGAGTGTGTCACCCTTAAAGTAATTTCACAATCCCCGAGTGTTAGTACGAATCGTGTGAGTCGACCGTATGAACTAATTAAAGCGGAATTAAAAAGAACTCTTTTAAATAAAGTTCGAAAATAAACAAAGAAAGAAATTAACTACCAAAACCCTGCGTGTTGCATCTTTCCTGTGTTGCAGTTTCCACCATTATGTTGCATCGTCCTTTTCGTTTCAGTGCGTCTATTGTTGTCAGTGTTTTTGGTGATCGTGATTGTTGCTTTCGGCGGACTTTCCAACAATCGCGAAATTGTTCGGCAGAACTTTCTTTTAGTGACGGTGGGACGAAGTAGAACCCCGTGTCGTACGCGGCACACGACTTCGTTCCCCCACACTCTATGCGGAGGTCGGGATCGTAGTAATAAAGCGGTGTTTACTATGGGAGAGTGTGTGGTGTGCGTACAGATCAGCTCGATGTCACCAATTATAGCGTTTAGCAGCGATAGTGAAGAAGGCGAATTGAATAAACGGAGAAACGGATGAGAAGCGAAGAATTGAAGCATCAGGCTACTGGCCGCGTGTTTTAATTCGATTTCTAAACCGAAGTTAATTCCACTGATGTGGAAATGCTATATTATTGCTATGGTATACGGCCTTAATGGATGTGCTTTTGGTGGTGTTGTTCTTCATTATTGGTTGTGTGTATCCGCTGGACGCGCCACAAGTCCTTTTTGTCCAAGAAAGGGAACGCTTCTGGGGGAATGAACTCATTCTGGAGAGTACTCTCCATATATGGTACATATCATTAGGATAAAATGCTCCTGAGATAACATTATTTTCACTGTATATTGTCCTTGCAGTGTATAACGGATAATTTTGATTGTGATGTTATACGAGGGTTGCCTCTTATGTTTCGGGATTTGGCAACTCTAGTGTTGCAATCCGGCAATTGACAGCTCTGTCGTAAAGTTGGACATTTTTGAGGTTATACGCACTCAGAACGTTTTGACATACGAGCGCTATTTGTGTTGTTTACAGCAACTTAAAAGATTCATATCGGCTCAAAAATGGAATTAAATCGTCAACATTTTCGTGCGATTATTTTTTACAACTTTCGGCGTGGATTAACTCAGCAACAGTGCATGGATGAACTTAATTCAATTTTTGGCGATGAAGCTCCATCAAGGACCAGTGTTTATCGATGGTATGGTGAATTCAATCGTGGTCGTAGTTCACTCCAAGATGAATTTCGTGAAGGTCGTCCAAAATCAGTTGTTGTTCCGAAAACCATTGATGCTGTGCGCGAACTGATATTGGAAGATCGTCATGTGACCTATCGTGAGATTGAGACAACCTTATGCGTTAGTGGGACCAGCATACATTCAATATTGCATAAACATTTGAGTGTCAAAAAAATTTGTTCGCGTTGGATCCCACACAATTTGTCAATGGCCCAAAAAAAGGCTCGTGCCGATTGGTCGAAAGAAATGCTCAAAAAATACGGTCGCGGTGCTTCGAAACACGTCTATGACATCGTGACAGGTGATGAATCGTGGATTTACGCTTATGAGCCCGAAAGTAAACAGCAGTCGACTGTCTGGGTGTTTCAAGATGAGCCAAATCCAACAAAAGTTGTTCGCGCACGAAGCACTTCCAAGCAAATGGTCGCCTGTTTTTTCGGAAAAACTGGACATGTCGCAACCGTACCACTAGAACAACGCAGAACAGTCAATTCTGAGTGGTACACAACCATTTGTTTGCCAGTTGTCTTCCAAGAAATCAGGAAAACCAACCGCCGAACACGGATCACTCTTCACCGCGACAATGCGAGCTCTCACACATCGGCTGGGACAACTGCATTTTTGAGCACCCAAAACATCGATTTGATGGGTCATCCGCCGTATAGTCCTGACTTGGCACCGAATGACTTCTTTTTATTCCCGTACGTAAAAAACAAACTGAGAGGTCAACGTTTTTCGACACCTGAAGAAGCGGTTGCTGCATTCAGAATGCATGTGTTGGAGATACCTCAATCAGAGTGGCAAAAGTGCTTCGACAATTGGTTCAAACGCATGCAAAAGTGTATAGATCTTCATGGGGAATATTTTGAAAAACAATAAAGTGATTTTCGATGATCAATATTTGCTTTTTTGTTCTCTAATCCCGAAATATAAAAGGCAACCCTCGTATATCCTGTTTAGTCCTGATTTGTCTTACAGCTCTTTATTGGGGTAGGACTTCTTATATTGCGACTCTGGTGTTTAATACATTATAAGGCCAGAACGCAAACACTGCCTCTCGAACACCCGGCACTGAACAAGCCAAGTACCAAGGTATCTAACTACAGTTTTTACTTGTCATCATCATTATCGGCACTACAACCGGTCTTGGCCTTATTTAACAAATCTCTCCACCGGTCCCGATTTCGAAACGATGTCATACAGTTTGGCACTCCCAGGCTCTGGGCGTCCTGGTCTACGCCATCCCTCCATCGCAGACAAGGTCTGCTGCGCTGTCTCCTTCCATATATCCTGCCAGAAAGGACTTTCCGGGCAGGCTCCTCTTCGCTCATTCGAGCTAGGTGTCCCGCCCACCGGAGTCTACCGAGCTTGATTTTTCTTACAATATGAGCTTCAAGGTAGATTGCGTACAACTCATGGTTGTAGCGTCTCCGGAATCGTCCTCCCTCACATACGGGGCCAACAATTCTCCTTAAGACCTTTCTCTCGAACGCGGCCAAGAGTTCAGAGTGCCTTTTATTAAGCACCCAGGTCTCGGATCCATACATGAGTACTGGTAAGACAATGGTCTTGTACAGTAGTAGCTTTGATGTTCTGGATAAATTTCGGGATTTAAAGAGCCTTGATAGACTATAGTAGGCTTTGTTGGATTTAATAAGCCGTTCGCGTATTTCTTCTTCCATATTGTTATGGGTTGATACTATTGACCCAAGGTAGTTAAAGGATGGCACTACTTCAAATTCGTGCTCCACTACCCTGATAGTTTGACCGACTTTAGGTCTTCTCTTCGCAGAAGTTGCCACCATGTATTTAGTTTTTCCCTCATTAATGTGCAGTCCCAGTTTTTGTGCCGCCTGGCCGATCTGGGTGAAGGATTCCTGTACCACCGATTCGGTTCTACCGATGATGTCGATGTCATCTGCGTAGGCGAGTATCTGGCTGGTCTTGATGACAATATTCCCTCTTGTTGTAACGCCAGAGTCACGGATTGCTTTCTCCAACGCCAGGTTGAAGAGGAGGCAGGCCAGACCGCCCCCTTGTCGGAGTCCATTATAGATGTTTATTGGTTTGGAGAGCAATCCCGCTATTTTTACTTGACTAGTTACGGTGGTCATGGTCAACCTACAAAGTCGTATCAATTTGTTTGGAATGCTTTTTCATATATCTCACGTATTTCTAACCCTTTTCTTTTATTTTGTTGATTGCACTCGTTTAGCGCAATGCAAATGCTTTTATACAACAACACAATAGGACAAACATTTTTTATCACCATTCGCTTAAATATACGAGGGCAGCCTGATAAGCTACAGACTTTTTGAATTTCCCGCGCCGTAACGTTAAATGTAACATTCACAATATTATTTATATGTTCTATTGCAAGGACCAGATGTTTCTTTTTTTATTTAACTCAGTGTTAACATTCACAATATTAATTATATGTCCAGTAGCGGCAACCAAATATTTCTTTTCAATCTAACTCCATATTAACGTTCACAATATTAATTAGTGTCGTATGTAAGGAAAACAAAACTTAATACACGGACAATAAAGTGTAACGCTCGATAAAACTAAAATATTACAACTCGGACAATAAACTGTAACTCTCGATAAAACTACCCTCGACTTGTGTCAGGTTCATGCCACGGGGGTTTGCGTTACAACTCCGTTTGACTTAAGCAACTCCACGATGTGCACACGACGGCGGTTGAAAGACGACTCGACTAAAAACCGATTCGTAAAGGTCCGCCATTCACTAAGGGTGGGTTTTCAGTCTCTTGGTTAGCAACGTGAAGTCGCTCTTGCGGCGACCAATCAGAGAGGATTTCTCTGAATTGATCGCGGCGAGGGTGCATGATGTTTCGTGTTGCCTGGCCGATGCAATGGAGATCGAACGAAAGGAAATCGGAAGAAGGGCATTATTCAAAGCAGCTGCAGCTGCACAGCGGTTTTCCATTGATGAACTTGGGTGACTTGGGTCATTGGCTAATCGGATACTGGCACAACGATGATTGTGCGTCGCATCGATGCTGGCGGCCAATGTATGATTCTTATCTGCATGTTACAATGCTGAAGAATTGATTTCTCGGCAACCGGGCGCGAGATGCCCGAGCAAGTTTTGTCGGTTGGACAAAACTTGGAGTGACTTAGAATAAGTCATGGAAATACACTGCGGACGTGTATGGCAGTGTAAGTATGTTGGCAAGTGCGCCGATTGGTTTTCCTGGTGTATGTTGCATGTTGTTAATTCCATTATAGGAATTCTTGTCATGTAACACACAAGCGAACGATTTTTCATTTAGGGAATTTTGGCTATATATATATATATAGTGCTGCAGTAGATGCTTGTACCAGGTTTTTAGGTTTTAGGGAATTTGAATGATGATTATAGCATGGAAAACTGAATTCTAATATATGATGCGTTGTCTGCATAGGATAACGAATTCAGGTGATGCTTCCCTTACATGGTGTATGCCCTGGTGTATGCCCTTTTGAAAGATACTCCCTGCGGGTGCTATTAGCCAACGAAAGGAGATGAGGTTGGCGCCATGCGCGGCTGCAGGCGGAATTGTGGCTGATATAGTGGGTTGGTTCTCAGCGTAGTATAGAGAACCCCTACAGTTATCTATTCTGTTTTCAACTGAAAAAAAAACAATGTTGGTCAAGCTATGGAATTAATTTATTCGTCTTTATGAGTCATTCAACAGTAAAAACGTGGTTTGCAAGATTTCGTGAAGCACATTTTAGTCTTGAACACGCTCCATGTCCAGGTGTAGAAAAAAAATTTGACGACGAAGAACTTCAAGCTTTACTGGATGAAACTCCATTTCCAACTCAAGACGAGCTTGTAGAACAGTTAGGAGTATCTCACCCACAAGATCAGTTCGATTGCTATAAGTATCTTTTCCAATAAAGTTGAATTTGACAAAAGAAGTCGACTTTCTACTTGCACACCTATTAACTAACAAACTGAAAAAAAAAGACTTGAGTCAGCTTTCGTTTTAATTAGGTAGAGTTGGTAGTGGAAAAGCAGCCCAAAGGTTGTACCTTTTATTTCATATAGAACGGAGTTTGTGATTTACCAAGGGGGCGAAGCGGTTGACGTTTTTTGGCTATGGTAGTAAAAACGGAGAGGAAAATGGAATTAAAAGTTTCTTCGTAAAGAATGGTAATGAATTTTCTGTGGTTAAATTATTAAAACAAATTGAGGTTCGTTTAAAATAATAAGTGATAAAGTGCAAATTTACGATGACGACCACGAGCAGGCCGAAGTACACCGGAAGCTGTGAAAAAAGGGCAGGAGAGGAAATGAATGATAGTTGCCAGCGATTGAGAGAGCGCGAGGACAGAATAAAATGAGGAATCCAATGGGTTACCCAGAAGATAAGGTCTAGCCGTCTGGTCTTGGGGTTTGATACTTTGCTAACTAGACAAATGCGATCTATAAAGAAACACTCTTCGAGTGAGAGATATAAAATAACTGATCTGATAACATTCATTAAAGCTGCAGGAAGTAAAACTCACCCCATACACGATCATGAAATTCCGGGAATCTCTCATCTCAATTATGTGGTTGGTGTTATGTGGTTACAGTAATTGCGAGTACGATCCAATTCCCGTTTTTATAATATTCGGGATTAAGATTGTTTTAGGTAGAGCGTAAATATCTAAATGAAGAGATGATTTTTGTGGAACTGATTGAGTTTTGGAGCGAAGACTCGAAGGGGGTTTTTGTGGTCGAAACTGGTGGTGTTGCAGCAGTTGATAAACCAGTTTAATGAATACTCATCTAGATACATTTAATTAGCCGAAACGATAACATCTTTCGCGAAGTAACTGTTATTTTGGTTGAAGCTGATGAACTTGCAATCATATTATCTCACAAGAGCTAGGTATGAGTGCGATATGTGATTTTAACAGAATGGTACTGTGGCGATTCCGCCAGATCCCACGGCTCGCCTTCCTAAAAAAACCCCCATAGCCATAACCCGGGTCTGCACCAGCTTTCGCTAATGCAATTCGCATTAGCATCTTAGATGCTTCACGCATCAAACAGACCCAATTATTATAACCCTAAAATTCCTATAAAGAAAACTTACCTTCATGCATCCCTTCGCATACAATTTTTCATAAGATTTCTTTGTTTGCTTATTTGGTATTCTGAACCAATTCGGTACCAGACAAATACCATAAATATCGCGCTGTCTTTTTTCCTAGCCGCGTCATATACCATACATACACATTGCCTGGCAACCTTTTTTGTTTGTCTTACCAACAAACAACCCAAGCAGCTGCATATAATTAGCGCAATAGACGCTGAAACCAAATTCTCCAGCATTTCCTAATGCAAATATGAACCCGGTTTCTATTGCAGCCAGAGATGCCATAAACATCCATATTGCTTTTAGCACCTTTTTCTCCTAACGTCGAAAATAGCGACGAGGCATCGTGTAAACAATGACCCGCATTACCAGCGGCGCATGTGGTCATTTTTCCCTATTGTCCTTGTTTTCGAACACATGCAACAACTTTGAATCTGCTCGATCGCGCACATATACCACTGCGCCACTAGTTACACCCTTAAGAGAAACGTTTTTCTCTCTCTTCCTTTTTCTTCCTTAGCGAAATCATCTCTGCATGAGATGACGATCGCGGAGTCCAATTACATCCGCCGACAACCACGGTGGTGCTATCTCCTGCTCCCCGTGACGACGCGGGGACGCATATATCCGAAGTCGAGTCGGGAAAGCGCGCTTTAATTTAAGTGAATTTTTATTCATGTTTTGCATTTAATCAACCACGAAGTAACTATCGGTTAACTTCAACAAACCTTTTAATTAACAAGTAACAAAAACAAATGACTTTTAATTCATGTTTTGCATTTAATCAACCTTAAAGTAATTATCCATTATCTGCAATAAACTTTTTAATTAATAAACCATAGACAGTGCGTTTTATTTTTTTACTCTCCTGTGCTGCAGTTTCCGGGATGTTTTCGTTCATCCTTCCGCGTTTGTGAACAGTGTTCTTTCAGTGTTTGGCGGAACATTTTTGTAACCTTAGTGACAATTGGATGGAGGAGGAAGTGAACCGTGTGCCCGTGTCAGGTACAATACTTCCTCCCCACAGTACTGTGGCGGTTCTTTAAGGCATTCCCAAAGAACCGCACATTCTCTTAAATGAACCACCTTCCTCTTCCCATACAAAGCCATGGTACTTACCTGCAATTAGGGGCAGCGTAAGCTCCCCTGCAGCATCATACCTGAAAGGAAAATCTACCCGACGGCATCCACACATTCTGAACTTTCCTGGTTCATATTCCATGAATCAGTTCATCTCCTATCGGCTCAGCTTGTCTTCAATTACCGATAAACAAACGCTGGCCAGCGAATTGTGGACATAGCTGTAGCCGATATTTTTTCCACAATTCACAATTGGAGATCCCGCCTATACCCTTAGGTCCGCGACAGTTGCGACAATTCCCCGTTATCGGCTATCAACCGATCATGGAATTTGGGAATGGATATGATCATTGTTTAGGTAACCTTACCCATGCCATGCCTATGATGACCCCGTCTGAAAACTAGATTAAACATACAGTATCTTACTGTGTTCGATGGGCATCGTACTTATCCTATACGGACACATATAGAATCCTCCCACACCGATGTAATCCACCGCCGTTGAATCTGATGGATATGGATTGCATCGGCGAGTCAGATTTTATTCGTCCAAGGAGTCAGACATCAAATTTTATCGGCCAAGCTTGAGAGGTCGAGGTCGTTGCATGTCGGAGTCGGGAATATACGATAACTTATGTGTTCGGTTGATGTGTAAATACACCTCTGGTGAGAAGTCCGTGTAGTGTTTTCCGCTGTTATTGTTCGCCGCGTCATTTTGCGCTGAATTTTCCTTTGCTGCTTTAATGTAATTAAAACGCAAATGGGTTGTGACATTAATTAAAATTGTAAGAAAATATCTAGCAGAAAAGCGAATCTCGCTTTGCTGATAGAACTAACCACCCATAAAACGAGGAAGAGGAGTTACCAAAAAGGAAATTAATGGATAAATAAATACAACAGTGAATGAAAAGAAAATCAGGGTGTTTTATTTTTCCTTTCCGTTGAAGAACAGTTTCAGTGACATGCAGTGGAGTTTTGTTTGGACACATTAATAAAATAACTTTGTGAGTGTTTCTATTTCCGCCATCGTTTCCTTTGCGATTGGCGTTATGTCTTCTACGTCGATAATCTCCTGTGAACAATCCGCGGTGTTTTCGCTCAACTTGCGTCCGTGCTGACGCCTCTAGCGAAAAATACCCACAGTACCACAGCGAATGACGCGATGGACGTTGGGATGTGGCAGTGTTATCTCCCATAATGGTGATCATAACTAGTCACCAATATAGTGGGATTTGTTAGGCTTTTTCCTTTGGGGCTATTTGAAGCCAAACGTGCATTTGGGTATGCCTTAAAACATTCAAGAGCTAAAGCCGACTATTATTACATGCCTCTATGTCCTGGAAGGGTTTATGCCATCAGGTTATCTAATATGTGCGGAACGAGGAGTGTTCCTAGAGATGGGATGAACTTTCGATCAATGTTTTATTCCACACTTTATTGCCATCAATCAGTTCATTGAACAAACAAACAATTTATTGTTTTCATACTATGTGACAGGGATGGTCAACTCTGCGCGGCCGCAAGTGCGCCCATAAGCGGTAAATAACAATAAATGTATATGATGTCATGACCCGTTGTTGCGACAACGTTCATTAACATTGTTAATTGCGCCTTTGCTTCTAAAAAGGTTGGGAATTCCTGGTCAAGTTAATACCCTTTGAAAACACTTGTCGTGTAGTGGCTCGTATATCTTTAAACTAAAAGTGTTATGGTGTGCAGCCAATTCCCTCGAAGGTTATGCTAATTATAAGATTTTAATCGTAATTAATGAAGTTACAGTATTAATTAATTCCTCCTCCATGTCCATTTGTTTTGCGTCAAATCAACATTAGCTAATGTATTATATTCTAGTTTATATATTCCACAACAGAAACCTTATACGTTTATGAACTCCTTTTCTGCTTTTGTTGAGGGTACAACCAAGTGATTATGTAAACTCAGAGGAATGGAATATTTTATTGGTAAACATAAATCAAGGCGTGTAAATTTTTTGAATACGATATTCAGCAGACGTTATCTCTTCTCTTTGATATTTTGGGAACCTTATTGTTATTAACTTATCAACAGCTGGATGGTAAATAAGGCACTTGGAAACGGATGCCGCCACATTTTGTGTATCTCAGTATCATGTAGGAAAATGGCCCTTAGGAGCAACAATAACAATGAACTCTTCTTCTCTTTTGTGATGTATCTTTTTACAGGTGATTGTATAACATTGTCAGTATAAAATGACTACTTCGACAACTCTTCTACCTCTTTAACCTATTGCTACCCAACTACTATCGTGCACATCGTGGGTCTATCGTTTCATTCATGACTCGGAGCGACTGCCGATAAATCGATCGATACAAGTCTCAAATCAACTTGAAAACATTTGCTAACTTGATTATCAATCGCCAATATAATTTCTAGGGAATTGAAAAAAAGTGGTAAATTAAAGATTTATAATATACAAATGGATATGTTTGTGGTTGAAATGCCAAAGCAAACTCTTAAATCAGGCTTTTACAGGATTGGTTAATAAATCAATGTGTGGTTTTCGGTAAGCTTCTGCTTGACCATATGAGCTCATCGTCTTATTTGAATTAAACGCTAAATTTCGGGGTTAACGTGACGAGAACAGGTTTTTAGTGTGTGTGCTCCTATTAGCGCCGAGCAGTCTGATGAAAACATTTTAATTCGTTACACGTGCAACAATAACCGCAATCGACAGCAACGCTTTAATTTGACGTGCAGGAAATAATAAGAACGATGTTTCTTTTATCGCATTCAGGAGAAGGTTTGATACTGTAGACATGTGTGGACTTAAAAGAATGGAAAAATGGGAAACAAAGAATCTAACGATGTGTATATTGAAGCAATACGGTGTAATGAAAGATAGGAAATTAAATATCGGGTCTTAAACTACCTGCTGTGGATCGTGCTCTTCGAAATTAATTTTAGGTCATATTCTTTTTTTTTTTTTACATTTCTGTATTTATTGACCATAAATGATTTGTTACAATAAGTAATACAGATAACTTATAATTAGCTTAGCTTTAATCGTTTACACATACTTGCTAGTACATTTTTCAAACATTATTATAAAGTTACATATTTCATGGGTGGACCAGATAGGAGTAGGTGGGGCTTCCTGGAAAAGGTCAGAAAATCAGGATATAATTATTTACTTAACCTATAACTAATTTGCTTAACTTAACTTAACTTAGCTTAGCCTAGCTTATCTAATTATTAAATCTATTATTATTACAATAAGTTAGAGTAGGGTGGGGCGGGAGGTATAGTGGTTGATGGGTGGAATTTGGGTTAGGGTGGGTACTATGAGTCGGGGATATGGGTTGGGGGAACACTTTCCGATTGGTCGTTGAAACGCAAGATATTAGAGAAGGGTTGTATATAACAATATTTAAACTGGTGAGGTGAGAGTTCAGTATTGTGGTATACAATCTCATTGGAGTTGTTGATTAGGTCATATGAATTGTCTAATTTTACTTAGTTCAATATTTCTCGAGAACAATTTTGAGATAGCGCGCTTTTATTAAACTGTACGATTTTTAGGACTATAACTATAATATATATATGGTAATCGGATCACAACGTATTGAGTTACAATGATTTAAGCAACGTCGCTATTGCAATTTTTAATAGAGTGAAAAAAAAGACGTGTCGATGAAACAGTGCTTTTTAATAGCGAAAAACACTGTTTAAATTCAACACTGGCTTGAAAATTGTCATCCGGACCACGCCGTCGAAATCAATCACTTGTCGGTGGTATATTGATTTTGTAGTTCTTCGGACATAACTGATTTCGGACGCTCTGATCGTCCAGTAGGAAAGAAGTAGTGACTCGTGAAAACATCAAGCAAGACTCAAAAGTCGTCATGTAAGATCGAAAAGTCAAGGTCCATGAAATAGCTGAGATCTATTTGTAGTGTTTTCGCTTTTTTTTACATTAAAATATGGCCAGAAAAACTTTTCTCCCGATCGGTGTCGCCAAAATTAACAGCAATGTATTGTGTCAGAAGTAGCTGAAAACGAATTACACGATCTGGGCTTAGAATTGGTTCCCAATCCGCCGTATTTATCAGGTCGGGCTCCTGGTGGTTACTGGGAGTTTGCAGACCTCAAAAAATGTTTTAGAGATTTGGCTCTAATGATGTGTAATGATTAGAAGTCAAAAACATATAGTGTGACAAACACGATGTGTGTAAGTTTGATTTGCTACTTTTTTAGTCAGAAAAACAATGTTTTTAGTAGAACACAAAAACCGAATTCGTTTAATGTACTGGCTCTTGCTAATTACAATACATATCTTTCCTCCTGTTGGAGTTTACCCTTTTGTTGGATATTATATGAGTGTTGTATGTTTCGGTTTGGACTTGCTGCTGGTTAGTCTCTCTCACGTTCTTCAATTTTGCTCCTAGGTAGTGGCTAGTCACTACTCTTCTGGCTTGTCAGGAGTTTTTGTGTTTCGAAGTGGTAATGTTTAATGGGTGTAGAAGGGGGCACTTTGTTTGGTACGGGTTTTGATGTAAACGGGCGTTCGTTCACTCTACATACCCCTAGAGTAAACCTGTGGATAAAATAACAAGGGGACTCACGTGTTGTCTGTAGTCCCGTCAATGCTCCAACGGGCCAGGGTCCTTGCTGTTCCGGATGCAATAAAAATGCACATGTTCTCCTTAGTAATGTTGGGTTTTATTGGTGTTTTACTTAATTCTGGTTCCCGAATATATTTACCACAAATTATTTTATCCACAATTAAAACTAATTTTTCCACTTATTCCACGACATGAGTTTTTTTTATTGTGAGTTACTGTTGATTTCATTCTGGTATTAAAATCTAAACCACCGAACTCTCATATATTATATTGTGTTACTAATATAACTCTTGACTTTACACTTATTTATTGCTCGTTCTCTTTCTGGTATTTTATTTTTTATGCGAACGAAGATAATTTCTACTGCGGACCACTAAGCGAGGTGACACCACGAACAATTTTTACACGAATCGCTAACAACCACTGTCTTTAATGACCGCCTCGGTCAAGTACTGAAAACCAACTCCTTCCTTTTCCGATCCTTTGATCGCAGGAAAACCTTTTTTCTTTTTCGTTAACACAAGGCAACGTGTTATTTTCCTTGTGGGATGATCGCACACAAGATCCTTTGTATTAGGATATCTTTTGTGAGCCAGCACTACCTTTGTCTGATCCTTAGGTAATTTACCCTGGATCGGCAACCGCCTAGAATCCGTTAAGTATTACCTGGGATTTCCAGCAGTGCCCAGACTTGGCAATTTCTTTTTTTACTGGACAACGGAGCGAACGATATTTTTGCATCTTATGGGTATTGTTGTCCAGCGAATGTTTTTACGATCGCCGTCCCTTGTTCCGTATAGGAAATGTTTCCTTCAATAGGATTAAAAGTAACGGTGCCGTCGTGCATTTTATGAATCTTACCAACTTTACTTGAGAGTTGGTCATCTGGTCCGCAGATTTGGATCCAGGGGAATTTACGTGTTGAACATCTGGTTCATATACCACGTCTTGGATTTATGTTGAATTCAATATGGGCAAATTGAATTTGTTTGATATTGAATTTGATATTTGCCCGTTTAATGTATGGGGCAATGCTAGGGCTTGAAGAGTTTTGTGTGTCCTATATGACAATCAATATTACATTGATTTCAATCACTTAGTGGAATTTTGGCGATAATAATATCGATCACGTGGCGCAAGACTAATGACCTTGCCCGGAAAAAACAAATCATTATGGAAAATTTAACAAGCCTCAGGACTTGCTAAATAAGGCCAAGACCGGTTCCCGGTTGTAGTGCCGATGATGATGATGAATATCGATCACGACTCTTTTTTTTCTGTTATAGTTGCGTCAAAGGATTTGTAATCTTCTACAGATACCGCGGGCCCACTCTTGCATCTACTACACACTCTTGCATCTACTACGACTTTTATCGTGGCACTATTTTTCCGTCACCTCTTTAGGCTAGTCTGATATTGTTTTTGCAACTCTCGTATTTCGAGTTCGCGCAGCTTATCCTGTACTACCGTTACTAGAAACCAGATTTCGGTCCAACATTTCTCCTATATAGCCAACGGGAGTGCCTTGGTACGGAAGGCTGCTTCTCCAATGCGCGAAACGGCTGCGCACAAAAATAGGATGCAAGGTTAATGGCAAAAGCTGTCAGCGGTAACTTCGCATCCTCTCCAGAACTATCGCCGGTTCTTGGCAGACTCTTCCGCTTATCTTATACACGGAGGACCTTTCCTGCCTGCTGGAAAATCGCTCGAGTTCAGCCAATCCCAAAGACGGGGAAAAAGTGTCTCCCACAAAATTACCGTCCGATAGCTTTACTGTCTATTTTATCTGAGGTAATGGAAAAAGTCATAAATACAGAGTTAGTTAAGTATTTGGAGTGCAACGGACTTCTGAATGATCGTCAATACGGATTCCGTGGCAGGTGGTCCACGGGAGACCTTTAGACACTTATAACCGATATATGGACATCTGCGATTGAACGGCATGGTGAGTCAAGAGCGGTCGCATTGGATATCTCCAAGGCTTTTGACCGCGTCTGGCTCGGGGCATTGCTGAGCAAACTTCGTTCATATGGACTTTTCTAACAGCTTTGCGACTGGACGAGGAGCTTCCTTGAGAATTGATCGATCCGGGTTGTTGTGGACGGCGAGTGTTGGGATCTGTATCCTGTTAATTTGGGGGTGCCCCAAGGTTCTATTTTGGCTCCAACCTTGTTCTTGCTTCATATAAATGATTTGTTGGAGACAACGGATAACAAAGTGTTCAGTTTTGCGGATGATGGTACGTTTGTTTCCTCCTTTTCGAGTGTACGTCGTTTGAAGTGTTTCCAAAAACACATTCTGTTAACTCGAGAATAGGCAAAAGTATTTACGTACTTGCTATTAATTTTCTAAAACATTGATGAGCGATAAACGATAAATTTCTTAGCTTCGTGATTATTGTAGAACGCAAGTTGTCTCCTAGTTTTTATTTATTATACTTGATGTTTCTTTTCCGCAAGAAAAAATCCGAGTTAATATAAATTGTTTTCAATCCTAGTTTTCAATAAAGAATATTGTTCAGATAGTATTATTTGAAGAAAGCGATATCAATGAAAACTATATAAATTAAACTTTAATTTGGATTCTTTTCGTTCCATATTCAATAATTAGTGCGTTATATGGTTAACAATATATTGTACATACTTCTCTTATAAACAATACCAATAATCTACTTTTATTTTGAAAAACTAACATGGTGGATCTAAAATAAGTTTTTAAGTAAAAATCCGTGTGCTTCTCTGTTTATGTGAGTATTTTAGTGGAATGTTAAAGCATATATATGAAGAGGCAAGTTTTAAAAAATTAAAAAACTCTTGATAGCACGTTGTAATTCACAATTCGTAAATAAGTGTCGTCATTTAAAATATAAAAAATGAATGTTGAATGTTGTATCCACCTTCGGTGTTGTATAATTTGTTTTCTAGACTTGCCTTCCACGAACTCCTCTCAGAAAGGTGAGTATGGGAATGCAACGCACATTTGCATGCTTTCAGTGTTCTCATTTGCTCGTCCATTAGTTTGCATTTTATATAAAAAAGGAAAAATAGAAAATCATATATTTGCTGAGCGAACAAATATTAAGTATTAAGATAATTTATGGATCGAAAATCATATCATTAAGCTAAACAAAAATGGGGGTTCCGCCTTCAATCGATCAATCAATCAATCAATATCAAAATTGCTCTATATTTTTTTTTTTTATACTCCTCTCAGGGGGAGGGGATCCTATAGCGCCCCAAGATGTAATTAAAATACTGTTTGCCTTCCTCTTGACTAGTTGAAGGTTGTAAAGTTTCGGAAACACTCGCGTGGGGAAGGAGTTCCCTAACTTTCCGTTCTATAATAGAACGAGTTTCGATACAAGATGTATGTGCCGTCGAGAGATAAACCACAAATTGGTGAGATCCGTCGGATTGTATTGTGGGGCAAAAACAAACCAAAATTCGCAGGATAATGCCAAGTAACGATATATATAGAATGGGTATCTGTATATGGGCAAAAAGGTCCGCTGGGTTGCAATTCCGGTGTTTTCGAACAGGCGGCTCGCCCGTCTCTTTATGCTATCAAGTAAGTCGAGTGTAGTTTAGGAGTAGAACTCCAAACATGGGAACAGTATTCGAGCGCGGGCTTAGTTTTGAGATTTGTACAGGAAAATAAGTTGGACCGGGTTAAAATATTTTTTTGGCTCTAAAAATATATTTCAATTTTCTGGAGGCGGATCTGACTATATTCGATGCATGTTCATGCTACGATATATTACCACTGATCGCGACGCCGAACAAATTCATGCTTTCCTTAGATTTAATGATCTAGCCATTCATCATCAGGAGTGCAATCAAGGTCTTCGTGGAATTAAAGTGGACGAGATCGACCTTTCCCCATTAAAGGATTCTATCCACACCCAATTCAGAGAGTCGATCTGGCTACATCTCAGCTGGTGCCACGTTGATGCTTTAATTAACCGATCATTCGAAAATGAAGAAAAAAGTTTTCAAAACAAAATTTTTATTACCTGTTGATCCTAAGAAATCAATATTATTATGAAGCAGAAATAGGGTTGGAGGCAAAATAGAACCCTGCGGTATCGGAATTAATAGAGTTCAAAGACACACCGCTTAAAATAACCCGATTCGATCGACTTTCGAGAAAACTCTTCTTCCAGTCGCAGAGTTATTGGGAAAGACCGTATGGACGAAGTTTACTTAGTAACGCTTGTGGCGTATCTAACAGATACGTACACAATATACAAGCAAATAGTGAAGAACACCGAAAGAAAATTCAATAAGAAAATGCACCAGCCGTATACCAAGCAATAACATTGCAATTCCACATCAGTTGAGTGTACTTGAGTTTAGAAGTCGAATTCATACACGCGGTAGTGGCCTGATGTGTTGAGCATTGGTTACATTTTTAGTGATTGTAACCGTCAGTTCGAATCACACATTCTTCACTATCGTCCCAATACGTGATACGCTCTTTACCAAACGTAGGCAAAAGCCTTTGAGATATCCAATGTGACAGCTTTTGATTCACCATGTTATTCAATTTCAAATTTCCGTCACAAAGATCGAAAGATCACCTGCAGATGGTCTGGTACGGAATCCGTATTGGTCATTATTTACCAGTCTCTCGCGTTCCAAGTATTTATTCTACTTTGCATTGATAACGTTTTCCATCAGGTGGTTATTCCTAGATATCATCAATAACATACGTAATGAACCTTTTTCCTTTTTTCTTGAAAGTGGTTGAATTCGTGCAGTTTTGCAGCAGGCAGGAAAAGTTTTCCATAAATAAGACAAACGAAAGTTTTGCTAATAATGGTCTACAGTTCTGGGGCACAGTTTTTAAGGATCGTTGCTGGGATTCCTTCCCGGCCAGTTGCTTTCTTACAGTCAAGTCCAGGAAGAATGCGTTGCATGGGCGGAACTTCATATCTGACGTTGAAAATTGTACCAGCACCATCAGAAATACCAGCGTCGAGAATTGAATTCGTAGAAAATAAATTGCCGAGAGGATTTGTTTTATCCTTTAAATTGGTCTCCCGCTGTCCGTTACTACCACAGGAAAAGAGGAGAAACCGAATTTATTACTAATAGACTTTGCCATTGACCAGAAGTGACGCGAACCATTTGGACACTCAAGCAGTTCGCTGTGCCACTTTATCGTTGTGATCCTTTTTCGTGGCTTAATCGCCTGGTTACACGCGTTTCATATTCTAACAAAGTTTATTCTGTTGACCTCCATGGGATTTGAGCGCTATTGTGTAAAAGCTTTGTTTTTCGCCGCTGTGTTCGCATTTTTCATCACGCCAAAGTCCATCGCTTGAATTTCATTTGGCAAAATGGGGAAAATAAAGTTCCATGCTGATAGGGATAATTTCCGTGACTGATTTCGGGGTTTAACATCCGAGTCTCCAAAGTAGATCTCTGACCACGGAAAGGCTGCGAAGAAATTCCGCACAATGTCCCAGTTATCAGTCCCAAATATTCGAACTTCGTGAGTATTGCTTATGTTGGTAGTTCGTTTGAGATTAGAGTGCTTGCGCAATTGATTTCAATCTATGGTGCGAGTTTCCCGATGGAGCAGTTATTTCCACGGTATTGGTTTGTACCACATGAAATGTCAGATTTTATAGTAAACATTCAACAGCCAATATTATTTTTCCGGAAATTTGTATTCATTCAAAATATGATCCGTTAACATTCTTCCAACGTGATACTAGGTCGAATATTCCTTATTCGTAGAAGTGCTGACTTTTTGAGGGAATGAAATCTTCAAATGCTTTTATGACCTCTGCTCTGTTCCGGAAGACCTTCTGCCGGTAAAATGAATCCAGATTCCAGAAAATATGGTAGTCGGATGGAGAAATGTCAGGAGAGTACGGTGGATGTGGAATAATTTCAAAAATTCCAAAACCCAACACTGCAACCGTTTTTGCACCGTTACTTGTGAGGTATGGGGTCCAGCATTGTCATACAAAAGGATCGGGACGTGCCTATTGACCAACGCAGGTTGCTTTTCAGACAATTTGGCATGCAATATGTCAATTGTCACCATAACTTTTTTTGGGCGAAGATCGGGCTTAGGGTGTGTTTTGGTTTTTCACCTGCATCCAACCACTGCCCAGGTCTTTTACGGTTGTCATACAGAATCCACCCGGGACAAAAACGGTTCAGCTTGGTTTATGAATCTAAGCGATGCGCAAATTTCCAGGCCCCGTAGTTTTCGGGACTCATTCAGTTCATGTGGTACCCAATTATTGAGTTTCTTTACCTTTCCTATGAGAGAAATGTGTCGACTTATTGCCATTTGGGATACTCCCATGTTTTGTGTAATCTCCCGCATCGATTTCGTTGGGTCGGCATCCACCGTTGTTCTTAAAACATCGTCGTCAAGTAACGTTTCCGACTTCACATGTGGTTCATTTTCGAGGCCGAAATCTCCCGAACGAAACTTTCCAAACCAACGTCGTATAGTGCGTTCGTTTACCGCTACATCCTCAAATGCGTCTTTAATGTTTTTAATTGCCAATGACGCATTATGTCCGATTTTAAATTCATAAAGGAAGAGGGTTCGAATTTGAACTGCCGACAGCATGGTACACAATTCCTTGAAAAAAATAACTATACTTGGAACGAACCCTAAAATTCTCACACGTTAAGCACACGTATCACTTTACTCTATAAAAAAAGAAAATTTAATGTTCTGGCACAGATGTTCACTTGAGAACTTCTTATTTCCGACTAAGCCAAAATCGGACATTTCATTTCAATGCTTGGCTCGGATGATAGAAATATATTCAAAGTGTTTGGAGGATCACTCCGGTTATCTTCCATCAGTTGAATAATATTGCGGCTAACAGTGAATGTTTCGGATAGCCCGTCGGTTTCGTTCGTTCTGTTAGAATGTACTAAGCAGTTTGTGTTGTGGGCGTTAAAATCGCTAATCTCAGAAGCTGAGTGGTTGACTTGTTGGAAAGTGTCGCTGCTTGATCGTCATTCGGGGAGCGGTAAAGAAAACAAAGAATTTGACCGAATTCTTCAGCACGATTTCTATCCAAATGATGTCCAAGTTATAACGTTCCAAAGCTTCTTCTCTTTGGCAAGAGTCGGGTGAAGAGGCAGATTGCACCATCAAAACGAAATTTCAAATATAAGTCACAATAAGAATATCTCAACTAGGTTCCATTTTATATAAACAGTTGCCGACTCAAATTGGGTCTCATTTAGGGCTAGGATGTGAGGTTATGTTATTCGCAAACACTGATGGACGGCAATTATATTTGTATAAGTGAAACCGATCCCTTTGATGATAAGAATGCCGTTACCATTGAACGTTGATAGTTTTTCGCGGGCGGATCCGATTACGTGGAGACGAGTTCATTACATTTGCAGCAGACGTTGCCTCTGGAATTCTGTATCTCAGGAGACACCATCATGTTTTACCTCAACTTCAATCGCGGTCTTTGGCCAAACATCCGGGAGATAGTCGAATATTTCTTCCCATCTCATCTTGGGAATGGTTTACTACCTATACCATCTTTTTTTCGGACCGTTAAATCAGCCAAACTCCGAAAAATGCCCAAGGGTTTTTTCCGACCATATCACGGAAAATACAGTATGACGGGGTAGCATCTCATCTTGGGACCGACCTACTATACAAATCAACCTTTTTTGGGACAGGGTGACCCCAGGACTGCTCCCGACCATTTCATGGAGCCAGTAGCCTGATGGGGTTGTACGAGGTTGCCTTTTATATTTCGGGATTAGAGAATAAAAACAAATATTGATCATCGAAAATCACTTTATTGTTTTTCAAAATATTCCCCATGAAGATCTATACACTTTTGCATGCGTTTGAACCAATTGTCGAAGCACTTTTGCCACTCTGATTGAGGTATCTCCAACACATGCATTCTGAATGCAGCAACCGCTTCTTCAGGTGTCGAAAAACGTTGACCTCTCAGTTTGTTTTTTACGTACGGGAATAAAAAGAAGTCATTCGGTGCCAAGTCAGGACTATACGGCGGATGACCCATCAAATCGATGTTTTGGGTGCTCAAAAATGCAGTTGTCCCAGCCGATGTGTGAGAGCTCGCATTGTCGCGGTGAAGAGTGATCCGTGTTCGGCGGTTGGTTTTCCTGATTTCTTGGAAGACAACTGGCAAACAAATGGTTTTGTACCACTCAGAATTGACTGTTCTGCGTTGTTCTAGTGGTACGGTTGCGACATGTCCAGTTTTTCCGAAAAAACAGGCGACCATTTGCTTGGAAGTGCTTCGTGCGCGAACAACTTTTGTTGGATTTGGCTCATCTTGAAACACCCAGACAGTCGACTGCTGTTTACTTTCGGGCTCATACGCGTAAATCCACGATTCATCACCTGTCACGATGTCATAGACGTGTTTCGAAGCACCGCGACCGTATTTTTTGAGCATTTCTTTCGACCAATTGACACGAGCCTTTTTTTGGGCGATTGACAAATTGTGTGGGATCCAACGCGAACAAATTTTTTTGACAGTCAAATGTTTATGCA
This sequence comes from Microdon myrmicae, assembly GCA_963931805.1. NCBI lineage: Eukaryota > Metazoa > Arthropoda > Insecta > Diptera > Syrphidae > Microdon > Microdon myrmicae. The sequence continues at coordinate 122,332,160 of OZ007499.1, forward strand.
ATATTGAATGTGTGCTGGTCCCACTATCGCCTAAGGTTGTCTCAATCTCACGATAGATCACATGACGATCTTCCAATATCAGTTCGCGCACAGCATCAATGGTTTTAGGAACAACAACTGATTTTGGACGACCTTCACGAAATTCATCTTGGAGTGAACTACGACCACGATTGAATTCATCATACCATCGATAAACACTGGTCCTTGATGGAGCTTCATCGCCAAAAATTGAATTAAGTTCATCCATGCACTGTTGCTGAGTTAATCCACGCCGAAAGTTGTAAAAAATAATCGCACGAAAATGTTGACGATTTAATTCAATTTTTGGGCCGAGATGAATCTTTTAAGTTACTGTAAACAACACAAATAGCGCTCGTATGTCAAAACGTTCTGAGTGCGTATAACCTCAAAAATGTCCAACTTTACGACAGAGCTGTCAATTGCCGGATTGCAACACTAGGGTTGCCAAATCTCGAAACATAAGAGGCAACCCTCGTATTTCACATATCACTCTTTATTTCTCTTTAAGGACTAGCCGACCTAGCTGTGAGTATATTTTCAGGCCCTACTCACAGGGTTGGTATATTTTTCTTATAGTGGCTATTAAAGGTTTTATACTAACAACATTTTTTGAAACGTTCATTGGTACGAAGTCTTTAACCGTCGTTAGACTTTAATTTTGGGAAAGGAATTTGTTTAACGCCACTAGCTGCATAGTACACGAGGACGTCCGTATTGGTTTGTCAATTTTAGCCTTCACAAGAGCAAAGGTTGGTGAGTCATTTCATAAAATAAAATCGTTGCATTCATAAAATTGAGTGGTTATTCCCAGATATCATCGTAGAAAGAGAGAATGAGTGAGAATTTAGCTCTTTGTCACCCCGCGAATCGATTGAACGATGTATAACGATTGGTAATATAAGAATTATAACCGATATATGGACATCTGCAATTGAACGGCATGGTGAGTCAAGGGCGGTCGCATTAGATATCTCCAAGGCTTTTGGCCGCGTCTGGCACGGGGCATTGCTGAGCAAACTTCGTTCATACGGACTTTCCCAACAGCTTTGCGACTGGACGAAGAGCTTCCTTGAGATCCGGGTTGTTGTGGACGGCGAGTGTTCGGATCTGTATCCTGTTAATTCGGGGGTGCCCCAGGGTTCTAATTTGGCTCCAACCTTGTTCTTGCTTCACATAAATGATTTGTTGGAGACAACGGATAACAAAGTGTTCAGTTTTGCGGATGATAGTACGCTTGTTTTCTCCTTTTCGAGTGATCGGGCGATTGGTGCATCAACGTCGCACCAGCTGAGATGTAGACGGATTGACTCTCTGAACCAGGAGCTAGATAAAGTCCTGCAGTGGGGAAAGGCCAATCTTGTCGACTTCAACGCAACGAAGACCCAGTATACAACATTCTCAAAGAAAACCGGATCATCGGTTCCACAGCTGATGATGAATGGCCGGGCCTTCGAGGCTGGGGAAAGTTTGAGATTGCTCGGCGTCACGGTCTGTGGGAATGTATCATGGCATAAACACGTATCGGGTATCGCCAGATCAGCCTCAGGAAAACTGAGTTATCTTTTTAGAGCCAAGAAATACTTTACTCCGGCCCAACTTCTCCTATATAAATCTCAAATTAGACCCGCGCTCGAATATTGCTCTCATGTTTGGAGCTCGGCTCCTAAACATACCCTCGACCTACTTGAGAGCGTACAAAGACGAGCGATCCGGCTGATCGGGGACTCGGCGCTGACGTCGGGACTACAGTCGCTATCACATCGAAGGTGCGTGGCCGACCTCTGTCTGTTTTACAGATATTATCACGGGTGCTGTTCTTCGGAGATTCTTGGCATTGTTCCACGCAATTCGGTTTATATGCGCTCCACAAGACAATCCGACGGATTGCACCCGTTTGTGGTTCATCTCCCGACAGCGCGAACATCCCTGTATCAGAACTCGTTCCGTTACAGAGCGGGGAAGCTGTGGAACTCCCTTCCCACGCGAGTGTTCCCGGAGCGTTACAACCTGCAACTGTTCAAAAAGAACTGCAACAGTTATTTGATGGCATCTCGGGGCGCCCACTCGACGCTATAGGTTCGCCTCTCCCGAGAGAAGTCTAATAATAAAAAAAATAAAAAAATAGGGATGTAAAGGGGAATATCTAAGATGCTGAGATTAATTCGATGGAAGCATATTTGACACCACCCAGAACTACTTGGATTGATTAGGCAAGACGATAGACTGTTATTCACTGCGGCAACCTTGATTTCACAGAAGTTAAGTGGCGTCACTTTTCGGTAATGGACGCCATCAGATCTCCCATGGACCTGTTGGTACAAAACTCATGTAGGCGTTTACTAAGCAGGTCATTTGTGAAATTTGTCATTTACTCAGCGACTACACTACCATCGATAGAATAGAAGTTAGTATTACCGGCCGAAAGGAAAACAGAAATGATGTGTTTCTTTTTTTTTAAGAATTGGTTGGCCTTTTTTGTCCATAAATTTGGTAAAAGACCTATTGGTTGTGGCGCAAGACTAATGACCTTGCCCGGAAAAAACAAATCATTATGGAAAATTTAACAAGCCTCAGGACTTGCTAAATAAGGCCACGACCGGTTCCCGGTTGTAGTGCCGATGGTGATACGATGATGACCTATTGGTTAGGATGCACGGAATAACATTCACAGCGGATTATCAAGTCAAGAGGAATATTTCTTAAAAAATGTGTTGGAACTATCATGGATTTGTTCAACCTTTTGAGACCTCGGGCAACAGCACATATTCGAAACAGAATTTGGCTTATGGTGTTCTGCCTGGTATCGGGGAATGTTGAGTTGACTGCGGCATATGGGACACATAGATTTGCTTTCTCTACTGCGTTAGGAACCTGACGCCTTCAGAGCTTTTGATTTTCTTTACAAATGGCCAGACATTTCTACTAACTGTAGGATAGTATAAGGCCCTGTCTCACTTTCTGATCACACAAAAACTCTTTTAGCCTCTTATATCGCCGATTTTATTCAATTTTCTTTCAATTGAATACTAATTTGTTCTCCCGTATTTGTATCCGGCCTCGTATTAGATGTGGTTTTGATAGTTTTTACCCTGTGTGGAATAAAATTTCACAAATCAAGTAAAATAATATTTGTTATTAAATCGGTTATACAAAATTAAAATCTTATTGTTCAATTACAACGAATAATTTAATTTCAAAAGAATTGTTAATTAGATCGCTCCGGTTAGCTAGTGGGGGGGGGGGGGGGGGGGGGGCTTTTTGTGAACTCATGCCCGTGCAGGCACATAACAAAACAATATCAACAACACACTCATCGACGAGGAGCCCCCCCCCCCCCGCACAAGCTTTGTTTGCTACTATTTTCTTGGGAGCTTCTTCGTTAACACCCCTGTTGGCTAGAGCATGTGCAGCTGATATAATATGGTGATCTTATAACCAGGAAGATTGAGATTTCAAAAAGCGAAATCAGTTATGATCCTATAGCGTTTGGGATAGTAGTGAAGAACGTGTGATTCGTACTGACGCTATGACAGTTAGAATCACCAAAAATTGAACCAAAGCACAACCCATCAGGCTACTGGCGGTGTTTAGAACTCGATTTTTAAACTCAAGTATATTCCACTGATGTGAATTGTTATGTTATCGCTATGGTTTACGGCTCTGATGCATTTTCTTACTCGATTTTCGTTCGGTGTTCTTCACTATTTGCTTGTGTATTGTGTGTGTATCTGTTAGAGACGCTGCAATCCCGATAACTTGGAGTTCGCGGAAAATTCTTTTAAGCCAGGAATGTTGCATCGGTCATTGCAACGGACCGGTGTGTAATCCCAATACCGCCTCGGAATCGGATGCAAGCAAGGATCCTCAATGGATGAATCAGCTCACTGCATCTCTGCAGAAACTTTGGACACATGTTTTCAGAGATTATTATGCCAATCTCTATAAAATGTCATTGGGGAGTTGGAGAGATGTAACAAATATGGTTCAAAAGAGGTGGGACAGTCTAGGACATTCGTACACCAGCACTGAGTTGGTGAATGGCGTGTGGGGTAACGAGCAAGGAAGATTATATATGTGGTGATATAATGTACATCATTTTTGCAGGCAAATCAAGAATGATTGTAGACAAGTCGTTTTAACAAAGTCGCAGGCCTTTTTAATTTCAACCAAGTGTCAATCTACTGATGTTTTCATTTGTTTTCATTAAGGTGTTACTATTGCTATCATGTTATTAGGAAAGTTGTTGCCGGGTCACCATCGGAACATCTTCTAAAATGGCTGGCAATCCATGTTCTAGAAACTATCAGTATCATGCACTTGTAAGACAATCTTAGAAGAAATCGCGAACATTAATCTTATTGTATTAATATTTTGTAAAAATGTTTAATGCGACTGTTCAACTTTTTTTTTAATGTTTAATTTATTTTTCTGCTTTTGTTTCTACCATTCATTGCACTATAATGTGTAGTTGCAACATTTGTCTCGTTGTGGAAATCATTTTTAATAATAATCATTGACCGCATCCCATGAAATATTAACCCTTCAGTTGCAATATGTAACAACAAATATGTTTTGTCCTTTTTCAGCGGGCACTTGTAATGACAATGAACAATTCAACAGGATATCATCGTCATCTTACCAAACTCATCCAAAATTCGGGATCATATTAAATACGCTTATATTAACATGTATAATTAGTTTTTACAATTAGACAAATCTACAATTTATAGAAACTACAATAATATAATGAATAAAAACCAAACAGCAGACAAAAAGTAAAGAGTAAACGAAAAAATAATTCAGTAAATCAATAATAAAAATAAGAAGACTACACAAGAAAACACACACTCACACATACAGACACAAAAACACCCAAGTCACTATAAAAAATATAGAAAAATTTTGTAAAAGAAAAAAATAATTACGAAAGCTTTAAGCCACATATTTTTTATCCAATCATTCATTGGCGAATAAATAGTTTTTTATGCGAAACTATATGAAAATGAATCATTTTCAATATAAAAAGAAAAGAACATTCCCTATAGGAGTTAATAATACTTAACCCCTTTTAGAATTTTTATTGTTAAGGAGACTTATATGAAACATATCATAGGACATTGGATAATTATAATCACGTAGAACAACAACACTAACAAGAGGAAACATGTAAAACAAATTAGATATACATATCACGTAAGCAGATTTATATAACATATTTGTTAATTACGTGCGTATGTATATAAAGCTCAGCACTAGACGAATACCTTGTTAAACCAAAAAATGCCATAATTTTTATATAAAAAAAAAAATAAATATTAAAACTAAAAGTGATTCAAGTATTTTTCAAGATTTATCGAAAGCATATTAATTGTGGTCCTTCTGTTTAATCAATTGTAATAATAAAGAAGAAATAAAAGCCATCAGTTGGGGGCGTTTAGAACAATTAAATGGAAACGTATCATTTACATGGAATATTATTCCTTTCCCAACATAATAATTGGATATTATCATTTCTTTTTTCACGAAAAAAAAAAAAATTACGATAGTAATAAATTAAAAATAAAATCCATCGTTATAATGAGGTCAGACCGTCCGTTAAATAATTAATTCTCTAAAACTGTTTTTTTTTCACAACTTCCCATTACATTTATCTTCAAATTACTTTAAACCTTTCGAAGTGCTAGACTTATCACATATCCTATAGATAGAAAACATTTTCCGTTCTTACATTTTTCCGCCCTTTACGTTCTGACCCAAACCCTGGAGTTAAGCATTTAAATTGTAATTAATTTTCAAATGCATTATATACTCATTGAAATTGGAACAAATTTATCAAAAGATAAAATGAGAAACAATAATTAAGAAAACAGAAAATAATATAAGGAATACAAAAATAAGCAAACTTAGTGATCAAAAAACCAAAGAATAATATAAAAAATAAAATAATTAAATAACAAACAAGAAAATTGAGGAATTTATATTTGGGCTATTAACAATTTAGAAAGAATATTAATTAAATGAAATTTTTCACGACGACCATTGCATCCACTGTTTAGAGAAGTCACATTATTTTGTGATTTTATTGTATGACATTAAATTTGAACAGCAAAAGAGTTTTAATAACAAAATCCAATTTTTTATAATTCCCCTAAATAATGATTATTCAACATTAAATTGGATTGGAGAAAAAAAATATTTTCAAAGTGAAATCTAAAGTAAAAAAATAATATTTGTTAAGAAATTTTCATGTATTTTGAAAAATTGGTAAATAAGTCAAAGAAAAATAAAAGATTTAACGACTAATGTGCAAATAAGAAAACACCTTATTATTTTCTCGATTTACATTGTAAATCAATGAAGGATACATTTTTTCCAGCAACCAATATCGATTAGACGTGACAGCCAACCACGCATAATGTAATAAGTAAAAATTCTATATTGATATGTTTAAACGTTTGAGTATTAAAATGAACAAGAAAAAATCGAAGCTTACACAATAAATGATCAGTGAAACAGAAAAAAGTGCAAATATTACTTGAAAAAGAATATTCTGTTATGCTTTTATGTACACGCAATGGTAAACCTGTGATGTGATCACTTTTCATATTTTATATCTAAAATTATTTGATATTAATATTTATAGTAAAATCTATTTATTTTGTTATATGTAATTACTAAAAATGAATTAAGTTACCTTTCAATTGTTTCATGCAGTGGTGTGTGTTTTACATCTTGTAATTCGACATTGTAACTGTTTTATACAAGAAAGTTTAGTATTTAACGATTCTAGTTAGACTGTTTTTAATGATAATAAATGGAGAATCATTTTAAACCACAAACACATTTTATAATGCAAATGCTGATAATTATTGTAGCTAATAAGATTTATTTTAATTCACTCTATGTTTTTGCATCGCTTTTTTGTTTTTGCTTACTGCTGTTTGTAGGGTTCTGGGAGTCTATTAAATATCCATACTGTGTTTTCCATTGTCCATTGCACTACTGTGTGGGTGTACTATCCGCACATTAACTGCTTATCGTTTTTTCCTCCTCTTGAAATGAAGTAAACGGCGAAATTTGATTTTTATTTTGTCTACGGCTATTTCCCAATTTAAAATTGCGAGTGAATATATTTTTAAAAAATTATCTCTACCAGGAAACTTTCTTATAAATAGTTGTACTACAATTTTCGGACTCTTATTTTTATTTTAACTCACAGCTAGGTGCGTCAAGGGAAGGTTCTTGTATCATCAGTAATGCAGTTACCTTCTCCCCCCACTTTCCTTATATGCATCCTTCATTTTCATATCCATATCTTTTTCTTCCGCTCTTTAATCTTTGAAATGAAACTTCTAAACATCTTGTCATAAATTGTTGTAGCAGGAAATGAAACGAACGGGCGACTCCTCGTACGAAGGGTATTATTTATTCAACGAATACAAGACCTGTAGCAAAAGCGCACTCGGTCTGGTGTAACTGTCAGATGTAGAGTGAGCGCATTAAGGCGTGAATTCATTTGCCCTTTACTCGTAACGCCCGATCCGGCGCTACAATCGCATAGAGCACGCAGCTTAGGGCGAATCCACAACACTCCCCTTCGATTGTAGTGCTAGGTCGATCCTCTGAAGAACCCCCGACGCCGATCAAATCCAGACACCTCCTACGTTTTTCTTTTGTCAATCCCTTCGTGAGAAAATCCACGGGCATCTTATCCGAAGGAAGGTGCTTGATGTCGATGTGTTTCGATCTCGCGTGAACGTGTGATTTTGGGTCAGTAGTTGTGCCCCTTGGTTGTCGTTCACCGGAACTCTTTCACACTCGGACAGCTTGAGCTCTGACAAGACTCCCTGTACGTATAGGGCTTCTCTCGCGGTTTCAATTAACGCCATGTACTCCGCCTCAGTGGACGAAAGCGCGACGGCGGCACCGCTCAGGTTAAAGACGTATCCGGTATACGACCTTAGATCTACCGGGCACCCAACCCAATCGGCGTCAGCAAACCCTTCCAAGGTTTTCATGCTCTTCGTGTACGTGATTCCGAAGTCGACGGTCCCCTTCAGATATCTCAGGACGCGTTTCGCCGCCTTACAGTGTGGAATTGACTGAGACAACTGACAATATGCGAAATGTCCGGTCTTGTGGCAATCGCCAAGTAATTCAGAGTTCCGACAAGCTTGCGATAAGGCCGATTTCCTCCTGGTGATCCTTCTTCTTCAACGTCCTTTTCGAGCCTCGAATCCGATTCAACGGGAGTACTGACGGTGTTACAGTCCTCCATCCGAAATCGAGAGAGTAGTTCCCGAACGTAATTTGGTTGAGAAATGGTAATCTCATTTCTGCACCTGGCGATTTCGATCATCAAACAATAGCGAGCTGTTCCCAGATCTCTCGCCTCGAATTTCTGCGACAAACCTTTTCGGACGAAATCAAGATCCTTCTGGTTTCAATAGAATATCAAAATGTCGTCAACGTAGACCAGTATTATCAACGGTTCTCCCCCTCGTTTGAAGCGATAAGCGCACGGATCCGCGCTCGTCGGTGTCATATTTAACTCTTCGAGTTTCCCATTCAGCTCTTATGCCATTGTCGACCGGCCTGTTTAAGGCCGTACAAAGCCCTTTTTAAACGACAAACCTTTTCGCCACCCTGAAGCTGTTTCAGCATTTCCTTGGCGCGGCTCTCGATATCGGATTTGCCTTGTGTCGTGACGATTTTCTTCAAACATCCTGCGAGTAAATCGTGTAATTCCACGTACGTTTCCTCTTCGATCGTATCGTTCAAGTAGGCGGTCGTGATGTCCATCTGATACACCTTAAGGTCGTTCTTGACCGCCAGGGCAAGTAGCATACGCATGGATCCCAGGCAAGCGACCGGAGCGTAGGTGTCGTGCAAATCGATTCCGCGTCACTGCGCGAACCCCTCGCCACCAGTCGTGCTTTTCTTCTCTCGACATTGCCGCCCGAGTCGTACTTGTTCCTGAGAACCATTCGACACCCGACCACGTTGCGATGCTTGGGTCGATTCACGATCAGCCATGTATCGTTCTTGATTAAGCATTTGACTTCTTCGACGATGGCGTCCAACCATTCTTCTTCGTCCGGTCCGTTCAATGCTTGCCGATACGGGACCTCCGAGTGAAGACTGGCTAAATTTGCCTCCAGGCCGTCCGAGATGTACGACTCCTCGTCGTCGAGAGCTCGGTCGATCTCATCCCCGCTCGATCCGCCAGGATCTTCGTCTTCCTGCGTGATTCGATACAATTTTCGCGGGCGACCGGGTCGTCCGGTGCGAATCTTTCTAGGTCTACCCCGGGCTCTTCTGATCGTTTCGGTGATCGCGTACCTTTCTCCCATCGTGTTCCTGCGATTAATTTCTCGATTCCTCGTCGTGGTCCCCACCTAGGTGAGGTTCGAAGAAATTCGGCAGTGATACTCCCTCGGGATAGTGATTTGAATCTCGATTCAGATTTGACGAACACGATGACGATTCGTTATGCATTTCCGTTTTTGTATCGGTATCAGTAAATTTGATGTCTCGTGTCGTGGTTACCCTTCGTTTGTTTGATACTCATACTCGACAGCCTTGAGTCGGTTCGTCATATCGAGGAAAACGCATTTCATACCTCGCGGTTCCAGCTTCCCTTTTCCGGGAGTTTTATCCAAAATATATGCTGTCTCTCCGAAAGTTTGCATGTTCTTCACGTTCGGGCGTTTTCCGTGCCATAATTCGTAAGGAGTTTTACCTCCTAGCGTCTTCGCAATGCATCGATTTCTTACGAAGTTTGCCGTGGCGATCGCTTCTGCCCAAAACGAGGTTGAGAGCTTCGATTTGCATCAACATGCAACGCGCCATTTCCAAGAGCGTGCGGTTTTTCCTTTCCGCTTCTCCATTTAACTGGGGAGTGTACGGCGTTGTGAGTTTTCGCGAAATTCCCTCTCCCTTCAAGAATCTGTCGAATTCTTCGTTACAGAACTCTCGTCTGTTGTCGGATTCCATATATTTAATTTTTCGTCCTGATTGATTTTCGACGAGAGCCTTGAATTCCTTGAAAAACTTCAAGACGTCGCCTTTCCTTTGCAAAAACCTTACTTCTGTGCAACGAGTTTAGTCGCCCGTTAGCGCGAGGAAGTACCTAGCTTTGCGGCTTGATTCGTCTCTCATCGGTCCGCATACGTCGGCATGGACGATATCCAATAATTTTCCACTTCTATGCGATTTCTTTCCGAAGGGCAGCCCGGTAATCTTCGCTTCCGAACAAATCTCGCACGTATTTGTGTTTTCGTTGTCTTCTAGGTCGTCCGGACACTATCCCCCTTTTGCTCATTTCTAAGAGATCGCGCCATTATTAAGGGCTTGCGCGTTCCCGTCGACACGGCGCAGATCGATTCTTTTCCGGATTCGCGGAGAAAATAGAAATCTCCTTTCCGATCTGTTACTGCGATCGTTGATCCATGGTTGCTTTTGATTGTAGCTCCTTCGCGCGTGAACGTCACGCCGTTTCCGGCGTCCGTGATCTTCACGACCGAGACGAGATTGTTACGCAGGTTGGGTACGTGCAGTGCGTTTCCCAGACGTACGATCTGAGTCGTGTCTCCGTCAGATGCCGCGATTTTTACGGTTCCTTTCGCTTTTACGTCGGTGGCGCCATGATTTGCCAGATTAATCTTTAAATTTCAACCGCTTGCGATTTGTTCGAATACGTCCTTGTCGTGGCATAGGTATGATATGCACCCACTATCGAGACACCACGTATCGTTTTTTTGAACGTTCCCTGCAAAGCAAGTACCTGCGCCTGTGTGGGAGGTTAGGAAGGAAATGCCTTCGCCGATGGCGGCTTTTTCTTTGTTTTCGGGATGTTTCGCATTTCGTTCGACCCTCTCCGGACAATTTATGGCCTTGTGACCGATTTGGCGACATCTATGGCATTTGTATTTGAATGGTCCGCCAGTAAGCTGATCATCCGATTTATCGACGGACTTGTTCGACGATTTGTTCGTAGTCTTTTTCCAATTCGGCGTTCCTTTTCTCGCGAACATTGCTTGGTCTTCGGCTTGGCTGCGTTGTCTTCTCGTCGCGCATTCGTCGAGGATCTTAATTTTCAGTTGTTCCGGCGAAGGCAACTCGTCCCTCGACTCGGTGGCGCATCTAAAATTCTCGTAGCTCTCCGGCAGACTGTGTAAAAGCATGATCGATTGTAATTTAATACTGACTTGTACGGATAATTCGGACATTTCGGATAATTCGTCGACGTGTCGTTGTACATCTCCGCCTTCGTTGAGTCGATGATTCATTAGCCGTTTCCACAATGATGCCCTTTTCGCCGGTCCCTTCGATTCGAAAATTGCTTCCAGTTTCAACCAAATTTCTCGGACTGTTTCGCAGTATCTAATTTGCCTGAGTTCGGCGTCGCCAACAGCGAGATACAAATCGGCTTTCGCCTTTTCGCCCTCGTCTTTCCACGCTTGCAAATTTTCGGTGGCTTCCGGTTTCGATGTTTCACCGCTTGCGCGAGCCCACGTTTTTTTTTTGTCATGAGTGCCCGCATTCTTAGTCTCAAGGTATCATAATTTTCTCTGGTTAGCATTTGTATGCGCATTATGTTCGTAGCTTGACCGTCCATTTTGTTTGCAGTGAGGTTATATTTCCGCGTGTGTTTTCCACGTTGTCTTCTCGTCTTTTCGATTTCCAATTTCGAATATACAGACGATGTTTGATCCTGGGCCCATAACCTGTTGTAGCAGGAAATGAAACGAACGGGCGACTCCTCATACGAAGCGTATTATTTATTTAACGAATACAAAATTGCATTCTTATTAAGACTTGTTGTAGCAAAAGCGCACTCGGTCTGGTGTAACTGTCAGATGTAGAGTGAGCGCATTAAGGCGTGAATTCATTTGCCCTTTACTCGTAACGCCCGGTCCGGCGCTACAATCGCATAGAGCACACAGCTTAGGGCGGATCCACAACATAAATGAATCATTTGGCATTTGCAATCGACTATAAATTAAGTTCATCATCCCAAAAACAATAAATCAAAACGCCATTATTGGCGTCACGTGAAACCATCACATTCCCGAATACAGAAAGCAGCAACACTTTTCAAATTTTAGGATCGGGAATTAGATCATTAATGACTTTACATTCTGTTTTATTTATTTATTTATTTTCTTCGTTTGGTAGTTTACAATATGTCTATGAAATAGCCCTCCAACATAAACAACACATCTCAGGCTTCTAATCGTCATCCAGCCCTGTGCAACGAAAGAACAACGCCTTTTTTATTTTTTGTCCTTTCCAAAAGTTATACCGTCGCATCCTGCTGTCCTTTTCCCTATTGAGCCTTTTTATTATTACTACTACTATTTATCGGCTTGTAGAAACCCGGAAGTTCATGACCTCACGGCTCGGCTGCGCCACGGTGTCCTGTGCACTCTCCTCCCATGTTTCGCCTTCTGACGACGCCTTATAGTGTTATTGAGCCTCTCTATTGAAATTATTTATCGAAATTTGATAAAAAAAAAATAAAGGAAAATAATACGATGACAATTTGGCAAGTCAGTGACTTTTTGAATTTGCCGCGGATTAACTTTAAATGCCCACTGACATTTATAGATAGACTGCTGTCAAAGCTTGAGCAAGCATTTAGTTTGCGTTTGACAGCGATTGAAAGCAGACAATCCTGTGACTTTGTAAAGTGAATTTCGTGTGCTGATTAAGCATAATGAAGCAAAATCCATAAACTGGGCAACGAACTGCTACCCTATCCACCAAATTCTCCAGTTTTAGCCCCCTGCGACTATTTCCTTCCGAAGAAATGGCTGACAAGAGCTTTGGGTCGAATGAAGAGGTCATCATAGAAACGAATGCCTATTTTGAGGCCTTGAGGAAACCTATCATTTGGATGGAATAAAAAAATTGGAAAAACGCTGGACTAAATATATCGAGCTAAACGGAGACGACTTCGGCGCATGGCTAATAACCTTGCCCGTAAAAATAAATTATTATGGAAAATTTAACAAGCCTCGAGACTTGGTAAATAAGGCCAAGCGGGGGGGTTGTCGTTAAGAAATGGTAAGACTTCGTTTAATTATTGTACGAAGTTGCCATGTAATGATATGTATATGATGAGTAATTTGCTGGAAAGATATAACCTTGGTAATCTGTGATGGTCTACGATAAAGCTTCCCCAATGGTTTGCTGTTTAAGCGCAACCCGCTGAAATTGGATGGCGATATCACCGGTGTTCGATGAATCAAATTCCACAATAGGTTTTTGATTGATTTATTATCGAAATTGCTGGGGTATTTATACTCCCAATCAACCACTCAATTATTCACAAATTTCTTAATCTACTCATACAATTTTGCTAAACAAGCCATTTCATTCTTAATTCATAATTCACTCAATACAATTTGCTTATCATGCTATTCGATTTTCTATCACCAGCTTAGCGCATAGTGTAAGACCAATGACACGATTTGACCCAATTAATTTGTGAATCACTCGCTAGTAGCAAGCTCGCCAGCAGGTGATTCTTTCAAATCGTAACTGGAGCAATTCGTTTCTTTTACTCAATGAAAAGAATCGACCTTGAATTATTGTCGGCAACGAATGGTGGTTACGTGACACTCGCTAATTGCGACATGGGCAGTTGATTCATTTGATATTATTCTACATGGTCATTTCATGGACATGTTGTTACACTACAATTCGCTTGATATTGAATGTATGAAACCGAACTGTTTGCGCATCTTTGAATTCACGCAACTTTCAGCCCGAGTATTACGGATTTCATGAGTTTCTGATTACCCAATCTTTGCGGATTCGTGTAATTCCGACTACACATAGATCAAATTTCGGCATGACTTTGATTTCGTGTAGCCACTTCGATGACAGAGCTGGTAAGGAGTTTGTGTTATGGGTTTGATTGTACATACGTAGGTTCAACTGACGTCTCTTAGTATTGTGCACTTTGGTATAATTACTGAGTCGTACCACCCTGCCGTCCAGTGCAACGTCACTCCATTAAACTGTAGACTCCGTGAAATATGATCAAATTTCGTGTGTTTGTTGGTGGTCATCTTTCCCGAGAGAAGTGAAACGAAACCGGCGACGTCGTGAATTTCGACTTCGGCGGTCTCTCGTTTAATTCAAGCGTTCCGTAATTTTCCATATGTGTGTTACCGAATTCATGAAACTCAGACTTTTCTGATTTCTGGAATTTCCAATTTTGTGCATCGCTAACACCGATTCTTTGGTTCTTCTGACTTTGTGAATTACAACTCATGTGTCTCCCACTTGGCGGAATTCCGTAACTACGACTGACTATGACAGTAACTCAGACGATGCACTCACGTAACTCCATATTCGCATTACTCCGAATTCGTGCTATTACGGTCATAGAACCTTCCATTGGAAAAGTTCTGTTACCCTTTGTGAAGAATTGCACAGGAATTCAAATATCGCTTAAATGTAATAGGACAGTTTAATTACTACAGGTAAAAACAATAGAGTGGCCGAGGTACGTGGTAGGATGTACATATTTTTAACTGCTTTATCTGTACCACTGAAACTGTTGACCAATAAAATGAGGTATTCGTGAGGAAATGTGCTAAAGTGCAGCACTTGACATTCGAGATTTTGGTCAAACATGGCTGCCGTTCCTAATGGGTTTATTGGCTTTTGCACGAAGCCAGCTTATGATTTTTACGACTCACCTGGACTTAACTATTAAGATTAGAGAATAGTATGAAATATTTCTTATTGCTTTTGGTCTAGGTTATTTGCTCTTTTCGCTTATCATCATCATCACCGGCACTACAACCGCTTATCATCATCATCATCATCACCGGCACTACAACGTCTTGGCCTTATTTAGCAAGTGTCGAGGCTTGTTAAATTTTCCATAATAATTTATTTTTACGGGCAAGGTTATTAGCTTTGCGCCGAACTTTTCGCTTATAGCTTACATCAATTACTAAGCTTCACTTCACTGGATTGAAACATAGTGTTGAAACCTGCTAAGGTTAGTCATGATTTTATTTGTTGTCTATGGGGCTTGACCTTACGGTAATGTTACTCGTTTCAGATTCCATACTTAGGCTCGTACGAATGTGTATATTTCCTAATATGCGATGGTATAAATATCGGGTAACAATTGCCTCCATGTCATGGTTCATATTTTTTATGCTGCATTATATACGAGGGTGGCCTGAAAGGTTTCCGACCTCAACGTGAAGATAGCAGCATTCGTCCATAAAAGGTAGTGAATGTAGTTGTCCATCTTTTGACAGTTACTCACCTACATTTCAGCCATTTTGGGCTGGTAGTTTTTATTTGACAGACGTTTTTTTGGACCCGATTCAAGATATTTTTGTTTCGGGTATATAATGGTGTATCCAAGTTTCATCGACAGTAATTAATTGGCGCCAACAGTCGGATTTATTGCGCCTAAACTGCGCCAACAGAGCATGTTGGAAATGTTCATTCGAACACGTTTTCGGTCTATCATGAGCAAACGCGGCCCCCACCGCGCAGACAGCTTTCTCATGCCTAAATCTTGATTTCATATGTGACAAACAAGTTTTTTGGATATTTTCATAGCTTCTGCTATCTCTCTCACTTTAATTCGGCGGTTGTCTGGCACCATTTGGTGAACTTTAGCGATGTCATCGTCAGTTGTTGCAGTTTTTGGACGCCCCGAACGTTCATCGTCTCCCAAGCTCTAACGGCCACGTTTAAATTCAGCTGCCCAAAATTTCACTGCGGTAAATGATGGTGCAGAGTCCCCATACACAGTGTCCAGCTCATCTTTGATCTGCGTAGGCGTATTGTCTTTCAAAAACAAAAATTTAATTACAGCTGGTTAGTCAATTTTGTCCATTTTCACAAAAACACACATCGACTCACTCAAACGACTGTCAAATAAAAACTACGCGACAAAAATGGCTGACATTTTGCCGAATAACTGTCAAAAGATGCACAACTACACTCACTAGCTTTTATTGACGCGTGCTGCTATTTTCACGTTGAGGTCGGAAACTTTTCAGTCCACCCGTGTATAATTCATCAGCAGGGCACACATAAAAAGTTGAAAACCAATTTTATCGAAAACTAGAGTGCTCTGCAACCTGGGATCTATAGCTTGTTAATGTTTTCTTTAAAAGATCTCAGTTCCAATTCTCTTTTAATTAAATTGTGATTCAACTTTTAAACCAAACTCCAGTTAATTAAAAGAGGATGCAGCGGAGCCATGCAAACTCTGTTACTTAGTTCCTACATACGACATAAGTTTCGACTAGTTTTGTTCTTTTGTAACATGATGTGACAGTATGTTTCGCAGCATGTATTCCAACTCCTAATTTGCTTGCTATGCCTTGCTTCAACTCTGTTGTAGAATGTACATTTTTAATCGCCCGGAGAAAATTTTTGTATATAATAGAGTAGACAAACATACAAATTGTTCTCAAAGCAAACGTTTTTAGTTAGCTTGAAAACTTCGAATTTTGCAAGTCGATTAAGGTGAAACCATCCGTTTTTTTTAACTTGGCAACCGGACTTAGCTCATTGAATTGTTGGCCATTAACGACGTGCAAATAGACGAGAACAAACTTCTCTTCACTCACCAACACTCTAATTCGTTTTGTATTCACTATTTTTCTTGTCACTTCAGTGTTATGATTCGGATATAACGCCAACATTTGTCATTCGTTTATATTTTCTGTGGTCATACACTATGACGAAACCTTGAAGCGAATATTGAATTTCAATTTGGTATTTTTCTTTTAATAATAGGAACTTAATTTAAAAGAAATAAAAATGATTAATGATCTACGAATTATTCAGCACCAGATACTCGTAAATTGGTATAAAAACATCAATATGTAAATCGTGAGTTTGTCATTTTGTTTGTTTGTGCAACACTATTTTCCTTTTTATTATTTCCCTTTTTATTAATCTTATTTTTGCTTCGTTTTGTGTGTGGGTATGTTTAGTTTTATATTACATATATACTTGTGCTGGAAACTGTTTTATTGAGGAATCTTAAGTACCCCTATATAAGCAATAATTTGCAGATTTTATACAGCGTATAATAATGTTGAAACATTAGCTTTAATTGGCCTAATTGAATATATCATGGAGTTAACTGAAAATTAATGTATAACTGATCATCCGGCTAAAAATTATATCGGTTTCTTATGAGCAATTTTATAGCTGAATTTTAGCTTTATTGTAAATGCAATACAAGCTTCTGATGAAAGTATGCACAAAATTAATTGTGAGTCAAAAAACAATTTGTCTTTCTAAATTACTAATAACATCAGAATTAATTGGCTAAATAATATTTCCATGAAAATTGTATATTTTTCCTATTAACTTCGAAGAACTTTTTGTATCGAGTGAGAAGGAAGTTTTGAACACAATCAGTATTTAGGTATATAACGTCCTCTTACAAACAATTGGCTTAGAAAAAATAAACCATAAAAATAAAGTAATGTGAAAAAAATACCAAAAAAATAAATAAATTTCTTTAAATAAATTATTAGATTTGAATTTTAAAAATATATAAAAGAGAAACAAAAAATAATGGATCATTATATGTAAGTATATATATATAAAAGTGTGAATAAAAATATATTTATATATACATATATATAAATCTGATAAATATACATACTCACAAATGCAACTTATTCTTATGGAAAAATGAAAATAATTACTGAATTTGTGTCTAATGCAAATACTATATATAATAATTATAATGTGTGTATTATTTGTGAACAAAACGTATCAAGAATATAATTGCCATTCAAAGGTAAATAAAATAAAATAAAAACTTACATATCAATTTATATATATTTATATACAACAATATACGCATATATTTCACATAGACACTCAACATAAAATTATGATTACTAAATAATTGCGATGTGAACTTAGTGGAGATGAATGTTTTCATATAATCTTTAATATATATCCTAAACTTTAATACAAAAAGACACTGTTGCGTATATTTGTACATGCAATGTATCGTTGTATGCAAATGTAATGAAAACGTGCAATTAAGCGCATATCAATATATTATCGCTATATAAAAATGGAACAAATATTTAAAATATAGTATTTGATATATACACGGAATTAGCTACTAAGGACACTCAAAGTTTGACACTTAGCAAGACACTTAGTTATTCACTCATTGGTAAATATGAGCGATGTTCGCTTTAAAATTAAGTAAAAGGAAAAAATAACACAAACAGACAAAAAAATACAAGTAAACAAAAAAACAAAAACAAAAAAAAAGACAAATATTATTATATAAAGATATAAAATCTAACATCTTGCAAGGGGAACGTAGTATTGCAAATAAATTTAAAATGCAAATTTTCTAAAACTGCTTTTAGGATAACAGATGTTTTGTAAAACACCAAGTTTAATTATTAGAATGAAAATGAATAAAACAATATTAATATAAATCTTTCAACTGAATATAAAACAAGAAAAATGTACGTGCAGTCATGCATCTTTAAAACGGCCTTTCCTTTTATATTTTATATCGGAATACAAGTGTATCGAATATATACAAATTTCACAACTTTTAAATCTGAGAGTTTATAAAATATATATTATATAAATATAAATAAAAGACACCTAATATAAAACAAAACAACCATAAACAGTTAAAAATCGTATTAAAAGCAATCTTTTGCTAACAAAGAGAAATTTTTTCATATATACACATATAAATATATGGTATAATATTATATATTCATATAAATAAATCCATATATCGATTTATATTTTTATACAAAGAAAAAATGTTTAAGACAACTTGTGGTATCTTCTTAAAAATTAAAATTAATAAAACAAAACAAAATAATTAATTCACTTTTCAACTATAACCTTTTAATTTTATGTGTTCTTGTTTAATATCTTCTTATTTATATATGCTTAACAACTACTCTTCAGTTTCATTTCATGGACCAAATGTATTGGGTAAAGCTTATATAAGTTGAATTTATTTACGAATTCTTTTCGTACCTCGCAAAATATTTTAATACAAATTAAGACACACTAAGTGAATTATAAAAATTTACATATAAGATAACAGTGAACCGAATTGTAACGCATATGCTTTGAGAAATATTAAAACAAAACAATAAATTTGCCTTTTGATACTCTTCCCTAAAAAAACAACAAATAATTTCTCTTAGCGAGAATTCGGACGTAAATTTTCGAGATTTAAACTAAACAACAATATATAAAAACAAAAAGGGTAAAAAAAAATTAAAATCATACAATTCAAAAATTTAGTGTACCGATTTATAGGTACAATAATTGTATTACAATACTAGATATAAGGACTAAACATGTAATAGATATACCTATAAGATTATTATTTGATACATAAACATGTGTGTATATATAGTACAGTATATGTATACTATGTGTCTATTTATATATACATACATATACATAAATATGTAAACATGTACCTACCTATATCTATTATTAGGTGTTTAAATGTCGATATCAAGCATACGAAAACACACACACACATATATGATTATCTAAATTTGTAATATAACTAAAATGATACCCATGGAAAGCGCAATTTAAAAATATAATTTACTCTGGAGATATATAACAAATTAAAACAATCTAAAATATAAAAATATATACACAATGTTAATTATATAATTGTTTCCAGTTATATGTGACTAAGAATTCTGTTACCGTTTAATTTTCTTGTTTTCACTTTTAGATACAAGTTAATATTATTATTATTATTATTTGGTTAATCAATTCTTACGTACGGTTTATTAAATTACGAATAATACTTCTATAAATATTAAAAAAAAAAAAACGATGACATTGTTAAAGAGACTTTGATGTTTCATGTGCCGCTTGCAAGTGAATAAACTTATTAGCGTAGATTTAAAATAACTAGTTTAAAAATTAAATTTCACGAAAAAACAAACAAACGAAAACCAAAACATGTACCCAATTATGAAGTAGTTAAATACAAATTTGTTTAGGGATAATTTTTAATGATAGGCTTATCATAAGAAGAAAAACCAACGCTTATATGTATAACAAAAAAGCAAGAACAATATAAAAACAAATGTTTAGATATGCCCACATGTATAATTAAATGTTTTCCCTTTGTTAAATGTAATAATAAAACAAAACTATTAATGCCAGGATAATATTTCGATCCTTTGACGGATTGCATTTACTAAATATTTATTATACGTCGACGTATTATGAAGATGCATAATGAATTAATTGCAATGCAATAATATTTTTTCAAATTCCTTTCTGGAAGTCCCTATAGGTCATTCTTTTATTTTTTTTTTTTAGACGCTTACGCTGAAAGGGATCACTAATATTCAATAAGTAATAAAATATAAAACGCGGTGAAGAGAGGGAGTAAGGCATTAACATTGAAGTAATTAAAAGGATTGAGTGACTAAATGGTTTGCTTCTCTATATATACTGGCCGATTAGTGAGGAAAACAGATTTGATGTTGAACTACCAACTTCGTTTTCTGTACGTTAATCAGAAAAGTTTGCTACAACGCGAACTAGCTACTCAAAACATACAATAACAATTTTATAATTTTTTTGTTCGTTTGTTTAACTTTTTATTTTATTTTATAATTTAATTTGACTAAATTAATTTCACATTATTTTTTTTTTAGTTATTAATTGATTGATTCGGCTTAAATTATACTGTAGCGAGCTTAGGGTTCGCTGGATTAATTATTCTCCTAAAATAAAAGCCGTGAAATCAATTTGCTATTTCAAACTTTATTCGTCCGATAATGACAACCGTTACTTCATTTCTCCAGTGACTTTTCGTTTCTCCTCCCCGGTGACACTTCTCTCACTGGTGACCTATCGTTTTTTACTGCTCATAATCTCCAGTTTTCCAGTACTTTGTTTTGGAGACCTGTGGGGGTTCTCTATCCCACATGGAGAACCAACCCACAATGCCAACCAATCTCCACCGCTAACCACCCGTCACCTCAACTCAACTGCCATTCAAAACCTGCAATACACACATTCGCAACCAGCAAAACCTGCAAGCGCACCCACCCCAATATGCAACAGCATCCGTTCCCAATCCGCAATTGCATACATCCCCCAATTTACCAGGAACCCATTTTCCAAGCTAAAATAAATGCATATTCCAATTTATAACGGAATATTAATCATCTCCCTCAATTAATTCACCCCACATACATTTTCCCAAAATTGCTTCGGTCAATTCTTTACTAAAGTTATATTCCTTCCTTGCGACCAAGCAATCTTAATTTCCCCGAAATTCATATGCTGTAATAAAACGCATATTCAAACCTTCAACGGAACATCACCACCAACTATACCGAGCCGCATACATTTCCCCGAAATTATATATCTTATCTAAATGATATTTCTTGCTTGCAATCAAGCAATTCTAATTTCCCCCGAATCTCATCCCGGCTTACTTCCTGCCTAAACTATTTCCTCGCTTGCAACCAACCAACATTTAGTTCCCCGAAAATCATTTCGGCTCCCATCGTACCCAATACCAATTCCTCGTATACATAGCGCCGGAGGAATTTAACTCAGCCTATACGGCAACGATTCTCCGAAACCCAATCCCCTATACAGGAATAGCAACTCTTCTCGAAATTCCTAGCAAGTGGTAGTGAGTTTCTTTCTGCTATGACTCAACCGCTACAACGCGATGGATGGATTCTTTCCATTCATTAGTCAGTTGAGGTCCAACCGCCACCAGGGCCACACCGCCGCCTGCAAGCATTTTGTTCAGTTCCAAATGTTTCCATTCGATCCACTCAGTCGGTGTTGACGTAGTGTATTTCGGGAACACGTTGTCAGTATGTGACGTGCATTTTAGCCACCTTATGTTTGACAATCCTCGCGTATTAAAAAGCCTTTTGTAATATAGTGCGGCGTCACGCGCGCCACTGTTAGGAGCATGCGGATTTACCCAACCACCAGAGGCGGAAAGACGTGGATTATCTCGAGACGTTATTTTCGAAGGTCCTCGTGCATTGTTAATTGAATTCAATTTGCAAAATTTCGCGTTGGAAATCAAACCGGGATTAAGTGCTCCTGGAACCGTGGTTAAGAGAAATATAGTACTAGAGTAATCCCAAATAAAAAGGGGAATTAATCGATAAATAAACATGAGAAATTGAAGAAATAAAAGACTGATTTCAACGAAGTCCGGGTGTTTCATTTGTGGTGTTTCCTCCTTGCGGATGACGGTTTCGCATCAGGTTTGAATAACTTCAATGTATGACCCAATCAATCAAACTTTTGGGATAATTGCAAGTAGTAGTAGCAGTAGTAGTGGTAGTAGTAGTAGTAGTAGTAGTAGTAGCAGTAGTAGTAGTAGTAGTAATAGTAGTAGTAGTAGTAGTAGTAGTAGTAATAGTAGTAGTAGTAGTAGTAGTAGTAGTAGTAGTAGCAGTAGTAGTAGTAGTAGTGGTAGTAGTAGTAGTAGTAGTAGTAGTAGTAGTAGTAGTAGTAGTAGTAGTAGTGGTAGTAGTAGTAGTAGTAGTAGTAGTAGTAGTAGTAGTAGTAGTAGTAGTAGTAGTAGTAGTAGTAGTAGTAGTAGTAGTGGTAGTAGTAGTAGTAGTAGTAGTACTAGTAGTAGTAGTAGGTAATTTTTCGTACATCACGGCTTGCTGGTCACTATGGGTGCAGGTATCCAAAACTTTCCACTCCATACTTCTTGCCAACATGGAGCTGGCAAATGTGATGTCGATTTTGGACCGACCTCTTTCAGTGTTATCACCACCATCATTAAGTGGCACCACATCTAAGACTGGAAAGGCTTCGCGTAGTGCCTGACCTCTACGGTTGGCCCTTGTACTTCCCCATTCTACTGCCCAAGCGTTGACATCTTCAGCAACCATAAGGGGGGCTCTTACCTCTAGTTTTTTGTGTTACCCTGCCCAAAAAGCATTTGAATTCTTCTATTTTCGACCTTGGCGGAACGTAACAGCAGTAGAAACGAATTCCTCTAATCTTGGCATAGGCGAATCCTTTCTGCTGCTGGACACTTCTGTGTTCTATGGGGGAATTTCTAGTTGTCCAGATGGCGACTGTTCCGCTGCTGTCTTCTTCCGATGTAATTGTACCAGTACCAGACATCCTGTACTGCCCATTGATGAGTACCACGTCGGCACCATATTCGTTAGCTGTTTGGGAAAGGAGATCTCGTGCGGCTCCACAACGGTTTAGATTAATTTGAATGCACTTAAACCTGTCCATTTTTATTTAGAAGATCGTATATCGCGTTTTTAAATGCTCGAAAAGCGGATCGTGGCTGCCTGCGTGTCATCTGGTTTCCTTCTTAAGCTCTTTACTGCTTCCGTTGGGACCGCGTTAAGTGCAGGGAACTCTATAGCAATCCCTGTCAGGATTTCCTCTACAGTGGTAACCTCATCTAAATCATGACACTCGGTGGTGATTTCCGGTGACACTGTTTTCACACTAGCATATTTCTTTAATACTTGTTGTGCTTTAGCTTTCACTGTCTCAGTGGCGGCCTCTAGTCGGCGTTTCAGTTCTAGCAGTCCGTTTTGCTGTCTTTCGCACTTTATTCTATCTATTTCCGAGTTCATTTAGTTCGGGCTTGGCCTGCGTGTACCGCCCTTTTCGTCAACCGAATAAAAATTGCCCGAGTTATTTTGC
The DNA here is from genome assembly GCA_963931805.1 of Microdon myrmicae. NCBI lineage: Eukaryota > Metazoa > Arthropoda > Insecta > Diptera > Syrphidae > Microdon > Microdon myrmicae. Next base: position 122,355,899 of record OZ007499.1, read on the forward strand.
ACACTAACTTGGAGAACATGGTATTGGAAAAACGCTTTTAAACTTTCAGTCAGGTGTAGAACAACGGCCATTTCAGCGCCTTATGTTATGTCTTTCTAAAGTAAAAGTTTTATAACCTCATCTATACGTATTTACTTGTATTGAATACAAATTATCGACCGGACTATAATACTCCAAAGCGCTGCGAAAAGCGAAGCGGTTTATTCGAAGGTTTCGGAACCTTTAAAGTAGTTGCGGAAGTCTGCTTTAAAAAAATAGAAAAAAACTATTTTCCCACATTAAATTCATTTGGGATATCATTGTAAAAAAGATTGTCAATATATATAACCCCTTAACATGAGGATTATTCCTTGGAGATTTGTGGTATTATTTCGAGGAATACGGTTTATTTGCGCCCCGCCAGTCAATGCGATGGATTCCACCAATTTGCGGTCCCTTTATCAAAGCACATCTCTGTACCAAAACTTGTTTGGCTACAGAACGGAAAAATTATGGAATTATCAGACTGCTATCGGGTTTCCAGACCGCTACAACCAACAGCTGCACACCGTGGAGCGTCGTTTTGTAGGCCTTATATATCCGGATGTTTCCTCTTCTTTGGGCGGCTTTCATGTGCTTCCATGTATTAGTTAAAAACGGTTGCTCTAGTCCAAAATAATGAGATATATGAGGAGATTGATCACATAGGCTAGGAGAATTCTGTCCGATATATTGTTGCGATAACCAGATTCACCCACATCCGTGAAGATGTTGGGCTCGGTCTCGAGATATCTGAAAAAGAAAAAAAGGGGGAGAGGTATCTAAGGATAGTGTGGACAGGGTCAGTTCAGCTGTTCTCTAACTACTTGGATGGAGGGATGGTGGGAAAGAAATCGTACAAGACCAGTAGGTCTTGAGTGCAGTAGTAAACGCAGATCACGTCTTTGGCGTCTGATGATCTGCGCTTTGGTCGGTGAGTGTGTGTATGTTTGTGCCGTCTTGTACTGTGCGTGCGTGTGCGCGTGCGGTATGTTAGCAGTATACCCTATGGGATGGGTCCGAGAATCCCCTATTATAGAGGGGAATCTTGTTGAGAAGGGTGCTTTCTTCAGTTTTGTACTGAAGAAGAAATTGTGGTGGTCTGATCCGAAGAGATCGAGAGAGAGAAGGGTGAAGAACGCAAGACTCCCGTAAACGTAGGTTCTCGCTGTTCTGAATGTTTTCGAGGTATTTGTATGCTAATTGTAGCAAGTACTCGTCGATAGGGGTAATGGAAGCATCTTCGAATAGGTGAGAGTTCGGGCAATGGCGACCGTTAGGACTTCTAGAGTGGTTGGTGCATCTTCTGAAGAGTTTTCTTTCGAAAACTCGAAGTCTTTCCATTTGAGCCGAAGATATACAAGACCCTTTGGGAAAGGCGTACGATATTCCAGAACGGAACGCTGCTTATAGCAGAGAAGCTTAACTTTGGTGTCAACTTTGTTGCTCCACTTAAAAATGTTGTGCAGTTGGTTAGACCGACCGAGGGCCCTTTGTGTGGGTCGCATGTTTGGTGAAATTCATTTTTGGGGTATAGATGACCCCGAGTTATTTCATCCTGTCCTGTGGTCTAATCGTAGTACCTCCTATTTGTATTCGAATATTCTGTGAATATTGAGAAGTGGGTTCGGAGTGTTTACTACTCAGAATTATAGCTACTGCTTTGGATGGGTTAAGTCGAATTTTCCATCGACTGTAATACTAATTCAGTTGGTCCAGATGACTGTTGAGTCGGTTTGTTGCGAGTTTTTGGTTTTTAGATGACGTGTACACTAGGGCGTCATCCTCATAGTATATCTGGTTTACCCGTCCACAGGGCGAGGAATATCTAATGTGTAGATAATAAATAAGATGGGGCCTAGGATGGACCCCTGTGGTACGCCTGCAGCGGCGTTGAAAGTTCGGGAAAGCTATCCATTTACTCGAACTTGGAAGGTTCTGTGTAGGACGAACTGGTAGATGATACTACACAGCGTTCTACTGAGGCCAGTATTCAGTAATCTAAAAATGACACCTTCGATCCACGTCGTGTCAAAAGCCTTTTCGGTGTCTAGGCTTATCGCAATGGTGGGTTCCTTATTAAAGAGGCGCATGCAGACATGGTTTTGAAATAAGTTGAGAGCCATAGTGGTGCTGTGCGCCCTTCTGAATCCAACCTGAAAACTAGGTATTAGATTCCTGGCACTGGTAAAGTTATTTAGCTTCTCGTATATGAATTTTTCATATATTTTGCTGATGCAAGTGACAAACGAAGTAGGACGAAAGTTTGAGGGGTGATACGTTGGTTTCCCAACTTTTGCTATTGGACAAATAATAGCATGCTTCCAAGTTTGGGAAAAGTTCCCCATGTTGTAGGCATGGTTGAGCAGAATGGAGAGCTTTATAAAGAATAAAGCAGAAAGCCTTCGCAATGAGTGGTAGGACATATAGTCGATAGCGGGTGACTTCTTGGGTTTTCGAGATTTAACTAGGTTCTGTAGGGTATTTGGTGTGACGAAACCGTGACCACTCTCACGTGTGTCGTCGAAGTATACACTGTTAGCTGTGTTGAAGATAACTATTGGCTCGTTAAAGTTGTTGAATTTATTGTGAACCTCTGAACTAGTTACTGCATTAGTATCCGGGTCGCCATCCTCGAGAGTGAGCTTGTGATTATTTTCTAAGGTCTCTCCGATGATGTTTGCTTTATTGGCATCATTATTGGCAACAAGACCGTTGTGTATGATTGGCCCAATGATATGAGAAGTGCCACATAGGTTTTTAACATTTTTATAAATGTTCTGGTCCAGCTGAATACCCTTCAGTCTGTCTTCCAATTGTCGGGTGCGATTGTTTTGGATTCTTTGCTTTATCAGCGTGCCAATATTGTGAATAATGGATCGCAATAATGGCTCCCTTTGTGTAAAGCGGTGGCGGTATCTCATTCTGGAGAGCTTTTTACGCTCCCGGATGAGATGAAGAGTGAAGTCGTCATGGGGAATCTGATAAGTCTTTTCAAGTTTGTACTTCGGGACATGGGTCTCCGAAGTTTCAACTAGAATCTCGTAAAGTCGAGCTGCAGCGTTATTTATCTCAGCCGTCGTTAGGTTCCTGTCAGTGGGAAGAGAGAGAGTTGGAGGTTTTCGTTTAATGTGACCTGGAAGTTGTCCCAAATTGTGCGCCCATAATCGGGTATGTATCTGATATGAGCCCGCGATGCTCGATAGCTGCGAATGACCGCGGTCACAGCGTTGTGGTCAGATACACCCACCGATACTTGGGGGGGGGGGGGATTTGGGGAAGTAATTGTGAGAACATGAGAAAGATGTGCAGAATTGAGTTACCTCGTGTATCAACAGTAGGTGCCACTATTTCAAAATTGAGGGCACGCGAGTTTTCGGTGTACCATTGGAACAATTTTGTGCCATTTGGGCAAGAGACCGAGTTGTTCCAGTGGGGATGTCTGGAGTTAAAATCGCCGCTTATGATGAAAGGTGGGTGCCCCGAGGACGATATTAATTGGCCGATATCCTCGGGATTAATGGGGCTAACGTCAACTCCCCAATTGCCGCCGCTTATATTCTCTCTTGTGTTCCCGTTCCCTCAATCGCGTGTTTGTCACAGGAACAAAGAGAGCAATTGGTATAAATATCCGATCGTCAGTCGGCCAGTCGGCAGTAGTGTGCTGCTCCGTCTCTAACATCTATTGCTAATTTAACTATTTATGACAAACAATTTTTTGGCTTCAATTAAGCCACAAAAAAGTTCTTTGTCTTTTTATTATGAATGTGAAAAAAATGGAAAATCGACAACGACGACTTACAATTATCTCCTCCATATTTTTTGTATCTGTTATTTGATGTTATAAGGTTTTATTTTGCATCATTTTCATATAAGGATCCTTTGAATATTACTTAAAAATGCAGATGATAAAAAAAATCTCGGCTACGACATCTGAAAATAGCTATAAAACACAATTTGAATTTGAACAAACGAAGTAACGATTAAACGAAGCCTACAACCCACAGCCAGCACCAAATAGTTATGTGGCATATAATCTAAATGTATAATAAAATCAATACATATCATTAAATTGCCTCTAGATCGTACTGCGTATTTAAAAAGTAAGCAAACTAAATATCACTGCTTTTATGTTTATAATGTGTAGTTACGATTTATACGATATTAAAATATGTAGCATAATTTATACATATATAACATATAATATGAAGGATACATGTGTTCCATTTAATATCGACAAGCATTTTAATCAAATTAATTAATTAATTTGTAATTATTTATTTTTTAAATTAATGTCACTCATTCAAAAATAAAAGTTCTTGAAGAAAAACAAACAGTTATACTCCATCAATATGTTGGTAGGTTCTAAGATAAATTGCACAAAAATAAATTATAAAAAATCTCTATATATGTATAAAAAAAAAGAAACGGATTATAAGTAAAATATTGTCAATGTGATATTGTTTAGCATCAAATAATTGTTAAACTAGCGAATTCTTAAAGTCAGTTATATTAAAGAGAATATTTTCAATTCATTATTAGTATAGGACAGAATTACTGCTACATGCAGGACATTTTTGTTACAAGTATATTTACTTTTACTGCATAATTTTCGTTTGTTTCATGTTTCTGTCTCTATTAAAAAATGTTTTGTGTTTTCGGATCAAATTAAATATATTAATAAAAACAGAAAGCAAAGGTGAAAAACCTAAGATAAAAGAAACCAAAATAAAAAATCAGAAGGACTTAGCAACAAATACAAAGATATAATGTGTTTGTTTTAGGTGAGACAAACATCGCAACACGATTATAAATTTAGATTAATTTTTAGGTAATTAAAGAAACTTTAACTTATCTGTACTGATCTTGCTATTTATTGATAAGACAAAGTTAGAAACCGAAAAACCACAACAAACAATGATTGAGATGGCGATTGATAAGACATTTCAATCTAATTATAGATATAGTCATGTTATACACAACTATTCAGAGAATCGAAACAAAAGCGTAAAACTTATAAGAGATTGATATTGTTTTTCTTTGCTTAAAGTTTAATGTTTTCGACTTTATGTTACCAACGGCAAATATATGAATAGAATTCCAAATAAATTAACCAAATAACTTTAATAAGCCTAAATACAATAGTAAATGAAAATAATAAATGTAGGGATCATCTGATACAAAATAAATGAGTATTATAATTAAATGAAATAAAACTAATAAATATATAAAAACAAAAATAAAACGCGTTTTATAATTTTGATTATGGGTGGTAATCCTATTCGATGGAATTGTAGTGCTTTTCTTCGGTGGTCTGTCCTTCCTTTCGAATTATCTCAAATGAAGCGAAACTGAGATATAGGTAGGTGCAATCTCTGCTTTTGTTTAGATCTAGAGATTGTCTTGAATACTCTGGGATTGTCAAGCATCATCATCATCATCAACATCATCATCGGCAGTACAACTGGGATACGGTCTTGGCCTTATTTAACAAATCTCTCCACCGGACCCGATTTCGAGCCGATATCACCCAGTTTGGCACTACCAGGCTTTGGACGTCCCGGTCTACGGCATCCCTTCATCGCAGACAAGGTCTGCCGCGCTGTCTCATTCCATTTGGCCCTGTTGAATCAAATAATCATCCCTTCAAATTATTCCATTGAATCCTCCATTTTAGTTTCGTAGCTTTCAATAAATTTGCTAAATTTAATGCTTAACCGCTGCAGCAGTACAGTTCCGTATTATCACAGCTGTTGCTGAACTGAACTTGCTAGATGTAATCCAACTCTACTAATATTCTTTCGCCATACCCTTCATTCAATGAGTGCTCATCAGCTTACGTTGAAAGTCAACTCGAAATGCAGAAATATGCAAAGGTAATCATGCTTTACTCGAACCACACGAATGTGGAATACTTTGCCTGGTTATTTGATTTTTTAATGTTTAATTTCCACCTAGACATTTAAGATCGACGTTCGTCGATACCTCCTTTTCTTATTCTCTGCCTCTTCTTCCGTTTAGACTGTGCTTAACCGTTTCATCGTATCCCCCTTTGCGCTGGTGTTTTTATAAAAAAAAAATCTGACTTCATTTAACGTCGAAGTGGTATTCGAAGAATTTTAGATAGTTCGTGCACCTTAGAAGAACTACGGAATTGTCTACCTTTAGATATTTATAGTGCTGAACTTACTACACTGAATTTCATAATCATCATCATCGGCACCATAATCGGGATACGGTCCTGGGGTCATTTGAGAAGTCTCTCCACCGGTCTCGATTTCGAGCCGATGTCATCCAGTTTGGCTCCGGGGGTACTGGTCCACGCCACCCCTCCATCGCAGACAAAGTCAGCCCCGCGGTTGCCCTCCATATATCCCGCCGCAAAGGACTTTCCAAAGGACTCCTCTTCGCTCATTCGAGCTAGGTGTCCCATCCACCGGAGTCTACCGAGATTTATTTATCTTACAGCGTTAGCTTCGGGATAGATCGCGTACAACTCATGTTTGTAGCGTCTCCGCAGTCGTCCTCCCTCACATACGGGGCCAACAATTCTCCTTAAGGCTATCCTCTCGAACGCGGCTAACAGTTCAGAGTGACTTTTATTGAGCACACAGGTCTCGGATCCATACATAAGGCAAAGCCCGCCCCGTCATTCACAGGGACTGGAAAATATAGAAGACCACCCTGTGAATAGACGAGATGAATTTGACTGCGCTGTACCGGTGAGACGACACATCAGATCGAGCAGCCCGCCTCGTCATGCACAAAGAGAGGATGAAATGGACGAACTCGCGGTGAATAGGCGAAGAGACTTCGACCATCCAGTGGCCAGTGGACGGGACCCAGCAGGACAGAGCCCAACTCGACACTCACATGGGCTATATAGAGGACCACCCGGTGAGTGGACGATATAGTTATAGCCGACCAGGGGACCCGCCACGAGCACAGGATGATAGAAGCTACCGAGAACAGAGGTATAGGGAATATAGCCCGGATCCGCGGGAGTCGTTCAGTAGGCAACCTCAACCTACGAGCGACGCGTCTCGGAGAGATGGGGCTTACTATAACAGGTCGACCGAAACAGGTCAACCCTATACGGAACAACCCCATCCCGTAAGCCGCCCCCAACCTGCGAGGAACCCTTTCCGCCAGTATGAACCAACACGCGCACCACCACAAGAATATCAACCACACAGCGGGACAAGGCCCGAACGACCTGGAGTACGAAAGTATCAACAGGGTGAAGGTGAGTATTATCATCAAGAAACGCCCCGCCAGGTCCGGATAACTGCACAACCACATCGGATAACTGCAGAAGTAGCGTGCAGTTTTTGCCACAAAAGGGGGCACCTACGCGACGAGTGCATTACTCACCGTAACATGCCCATTTGCACCTCGTGTCTAAAGTACGGGCATGAAGAAGGAAATTGTAGGGTAAAGGTTGCACTACCAGCGTCGCAAAATCCCGCGCCACCTGCACAAAGGCCACAAAATGAGCAGAGGGAGTCCCTGAGACAAATAAATCAGGGACAAGTACCACCCCCTAATGCCTAACAACCACAACCAAGATCGAACCGAAGAGTGTACAGCGTTCGATGTTGTTGTGAGTATTGTGGCCGAAATGGTCACAAGTGGGAGCAGTGTCGCTACAAGGCAAATTGGGAAAAAGTCCACCCAAATCCAGCTTGTACGCACACTGCGACGGATAGACCTGTACGTCGCCGTAAAAACCTACCAACCTGCACGGTTAACCTGGAATGGCCAGAAACAACGAATGGCTCAAAGAAAAAGGAACCGAATAAAAAGTTAAAAACCCCAAAAGGCAGGAGAAACCGACAGCGGCACTCTAGGTGCAGGTCACGTTGAAGCCGCTCTAGTACGGACAGTACAGAACAGAGCACCGACCGAAGTAACTGCGCGGAGAAAAAGAGTCCCTCCAGTAACACCCAAAATAACGATCGACTAAAACTAACGGCGGCCCCTGGTCGACAAAAAGCGATGGGTAAGAAGTCGGGAAACGCCAAACCGTCGGGTGGAACAGCCCCAACCCGACCGAATTCAACTCTCTTAATACTCAGAGCTGTTCTCAGGTTTTCGTTTTGGACATTGACCGTAAAACATATACGAGCCTAATTGTGGACACCGGCGCTGAGATCAGTCTCATAAACTAAAGCACTCCACAAAAAGTATGAAGTGGATGCCCAGAAGGCAATAATCCTCCAAACACTTTTTGGCAAGGAAAAGTCTAGAGGAGGCATACAGGGGAAGTTCAAACTACATCATGAAATCCCCTGTAGCTTCGAAGTGATGACACATTGCCAGGATTGTCAGAAGACGGTTTGTTGGGTAACGACTTTCTGTCGCGTTATTGCAAAGTTAATGGACCAGGAGGTTGTTTGGAATTTCCCCAAACAATCACAAATCCTGAAAGTTTCTCTGTTGACTTTGCAAATAAATGCAAGAAAGTAAGCACGGGAAAGCTTAGACAAAAGGCAGCCGAACGGGAAACCGGACCACAGGGACCTAAGAAGGTCGATACTGCGGTCGGAAAAAACCCGAAAACCCTACCCACGCAGGGGAAGGGCTGCGAAAACCTGTCAGGCGCCAGTTACCCCAATAAGCAGGCAATAACCCAAAAGCCAAAAAGTGGCAAGGAAGGAGACGCTTCGGTAGAACGCCTACCAATTTGTTAAACGAAAATTGTGAAACTAAAACTGTTAGAACGCTTTCAAATAAAAAGAAGATTGTGGAATAAATTCGCCCCGGTGTCAAAGATAAGCCATTATTAATATACCTGATATATCTCTGACTGCACACCACCCAATGGGCACGGTTACGCGTAACACCCTGGATTAGGAGTGGAAGATTTTTGTATGTTTCTCCTTGGTAGCCTGTCTGATATGGGTGACTCTGCTTTTATATTCTAATTGGAACTGTATATTTATTAGTAACCGTTTGAAGTCCTAACTTGTGTATTAATAAACTGATAAATTAGCACGGGGCTTTGTTTTAAGCATGCTCCTACATAACCTGTTTATATTCAGTGGTAAACCAAACAATTCCGAAATTCTTTATTATAAGTAAACAGAAGATATTCACATTACAAGTCGATTACCTAATCCATTATATTAGTGTATTTTTGTGTGGTTCGAATTTACTATTTCCCATGCTTTTTCTCTGCTTTGATTCTCTCATTTTCCCTCACTCGCCCTGATTCTCCTCTTAATTTTTTTAACCAAACACACCCCCCCCCCCCCCCACACACACACACACACACACCCAATTTGTTCTCTTTCTCTCTTTCTTCCGTTTCAACTATTTTTGCTTTGTGTACTAAATTACTGTACAATATAATTTTGTTATTAAAATGAAAGACGTCAATTTACCTTGTCAATTCGAGTAGTTTTATGATTTAAAAATACAGCAGTAAAATGATCTCGCACACGAGGTGTACAGGAAATAATGAAACAGTAAGCACCCGTATGTGCTGATCATTCGTTTTGAATGTCATTACCGATCAGGCATTTTATGTGTCCTCAGTGGCTGACATTAAGCCACCTTCACTGAAATGTGATGCCCCCAATGGAACATAATTTACAAAACGATGTAAAGAACTCATTCCAGAGAAACTTCTTCCGTTGAGGTAGTTGATTTAAAAACGCAAACTTAATTGAATGCATGAAGTGATCTTCGATTGCACATATCTGTCAAATAAAAATAATTGATCTTCCTGCACCAGTGTTTAATTTAGATTACACTGGCCCCGAAAAGGTCAAGTCAACCGTTTGACTTTGAGTCGACTCATGACTAGAATATTTTATCAGATTTTACTCTGCAGTTTAAGGATTTGCACAGGAAAGGTCTTGACCAAGTAAACTTGAAATCTTAGAATAGACGCATAATTAAAAGTGCCTCTGTGCATCTATGATGGGCACTATTTATATTTTAAGCCTTGGCAACATCTAGTATTCTCGGGTGCCTTCTGATATTTTCGCTAAAAAATTTCACATTTTTGAACACAGCCCTCTTCGCGATGTTTTTTTATGGGAGCCCAAATTTTGATGTTTATAGTGGCTGGACAAATATGTGTCATCTTTTCTTGAAGCATCGAATTATCGCTCGAGTAACGCGTACTCAGATCTGATGAAAACTTTACAATACAAACACAAAGACTAATACATAAAAGTAAGCAAATAACGCTCAGAATCATAGCGTTGTTATATTAATTTTAGGTGTACAACTTTGCTTCCGCCGTTTTGCAATAGATGGCTGTAGCGGTAAGTGGTAGTTGAATTAAATAGATCATAGATGTCATACAATAAGCTTAGATATTTGTAAACATAACGCCATCGAAATATTAGTCGATTTGTGTCTGCATCATAAAGTTATTCTCGATTAAACATGTCAGCTTACGAACCAAATTCTCGTCATTTGCGGAAGGTTTTAATTTTCTGCTTTAATATGAAGAAATCTGCGGCTGAGGCTCATCGAATGCTCTCAAATACCTATGGTGAGGCCGCTATTAGTGAAAGAACGTGCCGAGAGTGGTTTCAACGCTTCAAAAACGGCAATTTTAACGTCGAAGACCAGCATGGCGGTGGAAGAGAGAAGGTTTTCGAAGCTGCAGAATTGGAGGCATTACTTGATCAAGACTCGTGTCAAACGCAACAAGAATTGGCAGGATCATTGGGAGTAACACAACAAGCCATTTCATTTCATTTTTTACAATAAACCCTCGAATTTCGGAAAAAAAACGGCGGAAGCAAAGCTGTACACCTATTATATAAATATTTATAAATTAGGAGTACAACTTTGCATCCGCCGTTTTTTCCGAAATTCGAGGCTTTATTGTATAAAACTGGTTATACATTTTTGATTCAAAGTATTGTCCATCGCTGGCCACTACTTTCTCCCATCTTTCGGGCAGCATACGAATCCCGCGTTGAAAAACTGGTCATATTTTGAATCGATCCACGAATCGATCCAATTTTTTGCTTCTCCATAAGACCGGAAGTGCTGGTGTAGTGGTTTCCTTTTTCACTCACTTTAAATTCCACACACTTTAAATAAAACACTAATTTGTTTGTTTTATAAATATTTAAACTAATTTTTATTCTTAAATCCTATCTATGGGCACAACTTGAACCTACTAATATCGGTCCGGACACTATTTCAACTTAATTCCACGCACCACTTTTACTTAATCATTTTTGTTTCGGACATACTTTTAAAATTAACTCCCCGCACCACTTTCAGACCAACTCGGTCAATTCTCAAAAACCAACTCTTTGTTATCTCACCGTCTCGTTCGAGATTCAAAATTCAACTCTTGTTCGCGGACGACCGTTTCGGCCAAAATTCAAAACCCAACTCCTAAAAGTCTCGCCGTCTCGTTCGAGATTCAAAAAACCAAACTCTCAAACGAAGACCTGTTTTTTCTTCATCCTGAAGAACGAAGGATATGGCATTTCTTTCTTTATCTTTCCCGGCTTGGGATCAAACGCGGAAACACAAAGGGAAAAATCAACAGAGGATCGTGTGAATGCACATTTATAATCCTCTATGTTGATATGCGTTAAACGAATGTGTAATTCGTTTTATGATGCCTGTTGTTTGTTCTAGCCGACTCGGCAAGGATCCCTTTTGTAAGAATACGATAGGGAATACAAATAGAGAATTGTGCTAATGAGCATTTCTGATTCTCTATGTTGTTTATTGTAGTCGAATGGAAACACACAAACGCCAATTTCCTTGTTTCTGAATCATTCCCATGACTTTCAGGCGTTTTGAAATGGCTTGTTGCGTCACTCCCAATGATCCTGCCAATTCTTGTTGCGTTTGACACGAGTCTTGATCAAGTAATGCCTTCAATTCTGCATCTTCGAAAACCTTCTCTCTTCCACCGCCATGCTGGTCTTCGGCGTTAAAATCGCCGTTTTTGAAGCGTTGAGACCACTCTCGGCACGTTCTTTCACTAATAGCGGCCTCACCATAGGTATTTGAGAGCATTCGATGAGCCCCAGCCGCAGATTTCTTCATATTAAAGCAGAAAATTAAAACTTCCCGCAAATGACGAGAATTTGGCTCGTAAGCTGACATGTTTAATCGAGAATAACTTTATGATGCAGACACAAATCGACTAATATTTCGATGGCGTTATGTTTATAAATACCTAAGCTTATTGTATGACAGCTATGATCGATTTCTTTCAACTACCACTTACCGCTACAGCCATCTATTGCCAAACGGCGGAAGCAAAGCTGTACACCTAATATATATATATATATATATATATATATATATATATATATATATATATATATATATATATATATATATATATGTATATATATATATATATGTATATATATGTTTATAACACTTATTAGCTTCCGGTTGTTAAGCCCGTATGTAACTTCCAGCTGCTAAGTCCGTGAGTGTGATGTCCCCGTTGAAGGAGTGAGAGTCCAATCTCTTCGCGTGTCTTCGCTCTGGTCCTGGGAAAGCAATTTCCTGTCCCAGCTTTGGTCCTCGGCCGGAGTTTGTGGACCTTCCTGTCCCAGTTCGAATTGTGTGGGAGATGTAAAGGGTGTGACCAACCACTCTTTGGTTTTTTGTCGCCCTCCAGATGCTTGAGCCCGTGTTGATGAACGACAGCAATTGTGGGAAATTCCTTTCCAAGTGGTGATGGACGTCCTGTTCGCAGCGCCACTAAATGTTATCACACTAGGTACAAAACTTACCAATTGCGGTTTCCTGTGTGGTTAAGCCCGGCGTTCTGGCTGAGCCCGTGTTGATGAACGACAGCAATTGTGGGAAATTCCTTCCCAAGTGGTGATGGACGTCCTGTTCGCAGCGCCAATAAATGTTATCCCACTAGGTACAACATTTACCAATTGCGGCTTCGTGTGCGGTTAAGCCCCGGTTCCGGCTCTTACGGCCCATGTGGTTTGCTGTTGTTTGGGCACGTGATAGTGTTTTTAAAAAAAGGATGCCTTTTAGGTTTTCTTAAATTTATTTTATTCACATTATTATTGGGGAATTTCAATAGAGTGCACGCTTGTGCTGTCTGATTCTAATTCTTTAATAATAACGCGAATAAAATAAATATAAGAAACCTAAAAGACCTTCTTTTCTTTAAAACAATTCTATATAACATTTATTTTTATGTATTTATATATATTACTTACTTGTGGGTCGCCGCTGTGCCAATTGTTGATGGGTCGTCGCTGTGACAATTGTAGTATTGGTCGGATTTAAAATGAAAGGCTTTATTTTCCTTTCAGTGTTTATTAAGTTTAATACATTAAAATAAATCAAATGCTCCCTTGGGGCTGCCTGATACTAATTAGTTCTTCCCTTGAACGGAGCTCCCTTTTTATACCCAAAATCTAAGTCGAAATTCACATTCTTTCGCACGATTCATCGCTCACATTGAGACAGCCGCCTGATGCTAGCCCCAGTCAACGACCATGCCAACGACTATGGGAACTGCAACGTTGCCATTCTGTCGCTATTCACCCTGAGGTGGCAACCTTAGGTCTACTCTGGCTGCAGCTGCACCCCAAGGCCATGGGAAAATTTCGATTCAAGGTGATGCGAATCTGATTTGCCCATAGCAAATAGCATGCATGTGTATGGGCATGGGTAGAATTACCTTGAAGCTGACGGGGTGTTAGGTGATCATCAATGTGATGAGAATTTTTGTTTGCTTATAGCAAATAACATGCAATATTAAGGCATGTGTATGGACTTGGGTATGGATGGAGTGTGGGAATTGTAGAATTACAATTCTAGTTATGAGAATTGGAAATGATTGATAGGAATTTGCGTTTAGCAACAGGCAGACGTGTGATAAAGTTTCACAGCTACACTGAACGGATTCGGTCGGTAGGAGCAGGAGATTATTTTTGATGCTACACCGAAAGAATTCTTTTAGTTTAAAGCTATTAAAACTTGTCCTATATGTATGTAACATTAGATGCGTTGGGAACAATATTGCAGAATTTTGCGTATAGCATACATGTAGAGTTTTGGAATTTTGCGTACAGCACACTTGGGTATACATGCTATGTGTACGCGAATATTATAGTATGGCAGTATTGGAATTTTAGCGAATTGGATGTTGTATGTATATAAATATCAATGTTGTATGTATGGAAATATCAGAGTATTGGAATTTTGCGTGTAACAGCGTAAAAGTTAGAACCAAAACCTTAATATATCAATCCACTGCCGCGTGTAAGAGATGAATTGTTATTCTTAACTACTCTTTACGGATATCGAAGTGCGTGTTATGATAATTTCTATTGTAAACGGCTCTAATGGTTTATTTTCTCGATATTCTATTTGGTGTCGTTCTAAGCTATGGTTCGTGTATCGCGTGTATCAGTTCGAAAAGTCACGCCAACGCGATGTGGGGTGTTGCTATATAAAATAGTTCTGTTTTGAATTTGTGACTAGTGTACCGCCGCGCGACACGAGCGGAGGAAAAGAGGAGGAAGTGAAGTTACTGCTGACAACTGTTGCCATTGACCAGAAGGAACGCGAATCAGTTGGGCACTGAAAGAGCTTAGTGGCCACTTTGTCGTTATAAGCCTTCTTAGCGGTATCAATCGCCTGGTTACACACGTTTCTGATTCCAACAACAGTTCTGTTAACAACAGTGGAATAGAACGACATAATTTAAACGCTCAATTTTTTGCCGCTGTAATCTGCTTTATCAAACCCAGGTTTATCAGATGAATGTCGTTTGAAGGATTGAGGAATGTAAATCTCCATGCCGAGAATAATAATCTACGTCACCGACTCCGGGCATACCTTAATATTGGAGTCTCCAAAGCACACTTCCGACCACGGAAATAATGTGAAGAAATCTCGTAAATCGTACCAGTTAGCAGCCCATACATCCATACATCATGAAGCCGTTTAGATCGGTCATTCGTTTGAAATGCAAGAGGTTGCGCGACCGATACCGAGCACTGACCTGGGTTTCCCAGTGGCGCAGCGACTTCCACGCTATAAACGCTCGACTCGGATGTCAAAAACAGATCCAGAATGTTTGCATAATCACCTCGGGCGTCCGGCACTCGTGTAAGTTCCTCCACAAGTTGGGTCAGAGTGCGGATAACAGCGAAAACCTTCGCCAGCCTCCTAGCCTCGTCGGTCTGTTAGAATGCACCAACCAGCCAAAATTGTCTACATTAAAATCACCGAGGACCACAATTTCAGAAGCCGGATGTTTGATCTGTAACCAGTCGACGGCATGTAAAATATGTTTGAAATGTATTGCCGGTTGATCGACCATTCGGGGAGCGGTAAAGACAACAGAGAAATTTAACAAAATTCCTCAGCATGACCTGTTATGGCGGAATGTACAGCGTGCCGGAGTGGTATCTCACCTTGGGACCGAATTACCACCCAAACCAACCTTTTCTCGAACTAGTCTGTGGGGAGGTGAGTATTGTGCCTGACACGGACACTCGGTTCCCTTCCTCCTCCATCATAATTTAATTAATTGGCCCGTCGTCGCAACGAGAGGAAACACAAAAGTTCCGAGGAAATCGCTCGAAAACTGCCACACAACGTCCACAGAAACAGGAAAGACAAAAGGAAACATTGGTCACTTTTTTTATCTTTAATTATTAATAGATTGGCAGAAAAAAATGGAAAAACAAACTACTTTAAAAAAAATATGCACTATTAATGTCTTCGCTAATCTTAACATCGCACTTTATCGGACTACGGACACACTTTATTGGCGTTTGCCATTTTATACACACACGACTGGGGTTATACGCTCCTCCGCAGCTTGCGGAGTGCGAGAGAAAAACCTACCGTCACGAACGGTGGTTGCAATAAGACTCCGCGATAATTATTTCATGCAGAGATCACTCGCTAATCTTGATCATGGTGGTATGTGTGAGTGAAGATCACATTTTCGTGTTTATCAATGCATTCCAGCAAGGATAAACAAAACCTTCAGCTAGGGAAAAAGAACAAAGGAGAAACGACCTAATGCATCGGTCTGTGATTAGGGTCAGCTAAATAAATAAGCTGGAACTCATTACATCGGAATTGCATTTAGGATACCGCAAACGATGTTTATGGTATCGCCAGAAAACCTTTGAAGGACAGCGTTCTTTTATTTGCACATTGCGTGCTAAGGAAATTCGTTTCAGCGTCTATTGCGCTAATTATATGCAGCTGCTTGGGTTGTTTATTGATGGGGTAAAAAGGTCGCCAACCAATGTGTATGAAAGGGATTTATTGTACACATGAATGAAGCTGGATATAGGCGACGCAATATTTATGGTCCCTGTCATGACGGTTACATTGTATGTAAACCAAATCATTTTGTTTACAGGAATTTGTCTGGTACCGAATTGGTTTAGAATACCAGATAAGCAAAGAAAGAAATCTTACGGAAAATTGTATGCGAAGGGATGCATGAAAAGGTAAGTTTTCTTTGTAGGGATTTTTTAAGATCATAGATTTGATCTATATGATGCGTGAAGCATTTCCAGGTGCTAATGCTGTTGCATTAGCGAAATCAGGATTTTTGCTGAATGTTATGGGGGTTTTACGGTAAGTAGACAGTGGGGATTGGTGGAACTGCCACAAGTCCACCAGCCAAGCTCCGAGAGTAGGCCAGGAATTTCTCCCGACCATTTCACGGAGTCTATACTTTAATGGAGTGGTATTTCACCGGGCGACAGGGCGTTGGGACCCCACCTACCACTCGTGTTAGAAAATCGGTAGAATTAAATCCACAGGGAAAGGGAAACGTGTCTCCGATCAATATTTTACTATCCTTTTATCCAAGGTGACGGTAAAAGTCATAATCATGTTAAGTTGGCGGACTTCTACATATACGTATTTCGCAGGTAGTGATTCGTCGGGAGACCGTACATGCTTTGTAACTGGCGCCCGGACTTCACAACAGCTCTACCACAAGAATTATTTAGTCTATAATGTTTATATATGAGTTTTTTAACCGAATTAAATCTCTAATAACATTTAATATTCGGAACGATAAAATTACTCCAAACCCATAATTTCCGATAAGTAGATTCTATCAGTATTCAGCCCGTGCAAATCTGTGGGTGGCCATCAAAACTTCCGACGTTAGAATATACACCCAAACATACCCCCGTTTCAGTGCATTTTTATGGCAAAACAGTTTAAATTAAAGATGGTAATAAAATAAATAGTTAAATGTGGTTGAAATAAAACTTGGCCACGCGATGAAATCCACAAAAATTTGCCAAACCAAATTAAACTCAACCGCCGTAAAATGTTTATCGATCTTGAATAATTTCCGACACCTTTTCAGAATACATAGTTTGCAGCCAATGTTAAGCAAAAACTTATAAAAGGTAAAATTTCTGTTCAAAACTTAATGAATTCAAAAGCAGTTCGCGCAGTAGGTCGGTGCTTATTTACAAATTAGTCTGCAGAGGGGGACGTCTTTGATGACCAAGCTCCCCCGACAACCGGTTTATTGATATTTATTGGAGGCAAATGTAGACGGCACGTACTCCCAAAGTTACAATCAATTCAGCTAGAGGTTTCACTTTTTAAACGTATAAGTTTTATTACAAATCTTCTTGGAGCACTGGAACAGTTTATTTATAAATTATTTAATTCGGTTTCGATCTCAAGGTACTGAAGTCGGCTCAACTTATTGTCTTGTTACTCGTTGGTAGCTTATTAGGTTGGTGTACATATGGAGCGCTGCGAAACATCTGAAATTGTAGATCTGAAAACTATTCTTCTACAAAATTCAATTGAATTCAATCGAAAAGTTCGGAAAATCGATAACACTTAAATCTCCAACACCTAGGTTAGAAAGGAACTATAACATACGCACTGACTGTCTAATGTGATTACTCTCGAAAAACAACGTTTTCTGAATACTGATGTTAGTCACGAATTTCAATCGAATCGATCGTATTCATAAGAACGAAGCTTACATAGTAATGCTTTTTTTACAGTAACGCGCCCACAAAATAGGATTTTGAGATACCCTTAAATGTCAGAGCACAGTGCGAGCAGATGAAGAGGAAGTGGATAAGGAAAGGAGGTGTCGATGTATATTGCTCTTGATCGCCTGGACATTACAACGACGAGGCAACACACGATCAGGTAGAGCATTACAAATTCGTGTGGTTCGGCTAAAGAATGACTCTCTATGATTAGTTGTGCGCCTGAAGTTGACTTTCAACGTGAACTGATTGCATTCTCAGATTGACGGGGAAAATGTCTGAGGAGGCGGAACACATTGAGTTTGAGAAATTTATTAATCTGTTAATATCTGACATTGAAAATTTTACTAGCTCGATCACATGTAGTTCTAAAGAACCACCATCTAAAGTTGAATTAGCGGAAAACGTATTCATGAAATTATTGGCTTTTTCTTTTGAGTTTGGGGCTGTTACGTCCAAAACCAACCACCCATAAATACATACCTCTTTGGAGCCAGTCTCCACCAACTAATTGCGGTGCACGCAAAATCATCCACTTAAAGGATGAAGCACTCCCCAAGGTCTAGCAGTGCCCCATACACTAAACGGGCTAAATAATCATAAAAAATCGAATATCAAACAAATTGAACTAAACGTTCAATTTGCCGATATCAAATTCAATATCAAACAAATTGAACTAAAAGTTCAATTTGCCACATAAATTCAAAACGCGATATACGAACCAGATATTCAAGACGTAAATTCCCCTGGTTCCAAATCTGCGGACCAGATGACCAACTCTCAACTAAAGTTGGTAAGAATCATAAAATGCACGGCGGCAATTGTAAAGAATGATTTACCCAAACCAATTCCCACAGACAACCTCGTTTCCTTTCCAACTAAACCAAGGTAACCAAGCAATTAGCACAATAAAAACGAACTACACGCTCGTTTTATTATAGCACTCACAAAAGAATCATGAATGCACATTTGCAAGATCCTTGGCTGATTTTCCCTTTGTGTTTCCGTGTTGAACCGACGCCGAAATGAAAATGAAAGAAAACAGCGACTGGGAAAAATGGCCATGCAGAACAAAGGAGATATCCTTTGAGCTGCAAGACGAAAGATGAAAGTTTCGGTTCGAGGAGGAAAAGAAAAACAAAAGTGAGTTGGTTTTTGAGATTTGGCCGAGACGGTCATAGGAGTTGGTTGTGAGTCGTGCACCACGACGGACATGCTTTTAAAAGAATTAGTATTGTTTGTTTGTTTGCAGACGCATTTATTCACAAAGTCTTTTTTATATTTTACAATTTTAGTCTAAATGCTAAACCTATCTTAATAATTTTACTACATAATGTAATTTACTGGCTCTTCACAAGCACTCTAAATTATACAATATTATATGCTTAATTTATGCCTTTCAGCTTACATTTTCTTTTATTTATTCTTAATATAATACACATACATTATAAAAAAAATAAACTGTTATCTTAGAGGTCTACCTCTTCTTTTTTTCGAAGCATTATGACAAAAAAAAATAAAGATTTTTTTTTTTTTTTTTTTTTTTTTTTTTTTTTTTTTTTTGAGGATGCAAAAATTTTAAAAACAAAACAATAAGTGCTTAATGAAAACAAAAAAGATAAAATAACAGAAGTTAACGGGAAGGAGGGCAAAGGAAAAGGAAGGGAGGAAGCTGCGCCAGAGCTGAATATTATATCTGAGGACGTGAAGTCCTTTCTTCGTTTTGGAGCCACCACCAGTTGTGGTTGGTTCGATCTTTTATTGATTTATCTCTTTCACTGATCACCATACTGAATCGAAGTCGGTCTGGCCTATTAGAGATATCGCTATTGTGGACAATTCGTTTATGCCTAGCACCACGGAAAGCGTGGTATATAATAGGTATTCCACCCTCATCTTGGATTAGACCCTTTCCGTCCAAGAAGAGGAACGCCTCTGGGGGAATGAACCCGTTCTGGAGGGTACTCTCCAGATACATATCGTTCGGATAATATGCTCCCGCGATAAGATTATTTACACTGCACATTGCCGTTGCAATGTGGCCACGAATAATTTTTATAATGAAGTTGTCTATCCTAGTTAGTCCTGATTTATCATACAGGGTTTTATTAGGGTACAATTTCTGGTATCGTGACTCTGGTGTTCTATTAAGTCCGAGGCAGGAACGCAAACACTGTCTCTCGAACACGCGAATCTTTTCCATGTAGAATAGGGATATATTGTACCATATTGGACAGCCATAGACCAACACTGGTCGGATGAATGCCGAATATGAAATTATTTTAACTTTTGGATTGAGAATGCTGCTTCGGAATAGACTTTTTGTGGCAACAAATGCGTTTCTTGCTGCAGAGAGAGTGACTGCTATATGCTTGTCAAAGTATAAATACTGATCAAGCCAAATACCGAGATATCTGACTACAGTTAGTATATTGTCGCGCACGTTATTCAGTATAGTTCTAAAGCAGTCAGTCAATTTTAAGATTTCAATTAAACTTGTTTTAAGACAAAATAATTAATATAAATAAACATTTAAAGGTTGTGTTGATTCATTGTGCATTCGTATACGCGGAGCAGTAATTAAACTAGTGTAGTTTCAAGCATACTTCTTTTACGGGACATCACAAGAATCCTTGGCTCTCCAGCAGTGATTGAACTGTGGCTGCGGTGCGGTCCACTGACTTGATTCAACGGAAACACCACCAATAATACGCCGGGAACTGTTCTTTCCGGAAAAAAACACACAAACAGCAAAACACACATATGTAACCAGTAGCAATGAAACACACGGTTGTCTAATTGTAATTACTTGAAGAACTTTATTGGGTCTTGAACTTAATCTAGGGTATACTATTTCACTGTTCTGGAGTTCTTTCGTCTCTGGACATTACAGAGTTCGACACATAAACAGGTAATGATATTAATGTTCTTACACTTGGATACTTAATATGCAGTTCGATTACTATGTTAGTTATAACTCACCCTCGACAATATTTACAAAATGGGTATTAAACTCCGGCACGCAACGACCTCGACAAGTGTATCTCGTCCCGCGGTTCAAACCTGACTCACACCACGTCCCCGGCACGTGTGCGCTTCGCGGTGGTTACGATCTGACTCTACGTTTAGACGACATTGACCCAGCCTCCGCGCTTGAGATGAGTTTTCACTCATGTTATCGGCGGGGAAAGCAATTTTTCCTTCGCCCCGACGACCAATGAAAAACGGTTTGCACCCCATTGGAAGGTTCTAATATACATCGTCGAGATAAGTTGAATGTCTTTTTCTTGGAAAGCAAGACAAACGAAACGTGCGTTGGGCGAAGGAAAGGAAAAACAAACATGGAACGGATCGAATATGATGATCGGTGTACGGCTGGGTGTATTACCATCGTACGATAGAGAATAGATTTATGGTTGACGTTAAGTCAACAGAGCTTTGCCCACGATGGCTAGGGACTAGAATAGATGTGAGCTTGTTTGTTTTAGAGGAAGATAACGAGGGACACGATCATGGGTATGATTGTATCCCATTCCATGGTCGGTTGGTGGCCGATCCTGGGAAATTTATTGCAGCTGCTGGAAACCTAATAGACATAGGAACATTGTATGTTTACTTATTGCCCACTGGGTACAGCATCAATACGTTTGTACGGAGATTGCCAACGTCCCCTCGGTCGATGTGTCGGGTGTATGTTTATGTTAAAACAACACTTGAAATCCCTGTAGGCAGCTAGCAATGGGCTGTGTTGTAGATTGTTGTTTAAACGATCGACCGATGGTTCAGCAGATAAGGCGAGGATGAACATGTCATGCACGTGCATGGGAAAATGCTGCTTAGCTTTGCGCATTGACATGTTCGGGGATTCATGTTGGTTACCTGACAAGGTACCCGAATTAGATTTCAAGGGCATGGTGCGTGGGCTTATGTTTTCAGGTGAGGTGAAGGTATATATAATGACTTGCCTGGTAAGTGGGAGACGGTTAATTAAAAGGGAGTGGGTGGTTTTCGAGAATGTTTTAAAGAACCGCCACAGAACTAGTGTGGTGCCAAGGATACTTCCTTTACGCCTCATCACGAGAACTGTGGAGGTTAGAAGATGTAGTTGCCAGCGCATGGCTCAGGATTCACTTCTATCCACAAGCACTGTTACTCCTTATACAAGAATTGTTCCACAGGAAGACAGGAAAACACGTTTTTTATTTATTTAACTCAAAGAAGAGTTTTGTTGTTTTTATTAATTCTATTATCACTCTATAATTTCAATACACAATTGCTTCACAGACAAATAATAAACTTCTTCTATACTTAGAAACATTTGGCAATAGAGACGACATTTTGCAGTTTTTGCTTTTGTTACGAAGGCGAGCGGCGACACGACTATACCAATGGTTGAGATGCGACACACTGACGCAGTGCAGCATGACAGACCGCAGTAATGATTGAATAGCGACTGGTGTGAATTTGGGTTGAAATTCATATTTCATTCCATACACAGGACAACCAAAAGAGACCACGCCTCAATCTCACGCCCGTCAAAATGTGAGTAACTTTTGTTAATAGGGTAATTGACGGACATGAAGAATGAGAGAACAGAAAACATGATATGCTGTGAACTCGCGGTAGCTTTAGTTGTGTGTGTTGGTATCAGATGCAGCTAATGACATGACCTGGTGACCCTGTGGGACGGCTATGGTGTAGTCGGAGCACATTGAACCATGGAAAGACATACGAACGAGAGGGAAACCTAGCTGATGTTACTCCCCTGCAAAAAGAGATCATTGATCCCAAGCGAATGGGTGATCTGAGGGAAAGTCGATAGGACGCCGCTGATGTTTGGGAAATAATCCGCGTGAGAACCAGACTCTAAGACGCTGAAACAACCCCAGCGATTTTGCTATGATGCAACGGCGTCGTTCGTTGAGACTTGTTGTTGCTAACCGACATTATGAGATTTCCGATGGGAAACTCATGGTTAGCAAGAATGGAGTTGCCGTATGACGAGAATGTAGCTAAACTCAAGTATGCATTATCTGCAAAGGATAATGAGTTTAGCTATACGTCCGGGCTCCTCGATAGTATAGTGGTTAGTATACCCGCCTGTCACCCGGGAGACCGGGGTTCGATTCCCCGTCGGGGAGCCCCTGGCGCAAGACTAATGACCTTGCCCAGACAAAATAAATCATTATGGAAAATTTAACAAGCCTCAGGACGTGCTAAATAAGGCCAAGGCCGGTTCCCGGTTGTAGTGCCGATGATGATGATGATACGTCCGTTTGACATGTTTTACAGGGGAATAACATATAAAGGAAATGGGTAGGTATGACGCGCTGAAAGCGGTCGAAATTAGGTGCAAATTTTGGTTGAGATTGTGGGTTGGTTCTCATGTAGATACCCCCACGGTACTCCCCCGCCAGTGACGTAGGCACGAAATAATGGTAGAGCGGAAGGAGTAGAACGGTTGAAGGAGCGCTAGGTGAAGTATCGGAAGGAGAGTCGTCTGTTTGGAGTATGGCTGGTTTGGATTAACCCAGTAGTCGCGGTGGTTAGGCTTTGCTCTGTCGTGTAGACGTGTTCCTGGGTCGTGGCTGGGCTTGGGTCTGTAATGTAAGTGGACCTGGTTGGTACCGCGTGTGTTGCCGATGGGGACAAGGGGATGGCGGTGCGGTCCACTGGCCTGTTGTTGTTTGCATAGACCAACGGGTATGACATCCAAGTAGGTCGTGACCCATCGGTAGCTCGCTCGCATCGGAAGTGACGAAGTTGCGTGTGCGGGATGGAGGAGCTTCACGCCCAGTGTTAATTTTTCTCCGCAGCGACGGGGTGTCGTGTGCGGGATGGAGAAGAACAGAGTCTAGGGTCGGCATTTTTCGTCCATACGTTGGTATGGAGAGTAGTTTGCCGCCCTTGGTAGATGTGTTGTTGTATGGGCGCTGGCGTTGACGTACAGTCTTAGCCTTGCGCGTTTGTGTTGGAGTAGTAGTCACCGGGGAATTGCGTGTTTTTCCCCTTTTTCCCCTGCCTTTGCACTTGTTCGAGGTGTGACCTGAACGGCCACACAACTCGCAGCAACTCCGAATGCTATACACTCGGGGGTTTGATGTTGCTGGACTGTTGGAGGCAGAGCGTTGGTGTGATTCCTGATGTGTTCTATTCTGGGACTCCCTCTGCTGGAACGGTGATTTGTTCTGTGGTAGTGTGGTGCACCGCGCACGACATTCTACAATGTCGTGGCCATACTGCCAGCACTCCCGGCAGAAAAGTGTGTTTCGCCTTTTCCGGCACTCGTATAGGTGGCCTAATAGCAAAAACTGCACGTGCCGCGTGCAGTCACTTGATATAAGCGATGTGCGCCGTGGTCCCTCGTGGTTTGATCCACAGGTGTGGTATTTTGAGGGGGCGAATGTCGACCCACCCGTTGGGTATGTGCGTTTCGATCTAGTGGCGGGCGCAGGGGAGCTATCTGAGGAAGACTCGCTGGGCCCCCGGTTGTGGGTTCGCTGGTGGAGACAGGTTGTGCAAAAAGGCGTGCGCCTTCTGGAGGGTGTGGGTGTCTGTGAGGATGATGCCCCTGGGGTAGTCCGTGGTGCTGCTAAAGAAGGTGCTGTGTGCCATGGATGCCGTGTAGGCAGTGTGGCGTGTTGGCTATCCGCCGCGTCTTGATATGGAGGGAGCTCACACTGTGGGTCCAGGGTGTCCGTAATTGCGTCAGCCACCTTAGCTAGATAACCCAAACTCTGGTTAGGTTGGGCCGTTAATGCCGAGCGGGCATGTTGAGGTAAACTCCTCAGAAAATGTGGCCTAGTTAGATCATCCGAGATCCTGGTCCCCGCTATGGAGCGTAAATGGGTCAGGAAAAGGGATGGTCTAATACCTGAAAAATTGGTCGCGTTCGCCAATCGCTGTAGTTTGATGCTGGTGGGTTGGTCCAAAGCGTTAAGGAGATTCTCCCGCATGTTGCTATAGGGATCAGGGCCTGGTGACCTGATTGCGTGCGCAATATGCATCCGCTGTGTCCCATCCAGCACCCGCAGCAATTCTACAGCACGATGTTCTTCATCGTAGATATTGCCGAACCGGAAAAAACGTCCGGCTGTGGCAAACCGAAGCTCTGGATACTCCTCGTCGAACGGGGGGAGCTTTACGTTTTTTGAAAAGGATGGAAAATCGACACCGGAAGCGTCCTGAAAAGCTGGGGAATCAGCGCGAGCTTGTGCCTGCTGAGCAGTACCGGCTCGCGTTGTGGGCATTGTGGTGCCGAAGGTGAAAAGAGAAACCGGTAATTTGGAGATTGAGAAGGGACGAGTTGTGTCCGTGGAGGAAGCGAAAAGTCGCAAAGGGGGCGAAAGAGGTCGCAAGAGGACGCGTGAAGTCAAGAGACGTCAATTAAGAGTCGCGTAGTGCCAATTGGAGTCGTAAGAGAGTCGCGTAATGCCGAGTAGAGTCGAGAATATATTAATGTGGGATGTACCCTTATTGAACCCAGAAGGGGCTTACAAAAGTTTGTAATTATCGAAATTAAATAAAGAGAAAATCGATTTAAGTTATTGGTTGCCAAAACCGTTTAAAAGGGTTATTAATCTCCCTATAAAATTACGAATCTATCCTCGTTCGTCTTTTCTGTGGACAGCAGAAAACAAATGGAAACAAATGTCCTATAAATTAATTTTTAAATGATTGTTATTTCAATAGCTTTTTTTTGGATGAAATCGAAATTGTATCCTTTGTTTTTTCAATTTATATTTGATTTATCCTTATGTTTTTTTTGAAGTTACAGCTGCTTTAGCAATATCATGTGACTTGAACCTGCTATGCCCTGAAATTTTTAAACGCGTTTTTTTCGAAACCACTTTTCTCAAATCTTTTGACACGATATCTCAAGTTCTAATGAAGCGATTGACTTACAATTTAGTATATGTCTTCTTTATAGGCCTTTCTATTGCATGAACTATCCTCATCTCCAAATTTCAATGTTAACTATTTTTAAAAAATTCGAAAAACTAAAAAAAAGTGGTACAAAAATCATTTTTGTTTCAAGCAGTCGCCATTTTGTTAAAACTTTTTTTTTCAAATTTTTTTAGTTTCAACGATAGAGGCATTTCTGTAAATTAATAACCTTTTTTTTCCAGTTTGCTAGGAGGGTTGAATCGTGGGTATGGTGGCGTGCCAACTTTTTGAGATCCCCCACTTCATCAGCTGCTAACTTTTTGAATTTTGAATTTTTTACTTTCAATTTTTTTTACTGTATTCTTGAAATATTAATAAACATCCTATAAAAAATGAATAGTAAAAATATTGATTGCTTGTTTTTACAGCACTTCAAAAATTGCGTTAAATTCTTGCGTCTAGACCAGAATACCGGCTTAATATAACAGGGCTGATTTTTAATTTTTTAATTTTTTTCATTTTTACAATATTTTTTTATTTTCTTTTTATCTTCTTAGTTTCTAAATTACATGCTAGACAAAAAATGCTTAAATTCTAGCTTAATTATATTATATTATAACTTACTGGTCCTTCGCAGACGCTCTAAGCTAAACGTTACGTAAAAATTGTATAATTTTCCTTTCGGCAACAGAACTTTGTTTGTGGCAGTACTTATAATTATTTGAATGACAAAGAACAATTTGGAAAACTTTGGGTCCATTTTTTTTTGTTTTTTTCTTAAAATTTAGCCTACATAATTTTTTTTTAAATTTTATTTAATAGAACTTAAGTTAACTTAACTTAAATCGTATACTACCTTAATTCTAGAAAAGCTAAGTCTATGTAAGCTGGCTGATTATTCTATACCGACATTGGTAGCCAGGTCTTTATATGCCATTCAACCGCCAGAACTGTTGATGCTGTCCAATACTATCGTCCCGGTCTCTGTGGGAGATAGCCTCACCGAAGCGCAAGAGTTCTTCTTCGGTGCGCATTACTTCCCGGTCGTGGCACAATCGCCCGACTACGGATGATCTACTTATATCCCGATCTATCTTTTATAAACCCTTTCATGTCCAAATCAAGGAACGCCTCTGGTAGAACAAAGCCGTTGCGACGCACGCTCTCATAGTACAGAGCGTTTGGATAATAAGGCCCGAAAAGTAGGTCATTGGACGAGTTTATTGCCCTCGCAATATGTCCTCTGATTAATGTAATTATAAAATGATCCAACCTATTTATGTATGCTTCATTATATAAAGTCTAATTTGAATAATACTTTTTATAGTCCGATTCCGCTGTCCGATATAATCTGAGACAAGTTCTGAGAGACTTCCTTTCGAACACCCGAATCTTTTCCATCAAATTTGGACCTATGTTAAACCATACTGGACAGCCATATATGCTCGCCTGATTAGTATCATATGACTTTTACCCTACTGTCAAATAGCCTCCTTGTCATAGAAACGTTTTCCTCGCTTTGGCCAAGGCAGCCTCTACATGTCCGTTGAAATACAGATATTGATCTAGTCAGATGCCAAGGTATTTAACTACAATCTTGGTTTCCAGTTTACCTCCATGCGGTCCCACGATAACTAGCTTTCGCCAGTTTTTCCTTGTATCGTTCGTGGCTTTATATAATGGGGTTCTGAATAGGATGGCTCCACATTTCTGGAAGGTTGATCTTAAGTTTCCAGTCGTCGCAATAGCGCTGCACGTGGTGTAAGTATCGCTGCAGTAAACTATTTATGATCTCAACTTTCGGAGCTGTTCTGTAAATTATGAGATCTTCTGCGTACGCAATAGCCTGCGGAAGTGCATCTAATAACTCGTTAATGTAAATGTTAAAAAGAATCGGAGAAAGTACCGCTCCCTGTTGCAAGCCATTCTTGATATTATACGTTTTATTAACATATTGTAAAGTACATATAGTAAAGGCTTATGTATGTCATGTCTGACCAGTTTGTAATATAACCCGTCGATCCAGACAGTATCAAAGGCTTTTTCCAAGTCGATCAGACAGGCGCCTGTGCATTGGTTCTTACATTTATTCCATTGTATGTCGGAGACCAGTTTAGCTGCGGCATGTGTGGTTTCATGACCCGCTTTTAAGCCAAACTGGTTATTTGGAATAACGTTGTAGTCGTCTACCCATTTTAGGAGAGCTTTGTTAATAGATTTTCAACTACTTTACTGATGCTTGGGAGTATGTGGGGGCTCGTCTAATCCACCCAAAGAACCACCCATCTATCTTAATCAACTCCCCACCCCTCACCTAGATATTATTAGCTTACCTGCAATCGGCAGCGTTAAGCTACCTTTCAATCATCACCCATTTCCTGAGAAAAACGAAACAACCCATGGCAACACCATCATCTTGCCATAGCATTAAGTAACATTGCCGCACCTCACCGGCGTAATCGGTTCCTTCGGTCGGCATCCATGACCACTACGATTCAATAGAAAATCCACCGGGTCCTATTGCCGACATCCATGCTTATCATTACACAGCAATTCCACTGTGTTTGCTCTTCTCCGACAACCGTTGGTCTCACGATCAACCCATAGCAAGTCGCTTGCTTGTACAGCTGCATGACTG
Organism: Microdon myrmicae; assembly: GCA_963931805.1. Lineage (NCBI taxonomy): Eukaryota > Metazoa > Arthropoda > Insecta > Diptera > Syrphidae > Microdon > Microdon myrmicae. The sequence goes on from OZ007499.1 coordinate 122,384,429, forward strand.
ATTGCATGATCCGTCGCCTTATCGAGGAACGATCATCGCATCGGTCATGTCTAACGATTTGCTGTCTAAACAACGAACAGCCACGATCCACACGCTGGCTATCAAACAGAATGCTTCTGTATACACGACGTATAAACAGAAGAAGCTATTTTGGCCTGCACGGCAACATTCCCTAGCATAAACGAATCGCTAGTATAAACATGGCAACCTTTTTCGGTCGCTATTGAGCTACCATTCGTTTGCACAGCTGACCTGGTTGAATTCCCTTCTTCGCACCCAATCTCTGATGCAATTCCGTTTGTCCGAAGACAAGCTGGGTAAGTGTACACTTGCGCATCTACAAGCCCAATTCCCCATGATCGGTCGCCCAACCGATAAACGATCATCGGATAGGACACGACCCATAGTTGTTTATCAATCATATCAATGGTCATGCTCTACGATTCGTTTCCCAAACCAAACATGCACCCAAAATCTATCCTCTATTGTTTATGATCGCAATGCAGGCAGCCTCCGTACACGATCATCTATATGACCAGCTGCAGGTTTGGATTCCCTTCTGAGCACCCTTCGCGTTTTCGTTTGTTCGCATTTCCAGTGTATGTACATCCAACCAGTTCTGCACGCTCACAATGGAAGTCCTTTCAATCAAATCGAACTGGTTTCTCATTGCTCGCCACACGAAAGGGCTTCGCTTCCCAACACAGCGGCTAGAAATCGGGACCGATGGAGAGATTTGTTAAATAAGGCCAAGACCGGATCCTGGTTGTAGTGCCGATGATGATGATGATGATGTATGATTGCCTTTTCCCAACGCGCGGGAAAATATTCATTATTCAACGCGTTGTTAAACAGGACCGTGTATAAATCTATTGCCATTGAGGACAGGTTCTTGAGTACGATGTTAGGTACTCCATCTATTCCCACTGACTTTTTGCTTCTTAATGAGTCGAAGATGCTCTGGATTCCTTCCCACGTAATTAAAAGGCTATTAGCTCCACCATTGCATTAATGTCAATTGACAGATAATCGTCACTGAATTCGGTCAAACCGGGGTTCTCCGATTGTAAAAGTGAAATTTCATTTCGGTGGTGCAGGTGATTCACTAGAATGCTATCCTCCAAGTCGTGATTTCGGTGAATGCTTTCAGTCACGTTGTACATTCCCTGAAAGATAGCTCCCGCAGCATTCGCCTTTTCCAAAAGATCTTCGATCACTATTGAGGATCGTGTACTCTGGATTCATCCTGACTAGCGACATAGTTATGGGCATTTCGGCCACAGGGCACTCCTAGTGCCTCGAAAATCCTGAGTAGGGCTACGTTGCCTTCATTAAATATGCAAGCAGATGCATAGGCTGCAATTTTAATTGGTACTACTCCGTCAGAAAGATGCTTTGGTGTGATTTTCCAATTTCGTGTAAATCCACCAACGCATCTTTCAAAGAATTCTTTCTTCGATAAATCTTCATGAATGGGCTCAATAGCCTCCAAAACATCTACAGGAAGAGCAGTGTTACTATGTTTAAAATATGTTATATTAGTCTCTTTTTTTCGGTTTCTGCGGTTTTCGGGTTAAACGATTTTTTTCTTCTTTTGACCTGTCTTTGCGAAATCCTATAGATGATCTTGTTTGGCGCGTACTTTTATGATGTGAACTGGGCATATTTATAATACAAAAAGTTCGATGTATTACGAGTAAATGTAAATAAACTGAAAGTATTCTATGTTTAATGTTCGAATGCCGACACGTAAGTGCTCCACGATTGAATTCACCATACCATCGATAAACACTGGTCCTTGATGGAGCTTCATCGCCAAAAATTGAATTAAGTTCATCCATGCACTGTTGCTGAGTTAATCCACGCCGAAAGTTGTAAAAAATAATCGCACGAAAATGTTGACGATTTAATTCCATTTTTGGGCCGAGATGAATCTTTTAAGTTACTGTAAACAACACAAATAGCGCTCGTATGTCAAAACGTTCTGAGTGCGTATAACCTCAAAAATGTCCAACTTTACGACAGTGCTGTCAATTGCCGGATTGCAACGCTAGGGTTGCCAAATCCCGAAACATAAGAGGCAACCCTCGTATTATTTGTCCCGGAAGGAAGTACATCAGAAGTAAAGCCGCAGTACACTGTTCCCTGAAGGAAGTAATCCCAAGAAAATTTTTGACAAATTTGAGAAAATAAACGCCTATACATAAGGAAACAAAACGAACTTTTTCTTTCATTTTTATCGCCGTGGTATCTCCACAAAAGATTCAATTGCAGATTTTATAGTATCACCTGGCGCCCCACGGAAAACCAGCGGGGACAAGGACTGACGCCAAATTAAGGACGCTGCTTTTCCCTCTAGATCAGAGGAAGCACGGCGACGACCCCTGCTGTAGTGCGTTGTTTCAGGAGCGGTCTACAAGAGATCCCTCATCCTTTTCAGGACAAGAAGACGCCCCCCCTGAAACAGAAACCTACTACAATCGCACCAGGCCGAAACTTGTATTGAATAAAGGCATGGGCGGCGACGTCACACCAATCTCATTATTTGTCTAACGTACTTCATGTTACATAACTACAACTAGGTTTTGGCATCTATAAGAAGAGAAAATCAAATAACTAATACGCCACTGTATACGTGGGTAACAATCAGTTATTAATTACAAATATGCAACTCCTTATCATCATCATCATCATCGCCACTACAACCGGGAGCCGGTCTTGGCCTTATTTAGCAAGTCCCGAAGCTTGTTAAATTTTCCATAATGATTTGTTTTTTCCAGGCAAGGTCATAAGTCTTGCCCCAGAGGCTCCCCGACGGGGAATCGAACCCGATTTCCGCGTGACAGGCGGGTATACTAACCACTATACTATCGAGGAGCCACAACTCCTTATAGGTTCACATAAATAACACCATAGTGTACATTCTGTTAATTTGTTTATTTATCTGGCGCGCCCAATCTCGGTTGGGACGTGCTCAATATGATGAACTTAAGCGTTTTTATTAGTTGGTATATTAAGGGAGGAGTACTAGTTGTGTTGGTCAGAAGCATTAGATCCAAAGTTGTAGGTATTGAAAGCGCGCTACTTGGAACTATGAATCACGCGCAGCTGCCACGCGGTGTAATAAGATATACTTTCACCGCTGACTTGTATTGCCAAAATGTGTGGCCTTGTAAACCTTGAAATACGTTTATATTAGTATATTTGGAAACATCTGTTTGAATTTGTTCGCGTTGGGTCCCACACAATTTGTCAATCGCCCAAAAAAAGGCTCGTGTCAATTGGTCGAATGAAATGCTCAAAAAATACGGTCGCGGTGCTTCGAAACACGTCTATGACATCGTGACAGGTGATAAATCGTGGATTTACGCGAATGAGCCCGAAAGTAAACAGCAGTCGACTGTCTGGGTGTTTCAAGATGAGCCAAATCCAACAAAAGTTGTTCGCACACGAAGCACTTCCAAGCAAATGATCGCCTGTTTTTTCGGAAAAACTGGACATGTCGCAACCGTACCACTAGAACAACGCAGAACAGTCAATTCTGAGTGGTACACAACCATTTGTTTGCCAGTTGTCTTCCAAGAAATCAGGAAAACCAACCGCCGAAGACGGATCACTCTTCACCACGACAATGCGAGCTCTCACACATCGGCTGCGACAACTGCATTTTTGAGCACCCAAAACATCGATTTGATGGGTCATCCGCCGTATAGTCCTGACTTGGCACCGAATGACTTCTTTTTATTCCCGTACGTAAAAAACAAACTGAGAGGTCAACGTTTTTCGACACCTGAAGAAGCGGTTGCTGCATTCAGAATGCATGTGTTGGATATACCTCAATCAGAGTGGCAAAAGTGCTTCGACAATTGGCTCAAACGCATGCAAAAGTGTATAGATCTTCATGGGGAATATTTTGAAAAACAATAAAGTGAGTTTCGATGATCAATATTTGTTTTTGTTCTCTAATCCCGAAATATAAAAGGCAACCCTCGTCAGGTTAAACAGCGGCCCGGAGATCACTTTTCTATTCCTTTATAAAGCAAAACAAATCGAGATTTGTATCTCAAAAATGGGCAATTTCTTACACGAATCTCGATTTTTGTATCCTGAGTGAGATGCTCAGTGTTTATTTAAGGTAAGAATTCAATTTCTTGAATTCTTACGAAACTATTGGATTCGGTTTTCTATTTGTTTTACTTGATGGGATTTTCCAGATAGAGATAACGATCTCTGAATTTTGGATTTAGATGATGCCGTGGAGCAAATGTGAAACGATAAACGAATATTAGATTCGTTTATTGTGAATTTTAATTTTAATTTAGGTTTTGGATTTAATTATGCCGTGGGGTAAATGTTAAGCGATAAACGAATGTTTAGTTCGTTTATTGCGAATTTTGGATCATGTTTGGGTTTTTTCGGGTTTTGACTGGATTTTCGGTCTTATTGTAATATTGCTGGGATTTGGATGTAGGAATGGGGGAAAAAGTGGTAGGGCTTTTTAGAACACTACACAGTTATTAAGCGAATATCAAAAGCATCTGGGGAGACGTAATGTTCGTGCAATATGTTTTGACCAAAAAGAGTATAGCAACTTTGCATTATCAATTTATTGGGAATTTACATCAATAAATGTTTGCCAAAAGATAACATTCCTGTGATATCTCAGCCCCCTCATTCAATGGATCTCAGTCCCCACAACTTCATTTTATTTTTCCTACATCCAGAAGAGTTTATTCGGCGAGCTGAGCAGTATTCCAGAAAAAGTCTTCTATAAATACTACGAAGATTAGAAGCAATGTCTCTGCCGCTGTGGTATGTAAAAAAGAAAAAAGTAAATTCCTGATTATAAAATATCAGTCATATTACTTTTCTAATATAATCTCTATCAACATAACAACAAACAACTCTATCAAACACAATATAGGTGATCAATTTCTTTGAATTGATCACCTATATTGATCAATTCAAAGAAATTTCGATAAGATTCGATTCCTGAAGTTATTCGAATAGTATTATTTGTTGCTTATGTTGGGCTATAACTATGGTACACAATAACATAACACACATTGATCAACTTTGGTATTAATTCAGCTATTATTACTACTTATTGCCAAATAGACTTCAGATTAATTCATTGCTTGGGTCTCATTTGCGAAATTCTCGCTTTCTCGAAATTATTTTGAATCTTCCAATCAAGTCTTTTGAAAGTCACCGTTGAAATCCATTGATGCACACTTTTCTGATCGTCCAACTGAATGCCCTTGGTACGGCTTTATAATAACTATTACAATGTTATTCGTTTTTATTATCTTCTCGTTCCAGCGTTCCGGCTGAGAATCATTCATTTCATCGAAGTCGTTTATTCGTACATCAAGATTTGGATCTTAAATGGCTAAACGAGAGCCTATCAATTTACTTCCGCCAATATTAAAGTTGTGAATATCATGAAACCGAAAGCATAATTAAAATAAAAAAAAGAAATCACAAAACAAAACAAAAGATAAAATAAAATATTAAATGAAGAAAAATCACATTTCAGCCGTTGTCTGATGTCGCCATTGTTTTCGTCCTTTTTGTCGTCACATATCGACTTTAATCACGATCACTGATCAGATTTAGATGTTTCTAGAAAAAAAGTCAATTCAAAAAAAAAAAAAAAAAAAATTAAAAATGATAAACGGAATTGAGCGGCAGACAGAAAGATAAATCTACCAAGTGGTTTTATGCAGCGACGCATTAAGTATCTACGTGTAGCACATACACGCGTAGTGTAAAGAGGAGATAAAAGCTTGGAAGTCGATCAGGTAAAGGTCACAGCTCATTGGTCATACACCAGTCGAAGGCATTATATCGCAACTGCCATGAAAAATCATCCGGTTGGCGGTAAAGGACTCGAAAAATATATCCGAACACACAGAGAGCTGTTTGCATCGATGAATCAAGTTAATCGCTTTGATAAGAATTTATTAATGTGCCTTGGGTGATGACAGTTGCCAGCAAGGGGCCATCTGGCAACCGATAAACTCATTTGTACATGTTTATTTGTTGTGATATATTGAGGAAGCCTCATTTTGTTTTTAAATGTATAAATATTCGCGCTTATCATTATGTTTGCTCCTCTTCATTGTTTTGTATGTTTTTAAATGGTTTTATATTTGAAATGTATTTCATCGGACTTCAAGTCATGACCTCAGAAGACAAAATTCTTGCAAGATAGATTTAATGTCATCTTACTTTCGATGTTAATGACGTCGTATTGGTAAGAAACCAGGGAATTCCTTCAAACAGACCAAGTGCTTTCTATTTTGTTAATATAATAAAGACATTTAAGCCGAAATATCTTTTTTTGCCGTATTAACATTTTCAATGTTCAGCTTGTTAATATTATTTGCAACCTTATGTCCAAACAAATCAATGTTTTACATTCTGTTATCCTTTCAAGTCGCCTTACTCCTCCTGGGGGTAAGGATTTCACCACATGCGTCCATGTTTGTGTACACAGGTTCAACTGACTTTTTTTTGTTTTGTTTCGATCTGATACTCTTCCAAATATGCATATGGCCCGATTCACTCGCTTGTTACTAATCCGGCAATGCACTGACTGTTGAAGGTTTGAAGATATTCCTTTTATGGGAAGACTAACCTGAATTGGGTGTAATTGGTTTTTGTTTTAGTTTATTTTAGTTTTTACATTTGTTTGTGTATTCATATTTTATATATCGTCAAAATCCCTCAATTTTTTTTTATTTATTTAGTTTTTTATTTACTTATTTAGTTTTTTATTTACTTATTTTTTAATTTTACTGAAGATGAAATTGAATAACCCACTAGCGTAATAATTTGTCAACTGTGATGTGATATTAGAATATTGCACATTAACATAATCAAATAATAGGATATTAACAGAGTCTTGTTTAATCAGCACTAGTCTCTAGATATTTATAAATATTTTTGTTTTCAATTATAAAATTAATTATTAATTTTTCACATCTTTTCATATTTTAATTCAATAGAATTATTTGTAGTTAGCTAATATACTATTCACTTATTAAGATTGTTTCTTGTAATATCTTGGACTTTAAAAAAATTTCTAAATAAAATAACAAATACGTAGAATATCCAGTGTGTTTTATTTCCTATTGAATAATTTAACTACATGTATTCTGCTAAAGCGATAAGAACATGAGGACACTACAATTTCTAACAATAAGCTTATGCAGTAAATAGTCCTGACACCAATGAATATATGGTGACAACCTTTAAAAAATGGCCAGCTAGTATTAATTAATTAGTCTTTACTCGCCGATAATATCTTGGGGCATAAAAATTTACTAGTTGAATTGTTTGGTATAGAATCTTGGAAATTGTTATATTACGTATGACAATATACAACAATATACTAATGCATACACTTTGCATTGAATCATCAGACAATGGACAATGGACCACCGATAACGAGTTATGGAGATAGAATCATGTAAAGCGGAAACTGATCATTGTGAGTATCAAATTTTCGTGGGGGGATATCAATAAAACTAATAGCACATCGAACAGGTGGAGGGATTCGTCACCAGAAATATCAGATGATGGTATTTTTCTTCAGTGCTAACTACAATCAGTAGTAGTCTTGTCTTCAACCTACCATTATTCTCCTCAATTACTCCAGGCTCCAGTTTACAAACCATGTTAGTTAAAGTAGAAGAACATTAGAATAGAAATGTTTATGTTCATGTGCCGTAAGTATCTTGGATCATATCGTTATCAGGCTGGTGGACATCACCTTACCGAAATGTGTTGACCACAAACGGGACTGAATATGTGCCCACAAGTAGACTTTACAAATCCGAAATTCCGGATCCGGCTCTGTTAGGGCTCATGGCTCGAATAACGTCCTATATAGAGAAGCTTAAAAAAAAAATGAAAATGATACAACCTGCCTTGATGACATTTTTCGCCCCGCTGAGTTTCTATTCAACGGTTCACGAAACGTCATCTTCTTCCTCTTTGAATTTTTAATTATGTAATGCCTGTATCAGTTGCTAACTAACCGCCGACGAGTCAGCACGTGCGCTTCTGCCTCGTGATCGGCACCATTGGATCAATTGTGTAATCCGTTTAGGGTATTTTAAGTAAACCCAAGAAACCCTAATTACACTATCGGTTCGTGCGTGGTCTTCTGTGGGATCCGAAGTAAACAAACGGATCACCACCAATGCGTTCGAAATGTGCAGTGATATATATGGGCACCGTAGTATGAGAATTGTGTGGAAGTGTACAGTGCAGGAAAATGCATACCGTTTCCTTTCCTTGTGTCTGTTTTTCATCTTTTTCGCACCTCTGTTGCGTCCCTTAGACATCGATACGAGTACTATCGATTGATTTATAATCTTTGGAGGGTTTTTGGTGTTTTGAGTGGCGTAATATTCGTCACGAAAGGGATGTGACCTCCATTTCGGCACGGATCTAGTGGGGCAACTACTACAAGAGCATAACACCAGTAGTGGTTGCTTTCGCCTATCTATCGCTGGGTCCAACTTGCATCCTTTCCTGAGGCTGTATTGGTTTTTTGTGGTAGGCCACTTTAATGGAATGGGAATTTCACGTCGATCTTTGCAACATTCGTGGCCTAAGATGGAATTTCTCTGCCCACATCTGTAACCGGAAACTAGCAATCCTTGTGTTAATGATCTTTTTCCTTCACCACCCGCTTTGCAGACCACACACACTTTAAATAAAACACGGTTTAAAATTGATTTCAGTCTGGTATTAAAATCTAAACCACCGAACTCTCATACATAATATTACGTTTCTAATATAACTCTTGACCTTACACCTATTAATGCAAACTCTATTTACTTTGTTTTACAATTAGATTAATTCAATGTTCCACAATTAAAACTGATTTTTCCACTTATTCAACTACACGAATTTTTTGCTCACAATAAGAGTTACTGTTTTAGGTTGATTTCATTCTCGTATCAAAATCTAAACCACCGATTAATTTAATGCTCTTTCTTTTTGTTATTTTATTTTTTATGTGAACGAAGATAACTTCTACTGCGGACCTATGGGGGTTCTCTTTATTACATGGAGAACCAACCCACAATTCCAACTTAATTTTGACCGCCTACAGCGCGTCACGTTATCCCCTATTCCATCGTTCATGCTACTCGTATTCACCTGAAATATCATGTTTTCCAAATGGGGGCATAGCTGAATTCGTTCTTCTATGCAGATAATGCATAATTGAATTCAGCTACCTTTTTGCCATACGGCAACTCCATTTTTGATAGCCCATGAGATTTCCATCCGAAATCACATTATGTCGGTTAGCAACAACAAATCTAACCAAACGACGCCGATGCATTATAGCGAAACCGCTGGGGTTATTTCAGCGTCTTAGAGTCTGCTTCTCACGCTGATTATTTCCCAAGCATCAGCGGCGTCCTATTGACTTTCCCCAGACATGCCATTCGCTTGGGATCAACGATCGTATTTTACAGGTGAATAGCGCAAACTACATTTTCCTCTCCTTCACAGTTCTGTCTTCCTACAGTTCAATGTACTCGGAGATCACCATATTCATCGAATTAAGTGAATGGGTTATTTTCAAAGCTACATTGGTTCATGCACACACAACCAAACCCGCCCCGAGATCATAGTACTTTGTGTTTCTGTTCTATCATTTTCCCATGTTCGTCGACTATGGAATTAACCGATGTATTCACCATACATCGACGGGCGTGGCAATGAGAGAGCAGAAGTACGATCTCTATTGGTTGTCCTGCGTGCAAAAAATTAAATTACCCATCTTCACCCCTAATTCGAGTCAGTCGTTACTCAATCACCATCGCGGGCAGTCACGCCGCCGCTCTGAATAATTTTATTTCACGTGGATTTAACCAGCAGTCGCTATCCAACCACTACCGTGCCAGGTCACGCCGCTCGAGCCAAAAACTAATTTATTCATTTCATTAATCAAGTCGATATTCAACTCCGGTCGTGGCTAAAGTCGTTTCGCGAGTCACAGCAAAACACTAAGCTGCTCACGTGCAAGTGAGTCTAATTTCTAATTACCGCGGTTGCAGTGTTGAGAAATAAGTGTTTCATCTTAAAATACTATTTATATAAAGAAACTATCTAGTAATATTAATAAGTTCTAGTTAAGCAAAGAAAAAAACAAATCAATAAAAAAACAAATTATGCAACTAAACAACCATCACAGTGCCTTTATATTTCTCTTGGATACTTGTGTAAAGTGGACTATTCGTCGAAACATCGTTCGGGATTGAAGACCCGTGCCATACGTTGGCAATTATACTTCACATCCCCACAGACCACTATCACCAATGACCGCCTCCTTCAAGTCTTGAAAACCAACTTCTACACCATCTCGGCGATTCGTCTAGAACCAACCCTCGAACGAAGATCTTTTTTTTCTTCCTTCTGTTTGGCCCTTTTTGCCAGCCGCTATTTCCTTTCTTTACTTTCTCGGCTTGGGATCAAAAGAAAAAACACAAAGGAAAAATCAATAGAGGATCGTGCTAATGCACATTTAAGATCTTCTATGTTGTTAGGTGCTAAAACGAACGCGCAATTCGATTTATGGCGCAAGTTATTTGTTCTTGGCAATGGGCAAGGATGTCTTCTGTGGGAAATCGTGAGGGAACACAAAGGAAAAATCAACAGAGGATCGTGCTAATGCCCATTTATGATCCTCTGTGTTGTTGGGCGCTTAGACGAACGTTCGATTCGTTTTATCGCGCAAGTTGTTTGTTCTAGGCATATGGGCAAGGATGTTCCGTGCGGGAAATGGTTTGAGTAAACAAACCTTTGAAGGATCATAAAATTTCAGACGTGCAATTTATGATTCTCAACAACTTTACTTGAAAGTTGGCCATCTGGTCCACAGATTTGGATCCAGGGGATTCTATTTGAATTAATATCGCGATATTTACTGTATGTGCGATTAATGATGGAGCTTAGCTCCAAAGAGATGGGCATTCAGGGGTGGAGGGTTTTGCGCGTAACACCTGCACTTAGCGAGACATAGGTAATAACTGGTGCAGATATTTATGATTTTACTACACCCGGTTATAAATAAGTGCCTTTGTTCTTCCCACATCGTGGCCTAGCTACATGGGTGGGCTGAAAAGTTTCCGACCTAACAAAGATACCAGACATTTTCTCTTAAAATTTATTTTTATTTTTGTACATGGTCTTTTTGTGGCTCTACACACTTCTCCCAACGATGCTCCTATCTCTCTAACCCCGTCCAAATAGTACTCGGAGTTTTTCTCTGCAAAATAACTGTTCACGAAGGTGATTGCCTCCGCATTTGACAAAAATCGATGTTCTCTGAGGGCAATTTTTAGATTAGGGAACAAAAATAAGTCGCTTGGGGCTAGATCTGGTGAGTAAGGCGGATGGTCAAGCAGTTCCAACCGCAATTCGTGGATTTACGCTATGGCAACCACTGAGTAAGGTAGCCACGACTGCAGGAAAAAGTTGTAACAATTGTGGGGCGGTTGTAACAATCCTATAACCATGGAGGGTGCTGTGTGCGGTGAGGTTTTGAAGTATTTATAGGGATATGTAAGTCCTTGGCTATATCGATGCCATTTCCAGCCCTGAGCGGTAACTCGACCTTCGTTTTTTTTAATAAATTTTTTGGATGTCCTGCATTATGGGGGTTGCTGTCGACATTGTAAATTGGTAAGCGAGTGAAGCTGATATGTATTTTAGTCTGTTTTCTATAGATGGGAGACCGCATTCGACGAGGGTGTTTTTGATTGGTGTAGTACGGAATGCTGTGGCACTTGCTCGAGCTGCGGCGTGATAGGGGGATTTTATTGTTTGCAGGGTCGTTTTGCTACATTTTTCGTATATCATTACTTCGTAGTCGATTTTAGATAGGATGATGGCTTTAGTTATGTTAATAAGGGTGTTAGTATGTGCATATCCATTCTTATATGCTAAGTATCTTCAATATTTAATCTTGCAGTTAGGCTTTTCTTAAGTGCTAAACAATGTTCTTTAAAATTGTATTTACTGTCAAAGAGGATACCGAGGATTTTCATTTTTGAAGGGATTGTGTGATTTTGAAGGGAAGTGTGATGTTTTTGCTGCAGCTGGTTTTTCTACAAATGTGTAACATTTTAGTCTTTTCGAGGGAAATCTTTGCGCCTGAGGTTTTACACCAATTAGTGATGTCGTGTAGTATTTCTGTATAGGTGGATTGCACATCGTTTAGATCGTTTAGGTTTGTTAGAATAACTAAGTCGTCAGCATAGAGGCAGTGTTTTATGTTTTTATATTTTACGAGAATGTCAAAGGCTATAGCGAATAATAAGACTGATAGTAGAGAACCCTGTGGGATACCGTTTTTTATGTTGTATATTTGTGAGAATGCACCACATGTTTGACTCCAAACTTCCTGTTGGACAGAAAGGACTTGATTATGTACAACATATTATTACCAACTCTCCATTGCGCTAATTTATTCAAAATCACATGAGGACCGATCCGGTCGAACGTTTTTTCAAAATCTATGGAAAGAATTGTTGTATGCTTTTTGGTTGATAGAGAGGATGTGATGAAGTTGTCGATATGGAGTAGCGCATCAATAGTTCCACGTCCTTTCTTGAAGCCAACTTGTTCAATGCTTATTAGATTGTTTTTCTCTATGAACCAGTTGAGTCGTCTAGCTACAATTTTTTCAAATGTTTTTCCTAGACATGGGAGTAACGATATTGGGCCATATCCTTTTGCCGAGGTCGGTTCGCCCGTGGGTTTTGGTATGGGTACAATTGTGGCTATTTTCCACACTTGTGGAATTACACCTATTTGGAGTATGTTATTGAAGAGATGGAGTATTCGGTGTCTCAGGAGTGGTGGACTGTTTTTTAACATAATGTAATCGACTCGATCATATCCTGGTGTTTTACCTGTGACGCCGTGTAGGCTTGACTCTAATTCAATTTTGTTGATCGGGAGATCTATTAATTTAGAGGACGGGCTTTTGTGAGGGGACAAGCTAATTGGGTCTCTTTTGGCACAGAGAAATGACGGATGAAAGTTTTCGTCTTCTGCGTATTTTGACCATGTTTTGCAGAAATGGTCTGCAATTTGAAGGGGAGATGTGAGAGTGCCTGAGTCGGTGTTCATGCATTTTATTGAGAGGGAGCGATACTGCCCAGTGAGCGTTTTTATATCTGCCCAGATTTTTCTGGGAGTAGAGTTCGGATTTAACTTTTCGGTAAATGTTTGGAAGGCTTTTCTTTTTTCTTCCTTACCATTTTTGCGAAAAAGAGCATTTAACCTTTTATAATTGATTAGGTTAAAATCAGAGGGGAATCTTTTGAGAAGCTCTGTCTGCCTTGGCCCGAGTTGGGATTTTCTCGCAACACAGAGACTCTGCTTTCGTTGAGAATGTTATGGTTAGATGTGACTATTATGAGGGATTGGGAGTTTAATAATTCTTTGATGGTGGGTTCATTTATTTTTATGGTAGTGGTTTTGTTAGTACGAGGGTTGCCTCTTATGTTTCGGGATTTGGCAACCCTAGTGTTGCAATCCGGCAATTGACAGCACTGTCGTAAAGTTGGACATTTTTGAGGTTATACGCACTCAGAACGTTTTGACATACGAGCGCTATTTGTGTTGTTTACAGTAACTTAAAAGATTCATCTCGGCCCAAAAATGGAATTAAATCGTCAACATTTTCGTGCGATTATTTTTTACAATTTTCGGCGTGGATTAACTCAGCAACAGTGCATGGATGAACTTAATTCAATTTTTGGCGATGAAGCTCCATCAAGGACCAGTGTTTATCGATGGTATGGTGAATTCAATCCTGGTCGTAGTTCACTCCAAGATGAATTTCGTGAAGGTCGTCCAAAATCAGTTGTTGTTCCGAAAACCATTGATGCTGTGCGCGAACTGATATTGGAAGATCGTCATGTGACCTATCGTGAGATTGAGACAACTTTAGGCGTTAGTGGGACCAGCATACATTCAATATTGCATAAACATTTGACTGTCAAAAAAATTTGTTCGCGTTGGATCCCACACAATTTGTCAATCGCCCAAAAAAAGGTCCGTGTCAATTGGTCGAAAGAAATGCTCAAAAAATACGGTCGCGGTGCTTCGAAACACGTCTATAACATCGTGACAGGTGATGAATCGTGGATTTACGCGTATGAGCCCGAAAGTAAACAGCAGTCGACTGTCTGGGTGTTTCAAGATGAGCCAAATCCAACAAAAGTTGTTCGCGCACGAAGCACTTCGAAACAAATGGTCGCCTGTTTTTTCGGAAAAACTGGACATGTCGCAACCGTACCACTAGAACAACGCAGAACAGTCAATTCTGAGTGGTACACAACCATTTGTTTGCCAGTTGTCTTCCAAGAAATCAGGAAAACCAACCGCCGAAGATGGATCACTCTTCACCACGACAATGCGAGCTCTCACACATCGGCTGCGACAACTGCATTTTTGAGCACCCAAAACATCGATTTGATGGGTCATCCGCCGTATAGTCCTGACTTGGCACCGAATGACTTCTTTTTATTCCCGTACGTAAAACACAAACTGAGAGGTCAACGTTTTTCGACACCTGAAGAAGCGGTTGCTGCATTCAGAATGCATGTGTTGGAGATACCTCAATCAGAGTGGCAAAAGTGCTTCGACAATTGGTTCAAACGCATGCAAAAGTGTATAGATCTTCATGGGGAATATTTTGAAAAACAATAAAGTGATTTTCGATGATCAATATTTGTTTTTGTTCTCTAATCCCGAAATATAAAAGGCAACCCTCGTAGGTATAGGTTCGTTGTTGCGATTAGTTGTTGTGGGTTTTATAATTAGAGATGATTGGTTTTGTTTGGCTTTTTGGTATTCTGCAGATGTAGAAGGGCAGTTTGAAATGGATGAAGTGTTTGTCGATGTTGATTGGAGTACAGTTTTTGTTTGGTTTTTTTTTTTTGTAGTTTCTTTTATTGGTGATGTTATATGTTTAGCTGTTATTTTGAGGAGTGTGGCATAGGATTCCTTTGGTTTGTTTGATGGCGTGGGATTTCGTTCCCTATATATCCGTTTCGCTTCGGATAGTGAAGTTTTATTTATTGTCTGTATTTCGAGAACGGCCTGGTTTTCATTGTATTGGGGGCATGATGATGATGAAGCGGGGTGAGGGCGTTGACAGTTGGCACAGTGGGTTCGGGCGCATTCTAAGTCGGGGTGTGGAGGAAGGTTGCAGTTGTTGCACACTGGGTGTCGCTTGCACCATTTGGCTGTATGTCCGAGTAGTTGGCATTGGCGGCAGCGCATTTGTCTTGGGATATACTCGTTTACTTTGGCTTTGTGCCATCCGATTTCTATGTTACTTGGTGGATTGAAGCGGTCAAATGAAAAGAACATTAGTCCGGAAGCCCTGATTTCTCCATTTTGCGGTTTTTTTTTTAATTTATGGACACTTGCCGCTCCTTGAGATTTCATTTCTGTGACGATGTCTTCTTCCGGAACATTAATTAGGTATGGTGCGTAAACAATACCTTTCGAGAGGTTTAATTTCGGATGTAACTTTATTGTTACCGGACACAGTTGATCGAACCGTTTGGTATTTATAAAACGTAGAGCTGTTTGTTCATCCTTCACTAGTAAAAGAATTGAACCGTCTCTTAGCATGGACACTGTTTCATATTGTGTACTAATTGAGTCTATAGCTCTTTTTAATACGAATACGTTCACTCCGGTCAGAGGTTTTGTCGTGTCATTAGGAACAATTTATATGAATTTCGGGTTTTTTTCACTTGCCTTTGTTGGCAATTCCGGGAACATCGTTTCAATAGGACTAAATACCTGACGTTTTTTTTTTTTTTTTTTTTTTTTTTTTTTATTGACGGGAACGTCACTCAAGGAACATACCGAATCTGTTGCCGGTGTGCTGCTTTGGCCCTAAGGCCATGTTTTATTTATTTTTCTTTTACTTTTGCTTTACTTTGGAACCGGTTAATTTACAATTCACTCACAACACGCACAGTACCATAATAAAATATTCGCGCGTGGTTTTTTGTTCACACTTCTTTCACTGCACGGTTACAATTTGCGTCCTTACTGCTCGAGAGTTCGTCTGGCAAATGTATTTGGATATAACTTACAGTTAAAACCAACACTTTTAGTTATTCACTTTTACTGTCTTTAAAATGTAGTTTACAATTCTTACCTTGAAAACAATTAAATTTAAACACACTATAAATTCCACAAAGACTCACTGCACCGCTAGCACAAGAACTGACTGGACTCTCCTCGTCCGCGTAAAATCTTCAACTGATGACTTCTAAGTTTTTGACTCCATTGTCAACTCGATGACACAAATTTTCCATTGACCATCATCCAAAGATATCATTATTTACGATCCTGTCTCGGATCGGAAGACTCTAATTTTGTACTGGGTTCAAGTGGAGTGTGCTGGCGTTTTATAATCCCGTGCTGGATCGGATGACTTGAGTTGTAGGATCCCTAGTTGGACCGGGTGACTTGGATTTGTGTTACGATCGCTCGTCGGATCGGCTGTCTATAATTTATGGTAATATGGGCAGTTTCTGTGTTGGGAGATGAAAGTGAGACAACATCTTAGAATAATCGTCCTGTAAGATCGGAGTAGGACAATTGTGGAAAATCCTAAGAGTATTATTCTATTCGGTGAACTCCACGTAAAAATAATGTTTATTGCCCAAATACTGTATAGAAGAATCCTTACTTAAACCCATGTACACTCAGGTGAACTAATGCTGAAATCTCCACACCTGCACCACAGATTAAAAAGGGCAAATACCAATTTAGTTACGTACATGCTAATTTGTTTTCTCCGTAATGTGTAGAAATTCTTCCCAGGGTTGTTCTTTTTCTATTTTTTCTTTGTTGTTGCTCTATAAAATATCGTTTATCATGCAGGACAATTTGTCACCAGAGTTTAGTTTTTTCAACATTCGTGTATTATCGTGGGATCTTAAATGAACTAGTTTTAGTGCGAAACCTTGAATGAGACAGCCACATGACAAGTATGAGCAGCAAAAAAGGCAATAAAACTTGAACTTGAGATTGATATTTTTTGTACAATTCACCTAAAGTGAGTTATAATTCTTTTTGAAGGTCAGCGCATATGCGTATACCCTTAAGTGTGTTATATTTAAAATACTTTTATCGAGATCTTTCAAATTCTCGCAGAGATGCCTAGCTCAAGGTTACTCTTCCAGTCAGTTTATATTCTATGCTTAAACTTGTTGCCTAGTATGTTAGTTCTTTTTTCTTGTTTGCACACTCTCTTTTTTCTAATCTCCTGTTTCCGAGTGACTTCCCTAACAAGTTTTTAGGTAATTCGGTGCTCCCTCCTGATTTGAACTTTCTGCTAAACGTTTAATTAGTTACAGCACAAAACAAATATACCACGCGATCGTTTAGATACGTAAGATAGATTTTATAATATTGTATACTTGGCGGCAGTCTTCCTTTGTTACTAGGTCATAACAATTCCAATAGCCGCGGGGAGAATTTGCATTTATAATAACTACGCAGATAAGACATATTGTAATACAGATTATTTGATTTATGAAACTATATAAAAAGGAATTGGATTAAGACCGCCGGTTGAAATATTGCAAATACAAAGACGGCTCAGTTCAATTTATTCGTCATTCAAAACTTGTCCACGTAGTTATGGAAAGATACGAGTATTCCTGAATATCAATAAATATTGTTCAGTTTAAGATTGGTAGGCAACGGCTCTAAACTTAGCTTGTGGTAATTATGCTAAGAATATTTTGGGTTCCCTAATTTGACGCGCTAATTAGGGATGTGTCTATTTGTGGAGTTGGTTACACAACTACTTTAGTAAAAGTTCGAAATAAAGATAAAGATTAATAGAACGGCTTTTAGTTTCATAATGGAGTGTCCAATAGGGTTGATAAATTTAAGTTAAAATTGTGGAAATGTCTCTAGCCGATACCTGCCCTTAGTACAGGTTAACAATTCATGATGGCAAAATACAAGCTACAACAACGTTTGGTTATCATACAAATTCAGTTCAATTCCATTTTGATTAAGTAGATAATACGTTTACAATTTAACATTTTGCAACCAGTATCTTAGAGGTTTAGGGCAGCAATTCTTTTACAACTACAATCTTTAATCTATATAATGAAAAAAGCACAACTTCGATGAATAATAGTTAATAAATGATTAAGGGAAAACTACAAGAAAAAACACTTATTTGAATCTTAAGACTAATATAGCACAGGTTTCCGGTTATTTTGATGTAATAATGACCCCGATAGAATAATCATAAACAGAGTACATAGGTAGTGATTTAGGATAACGCAAGACGGGAAACGAGACTTTGGCGAATTTGAATGTCGTTTTCAAATGTTTGATGATGCAGCGTTCCGCCGAACACTGTTAACCGCAGAGGAAAATACACAAGCGGAGCAAAACACGGTGGCGAAGGAAGCGACGAACTACCTTTAGGTGAACCAGGTCTGTTTATTTTACATAAATAAAACACGAACTATTTTTAGTGTACACTTTTGTTTATTAACATTGTTTTTAATTCCGAGTTTACATCAAGTCACTATCCGTACGAGGGTTGCCTCTTATGTTTCGGGATTTGGTAACCCTGGTGTTGCAATCCGGCAATTGACAGCACTGTCGTAAAGTTGGACATTTTTGAGGTTATACGCATTCAGAACGTTTTGACATACCGGCGCTATTTGTGTTGTTTACAGTAACTTAAAAGATTCATCTCGGCCCAAAAATGGAATTAAATCGTCAACATTTTCGTGCGATTATTTTTTACAACTTTCGGCGTGGATTAACTCAGCAACAGTGCATGGATGAACTTAATTCAATTTTTGGCGATGAAGCTCCATCAAGGACCAGTGTTTATCGATGGTATGGTGAATTCAATCGTGGTCGTAGTTCACTCCAAGATGAATTTCGTGAAGGTAGTCCAAAATCAGTTGTTGTTCCGAAAACCATTGATGCTGTGCGCGAACTGATATTGGAAGATCGTCATGTGACCTATCGTGAGATTGAGACAACTTTAGGCGTTAGTGGGACCAGCATACATTCAATATTACATAAACATTTGTTCGCGTAGGATCCCACACAATTTGTCCATCGCCCAAAAAAAGGCTCGTGTCAATTGGTCGAAATGCTCAAAAAATACGGTCGCGGTGCTTCGAAACACGTATATAACATCGTGACAGGTGATGAATCGTGGATTTACGCGTATGAGCCCGAAAGTAAACAGCAGTCGACTGTCTGGGTGTTTCAAGATGAGCCAAATCCAACAAAAGTTGTTCGCGCACGAACCACTTCCAAGCAAATGGTCGCCTGTTTTTTCGGAAAAACTGGACATGTCGCAACCGTACCACTAGAACAACGCAGAACAGTCAATTCTGAGTGGTACACAGCCATTTGTTTGCCAGTTGTCTTCCAAGAAATCAGGAAAACCAACCGCCGAAGACGGATCACTCTTCACCACGACAATGCGAGCTCTCACACATCGGCTGCGACAACTGCATTTTTGAGCACCCAAAACATCGATTTGATGGGTCATCCGCCGTATAGTCCTGACTTGGCACCGAATGACTTCTTTTTATTCCCGTACGTAAAAAACAAACTGAGAGGTCAACGTTTTTCGACACCTGAAGAAGCGGTTGCTGCATTCCGAATGCATGTGTTGGAGATACCTCAATCAGAGTGGCAAAAGTGCTTCGACAATTGGTTCAAACGCATGCAAAAGTGTATAGATCTTCATGGGGAATATTTTGAAAAACAATAAAGTGATTTTCGATGATCAATATTTGTTTTTATTCTCTAATCCCGAAATATAAAAGGCTACCCTCGTATTAAGTACTCCTGACGCTTTTACTGTAAGTTAACTTACGAACTTTGGACACACGTTAACTTGCCTTGGTACCCGGAATCGAAATCCATTAGATCTTTATAATGGTGCGAAATTCTAGCGTGGCCGTGGGACCGGAGTATTGCCTTTGTTGGCTTAACTCCTCATAAATTATCGGATATCTCGTTGAGATATATTCGATTGCGATAGGTCGTGGCTGCCTTCTGTTGTTCAACGGATTTGGGTGGTCCTTGCGTTAGATTACCCGCACGTGCATCCGTTGATCGGCTCATTCTTTGATGATAGCAATTCTTTTGTATCGAATTTCGGAATTGCCGGTTCGATGAGATGTTCCTGGGCGCAGGCAGCATGTATGGCATTTTGGGAATTGTTTTTTTAGGAATAGAACGCATGGATGTTTATACCTTTGTTTCAGGCATGATGAATTATAATTGTTGAGCTTGACCTAAAAAGCTTTGGGGACGTTCAGTTCCCTGCTTTTTGGTGTCGGTCTCAACGTTGGCTGCGAGTTGCAGGCTCTATGGTGGGACTTTGGGGCACGCGTCTGTGGGCGCGTGCAACGCTCTCAGGTAAGTAAGTTCTTTGAAGGTAGGAACCTTACCTGTGCAGAATTGTGCGTTCGTAGAACGCTACAAGACCATCGTCAAAAAAAAAAACAATTGACGAAGAAGTTTCGATTGATATTGTCAATAAAGAATTCTACCGGTTTAACGTTAGCGTTTTCATGAAGTTCTTGTGTCGAATGATGCCATGACAAATTGAGCAACATTTTCAGTATTTTAATTTGACACCTTTGCAATTTTATTTTGTGTGTGCGAGCACAATTATATATATATAGCTTAAAAAACGGTTTTAAAAATTATAACTTTATTTTCGAGGCTAAGCTTTGACTTTATACACAATAGTGGATACAGAACTCTTACGACTTTGTTTACTTTGTCAATTGTGGTAGTGATGTGTTTTTGGAAGATAAGTTTTTTATCTACAATAATACCTAGATATCTACAGTCTTCACACCAATCAAAATCAACTGCACACATACTGAGTTTAGTGCCATTTGGTAGCAGAGTCTCCTCACATCTCGAAAACCAGGCAGGTGGTTTTTTATTACCATTTATTTTTATTTTCCATTTTCTGTAATATACTGCTAGTCTTTATCAAGAGCTGCTTGCAAAGAGTTGTAGACGTTAGTGAATAAGGCACCCGAAGAGAAAATGGTCGTATCAATGGCAAACGTAGCTACCTGAATGTTTTCACCTAGACATGGTAAATCTGCGACAAACAATGTGGATAATATGGGACCAAGGACCGACCCATAGTGGATTTGGTGAGTAGAGGATATGTCGGTTCCTATACTCGCAACATATTTTCTCGAAGGAAGAATCTTCTGGGAAATTTTGATAAGCGGTATTAGCAACTTAAACTTCAGTAGCTTATAAATCAAGGCATCGTGCCATACCGTATCAAAGGCCTTTTCGATGTCTAGAAGAACCAGTCCCGTTGACTCCTTGTCGATGAATTTACCAGCTATGTGGTTTTTAATGCGCAAGACTTGGTGGATTGTGCTGTGACCACTACGGAAACCGAACTGAAAGTTTGGTAAGATGTTATTGGCTTCCACAAAACGATCAATCATTTCCTTAATGATTTTTCTTAGAGCTTACTCAGACAGCTAAGTAGACTAATAGGTCAGTAGCTTTCGAGCCTGTTCTTCGTTTTGTCGGGTTTCGGGATATGAATTACTTCTGCTGTTTTCCAACAGTCCGGAAAATAACAATTCCTAAGACAGGCGTTGAAAACGAACGTTAAATAGTCACTTGCAGCAGGTGGAAGTGTGGGGATTAGGAGTATATTGTGCCAGACACGGGCACTCGGTTCACTCCTATACCCATCCGGCTGTTACTAAGGTTTCAAAAATGTTCGGCCAAACACTGAAAGAAAACTGTTCACCCGGAAAGTCATCACCCGAACAAATAACAAAACACTGACGCACGTTGTTCGACGTTAGTTATTTATTTAAACATTTATTTATTAACATGTACGTTGACCATCATATTGTGTTGACATCCAGAACAAATGATGCAGCGAGAAAAATCTGAATTAAGATTAATTTATGAAATCATACGTTTCTGGTTGATCCGCACTGTTTTTATGCTTAAAAGTACAAAAGATGCAGCAAAAAAAATATCCACTTGATCGTTTACTTTATCCGCGACCCGTGTACTTCCAATAACGGGATTTAAACTAAATCACTTAAATTAAAGCGCTTTCCCGCCTCGACTTCGGATATATGCGTCCCCACGGTGCCAGGAAGAGCAGGATATAGCACGGCCGTGGCGGTCGGCGGATGTAATTGGACTCAGCGATAAACGGCCCGTTCAGAGCCGACTCGCTAATGGGGTGAGTTTCCCCGAGAGAGAAAGTGTTCCTCTCCACTAAGGATACGTTTTACCTACCATAAGAGAGACGTAAAGTCTCTCTTTGTGGAACAGAAAACCAGATCTCGTAATGGAGATCACGGTAGTATGTGTGCATGGGTGATCGTGAGGATCGTAATATGCAACACACGCGCGAAGGCAATGGATAAACGAAACAGACAGGCGGTAAGGACAAAGGGACCGGGAAGATCATTAGTAGTACACATGTATGTGTATACATGGGTTCTTTCATGGGACAAACCATGAGAACGAACCTGAAACGACGAAAAGGGCTTAGGGTGTATCCATGAAGTGTGAGTTCGGTAAAGCAAACAAACCGAATCTCCTTGGATGCTAATGGTTTTTGTTTGCTCATGCCGCTGCTGATGAGAAGCAGATCCCGAAATATGAGAAGACAAAGGGAACGCTTAGGTCTTTGTCTAAGATGTGCATTGCGGCTAAATAAATAGGCGGCAATGCAATGTGGAAATGCGCTAATTGGTTTTAGCTTGATTACCGGGAAATTGTGTTTATGGCATCGCTGGTAAGGGTAGGTATTCAATTCCTATTTGCATTTGCCTGTGCTGTAGGATTTAATTGGTGCCAAGAGACGCGAGATGCGTATATTTGTTTTGGTCCATTGGGTGTAGGTCGCCAGCCAATGTGTATGTATGGTGATTTATGATACACTTGGTGAGGAGGGGAAATAGGCGACGCAATGTTTATGATACCTGTTATGATGGTTACTTTGTATGTAAACCAAATCATTTTGTTTTCGGGAATTCGTCTAGGGGGATTTGCCTGGCACCGAAGGTGGCGAATTGGTTTTGGGATTCCTGATAAGTTAGGAAAGAATTCTTACAGGGAATTTGTATGCGAAGAGATGCATGAAAGGTAAGGATTCTTTTAGATTATAAATTTGATCTATTTGATGCGTTCTTTTAGATTATAAATTTGATCTATTTGATGCGTGAAGCATTTACAGGTGCTTAATGCGATTGCTTCAGCAAAAACTTATGCAGATTGGGGTGAAGTTATGGGGGTTTTTCAGGTAAGTGGGCCGTGGGGTTTGGCGGAACCGCCATAGAAGTGCTTTAGTTAATTTGTTGTTAATATTATCAAAACCAGCAGCCTTTTTTTAATTTTGATTCTTTTATCAATTCTTTAACTTTGCTAATATTAGTTGCGTAAGTACTTGATAAGCTGGTGATTGAGAAAGTACACGGATAGTGTCAACCTCAGTATACGCGTCGCTTAGATGCATAGATATGAAGTGGTTCTTACTAAACGTGTTAGCAAGTTGTCTCCACTGAAGAAATAAACAACTTGTCTCGATCTTTAAACGGAGGAATACTTGACCTTCTCTTTTTTATAATTTTTTACATTTTCTAGAATGGTTTGCTTGCTTTGTCAAGAGAGGAAAGGGATTTATTTCAACACTTGTTCCTATAGGCTGAGATTTCGTTTTTAATGATATTATTTAAGACTTTAACATTAACTAGAAAGCAATCGATTCTATAACGAAGCCATTTTCTTCTTTCAGAGTTTCGTAGCCTAATCAGATGTAAGATATTTTCAGGAAGCAGTGCCTTTTCATCTGGAGCAGTGAAACATTTAGGTATCGCAAGATCGGCCGCTCTGTTGACAACAAAAACAAAACTGTTACATAGGATATCAACGTGCTCGCTGCAGGGGTAAGAATTTAGGCTGGTATCGCCTAGAACCAAGTTCGTGTATATATATGATTTATAACAATTCCAGTTGACGGCTTGGTATAAAATGGTACGATTTACCAATACTGTATGGTTCCCTGTGAGGCTGATCGGAAGGTGGTCTGATCTTAACACATTTAGAGTTAATGGTACTGTGCAGTAATTTGGAATATTAGTGATATATAGATCGAGAGTTGAGGGGTTCTGGTTAGCTGTCGATGAGATCTAGGTGGGGAGAAGCGGATAAAGTATGGAAAAACTTGGGCTGGATTCAGTAATATCTAGTAAAATGTTACCCCAACAGTTTGCTCTAAGACAATTCCATGACTGATGTCTACAGTTTAGATCGCCACCAATAATTACCTTGTTTCGAGTGGTGAGTCTATACACTTTTTGCAGATCCCGCTTAAAGTAAGTCGATTTCTCAATGTTTCCATTACCTCCAGGGAAATAGAGCGAAAACATACTCACCTTGGAGTTATCATTTAATGTTACATCAATACTAATTTCTTCAATTAATTTAACGTGCAATGAAGGACGCAAGGTTGTTCTATACATTTTTTTACAACAATGGCGACACTTCTGTGGCGGTTCCGCCAAACCCCACGGCCCATTTACCTTCGGTGCCAGGCAAATTCTCCTAGACGGATTCCTGAAAACAAAATGATTTGGTTTACATACAATGTAACCATAACAACAGGGACCATAAACATTGCGTCGCCTATTTCCCCTCCTCACCAAGTGTATCATAAATCACCATACATACACATTGGCTGGCGACCTCCACCCAAAGGACCAAAACAAATATACGCATCTCGCGTCTCTTGGCACCAATTAAATCCTACAGCATAAGCAAATGCAAATAGGAATTAAATACCTACCCTTACCAGCGATGCCATAAACACCATTTCCCGGTAATCTAGCTAAAACCCATTAGGACATTTCTACATTGCATTGCCGCCTATTTTTTTAGCCGCAATGCACATCTCAGACAAAGACCGAAACCTTCCCTTTGTCTTCAAGCTGTATAAGCAAATACAAACCCAATTAGCATCCAATGACATTTGGTTTGTTTGCTTAGCCGATCTCACATCTCATGGATGCACATTATGCCCTTTCTTTGTCTCAGTTTCGTTCTCGTGGCTTTGTCCCATGAATGAACCAATGTACACACATACATGTGTACCACCATGATCTTTAGTACAAGATCTGGTTTTCCGTTCCACAGAGAGAGACTTTACCACCACACCACAAGCTCACCCCATTAGCAAGTCGGCTCTGCACGAGCCGTTTATCGCTGAGTCCTATTACATCCGTCGACCACCACGGTCGTGCCACTCCCGCTCTCCGTAAAGCTGCGGAGATGCGCACGTCCCAGTCGAGTATTTGTGTCGAGTGCCGTTCAAAGTCGCAGTCGTTTTTAGTTCTCACCAGTATTTGTGTAAAGTGAATACAGATGTTGAGTTTCTTTTTGACTAAGTGCTACCGTTATCTTTATACTGAGTTTTAAAGTTTAAATAAATATTTTTACCTAAAGCAGAACAATAAACACAACTTATAATACACAAAAAAAGAAAACAATATTCCGTGTGTTTCATTTTTTTTACTGGAACATGTCTTGTGGCGGAGTGTTACTCCTAGTATTGATGAACATTTTTGCTGACGGATCGATGGTGTCTTATTGTTCCTCTAGTGTTTTACTCAAAGTTGTGGACAAACCTGCCGGCGTTTCGTTCTTTTACTCGGCGAACAATTTATGATTGAGGAGGAAGATGAACGGAGTGTCCGTGTTAGGCACAATACTTCCTCCCCACACTTCCACCACTCCTCCACTAGGCGATAACATATGTAATTTAGATGAGAGAAAGAAATGTCTTGTTTGAGCCCGGTTTCTGAAACAAGTGCAATATCAATATTAAAATTTATCAAGAAATTAAAAAATTCATGCTGTTTGTTCTCGATGTTTTTCGCATTCCAAGTTATGATGCTAAGAGAGTTAATTAATATGATTTTTCTGAATATAGATATTTAATAACTAACGAGGTAATGACGTTAAATTGGTCAGATTTGGTGTGACAAGCACTAAGCTTGGATACAACTTCATTAAGAAGAGAGTTAATTTCCCTAAAAGAGAACAGATTATCGTCATTGAGAGTTTCAGATGGATTTTTCTTAGTGTGTGCCGTATCGCTGTTGGAAGGTTGCTGAGTTTCATCGAGGCCAG
Source organism: Microdon myrmicae (assembly GCA_963931805.1). Taxonomy (NCBI): domain Eukaryota; kingdom Metazoa; phylum Arthropoda; class Insecta; order Diptera; family Syrphidae; genus Microdon; species Microdon myrmicae. Next base: position 122,410,709 of record OZ007499.1, read on the forward strand.
AAGCCCAGGTGGATGAAGGGAGTGAAGGTTGGCGCACAGGTCGTGGTAGTGGAGGGAAATTAGCAAGGGAGAATCGGTCGGGCAGTGGCTGATGATTATCACTCGGAGGCTGTAGGGACGTTGTATTTCCTGTACAAACGCCCACGTGGCGATAATTTGTGGCGAATGTCTTGATACTGTTTTCTACTAATGCATTTAGGAACGGTGGGTTTATGTGGCCCAATGCAATTTGCACACTTGACGACTTCATTCGTTTTGCAGTCGGATGTTTTGTGGTTTACAGAACAGATCACACAGGAGCTATTAATGTGACAATGCATCGAGCCATGGCCGTAAAGCTAGCAATTATGCCATTGGGGGACCTTACCTGGATGATGTTTTTTGAACACAGTAGAGTAGTCAGTTTTAAGGTCGTTTAATTTAATAGTACCGTGTTGAATGTAGACGATGTACAAGTAGTATTTGTACAGGGCTTGTGTTGATAAATTTAAGGTGATGGTTTTAATATCTAAGTACTTAATTCCGAGTGCAATTAGTTCATTTTTTATTATGACATTGCTAATTAGGTCTAAACCGTATAACACTACCTTTGGTGGGCGATTTTCGCAAGAGTTCGGTTCTAATTTTGTTGTAAATGTCCATTGTTGGGGAACATATTTTTTGTCCAAGTGATATGTTTTTAATTAAGTAGTTGTCTATTTTAATGTTATTCAAAATATTTCGCACTTTAGCACCGGTTGATTTTAAAACCACAATTGGCACAACGGTTTCTTTAGTAACTTCTGCACACTGATCGACGTTGGTCGAATCCATTTCAGGCGAGTCGTCCATTAGACTTTGAAGTGGTTGGAAAAAGTTAGTGTTTGAACTGTGGGGGTATAAGTGTGTGATGTGCCGACGTACGGCACGTATTCCTTATACCTCCTATCGATCCGTGGGAAATGTTCATCTTTATTGAAGAATGTGTAATTGTAAACATTTATGGGACGCACGTCCACTTCCTGGTTGTACCGAATCCGATGCGCATATTGGACGACATCTCCTTCGAGTGGATAGGTAAATAAACGATTGAAGTCTAATTCGAATAAGTGAGTTAAGACACCAAAGTAATCAATAAAAAAGATAACAGATAGCACTGCCAGCAAGCGTTTTAATTTATTGAAAATATTCACTAGAGACAACATTCCGATGCGGTTACACAACACATAACTCAGATAATATTTCTAACAATTACAATTACAACGTACTGGTTGAAACTACTTATTACACAGTGTAGGATGTCCGCGGACGAGCGTGTGCATGAGCATGCACACGCGGTGGCGATTGGCGACACCACCTCACTTGATTAAACACGTTAATCGACTGACTTGAAAAGGGAAGAAATTGGATACAACCAAAAGAGAACATACTTCTGCTATCTCATTGCCACGTCCGTCGATGTGTGGTAGGTTACATCGGTAATCTGATGATCGAAGAGAGCGGGACAATAAGAGAACTGAAACACGATGTACGATTACCTAGGGGTGGATTTGGTTGTATGTGCATGAATCAATGTAGTTCTGAGCGGAACCCGTTGACCTGATTCGGTAGTATGGTGAGTTCAGTGTACATTGATCCATACGAAGGCAGAACTGAGAAAGAGGGGGGAATTGAGCTGATGATATTCACCTGCAAAAAGAGAACATTGATCCCCAGCGAATGAAGTGTCTGGAGGAAAGCCGAAGTAACGCTAGGGAAATATTATCACGTGATTCAATCGAATGTGGTGATAAATTTCCCAAGCGGATCTGCAATGATACGACAATTTCGTCCGGCTGGATTTGGTTGTCGCTAATCTACATGGACACGAGTTGCCGTATGGCAAAAAAGGTAAGTTAAACTCATTTATGCATTGTCTGCGTGGTACAATGAGTTTAGCTATGTGTCCTTGGTGGAAACATGCTTTGCTGGTGAACAGGTAAGTAGGGGGAAATGGGGTTGATTTGACGCGCTGAAAGGCGGTCGAAATTAGGTAGAAAATGTTCGTTGGAATTCTGGGTTGTTTCTCATGTAGAATAGAGAAACCCCCCACAGAACACATATTGGGTTTATCTTGCACATTATTATTCACTTTTGTAAGTACCAGGCTGTGTTGGATGATCCTCTTCCTCCTTTAATAACCCTAAGATTATATTTCAACAGGACAAGGCTCCTATCCACAAAGCACGAACAACACCGCAGTTTCAAGAGCATAGAATTAAACTTTTACATTGGCTAGCTTTAAACCCAGCCATAAACCGCATTAAGAGCCTGTGGGGGTCCTGGTAAGGGTGGCTTATGATCAGGAAAAGCCAGAAGAAAAACGTGGAACAACTCAAAAAGTAATTGTTGAAACATGGGTTAATATAATGGACAACACTTTATACAATCTTATTTCCAGTCTACCACGAAGATGGTTAACTATTATAAGAAATAACGGACAAAGCATTCCATATTAAATAAATTATTATATAATACAAAAATTAACATATAAATGTCTTGAGTTTATACTTTTTCATAAGCGAAACCTGTTTTTTTCCAGAAAATTAATTATCGTTCCTGTTAAAAAAGTAATTAAGCCATTATAGGTTTTTCCCTGAGTTGAATGTCGGTTGACAATATTTTGTCACAAAACTAGTCATACAAGCTTATTCCAAGAAAACGGAAAATTCACGTTTGAGTCTATAATTTTTCCGACCAATGGTTGTCGAGTCAGTTGACGAGACATCCTGAGTCTCGCTTAGTTTGAACATATCAGGTGTCGCTGTTATCAAATATTGACGGACGCTGTCCAAATTTTTTTTTTTTTTTTTTTTTTATTATTTTTTTTTTTTTTATTTTATTAGACTTCTCTCGGGAGAGGCGAACCTATAGCGCCGAGTGGGCGCCCCGAGATCCCATCAAATAACTGTTGCAGTTCTTTTTGAACTGTATGAGTGAAGCTTTTATGAAGTTTCTAATATGACAAAATGCAGTTACTAGTTAAACGTTGACAGTGTTTCGCAGGAGTTAACGCATTTCCACGATAAGATACAGACACATGCTATCTAATAGAAGATGAGTAATAAGAAGGGACCCCAAAAATTTTATCAATAAGTAACGATAAGAATGTAGTGTAAATAGGAGGCCATGGTATAGCCTCAACGCTGTACGTTTTACGCTGTATGTTGTACACCCACGTAGTAGAAGCATAAGAAACACAGTCAAAGTTATTACTCAACTTAGTGTAACAGATACCTTAATTTCAAAGCGTTGGAAGTAATAACTCTGGCCTACCCAATTACGAGCAGATGAGTCGTTTAGAGTTCGGTTTCTTATCAAAACATTTCTATGACGATCACCTTAAAATAGTCCCTCCCGGATATTTGGATCGAGAAATAGTTTACCTCCGGAATTTTTCAACTCAGAAGCTAGCATTATATCTTATCTCAACTTTAGTCCGGGCTATTAGCCAAACGTCAGGAACATTGTCGAAGATTTCTCGTAACTATATCGCGGAAGGGGGTGTGATGATTTTTTTTTTACACTAACGCGCGCACAAAAGGGGATTTTGAAGTACCCTTAAATGTCAGAGCACAGTGCGAACGGATGGAGAGGAAGTGGATAAGGAAAGGGGGTGTCGATGTATATTGGTCTTGAATGTCTGGACATCACAACGACTAGGAAACACACGATCGGGCAGAACATTCCACATTCGTGTGGTTCGGCTAAAGAATGACTCTCTATGTTTATTTGTGCGCCTAAAGTACACTTTCAACGTGAACTGATGCTCATTCACAGATTCGCGGGTATCGCGGGAAATTGTCTGAAGGGGCGGAACACATTCAGCAAGTTCAGTTGAGCAACGGCTGTGGTAATACCTATAGAAAAGAGATAGGCATGATACGTTGCACCTGTGTTCTAACGACGGAATTGATCGACTTACGGCTGGGTACGCAATAAGTTTCACTGCTCGCTTTTGCATCCTGTCGAACACGTGTAGTGCAGTTTTGGATGCGCCTGACCAAATATGGGAGTTGAACTCCATTTTTAGACGAATATACGCCTTGTAAATAGTGGCCAGGTTGGATGGCGTGAAGTATCTTTTGCATCTCTTAAGGAATACCATACATTTGGCTGCACTTTTCGCAGCTTCAAATATGTGGTCATTCCAGTTAAGAGTCGAATTAATTTGAATGCCGAGGATTGATAATTCCTTGGCTTCGTCGATGCAGGTGCCGTTCATAGACAGTATATTTACTTTGGGGTTCACCTTTGACGACAAGAGGCAGCACTGAGTTTTAAGGGCATTGAATTCTACTCGGTTAGATAATCCCCACTAATATATCTTGTTGAGGTCTGAATTCAATGTATCAAGCATAAGTTGCTGGTTGGAGGTGACGTTCGAAGAGTTTGGACGGGAGTGTTCGTATGAGTATGAGAAACTCAACGTGCTATCATCAGCAAACGACTGAATTGGGCTGTGAGTAATTTACAAGAGATCATTTATAAAGATGAGGAAGAGAGTGGGTGAGAGTACTGAACCCTGGGGAACACCTGCATTAATTTGATGGGAGACAGATTTGAGACCATCAAAAACCACTTGGATTGAACAGCCAGAAAGATTGTCTCTTATCCATTGGGTCAGGGAATTGCCCACTCCATATGAATGCAATTTCGACAAAAGGACTGGATGCCAAACTATGTTGAAGGGTTTTGAAATATCCAATGCGACTACCTTGCTTTCACCGAGGTAGTGGATGGAATGGCTCCACGTTTCGGTAAGGTACGCCAACAGATCTATAGCGTTTGAAATAATAGTGAAGAAGATCGTGTGATTCGAACTGACGCTATGACAGTTTGAATCACGAAAAAAATTGAACCCAAGCGTTACCCATCAGGCTACTGACCGTGTTTAGAATTTTATTTCTAAACGACTATACTCCACCGATGTGAATTGTTTTTGTTATCGCTAGGTATACGGCTCTGATGTATTTTCTTATTCGATTTTCGTTCGGTGTCCTTCACTATTTTTGCTTGTGAATGGTGTGTATCTGTTAGAGGCGCCACACCACTCCCTTCGCAGTAACTTCGTTACGATCAGATTCGTATGCGGACGACGGACGAACGAGAGAACGTCGGAGGCTAGGCTCTATGCGGAAGTCGTGACCGTGTGTGAAGTTCTGCTTACTATGGGGAAGTGTATGCCGTGTGTACAGATCACGTCGTAGTCACCAATTATAGCGTTTGAAATAATAGTGAAGACGATCGTGTGATTCGAACTGATGCTATGACAGTTTGAATCACGAAGAAAATTGAACATAAGCGTTACCCATCAGGCTACTAACCGTGTTTTGAATTTGATTCCTAAACTCGACTATACTCCACTAATGTGAATTATTTTTGTTATCGCTAGGTATACGGTTCTGATGTATTTTCTTGTTCGATTTTTCGTTCGGTGTTCTTCACTATTTTTGCTTGTGAATTGTGTGTGTATCTGTTAAAGTCGCCACAGATCTCCTGTGGACCTGTTGCTACGAAAGCCATATTGGCGGTCTTTGAGGAGGTCATTTGATTCCAGATATTTCGAAACTTGACGGTTGATAAGAGATTCCATTACCTTGGAGAGAATAGGAGCTAGTGCTATGGGTCGATAAGAAGAAAGGGATGATTTTGTCACCTTTTTTGGGAATTGCCTGAATGTTCGCTGACTCCCATCTATTTGGGAAACGACCAGTAGAATAAGACAAATGGAAGAGTTTCCGGAGTGGTTTGGCGAGTGAAGAGGAGCATTTCTTCAAGAGGATTGGGGGAATGCCATCCGGACCAGCGGATTTTTGTGCGTTTAGCTCTTTGAGTGCCCGGGCAACAGTACGCGTTCGGAAGCAAATCTGGTTCATGGTGTGCTGCTTATGCTCAAGTTGAGGTGGAACTGATGTGGTATCAGGCAGCGTTGAGTTGGCTGCAAAATGTGCACCAAGTAGATTCGCCTTCTCTATTGCAGTGGCGACGGAATGGATGATGAGACTGAGTTTTGAATGTTTTTCAGGAATCTCCAGAAGCTTCTACTACCTGTGGGAGAGTGTAGTATTTTTTGTCTCACTCTCTGGTCATACAAGAACTTGGCGCGTTGAATATACGCATTGGTGTCGTTCCTAGCTCTCTTAAATATTTTCCGGTTTTCCTCAGCATTGTTTGATTTATACAACCGGAAGCTCAACTCTTTAGCCTTAATGGCTTCTCTGCACCCAGAATCGAACCACATATTTCTCTTGGGTTTGATACTCTTTACTCTGTGTGGAATAAAGGTCCACATGCCAAGTAAAATCGTCTGTCAATGTGTCCGCTATAGAATCAACATCGTTATTGAGGAAAAATAACGACCAATGTAACGTCCCAAAAAAATCGTTCAGACCTTCCCAGTTCGAAATCTCGTAGAACCATACTGTTCTTTTGGGAGCTTTCTCATTAACGTTACTATTGATTAGAGGAAATTTAGCTGACACGACACAGTGGTCTGAAGAGCCCAAGGGCGAAGAAACTTCAATTGTATATTTGTTTGGGTGGGAGGTGAGAAAAAGGTCCAGTGTGTTGGCAAAATGACCATATATATCTGGTACCCCTGTTGGCTCATTGACAAGTTGAGTTAAGCTATTTGAAGCTCGACATATTGATCTTCGCGTGTTGTTGTTCTGGAGTGACGAAGCCACTGAGAGTTATACACATTAAAATCACCTGCAATAACGATTTCAGTGTGCGGATATAGGGTCAAGATCCTATCGATAGAATCAGACAGAGCACCAAATTCGTTAAAGGATGCATTTCTATCCAAGTTTGGGCTTCTGTAAAGAGCGCAGTAATGTATGATATGATATATGTTTTAGCCAAGAGAAATTAAATTCTGGATTGGAACAGAGCCCATATTGTGGCAGAAGCTGATAAGCAATATCATTTCGTATGTATGCGGCTATACCACGATGGGGTGGTATCTCCGATTGGGACTTAATTACCACCCATACCAACTTTTTTTCAAGCTCCATCAGCCAAACTCCGAAAGATGGCTAAGGATTTCTCCCGAGCCTATCTTTACGGTGTGATTTTTCACCTGGTGGCTGGGAATTTAGCCACGGAACTTATGGACGCCTTTCCGATAAGCCGGCCTAGCCGTGAGTATGTTCTAGCCGCTACTCACAGAGCCATACCCAACGATCACAACCAAGATTGGAGCCGGTGCAAGGAGGGAGGAAGATAAGTAAATTCGGAGACTAGGTGATGTTGTATCAGTGCATTTTTACTCTTCTTTCCCTTTAAGTCTTTAAATTTAAGTCACAACTTTTGTAAAGATCACGTGTTTCTTATTTTCTGTTCACCTTTTTTCCAGGCATGAATTCGGCCTTTTTCCTCCAAAGAGCCCGTTCCTTTAATGCATTGGTATTAAGAACTTCTTTTAGCCTCAGCGGTGTAAATGATAGAATACTTCCTTATTTTATACAGTGGCACTTCTCCAAACACACTAGAGGTGCAAGTTTGGTATGACTGATTCCAAAGATTGAATATAACGCCGCTCCTTACACTGTACACACACCCTTATACTGCATCCGCAATAATTAAAAAACGTCACTTTTACAATTAATTTACTTGTTTGCATTTACAATATCAAACGTGAGTTAAATTATTATAAATTCATAAACTTACGTCGCGAATGTCAAATGTTGACCGTATACCAACCAGGCTGATAATTAAGACGAACAGCATTATCAATAAAAAGCGGTGAACCCGTTGAAGAGAACAAACTTGTGTCCACACTTAATACCCTAAGCCAATTGATCGATACATATTTATAAATATTTTTTTGCGAGATTTTGTGCCATGTAAGTTTTATTCGAATATAAAAAAGTTTTGCATGTTTTTCTCTTTTTCTTTACGGATAAAACATTTATATATGCAGCATCGTTCTCCAGAATTTTAAGCAATTAATTTGAAGTCGCAATTTTTGTTAAGGCCACGTGATTCGCATTTTGTCAAATGTGAATTCCGTCGCGTCCACATTTGAAAGTATTTCTTAGTAATATTATGCAGACCTGTTTAAATAATGTCGTAAGGAAATCATTCTTCTGCCGTTTATAACATATTCATTTGATGTGAAATATATAATATGATAAGGGGAGTGTGATTATAGCTCATAAAGTTCTACGTGCGCATATTCAAATAAAAGCAAGTTATATTCTCAAAACGCTCATAGATCAATCAGTGTGACGATTTAGAAATCCCAGCACTATCATAGAATAGTAAATCTATTTAATTCATCCGTGCTGTTCTACCTGTTGCACAACGTAGTATGATAACTTTTTCTATAGTCACACATTTTTGGTAGCGCTGGTCTTAGCTGATGGACCCCTAATATTTAAAAAGCGTTGGCATTGTTTTCCACGTGAAAAGTGTTAGAAACTATTGTAGGGCAACATACAAACGGTTTATTAAAAGTGTAGCGTCTGCTTTATCCAATTGTCTCATTCTAAATTTTGCATTCTACCGAGCAAATATAATGTTCATTTTTATGTTGTGCAAATATTTGACCACTTAACAGTGCTTCGGATTAGATTAGCTTATCACTATTATTATTTTTGAAATAATTTTTTTAAAAAAAAGGTGAGTTTGCATCACTTGGGCAGTGCTTTGAGTTGCAAACAGGTTTGCAGTTGGTATTTGTTTTTTTTTCGTTTTGAATTGTAGCGTTCGGGGCTGTTTGCAGACTGAGTTTTGGAGAACTTTTGCCTACTTTACAAATATCAGCATGAGCATTTTTCGTCCGAGATTTGTAACGACGTTTTAAGACGATGCAAAGACTCAGTAGTTCCACGAACCAATGCAATATTTGTGATTTCGCGTGAGTTAACACAATCCTAGCACCTGACTCATACAAAATACAAATCCCCCAGATAACATATCAAAGTAAGAAAATGTGGATAACATAATCCCAGCCTATGACTCACGTCTTACAGATACAAGTCACAAAGATAAGAATTATACATAAATAGGAAACGTAGATTAAGTCACTCAGTCAGTCAGAGAGAGTGGCTCAAACGTGTACATAGTAGTTTAAGTGAAGATTAAAAATAAAGGAGCTAGACTCCCCAAAAAAGAAAAAAATCTTTTTTTTACAAAAGATCTAACAACAACATTAACTCGTGCGATGTGCCATATATAGTATATATAACAACAAACCAGCAATCTAGAAAAATTCTAATATCTTCTGTATAAAAACTATCCAGAATTTGTCATCTGAATGAACCACTTAAAGGGAATACGTAATTTCCGTGCAACTTCTTCGTGATTCTAAAAGTGGAAAAGAGATTATTTTGAAGGTAACAAATTTGATTTGTTTTGTTGAGGGCAGTATCCCCATATATTTAGCTTACTATAAGCAATATATAACAATACGTGTGATTATCTAGACAACTAATTTAAAAGTAAGGTATGGGGAACTAACAAAGTGGATAAACGGCGTTGTATGTGGCAGGACAAGGGTAGGACGAGGATAGGTCGGAAGCTAAGAAAGTGAGTATGACGGCGAGTGCGGGTTGTGTGTGTGTAAGAGGTGGGAGAGGTCAGTAAGAAGACGCAATTTAGAGCATTCATACTCACACCATAGCTCCCGGCCTATCCTTCCCCGTCCTAGAGAAAAGAAATATATATATATATATATATATATATATATATAGGCTCCTCGATAGTATAGTGGTTAGTATACCCGCCTGTCACCCGGGAGACCGGGGTTCGATTCCCCGTCGGGGAGCCTCTGGCGCAAGACTTAATGACCTTGCCCAGAAAAAATAAAATCATTATGGAAAATTTAACAAGCCTCAGGACTTGCTAAATAAGGCCAAGACCGGTTCCCGGTTGTAGTGCCGATGATGATGATGATGATATATATATATATATCTATATATATATATATATATATCTATATATATATATATATATATATATATATATATATATATATATATATATATATATATATGAGCGGGCTGAAAAGTTTCCGACCTAACAAGGATACAAGGCATATTTTCTTAAAATTTATTTTTTATTTTTCTACATAGTCTCCTTGTAACTCTACACACTTCTACCAGCGATGCCCCTATCTCTCTAACCCATCCAAATGGTGCTCGGCGTTTTTCTCTGCAAAATAACTGCTCACGAAGGTGACTGCCTCCTCATTTGACGAAAATCTCTGTCCTCCGAGCGCAATTTTTAGATTAGGGAACAAAAAGAAGTCGCTTGGGGCTAGATCTGGTGAGTAAGGCGGACAGTCAAGCAGTTCAAACCGTAATTCGTCGATTTTCGCCATGGCAACCTCTGAGGTGTGAGACGGCGCGTTGTCTTGGTGAAACACAATTTTCTTTTTCTGCGAATGTGGCTGTTTTTCCGCAATGTCTGCCTTCAGTTGGTCAAGTAATGCTGCGCATTATGCTCCTGTAATGGTTTTTCCTTTTTGAAGTAATCGATTAAGATAACTCCATGACTATCCCAAAAAACAGTCGCCATCACTTTCCCAGTCGAAAAAACAGTTTTTCCTTTTTTTTGGAGCCGATTCCCTCTTTGCACTCCACTGTTTTGACTGCATTTTTGTTTCGGGCGAATAATGGTGTATCCAAGTTGCATCGATAGTAAATAATTGGCGCCAAAACTGCGCCTAAACTGCGCCAACGGGGGGGGGGGGGGGGGGGGGGCTAAGAGTTAGGAGACGAAGTTTAAGAGCGGGAGTGGTGAGATTGAAATCAAAGAAGGCGTGGTAAAAGTTGCCCCCGCAACATTCGCGAAATGGGTTTATTAGAGCCGAAAGCAGTTTGAAGGGCGGGCAAGTAGAAGAGACGGGGGTTTCGCAGGCTACGGGGGTTTGTGTGAAATGTGATGGAGGAGAGCAGGCTAGGACAGTTCCTTGAACCTGACAGGAGATGGTGGATGAAGAGGATGTTGGCATAAATGCTGCGTTCTTCATATGTGTTAAGGTTAATTATATGGAGGCGACTTGTGGATGGGGGTAGAACCCGAGGATTTTCCCAATTTAATCCGCAGAGGGCAAACCGAAAAAAAAAACCTACGTTGCGCGCTTTCGATCCTACGAATATGGGACGAGTGGTAAGGAGACCAGACCAACCTACCATATTCCCGACTGGTTCACGCTCCTTCTGGACAATGGCAAAAGCGCTCAACAGTAACTTTGCACCCTCCTCTTTCCCTCCGTTGGTGACAGAGAGCGGGACGTTGGTCACGAATTCAAAGGATAAAGGTAATGTGTACAACATTCACAAACAAAAGTGGATCATCGGTTCCACAGCTGTTGATGAATGGCCGGGCCCTCGAGGCTAAGGAAAGCTTGAAATTGCTCGGCGCCACGGTGTGTGGGAATGTATCATGACATAAACACGTGTCGAGCAAGTGGTTCTGAGAGGTGGTTTTCTATTCTAACTCGCTCTTTATTTTCGTTCATGCCGATTTGAATGAGTTCGCCATATTTTTTCGGGATTCCCAGCCCAACTACAAACAGGCCGATAAGGAGTAGTAATAGTAACGTTTTCGAATATCTTGCCTCTGACGTTTATATCATCGGCTCGAAATCGGGACCGGTGGAGAGATTTGTTAAATAAGGCCAAGACCGGATCCCGGTTGTAGTGCCGATGATGATGATGATGATGATGACGTTTATATGTGTTCCCCGAGGTCCACTTGCTCTCGCCGCAATCATGTATTTTGTTTTGTCTTCATTTATTTTTAGGCCCACCTCTTTTGCCACTTTCATGATGATTTCACCGTTTTTATTTACAGGTTGTAGATTATCGCCCAAAACGGCGATGCCATCCGTATATGAGAGTACTTGTGTGACGAGGATAAGGTTAAAAAGACATGGTGAGAGACTGTGGGGCACGAGATCGCGACGCCAGCATTGGCGAGAGTTCTACCTCGTCTCCATCAGTTCAAAAAGTGTCTGCCGCAGACCGAAAGAAAAACACAGTTCGTCGCAAGCTGCTCGAAACAGGGAAGTTGTTCACCGAAGATATCCAGGAATAAAACGCACAGGCGATGCTATTTATGCACAAACATTTTTTATTGTTAATGGTCTTTAATTATAACTTATTATTAATATTGAACGATTTTTATAAATTCTGAACTATTACACACACGAACTACGGCACAAACTCGCCAAACAATTGGAAACCGACAAGTTAGAAACACCTCTCACGACTAAGGGCATTATCGCGTGTCTGCTGCGCTACAGACAGCGGGAGTGATGTGACCTGTTCGGTCGGTGGGTGGAAAACGACTTAACGATATTCAATCGTTTGGGGTGAGTTTTTGGTGGTGTGGTGAAAAGGAAATGAAATTTCCTTTGACCAGGGACCAATGGAAGGCGATCTCTGGGACGCGGTGGTGTATGTGTGTGTTCGTAGACATCACCGTGTTCATCGATGCGTTTAACCAAGGATAAACGGAACCTACGACGAGGGAAAAAGAACAAAGGGAAAACGACCTTTCGGTAATGAGAGTCAGCTGTCTAAATAGCAGCCACTCATTAAATGCTAAAAGGGATTGCAATAAATTATACAATCACCATCATCATCACCGGCACTACAACCGGGATCCGGTCTTAGCCTTATTTGGAAAGTCCCGATGCTTGTTAAGTTTGCCATATGATTTGTTGTTTCCGGGCATGGTCATTAGTCTTGCGCCAGAAGCTCCCCGACGGGGAATCGAACCCCGGTCTCCCGCGTGACAGGCGGGTACACTAACCACTATACTATCGAGGAGCCTATATATATATATATATATATATATATATATTTCTTTTCTCTAGGACGGGGAAGGATAGGCCGGGAGCTATGGTGTGAGTATGAATGCTCTAAATTGCGTCTTCTTACTGACCTCTCCCACCTCTCCCACAATAGAGATCGTATATCGTCTCTCTGCCGACAGGAAGAATCGGATCCGTTTGTTTGCACATGTTTATGCTATTGAATCCAATCCGACGGCAAAGCATGAAGTCGGTGATTGTTTGAAGACTCAAGCAAAGAAATATTTCCGCGAGAAGTGCTTGCAACTGAATCAATAGTTGCAAGTTTTCGGAAAGTAATTTAGATGGATACACAATGACGGTTGTGTATACCATCTGTGTCAATTATGCATGGCGTCTATGGCGACGGCAGGATCGAACTATAGTGTGAATATCTACACTAATTGGAAATTCTGTTTTTGGGTCGCTAATGCAGAGATCTATTGATAATGTATGAATGCCCATGTAGGAAAAATTCTTTGCAGGCATTTCCAGGTAATGGATTGAAAACCATTAAATATCCTTGGGAAGGGAATGTTTTCAGGTGCCCATGCAAATGCGTTGGCGGGAACCAATGGGAGTTGGGTTGTAATAATGGGGGTTCTGTCTGATAAGTGAAGAAAGAAATCTTACGGAGAATTGTATGCGGTGGGATGCATAAAAGGCATGTTTTCTTTTCCAGGGGTTTTTTAAATTACAGATTTGATCCCTTTAATGCGTGAAGCATTTAAGATGCTAATTGCATTATTGAAATTAGGAGATTGGATGAAAGTTAAGGGGTTTTTAGGAAAGCGAACCGTGGGGTTTGGCGGAACCGCCACAAGACCACTCCCCTGTTTTAGTCCAGCGGATTTGAAATGGTTCTGAGAGTTGGTTTTTATTCTAACTCGCCCTTTATTTTCGTTTATGCTGATTTAAATGAGGGTGGCATCTTTTTTTCGGGACTCCAAGCTCAACTACAATATGCAGAGGCCTTTGCCTTAGTCTTAGGCTTTTTTGAACTCAACGAACTGTTAGTGAACTGTGGGGTAGAAGCATGTTGCGCCGGCGTACGGGGCTCGGATTCTCTTCTTCCTCTATCATATATTGTTCACTGGATACACAACACTGAGCGAAACAAAACAAAACAAAACCTCGGCAACACAATGTCAACCATACATAAAAGTAAATGGTCTTTATTTTCTTTGGCGTTCGTTATAAATTTGAGAGTTTTCAATACTTCACTTGGACGCGTTTACAAATTACAAAGCATTATTTCTTAAATCGGACTTTTATCTACTTCTTAATAAAAACGCGCTTTCTCGACTCGACATAATATGTTTGCGTCCCCGAACGCGAAACGAGGAACGGGAGATCACATGACCATTGCGGCCAGAGGATGGAATTTGACTCAGCGATAATCATCTCGTGCAGCGATGATTCGCATTTTTGGGGTGAGTTTATTGTGCCGTGGTAGATATCCTCTCCAATAAGGATATCGTTTTTACCTACCACCAAAGAAACGTAAAGTCTCTTGGTGGTATGTGTGCGATCGTTCAGATCGATGCTATTCACACGTGCTCGACAGCAGTGGAACAACGAAACAGGCAGGCAGCAAAGACAAAAGGGAAAAATGACCAAATGCGCCGTTGGTAATGCGGGTCATTGTTTACGCGATGCCTCGTCGCTTTTATCAACGTTGGGAGAAAAGGTGCTAAAAGCAAATTGGATGTTTATGGCATCTCTGGCTGCAGTAGAAATCAGGTTCATGTTTGCATAAGGAAATGCTGGAGAATTTGGTTTCAGCGTCTATTGCGCTAATTATATTCAGCTGCTTGCGTTGTCAGCCAATGTGTATGAAAAGGTACTTGACGCGGCTGGGAAAATAGACGGCGCAATATTTATGGTCCCTGTCATGACGGTTACATTGAATGCAATTCGAATCATTTTGTTTACAGAAATTTGTCTGGTACCGAATTGGTTTAGAATACCAGATAAGCAAAGAAAGAAATCTTACGGAAAACTGTATGCGAAGGGATGCATGAAAAGGTAAGTTTTCTTTATAGGGATTTTAAGAATATAGATGGTGATCTATATAATGCGTGAAGCATTCACAGGTACTAATACTGTTGCATTAGCGAACTTAAGGAAGTTGGGTAGTAATTATGGGGGTTTTTTCAGGTAGGTGGACCGTAGGGTTTGGCGGAACCGCTACAGAACTCCATATTCCCACTTCTTTTTTAGCAGTTGCCTTACTGTAAATATTTCGTCGCTCGTTGACCGATTCCTACGGAATCCGATTCTCGCCAGTATGACATTTGTTAGTTTTTTGTATGTGGTTGATAGCAATGATATTTGTCTGTAGTTTTCCAGTCAGATCTGTCACCTGTTTAGAAAATGGGGGCGACTATTGAGGCTTTCCATTTTTCCGGAGTGCTCTCATATGCCATATTGTTTTAATCAGTTGGTGGGTCTTTCGGGTGGTTGCCTCTCCTCCATGCGCCATATGCTCTGCCGGTATGTAGTCGACTCTGGCAGCCTTGTTGTTTTATTGTGTCTACAACTTCGTTGAAAGTGGGCTCTGAGATCTGAGGCTTGGATGTAAGTATGTCTGGTGCGTTTATTTGGGGCGGGTGGGTGCGCACATTGAGCTGGTTTTCAAAGTACTACTTCCATCTTGTCACATTATTGTTTTTTTCTGTGACCAGACAGCCGTTTGCGTCTCGAATTATTTTGGCTCTCCCTCGGTAGCCATTTCTAATTGAGCATACCTCTGATGTTCTTTGCTCTGGCATTTTCTAGGATTTTTTCGATCCGAGTCTTCTCCCATTCGCGTTTTTTGTGTTTAATAGGTCTCGTTGTCAGACAACTAGTGCCGATACCAGATCCTATATTAATAATGTTGCCGGGAAAATAATCAGTTGTTAACAATTAATATTGTAGTTCCGTTAGAGTGTTGGATGTCTCAGGATGTCCGTACGATGGAAAAGAGAGAACAGAATATGACGTCCATGCAAACGTTAGATATGTAGAATTGAATGAAGGCATTGCCGGAGTCCGTTAAGTTAGTCTATCGTCAGAATATAGACGTCGCGCGAAAGTCGAGAGTACACTGTTAAGTGTAATTGTAAATCGATGGGCTCCAAAGAATGATTTGATTATACAAAAACTTGCGATTAATTAATTTCACAATTACAATGACATTTTTGGTATCTGTCAGAAACGAACGTAGCAAAACTACGTCTTTTTGAAACGATCTTATTCCTAAGCTTTTAAGGAAAATATAAATAAAAAATTAGAAATCAAAGCTGCGAACGAAAAGCAAATGAAGGGATTAGAAGGTATGAATCTAATTTTTGAAAAAAGGATATCAATCATTTTGTTACTAATCAAATAAAGATGTTGTTTGCCTTGTTTGGCGTCCACGAGGTGACAAAGTACCGCTGCGATTCTCTAAGAACGCTGCTTAGCTGGTTAACGATACGATAGAAATAGGAACTGCTCTGATAAAAAAGTTTAATGAAACGATTTGGGGGACTCAACGAAAATATTTCTTCTTGAGGATAGTCGAACACCACACCAAAGTCGTTACCACGTGAACAAAAGAAGGTATTGCACTGTTCAAAGATGACTTATAAGATATGTTATGACACACGCCTATCATACCACCTGTTTAACATAGTGTCTAGTTAAAATTTATTTTAAGTTCGTGATATCCCAATAAAAATAATAAACATTGAAAAATATTGTTTATATCTTATAAAAATGAAAAAGTGTGCAAGCTTTAAATATTATCTAATCGTTTTGAAGACGACACACACATTTCTTACATCAGTGAGAATCGGAGCGTCAGAGAAGTCTGCAAGATTTTTAGGTTTCACTTTTTGCCTTAGAAAATGAAACACATTAGCATAGTATTTTTTGTATTACATTGCATGATATATGTGATACAAATTTAATTTAATTTAATGATCAAACTAACGCCCCATTTATTTAGCAAGTACAGGCTTATAAAGATTAAGAAGCCTACAAACATTAATTTAGTAAAAAATAAAAATATATAAATGTTTTAAAACTTATGTGGCAGCACTTCCCAAAAGAAATCAAATGTTAACAACCTTACCGGCCGACGAACTGAATGAGGAGAGACTGCCGGTTAGGTAGTAGAAAAAGAAGAAAAGTCAGTCGATGAGAAGAAGTGTAAGAAGAAAAATGCGTACGTTGGTGCGATAAGTGTGTTTTATTTAGTAATATATAATTATTCAATAATAGTTAAAGTAACGAGTGTTTTATTCAGTTTAATGCATTTATTTCTTTGATCTTACAACATCAGAAGTGGGATTAGTGGACTCCCCTCGCGGAAACATAGACATATACTCATCCTTTTATTCGTGTGCCATGATGAGCGATGAATTGGGGAAATTGTCGACAATACAGGTAAAATACTGGCTACAAAGCCTGAAGCAGAGAACGACAGGTAACAAAAGAGAGCTATTATTAAGATTTATGAATATTCCAGACCAGGGTGGCAGTTTCCCTTCGGGGAAAAACATAACAAAAAAATCGACAACGATGACGGTGCAAACGAGAGCGGCGACAGTAATGATGACTGCGATAGCAACAGCGTAGAAGCAGTGGCCGAAAGAGAAGACGCCAATAAAAAGGAGATGTCAACAGAATTGTCTTGGGAAAGAGAACTCATAAAACGAGAGAGGGAAATCCTAAATGTTGGTTTATTCTTACGAAATGCAAAAAGTAATCAACATAAAATCTACCTTTCCTAGTAACTTGAATTCACTGGAAAAGGATATGGCGCCAAATCGAAGTAACTTATACAACAACTGTCCTATGGTGTTCTAGGTTTCAGATTTAGTTTTCAGAATAAAGTCATAAAATTAAGATTATGTGTATGAATGTGAGATTGATTTTGAGACCATGGGGTCAATGTGTGCACTTGAGAGAGTTCTCTTTTTGGTCTGACTTTCGCTAAGAACAGACGTGCCTTCCTCGTGCTAGTAGTTTCAAGAATATTTGAATATGAAGGAATGTAATAAAAGTAAACTAAATTGTCTATTATTTTATCCCTTAACTCCCATACTAAAGAAAGAAAAGGAACTAATCGAACGAGAGAGAGGAATCCTAAAGAAAGAAAAAGCAATGAACGACCGAGAAAAACAATCATTGCAACAAACAAAGGAAAAGGATCCCCAGAACGAGCGAACAAAGAAGAAGATACCAATGGAAGTGGAAGCCCGAAATGCCGTTCAAGTACCGTTAAACGCCATCAAGGACTTGTTATCCGAATATGACGGCGGAGCGATGTTGGACACCTGGTTGCAGCAACACTCAAACTTGGGGAGAGTATACGACCTCGATGACGCCACATTAAGGACACTGATGCTGTTAAAAGCAAAAGGAAGAGTCCAACAATGGTTATATACTAAACCGGATTTCGTGAAAGAGAGTATCGACGAATTGACGCAGCAAATGAGGGAATTATACGGCCAACGAGAGGACAAATTGACACTGAAAAGACGATTAGACGCTCGAAAGTGGAACAAAGACGAGAGTTTCACTGACTACTTCAACGACAAGATAACACTCACCAATAGACTTGATTTCGAAGAGGACGAATTGGTCGATTACATCATCGAAGGCATCACGGACGAGAACCTTCGATTGCAGACATTCACTACTTGCTATACCAACCGGTGGCAGCTGCTACGTGCATTCCAACGGATCGAGCCGAAAATCACACAAAACTCACCGAGTACATCAGGGCAACGGCAAAGGAGAGAAGGAGAAGTAGCACAAAGGAGAGTTGGATGCTACAATTGTAATACGATGGGACACATGGCGAATGTATACCGAAAACCCAAAAGAGAGATGGGCGCCTGTCATGTATGCGGACAAGGACGCCATGCTGGCGTGTGCCCAAACAGGAAGCCAGAGAAGCCGGGACCATCCATCAGGTAGAAAATGAAGAAGAGGAATATGTAAGGATTTCTCATTTAAAAAATGAGAGGTACTTATATCGCATTAATTTAGAAATCTTGATAGATACCGGCAGTCCTATTAGTATAATAAAGGAAAATTATTTACCGCCCGTTGTAAAAAATCTCATAAAAACCAATAATAAGGAAAATTTTTTGGAATTAATAAAACTAGGTTGTCCTTTAAAGGGAACATAAATTGTATGATTACCTTCCAAAATAGAGAAATCGAAATTAATTTGTTAATAGTACCAGATTGGATACCCAATGCTTTTAGGTCGGGATTTTTTAAAGAAAGCAAACTTAAGAATAAATTTAGATGAGTCGGATGTAATTACAAATGAATGTACCAATTTAATGAATGTCGAAGTTGATAACGATTTGCAAAAGAACAAAAATAATTTTCTCAATAATGAAAACATTAGTTACGAAAATAAAGAATTATCCTATGATATGTTCTATTCAGAGTATTTATATTGTGAACGTCCCAAGAAGCCGAAACATGAGTGTGAAATCAGATTAATTTTAAACGATGATAAGCCCTTCCATTTTTCACCTCGACGGTTATCATACTATGAGAAAGGTCAAGTTCAGATAGTACTAGATGAGATGCTGGAAAAAGGGGTGATTAGGCCCAGTAAATCAGAATACGCGTCCCCTATCGTGTTAGTTAAGAAAAAAAGGGCGATATCCGACTGTGCGCTGACTACCGAGTTTTGAATAAGATTACCTTAAAGGATAATTATCCTTTGCCACTTATAGACGATTTGCTTGATAGATTAGTTAACAAAAAAGTATTTTCATTACTCGATTTAAAGAGTGCGTTTCACCATGTACGAATGAGTGAAGGATCAATTAAATATACCTCTTTCGTGACACCTAAGGGACAGTACGAGTATGTAAGAATGCCTTTCGGATTGAAAAACGCACCGTCAGAATTCCAACGATAGGTGAGTGCAGTGTTCGACGACTTAATAAGAGTGGGCAAGATAAACATTTATATAGACGACATAATGATAGCGACTGAAACAGTAGAGGAACATTTGAAAATAATGAGGGAATTTTTCGATAGACTGGCAAAGAACAAATTGGAATTGAGATTAGATAAATGTCGGTTCTTAGAATCTGAAATACGGTATTTGGGGTACACCGTTACGAATGAGGGTATTAAACCGGATCAGAAGAATATCGAATCAGTAATCAACTTCCTAGTTCCACGGAATTCGAAGGCAGTACATAGTTTCCTAGGTTTGTGTTTATATTTTAGGAGATTTCAGGAAAAAATTTCAGTAGTCGCACAACCATTGTACAACCTGATAAGAAAAGATGTCAAATTCCAATTCGGCGTAAAGGAACTGGAGTGTTTCGAAACCTTGAAGAGGAAGTTGATTGAGGCACCGATATTAGCACTATATGATGCCAGAGACGAAATCGAGCTGCATTGCGACGCGAGTTCATTAGGCTTTGAGGCTATATTGTTACAAAAAAAAAGAGATGGCAGGTTCTATCCAGTATTCTATATTTCGAGACGTACACGGAATGCGAATCAAAATATCATAGCTTTGAATTGGAAACATTATATATGCATTACAGAGATTTCGAGTTTATCTTCAGGGGTCTAAGTTCAAAATAGTGTTGACGTCCGGCGCCGTGCTTCCTCTATCGAGGGAAGAGCGGGGACCTTTTATTATTCCTTTATTAAATCTTCTTTCATCAATTCGCGTTTTGTTTTATTTCAATTCTTGATATAAAGTTGTCCGGTTTTGAATTGAAAAATGTTTCTTTTCTTTTATTGTGTGTTACTTTGTTTATTTTTATTACAGCTTCTCCTTTTTTTTTATAACAAAACTTAAACTACTTCTCAACTTCCTCAACTCTTTGATTGGCAACCAACTAACTGAACTCAACTCCAAACTCAAACTAAAACTCAAAGTCTACTGAACTTACTTCCAATCTCAACTGAACTGCACTGATTTTACAATTGAATTTTTTCTCTACTTATAGACAATTGTGTTCTAATTTACTGTAAATTATAATATGAACAAAACAAATTTTCTCAAAGTATTCCTTTAGTTTCTGTGACTTTTAAATTGAATAAAATTTGAACGAAAATCAAAGTGCTCTGTTTTGAAATGAAAAGGGGCAAGTTATGAAAAGGGGCATGTTATTAAATGTGCTGTAACTGGCAATATTGTGAATGTTTATGAATGGTATGTATTAAGTGAGAATGTAATATATGTCAAGGGAAGTTTTTAAGGATGTGTAAGGAGATTCAGTGTTAAATTTAATAAAGGGTAGTATTCTGGAATACAACATCCCACCCTTCTTCGAGAAAGAAAATTATCCTTGAAGAGAATAATTTTCTAGTAACTATATATTAGATTAAGAAAGACTTGGATTTTCGTTCAATTACATTACAATGGTTTTCAAAATTAATCTTTATCAAAGGTTACAATAATCAATAAGTTCTTAATACTCTATGATTTTTCTTTCTTTCCTTTTCCGTTCGAATATATATATACTTCCAAAATTTCCAATATATATTACCTCTAAAATTTTCTTTCGTTATTCCCCCTCTTTAACTTTTTTTTTTTTTTTTTTTGTTTTCGTCAATTCCTACAATTGTTTGATTACTTCATATATATTGAATAAAAAAACAAAGGCCATTTGTTATGTGTTTATCTTTTCCTTAAATTTATGGAAAATTTTCCAAAACCTTTCTGGGCCTATTATTATGATGATTGTATAGAAATGCATAATACCAAAAATCTTCTTAAGAAATGATTTCAAATGTTCTAAATGACTGTGTAACTTTTTATTTTGTTGTATTTTGTGTTTGAATAAATGTTTATTGTTGTAAAAAAAATTTTGTAATGTGCTTATATGGTTTTCCTTTTCTGTACCTATTTTAGTTAAATTATTATTTTTATTTTTTATTATTGTTTGAGTAAGGGTTTGTGTTTGTTTTCGTTGTTTAAAATATTTATTGTTTTCGGCTTAGTGTTGTCATTGTCCATAGCTTTAACCGCTGTCGGAACGTCTACCTTTTCAGTCTTACTCACTGCTGATGGATCGTTTAGTTCCTCAGTCTCATTTACTGATTCGTATAGTTCTTCAGACTTATTAGCTGTTAGAACATCTTGGTTCCCAGTCCTATTTGCTGTTTGAACTATTTCTTCAGTTATATCTGCTGTAGAAACATTCAATCCTTCAGTCTTTGCTGCAGAAAAGATTTGTTCATCAGTATTAGCTGCTGAACTGACTTGGGTTTCGATTTTTATTGCAACTTTTGGGTCTTCAGTCTTTAACACTGCTGAATTTTCAGTCTTTGTTGCTGAAGTGTCGGGGTAGTCTATTGGGATAGCCGGAATATTAGGGATTTATGTTTGTATATTTTCTGCAGGATCCGAATCTTCAGTCTTTAATACTGCTGAGTTTTCAGTCTTGGTTGCTGAAGTGTCTGCGTTGTCAATAGGGGTAGCCGAGATATTAGGGACTTCAGTCTTTAATACTGCTGAAAATTTCGAATTTTCAGTCTGTGTTGCTGAATTATTTTCCAGAATTGGAGTATGAATCGGAGTCTTTATATTAGGGGCAGGGTTGTTTTCGTTTATATGTCTAGGTTTTTAGGAGTATGTGGGCTCGGGGTAAATTTGGCTAGGAGCTTCATTAAAATGGTCGTTATCTATTTCCAAACATCTAATGCTGTAAATAGAAAAATTTGGTCTGTCTTCCATAAATTTTGGTTGGCGTCAGGCCTCGTTTTCCGACTCTTGCACCCGAGAAAAGTGAACATTTTGCCGATCGTTTTGTCTATTGGTGGTCCTGGAATTTTCACCAAAACGATTTTCAGAATTTGTAGGATTATTTCGGAATGGGTTACGCGTTGTTGTACCTTGTTGGTAATTTGTTGAAGACGATCCATTCCTAGATATCTTGTATCTACACTCGTTCTCTGTGTGATTATTCCGACCACAGAAATTAGATACAATGTTCTATTCTCTCTTTATGGGTTCTCTATTCGGAAAATTGTTGGACTGCATGTTCCGATAACATGTGTCCTGTGTATGCCCTGACTTACCACAGATTTGGCAGACTATTCGATTAAATCTGTCATTATAGTTATATGGCCTGGGAGAGTTGTCCATTCGAGCAGCATGCGCTACCACATGGGCAATCGACTGTTTTAAACTACTTCCCCCCTGGGCTTTAGCTAGTATCTTTAGCTGTTCGTTCTTTATTCCATCTTCAAATGTTTGTATGGCCAATTTTTTTGTTTTCTTCCATTAAGAATTCCCTAACCACCGCGTCTGCTGTTATTTCATACGTGGCAGAGTTTAGAGTCCGCAGAGCATTCGCGACTCTATCGCCGTATTCCCGGACGGTTTCTCTGTAGCGTTGTTTCAGAGAAATCAACTCATTGTG
This sequence comes from Microdon myrmicae, assembly GCA_963931805.1. Classification (NCBI taxonomy): domain Eukaryota; kingdom Metazoa; phylum Arthropoda; class Insecta; order Diptera; family Syrphidae; genus Microdon; species Microdon myrmicae. The sequence goes on from OZ007499.1 coordinate 122,433,935, forward strand.
TGCCGTCGACCGAGATTGCTCCTCTTTATATTCCGATTCAAGTTTATCTTTTAAATCCTCCCACTTAGCGATTTTGCTATACCTAATCAGATTGTATGCATGACCCTCTAGTCTATTTTTGACTAGCTCTAAAAATGTTTCATAGATATCCGGGTCTGCCTTCTTTATGGATCTAAATAAAACGTCTCCCCCGGAAATAAATTTACCTAAGTCGCATGGTTTCCCGTCAAAGGTGGGGACGATTTTGAAAACATCAGAAATTCCGACAGACAGAGCCATTTCAGGGGTTTTACTGAGTATCTGTTGATAGTGGATTTGTTCTTCCCCCTGCCTCGTCTCGTGTAATATGGACTCGTAATAGTGAAAATTTAAAATAAATGGCGGAAATTTGTTATCAATTCAACAAAAATATGGTTAATTCTTAAAAGTATGGTTGTGAAAAGATTGGCCTTTCTTTTTGTTATTCAATATATATATATATATATATATATATATATATATATATATATATATATATATATATATATATATAGGAAAGAAAAATAAATTGGTCCCAAAGCTGTAAAGAAAGAAAATTCGACGAGAGAGAAAGAAAACGGAAATGTCGCCGAAATACTGAAATGAGAATTTTCAAAGAATATAGATAGAAATTTCTATCCAAAAAAAAATTTTTTTTTTTGTGAAAAGGAGAGCTTCCAAGTAGAAAATATTCAAATATTCCTAAAAAAGTAGAGAGAAAAGTCGCTAGAAAAAAAATTCTTACTCTAATAATTGTTGTCGTTGTACTGTTGATAGAAGTCTTTGTCTTGAGTGTTGCTGGTTTTTTTTTTTCTTCAGTTTTCCTTAGTTGTTTCCTTTGTGTTTTTTTCTTTTTAGATTTTTTTTTTTTCTCTTTTCCGCCAGGGAGACTTCACGTCCTAAAGTTGATTTGCTTATCCTGGTCTTGGCTGCTTTCTTTTTTTTTCTTTTTTTTTCGTTGTTTTATGTTAACTTTGTTTTTTGTTGTTTTATGTCGGGTTTTTTTTTTGTTTGGTTATTTCTCTGGTTATTTTTCTCTTTTTTTTTCCTTGAAACAATTTTTTTTTTGTTTTTCTTCTTATGGTTTGGTTATTTCTCTTGTGTTTTGTCTTCTCTCTTTTTTTTTCTTCTCTTTTTTTTCTTCTCTCTTTTTTTTCTTCTCTTTTTTTTCTTCTCTCTTTTTTTTTCTTCTCTTTTTTTTTCTTCTCTTTTTTTTTCTTTTTAGATTTTTTTTTTCTCTTTTCCGCCAGGGAGACTTCACGTCCTAAAGTTGATTTGCTTATCCTGGTCTTGGCTGCTTTCTTTTTTTTTCTTTTTTTTCGTTGTTTTATGTTAACTTTGTTTTTTGTTGTTTTATGTCGGGTTTTTTTTTTGTTTGGTTATTTCTCTGGTTATTTTTCTCTTTTTTTTCCTTGAAACAATTTTTTTTTGTTTTTCTTCTTATGGTTTGGTTATTTCTCTTGTGTTTTGTCTTCTCTCTTTTTTTTTCTCTCTTTTTTTTTTCTCTTTTTTTTTCTTGAAAATTGTTTTTTTCTTATAAAAATTTTTTTTTTGTGTTGTTTTAAATTTTTTTTCTCGGGATCCCGTTATCTGGGCATCCCACCGCTGCCACCAGTGTTGTTTTATGTTTACATTTTTTTTCTTGTTTTTTTTTCTTCTTATTTTGTTTTTATTTGGGATCCTTTGGTTGGATCATCCCACCGCTGCCACCAGTGTTGACGTCCGGCGCCGTGCTTCCTCTATCGAGGGAAGAGCGGGGACCTTTTATTATTCCTTTATTAAATCTTCTTTCATCAATTCGCGTTTTGTTTTATTTCAATTCTTGATATAAAGTTGTCCGGTTTTGAATTGAAAAATGTTTCTTTTCTTTTATTGTGTGTTACTTTGTTTATTTTTATTACAGCTTCTCCTTTTTTTTTATAACAAAACTTAAACTACTTCTCAACTTCCTCAACTCTTTGATTGGCAACCAACTAACTGAACTCAACTCCAAACTCAAACTAAAACTCAAAGTCTACTGAACTTACTTCCAATCTCAACTGAACTGCACTGATTTTACAATTGAATTTTTTCTCTACTTATAGAACATTGTGTTCTAATTTACTGTACATTATAATATGAACAAAACAAATTTTCTCAAAGTATTCTTTTAGTTTCTGTGACTTTTAAATTGAATAAAATTTGAACGAAAATCAAAGTGCTCTGTTTTGAAATAAAAAGGGGCAAGTTATGAAAAGGGGCAAGTTATGAAAAGGGGCATGTTATTAAATGTGCTGTAACTGGCAATATTGTGAGTGTTTATGAATGGTATGTATTAAGTGAGAATGTAATATATGTCAAGGGAAGTTTTTAAGGATGTGTAAGGAGATTCAGTGTTAAATTTAATAAAAGGTAGTATTCTGGAATACAACAATAGTAACTGATTATAATTCATTGACGTTAACCCTGAACAAAAGAGAGATAAATCCAAGGATAGCCAGGTGGGCTTTAGAGTTGCAAAATTATGATTATGTATTAGAACATCGTAGTGGAACTAAAATGACTCATGTAGTCGCCCTTGGCCGCATGTCAAGTATACTAGTTCTCGAAGAGAATACTTTCGAGCAGAACTTGTCAATCACCCAGTACAAAGATAATGAGATAAACGCGATTAGAAAAAGATTGGAAAATGAGGAGAGTAGTTATTTGTTCTTACACTTGTAAGAAAAATCTAAAACTTGTCTGCATCAATGTGGAAAGTTTAATATCAAATTTTTCCTATTCTAATCAACAATTTTTATTGGGAAATGTTTTTTGTTTTTTACAGTGCAATCGCAATTAGAATCTTCAACGGTGGTATGCAATTAAATTACAAATGGTAGATTCATAAAAAATGTTTCTTACGGTAAAAATGTCTTAATTTCATGGTTCTTTAGTGTAACGCTTTCTTTATGTTCCTAGACCAATAAGCCTCTTTTAATGTTGACTACTTCCTCTACACAGGCATTAAACTTCCTCAATTAAAAAAGAGTAATGTAGCATTTTATGTCGAATCAGTTTTATATCACATTATGTGTGACTCTCTCTACCATGCAGAACTACTTGAGCTCAATTGTAAACAGGTCGCACGAAGTCAACGAACTTTCGGCATTCGTTTCAAACCTAAACGAGCGGGATTAATGAAAGATGATATATTTTATCGTAAATGGCATAAAATACAAACACCCACGTCTAATATAATATATGGATGAATTTACCAGAATGTAGCTAATTGGCTTTAACAACTCCCATCGAGTCGAGGTAACGGAGACTTGTTAGATGCCACCTGGAGAGTCTTACCCGTTTCCTAATTTCCTTGCGCATTACTTCTATAGAGCTACCGACTTCAAAAGCATCAATCGTCATATCATGTTCTTTCTTTTAATTTTCGCACGTTCCACGTGTGCTAGAATAATGACCATATGTTTCCGGTATTGGGTATTGAATTTTTAAGCATGGGAAGTATCTTATTGAATCGTTTTGTGCGATACAGTTGTCAATATGTGAATAATTGAGTGTACATTCAGACTCATCGCGAAACAGAGGAAAACTTATGTTGATAGGGTGAAGTGTATATCAAGGTTTGCTATAGTAATTTCCTATAGCATCAATCAATTGGTAAATTAAAGGCTTAGACTGGCACAGTACGCCATCTGAGCGGACTTTAAAGGTCTCGCCGCATTGAAAGAATATGACGGAAGACATATCTAACCAGTTCTTTTCAATGCGGCGCTAATGCAACAATAAAGCATTGTTGGCGCCAATAAATTATCTGGGATAGTGAGTTCGTAACATATGAAGCCTTCACAAAGTGCTTACAGCAATTTCATCGCAACTCAAACTGAAATGTGTGTAATATCATATGTCTGCGATTTATATTTATCTCCACGTGGGGTAATCACAATTTAATTTTTTCAACATGTGTTTATGTGATAAGTGGCTATTCCCATTATTTAATTTTATATATGGAAACACAAACTAGCAAATATCCAAATATTGTAAAGTCATTAATTCCATTAAATTGTAAGCTTCGTAATATGGTTGGGAAGAATCCTTGACCGTCTTTCGAATTGACTGATCGACAAAAACACTGCATCTGTTGCACCAGCTCGGCGCTACAAGTTCACTGTTCCTTTCCCGAAAAAAATTAAGTCCCACTACATGTTTTGATTTACAGACGTTAAAAAGGAATTCAAACAATGTAAAGATATTGGATAATCGAATATTATTCAAAAACGCCGATGAATGACTTTAAATGTGTATTTATTTACATATATTGTTAATGTGCATTTATTAATTTAATTATGTATTTTTAAACTCGCTAATTATTAAAATTCCATTAAAATAAACTTGTATATATGTCAAATCTTCTTTACCATTAAATATGAGACATTTCTACTGAGATTTTGTTTTTTAGCATTTACGGGATTTCTTTCAACTGAAATGTTTGGAAAATCTATTTTTCTTTTTCCAATAAAGTTTTTGAGTGATAATTGGGTTTTGAATCGCAACTTATTTTTCGAAAGCCGTATTATTTCATTAGCCACGGAATGTTCAAAATTGCTAACTTTTATGATTTTGGAGTTTATTAAAACACTATTTATTTTTTTTTCCAAATCCATTCTTTATTTTTACTTCAAAAACACAAGTATTCGAAGACACTGCCCCGAAACCACAAACTCATCTTAAGTTTTGAGTCGCCCAACACCAAACATTGACCCGCTTAATTGCCACCCACCATTCGTATATTTCGTTTACCATCTTAAGAATACTCGAAAAGGAAAAGAAAGGAACAAAGGGTATAACTGCACTTCGGCAAGAAACAATAGATAAAGGATCTTGCGGCTGCGACTATATGATCCTAGATGTTGAGACGCGTTAAAATGAACATGTGGTTCGTTTTATGGCGCAATTTGTGTGTATTTGAATTTGTTTTGTTGAATAAGGTGTAACTGGATGTTGAGTTTTATGGGATCAAATTTGTGAAAACAACATTTTCGAGGATCATATAATTGCAGATGCGCATTTTACGATTCTCAATAATATTTGTTCAAAGATGGGACATCTGGTCCACACATTTAGTTTGAGTAAGGGATTTTGGGTATTGTATGCACCACATGAACATTTGGTTCGTATATCACGTGTTTGTTTTTATTCCTTTGGATTTTAGGAATTGAATCTATGTGACAATCGAACGTTTGGATCAATTTGTTCAACATTGGATTCAATGTTGATTTGGGGATATGGAGGGAACTATAGGAAAAAAAGATGCAAAATGTGTGGGTGGGGGTGGTAGGGCTTCGTGGAGCACTACAGCAAAACCGTCAAACATCTTGTTGGCGAAAAACGCTATGGGGATGATGTGCTAATTCAGAGGTTGGAATGTATGTTACTTATAGAGAAACGGATGTTTTGATCTCATAAGTAGAGGTTCTCATCTGAGAGCGTGAAAAAAGGGCCTTTTCTCGATTTTTTTTTTGTAATAGAAGGAAATAAATAAAGAACTCAAACTTTTTATTACTTGTTTAATATGTTCTACAGTACAAGAAAAAAAATATAGTGACAATAATTGTTGACACGCCATATAATGTGACTATCTAAAGAAAACGTACCTTAATGTTGGGCACTCTAGTACCTGCAAAAATGATCAAAAATCAATAATCGAAGAATTTTCATAAACATATGAGGGTAGTTGGAACTCATTTTTGCCCTCTTTAAAGTACTGTGGTTGCAGTAGAGGCGTCAATCAGTCAACTCTACTTTAAAATAAAAGAAGAAGAAAAGCGATCCGCCAAGTAGTTTTTGAGAAATCTTGGCCAACAGCTTGAAAAACATGGTTCGAAGAAAAACGCGTCTAAAGCTTTAAATGATAGACGAGGATGGGGTGAAAAGTTTCCGACCTGACATACAGATGGCACCAACATGTCTAATTACTATGCCAGGTTATATAGTACCATGTCTCATTAGCTTATATGTAAATTTTCAGATTGATTGCCCTGTTAGTATACTTTTGAGAGCCTACACAAGACGCCTCGAAGTGAAAAATAAACGACCTCACTTAACCTCGTTATGCTGTAACTTTTTTATACAATTAGTTTTGCAAGAACCGTTGTATACGAATGTTGCCGTCCTCAGGTACTGGTCCCATGATTGGGGATTTCCAATTTTATTGGTTTCTGGAATTTGTTGTAAGGACTGTGTATCATGCGATGACGTCCTGATTGGAACACATGCGGATAAGACATGTTGTATCAATTCTGTCCAAAGATAAGACCTGTGCGATTATGGGGATAACTGTGGCGTTTTTAACAGATACACGTACAGTACACAAGCCAATAGTGAAGAACGTCGAAGGAAATTCGAATTTTCAAAGCATCAGAGCCGTATACCATAGCGCTAACATAGCAATTCCACATCAGTTGAGTGTACTTGAGTTTAGAAATCGAATTCGTAAACGCGGCAGTAACCCGATGCTTAAACGCTTCACTTTTTACCCGTTTCATCGTGTGTTCAATTCACCTTCTTCACTATCCTTGCTAAACGCAACAATCCTCCCCTGTGATCTCACACACAACACACATTCTCCCATAGGTAAACAGGACTTTACTACTACGATCACGACTTCTGCATAGAGCACCGGCATACTCGCCTGCCCCGACGTTCGCAGGCTCACCCAGCCCTTGCTCCGTCCTTAGCACACGTAGTTGATCGTAACAAAGTTACCGTGGAGTGAGTATCGTGGCGTTTCTAGCAGACACGCATACAGTACACAAGCCAATAGTGAAGAATACCGAAGGAAATTCGAATAAGTAAAGAATCAGAGCCGTATACCATGGCGATAACATACAAATTCCACATCAGTTGAATCTTATTGAGTTTAGAAATCGAATTCGTACACGCGGCAGTGGTCTTGTGGGGTAGTCATGCGACTCCGCTCGCCTACCTTTACAAGGATGCCCGGCTCTACCACCCTTATTCCCACTTAAGGATCTTACCTCCTTGGGACTTTTAATACCCCCCAAGCCACAATTCTAATCCAAACAGCAGCACATGGGTAATACACGCCCCCCCAAACGCCGACCCCCACACCGGGTGCATCACATCACACTTCGGAGCGCGCATCATTACCCTAGGGCGCCCTGCGGTTGGACACAACCAACCACCCACCAACAGTCCCCTAACCTAGGTCGCATACTTCCAACCAAGCGCGACTGGCCGGCACCTCCTCACAAGTTGCCGTTCCGTCGAGGTCGCAGCTAACGTAGATCGAGCTCCGTCGCCGACACCGGTGCCGATATACCGGTCCTCCCTCGACCGGTAAGCCGCGCAACTGAATGCCCGGCCCCTTCACCAGCTCCAGCGGCAAACAATTCGCCATACTAACGTATGGACGAAAGACACCGACTCTGGATTCGGATCTTCCTTCCATTTCGCACACGGCAACCCGTCGCAGCGGATGCGAATAATCCTGGGATAAGGCTCCTCCATCCCACACGCGCCGCTTCGCCACTGCGGATGCGAGCAGATTTCCGATAGGTTCCGACCTACTCGGACGATAAACCTGTTGGTCCAAGCGACCCACAAAAGGCCAGAGGACCACGCCGCACACCCCTCGCCACCGCGGCATCAACGCGGTAACAACCGAGTCCACTCCTAGTATCGACCCAGGCCCATAACATGACCCAGGAACTCGTCAACGCGACAGTTCCACTATTAACCACAGCGCCTCCTTAAGTACGCAGGGCCACCTTGAATTCCAAGCGTACAGCCCTCCTTCCAGCACCGCACCAGCTCCACCACCCCCACCTACTTATCTCGTGACTACCTCACCGGGGTGGGGGGGGGGGGGGGGGGGGGGGCGCCGGGGTTCTCTAAAGCTTACCCGAAGAACCCCCTATCACTACAAGCCAACTCCCATTGTTTCCCGCTAATGCAATTGCAAATCCAAAACCTATTTGGCACCTTCGGTTGCCAGGCAAATTCCTGCCTCCCCATATTTGCACCTCACCAGCATACCTGAAACATTTCCTTTCTCAAGAACATTTAATGCATTCAACGCATTATCTAAAAATCCCTAAAAAGAATTCTTCCAACATTTATGAATTTAATGCGCTATTCAAATTCCCTGAAAGAATTCTGTTATGTAGACATTGGCTGGCGATTCCTTTGTCCAACGATCAAAGCAACGTCGGTCAGCTTCTTTATGCAGCTACAATAAATCGACCAGCGATCCGTTTGTTCAATCGACAAACAATTACAGCATCTTAGGCATTATCAGCGAAGACGAATTCTCCAGCATTTACTAATGCAAACACGAACCTGGTTTGTACTGCTTACTTACCTGAACCCACATATTCATGATTCCCTTTAATTTTTCGACTTTGTTTTCCCATTGACCTTCACGCATGGGTGGACCATGTGATCTGCACGATCACACATACACACCACTGAGTACAGAGATCGCCGTCCATTGGCCACGGGCATTAAGGAAAGTTTTCATTTCCTTGGTGGGCACACCCTAAAGAGAAATTTTCTCTCGCTCTCTCTCTCTCTCTCTCTCTCTCTCTCTATACGAAGCTTTAGGCTCCGTGAAATGGTCGGAAGAAATCCCTGGTCATCTATCGGAGCTTGGCTGATGGACTGGTTCGAGAAAAGGTTGGTTAGGTGGTAGTCGGTCCCAAGGTTAGATACCACCTCATCACGCTGTACATGCCGCGATATCGCCAAGAGAAATCTTCGACGGTGTTTCGGATGTGTGGCTGATCGCCCGGACTGACACAGAGATAAGTCTGATATAAAGAATGTAAACGCCGTCCACCAATATTTGCAAACAACGAAACCTGATATCCTTGCCCTAACTGAGACCCAGGTCGATTCGTCAACTGATTCGACATATCTTCGTTGCTCAGGATACAACTTACATTCCAGATTCCGTTTTAAGGGCGGAGTCTGCATTTTCGCGTGGTCCAATCTGGCTTGCCACAGGATGGAGGCGTTGGAACCCAATAATATGGACATCATATGGTTGAGGGTATGCTGAGGAATTCCGTTAAATTTCTTTGTTGTATTTACCGCTCCCCGAATGTCGATCGGACGGCGACATTTTTCGAACATCTTTCACATACCGTCGACTGGATACAGATCAATCACCCAGCTTCTGAAATTGTTGTCCTTGGCGATTTTAATGTGCACAACTCCGGCTGGTTGTTACATTCTAACAGAACCGACGAAGCTGGGAGGCTGGCGCAGATGTTTGCTGTAAGCCACAACTTGACTCAACTCGTGGGGTAGCCAACGCAGGTGCCGGATACCCAAGGCGATTATGCGAACACCTTGGATCTGGTTTTGACATCCGAACCGTGTATTTATACCGTAGAGGTTTCTGCGCCATTGGGAAACTCGGATCACTGCTTGGTATCTGTCGCACAAGCACTTGCATACCAAGCAAGCAACCGGCCTAGGCAGCTTCGCCATGTATGGAAGTATGGGGCTGCTTACTGGGACGATTTGCGAGATTTCTTCGCATCCTTTCCATGGTCCGAGGTGTGCCTCGGAAACTCCGATGTTAAGTCTTGCGCGGAGTCGGTATCAGAGATTATTCTTCTCGGGATGGAGATGTATATTCCACATTCCATCAAACGAAGTTCGTCTGATAAACCTTGGTTTGGTAAAAAATGCGAGCTGATTACAGCGGCAAAGAATAGAGTTTTTAAGCAATGGCGCTACAATCCCAATTTGATGCCTTTAACATGTTCATACCAATAAGATGCACCCTGTATAACAACGAATGTAGGAAACAAGAAGAAATAAATATACTCTCCATTTAAATAATATTAAATTCAAGTGACAAAGAATTAAAAAAAGAGAGGTAAAGAAAGTGTTGAATTTTATATATAAAACAAACAGACTGTTGTGTGACGTGATTCCTACAGTACCTACAGAAAGATATAGAGCAGCTGCATTGCGCCTTTGTTCTGGTCATGGGTTTTAATGACTTGTGTTTGAGTTTCTTTTTGTTTCCTGTCAAGTATGTTAGCTGAGTTTTCGATCCACGTGATCAAAATACGATCAGTTGTTCGCAACACAAATTGACCACAAGAAATACTTCTTACTCTAAACATTTCGCCGTACGTTTTACACCTGGCTAAATAAGGAGAGTGATGTTTTTGAAGCATCTACCAAATATTGGGATTGCATTCGAGTTGTGCTCGTTATAAATTGTCACAAGATTGGATGATGAGTTTCGCCTCCAGCTCCTAATAAGCCCTAAACACTTCGCTGTCGGTATTTAGTACACCAGTTAAGAGTCGAGATAAGTGGAGTCAAAAGAATGTTGAATTCAACGGTGCAAATGTGGCGCATGGCAGGTCTTTGATGCAGTGTTGTGTTTTAAAAACATCAAATTGGAATCGGTTACATAAACGCCATTAGTACATCACATTGAGAAATAATTTCAAACATACCTTATTGTTCGATAAGGTAGATCCTGATCAAATGTGTATAAGAAACTTGACGTGTTGTTATCGGCAAAAAAAAACTAAACTCCATTTAATGAAGGTTGCATGAAATTATACACACCTTTCTATTTGGTTGCTTTATGGAGGCATCAGTTTCTATTGCTTTCTTACTTTTATATATTCAATATATGCAATATATTCCGCAATTTATATGCCTTACACTGTAAGCTGATACAAATGACAAATGTCTCAATTGGCCAATTGTGTTGAATATATAGCTTTTTTGTCGCCCGGAGAAAATTTCTAATGGAACAGATAAATGTGCTTTCCTAGAGTCCATTACTGTCTGCCTCAATCGTTTAATGTATTGTACCAGGTAATTTCATAACTAATCTGCTACTATTATTTCTCTTTACGTATGCAATCAAGTACGTCCAACTTTTAAGGAACTCTAAAAGGTCATAAATGTCAAATAGCAGTTCCGTTTCTGGTAGATGAACTAACTAGTCATATACAAATGAACCGTATCCATTGGCGACACTAGACTATTTATTTTTTAAGTTAGGATAGCCCGAGAACACTCAAGCCCGATCACCAGACCCCAGACCTCGTACTCTATGGCTGTAAAATCATCTTAAAGATCGTAGCAACATTGCGTTCTGTGTAAACAAGATACACCAACAGTCGAACTACAGTGCCATGGAATGTTGTTATTTGTCCGGTAGAAAGAAAACAGACACAAACACTTTTCCGGTTTGTACCTATCCTCATCAGTTGCAAATGGTAGAAAAACACTTAGCTACATATACAAGGAAGACCATGCTAAAGACTTCATGACTGAAGCAAATACTTGAACTTTGATTACTGAGGGTATTCATTATCCATATGAAAATATCTGTTAATTAATAAAAGTCATTAAACTAACTCTCTACCCGGCTATGCGAAACAGAAGTCTTTCTTTCAGCAAGTCGTGTGATCGTTGTATCTGCGCCTTCTGGCAACTTATCCATGAGGATGTTGGTTCTCTGGTTGAAAACTGGTAGGACGTGTAAAAAGCATGTTCTTTGCATAAATTAACAGTTGATCTTCCAATGCTTTTTTATGTAAAATGATTTTTATTTCTTTTTATTTTACTTTGCATGTCAATTAATTAAAATGAACGGAGTTGTGGGTATGTGTTTTATGGAATCGCATGTGTGAATGGGTTGCGAGTATCATAGCGAAAGATTGTATAAGAGGATGATCCAGGTTTGAAATAAACTTTAAACTATTAAATTAAAACAATCGGATGTTTGTATATACGAATATGAAGAACAGCGTGCCTATCAGTTTAAAGACTTTCGTCACCAAAGAACTTTTGGTCAATTTTTTTATATAAATACGTGCACAAATCGTCAAAGCGGTAATAGCTGTCGTATGAAAACATTTTATGGGAGATCCGGGATGCAAATATTTTAAAAGGGGGCGAACATCTTTAGCCATCAACTGTGTTACTAGGTTAGGCGCGAAATGAATTTAAAAATTTTCGAGATACAGAAGTCTTGTATTTGCTTACTACTTTTTCACAGAGAGTTTACGACAACATTGTGAACCCATAAAGTTTAAAATTTAAAGTTTAAAGTTTAAAGTTTAGCTCCACAGAACCACCCCATTTATTTGCTTAATGGAAGCGACATAAGTACCTACAACTAAAGTATGGATAACTTACAAACTGAAGAGCGTAAGATGTTGTAGCGTTCTAAGAACGCACAATTCCGCGCAGGTAAGGTCCTACCTTCAAAGAACGTACTTACCTGAGAGCGTACACGCGCCCACAGACGCGTGCCCCAAAGTCCCACCATAGGGCCTGCAACTCGCAGCCAACGTTGAGACCGACACCAAAAAGCAAGGAACTGAACGTCCCCAAAGCTTTTTGGGTCAAGCTCAACAATTAGAATTCATCATGCCTGAAACAAAGGTTAAACATCCAAGCGTCCTATCCCCAAAAATGCCATATACGCTGCCTGCGCCCAGGTAATCTGATACGAAGACCACCCAAACACAGCGATACAATAATGTATGTTGGTCATCCGCTACCAGATTCCTGGGAAACGCAATTATCCCAATGAGATAATTCAAATAATGCATGAGGTGTGAAACCTACAAACGATCCATTCCGGTCCCTTCTGAATTTCACACCCTCAGAAGGATCTAATGGATTTCGGCGTGTTTACACCAAAGTAAATAAGACAAAGTAAATACAACACACGAATGAAACTCAGGCAAGATTGTTTTCTTATTGGAAGCGTTCCTTCATTTCCTTTTCATTTATATGAACGTTTACATGTAACGGTGATTTTTCCTACACACATTAACAATCTACTTCAGAAACACTTAAAGAGTTTTTGCACAATGCCACTCGACCGAAACAGCTTCTCGACCTCCAACAATCGCGATTTAATAATACTTAAACTTTCTTTCTCGGATTGACCTCCTCGTAGGGGTTCTCTCTGCTTCGCTCGCCCTCCTCGGTGGGGTGCTCGTTGTTCGGCTCGTCGCGATGGCTATCAAAATTATACTTGCGTATATTCTTATATGATTTAGTAGTATCGTAAATCGATTTCCTTTGTTTCAAATACAAATTTAAACGGAATGGGTCTGTTTAAAAGTTGTATTGGTTTTTTGTACATTTATGAGTATTAATGTTTTTAGTTTTGCTCAGAAGGAGCTTCGGAAATTTTTCACAAGTCAACAAAAATGATTTTCCTACCTACACTTTCCGACTCAGAAGGAGCTCGCACAAAGAAAATATATATATGTTTTGAATTTTATTTAAGCAATGAAGCAAAAAAAAAAGGAAAAAAAAGAAATATAAAAGAAAGAAAATTGCTTTTAAAAACTTTCGGCTTTCTGCAATCGTTGTTGGCCTGCATCCAGGGCGTCGTGATGAGTCCTTGTCCTGGTGGCTGAAGGTGTGCTGCACTTGGTGTTTTGGTCACTTCACTTCCACTGGAACTGTTGAATTACTATTGTTGATGTCACTTGCACTGGTGCTGTCTTTATTTTTCGGCACTCTGTCACTGCTTTAATTGTTTCCGCGCGTGTTGACTTTTTGTAAATTGTTTTTCGCCTGTTCTTTTACTCGCGTCGCGGTCACCACTTTGGCGGGTATGTTCTTTGTCGAAAGGAGTGTTCCGCCGAACATTGTCCGCAAACAATTCGAACCGAAACCAGAAAGAAACTCGCTAAGGCGAAACAACACAATTAAAACGCACAGGTCCTTTACGGATTTAATCTTCTTTTTATTTAAGCAAACCTAAATAAATGTCTCGACACCATTTTTAATTAATTACTCCGCGAAACACATCCACGAAACGCACGTTACTCCTGTCGATTAATTTACCGAAATTCGGATACGGAACAAAAAAAAAAACGAGTTATCTCTAGTTACTCAATACCTCCTCAATATGGTACTTGTCCTTCCGTTGACGATGGAACTCCAACTGCCTACCAAAATACCCCGATACAGATTGTCATTTTCATTTTCATTTTTACAACATTTTTTATTTTCCTTTTTATATTCTTAATTTCTAAATTAAAGGCTAGACAAAAAATGCTTAAATTCTAGCTTAATTATCTTATATAATAACTTACTGGTCCTTCGCAGACGCTCTAAGCTAAACATTACTTAACATTTGTATAATTTGCCATTCGGCGACAGAACTTTGTGGCAGTACTGATAATTAGTTGAAATACAAAGAAAAATTTGAAAAACTTTGTCAATTTTTTTTTTTTGTTTTTTTTTTTCTTAAAATTTAACTTACTTAACTTGACTACTTTTTTTTTTATTTTTTTTTTATTTTTATGTAAAAGCACTTAACCTAACTTTACTTAAATCTTATACTACCCTAATTCTAGAAAAGCTAAGTCTATGTAAGCTAGCTGTTGATAGTATGATTCTTTACCGACTTTGGTACCCAGGTCTTTATATGCCATTCAACCACCAGCACTGTTGACGCTGTCTAATACTATCGTCCCGGTCTCTGTGGGAGATAGCCCTACTGAAGCGCAGGAGCTCTTCTTCGGTGCGCGCTACTTCCCCGTCGTAGCACAATCGCCCGTCTGCAGATGATCTACTTACATGATAGATCAGCGGAATTCCGGATCTATCCTGTATAAGCCCTTTCATATCCAAGTCAAGGAACGCCTCTGGTGGAACAAAGCCGTTGCGACGCATGCTCTCATAGTACAAGGTGTTTAGATAATAGGCCCCGAAAATTAGGTCATTGGACGAGCTTATTGCTCTCGCAATATGTCCTCTGATTAATTTAATCATAAAATTATCCACCCTATTTATGTACGCTTCATTATATAAAGTCTCATTTGAGTAATACTCTTTATAGTCCGATTCCGGTGTCCGATATAATCTGAGACAACTTCTGAGACACTTTCTTTCGAACACCCGAATCTTTTCCATCAAATTTGGACCTATGTTGAACCACACTGGGCAACCATATATGAGCATTGGCCTGATTAGCGTCATGTAGCATATGACTTTTACCCTGCTGTCAAGTTGGCTACTATGAAATAGCCTCCTTGTCATAGCAAACGTTTTTCTAGCCTTGACCAGAGCAGCCTCTACATGTCTGTTGAAATACAGATATTGGTCTAGCCAGATGCCCAGGTATTTAACTAAACTCTTGGTTTCCAGTTTATCTCCATGCGGTCCCACGATAACTAGCTTTCGCCAGTTTTTCCTTGTGTCGTACGTGGCTTTATATAATGGAGTTCTAAATAGGATGGCTTCACATTTCTGGAAGTTGATCTTAAGTTTCCAGTCATCGCAATAGCGCTGCACTTTGTTGAAGTCTCGCTGTATTAACCTATTTATGATCGCAACCTTCGGAGCTGTTCTGTAAATTATGAGATCGTCTGCGTACGCAATAGCCTGCGGAAGTGCATCTAATAAGTCGCTAATGTAAATGTTAAAAAGAATCGGAGAGAGTACCGCGCCATGTTGCAAGCCATTCTTGATATTATACGTTTTATTAGAGGTCACATTACCACTTTTGACCACGAACCTCCTGTCCTTAAACATATCGTAAAGTACATATAGTAAAGGCTTATGTATGCCATGTCTGACCAGTTTGTAATACAACCCTTCGATCCATTGGATTGGTTCCTACATTTATTCCATTGTATGTCGGAGACCAGTTTAGCTGCGGCATGTATGGTTTCATGACCCGCCTTCCGATACAGATTGTCCATCTGTATCTGTGCAGACATTTTTCTACTTACTTCTGCTAACAGAATTTTCGAATCTCTGTTAGCACCATGTTATTACTTCCCACGGGTACTTTGGATGCCTACAAGAGATCACGCATACATCATCATCAGCCTCGGTGGTGGTGATAGCATCTCAATCTCACGGTTTTCTATTTGTGCGGCACATCTGGCGCGAGTTAACGTATGAATCACCCAACCACTATGCATACTTATGTTCACCTTGAAATAATAAATTCATCTAACAACAACTAGCGTCTGCATTTTTACAATCTTCTAGGAATGTGTTTCCTATTCATTCCTTAAAATATTTAACATTAAAATTGTGTCTAGACATCATTTACCTAGATCCAAAAAAACCCAAAATTAAATGCTAAGAAACAAAACATATGTATCTACGAGTATTACGTTGGGTCATTAAAAACACATTAGGAGATTCCTAGGTTAAGATAGAATTTAAGTATAAATAGCATAGAAAAACTGTAAAGAGCGTTCATAGTGACCTGTAATTTTACGAATAAAATAAAGAGGCATAGCCTCCGAAAAAAATATATTTTTTCTTCATACAAAATATATCAACAATAACTCGCGCAGAACGGAGATGGGTGTTAGGACGTAGGTTTATTTACTTTGGTGTAAACAGGCCGAAATCCATTAGATCCTTCTGAGGGTGTGAAATTCAGAAGGGACCGGAATGGATCGTTTGTAGGTTTCACACCTCATGCATTATTTGAATTATCTCATTGGGATAATTGCGTTTCCCAGGAATCTGGTAGCGGATGACCAACATACATTATTGTATCGCTGTGTTTGGGTGGTCTTCGTATCAGATTACCCGCACGTGCAGCCGTTGATCGGCTCCTTCTTTGATGCTAGCAAATCTTCGTATCGAATTTCGGAATTGCCCGTTCGGTGATATGTTCCTGGGCGCAGGCAGCGTATATGGCATTTTTGGGGATAGGACGCTTGGATGTTTAACCTTTGTTTCAGGCATCATGAATTCTAATTGTTGAGCTTGACCCAAAAAGCTTTGGGGACGTTCAGTTCCTTGCTTTTTGGTGTCGGTCTCAACGTTGGCTGCGAGTTGCAGGCCCTATGGTGGAACTTTGGGGCACGCGTCTGTGGGCGCGTGTACGCTCTCAGGTAAGTACGTACTTTGAAGGTAGGACCTTACCTGCGCGGAATTGTGCGTTCGTAGAACGCTACAATGTAACTTAACTAAGCTTAACCTAAGGTAACCAGAACAAATTAGGAAGAAATGAGTAGGGGCGAGAGGTGGGAGCAGGTTATAGTAAAGTGTAGAAGCGCCGCCTAAGACTGGTGGTGAGAATGGTTAAGAGTCGGTGCTTCAGAGTATGGGTAGAAAGGTCGAACTCGAACAAGGTGAAATTGGGGTGAATATTTCTCAGCATCCGCGAAAATGGTTCGCTGAGACCATAAGAGGTCGGGTGTATTTCGCGTATTTCGAGGGTTTCTGTTAAGAGGAATTAACTTAAGAAGGTAGGCGTGTAGTGTCTCTAAAAAGCCCTACCACCTTTTTCCCCCATTCATACACCCTAATCCCAGCAATATTACACTAAAACCTAAAATCTAATCAAAACCCTAAAAAACCTAAACTAAATCCAAAATTTGCAATAAACGAATCAAACATCCGTTTATCGCTTAGCATTTGCCCCCGCGATTACGGGCATCAATAGAAGGCACCAGGTTGCACGGCACAGGGACGCTATTCTCGAAGCACGTCCCAAGAACGATCGGTTGCTGCTCTTCCCTCAAGGTTTGAGGAGGCACAGTGGCGACCGCAACGGGTCCCCTCAGGAGCTGTCTTAAAGAGATCCCTCATCCTTTTCAGGACAAGGAGACATGTGGGGAGAAGAAATATGTTGCACCGGCGCACGGTGCTGATTCCCCTCTTCCGCAACCGCCACTATAAATTCCTGCGAAACAAAACCAAGAGAAGAGAAACTGTTCGCTGACATTGTTCCCAGGCTGTGAAACAAAACGCACAGATGGCACCGAAGCAAAACTGAATGAAAGGCACTGTATATTGTTTATTAGTTAAAGGAGTTCTTTATTATTTTATTTCTTAACACAAACTGGGATTAAAGGACATTTCTTCTAACAATTTATTTTTGTTGAGTAAAGTTCGACGTTAACATACATTAGAATACTGGACTCATTAATTTATACCTGACAGTCAATTTATTCATTTATTAAAAGAAAAGTTCGCTTGCAGTTAATTTAATCCCAAACACTTTAATCTTCACTACCGCTTTACATGTGAGACGAGCTATCAAGTCTACCAGCACTTCACAAACGACTCGTTATAAACGCATCTCCGCAGCCGGCGGAGAGCGGGAGTGAACCAACCGTCACGAACGGTGGTTGTAATAGGACTCCGCGATAATCATCTCGTGCAGAGATGATGCGCTTATGGGTGAGTTTGTGGTGTTGGTAGATATCCTCTCCACTAAGGATATGTTTTACCTACCACAAGAGAGAATCAGATCTCGTAATGCAGATCATGGTGGTATGTGTGTGATCGTACTCATCACCGTGTTTATCGTTGCATTTAGCAAGGGATAAACGAACCCTGAAACGAGAAAAAAAGGAACAAAGGGAGAAGCGACCAAATGCTTCGTCCGGTAATGAGGGTCATGTTTACGCTGTGTATCGTCGCTATAATAGACGTTGGAAAAAAAAAGTGCTAATGGGATTGGTGGCAGAAACGAATCCCTTGCCTGCATTTGTATATGCAGGGAAATTAGTTTGTGGCGACGTACGAAATTGATGATTGTTTGTCTATTGATGGTGAATCGCCGGTCGGCTTCTGCAGCTGTAAAAACAATCCGCCCGACGTTGCATTTCAATTGATAACAATGGGTGCCGAATGTTTTGTATTTATGGTGCCTATGCACATTAAGGAGCTATTTTTAGGAATTTTATCTAACGCATTGTATGCATTAAATGTTCTTGGAGAAGGAAATGTTTCAGATAAGCTGGGTGGAGATTGCGGTGCAGGTATGGGAAATTGAAATTTGCCTGGGGTTCTTGAAAAGGTAGAAAGATATTCTTACAGGAAATTATATGCGAAGAGATACATGAAGATAAGTTTTCTTTCACAGGGACTTTTTAGATTATAGATTTGATCTATATAACGCGTGAAGCATTTAAGATGCTAATGCGATTGCATTGGCGATAGCTTATTCAGACTGGGTTGTGGTTATGGCGGTTTTTAAGGTAAGTGTACCGTGGGGTTTGGCGGAACCGCCACAGACACGCTACCTGGGAGCGAGACTAGTAGTAACAACGACTACTACAGGCGCAGTCGACCGAGCCGAAAAGGACCCGATGAATGTACACTATGAGAGCTAGGACCCTTAGCTCCTCAAGGGTTCTGAGGTTGATTTATTTGAGATGGTTAATGTTCGTGGAGGTATTAAGGGGTTTTCCCATCCTAGCTTTCGGAGAGCGATCCGAAGGAAGCGACGTTGAATAGTTTCGATTCTACGGATATGGATCTTGTGATAAGCAGACCATACATGGCTAGCATATGCGAGTTAGTCGATATGCAATATGTGCAGTACTACGAGATGCATTTATGAGGGTGTCACTTTTAACGAAACATTTGACAAAACAGAGAGGGAGAAATACTACTGCTACGAACAAATACTACTTGGAATTTTTACTTTAAATTGGACGAGAATTCGAATTTTGAAGTTCGATATTATTTTAACTTCGAAGCTCTGTGTCACCTAGTTGTTTTAAATTTAAAGATATTATTTTCATATCAAATATAGTAATGGCAGTGTTTATAGGAAACAAAAATTAAAGATGAATGTGTTTAAGAAAAACGATGACCACAAACATCAACATATGCCGGTTAAAGATTGACTTTCTACGTTTATTTGTGTACCTGAAGTTCACTTTCAACGCGAACTGATGGGCGTTCACAGATTGACGGTATCGCGGGAAAATGTCTGAGGACGCGGAACACATTCAGCAATTCCAGTTGAGCAACGATAGTGATAATACCTATAAAAGATATACGCATGATACGTTGCGCCTATGTTCTAACGATAGAATTGATCAACTTATAGCTGGGTCTCCAATAAGATTCACTGCTTGTTTTTGCATCGAGGACGTGTAGTGCAGTTTTGGATCCCTCTGACCAAATATGGAAGTTGAACTTCATTTTGGAACGAATATACGCCTTGTAAATAGTGGCCAGGTTGGCTGAAATGAAGTATCTTTTACATCTCTTAAGGAACCCCATATATTTGGCCGCACTTTTCGCAGCTTCCAAAAAATAGTCATTCCAATTAAGAGAATTAATTCGAGTGCCGGGGATTGACACTTCCTTGGTTCCGTTGATGCAAATGCCTTTGTTACATAATTAACCCCCCGCCCCCCACCCAACCGAATCATTAAATTGATTCGCATTCTTTTTGGCCTGAAAAGGCGCAATTCCCTGATCTCCACATAAGATTTCCCACCTGAAATCAAAACTTCCATGCGGGTTAGCAACAGCATAGCGGGGGTAAGCGACGATGTTTCTTTCGAATGTGATCCCAAGCGCCACCCGCGTCTCCTTGTATCTTATCGTACAGCATTCGCTAGGGAACAACATCAGCGTCAAGTGAAAATATGCGTGAGTATAAGTTTCAGCCCTGCCCATTTCCCCTCTCAGAGTGCATTTTTGCTTTTACACTCTGAGAGCAATTCAAACATGCAACGGGGTCATGCGGTCACCCTCCCGGCTTCCCCTTTCGTTGCATGCGAAACGAAATCAACCCCTAAATCGCCATGCTCTCCGTTGCAGTTTTCCCATTCTCCCTGAGTTCATTGACTGTTGAGTAAATTCGCAAGAGTTTATTCACCTTAATGGGCGGGGAAATTTGAAAATGAAGATGAGTGTGCGGTCGAAAATGGGTGATCTTGGGGAGTGTACCTGTTGTTGGGTAGGAGTGGGTCAGGAGTGAATTCGACACTTGAATAATATCTGCGGAGGGAGTTAATGATAACTCAGTTGCACACAATAATTAATAATTAAATTTAAGGGCGTACTCACAGTTTATTCAGCCGGGTTTTACTCTGACATTTAAGCATACTTCAAAATCTATTTTTGTGCGCGTGTTAGGGTATATAGATAGATATATATATATATATATATATATATATATATATATATATATATATATATATATATACAACATATATATATATATAAATATATATACGTATATATACTATATTTTGGCTCCTCGATAGTACAGTGGTTAGTACACCCGCCTGTCACCCGGTAGACCGGGGTTCGATTCCCCGTCGGGGAGCCCCTAGCGCAAGACTAATGACCTTGCCCGGAAAAAATAAATCATTATGGAAAATTTAACAAGCCTCAGGACTTGCTAAATACGGCCAAGACCGGTTCCCGGTTGGAGTGCCGCCGATGATGATGATGATACACACATATATATATATATATATATATATATATATATATATATATATATATATATATATATATATATATATATATATGTCATCATCATCATCGGCACTACAACCGGGAACCGGTCTTGGCCTTATTTAACAAATCTCTCCACCGGTCCCGATTTCGAGCCGATGTCATCCAGTTTAGCACTCCCAGGCTCTGGGCGTCCTGGTCTACGCCATCCCTCCATCGCAGACAAGGTCTGCCGCGCTGTCTCCTTCCATACATCCTGCCACAAAGGACTTTCCGGGCAGGGTCCTCTTCGCTCATTCGAGCTAGGTATCCCGCCCACCGGAGTCTACCGAGCTTGATTTTTCTTACAATATGAGCTTCAAGGTAGATTGTGTACAACTCATGGTTGTAGCGTCTCCGGAATCGTCCTCCCTCACATACGGGGCCAACAATTCTCCTTAAGACCTTTCTCTCGAACGCGGCTAAGAGTTCAGAGTGCCTTTTATTAAGCACCCAGGTCTCGGATCCATACATGAGTACTGGTAAGACCATGGTCTTGTACAGTAGTAGCTTGGATGTTCTGGATAAATTTCGGGATTTAAAGAGCCTTGATCGACCATAGTAGGCTTTGTTGGATTTAATCAGCCGTTCGCGTATTTCTTCTTCCATATTGTTATCGGCTGATACTATTGACCCAGGGTAGTTAAAGGATTGCACTACTTCAAATTCGTGCACCACTACCCTTATAGTTTGACCAACGTTAGGTCTTCTCTTCGCAGAAGTTGCCACCATGTACTTGGTTTTTCCCTCATTAATGCGCAGTCCCAGTTTTTGTGCCGCCTGCTCGATCTGGGTGAAGGATACCTGTACCGCCGATTCGGTTCTACCGATGATGTCGATGTTATCTGCGTAGGCAAGTATCTGGCTGGACTTGGTGACAATAGTCCCTATAGTTGTAACGCCAGAGTCACGGATTGCTTTCTCCAACGCCAGGTTGAAGAGGAGGCAGGCCAGACCGTCCCCTTGTCGGAGTCCATTATAGATGTTTATTGGTTTGGACAGCAATCCCGCTACTTTTACTTGACTAGTTACGTTGGTCATGGTCAACCTACAAAGTCGTATCAAATTATTTGGAATGCCGAATTCTCTCATGGCATTATATAGTTCTACCCTGGCTATGCTGTCGTAGGTGGCCTTGAAGTCTATAAACAGATGATATAGTGGAATTTTAAATTCCAGACATTTTTCCATCGCCTGCCTAAGGGTGAATATCTGATCAATTGCTGATTTGCCTAGGATGAAGCCACACTAATATTGACCAATGACGGCTTTAGCGTATGGGGATATCCGGTCTTGTAGGATAGTGGAGAGTATCTTATAGGCGGTACTCAGCAATGTTATATCCCTATAGTTGCTGCACAGTGTGATATCTCGCTTCTTATGTATGGGGCAAATTATACCGTAACACTGTCCCTCCTTGTTTGATCAGCTCAGCTGGTATGCCATCAGCTCCAGGGGCTTTATTTGATTTTAGCTGTCTAATGGCTTTTAGTGTTTCCTCAATGCTTGGTGGCGGCAGCATTTGGTCCTGGTCTTGCATTGGTGGAGCCTCCAATTCTTCTGTGAGCTGACCATTTAGCAATTCATTAAAGTGCACTTCCCATCGCTCCAGAATGCCTTCAGGATCGGTGATCAGATTACCCTCTTTATCCTTGCAGTAAGTGCAGCGTGGTGTGTACCGCGTCATACTGCAGATTATTTGGTAGAACTTCCGCGCCTGGTGCGGACCTCGCTCTCTACTTTTCTCTATTTCACAGACAAGATTTTTTTTCCCAGGCACTTTTCTTTTGTCTGTGAAGTCTTTTTTCAGTTCTTCTGAGCTCTTTGTATTTCTCCTCGCGTACCCACGTCCTATGAGACTGCTGCATTGCCCGGTATGCAGCATTCTTACGTTCAGTCGCTAGTTTGCACTCATCATCAAACCAGTCGTTCCGATCTCTACGACTACTGCCTAAGATGGAGTTGGCAGTACTAATGACAGTATTCTTAAGGCGTGTCCATTTCTCTTCTACGCCCGGCATTCTGGCCCCAGGACTTACTCTCCCTCCGTCGAGCTCTTCGAGGGCGAGTCTTAACGCATGACCAAAGGTGTTGCTGGTGTTCTCATTGCGTAAGGCAGCCGTGTTGATTCGAACCTGATCCGTGGATGCAATACGTCTCCGTAAGGCAATCCGCGCTCGGAAAACTGTACCAAGAAGATAGTGATCCGAGTCGACGTTGGCACCTCGGTACGTTCATACCGTCATCAGGCTCGAAGAGTGGCGGCGATCTATCAACACGTGGTCAATTTGGTTGCGAGTGGCTCCATCAGGTGATACCCAGGTGGCTTTGTGGATATCTTTACGCGGAAACCTGGTACTCGCAACGACCAAGTTTTTCGATGCTGCCAGTTCGATGACTCGTAGTCCATTGTCATTAGTGTTCTCATGCAAACTATGGGAAACTGCGTAGTGCCTGAAAACCGGCTCCCGACCTATTTTCGCATTCAAATCCACAAGAACGATTTTCACATACATGTACATATATATGGGGTGGGCTGAAACCTTCCGGCCCCAACGTGAAGATAGCTAGTGAATGTAGTTGTGCATCTTTTGACAGTTACTCACAACATTTCAGCCATTTTGGACGCGTCGTTTTTCTTTGACAGTCGTTTGAGTGAGTCGATGTGTGTTTTTGTGAAAATTGATCAAATTGCGTTTGGGTCATCATTAAATTTTTGTTTTTGAGAGGCAATCATCATCATCATCATCATCGGCACTACAACCGGGAACCGGGATCTTGGCCTTATATAGCAAATCTCTCCACCGGTCCCGATTTCGAGCCGATGTCATCCAGTTTGGCTCTTCCAGGCTCTGGGCGTCCTGGTCTACGCCATCCCTCCATCGCAGTCAGGGTCTGCCGCACTGTCTCCTTTCATACATCCTGCCATAAAGGACTTACCGGGCAGGCTCCTTCGCTCATTCGAGCTGGGTGTTCCGCCCACCAGAGTATACCAAGCTTGATTTTTCTTACAACATTAGCTTCAAGGTAGATTGTGTACAACTCGTGGTTGTAGCGTCTCCGGAATCGTCCTCCCTCACATACGGGGCCAACAATTCTCCTTAAGACCTTTCTCTTGAACGCGGCTAAGAAGTTCAGAGTGCCTTTTATTGAGCACCCAGGTCTCGGATCCATACATGAGTACCGGTAAGACCATGGTCTTGTACAGTAGTAGCTTGGATGTTCTGGATAAATTTCGGGATTTAAAGAGCCTTAATAGACTATAGTAGGCTTTGTTGGATTTAATCAGCCGTTCGCGTATTTCTTCTTCCATATTGTTATCGGCTGATACTATTGACCCAGGGTAGTTAAAGGGTTGCACTACTTCAAATTCGTGCTCCACTACCCTGATAGAGTGACCAACGTTAGGTCTTCTCTTCGCAGAATTTGCCACCATGTACTTAGTTTTACCCTCATTAATGTGCAGTCCCAGTTTTTGTGCCGCCTGCTCGATCTGGGTGAAGGAGTCCTGTACAGCGGATTCGGTTCTACCGATGATGTCGATGTCATCTGCGTAGGCAAGTATCTGGCAGAACTTGGTGGAAATAGTCCCTCTATTTGTTATTCCAGGGTCACGGATTGTTTTCTCCAACGCCAGGTTGAAGAGGAGGCAGGCCAGACCGTCCCCTTGTCGGAGTCCATTAAAGATGTTAATTAGTTGCGACAATAATCCCGTTTTTTTTTTACTTGACTAGTTACATTGGTCATGGTCAACCTACAAAGTCGTACCAATTTGTTTGTAATGCCGAACTCGCTCGTAGCATTGTACGAGGGTTGCCTTTTATATTTCGGGATTAGAGAACAAAAACAAATATTGATCATCGAAAATCACTTTATTGTTTTTCAAAATATTTCCCATGAAGATCTATAGACGTTTGCATGCGTTTGAACCAATTGTCGAAGCACTTTTGCCACTCTGATTGAGGTATCTCCAACACATGCATTCTGAATGCAGCAACCGCTTCTTCAGGTGTCGAAAAACGTTGACCTCTCAGTTTGTTTTTTACGTACGGGAATAAAAAGAAGTCATTCGGTGCCAAGTCAGGACTATACGGCGGATGACCCATCAAATCGATGTTTTGGGTGCTCAAAAATGCAGTTGTCGCAGCCGATGTGTGAGAGCTCGCATTGTCGTGGGGAAGAGTGATCCGTCTTCGGCGGTTGGTTTTCCTGATTTCTTGGAAGACAACTGGCAAACAAATGGTTGTGTACCACTCAGAATTGACTGTTCTGCGTTGTTCTAGTGGTACGGTTGCGACATGTCCAGTTTTTCCGAAAAAACAGGCGACCATTTGCTTGGAAGTGCTTCGTGCGCGAACAACTTTTGTTGGATTTGGCTCATCTTGAAACACCCAGACAGTCGACTGCTGTTTACTTTCGGGCCCATACGCGTAAATCCACGATTCATCGCCTGTCACGATGTCATAGGCGTGTTTCGAAGCACCGCGACCGTATTTTTTGAGCATTTCGTTCGACCAATTGACCGAGCCTTTTTTTGGGCGATTGACCAATTGTGTGGGATCCAACGCGAACAAATTTTTTTGACAGTCAAATGTTTATGCAATATTGAATGTATGCTGGTCCCACTAAAGCCTAAGGTTGTCTCAATCTCACGATAGGTCACATGACGATCTTCCAATAGCAGTTCGCGCACAGCATCAATGGTTTTCGGAACAACAACTGGCTTTGGACGACTTTCACGAAATTCATCTTGGAGTGAACTACGACCACGATTGAATTCACCATACCATCGATAAACACTGGTCCTTGATGGAGCTTCATCACCAAAAATTGAATTAAGTTCATCCATGCACTGTTGCTAAGTTAATCCACGCCGAAAGTTGTAAAAAATAATCGCACGAAAATGTTGACGATTTAATTCCATTTTTGGGCCGAGATGAATCTTTTAAGTTACTGTAAACAACACAAATAGCGCTCGTACGTCAAAACGTTCTGAGTGTGTATAACCTCAAAAATGTCCAACTTTACGACAGAGCTGTCAATTGTCGGATTGCAACGCTAGGGTTGCCAAATCCCGAAACATAAGAGGCAACCCTCGTATTGTTCTCCCCTGACTATGCTGTCGTAGGCGGCCTTAAAGTCTATAAATAGATGATATAATGGAATCTTAAATTCCTGACATTTTCCATCGCCTGTCTAAGGGTGAATATCTGATCAATCGCTGATTTACCTGAGATGAAGCCACACTGGTATTGACCAATGATGGGTATAGCGTATGGGGCTATCCGATCTTGTAGGCTGGTAGAGAGTATCTCATAGGCGGTACTCATCAATGTTGTAACCCTATAGTTGCTGCACAGTTTGATATCTGTGTTATATATTTTGCATATAGCACTTTACACACATGCATTGCATAAGATCTCTCAAGAGAATCGTCGGAGAATGCGGAAACAATTAGAGCTCCCAAGCCTAAGAGAATGGCAACGAAGGTGGTATTCTTCCACCAAAGGAAGATGGACCCACACCATGATACCTGATATAGAAATATGGGTGAAAAGAAAACATGGCGAGCTGAATTACCACCTGACTCAGCTAATATCAGGACATGGATGCTTTCGGCAATACTTGCACAAGTATAAGCATGTGAATCACCCATACTGCTTGTATTGCGAAGGCAAAATAGAAAATGTGGAACACGTACTCACAGAGTGCGTGAGATTCGAGACCGCACGAACGATTTTGGAGAGACATATGAGACGGACAGTTACTCCGGGAGGAGTAATAGAATACATGCTTAGTTCAAAACAGGCATGGTCCGTAACAAATGGTATTCTCTGTGAAATGATGCAGCAGTTGCGACGCGACGAGCGGAGTAACAGGTAAACTCCGTCCCGCCCCGCGATGGAATATCTAAAAGAAAGTTCTGCGGGGATCAACGGGAATATGAGCCTGGCGGGAGGTGGTTTTAGTCGGTAAAAACCCGGCATGCCTCTGGATCGGTCAAGACGTATCTTTTGAGGATTTCCATCTTCCTAGGGAAACCAAAAAAAAAAAAAAAAAAAACATATATCACACACTTAACACACATTAAGCAATCAAAACATTCATTAAATTGTCCTTTATTGATTTATTATAATAAAACACACAACACACTTTTTTAACACACAACCACGACGACTCGTTACTTTTTTGACTTTTCTTCCGTCTTCGATGGCGGGTAATACTCGTGACTCTTTGTATTATTTGCGTTCGATCGCGAACGTCTAAGCCGGACGACGTTCATACACACACACCCTTATCTCTCTTTCGACCGCAGACCGAAAGATGTATCCTTTGTTAACACACAATAGATGCTTCGCAGTATACACAATAGACGCTTCGCAGTACATTTCCTGAAAATCATGAACATTGAAAATGTTTATTATCTGCAAGACCCGATTGTGTGGATCATCATCATCGGCACTACAACCTGGAACCGGTCTTGGCCTTATTTAGCAAGTCCTGAGTGTTGTTAAATTTTCCATAATGATTTGTTTTTTCCGGGCAAGGTCATTAGTCTTGCGCCAGAGGCTCCCCGACGAGGAATCGAACCCCGGTCTCCCGCGTGACAGGCGGGTATACTAACCAGTATACTATTGAGGAGCAATTGTGTGGATGCGTGTATACAATTCTTAGAAGCTTGTATTTACACAAGTGTTCATTTATGGTAAACGATGGGAAAGATATTTTGTATACCGTGTAGTGAACCTAAATCACTACTCCCCTCCAATCCCCATTATTTCCTATAACCTTAACCTTATCCCAAAATTGAGCGACGAATTAAACCAAAATTTAATTTGTCACACTTTGGTCCGATTCCTAATTACCCCACCCTTACCTATAATCCAAATCATGTTTCCCCAACTGAATCATATACATGACAAAATTAACGAAAAGTTCGTTTGTCATACATTGATTCAATTCCTAATAACACCGACATCAGGAAATGCTTAACTCTAAATGCATTTCATGATTTCTCCTCCCGGGAATTTATTCAAATAAATTCCTAGTCACTTCCCAGAACCCTATTCCAATTGCAGCACATGAAACCTTGTTTGTGCTTCTTGGAAATTTTACAATAAAAACTTTGACAAATTTCAATGACCAAAAGTATAAAAGGCCGGCACATTTCTATTTCGCGATCAGTAAGGTCCCAGAAGGCCGAACCTATGGTCAAACCATCAGTAAATTCCATTTCAGCTAGAAGTAATAAATAAAGCATTCGGAACAAACAAATCAAAAAGAGTTTAACTCTAGCTGCCACTAATCTACAGCAAGCGAACGACAGCACCTGGCGTCCTGCACGAACCTTCTACTGATCCAACCATTACACAGCTGTATTCCCGGTCAGGGGCAGTCAAGATCGTATGTTCCTGTGTTAATAAGAATGTGATCAACCCACGGTGAGTAAACTCCACCCCCTTACCAGACTCTTGGCGTCCTGCACGAAATTACACAGCCAAATCCACAGTCCCGCGGCAATCGATTTCTTCTAAGGTAACTCACCATAGAGTGACATAAACAGACTTAAAAATATGACCTCAACAATCGTATTGCTTCGTTACCATGAACTTGTTCTTTGTTTTGAGTAGCACATTATTTTCTTTGTGTCGTCATGGGTTATTCCCAGAAGTGGTATCTGGATTCCATGAGTCGCCCGTATATGCATTTTGTATCTAATGCACTTTTACACTCATTGGATTGGATGTGTTGATTAGGATTAATCAATATATGGGGCTTCACATGACGGTGAATCCTTTTAATAGTGGAGGATGGCCCCCAAAAAGGTGAGTGTTAGAGGAGGGTATGCGTTACGCGTAACATCTGCCTTCTTATATATGGGGCAAGTTATACCACGACGCCAATCTTCCGGCATCCCCTCTTGCTCCCATACATGCACCAAGATCTCATGAACTGCGTGATGTAACGCTGTGCCTTCTTGTTTGATCAGCTCAGCCGGTATGCTATCAGATCCGGGGGCTTTATTTGATTTGAACTGTCGTATGGCTTTTAGTGTTTCCTCAATGCTTGGTGGCGGCAGCATTTGGTCTTGATCTTGCATTGGAGGAGCCACCAATTCATCTGTGAGCTGACCATTTAACAATTCATTGAAGTGCACTTCCCATCGCTCCAGAATGCCTTCAGGATCGGTGATCACATTACCCGCTTTATCCTTGCAGTAAGTGCAGCGGGGTGTGCACCGCGCCATACTGCGGATTATTTGGTAGAACTTCTTCGCCTCGTGCGGACTTCGCTCTCTACTTTTCTCTATTTCACAGACAAGGTTTTTTCCCAGGCACTTTTCTTTTGTCTGTGGAGTATTTTTTCAGATCTTCTAAGCTCTTTGTATTTCTCCTCGCGTACCCCCAATACAAACAACGAGTTGGAATCTGTGCATGGAGACTTTGCACCATCATTTAACACAGTGAAATGAGCTGAATTTAAACGTGGCCGTGAGAGCTTGGGAGAAGTTTCGAGTGTTCTGCGAGGGTGGACTGAAAAACTTCCGACCTCAACGTGAAGATAGCAGCATTCGCCAATAAAAGGTGAATGTAGTTGTGCATATTTTGACAGTTCCTCACCAACATTTTAGCAATTTAGGACCCGTCGTTTTTATTTGACAGTCGTTTGAGTGAGTCGATGTGAGTGTTTTTGTGAAAATGGACAAAATTGAGTATCGAGCTGTCATTATATTTTTGTTTTTGAAAAGGAATACACTGACGCAAATCAAAGATGAGTTAGAATTTGTGTATGGGGACTCTGCACCATCATTTAACACTGTGAAATTTTGGGCAGCTGTATTTAAACGTAGCCATGAGAGCTTGGAAAACGATGAACGTTCGGGACGTCCAAAACCTGCAACAACTGACGATAAAATCGCTAAAGTTCACTAAATCTAGTACCATTCGACCGCCGAATTAAAGTGATAGAGATAGTAGAGGCTATGAAAATGTCCAAAGAACGTGTTTGTCACATATTAAATCAAGATTTAAGCATGAGAAAGCTGTCCGGGCGTAGGGTGACGCGTTGCTTACGTTAAACTAAAACGGCGTTCGAATGAACATTTCCAACGCTCTGTTGGCGCAGTTTAGGCACAATAAACACGAGTTTTGGTGCCGATCAATTACACTTGATGAAACTTGGATACACCTGTGGTGGTACTTTAAAGCTTTCCCAAAGAACCATCCATTTCTTTAAATCAACCTGCTTTTCCCTCACTTCACAAGACACCATACCTACCTTTCATTCGCTTTCACCTGAAAGTAAAACGCCAGCAAAAATGCACATCAAACAAATTGTTTCATTCATATTACATGAAGCGTACCAACTCAATCGGCTCGGCTTGTCAGCAATTATAAACGATAAGTACTCGCTGGCCAGCGTAATTGTTAACACAGCTGTAGCCGATATTCTTGCTACGGTTCATGAGTGAATATTGCTCCAATACCAAGGTTCGCTACAGTTGCGACCAATTTCCTTTATCGGTTATCTACCGATCATGGGATTTGGGCACGAATATGACTGACGTTAGACAATCATACCCTAGATCATGCCTAATGATGCTCCGCCCTGTAAAACAAACAAACACACAGTAGCATCACTGTGTTTATGCTACTTACCAACCGCTGTCCATGGTTACCCTGGGTGAGACATTCGCTTGCACATCTGCAAGTCAAATTCGTCACCATCATACCCATGTTCCATTACATTAGCTCAAACAATAGCCGCCATAGCCTTGGGCATGTGCGAGCAAAGCTTCGGTTTGCTTATCGCCACGGAAAAATCTATTGCCTGGAATGGCATAAGTCTGGGCGATTATGTATACAGCCGACGTTCCCATGTAGTATAGGCTAAATCACAAATAATGTGCATTGCATAAAATCTAGTAGCCTTTGCCGTCGCAGCAAAAGTTCTGTTGACTTATCGCCAAACCAAATCGATCCCCTATTGTACGATGGAAATACACCCAGCCGTACACCGATCATCATATATGACCAGCTGCATGTTTGTTTTTCCTTTCCTTCGCCCAACGCATGTTTCGTTTGTCTTTCTAGCTGAGGAAAAGATATTCACTCTATCTGGAAAGATTGTTTTCCCCTGCGATGGCATGCATGAAAACCAATGATGATGATGATGAAGCTATCTTAATCGTTTATCTTCAAAAAGGAAAAACCATTACATGAGCATACTACACATCATTACTTAACCAACTGAAGGCAGAAATTGCGGAAAAAAGGCAACATTTGCAGAAAAAAAAAATTCTGTTTCACCATGGCGAAAATCCACGAATTACGGTCTGAACTGCTTGACCATCCGCCTTACTCACCAGATCTAGCTCCAAGCGATTTCTTTTTGCTTCCTAATCTTAAACTTGCGCTCGGAGGACAGAGATTTTCGTCAAATGGGGAGATAATCACCTTCGTGAACAGTTATTTTGCAGAGAAAAAAGCCGAGTACTATTTGGGCGGGTGAGAGAGATGGGAGCATGGCTGGGAGAAGTGTGTAGACTTATAAGGAGACTATGTAGACAAATATAAATGAATTTCAAGAAAAAATGTCTTGTATCTTTGTTAAGTCGGAAACTTTTCAGTCCACCCTCGTATATATATATATATATATATGTATATATATATATATAGTTAGTATATATATAATATATATATATATTTATATATATATATATATATATATATAATATATATACATATATACATACGCATTTTAATTAAAATGTTTTTAAATACTTAGTGGCGCGCTATAAATAAACATATGCGCTATTTTATGGCGCATTTTGGATTCACAATTCAATGGGAAATCGTTATGGATTTGATTTTGAGAAAATTTTATGTGGATATATTCTCTTTTCTGGTTCATCTTTATATTTCTTATATTTGATTACCCATTTTGTTGTTAATTGTCTTTCATAACATTTTAAATTCATACTGTTCATTTTTATTATTTGCTATTATTTGTTCTCTTTTTATCTTGTTGTTATTCTAATGAACTTTCTCTATTTTTTTAATTCATGCTTTTTGTCTTTCTTTGAATTTATTTTTAAATTGTCTTCCTTTTGCATTGTATATATTTTTCCTCGTTTGTGCTACTTTTCATTTTCTTCCTTAACATTTTTCTTTAACTTCGGTATCAATACCTTTGCTTCTTCTTTCGATACATTTTTTGTTAAATCTTAATTCTTCTCAAGTGAATATTTGGTAGGGAATATGTTATGGATTTGATTCTAGAAATATTTTCTATGATGTGCAATAGAGTAGGGTTTTGGGAGCATTTCACAAGAAAGAATACGCATAGTATGCTGTGTGTATAGAGGGGAGCTATATATTGAATGTAATAATAAATGCGTTAAAAAAATAAAATGTTTAACAACCGTAATTATTTTGTAGCCACACCTGGCATCATTTTTTTTTTGGAGAAACTCATCATATCTTATAAAAAACAAAATCGCTGCCATAGTAAAATGTCTACAAAATGGAGGGCGACAAAGGGATAAGGCTTTTGTCTACACAAATATCGGTGAATTTGGCCCAATCATTATTTAATAGTCATATGTATGTTGAAAAAAGTATATTTTCATTCTGTCTAGAAAAAGATTGGTAAATTATTAATCAATAAAATTAAACTTAACTAGCACTGAGGCAACAATGTCATACACAACATGCCATGCTCCACGTCTCAATGCGTTATACAATTCCGTGCCTAATATCTAATAATTGAACCTCTGACAACTTAGATGTACTCACTGTTAGTAAACGTAAGCTAAAAATACGAACAACTGTTTAGATTTCATTGGCAAAATATTTTACGTAACATACGTATTGTACAAAATATAAACTTATCGTTTTTACAATACCACTTAAACGATAATGATTTTGTTTATACAAGCTGGCGTTTCCGAACAAATAACTTCATAAATTTTATAACTTTTCTGGTATTGAGGGACACCGTAACGTAAAGAAAATCTAAAGGGGTATCTACCAGTGAAAACCAATTAGTGAATGATTAATAGAAATAGCGTGGGTATTTTTAACGATAACGAGACACCTAGTTTTGAAATAATAATCAAACAGTAGATATATATTTATGGGCGGAAAACCTGTCAACTTTTTCGCCATTTCACGCTGCGCAAAATTTACAATATATACATATCATAAAGTGATATTATTGATTTTATATATACCATGGGAAGAACATTCCAGCGCAACTAACCGATATTCAATTTAGTACTGAATTGTAATTATACCAGGCAGATTCTTGTTATATAACATGGCACACAAAGACAAGGTACTGCTAGTTCCCCTGGTATAAACGGTTTGGTGTTTCCTGGTATCAAAAGTGGTATCAGCAAAAGTTCTCGTGGACTAGCAGCAAACTGTGGAAAGCAGCTACTTGCCTCTATGCATTATATCTCTTTGTAGAGATTTTCATCTTAAGGAACACATTCTGCCTGTAAAATGATAAGTGCGTACTTCTGAATTATGCAAAAATATTTAAATTACAACCCATTGAAGCATTCGTTGCTTTACGTACCAATAATATTGACGACAACTGTACACTCATCAAGGAAAACGAGACACTAACTCTTATACTCCTTAAATACATAAAAGGAATGTTGTAAGAATAGCGAGGAGATTTGGAAGCGAGGTCCCAATACGCATTGATCTTGATTACAAGTAAATTAAAACCGCGAGGGAACACATTATCTGTCATAGTATTGTTCGGCTGTTAAAACGATTATCTGTTTTTTTTCTGTGCGTTCAAAAGTTAAATTCGGTGAACTTACACCCTGTGATTGATGGCTTATGCCATTAATGTTATAATATATTGATTTAATACCAACAATTATAAGTCGAAAATTAACCCCCATAACGATCGGTGGGCATTGACTGAGAAATTCGTCAACTTAATAAAGTTTCAATTTATAAAAAGGCCAAAGTGCCAAACTCTGTCCAATACTTTGCATATTCCCAATAACCTGCTTTCCCTGAAGCAGTAGATGGAGTGGTTTTGTTTTTCGATAATTTATACCTTCAGACCACTGTGGGCTTCTTGTTGCAAAATCCATATCGCCATCTACTTATGCCCGCGATTGTTTCCAGATTTTTCGAAGGCTAAAGGTCGATTAGTGACTCATCAACCACAGACAGATTAGAAGTCGTGGTATGGGTCGATATAAAAAAGGAGATGATGGAAAGGCTGGATTTTCGCTGACTTCCATCAATTTGGAAATCGCTCAGTTAAGTAGGGCGTTTATTACAGTTCTGGCAGCGATTTAGGAAGCGAAGAAAATCATCGCTTTAAACGGATGATGGAAGTACTATACGTACCAACGAATTGTGCATTGTTTAGATCGTTGAGTCCTCGAGCAAACAATATGGTCATGGTGTGTTGCTGTGCTAGAATGGAGTCCGGTCTGTTGTAGTATCAGGGTTGTTGTTGATCGGCCAACCGATAAGGGTCATATTCGCCTTTTCAACTTTTTTCTTGTGAGAATGAATTTTGTCGACACAAACACGATGTAGGGATCTGTATTTAACGTTTGTATGCGCTTTCATTGCCTGGATTTTGGGAAACAAGCACCCAAGATATGCGCTATGATAGCAAGATCATATGGTAAATACTCCCTAAGAAACGTACAGAAATGGTGCGACCCAGAGCGGGGGTCCCATCGTGTGAATTCATCTATCCAATGAAACCTCAACAGTTGGTTTTTGGAACAGGGCCTTTGGCATTGTGTCGTCTGCGGAATGTTACAATCTAAAAATGACATTGTTACCTCTGACAGATTTTACCCAGACATAGTTTTAAGCCAGGTGGTAGCTTAGAGAAGTATTGCAGAAATGATGGTTGGAGAATTTTCCAATAACAGAAAGAACGGAGACTTCGTGAGAGATTTGAGGTTTATTGACCTGCTGTTTGTTGATATGGAAGTAATATCCATAATTATAATGATATAATTTATCGATAGTTAAAATTCATCTTCAAATATTATGCTTAACTTTATTTTTATTTTTATAGATATTGTTATAAAATGTTCCCTTTTTGTCTGTTCCTTGATTAATTTTTTTTCTAGATAAGCCTTAGTACTGAAAAGTCAAGCAGCAACCGATGGTCAGGGTTTGCTATGAACCATTTTTGACCTAGGGGTTTTCACTGTGCAAATCTAGACAAAATAAAATTTGACTGAAGCTGTACAAATCTGTCACAGTAGCACATATGACCGTTCAGGGAATCGTTCTCTACTATCAGTGAAGTTACGTACTAGATTTATGTGGGCGCTCGCAGAATCGCCACAAAGTCGTTTGTTCTCCCGTGGAATATGCAAGCATTAAATGCCAATGTGCATCAACCGCTATTTTCCCAATTGTCTCTCTTTTCTTCCATCTGTAATGTGCATTTACATTTTAAAGTATTTAATTAGGACAAATTTTGCAGAATTTTTTGTTGCAAATAAATATATAATTTACAAAGAATACCCACATTTTCGGTGCTGCTGCTGTTGCTTCTTATACTCTACAGTTCCTCTCGGTCACGGTTGATCGTCCCGTTCCTTGCACTTTGGGGAGCTTTCGAAGCCGTGTCTCCCTTTTATTTAGGTAATTTATCTTCAAATGCTATCTCTTGTTATAGATGGAATGAATGCGGATCCTCTTCTTTCCCGTAAGCTTCTTCCGATGACTGTGGTTTTTTGTTTTGGCGGGGGGGGGGGGGGGGGGGGGGGGGGGGGGGGGGGGGGGGGGGCATTAAATGCGAATATTCCCTCGCGGATTTATTCAGCAGTCAATGAACCCAGAGAGAATGGAAAAATCTTTGAAAAGGCGGGCAGTATGGGTAAGGGGTTGATTTTGTTTCACTTGCAACGGAAAGTAAAACCAAAGGATAGACTGTGTGTATGGTAATTTGTGTATAGGTATATGTATATGTTTTTCTTTCATTTGCCTTGATCCACGTGAAGAACATTGGATAATTCTTTGATAAGAATTATGATGTGTGTTTCGAGAAAAGAAAATGGAGAGGGTTGAGATGTATACGTTTGCATACTTTTCCCCAGATGTTGCTGCTATTGATAAGTTAATAGCCTGTACTTTTTGTGCATGAAGGGGAACTTTGGCCTAGGAGACTTGTAAAGTGAAAATGAATTTGTGCATGGGAAAACATGTTTCGCTATGTGTAAACCGTATCATATGATAATGTTTTTCTGTTGGTAAATACCGCATACATTGCTACTAGTTTTTTGTAGGAAAGCTGTTCTTTAGATTTGAGGACGTGCATCAGCTCAATGATTCGGGGGTATAAATTATGTAACACAAACAGAAGAGTGAAGCTTCATCCGAAGCTACTGCGCTGGTCGAGGCGGAATCCTCGTATTAAAGGGCTAACACGGAAGACCAGCAGCACGTAATGTTATGTAATGTATCATTCAAGAAACTTGGATCACAACGAATACAATAAGTGCAATCGGGTATAGCTTATTTCCGTAAGATACACACCTCGGATTGCAATACCAATACGAATTAAGGGCTTGGAGACAGTTGGACACGTACATTAAGTATGATGAAGATGTCCTCACTAAGGGTCATACCAATAGTAGCATCATCAACTTAAATCTTATGAAAAACCACCATCATATAATTGAGCATAATAACCCCGAGAGTAATGATCCCAAGGGTACTTAAAATCTGTCCGACATTTTGCATTTCTTCACCATCATAATTGCAGAGATGCAAAATGATTACTTACTATCAAAGTTCGTTAAAACGCATTGGATAATCACGAAAATGGAAATGACTTTGCGGTAATATGAATTCCGTATAAGTATTAAAACTAATAAGCACATCGCGTTTCAATCCATCAGGATAGTGGAAAACGGATCAATGAGTGAACATTTTGCATTGCCGTCACCGAAAGGAATTGACCCCTAGGTGACAACGGAAAGAGTGACAAATCATTATTTGATATTGAAGAGGAGTCGATAATCAATCATTATAACCAGATCGATAAGAGATAGAGTCGATAAAAGATAGAGTCGGTAATTGATGCTTATACCTTATAAATACCGAAGATATTATTAGAAAAAAGTGGTAGTGGGTGACTATAAGATGATTGAGAGACGAGAAAAATTGACTAACGTAAAAGCCAAATATAAATCAAAATTACATCAATCGATGCACAAAACGTCAAGGAGATCCTTTCTTCTCAAAATCTCTGTTCGGCAGTATGAACGCGTTACTGAAAGTATAGAGGTTTGAGTTAGTCATTTGGACCATTCTGTGTCTAAAAAAAGTCAGAATTTTAATTTGTAAAAATTTCTATTTTTTTTTGCTTTAAAAATTAATTTAGTATCTGAAGAATTTATTCCCGAAGGTTGGTGCTCAACAGAAAGCCCTTAATGCCCCTACAAGGTCAACAAAGTGATGCTCAAAAGTTCCGATAGCAGATAGTCGAACGACCGCTCTTTACAGCCTGTACCGTTTAATTTCAAAGCCAAAGTAGTTTGCTGGTTTCTGTTGGGTTGCACCACATGAAATGTCCGATTTTCGCTCGTTCGGAAATAAGAAATTCTTGAGTGAACATATGTGTGAGAACGTTATTTTTTTTTTTTTTTTATATAATTTAAAGGTGGTGTGCTTGACGTGCGAGAATTTTAGGGTTCGTTACAAGTATCGTTAATTTTTCCCAGGAATTGTTTATCATGCTGTCGGCAGTTCAAATTCGAGCCCTCTTTCCTTATGAGTTTAAAATAGGACATAATGCGCCATTGGCAATGAAAAACATTAATGACGGATTTGAGGATGTAGCGGTAAACGAACGCACTATACGACGTTGGTTTGGAAAGTTCCGTTCAGGAGATTTCAGCCTCGAAAGTGAACCACGTGGGAAGCCGGAAACGGTAGTTGACGACGATGTTTTAAGAGCAACGGTGGCCGTGGAACGAACGAAATCGTGCGGTTGATTGCACAAAGCATGGGAGTATTCCTAATGACAAGAAGTCCACAAATGTCTCTCAGATGAAGATGCACCAACCACTCTAAAAGGCGTGGCGGTCGCCATTACCCGAACTCTCACTTATACGAAGGCGCCTCCATTATCCCTATGGACAAGTACTTGCTACAATTAGCATATAAGTATCTCGAAAGCATTCAGGACAGCGGGAACCCACTTGTACGGGAAGTCTTGCGTTCTTGACCCTTCTCTCTCTCGATTTCTTCGGATCAGACCACCACAATTTTTTCTTCAGTACAAAACTGAAGAAAGCAGCCTTCCCAACAACATTCTCCTCTATAATAGGGGATTCCTGGACCCATTCCATAGGGTCTACTGCTGGCACACTACAAACACGCACGCACAGTACAAGGCCTCACAAGCACACACACACACACACACACACACACACCGACCAAAGCGCAGATTATCAGACGCCAAAGCCGTGATCTGCGTTTACTACCGCACTCAAGACCTACCGGTCTTGTACGATTTCTTTCCCATCATCCCTCCATCCAAGTAGTTAGAGAACACCTGAACTAACCCTGTCCACACTATCCTTAGATACCTCCCCCCCTTTTTTCTTTTTCAGATATCTCGAGACCGAGCCCAACATCCTCACGGATGTGGGTGATTCTGGTTATCGCAAGATGACCAGAAGCCAGAGACAAGATGAAGGACACTATCCTTGTCTCGCCAAAGTCGGCCTCTCGCCATCCTT
The DNA here is from genome assembly GCA_963931805.1 of Microdon myrmicae. Lineage (NCBI taxonomy): Eukaryota > Metazoa > Arthropoda > Insecta > Diptera > Syrphidae > Microdon > Microdon myrmicae. The sequence goes on from OZ007499.1 coordinate 122,472,954, forward strand.
TTTTTTTCTTTTCTTTTTTTGGCTTCAAGGATCAGTCGAAAACCAGAAGGCCGAATATTGTGAACTACTTAAAAGTCTAAGCAAATAAATATAAAGTGAAATTAAATCAAATCAAAAAGTCTTTAATTTAATAAATAAAAAACTATCCGCTGGTTACAATCATCACCAGTAATAATTGCTGGTTCACCCCACACCCGCGACCAAGGCATTTGGTATCACTGCCCTATAAGACGGCCATCCCAAGCCACTTACCACCAAGGAGCTCAGGCCGAAGGAAGCGAGCCACCGAAGGTACTGTGGGTATATAAAGTTGTGTGTCTGACACGACACGGATTCACTTCAATCCCCAACGATATTTCGACGAATAGTTCACAAAAATCCAGGAAAAATGTAAACGTACTGTGGGGGTTTTGTTTTCTAATGTTGTTTTTATTATTTTTTATTTTTGAATCTGTTTTTTTTTTACAATTCTTCAAATGGACGTGGACTTTAATTATTTAAAACACAAATATCATAATGTTCTTATTGTTATCGTTAATATATACCCGACGATACTAATTGATTAATGAATAGGCACTGTTTGTGGTACGATGAACAGAAGGTTCACAAGGGAATAAAGGTTTGACTAGGACGGTAAATCAGTTGTACTCGCGTAGAGACAGTATTCGATTTTGGGGAATGAAATTTTACTAACTTTACTTTGTAGTTCAACTAACTCGACAGCACGATGGTTGAGACTCGACTTTTTTAAAACAAAATACGACGGACTCGCACTTAAAAATTGCGTGTGTACGCACTCCAGTGGATAAATCTCGACTTTCTGTATCCGCACACCACTGGGGATGAATAACGACTGATCCCAATCAGGGATGAAAATTGACTCCTTGGCTATGCACAACGATCAACCAATCGAGATTAGACTCTCATCTGTGCTCTCTCACTTTCCCCGCGCATCGAGGTGAATAAACCCTTTGGTTAATTCAATAGTCAATGGACTAGAGAGAATGCGATAACCCGAAACGAAGAACGCAATGATTCCGGGGATGATTTTGCTTTTTTGCATGCACGAACGCGAAATCCATGGCGTCCGAGTGACCTAGTTTGGATATCTGTTTGATCTCAAAGTGCAATGCACTTAGAGAAGGGGAAAGTGGAATGGGATGAAATATATTTTTGTGCTATTCACCTGACTAAAGAGTTTATTAATCCCCAGCGAATAGCGTGTCTGGGGGAAGTCGAAGGGACGCTGCAATGGCTTGGGAATATATTAGTGTGGGAGCAAACTAAACTAATTCGATAACCCAAGCCGTTGCACAATGATACAACAGCATCGTCTGGTTAGACTTTGCTGTTGCTAACTAACACAACATTGTGATTTCCGGTGGAAATCTCATGGGGTTTATGATTTATATTGCCGTATTTCATGAAGGGGCTGGATTCAATTATGCGTCTTCTGGATAAAATAATGAATCTGTGGCGAGTGATGATGATAGTATTGTCGTCTTACGACACAGGAGCTCTCTCACCCACCAACGATTTTCTCACAAAAATTGTCACCAAACTATGTTTCGAGAGGAATGATAAATAAGAGGCACTGATGGAGCTAGGTTGGATAAAATTTTCTTTATTTTGATTTCAATTACGAGCCACTGGCAGCGATCACATTTTGTAAAACGTCTCAAGTGTTTAAGGGATAATTTGGCGTATGAACGGACAGCAATAAACTACACTTCGGACACGCGTGTTCCCTTTAATGGAGAGAAAGACTTGGTTCTCGGGACAAGTACTCGCGACAAAGGATGCAACTGACTCAACGATGCAACTCACATCCATCAGGTTCAATGGCCGCGAATTGCATCGATAGGGGAGGATTATATATGTGTCCGTATAGGACAAGTACGATGCCCTGCGATGAGGACGATGATCGGCGGACACTTGATTAAACAGACGTACGATCATTGGGGGCTGCGGCGATGTACCCATACATCGTTGATGATGTATGCCAGGGATGGAAATAGATTTTTGTTTCAAAGTAAATAAAAACTCTATTTCATAGATCAAATGGTGGCACACATAATGTACATGATGTGCCTATGATACCAAGGGGTCGTCATGGTATTTGCCTAAGATTCCTTGGAAACACCGATGTAGTCAATATCCAATCTAGCCGTATGGCTCCGCTGCACAAGGAGGCACATTATTTTGTTGACATAAGTTAGCACAAACCTCGTCGAGGGCGGCAAAGAGTCAGGCTGGATGGCTATATATTTAAATTAATATGCGGGTAAGTAACGAACGCAGTGAGATACTGTATGTTTAATTTAGATTTCAGGCGGGTCATCATAGGAATGGCATGGGTAAGATTGCCTAAACAATGATCTTATCCGTGCCCAAATTCCATGATCGGTTGATAGCCGATAACGGGGAATTGTCGCAACTGTCGCGGACCTAAAGGTATAGGCGCGATATACAATTGTGACTATGGAAAGTATATCGGCTACAGCTATGTCAACAATGTTCTGCTGTTGTGGGTTTCTGTTTTAGCAAGCCCGTCTCCTCGTCCTTGAAAAAGGATAGCTGATCTCTTTAATAGACCGCTCCTGAAACAACGCACTTCAGGGGGTCGTTGCTGTGCTTCCTCTGACCCAGAGGGAAGAGCAACGACCGATCGTTCGTGGAAGGTCACTTTGGGAATAGCGTCTCTGTACCCTGCAACCTTAGTACCTTCTGTTGATATCCCAATTTTTTGGAGCCGTCCTGGTACATAAACGAGTCAGCCAACGTTGGTGACGACGCACAATTTCCAAAATAATAAAAGATGTGTTGGTTTTAATTTCAGTTTAGTTTTATTGTTTATTTTCCTGGGGGCAATGCCTCCAAAGCAAGAGGGATATGTAGATATAAATTAGAGTATTACTGCCCCTTGATACAGATGCAGATGTAAAATTTGATACAGCTCAACCACCTTAACTCTAAGTCGCATCTGCTTGAAGCCGAATGCCCCGATGTGCTTCTAGCTAGCAGCTACAAGCTAAACCAGAGGCACAAATTGGGCTACAAAAACTAAAAAGTCATTAGACGAGATCGTCCACATGCCACACAAAGAGGTGGATTTGCTATCTTAATTAAGAAAGGCCTTCACCACAAGCACACTGGTCGCGCTTTGATCGCATAATAAAAAGAGAACTATGCTCTAATGGCGTAGACCCTCCAACTAATAGAAACCTTCGAAATGAGGAAATAGATCATTATCTCTCAACGATGGACAACATTGTCATCAAAACAATGCACCGTTCCATTCCAAAAGCGGCGCACATGGAGGAGAATTTTAATAGATATAGAAACTCAACTATTGATGCCCTCTATAGACAAAAAACCGCTCTGCTCTCCCAGCTCAAACTGCTCTACAGACAGATCAGCGATCCTTATAGCCACGAAATAAAGACAATTAAGTCATTGATTAAAAACGTTCAAAAGCTGATCCGTGACAACTACAGATCAGTAATTAACGAAGAATGGAAACGTAAAATTCTCTCCATTAAAACCAGTGGTGGGAATATGTTTCCGCAAATAAATAAAGTATTTAGAAGAAAAGATCATAATGACATTCCCTGCCTTCGAGTCCCGAGGACTCCCGAGAATTGTCAAATATTGCTGAACGCAGGACTCACCCCGGAACACGTCAACTCCAACGAAGAACTAGTAGTACTCGAGGATCCGCAAGAGAAAGCGAATTCCATTGGCGCCTGTTTCGAGGCAGTACACAAAGTGAATGAATCCATTCATTCTAACTTCGATATCGAAAACAGAGCTATCCAAAAACAAGAGCTATTTCGCTGCACAATGAACGGCAAAGTTGGCATTCCGAAAACAAAAGATTCACCATCTTCAGTGAAAACAGTAGAGCGGATGCGCCGCTTAGAAATTTGCACTCAAACATAATTGTGAATAAGAATGAACTCATGGACATCCTTAGATCCATTAAAAACAAGAAATCCTCTGGAACAGATGGTATTCCGAATACAGTTCTTAAACATCTGCCTCCGGAAGCGGTGAAAATTTACACTACCTTGTTCAATAACGCTCTAAATAATGCATACTTTCCAAGACGTTGGAAAATAGCAGTAGTCCATCCTATCCCCAAAAAGGGCAAGGACAGGAGCAATCGCGCTAACCTTCGCTCGATTAGTCTGCTTCCAAACATTAGCAAAATATTCGAGAAAACCATAAATAAGGCATTGATAAACTGGTGTGATGAAAACGACATCATTCCGAACAACCAGTTTGGCTTTAGAGCAGGCCACGACACAGTTCATGCAGCTACAAAACTTGTTTCCGATATACAGTGGAACAAGGCAAAACGACAATGCACAGGCGTATGTTTGGTTGACTTTGAAAAGGCTGTTGTATTCCAGAATACTACCCTTATTAAATTTAACACTGAATCTCCTAACACATCCTTAAAAACTTCACTTAACATATATTACATTCTCACTTAATACATACCATTCATAAACATTCACAATATTACCAGTTACAGCACACTTAATAACCTGCACCTTTTTATTTATTGAAAACATAGCAACTTGGATTTTCGTTCAAATGAATTGTTGTTAAAAGTCAGAGAGAAAAAATAGAATAGAGGAAGTTCAGAGGAGATTTGGAAGTGAGGACGGTCAAAGAAAAATTTATTGATAGCTGTGAACACAATTTCCGTTGATTTTTTATTAATTCAAATATACATTAACAAGTCGATGATTTCAAATCGATGGTTCTGTCTATAACGAATTTTTGGATATCGGTGATAGAGGAATGTCTAATACCGTAAAGAAAGGTTTTACAAAATTAAGCAATTAAAAATAAAAGGTCCCCGCTCTTCCCTCAACCGAGGAAGCACGGCGACGGACCTCAACACTGGTGGCAGCGGTGGGATACAACCAAAGGATCCCAAATAAAAAGAAGAAAATAAGAAGAAAAAAAAAAACAAGAAAATAAGAAGAAAAAAAAAACAAGAAAAAAAAAATTTTTTTTCAAGAAGAAAAGAAGAAAAAAAAAAACACAAGAAAAAAAAATTTTTTAAACAAAACAAAATTTAAAACAACAAAAAAAAATGTTTATAAGAAGAAGAAAAAAGTAAACCTAAAACAACGAAAAACAAAGTAAACAAAAAAATTTAAAACAAAAAAAAAATAAAGTGAACACAAGAGAAATAACCAAATAAGAAGAAGAAAAAAATTTTTTTCAAGAAGAAAAGAGAGAAAAAAAAAACAAAACAGGAGAAATAACCAAACCAAAATAAGAAGGAAAAAAAAAAACCCTCGACATAAAACAACGAAATAAAAAGAAAAAAAAAGGAAAGCAGAAAAGACCAGGATATTCAACTTCTAGGGCGTGAAGTCTGCCTGGCAAGAATAACAAAATAATATAAAATATAGAAAGGAACACAAAGAGGAACTCTACGACACAACAAAGAAGAAAAAAAGGGACAACAATAAGAAATTCAACAAGACTTCTATCAACATCTAGAGTAGTAAGAAATTTTTTCAATATTTTGTTTTTTCTCTCTTCCTTTTTTTTTGTAGGAATATTTTACTTGGATTTTTTTCCTTTTTCAAAAAAAAAAAAAAAGTGTTTTCTCGATAGAAATTTTGAAAATTCTCTTTTCAGTTTTTTTTCGACGACATTTCCGTTTCTTTTCCTTCTCGTCGAAAATTTTCTTTCTTTTCAGTTTTGGGTCCAAACCATATCGTTTCCATATAAATATATATTGAATAATAACATAAAGGCCATTTTTTCATAAACCATATTTTTAAGAATTGATAACAAATTTTCGCCATACTTTAATTCAAATTTTCAATATTACGAGCCCATATTACACGAGACAGGCGGCTAGGCAGGGGGAAGAACAATTCCACTATCAACAGATACTCAGTAAAACCCCTGAAATGGCTCTGTCTGTCGGAATTTCTGATGTTTTCAGAATCGTCCCTACCTTTGACGGGAAACCCTGCGACTTAGGTAAATTTATTTCCGGGGGAGACGTTTTATTTAGATCCATAAAGAAGGCAGACCCGGATATATACGAGACGTTTTTAGAGCTAGTCAAAAATAGACTAGAGGGTCATGCTTACGATCTGATTAGGTATAGCCAAATCGCTAAGTGGGAGGATTTAAAAGATAAACTCGAATCGGAATATAAAGAGGAGCAATCTCGGTCGACGGCACACAATGAGTTGATTTCTCTGAAACAACGCTACAGAGAAACCGTCCGGGAATACGGCGATAGAGTCGCGAATGCTCTAAGGACTCTAAACTCTGCCACGTGTGAAATAACAGCAGACGCGGTGGTTAGGGAATATTTAATAGAAGAAAACATAAAATTGGCCGTACAAACATTTGAAGATGGACTAATGAACGAACAGCTAAAGATACTAGCTAAAGTCCATGGGGGAAATAATTTAAAACAGTCGATTGCACATGTAGTATCACATGGTGCTCGAATGGACAACTCTCCCAGGTCATATCAATATAACGAAAAACCTACATTCAATAGTATAGTCTGCCAAACCTGTGGTAAGCCAGGGCATACACAGGACACATGTTATCGGAACATGCAATCCCACTTTTTTCCGAATAGACAACCCATAAAAAGGGAATATAACATTGTATGTAATTTCTGTGGACGGAATAATCACACAGAGAATGAGTGTAGATACAAGATATCTAGGAATGGATCGGCTTCAACAAATTACCAACAAGGTACAACAACGCGTAACCCATTCCGAAATAATCCTACAAACTCTGAAAATCGTTTTGGTGAAAATTCTAGGACCACCAATAGACAAAACGATAGACAAAATGTTCACTTTTCTCGGGTGCAAGAGTCGGAAAACGAGGCCTGACGCCAACCAAAATTTATGGAAGACAGACCAAAGTTTTCTATTTACAGCATTAGATCTTTGGAAATAGATAACGACCATTTTAATGAAGCTCCTAGCCAAATTTACCCTGAGCCCACATACTCCTATAAACCAAGCCATATAAACGAAGATAACCCTGTCCCTAATATAAAGACTCCGATTCATACTCCCATTCTGGAAAACAATTCAGCAACACAGACTGAAAATCCGAAATTTTCAGCAGTATTAAAGACTGAAATCGCTAATATCTCAGATATCCCTATTGACAACGCAGACACTTCAGCAACCAAGACTGAAAACTCAGCAGTATTAAAGACTGAAAATTCGGATCCTGCAGAAAATATACAAACAGAAATCCCGAATATTTCGGCTATCCCAATAGACAACCCCGGCACTTCAGCAACAAAGACTGAACATTCAGCAGTGTTAAAGACTGAAAACCCAATAGTTGCAATAAAAGTCGAAACCCAAGTCAGTTCAGCAGCTAATACTGATGAACAAATCTTTTCTGCAGCAAAGACTGAAGGATTGAATGTTTCTACAGCAGATATAACTGAAGAAATAGTTCAAACAGCAAATAGTACTGGGAACCAAGATGTTCTAACAGCTAATAAGTCTGAAGAACTATTCGAATCAGTAAATGAGACTGAGAAACTAAACGATTCATCAGCAGTGAGTAAGACTGAAAAGGTAAACGTTCCGACAGGAGTTAAAGCTATAGAAAATGATGACAATGAGCCGAAAACACAAAAAATTTTAAACAACGAAAACAAACACAAACACTTACTCAAACACGAAATAATAAAAAATGAAAATAATAATTTAACTAAAATAGGTATTGTAAAGAGTAACTATATAAATACATTACAAGTCTTTTTTTTCAACAATAAAAATTTATTCCAATGCAAAATACAAAAAAATAAAAGGTTACACCGTCATTTAAATTATTTAAGATCATTTTTCAAGAAGATTTTTGGTAATAATCATCTTTATTCAATCATCATAGTAATAGGCCCAGAAAGGTTTTGGAAACTTTTCCATAAATTTAAGGAAAAGATAAACACATAACAAATGGCCTTTGTTTTATTATTCAATATATATGAAATAATCTAACAATTGTAGGAAATGACGGAAATGGAAAAAAAAAAAAAAAAAAAAAAAAAGTTAATGAGGGGGGCGAAAGAAAGAAAATTTTAGAGGTAATATATATTGGAAATTTTAGAATTAATATATATTCGAACGGAAAAGGAAAGAAAGAAAATTTTATTGGTAATATATATATTAGAAATTTTGGAATTAATATATATACGGAAATGAGAATTTTGAAACAATAATATTAATATTATATATTTAATATAATAAGTAATAATGATTTTTAGATAAGAAAAGAAAAGGTTCCAAGGAGAAATATTTAAATTTAGTTAATATATAATGTAAATAGACTATTTTGGACTATTTTTCTAGTGTTAAGAACTTTTTGAGTATTGGAAAAATTTAGTTAATATATAATGTAAATAGATTGATTTTCTAGTATTAAGAACTTTTTGATTATTGTAACCTTTGATGAAAGATTAATTTTGAAAACCATTGTAATGTAATTGAACGAAAATCCAAGTCTTTAATTAATCTTAAGCTAACATATAGTTACTAGAAAATTATTCTCTTCAAGGATAATTTTCTTTCTCGAAGAAGGGTGGGATGTTGTATTCCAGAATACTACCCTTATTAAATTTAACACTGAATCTCCTAACACATCCTTAAAAACTTCACTTAACATATATTACATTCTCACTTAATACATACCATTCATAAACATTCACAATATTACCAGTTACAGCACACTTAATAACCCGCACCTTTTTATTTATTGAAAACATAGCAACTTGGATTTTCGTTCAAATGAATTGTTGTCAAAAGTCAGAGAGAAAAAATAGAATAGAGGAAGTTCAGAGGAGATTTGGAAGTGAGGACGGTCAAAGAAAAATTTATTGATAGCTGTGAACACAATTTCCGTTGATTTTTTATTAATTCAAATATACATTAACAAGTCGATGATTTCAAATCGATGGTTCTGTCTATAACGAATTTTTGGATATCGGTGATAGAGGAATGTCTAATACCGAAAAGAAAGGTTTTACAAAATTAAGCAATTAAAAATAAAAGGTCCCCGCTCTTCCCTCAACCGAGGAAGCACGGCGACGGACCTCAACAAGGCCTTCGATACCGTATGGTTAGAAGGACTTGTATATAAGCTATCAAATCTAGGTTTGTCCGAATATCTGTTATACATAATTTACGATATGATAATGGATAAGCAATTTGTGGTAAAATGTGGGGACAAAATCTCCAATAAAACTTTCTATATTAAAAACGGCTTACAGCAGGGAGCCGTGAATTCTCCCATTCTCTTCAATATTTATACTAGTGATCTAGTTGGGTCTCTTAATCATGCTATTGCATATGCCGACGATATAGTAGTGTACAGATCAGAAAAAAATATCGATGCCATTAACAGACTTCTTCAAGAAGACTTCAATAAAATTAAACGCTTTTGTGACGATTGGAAATTGAAAATTAACTTCCAAAAAACAGAAACCATTCTTTTCAGAACACATCTTTCTACAGCTTCAAGAGATACAAGGAATAATTAGAAAAACTTTTCCATTGTAACATAGGAAGCAATAATCTTCCGCTGCAAATGAAAACTGTCGCAGGTACCTTGGTATCTGGATGGACCAATACCTATACTTTGATAAGCACATAGCAGCTGCCCTCTCTGCAGCAAACAGTGCATATGCAATGACAAGAAGTCTGTTTCGAAATAGTCTCCTAGATCACAAAGTTAAAATAATTTCCTACTCAGCATTTATTCGTCCAATATTAGTGTATGGTTGCCCGGTATGGTTCAACGTTTCCCCACCCTACATGGAAAAGTTTCGCATGTTCGAGAGGCAGTGCTTGCGCTCCTGTCTCGGCTTACATAGAGCACCTGAGTCTCAATACAGGAAATTCTATCCTAATAAGACACTGTTTGACAAATCAGGACTGAATAGGATAGACAATTTCATTATCAAATTTATTCGTGGTCCCACTGCAAGGGCAATGTGTAGCGAAAATAATCTTATCTTGGGAGCATACTACCGCAATGACATATACCTGGAGAATACACTCCAAAATGGGTTTATCCCACCAGAAGCGTTCCCTCTATTGGATAGAAAAGGTCTTATCCAAAACAAGCACGGAGTCCCTATTATTTACCACGCTTTTCGTGGTGCACTCGTGGTAACAGTGATATATCAAATGCTGCAGTTCACTTGCGATTTAGCATGGCGATAGGCGATTGAGATAAATCTATAAATGACCGGTCCCATCCCGACTGGTGGTGGATTGACAATGAAGAAAGGATTTAATATCCCCAAATATAGTAAGATCTTCAGACGCTACGCCTTCCCTTCCCTTCCCATTCCTCATTTCCCTTTTCATATTTATTTATTCTTCCTTTTCATTTCCATTTTTCATTTAGATTCCTTTTCGTTTTAAAATTACTTTATGTTAACATTTTTTGTTTTTTGTGTTATTAATTTTTTTTTGTAAGCTTTTTTACCTTATATTATTAAAAAAAAAAAAAAAAAAAAAAAAAATCGGGTAATAGAAAATATATAAAAATATAAAAATATTATTGTACGCCGAAAGGCATTACACAAAATTGTATCGTGTAATTTAGAGTGCTCGTGTAGAGCCAGTAAATTATTTTAAGAATAAGAAAAGATTGTAAAATAGGATTTAGCATTTTAGTCCTAAGTCAACATTTGTTAAATTATTGTACAATAAATGCGTTATTCAACAACAACAGGCAGATGTTAAATTTAAATTAGAGAATTACTCCTCTGTGGCACGAGGATTAAGATACTGCGGCCCGGAGATCATTTTTTTTTTTTTTCAAAACTGTATTTATTAACCATAATTAGAATTCGTACATTTAAGTAATACAGTGACTTATAATTAATTTTGTAACAATTGCTTACATGTAATTATTATAATAATGTATACATTTTCCAAACAATATTTTATGAGATATAAGATAGATGCGTGTTTATAAATTTAGTGGTATTATCTTCCTGGAAAAGGTCAGAAAACCAGGAATTTGTTTTTTTAACTTTACTTAATCTAAACTTAATCCTAATTATATAAATAACTTAACCTAATTTAGCCTGATTACAGTATGATTTTCATAAAGCCATAAACAAAGTTTTATAATTAATGGGATATATGTTATGAATTAAAGGATGTGGAATGAGGTCAGTTATGGGTTAGAGGTAGAGTATTTCTCTCCGGTTGTCCGTTGGAAAAGCGTAGGATGTTGGAAAATGGTTGGACGTTACAGTATTTGAACTGGTTGGGGGTAACTTCGGTGTTGTGGTATATGATCTCATTTGAATCATTTACCAGTCTGCCTGAGGCGAAGATAGCTCTGGTGTGGAGACAGTTGGGGTAGTTAGTTCGGATATCTAGAGGGTTCTCTAAGAGCGAGGTTATTATGGGATTGGGATTATTTTGTAGGTTTTCAATAAATTTGATAGACTGTTCGAGGAATCGTCTATCGAGGCGCTCGATACCAGCGGTATTGTAGAGTTCGACGTTACTATAGTACTTATAGGAGTTAGGACGACGATGTAACCCAGAGACATACCTAAAGCATTTTCTTTCGAATACTCGTAATTTCTCCATTTGGGAGGGAGTGATATAGTACCACAGTGGGCACGCGTACGTGAGTGTGGGCCTGATAATTTGTTTCTAAATGAGCAGTTTGACTTTATGAGAGAGACTATTAGGTTTCCACATTACTCTTCTACAAAGATTAAGCTGAATTGTGGCTTTTTGAAGGGAATTTTTAATGTGGGAGGAAAAAGACCAGTTAATAGAAAAAGTGATTCCCAGATATTTTAGGGTTTTGGAGGGTTTTTTCAGTTGAATCTTAATTTTGTTGTGGCAGCGTCTAGTGTTGTTTGTACAGTGCTCGTTTTTGCCCTTGAACACTATGAGCTGCGTTTTATTTGGATTAAGGTGGATTTTCCACTTATGAAAGTATGTTGATCGGTTAGGGAGGAAGTTGTTAATGCGGTTTCTTGCAGCCTTAATAAATTTGTTGCTAGAGTAAATTAATGTATCATCAGCATAATTCAGCATCACAACATTAGGAGATACGGGTTGAGGAATATCTGAGGTATATAACAGATATAAAATTGGCCCTAAAATGGAGCCTTGGGGAACACCCGCGGTTATGGTGTGGGTTCCTGAGACAGAAGAATTTATTCTCACAACGAATTTTCTGGCAGAAAGATATGAGGCTAAGAGCTTTGTTGTGTGAGAGTTTAGATTAAATATGGAGTGCAGTTTGTACAGAAGCCCTGAGATCCAGACGCAATCAAACGCCTTAGAAATATCGAGAGATATACACACAGTAGGGCTTTGGTTTTGGAGACCAGTTGTAACATCGTGTGTGAGTTTTAGTAGAGCATGACATGTGGATTGTCGCTTACGAAATCCGAACTGACAGTTAGGGATGAGGGCATTCTCATTGGCAAATGAGAGAAGATTTTGGTAGATCTTGCGTTCCAGTATCTTACTTAGTGTACTTAATAGGGATATTGGACGATAATTGAAAGGGCTATTACTACTACCGGGCTTCTTAATAGGAATTACTACCGCAGTTTTCCAGTTCTCTGGGAAGTGTGATGCATTAATTATATGATTAAGAAGAATGAGGATGGGAAGTAGATTCGGTGGGCGTAGGCCCGGAGATCAGTTAGCTATTCCTTTATAAAGGAAAGCAAATCGAGAATTGTATCCCGAAAATACACATTTTCGTACAACAATCTCGATTGTTGGGTATCCTGAGTGAGATGTTGTGTTTACTTTAGATAGGAATTCAATTTCTTGAATTCTTACGAAACTATTTCGCAGATGTGGGAATGTATCTGGTTTTGGTTTTGTATTTGCCTTTCTCAATGGAAAATTTCAGCTAGAGATAACGATCCCTGAATTTTGGTTTTCAATTGATGCCGTGGGGCGAATGTAAAACAATAAATGAATATTAGATTAGATATAAGCCTGATCTTTTCTAACATAGTAGCTTTAGTTATACAATATTATTATAAATGCGTAGTTTTTGTAGTTTGTTTCTTTCTTAATATTAATGTATTCGTATTCATATTGTATTTATTGTCGTGTATCGAAGTTTCCACGATGGTTATTTATATAATAAAATTAGAATGTTTTCTTTTGAAATTTTGTACAAATACAAATTGGTTTTTAAGGTTTGAATTTTCTTAGTATAAATGTGTTTAACAGTAGTTGTTGGTTATCCAAAAATAAAGTTTTCATATATAAAGTACTTTATTTCGAGTCAAGGGTATATTCGCGTAGTTTGGGTCTGGTTGTGTGTACAACAGACGTTTGGTTTAAAATTTCATATAAATTGTTGGTTTTATTTGCATGTTGGTTAAACATTGTATTAGAAGGAAACGTTTCATTCTAAAAATTTTCGTTTTGATTTAAAGTAAATATTTTCTTATTTTCTGAGTATAAGGTTAATTGAAGAATGTTTTATAATTACATAAGTATTTGAATTCATTATATTAACATTATTTCGTATTGTAACTTAGGTATTTTTTTTGTTTTTGTTTTTATAAAGTACTATTATTATTTGTAAAAAGATACATAGATAAGTAAGGTTTTTACGGTTTATTCTTACAATTTGTGTAGTACAGAGAATTTTCATTATTTACATATATTATTTCTGTTTTTTTTTTTTTTTTTTGTTTGAGGACTTTTCATTGTCCATATTTATTATATAATTTTTTCATGTATTTGAACGTACAATTAAATTCTACAACTTTTTTCTTTTTTGTTTTGAGTTACACAAAAATGTTCTTACTTTATTCACATATATATAATGTGTTTTTTCTTTTATAACTTAAGTTTATTTATTATTACAAAATTTGTTTATTTATTTAAGTTAGTGGTAGTTGATTAACATATTTGTATAATATTTTCAATTTATAATATAATTTTTTTTTTTTGAGAGTCAATATTTGGTTATAATCTTTGTGTTTTTAATATAGTTTCGGAACTTCTATCTTCCCAATATGTGAGTTATGTGGAGATTTGATTTCTGTTGTATTTTATTTATTATCTCCTGAATTGTTAATACAGTTATATTCTTTATACATTTTCTTTGTTTATTGTGGACACATTTTTTCTTTTTTCGTTATATAATTTGTTGAGAGGTGAATTTAACATTATTAATTGTATATATATTTTTTCTTTATAGATATATTTAATTTACGGGTAGTTTTTTTTTTCGTTTGTTTAAAAATTTTCCATACATATATACATTTACTTTCCTTTAACCTTCACTCTTTGGAGTTTCTTGTTCGTGATTGCCTAGTCCACAAAAGGTTTTATTTTCTCGTTGTGGTCTTTTAAATATTTCAAAATCTTCGAGAAGAAGAGAATGTGTTTATTCACTTGTTTAAGTATATATATTTGAATACTAATCGGAATTCGATTTGCTTCGTTTTAAATTTTTCCTTAAATTTGTGGAAGACTTCCCACGTTTTCTGCGGGTTTGGTTGTGTAACATAGTTCAAACTTCCGAGCGACAATACGTTAAAAGAATAGTAAAGTTTCGAGATTAAGATTTGAAACTTTCTTTTATTCGTAAGTGGAGGTACGATTTTTTGGTCCGATTTTGTTTGTAAAATCCATGTTAAAATTTGGATAATGGGAAAAACGAGAGAGAGAATGTGGACAAACAAATTACTGAAACGAGCAATGTGTTCGAGTGCAATTTGGATGTGACTGTTATCTACAAGTTTACTCTTTTCTAACGAGAAAATTAGTTGTTTCCCAGTCTTACATTTTGTTGGGACTCTTAGTACCGCAGGCTTATACCTTGCTGAAATTTCTTGTTTCTCGGGCTTACAATCTGCTGGGTGTTCTAGCTCATCAGGCTTACATTTTGCCGGTATTATATGTTTGTGAATTTCCATTACCTGTTGTGATCGTGAATCCAACTTTATGCAGTCAACCGTGGCGTTCTGTTCTATATTTACTGAGGATATTGGAGTTTCAGGCTCATATTTTCCTGGACTCAGTTTTTCAGCAGTTTCCTTAACTTTTTCGTTACCACAAACTTTATTTAAATGGGAAGAGGAAGATTTAAGGGTGGTTGGTTTCGTTGTGTTTGTCACAGCATCAGATCCGGCCCGTAGACAAACGGATTCGGATGTTGACTCACGAACGGTGTTATCCAATTTTGCATGAATGCCTGTATTTTCCGTGGAAGACACCTCGTAATGTGTGGCATTCTGAATATTTTCCTTGACCTCGTTTTTATTTCCCAAAAGCTGCTCGAGTTCTACCACAGTTCTCTTCTTCACAGCGAATTTAAGGAATGCCTTCTCAAAGTTAATGTGGCACTGGTGCTTCGCAAGGAAATCGCTCCCCAGTATGCCATCGTGTTGGAAGTCTACGTTGCTTCCCACTACAAAAAGGTTATGTTTAAAGGGTATGGAGTGCCTGTCAGTTCTAAATTCGAAACTCCCCAATACCTTTCCGCATGTACTGACCGTTTTTCCAGCAATGGTGTATATAGTCACTGGGTCTGAATTATCTACAGATTGTGCAATATATGTTGTCTAATTTTATCAGGATGATGTCGGCGCCTGTGTCAATAAGGAAAGTGGAGTATATTCTATCCGATGGTTTAAATATTACACGTATTACTGGCTCCTTAAATTCAGGGCAGAAAAATACGTGCATTTGAAAATTTACATCGGGATGGGGTGTATATCGGCGATTGTCTGCACTCGAGAAGGATTGCCGTTGCTCGCTGCCCGAGTGAGTTCGTTTCCCTGTTGTGAATTGGATACCCTGTTAATATTTTGATTTTGTCGGGTATTTCGATTTTCAATCCGAGGCAAGTTTGTCATTGTCATATTTTGAGATTGATTTGATTGGTTTCTAAAGGGATTTCGACTCGTTGAAGGTTGGTCCTGGTTTCGCATATGAGCCAACCTGGTTCTGCACTCTGTCTGAGTGTGATTATACTTTCGACAGTATGTGCATTGGAGACGTTCAGCCTCTGTCTTAATACGTTGGGGGACGAAATTTGGAAAATTAGTGTTGCGATAACAAATCAGAAGTGTGTCCCCTCTTGTTGCATGTTTGGCAAACAATTGGTTGGTTATTTCTCCTAAAATTGTTGGTGGAGGCTGCCATTGTGTGGTCGCTGTTCAATCTTTGAGATTGTTCCAAAGCGTAGCTGATGGCTGCTTTAAGATTCGAAGCCTTAAACGCTTTTACTAAGATTCTGAGGCTGGAATTTCGTATCCCATCCTCAAACGTATTCAACGCGAGTTTCTGATTTTCAGCCAGAACATAAGTTCTGACTGCAGGCTCAGGTGAACTAGAGTATGTGGCGCTGTCCAATTCATGCAGGTGGTGTGTGAGTCTATTAGCAAATTCTTTGACACTCTCCTTGCTATCCTGTTTTGTTGCCACTAAGTTATTTTGAGCAGCCGACCTAGAAATGATAGCTTTAAATTCTCCCTTTAACTCTGAAACAAGATCTTCCCAAGTTGAAATGGTTTTATATCTGATGCAGTCTCGCGCCGGTCCCTGTAATCTGGTTTTTACCAACCTTAGAATAAAGGATTTCTGGTTGTCAGACTGTGTCTGTGAGAACAAAATGTATCCACAAGAGACGAAACCCTCTAGTTCGTTTGGGTCGCCGTTAAATACCGGCACGAGTCCCAATACGTCGCTTAATCCGATATGTAAGTTCATTCTATGACTCTGTTCGCGTATTTCCGTTCGTAACGTTTTCGACGTTTCATCCTCGCGATTTTGTATGAGCTCGGGCTCAGGTCTCTGTGAACGCGTACCCGGATTCTTTTTAGCGCTAACGACGTATTTGTGGAACAGACCTTCCCAAATGCTGGTAAGAAAAGGCAAAGAACTCAAAGAAGAGATCTTCATCGTTCCTAATAAGAAGAAAACACAAGACGAAAAAGCTTCTGAAAACTCGATTAAATTCTGTCCTATATGAAGATGTTTGTTCTGTGAGAGAATCAACCCTTTCGCCCTATGGAAAAAGTGTTTAAATCGTCGAGAGAGAAAAATCTCCTAGAATAGATTTTTAAAGAGTCGCAGATGATTCAGAGGAAAAGATTCAACCCAAAAAAAATTTCCTAAAAGACGCTAAGGACAAGGACCAAGAAATTTATTTGTCCGTTGTTGTTCCGTTTATCACGTAAGAAAAATCTTCCCCAAATGTTGAAATGATTTTAAAAAATGTATGTACATATGTATATGTGTGTGTATATTAAATTCAAATATATATAAAAAAAAAATCAAAAATAAAAATCAAATTTATATCTTATTTCTGTGTGGGGTTTTTATTTTATCCCCTTTTTGAAGAGTAAAATGTAGGTAAAGTCTATTAAGTTAAGTTTTTGGGGTATTTATTAGTCCCCGTTTAGATAAATAAAATGTTGTAAAAATTTTAATTTATTAGCTTTTCGGGTTTTTATTTGTCCCCGTTTGTATGTATTTCAGGCTTATTGTTGGCTGATTAAAAAGTAACTGTTTTTCCTTAAATCTCTTTGTATAGTTGAAGGCAAAATATTTCGAAAAAAAATTTTAGTTAAAAACAATTTTAAGTTCACTTTAGGGTTTTCTTTTCCCCGTAATACGTTTAAATTCTGTCCACTTTAATTTTGGTTCGTTTTAATTTTCAACAGTTAAAAAAAGTAAAAGGAAAAGTCATACCTTATGCTGATAATGTTGGTACACGTTACTTTCCGGTGTCTTAGCCCCGGAATACGCTTTAAAAAAATTTTGCTTTCACTTTTTGTTGCAAAATTATTTCCTTCTGCAGAATTATTTCATCAGTCTGCATGGGCGTGGAGTACGTGTTGTTGATGTGTTTTTGTAGGGGATTGTTAGGATCCGCACCAGTCTTTTCTAGTTGGAATCCGCACTAGTCTTCTCAGGTTTGCAGGGGATTTTGAAAATCCGCTTAATCGGGACGTCCTTCGTGTTTAATTTGACCAGTGTTCCTGTCCTTTGTTAGGGGATTTTGAGTAATGCCAAACCGCTTCTTCCAAAATGTTATGGTTGGGATTGTTGGATAATCCACAACCGCTGCAACTAAAATGTTATGGTTGGGGATTGTTGGATAATCCCACCAGTCTTCTCCTTCCGTGGTAGGGGATTTTGAAAAAAATTCTACCGCTGCCACCAAAATGTTATGTTCTGTAGGGGTTGTTCCTCAGAAAGCGCGTCTTATTGTCCTGAAAAGGACGTATGATATCTTTGGTGGACCGCTCCTGAGAAAACCGTCCTACAAGGAGGCGTCGCCGTGCTTCCTCAAACCTTGAGGGAAGAGCAACCTCCTAAGTTTAGTCCTGCCGCGTTTTTGTGTTTCTCGGTCCTCGTCTCCGCAGGTTTCCGTGGGAGCAGGTGATACTCTGTAAGGATATTTTTTTCTCCTTGTGGAGGTACCGCAACTTTACTCACCAGTTTCTCGTGTTGGAACAATAAAAACTCAGAAACACATGCGTTTAATATATACTTTTATTAAATGTTATCAACTTGTTTTCCTGTGGTACTTCCTCCAGGAACATCAAAATACTGGCCGTTCTGTAGTATGTCCTATCGGGACAAATATTGATCTTTTACTGCGGCCCTTCTCCTGGGGTACTTCCTCCAGGGAGAATGGACGATATTATACTGCGGCCCGGAGATTATTTTACTATTCCTTTATAAAGGAAAAGAAATCGAGATTTGTATCCCGATTTTTGTATCCTGAATGAGATGCTCAGTGTTTACATAAGATAAGAATTCAATTTCTTGAATTCTTACGAAACTATTGCGCAGATGTAGGAATATATCTGCTTTTGGTTTTCTGTTTGTTTTTCTCAATGGAAATTTCCAGATAGGGATAATGATCTCTGGATTTTGGTTTTCGTTGATGCCGTGGGGCGAATGTAGAACAATAAACGAATATTGGATTCGTTTATTGTGAATTTTAATTTTAATTTTGATTTTGGATTTGGGTTTTTGGGTAAAATAGCTAGGATTTGGATGTAGGAATGGGGGGAAAATGTGGTAGGGCTTTTTGGAGCACTACAACAGAAGCAAATAGTAAAGAACACCGAACGAAAATCGAATAAGAAAATACATCAGAGCCGTATACCATAGCGATAATATAACAATTCACACCAGTGGAATATAGTTGAGTTTAAAAATCGAATTCTAAACACGGCTAGTAGCCTGATGTGTTACGCTTAGGTTCAATTTTTGGTGATTCTAACTGTCATAGCGTCAGTTCGAATCACACGTTCTTCACTATCATCCCAAACGCTATAGTACTTCCTCCAGGGATAATGATTCTTAAGATACTGCCGCCGAGATACTGCCGCCAAGATACTGCTGCGCGAGATCACGATGCTTTATAAACAAAATTTGATCGAGATTTTACATCGCGGATGCATCGAGATGTAAGCAAAATCTCGAAAAATTACTTCGGCTGGAGTCGAGTACTGGGAAGTTAAGAATTCGAATTCTTGGAAATATGGGATATGAGTATGGTGATTGAATATCTGGTTCGACTTACCATGTGTTTGTTTTAGTTTGGGAATTATCCGAAATTGGGTGCAAGGGGATAAACGAACATTTGATTTGCTTATCAGGAATTGGGTTTGATCGGGAGAATGGATTTATGACTTAGGGTGATAGATTTATTTGAATCTAAGTTTGAGTGTAGGGATTTGGATTTATTTTTGGGGTGTGGAGATGGTAGGGCTTTTCAGAGCACTACATAGCCGCCAACAATACAAATTTAATTCCCTTTTTAAACACAGTGGGGCAAGACTAATGAGCTTGTACGTAGAAAACAAATCATTATGGAAAATTTAACAAGCCTCAGGATTTGCTAAATAAGTCCAAGACCAGTTCCCGATTGTAGTGCCGATGATGATGATGATGACGATAAAGTTAGTCCTTGGGTTGTACGTTAAGTTAAAAATAAAGGAAATATATAACAGCAACAACCTACACCCGCGTCAACAATTTTTCCCATGGATAGGGGAAGCGCGGTGGTAGTGTTTTCAAAAGACAGTTGTAAGAAATTGTTATTTTAAGAGAAATAACAGCGTGCCCTTCAGAATAAGCCATTCAATAGAAAATCAGCAAATTCCTCAGTCTAACTTTGTACTTTCATGTTTTAAAGATCTAAATGTTCAGGTTGTAGTTGACGGAAACAGTATCGCAATTGCTGTAAATGTGGATCTAAACCTATATAAAATTTGAACGATATAAAATCGGTAGTCTATGAACGTAAACTGACAATAGGCCAGTGATAACAAAATATCATAAGGCAAATCGATATTCGAAGCGCAACTTGCCAGTATTTGAGTTTTGGGTATTTGCGAATTCAACTTGAACAATGCCAACAAACTGGTGGAAGTCAGTTGGACAATGTCATGTATAAAAATTAGGTATATAATCACCTCTTTTTGTAGTTTCTATCAAATGTAATATTCTGGGCATTCAGTTAAATCCATACATAAATATATATAACAAAGTGAAAAATCTTATCAACAATCTTCTTTATAAGCGCGGTTAGACAATTAATTTGGCTAAGTTCTGCCAAATTCGGTGGTTTAAATTTAGCTAATAAGTAAATAAACTAATCTTTATGGTTGGGTTGATCTATGGCTCCAAAACCAACATGTGTCCCTATAAAAGAAGAGCGACTACCGCTAACACGCACACTGACAAAGTATCAATTTGTGCATCATTAATAAACCCACTATATCACCGGTTCACTAATTAAAACAAGACCAAACACAGCATACGAAATTTCCACATCATAAAAAATTCATTTTCATAGACATAATAAATTAAAGAGTCACTTGAGCTAAAAAAATAAATAAAACACGATATTGTAAATTTTAGGAATAATGTATAACCGCAAAAAAATCGTGTGCGAACAGCTCAGCAGCCAACCCGGCTCTTTTGAATTTTAAGAGAGACTATACTCCAATCACTGTATTTATCCCAACATATAGTTAGTATTAAAGAAAGTCAGATCGGCTTAATGCTTGCCCTCAAATCCGAACCAATTTAAGAGGTACGCGGGCTTAAGATCTGACTCTCTTAAACGACAGTGCTCAACGGGGTACCTAGCCAGAAGTTAGAGTTAGTTTTTGTAATATACCGCGATGTATTCCGGCTAACCGGGATCCATACCAACTCCAGGTCACGTTTAGCTCATCCAGGAGAGGGTGTGGGGTTCCATAAACAGGTGCTACTAGATCCGACCATATATAGATATATGCAAATTTCACTAAGCCTGGGCGCAGGCGGTGCCGTCGCATGACCATCTCGGTTGTTTTGCTTTCTGAATGGATATACTCGTATAAAAGCGACTGTCCGAGCGATAGCCACAATCATAAGACGCCTTCAAGTCTAGCTGGCTGGACACAGTATATTAGTGTTATCCGGGAGGCGAGTGGCTCAAAGTAAATTGCTGAAGTCTTGTGTTGCTTGACCGTAGTGAATATTTAACAAAGTTTTTATGTTTCCTCCTATTGCTATCTACTTGTGTGAGTTATTTGTAAATTGAATAAGCAAACATCGTCGATATCAAAAGCGAAACGAATATCCTTTGAATTTTGCAAGCACAAGAAATTCAGCCAAGTCCATTTGGTGCTAGAAGTAGTGTGAAATTTGATCAAAACGCAAAGAGGAATAGAATTTGTAATTCACTGTTCTAAGCCCACGAGTTCGGTCTACATTTAGTGCACAGAATTTATAAACAATTATTTTCAACATCTGACAATAGGCAAATATTCTTAAGGATACAACACTTTTAAAAATGGCAAAACCATTTCAACACGGTTCCATCACAATTTTATTGCTGCTCGTATCATGCCGTACAGCTCTATCCTGTCGGGGAGCCTTGCTAGGTGAGTGATTTTAAAAAAAAATTGCTTATTATTTGCATCCTACACCATAAGGAAGTGAATTCGCAACATTTTATCTACAAACTGACGGTATATGATTATAAAACTGATCCATCGTTCAATATGAAAAGTTTAATTTAGTTCCTTATTCAAATTATTTGTCTCCTATGGACATTTTTTATTTGAATGCTTTTTAAATCAACGATTACAAATTCCTACAAGACAACAAACAAATTGTTATTTTTAGCAAATATTATAAATTCGTGTTTTGTTTGTGGTTTTCTTAGCTTTTGCGCAACAACTCTTCGGTAGTAATTTTAAATTCAAACAAGCAACACCGGTGTTTGTCGTTATAATTATGCACCGCATTAAGTGAAACCGTGAAGTGGCTCAACAAGAAGGAGTTCCTGGGGCACACCCTAAAAAATTAATGTGATGTTAGTTCTGTTTGGAGTCGACCGAAGTCAATTGATTTTGTTGATTTCTTTTTATAAAAAAGTGGAAATATATGTATGCGGTGGTGTCCAAATATGTGCCATGGTTTGGCAAAGTAGAGAAATTGAAAAACAAGTGTCTCAAACTAGTTTGATATTTATTGAATAAATAAATCAATCATAGACTTATTCGAGTTGAAAGAGTTTCATAACTAATCTCTGTTATAATTAAATATCTGATATTTTTCAAATTTTTCGAGACTTGTGTTTTGTAGATTTTTTTCGTTCATATAATAGAACATTTTTAAATGTGCGTAGTTGATATTGAGCATGTCGTCTTATTGATGGTGTATTTCAAATAATATATGTATTATTGATACGCATCGAAAACAATTGCAATTCGATTAAAAGTTCGTGCAAATTCAATTTAATTTCAATTCAAATTTAACTCGAATTCAAACCCAATCCAACTCAAATCCAACTCATATTCAATGCACATTCAATTGAAATTCAGTTCGGGTTCAATTTTCCTGTTTCTTATTAATTATGAAGTGCTTTAGAACAATCCAACTTAATTTAGTCAATTTGAGGCTCAATAATGTTTTTGTTATTTAGTTTTATAGTTTGAAAATCCATTTATAAAAAAATGCACAAATTGTGGGCATTTTATTTTTTTCAACTAATTAATAAATCTCGACTCCCGACATTTCACATTGTATCAAACGGTTATCGCAGCAAATTTAGATATAAAATATCAATATATCAGAATTGTTGAAAATAGGACTTTTAAAGTACGACACTTGATCCCAACGAAGGGCAACAGATCGACTTTTGTCAGTATCTCTTTCTATCTCCCCCCCCCCCCCTCTTTTTCTCTCTCCCTCTCTCTCTCTCTCTCCCTCTCTCTCTCTCTCTCCCTCTCTCTCTCTCCCTCTCTCTCTCTCTCTCCCTCTCTCTCTCTCTCCCTCTCTCTCTCTCTCTCTCTCTCGTGACCAGACGATAGAAACCGCGAAGAACTTCATAATGACAAAGTAACCAGCAAACCACGCGAGTGTCCAACAGTTTTAAGTTCGTTCTGGCCAATCGTCAATGCTGTTAGAAACAACTCCTGTATCTCTTTTTTCCTCTGGTAGTGACTGCAACGACATATTAATCGAAAACTGAGAAGAAAGGTCAATACTTTCGTAAATTTGTTATACATAAATTCAAGCAAATATTCTGATTGAAATAAAGGTCTGTTGTGGTCCTTCTCTCAGGGAGCGTGTCTCGTCCTGAAAAGGACGAGGGATCTCTTTAATATAGCTCCCGAGGGGACCCGTTGCGGTGCCGCCGTGCTTCCTCAAACCGTGCGGGAAGAGCAGTTTTATTTTTTTCAAAACTGTATTTATTAACCATAATTAGAATTCGTACATTTAAGTAATACAGTGACTTAAAATTAATTTTGTAACAATTGCTTACATGTAATTATTATAATAATATATACATTTTCCAAACAATATTTTATGAGATATAAGATAGATGAGTGTTTATAAATTTAGTGGTATTATCTTCCTGGAAAAGGTCAGAAAACCAGGAATTTGTTTTTTTAACTTTACTTAATCTAAACTTAATCCTAATTATATAAATAACTTAACCTAATTTAGCCTGATTACAGTATGATTTTCATAAAGCCATAAACAAAGTTTTATAATTAATGGGATATATGTTATGAATTAAAGGATGTGGAATGAGGTCAGTTATGGGTTAGAGGTAGAGTATTTCTCTCCGGTTGTTCGTTGGAAAAGCGTAGGATGATGAAAAATGGTTGGACGTTACAGTATTTGAACTGGTTAGGGCTAACTTCGGTGTTGTGGTATATGGTATCATTTGAATCATTTACCAGTCTGCCTGAGGCGAAGATAGCTCTGGTGTGGAGACAGTTGGGGTAGTTAGTTCGGATATCTAGAGGGTTCTCTAAGAGCAAGGTTATTATGGGATTTGGATTATTTTGTAGGTTTTCGATAAATTTGATAGACAGTTCGAGGAATCGTCTATCGAGGCGCTCAATACGAGCGGTATTGTAGAGTTCGACGTTACTATAGTACTTATAGGAGTTAGGACGACGATGTAACCCAGAGACATACCTAAAGCATTTTCTTTCGAATACTCGTAATTTCTCCATTTGGGAGGGAGTGATATGGTACCACAATGGGCACGCGTACGTGAGTGTGGGCCTGATAATTTGTTTGTAAATGAGCAGTTTGACTTTGTGAAAGAGACTATTAGGTTTCCACATTACTCTTCTACAGAGATTAAGCTAAATTGTGGTTTTTTGAAGGGAATTTTTAATGTGGGAGGAAAAAGACCAGTTATTAGAAAAAGTGATTCCCAGATATTTTTGGGTTTTGGAGGGTTTTATCAGAGTGTTGTTCAGTTGAATCTTAATTTTGTTGTGGCAGCGTCTAGTGTTGTTTGTATAGTGCTCGTTTTTGCCCTTGAACACTATGCGCTGCGTTTTATTTGGATTAAGGTAGATTTTCCACTTATTAAAGTATGTTGATAGGTTAGGGAGGAAGTTGTTAATGCGGTTTCTTGCAGCCTTAACAAATTTGTTGCTAGAGTAAATTAATGTATCATCAGCATAATTCAGCATCACAACATTAGGAGATACGGGTTGAGGAATATCTGAGGTATATAACAGATATAAAATTGGCCCTAAAATGGAGCCTTGGGGAACACCCGCGGTTATGGTGTGGGTTCCTGAGACAGAAGAATTTATTCTCACAACGAATTTTCTGGCAGAAAGATATGAGGCTAAGAGATTTGTTGTGTGAGAGTTTAGATTAAATATGGAGTGCAGTTTGTACAGAAGCCCTGAGATCCAGACGCAATCAAACGCCTTAGAAATATCGAGAGATATACACACAGTAGGGCTTTGGTTTTGGAGACCAGTTGCAACATCGTGTGTAAGTTTTAGTAGAGCATGACATGTGGATTGTCGCTTACGAAATCCGAACTGACAGTTAGGGATGAGGGCATTCTCATTGGCAAATGAGAAAAGATTTTTGTAGATCTTGCGTTCCATTATCTTACTTAGTGTACTTAATAGGGATATTGGACGATAATTGAAAGGGCTATTACTACTACCGGGCTTCTTAATAGGAATTACTACCGCAGTTTTCCAGTTCTCTGGGAAGTGTGATGCATTAAATATATGATTAAGAAGAATGAATGGGAAGTAGATTCGGTGGGCGTAGCCTTTTAAATAGAAGACGTGGGATTCCATCTAATCCAGTTGACTTTTTGTTATTTCCTGGTCTTACGATCTCGGATAATTCGTCTGCAGTTAGAAAATTTGTAGTGTCTAAGGGGTGTGAAGCTATGTTTGTGTTGTTAAATTCACCGATGAAAGGAGTAAAAGATGGGAATAATCTGTTAGAGATGTATTCGTTTACTGTGTTCTCGAAGCCAGGAGTTGAGAGAGAATTATTTTGCTCATGAATTTTTGCAAAGTGTTCTGCGAAGCAATTTGCTATGTCCGTATCGGACTGGGCAATATTATTGCTGATTGGGTTGATGAGATGATCAATTCGGGGTTTATATTTACGACCAGTTAATTGGTTGATGTTTTTGAAAAGATCCCGATTTGGTTTGATATTTTTAAGTGTGGAGATGTAGTTTTCATCTGCGAACTTTTTCAACTGCTCATTTATCAGAGTGGATAGGAGTTGGATTTGACTTTTAATATAGGGGCAGTATCTTCTATGAAGTTTACGACGGAGCTGCTTTCTAAGGCGCAATAATTTGGTTAGGATGCTGGGCAAAGGCTTTCCTAAATAGTTATGAGGAATGGTTGTCGGGGTGTTGTTGCTGAGAGCCTCCTTAAGAATTTACTCTATTCTTAAAGATGCTTGATCGATTTCAGTAGGGAGTAAGTTAGATGCTTCAGGGATATACAAGTCAGAGAAACTTATCGCTATGTCCCTATTGACTTTTCTCCAATTTGTTTTGGTGAAGTTTGGGACAGGGTTTGACGAGTATAGTGGATCGAGAGATCGTGGTGTGAACGGAACCATGATCAGAAGGAAATATAAAGGAGACTGTAGGTGGACCCGCTGAATAAACATCGTCGGACTTAAGGAAGAAGTCGATTGTTGACCTGGCTGAGCTAGAGACACGAGTTGGCTGTAATGGGGTGTCAATGTAAGTATATGGATAAGACTGGAGGAGGGCTAGCAATTGGCGAGCATATTTGTTGCATTTATTATCATTGAATGCTGTGTGACGAGCATTCCAGTCTCCTCCGATTATAAATGGAGCGGGAACGGACTGTTGGATAATCTGCGAAATGTCAGTATCTGGGAAATCTGGTTGTCGTGAAGGGTGAATATAAATGGATGCTAAGACGAGCACTTTATTGTTCTCACAGAAAAGTTTTACTGCTGTGTATTCAATGCTGGATACACAGGTGAATCTAATTTCACTGAATTGAAATTTTTTGTGAATTAATATGCCGGTACCTCCATAAGAACCATTAGTTCTGGGGTTAGAAACTAAAGTATAATTGGGAATTGAAACTCGGGAATTTGGTTTGAGCCAGGTCTCTGAAAGGAATAGGATATCTGGGGAAAACTTTTCAACAAACAACTCCTCGAATACAAAATCCATCGCCCTTATAAAGAGAAACAAATCGAAATTTGTATCTCGAAAATACACAATTTCCTACAAAAATCCCGATTTTGGAATCCTGAGTGAGATGCTCAGTGTTTATTTAAGATAAGAATTCAATTTCTTGAATTCTTACGAAACTATTTCCCAGATGTCGATATGTATCTGGTTTTGGGTTTTTGTTTGTTCAATTTATTAAGAGTTTTTCCAAATAGAGATAATGATCTCTGGATTTTGAGTTTTGATGATGACGTGGAGCAAATGTAGAACAATAAACGAATATTAGATTCGTTTATTGTGAATTTGATTTTAATTTGGGATTTTGGTTATAATTATGCCGTGGGGGCAAATGTTAGGTGATAAACGAATGTTTGATTCGTTTATTGCGAATTTTGGATCATGTTTCGGTTAATTCGGGTTTTGATAGCATTTCGGATGTAGGAATGGGGGAAAAAGGTGGTAGGGCTTTTTAAAGCACTACAGGTCAATATTTTCATGAAGTTATTATATGGTATGTGAATTCAACTCAAAATTCGAATCCTATTATTTACAATAATATGGTTCACCCGGTGACGTTCAACGCATCCTCCGTGGACTCATTCTCGGTACGCTCATCCCGAGTGCTATAATTTGCTGAACAGCTGCTGTTTCTCTCGATCGATGGTTCAGCAATGACGCATCCTAAATGTGAATATAATTTATGCAACTCATTAGAGATAAAACAATACAGAAAAATCAGCAACATTTCATGCGTCGAATAGAGGGTTAAAAAAAAATCAGTAATGATAAGTGAGGTCTCCTTAATTATTGACCTGTCAGAGAGTTATCTGAAAACAATATTGCTCAGAAAAGGCAATCTTTAATTCCTTTCGATTGAAATAGATAATTTTTCAACGTGAATTTCTTGCTTAGCTAATTGTATGCTGCTATTTCCTTTTTCCCCTACGGAATCTAAAGGTTGTCGTTTTAAAATTATCACTCATTTGCATACATTGGATTGATATACCTAATTACTTTCTGGCCAACTTGATAAGCTTTTGTGAATGGTAGGAGACTGGTGGTTCCCTGCTGTTGCATAACGTTTTACCCTTTCGATATTATTCTATTTTTGCAAACATCATTTCGAATTCAGACTTCTTAACCGAAAACGGAATTAATTTGATAATCTACTCTTCCTTCCAAACTTATAAGTGTATGAGTCCTCATACGCGCATTTTGCAAATTAAATCGCGAATTCTTTCTGCTTTTGTGTTTTTGATTCGATATTTTGAAGTCGAAGTATTCACAAAAAAAGTTCAATGTTAAACGAGATGGAATATGAATATTTATATTTATATTGCAAAAACAGTTTGCCAACATTAAGACTTTATGTTATTCGTGATTTGAGGGAATACCATTACTTATCATTGGCTAATTAAGAGACGGAGGTTAAAAATACTTAGCCTTGTCAGGAATCTTAGAAAATTTCACACAGACAAAATCTATTTCCGAATTTAATCCAATCATAGATATATTAGACGAATCGTTCAAAATATAATAACTTGTGTTATACATATATTGTATAACACACGTTATACAATATATGTAATGAGTCGGATAGGCTTCAAAACCTAAATAAAAACCCCAGAACTAATTGAATTCAAGTTACTTCCTCTTTATACTGTGACGGCTGACCGCACAAATCGCTGTGGGGTTAAATACCTTTGCGCCTACCTAAAGGAGCCATACGTTATGGTGTCCGCAACCCCAAGTATCCATAGATACGTGAGCCCAATTCCTCTATCGATTTCTCATGCCTGCACGGGTATTGAAGGATACTACACCAAAAACGAAGTTGTGTGGTAATCCATTGGCTAGGTAAACACAAGTGGCCCGGCGCAAAAGCTCCAGACTCCGACATCCATCAAAAATCACATGCGATAAAAATACGGCCAAGAAATAAACAATATTGATGATCTTCTCTTGAGCCAGTCGCAATGTGGTTTTCCCTTATCGAAAGGACTATTGTGGGAACAGAAGGTAAACAATAAACGAACCAACGCTGTTCCTACAAAGAGATACCAACCTTGTAAAAATATCGCAACCGAAGGTAATGACTTCGGCCTAGGCTATCACCAATGGAATAAACCACATGCGGATAAATTACACAAAGGAATACCGCGGATGTGTGAAAAACCTAACGATACTCGCCATATCTCCGGTCACATAGACAGCAACGCTCGCGTCTATATGTGTGTGGGTGTATAGCGTTTGCGGCGACAGTGAAGAGCGTGTGATTCGAGCCGACGCTATCACGGTTAGAATCACTAAAAGATAGAACCAAAGCTCGACGCATCAGGCCACTAAGTTTTTTCTCTCTCTTCTCTTGTTTTGTTAACCCTAACCTAGGATGGAATTCATGTCAGAATTCTAGCCTCGTTGAGTCCTTTACCATCCCCTGACCGCCACGGTCACGCGTCACTCCCGCTCTTCGTCACCGTGGAGACGCGTAATTACATACTCGAATATATCCGGAGTCGCGAGTTTAGCACCCACGAGAGTATCAATACTTTTCTCGTGCTAAGTGCCATCTTTATTAGATTTTCACCACAAGTGTCCTCTTTATGTTCTTATGTGTTCGATTATATTAATGTGAGGATTAAATGTCAGTTAACGAACTTATTGCATGAAAGGTGAACAGTAAAATTTCATCATCATCATTTATTGGCCTGTAAGAACCCGGAAGTTCATGGCCTCACCGACTCGGCTTCGCCATCGTTCCCTGTCCTGGGCACTCTCCTTCCACGCTTGACCATTCGATCCGATCTCCTCAAGGTCAAACCTAACATTGTCCTCCCATCTCCGTCGCGGCCGCCCTGTCGGTCTCTTTCCCGTTGGTCTACCGTCAAGAATTCTATGCACGGTCCTATCGTTCCCCATTCGCGCCACGTGTCCGGCCCATCTTAATCTTCGCGACTTGATTACTCTCACTATTGTAGGTTTGCGATATAGCTCTTCCAATTCGTGGTTATGGAGTATCCTCCATTGTTCTGCCTCCTCGTCATATTTACCTCCAAAGATGCCCCATAAAACTTTATTGTCGAATACGCGGAATGTGTTTTCTTCCCGTTTTGTGAGAGCCCATGTTTCGCATCCATATAGAACAATCGGCATGATTATGGTTCTATAGACACGGATCTCTTTGTTACGTGATAGCAGTGTGGATTTCAGCAGTTTACTGACTGCATGCCAACTCGAGTTGCCGGAATGCACTCTCTTCTTAATTTCCTTCGACATTTCATTACTGGCCGTCAGTATCGTTCCCAGATATTTTAATTCTTCAACTTTTTCAAATATCTTACCTCTGACGTTTATATGTGTTATCTGAGGTCCACCTGCTCTCGCCGTAATCATGCATTTTGTTTTGTCTTCATTTATATCTAGGCGCACCTCTTCTGGCGCTCGCATGATGATTTCACAGTTTTTACTTATAGTCTCTAGATTATCGCCCAGAACGGCGATGTCATCCGCATATGCGATCACTTGTGTGACCCCGTTCAGTGATGATCCGGTCATGTTGTTGTCTTGTACCTTTCTGATGACACACTCGAGCACAAGGTTAAAGAGACACGGTGATAGACCATTTCCCTGCTTTAGTCCGTCCCGGATTTCAAATGGTTCTGATAGGTGGTTTTCTATTCTGGCTCGCCCTTGGTTTTGTTCATGCAAATTTGAATGAGGTCGACATATTTTTTGGGACTCCCAGCTCAACTAGAATGTGGTAGAGTCTCTGCCTTGCGGCTGAGTCGTAGGCTTTTTTGAAGTCAACGAACAGTTGATGAACCGTCTCTCCGTATTCCCACTTCTTTTCCAGCAGTTGTCTTATTGTGAACATTTGGTCGCTTGTTGGCCGGTTCCTACGGAATCCACAATGGTAGTCTCCCAGTATCTCTTCTGCGTAAGGTGTGATTCTCGCCAGAATGACATTTGTTAATATTTTGTATGCAGTTGGCAGCAATGATATTCCTCTGTAGTTTTCGCAGTCAGATCTGTCGCCTTTTTTGAAAATGAGGATGACTATTGAAGTTTTGCAACTTTCCGGAATGACTTCCTTGTCCCATATTATTTTAACCACTTGGTGGATCTTTCGAGCGGTTGCCCCCCCCCCCCCCCCCCCCCCCTCCATGCTTCACAAGCTCTGCCGGTATGCAATCGAGTCCGGGAGCCTTGTTGTTTTTCAATCGATTTCTCGCGTCTACAACTTCGTCGAAAGAGGGCTCTAGGATCTGAGGCTCCGCTGTATGTACGCTTGGTGCATTTATCTGTGGTTGATGGGTGCGTACATTGAGCAGATTTTCAAAGTACTGCTTCCATCTTGTCACGACATTGTTTGTTTCTGTGACCAGACAGCCGTTTGCGTCTCGAATTATTTTGGCTCTTCCTCGGTAGCCATTTCTAATTGAATTTATGCCGACATACATACCTCTGATGTTCTTCGCCCTAGAATTTTCTAGGATTTTTTCGATCCGAGTCTTCTCCCATTCGCGTTTCTTGCGTTTGAAGAGCCTCATTGTCTCTCTCCGAATTGTCGCGTATCTTTCTGCGTTGACTTCATCATATCTTTCTAAGTGGATCACTCTGAGGAACAGTAAAATTTGAACGATAACATAAAATCATGTCGACTGAAAACAGATTGTATCCCATCGTGCAATCGCAAGTGTACACTTTACGTTTAATTAGTTTTAGCCACTTCATTTAAAAACAAATAAATACAGATTAATAACATTAAAACAGTGCATTTCATTTACCTTCCTTTCTGGTGTGACTTGTGGCGGAGTTTTACTCCAGGTGTTGAGAACCATTGGTGAACAGATTTCTTTTAGTGAAGTAACGATTCGGTTTGACGAAACCCTCATCGGACAGTGAAGAGTTATGGGGAAGAAGTGAATCAGCGCCGTCCGCCGGTGCAAACTACTTCTCCTCCCCTCGGGCTCTTATCAAATATCTTTGAAGTATCTATCTAGAAAATTGAGTGCTACTTTCTTCAGTTCAGTTTTATTTTGAATGATCCTCTGCTGTGTATTTGGTATTAACTTTGTTTGGTTTTTATATTGTACTTTAGCTCAAAAAAAAAAACAAGCTGTACTCTCAAATGCCATGCTCATTGAAAACCACTTAACCAATATAACGCGCTTCTAAAAGTTCAATAGATCTAAATAAAAATATGACGTTAAGAGCAATTAAATAAAAACGCACAACCAAAAACGGCTACTCCTGGCAAACTTGTTTTTGGTCAATCATCGTTCATTGTTTCCACGATTTAAATTCATCGTATTCCATCGTTAATTTCACATAATTAGGAAATTACAAAACGAAAATGCTTCCGGATAAGAGTAATTTTTTGCTATACGTTTGTGTGGTAAATTACCAATTTAATTAACTCTTCTATGTGTTTCTTTTTAAGTCGTCATCTTACAAAATTGTATAGCAAATTCCAGAGAAATATTTTCGGTGCTTAAAGAAAATTAAGAACGATGTATAAGAGGAATATTTGAATGGAGTTACAAAAAATAATATTTAATTGGCCAATAAGAAAAAATACAGATACGACTACAAGTAGTTAGATTGCCTACAAATAAAATACATATACAAAAATATAAAGTTAATAGCACATAGTACACTATTGCCCAATACTGGATTCTGATTTTGCCACCCCTTGCATTTGGAATTTAAATAAGTAACAATTTCCTCTTTAACTTGCAGTTAATTAGTAGAGGTTATCAACCTCGGATTTTATTATTCTCAGATTCTCAGATACTCTGGTTTCTAAAGAAAAAAAAAAAAAGTCCAAATAACTAGATGAATAATGACCGTACCAAGTAACTCACCATTAAACCGGATTAAATCTAACTCAAATCAACTTGCTCATCTCCAGGAGGATAAATTATTTAAAATACCTTAGATATGTGAATTGAATTAATCGAAAAATTTACATTTCTCTAAATGAATCTTGTTGACTGCAATGATAACATGACCCAAGGTAGTCACAAGTAGTTTCACTTTAAGTCTACAATCGGCTTGAAATGCCTTTACGATTAACCGCCGTGTGTTGCTCCTTTCGGCCGAAAAACTCGTTGGTAAACGTTGCATCAATACGATAATTGTGGACTTAATTGCACGACAGGGTCT
Organism: Microdon myrmicae; assembly: GCA_963931805.1. Taxonomy (NCBI): domain Eukaryota; kingdom Metazoa; phylum Arthropoda; class Insecta; order Diptera; family Syrphidae; genus Microdon; species Microdon myrmicae. The sequence goes on from OZ007499.1 coordinate 122,506,161, forward strand.
TATTTGGTTTGTAGTAAAAATGCATGTATTTATTCAGAGGATCCGGATTTTCATGGACAGACAGTCCCCTCGGATGTCAGGACGTTACGTGGTTTGTGTTTCGGCTTTTCGGTAATTATCTCTATTAACTTGTCACTTAAGTTGTTTCACGATAAATTGTAACAGAGTCTGTGGCCGTTTAGCTTAAATTGTCTTCCACGATTTTGTTTTGATGGATACTCTGCGGTATAAGTGATGTGTAAAGGGCCTTTGGGCATGCGATGTATCAAGATTTAAAATAGTTTTTTCGGGGAGAAACATTTCTGGGTTAAATGGTTCTATACTATCTGAGTGACTTGACAGTATGATCGGTTGACACGAACGGTAGATCTTGTACAGGTTTTCGTAAGAGTTTGGGATGATATTACTTTCATTCAAATCAACTGAGTTCTACACGTGATATACAAACCGGCCTTTTTAAAACTCTTTTAACCCTTAAGCCTTTCAACATTTTGTTTTTATTTTTTGTAATGTTATTTTAGGTTTTAAACAAAATTTATTTAATTAAATTTTACTGAATTACAATAAATGGTTTCTCTATTTTTTCATAAACTCGCGATGCATTGAAAGTTCCCAATTTTTTTCTTACCATTATATACTACGAGGGTGAAACAAAAATAGACGGTAAATTCTTTTTATACATTTATTGAATAATGTTACACACCGTTTTAAGGGCGGAGTCTGCGTCTTCGTGCGGTCCGATCTGGCTTGCCAGAGGAGGGAGGCGTTGGAATTCAATAATATGTACATCATATGGTTGAGGGTCGTGCTGAGGAATTCCGTTAAATTTCTTTGTCGTCTTTACCGCTCCCCGAATGACGATCGACCGGCGACATTTTTCGAACATCTTTCACATACCGTCGACTGGATACAGATCACCCACCCAGCTTCTGAAATAGTTGTCCTTGGCGATTTTAATGTGCACAATTCCGGCTGGTTGTTACATTCTACCAGATCCGAGGAGGCTGGGAGGCTGGCGGAGATGTTTGCTGTAAGCCACAACCTGACTCAACTCGTGGGGGAGCCAACGCGAGTGCCGGATGCCAGAGGCGATTATGCGAACACCCTGGATCTGTTTTTGACATCCGAACCGAGTATTTATACCGTAGAGGTTTCTGCACCATTGGGAAACTCAGATCACTGCTTGGTATCTGTCGCGCAAGCACTTGCATATCAAGCGAATAACCGGCCTAGGCAGCTTCGCCATGTATGGAAGTATGGGGCTGCTAACTGGGATGATTTGCGAGATTTCTTCGCATCCTTTCCATGGGATGTATATTCCACATTCCATCAAACGAAGTTCGTCTGATAAACCTTGGTTTGATAAAAAATACGAGCTGATTACAGTGGCAAAAAATAGAGCTTTTAAGCAATGGCGCTCCAATCCCGCCGATGTTAGCACAATGAATTATGTTAGAATCAGGAACGCGTGCAGCCAGGCGATTGATACTGCGAAGAAGGCTCACAACGACAGGGTGATCAATAAGCTCCTTCGGTGCCCAACTGGTTCGCGCTCCTTCTGATCAATGGCAAAAGCTGTCACCAGTAACTTCGCATCCTCCTCCATCCCTCCGTTGGTGACAGACAGCGGGACGTTAATCACAAATTCAAAGGATAAAGCTAATGTCTTCGCGAATTTGTTTTCCGCGAATTCAAACCTCGATCCCGGTCTTTTGGAGCCACCTGTGATCTCGCCGGTACGGTCTTCGATGCGGAATGTGAGATTTCGCCCGCGCACTATTCAACGCATTCTACGTGAACTGGATTGTAGGAAGGCAACCGGCCCGGACGGAATACCAGCAATAGTCATTAAGAACTGTGCTCCAGAACTATCGCCGGTTCTTGGCAGACTCTTCCGCTTATCTTAGGTACGGAGGACCTTTCCTGCCTGCTGGAAAGTCGCTCGAGTTCAGCCAATCCCAAAGACGGGAAAAAAGTGTCTCCCACAAAATTACCGTCCGATAATATTACTGTCTATTTTATCTAAGGTGATGGAAAAAGTCATTAATACAGAGCTAGTTAAGTATTTGGAGTGCAACGGATTTCCGAATGATCGTCAATACGGATTCCGTGGCAGGCGGTTCACAGGAGACCTTTTGACACTCATAACCGACATATGGACATCTGCGATTGAGCGGCATGGTGAGTCAAGGGCGGTCGCATTGGATATCTCCAAGGCTTTTGACGGCGTCTGGCGTGGGGTATTGCTGAGCAAACTTCGTTCTTATGGACTTTCCCAACAGCTTTGCGACTGGACGAGGAGCTTCCTCGATAATCGATCGATCCAGGTTGTTGTGGACGGCGAGTGTTAGGATCTGTATCCTGTTAATTCGGGGTTGCCCCAAGGTTATATTTAGGCTCCAACCTTGTTCTTGCTTCACATAAATGATTTGTTGGAGACAACGGATAACAAAGTGTTCACTTTTGCGGATGATAGTAGGCTTGTTTGCTCCTTTTCGAGTGTCCAATTGGCCGATTGGTGCATCTGCGTCGCATCATCTGAGATGTGGGCAGATTGACTCTCTGAATCAGGATCTAGATAGGGTCCTGCAGTGGGGAAGGGCTAATCTCGTCGACTTCAATGCAGCGAGAACACAATATACAACATTCATAAAAAAGTGGATCATCGGTTCCATACCTGATGATGAATGGCCGGACTCTCGAGGGTGGGGAAAGTTTGAAGTTGCTCGGCGTCACGGTCTGTGGGAATGTATCATGGCATAAACACGTGTCGAGTATAGCCAGGTCAGCCTCAGGAAAACTGAGATATCTTTTTACAGCCAAGAAATATTTTACTCCGGCCCAACTTTTTCTCCTATATTAATTTCAAATTAGACCCGCGCTCGAATATTGCTCTCATGTTTGGAGTTCGGCTCCTAAACATACCTTCGACCTACTTGAGAGCATACAGAGACGAGCGATCCGCCTGATCGGGGACCCGGCGTTGACGTCGGGACTACAGTCGCTATCACATCGAATGCGCGTAGCCGACCTCTGTCTGTTTTACAGATATTATCACGGGTACTGTTCTTCGGAGATTCTTGGCATTGTTCCACGCAATTCGGTTTATATGCGCTCCACAAGACAATCCGACGGATCATACCCGTTTGTGGTTCATCTCCCGACGGGGCGCACATCCCTGCATCAGAACTTGTTCCGTTACACAGCAGGGAAGCTGTGGAACTCCCTTCCCACGCGAGTGTTCACGGAGCGTTACAACCTGCAATTATTCAAAAAGAACTGCAACCGTTTTTTGATGGCATCTCAGGGCGCCAACTCAGTGCTATAGGTTCGCCTCTCCCGAGAGAAATCTAATAAAAAAAAATATAAAAAAAAATAAAAAAAAAAATAAAAAAAACTACCTATACTATCAACATTTTTTAATATAGTCTCATGCGCGATCTACACACTTTTGCCACCGATTTGAAAACTTTAATATCCCTTGTTTGTAGAAATATTTAGGGCGAGGTGTTATCCAATTGCGCTCGTGCTCTTCGGCTTCTTCATTCCTTTGGATTTTTTTTTCCTCCAAGTGATGCCTTCAAGGGTGCGAACAAAAAATAGTCACAGGGAGACAAGTCTGGGCTATAAGGAGGGTTTCCCAGCCCATTTCTTCAAATGGATTCCTTGTCAAGGAGGCGGTGTGAGGTCTGGCTTTGTCATGAAGAAGGATGACATCTCGAATGGGCATACCTCATCTTTTCTTTCGATATGTGGCATTTCCCTACTTTAACAACAGACAGTAGTAAGCTGTATTCACTGTTCCTTATTCGTGAAGAAAATCAATCTTTAAAACTCCTTTTGAATCGAAAAATATCGTTGCAAGTGTTATGTTATATTTTTTTTATTAATCATTTTGGCTTACCTCCGAAAACTAATTTTAATAAGGAGCTTTGGTGTGGCTTCGGGATGGGTCACACTGTCGACGAATGCTCCTGGAGATTAAAAATGTCCCCGGGGGGGTGATGCTCGTCCTATTTGGCTGTGATGCCAACGGCCCTGGCTGCTGGCATGGAACCAACCGGCAGTTATCACTGGTGAAGGATGGACGTAGCCGCCTTTGCGCCATTCCCAACGAAATGATACAACGATTAAGTTTCAGTTATAATACATGCCACTTCTAGAAATATGTCGCGTTCTTATTGTAAACCAGTCATTTCCAAATCCAACCATACAAGTGAGGAATCTTTACTCATCATCATCATCATCATCATCGGCACTACAACTGGGAGCCGGTTTTGGCCTTATTTAGCAAGTCCTGAGGCTTGTTACATTTTCCATAATGATTTGTTTTTTCCGGGCACGGTCATTAGTCTTGCGCCAGAAATCCTTACTCATATAACCTCTAAATCCAACGTGTGTTGTATGGTTTACAGATAAAATACGTTTGACCCTTTTTTGGTTTTAGTTATTATTTTGATAAGACCGTAGAACGAAGGCTGGAACGATCTGGCAGCACTCCGTGCCAGACGTTCGTTGTGATCCGTTGTCTGCAATCAACGGAGACAAATTAGTGTAAAAGTAAAGTCATTACCTTGGTTATTGACGGAATCGAACAGCTCCAAGTTCCAGTGCAGTTCGACCACACTGCGAAATGCGTTACATTCAGACCAACCAAGTAACCGTGTTAGTTCACGTGAAGCCGATGTGGGCTGATGAGGTTTTCGCTGCCTTAGATAATTAAAAATGAACACCAGAGTTCGCATATACTTGAAGAGTTCGAACCAACACTCTGGACATGAACTTATTCAAACAAATAATCGCACGATACTGTTTACTAATATTATTTATTGTAATTAACTTTTGCCATCGAGATGAACAGGGTTTATTTAAAAGGAAAACCAGACCAAAAGAAAAAAGGAAAAAACCATTCTCTCCAAAATGACAGCTCGACAATTAATTTGCCCTGTCAGCTGGTTGCTGACAGTTGTCATTGGTTTTCGTTGGGTGCATTCAGTTGCGAATCCGCAACAGTTATTATTTATTTAAGTCGTTCAGGCTTCTAGACACTGGTTCGGTCTTCTGGATTTCGACTGATCACGAAACCAAAAAAAAAAAAAAAACAACAAAAAAACATAGGGTGGCGAGAGGCCGGCTTTAGGGAGACATGGACAGATGTGTCCTTCATCTTGTCTCTGGCTTCTGGTCATCTTGTGATAACCAGAATCATCCACATCCGTGAGGATATTGCGCTCGGTCTCAAGATATCTGAAAAGAAAGGGGGAGGGAATATCTAAGGATAGCGTGTACAGGATTGGTTCAAGACTTTTCTCACTACTTAGATGGGCGTGGGGGTGGGGTGGGGGGTGCTGGGAAGGAAATCGTACAAGACCGGTGGGTGTTGAGTGCGGTAGTAAACGCAGATCACGTCTTCGGCCTCTGATAATCTGTGCCTTGGTTGGTGGTTTTATTTTTTTTAATCTTTGTTTTTTTTTTTTTTTTTTTTTTTGGTTTCGGTAGGAAGGTGGAAATCTTCAAAATATACCCCTGGACCAAGGCATGCCGGTTTTACCGACTAAAATCACCACCCGCCAGGCTCGTATTCCCGTTGATCCCCGCAGAACTTTCTTTTAGATATTCCATCGCGGGGCGGGACAGACTCCGCCCGTCGCGTCGCAACTGCTGCATCATTTCACAGAGAATACCATTTGTTACCGACCATGCCTGTCTTGAACTCGGTATGTATTCTATTACTCCTCCCGGAGTAACTGTCAGTCTCATATGTCTCTCCAAAATCGTTCGTGCGGTCTCCAATCTCACGCACTCTGTGAGTACATGTTCCGCATTTTCTATTTTGTCTTCGCAATACAAGCAGTATGGGTGATTCACATGCTTATACTTGTGCAAGTATTGCCGAAAGCATCTATGTCCTGATATTAGCTGAGTCAAGTGGTAATTCAGCTCGCCATGTTTTCTTTTCACCCATGTTTCTATATCAGGTATTATGGTGTGGGTCCATCTTCCATCCTTTGGTAGAAGAATCCCACCTTCGCTGACATTCTTTTAGACTTTTAGACTTGAGAGCTCTAATTGTGACCGCAATCTCTAACGATTCTCTTGGGAGACCTTTTACAATGCAGCGTTTTCTTTAGCTGCAATGTCAAGTGGCGTCCTCCCGGCAAAAATATTTATAGTATCTTCGGATACCGTTGGGAATGCACAACATACTCTTAGTGATGCCAGCCTAGGTGCGGAGTTCACTACGCTCATCTACGACTTATACTGTGCAGCTCCTGCCCATATGTGAGCTGCATACATTATAATGGAGGTGTTGACACTGGTTATGAGTTTCCTTATGTGGGGCCGGGGTCCTCCAACATTGGGTAGGACTCTCGTCAAAACTTTGCATACCCTTGCCGTTTTTTCACTCGTTTTCCTCAGGTGTTCCTTGAAGTTTGTCAACACCTCTGGTTATGAGTTTCCTTATGTGGGGCCGGGGTCCTCCATCATTGGGTAGCAGTCTCGTCGCTTTGGTCGGTGTGTGTGTGTGTTTGTGCCGTCTTGTATTGTGCGTGCGTACTGGTATTGTGTCAGCAGTAGAGCCTATAGGACCGGTCCAAGAATCCACTAATATAGAAGAGAATGTTGTTGGGAAGGTTGCTTTCTTCGGTTTTGTACTGAAAAAGAAAGTGTGGTGGTCTGATCCGAAGAGATCGACAGAGAGAAGGGCCAAGAATGCAAGACTCCCGTACAAGTGGGATCTCGCTGTTCTGAATGCTTTCTTGGTACTTGTATGCTAATTGTAGCAAGTACTTGTCGATAGGGATAATGGGGGCGCCTTCGTATAGGTGAGAGTTTGGATAATGGCGACCGTCGGGCTTTATAGAGTGGTTGGTGCATCTTCTGAGGAGTTTTCTTTCGAAAACTCGAAGTCTTTCCATTTGGGCCGAAGATATGCAGGACCATATGGGAAAGGCGTATGCTATTCCAGATCGGATTAGCTGCTTATAGCGGAGAAGGTTAATGCTGGTGTCAACATTGTTGCTCCACTTCAAGATGTTGTGCAGTTGTTCAGACCGACCGAAGACTGACGAATGTGGGTGACATTTTTGATGAAAATCATTTTTGGGGTACATATGACCCCAAGATATTTCATCCTGTCCTGTGGTCTAATCGTAGTACCTCCTATTTGTATTCGAATATTCTGTGAATATCGAGAAGTAGGTTGGGAGTGTTTATTACTCAGAATTATAACTAGCGCTTTAGATGGGTTAAGTCGAATTTTCCATCGCCTGAAATACTGATCACGAAACCAAAATGTGGCATCCTTTTATACTCTGTGGCGACAGAGATTTGTTAAAAATCCTATGTAAAAATTCCAAGCAGCACAAGCAAGATTTTGTGTGTGCTTCAATGGAATGGGGTTTTAGGACGTGGAAGGGAATTTCGCTGAACAAATTCCCAGAAGGCAACATTATGAAATGTATTTAGGCATTTCATAATGTTAGGATTATTGGGTATTGAATCAATGTGCAACGAATAGATTTTCGATTTAATTTGTCGTTCATATGATTCATTTGGGGGAAATATTAGGATTTCGGATGACGAATTTCGCGGAAGGCACAACCATGAAATGTATTTGAAAATATGCATTTCATTTCAGGGTATTGCTCAACGCACAGTATGAACTTAAGGTTCGTGTTATGGGGCATCGTTTGGGGAAAACTAATTATGTTGAGGCTTATTAGGAATTGGGTGAGGGTGGTGATTTAGGATCGCTACACAAGCATTTTGCCAGTTGAGAGGCGAGTTTTGCTCTTCACTGGGTAGCCTTCATCCTGCCTTCGCCATTCCTTACTTGCCATTTTCGTCTTGGGAGTATATTGATGAACCACGTGTTCATTTTATCGCGCATCAGCATCTAGGATCATAAATGCGCATCCGCAAGATCCTTTATCTATTGTTTCCTGCCAAAGTGCATTTATGACCTTTGTTCCTTTCTTTTCTCTTTTGTGATCCTAATTCCAAAGGTTAAACAAAACAAATGTGTGGTGGGTGGCAATTGAGGTAGTCTAGATTTAATGTTCGGCAACGAAAGACTTAGACGAATCGTGATGGGATGATGTGCGCTGCAAGAAAGTGTTGTATTAACATGTTTCCATGGTGCAAAAAATAAAATCAAAATATTTTCTAAAAAAGTGCTTTAATAAATTCGAAAACCAGGTCACTCCTCTTCCTCAATTATGAGAAGCACGGGAGCGACTTTTATTACACTGACTACAAAGTCGAGCGCGACCGCTAGCCAAGCAGGTCCCCTGCTCTTCATAAACCCAACAACAGCCACGCACAAGATTATGTAGCTTGCAAGTTGGTGGTAAGCAAAGAAGTAAAATTACCGTTTATATTTCATTCACCCTCGTACTTCCCAATTTTTTTCTTACTATTATATACTATTAGATACTATTGTGAGTTCGCACATAACTAACCTATAAATCACGTCTCACAACTTATCACATATTTTTACAGACGCAATAACACAAATCAACTTTACGGTACAGTCAATGTTATTCTAATTTACTTGAGTACACATGTCTGTCCTAAATTTTGTTTGTTTATAAAGTAATAAGTATATGGTTAGACTCCCCACAGATATGCGTTTCATGAACACATCATTCAGTTTACATTCACGTTCAACTCTCACCTGGTAACTCACCATAAAATGTTTTCTGTGCGCATCTAGTGTTTAATATTTGATAAATAGGTAGCTGGAATGACTGACAGCTATAGCCACCTTGGCTTTCGGATAAGTTCACGCCTTCATCGACCTTTGATATTCTTGATTTGAGCAGCACCAAGCCCACATCTGGAAATATGAATGCCAAAGGCGTCGTCGTTTTCGACATGAGCGAAGGTTGATTAGTTCCGGGTATCGCTTTAGACATTTGATTTGCTCTGAACTTCAGATAGCTAAAGGTGCAATTGAAACTCAGCACAAGTGTTAGTTGTAGAGTCGTGTTTAACTTGGGATGGGTGTCATCAATGTCCAGCGGCTATAAACCAACAAAACCTATGCGACGATTTATTGATTCTCTCGCTTTGCAAAGCAATTGCGCGTGGCTAAAAAATGAGATGCAAAACAACCGTTTCCTTTTGCAATTATATATTGCCATGTACATAATTAAACTTAGGTATAGCCTTGCGATTTATGGGCAGGCTGCCCACATAATTGAGTAGCAGTTCTGTCAACGTACCTAGATTATGTGGTAAAGTAACGAGTTGAAATAAATCTGAATATTTTTCCAAGAAATTACTACGAATGGAACAGCGATGTATAAATGGGTTTTACTGTAAGGTGGACCTGTCTTCCTATGTGTACGCTAAATAAAACAAATTTAATTGATTGTCTCGTTGGCGAGCAAGTCAATTATAAAATAATTTCTATCGGGTACGAAACAATCAAGCTTTATGTCATTAAATGCTAGTTGTGTCATTATTATTGATACGTTCTGCGATTGAGGTCCATGATTTCCATAATTGGTACAGGTGGGGACATATGATATCTGAATTTGAATCAATTTATTCTTAGGGGATTATAGATGTTGTTGAACTTTTTATTGTCATTCTGCCCCAGATGCTATTTTTAAAATAAATTTCGAATGTATGCATATATATATATATATATATATATATATACATATATATATATATATATATATATATATATATATATATATATATATGCATATATATACATACATATATAACCTTGCCCGGAAAAACACATTATTAGCGGAAATTTAACAAGCCTCGGGACTTGCTAAAAAACGCCAATACCGGATCCCGGTTTTAGTGCCGGTGATGATATGATATATATATATATATATATAGATGTATGTCTAAACGTAAAGAATATATAAACAATTAAATATATATATATGTATATCTGTCTTCCTCATTAGTAGCTATGCAATTAACACTACAAACAATGTACAACGCCATCTGGCCAATTGTACCCATCTTCTCAGTTATGTTAAAGTTATCCATTACAAAATCGATCCTGATTCTAATTAAAATAACGTCGAATCGCATAAGTAAATAACTGTGTTTTTTAATTATTATTTATGGTAAAATATCACGTATTGCTCTGAATTTGCAGTAATTGCGATCAAGTTCTTCGAAAAAAAAATGTGTGTCAAATACTTGTCGCATTTTCCAAGAACATGAAGCTAACCAAGAATTCTCACCAGTATATAATGTAGCTTTTGGAAACCATATGTAAATTATAAACGAATCATTAAATCGCATCTCCTGAGGGTTTTCTATCGAGTATGTGAATACTGTTTTCGTCCACTACCTTTTGGATAGCATTACTTATTAAACAGAAGCATTTTGACTGTCTTTGTTTTTAAACTTTTCCATGCTCCTGCAATAAGTGCGGACATTAAAATACAACTTTTCAATTTTACCGAGAATAAATTCTGAGAGCAGAGAAGCAATTGAAACTGATCCAGCAGGGACAACAACAAAATACAGTGGATGTAGCTTTGTTGCAACTGAAATTAGGAATTTAATTAAAAAATTTAAAAACATCTAGTTTTAGAGTTTCAGGCTAATTAATTAAAAATAATTTGACAAAAGACATTAGAATGGGTATAAAAACCAACTACATATATAGGGAAGGTGATTGGAGTTTAGAATTATAGAAATATAAGATATTTGTTATCATCTTCTGTTAGTGCGAGGATTAGAATTTAAAAAGTGACTGTCGAATTACACAGGAATAAATTGTCAAAGTACGAAAGGAATCGCAATTGATGCTATATGTTAACTGAAGTTAAGTTTAACTAATTAACTGAATTAACTGAAGTTTAGTTTATAAGCTCTAAAATTTAAGTCAAGATTATTAAAAATGAAATACAAATGAGATCTTTGAAAAAATATGTTAGACCAAGAGGGAGTGGTAAAGCGTAGCAAAACTACAGCAATGTCAAGTCACACTAAACACTTATTACAACGGAATTTAAATCAGAACGATAAATCATGGGACTAATGGTCAGAAACTAATTAACTGTCAACGAAAATTAATTCAGTACGCTCGATGGATAACTGTCGCTTCTATTTGTTTGCTTTTGATGGAAAGCTGCTACTTCTATTTGTTTTCTCGATGGAAAGCTGTCATTTGGCCTTGCGCCAAATATATAATTATAATATATATATATATATATATATATATATATATATATATATATAATATAATGTATATATATAACATAAATATATGTATTTATACAGGGTCAGTATGTAGATATTGAATAACTTTGATATTTATCAACCGATTGACTTGAGTAGACATGCTTTTGAAACATTAGTTCAGTACAATTTTAACCAAGAATCCCTTCACAGGAAAACAACGCGCCGAATGAGTGACCTTGAACATTAGTCGTTCAGTTGTTTTAATTCAACGTCCATATTGCCAAAAATATCGTGGCCAACAAGCACCGTCTAACAACACTATTCGTCGTTTGGTGTCGAATTTCGTTGAGCGCGGGACAATGGGAGTCCATCGACACGCCATTCATCAGCATACATGGCAGTCCAATGAACTGGTTGAAGCGGTGAGAGGGAGTGTTGCCGAGAACCCACATTTGTCGTATCGTCACCGCGTCAGTGGAACCAACTTGCGCCCCCTTTTTTAAAAGATAATTTGCATTGCATCCATATAAAGTACAGATGACTCAAAGATCATTGCCAATAGACCGTTCACATCGCTTGAAAAACGGCTAAACGGTCGTTCAAATGGTTGACACTGAACCTGATTTTTGGAAGCAAATTTCAATGCACACTTTCTGGCGCCGTTAACAAGCAAAACTGGCGCATTTAGGGAACAGAGAATTCACTCGAGATCTGTGGTGTTTCTAACAGATACACGCACAATATACAACCAAATGGTGTAGAACATAAAAAGACAATCGAATAATAAAATGCACCAGCCGTATACCAAGCAATAATAACATAGCAATTCCACATCAGTTGAGAGTACTTGAGTTTAGAAATCGAATTCGTACACGCGGCAGTGGCCTGATGTGTTGAGCATTGGTTACATTTTTAGTGACTCTAACCGTCATAGCGTTTGTTCGAATCACACGTTCTTCACTACCGTCGCAAACGCAATAGATCCATAAAACACTATTGCATGACTAAAAAATGACAGCTTGCGCCAAAAAAAAAGTTTTTAAGTCATTCAATATTCACATATCGACATAAAAAAAAAGATATATATATATATATGTATATATGTATGTATATATATATATATATATATATATATATATATATGTATATATATATATATATATATATATTCATTGGGCCATTTTTCTTTAGAGAAAGTCAAACAGTCGCTGGAAGGCGATATAGGTGGATGTTGGCTCATTATGTCCGCCCATAAATGTGTGAAAACCGTCTGGACGGTTACTGGTTTCAACAGGACAGTGCACCATCACCATCATCGGCACTACAACCGGGAACCGGTCTTGGCCTTATTTAGCAAGTCCTGAGGCTTGTTAAATTTTCCATAATGATTTATTTTTTCTGGGCAAGGTCATTAGTCTTGCGCCAGGGGCTCCCCGGGAATCGAACCCCGGTCTCCCGGGTGACAGGCGGATATACTAACCACTATACTATCGAGGAGCCAGCACCATGCCACTCTGCAAAAGAAACAACCCAGTTTCTGCAACGAAAATTCCCCGTACGTATGCTGTCAAAAATTTGCGACATTGATTGATCACCCAGATCGCCAGATTTAACCCCTCGGTATTTCTTTTTGAGGTGTTTAAAAGCGAAGTGTTCGCCAGCACGCCTCCGACCATTGACGAACTCAAGGCAAACATTTGTGCCGAAATCATCGCTATACCGCCCGAGATGCTCGAAAAAGTGATAGAAAATGCAGCACGAAGGACACATTTTCTTTGTTCAATACAGACGCCCACTTGATTGATGTTCTATTCAAAAACTCGTCCAAATAAATTGTGACCAAAGTAAATAAAAATATGTCATATGTGGGAAGCGGTTGTATTTTTTTTAAGTCATTCAATATTCACATATCGACATAAAATATGGTGCCCCCTATATATATATATGTATATATATATATACATATATATATATATATACATATATATATATATATATATATATATATATATATATATATATATATTTATATTAAAATAAACACTAATTAAAATTAAAACTACGAGAAATCGTTAGAGAGAAACGAGGAAAAATGAAAGGCAAAATAGGGTAAGCGTTTAGCATAGTTATTATTCGGCCATCGCAGACGTGTATTACCTTCCTCATCCATAAACCAACCCTAGTGGCGGCTTCACATACTTGTCTTATCTTGATCACTAGTACCCTTATTGTGGTTGATCCGAGTAAATGGAGATATTCTTATCAGACAGTGACAAACTTTCTCCTTGGACATACGTTCTGCCAACAGTATGTCGGGATTGATCATTTAAAAAGCCCACATAAATGGATTGACAAAATTTGTCGTCACACACAACTGTGTTATATCTTGACATGAAATTTGAGCGCGATCTGTCATTTAGTTAGTTTACAGTGCTCGTTTTCCGGAATCGACTCTCGTCACCAATTCTCTTTTATGTCTTCAATTGACTGAAAACCGGTGCCTGGAAATGGTAATTTGAGTTTGGGAAAAGGAAAAAGTCAGCCGTAGCCTAATTAACAAGTTCGGGTAATTCAAAAATTACCCTTGCTATTAGATCACCTCTTGTATATTTCAACATGCGAAGCCTTGTGGATGGGGCATTAGAATATACTCACAGCTAGGCTGGGTTATCCAAAGAGGCGGCTAAAGGCCGTATGGTAGGTCGGGTCCCAACACCTGTCGCCCTATGAAATACCACCCTATTAAACTATAGACTCCGTGAATTGGTCGGCAGAAATTCCTGGCCATATTTCAGAGATTGGTTGGTGGACCGATTCGAGAAAAGGTTGGTTTATGTGGTAAGTTGGTCGCAAGCTGAGAGACCCCATTCCCGATATCGTCGGGAGAAATCTTCGACTATGTTTCGAACGTATGTCTGATGGCCCGAACTGATACGGAGATAAGTCATGATGATGCCTTCTGAGATAAAAAATTCCAGAACTAAACTAGTTTCCCATTCGGATCTCCGGGAGGACTATGTCATGGAAATATTCTGATAAATAACCGAACTTTAGGAAATTCGTCATCACATAATCGGGCTCGTTCTCGAAACTCTGTCGACATTCGACTGATAACAGCCATTTGTAACATCGGGGGCATCGGGTTCACCAATACGAATGTAAATACCGTCCACCAATATTTGCAAACAACGAAACCGGAAATCCCTGCCTTAACTGAGACCCAGTTCGATGCATCAACCGATTCGACATATCTTCGTCCCTCAAGATACAACAGAATCAGAAACGCCTGCAACCAGGCGATTGATACCGCAAAGAAAGCTCACAATGATAGAGTGATCAATAAACTCCTTGAGTGTCCAACTGGTTCGCGTACCTTCTGGTCAATGGCAAGGTCTGTCAGCAATAACTTCGCTTTCTCCTCTTACCCCCAATGACGTTGGGCAGTGGGACACTAGGTAATAATTCGGAAGATAAACCCAATGTGCCAGCGAATTTATTTTCCACGAATTCAAACATCGATGTCGGTCTTTTGGAACCACCTGTGATCGCGCCGGTAAAGTCTTCGTTGTTAAATGTGAGGTTTCGCCCGCTTACTATTCGACGCATTCTATGTGGACTGGACTGTAAAAAGGCAACCGGCACCCACAGAATACCAGCAGTAATTCTTAAGAACAGTGCTCCAGAACTGTCTCCAGTTTTTGGCAGGATCTTTCGTTTATCTTATGCACGTTGGATATTTCCTATCAGTTGGAAGTTGGCTCGAGTTCAGCCAATACCAAAGAAGGCCAAAAAGTGTCTCCCGCAAAATTACTTACCGATAGCATTACTGTGTATGTTAGCTAAGTTGGTGGAAAAGGGCATCAATGCCAAGTTAATTAAGTATTTGGAGTGCAACGGACTGCTGAACCACCGTTGGTGTGGATTGCGTGACAGGTGGTCCACGGGAGACCTTTTGACCCTTATAACCCATATATGGACGTCTGCGATTGAGGGGCATGGTGAATCAAAAGCGCTCGCATTGGATATCTCCAAGGCTTTTGACCGCGACTGGCACGGAGCATTGCTGAGCAAACTTCTTTCATATGGACTTCCCTAGCAGCTTTGTGACTGGACAAAGAGCTTCCTCGAAAATCGATCGAATCGGATTGTTGTGGACAGTGAGTATTCGGTAAGTACCCTGTTAATTATGAGGAGCCTGAAGGTTCTATTTTTGCTCCAACCTTGTTTTTGCTTCACGTAAATGATTTGTTGGAGTTAACGGATACCAAAGTGGTCAGTTTTGCGGAGATACTACACTTGTTTCCCCCTTTACGAGCGATTGGTCGATTATTGCATCAACGTTTCACCAGGTGAGATGTAGCCAGATCGACTCTCCAAATCGGAATTTGGATAAAGTTCTGCAGTAGAGAAAGGCCAATCACGTCAACTTCAATGTAACGAAGACACAATATATAATATTCACAAAGAAAAGTGCATCATCGGTTCCACAGCTGATGATGAATGGCCAGGTCCTCGAATCTGGGGAAAACTTAAAATTGCTCGGGTTCACGATCTGTGGCAATGTATCATGGCATAAACACCTATCGAGCATTGCCAGATCCGCCGCAGAAAAACTGAGTTATCTTTTTAGACCCAAAAAATATTTTACTTTTGCCCAATCGTTTCTCCTGTATAAATCTCAAATTAGACCGGCACTCGAATATTGTTCTCATATTTGGAGCTCTGCTCCTAAGAATATCCTCAGCCCATTTGAGAGCATACAGAGACGAGTGATCCGCCTGATCAGGGACACGACGCCGACGTAGGGTCTACAGTCGCTATCACATCGAAGGCTCGTAGCTCACCTCTGTCTCTTTTACATATATTATCACGGGTAATATTTTTCGGAGATTCATGGTATTGTTCCACGTAGTTCGGTTTATATGCCCTTCACAAGACAATCCGACGGATCGCACCACTTTGCGGCTCATATCCCGACGGCGCCAATATCTCTGCACTCGTTCCGTTACAGAGTGGGAAAGCTGGGGAATTCCCACCCGCGTGAAAGTTTCCGGAGCGTTACAACCTGCAACTGTTCAAAAGGAACTGCGACAGTTATTTGGGCCGCTGAGTCGGCCCTATAGGTTCGCTTCTACCGCCAGAAATGTAATAAAGAAATATTTATGGTTTATTAAGAAGAACCAAACGCCTCTCCTCCATTCTAGCCGGTGTAGTCACAGTTTTCCAATTGAAACTGAAAATGTAGTTTAATTTATATAATTGGCCTGATGCTTAAAAAACAACTGGGCGAATGATGGTATACAAACATGCCATAAAGCTCTTTGGGAACTCTAGAACAAGTCCTTCTAATCCGCCATTAGAATATAGCAGGAACTAAAGATGGATTGAAAGTGAATGTCCATTGCAGCATTTTCTTGCATGGCCATTCACTTTCAATCCGTCTTTAGTTAATGTTTTAAAAAAATATGTTCAAAACAGAAAGAAAAAAAACTATTTAAAAAAAGCAGGAACTTATCTATCTACCACTTTTCTATCACATTTATTGTGAACTTGTTGAATCTATTTATGGTGTACCGGTATGAACTGAGGGGTTTTTTTTTAAAGGTTTTTTGGGGAAAGTAAAAAACATTTTGTTCGAAGTATTGGCCATTGCTTTCTACACATTTCGAACCCCTGTCTGACAATTTGTGGATACCACGCCAATAAAACCAGTCGTCTTTTGAGGCACACCATTCGGAGACCCAATTTTCGACTTCTTCGTAGGAATTGAAATGCTGCTCAGCCAATGTGTGTTCCATCGATGAAAACAAATGGTAGTCGGAAGGAGCCAAGTCTGGTGAATACGGCGGATGGGGTAACACTTCCCAGCCGAGAGCTTTTATCGCTTCTTTGACGGGTTTTGCTGTATGACTCGGTGCATTATCATGCAACAAAATTTCCTCTCCATGTCTTGTGGCCCATTCTGGTCGTTTTCCGATCAATAAATCGTTAAAATTGATCATTTGTTGTCGGTGGCGTTGCGCATCAACAGTTTCGCTAGGTTTTAGAAGTTCATGATACACCACCCCCTTCTGGTTCCTCCAAACACAAAGCATTGTCTTTTCTCCGAACCGATCAGGCTTTGCAGTCGATGTTGACGCTTCTCCTGGATGTACCCATGATTTTTTGCGTTTAGGATTTTTAAAATAAATCTATTTTTCATCACCAGTCACAATTCGGTGCAATACTGACTTCCTTTCGTGTCGTAGAAGCAACGTTTCACATGTGGTGTTTCGCTTTTCTATCTGCCTGTCATTCAATTCATGTGGCACCCAGTTTCCACACTTTTGGATCTTTCCCATAGCTTTTAAACGGCCAGAAATTGTTTGTTGTGCAACATTTAACATCAGCACCATTTGGTTTTGACTTAAAGTGTCATCTTGATTCAATGTTGCTTGCAATTCGGCGTCTTCAAACGTTTTTGGTGGTCTTCCACGTTCTTCATTTCGCACATCAAAATCATTATCTCTGAACCGCTTAAACAATCTTAAACATAAGCCTCGACACGCATTCAATGCGACTGTGCAGCACTTTTCTTCAAATGAAAACAAAAAATTAATGCTTTCCGCGAATCATCATTTTCTGGTACAAATATCGACATTTTTAACAGGATTAAAAAAAAAGATGTTGTTTGTACAATGACTTGATGCATACTAAATATGTTTGACAGATGTCATAGCAACCAAATAGAAAAAATATATGAGCTCGTTCACAACTAACGTTCCCTATCGATACATTTGTATGTTATCTTGACCCTCACTTCAGACCGGTACACCTGGTAACTTCTACAAATATGGAAATTGGACGATCAGAAAGCACCTCTGGTATCTATTCGCTTCTCTTTTGCCCGCACTGTGCTCTGACGATCTTAAGGATATCAAAATAATTCATTTTTAATTTGCGGTCATATGTATGAGGGTAGGTTGAAAAGTTTCCGACCCAACAAAGATACAACACATTTTTTCTTAAAATGTATTTTTATTTTTTTACATAGTCTCCTTGTAACTTTACACACTTCTCCCAGTGATGCTCCCATCTCTCTAATCCGTCCAAATAGTGTTCGGGGTTTTTCTCTCCAAAATAACTGTCCACGAAGGTGATTGTCTCCTCATTTCACGTAAATCTCTGTCCTCCAATCGCAATTTTTAGATTAGGGAACACAAAGAAGTCGCTCGGGGCTAGATCTGGTGAGTAAATTGGATGGTCAAGCTGTTCAAACCGTAATTCGTGGATTTCGCCATGGCAACCGCCGAGGTGTGAGACGGCGTTGTCTTGGTGAAACAAAGATTTTCTTTTTCTGCAAATGTGGCCGTTTTTCCACAATTTCTGCCTTTAGTTGGTCAAGTAATGATGCGTAGTATACTCCTGAAATGGTTTATATTTTCTGAAGACAATCGATTAAGATAACTCCATGGCTATCCCAAAAAACAGTCGCCATCACATTCCCAGCTGAAAAAACAGTGTTTGCCTTTTTTGGAACCGATTCCCCCTTTGCAGTCCACTGTTTTGATTGTATTTTTGTTTCGGGCGTTTAATGGTGTATCCAAGTTTCATCGAGAGTAATTAATCGGCGCCAAAACTCGGATTTATTGCACCTAAACGGTGCCAACAGAGCGTTGGAAATGTTCATTCGAACACGGTTTGGTCTAACGTGAGTAAACACGTCACCCAACGCGCGGACAGCTTTCTCATGCCTGAATCTTGATTTAATATGTGACAAACACGTTCTTTGGACATTTTCATAGCCTCTGCTACATCTCTCTCTTTAATTCGGCGGACGTCTAGCACCATTGGTGAACTTTAGCGATTTTATCGTCAGTTGTTGCAGTTTTTGGATATTCCGAACGTTCATCATCTCCCAAGCTCTCACGGCCACGTTTAAAATCAGCTGACTAAAATTTTACTGTGGTAAACACAGTAAAATTGGTGCAGAGTCCCCATACACAGAGTCCAACTCATCTTTGATTTGCGTAGGCGTATTGCCTTTCAAATCGGCGCAAAGCTAATAACCGTGCCCGTAAAAATAAATTATTATGGAAAATTTAACAAGCCTCGAAACTTCCTAAATAAGGCCAAGACCGGATCCTGGTTGTAGTGCCGATGATGATGATTAGCTTTCAAAAACAAAAATTTAATGACAGCTCGATACTCAATTTTGTCCATTTTCACAAAAACACTCACACCGACACACTCAAGACTGTCAAATAAAAACGACGGGTCCAAAATGGCTGAAATTTTGGCGAATAACTGTCAAAAGATGCACAACTACATTCACTGGCTCTTATTGACGAGTGCTGCTATCTTCACGTTGAGGTTGGAAACTTTTCAGTCCACCCATGTATAAAAACGAATTCATATTGTTCAAGTTCGTTTCACAAAAATAAGTATTGAATAAGTTCGCCTCGTCAGCTGAACTCATACAAGTGGAGCTGTGGCGGTTCCGCCAAACCCCACTGTCTACTTACCGTAAAACCCCCATAACGTTCAGCCAATTTCCTAACTTCACTAATGCAATCGCATTAGTACCTGAAAATGCTTCACGCATTATACTCGTATAGATCAAATCTATAATCTTAAAGTCCCTGTAAAGAAAACTTACCTTTTCATGCATCTCTTCGCATACAATTTTCCGTAAGTTTTCTTGCTTTACTTATCTGGAATTTCAAACCAATTGGGCACCTTTCGTACCAGACAAATTCCTCTAAACAAAATGATTCGATTTGCATACAATGTAACCGTCATGACAGGGACCATAAATATTGCGCCGTCTATTTTCCCAGCCGCGCCATGTGTACAACCATGTTCCCTACATACTCATTGGGTGGCGACTGGGACCAAAGCAAATACGCATTCCTCGTCTCTTGGCATCAATTGAATCCTACAGCATAAACAAATACAAATAAGAATTCAATACCAGCGATGCCATAAACATACAATTTACTTTTAGCATCATTTCCCGGATGACTAGCGGTTTATTTATTCAACTGCAATGTACATATAGCGTTTGAAGTGATAGTGAAGGACGTGTGATTCGAACTGACACTATGACAGTTGGAATCACTAAAAATTGAACCGAAGGGTAACACATCAAGCTACTGGCCGAATTTTGAATTCGATTTTTAAACTCAAATATATTCCACTAATGTGAATTGTTTTGTTATCGCTACGGTATACGGCTGTGATGTATTTTCGTATTCGATTTTCGTTCGGTGTGCTTCACTATTTGCGTGTATTGTGTGTGTATCTGTTAGAGACGCCACACACATTTTCCCTTTCCTTGTTTCAGGTTCATTCCCATGGCCTTGTGTATGAAAAAAACCAATGTGATCTTCACTCACACATACACATACATTGCCAAGTCTTTCTTCCTTGTTTCCACCACGAGAGAAACACTTTCTCTCACGGGAATATTCACCCCAAAACGATTGAATATCGTTGAGTCGTGTTCCATTCACTGACCATCATTGTCACGCGATCTTCCGCTCTCCGCCGGCTGCGGAGATGCGTAATGTACCTCGGGGTCGTGTCGAAGTGTTTGCAACCTCCATGTCGAATATTATATTTGCGGCAGTCTTCGAAGATTGTGTTTTCTTTATTGACTTCATAATGTAACTTTTACGCAGTGCTACCTTAAAATTTTAGTATCCAATAAGTAAATAAAACAACAATAAAAGAACCCTTAATAATAGAAGAAAAATGTGTTTCATATTTTTGTGTGTCCTGTGTTGGTGTTTGGCTTTCCCTTGGGTTGTACTGGTCGGAACATTTAGAGGAAGTTGTTGGGACGAGGTAGAACTCTCGCCCATGCTGGCGTTGCGACTTCGTACTCCCCACAGAGCTATACTCAAGACAGAACTAACTTGCAATTATGACCATTGTAACAAATGATACACCCTGTTCGCCATCATAAACACTCATCTAGATATAAGATAAGCCAATAATATAGGTAAAAACCAGAACGCGAAAAAAGTGCGAGAGTAGAGTAACATATCATTTCATAATTTTCTGCCACACTCCGTTGTAGACTTCATCACTGGCAGAATTTTCAATTTGAGGAAAAAATCTGTTAGTCATCCATTATAAATACATAATATACATTATGCTATAATCAATTATATTACAAACAGTCAGACTTTTCAAGGTGTGGAAAAAGAAATCCATAACTCATCCAGTACAAAACTATTGTACGCATTAACCTATACGAGGAGTATATTTTTGGAACGAGCTTATGCTCATGATTTAAAACTGTTTTATGGTTAATCTGTAGTTCCTGGTCGATGTTCCGACTATTAACGTATCAGTCTAAGATCATTTCCACAATTTTATTAAAATTTTCGACGGCGTACTCACCTATGCATCTTTATCATCGAAAATACCAGAACGGAATGGAAGAGTCAAAAATTCCGTATAATTGGTTATGACAGTATTGCGTCCATTATCACCATTCACATCTTCATCTCTTTGAATTTTCGGTTATATAAAAACACAAACATCCGAATTTTGCTTTTATTCATCATCATCATCGGCACTACAACCGGGATCCGGTCTTGGCCTTATTTAGCAAGTCTCGAGGCTTGTTAAATTTTCCATAATAATATGTTGTTCCGACCAAGGTTATTAGCCTTGCCCCAATTTGCTTTTATTAGCTGCCGTATTTTGCATTCTATAACTAATAATTGAATTGAGCAATTGAAAAACTGGAAAGGAATTCTTTTTTTTAACAAGGAATGACGCTGTCCCAATGAGCACAAGTCTGAATTTATTTGATGAATAGGTTACCAGATATATATCACCACAACAACTAATAAAACATTTATGGATTTATTTTTACCCAAACTAAAACTTGGTTAAGAGCAGTGAATTTATTCATTGTATATGATTTTCTAACAATGCTAATAAATACTAACTAATTCCTTCTGTCGCGGCATGTGCTCTTCGAGGAAGTGACGTTCTTTCCACAATCTCGTATTTTTATTCCACGCCGTAGAATGTTTTTTTTTTTTTTTGATCGGATACAAGTAACCATTTTATCGTCACAACGACGTCAACAGTCGGAATGCCAAGTTATTTCCGCTACGTTGAATTATTATGCGTTTTATCTAATAATTTATTTTACCTAAATGTCGGTGCTAATCTGTTTAATATTAACGAGTATTTACCGGATTGAATGGCCACCTAATTAGATTATCCAATGAACATATTCGTTTCTAACATTTTTCTATATGAATTCGAGATTCTAACAAGGTTTTATTCACTAACTTCCAGTATGTATACAGATTTATCAAGCAATGCATACAGAAACTTCCTTGGTAGCTTATAAAAACAAAAACGAAACATTAAAAAAAAGCGGTCTTTAAACAAGTACAGGTTGGAAAGTCTCCTTTTAAAACTGAAATATAATTAAATCTTGGATTAGACTCCTAAGTTGATGGCGTCTCGGTATTTTAAATAAAATTTAGCTTCTTAATTTCTCTTTGCCTACTAGAAAACTTCTCAAAGCAAATGGATTAAAGTTTTGATGAAGAAGACTTGATTTCTTAACAGGTTTTCTAGTAAAATACAAACTATTTTTGGAAAAGAAGTTTAGTCATTTATTGGCGACTAAAATAATCTTCGGTTTTTATAATTATTACATCATGAAATAAAATTTTTCGTAACACTACCTTAATCTTGACTTGTCGTTTTCAAGGCGATTGTTGTCAGGGTGATGGTTTTTTTAATTATGAAGTTGAATGGAATCTAAAGCTGATAGAAAACGCTCGTATACTCGCTTTTCAGTAGGATTGTTTGAATCATTACCGTTTGTTAAATGAATTATATATATAGTTATACATTTTTCGAAATATGAAGACATTGAATATTATATCACAAATAGATTCACTGCCTTTCATTTTTCAATCATCTAATAGCGACCAACAAACTTTGGGATAACCATACTCTTATTAATTTCCCCAACATTTAGAGATTTTGCATGATCGAAGATCTGCATTCCAATACACAATCGTTTTCACTGTCCTCTACTTACGAAATATAAATACAGGAAACCATATTAACTATTCAAAAACTCACACGTACTTAAATACGTCATTTAAGAGTTGTCTATTACAAAAATAATAAAAGTAGAAGGTAATATTGTAAATAATGGCGCCAGGGTCGCACATGCATAATATAGAATTCCAGAATATAAACCGACATAGCCGGATCAATACCAGTTAATTATTCGTTATCTTGTTTTCAACCTTGTTCTTCCATTCATAATTTCATTAAAAGGCTTTTCTCTCAGGGAAAGCAAATGCTGAACTTGACCATATGACGTTTATGTTTCCCTGCGATAGTACGAAAGGTAAGTTTGATCAACATCTTTCTATATGTTATGTATGTCATACACCCCATATAACCAATATTTCGAGTTATACTACGACTCTGAAGAGACAATCCTAATCTGATATCTGGGAAGCTTAACATAAAATTCAGCTTCTGGTAAATTCCTCAACTAAACATCTTTCCGCGTTGAAATATATGACTAAATTTTTATTAAGTTTTACACTTATATATATATATATATATATATATTTATTTATTTATATCTACATTAACAGATAAATAAATCCTGCAAGAGTCTGGAATGTATTTAACTTATCCACCATTTAGATAGGCCTGTTTAAATTAAGCGTTGTGGTAGATTGAGCCTAAACTAGGAATGTTTATCGATGCAAATCACGCCGGGCAGATAATATTCTATTATATTAAGTTCGTTGTTAACTACACGTCATCACCTATTAATATGGTATTTCCAAAAATCCCGACCATAAGGTAAAACATAAATATTCGAATGACGATGAGAATTTATTCCGTTTTGGTAATCCGTTAATAAAATGTTGCTTTGGTTAGCCAAATCGTAAATGATGATAATCCTTGTTATTCTGTTTTACTTAGAGCGTGATATTTTTTAACATGCTTAAAAGCCAGATTACATTGAGAGTATGAGGGGAAGGAAAAGAAACCGGAAGAAATTCTGGGTGCAAATATATTTTGTGATATGCTTGCACGTTAAAGCTTGAAAGAAGCAAGAGAGAAGGAATGGGCAGTAGAGAAACGCCTCCAGTGTGAGAGAATTATAATTGTGGGAAATTATCATCATCATCATCATACGCACTACAACCGGGAACCGCTCTTGGCCTTATTTAGCAAGTCATGAGGCTTGTTAAATTTTCCACAATGATTTGTTTTTTCCGGGCAAGGTCATTAGTCTTGCGCCAGAGGCTCCCCGACGGGGAATCGAACTCCAGTCTCCCGCTTGACAGGCGGGTATACTAACCACTATACAATCGAGGAGGGAAATTGTACATTTTGTTAAACAAATTCCGGGAATTGATCATTTAAAAAGCCGCCTTAAAGAGTTTGTCTTTCGCCAAGTTGATACAACTGTCCTCTATCTTGCCATGAAGTTTGAGTACGATCTGTCAGTTAATTTGTTTACAGTGCTAGATTTTATCAGTTCATCTCAAGTCTGGTAGAACAAGACCTCCCATTTATAAAATCTGTGGCGGTTCCGCCAAGCCCCACGGCCCACTTACTTGAAAAATCCCCATAACCCCATCCCAGGTGCATCAACTACACTTCGGAGCGCGCATCATTACCCTACGGCGCCCTGCAGTTGGACACAACCAACCACCCAACAGGAGCCCCGTAAGTTAAGTTGCCCACTACACCCCAAGCGCGACGGCCCTGCACCTCCTCACAAGTTGCCGTTCGGCGAAGTCGCAGTGACCATACATCGAGCTCCATCGTCGACATCGGTGCCGATATGCCAGGTCCTCCCTCGATCGGTAAGCCGCGCAACTGAGTGCCCGCCCCCTTTACCAGTCGCAGCGGCAAACAATTCGCCATACAAACGTATGGACGAAACACACCGACTCTGGACTCGGTTCTCTTCAATTTGATTCACTGACACTTCGTTGCACGATGCCAGCGAGCCCCTAATGGGATTAGACGTATTATAAAGACACGACCTGTTGGCAGTTACCGCCAACAACAGGTTAACACCCATCATCATCATCATCATCATCATTATCATCATTATTATCATCATCATCATCATCATCGGCAACTACAACAACAAGTCCTGAGGCTTGTTAAATTTTCCATAATGATTTGTTTTTTTCCGGGCAAGGTCATTAGTCTTGCGCCAGAGGCTCCCCGGCGGGGAGGTTAACACCCACAGCGCCTCTATCTGCATCTTCCCGCACGCGCTACTTCGTCACTGCGGACGCCAGCAGATTCCCGATAGGTTCCGACCTACTCGGCCGATAACCCAGCTGGTCCAAGTGACCCACAACAGCCCAATGGACGACGCCGCACACCCTTGCCCTTGACGGCATCAAGCGGTAACATCCGCGTCCACCATATTTATCGACACAGGCCCAACTATAACCAGGAACTTCTCATCACGACAGTTCCCTTAACAAATTGCAACGCCTCCCGAAGTACGCAGGGCCACCTTGTTTTCCAAGCGTTCAGCCCTCCTTCCAGGACCGCCCCACCCATTCGACCACCCCTTCAGTCCTACCTTCTTTATTTGGTGACTACGTCACAGGGCGGGGGGTACTTGCCGGTTCCGCCAAACCCCACCGCCCACTAACCTGAAAACCCCCATAACTTCATCCCAGTCTGCATAGGTTTTTGCTAATGCAATCGAATTAGGCACCTGTAAACGCGCCACGCATCAAATGGATCAAATTTGTAATCTAAGGGTCCCTGTGAAAGAATCCTTACCTTCCATGCATCTCTTCGCATACAAATTCCCTGTAAGAATTCTTTGCTAACTTATCAGGAATCCCAAAACCAATTCACCACCTTCGGTGCCAGGCAAATCCCCCTAGACGAATTCCTGAAAACAAAATGATTTGGTTTACATACAAAGTAACCATCATAACAGGGATCATAAACATTGCGTCGCCAATTTCCCGTCCTCACCAAGTGTATAATAATTCACCATACATACACATTGGCTGGCGACCTACACGCAAGGGACCAAAACAAATATACGCATCTCGCGTCTTAAGGCATCAATTAAATCCCACAGCACAGGCAAATGCAAATAGGAATTAAATACCTACCGTTACCAGCAATGCCATAAACACCATTTCCCGGGAATCAAGCTAAAACCAATTAGCGCGTTTCCACATTGCATTGCCGCCTATTTATTTAGCCGCAATGCACATCTTAGACAAAATCCTAAGCGTTATCCTTGTCTTCTCATATTTCGGGATCTGCTTCTCATCAGCAGCGGCATGAGCAAACAAAAACCATTAGCATCCAAGGAGATTCGATTTGTTTAACTTACCGAACTCACATCTCATGGATACACCCTATGCCCTTTTCGTCGTTTCAGGTTCGTTCTCATGGTTTGTCCAATGAAAGAACCCATGTACACACATACATGTGTACTACCAACGATCTTCACGGCCCCTCTATCCTTACCGCCTGTCTGCTTCGTTTATCCATCGCCTTCGCGCGAGTTATGTTTTTCTAAATTTGCACTTAAATGAAATAAAGAAAACACTTTCAAATAAAAATTTATATTTTTATTTAATTTTATCGAGGATATGAACCGTCTGCTCTTCGGAGGGTCGTTTCTTAAACTCAATTTATTTGTACATCAAATCTTATATATATACTTATCTTTCTACATAGCAGTATGCTTAATTACCTATTTTCGTGTTTCCACGAATTCTTGGTAATTGCCTTTTAATGAGTTCTTAATAGACTGTATTTCCATCTGGAGAAAATGTGTAATTAGGTATTGTCGTAACTTATATTGCGATAGACATTACATTGCAATTTGCTTATTTTATAAATTAGTGTTTCTATTGAATTTTATTAGGTTTCCGTCCAGAGGAAATATGTGATTAAGTTATACATTGCGGTTGATGGGTTTTTTGGTGTCGTCGAAGGATTCTTTGACGTAACACGCGTGTGTTGCATATTACGATCCTCACGATCACCCATGCACACATACTACCATGATCTCCATTACGAGATCTGGTTTTCTGTTCCACAAAGAGAGACTTTACGTCTCTCTTGTGGTAGGTAAAACGTATCCTTAGTGGAGAGGAACACTTTCTCTCTCAGGGAAACTCACCACATTAGCGAGTCGGCTCTACACGAGCCGTTTATCGCTGAGTCCTTCACCATCCACCGACTGAGCCGGCCGTTTTGCTCCCGCTGTCCGTAGCGCTGCGAACACGCGCGTTCTACCCCGATTCGTGGCTAGTGTAGCGTCGAATACAATAGTGTAAAATGTGAAAAAAAAACAAACAAAATTAAAGTAATAAAAAGGCGGTGATCACCTATTAAATCTGTCCGTTTTATTTGTGGTTGTTACTCTTCCTGGTGATCGTTTGTTTGCAGGCAGCGGAACAATCGTGAGTGACATTGGAAGATTAGCGGCGAGTGGGTGGATAGTAGAACTCTCGCCCATGCTGGCGTCGCAACTATCCGCCCCACAAACCTGTTATAACTGTTTACGAGTTTGACATGCAAACCTGTCAAATAGATTCGGAATTACGCCTTCCATCTGAGTGGGAATCGAAAAAACCACGTCAAAGTCGATCAAAAGTTCAGGTAATGTTGAAGGTTTTTTTTATTATCGCGGTATCATGGACTCGGAATTCTTGCCAAAAGAACGGTACATGAAGAATATTATCTAGACGTTATACGTCATTTAAGACAGCAAATTAGTCGAAACATTTTTCTTTTTAATAATAAATTCCGGTATTTTTTTCACAGAATATATTCATGACATGCGGGCATAAAAAGCAGTTATTATATGCCAAATTATTATTACTACATGGTCTGAAAAGTACCGGAAGTTTTACACTGGTGACACCACTAGAAAGTGAACATGACTCACATTGAAGAGCTCATATGTCATTAATTTATGTATGAAGTTTCGTGACATTTCGTAAATTCGTTTACAAGCTACAGGAGTTTGACCAACTTTCGTCTTCGTAAAAAAATGGAAAAACTGGAATATCGCATCTTGATCAAACATTGTTTTTTGGTGGGAGACTCTTTTAAACAATCATTGCAATAGTTGCATAAATTTTGTCCCACAACTGCTCCTTCGAGAACGAGAGTTTATCGGTGGCTTTGTCATCATCATCATCATCATTTATTGGTCTGTAGGAACCCGGGAGTTCAGGACCTCACCGACTCGACTCCGACATCGTTCCCTATCTTGTGCGCTCTCTTTCCACGCTTAACCAGCCGATCCGATCTCCCCAAGGTGAAACCTAACATTGTCCTTCCATCTCCATCGCAGCCGCCCTGTCGGTCTCTTTCCCGTTGGCTTACCGTCAAGAATTCTGTACACGGTCTATCGTTGCCCAATCGCACTACATGTCCGGCCCATCTCAACCTTCGCGATTTGATTACTCTCACTATTATAGGTTTGCGGTATAGCTCTTCCAATTCGTGGTTGTGGAGTTTCCTCCATTGTGCTGCCTCCTCGTCATATTTACCTCCAAAGATACCCCTTAAAACACTATTCTGGAATACGCGGAATTTGTTCTCTTCCCGTTTTGTGAGAGCCCATGATTCGCATCCGTATAGAACAAACGGCATGATTATGGTGTTATAGGCACGGAGCCTTATGTTACGTGGTAGCAGTTTGGATTTCAGCCGTTTAGTGACTGCGTGTCAACTAGCGTTGCCGGAATGCAGTCTTTTGTTAATTACCTTCGACATTTCGTTACTGGCCGTCAGTATTGTTCCCAGATATTTAAATTCTTTAACTTTTTCGAATATCTTGCCTCTGACGTTTATATGTGTTCCCTGATGTCCACCTGCTATCGCCGTAATCATGTATTTTGTTTTGTCTTCACCTATTTTGCCGCTTGCATGATGATTTCACTGTTTTTATGTACATTTTCTAGATTATCGCCCAGAACGGAGACGAGGGATCCATCTGATTGGAATGCGGTGGAGGCGTCGGGACTACAGTCGCTATCACATCGAAGGCGCGTAGCTGACCTCTGTCGGTTATACAAATATTATCACGGGTACTGTTCTTCGCAGATTCCTCACATTGTTCCGCGCAATTCGATTCATATGCTGACTGATCGCACCAATTTGCAGTTCATCTCCCGACGGCGCGAACTTCTCTGCATCATAACTCGTTCCGTTACAGAGCGGGATGGCTGTGGAATTCCCTCCCCACGCAAGTCTTCCCGGAGCGTTCAACCTGCAACTGGTCAAGAAGAACTGCAACGGCTATTTGGTGATACCTCGGGGCGCTGTACCGGCGCTATAGGTTCGCCTCCCCCGAGAGAAATGTAATAAAAAAAATTGCCTTCGAGGTCAATACACTTGGTATAGCGTTTTTCCAACATTTCGATGCCCTTTCTGTAGTACGAAACGTCCAAGCATTCGAAATGCGCCTCGGTTTCCGCGATGAATCTCTTTCTGGGGAGCCGCCGCTTGAGGTTTGTGAACAGATACTAGTCACAGAGGGCCAAGTCTGGAAAATATGCTGGATGAGCAACCAATTCAAACCGTAATTGGTCCAATTTGACCATCGGTTTCAAGGACGTATATGAAGGTGGGTTATCGTGATGGTACATACCTTTTTTCTTGGTCGTATTGGGGCGCTTTTTTTTTATTTCGACTTTTATTATGTCCCATATCGCTGCATAATATTCTCCTGTGACTGCTCTTTCTTTCTGTAGGTAATCGATAAAGATTATGCTATGGTCATCCCAAAAATCGGAGGCCATATCCTTCCCGCCCGAGCGTTGGTCTTCTGACAACTATGATCGCCTTTCCTGGTTTTCCAACCACTTTGCAGGCTGCTTATTGAACTCAAGCGTATGGTAATAGAACCACGTTTCATCCATCGGCAGAAAACATCGAAAAAAGTCTGGTCGATTACGCTGCATTAACACCAAATCGGCTGTTGAATCATCAACGTGTTGCTGTTTTCAGTCGATGGGCAGCAAACGCACCAACCTTGGCACCGATAGCTTTTTCATCTCAAAGATATCGTGCAAAATGTACCCTGGCCATTCTTTTGAGATGCACATGGCCTCAGCTAACTCATGCAACTTCACTTTACGATCACTCAAAACGAATCGATGCACTTGCTTTACGATTTCCACATTCGTTGCCTCTTTTCGCGTTCCAGAGCGAGGTGCATCTTCGGAGCTTGTACGACCAATTTTAAAAATTACTAAGTCCCAGCCTTAGTTTGACGATGAGTGCAGGGCAAAGAGATCGAAGAACGTAAACATCTCAGAGTGATCTATTTAAAAACATATGATGAAATCAACGCAGAAAGATACGCGACAATTCGGAAAGAGACAAGGGAACTTTTCAAATGCAAAAAACGCGAATGGCAGAAGACTCAGTTCGAACAAATCCTAGAAAATTCCAGAGCACAGAATATCACAGGTATGTATCCCGGCATATATTCAATTAGAAATGGCTGCCGAGGGAGAGCCAAAATAATCCGAGACACAAACGGCTGTCTGGTGACAGAAACAAACAATATCGTGACAAGGGGGAAGCAGTACTTTGAAAACCTGCTCAATGTGCGCACCCATCAACCACAAATAAACGCACCAGACGTACAAACAGCCGAGTCCCAGATCCCAGAGACCTCTTTCGACGAAGTTGTAGACGCGATAAATCGACTGAAAAACAACAAGGCTCCTGGAATCGATTGCATACCGGCAGAGCTTGTGAAGCATGGAGGAGAGGCAACCGCTCGGAAGATCCACCAACAGGTTAAAATAATATGGGACAAGGAAGTCATTCATTTTTTTTTGTTTTTTTTTTTATTAGACTTCTCTCGGGAGAGGCGAACCTATAGCGTCGAGTGGGCGCCCCGAGATGCCATCAAATAACTGTTGCAGTTCTTTTTGAACAGTTGCAGGTTGTAACGCTCCGGGAACACTCGCGTGGGAAGAGAGTTCCACAGCTTCCCCGCTCTGTAATGGAACGAGTTCGGATACAGAGTGATAAGGAAGTCATTCCGGAAGAACGGAAAACCCCAATAGTCGTCCCCATTTTCAAAAAAGGCGACAGATCTGACTGCGAAAACTACAGACGAATATCATTGCTCCCAACCACATACAAAATCTTAACAAATGTCATACTGGCGAGAATCACACCGTACGCAGAAGACATATTGGGAGACTACCAATGCGGATTCCGCAGGAACCGATCAACAAACGACAAAATGTTCACAATGGGGCAACTGTTGGAAAAGAAGTGGGAGTACGGAGAGACGGTTCACCAACTGTTTGATGACTTCAAAAAAGCCTACGACTCAAGGCAGAGACTCTACCATATTCTAGTTGAGCTGGGAGTCCCAAAAAAATATGCCGCCCTCATTCAAATTTGCATGAACGAAAACAAAGGGCGAGTCAGAATAGAAAACCACCTCTCAGAACCATTTGAAATCCGGAACGGAATAAAACAGGGAATGGCCTCTCACCATGTCTCTTTAACCTTGTGCTCGAGTATGTCATCAGAAACGTACAAGACGACAGCATGGCCGGATCATCTCTGAATGGGGTCATACAAGTGCTTGCATATGCGGATGACATCTCCGTTTTGGGCGATAACCTAGAAACTGTACATAAAATCTGTGAAATCATCATGCAACCGGCAGAAGAGATGGGCCTGGAAATAAATGAAGACAAAACGAAATACATGATTATGGCGAGAGCAGGTGCAACTCAGAGAACACGCATAAACATCAGGGGCAAGATATTTGAAAACGTCAAAGAATTTAAATACCTGGAAACAATATTGACGGCGAGTAACGAAATGTCGAAGGGAATTAACAAAAGACTACATTTCGGCAACGCTAGTTGGCATGCAGTCAGTAAACTGCTGAAATCCAAACTGCTATCACGGGATATAAAGCTCCGTGTCTGTAGAACCATAATCATGCCGATTGTTCTATACGGATGCGAAACATGGGCTCTTACAAAACGGGAAGAAAACAAATTCCGCGTATTCGAGAACAAAGTTGTAAGGAGACACCCCTTGCCTTGGCGGCGAATATGACGAAGAAGCAGGACAATGGAGGAAACTCCACAACCACGAATTGGAAGAGCTATACCGCAAACCTACAATAGTGAGAGTAATGAAGTCGCGAAGATTAAGATGTGCCGGACACGTGGCGAAAATGGGCAACGATAGACCGTGCATAGAATTCTTGACGGTAAGCCAACGGGAAAGAGACCGACAGGCGGCCGCGACGGAGATGGGAGGACAATGTTAAGTTGGACCTCGAGGAGATCGGATCGGATGGTCGAACGTGGAAAGAGAGCGCACGGGACAGGGAACGATGGCGGAGTCGAGTCGGTGAGGTCATGAACTTTCGGGTTTCTACGGCCAATAAATAGTAATATAGTAATAGTACAATAAGACTCCTATGTGCACGATTCGTATTAAAAATGATGGGATATATTTCATTTGTGCCCGCATACTGCCAAGGGAAGAATGAAAAACTTCTACGCATGAGATGGCAGTACAAATGAAAGTACTGCTTTATTATGTATATACAAAGCTGAAAACTTTACCAATCTTTCTCAAATAATTCTCACGTTCAAACTCTGTCAAACATAACTCAAAATCCGAAATGTTTGATTCTCACCCATCTCCCATTTCTTTTCATTAGGATCCTGATTGCACAACAAACTGGTTTGGTTCTTATAAAGTCGTCAAGTGACAAAATTAGAAAACAGAAAACCAAAAGAGTAATAAATAAAAAATCAAATAATAAGCCTTAACAACACGACCAATTCGTGTAGTATCAAAGAATATTATTATACCAAAACAAATAAACAAGAAACATACAGAAATGTTGCTAAGTATCATACCCCACGTATTTATAGAGACTCACTTCGGCGACCTTGATCTGTTACCACATGTAACGCACAATTAGGCCCAGTGCTGTCTATGGCTGTGCGGCTAAGCAGGCCTCGAACTTGAACTCCCCACTCCGGTAGGTAGATGATACTTAATTGGAATGTAAATTGCCGTTTTGATTAGAGCAAATTAAATTTCCATACATGGCCGAATGTGGTGAAACGACGGACCGAAGTGTATGATTAATAACTTTGCTGATGCTCTTGAACTTGTGGCGTCCGACTTAATATCTTTTCTTCACAAAATCTTTTGTTCGGAAATGTTGACACTTTCTCCCTCGAGGAGTTTGGATGTTACTTATTTATTGACTAAATATTTACCAGATGTGGGAGAATTTCTATTAATCAGAAACGAATAGTTTATAATCGATTGGAGGTTATTGTACGATGATCGAAGAGCCTTT
This sequence comes from Microdon myrmicae, assembly GCA_963931805.1. Taxonomy (NCBI): domain Eukaryota; kingdom Metazoa; phylum Arthropoda; class Insecta; order Diptera; family Syrphidae; genus Microdon; species Microdon myrmicae. The sequence goes on from OZ007499.1 coordinate 122,539,720, forward strand.
TAATAATCTAGCTGATGTAATTTAATGAATTGACGAAGAGGTAAGATTATTGACCTTCAGGTGCTGCCTACTTAGAATAGAATAGCCATTGTGGAGATTAAAATAGCCAGTGGTAATATTTCACTCCACGAGTACATATAACATCACTCAGTAGAGTCTTGGAGAACATTAATATCTTTAAATGATGTATATCCATGTTCAGGCTAAGATAAGGGATTCATCATGAATAACGTGCCTACCAATGTAAAGTTTGGTTCCTAGAAGTTTAATTCTGGGTTGGCAGAGAAGTCATATCGTGGCAGGAGTTGAGAAGGAAATTCATTACGTATTCTGAAAAACCTAAATTTTCAAATTAAGTGTATCTCGAAGTACATTTATTTTTTGTAACTTAGTAGCACTGTAACAGAAAGCTGTATCCTATTTCATGTCATTATCTTCATTCGTAACATTTGTTGGCAACAGAAATAAAATTCGAGTGCAAAAATCACCAAAGATATTGAGCAAAGAATGTGCATTAAATTTTTAGATCGTAATGAATTTTCTGCTGTAGAAATAATGAAAATGCAGAAGGCGTTAGGTAACCAGACTGTTTTGACAACACAAGCATATGATTGCCTCAAATGTTTGAAAGAGATTGAAGAACGCTTGAAGATTAACCACGTTTGAGATGGCAACAAACATCAACTGATGCATACTCGTAGCATGTCAAGAAAATCAAAGATCTATTCAAAGATCGTCGGTTGACAGTACTATAAATGGCGTTGCTAATAGCACTGGCATTTCAGTTGGGTTAGCAGACAATGTTGTGAAAGAGCGCATGAAAAGAGTTAAATCTTGATTAACTTCAAAAGCATTATTATGTATGTGCCTATCCCACAATGGGGGAAGAATAGAGACACTCATTTATACCCAGGTAGATTAGATATCGTTCTTATCTCGTGTGATTCCTTCTGGAGCATTGCAATCTACAGCTGTTCAGAAACAACTCCAATAGTTATCTAATAGCAACTCAGTGACCTGGCTCTAAATTGTACAGGTTCCCCTTTCCTGAGAGAAGTGTAGCAACAACAACAAAAAACACAGGTGTTACTTGGATTTGCTTAGTGCAATAATGGCTGTCCTGTATTTAGTTGTATGAACAGGTATTGCAGGCAAATTAGAGCAGCTTATATGCCACTAATCAACACGGAACTTAGGACCCATTGCAGGAGCTCGGCACAAATTACCAGAATCGTATCGCAATGTGAATTAATATGAGATTCGCAATGGAAAAGAGTGAACACTGTAAATGTTGAAATCTAAAACACATTAAAACTAGAATTTAAGTATTTTTTGTTTACCACGTAATTTAGAATCTAAGAAAATATGAAATAAAATGAAACCCTAATAGCAATTGCCATATTGAATCACTACAGAACCTCAACCTGATCATTGACATCCGTACTAGATGAAGGTACAATATGTATGAGAAGAACTTGCTGGTTTGAACTGGTCACTCTGAAGCGCAGAGTGTTCTTATTGTTCATCGGGGCATCGAATACACTAATAAATGGTTGTGAAGCGAGGCACTAACCCACTAAATCAACAGCTGTATGTAAGAGTTGTTCTCAACTAATTTTTACCGAAGTGGATATCCTATATTAATTGCGATGTGATGGTTTATTTCTCCGATTTTATTTAAAAAAAAATAATTATTCTACCTAGAGGGAAATTTGTTTACAGGGGATCAAGTTGTTATTGTTGTTATTTATTTTATTTATTTATTTATTTTCAATTTAGCATTTACTTAACCGATTCTGTTTGTTGGCTCCATAGCCCAAAACTGACTTTATAAGTGCAATTAAATTTTAATTATTAGTGCCCTTGTGGCGGTTCCTTTGAGCGCCACTGCTTACCTTCTCATTAACTATCCAAATAACGACTCTCTAGAGCACCAAAAACCGGGAAAGCATGTACTTACCTTTACATAGTTTGTACCATAATATTCGCTGATGCAAAATCCATCAGCAATAAACAAGCATGTTCCTTATAAGCAATTCGGTTGCACCACCAAGCAACCAACATGACCCGAACCATTTCAGTACACATGTCTCCGAACGAATTCCGCTGCACACATGCAAGAGATATTCCTTCGTTCCCTTTTACCTACAAGTACATCGGTCGGACAAGTATTAACATCCTATAAGCATTACCCCCGGGGACATACCTGAATACAACGCAGCATATTCCTAAGAACCCAATTCGGGTACGACATTAACCGATATGAACCCTCAAACTTGTCCATGCACACAGAAAGAGAATATTTTTTCCTACAGACGTGCATGGCAAGTCACACCAGAGGACGCCATCAACGTGCGCCCGATCAGCATGGATCCCTTACGCAGTACCAATGGGATGAACATTTCCTTTTATGGAATTATTATATCCACGGGTCGCATGTTCATGGACACAGCATGCGCGTGCGAGTTAACCGCATCTGTGTGAGTGCACATCCTCTCCGTGACCATCACCTCAAATCATCCCCTTTTGGTCGACGAGCGGAAGATGAAATTGTATTTTCCGAAACTAATCAATCGCGATACGGATTCCATGGAGTCAAGTCGGGCCTCCACGTAAAACCGATTCAAAAGTCAGTCGAGTCTGAGTCAGGGAGCAGTTCACGCGAGCTATCCGGTGCTTTATCTGTCACAAGTGAACCGTGCGAACATTCTTTAATTATTAAATTCTTTTATATCGCAACAAGTGAAACTTGCGAACATTCTTTAATTGTTAACTTCTGTATATAGCAACAAGTGAATCGTGCGAGCATTCTCTAATTATTACATTCTCTATGTTAAACTATATTAAGCTACTCTTGAGAACAATAATATTGTGCAAAAGCCTTTGTTTGTTAGTCTGGATCAATATAAACAAATTAATAAAAGGGGACTCGTACCCGAGTAAAACCACTTCACCTGTAATCTTATTTGGTAGCTGTTTTCGCTTGGTGTTGGTGATCAAATGGTGTTCGGCGGGACACACAACATTTACAAGTAATACCCACCGCCAAACCCTCACTGTCGGATACCAACCTCAAAACTGACCCCAAAATAAAAAGAAGGAGTAGTGGCAGGAAGTCCGACTTGCAAGGCAAGGATAAGCATGATTTTTATCCTGTCTGTATTTTTTAGCTGTTTCATGGCCAATCACTCACATTCATGATAATGTTAGAGTCGATCTTTGACAAGCAACGCTTACAAGAAAACTCCCAAAAGAACAGTATGTGTTGCGGATTCGCCTTTAACCATCCGCAATAAAATTAATTGTGGCACCACCTGAACTGAATCAGATATGTGGCATCACCGAAGCAATGTCAGCCACCAGCTGACATTTATGAATTCTGTTGGTTGTCATTTGACAACCAGCTTTTATGTTTTCTTTCTCTTCTTCGTTAATTTCTCGTGACGAAGGGATGTCAATCAACTATCAGCGACGATTATTTGTAATCCAAATAAATAGAGTCGATCCTCTGAATAAATCAATTTATTAAACCAATCACTTCACCGCGTTTCACTGTTGGGTAATGGATTAAGAGTCTTTACTGGAATTGATCAGGTAATCCGGTCACTTTTTCATTTAATATCAAGTTGGTTTCAGGAATCAAATTGCTGCCGCCATTGCTGTGTTGCCGTACACAATCAAGATAATTTAAATACCAGGAGACACCATCGTGTTCTAACCGAGTGTGATCAGCGCTTGCCTGACACACAAATCACACATGGTTCTATGAGAAAGCCAACTGGGAAGGTCTGAACGACTTTTTTGGGAAGTTAAATTTGGTCGTTATATTTCCTCAAAAATGATGTTGACTCTATAGCGGACACATTGACCGGCACGATTCTGTTTGGCATGCGAACCTCTATTTCACACAGAGTAAAGAGGATCGAACCCAACAGAAATATGTGGTTCGATTCCGACTGCAGAGAATCCATTAAGGGTACAGAGTTGAGCTTCCGGTTGTATAAATCAAACCATACTGAGGAAAACCGGAAACGATTTAAGAGAGCTCGAAATGACTGCAATGCGTATATTCAACGCGCAAAGTTCTTGCATGACCAGAGAGTGAGACAACAAATACTACACTCTTCCACAGGTAGTACAAACTGTGGGTTGGATATCTATGTTGTTGTGTAGGTGCCGCAGGGGCACAGGCTCACTACGTCTTCCCAACTTAATTGTCACTAACCATAGACGCATAAAATAAAACTCTGTAATTCGTCTTGTTCTTAGTTCACTAGTATCTTTATTCACACGTTGACTAAGTAAAAATACAATACTACACATGGAAAACTTAGGGCTAGGTCTTATTTATCAACAGGGACCATCACTTAAATTTAGGTCCAAATGTGATCTTATATGCCGACATAAAAGATAGTTCTGCTATATTACATGAAATTATCACTTAAACTTAACGTCCGCATATAATTTTGAATAACGTTTTAGAACCGCAACACGTAGTAAAGCATAAAACATAGTTCGGTTGTATTAAATGAAATTGGCACTTAAGCTTAACGTCCGCACATCGCCGTGGTAAAACGTCGACCCTTTTACCGTTATTTAACGTGGAGGCCTGAGCTGCCTCCACGGAATCCAGAACACGATTAACTATTGCCACCGAAGCGACAGAATACCAAAAATTCCATCCATCACTTCAGTGACCATATATGGTATCATTCTTGCATTTGGTCTAGCAAGAATGGGGTGAAACATACACACGATGATCGTCTCTGCAGCTCATGGCGTGTGTGTGTCCAGAAGCCTGCGGGCCGTGGATCGATCAAATCTACAAGGTTGTACCTGGGGCAAATATCTCTACATAGGGACTGAAGTGTTTGCACGATCAGCGACTGCGTAAAGCATTTATGCTAATCGTGCACAAGTTGGAGGCATCTCCACATAGTCGAATTCTCGATGGTAATTTTTCCATTTTGAGAACTCGACTTGCTTGGGCGATTAGCCATATACCTTCATGTATTTGTCGGTCGGATGACCGATCGATGTAGGCATGCATGCAAAAGGAAAAGCTAAAACATTTCCTGCATGTGTGCGGCTGGCGCGTAAGGGTATATCACATGGATATTGTTCTGGCAATGTTGGTTGCTAGATGGTGCAACCAAATTGCTCTTACATGTGGAAGATGCACGTTATATGATGGAAAACGATCCGAGGCATGTTCAATGGATTGGTTCGGTTCATGTTGGTTGCGTGGTGATGCACCAACATTGTCCATAAGAAACATGCTTGTTTGGTGCTGATAGATTTAGCATCAGCAAATATTGTGATTTTATGCGTTTTAAGGATTTATGGTTCAACAATAAACATGTAAGTACTTTCTTTCGAGGTTTTTGTATACCCTAGGTGGGAGCTCTTACATAGTTAGTGTGAAGATGATTGGTGGCGTTCAAGGGAACCGCCACAAAACTTCTGGGCACTTGTGAAGAACATCAAAAACTCGGTCTCTTCATCCTTTCCTTCACTAATAGTCGATGACAGTCACCACTGCAATAGAGAAAGCGAATCTACTTGCTGCCAACTCAACGCTACCTGATACCACTTCAGTGCCGGCTCAAGTTGAGTATAAGCAGCACACCATAAGCCAGATTCGTTTCCGAGCGCGTACTGTTCCCGGGCACTCAAGGAGCTAAACGCACACAAATCCGCTGGTCCTGATGAGATTTCCCCAATTCTCTTGAAGAAATGTTCCTCTTCACTCCACTTTTCCCAAATAGATGGAAGTCAGCGAACATTCAGCTAATTCCCAAAAAGGGTGATAAATCGTCTCTCTCTTCTTATCGAGCCATAGCACTAACTTCTATTCTCTCGAAGGTAATGGAATTGTGGCATCTCTAACAGATACGCACATAATTCACAAGCAAAATAGTGAAGAACACCGAACGGAAATCGAATAAAAAAATACATCAGAGCCTTGGCGATAACATAACAATTCACATCAGTGGAGTATAGTCGAGTTTTAAAATCGAATTCTAAAATCGGCCAGTAGCCTGATGGGTAACGCTTAGGTTCAATTTTTGGTGATTCAAACTGTCATAGCGTCAGTTCGAATCACACGATCTTCTTCACTATTATTTCAAACTCTATAGAATCACTGATTAACCATCAAGTTTCGAAATATATGGAATCAAATGACTTCCTCAATGACCCCCAATATGGCTTTCGTAGCAACAGGTCTACAGGATATTTGACAGCGAACCTTACCGAAAAGTGGAGCCATTCCATCCACTACTTCGGAGAAAGCAAGGTTGTTGCACTGGATATCTCGAAACCCTTCGACAGAGTTTGGCATCCAGCCCTTTTATCAAAATTACATTCATACGGAGTGGACAATTCCCTGATCCAATGGATAAGAGACTATCTTTCTGGCCGTTCAATCCAAGTAGTTCTTGGTGGTGTCAAATCTGTCTCCCATCAAATTAATGCAGGTGTTCCCCAGGGTTCGGTACTCTTGCCCACTCTCTACCTGATCTTTATAAATGATCTCTCACAACCCAATTCGCTCGTTTGCTGATGATAGCACATTGAGTTTCTCATACTCATATGTACACTCCCGACCAAACTCTTCGAACGTCAATACCACTCAGCAGATTAGGCTTGATACACTGAATTCCGACCTCAACAAGATATATCAATGGGGATTATCTAACCGATTAGAGTTTAATGCCTTAAAAACTGAGTACTGTCTCCTGTCGTCAAAGGTGAACCCCAAAGTAAATATACTGCCGATGGATAGGACTTCCATCGACGAATCCAAGGAACTATCAATCCTCAGCACTCGAATTAATTCGACTCTTAATTGGAGCGACCACATATTCGAAGCTGCGAAAAGTGCGGCCAGATACATGGGGTTCCTTAAGAGATGCAAAATATACTTCACTCCATCCAACCTGGCCACTATTTACAAGGCGTATATTCGTTCCAAAATGGAGTTCAACTCCCATATTTGGTCAGCCGCATCCAAAACTGCACTACACGTGCTCGATAGGATGCAAAAACGACTAGTGAAACATATTGGGGACCCAACTGTGAGTCGATCAATTCCGTCGTTAGAACATAGACGCGACGTATCATGCCTATCTCTCTTCTATAGGTATTTTCACGGTCGTTGCTCAACTGAACTTGCTGAATGTGTTCCGCCTCCTCAGACATTTTCACCGTCAATCTGAGAATCCGTATCAGTTCACGTTGAAAGACAACTTCACGCACACAAACAAACATAGAGAGTCATTCTTTAGCCGAACCACACGAATGTGGAATACTCTACCTGATCATGTGTTTCCTCGTCGTTGTAATGTCCAGGTATTTAAGACCAATGTATATCGATACCTCCTTTCCTTACCCACTTCCTGTTCTTCCGGCCGCTCCGTGCTCTTAAGGGTACACTTAAGGGTACTCCAAAATCCCCTTTTTGTGCACGCGTTTATGTAAAAAAATTATATCTGGAAAGGGGAAGGGCTTTCTGCAGTGATCGTTTCTTCCGGGTTAATGCATAGGTTTCGTACTACAAAGATGGAACGATCGTAAAAAAGAAATCATGTAAGACCGGTTGGTGATAAACATAAGTTACGTTTATGGCTTTTGACTATCTGTGCTTTAGTTGGTGTGTGCAACCTCATTAATCATTAATGCCGGTACTTTTTAAACAAATCTTGATAAAGATGTAATAAAACATTTTCATAAAAACATCTCGAGGAGCCGAAAACATTTGTTGTGCGTTTCAAGTACCGCAAAATTTTGTAAAGTGGATACGACTTTTGGTAAAACAAATTCATCTAAAGATCCGCATTTCATGATTTTGGAACTTTTCCAAATTAAATTAATGCGTAATAAATGAACAACAATTAATTACGTATTTCATTTGATTAAGAATATTAAATTGATTTAGTAGATGCGGATTATAAGTTTGGAGTAACACGGGTTGTAATGATGGAATAACAGTTGAGTTTTAGAAACACTACACCTTTAAGATTTTTCCATTGCACAAATTCAAGAGTGTATACATTTCACCGGGGTTTATTCACTATTACAGAGTAGACAGAGACGAAACGCCCAATCGCCGTCGAGTAATACTTTTCCCAAGACACAGCATCTGCTTGATGAGAGATTTGCATTGGCCAAAGTTAGCCATTGCCACCTTTTTTTGTATGCGATTACCTGGATTCTCTTATTTAAAATGATCGTTCGGAGACTGTTACTGACCTAAAAACATCATTCAGCAGTCGGTCGTCAGCCGTCAAAATAGCCATCGATGAATGAAAATTGTAACTTCGACTAACATAATGTATTAGCAATGACAGACGGCATCAGATGATCGTTCGAACTAAATAGAATAAATTAAATCATAAACTTCACGTTTATTGAAGAATAAGGAATTAAACCAATGTCTGTATTCAACATCATCATCATCATCGGTACTACAACCGGGATCCGGTGCTGGCCTTATTAAACAAATCTCTCCACCGGTCCCGATTTCGAGCCGATGTCATCCAGTTTGGCACTCCCAGGCTCCGGGCGTCCTGGTCTACGCCATCTCCCCATCGCAGAAAAGGTCTGCCGCGCTGTCTCCTTCCATACATCCTGCCACAAAGCACTTTCCGGGTAGGCTCCTCTTCACTCATTCGAGCTAGGTGTCCCACCCATCGGAGTCAACCGAGCTTGGTTTTTCTTACAACATTAGCTTCAAGGTAGATCGCGTACAACTCATGGTTGCAGCGTCTCTGGAATCGTCCTCCCTCACATACGAGGCCAATAATTCTCCTTAAGACCTTCCTCTCGAACGCGGCTAAGAGTTCAGAGTGCCTTTTATTGAGCACTCAGATCTCGGATCCATACATGGTCTTGTACAGAAGTAGCTTAGATGTTCTGGATAAATTTCGGGATTAAAAGAGCCTTGATAGACCATAGTCGGCTTTGTTGGATTTGATCAGCCGCTCGCGTATTTATTCTTCCATATTGTTATCAGCTGATACTATTGACCCAAAGTAGTTAAAGGATTGCACTACTTCATATTCGTGCTCCACTACCCTGATAGTTTGACCAAAGTTAGGTCTTCTCTTCGTAAAAGCCACCATGTACTTAGTTTTACCCTCATTAATATGGAGTCCCAGTTTTTGTGCCGCCTGGTCGATCTGGGCGAAGGATTCCTGTATAGCCGATTCAGATATACCGATAATGTCGATGTCACCTGCGTAGGCAATTATCTGGCAGAACTTGGTGACAATAGTCCCTCTAGTTGTAACGCTAGAGTCACGGATTGCTTTCTCCAACGCCAGGTTGAAGATGAGGCAGGCCAGACCGTCCCTTGTCGAAGTCCATTAAAGATGTTTATTGGTTTGGACAGCAATCCCGCTATTTTTACTTGACTTGTTACGTTGGTTGACGGTAAACATACAAACTGGTATCAATTTTTTTGTAATACCGAACTCTCTCATGACATTATATAGTTCTACCCTGGCTATGCTGTCGTAGGCGGCCTTAAAGTCTATAAATAGATGGTATAACGGGAACATAAATTCCAGATATTTTTCCTGAGATGAAGCCACACTGATATTGACCAATGATGACTTTAGCGTATGAGCTATCCGGTTTTGTAGGATAGAAGAGAGTATCTTATAGGCGGTACTCCGCAATGTTATACCCCTATAGTTGCACCACACTGTGATATCTCCCTTTTTATGTATGGGCCAAATTTTTCCCGACGCCAATCTTCCGGCATCTCCTCTTGCTCCCATACGTGCACCACGATCTCATGAATTATGTGATTTAGACCAAGACAAGCCAACATTAATAATGTTGTTATGAGCATATGGCCACAGTTACTCAAATTAGGGGTCGTACATTTTTGATTGGTAAAGGCCGCAAACGAGTTGAATAGGGGTCGTAAACTGAACATCGAAATTGTGTTTCATTTGAGCCAGTTTAGACGCCTATACATCAAACATTGTATTCAAACATCACTGGCACATAAAGGCGTTTTCAATGAAGTCAATACAAAATTCGTACAGTGGTTTTATTTGTTTTAGTTAATTTAAAAGTTCTATACCCCTTTAACAACTAGACTATTCAAACGCAAAAAACGCGAATGGGAAAAGACTCGGATTGAAAAAATCATAGAAAATGCCAGAGCAAAGAACAGCAGACGTATGTATGCCGGCATAAATTCAATTATAAATGGCTACCGAGGGAGAGCCAAAATAATCCGAGACGCAAGAAACAGAAACAAAAAATATCGTCACAAGATAGAAGCAATACTTTGAAAATCTGCTCAATGTGCGCACCCATCAACCACAAATAAACGCACCAGACGTACAAACAGCCGAGCCCCAGATCCCAGAGACCTCTTTCGACGAAGTTGTAGACGCGATAAATCGACTGAAAAACAACAAGGCTCCTGGAATCGATTGCATACCGGCAGAGCTTGTGAAGCATGGAGGAGAGGCAACCGCTCGGAAGATCCACCAACAGGTTAAAATAATATGGGACAAGGAAGTCATTCCGGAAGATTGGAAAACTTCAATAGTCATCCCCATTTTCAAAAAAGGCGACAGATCTGACTGCGAACATTACCGAGGAATATCATTGCTCCCAACCGCATACAAAATATTAACAAATGTCATACCGGCAAGGATCACACCATACGCAGAAGAAATATTGGGAGACTACTAATGCGGATTCCGTCGAAACCGGTCAACAAGCGCCCAGATGTTCACAATAAGGCAACTGCTGGAAAAGAGGTGGGAATACGGAGAGACGGTTCACCAACTGTTCGTGGACTTCAAAAAAGCGTACGACTCAGTCGCAAGGCAAAGACTTTACCATATTGTGGTTGAGCTGGGGATCCCGAAAAGATATGCTGCCCTTATTCAAATCTGCATGAACGAAAACAAAGGGCGAGTTAGAATAGAAAACCACCTCTCAAAACCATTCGAAATCCGGGTCGGACTAAAACAAGGGGATGGCCTCTCACCATGCCTTTTTAACCTTGTCCTCGAGTATGTTATCAGAAAGGTACAAGACGACAACACGACCGGATCACCCCTGAACGGGGTCATACAAGTGCCCGCGTATGCGGATGACATCGCCGTTCTAATCTAGAAACTATAAGTAAAAACTGTGAAATCATCATGCAAGCAGCAGAAGAGGTGGGCCTAGAAATAAATGAAGACAAAACGAAATACATGATTACGACGAGAGCAGGTGGACCTCAGAGAACACATATAAACGTCAGGGGCAAGATATTTGTAAATGTCAAAGAATTTAAATATCTGGGAACGATACTGGCGGCCAGTAACGAAATGTTGAAGGAAATTAACAAAAGACTACATTCCGGCAACGCTAGTTGGCATGCAGCCAGTAAACTCTTAAAATCCAAACTGCTATCACGTAATATAAAGCTCCGTGTCTATAGAACCATAATCATGCCGATTGCTCTATCCGGATGCGAAACATGGGCGCTCACAAAACGGGAAGAGAACAAATTCCGCGTATTCGAGAATAAAATTTTAAGGGGTATATTTGGCGGCAAATATGACGAGGAGTCAGGACAATGGAGGAAACTGCACAACCACGAATTGGAAGAGCTATACCGCAAACCTACAATAGTGAGAGTAATCAAGTCGCGAAGATTAAGATGGGCCGGACACGTGGCGCGAATGGGCGATGATAGGACCGTGCATAGAATTCTTGACGGTAAACCGACAGGACGGCCTCGACGGAGATGGGAGGACAATGTTAGATTGGACCTCGAGGAGATCGGATCGAATGATCGAACGTGGAAGGAGAGCGGACAGGACAGGGAACAATGGCGGAGCCGAGTCGGTGAGGTCATGAACTTCCGGGTTCCTACAGGCCAGTAAATAATAAAAAAAATAATAATATACCCCTTTAAAAAAATTAAACCCTGTATCTGATCGAGGAGAAATGATTTAAATTGGTATCTGCGGTATTTTATTTTCAATCGAATTTCTAAATCAGTGAATTCTTCTGCTTTATCGTGTATTTATGCCATACATAAAATTGAAGATGACGGATCCTTCTAAAAGGAGTCTTATATAATTAACAAGATTCTTTTTTTTAGATTATATAAAGTGATTTCCATCTTCATTCTCTCGCAAAAGATACGCTAGATAGCAACTAATTAGGAACAGTCAGAAAGTAGTTCCTCAGTAGAAACATAAACGCTACACAACATACATTATCACATATGTAGTTTCTATTGGACGGCTTTAAATTTACATCTTTGATGTTCACATTTTTCAAGATCAATTCCGCACTTTGCTATAATTTTCTTTTACGTAGTAAAACTTTTCTTCATATCAAACTTATGTAAATATTTTCCCAATTGGTCATCACGTATTATGCTCAAGATCGTCTTTAAATGAACTCAGACTTAAAATCACGACACTAAAATCACATCACGCCATAATCTAGAGGCCAGAAACTACAATGAAAACCAGATTTTCTTAATTAAATCCATACAGCAATTACCGTTTCATATAATTACGTGAGTTAACATAAGTCATATACCCATGTCCAATAAAACGGTCATATACCTTAAAACGTTGACAAATGACCCACAATATCCCATTTCCCCTTTATCTAAATATTCAAGGTTAATTTAATCACGATACGGCTAGGCTGGTTCCATCACGTGCGTGAAATCACAAGAACGACGTATTCAAGTTCAGTCGCTGAAAGACACACATACGTTTAGAGCAACCTACTGTATACCTCAATAGCTAGCCAGGTAAAAAGCTAGTCTTTCAACAAATTCGTTTCGGTTTTATTCCGACACGTGAGAGGCAAGTTTAGAACAGGATTCCTCCTCAGATATATTTCTGCGTTTTACATTTAGAGACCACCGCTGACTTCAGTAAATCCTCATCGAAGGCGTATCACCTACTGGGGGGGTTATATAATTAAGGTTTGTGTCGCAAATAAACGAGTGAAACAAATGACGAGCTACGGCTCAGCAAAGCTTACACACTAATTCCGACTGTTGAATTTGTCTCTACATTTTTGTCTTGTTCGAGTTAAGCTGCATAGTTTTAATGTTGGAGTGGTATTCATTCCTATTCTTCGTCTTTTAAATTATTCACCTCACTGGAAGGCATCAACCGACATTAGCATTGTCACAAAAGATTTTAAAATAAAACAATGCTTCAAGTATCTGAAAACAATCTTGTGGATATAAGACCAAATGCGACGTTAAAGGAATATTAATTGCTTTATAGCCGTAAGCTGATGTTTTGAACTCGTAGTATTGAACTGCCGTCACGCGATTGTCACCACACTTTTCCACAAAACAAAGCAGGATCTGGCTCGGATTATTAATAACTGCTAGCGACGTGAATTTTTTACCAAGTCATTCCTTTCTTTCTAGGTACTGGGATTACGAATGAAGAGAAAAGAATTATCCTTCAGGAGCACAATAAATTGAGGCAGTTAATAGCTACAGGCAGCTTTCCCGGTCAACCAGCGGCTCAGAATATGCAAGAACTAGTTTGGGATGACGAATTGGCAATTCATGCACAAGCTTGGGCAAATAATTGTGAATTCCGACATGACCCACATAGAAACACTAGTATGTTAAACCGACTACATATTTGAATTATAATTTGCTTACCCTTTGCTTATAATGAAACCCCAGGGCGTTTTACTATGGGACAGAACTTAGCCATCATATGGAGCACAGTCCCACTGGAAGCAGATGATGGCGACTTCCCTTCACGCATCAAGAATTGGTTCAATGAGGTCCACAAATATTCTTTCGGTGCATCTTGGTCATCAAAAACCGGTCATTATTCACAGGTAATTTTATTTTCATTCATCCCAAGACAAACAAATTTCTTAATAGATTGTAAATAAATATCACTTGGAATATTACAAGACATAAATAAGGCGTAAGGGAAATGCTACGGACTTGTGGAAGAATGGCGTGAATAATACTTTATCCCAAATTTATATTTATATACACGTGTGGGCTGAAAAGTTTCCGACCTCAACATGAAGATAACGGCACTAGTCAATAAAAGCTAGTGAATGTAGTTATGCATCTTTTGGCAGTTACTCACCAAAATTTCAGCCATTTTGGACCCGTCGTTTTTATTTGACAGTGTGTTTGTTAAAATGGACAAAATTGAGTATCGAGCTGTCATTAATTTTTTGTTTTTGAAAGGCAATACGCGTACGCAAATCAAAGACGAGTTAGACTCTGTGTATGAGGGGGACTCTGTACCATCATTTACCACAGTGAAATTTTGGGCAGCTGAATTTAAACGTGGCCGTGAGAGCTAGAGATGATAAATGTTCGGGACGTCCAAAAACTGCAACAACTGCCGATAATATCTCTAAAGTTCACCAAATGGTGCTAGACGGCCGCCGAATTAAAGTGAGAGAGCAAGCAGAGGCTACGAAAACCTCCAAAGAACGTGTTCGTCATATATTAAATCAAGATTTAGTCATGAGAAAGCTGTCCGCACGTTGGGTGCCGCGTTGGCTCACGTTAGACCAAAAACGTGTTCGAGCCAACATTTCCAACGCACGCTGTTGGCGCAGTTTAGGTGCAATAAATCCGAGTTTTGGCGCCGATTAATTACTGTCGATGAAACTTGGATACACCACTATACGCCCGAAACAAAAATACAGTCAAAACAGTGGACTGCAAAGGGGGAATCGGCTCCAAAAAAAGCAAAAAGCAGCGACTTCCTAAACGAATGTCAAAAATGCCAGAAATTTTGATGAATAACTGTCAAAAGATGCACAATTACATTCACTAGCTTTTCTTGACGAGTGCCGCAATCGTCACGTTGATGTCGGAAACTTTTCAGCCCACCCTTATGGGTATGATGTCTCTTGGCTATGTACAGGCAGGTGTACTGATTCTCCGAGGACCCCAAGTTGTCCGTCCTTGTCCACAACTTTCAGAAAAATAAAACACTGTAGTAGCTTGAGAAAGGTAGGCGCAAGGCTAATAACCAGGCCCGTAAAAATGAATTATTGTGGCAAATTTAACAAGCCTCGGATATGGACCAGATACACGACGACGACCACGGAAACGAAAACGGCTAAATGATTTAAGGATTTTTTCATGGAACATACGCTTGTAGCGATTCTAACAGATACACACACAATTCACAAGCAAAAATAGTGAAGAACACCGAACGAAAAAAATCGAATAAGAAAAATACATCAGAACCGTTATACCAAGCGATAAATAAAAATAATTCACACCAGTGGAATATACTCGAGTTTGGAAATCAAATTCTAAACACGGTCAGTAGTCTGATGCTTCACTGCTTCGCTTTTCAACCGTTTCATCGTGTGTTCAATTCACCTTCTTCACTATCCTTGCTTAACGCTATACGCTCACTATACAGAGCTCGAGCTGCACAGCAACTAGCCGATGCCCTGTCCGAATATAAGGCTGACATAACAGCATTACAAGAAATAAGATGGACGGGGAGTGGTGTTTTTCAAAGAAAAGAGTATGACATTTATTACAGCTGTCACGCAAAACACCATGTGCTCGGGGTAGGCTTTCTAGTCAGCCAAAAACTGAAGCCTGCCATCATCGGCTTTAATGCAATAAATGAAAGGCTATGCACTCTTCGCGTGCGAGGCAAATTCCAGAACATAAGCCTCATAAACGTTCACGGACCTACAGAGGAGTCCCCTGACGACGAAAAAGAAGAATACTATGAGAACGTCGAACGGGCCCCCAATGCATGCCCAAGATACGATGTGAAAATCGTTCTTGGGGATTTGAATGCCAAAATAGGTCGGGAGCCGGTTTTCAGGCACTACGCAGGTTCCCATAGTTTGCATGAGAACACTAATGACAATGGACTACGAGTCATCGAACTGGCAGCATCGAAAAACTTGGTCGTTGCGAGTACCAGGTTTCCGCGTAAAGATATCCACAAAGCCACCTGGGTATCACCTGATGGAGCCACTCGCTACCAAATTGACCACGTGTTGGTAGATCACCGCCACTCTTCGAGCCTGATGACGGTATGAACGTACCGAGGTGCCAACGTCGACTCGGATCACTATCTTCTTGGTACAGTTTTCCGAGCGCGGATTGCCTTACGGAGACGTATTGCATCCACGGATCAGGTTCGAATCAACACGGCTGCCTTACGCAATGAGAACACCAGCAACACCTTTAGTCATGCGTTAAGACTCGCCCTCGAAGAGCTCGACGGAGGGAGAGTAAGTCCTGGGGCCAGAATGCCGGGCGTAGAAGAGAAATGGACGCGCCTTAAGAATACTGTCATTAGTACTGTCAACTCCATCTTAGGCAGTAGTCGTAGAGATCGGAACGACTGGTTTGATGATGAGTGCAAACTAGCGACTGAACGTAAGAATGCTGCATACCGGGCAATGCAGCAGTCTCATAGGACGCGGGTACGCGAGGAGAAATACAAAGAGCTCAGAAGAACTGAAAAAAGACTTCACAGACAAAAGAAAAGTGCCTGGGACAAAAATCTTGTCTGTGAAATAGAGAAAAGTAGAGAGCGAGCTCCGCACCAGGCGCGGGAGTTCTACCAAATAATCCGCAGTATGACGCGGTACACACCACGCTGCACTTACTGCAAGGATAAAGAGGGTAATCTGATCACCGATCCTGAAGGCATTCTGGAGCGATGGGAAGTGCACTTCAATGAATTGCTAAATGGTCAGCTCACAGAAGAATTGGAGGCTCCACCAATGCAAGACCAGGACCAAATGCTGCCGCCACCAAGCATTGAGGAAACACTAAAAGCCATTAGACAGCTAAAATCAAATAAAGCCCCTGGAGCTGATGGCATACCAGCTGAGCTGATCAAACAAGGAGGGACAGCGTTACATCACGCAATTCACGAGATCGTGGTGCACGTATGGGAGCAAGAGGAGATGCCGGAAGATTGGCGTCGTGGTATAATTTGCCCCATACATAAGAAGGGAGATATCACATTGTGCAGCAACTATAGGGGTATAACATTGCTGAGTACCGCCTATAAGATACTCTCCACTATCCTACAAGACCGGATATCCCCATACGCTAAAGCCATCATTGGTCAATATCAGTGTTGCTTCATCCTAGGCAAATCAGCAATTGATCAGATATTCACCCTTAGGCAGGCGATGGAAAAATATCTGGAATTTAAGATTCCACTATATCATCTGTTTATAGACTTCAAGGCCGCCTACGACAGCATAGCCAGGGTAGAACTATATAATGCCATGAGAGAATTCGGCATTCCAAATAAATTGATACGACTTTGTAGGTTGACCATGACCAACGTAACTAGTCAAGTAAAAATAGCGGGATTGCTGTCCAAACCAATAAACATCTATAATGGACTCCGACAAGGGACGGTCTGGCCTGCCTCCTCTTCAACCTGGCGTTGGAGAAAGCAATCCGTGACTCTGGCGTTACAACTAGGGGGACTATTGTCACCAAGTCCAGCCAGATACTTGCCTACGCAGATGACATCGACATCATCGGTAGAACCGAATCGGCGGTACAGGAATCCTTCGCCCAGATCGAGCAGGCGGCACAAAAACTGGGACTGCGCATTAATGAGGGAAAAACCAAGTACATGGTGGCAACTTCTGCGAAGAGAAGACCTAACGTTGGTCAAACTATCAGGGTAGTGGAGCACGAATTTGAAGTAGTGCAATCCTTTAACTACCTTGGGTCAATAGTATCAGCCGATAACAATATGGAAGAAGAAATACGCGAACGACTGATTAAATCCAACAAAGCCTACTATGATCTATCAATCCCGAAATTTATCCAGAACATCCAAGCTACTACTGTACGAGACCATGGTCTTACCAGTACTCATGTATGGATCCGAGACCTGGGTGCTTAATAAAAGGCACTCTGAACTCTTGGCCGCGTTCGAGAGAAAGGTCTTAAGGAGAATTGTTGGCCCCGTATGTGAGGGAGGACGATTCCGGAGACGCTACAACCATGAGTTGTACGCAATCTACCTTGAAGCTCATATTGTAAGAAAAATCAAGCTCGGTAGACTCCGGTGGGCGGGACACCTAGCTCGAATGAGCGAAGAGGACCCTGCCCGGAAAGTCCTTTGTGACAGGATGTATGGAAGGAGACAGCGCGGCAGACCTTGTCTGCGATGGAGGGATGGCGTAGACCAGGACGCCCAGAGCCTGGGAGTGCTAAACTGGATGACATCGGCTCGAAATCGGGACCGCTGGAGAGATTTGTTAAATAAGGCCAAGACCGGATCCCGGTTGTAGTGCCGATGATGATGATGATGATAGTAGCTTGTACCATTTATACAAGAATACATTTATTTTTCCAAATTCAAAACAATGGGCCGCGCCCCAAAATAATACAACTTTTTTTTTCAATTACTTAATTTGATATTGATATTTGCACACTCGAACAATGCTCTTATACAATATAAACAGTTTCACGCAATGAATGAAATATTGATATTTGCACAACTCGAACAACGCTCTCATACAATATAAACAGTTTCACGCAATGAATGAATATTTCCTGTTCAAGGGTTAACACACACAATCTATATGAAACGCAAATCGATATGTAACGAAAAGGACTCGCTTTTTCTAAACACGATTAAGGGCTGTTTATCTACTTCCCTTCTCCTTGTCACTTGGCACTTGACTTCGATCTTCTTATATTTAGTTTAACGTGGAGGCCCGACATGCCTCCACGGAATCCAAAACGCGATTAAATTATTTCATCGAAGCTATAGGATACCAAAATCCCATCATCGCTTCGATGGCCATATTTGGTATCCTCTTTTGCTTAGATGCCACTCAAAAAGGGGTGGAAATATACACACGATGATTGCTTTCGCTGCTCATCGTGTGCGTCCGCAAGTATGCAAACATTGCATAAGTCCCCTTTAAAAGTTCGCAGCAGGTGCGAGTATCTCGACGGCAAAAGGGTTGCAATGTTTACACGATCAGTGGCTACGTAAAGCATTATTGCTGATCGTGTACATTTCGCTGTATATTCTTGCAATCGAACTCTGATGGTAATTTTCCATTTACGAATTCGACTGCTGGGGCGCCAGCCGGATGCCCTCATGTATCGGTCGTTCGATGTGGCCATGCTTGCTAAGGCAGAGTAACTTTATCTGCTGGTGTGCTGCTGGCGTGCAAGAGGATATCGTATAGATATTGCACAGGCAATATTGGTTGGTTGGTTGATAAACCAAATTGCCTTGAAGAATATAGCGTTTGATGCCGCTGTAATTTCACTATAGCGCGACTTAATGTTTCACAGGGTTTTTCGTTTATTTAGCAGGTACAGTACAGAAGGTAAGTACAGGCTTTTAATGAATTTCAGGGACTGTTACCTTGTGTACCTGTAAGGTAAGTAGTGGCGTTCAATGGAACTGCCACGGTGCTTGTTCCTCCTTTGTCGTATGCCCTATTTGCGGGTTTTTACCTAGATTGTGGGACGATGAGTGCCCTGTTCAGGAGAATCGCCACACCCCCCTATTTAGGGGGATAAGAAATCTTTACCATTCTGGTCACTTTTCATTGCCATTCATTCATTCATTCGTGTTCAGAAATCGAAAGTAGCTATTTATGTATCATAATTACACATTAACCTAAAGCATTGCAATTTTCTTAATTCTAATCTCACGGCCATGTAAGGCACGATGTTCAGAATAATTATCCACGACAAAAGGTATATTTGTTTTTTTTTTTTTAGTTATGGAATTAAAATATTCCCATTAAATTTACTCAACAACTGGTAGGGTCGATGTAGTACGCGTTCGGTTCTTATATTATGAGTATTAAGACTGAGAGAAATAGGTTGAAGCTGGGGCGGAAAGTCAATATAACGATGGTCGTTCAATAAGTCCTTAGAATATATAGAAGATCTTCAAACGAGTCAGTTTTTTCTTGATTTCTTGGCTCAACCGCGTGCATCCCAACAAATCGTTGCCATCACCTTGCCAACTACGCTCAACATATTTGCCTTCAAAAACCTATTGTTCCTTTGTCTCTAGGGTGTAGTACTGCATCCATGTTTCGATACAGTTATGTAGCGAGGCCCGTCAGGATTCCGATAGAAAAACTCCAAAATATTTTAATTTAATTAAAAATAAATAAATTAATTATGAATTTTATTCATAACCAATTTTGTGTGTAACTATCTAATAAGTAACGATGATTCCTAAAAGCAAACCATTTTGTATGTCCTAAGGGGTTATAGAACGATCCGCCTACCATTCTATAGTAGGTGCTTGGATGTTGATGTTATCATCGATGAGATTCTTTTTTTTTTTCCTACAAAGGAAGATCAATTGGGCTCCTGCCAAAAGCCACGCAGGGTAAATAAGATGATCCTGCGATGAATACATTCGCTCCTGTGGACATACAAATGTTGGTATGATGACCGTTTTTGACTTTCTCTCTCAGACATTTATCGAACCATTGTCATCACAAAGAATATATTGTAGTAAGACATGGATTCGATAGCTCATCCATTAATGTACCAAGTATTCCCTTCGCTTCGAATACTATTTGCTCTTTATATAATTTATAAAGAATTTATCAGCCTGACCCATAGATGGCGCTGGTTATTAAAATATAATGACTACGGTAGGTTGTACCAACCGTAGAAAGATTAAGTTTCAAATTTGAAGACGGTACGTTATTTATTACTTGTTTGACACCCATCAATAGTGAACGCTTTCAGTGAATTTCCGGATGCTATAATCATCAAATGAAGATATGCATTATGGATTTTGGCGAATTTTTGCTTACGCATGATAAATGAACATCTGGTTCGATTTACCATAATCATCATCGGCACTACAACCGGGAACCGGTGTTGGCCTTATTTAGCAAGTCGTGAGGCTTGTTAAATTTTTCCATAATGAATTGTTTTTCCGGCAAGGTCATTAGTCTTGCGCCAGGATTTGCCATGCATTTGGTTTAATTTGTGACTTTTGGAAATTGAATGAATGTGCGACAAATGAACATTTGGTTCAATTTATGGTGCATTTGATGTGGATTTGGTTTGGGATTACAGTATATTTTGTGCATGTAAATATATAAGGGGGAGTGAAATTGTAAGGCCTTGCAAAGCACCACAACTAGACAGCCCGTACTTGGTATAGTAGATAAATACATGGGTGGCCTGAAAAGTTTCCGACCTAACAAAGATACAAGATATTTTTTCTTAAAATTTATTTTTATTTTTCTACATAGTTTCCTTGTAACTCCACACACTTCTCCCAACGATGCTGCCATCTCCCTAACCCGTTCAAATAATACTCGGCGTTTTTCTCTTCAAAATAACTGTTCACGAATGTGATTGCCTCCTCATTTGAAGAAAATCTCTGTCTCCCGAGCGCAACTTTTAGATTAGAGAACAAAAAGAAGTCGCTTGGGGCTAGATCTGGTGAGTAAGGCGGATGGTCAAGTATCGGCCAAAACTCGGATTTATTGCGCTTAAACTGCACCAACACAGCATTGGAAATGTTCATTCGAACAGATTTTTGGTCTAACGCTTTTGGCTAAAGCTTTCTCATACCTAAATATTGATTTAATATGTGACAAACACGTTCTTTGGACATTTTCATAGCCACTGCTATCTCTCTCACTTTAATTGAGGGGTCGTCTAGCACCATTTGTTGCACTTTAGCGACGTTATCGTCAGTTGTTGCAGTTTTCGGACGTCCCGAACGTTCATCATCTCCCAAGCTCTCACGGTCACGTGTAAATTCAGCTGCCCAAAATTTCACTGTGGTAAATGATAGTGCGGAGTCCCAATACATAGAGTCCAACTCATCTTTGATTTGCGTAGGCGTATTGCCTTTCAAAAACCAGAAATTTAATGACAGCTCGATACTCAATTTTGTCCATTTTCACAAAGAAACACAGATCAACTCACTCAAACGACTGTCAAATAATAACTACGCACCCAGAATGGCTGAAATATTGGTGAGTAACGGTAAAAAAAATGCACAACTACATTCACTAGTTTTTATTGACGAGTGCTGCTATCTTCACGTTGAGGTCGGAAACTTTTCGTATGAGTTTTCGACCACCCTCGTACGAGTCAAAATGTTCACTACAAACTAGATGTTCTAGTGTTAGTGAAACAACGCGTCAGTTGAAGTACAAAAAACACCATAGTGGTGATTGCTTAAGTTCAAAATAAGCTAAATCAGTCCATTTTAGGCAGTTCGCGGAACTTAGGAATCTTGTGGGAAGGAAGTATTGTGCCTAACACGGACACTCCGTTCACTTCCATCCCCATCGTCTATTGTTCCACCGACGAGCACTAAACAATTCCGCCGAAGCAAAGAACGGATCGCCGCCACGATTGTTCACATCCGCCAGTACAACATCGAACGAAAACTTCGCAACACACGGAGCAAGTCAAAGAAAACACAAGTTGTCCTTAATTAATCTTTAATTTATTTCACTTTCATCACATAAACCCGACGGTATTTACGCATCTCCGTGTGCACGGGCGAGCGGAAGTCAGTGCGACCAGCGTGGTCGGCAGATGGAAAAGGACTCAACGTTGCTCTGCTCGATGCAGAGCCACTTCGCAACCGGGGATGAGTTTTCTCGAGAGAGAAAGTGTTTCTCTCGTGGTGAAAACAAGGAAGAAAGACTTGGCAATGTATGTGTATGTGTGAGTGAAGATCACATTGGTTTTTTCATACCTAAGGCCATGGGAACGAATCTGAGACAAAGAAAGGGAAAATGTGCATTCATTAGTTGCGAGTTCGGTAAAGCAAACAAACCGAATCTCCTTGGATGATAATTGGTTTTCTGTTTGCTCTTGCCGCTGCTGATGAGAAGCAGATCGCGAAATATGAAAAGACAAAGGGAAGTTTGGGTCTTTGTCTGAGATGTGCATTGCGGCTAAATAAATAGGCGGAAATGCAATGTGGAAAGGTGCTAATGGGTTGTGGGGAAGAAGTATTGTGCCTGGCACGGACACTCCGTTCACTTCCTCCTCCATCATAATTAATTGTTCCCTCGAGAACTACACGATTACGACGAAGCAAAGAAAACGCCAAACACCGGACAAGTAAGAATATAAAACACAGGATTTCTATTGTTTATTTTTATTTATTTTACGGTAGCACTACGTGAAAGTTACAATGTGAAGTCAATAAAAACCCAATCTTCGAAGACTGCGGCGAATATAATATTCGACGCGGCGGTTGCAAACACTGCATTGTGCGTGGGAAATGCGGGTCTACGAGGCACATGATTGTTACTATGAGGCACATGATTGTTACTTATTTTATTGTTTCAAAATTTTACACATACGCGACTCTGTGATTTTCGCGTCTCCGTGCGCACCGGAGAGCGGAAGTCAGCAACGACCATGGCGGTCGGCGGATGGAAATCGACTCCCCGAGGATAGAACTCTGAAATGAATTTCATCCTAGGTTAGGGTTAAGAAAAGGGAAGAGAGAGAAAAACTTTTCTTTTAAGGGTGTGGCCGCCACAGAAATGCACTCTTTCAGTGCAGTGGTGTGTGTGCGCGATCGAACAGATCGTTGTTATTTACACGGGTTCGAAGGCAGTCGAACACCGAAACAGGCTGGCGGCAAAGACAAAGGAGATTCATGATCTATGCCTATGCTGTGCAACGTCGCTATGATAGACGTTAGGAAAAAAAAGGTGCTAATGGGATGCGATACTTTATACAATGGGAATTGTATATCGTATCTTAGGTGGGTGGCCAAAACGAATCCCTTGCTTACATTTGTATATGCCGGGTAATTAGTTGCGGCAGAGAAAGAAATTGAAAATTGTTTGTTAGTGGAAAAACAAACGATGAGTTGAATCCTATGCATGTTTATGGTATATGGCATCTGTAAAAACAAGCTGTCTGACATAGGATTTTAACACAAACAAAGGGTGCCGACTGGCTTGGGATTCATGATGCCATATACACTTTAAATAATTGTTTTTAGGAATTGCAGATAATGCGTTGTCTGCATCAAATGTCCTTGGAGATTGTGGTGCAGGTGTGGGAAATTGAAATTTGCCTGGATTTCTTGAAAAAGAAATCTTACAGGAAATTATATGCGAAGAGATGCATGAAGATAAGTTTTCTTTTACAGAAGCTTTGAAATAAATAAATTCGGTAAGCTTGATGTATGCAGCATTTACAGGTGCTAATGAAATTGCATTAGCGAAATTATATGATTGGATATAGTTATGGGTGTTTTTTAGGGAGGCGAACCGTGGGGTTTGGCGGAACCGGGAAATTGTGTTTATGGCATCGCTGGTAAGGGTAGGGTATTGAATTCCTATTTGCATTTGCTTATGCTGTATGATTGATTGGTGCCAAGAGACGCGAGATGCGTATATTTGTTTTGGTTTCTTGGGTGTAGGTCGCCAGCCAATGTGTACGTTAAGAGATTTATCATACACATGGCGAAATCGAAAAATAGACAGCGCAAGGTTTATGGTCCCTGGTGAAGGTTACATAGTATGTAATCCAAATCCTTTGTTATTAGGAATCCATCTACGGGAATCTGCCTGCACCGAAGGTGCCAAATTGCTTTGGAATTCCTGATAAGTTGGATAAGAAATCTTACGGGGAATTGCATGCGAAGGGATGCATGAAAGGTAAGTTTTCTTTTACAGGGACTTTTAGGTTAATGACTTGACCTCTTTAATGCGTGGAGCATTTAAGATGCTATTGCGATTGCATTAGTGAAATTATGAGATTGGGTGGAAGTTATGGGGGTTTTTCAGGAAAGCGAAGCGTGGGGTTTGGCGGAACCGCCACAGTCTTCTCAGCCACATTGTGGCGAATTCTTCCGTAAAGACCTGTCATACGGAAATTTAACTTATGTACGGCACTTGTAATAAGTTTCAGTCCGGTATCTCAATTATTCTGTGTTTTATTTAAATACAAAATTGGTCTGTTTCCTTTGAAAAACCCTACATCTTGCAATGATTTTCATTATTAGATTATATTAGTTAAGTCTTTGTTTTTGAGGCTTACGTTTCACTTTTGTGGTTTTTTTAAGTTAACTTTTGTTACAGTCCTAAATGCTGTTATTATTTTTATTGCATTTGAATTAGCTGAAAATGTTAATTTCAAATAAACAGATAATTAATTGTAATCATAACAAAATTCGAGTTAAATGAACAAATATGAATTGAAAATGCATTTTTTTAAATATGTTTTTCATTTTATTTTTTACAGTTAGTTTGGGGTGACACTTACTTAGTCGGATGTGGGTTCGCAGAATACAAGGACAGTTCTAAATATAACAAACTCTACGTATGTAATTACGGACCAGGGTAAAACCAAATAGGACATTATTATAATTACTTAAAACTAATTCATTCACAATTTTGTTTTAGGGGAAATGTCGTTGGTTTCAATCCGTATGAAGTTGGAAAGCCCGCGTGTAAAAGTCATGGATTAATCCCCTCGCCACGTTACAAAGGACTATGCAGAAATCCATCCTATGAGTACAAACAAAACCAATTTAATACGAAAGCATCGCATTCGAGTTTACAATTTACTGAACAATCCCGACAGGAGAAAACGCAACTATTTCCAACGAGTTTACCGCCCTTCACGACGCCACTATTCTCTCAGAAGACGAGCCAATCGAAAGTCACATCGCCATTCAACAAACCATTGATAATTGGCACCAACTCTATTGGGGAATCAGCAATACTCGGAGCACTGTTTGGTACAAATACTGAAACAAGTATCCAAAAAGCAACTATTCACCAACATCGACAGTATCAACAATGGAACCAACAACAAACCGGAGATTTTCAACACCCTCATATAGAACCACAAATAGTATCCACTAGTCCAAATGAAATCATTCCACAACCAATTTCACAAACCGGATGGAGTCTTCTAACATGGCGCGGTTAACTGTGATTTAACCCGTCGATGGGTTTAATTTTAGTGATTATTTAAAGTTGTTACCAATAAGGCAGCTCATCAAATGTATAATACTAGGTAACAAGCCTGAGAGGCGCTCACTACAGCAGGCTTTTAAAATGAAAAAGCAAAGAAAAAACACTGCCTAGAATCTGCTTTGGTTATCCCTGGGGTCTTCTTCATTCAATTGCCAATTTCCTTTGAAAGCTATTTTGTTTTAATAACAAAGCAGGTCTTTATATCTTAATACTGCACAACCTTGATAGCAGGTTTAATCTTCCTGTACTTCAACAAACATCCAACTAAAAACTAACATGACCTTTTATACTCTTTTTAGTTTCAAGCAAGTTAGATTAATCGAAAGTAGAGTTTAGAAACCACCCAAAAAAAATAATACAGTCTCGTTTAAGAATATTTTATCAAATTATTTCTGTAGCTAATAGATATTATACATTACATTACGTAGAATACAAAGGACCTAAATGTTGTTGTGAAGAGCAAAGCACTGATAAGCTAGAATGTAAAAGGCTCCCTAGAGTGTAATATTCCTCTCTTCCATGTTCGATAGCGAACTTGGCAATTGTTAGCAGGACTATACAATTTCGTTACACCATCTCAAAAACGGAGATGTCTTCCCAAACATTTCAAAGCAAGTAGATGGCAAGAGGTACACAAAGAAAAGTTTGGTGATGACAGTGGTCCTCATGCAAAAGCAGTGATATACAAAGCTAAGTTGTTACACCTTCCATTACATCAGAGGTATAAGTTTATTTATTTATAGAATGCTAACACCATTAGAACATCTCATCTCTTGTGTGTTAAAAATCGTACGCTAGTGTGTTCGGACTAATTAACCCAAAATCAACGGTCGTTTCTTTTTAGTTCATTTTAGAAATAGGACATCGATTGACATAGGTATACCATAATATCTTACCTAAGAATTCAGTATTTTACTGTAAAATTTATTGTTTTCTCATTATTGTGTATACTAAACGATCCTCAGAGGATCTCTACAGTAAGAATTACCAACCTCTAAGTAGCACTAGCTGTCCTTAAGGATCTATCTAGTACGGTAAACAAATAAGGCATTGTCAATTAATTCCAGCAGAGAAGAGAAGTTCTGCATCTGTAAAAAGAATAAAACAAAATAACTAACGAATTCAAGATATCGTTAAGAGCCTTTGCGAAAAATAATGGTTGCAGTCAGTGTGTAAACGTTGAAATGATTTTGAATTGTGTTTTCTTGTTATATTCTGTGCTTTTCAAAGCGAACACTTTTTATTGCCTACTAAATATAAAATCAATTTGTGAATGTTATCTAGAAAATACCCTTAGCGAATGTTTGTATCAAACGTTTGAGTTCTGGTATTGTTTAATCTGTAAGTGTCTCCCTAATAAAGAAAGCGTTTTATGAATATGAAAAAGAAAGTCAAGTGGTGTTTTTGTTCAATTTTTATATTGATATTGTGACGCATATGACAATCAGTACTGGAATCTCCGAGAAAGTCCGAAACAAAGTACTAGATTATTTTAGGAAGTACTGGAAAACTGGAATAGAACATTCAAGACTATGGAACCGACGGAAACGATACACCAAATCAGAATGAGGAAAAACGGTATAAATACGTTGCACGCAGATTGGGAGTTGAGTTATAAGTAAGAAAGTGAAGCAAGCGATAAGTCTCGAGTGAGAAGTAAGCAGTAAAAGACGCGATAAGTACGGAAGCGATAAGTAAAGAAATCGTTAAGTGTACGGTATAAGTAACGGTTGTATTACGGACTAAGAAAGTGTTATAATAATTCAAAATCGATTTAACGGCTCCTATTTATTTTAAAATAATTATTCCAGCGAACCCTAAGCTCGCTACAATATTAACTTATTAATTTTGTGTGGCAATTTTTTTCAATGGACTTAAAGAAAACTATCAATCGTTATTATAGGAACAATATTTATGTAAAAACATTGCTATAGGGGTGGAGTTGTGGGGAGGAGACGTAGGTTGCCCCGGCGTACGGCGCTGATTCACTTCTTCCCCATAACTCTTCACTGTCTGATCGAGGTTTCGTCAAACCGAATCGTCACTTCACTAAAAGAAGTCTGTTCATCAATGGTTCTCAACACCTGGAGTAAAACTCCGCCACAAGACACACCAGAAAGGAAGGTAAATGAAATGCACTGTTTTAATGTTATTAATCTGTCTATTTATTTGGGTCCATGTTGTGTTTTTAAATGAAGTGACTAAAACTAATTAAACGTAAAGTGTACACTTGAGATTTCACGATGGGATACAATCTGTTTTCAGTCGACATGATTTTAGTTTATTGTTCAAATTTTACTGCTCACCTTTGATGAAATAAGTTCGTTAACTAACATTAAATCCGCACATTAATATAATCGAACACATAAGAACATAAAGAAGACACTTGTGGTGAAAAGCTAATAAAGATGGCACTTAGCACGAGAAAACTATTGATACTCTCGGGGGAGTTAAACTCGCCACTCCGGATATATTCGAGTATGTAATTACGCGTCTCCACGGTGACGAAAAGCAGGAGTGACGCGTGACCGTGGCGGTCAGGGGATGGTAAAGGACTCAACGAGGCTAGAGTTCGGACATGAATTCCATCCTAGGTTAGGGTTTAGAAAACAAGAGAAGAGAGAGAAAAAACGTTTCTCTTAAGGGTGCGACCACCAAGGACATGCACTCTTCCAGTGCAATGGTATGCGTAAGTAAATGTATCGCCATTAGGAAGAAGTGCTACTGGTCTTCCTATTTACACACTGGGAAATGTGTATCGCTGTTGATGCTAAGGGGATCGAATTGTATACATGTTCACATGCGAAGAAATTCGTTTTATGGCACTAGACGCTAGATGCGTGTATTTGCTTTTGTTTGCACATGGTGCGAGTTAGGGAATTTTATTGCTGCGAGAAAAAGGTCGCCGGCCAATGTGTACGTAAAGAAATTTATCGTACACATGGCGAGGTTGGAAAATAGACGGCGCAATATTTATGGTCCCTGTCATGACGGTTGCACTGTATGCAAACCGTATCATTTTGTTTACAGGAATTTGTCTGGTACCGAAGGTGCCGAATTGGTTTGGAATTCCAGATAAGCAAAGAAATAAATCTTACGGAAAATTGTATGCGAAGAGATGAACTTACCTTTAGTTTTCTTTACAGAGACTTTAAGATTATAGATTTGAAGCGTGAAGCATTTACAGGTGCTAATGCTGTTTCATTAACGAAGTTAGGAAATTGGCTGAATGTTATGGGGGTTTTATGGTATGTAGACAGTGGGGTTTGGCGGAACCGCCACAGAGTGATGCTTATTTATCAGTAAGGCTTATCCGCCTCTATAACCTGGATTCAGATTTGGCCTCCAATATGCTACTTTCATCTAGAGTCTATATTATCCAGTTTGGCATTGCAATGTTTTTTATGGCGTAATCAATGTCAAATCTCTACTATTACTCTCCATACAAGCAGTGGCTATAAAATATCGAGATGTGCAACATGTGCTGGCTATTAGAGACTCAACATAATCCTTTTAGTAAATGCAAGACACTTGCTCTGAATATCTTATAAATATTTGACAATTTGTTTGTTCCGTTGTTGAACGGGTTGACGATAGCAGATTTTCTTCTTGACTGCTTAATATAAGTAAATCCGTGGGGACTCTACTCCCTCTCACTCTCTATGTCAGGGGGAACATCATTCAAATATTCTGATAGATAACCGAGCTTTAAGAAGTTCGTCATCGTCTAATCGGGTTCGTTCTCAAGGCTCTGTCGACGTTCGACTGATAACGGCATTTTGTAACATAAGGGGCATCGGTTTCACCAATACGAGTACAAACGCCGTCCACCAATATTTGCTAACAACGAAACCTGATATCCTTGCCTTAACTGAAACCCGGGTCGATTCGTCAATTGATTAAACATATCTTCGTTGCTCAAGATACGACATGCATTCAAGATTTCGTTTTAAGGGCGGAGTCTGTATTTTCACGCGGTCCGATCTGGCCTGCCATAGGATGGAGGTATTGGAATCCAATAACATGGACATTATGTGGTTGAGGGTCATGTGGGGAAGAAGTATGTTGCGCCGGCGTACGGTGCTGATTGGCTTCTTCGTCCATCATCACTATAAGAAGGTTCCGCCGCAATTGTCCACCAGGAAAACAAAACAAACACATCTCCACAACACCGTCCACAAGGAGTAAAGTAAAACACACAATTTTGTTTGTTAAGATTTGTTTTACTATAACACTGTTTATCACATCACCATCGGCACTACAACCGGGGACCGGTCTTGGCCTTATTTAGCAAGTCCTAAGGCTTGTTAAATTTTCCATAATGATTTATTTTTTTCTGGGCAAGGTCATTAGTCTTGCGCCAGAGGCTCCCCGACGGGGAATCGAACCCCGGTCTCCCGGGTGACAGGCGGGTATACTAACCACTATACTATCGAGGAGCCCACTGTTTATAGAGGTGGCAAAAAAATACACGAATAAGAATACATTTTTGGTGTAATGTTCATATAAGGTTTTAACTTTTAATATTGGAATTTAGATTAGCTTTTTATAATATTATGAATGACGCGAATGGCATAGAACCGACAAGCTCTTTACACACACATTTCGCGACTGGATGCTAAACGTTAAGCACTAAGGAGGGCGGAAACTGAGGAAGGAAGATGATTCCTAGAGAACTCACTGTACCGGCGCCGGTACGGTGGACGGCGGCGACCCGACCGCTTTGAAGATAGAAACACGACTCCGACGACGCAATGACCTGGGCACGTGTGTGCCTGTTGGGCGATAAAAATCTGACTCCCTGATGCAATCCATATCCGCTAAGGGTGGTGGATTTCATTGGTGTGGCAGGATTCTATATGTGTCCGTATAGGACAAGTACGTTGCCCACCAGCCTGCATATCGGCAACGACGAAAATGCACCTAAATAAACATGGGCTGGTATATGATGATCGGTGTATGGCTGGGTGTAGTCCCATCGTACGGTAGGGGATCGATTTGGGTTGGCGATAAGTCAACAGAACTTTGCTGCGACGGCAAAGGCAACTAGATTTCAGTGTATGTTTATTTTAGGCATTGGATAATGGACAGGAATGTTGGCATTATAGAGATAAGCGATAGCGAAGATCGCCTAAGGAAGACATAGGTTTCTGTGTCTTAAATAAACAGAAACGACTTTTTCGAGGGTCATAAATCCCTGATGACCTGCGCGTGAGAACGAAATAGGTTTTTGCGTTAAGATAAACAAATACGCTATTTCAAGGGTAACGATGATATGCACATCGTGTTTATTCGGGCGTTCATGATAATGCCGTTGTAGGCTATACATGGTTAGGTGACGATAGGTCAGCCGAAAATTTGGGTCTTGCTTACGTGACGATGGTGATACATGAGTGGTGAGGAATTAGCCTTGCAGATGTGCAAGCGCACATCTCGCCCAGGGTGGCCATGACCAGCGGTCGGTTAATAGGGTAAACACAGTGATACTACTGTGTGTTTGTTTGTTTAACCGGTCGGGGCGTCGTTAGGCATGATCTAGGGTATGATTGTCTAACGTCAGTCATAGTAGTGCCCGAATCCCATGATCGGTAGATAACCAATAAAGGAAATTGGTCGCAAATGTTGCGAACCTTGGAATTGGGGCTGTAAATGGTTATGAACCGTAGCAAAACTATCGGTTATAGCTGTGTCAACAATTACGCTGGCCAGCGAGTTTTTATCTATTATAATTGCTGACGAGCCGAGCCGATGGAGATATGATATGGTTTATATCTTATGAAACGAAAAAAACTCAATGTGATGCGTGCCTTGATGAGTGAAAGTTTCAGGTGAAAGTTTCAGGTGAAAGTTTCGGGTGAAAGAGAATTTGAAAGACAGCTTAAGCTGCTCAAATGCAGGTAAGAATTCTCTTACAGGTACTTTTAGGTTATATTATTTGATCTAATGGTACGTGCAGAATTAATATGCTAATGCGATTGCATTAGAGAAATTAGTAGATTGGGTGCAAGTTATGGGGGTTTTTCAGGAAAGCGCACCGTGGGATTTGGCGGAACCGCCACAGTCATGCTGAGGAATTATCTTGTCTTTACCGCTCCCCGAATGACGATCGACCGGCTACATTTTTCGAACGTTTGTATACAGATAAACCAGGCGGCTTTTGAAATAATATCTTCGTTGCTCAGGATACGACATGCATTCGAGATTTCGTCTTAAGTGTGGAGTCTATAGCGTATTGCGACGATAGTGAAGAACGTGTGATTTCAACTGACGCTATGACGGTTAGAATCACCAAAAATGTAACCAATGCTCAACACATCAGGCCACTGCCGCGTGTACGAATTCGATTTCTAAACTCAAGTACATTCAACTAATGTGGAAATGCTATATTATTGCTATGGTATACGGCTTTAATGGATGTGCTTTTGGTGGTGTTGTTCTTCACTATTGGTCGGTGTATGCTAGAAAGGCCACAAATCTACGTCTTCAGCCAGCCTGAGCTGGCTTGCCAAAGGAGGAGATGTTGGAACCCATTATCTTGGACATCATGTAGTTAAAGGTCGTGCCGGAGAATTCTGTGAAATGTCTCTGTTATCTTTACCACTCCCCGAATGACGATCAACCAGCGACATTTTTCGAACAACTTTCACGCACCGTCGACTGGATACAGATCAACCCCCCGGCTTCTGAAATTGTCGTCCTTGGCGATTTTAATGTAAACAATTCCCGCTGGTTGCTGCATTCTCGTAGAACCGACGAGGCTGAGAGGCTAGGAAAGATGTTCGCTGTTACCCGAAATATGACTCAACTCGTAGAGGATGCTACGCGAGTGCCGGATACCCGAGAATCTGAGCCGAGCATTTATACTGTGGAGGTTGCTGCACCACGGGGAAACTGTGATCACTGCTTGGTATTGATCGCGCAACCACTTGTATTCCAAGGGAATAACCGACCTAACCAGCTTCGCCATGTATGGAGGTATGGGTCTGCCAATTGGGACGATTTGCGAGATTTCTGTGCCTCATTTTCGTGGTCGGAGGTATGCTTTGGAGACTCCAATGTTAGGGCATGCGCGGAGTCGGGCACAGAGATTACTATTCTCGGGATGGAGATCTACATTCCACATTCCATCAAATGAAATTCAACTGAAAAACCTTGGATTGATAAAAAATATGCTTTGGAGACTCCGATGTTAGGGCATGCGCGGAGTCAGTCACAGAGATTACTATTCTCGGGATGGAGATCTACATTCCACATTCCATCAAATGAAATTCATCTGAAAAACCTTGGATTGACACAAAATGCGATCATATTACAGCGGGGAAAAACTGAGCTTATAAGCAATGGCGCTGCAATTCCACCGAGGTTAACGAAACGAATTTCGTTAGAATCAGAAACGCATGCATGAAGAAGATTCACAACGACAAAATGACCAATAAATCCCTTCAGTTTACAACCGATTCCCGTCCCTTCTGCTCAATGACAAGTGCATTTAGCAGTAATTTCGAATCCTCCTCTTTTCCTCTGTTAGTTACAGACAACGGGACATTAGTCTCAAAGTCAAAAAATGAAGTTAATGTGTTCGCGAAGTTAGTTTCTACGAATTCAAACTTCGCTGCCGGTTTTTTGGAACTGTGGGGGTTCTTTAACCCACTTCCAAATAACCACCCATTCCCTTTTACCTGTCTCCCACTTACCAGGCAAGTCTTTCTACTTACCCGCCAATGGGCAGCGTAAGTTACCCTGCAGCATCTTCCACCTGAAAGCAAACCTGGCATTATTATCATCGAATTTTTCTGATTCATAATATATGAACCAATTCATATCCTCTATCGGCTAAGCTCGTCACCAATCATCGATAAACACACGCTGGCCAGCGTATTGTGGATACATCTGCAGCCGATATTCTTCCTACGGTTCATAATTAAACCATTGCTCCTATACCCTTGGGTTCCCAACAGTTGCGACCAATTCCCTATTATCGGCAATCTATAGATCATGGGATTTGGGCACGAATATGATTGACGTTAGACAATCGTATCCATGATTATGCCTTAAGATGCTCCGGCATGTAAACCAAACAAACACACAGTAGCCTCACTGTGTTTATGCTATTTACCAAACGCTGGTCCATGGCCACCCTGGGCAAGACGTACGCTTGCACATCTGCAAGGCTAATTTCTCGTCATTGTACTCATGTACCATCACTGTCATGTAAACAAACCCCAAATCTTCGGTTGACCTATCGTCACCGAAAAATGTATCGCCTACAATGGCTTTCCCATGAACGCCTGAGTAAACTCGATGACGACCCAAGTAACATCGGCCAAACCACGAACGATGTGCATCCCATCGTTTGACCCTTGAAATAGCGTTTCTGTTTACTTAGGGTGGAGAAACCTATTTCGTTCTCAGGCGTGCATCATCGACGATTCATCACCACAAGTCCTGCAGCCCCTTTTGCTCGTTCAATTGTTTGAACAGGTGCAGAACAGATCGTTGCCTGTATTGCAGGCGAACGGGCCTTGTACTTGTCCTATACGGTCATATGGGAAATCCTTCCTTTTTAACTCCTGTTTTTTGATCGCCCATTGGCCTCGCCAAGTAGATCCGGTTCGCTCCTCCTACATCGATGTGATCCACCACCGTTGAAAATGACGGATGTGGATTGCATCGGGGAGTCAAATTTCATCATCTAAAGAGTGCACATGTGCCACGGAGTCCAATTTTAAAATCCTAAGTGTGCACACACACCGAAAGTGGAGTAATACCATCTTCAAGGTAGAGTGTAGTCTGGAAGTCGCGCGTTGACAGATCGTTATCGTTTCGTTATTAATTGTCCCAGTTGTGCGCGGTGTGTTAATTCAGTTTAGATATTTCGAATGACTTGGTGTACCTCTGCTATACGATTGTTTAACTTAAGGCCGCCCCTCCAGCGACTACAGCAGAGTATAACAAAGACACTGATGTGAAAGTAAGATTAATTGTCATATTCGATACAAGACCGCTTGTTAGTTGTAGTATCCAATTATTGTTCGAACGATTTGTCGCCTATTCAGAGAGCGGATCATGTCGTGTTAGTGAAGATACTTAAAATTTTTCTGAAACAATAAAAACCAAGAATAACGAACTATAAAAAGTGTTTTTAATGTATGTGCTGCGTTGCTAAGTAAGTAGGGGTCAGCCCCTGTCGGACAATTTTCGCGAAGGAATCATCATTGGTGTTTTAGGGAACTCAGGGCCCTTGCCGGTGACACGATTAAAATGCCTACAGAACCACCAGTGATCGCGCCGGTACAATCCTCCATGTAGGATGTGAGGTTCTGCCCGAGTTCTATTCAACGTATTCTACGTGGTCTAGACTGTAGGAAGGCACCCGGTCCGGACGCAATACCAGCAGTAGTCCTTAAGAAGTGTGCTTCAGAACTGACGCCGGTTCCTGGCAGCTCGTCCGCTTATCTTTTGGATAGAGGACATTTCCTGCCTGCTGGAAAATCGCTCGAATTCAGCCAACCCCAAAGAAGGGGAAAAAGTGTCTCCCACAAAATTCCAGGCCGATAGCATTACTGTCGAATGTTGTCTAAACTAATGGAGTAGGTCATAAATATCGAGTTAATTAACTATTCGGAGTGCAACGGACTTCTGAATGATCGTCAATACGGATTTCCGTACGTTACGTTACGGTCCACGGGAGACATTTTAACCCTTATAACCGATATATGGACATCTGCGATTGA
This sequence comes from Microdon myrmicae, assembly GCA_963931805.1. NCBI lineage: Eukaryota > Metazoa > Arthropoda > Insecta > Diptera > Syrphidae > Microdon > Microdon myrmicae. The sequence continues at coordinate 122,575,449 of OZ007499.1, forward strand.
GCGGCATGATGAGTCAAGAGCGGTCGCATTGGATATCTCCAGGGCTTTTGACCGCGTCTGGGACGGAGCATTGTTGAGCAAACTTCGTTCATATGGGCTTTCCCAGCAGCTTTGCGACTGAACGAAGAGCTTCTTCGAAAATTGATCGATCCGGGTTGTTGTGGACGGCGAGTGTTTGGATCTATATCCTGTTAATTCCAGCGTGCACCAGAGTTCTATTTTGGCGCCAACCATGCTTTTGCTTCATAGAAATGATTTGTTGGAGTCAATGGATAACAAAGTGATTAATTTTGCGGATGATAGTGTGCGTGTGTTCTCTTTTTCGAGTGATCGGCCCATTAGTGCATCAACAGCGCACCAGTTGAGATGTAGCCAGATCGACTCTCTGAATCGCGATCTGTATATGGTCCTGCAGTGGGGAATGTCCAATTTCGTCGACTCCCATACAAGGAAGTCACAATATACAACATTCACAAAAAAAAGTGGATCATGGGCTCCACAACTGGTTATGAATGGCCAGGCCCTCGAATCTGGGGAAAGCTTGAAATTGCTCGTCGTCACGGTCTGTGGGAATTTTTCATGGCCTAAACACGTGTCAAACATCGCCACGTGCGCTACAGGAAAACTGGGTTGTGATTTTAGAGCCAAGAAATATTTTATTCCGGCTCAACTTCTCCTATATAAATCTCAAATTAGAGCGGCGCTCGAATATTGCTCTCAAGTTTGGAACCCTGCTCCTAAGCATACTGTCGACCTACTTGAGAGCATACAGAGACGGGGGATCACCCCGATCGGGGACACGGCGCTGGCGTCGGGACTACAGTCGCTATCACATCGAAGGCGCGTAGCCGACCTCTGTCTGTTTTGCAGATATTATCGCGGGTACTGTTTTTCGGAGATTCGTGGTATTGTTTCGAGCGGTTCGATTTATATACGCTCCGTGATACAATCCGACGGATCGCACCAATTTGCGGTACATCTCCTGACGGCACGAACATCCCTGCATCAGAACTCGTTCCGTTACACAGCGGGAAGCTGTGGAACTCCCTCCCCGCGCGAGTGTTACCGTAGCATTACAACCTGCAACTGTTCAAGAGGAACTGCAATGGTTTTTTTGGTGACATCTCGGGGCGCTGTATCGGCGCCATAGATTCGCCCCTCCTGAGAGAAGTATAAAAAAACAAAAAACAAAAGAAATCCACACAAAAGGACAGAAAACTTTCGAACTATTCGCCCACCAACAAAAGGTCATTTCTCATGGTTCCACGTTACATGGTAATTTCAATGGTTGGGGATTTTATCTACTTCTAGAGACACATGGTCATGAAACCAAAAATGTTACGACCTTTTTACTAGGTAAAAGCAATCGTCTTAGTGGAGCAAAGTTGACTGCCTTCAAAATCCATTGCGATAACAGCGCAACTATAGAAATATCAAACATAAACAATTTTACGATCCTCTTTTAGTCAGTGCCGATTAAGGAATCCTCCACGTAAACCGTCTCATTAGGAACAGCATTAGTAAAGCGTTTAGGATAACTTTACACTGTTCCTATATTTTATACATAACCCACGATCGATTTCTTCCCTGAAAGAGTTAGTAAGGAAGTTGTTACTATGTCCGAAGAGAGCAACCGCATCCAAGTAAATTATCACGTGTTGTAATTTTTTTACACAAACGCGCTTCGTAAAATGCGAGTACCCCAAGAATTTAAAAAGCAAACATGATCCCTGACCATCCTGTCATTGTGCCCAGGATAGGATATAACATTCTCGGGCCGAGAGAGAAACGAAGTCAGTCGGGGGTGGGTCGAAATTAAAAAAAAAAAATTGATATGGAGTGAACGCTGCCCCATGGAAACAAATTCATTCGACTCATACGATCGAGAAAATGACCGCTGAGAAAATTATGCAAACACAAAGAGTGTGATGTAACGTTCACCTGGCGGCGTAAGCAATTTGTACTTCTTCGAAAACAACGCCGAATAAGCAGCTACTGCGAACATGATAAATGACCGAAACTAGATGGCATGGATCGAGACGACATGCGGACAATGCCACTTGCCACACAGCGGACGGTGGGCGTTCTAAGTAAGAAATTCCGTGAGCGCATGATTTTCCAAAACATCAGATATATTGGGTTGTACCACATGAAATGTCCGATTTTATAGTAAACATTTAAAAACCAATATTATTTTTCCATACATTTTTATTCAATCAAAATAGGATCCGTTGGCATCTATTCCCTTTTCGTAGAAGTGCTGACTTTTTGAGGCTATGAAATCTTCAAAGGCTTTTATGACCTCTGCTCGGTTCCGGAAGACTACCGGCAAAATGAATCCGGATTCCGGAAAAGATGATAGTCCATTGGGGAAATGTCAAGAGAGTACGGTGGATGCGGAAGATTTTCATTTTCCGTTACTTGTGAGGTATGGGGTCCAGCATTGTCATGCAAAAGGATCGGGCCGTCCCTATTGACCAACGCAGGTTCCTTTTCAGACAATTTGGCATCCAATATGTCGATTTCCTCACAATATTTAATAGCGTTTATCGTTTCTCCTGCTACCATAACCTTTTCTGGGTGAAGATCCGGCTTGGGGGTAAGTTTTTGTTTTTCACCTGCATCCAACCACTGCCCATGTCCTTTACGGTTATCATACAGTATCCACCTTTCATTACAGGTGACTATCCACTGAAAAAACAGTTCAGTTTGGTTTCTTAATCTAAGCGATGATTTTGGGACTCGTTCAGTTCATGGGGTACCCACTTATCGATATTCCCTACTTTTATGAGAGAAATCTGTCGATTTTTTGTCATTGGGGGTACTCCTATGCTTTGTGCAATCTCCCGCAACGATTTCGCTGGGTCCGCATCCACTGTTGCTCTTAAAACATCGTCGTCAACTGGTTCATTTTCGGGGATGCAATCTCCCGAACGGAAATTTCCGAACGAACGTCGTATAGTGTGTTCGTGTAACGCTACATCCTCAAATGCGTCATTAATGTTTTTCATTCCCAATGACGCATTAAGTCCCTATTTTAAATTTATAATGGAAGACGAATCGAAAATAACTGTACTTGTAGCGAACCCTAAACTTCTCACACGTCAAGCACACGTACCACTTTTATATTGTTTATTGGCCTGTAGGAATCCGGAAGTTCATGACCTCACCGACTCGACTCCGCCATCGCTCCCTGTCATGCGCATTCTCTTTCCACGCTCGACCATCCGATCCGACCTCCCCAAGGTCAAACCTTACATTGTCCCCCCATCTCCATCGCGGCCGTGGTACCGGTCTCTTTCCCATTAGTCTACAGTCAAGAATTCTACCCACGGTCCTATTGTTACCGATTAGCGCCACATGTCCGGCCCATCTTAATCTTCGCGACTTCATTACTCTCACTATTGTAGGTTTGCGGTATAGCTGTTCCAATTCATGGTAGTGGAGTTTCCTCCATTGTCCTGACTCCTCGTCTACCTCCATAGATACCCCTTAAAACTTTATTCTCTAATACGCGGAATTTGTTTTCTTCCCGTTTTGTGAGAGCCCATACTTCGCACCCGTATAGAACAATCGGTATGATTATGGTTCTATAGACACGAACTTTACGTTACATGATAGCAGTTTGGATTTCAGCAGTTTATTGACTGCATGCCAACTAGCGTTGCCGGAGTGTAGTCTTTTGTTAATTTCCTTCGACATTTCGTTACTGGCTGTCAGTATCGTTCCCAGATATTTAAATTCTTTGACTTTTTCAAATATCTTGCCTCTGATCTTTATATGTGTTCCCTGAGTTTCACCTGCTCTCGCCGTAATCATGTATTTTGTTTTGTTTTCATTTATTTCCAGGCCCACCTCTTCTGCCGCTTGCATGACGATTTCACAGACTTTACTTATAGTTTCTAGATTATCGCCCAAAAGGCGATGTCATCCGCATATGCGAGCACTTGTGTGACCCCGTTCCCCGTATGATGACATACTCGAGGAGAAGGTTAAAGAGACATGGTGAGAAGCCATTGCCCCGTTTTAGTCCGTCCCGCATTTCAAATGGTTCTGAGAGGAGGTTTTCTATTCTAACACCCCCTTTGTTTTCGTTCATGCAAATTTGAATGAGCGCGGCATCTTTTTTCGTGATTCCCAGCTCAATTACAATATGGTAGAGGCTTTGCGTTGCGACTGAGTCGTGGGTTGGTAAACCCTCTCTCCGTATTCTCACTTCTTTTCCAGCAGTTGCCTTATTGTGAACATTTGGTCGCTCGTTGACCGGTTCCTACGGAATCCGCATTGGTAGTCTCCCAATATGTCTTCTGCGCACGGTGTGATTCTCGCCAGTATGACATTTGTTAGTATTTTGTATGTGGTTGGGAGCAATGATATTCCTCTGTAATTTTCGCAGTCAGATCTGTCGCTTTTTTGGAAAATGGGGACGACTATTGAGGTTTTACATTCTTCCGGAACGACTTCCTTATCCCATATTGTTTTAATCAGTTAGAGGATCTTTCAAGCGGTTTCCGCTCCTCCATGCTTCACAAGCTCTGCAGGTATACAGTCGACTCCGGGAGCCTTGTTGTTTTTCAATCGGTTTATTGCGTCTTCAACTTCGTCTAAAGAGGGCTCTGGGATCTGAGGCTCGGCTGTATGTACTTCTGGTGCGTTTATTTGTGGTTGATGGGTGCGTACGTTGAACAGGTTTTCAAAGTACTGCTTCCATCTTGTCACGATATTGTTTGTTTCTGTCACCAGAAAGCCGTTTGTGTCTCGGATTATTTTGGCTCTCCCTCGGTGGCCATTTCTAATTAAATTTATGCCGGCATACATACCTCATCGTCAAACCAAGGTTTGGACTTAATTGTTTTCTTAAATTCTATTACCTTTTGGGCTGTTTGTTTGATTGTGTCTCTGATCGATGACCATTTAGTGCCCAGATTATTGGTTTCCTCTTACCCTCTACTCCCATACTGTAGGATGGTAAATCTATTCGCTAGTTCCTCTTGATATTCAGCCCTTTTGCGTAGGTGTTTTAGTTTATCAATGTTGAACTTTTTGCTTGTCTCCCGTGATTGCCCATGTGGGTTTACTGCGAGCCGACTCATAATTTTGCCCATCACTAGAAGATGATCGCAGTCGCAATTTGCTTAACGCCTTCATTTGTTAAAAATTGTATAATAATCTGTTGCGTCACACCCGTGTGTACCTCTTGCTCATGGCTATACTGACTACAAAGTCGACAGCGACTTCTAGCCGGTTTCGCAGCTTTTTATAAACCAAAAACAGCCACGTACAAGATTAATTAGCTTGCAACTTGTTGTTAAGGAAAAAGTAAAATTGCCGTGAAATTAGATATATACTACTCTACATAAACCAAAAACAGCCACGCACAAGACTATTTAGCTCGCAACCTGTTGTTAAGCAAAAAGTAAAATTACCGTAAAATTACATTATAAATTATTAACCTTGCGCCATATATATAAATATATATGGCGCAAGGTTAATAAGCTTGCCCGGAAAAACATCCCGGTTAAAGTGCCGATGATGATGATGATACATATATATACATACATATTGGAAGAATTGGAGTGAAATGGGCCAGGCAACTCTTGTAAAATATAAAAGAAAAATTTAACAGAATAGTATATTTTCCAGTAGAAAAAGACGTGTGCGTGTCTCGTGTGGATGATCTCCATTGGAAGAGGTCAAACAGCAGGTTTTTGTTGCTTGCTTGTGATAAAGAACTGTGGGGAGGAAGTAATGTACCTGCATGGGTACTCCGTTCTTCTTCCTCCTCCATCATATACTTTACCAATTGTGATTGTTCCGCCGAACGCCAAAAGAATAACAGCAAAATGTCACCGAGGGGAAAACAGGCGCACCGAAAGGGAACGCAAAGCGAAACTCCGCGACATCAACACAGGAAAAAATAACACACTGATTCAGTTTATTATTAATTCATTGGTTATAACACTGTCGTTTGGTTTGGATGTATCCAAGTGAAATTTATATTAAATAGATTTTTTTAAAACTTTAATAAAGCATTAACCATTAACGGTGGTTGTAATAGGACTCCCTGATATTAAATCACTGTTAGAATCAATTGTGGATGTATTCACTTTTACGGTGGTGATAACTGGATCTCTTAGAGGAGATCGTTACGATACACACGTGTGTGTACTTGGTTCTTTACAAGGATTCGGCCATAAAAACATACCTGAAACTCAAGGACGGGGCATAATGGGCATCCAAGAGATGTGTGTTTGTTGAAACAAATGAATCGCATCGCATCGGATGCTAATGGCTTTGTATTTGTTTATGCATCTAGTTCGTGAGGGAAAAGATTCGGCGAATTAAAGGACAAGGGAAATATGACCTGATGCATAGTTCGGTAATGAGGGTCGGCTAGATAAATAGCAGCCGCCCATTAAATAGAAAATGTGATTCGGATACCTAAACGATATGAATTGTCTATGGTATCGCAGGAACCTATGTAGGAGCAGTAATCTTCAATTTGCACATGGTGCGAATTATGGGATTTTATTGCTGGAAGAAAAAGGGCGCCGGCCGATGGGTAGGTAAGGAAATTTACTTGGCGACGCGACGTTGGGAAAATAGACGGCACAGTATTTATGATCCATGTCCTGAAGGTTACAATGTATGTAAATCGAGTTATTTGTTTACCGGAATTCGTTCAAGGATATTTGACTGGCGACGTAGGTGCCGAAATTGATTGGAAATTCCTGGTAAGCCAATAAAGAAATCTTAAGGAGCAGTGGTATGCGAAGAGAATGCATGAAGGTAAGTTTTCTTTACAGGGACTTAATGATCATAGATTTGATCTATATAATGCGTGAAGCATTTTTAGGTGCCGAATGCGAATGCATTGGCGAAGACTTATGCGTCTTGGGTGTTTTTCAGGAAGGGGAACGGTCGGATTTGGCGGAACCGTCACAGAACCATTAAGGACTCATAATTATAGGAAGTTGTAATCATGACTAAAGTATTTCAATTAAGTAAATCACTTGTTTACGATTAATCATTTACACTTTGCATCAAAAATATTCAACGATATGAAGCAAGCTTGAATATTTTTAGTTATTATAATTCAGTTTTCTGTAAATTTAATGTTTTTTTATATACCTAAAATCTTGTTATATATCTCGTGTCGTTTTCAAAATCGTTAACCAAAAATAGTAAAAATATGGCATTCTCTACACAGAAGCAATTTTTAAATATCCCATTTACGAATGAGTGCCCAAGATCAAGGTGTTGGAAACTAGAAGGCGTGAAAATGAAAACGTACGCCACAGCGACTGATGAGAGGTCATGGTCGATGTATAAACAAAACCAAGCAAAGTACCTTGTGGATCTTGTTGAATGTAGAATGGTAACGATTAGATCATTGATAAAAATCTGACTAAATTTATTTAATAATTTCAAATAGATATACATTATTCTTATATACACATATAATGTAACTTTTCCTTATATAACGCATATTTGTAGTATACGGAAGAAGGAGGAGGACGAGGAGATGTATGCGTCGCAGGAGGAGGAACGAGTGGTACCTCTTCTGATTCGAGTAGACGTAGCGGGGTATGGTTTAAGAAACTAATATAAATTCCATTTTTTTCAATTTTTTTATTTTTCAAATATTTTTAAAATAGCTTGTTTCGCAACTTGGCAATGACAGCCTTATACGAAGTACTGTTAAAAGTATTTCCAGGTTGGAAGAACTCTTATCAGAGAATAATGAATTACAAGAAAAACTACAGACGTCTCAGGAACAACTAAAGGTTCTGGAAGGAGAGCGGGAGGCCATCGAATCTGCTGTGAAAAGTAGTCATTCAGATGCATCGGACAAATTTGTTGAACGAGTCAGTGAGCTTAAAGTTGACGAAAATACTCAGAAGCTCATTGATGATTTAATGGCAGCGTTGAAAGAAGCCGAAAAGGCATATAAAATTAAAGACGCTGAATGTAGTTATTGGCGGCAAGTGGTAGATAAGGTAAGGCCCCAGGACGATAATAACTGTCCTCCTCCGCCTCCGACGCCATCAACTTCAATATGTCCACCACAAGGACGATCCTCTATCACACAGTCTGAAATGGTATCTAGAGGAACTCAGCGCTCACCAACCAGTCAAGATATAGACAATATTACAAGTATCATGAATGAGCGTAATGCGCTCAGAGAAAAGTTAAGGTATTTCGTGGGTGTTGAGGATAAGATTGTTAAATGGAAACGTGATTCGGAAGCCTTGGAGCAATTCCGTGGTGAAGCATGTTGTGCAATAAGGAAAAAGGACGAACAACTTCGAAAATTTTGCGCAGAAATTAAGGAATTGCAATTTCAATTGCAGAAGGAGGAGCGTTGCTCCCAAATGAGATCGCAAGAAGGGGAGTCTATGTGTACAACTATTGAATGCTTTAAGGTAAGTTTTGATATATAAATTGGCCGAAATTTAATTATTTTTACTTGTCGATGTCTACGTACCACTCGAAGAACGCTATAGGGTGGGATGATGGAAGGGATTATGGGAAAATTGTGGAGTACAATGATTGGAAAGATGTCGACACAACAATTAATGTACTATTTACCGATATTTTTAGGCGATGATACAGTCTCAACTAACATTGCCTTTGGTAAAATGCGTTTAGGGTTTTATGCCACCTTGGTTGTAGTCACCTTCCGTTAACGAATAGTATTAAACTTCTTTTATTAAATAGAGTTGAAATTGAAGCAGAATAAATCAATGTCGATCATATTTATTGCAGTAAGTTGAACCTCCCATCAATAACTTCCTGTTCAAATGCATTATTAGTTTATATTGAGGGAAAGTTATCGATTTTAGTTGTAAGGAGATTCTTTGAGTACATGCATTTAGGTATCGGTAATATAAATCATCCAATATGGAAGAAAGGAAGCAGTATAAGAGAAATAGAATGGGCAGCATCCGTGATTTTATATAACCATGAACAACAAATATTGTAGAGGTATTTGTGAATAACTTTACAAACTCTGGCTTGTTCCTTCCCTTATTATAATTAAGGGTTGTCCAATGCACTCGATAAAGAAAACAGATACTTACTTCACATTCGTCTCAACGCTCTTTGATACCACAACTTCCACCTCCACTCAAAGGCAATTTATGGTTCCTGCGCGTTTAGCGGCTAGTTTAATACTCTCTTACACCAAACAGATCGTGCTTAAACTTGAGGGCAAAGGGCTTTCCTGAGCTGAACTAAGTTTTTAAGTCAATTTAATGTTTCAATGTCCACGCATTTCGCAGACAAACCCCATTATACCATATCAATTTACATTCTGATCGCGTATAAGAAGCATACTTTGAATTTCAAAGCTCGTATAATGCACCTTTATACTAAATAGCGTCCCAAGACTGGATTAACTGCGAACTCACTCTCGAGTGTTTCTACTCTCTACGCATTTCACAACCAGTTTGTGCAGCTATTTGAGTGCAAAGGGTTATTTTACGACCTAAATTAATTTTCGACCTCGTTCGAGGGTTTTCACTTACTACGGATTTCAAGGAAACTTAATATTCTCTCATACCAAATAAAATCTACCTCTGCGCGAACGCAAAGTGCAGTTCATAATTTACATCAACTTCCAAACTCGTTCGCCACTCAATATACTCATAATCGAATATAAGGAACATTTTGAGCTAATTTAACTTCTGACCTCGCCCGATCATTTTTATTTGCTTTGAATTTCGTAGCTTGTTTAATTCTCTCTTATACCACATACATTCTGCCTCCACTTGAGCACAAAGAGCAATCCATAAACCAAACTAACCTTTCACCTTGCTTGATTAGTTCGATCTGCTATCACTTCAGAGCTACTTATACATTCTATTATTCCACAAATTCACCATAAAGGAAACTAAACTTCCGAACTCGCTATAACGTCTCTACTTGTATTTCGAAAAGATTCTAATCTTATCTTCTACTACGAGTTTTCTAACTAGCTTGACGCTCCTTGATACCGCTTAAATTCCGACCCCCTCTAACACAAAGAGCGTTCTATCAACGAGACTCACTTTCGAAAACTGAAAGATCTAAAGTACATTTTTCAACTACTCAACATTTCATTTCTTCTCTGCTATTGAAGTACAATTTGTCGGTAAACTTCTGCGAAGGCTCTTCCGTTCCAATAACCAGAAAGGAGATAGATAGGATACGGGGTACTTTTTTTAAATGTATATTCCTCAAGGGAAAGGAGAACCTATTCGACATAAAATTCTATTAGGTAACTGTTAGATCTTTTCTTGATCAGTTGTAGATTATAACGCTTCGGAAATACTCCCATCAGGAGAAAGTTCAATAATTTCCTCAGTCTGTAACAAAATGAATTTTGCCGTTTAGATCTGAGAGATGAGTTGCACATTGATGGGATCCTATCGCGTGCCATTATAAGGCGCAAATAAACCAATTTCCTTGGAAGTATATCTGAGTCAGTGAGGAGGAATTTCTCTATTGTAAAAGAGGTAGAGGTCCACTTGCATTGATGCTAGAACTGCGTTTTCAAATAAGTCGATTGCCCGTCTTCGAATACTATTGAGTAGATGGAGGATATGCGTAGGAGCAGAACTCCAAACCTGTGAACAATATTTAGGTTCGGAACTAGTTTGGAATTTGTACACAAAAAGAAGTTGGGCTGGGGTAAAATATATTTTAGGTTTAAAAAGATAGAGTTTCCTGGAGGCAAATTTGTGTCGAGCATTACGCATTCGTGATACTTTACATTCCCACTGGTCGTGAACCCCACCAAATCCATGTTTTCTCTAGATTTGTAGATTTAATGACCTGATCGTTCGCCATAAGCTCCACCAACGATCAGTTTATTATTATTATTATTATTTTTTTTTTTTTGAACATGTATAATTTGTCTTATTCCCATTGAAGTCTTGGGGATTGGTATCTCCCTATCGTACGATTTTGATCAGATCTACATTAAGGTAATCAATCTCTTTGAATCACAGTCAGTGTCATATTGATGTATTAATCGGCCTATCATTGAAAAATGGAGACTTAAGCGCCTTATCATCGGCAAAATTAGATACTTTGTTGCTATCCGTTCATGCTAACAAATCATTAACATGAAACAGAAATAGTATTGGTGACAAGGCAGAACCTTGAGTCACTCCGAAATTAATAGAAAAGAGATCCGAAAGCACGCCGTCTCGAAAAAAAAAACGTAATTGCAACTCTTTATCCAGATGCAAAGTTTTTGGTAAGGCTCATAAGAAAGCTTAATTTGTAATGTTTTGTGCCAAGCTCGGTCAAGAACCCGGGAGATGACCAATGTTCCCGCTTACCATCCTTTTCAACTGCAAATATTTTAGTGACAAAGCTCAAAATGTCTTCCATAGAGTGCCTACTGCAGAATCCGCATTAAGGATCATTTCGGAATCCGTTGCATTCTAATGATTGGATCATTCTATGTATTGAACACTTTTTATATTTTATTGTGCAACATGGACAGCAAGGCTATTAGGCAATAAAGGTAATATCCTGTAATTTTGCGAAACACAATTTCCATTCCTTTAAAATTGATTGAATTTATGCAGTGTTCCAACAAGTGGAAAAGGTTTTCTGTCCATAATACTTGCGAAAAAATTTTCTTAGAACGAGTAACGGCTCTAGGGCCCAGTTTTTAAGAACTTTTGTTGTTATTTCATTCAGTGCGGTTGATCTCTTGCAGTCTGAACATATTGAACACCATATGAGTGGCGAAATTTTGCATCTAGACTTGAAGTCTGCACTGGGGCGATCACTGATGAATCTAAAAGACCAGCATCCAGGTTTGAATTCCTGGAAATTTTTCGAAAATAGTGACTGTATCTTCTGAGTATGTGGTTAGTGTCCCGATGCCCGCCACTAAAGTAGTAAAAGAGGAAGAACCGCAGGTATTGTTAATAGTCTCTGCTATTGACTGGGAAGGACATGATGCAGTTCAGGCACTCAAGCCGTTTGTTAACCTCCTTGTCGTTGTGGACCTTCTTCACTGTCTCAACTATTTTGTTAGATCTGTTTCTTATTCTCACAAAATTCGTTCTGTTAACATCCGTGGGATTTGAACACCAATGTTTAAAATCTCTACTTTTAGCTAATAGTAATTTGTTCACATTTTTTGGCAAAGCAAGGCTTATGGAATAAATTTCATCTGATACAAAGTGGAATGTGAAGTTCCATCCCGAGAAGAATAATTTCGGCATTTGACAATGCCCCCACGTTGCATTTCTAAAGCAAACCTTTCACCATAGTATCGACGCAAAAAATACTGCAAATCCTCGCATTTGGTAGCCCTGTATTTTCATACTTGGCCAGAGTGGATAGTTTAGTCATTTGAAACAGAAATGATTCCACAACAAATATAAGACGATGGTCGAAATTTTCCAACGGCGCAGTTATAGCGTTTGCGACGATAATGAAGAACGTGTGATTCGAACCGACGCTATGACGGTGAGAATCCCTAAAAAGTGAATTGAAAATTAAAAAATTGAAAATTGAAAATTGAAAATTGGATTGAAAATTGAATTGAGAATTGAATTGAAAATTGAAAGTTGAAAATTGAAAGTTAAAAATTGAATTGAGAATTGAATTGAAAATTGAAAGTTAAAAATTGAAAAATTGAAAATATAAATTGAATTTAAAATTGAAAGTTGAAAATTGAAAAATTGAAAATTTGAAAATTGAAATTGAAAAGTTGAAACGTGAAATTGAAAAATTGAAAATTGAAATTGAAAAATAGAAAATTGAAAATGAAAAATAGAAAATTGAAATTGAAAAATTCAACACATCAGGCCACTTCCGCGTGTACGAATTCGATTTCTAAACTCAAGTACACTTAACGTTGTGGAATTGCTATGTTATTGCTTGGTATATGGCTGATGGTTTTGCTTATTCGATTTTCTTTCTGTGTTGTTCTTCACTATTTGATTGTGTACTGTGTATGTACCTGGTATAAACGCCACACATCCGTATTAACGGAATGAATGCTTAGCTCGGATGACAGAAGAAGATTCATATTCGTATGATCACGCTGGTTATCCAGTTCCCGGGTAGGCTCCTCCACTAATTGGTCAAATTGCGGCTAGTAGCAAATATTGAGCCTTTCAGATTCGTCTGTTCTATGAGAATATATTGACTTGTGTATACAACAGTCGCCAAGAACAAAAATCTCTGAAGCCGTGTGGTTGATTTGTATCCAATCGATGGTGTGTGAAAGATGTTTGAAAAGTTGCGTTGATCTTTCGTCATTCGGGGTGTAGTAGAGAAAATAAAGAAATCAGCACAATTTTCATTAAATTATTGTCCAAGTTTTGTGTTCTAATGCCTCGTCTCTTTGCCAAGCCAAATTATACCGAGTGAAGATGCAGAATCCATCTTTAAAATGAGATCTTGTACGTAGGTCGTCTCTGTAACAATAAACAGTCGGTTGACGAGTCAGTCTGAGTATTGATTGGGGCTGAAATATTAGTCTTCTCTCTTTCCACGTAGGTCGTCTATGGGACAATAAACAGTCGGTTGACGAGTCAATCTGAGTATTGATTAGGACTACAATATTGGTGTTCTCTCTTTACACGTAGGTCACCTCTGAGACAATAAACAGTCGGTTGACGAGTCAATCTGAGTATTGATTAGGGCTAGAATATTGGTCTTCTCTCTTTACACGTAGGGTCACCTCTAAAACTATAAACAGTCGGTTGACGAGTCAATCTGAGTATTGATTAGGGCTAAAATATTGGTCTTCTCTCTTTCCACGTAGGTCGTCTCTGGGACAATAAACAGTCGGCTGACGAGTCAATCTGAGTATTGGTTAGGGCTAGAATATTGGTGTTCTCTTTTTCCACGTAGTTCACCTCTGAAACAATAAACAGTCGGTTGACGAGTCAGTCTGAGTATTGATCAGGGCTAAAATATTGGTCTTCTCTCTTTCCACGTAGGTCGTCTATGGGACAATAAACAGTCGGTTGACGAGTCAATCTGAGCATTGATTAGGGCTAGAATATTGGTCTTCTCTCTTTACACGTAGGGTCACCTCTGAAACAATAAACAGTTGGTTGCCGACTCAATCTGAGTATTGATTAGGGCTAAAATATTGGTCTTCTCTCTTTACACGTAGGATCACCTCTGAAACTATAAACAGTCGGTTGACGAGTCAATCTGAGTATTGATTAGGGCTAAAATATTGATCTTCTCTCTTTCCACGTAGGTCGCCTCTGGGACAATAAACAGTCGGTTGACGAGTCAGTCTGAGTATTGATTAGGGCTGAAATATTGGTCTTCTCTCTTTCCACGTAGGTCGTCTATGGGACAATAAACAGTCGGTTGACGAGTCGATCTGAGTATTGATTAGGGCTGAAATATTGGTCTTCTCTCTTTCCACGTAGGTCGTCTATGGGACAATAAACAGTCGGTTGACGAGTCAGTCTGAGTATTGATTAGGGCTGAAATATTGGTTTTCTCTCTTTCCACGTAGGTCGTCTATGGGACAATAAACAGTCGGTTGACGAGTCAATCTGAGTATTGATTAGGACTACAATATTGGTGTTCTCTCTTTACACGTAGGTCACCTCTGAGACAATAAACAGTCGGTTGACGAGTCAATCTGAGTATTGATTAGGGCTAGAATATTGGTCTTCTCTCTTTACACGTAGGGTCACCTCTGAAACTATAAACAGTCGGTTGACGAGTCAATCTGAGTATTGATTAGGGCTAAAATATTGGTCTTCTCTCTTTCCACGTAGGTCGTCTCTGGGACAATAAACAGTCGGCTGACGAGTCAATCTGAGTATTGATTAGGGCTAAAATATTGGTCTTCTCTCTTTGCAAATATTTGTGGACGGCATTTACAATCGTTTACGTGAAACCGTGTACTCACGTTACTAGTTAGAAGTCAGCCGTGTTTTGGGATCGTGCTCAATTCCAGGTAAACGAATCATTTACAATGTATCTCCTCATTAAATTACATGAGAGCTTCGCCCATTGCGAGCTACCGCCAGGTCAGATCCTTGGCTCTAGTGTTACTACGCGACAACACCGAATTTTGGTGTAATGTCTTTTCTTCGTCTCGTTTTTATTTCACCTGTCGTAATCTGCATTAAATTTTAAAACTTCCAAAAGGAATGGGGCTGTGCACTGATTAAACCAGTTTCGATTACTTTCGTACTTTCGCAGTATATTTTATAATTTGCAGTTTGCTGATACAAAGGGCCTAGAAAGTAATACAAAGCCCTCTCTGTTATAAAATATAAAGTTTTTGGTTACCCGGACAAAATGTTTGTACACAAAAGGTAGTTTTGCATGTTATTCCCATTAAGATAGTTTTCCCCATTTTTTTTTTTGTCTCAGAGGGTATTTTCGTGGTTTTTTCGACAAGTGCCAGTGCGTAATGAAAGTCTCAGATATTTTATTTAATCAAACCCAGTATTCAACCAAAATTCATTAACATCTACAACAAATTAGTAAAAAGTGATACAAGGTCTCTCTCTGCCGTAGAATATAAAGTTATTGGTTACTCGGACAAAATGCTTGTATACAATAGATAGTTTCGCATGTTATTCCCATTAAGATTTTTTTGTCTCAGAGGGTACTTTTGTGGCTTTTTCGACAATCACCAGTACGTAATGAAAGTCTCAGATATATGGTTTAATCAAACCCAATGTTCAACCAATATTCATTAAAAGCTACAACAAATTATAAGCAACAAACAACTGATTTTCCCAAAAAAATGAATAAAAAAATATTTACCAAAAGAAATAACGGGAATTTTTCTCGCCGTGAGCCGAAAGAATTTTTTGAATTAGTTCACCGCGATACAAAAAATTATATCCATCTGTTCTTTCCTCGATTCAGTGAAACTTTTCTTCTCCAGTTAAACTTTATGACGTGAGGAATATTATACCATATATACATTAACTTACAAACTTGGTCAAATATATCTTCTTGCATTCGCAGCAAGTTTAATATACTGTGCCACATACCATTGCTGCATCAATGGTTGACGTGGTGAAGAAGTTCTCTTGTGGGGGTTCTTTTAGGCATTCCCAAAGAACCACCCACTCCCTTTTAATTAACCGTCTCCCACTTACCAGGCAAGTCATTATACTTACTTGCAAATGAGCAGCGTAAGCTACTCTGCATCACCTTCCACCTGAAAACATAAGCCCACGGCAAGATTACCATCTTACCGTGGCATCAAACTTTCACCCCGGGGCATGCTTGTATCCAACGCATCATGTTTCCGAAATCGAATTCAGTTATCTCTTCATGTAACCGACATTAATTCCCGAACATGTCAATGCGCATCGCTGAGAAGCATTTTCTCACACACGTGCATGAGATGTTCATCCTCGCCTTATCTGCAGGATCATCGGTAGATCGTCCAAACAACAATCCGTTGGTCCAGAAGACGCGTCGACCAGCATACTTGTTGACACAACTGCGGCTGATAGTTTCCCTACCATTTGGTAATTAAATATTGCCCCCATATCCTTAGGTTCGCAAACATTGTAACCAATTCCCTTTTATCGGTCAGCAACCGATTATGGGATCTGGGCATGAACATGATTGTTACTTAAGCAATCATATCCATGATCATGCCTTATGATGCTCCTGCCTGTAAACTAAACAAACACACAGTAGCCTCACTGTGTTTATTCTACTTACCAACCACTGGTCCATGGCCATCCTGGGCGAGACGTATGTTTGCACATCTGCAAGGCAAATTCCTCACCATCGTACCCATGTACCAGCACATTTATGCAAACAAATCTCAAATCTTCGCTTGACCTATCGTCACCCAAGAATGTATCACCTACAACGGCATGATCGTGAACGCTTAAGTAAACACGATAATGATTCTATGTAAAATCGGTTAAACCACGAACGATGTGCATCTCATCGTATGACTCTTGAAATGGCGTTTCTGTTTATTTGGGGCACGGAGACCTATTTCGTTCTCAGGCGTTCACCACAATGTACCAGCACATTTATGCAAACAAATCTCAAATCTTCGCTTGACCTATCGTCACCCAAGAATGTATCACCTACAACGGCATGATCGTGAACGCTTAAGTAAACACGATAATGATTCTATGTAACATCGGTTAAACCACGAACGATGTGCATCTCATCGTATGACTCTTGAAATGGCGTTTCTGTTTATTTGGGGCACGGAGACCTATTTCGTTCTCAGGCGTTCACCACGATGATTGATGACAAAAATGCCTGCAGCTCCTTATGCTCGTTCCTTTGTTTGAAGAGGTGGAGGACCGTTCGTTGTCTGTATTGCAGACGAAGGGGCATCATACTTGTCCTATACGGGCATATGAGAAATCCTCCCATTTAACTCCGTTTCGATCGCCCAATGGCCGTCGCCAAGTAGATCCGATTCGGTCCTCCCACCTCGGTGTGATCCACCACCATTGCATCTGATGAGATATGGATTGCTTCTGGGAGTCAGAGTTCATCTCTCGCGGAGTACGAACGATACCAGAGGAAGTTCCAAATATACACTTGTCGAGTTCGGTTCTAAGCTGTGAAAGAAATCGTCGCTAAGCTAACATCAACTCGAAATTCCACACAATCTATTTCGCGTAGTTTCGCTATCGCTTTCAATAACTATCGCTCATCATAGAACAGTACGCAAAGGAGGATATAGTGCATGTTACAAACTAGTTAAACAATTAAGTAAAAAGAGTTTCATGTGAAACCCGAGCTAGTTAAATAATTAAGTAAAAAGAGCTCAATGTGAAACTTACTTCGATAATTAAACTGTAACTGTGAAATATGTCGTTAAAAACTATCTAGGACAAAATGAGTAGTTTAAGTGCACATGAACTCTGTGGTTCAATTGATAAAAGATCATCATATGTGAAAGTAGATTGAGAATTAACAAAATAAAGAGAACACCTAACACTTAAACAACACCAGTGAGTTTTATTTTCTTCATTCCTCTTTATCGGCGAAGCAAGTGGTGTTATTAGTGAACCTGTGTCGTACGCCGGCACTCCTACATTAGCCCCACACTCTTATCCGTTTGTTTGAGTATACTTTGGTTCAACTCACAGCCCTTCCTGTTGTGGCAATTTGGCATAATTACCTACTTCAAGGATCGTAACGTCGAAATGGGACACCAGATAACATTTCACGGTGGAATTTCAAATAAGCAAGAACTAGGACACCCTGTGTATAACAGATTATTCCATTTTGCCGATGATGGTATACTGATTTCTCCATTTTCAACGATGCTCGTCACATCAGCTGAGATATATTTCAGAATCGCTCTTTAAATATTAGTGTGGAGAGAAGCTATTCTATTTGATTTCAACACCAAGAAAACGCAATTTATGGTGTTTGAAAAGAAAAAAAAAGACCCTTAATGTCGCAGCTTATGATGAAAGATCATCAAACCCAAATGGCGGCATACATTTTCTTTGGTTCATTAGTTAATGCGAATAAAAGTATCAAGAACCGGTCAAACTTTCCAAAGCTTGCCTCAAATAAATTATGGATCTATTAGACTGTGGGGATACGAGGTCGTGGCGCCGGCGTGGGCGCAGAGTTCTACTCCGTCCCCGCAAACTGTTCCACCGAATATCGCAGTAAAACGAGCACCAAGTTAATTGTTCACACCGGACAGAGAAATAAACACACTGTTTATTATTTGTTTCTTTATTGTGGCAAATGATAGATACATTTGATTAACTAAATGAAAAACATAAATTAAAAGTCACTTGGAACCTTACGAATATATTAATTTAAACATTCTCATTGCCATCGTTCAAACGTACATTATACACAAACTATCGAAACACTTCGCACTATAATTCCACACAATTAACTGGGGAGGAAAAGCGACTCCTTGATGGTACGCGTCCCCGATGTGCCATGGGGAGCGGGAGAAAAACCTACCGTCGCGATCGTTGGTTGTAATAAGACTCCCCGAGGGTTTGAATCTGACTTCTCAATTCCCCCAACTCGGTGGTGAGTTTGTCAGCACCAAAGAGAAGAGAGAGACGAAATGGGGTAACCAGTAAGAGCGTCTTGCTGGCTAAATTCCGGTGGTGTGTGTGAGATGATCTTAGCAGTGTGCTAATGGATCACTGTTTGCTCATGCCGCAAGCTCATAAGAAATGAATTCGGAAACCTTGATAAGGATAAAGGCATTGCTATCGCAAACAATAGTGGATATTGCCGGAGACCGATATAGATTTTCCTATTGGTATATTGTATATACAGAAATACCATTTCAAAGGCAAGCACTAAGATGGGTACTTGTTTGGTCTGCGATCCGTCCAATTCGATGTTCGTTTATCGCCTAGGCAACCGATCATGGATAATTAAGCTGCAGGTGTATAAGCAAGCAATTTGCCATGGCCTGGTCGTGGGACCAACAGTTGTTTGAGAAAAGTAAACACAGGGGGGTTACTGTGTATATAGTAGACATGGACCCTGGCAAGAGGACCCGGGTAGCTTCCCAAATGGTTTGTGAAGGTCACGGGTGCCGGCGAGAGGAACCTATTAGATTCCTAAATGACTCGTGATGGTCATGGGCGCCGGCGAGAGGAACCGAAATGCTTTGGGAAGAAAGTAATATTGCTTGATGCCGTGGCAAGATGACGATCTTGCCGTGGGTTATTTTCAGGTGAAAAGTGGTTTGAACGTCTTTATTGCAGGTGAGAAATGGGAAGTGGGATTAAGGGAATTGGGTGGTTCTTTGGAAATGCTTAAAGAACCCTCACAAGACTATTCGACTCACAGCCCTCTTCGCATGCAGGTTAGATTGAATCATATCCTTGCCTCAGTACTGCAATAGTTTGAGCCTGCTGCATTTACTATATGAGCTTTGAAGTGTCCGAGGTGAAGTAGTGTTTGTGATATGCCTTATGAATATGAACCATGGAAATACTCCACCACGACAATGGATTCTGCAATATAGCAATCTCTATCAACGAAATGTTGGCAACATATGGCATTGCTGTTGTTCTTCAGCTCCTGTGTTCCTCGGATCGCAATCCCAAATTTTTTTTCGATTCCCCTCGCTCAAAAGCCACTTGAAAGGGTGTGACTTTAGCACTTTGCATAATATTCAGAAGAAGCTTTATAAAACTACTGTTAAGATTCAGAAAAAAAATCTTTCTATCACTGTAAAATTGCGAAAAGAACTTTTTTGAAGGGGATAACCTTTATAAGTAAAAGAACAAAATTCACATGGTTATAAACAAAAAATCACTTTCATTACGTGTCTCGCATAATTGATAGGTTCCACTCAGCAACGCAACTATACCCCATAAATCCTTTTTCAGAAGAACAAGAGTATCGTGAAAGCTCCATTCTTACCAAAGCGCTACAATTTGCAACCGTTCAAGCAAAGGATATCATTTTCAGATATCTTATAGCACAGCACGAATAATTTACTTTACATTTACATCCCCAATGTCTACAGTTGGATGGTTTCTCTCTACAGGGCTTGTTACCAACTTTCTTGATTATCTAAAACATATATCCTCAAAAGGTATTTGCAATGTTGTGCAATGTTTTTCTGAGATGAGGGTTTTATTAATATTACAATCTCAATTAATTTTATATAAATTCAAAATAACTATAACTAAAAAATTACAATGTATTTTAAATTGCAGGAAGAGTCTCGTAAAATGAAAGACGAATTGTGTAGGTTAAACTTCGAGATACAAAAAATTCCTGCATTGCAAAATAAAATACGATGTATCACTAATGAACTATGCGAAAAAAACTGTATAATAGAACAGTATGACAAACAGTTTCAAGAATTATTGGTAAATAAATACTTTCTCTATTTTAAATTATATAAAAAAAATATTTGGAAATAATTTTTCACTATCAAAGTACAAAACATCCAGGTACACACAACGAGCTTATCCAACCTCAAATACGAATGCGGCAAGCTAATGTTAATAATTTTAGTGAGTAAAATGTCGAGAATTAAAATTAAATCGAATCCTAAAACAAACAAATTTTTTTTAATAGAATTTTCGTAACGAACTGGACCCTCAATTTCGAGAATATTTTTCTACTGTTGTAAATGCGATTAACAATTAAATTGTCGTATCACTTTAAAGTTGCCATGTACTTGTTAATATGTATTATTCGTATAAGATAATTAATTGTTGTTGTACTTTGCAAGTGAAAATATTATTGAATAAAAAGTTTTGTAACATAACTTTTGCTTTGTTTTGCTAATTAAACCAATTGCTTACACAGGAAGGAACTCACCTTATGTCAATAGATTATTGGTTTGGCAAACAACAATTTGTTTGTTTTTGTGTTTATTAAAATTATTTAATTATTTCTATTCATCGATTTTACAATTGAATCCATAGAGTTTAGTGGGGCTACCACCCCATTTTATTGGCTTAATTCAAACAACATAATTATCTACAACTAAAGTATATATAAGTTACAAACTAGAGAGCTTAAGAAGTATCTTAACTAGGCTTAACCTAAGGTAATCAGGACAAATTAAGAAGGCATGAGTAGGGGCGAGAGGTGGGGGCAGGTTATAGTAAATTGTAGAGGCGCCGCTTAAGATTGGTGGTGAGAATGGTTTAGGAGGCGGTCCTTGAGAGTATGGGTAGAGAGGTCGAATTCGAACAAGGTGGAAATGGAGTTGAGATCTCTCAGCATCCGCGAAAAGGGTTCGTTGAGACCATAAGAGGTCCAGTGAGGGGGAATGTGGAGAAGGCGGGGATTGCGCGTATTTCGAGGGTTTGTGTTCAGAGGAATTAAGTTAAGGAGATAAGCGCAGTCGACCGAGCCGGAGAGGACCCGATGAATGAACATTGTCATCCATGACCCTGCGCCCCTCAAGGATTCTGAGGTTGATTAATTTGGGACGGTTAATGTACGGGGAAGGATTAAGGGGTTATCCCATCCTAACCCTCGGAGAGCTAACCGAAGGACGCGACGTTGAATATTTTCGGTTCTACAGATATGGATCTTGTGATAAGGAGACCTGTTAAAGACATTTTTTTAACAATTGATTTATATTGGGTATTCGCCTCAAACTTACCCCTAACTGACTTGATTGTTGGATATTCTTCTAAAGGAATTCAAACTGACTTGATTGTTGGATATTCTATTTTCACTATGATATTTGCGATTATTATGAGGTCACATGCTCAATTCCGTGGTTTTTATATCTTGCACACACACTTTCTAACAAAGAACTTCCAGAATAAACTATGTAAATGGGAAGTCCGTACACGATTAAGATTGGGCGCAGTGTATGGGTTATCTCTCTGTACGAAAATTCTAGAATAAAGCCTGCCAGTCTATCAAAAAGGAACTTTTGAAGGATATTTCTAAAATGAATAAAATTTACAGAGAAGGTGCACGAATTCCAATTTATTGAACTATTTCCTACGAAACTCGAGTGTTACACAATACAAATTAATTTATTTCAGATTTACTATCTCACTCGTACTTTTTTCATAAATTAAATAAAACAAGTGGGAAGGAAGTGAATCAAGTGCCCGTGTTTAGGCATATACTTTCTACCCCCACAAGACTATGGCTAATAGGGAGACTATGGCTAATAGGGAGAATATGGCTATGTGCAATACGATTATTGTTTTGAAATAGGGGCTTTAATTTATTTTAATTATTTAACTATTCTATATTCTATTGTAATGGGAAAGTGATGTTTTGGGTATTGGGGAAAGGAAGGATATACATGTGCAGACACGAGAATTAATTACATAACAGACCATACCTGGCTAGCTTATTAAAGCAGTGGACGGACGAGGGTAAGGTAAAAAGGGATCGAGTGACGTATGGCTCGGAGAATTCCATAGACCATCGTTTCACGAATCCGAGGGTAGATTTGGCTTTCCGGATCGTCGCATCAATGCAAGAGAAGAAGTTAATCTCCCTGTCGCAAGGGATCCGAAGATCTCGAATACATTGGACAATGGTCAGGGGTTGGTTATGGAGGGTATAGGAACGTGAGGATGAGTGAATACTACGGGAAAAGGTTATAGATTGGCATTTGTCGATGTTAAGTACAAAGCAATTTTTGTCACACCAAGTCGAGAAGCTGTCAAGGTCAGATTACAGCAGTGGAGAATCAAGAGGTGACTCGATGATCTTGTATAACTATACAATGTTGATAACTTGGTATCATCAGTGTATAGGGACAAGATGGAATTCTTAATGACCTTATCAATGTCATTAGTGGCAAGTATAAATGGGAGAGGACCCAGGTGGCTACCTTGAGGGACACCAGAGGCGGCAAGAGAGGGATTGGATATCGTGGCCATGAACCGAATGCAATACAGTCTATCCTTTAGATGGGAAGAAATCCATTTCAGCAATCCAGGTTCGAAGCCGAGGACGGATAATTTGAAGAGGATTCGATTACGGGAGATTTTGTCGAATGCTTTACTGAGGTCGGTTGAGACCATGTTGACTTCGTTACTCTAGTGCTGAGAGTGTGAAGGAAGTGAACTCAACGAGGTTGGTTGTAGTTGATCGGACATTGAGAAACCATGTTGCCTTGATGAACTAAAAGATTTGCAACGAAAACTAAGAGATTCGTATAGAATGCTCTCGAGAATCCTAGGTAAGTTGGGCAGTTTGGTGATGGGGCGATAGTTCGCAACATCGTTTTTGGGACCCTTCTCGTGGAAGGGGGTGATGAAGGAGGTTTTCCAAATGTGGGCGAATACGCCTTAAGAGAGCCAGAGATTGAAGATCAGTGAGGGGGGAGCAGAGAGAATGGATGAGCATTTGTTGAGGAAGATTGCAGGGATTCAATCAGGGCTCGGTGTAAACTCGTCTTTGAGTTGCAGTAGCTTGAAGTCAATTAAGGTCGAATCAAAGGAGTTGTGGTAAGTGGACTTGGAGGAAGGTAGGGGACGAGAAGAGCGGCGGTATTGGTCTATAGATGTAAGGACGAAGGGGCTGGGTGAAACAGATCTATTGATAGGGTATGTTGTAAAGATGATGTCAAGCTGCCTACCCGAATGTTGCTGATCTGACAGAGACAAGAATCATCTAGTCGATCAATGAAGAGGCATTCCTTGGTCGAGATGGGATGGGAGGTGATGTAAGCCCAACTGAGTTGTGGAAGATTAAAATCTCCAAAGTTGGTGATGTCCTCACAATTACTAATCTCGATTATATGGTCGATAGCATTAAGAGCTAGCTCGTAATTTTCAGTAGGCTGGGATGACAAGATATAGAAGCACCTGACAAAGATTGATTTCCGAGGTGGAGTGATTTTGACAGTCACAAAGTCCAGCTTATAGGAGATACGTAAAGCGACAAGTGACGACTCGAGGCTGTTATGGAAAGCGATGAGCACTCCCCGGCTGGGGAAAAGTCAGTAGTATGATTGAGGAGTTCATCGCGAATATGGTGAAACAGTTCCAGGTTATGAATGCTGTGGATTAAGTTCGTTTCCCTTAAAACGAAAATGTCGACAGGTAGGGCATGGGAGTTTTTCAGAATGGATTGGGTCTTTCCGCGAAGACCTCTTACGTTCTGATTGTAGAGGTTAAGTTGAATTATACTGTCGGTTTTGGGAGGGGTAGGGGACGTGGGGGCTTAGGAACGAAAAAAAAACTTGTTGTTCTGGATGAGCGAAGTGGCCAAAAACGTTTAGGTCATTCGACACTTTATGAGGGGGTAAATTGAAAATTACGTGGAATTTTACGAATAATTTGTCGAGACTGGGAACGTCAGTGGGTAAACCTTCCTGTTGAATAGAGAGTTTGAGAGTTTGAGAGTTTGGTTTTGGTTTTGCCTTCGTAGAAGACAGATTCAAATTTGTTGGGGGGATACGCTAGAAAGAGACGAATATTTTCATGTCTTACATGTCTAAGTTTGGACAGTGCGTAGCGGCAATCAGATATTTGGGAGGTTAGTTGTGTGACTTTGACTGCATGGGGGGGGGGGGGGGGGGGTGATTTTCGCCGAACGATTTCCAAGGAGGGGGAATGCGATGGGTGGATAGAATTATATGGGGCGGTTAGATAGTTGGGTAAAGCTAGGAGAGTAAAAGGACTTGGAAAATGACTGGTGTGATGGGTTACTAGAATGGGCTCTGATGAAATTGTGGTATTTGTTTGATGTTATTGTGGCGAGGGTGGTATGGGAGAGCGGAGCTTAGGTGTTTTGAGGCATTGGAAACAGTGAGGTTAGGATTCCAAGAGACTATATTAGGGGGCAGTTTGAAGGAAAACTTATTTTTACGAGAGAGATTGTTATTGGTTTTCCGTTGGGGGAATCAGAGTTGTGTTGAATAGGTGGGGATGGGGCTAGTGCGGGTTTGTGGCGTTCAATACGAAGTATGACGGGTCAGTCTAGATTGGGAGGTAAGCACCGGCCTGTTGATAGATTTATGGGGTAGGACTGGGGTGGCGTGTGGTAGCAGTTTTGGAGGATCTGGTGATTAACGTCGTGCTATTAATTATATATAAAATAAAAACTGTTTTTTAACGAAAATCCAATGTAGTAGTCCCTTTCGACTATCTCCAAATTCACACAATAAAAAGGGCCCCAAAATTCACACAAGAAGATGAGCATTTTTAATAATAGATTGTAATTATTTTTATTGATTCGTAAAATATAAAGTATAGGGTTATAGGAATGTAGGCGGATAACTGGTGTCCATGTATTGCTAGAAATATTCCATGGCACCATGACGGGGGCTTGTTGACAAAAACCTTAAGAATGAAAAAACCGCAATGAAAAAAATCCAATGCTATTAAACTGAAAGATCTCGGCGGCCAATTCGGATGAACAAAGCAAAAATACCGAAATGATTCACGCAAAAAACGCTGTTATATATATATATACATATATATATTTTTTTTTCATAAAAACACTTTTCCGGACAAATGGTGTATCCATGGTTTAAAATACCTGGTTTAGAACTATTAGAGGAAAAATCAGCAGAGTAGTTTGTTATAACTAGCACCATTTTTGGGCAAAGCGGAACAGGAGATAAGTAAATTATTGTCAAAAAAGTCACGTGGTTTATATAGCATCTTTCAACAAAGTCATTTCTAGAAAGCTTAACAAGGTATCAGAGGGAGGTTATCAAGCGACTATAATTCAATACCGACAAAACCTATTGATGCCTCTGTAAACAGTGATGCCGATGTAGACACATTCTCGGCGGATGAAACTTGGATTTTTGCACTAATTCGACTTTTCACAACAATATCATATTTAAAGCTGCAAAAGTGCAGCAAAGTCACGGTTCGTAAAGCGTATATTCGTGGCAAACTGAAATCCAATTTTTCATATTCGTCTTTGCCAGGGACGTGTTCGACAAGTATCCCATTAGGGATCTAGGTGTAAGGCATTATATTATACAAGGCGCCCCAAAGGTCGTTTTTTTCAAAACAATTCTTTAAGAAAATATCGAATAGGTTTAATGATACCATACCGTTTGCGACGGTAGTAAAGAGCGTGTAATTCGTGGAGAAACAGGAAATTCAAAAGTAAAATCTACAAGCAAAGACATTGAGAGCTAAGTTATAACACTTCATATTCAATTCCGATGTGTGTGTGTGTCTGTTAATTTTTCAATTCCGATGTGTGTGTGTTAATTTTTTCAATATCGAAAATAATATAATAGCTTGTGCAAACAGTGGTGAATTAAATTGGTCTCAAAATACGAAACATAAAGAAGTTTGCTCTTCGAAAATTATTTCTATCTGAAGTATGTTGTATAAATGGCGTAAATAAGTTTAATTACTATTTATTATTATTTATTGGCCTGTAGGAACCCGGAAGTTCATGACCTCACCGTCTCGGCTCCGCCATTGTTCCCTGTCCTGTGCGCTCTTCTTCCACGTTCGACCATCCGATCCGATCTCCTCGAGGTCCAATCTAACATTGACCTCCCATATCCGTCGTGGCCGTCCTGTCGGTCTTTTCCCCGTTAGTTTACCGTCAAGAATTCTATGCACGGTCCTATCATCGCCCACTGGCGCTACGTGTCCGGCCCATCTTAATCTTCGCGACTTGATTACTCTCACTATTGTAGGTTTGCGGTATAGCTCTTCCAATTCGTGGTTGTGGAGTTTCCTCCATTGTCCTGACTCCTCGTCATATTTACCGCCAAATATACCCCTTAATACTTTATTCCCGAATACGCGGAATTTGTTCTCTTCCCGTTTTGTGAGAGCCCATGTTTCGCATCCGTATAGAACAATCGGTATGATTATGGTTCTATAGACACGGAGCTTTATATTACGTGGTAGTAGTTTGGATTTTAATAGTTTACTGGCTGCATGCCAACTCGCGTTCCCGGAGTGTAGTCTTTTGTTAATTTCCTTTGACGTTTCGTTTCTCGTCGTCAGTATCGTTCCCAGATATTTAAATTCTTTGACGTTTTCAAATATCTTGCCCCTGACGTTTATATGTGTTCTCTGATATCCACCCGTTTATTTCTAGGGCCACCTCTTCTACCACTTGCATGATGATTTCACTGTTTTTACTAACAGTTTCTAGATTATCGCCCAGAATGGCGATGTCATCCGCATATGCGAGCACTTGTGTGGCCCCGTTCAGGGATGATCCGGCCGTGCTGTCGTCTTGTACCTTTCTGATAACATACTCGAGGTCAAGGGTAAAAAGGCATGGTGAGAGGCCATCCCCTTGTTTTAGTCCGTCCCGGATTTCAAATGGTTCTGAGAGATGGTTTTCTCTTCTAACTCGCCCTTTGTTTTCGTTCATGCAAATTTGAATGAGGGTGGCATATTTTTTCGGGTTTCCCAGCTCAACCACAATATGGTAAAGTCTTTGCCTTGCGACTGAGTCGTAGGCTTTTTTGAAGTCAACGAACAGTTGGTGAACCGCCTCTCTGTATTCCCACTTCTTTTCCAGCAGTTGCCTTATTGTGAACATCTGGTCGCTTGTTGACCGGTTCCGACGGAATCCGTATTGGTATGGTGTGATTCTTGCCAGTATGACATTTGTTAATATTTTGTATGTGATTGGGAGCAATGATATTCCTCTGTAATTTTCGCAGTCAGATCTGTGGCTTTTTTTGAAAATGGGGATGACTATTGAGGTTTTCCATCCTTCGGAAATGCTTTCCTATCTCTTGCTAGGCCAACCGATAACATCGGTTGAATCAATCTGCGACTTGGGCGTCCTATGTGACAAGGAACTTAGATTTACCGCACATATCGATAACACAATCCTAAAAGCCAACGCCGCCCTTGGCTTTGTAAAACGCTGGTCGAAGGAATTCCTAAACCCCTACGTCACCCGATCCCTCTACACAACTTTTGTCCGGCCACTACTCGAATATGCCAGTCAGGTCTGGTCCCCGTATCAACAGTCTCACATTCGTAGGATCGAGGACGTTCAACGTCGTTTTTTGCGCTTCGCCCTCCGCGGACTGAACTGGGAAAACCCACTCATTCTCCCACCATACACAGACCGGCTCCTTCTAATCAATCTTAACACACTTGAAGAGCGCAGAATCCATGCTGACATCATCTTTATCCATCGCCTTCTGTCAGGTTCAATCAATTGCCCACGCTTGCTCTCCTCTTTATCATTTTATACAAACCCCCGTAATGTGCGGAACCCTCGTCTGTTTTACGTGCCCTCTCATCACACGTCTTACGGCGTTAACGAGCCCATCTCGCGTATGCTACGACATGCCAACTCTTTCCCCACCTCCTTTGATTTCAACCTCTCCACTCCTGCCCTCAAACGACGTCTCAGAATAAACCCGTCCTAATCCCCACCCACCTCAATTTCAAATCTCTCCCCCAGCTCTCCAGCACCACCCCTTACCACTGTGTAGACGTACCCCTCACTGTCACACCTCAAGCCCTCTTCTCCTTCCGTGTTTTTTTTCTTTTTTTCTTCTTTTGTTTTTTTTTATTGGATATATATATATATTTTTTATTTATTTACTTTTTTTTTTTAACTACTCGTACTACTTTAGTTTTTAAGTTAGTCTGTAAGTTGTTATATTATATTAGCTTAAGTTGCTTGGATTAAGCCTAAATAAAACTTTGTCCCTAATTTTTTTTTTTTTTTTGATTTTCAGTCGATTTATCGCGTCTACAACTTCGTCGAAAGAGGGCTCTCGGATCTGAAGCTCGGCTGTATGTACATCTGGTGCGTTTATTTGTGGTTGATGGGTGCGCACATTGAGCAGGTTTTCAAAGTACTGCTTCCATCTTGTCACGATATTTTTTGTTTCTGTCACCATTGCCCTTTGTGTCTCGGATTATTTTGGGTCTCCCTCGGTAGCCACTTCTAATTGAATTTATGTCGGCATACATACCTCTGCTGTTCTTTGCTCTGGCATTTGCTATGATTTTTTCGATCCGAGTCTTCTTGTATTATAATTGATTTAATAATTTGTGATATAATGTATGATTTGTGATATTTTTGATTTAATAATCTGTGATATAATGTTTTTTGAACTTGTGTGATATTAATCTTTGTGAACCTGGTAACGTAAGATAAGTAACGTACGGTAAGTAACGTAAGATAAGTAACGTAAGATAAGTAACGTAAGATAAGTAACGTAAGATAAGTAACGTAAGTTAAGTAACGTAAGATAAGTAACGTAAGATAAGTAATGCTTGTGTCGTAGAATATATTGCAATGTAAGGTAGATGGTAAGATAAAGTTGTTGCTATTGTTTTGCCCCTACGAAATTTTCGTTGGCCGCTACTCAGAAAATCCTTGTTAATTTCATTTCCTTCCCTAATTAATATGCTTAAATTCGGAGAGTACTCTGATATGAGTTGAGGTTGCTGTCCGAAACCGTTTTAGCGTCAGGTCGACATTCACACTCAACGGTCACTCGATATCCTGTTTGCCTGTGAAGGGAAAGTTAGATTGTTATGATTTACTCCCATAGGATGCACCGCTACACCGCCAGGTAAAATTGCTGTCGAGCCAAGATGAACAATGCATTTAAAACACCCTCACTTTTTACACGAAACATTCATTTTTATTTCTTAGTTTGTCTTAACTTTTTACTCCTTTTCTTTTTCTTTACTTTTCAGGCAAAACTTTTCCGTACCCCTTCTTTTCTTTCGTTTTTTAATTTATTTTCTACTTTTCTCTTTACTTGACACGCAACCGGTCGTCGACATTACCTCTTCATGCACTCTACCAGACGCTCCCCCTCTCTCCTCTACATCAATTCAATTTCGACGACAGTCGACTTCGAAACTAGCGAAGATCACCATCGCCGAAAAGAAACTGGGTTTACACCCCACTCAAACTCGATTCCAACCCAGCCGCATCAAATCAGTCTTTAATTTCATTTTAATTTTTATTTAATTACTATTTATACTGTAATTTCAATGCAGCTGAGTTGGCCGAAAAAACACGACACAAAGATCACTCACGTAACATTCTCCCATTCGCGTTTTTTGCGTTTGAAAAGTCTAGTTGTTTCTTTCCGAATTGTCGCGTATCTTACTGCGTTGACTTCATCATATGCTTCTAAGTGGATCATTCTGAGACGTTTACGTTCTTCGAGCTTTGCCCTGCACTCATCGTCAAACCAGGGTTTGGACTTAGTTGTTTGTTTTTTTAAATCGTAATACCTCTTGGGCTGTTTGTTTGATTGTGTCTCTGATCGATGCCCATTTAGTGTCCACACTATTGGCTTCCTCTTCCTCACTACTGTTATTCTCTAGGATAGTTTAAAGAAATAATAATTAAATAAATAAATAAATATATATATATATATATAATGTAAGATCGGTTCTATTTAATTAACTCTTTTCCCATCACCCTCGGATCGATCAAAACGATTTGTGGACGGTCAAACGATAAAAACTATTTCCTGCAACGGAATTGCACTCTTCTCGATTCGTTCCAACTGCTATGCGCGATCAATTGGAAGAACATACATCCTCGAAGTTAGGTTCACCACAAGAAAATATTGCAGTCAGGGTGTTTTTGTGTTTTCCTGCTTTTTCAACTTGCCTTGATTCAGGTCGACAGAATTACAACACCAATAAATCAGCAATCCGGTAGGATTTATAACAAAATGTTGATGCGGCATAACCTTAGGGAAGTCGGCTTCCCCCTAACCAAAGTACGGCAAGGTACTGCGACCAACTAGGGATTCGCGTCCTCAAGTAAGTAAAAAATTCCTCGCGAGTTTCCGCGCTGTAGGGAAATAGCCATTATTGAGGAAATGGTTTAATATAATGGTCATATGTTCGATAGCTGCGTTGGAAAATTTCCTAATTATGCGGTTTGTTAGATTGTCGGAACCAACCGACTTTTTAGTTTTCGCCTTTTAACAACCTCCCTCACCTCGTCTTTGTTGGTGAAGCATTGCAGGTAAATGGATCAATGGCTGGATGTTCAGCACTGAAGGGGACGATGTGGTTTGGCTTTAATTTTTTCTTTTATTTAATTTTATTTATTTTTAGTATTTTTTTTTTTATTTTTATCTTATCTAATTTTTTTTTTTTTTGTTATTATTTTTCCTTAATTTAACTTATCTTGCACATCCATACTATACATAAACAATCAGCCACGTATGTTTCAACGCGATTTCTCAAACTGGCGTCGGAGCTTGGGATTTGAGGCCGGTACACCGACCAAAGTGTTGGGCAAGCGCTACCACTATAGCGATAGGTTTATAGCGTTAAGCAAGGATAGTGAAGAAGGTGAATTGAACACACGATGAAACGATTGAAAAGCGAAGCAGTGAAGCATCAGACTACTGACCGTGTTTAGAATTTGATTTCCAAACTCGAGTATATTCCACTGGTGTGAATTATTTTTATTTATCGCTTGGTATACGGTTCTGATGTATTTTTCTTATTCGATTTTTTTCGTTCGGTGTTCTTCACTAGTTTTGCTTGCTTGTGAATTGTGTGTATCTGTTAGAATCGCTACAGGTTCACTTAAAGTTGTTTGAACCATCTTGACTTTAGCGATTTTGGTGCATTTCCGCGGTCCTACCCACCTGCCCGCCTCCTTGTATGCCTGGGGCCTAGGATTAATAGATGAAAAGTTTTGCAAGTTGTTATTGACCCATTTGTGACCACCTGGGTTCTTATTATATTTTTTTGTAATAAATTCCGTTGTAAGAGTTCCTTGTACTCATCTGAAGTTCGATTTCGGTTACGGTGGAAAATGCCCTTCAATTACTTTTGCCATTTGCCTCTCGGATTATAAAGAGTTTTTACATTGTCGGGAGATCTGTGTACTTCTTGGAGGTTTGGGTAGCTTGCACAAAATTAGCGTCAGTAGCCTTGTGTATGGTCAAGTTAAAGGCCAGTATTTGCTGATATATTTCCGTATTGAGGATGTTCTTGCGGAAAAGGGGTAGGGCTGGTGGGAGGTTGAGATCTATATCATTTCAAAAACTTTGCCTGCCGGTGTTTATGAACGATCGCCACTTTCTTGGCTCATTTATCTCAACGTCAGATTGTTCAAGGTTTGTTTTGAGAAGAAGCGCATGGTGCTCGGAGAAGGAAGTTATCGTTTTCACAGTATCGTCCTGGCTTACTAGCAGAGGTGAGACCAAGTAGTGGTCCAGATAAGAAGCGCCGTACGGGTACGTCGGATCACCTGCACGCAGGCGTCTTATCTTTGTGCATCGTCTACCCAGTTCAAGAGCATCCTGCCGTTGGGATTGATAAGAGGGTCTTCCAGTCTTCCTATTTCGCGTTCACGTCCCCGCCTATTATGACTTCTTCATATCGCTGTGTCATGTTTTGGATCGTATTATTGTCGTTTCTGAGATTTTCTGCGCTAGAGTTAGAGAGTATGTACACCGATCCTAGAAGCTGCATTTCGCCCTGTCATTTTAATTAATATGAATAGATTTGGAGTGTTTAGGGTGGACTAACTTTTTGGAATCTGAGCCGCTTATGTGTGGCTATTCCTACTCCCTGGAGTGTGTCGTTCCTCAGGAAGGTGTATTCGTTCAGGGTAATTTTATGGTGTTCTTGGAGATGGTTTTTTGAATAAAAGCAATCAAAATGTTTCCCCATCGGAGTAATTCAAGGAGGTTAATTCACCTTGAATGGTCGGCCAGGGACGAAACGTTCGACGGTAGAAGTTTTTCCCCATTTTTGATATGTATAGCGAAAATTTGGTTTAGGATTCCCGTTATTTAGTGAGAATGTGTCCATACCAAGAATGTGGCTGGAAAGGTTTGTAGGTGTTGGTTATTGTACCGTACATGGGCACTAGTTCAACTCAACACCCAAACACTTACCATTGGTTTCTCTGAGATTTTGCCAGGAAACAAATCAACTGCAAACAAGCGAAGGTAATAAATAGTCATCAAGTGTTCTTTATTTAAATTTGCGTTATGGCATCGGCACATGCGCATAACACGGAACGTGCACAACTCAATTCACTAATCTGGTAACTAGGAGTTAACAATATGATTCCTTAATCCATTAGCTGGTGGGCGCCTGCACTCCTTTAGGATCGTGGTGACGAAGTTCACTTTACCGAACAAAACGAATTCCGCGACTAGTTGACAGCAAGGAAAAACGGCACTCCAACTCGAATATTTAAACCGTGGAAAAACGAAATTGGCAACTTAGTAGCGGGGCTGGTAAAAGGCGGGACTCTAAGCGGGTGCGACTGTCCGCTGCGGTAATAGGAATCTGACTCTTCGGTGTTCGCCGAGATCAACTTCCACCAGCCGTCATCTAGATAGATTCTTCATGTTTCCGTACAGGTCAATGTACGATGCCCCATTAGCACGAAGTATCGACAACGAACGATACTGCACCTGAATAAATAAAGGATCGAACATAAGGGACTTCGGCAATGTGGTCATAAATCCTCGATGACCCGCGCCTGAGAACGAAATAGGTTTTTGCTTTAAGGTAAACAAAAACGCTATTTCACAGGTCCAATTATGGGATGCACAATGTTCATGATGTGCCTATGTTGCAAGGGGTCGTCATTGTATTTACTTAAGATTCCAGGGAAATACCGTTGTAGGCGATATCTGCCGGTGACGATAGTTCCACCAGAGATTGGGAATCTATTTGCTTTAGCCGAATGGCTCTATAGCAGAATAGGGAAAATTGTTCATGGACGTTAAGTCCACAGAAAACTCAGCGACGGTGGCTATGGGTTATTTGTTTGGGTTAGATGATGGGTCTTCATGGGGCATGAACTTGGGTAAACAAATGATCATGTTCATGCCTAAATCAAATGCTCGGTTGTATAGTGATTAGGAAATTGGTCGCAACTCAGCGAACCTTAGGGGATAGATAAAATATACAATTATGTATGGTAGAAGGGAATATCGGTTGCAGCTGTGTCCGCAATACGCTGGCCAGCGTTTGTTTATCGTTAATTGATGACAAGCTGCCACGATAGGAGATGTAAACTGGTTCATGGAGTATGAACCAGAAAAGTTCAGATTTATGTATGCCGTCGGAGGGATTTCCTTTCAGGTATGAAAAATGCTGCTGGGAACTTACGCTGCCCAATATTGCAAGTAGGTATGGTGTCTTGTGGGTGAGGGAAAAGACAGATTAAATTGAGGAAGTTGGTAGTTCTTGGAGAAGACTTTAAAGAACCCCCACAGGTCCATAAATTCTCCGATGATTCTTATATTTGGGGTTTTGGGGACTTGGGTACTTGGGTTGGGGTCATGTTTGGGCTGTGTTCGTAACAGGCCAGCGTAACTTATACCAAGCCTTGTGTTGTTGGCTCTATTAACCGCCGATTTTACATGTAGTTTCTGAGAAGATTTTCTGTCTCGCTTGCTGAGCCAGCTCGGCATGCTGTTTGGTTAAAGCTTTGAATCGGAGGCAATCAAGATAATTAGTTGCGTGCCCTGTTTGGTTACTATTATGGCAATAGGTTTGGCTATCGTCTTACCTAGTTCTCTGGCATTCGCCCGGGCCATGTGTGGATTCGAATTTCACACATTTGTAGGCCCGCACACAATTTTTCGGCAGTGTGTCCGAATGATTGACATCTTCTGCATTGAATTAGGTCCGAGTTCCCATTTGAATTCTCCCAAGTCACCGGTATGTGATAGAGTATTTTAGTTTATATAATTTCGTCTTTCAGTAGTCACGTAGAGAGCCTGTGGGGGACGAGGTAGGTGTGCCAACATATGGCACCGGTTCACTGAGGTACCACCGACGATTTTCTGCACAAAGATTGTTCCACCGCAACAACAAAAGACAACTGTTCACCAGAGTGGATTGACCACGAAAGAAAACACGTTGGTTTGGTTTTAATCTTAATGTTTCTCTTTTTATTTTGTCTCCACTTATCTGTTTATTGATTAATTCCCCTTTTTATTTAGGATTACTCTAGTACTATATTTCACTTAACCACGGTTCCGAGGGCACTTAGTATTGGTTTGGGTTTGATTCCCTGAGCTTTTGCAACTCTACTCGATCAACAGTGAACGCGGACTCTCGGAAATAGCACCTCGAGACAATTCGCGACCTTCGGCATCTGGTGGTTGGGTAAGTGCGCGTGCGGTTTTTTTTTTTTTTTTTTTTTTTTTTTTTTTTTTTTTTTTTTTATTAGACTTCTCTCGGGAGAGGCGAACCTATAGCGTCGAGTGGGCGCCCCGAGATGCCATCAAATAACTGTTGCAGTTCTTTTTGAACAGTTGCAGGTTGTCACGCTCCGGGAACACTCGTGTGGGAAGGGAGTTCCACAGCTTCCCCGCTCTGTAACGGAACGAGTTCTGATACAGGGATGTTCGCGCTGTCGGGAGATGAACCACAAACGGGTGCGATCCGTCGGATTGTCTTGTGGAGCGCATATAGACCGAATTGCGTGGAACAATGCCAAGAATCTCCGAAGAACAGCACCCGTGATATCTATAAAACAGACAGAGGTCGGCCACGCGCCTTCGATGTGATAGCGACTGTAGTCCCGACGTCAGCGCCGAGTCCCCGATCAGGCGGATCGCTCGTCTTTGTACGCTCTCAAGTAGGTCGAGGGTATGTTTAGGAGCCGAACTCCAAACATGAGAGTAATATTCGAGCGCGGGTCTAATTTGAGATTTATATAGGAGAAGAAGTTGGGCCGGAGTAAAGTATTTCTTGGCTCTAAAAAGATAACTCAGTTTTCCTGAGGCTGATCTGGCGATACCCGATACGTGTTTATGCCATGATACATTCCCACAGACCGTAACGCCGAGCAATCTCAAACTTTCCCCAGCCTCGAGGGCCCGGCCACTCATCATCAGCTGTAGAACCGATGATCCGGTTTTCTTTGAGAATGTTGTATACTGGGTCTTCGTTGCATTGAAGTCGACAAGATTGGCCTTTCCCCACTGCAGGACTTTATCTAGATCCTGGTTCAGAGAATCAATCTGTCTACATCTCAGCTGGTGCGACGTTGATGCACCAATCGGCCGATCACTCGAAAAGGAGGAAACAAGCGTACTATCATCCGCAAAACTGAACACTTTGTTATCCGTTGTCTCCAACAAATCATTTATGTGAAGCAAGAACAAGGTTGGAGCCAAAATTGAACCCTGGGGCACCCCCGAATTAACAGGATACAGATCCGAACACTCGCCGTCCACAACCACCCGGATCGATCGATTCTCGAGGAAGCTCCTCGTCCAGTCGCAAAGCTGTTGGGAAAGTCCATACGAACGAAGTTTGCTCAGCAATGCCCCGTGCCAGACGCGGTCAAAAGCCTTGGAGATATCTAATGCGACCGCCCTTGACTCACCATGCCGTTCAATCGCAGATGTCCATATATCGGTTATAAGTGTCAAAAGGTCTCCCGTGGACCGCCTGCCACGGAATCCGTATTGACGATCATTCAGAAGACCGTTGCACTCTGTATTGATGACTTTTTCCATTACCTTAGATAAAATAGACAGTAATGCTATCGGACGGTAATTTTGTGGGAGACACTTTTTACCCGAGTTGCGCCGCGCTATATTGCCAAAGGCTGTTTGATACGGGAGGATTGCCAAACGTAAGGTGGCCGAAACGCACGTCAGATTCTGGTGACCGACTCCCGAAATACACTACACCAACACCGACTGGGTGGGTTGAAAGGAAACATTTGAAATTAAGCAAAATGCTTGCAGGCGGCGATGCGCAGTCGACGGCGGATGGATCTCGCCTTGATTCCTGGAGCGGTTGAAATTCGACTAGGTGCGTGTGCATGCAACGGTGGTTGGATATCGACTGACTAATGAATGGAAATAATCCATTCATCGCGTCGTGGCGGTTGAGTCATAGCAGAAATAAAGTCACTGCCATTTGCTAGGAATTTCGAGAAGAGTTGCTATGCTTGCATGGAGAGTTTATTTCCGGGAATTCCTGCCGTACTGGCTGGACTAGATTCCTCGGTTGCTATGTGTACCGAGAAATTGGTTTTGGGAACACGAGCAAGTATGGGCATGAGTTTTCGGGGGAAATTGGAATTGATTGGGTGCAAGCAAGGAATATCATTTAGATAAGTATACCAAAGTAATTTCGGGGAAATGTGTGCGTCTCGGTATGGCTGGTGGTAATGGTTCAAGTTCGTTGTAGGTTTGAATATGCGTTTTATTACAATGTAGGAATTTCGGGGAAATTGAGATTGCTTGGTCGCAAGGAGGGAATTTGAATTAAGTAAAGAATTGACCGAAGCAATTTTGGGAAAATCTATGCGGGGATGATTAGAATGTATTCTGTTGAATTGTATTCTGTTGGGAGTCTTGGAATGTGTTTTATTGCAAATTGGGAGATAGATTCCTGCAAGTTCGGGATGGATGCGCTTGCAGATTGGGATATGTTCTGGCATGTTTTGAAATGGGTTACAGGTTAGGGTAGGTTGACGCGCTGTTAGCGGTCAAGATTGGTTAGAATGGTGGGTTGGTTCTCCGTGTGATATAGAGAACCCCCACAAGCCGTACTACGAAGAGGCCGCAGCGAATATTTAGTTTTTTGGAATTTAGGGTTTCCAACCTTTTTATTTCCTTCACTATGTTGGGGAATATGGCATATAGTTCTGCCTTATTTTCGTCTGACTCGACATCTGCCGTTAGGCCTCTGATGACGAGGTTCACTCTTCTGTTCTGCTTGGGGGTAAAGGAGTGAGCTTCTATTTCATTTTAGATCATTTATGTGATCTTTGATATTTGCTTTAAATAAAAAAAAAATGGGGGGCAGTAAGGGATTTTGTTTGGAGGTCCAACTGCCATAATTTAATTAGAATTCACAGAGACACTGCAGAGTCTCCTTACCGACTGCGATCTCACTATAATTTTTTACTGAAATCTATTAGGTGCTTACTTTGAAATTATAACGAAAGACAAAGTGTTTTGAAGACACGCTTGAATGTTTTTGGAAAACATTGCGCGTACATCATCATCATCATCATCGGCACAACAACCGGGATCCGGTCTTGGCCTTATTTAGCAAGTCTCTCCATCGGTATCCGCTCCATATCCGAGACTTGTTATGATTGTCCATCATAATATGTTTTTCCGGGAAAGGTTATTAGCCTTGCGCCAACCTTTCTCAGGATGTCGCTGCCTGCATTGGTTCACTACTTGGTGGGTGGCAAAGTAGCTCTCCAGCTGCTGTACCTAGTACAGTTGGCCTTGCTCCCAGGTAGCGTGTCTCCTTGTCGTGAAAAGGATGAGGGATCTCTATAGACCGCTCCTGAGGGGACCCAT
This sequence comes from Microdon myrmicae, assembly GCA_963931805.1. Taxonomy (NCBI): domain Eukaryota; kingdom Metazoa; phylum Arthropoda; class Insecta; order Diptera; family Syrphidae; genus Microdon; species Microdon myrmicae. Next base: position 122,614,105 of record OZ007499.1, read on the forward strand.
TGCGGTCGCCGCCATGCTTCCTCACACCTGAGGGAACAGTAGCGTCTGATCGTCGGTGAGTAATGTCGTCCCTGAATTCACAGTCAGCAGCCTCTGCAGGGGATGCTTGACACCCGGGATCTGCAACTTCAAAGCTGGAATGAAATGCTTTCTCCACGACTCTACTGGAAAAGCCAAAATTTAAAAAAATTCACGGAGTATCTACTTTTGTATTTGGTATTTTATTTTAGTTAAAAATTCTGATTGTTCCTTTCCTGGGGTACTTCCTCCAGGGACAATGGCTTTTATTTTACTGACTTCGCTCCTGGGGTACTTCCTCCAGGGACAATGGCTTGTTAGATACTGCGGCGCGGGATTGCGATGCATATTCCTTTTAAACGGGAGCAAATCGGGATTTGTATCTTGAAAAGAACGTTTCATATGCAAAATCTCGATTTAGATACACTGGGTGTGGTGCCCAATGTTTGTTTTTGAGATAAGAATCCAGTTTTGTGAATTCATATGAAATTATAGGACATATGAGGATATGCACTGGAATTAGGATTTTGTTTGCTTGTGGCAAATTGAACATCTGGTTCGATTTGCCATGGGTTTGGTTTGTTTTAGGGATTTGGGTGTATGTCATAAACGAATATTTGATTCGTATATCAGGGATTTTATTTTATTGGTGACATGTGTTTGTGACTTTTGGGTTTTGATTATGCCGCGGGGACAATGCAAAGCGATAAACGAATATTTAATTCGTTTATTGCGAATATTTGGATTTAGTTTAGATTGTTTTAGGATTTGGATTAGATTTCGGTTTTGATGTAGGATTATGGAATTTGGATGTATGTGTGGAGGAAAAGGGTGGTTGGGCTTGTGGGGAAGAAGTATGTACCGGCATGGGTACTTGGTTCCCTCCTTCCACCTTCATAAAATACTCATTGGCTCGTCGTCACAACAAGAGAAAACACAAACGTTCCGAGGTAAACGCTGAAAAACTGCAACACAACGTCCACAGAAACAGGAAAAAAAAGGAAACACTGGTTACGGTTATTAGTGAAAGGTTTTTTATTTTTAATTTGGTTGTTAATTAAGGTTCACAGATAGTTATTTGGCACTTAATAATTTTCAATAAATTGGGACGAAAACACTCTTAAGGGATTATTAAGATATATAATATTATTATCGGTCGGTCCAAAGTAGTCCAAAGTAAATGACGCCACTATTATGAAATGTACACAGCTCGTACTCGCGGAGACAATAACTGAAAAGATAACGACAGAACTTATAAACACACTCGAATACGCTCCCCCTGCCCGGAACGGGAGCGGAAGTCGGCACCACCAGTGGCGGTCGGCAGATGAAATTAGACTCACCGAAGATAGAACTCTGACATGAATTCCATCCTAGGTTAAGGTTAAGGAAAAAGAAGAGAGAGAAAAACTTTTCTCTTAAGGGTGTAGCCGCCAAAGAAATGCACTCTTTCGGTGCAGTGGTGTGTGTACGCGATCGAACAGATCGATATTATTTACACGGGTTCGAAGGCAGTCGAACAACGAAACAGGCAGGCGGCAAAGGCAAAGGAGATTCATGATCTATGTCTATGCTGTGCGACGTCGCTATGATAGACGTTAGGAAAACAAAGGTGCTAATGGGATGCGATACTTTATACAATGGAAATTGTATATCTTATCTCGGGTCGTTGGTCGAACGAATCCCTTGCATGCCTTTGTATGTGTCGGGTAATTCGGTTTGTGGAGACGAACAAAAATTGAAGATTGTTTGTCAATAGGGAAATGCTTATACGATTATAGTTTGCCGTATCGCCAGATGCCTGCCAAAGGACAGCGTTCCTTTGTTTGCACTTAGTGCATTACTAAGGCATTAGTCTCAACGTGGATGGTGCTAATTGCATGCATCTGTGTTGGACTATTTATCGCTGGCTAAAGGGGTCGCCAGCGGATGTGTGTGTAAATAGTTTTTGTACGCATATTGAGGCTGGGATTAAGCCAACTCATGGTAAGATTCTCTGATATGGGGTCGTATGATATACGAACTGAAGAGTTTCATTACAGGGAATTTAGGATAAGATAAGAAAGAACTGTTATAGGGGATTTTAAATGCGAAGATATGCATGCAGGTAAGAATTCTTTTGCTGAAGCTTGAAAATAAATAAATTCGGCAAGCTTAATGCGTGCAGCATTTACAGGTGCTAATGCTGTTGCATTAGCGGAAACTGATGTAGATTAAATGGGAGTTTTGGGGTTTTTTTTTTAGGTAAGTGTACCGTGGGGTTTGGCGGGACCGCCACAGCACTACACAGGGGTGTCACGTGGAGACTGCATGCCAACTTGGACTGAACAGGGACAGGGATCGTGCTGGCCTTCGCCGGGTTGAAAGCAAAGGCTTTACCCTGTGTGCGCCCCCACCCCCCCCCCCCCCCCCCTTGTAGTGTTGTATTCGAAATTATTTACGGGAAGTTATTGTCTTGTTTGGGCGACACTAATAAATTAATAGTGTTTCAAAGACAAAAAACAAAAAAAAATAAAAAAAAGAGTCTTACGCAAATGTAAAAATAATTTTCACACTACAATTGTCCTTAACTAACAACACGTTTTTTTCTCTTCACTTTACTAGTGTTGCATGGATAAGATGCAGGATGCACAGTCAATTGATATTCGTGCTTTACAAGGTGGTCATGACCGTCATATAGAGCAATTAGCTGCTTCAACGAAACAAACCCTCGACCAAATATCAAGGGAATTTGTAGCCAGGCAAAGCTTAGAAGATGAATTAAATGCTCTCGATGGTGAAAATCAGATGCTTAAGGATTGTTTAAAGGAAAGCTGTGAAGCTCTGGGAGTTGAGGGTGGCGATTGTGCTGCCCAATTAAACCAATTAAAAGCGATTATTGATGATTTGAAAAAGCAAAACGCAGAGCTGGCTAAAGAATGCGGAAAATCTGGAGTAGATGCCGCGGCTAGCAAAATGACTGTTGGTGCTGGACCTTCTAAAGCAGATGTAAGTAGTAAAGCAGACATTCTTAAGGCAGAGGAGTCAAAGGTTGAGGCAACTAAGATAGAAGCGCCTAAGGCAGAAGCACCTAAGGCAGAGGCACTTAAAGCAGAGGCACCTAAAGCAGACGCTGCTAAAGCAGAAGCACCTAAGGCGGAGGCACCTAAGGCAGAGGCACCTAAGGCAGAGGCACCTAAGGCTGAAGCACCTAAGGCTGAAGCACCTAAGGCAGAGGCACCTAAGGCAGAGGCTCCTAAAGCAGAAACACCTAAAGCAGAAGCACCTAAAGCAGCTGCCGCAAAGACAGAGGACCCTAAAGCAGAAGCATCTAAAGCAGAGGCAGCCAAAGAAGAGGCAGCTAAATCAGCAGCCGCAAAGGCAGAGGCTTCAAAAGCAGATGCGCCCAAAGCAGAACCACCTAAATCAACTGCCGCAAAGGCAGAGGCAGCTAAGGCAGAAACACCTAAAGCAGCGGCCGCTGGTGCTGGTAGTACCGAAGATGATCTTAGGAAAGCTTTACTTGAATGTCAAAATAAAGTGAAAGCACAAGAAAAACAAATCCAAAATTTGGAACAACAAACTGGTGCAATAGCTAAAGACGTTGGTGAATCTAAAACACAACTGCAACAAATTGCTACTTTGAGCGGTGATGATTGTAAACGTCTTTTGGAAGAGGAAAGAAAGAAAAATGCTCAATTGCAGAAAAAATTAATTGCTGCTGATGCAGGATCTCGTGGTAAGCAACCTGCACAGGATGCTGGACCAGCTGACACAATTGATGAAATGAAGCGTTCTCTTACAAATTTGGCAAGCAAAAAGAATAAAGATAAATCATCAAGACAATTTGAAAGAGAATTTAGAACTATATTAGATCAGTTTGTTGAGGAAATATGTCAATGGCATTGCGATAGAAGATGTAAACAAATGACTGCACTTCAAGAAATTTGTAAAAAGATTGTAGATTATGGTATTCATTGTCTAACATACAAGGAGCTCGTATATTTACACCAAGAGATTGGTGAAGCAGCTGCTAAATTAAAACCAAAAGACGTGCCAAGCATCCCAAGGGATATTAAATGTTGTAAGTGTTCAGGAGACTTATGTCATGTGCCCACGTTATCGAAAGACAGGGAACGGATTTTGTTAGGTAAACGTAAGTATTCAATAGTATAGGTATTTAAAGTATTCCATAAAACTACTCCAAAAAAAACTTATATTTTGCAGTTGCTAACTTAGAAGAGGAAATAAAAAGTGCACGGGATAATTTACGACAGATTAGAAAGGGACGCCGGGTATCACTCACAGAAGATGATGATCCATTTGATCTTGAAACATTAAGGTGAAGTTTTTATTATCAAAAAATTCCAATTAAATATTGTGTTCTTTTCTATCATTTATAGACCTAATGGTTATAATCAAGTCTGTGTTGGGACCACTGTAAGTCGAAAACATTAGAAGTTAATCTAGTCCTTTTTTCTAATACATTTTATTTACGTTATAGCAGACATCGCGACCTAAGTCGGTGCGCATTCGTCCCTGCATGCAAGATGTGTTCGAATACCCAACAAAAGATAAATCTGATATTTAGAAAAAGGATAACAAATTTGTAGTGTTTTTAATACATATGTTTTGTAGCCATGTTTCCGATAATAAAATATTAATTCTTTTCCGATTTATTTAAAATAAATGCTTTGCCAATACTTGGTTACTGTCGATTGCGAAATCACATATGTTGCCAAAGGACGGTATGTATAAGGCTACGCAAACGTAGACTCAGGTCGCTCAGTGCTCTGGTAGTGGCTGGACAACTAATTCACATAGAATAGGTTCTGTTTTTATACTGTACCGATAGTATACCATAAATTGCAATATTAAACTGGGTACAACTTTCTTTTATAGTATCCGAGATATACCCTCCCAGCTACTAGTTTGCACCAACCTGGCTCTATAGTTGAGAGTACACTTAACCTCTGTCACCTATTCTTTCCACTTAGTCCAGATTGTTGGTAACTAATTCCTCGAAGTCAACGGAAACAACTCTTTGTGCTCAAATTAACCAAATTTTCGACTAAAGCGATCATATATGTTAATTGAAGCTGAGGAAAAGTGAAGCCTAATCTTTGGCGTCTGTTTAAAGCTACAAGGAAAACTTCAATGTGATCTGATCACAATTTACCAACGTATATTCGTTCAAAGACAAAATTCTCATTTCATTAGAACGTAGGCCCAACATAGCCCTCCTACTTTTTGCTAAAATGTCTCAAAAGTTTGTTTCAGTATATTTGGCCCCCTGTATGAATGTAGCGGCTGGAAGAAGCGCGTGGCATAGGCCAACTCACTACAGGTTGGAGTATCCTTGCCGCCAAGGAACTTTACTCACCTTTCGCAGCACACGTTATATTAAATTGCAACAACGTTGAACCCGTTATCAAAAACCAAGGAACTTAACGTTCAAAAGCTTCCAATATCGAGTTCAACGCATCTATACATCGTATGCAAGAACGATTTCAAATGGGCAGCTAAAGCATCGCATCTAAGAAATGCGCCAATGTAGCAAAGCATCGCATACAGGTCACCAATCTCCCATCATAAACATCAACGTGATGTTTCCAAAGAAATACCATTGGCGGTAAATAAACCGAACAACGGGTGCCTATACTGGTGGCTGGTGGAAATTAGCACCGAAACCCCTGGCATGACCCTAATGCTAAGGCACACTTGTGCAAACAAAACGAACCGTTGCGCTGCTGATTAGCAGTAAGGCAACCATAAGCTCTTAACACTATCCCCGATAGATGTTTATGAGTGAAAGGCAAACAAAACGAATCGTGTGCTGCTGATTAGCAGTAAAGCAACCATAAGCTCAACACTATCCCCGATAGATGTTTATGAGTGAAAGGCAAACAAGCATTACATCCTATAGTTCCGTGTACCCATCCGAATTGCATGAGACCCTTTGTCCGCATGCCAGATGTGCAGTACAAACAAACCAGAGAATGATCGGAGAATAACCGGCGGCATCCGATCAACAGACAAAGGGACAAGATTCCGATCACCTGCAACTAATGCTGATGATGATGATAATGAGCTTGATAAAAGATTTCTCCTTTTACAGAAACTATGGGTAATGGAGCTAACAGATACGGTGGGAAATTCTCTTAGCAGACAGGATGGGAAGTTATGACAGAGATGCGCTGGGAAGATTATCCCTTGCCGAGGCTGAAGTAGTCAGTCATTCAGTCGCCATTAGAGAGGCAAGTCGAAATCGAGAATCTAACCGGGAAGGTAATAAATTACGTGCGGAGGTGAAAAGACCATGTGTACTAGAGTCGTACGTGTGGGAGTGCCGTTTTTAATTCGTTTAGTGTTGATTGAGGTGACATCCCTTGCCTAAGAGCTTGCGGTTTGGCAGCGTGTCCCAACGCACGGAGAATGAAAGGAGAACAAATCAATAACTACTTGCATTGAACAAATCCGTAGCCTCCGAATAGTGTTAACCGAACAATTCAATTAACTACTTACATTGAACAAATCCGTAACGTTTGAATAGTGTTAATTGAGAAAACCAATAAGTCGGTGAACAGTGTAAACACCACAAATATGTACTCTAACCTGTATCTATGTGAATTCAATAAAGCGAAAAATTAAGAACAAAACATTTGTCCAGCGTTTACTTCGTGGCAAATTAGCCACGGTGGCTTATTGTTAACAGTGTCTGCTCCAGTTTCGTTTTCATTCGGAATAGTGTTCGGCGGAGCAGATTTCAATTCAAACCATTTAAAGTGTTTCTCAGAAAGGGAATGTACAAAGTGGGACGCAAGTTTTACAAATACAATAATTCTGATATTATTAGACGACTATAAGATGACATCGCCATCATCGGTAGATCCGATTCGGCTGTATACTTACCTGCATTCGACCAGTGTAAGCTTTCTTTCAAATAATTTTCACCTGAAAGTAAAACCCCAGCAGGCATGCACATCAAACAAATTATTTCATTCATATTACATGAACCGTGCCAGACAATCGGCTCGGCTTGTCAGCAATTATAAAAGATAAATACTCGCTGGCCAGCGTAATTGCTGACACAGCTGTAGCCGGTATTCTTGCTACGGTTCATGAGTGAATATTGCCCCAATCCCAAGGTTCGCTACAGTTGCGACCAATTTCGTTTATCGGTTATCTACCGATCATGGGATTTGGGCACTAATATGATTGACGTTAGACAATCATGCCCCAGATCATGCCTAACTATGCTCCGGGCTGTTAGACAAACAAACACACAGTAGTACCACTGTGTTTACCATATTAACCGACCGCTGGTTCATGGCCACCCTGGGCGAGATGTACGCGTGCACATCTGCAAGGCTAATCTCTCGCCATTATACTCATGTACCGGCATCGCCAAGACCCAAATTTTCGGCTGACCTATCGTCACCAGAATGTATAGCTTACAACGACATTATCATGAACGCCTGAGTAAACACGATGCGCATATCATCGTGACCCTTTAAATAGCGTTTTTGTGTATCTTAAAGTAAAAACCTATTTCGTTCTCAGGCGCAGGTCATCTAAGATTTATGGCCCTCGAAATAGCGTTTCTGTTTATTTAAGACAGAGAAACCTATTTCTGCCTTCTGCGATCTTTGCTATCGCGTATCTCTATAACGCCTGCAATTCATTACACCAGCCCATGTTTATTCAGGTGCATTTTCGTCGTTGCCGATATGCAGCCTGAAGGGCAACGTACTTGTCCTTTACGGACACATATAGAATCCTCCTACACCGATGTAATCCACCACCGTTGAATCTGACGAACGTGGATTGCATCGGGGAGTCAGATATCATCGTTAGAGTGCACACGCACTATAGGAGCCTATTGAGGGTTTTTGTAATATACGGAGTCGAGTAAAAGCATAATATCTTTTTGTCTTGTGCGTGTTCCTGTGTCAAGCGTGTGTGGAAGTCCGTCCTTACGCGTGTCGTTTAATATACCGCGTAACTCTTGTTGTCAAAGAGAACGATCATTTAAGGAACCATATATGTGAAAGAACTTGTGTGAAATGAAACAAAAAAAAAAGTTACGTAAAATAAATCAGTGTTTAATTTTTACCCGTTTTCGTCTTCCTTGAGGAACAATTTTCAGCAATCGGTGAGTGTAATCTAAAGGTGTTGGTGATTAAGTGAATCCGTGTCGTGCCAGACACACTACTTAAAATTCCCCACAGGACTCCTTTACCCAGATCGAGCAGGCGGCACAAAAACTGGGACTCCACATTAATGAGGGTAAAACTAAGTACATGCTGGCAACTTCTGCGAAGAGAAGACCTAACGTTGGTTAAACTATCAGGGTAGTGGAGTACGAATTTGAAGTAGTGCAATCCTTCAACTGCCTTGGGTCAGTAGTATCGTATCAGCCGGTAACAATATGAAAGAAGAAATAGGCGAACGGATGATCAAATCCAACAAATCCTACTATGGTCTATTAAACCCCGAAATTTATCCAGAACATCCAAGCTACTAATGTACAAGACCGTGGTCTTGCTAGTACTCATGTAAAGATCCGATACCTCGATGCTCAATAAAAAGCACTCTGAACTTTTAGCCGCGTTCGAGAGGAAGGTCTTAAGGAGAATGGTTGGCCCCGTATGTGAGGGAGGACGATTCCGGAGACGCTACAACCATGAGTTGTACGCAATCTACCTTGAAGCTAATGTTGTAAGAAAAATCAACCTCAATAGACTCCGGTGAGTGGGACACCTAGCTTGAATGAGCGAAGAGGAGCCTGCCCGTAAAGCCCTTTGTGGCGGGATGTATAGAAGGAAACAACGCGACCGACTTTTTCTGCGATGGAGGCATGGCGTAGACCAGGACGCCCAGAGCCTGGGAGTGCCAAACTGGATAACATCCGCTCGAAATCGGGACCGGTGGAGAGATTTGTTAAATAATGCCAAGACTGGATCCCGGTTGTAGTGCCGATGATGATGATGATGTTCGCTCATCCATTGAGGATGCCGACTTCCATTCTTTTCTAAGACAGTGTTAGGTTTCTGTGCCGGGATGACATGGGTATTTCATGTCTATCGTTTTAACATTTGCAGTTTACTGCGCTCTAACCATATCATCCTCACTCCAAAGTGTCCTCCGCACCCTGCTGAAATAAGACTTCACTTAATATTAACCCAACTGCTCGTCTCACATCATGTTCTGCCCATAATTCTACCCCTTTCCCTCGCTCTGACCTTAAAACTGGGGTAGAGTATACCAGTTTCCACAGTCCGCATATTCTCAATCCTTAAAACTCCCCCCATCAGGGAGCACCCCACTTGTCATCTGAACCCAATACCAGATTGAATTTTACATCCCCATCACGATTCAGCCCAATGAAGCTATACGTTCGGACAAATTAATGTTTATTGGTGGTGAATTGTCAAAAAAAAAAAACGTTGCTCTTTTGTTTAGCCTCTGGTCGTTTATTTTTAACGTCCTTAAGACTTTCTTACAGATTATTCAACACCTGTTTGGAATAAATACTCTTCTTAATTATGATCTTTACTCTTATATTTATACTTCTAATTATCAAACAGTCATTACTACAGATAAATTTATCAGCATCCGTTTATGATAATACAAGTGAGTCATGAGTGATGTTGTTACGGACCCTTCGTCCATACCCTTACCCAACACACATTAATCTCCATTAATGTATCCTTTAACCCTCTCTACCTGTAATTTAGAAATATCGTCAAGTACTAAAGGCCGTATAAAAAAAAACCAAAAATAAAAAATAAACAAAAAAAATATCAGGGATTGAATGGAATAATATCCCAACCAAAGTACACGTCAGGAGACATCACTGTTACTGACGTCAGGCCCACAACAAAACAACAACCATTGTTCGTGGAAGGTATGTTCAAGGCTTGTTGGACATACATTTTGGTCCTTCGAGCCGGAGGCCCAGGGCCTTGGACTTCTATTGATGTGGACGACTGGGGAGAGCCGCCCGCCCGAATTGGTGATGGATGTATTGATGACGTCGAGTGTTCCGTCGGTGGACGATATCTTCCGATGGGATGCGGCCTATGGCATGTGAGGCCGCAACGTTGTGTCTGGTGCGACTTCTTCCATGGCACCGTCCGCGGGTCCTGGTGGAATGACAGGTGCGTATCCAGTGCCTACTGGACTGAGTAAAGGACCGCCTCTTCTGGATTACAAGGCGTGCTTGTTGGCTGGGATGCGGTTGATCCCTGAATGCTGGAGGACGCCGCCCGCCAAGCGGGGTATTGCTATCTTGATGCGTGTATACGCTGTTCGTGTTCGGTGCGCATTGTTCCGGGTAGACCAGTTCCTCTGGGTTGGAGTTGTAAATTCGCAACCCACGAGGAACGGCCATGTGTCCCTGCGTTGGTCCGAACATCGGGAATGGGCCGATTTGATCGATGGGCAGGTGGCACTCTGGTCAGCGGCCTGCTGATGCATACTCACTGGGAGTGTGTGCGGTTCTCGTCGATGTGCTGTCGGACTGAGGATCGCTGGTGTCACAGGGGACGGTCGTTGAGCATCATTGCCTTGGTCGGCGTCGTTTGCCTTAATGCGGGAGACTGGGTCGAGCGCGAATTGAGCCTCGAGCAATCTCAGGAGTTGGGCATAATTGCCTTGCTTGGCGGGTGTCTCTGCAGCAGACTCGTTTCCCGGGCTAGGTGCCTCACAATTCTTGGCATCTTTATTAGCTAGTGCTGGTGCAATGGCAGCTGCTGGTGCCTTCTTGCTGAAATCAGCCATCGCTTTAGCGACGAAGGGTGCTGCTGCAGGTTGTACTTCTTTCACTACCTTTGGATCGGGTTTCTTCTCGACCGTTCCTCTTTTGGCTGTCTTACTTTCGACAGCACCTGTCTTGGCTGGACTTCCGGTGTCTGTTGTCACATCTTGGTTTGTCAAATGGCTTGTGCGTTCCGGGGGCATCTTCCCTGATGGTAGTCTGGATGGGTGGCCAGATGGCATACGCATGCCATGCGTGGAAGGAGTTCTCGGCCACCAAGGTGGTTGCGAGATCAATGGCAGCAACCGACTGTTGGGTGGATACAAGGTGTCCGTATCAGTATTGTATGCGGCCGGACGCTCGGCTGTGAGGGCGTTCCTTGCCTCAACAAACTTTGTGACCTCGTCCAGATAGATCTTTTCGGCTTGATCTATAAATCGGTCCACGAAGTAGCGGTGGCCGCTGGTCGTCTCTGGTGTGGCCAGGCGGTCTATCTCTTCATGGTTCTTTCGGATGTCCTCCCGTTCCATCTGGAGGTTGTGTTGGCGTATGTCCACCGCGACCAACGTTGGCGGACCTCTCTTCTCGAGGTTGAGATAAGCACAGGACATCCGCTCCTGGGAAGCGAACTGGGCGCTGACAAGGTGTTCCGCCAATGTAGACTTTGCCATTCTAGACTTCTCTGACATTGGGGCGCTCTCTGGTTGTTGACAACGGTGGGTCTTTGCGTCTGGACGGTGGTCCCGCGACTTTGACGTCGGTGGGCCCTTTAGTATGCACCGAACTTGGCGGCGGATCCTTACGTCTGGATCTGGAGGTGCACCGCGAACTGGGCGGTGGTAGCCGATACCTAACTGCAGGGGCAGCTTCTGTGTGCGCCACGAATTTGGCCCCAGTAATTTATTGATAAGTGAAATTGAAAATTCTCTTACCTGAGAACGTGGGCGGTTGTAGGTAGATGCACTGGGGCAGCTCGTTGATGCGCCACTGATCTGACGGCTTCAAGACCTTAAACTGGACGGGGCTGCGTTCTGAGCAGCGATATTTGTAGCTGTAGTTAGGACAGCTGGTTACTGCGCCACGAACCTGGCGGCAGTATGGCAGCTAGCATGTGGGCAACTCATTGTGGCGTCACTGATTTGGTGGCCCTAATGCACGGCGGTTGTGTCTAATCCACAGATGGATTCCTTGCAGTGTCACGAACTTTGCATCGGTCTGCACGGCTGTTGTTGGATCGACTATAATGTGCGAAAGTCCGTATCTGCAACTCTTTCGTCCCTTTTGGTAACACTATGATGTTGCAAAGCCGTGGTGAACTTCGATTTATTGTTTATAGTGCAATATTCCTTACGATTGGTTGAGGGCTGGGCAATGTGCTTCTTTTCGTATGCTGCGAGCTGGCAGCAGTGAATCCAAACACGTGTCGCCCCTGCCCAACCAAAGTGCACGTCAGGAGACATCATTGTTCCTGACGCCAGGCCCACAACAAAACAACAACCATTGTTCGTGGAAGGTATGGTCAACGCTTGTTGGACATACAGTAATATATATTCAGAATCACCTTCAACTTCAGCCTCAGCTGCCGCTACCTCGCCAACGTTTTCGAGAGTAACTATTATCATTTACAATTAAAATTGTGTAATAAATTAATCAAAATTAATATTGAGTTTCATTTTGGTCTGGAAGTACGAGGGTTGCCTTTTATATTTCGGGATTAGAGAACAAAAACAAATATTGATCATAATCACATTATTATTTTTCAAAATATTCCCCATGAAGATCTATACACTTTTACATGCGTTTGAACCAATTGTCGAAGCACTTTTGCCACTCTGATTGAGGTATCTCCAACACATGCATTCTGAATGCAGCAACCGCTTCTTCAGGTGTCGAAAAACGTTGACCTCTCAGTTTGTTTTTTACGTACGGGAATAAAAATAAGTCATTCGGTGCCAAGTCGGGACTATACGGCGGATGACCCATCAAATCGATGTTTGGGTGCTCAAAAATGCAGTTGTCGCAGCCGATGTGTGAGAGCTCGCATTGTCGTGGTGAAGAGTGATCCGTCTTCGGCGGTTGGTTTTCCTGATTTCTTGGAAGACAACTGGCAAACAAATGGTTGTGTACCACTCAGAATTGACTGTTCTGCGTTGTTCTAGTGGTACGGTTGCGACATGTCCAGTTTTTCCGAAAAAACAGGCGACAATTTGCTTGGAAGTGCTTCGTGCGCGAACAACTTTTGTTGGATTTGGCTCATCTTGAAACACTCAGACAGTCGACTGCTGTTTACTTTCGGGTTCATACCCGTAAATCCACGATTCATCACCTGTCACGATGTCATAGACGTGTTTCGAAGCACCGCGACCGTATTTTTTGAACATTTCTTTCCACCAATTGACACGAGCCTTTTTTGGGGCGATTGACAAATTGTGTGAGATCCAACGCGAACAAATTTTTTTGACAGTCAAATGTTTATGCAATATTGAATGTATGCTGGTCCCACTAACGCCTAAGGTTGTCTCAATCTCACGATAGGTCACATGACGATCTTCCAATATCAGTTCGCGAACAGCATCAATGGTTTTTGGAACAACAACTGATTTTGGACGACCTTCACGAAATTCATCTTGGAGTGAACTACGACCACGATTGAATTCACCATACCATCGATAAACACTGGTCCTTGATGGAGCTTCATCGCCAAAAATTGAATTAAGTTCATCCATGCACTGTTGCTGAGTTAATCCACGCCGAAAGTTGTAAAACATAATCGCACGAAAATGTTGACGATTTAATTCCATTTTTGGGCCGAGATGAATCTTTTAAGTTACTGTAAACAACACAAATACCGCTCGTATGTCAAAACGTTCTGAGTGCGTATAACCTCAAAAATGTCCAACTTTACGACAGAGCTGTCAATTGCCGGATTGCAACACTAGGGTTGCCAAATCCCGAAACATAAGAGGCAACCCTCGTAAATCCGCTAAGTCCGCATAGCACGACACAGTAACACATCGACCAGCATTACAGTCCACTCACACCGCGGCACAACACAGGACAAAACAATAACAGTTCAAGTTTTTTTTTTAATAGACTTATAAAAGGATGTTGATTAGTTTCTATGATGCATATTTATTTACGTAACGTAACACTCTATTGTCGACACGCGTTAAACTATAAATCGCATTGTAAGGGTTGAAGTCCAAATTATTTGTCATATCCACTATTCCAACATATTTAAATCCCAACAACACTAGAATATCCTTCAATTCAATAAAATGGTTTCTATCTTAGGTGTACTTCTTTTACAAAAAAATTTAGCTTCCCAAAAAGTAAGACACTACAGTTGAATTAATTGAGAACGTTTTTGTTTAGAGTGGGTTAAACATAACAGGAGTAGAAAGCAGGGCACAAATTCGAACCCAATTAAATACGAGTAGTTCCTGTATATATGCGGCGTTTCTAGCAGATACACACGACCAATAGTAAAGAACAACACCAAGTAAAAGAGAAGACAAGAACAATCAAAGCCCATCCATTAAAGCCGCTTACCATAGCAATAATATAGCATTTCACGTCAGCCGAGTGTGCTTGAGTTTAGAAATCGAATTCGTACACGCGGTAGTGGCCTGATGCGTTGAGCTTTGGTTCTATCTTTTAATGGCTGTACACAATTTCTTTTGGTGAGTCATGTCCTTCGATCGCCGCGCAGGCGTAGAAAAATTATTCAGGACTTGTGGCCCACGTATCCGTGGATACGTGGGGTTGTTGACACCAGCATGAATGTTACCTTTTATTTCAGGTGTAAAGGAGGACTTTTGAGGACACTTGTCTGTGGGCACGTGTAGTTTGGATATAGGCGAGTAAGTTCCTTGGTGGAACAAACACATCTCGACCTATGGTGGTTCGTGTGGTTCGTAGAACCGCCACACCATAATTGGTGACCCCGACGTGATCTGTGTACAAACGGCCCACACTCTCCCATAGGTGAACATAACTTTACTACTACGACCCCGAGTTCTGCGCAGAGCATTGGCTCACTCGCCTGCTCCGACGTTCTCTCGCTCGCTCGTTCCTCGCTTCGTCGTTCGCACATGAAGTTGATCGTAACCAAGTTACTAAGGAGGGCGTAGTGTGGCGTTTCTAACAGATCCACACACACTACACAAGCAAATACTGAAGAACGACACAGAAATAAAATCCTAAAATTGCAAAAACCATTAGCTGTATACCAAGCAATAACATAGAAATTCCACATCAATTGAGTGTATTTAAGTTTAGAAATCGAATTCGTACACGCGGTGGTGGCCTGATTCGTTGAGCTTTGGTTCTATCTTTTAGTGACTGTAGCCGTTATGGGGTCGGTTCGAATCATACGTTCTTCACTAACCTCGCAAGCACGGAAAAACGCAAAAGTTCAAAAGCTCTTTAAATAATGAAGAATTAGTATGGGACTGGATACCCGCCATCGACGCAAAAGGTTACATTATATTCCATTTTAAGAATACTGTTCTCAATGAAGCAATTTTTAATTCATTCCGAAACCATAAGCACTGATTTAAAGCTACTAGTCAGCTTCTAATCTCATTCAACAAGGACTTTCCATTTTAGGTCAAATAAGGACGTGATACAAAGAAATTTGGAAGACTATTCCAACGCTTTATGCGCGGAAGGACCATCCCTAAGATGTAGTTATGCAAGTGCTTTCTTGTTTGGGTAAACTGTGACTACAATATAAAACTTTAAAGTGTAAATTCAAAAGAACTTTTCTCTACAATCAAATAAAGATGCGTGATATATTCTACGAATACAAAAACTTAAAAGCTTGAATTTCATATACTTGTATAAATTCATCTTCGGGTAGTCTTGTAACTAAGATTGGTACTAATCTGTCCGTTCAATACCATAGCAAAAGTTGCAATACTGACTTATAGTGATGAACCAATTATCAACAATAAATTATCAATAAATTTCATTAAAAAAAACAGACCTGAAAGCCTTTTAGGTTAATCCCATATTCCTCACTTGCACAAATTAAGAGGACAAATTACATCTTTATTCGACTCGACAACCAGAGTCCAGTATGAATATTTTCTCATACTGCCTATGGTTTCACCCATTTTTCTACTTGCCCACCTAAGATGACAATATCAAACTTAAAAGTTAAATTTCAACGACGGATTCCATATACCAGCGTGAACTCTATACCCGATATTCGTAAGATAAAGTTTAGTTATTTTTAACATACGCCGCCTATTCGTCTGGAATGGAAGACTTTTTCCTGGTTCCAACACTGTACGTATCAAAAGCTGAGATTATTACTTTTCAGGAAGAACTGAAAACTTTCGTGTCATTTAAAGCTTTGTCCCCCATAACAGGAAATTGATATTGAAAATAAGTTCAAAATTAAAACTTTCACGGTTTTATCATATAAGTATGACCGTCCTTAAAGTTATCTAACATCCCGTTCCTTCCAAAAATATTATTTCGAAATTCACGGAGTTGCAACAACTTTCGAAAAGTTTTGTTTATTCACTATCCACTGTTCATCGAGATTCATTGTCTGGATTCCAAGCGAAAAGTGGGACATTGATGAATATCCTTTCAACATTTTTAATCCAAATTTACTTTCTCCATTCAATGTGTTTCCACATTTATTTCCCGTTGAATAAAAAATGTGTTAGTGGGCTATTCTGCTGAATTTGTGTCACCACTTGGGCGTTGGTTGTGATACAAGATGATAAAGCTTGTTTGAAAAACGAATATTTTCCAATACGTAAACCGGGGTAGGAAAAACGGTTCGTCAGTTGAACCAGAAAGTGGATTAGATAGGCTTTTCTCCATGTAGGCTTCAATTAAGATGGGAAAAAGGACGATGTAATTGATAAAGCCTTATTTTAAACTATTAGAAAACTTGGAAGGGAAATTTTTATTTCTCTGAGTTCAACAAATTATGATTTCTCTTGACTGTTGACACTCTTGTTTGCATCTGACTTTCTCTTATTTGCTATAATTTGGGTTGGGTTTATAAAACTCGGATTGGTTCTCTTACTCGTTTTCATTCGACATTGAATAACTACTATCAATAATTACTACGAATAGTCTGCAGTTTTTAAATCATGTCACAATAATTGATATGATTTCTTTTTAAAATTTATTCTATTTTTTCTACATCATGTATTATTTATAATTTTTTTTTTAAATACATATATAGCGGGTTGACAAGCAAAATAAAAAATAAAAAAATTAGACAAAACGGACAAACAAACAAGGAATACAAATAAAAAATTAAAATTAAATGAAACACAAAAAAAAATAGCGGTAGGGGGAAGGAAAGCGGTGCGCCTGAGAAGCATACTATGTTTGGGGACGTGTAGTCCTTTCTTCATCAATGATCCACCACCAGTTGGGATGGTATCGATCTTTTATTGATTTATCTCTTTGACGATCCAGGCGATCCGGAAAATTAGAGTTATCGTTATCGTGGAGAATTCGTTTATCCCCGGCACCACGGATAGCGTGGTAAATAATAGGGACTCCACGTTTGTGCTGGATAAGTCTTTTTATATGAACTTGTGGGGGGCGAAGTATTGGCGCCAGCATGAGTGCAGGGTTCTACTCCGTCCCCACAAACTTTTCGCTTTTCACTAGCCGATTGTTCCTTGGAATTCCGCTGCAATTTGATCACCATAGCAGCAGAGGAAACATCACACCTAGGAGAAATGAAACACACAAGTTGGTTATAATTTGTTTTATTTCATGCACCCAGTAGTCACGGTGAATTTCGCAATTACATATACGATCAATTTTTCCATTATAAACGTCCTTTTTATCTGTAACGATTTGTTATTACAAGTTGTGTTTATTATAACTTGATTTGGTCTCATATTTTTATTCCCGACATTTGCACTAATTAACGGACTAATTTTTATTATGACAACCCGATCACAACTCTTTACGCAGTACGCATACCCGCAGCGCTACGGGTAGCGGGGGGAGAATCGTCTGACCGGCTCGGTCAAGTGATGAAAAACGACTCAACGATATCAATTCGCTGGCTAAGGAAATTCGGCCAGTGAAACAGGCTCACTTAATTTAAGGATGCAATTTCCATCCCAAGAGAAACGTGAAGTCTTTCTTTGGGGGTAGGTAACCTGATCTCAGAGAGAAGATCGTATGTGTGAACATTGGTTCTTTCATGGGACAAGGCCATGAGAACGAATCTGAAAACAAAGAAAGGGAATAATGTGCATCAATGAGATGTGAGTTCGGCTAAGTGAACAAGCCGAATCTCATCGGGTGCTAATTGTTTGTTCATGCCGCCAGGTCATGAGAAGCAGATCCAGAAATATGCAAGACAAAGAGATCACATAGATGATTGTCTATTATGTGCAGTGCAGCTGTATTGATAGCCGCAATGAGTCATGAAGCTGGTGCTTATTGGTTTTAGCTTATTTGATGAGAATTGGTGTTTATGGCATCGCTACCAAAGGTAAGCGTACAATTCTTATTTGCATTTGTCTATACCATAGGATTTAATTTATGTCTTAAGACGCAAGACGCGTATATTTGCTTTTGTCCCTTGGGTATAGGTCGCCAGCCAATGTGTATGTAAAGTAATTTATTATACACATGGTGAGGCTGGGAATAGGCGACGCAACGTTTATGATCCCTGTTATGATGGTTACATTATATGTAAACCAAATTGTTCCATACCTAGATTTGATAACTTATATACCAACCCTTCTAACCATTCGGTGTCGTAAGCCTTTTCAAAGTCAACCAAACAGGCCCCTGTGCATTGTCGCTTCGCTTTGTTCCACTGTATGTTGGAAAGAAGTTTTGTCGCAGCATGAACTGTATCATGTTGCGATCGGAAACCAAACTGTTCGGAATAATACCATTTTCCTCACACCAGTTAGTCAATCCTTTATTTATAATTTTCTCGAATACCTTGCTGATGTTCGGGAGCAAACTAATCCAGCGAAGATTGGCTGGATTGCTCCGGTCCTTGCCCTTTTTGGGGATGGGAATATGCTTTAGAACAATGTTTGGAATACTATCTATTCCAGAAGATTTTTTATTCTTAATCGATTTAAGAATGTACGTCAGTTCATCCGTGTGTACAAATATGCTATTGTTTAGATTTCTAAGTGGGGAATCCGCTCTATTATTTTCACTAAAGATAGTGAAACTTCGACTTAAGAGACGCCAATTGTTAAGTTCATTGCCGATACCCTTCTAAACAATCACATGTTAAACTTATCTTAAAATTATTTATCCATTTTGTTTTAAAAGTTTTGCATGTCAACTCACCCAATTTTATGAGATCCTTTGTCTCCACGTAGCTGATGTAGATAGGAGGTACTTTCTCCCTTTTTTTGACTGCCACCTGCTGAGATGTTTCCTGCTGTTGATGTGATTTCTGCTGTTGTTGTTGATGTGATTCCTGCTGTTGGGTTTCCTTATCTTGTCGTGTTTTCTTTGTCTTCGTTGGTTGCTGTTGTCTTGGTTCTTGCTGTTGTTGTTGTTGTACCATTTTCGTTTTTCGCTCGTTCTGCCTCAGACTGTTTTTTAGTTTAACAACTTCCTCCATTTGTTTATCCAGTTGTTATTTTTTAAGACTAATCTCATGGGCGAATCTGTTGAGGACCTCGATCGCTGACAGCTAATTCTTAGAATTGGTTTCCACCCCTGAGTACTGGGCACCATGGGTGTTGCCTTCGTCGTGGCTGTTGACAATCAATGTATCTGTATCCTTGTTTTCATTTGTTCTAAGGCGTTTAGCCTTTAGATTTACATCTGTATTTTTCCTTCTCCGAAGCACCATTTTTGCATCCATTTGATTTACGTCTTCTCACGTTTTTTTATTGTTTTTTTTTATTGCGCGAGTGACAGATAGATAATCACGTTCAGAAGTTTGTTTATTATATTGTGCACACACACAAACAGGAACACTTCGTACGTTGCGTATCGGCACTAATTGTTTTTTTTTATCTGGCCTCTGTGTGCACACTGCTATTGTCACGTTTCACAAAACACGGCGCTAAAATCAAAATGTATTGTCTTGTTCAGGTAATTGGTCTATCTGACTTCACTTTTAAGGCCTTTCCGTTGAAAGATTCGTTAACGGTCGTTTGTCGATTGTCGATACGTCTACACCAGATGCCAGAGTACGTCCGCACGGTTCGATGTCACATTGATTACTGTGAGATAAGGCTGTTTTTTTAATAGCTTCGCAAATTTCCCAGATCTTTCGGACAATGTGATTACTGGTCAAATAACGTCAGGTTTTCAGTGTGAGCCGAAGACGAAATGTCAAAGTGCCGACTGGCACTCGTTGGCATCTATTGGCTGTTTCCGTAGAATCGCCACAATCCCCCAAAACCGAGAAAAGAAGAATGAGCAAATCTAGTGTGAAAAGGACATCAAAGCGTGGTTCACAAAGTGTTGTGCCTCAAGGACAGACAGAAAACGCTGCCTACTATTGTATGTGCTTAAAAGACTTAGAACGAGGATCGTGCGACTGAGAAAACAGATCCTCGCTACCCGGGAGCCCCACCACGACAACACGTCAAACACACCGCTCTGTGCGTTCGCGAGTTGTTAGCCAAACCCAACACCTCACTCCCCACAACGATCCCCCACAGTCCGGACCCGGCCTAGCAGACTTTTTCCTTTTTCCCAAAATCAAAACATCGTTGATGTCCTAGGGGAAGCCCAAGTTTAGGTTTTTTAGTGTAAAATGTGCATTATTATACAAAAATGTAATCAGTCATCCTCCTGAAGTCTGCTGATGACATTAATCTGTTCTCTAGGACTGTACACCATAATATCGTCGGCATATCCAATGGCATGGTTGAGAGAACCCACCAGATGACTTGTGTCAATGTTAAATAGAATGGGAGAATTCACTACTCCCCGCTGTAAGCCGTTTTTGATGTGAAAGGTATTTCTGGAGATTGTATCTCCACATTTCACCACAAATTGTTTACCCATTATCATATCGTAGATAATGAATATCCGGGCATACTAAGATTTGAAAACTTATATACAAGCTCTTCTAACCATACGGTCTCGAAAGCCTTTTCAACGTCAACCAAACAGCCGAAACGGCCCTGTGAGTAGGGCGTTAGAATATACACAGCTAGGCCGGCTTGTTGTAAGAGGCGACTAAAGGCCTAGTAGGTGGAGTCCCACCGCCACGTCGCCCGGTGAAATACCATCCTATCAAGCTATGGGCTCCGCGAAATGGCCGGAAGAAATCCCTGGCCATATTTCGGAGCTTGGCTGATAGACCGGGTCGAGAAAAGTTTGGTTTAGGTGGTAGTCGGTCCCAAAATGGGATATCACCCCACCAGGCTGTGCATTCCGTGATATCGTTGGGAGAAATCTTCGCCTATGTTTTGGATGTGTAGGGTTTTATGTAGGGCGCGCCGGCGTACGGCGCTGGTTCAGCATAAACACCACTGATAGTCCGATGGAAATTGTTTTGACGTACACTGTTCTTCCCACGTAATTACTCAAAACTTGTGCACAAAAGAGGAATGGGAAATGAAACACGGGAGTTTCCTTATTATATATTTGAAGTTTTTTTAATTAATTAGTTCCATTAATGATCACAACCGATCTGCTTTATTAACCACTAGTCTGCTTCTACGAGGTCTCTTAACTCTAGTAAACGGAACAGATTCGAAAAATATCGCGCGATTAGTCGTTGTTATAATCGAACTTAATTTGCAAAACAAAACTAGATCTCCAACATTAAAAACGCAACCGCACCGTTTGATTAAGACTCCGGAAAAACATGTGTACCCGTCTGGGGGTGAACTTTGAGTCTTACTTCCGCACAGCTTGGTAGCTAAAATCTGACTCCCTGATGCAATCCATATCCGTCAGATTCAACGGTGGTGGATTACATCGGTGTGCGAGGAGCGAGTAGGCTCAACTTGGCGACGGCCAATGGGCGATCGCAAAAGGATCGAATGGGAGGATTCTCTATGTATCCGTATAGGACAAGTACGATGCCACTTAGCCTGCATATCTGCAACGACGAAACTGCACCTGAATACACATGGACTGGTGTAATGAACTGCAGGCATTCTTGAGATACGCGATAGCGAAGAACGCCGAAGGAAGAAATAGGTTTCTGTGTCCTAAATAAACAGAAACGGTATTTCGAGGGTTCTACGATGCGATGGACATTATTTGTGATTTAGGTAATGCTACATGGGAACGTCGGCTGTTTACATAATCGCCCCAGACTTATGCCATTACAGGCAATCGATTTTTCCGTGGCGATAAGCAAACCGAAGGTTTACTCGCCTATGGCCAAGGCTATGTTGGTTTTTGTTTGATCTAATGAAATGGAACATGGGTATGATGGTGAGGAATTTGACTCGTACGTCTCACCCAGGGGAAACATGGACGGCGGTTGGTAAGTAAAATAAACACAGTGAGGTACTGTGTGTTTGTTTGTTTTACAGGCCGGAGCATCATTAGGCATGATCATTGGTATGATTGTCTAACGTCAATCATATTCGTGCCCAAATCCCATGTTCGGTAGATAACCGATAAAGGAAATTGGTCGCAACTGTAGCGAACCTTGGTATTGGAGCAATATTCACTCATGAACCGTAGCAAGAAGATCGGCTACAGCTGTGTCAACAATTACGCTGGCCAGCGAGTGTTTATCTTTTATAATTACTGACAAGCCGAGCCGATTGGGTTGGTACGGTTCATGTAATATGAATGAAATAATTTGTCTGATGTGCATGCTTGCTGGGGTTTTACTTTCAAGTGCAAGCGAATGAAAGGTAGCTTACGCTGCTCGATTGCAGGTAAGCAGGAGGAAGGTAATTTGGTAGGAAATGGATGGTTCTTAGAGAAGATTTTAAAGAAACGCCACAGATGTATGGCCGATGGCCCGAACTGATATGGCGATAAGTCATGATGGTACCATCTGAGTTAAAAAATGCCGGAGGTAAACTAGTTTCCATTCATTCGGATCTCCGGGGGGACTATGTCAGGGGGAATAAAATGCAAATATTCTGATAAATAACCGAACTTTAAGAAATTCGTCATTGCGTAACGGGTTGGTCCTGAGGCTCTGTCGACGCTCGACTGATAACGGCATTTTGTAACATCAGGGGCATCCGGTTTCACCAATACGAATGTAAACGTCGTCCCGCAATATTTAGAAAGAGGGAAACGTGATACGCTTGCCCTAACTGAGACCCAAGTCGATTCGGCAACTGACGTTGGAACCAATAACAGCATGTGGTTCAGGGTCATGCTCGGGAATTCTGTTAAATTTCTTTGTTATCCTTACCGCTCCCCGAATGACGATCAGCCGGTGACACTTCTCAAACATCTTTCACGTACCGTCGACTGGATACAGATCAACCACCTGGCTTGTGAAGTTGTTGTCCTTGGTGATTTTAATGTACACAATCCTGGCTGGTGGGTACATTCTAACAGAACCGACGAGGCTGGGAGGTCGGCGGAGATGTTCGCTGTTGGCTCCAATTTTACTCAGTTCGTTGAGGAACCTACGCGAGTGTCGGATACCCGAGGTGATTATGCGAACACCCTGGATCTGCTGTAAACGTCCGAACCGAGCATACCGTGGAGGTTACTGGGCCATTGGGAGACTCAGATCACTGCTAGGTATCGGTCGCGCAACCACTTGCATTTCAAGCAAATAACCGACCTAAGTAAATTCGCCATGTAAGGAGCTATGGGGCTGCTAACTGGGACGATTTGCGAGATTTCTTCGCATCCTTTCCATGGTCGGAGCTGTGCTTTGGAGACTCCGGTGTTAACGCATTCGCGGAGAGATTATTCTTCTCGGGATGGAGATCTACATTCCACATTCCATCAAACGAAGTGCATCTGATAAACCTTGGGTTGATAAAAAATGTGAGCAGATTACAGGTGCAAAAATTGAGCTTTCAAACTACGGCGCATTTTGTTAGAATCTGAAACGCTTGCAGGAGATTAATATCGCGAAGAAGGCTTACAGTGACAGAGTGACCAATGAACTCCTTGAGTATCCAACTGGTTCGCGTCCCTTCTGGTCAATGGCAAGGGCTGTCAGCAGTAACTTCGCTTCCTCCTCTTTTCCTCCGTAAGTGACGGACGGCGGGACACTGGTCACAAATTCAAAAGATAAAGCTAATGTGTTCTCGAACTAATTTTCCGCGTATGCAAACCTCGATGCCGGTCTTTTGGAACGACCTGTGATCGCGCCGGTACGGTCTTCGATGCGGGATGTGAGGTTCCGTCCGCGTACTATTCGATGCATTCTACGTCGGCTGGAGTATAACAAGGCAAGCGGCCCGGACGGAATACTAGCAGTAGTCTTTAAAGACTGTGCAACAGAATTGTCGCCGATTCTTGGCAAACTCTTCCGCTTATCTTATGCACGGAGGGCATTTGTGGCGGCTCAGCACAAACCACAACATCCACGCAATCGCTGCAAAAAAAGACACACCGAGAGTGGCTTTCGACGAATTAAGTCAACCACACCCTCGGTCACCCTTGTTGCGGACCTCGCGTCCGTGTCCTCGCCCAATACCTACTAATTTCCGCAAATTTCCCCTCTCTGCCTGTAAAGGAAAGAAAAATCGTCAAGTAGCTAATTTGCACAAACTACTTTATGGAAATTCTAGTTGGCAGTAAAAATAATAAAAAAGGTGTTGGCGCTGAATCAAAATAGAAACGTCAACGGCAAAAAAAAAAAAAAAAACCAATTAAATTTCTCATTCTTATTAGAAGAACAACGGCGACTAAATTTGTGCTTATAAAAATTACATTAAATAATAGTAGGTCTATGAAAAAATATTTGTGAAAAGTGAAACCATCATCAACAAACAGCCAGCTGAACAGGGGGAGTCAAGAACTAAGGCCCAAGTAAGTCCCGTTCCCTTTACTACCTTTACTATATTGTTTACATAAATTGTTAAATTTATACAACAATTTTGGCGCAGCCGGTAACCAGCTAACTACCTCGTACACAAAGGGGAGTCACAACTGAATTGGCGTGAAGTCGACTCGGCACTACGTGGGTCTCGTTCACACATAGAATGGGAATCGACACCGAACTTTTCCCGCCAATTCCTGTCAATTATCCACACATGTGGATATTTTTCACTTGCAGATCAGTCGCCGCCGCGAACGGACACGCCAGAAGCCGCCACCAGGGACTCCAACAGTAGCAGTCTTCTTGACGCCAGCAGCAACCGCCTCTACGCCGACGAAGATTTCGGAATAAGAACCCGAAACATTGCCTACCTGCTGGAAAATCGGTCGAGTTCAGCCAATCCCAAAGAGTGGGAAAAAATGCATCCCATAAAATGACCGGCCGAGAGCATTACTGTCTATGTTATATGGAACAGGTCATCTATCCCAAGTTAATTAAGTATTTGGAGTCCAGCGGACTTCTGAATGATAGTCAATACGGATTCCGTGGCAGGCGATCCACGGGTGACCTTTTAACCCTTTCAGCGCGTCATATCAATGCAATCGCTGGGGAAATTATCAAAGCATTTAAGTTAGTTCCCACGATCAGATTTCCCTACCCGATTCGGCGTCCTATTCACTTTCCCCAGACATTCCATTCGCTGGGGATCAATGATCTCTTCTTGCAGGTGAATAGCTACAAAACATTTTCCTCTCCTTCGCATTTTTATCTTCCCGGGTTCAATGCACTCTGAGATCACCACAATCATCGAACTAGCTAAGTCAACCCCGAAGTTATTGCGCTACCTCTATCTTTTGTTCTTTTTATCCTTCACATGCCCAGCGACTGTCGAATGATGTGCAAGTATTATTCACCTCGCTGAGACATGCAACTGAAAAGATTCATGAGAGAGCGCGATGATGATTGGCTAATAGCCGGGCAAATGCAAAATGCAAATTTCATCCTTAATTGGGATTAGTTGTTGTTCAATCATTACCGCGGTCGGTCACGCCGCCGCAATAGTGAGTCAAGTGTGTCTGTCCGTGCTTTAGTCGAGTAAATGCATTGTCCGCCTAGAGATACACCATTTCTCTAACGAATCTAACTTAAAATCCAAGGAACGAATTCAGTAAACCGATCCATTTATATCAAATTATCAATTTGGTTTTCTCTTGTATCTACCGCCTAATAAATTGCGCAAACGAGAATCACTCTGTGCGTGAAACTAAATGCTTTATCAAAGTAAACCTGTGTAAAATAGAATATCAAAAAACTCATTAAAGAAACAGAATACCAAAAATTAACCAGTGCCTTTTATTCGTCTTTTCTCTGACATTGTATATTTTCGGCGAAGTGCGTTCGGCGGAACAAGTGTCGGGGATTCAAGTGAACCAAGTGCCCGTGTTATACTCAACTTAAAGGCCCGTTATCTATTAGTTATTGGCGCACGACTAACGACCTTGGCCGGATAAACAAATTATTATGGACAATTTAACATGTCTCGGATATGGATCGGATACCGCTGGAGAGAGTTGCTAAATAAGGTCAAGACCGGATCCCGGTTGTAGTGCTGATGATGATGATGATGATCTATTAGTCATCGTGTACAGAAATTAAGTATTGCACCGATCATGCTGCTCGAAATTTTGCTAAAGAATTTGAATCTATATACGAACAAGGTTCAGGTGACATGGTTCAATCCCTCCAGCCCTTTGCAGTGTTCTCAGTGGATACATGAGGTGGCCGCAGTAAATGGTAACTAGTGGCGCAAAAATATCTTTAGCAACGAGCCATCTGGACAGCTGAAAATCCAGAGTGGTCACTGAAAACCCATGCATCTATAATATGGTGCCGTTTTTGAGCTGGCGATCAGTACTTCTGCGTAGACATCATCAAACAAGCGGTTATCAAACATTGCGTGGAGATGATAAGGGAGTTTTTTTTTTTTGGCTGGAGGGTGTGGATTTGGACGACGTGATTACAACAGGAGGATGCCACTTGTCACACAATGAACAGAACGAAGAAGAATAATTTCCATGTTGAGTGAAGACCGTTAAAGGCGAGCGTCAAAGACTTACACCATGTTTGCATGGAAATAAAAGATATATTTCATGGAGACAGAATTTGGGGTTAGCCAAGCCCTTAAACCTCTAAATGTATGCCCATAAGTATGTGGGGATTCTCTATATTACATGGAGAACCAACCCGCAATTTCAACCACAATTTCCGTCTTATTTCGACCGCTAACAGCGCGTCACATCAACCCCTATCCCACCGTTCATGCTATTCACCTGGAATATCATATTTCCCAAATGGACGCATAGCTGGGTTCATTCTTCTATGCAGATAATGCATAATTGAATTCAGCTACCTTTTTGCCATACGGCAACTCCCTTTTTGCTGGCCCATGAGATTTCCCTCAGAAATCACATCATGTCGGTTAGCAACAACAAGTCGAAGCAGACGACACTGTTGCATATTAATGCAACCGCTGGGGAATTTATCAAAATATTTAATTAGTTCTCACGATAAATTACTCTAGTCAATTTGGCGTCACTTCGGCTTTTCCGCAGATCATCCATTCGCTTGGGATCAATGATCTCTTTTCGCAGGTGAATAGCACCGGCCACTTTTCCCCTCCTTCACAATTCTGTCTTTCCATAGTGCAATGCTCTCTGAGATCACCACAATCACCGCACTAAGTCAGTGGATCATTCTCAGACGCTGCATTAATACACACACATTAAGACAGATCAACCCTGGGTTATTGTGCTTTCCTTTTGATTTCTTCCTTCCTTTCTACGCCCATCGACGTTAAACGAGTACGCGAGTACTTATCCACCTCGATGAGCGTAGGGACTTGAAGGATGCACAAGAGAGCACGATTACCATTGGCTGATCGTTGTGCAAAAGCAGAAATCTCAATTTCCATCCCTAATTCGAGTCAGTCGCTAGTCATACTTTACCGCGGTTGGTCACGCCGCCGTTCTGAGAGAATTTTATTTCGCGTCTATTTAACGCTGTAATTACTCAACAATCTTAGGAGCAGGTCACGCCGCGTTACAGTCGATGTAAGAAAAGTCAAGTTTAAACCACACTCATACAAGTGTCAGAATACCAAACTCAATTAAATTATCAAAAATTTAACCTTTGTCAAGGAAACATCGCGACTCTGTATTCGGCCCGATTAATATTAACTTTGATAATAAAACTGAATACAAATTTGCTACATCCATTCAACTGGAACCTCTTCAACGGACGAATTTTGACGAAATCTCGGATAATACCAGTAGACATGTGCGCTCACGATGTTGAGCAAGTTAAAAACATAAAAATAAAGTTGATCAAATTGTGAATATGTATATATAAATTAAGGATATAAATGTAAAAAAATTAACAGTGTGCGTGCTCGAAAATAAAAGAACCATCTTCAGTAAAGCCAGTGCGTTTTATTTATCGTCTCTCCTCTTGGTGACAATTTTCGGAGACTTAATCGCCGGGGATTTAAGTGAAACCGTACCATACGTTGGCAACAATACTTTAACCCCACAAGTATGGACCAACAACAAGGCACTAAGCTGTTAAACGACAGAAACAGGAGGATGCAATGTTAATTCTCGGATAGCAAAAGCCACCTGCTTATCAGTCGGTACAGTGATCGTACCTAATGGCAACATCAAACAGGAGAAGACAATTTATAATTACGCGCCTTCCCACCCCAAAACCCCTTACTATAGGACGTCATCATTTGTTGTTTACGCGAATTTTATTGATACTCATGAATAATTTTGTGTGTCGATTAAGCACAGATTAATCAACATATGGGCATTCGCAGGAGTAACAATGTGTTTCCCTGTGAAATTAGCCGAAAATAAAAACAAATTGACATTAATAATTGATTCGTTTAATTTGATGCTTTATCAAACTGCTGTATCACCTTCTATTGATTCTTGACACAGGAACTCAACAACCATTTTTTAAGACTATTATATATCCTATTCTTCTCCAATCCAGTTTGGTTAAATCCAGTTTTGGTATTTAGCGGTTGCAGCAGCGGGGTTTAATTGCCAGGGAACTGTGCCTACAATGTCACCGAAGAGAAGATTGTTTGGCTGGCACGGGTTCCAAGTGAAACGCCTCTTCACTGTTTTCTCCGTTGCGTGAGAGCACAGTGAATGATTGGAATGCAAAGCTCATATCCGACCGCAACCTTGCCAGGGCCGGCATTCTATTGCATACCTTTGGGCGCTGTGAAACGAATGCGCCTTCAACTAGTATGGTATGTTTATCCTGTTGATTGTGTTGTTGCGCTGCAACACAGCGGCATAATATAGAGATTGCATTCCAATTACTCTTAGCGGCATTTTAATTCAATCCATATCGGTGGATTTCTATAGAAAGAAAACCCAAGCGGCACAGCACTTAAATGCCAAAAGCAAAGTTTGCATTCAATTGTGTTCTTATTTCTAACAATTTTACCAGAAAACCGACATCTATCCTATGCAATTTATCCAGAATTTGGGTCAACGAATAATGTTTTATAACCTTTGATGGTCGTGTAGGCGATAAGAAGACGGATATTCTTTAAGTCCTTGCCGAACATCATTGAGAAGATTCGTAGACTTATAGCGTTTTTCTAGTGAACAACGTGCTAAAGAAGTCGAGTCACGGCAGTCGCTACCAGCACGCCAAAGAGATAAGACGTATATCTAACAACAGGAGAAAACAAAAGAAAAGAAAAAAAATAAATAAAAAAATTCGCTGCGCGAGTGTGTGTGCAAGGGTGGATTACACAGTGTGGCCGCCAATGAGAGCGGTTGTTTAAAAAAAAAAAATTGTGGAAACAAACAAAGTGCTAAAGCACTTTCATGAAAAGGGGCCAGGCAGACCTGAAAATGATGACACGGAGCCGACTCGAGCGACAGCCGAGTATTATAACAAAGCGGCACAAGCCAAATACAGACGGCGAAAAAAAATGCAAAAGGAAAGAAAAACGAATACACAGGCGCAGGTAACCAATTCAACGAATTGGTTGACCTTGACCCAAGTAAAATCGAATTACCTGCTGATGAAGACAACAATATCACAGGTACGGCAACAGATCCGGCGGAATTAGAAAAACTCCTTGCGGATATGGACACAAAAAAAGAGGAACTCAATAAACAAAGAGAAGCAATCCTCAAATTAAAAGACCTGGTGCAGCAACAACAAAGCCAAGAAAATACAACAGCACAACGGAAAAATCAGGAACAACATCAGGAAGCAAACAAAAGGCAGCAAACAAAGGAGATGCAGAAGCAGCAAAAGAACCAGCACATAGTAACCAACAAAAAGGAAAAGGCGCCGCCTATAATAGATACGTCCATGGAAACAAAGGACGTTATAAAATTAATAACTCTAAAATAAAATTAATGTGCGATGATATTGAAGGTTATCGCAAAGTAATGACTGCTTTGGGTAGGACAAAAAGCGAGTACTACACGTACACTCCGAAATCGGAGAAAATAATCTCCATGCTCCTAAAAGGAGTTGATCCATGTTTTTCCCCTGAGGAGGTATTAGAGGAATTAAAAAATGTCGAAACCGACAATTTAAAATTTACAGGTGTGAAACCCTTCTCTACCGCCAACTCCAGAAAAGGCAATTGCAAATTGCCTTTCTTTATTGTATCACTGAGTCCCAACAGTAAAGTTGATGCTCTCCGATACATCAAACACCTCAACCACCAAACAATAAGTTGGGAAAAAATAAGAAAAATCGATCGCGTATTGCAGTGTATGCGTTGTCAACGCTTCGCGCACGCGGCATCAAACTGCCACATGCAATTCAGGTGCGTAAAGTGCCACTCCGACCATATCATTGGTGAATGCCCCTTGGGCAAGGAACAGCTTCCAGATAGGAAAACACTGTCCTGTGTCCTCTGTAAAAATACAGGTCACACTGCTAATTTTAGAGGATGTCCTAAATTTCAACAAATGAAATTAAAATTGGAATCCAAAAAGAAACAAGTTGAAGAAGAGAAAATGAAAACTCGTTCTTACAACAATTTCGTGGCTCCTTGTGTGTCATATGCACAAATGGCCGGTGCTCCTAAGCAGCCAGCATCCATGGAACATACACATAGTGATGGAAGGATGCCTGCGCCAGAGGCACACTCAGAAATAACAACAATGTTATTAACCATGCAAGGACAATTTGCCGAATTTCAAAAAACACTGACTGAACAAAGAGCACGAAAAGATACTCTCTATTCAACCCTGTTCTCAAATAACTCTCCACATCAAAATCTTCAACCCTCCGTCTGAACTTAACCTAAAAATGATAGCTGTGAATGTAAATTCACTAATCCACATCGAAAGAAGGGATAATTTAGGCAATCTGCTCCAAGTCGAATGCCCAGATGTGCTCTTGGCTAGCGAAACTAAGCTAAACCAAAGGCACAAAATGGGCTACAAAAATTATAACATAATTAGACGAGATCGACCACACTCTACTCGACGGGGTGGGGTCGCTATCTTAGTTAAGAAAGGTCTTCACCATAAGGTCGTTTACAGCACGGAAGTACACAAATTCCAGGTGCTAGAGGCATGCATTATAGACATCCCGCTAAAAAGTCAAAGGCATCTATATATAGTCGCTGCTTACGCTCCTGAATCTGTTCAAGGTACCCAATTTATCAGTGAAATCGATACGCTTTTCCGAAGACTCAAGTTAGATTTGGAAAACAATTACTTTTTAATGGCAGGTGATTTTAACGCCAAGCACAGTGCCTGGGGCAATCTGACCTCGAACACCAGAGGCAATGCCTTGTTTGATTGGTGGCAAACAAATGCGGTCGAGCATAAACTAAAATTGTACGCTACAAGTACACCGTCTTATCCAAGAGGTAACTCCTTCCTGGATTTACTTATGACAGATGATCGAATTCAGTTACCAGATACCGAGGTAACTACTCGAAATTGTCTTCGCACAATTGAGTACGATAGTGATCATTACGGACTTGGAGCCGTAATACACGTGCCAAACGAGTACCATCTACTTGAGCAGTACGACCAGGTACACTCTTTCGATTTCCGAAAAGCACATTGGTCGCGTTTCGATCGCATAGTAAAAAGAGAAATACGCAACATTGGCATAGACCCACCGACTAATAGAAACCTCCGTAATGATGAAATCGATCATTACCCCCTATCTATGAACGATATTGTTACTAACACAATGAATCGTTCCATCCCCAAAGTAGCTCATATGGATAACTATACCCACCGATACAGAAATGCACCTATCGATGCTTTGTATAGGCAAAAGAGCACCCTGCTCTCAAAGCTGAAATTGCGCTATAGGCAGTTCAGTGACCCAAATAGCAATGAAATCAAAACAATCAAGTCCTTGATTAAAAATCTTCAAAAACTGATCCGGGATAATTACCGAGCAGTAATAAATGAGGAGTGGAGCAACAGAATTCGAGCTGTTCAAGCAAACGGACCGAACATGTTTTCACAAATCAAGAAAATATGTCGAAAAAAAGATCACAATGACATTCCCTGTCTCCGAATTCCACGGACTCCCGAGAATTGTCAGATAATGCTGAACGCAGGACTCGCCTTAGAGCACATCAACTCCAATGATGAAGTAATAGTAGTCGAAGATCCGCAAAAGAAAGCGAATTCAATTGGAGCCTGTTTCGAAGCAGTGTACAGAGTTAACGAATCAGTTCATGCTAACACTGAAATTGAAAGCAATGCCCGTCAAAGACATTGCTCGTTGCGCAATCAACTTCACAACTAGTGATCCGAAAACCGTAGTTTCATCACATTCGGCGAAAATAATAGGACGGATTCTCCCGTCAGAAATGAAAATACAAATACGTTTGTGCGCAAGGATGAACTTAGAAACATACTTAGCTCAATAAAAAATAAGAAATCACCTGGAATAGATAGCATTCCAAATGTGGTTCTAAGGCACTTGCCTCGCGAAGCAGTGAACATATACACTACTTTGTTTAACAACGCTCTAAACAATGCACACTATCCAACCCGTTGGAAGACTGCAGTAGTCCACCCTATCCCCAAAAAGGATAAGGATAAGAGCAATCCAGCTAATCTGCGCTCGATCAGCCTGCTTCCTAACATCAGCAAGGTATTCGAAAAAATTATAAACAAAGCACTGGTAGGTTGGTGTGATGAAAACGATATCATCCCCAACAACCAGTTTGGCTTTCGAGCGCGACATGATATAGTTCATGCAGCGACGAAACTTGTTTCCGGTATACAGTGAAACAAGGCAAAGCGACAATGTACAGGCGCCTGCTTGGTTGCCTTTGAAAAGGCTTTCGACACCGTATGGTTAGAAGGACTTGTCTATAAGTTAACACACCTGGGTATGCGGCAATATCTGTTATACATCATTTATGATATGATAATGGACAAACATTTTGTGGTGAAATGCGGGGACATACTCTCCAACAAGACCTTCCAAATTAAAAATGGCTTACAGCAGGGAGCTGTGAATAATCCCATTCTATTCAATATTTACACTAGTGATCTAGTGAGTTCTCTCGAAAACGCCATTGCGTACGCCGATGACATAGTGGTGTACAGTACAGGAGGAAAAATAGACGTCATCAATAGGCACATTCAAGATGCTTCAACAAAATAAAACAATTTTGCGACTACTGGAAATTAAAGATTAATTTCCAGAAAACCGAGACTATCCTTTTCAGAACGCCCCTATCCAGGGCCTCGAGGGATACAAAATACAACTGGAAACACTTTACTATTGTAGGTAACAATAACCTTCCACTGCAAGTGAAAACTGTAGTTAGATACCTTGGTATCTGGCTAGACCAGTATTTATATTTTGACAAGCACGTAGCAGCGTCCCTCTCCGCAGCTAAAAGCGCATATTCTATGACAAGAAGTCTATTCCGGAGTAGTCTTCTTGACCCCAGAGCCAAAATAATTTCGTACTCGTATTCATCCGACCAGTTTTGATTTATAGCTGTCCAGTATGGTATAATATATCTCCACTTTATATGGAGAAGTTTCGTGTGTTCGAACGGCAGGGTTTGCGTTCCTGCCTCGGACTTTATAGAACACCAGAGTCGCAATACAAAAAATTCTATCCCAACAAAATCCTGTATAACAAATCAGGGTTAAATAGGATAGACAATTTCATAATTAAAATTATTCGTGGTCACACAGCAAGAGCAATGTGCAGTGACAATAATCTTATCTCGAGAGCATTCTATCCCAATGATATGTATCTGGAGAATACCCTCCAGAATGGGTTTATTCCCCCCGACCGATGAACTCAATACACCGAATCGTGTGCGTGCCGCTTGTGTTTGACCCGCGCAGATATAAAAATAAAGAATTAATAAGTTCATACGAAAATGTTTAATAGTTTACGTGAAAACAAATCAATAACACAAAAAACAAAAGGACAAACAATAAACAATAAATTTAAATTTAATTAACAGTTTGATTAGCTATGCAATAGTCTCGTTGAGAAAAATAATAATATATCGCATACCTCCGAGATCTCCATTTTTTTCTTTCACTTGATTAAGCATAATCAAGCAAAAACGATAAATTGGTTTCAGTGACATTATAAAGTGCGCTGCTTCACAGCAATAATAACAGTCAAAACAAAGTAACAGAACGAAAAGTGAATCAAAAGTAATCGAAAATAATCGAAAATAAACAAAAATAAAAACAAACAAACAAATTAAAAAATAAAAAAAAAAGTGCATAACAAAATCCTTTCAGTGAGGTGCGACAAAGAAACTATCAATTAAAATATATATCACCTCGCAAGCGTGAAAATTGAAACAGACAATATATTGCTCATTAAGCAAGTGGTTTTTAAGGCAGCATTTGGCGCGAGGGCAGAGTCACTGATTCCTACTCGACGATAGCCAAGTTCGAGTCGGCGTACGGAAGAAATCGAGTTCGTGCTTCGTATTGCGGGTCGACTTTGTTTTTTTTAAATGAAAACAAATTGGAAAGAACCAGTATGAACACGGAGGACGACAAAAACGCAACAACACACAAAAGAAAAGGTACACAGAAAATCTCCATTGTGACGCGAAGTAAAACCGCGAAATTAACAATGGAGAAAAAAGGCCAGCAAATGGAGGAGGACAGAGGGCGCCCCTCCCCCTACAATTTTAATATGTATGGGGCAAACAATTCGTTCGCTTCTCTTGCATCCTCAGAGTCTGAGGATGAAGAGGAGGAAATAACTGAATTGGAGGCGAAACTTGCGATGGCAAGAGCCCGTCTAGAAGAGAGACGCCGAAAGAAAAAAATAGCGGCACTCGAAAAAGAAAAAGACACGGAACAACAACAAAAGCCGAAGCCAAAAGTCGGCCAACAGCAACAGCAACAGCAACAGCAACAGCAACAGCAACATCAACAGCAACAATCAACACAAAATCGACCACAGCAAGCAACACAACAGCGGCAAAGCAACAATCAGAACCAAAAAATAAAGATGCCACCGATCAACACTATAGATATTGAGTGTAAGGAATTGGTAAGTCTTTGTAAGCTAGCGATAGGTAACAATTTTGTAGTTAAAAGACTGGCTGGTAATAGGCATGCCATTCAAACCTATGCGGTGGCAGACCACGAAAAAATTCAAGAGGTCTTAAAAAGGGCCACCGCGGAATTCTACTCGTTCACGCCGAAGCAAACAAAGAGGGTAACGGTTCTATTAAAGGGTGTCGACCCTGAGGTGGAACCGGAGGCTCTGCTCGAGATGCTTCAAAAGTTGAGGCACGACGATCTCGAGTTTATCTCCGTAAAACCGTTCACTACAACCAAGGCAAGAAGGGAAAACCGCAAGCTACCCTTCTTTTTGGTTCAACTAACGCCCAGCAGCAGAATTGGTGGTCTAAGAAAGATTACAGTCTTGGATCATCAAAGTGTCACATGGGACAAGTTAAAAAAAGGCAGAGACATCCTGCAATGTGTCCGCTGCCAAAGGTTTGGTCACGCGGCGGCGAACTGTGAAATGCAGCACCGTTGCGTGAAATGCGGAAAAGACCATAAGGCAGAAGAGTGCCCTCTGGGAAAAGAAAGGGTAGAAGACAAAGCCCTTCTAAAGTGCGCAGTGTGCCGGAATGAGGGACACCCCGCTAATTATCGAGGATGTCCTAAATTCCGAGAAATAATGGCAAGAAGTGTGATCCGGCAAAAAACCACAGAGCCAGCTCGTACTACAACAATGCCCGTAACATCGCAGCGGTCGTACGCACAAGTTGCGTCGGGTGGGAGACCATCAAACCAGGCTACAACATTGGTAGCCACAAATACTCCCACACAGACTGAAACAACATCGCAAGCGGACGTGGTCACGGTTCTGCTTAATCTGCAGAGACAGATGACACAGCTGCAAAACCAAATAAACGAGATCTACTCGTACTTGCCCAATCTAAACAAAAAGTCAATATAAACCCTCTAACCACAACATCAATAAAAGCTCTTGTCGTGAATGTAAATTCACTAATAAGAAGTGAGAGAAGAGCCAATCTTTTCAACCTGTTGCAAGTTGAACGGCCTGATGTACTTCTGGCGGGGGAAACAAAGTTAAACCAGAGACACAAGATATGGCATAAAAACTACGATATTATACGAAGAGACCGACCTAACTCCTCTCAAGGGGGGGGTGTCGCAATCTTTATTAGAAAAGGGATCCCTCATAAAGTTATATATAGTGGAGAAGTGCGCAGGTTCCGGGTGCTGGAAGCCTGTATCGTACGCATACCCCTTCAGCAAGGAAGGGGTTTGTATGCGATTGCGGTCTACGCACCTGAGGAGCACCAACATAATCTATTTATAGCAGAGCTCGAGACTCTCTTCCGATGCTTACAATTGCACCTGGACAAAAATTACTTTATTCTAGGGGGAGATATGAACGCCAAGCATAGAAATTGGGGAAATTATATATCTAATGCCAGAGGAAATCAGTTGGCTGGCTGGTTAGACCAGTTTCATATTGAATATAGAACTGACCTGCTAGCTACCGAATATCCATCGTTCCCTAGAGGTAGATCGTTCTTAGATATCTTGCTAATCGACTCACGACTGAGAATACTTAACACCAATAGACGAAACACAAACTGTTTACGGACAATTGAATACGATAGTGACCACTGTGCATTCACGGCAGTAATGGAGCTTCCGAACGAGCTCGCAGATCTGGAGGAATTCGTGATCCCGCAACCCTATAACTACGGGGCAATGCGATGGCCGCGGTTCACCAGATCATTAACAAGAGAACTTCGTTCGAATGACTTTAATCTGCCAGTAAACAGAAACCTGACTAATGTCGAAATCGACAAATACATTCAACAAATGGACGAAACCATAAAACGAACAATGGACAAAACAATTCCCAAAACAACAGTTACAGATCACACTAACATGTACAGAAACGCAACAATAAACGCACTCCACAGGCAAAAGAGCAGACTGCTATCGAAATTAAAACAATTACACAGACAGTTTACAGACAGACAAGACCAGGAGATAATATCACTGAAATCCCGATTAAAAAACCTCCAACAATTACTTAAAGCTAATTATAGATTAGCAACAAATTTGTATTGGAACAACAGAATTCGAGCTATAAAAACTAATAACCCGAATATGTTCCCACAAATAAATAAAATATTCAGGAGAAATAATCAAAATGAGATTCAGTGTCTCCAAATCCCACGTACTCAGGTAAACAAGCAGCTGCTAACCAACATTGGCATAGATGCAGAGAACGCTATCCTCAATGGTGAGCTCTTCGTGATCGAAGATCCTTTGGAAAAGGTGAACGCTTTGGGAGCTGTCTTTCAGGAAATGTACAAGGTGAATGAAAGCATTCATCGAAATCACGACCTGGAGGACAGAGTTCTACTCAATCACCTGCACCTCCGGAATGAAATTTCACTTTGGCAATCGGAGAATCCGGGTTTTACCGAATTCAGTGAAGATAATCTGTCAATTGACATTAATGCCAATGGTGTAGTGGCTAATAGCCTTCTAATAACAAGGGAAGGAATCCAGAGTATCTTCGACTCATTAAGAAGCAAAAAGTCAGTGGGAATAGATGGAGTACCTAACATCGTACTCAAGAACCTGCCCCCAATGGCAATAGATATATACACGGTCCTGTTTAACAACGCGTTGAATAATGCATATTATCCCGCGCGTTGGAAAACGGCTATCATTCAGCCCATCCCAAAAAAGGGCAAAGACCGTACAAACCCAAGGAACATGCGTTCGATAAGTTTACTCCCAAGCATCAGTAAAGTATTTGAAAAAATCATTAACAAAGCTCTGCTAAAATGGGTAGACGACAATAGCATTATTCCAAATAACCAGTTTGGCTTTAGGGCGGGTCATGAAACCACACATGCCGCAGCTAAACTGGTCTCTGACATACAATGGAATAAATGTAGGAACCAATGCACAGGTGCCTGTCTGATCGACTTGGAGAAAGCCTTTGATACCGTCTGGATCGAAGGGTTGTATTACAAACTGGTCAGACATGGCATACATAAGCCTTTACTATATGTACTTTACGATATGTTAAAGGACAGGAGGTTCGTGGTCAAAAGTGATAATGTGACCTCTAATAAAACGTATAATATCAAGAATGGCTTGCAACAGGGCGCGGTACTCTCTCCGATTCTTTTTAACATTTATATTAGCGACTTATTAGAAGCACTTCCGCAGGCTATTGCGTACGCAGACGATCTCATAATTTACAGAACAGCTCCGAAAGTTGCGATTATAAATAGGTTAATACAGCGAGACTTCAACAAAGTGCAGCGCTATTGCAATGACTGGAAACTTAAGATCAACTTCCAGAAATGTGAAGCCATCCTATTCAGAACTCCATTATATAAAGCCACGTACGACACAAGGAAAAACTGGCGAAAGCTAGTTATCGTGGGACCGCATGGAGATAAACTGGAAACCAAGAGTTTAGTTAAATACCTGGGCATCTGGCTAGATCAATATCTGTATTTCAACAGACATGTAGAGGCTGCTTTGCTCAAAGCGAGGAAAACTTTTGCTATGACAAGGAGGCTATTTCACAGTAGCCAACTTGACAGCAAGGTAAAAGTCATATGCTACATGACGCTAATCAGGCCAATGCTCATATATGGTTGCCCAGTATGGTTCAACATAGGTCCAAATTTGATGGAAAAGATTCGGGTGTTCGAAAGAAAGTGTCTCAGAAGTTGTCTCAGATTATATCGGACACCGGAATCGGACTATAAAAAGTATTACTCAAATGAGACTTTATATAATGAAGCGTACATAAATAGGGTGGATAATTTTATGATTAAATTAATCAGAGGACATATTGCGAGAGCAATAAGCTCGTCCAATGACCTAATTTTCGGGGCCTATTATCCAAACACCTTGTACTATGAGAGCGTGCGTCGCAACGGCTTTGTTCCACCAGAGGCGTTCCTTGACTTGGATATGAAAGGGCTTATACAGGATAGATCCGGAATTCCGCTGATCTATCATGTAAGTAGATCATCTGTAGACGGGCGATTGTGCTACGACCGGGAAGTAGCGCGCACCGAAGAAGAGCTCCTGCGCTTCAGTAGGGCTATCTCCCACAGAGACCGGGACGATAGTATTAGACAGCGTCAACAGTTCTGGTGGTTGAATGGCATATAAAGACCTGGATACCAAAGTCAGTATAGAATCATACTATCATCAGCTAGCTTACATAGACTTAGCTTTTCTAGAATTAGGGTAGTATAAGATTTAAGTTAAGTTAGGTTAAGTGCTTTTACATAAAAATAAAAAAAAAATAAAAAAATAAAAAAAAAAAAAAAAAAAAAAAAAAAATAAAAAAAAAAAAAAAAATTTATATATATATTAGGTAAGTTAAGTAAGTTAAATTTTAAGAAAAAAAAACAAAAAAAATTGACAAAGTTTTTCAAATTTTTCTTTGTATTTCAACTAATTATCAGTACTGCCACAAAGTTCTGTCGCCGAAAGGCAAATTATACAAATGTTAAGTAATGTTTAGCTTAGAGCGTCTGCGAAGGACCAGTAAGTTATTATATAAGATAATTAAGCTAGAATTTAAGCATTTTTTGTCTAGCCTTTAATTTAGAAATTAAGAATATAAAAAGAAAAATAAAAAATGTTTTAAAAATGAAAAAAAAAAAAAAAATGAAAAATGAAAAATGGGTTTATTCCCCCAGAAGCGTTCCCTTTCTTGGATCAAAAAGGCCTCATCCAAGACGTGCATGGAATCCCGATTATTTACCACGCTCTCCGTGGTGCCAGGGACAAACGAATTCTCCATGATACTGATATCTCCAATGCCCCAGACCGCATGCGTTTTAGCACGGCGATCAGTGAAAGAGATAAATCAGCCAAAGATCGAACATCTCCCAAATGGTGGTGGCTTCTCAACGAGGAGAGGATTTCACTTCCTCAGATATAGTATGCCTCTCAAGAGCAACGCTCTCCTTCCTCTCGTCCTCCCTCCCCCTGTCCCCATTACTTTTGTGTAGGTATTCTATTTTATTTTTTATTTCTTATTTTATGTTTTATTCGTTTCGTTTTGAGGTTTTTGTTTGTTATAATAATAATAAAAATAAAAAATAAATAAAAAATTGTAATAATAATATATACATATAGATGTAAACGAGGAGTCCCTCTAATATATGACTTATTTCATATATATATATATATATATATATATATATATATATATATATGTATATATATATATATATACGAGGGTTGCCTTTTATATTTCGGGATTAGAGAACAAAAACAAATATTGATCATCGAAAATCACTTTATTGTTTTTCAAAATATCCCCATGAAGATCTATACACTTTTGCATGCGTTTGAACCAATTGTCGAAGCACTTTTGCCACTCTGATTGAGGTATCTCCAACACATGCATTCTGAATGCAGCAACCGCTTCTTCAGGTGTCGAAAAACGTTGACCTCTCAGTTTGTTTTTTACGTACGGGAATAAAAAGAAGTCATTCGGAGCCAAGTCAGGACTATACGGCGGATGACCCATCAAATCGATGTTTTGGGTGCTCAAAAATGCAGTTGTCGCAGCCTGTGTGAGAGCTCGATTTCTCGTGGTGAAGAGTGATCCGTCTTCGGCGGTTGGTTTTCCTGATTTCTTGGAAGACAACTGGCAAACAAATGGTTGTGTACCACTCAGAGTTGACTGTTCTGCGTTGTTCTAGGGTACGGTTGCGACATGTCCAGTTTTTCCGAAAAAACAGGCGACCATTTGCTTGGAAGTGCTTCGTGCGCGAACAACTTTTGTTGGATTTGGCTCATCTTGAAACACCCAGACAGTCGACTGCTGTTTACTATCGGGCTCATATGCGTAAATCCACGATTCATCACCTGTCACGATGTCATAGACGTGTTTCGAAGCACCGCGACCGTATTGTTTGAGCATTTCTTTCGACCAATTGACACGAGCCCTTTTTTGGGCGATTGACAAATTGTGTGAGATCCAACGCGAACAAATTCTTTTGACAGTCAAATGTTTATGCAATATTGAATGTATGCTGGTCCCACTAACGCCTAAGGTTGTCTCAATCTCACGATAGGTCAGATGACGATCTTCCAATATCAGTTCGCGCACAGCATCAATGGTTTTCGGAACAACAACTGATTTTGGACGACCTTCACGAAATTCATCTTGGGGTGAACTACGACCACGATTGAATTCACCATACCATCGATAAACACTGGTCCTTGATGGAGCTTCATCGCCAAAAATTGAATTAAGTTCATCCATGCACTGTTGCTGAGTTAATCCACGCCGAAAGTTGTAAAAAATAATCGCACGAAAATGTTGACGATTTAATTCCGTTTTTGGGCCGAGATGAATCTTTTAATTTACTGTAAACAACACAAATAGCGCTCGTATGTCAAAACGTTTTGAGTGCGTATAACCTCAAAAATGTCCAACTTTACGACAGAACTGTCAATTGCCGGATTGCAACGCTAGGGTTGCCAAATCCCGAAACATAAGAGGCAACGCTCGTATATATAATAAACAAAAAAAAAAAAGAAGTCCGTTCTTGTAGTCAATAGAAAGGACTCATGCTGTTTTTGGGCAGAAACTAACAAAAATCTCTGTTTATTTCAAACAGGTTGCCTCCAGTTTGTGAAATGTAATTCCCTCTGTCTAGGTAAGGCCAAGGTGCCAAATACCATATTAATAGTACGAGAATCATTTCACAGGTCACGTCATCATTTTTGTAAACCTCTCTGGGCAAGTGTGTCCCTTATGTTAATACTCTAAAACTCAATTGCCCATATTCAAACTCTCGAAATTAGTACATAGGATTGCAATATCCGACTTATGATTCGAGTGTATGACATTTCGTTACC
Organism: Microdon myrmicae; assembly: GCA_963931805.1. Classification (NCBI taxonomy): domain Eukaryota; kingdom Metazoa; phylum Arthropoda; class Insecta; order Diptera; family Syrphidae; genus Microdon; species Microdon myrmicae. The sequence continues at coordinate 122,656,241 of OZ007499.1, forward strand.
GTTTACATGCAAATGTCCTTTTCCTTATCAACGATGTTACTACTTTCATAATTGCCTTTTTATGCAATTTCCCGGAAATAAATTTTCTATATGAGTTTTTGTATTTGTAACTGAAGTCAGTTGTTCATCCCAGCCATGGACAATAAATCTACCGATAAACATTGATTGGACATCATTATTATTTATTTGAACCACAATAAACTAGTCGATCGAAAAGAGATTGGACTCACCAGTTGAACAACAAAAGGGCTGACCACTGGATGTAGTTGATTCAGATTCCACACATTTCAACAAAGCTCCATTCGATGGCACTATAGAACTGCTCAGCTCACATCCAAGCAGAGTTGGGTATTGAGCCCCATGCAGTGATGGACATACAACAACAAAAAAAGAATGACAAAAATGTCCACCTCCAAAGTAGAATGAAAAATCATTACGGACATATGTGTGGACTCCACTTTGAAGCACTACCCAGGTTTCGGGTAATTGAAATTCTTCTATCTTGCTGACAAGTATTATGGTCTTCCCATATTGGTTGTTGGGTTGTGATGGAAATATCGTAAAAATAAATAAAACAAAAGAGAACAAAACAGGATTGGAGAAAGATGGTCTCAAATACCGGGCCTAAATAGACACTACACGGTAGTGCAGTACACTAGACTCGTTTGCTTTTATGTTATGTGAAAAACGATTTTCCTTGCTTTAGTGCACTTATTCCTGAAACTTGGATTTATCGAGAACACTTTCTCTGAGCAATATATAAAACAGGTATAATAACAACGTGTGGTACGCTGTTATGGGCCGTAAAATAAAACGATCTGTTCGTCACATAACGTCTAAGGCTTTTGCTTGTCAGCGCTATGCATGGTCATCAAACTCGGTATATTTTTTCGCTTGTTAAAGAATTTTTTGAGGGCATTACCCTCAGCTTAGTAGATGGACTTGATCTCAGGCATTCAAGAAGAATGAGTAATTTACTGCCTTCTATATTTTTTTGTCACCTAATAGCAATAGTAGACAATTAAACCTTTCCTTTTTTAACACATTTATTTGCAAAATAAAAAGAAGTACTGATAAGGTTTTTCCCAATATTAGACTAAACGCTAAGCCTCTTTCAACATATTACATTTTTATGTAATTTACTGGCTCTGTATGAGCACTCTAAATTACTCTACTTACATTTATTTTGTTTTCTATACAAATATGTTACCTCTCGGTGTACAGTTTTTTCTATTTTTCATTTTTTTTACTTTAAACAAAATTTACAAATTACATCAGAGAAAAGAAAAGGAATATTCAAACCTGGTTTCATTATTATAATTTGTAGGTTTTTTATTGTTTTTTTTTGCCGTGTATATATATATATATAGATATATATATATATATATATATATACATATATATATACCCCGGAATATGTTTATATATATATATACCTCCCATACCCCGAAGTCCTCTTCTCCTTCCTTGTTTTTTCGTCTTTTTTTTAATTGGGTTTTTTTTTTAATTATATGTATACATATTTTTTTTCTCTTTTTTAACTACTACTTTAGTTTTAAGCTAGTCCATAAGGTATTATATTTATATTAACTAAGCTTGGCTTAATTCAATAATAAATAAATATATATATATATATATATATATATATATATAATTTTTATATATATATAATTTTAAATTTTTTTATTTTTTCTAATATATATATATAAATTTTTTTAATATACTTCGCGAAGCTAGAGCCGAACCTAATGCAATCGCATTAGTCCCTGAAAATGCTTCACGCAACATATAGATCAAATCTATGATCTTAAAAAGTCCCTGTCAAAGAAAACTTATCTTTCATGCATCCTCTTCGCATACAATTTCCCGTTAGATTTCTTCCTTTACCTTATCAGGCAGAACCCCCATTATTACAAGCCATTATATAGATCAAATCTATAATCTTGAAGTCCCTGTAAAGAAGACTTGCCTTTTCATGCATCTCTTCGCATACAAATTTCCGTAAGATTTCTTGCTTTACTTATCTGGAATTCCAAAACAATTCGGGACCTTCGGTACCAGACAAATTCCTGTAAACAAATGTTTGCATACAATGTAACCGTCATGACAGGGACCATAAATATTGCGCCGTCTATTTTCCGGGCCGCGCCATGTGTACAACAATGTTCCCTACATACACATTGGCTGGCGACTTACACCCAAGGCACCAAAGCAAATACGCATTCCGTTCTTCATCATCATCGGCACTACAACCGGGATCCGGTCTTGGCCTTATTTAGCAAGTCCTGAGGCTTGTTAAATTTTCCATCATGATTTATTTTGTCTGGGCAAGGTCATTAGTCTTGCGCCAGGGGCTCCCCGACGGGGAATCGAACCCCGGTCTCCCGGGTGACAGGCGGGTATACTAACCACTATACCGGTTCTTGGCATCAATTAAACCCTACAGCATAAACAAATGCAAATAGGAATTCAATACCTACCATTACTAGCGATGCTATAAACACCATTTTCCAGTAACCTAGCTAAAACCCATTAGCACATTCCCACATCGCATCGTCGTCTCTTTGTTTAGCCGCGACGTACATTTCCAACAAAGATTCCTTTAGCATCCGACGAGTTCGGTTTTATTTGCTTTACCGAAATCGTATCCCATGAATGCACTTTATGCCCTTTCTTTGTTCTAGGTTCGTTCTCATCCATGAAAAGACCATGCACACATACCACCATCACGATTAGCGAGTGAGCTCTGCACGAGCAAGATATCTCTGAGTCGTTTTCCATCCACTGACCGCCACGGTCACGCGATCTCCCGCTGTCTGTAGCGCTGCAGATGTGGGAATATATACCCGGAGTCGTGAGAGGTGTTCCGAACTTGTCGGTTTCCAATTGTTTGGCGGAATTGTGCCGCAATTCGTCTGAGATAGTGAAAAAGAATTTATAAGTGAGCAAATAAAACAATGAACTCTAAATTGCTGTTGATCGGTGCACTCTTTGCTCTGATCGCCATCGTCGTAGCTGATGTCTCCACAAAATGTCACCACAATTAAAGCACCATTATTACAAATAAAAAACATTAATTAATTAACCAACAATCGGGTGTTTTATTTTTACTTGTGTGATCGTGTTAGTGTTTTTCCTTACTCCCGCTTGTGGACAAACGTGACGGCGTTTCGTTCCTTTGCTCGGCGGAACTTTAGTGACAATCGGATGGGGATAGGAGTGAACCGAGTGTCCGTGTTTGGCACAATACTCCTAATCCCCACAGCTTCCCCACTCTGTAACGGAACGAGTTCTGATGCAAGGATATTCGCGCCATCGGGAGATGAACCGCAAACTAGTGCGATCCGTCGGACTGTCTGGTGGAGAGCATATAAATCGGATTGCGTGGAATAACACCACGAATCTCCGAAGAACAGTACCCGTGATAATATCTGTAAAACAGACAGACATCGACTACGCGCCTTCGTTGTGATAGCAACTGTAGTCCCGATATCAGCGCTGAATCCCCGATCAGGCGGATCGTTCGTCTCTGTATGCTCTCAAGTAGTTCGAGGGTATGGTTGAGAGAAGAGCTCCAAACATGAGAGAAATATTCGAGCGCGAGTCTAATATGGAATTTATACAGGAGAAGAAGTTCAGGCGGAGTAAAATATTTCTTGGCTCTAAAAAGATAACTCAGTTTTCCTGATACGGATCTAGCGATGTTCGACAGGCGTTTATGCCATGATACATTCCCACAGACCGTGACGCCGAGCAATTTCAAACTTTCCCCAGATTCGAGGGCCTGGCCATCCATCATCAGCTGTGGGGTCGATGATCCGCTTTTCTTTGTGAATATTGTATACTGTGTCTTCATTGCATTGAAGTCGACGAGATTGGCTCTCCCCAGTACAGGACTTTATCCAGATCCCGATTCAGAGAGTCGATCTGGCTACGTCTCAGCTGATGTAACGTTGATGCATCAATCGGCCGACTTGAAAAAGAGGAAACAACTGAACCCTCTGTTATTCGTCCACTCCAACAAATCAGTTGTGTGAATCAAAAACAAGGTTGGAACCATATTAGAATCCTGAGACACCCCGGAATTACCAGGATAGAGATCTGAACACTCGTCGTACACAAAAAGCTGGATCGATCGGTTTTTGAGCAAGCTCTTCATCCAGTCGCAAAGATGCTGGGAAAGTTCGTATGAACAAAGTTTTCTCAGCAATGTCCCGGGTCAGGCGTGGTCAAAAGTATTGGAGATATGTGTCGCTTCCCATAAACGCCACTACTTACCTTCCCAAATTACCCTAAAAGCTTCCAGTCCTGAAGCTCCCATAATCCTATCGTTTCGCTAATACAACTGCATTAACACCTGTAAACCTTTCCTTTCCGTAAGAAATTAATGCACCTAAGGCATTGTATTAAACCCCCTATAAGAATTTCTTCATCCATGCATCCAATGCATTTCATAAATTCCCTGAAAGAATTTATCAAGTACTTACCCATCATAATTATCTACTAAAAGGAATTCACCAAGGCCAAACACAATATCCCTGAAAAGAAAACTTATCGGTTCACATATAATGTAACCGCATAATCAGGGAATCTTAACCTTGAGTTGGCTATTCCCAGCCTTACATGTGTACAACAATGTCTTACATACACATTGGCTGGCGATTCAATTGTCCAACGGCCAAAGCAGCGTCGGGTAGCTCGTTTGTTCAGCTGGTATATACTCGACCACGATCCCTCGTCTAAATGAATAAACAATAACCAATTTCGTTCTTTGCCACAAACGAATTACCTTGCGTATACAAATGCAGGCAAGGGATTCGTTTCGGCTACCGACCCAAGATACGATATACAATTTTCATTGTATAAAGTATTGTAATCCATTAGCACCTTTCTCTAATGGCTATTCGTCTATTTACACAAGGGCATTACTTCTCCAAGACTTTTATGATGCCCTTGTCCCATCTTCCCTACTAGGGCATTTCCTCGATGCATCGCCGTCTATTTATTTAGCCACAATGCACAGCGTAAACAATGGTCTATACGATCCCTTTGTTATTTTTCCCTCGTTTCAGGTTTCGTTTATCCTTTGCTGAAATGCATCGATAAACACTGTGATCTGTACGATCACCCACACATGCATACACCATGATTTTCATTACGAGATTAGGTTTTCTATTCCACAAAGAGAGACTTTACGTTTCTCTTGTGCTAAGTAAAAATATATCCTTAGTTGAGAGGATATCCACCACCACCGAATCGAGGGTGAATCAAGAGCCAGATTCCAACCCTCGATTGAGTCCTTTTCCATCCGCCGACCGAGCCGGCCGTATCACTCCCGCTCCCCGGTGCGCACGGGGACGCGAAGATAATTAAGTAGATTCGAGTAAGCGCGTTACCGAGTAAAAAGTAATTTTTCTTGTGCAGCCAGTAATCAAACTATAATACGAAAAGGTGCTGTAATATAATTAAAATACGACAAAAGTATTGTGAAATAAAAGAACCTTTTATAATAAATAAAAAGTGCGTTTTCCATTTACTTGTTTCTGGTAGACAGAATTTTATTCTTTTCGTTTGCGAACTATACGTGTTGGAATCTTTTAGTGGATGATGGCGGGAAAAAGTGAATCAGTGTCGTACGCCGGTGCACTATACTTTCTTCCCCACAGATACCCAATGCGACCGCCCTTGACTCATCATGTACTCAATCGCAGATGTCCATGTATCGTTTATAAGTGTCAAAAGGTTTCCCGTAGACCGCCTGCCACGGAATCCGTATTGACGATCATTCAGAAGTCCGTTGCACTCCAAATACTTAACTAACTCGGCATTGATGATCATTTCCATTACCAGTAATGCTATCGGCCGGTAATTTTGTGGGAGACACTTTTTTCCACTCTTTGGGGTTGATTGAACTCGAGCAATTTTCCAGCAGGCAGGAAAGGTCCCTCGTTCATAAGATAAGCGAAAGAGTCTGCCAAGACCCGGCGATAGTACTTGAGCACAGTTCTTAAGGACTATTGTTGGTATTCCGTCCGGGTCGGTTGCCTTCCTACACTCCAGTCCACATAGAATGCGTTGAATAGTATGTGGGCGGAACCTCACATCTCGCATCGAAGACCGCACCCACGTGATCACAGTTGGCTTAAAAAGACCGGCAGCAAGCTTTGTATTCGTGGAAAATATAATCAACAACACATTAGCTTTATCCTTTGAATTTGTGAGTAACGTCCCACTGTCTGTCATTAACGGAGGAGAAGAGGAGGAAACGAAGTTAGCGCTGACAGTCCTTGCCATTGACCAGAAGGGACGCCAACCAGTTGGGAACTCAAGGAGTTTATTCGTCACTCTGTCGTTGTATGGCTTCTTCGCGGTATTAATAGCCTGGTTGCATGCACTTCCGATTCTAACAAAATTCGTTCTGTTCACTTCGGTGAGATTAGAGCGCCATTGTTTAAAAGCTCTATTTTTTGCCGGTGTAGTTGGCTCGCATTTTATATCAAACCAAGGCCTATCCGATTAATTTCGTTTGATGAAATGCGGAATGTAAATCACCAATCCTAGAAGAATAATCTTCGTGACCGACTCCGGCTTGCGTCAACATCAGAGTTGTAGTGCTCCAAAAAGCCCTACCATCTTTTTCTCCCATTCCTAATCCAAAATCCTATCAAAACCTGAAAAAACCCAAACATTATCCAAAATTCGCAATAAACGAATCAAACATTCGTTTATCGCATAACATTTGCCCCCACGGCATAATTAAATCCAGAATCAAAATTAAAATTAAAATTCACAATAAACGAATCCAATATTCGTTTATTGTTCTATATTTGCTCCACAGCATCACCCAAATCCAAAATTCAGAGATTGTTATCTCTATCCTAAAAATTCCATTGAGTTAAACAAACAAAAACTCAAAAGCAGATACATTCACACATCTGCGTAATGGTTTCGTAAGAATTCAAGAAATTGATTTCTTATCTTGTGTAAACACAACATCTCGCTCGAAATATCCAAAAGATCGAGATTGTTGCACGAAAATGTGTATCTTTGAGATACAATTTTCGATTCCTTTTCCTTTATAAAGGAATGGTTTCGTGATCTCCGGACGTCACAGACGGACATCACTGAGAACTGTTACGTGTAATCCAAAGTGAAAATTAAAAGTGAAAATTAAAAGTAAAAGTAAATTCAAAGTGTTAATCGAAATATAATTCGAAATATAATTTAAAGTGCCGTATATGCTGTGCAGTAATGCACCAGCCCAAGACTATCTAATAAAGCGAAAAAGAAAGGCTATCGACTTTCTCCGCAACCCCCCTAAAAAGACGCCAGCTGTCTTGGAAAATATTCAAAACATGACCTTAACACAGGATCAAAGACTCCAGCAGGCCCTGGATCACATCAAGGCCCAGGAGAAGCTCATCAAGGAATTAACCAAGAGAATCGACGAATTGGAAAGCAGCTCTGCAAATTTTCCTGAAATGCTGGACGAGTCTGACATGGAGGAGCAACCGTCTCATCTATCAGCACCAGCTGCCAAGCCAACACCAAATATCTCCAGTATCCAAAAAATGTCTGGAAGTCAACAACAACCGAAACCCCAAATAAATAACGCCGCTGCCAATGGAAGAGTTCCAAAGAACGAAAGGCCCCCACAAATCAACATCAAAAAGGTAAATAACATCAAGCAAGTTATTCAGCTTCTGGAGAGCGCCCTGGGGCACCGGAATTTTACCACCAGATCGAGAGGTGACAACGTGTCCGTAACACTCTCCTCTTTAAAAGACCACGCGCTAGCTGAAAAAGCGCTTATCTCGAATAAACTGGAGTTCTTCACCTTCCTCAGGGCGGATCTCAAACCGAAAACGTTTATAATACGGCACATCGACCCTGCTTGGACTAATGAAGAAATAAGCGCGGAATTGACGAGACTAAGTCCTGACTTGAAAATATCCAAAGTCGACTACTACCAAACTCCTCACATGAGGGCGAGCAACATATTCAACCCACGGTTCATCCAATTGGCACCAACCGAAGACACTAACAAACTAAAACAGATCAAATATCTGTTCACCCACAAAATTCAGATAGAGATACCTCACAAGCAGGAGCTTCTCCACTGCAAGCGCTATCAGCAGTCAGGTCATCTTTCATCTTCGTGTCATCTACCAAGACGATGCGTAAAATGTGCGCAGGAGCATGAACCAAACCAATGCAAAGTCAAGCCACCGGGTGAGGACCCAGAACGTATACACACGGAAAATCCGGATGGCTCCATTTCTGTAAAGGAAGTGTCAGTTGAATGCTGCAATTGTGGTGGACCGCATCCTGCAAACTTCACAAAATGCCCGCACAAGCTACGCTTACTGAAGCAGAGAGTGCCTCCAACCAAAAACATCACTGGCCAACTTAAGCAACCAACAGCAACAGTTACTACAACAACGAAATCGAAATCCTATGCGGAAATTACCAGAGGAAACAACGCACCCTCATCACAACCAGGAACAAACCTAGGACTCGACATCATGGGATACATCCGAGAGTTGCAAGCTCTCTTACCGACGCTAAATGGATTAAGTAACTTCGAAAAAAAAGGTCAGATACTTTCTCTTATAACCTCACATATATTATCCCAAAATGTCTAAGTTAAGTGTAGTTGCCCTCAATGTAGATTCCATTTCGTCAAACATACGGAGGCATCACCTCCGACTGCTAGTGAAGGAGTTTTCTCCAGACGTCCTCCTTCTTTGTGAAACTTGGCTCAAACCCAACTCTCGCATTTCTGTTCCTAATTACCAACTTGTTTCAACTCCTAGAATTGACGGTGCAAGAGGAGGTACCGGTATCCTTATTCATAAAAGATTCCAATTCAGTGAAGTCAAATTTAGCAACATCTCCTGTGTCGAATACACTGCTGTCAAACTGCTCTGTGACAACAATGAAGTCTTGGTTCTAGTAGCCATCTATTTACAACCCAAGAGGTACCCTAACTTCCCATCTTCAGACTTCGATGAAATATTCCGTCAATCCCACCCCCACTCATTCATCATCGGAGGCGACTGGAATGCCCGTCATACCGCCTTCAACGACACCGCTTGCAATAAATTTGGCAAACAATTGCTTGCTTTCCTACCTCTCCACCCCTACGTCTATATCGACTCCCCTACGGAACCTACTCATTGCTCCAGCTCTACTCAATCAACTATAGACTTCTTCTTAAAATCTGCGATCCTACGCTCTGTATCTCCCCCTACTGTGTCGCACTTCTTCCCCTCGGACCATGCCTCCACCCACTCGATAATTGACCTTGGCCCCTTAAATCCGCTTCAATCTCTCAACCCAGTCCATAATTTCTCCAGAACTAACTGGAGAAAGGTCAACAAATCCGTTAGCGATATGTTTCAAACGCTTCCCATCACAGATACGAATAACTTGGATCCTAACGAAATTGAAGAAGCAGCTTGTAAGATGGAAGGGATCTTACAGCAAGCCCTGTATTCTAATACCCCTTCAAGGATGCCACACTCCTTCGTAGGTAAACCACTTCCATATCTCACCCTCAAACTCATCTCATTAAAAAAAAAGCTCCGCCGAAAACTATTTCGAAGATTTTGTCCCCTCCTCAAAGTACAGGTTCAATTATTGTCTACCCTCATTAACCAGCAGTTAAATGCCTTCGTAGAGCAGAACTACATCTCCACTTTAAATAGTATCAGACCCGATCGTAATCTTTACAAAAACATCAATCGCCTTACAGGACGAAAAATACACACCTCAATAGACAGACTAATTGGTCCTAGAAATAATATTCTGTACTCTGATTCTGAAATAGCAAACTATTTAGCGGAACACTTCTCCCAAGTGCATAGACAAAATGATAGCCTAGGCAACTCCGAGTTTGAGGAAGTGGTCAAGCGTTATACATCCCATGAACTAATCTCCTCATTCACTCCATTCATAACTGAATTTAATAATGACAATAGAGCATCTCAACCCACCGATACAAACTTCTTTTTGCAACCGCAGGAATTTAACCAAATGATATCTTCTCGTGGCAATAAAAACTCAACCGGCTTGGACAAAATTCCACATGTGCTTTTCAAAAACCTCAACCCTTCAAATCGACTATACATCATGACCCTGCTAAACCACATAATAAATGCTGGTCACATACCGGAGTCTTGGAAAACTGCCATAGTCATCCCCATTAAAAAATCAGGCGCATCCCTGATGGCGGCCAATTTTCGACCCATCTCACTACTTAATAATTTAAGCAAATTACTTGAATTAAAAATTCACCATTACCTACTCTCCTTCGCGGAAACTAACTCATTACTCCCTGATTTTCAATTCGGTTTTCGTGCACAGCACTCAACATGTCACGCTCTCCTCAAGTTTACTCACGACATCACTATGGCTCTTAACGACCAGTGCCCCACTGTGTGTATCTCCCTTGACATATCCAAGGCTTTCGACTGCGTGTGGACTGCGGGTCTTCTGTACAAATTACATTCCACGTATCGTCTCAACAATCACACTTCCAAGTTTCTCTACTCGTACCTATCAAATAGGAAATTCATGGTCAAGATAAATTCCACCCTTTCCCAGACGTACTCAATAACAGCAGGAGTCCCCCAAGGATCCATTCTGGGCCCCCTCTTATATTTACTATACACATCTGATATTCCTCAACCCGTCTCACCGAATACTCGAATCCTCAACTACGCAGACGATACCCTTGTCTACTCCAGCAGCAGGCTCGTATTATCTGCCAGAAACCGCGTAAATGAATTCCTCCAAATTCTTTCCTCCTACTTCCTTAAATGGAAGATCCGCTTAAACCCCAACAAAACTCAGATGACTGTATTTAAAGGTAGAAACGTTCACTGTACCAATAACACGGTACGTAACCATTCAAAAATCCAACTGAACCTCTGCAACACCCTCATAAAACCATCTAAATCACTAAAATACTTGGGCATTACTTTCGAAAATAATCTCTCTTTCACGACTCACATAAACAATGTCATCCGCAAAGCGGGGATACAGCTGAACCTTTGTCGGAAAGTAATGTGGAAGGCAGATGGTCTCTCTCAACAAGTCAAACTTCTACTTTATAAACAAATCATCAGGCCCACACTTACTTACGCTTGTCCCATATGGTTCCATATCTCTCCCTCTCAAATGGAAAAACTTCGTATCTTCGAAAGGAAGTGTTTTAGACTAATCACAGGGCTACGTCGACAGCGCGACTCCCACAAATATATCAGAAGCCTTACGCTATACCACTCCGTCGGCCTGGAGAGATTGGATAGAAGGTTCCTGGAATTGTCGATAAGATTCATTGAAAACCTGTCAGCCAATCCAAACCCTCTCATCAATTCCCTTAGCCTCCCCAGCCACAATGCATCAAATCCCTATCTTCATGCACTCCATTTAAAGGCTCTCTTCTACGCAGGAAGATTAGTAAATGATGCGAACGAAATCATCTACCATAACAGGGTAACCGATCTTAACCACTTCAAATACTCAAACATTCAACCCTTTTCTCGGGTTCTTTCCTTTAACGAGCAGTCGGTGGAGAGACCTCCCTCTGCCGCTCCCTTCCCTCCTTAGGGTATGTAAAGTATGGAATCTCAACTTAAGCTTAAGACTAGGCTAATTTGTTCTAAATGACTATTTGTGATTTTATTTAACTACCTTAGATATAAGCTAGATTTAAGTAGAGATAAGTAGTTTTAAGAATATTTATTGTAAATATTGACAACCCATCCTGGTTTTCATGACCTTTCCAGGAGTCCTACTAATAAATTGTATCTGGAATAGATCTCCTTAAACGTAAGACCTCAAATTAAATATTACTTGGAAAAATGTTCTAGACATTGTAAGTAAAATTGTCACAACTTAGTTAAGTTAGCTGTAAACTTATGTAACTAAACTTTTAATGGTCAATAAAGACAGCGTTTTATAAAAAAAAAAAAAAAATGATCTCCGGACCGCAGTATCTAGATCCTCCTGCCACAGAGCAGTTATTTTTCAAATAAAATCAATAAAACTAAATCCAAAATAAATAAAACTGCTTTTATTACTTTTGAAATTTTGTGCTGGCACCCAACGTTGGATGATTCTTTTTATATATATATATATATATATATATATATATATATATATATATATATATATATATATATACATATACCAGGACGACTCCAAAGAAATCGGTACAGGAACCAGTACTGAGGTTGCAGGGTATAAGGACACTATCCCCTAGGTTACGTCCCACGAACAATCAGGACGTTGCTCTTCCCTCTGGGTCAGAGGAAGCACGGCAACGAACCCTTGCTGAAGTGTGTTGTTCCAGGAGCAATCAAATAAAGAGATCCAACGTCCTTTTCAGGACAAGAAAACGCGCTTCCTGAGGAACAACCCCCACAACGGCAAAACAAAATTTTGGTGGCAGCGCGTGGGATACCCAAAATCCGCTCACCACAGAAGGAGGATCAGAACAAACAAAATTCTGGTGGCAGCAGTGAATCGGACTGATTCCCAATATCCCCTACCAGTAAAAGTATAGAGCACATAAGGTTACAGAGAACCATCGGCAACAAAATAACAAAAAGCGCTTCAGTGAAAATTATAATAAACAAATTTTGATAAAAACAGAGTGCCCGGGGCTAAACACCGGCAAAGTGACTTAAAATTTTAAAATTTCTAAAAGCGTCGCCTGGGGCTTAAACACCGGCAGAGTGAAAAGCAAACAAAGGTAATAAAAGTGACAAGCAGAGACGACCACATCTAGCAGCGACGACATCACTGGAGGCACCAAAAATAATATATGCAGTGGAGCAGCCAAAGATAGACCGATTCCTGATGCAGCGGCAACACCCAGAGTAAGCAGCGTACTCCACGATTTCCACAGGTACTTATACTTTATTTTATTTAGTGATTTATAATTATTAAAAGTGAAATCAATTGTGTTGATAAAATAGAGAGTGAAATTTGTAATTTGGTCATTTTTGCGACCCCCCAAAATAATTTTTTTTTTTTAAATTCAAAACCGTTAATTACAAGGACGTGCCAAGAATGAATCGAATTGTTCTTTTTACACGGGGATAAAGAATAACCCCCCAAGCTTAATAATAATTTGTTAACTTGTTTTCCTAATGATAATAAACAAAGCTTGTTCTCATTTTCCAAGCCATATATAAGCATAAAAGCCAAAAGTGATAAATCCAATTAATAAAAGAAAATTTTTCACAAGTACGCACTTATTTTTCCAAAACTATTTTGGCTTATAGAAAAATTTTTAAATACATTTTCCTTAATAAACGTATATTTTTAAACGCACCTTTTTTAAAAATCTCGAAACCGTTTTCACACATATATACATATACACATTTATTTTTCCTAAATTTTTTCCAAGAAATAACAAATAAAGACTAATCAAATAAAATCAAATTTTTCCATTTATAAGGGGATAAAGAAAAACCCCCATTTTATTAAATATCCTGACAAGTTTTAAATATATTTATAGAAGGGAACAAATAAAAACCCCAAAATTTTAACAAATTCGTTTTTAAAACTTTTACTTATCATAAGGGGACAAAAGAACAACCCCAAGAGTTTGATTTCAGCTAAATTTTCACATACACATACATATATACATATTTTTCCATTAATTTAAATTTCTTTGGTGAAGATTTTCTCATAAGCATATTTTTCTATTTGATTTAAACTTCTTTGGGAAGATTCCATCTCATATTTATGTGGTTAGCTGAACATAAACAGGAAAGCTAAGTTTTTGATGCTTGCCTTACCGTCGTCTGGACTCTTTTGTGTGTTGGATTTTTCCTTTTGTAACATTAGCATCCTTTGGAAACTATTTTGAACATCTTTTCACCTCTCTACCTTCGACACTTTAAACATTTCTTCGAAAGGGTTGTATCTCTCACCTTAGGAATAAAATACACTTTCCCCATAGCTTTGAAGGTATTTTTCTTGTTTTCGCTCTTATCTTTTCTCTTGCCCATCTTATCCGACAATAATGAAGGTCTCCTCTTTGAGTTCTCTGCCTTTTCTTACCCTTATTTGGGAAGGTCTGTTCCACAAATACGTCGTTAGCGACAAAAATAAACCGGGTACGCGTTCGCAGAGACCTGAGCCCGAGCTCATACAAAATCGCGAGGACGAAACTTCGGAAACGTTACGAACGGAAATACGCGAACAAAGTTCTAGAATGAACTACGGATTCGGATTAAGCGACATACTGGGACTCGTGCCGGTATTTAACGGTCATCCTGACGAATTAGAGGGTTTCGTCTCTTGTGGAGACATTTTGTTCTCACAAGCACAAGATGATAACCAGAAATCTTTTATTCTAAGGGTGGTCAAAACCAGATTGCAGGGACCGGCGCGTGATTGTATCAGGCATAAAATCATTTCTACCTGGGAAGATCTTGTTTCAGAATTAGAGGGAGAATTTAAAGCTCTCATCTCTAGGTCTGCTGCCCAAAATAACTTAGTGGCAACAAAACAAGATAGCAAGGAGGGTGTGAAAGAATTTTCAAATAGACTCACACATCACCTGCATGAATTGGACAGCGCCACATACGCTAGTTCACCTGAGCCTGCAGTCAGAAGTTATCTTCTGGCTGAGAATCAGAGACTCGCGTTGAATACGTTTGAGGATGGGAGACTCGCGTTGAATACGTTTGAGGATGGGATACGAAATTCCAGCCTCAGAATCTTGGTGAAGTCTCACAACGCCCCAAATTTAAAAGCAGCCATTAGCTACGCTTTAGAACAATCTCGAAGATTAGGTAACGATAACTCAATGCTAACTTCCAATAACAATTTTAGGAGAAATAACCAACCAATTGTTTGTCAAACATGCAACAAGAGGGGACATACTTCTGCGACTTGCTATCGCAACACTAATTTTCCTAATTTCGTCCCCCAACGCATTAAGACTGAGGCTGAACGTCTCCAATGCACATACTGTCGAAAGTATAATCACACCCAGGCAGAGTGCAGAACCAGGTTAGCTCATATGCGAAACCAGGACCAACCTTCAACGAGTCGAAATCCTTTCAGAACTCAGCCCAATCAATCTCAAAACAGGACAATGACAAACTCGCCCCGCATTGAAAATCGAAATACCCGACAAAATCAAAATATTAACAGGGTATCCAATCAACAACAGGGAAACGAACTCACTCGGGCAGCGAGCAACGGCAATCCTTCTCGAGTACAGACAATCGCCGATATACACCCCACCCCGATGTAAATTTTGAAATGCGCGTATTTTTCTGCCCTGAATTTAAGGAGCCAGTAATACGTGTAAAATCTAATCCATCGGATAAACAATACTCGACTTTCCTTATCGATACAGGCGCCGACATCAGCCTGATCAAATTAGATAATCCTTATATTGAACAATCTGTAGAAAATTCAGACCCAGTGACTATATCCACCATTGCTGGAAAAACGGTCAGCACATGCGGAAAGGTATTGGGGGAGTTTGAATTTAGAACAGACAGGCACTCCATACCCTTTAAACATAACCTTTTTGTGATAGGTAAAAATGTAAACTTCCAACACGATGGCATACTGGGAAGCGATTTCCTTGCGAAGCACCAGTGCCACATTAACTTTGAAAAGGGATTCCTTAAATTCGCTGTAAAGAAGAGAACCACGGTAGAACTCCAGCAGTTTTTAGGAAACAAAAATGAGGTCAAGGAAAATATTCAGAATGCCACGCCTTACGAGGTGTCTTCCACGGATAATACAGGCATTCTTGAAAAATTGGATAACACCGTTCGTGAGTCAACATCCGAATCCGTTTGTCTACGGGCCGGATCTGATGCTGTGACAAACACAACGAAACCAACCACCCTTGAATCTTCCTCTTCCCATTTAAATAAAGTTTGTGGTAACGAAAAAGTTAAGGAAACTGCTGAAAAACTGAGTTCAGGAAAATATGAACCTGAAACTCCAATATCCCCAGTAAATTTAAAACGAAATGCCAAAATCGATTTCATAAAATTGCATTCACGATCTCAACAAATAATGGAGATTCCCTTTAAAGAAAAATCCAGTCAAGAACTGATTATAAAAAAATCCGAGATCATGCCAGGGATATATCTGGGTAATAGTTTGACAACACCACAGGACAACAAAATAAAGGTATTACTAATGAACACATTAGACACCGATCAAGAAGTAAGCACCAACGACATAGAAGTCGAATGGGAAGATCTGGATGACTACAATGTGTTACAGGCGGATGAAACTAAGAACTTTCTAAAAAATAGGCTTGAACGGGTAGAATCACTCCTAGAGTTGCGTCATTGTAACCAGGAGGAAAAGATATCTATCCTAGACATCTGCCGCAGATTTAACGATCTCTTTTACTTAGAGGGCGACCATCTCACACACACTGACGCCATAGAGCATCAGATCATCACGGAAGAAGGAAAGCCCCCACTTTACATAAGACCATATCGCCTCCCAGATAGCTCGAAGCAAGAAATCCACAAACAAGTGAATGAAATGCTTCAGGATGGCGTGGTACAACCAAGTTTCAGTCCTTGGAATTCCCCTCTCTTACTAGTACCCAAGAAGGCCGGACCTGATGGGACAAAACGGTGGAGAGTGGTTGTCGACTTTAGAGCCTTAAATAAAATAACAGTCGGAGATGCATATCCATTGCCCAATATTACTGATATCTTGGAGCAGCTAGGAAAAGCTAAATATTTTAGCACTTTAGACTTAGCAAATGGTTTCCACCAAATATGCATGGACAGTAGAGACAAGGCAAAAACAGCGTTTAGCACACCCTTCGGACATTACGAATATAATCGAATGCCCTTCGGACTTAAAAACGCACCTGCCACATTCCAGAGGCTTATGAATAATGTACTCATGGGTCTCCAAGGAATAGAATGTTTCGTCTATGTAGATGATATCGTAATTTACGGCTACGATCTGAACGATCACAATTCCCGACTCACCAGAGTTTTCGAGCGATTACAAAGGCACAATCTGAAAATACAACCAGAAAAGTGTCACTTCATAAGGAAAGAGCTCACCTACTTGGGGCATGTTATTTCAAAGGAAGGTATAAAACCAGATCCAGAAAAAACTAAAGCGGTGAAAACGTTTCCAACGCCCAAGAAACAAAAAGACGTAAAATCTTTTCTCGGTTTTGTAGGCTACTACAGAAAATTTATCCTAAATTTCGCCGAACTGGCAAAACCTTTAAGCAGATTGCTCAGGAAGAATGTTCCATTTTATTGGGATGCCTTTTGTGACGAGGCATTCACAACTCTAAAAAGAAAGGTTATTACCCCACCAATACTGGCTTATCCAGACTTTAACCGGGAGTTTATAATAACTACGGATGCTAGCAATGTTGCGTTAGGAGCAGTGCTATCTCAAGGTACAATAGGACAAGATAAACCTATTGCTTTCGCTAGCCGAACTTTAAACGACGCAGAAACTCGATATACAACATCCGAAAAGGAATTACTAGCAATCGTTTTTGCACTAGCCCAGTTCCGACCATACGTTTACGGACGAAAATTTACTATAGTCACTGACCATAGCTCTCTACAGTGGGTTATAGGACGAAAGGATCCTACATCCAGACTTATGCGATGGAGAATTCTACTCGAAGAGTATGAGTACACAATCGTCCATAAAAAAGGAAAGCAAAATGCAAATGCTGATGCTCTCAGCCGTATAACAACGACTACCCCAGTCAATCCCATTAAAAATAATATCCTCGTCACCACACGAAGTAAAGCCAAACTCGAAGAAGATGTGGCTGCACAATCATACAAAGATACTACCAATCTTGTATGGCAAGAACAAACAGGGTCCATCTATACCAAGAAGAAACTTGGACTACGTATCATAATCCTCCCATTGATAGACTCTGCTGAGGAAGAAAATCTGGCAGGAAGAATTCCAAACTTCACCAAGCCAGACATAGGTAAAATTACGTTTCATGAGCAAGATGGGTTATGCGCCATCACATTGCCATTGCCTTTCAGAAACCTAAGCGACCAGGAAACCGCTAAGAGTTCCCTTATTAATCTGAAGAAGATTTGCGAAGACCGGAATTTCAATTCCATTGGAATTTTAGTGCCCTTCATAGAAAACGAATTTAAAGTAACACTTAATAACTTGCTAAAAGAAACTTTTGCTCACCTCAACGTGACAATGTACGTTTTCTCCAATAAAAAGAAGCTTCTAACAGATCCTAACGAAATACAAAAGTTACTCGCGGAATACCACAACTCACCTTTCGGAGGACACCAAGGAGCCACCCGAACAATCAATAGATTGAAGCAAAAATATTACTGGCGCACAATGACCGCTGACGTCGCGGCGTATATTCGAAAATGTGCTTCCTGCCAGATAAACAAAAGTGGAAGGAATCCTAGAATTCCTATGAAGATAACCACAACAAGCTCAAAACCTTTCGAAAGAATTGCTTTAGATATAGTAGGACCATTACCAGTCAGCTATAATGGAAATAAATACCTACTAACGTTTCAAGACGATTTGACTAAATTTTCAGGAGCTTACGCACTGGCCAGCGCCGAAACCAAGGACGTGGCCAGAATTTTCGTTGAAAATATCGTCTGCCAGCACGGCATACCATCTTCTCTATTAACTGACCGAGGTGCTAATTTTCTCAGCGCACTTTTTAAGGACATTTGTTCCTTACTTAAAATGAGAAAACTCAATACAGCACCCTACCATCCACAAACGAATGGAGCACTAGAACGGAGCCATAGAACTCTGGTGGAATACCTCCGGCACTATGTAAACCAGGATCCTCTCACTTGGGACACCTGGATACCTTACGCAATGTTTGTGTACAATACTACACCCCACAGTAATACAGGCTACACGCCGCATGAATTACTATATGGTTTCCCAGCCGAAATACCCAGTTCTCTCAGACAAAACCCCGAAAGCACTTATAACTACGACCATTACGCAAATGAATTAAAAATGCGATTACAACATGGTTATCGTACAGCTAAGGGAATACTGATAGAGAAAAAACAAAAATCTAAGGCATACTACGACCAAAAAGTAGGCCGTAAGAAATTTAATGTTGGCGACAAGGTTCTGTTAAAGAATCACTCAAGACCTAACAAACTAACCTCCCTGTGGAAAGGCCCCTACGAAATTGTAAAGATCCTATCCGAAGAAAATTCAATCCTCAGAATAGGAAAAGGAACCCGAATAGTCCACAACAATAATATAAAACCATTTGTGGATTAGGCAATCACAAATAAGAAACCCAAAATAAATAAAATAAAGGTTGAAGGAAAGTAAATGTATAGATGTATTTATAACCTTACAAAAACAAAAAAAGCAAAATAAATGTATATACGAAAAAAAAAAACCTTAGAAAAATCATAAAGTAACACTGTACGAAAATACCACGATAATGTATTTAAAATTTGCCTGCAAAATTTTTCTTTTCAAATACTGTTACACGAATAAATAATCTTGTAAATATTATACAATATTTTAAATAACCGAAATAAACAAACAAAACAAAAAATATATCTATAAAGAAAAATATATATACAACTAATAATGTTAAATTCACCTCTTAACAAATTATTGTTCAAAAACGAAATAGATAGATAGAATAAACAAAGAAAATTTATAAATTCAGGAGATAACAAATAAAATATAACAAGAAATTGAATCTCCACATAACTCATATGTTTCAAAAATAGAAGTTTCAAAACTATACTATAAACAAATATTGACTATCGAAAAATGTATTATACAAATATTTTAATCAACCATCACTAACTTAAATAAATAAACAAACAAACATTTTTGTAATAATAAATAAAACAAAACTTACAGTACGAAATAATGTTAAAATAAGAATTTATATAAGTACAAAACATTTTGTAATGAATAAATTCTAACAAAATTTTAGTATAACTCAAAACAAATTTAAAAATGTCTAGAATTTAATTTTACGTACAAACTACATGAAAAAATTATATAAATAAATAAGGACAATGAAAAGTCCTCAAAAAAAAAATGCTCTGTAAATAATATGTAATCAGTATTAATATGTAATACACAAATTGTAATAGTAAGCCTTAATAATCTTACGCAACACTTACATATATATTGTACCACAAATTGGAAAACCTATAATAATACTTTATAAACAAAAACAAATAAAAACCTCTTATATAAAAAGAAGAAAAACATATTACTCACAATTGTTACTAAACGTAATGGAAAAAAAAATATAACATAAACACTGTAAATAACACTTTTAATATATGTAATTACAACTTAATCATTGATCACTTTAAATATCAAAACAAAAAAAAAAAGATTGTACTGTAAGCTAAGAAAATAAATATTGCATACATAGAACTAAAATGAAAAAAAAAATCAGGCATATGTAACGGAATCACGATACTATCATCCTTATTCCCAATCACACCATTTTCCAGAAAATTAATCTCATAAAGATCAATTTTCTTTTTTTCAAGGAGGGGAGGATGTAGTGCTCCAAAAAGCCCTACCATCTTTTTCTCCCATTCCTAATCCAAAATCCTATCAAAACCTGAAAAAACCCAAACATTATCCAAAATTCGCAATAAACGAATCAAACATTCGTTTATCGCATAACATTTGCCCCCACGGCATAATTAAATCCAGAATCAAAATTAAAATTAAAATTCACAATAAACGAATCCAATATTCGTTTATTGTTCTATATTTGCTCCACAGCATCACCCAAATCCAAAATTCAGAGATTGTTATCTCTATCCTAAAAATTCCATTGAGTTAAACAAACAAAAACTCAAAAGCAGATACATTCACACATCTGCGTAATGGTTTCGTAAGAATTCAAGAAATTGATTTCTTATCTTGTGTAAACACAACATCTCGCTCGAAATATCCAAAAGATCGAGATTGTTGCACGAAAATGTGTATCTTTGAGATACAATTTTCGATTCCTTTTCCTTTATAAAGGAATGGTTTCGTGATCTCCGGACCGCAGTATCTAGATCCTCCTGCCACAGGGCAGTTATTTTTCAAATAAAATCAATAAAACTAAATCCAAAATAAATAAAACTGCTTTTATTACTTTTGAAATTTTGTGCTGGCACCCAACGTTGGATGATTCTTTTTATATATATATATATATATATATATATATATATATATATATATACCAGGACGACTCCAAAGAAATCGGTACAGGAACCAGTACTGAGGTTGCAGGGTATAAGGACACTATCCCCTAGGTTACGTCCCACGAACAATCAGGACGTTGCTCTTCCCTCTGGGTCAGAGGAAGCACGGCAACGAACCCTTGCTGAAGTGTGTTGTTCCAGGAGCAATCAAATAAAGAGATCCAACGTCCTTTTCAGGACAAGAAAACGCGCTTCCTGAGGAACAACCCCCACAACGGCAAAACAGAGTCTCCAAAGTACACCTCCGAACAAGAAAAGATGCGAAGTAATCGCGCAAACCCTCCCAATTTGCACCCCTATTCCTACTTACACGGCGAAGCTACCTAAGTCGGTTATTCATTTGAAATGCAAGTGGTTGCGCGACCGATACCAAGCAGTGATCTGAGTTTCCCAGTTCCTCTGGGTTGGAGTTGTAAGTTCGAAGCGTCGGGACATGGGCCGGGTGGAACTTTGGGCAGGCTGTGCTCCGGTCGGCGGTCTGCTGGTTCTTACTCACTGGGAGTATGTGCGGTTCCTTAACCGATTGGCGGCGACTTCTGGCAGCTGCAGTGAGGGCAGCTTGCTAGCGCGAACTGGCCCTCGAGCAGCCTCGATAGTTGGGCATTATTGCCTTGCTCGGTGGGTTTCTCTGTAGCAGGCTCTTTCCTTCGCTCGATGCATCGGATTTCTTGGCATCTTTCTTCGCTGGGGCTGGTGCGCTGACAGCTGCTGGTGCCTTGTTGATGAAATCAGCCTTCTTTTGGAGTGTCGCTTTAGTGGTGGGTGGTGCTGCTGCAGTAGTTTTCAGTTCTTTCACTGCCTCTGGAACCTTCTTGGTGTCCTTGGCGTCGTTAGTTGCAGGCTTTGGATCAGTTTTATTCTCGACCTTTCCTTTTTCTCCTTGCTGTCGGCAGCACCTGTCTTAGTTGGCTTTTCGGTGTCTTTTTTTTTGGTTTCGGTAGGAAGGTGTCTGTCGTCACGCCTTTGTTGTCCGGGGGGGGGGGGGGGGGGTTTCCGGGTGCATCATCCGTGATGGCAATCCGGGTGGGGGGCCAGGTGGCATACGGCTGCCTGGTGTTGATGGAGTCCCTGGCCACCATGGTGGTAGTCGCGACATCATTGGCGGCGAACGACTTCGTGGTCGACTGAAGGTATCCGTAGCGGTCTTGGGTGCGGTCGGAAGGTCGGCGATTAGGGTTTGCCTTTCCTCAGAAAGGTCCGTGGCCTCGTCAAGGTATGTTTCCTCGGCCTGGTCGAGGAATCCCTCCTCAAAATAGCAGTGGACGATGGTCATCCCTGGATCCACCAGACTTAGGAGTTGTTCGTGCCGATTCCGAATCTCATCCCAGTCTCGCTGGAGGGAGCGCCCTTGCGCCTCCACCGTGGTCAGTGTCGGTGGCCCTCTCTTCCTGAGATTGTCGAACGCGCATGACATCTTCTCATGTGCGGCGAACTGAGCCGCCATGAGCTGTTCGGCCAATGCAGCAGTTGTCATCTTCTACTTCGCTGTCATTGGTGCCGGCCGCTCGTTTGAATTCTATGATTGGATGTGCCGCGAGCTAGGCGACGATTGGTCTTTACGTCTGGACCCCGTTGTCTTGCGACATTGACGTCGGTCGGTCCTTAGGACCTTCTAATATGCCGGGAACTTGGCGGCGGTTTTTCGGTTGCGCCGCGAACTGGGGCGGCGTGAGTTGATCCTAACTAAGATGCCTTTTGCGCCACGACTGAGCGGCGATAGACTGACTCCAGAGTCTGGATTCCTCGATTGCGTCGCGCACTGGCCGAGGTGTGGTAGGAAGGTAGCTGCACTGGGGACGGCTTCATGATACATCACAAACCTGGCGGCAATAATGTAGCTGCACTTGGGGCAACTCTTCATTACGCCGCGAACCTGGCAGCAGTGGATTGGATCCACAGTCTGGATCCGGCTCGAAGGACCGATATTTTTATTTGCGTACTGCAAATCGTCCACCAACCAATGGGTTGCGTTGATAGGCCAAAGAAATGGCGTCAAAAACAATGATTAGTTTGCTTGCCATGCAACGATGATAGTTGCCGTTGACTGAAACAAGTCGGAATTTAAATGCTGTAAAAAAACGAAAAGAATACCTTAATTTGAATGCCGGCAGAACTCCAGAAATAATCCTCCACATAATGTATTGTATTATAAAATAGTTTCTTTATTTAATTGATGCGTTTGATTTACAGAGATTGCGAACTGTGTCGCCCAAAGCTAACGAAAAAAAGAAGGAATTGATTTTATGACAGTTTATTTGTAAGTTGTTTATTCGTTGTCATGACAACTGTTTACTGACTGTTGTTACTTCTGTTGACGGCATTCAGTTGCGAATTCACTGACTGCGTTCAGTTGAATCCGCAACAATATATATATATATATATATATATATATATATATATATATATATATCATCATCATCATCGGCACTACAACCGGGAACCGATCTTGGCCTTATTTAGCAAGTCCTGGGGCTTGTTAAATTTTCCATAATGATTTGTTTTTTCCGGGCAAGGTCATTAGTCTTGCGCCAGAGGCTCCCCGACGAGAATCGAACCCCGAACTCCCGCGTGACAGGCGGGTATACTAACCACTATACTATCAAGGAGCCCATATATATATATATATATATATTATATATATATATATATATATATATATATATATCTATATATATATATATATATATATATATACCATATATATATGTATTTTTTTTTACATATATTATAAATCAAAATTACAATTCAAAGAATTCGCTTAAGTGAAAGGAGTAAAATGGACAAAAAAATAACTATAAAAATAAAAACAGAAGAAAAGGGAGATAGTGTTTAATTTGGAAAATTTGTCGCCACATTTTTACCACGAATTGTTTTCCATGTCATATACAATATAAAGTATGTTTGCAGGCATGCTCAGGCTGGTTAGCTTATAAATAAGACCTTCTAA
This sequence comes from Microdon myrmicae, assembly GCA_963931805.1. Lineage (NCBI taxonomy): Eukaryota > Metazoa > Arthropoda > Insecta > Diptera > Syrphidae > Microdon > Microdon myrmicae. Next base: position 122,680,454 of record OZ007499.1, read on the forward strand.
CCAAACGGTGTCGAAGGCCTTTTCAAAATCAACCAAACATGCCCCTATGCACTGCCGTTTTGCTTTGTTCCATCGTATATCGGAAAAAAGTTTTGACGTGGCGTGGGTAGTGTTAGACCGAGTCCGAGAACCAAATTGCTTATCCGGGATAATTATGTTATCCTCGCACAAATTTAATAACTATTTATTTATTAGTTTTTCAAACACTTTGCTGATGTTCGGGAGTAAACTTATAGGTCGAAGATTAGATGGGTTGCTACAATACTATCTTTCCCCCATTTTGGAATGGAAAGGGCTACTGCTGTTTTCCAGTGCGTTGGGCAATATGCATTGTTGAGTGCGTTATTGAACAGTATCGTATAAATATATATGGCTTCCGATAGTAAATGTGTTTGGAATTCCATCAATTCCAAGAGACTTCTTTTTCTTAAGTGACTTAAGAATAGTTGAGAGTTTGTCCGTTGCTACAAACAAACTGTTGCCTCGATTTGAAATTTTCAATGGGATAATGTGCGTTATTAATGTCACTAAAGATTGTAAAACTTCGATTTTCGGAGCACCAGCTATTAATTGTGTTGCGAAGTGAAATGTGGTTTTGCAGTGTTCTGTGTTCTAAATCACGATTGGGGTGAGAGGATTCGTTCATTCTATGCACCGCCTCGAAATAGGCACCCATAGCATTAGCTTTTTTTTGTGGATCTTCTATCAATAAGGATTCGCCCTCAGAAATAATATTGTCGGCGGTAATACCTGCGTTTAGCAGTATATGATAATTCGCTGGAGTTCATGCGATTTTTAAACAGGGAATGTCATTATGATTGCTCTTTTGGAATATCTTATTTATCTGAGGGAACATATTCGACCAGTTAGGGTTTATGGCTCGAATTTTTTTTTTTCCCATTTTGAGTTTATAGCTGTTCTATAGTTTTCACGTATCAGCTGTTGAAGGTTACGGATCACGGATTAGAGTGTCATTATTTCCGGCTTTGGTCAGTCGGTGAACTGCGGATAGAGGAGTCTCACTATAGATAGGAGAGAACTTTATTGTCTATGAAGACTATCGATAGCTTCGTTTCTGTATTGGCTTGTGTAACCTTAAGACCGATGTAATTTGGGAACAGAGAGCTCCATAGCCTTCTTGACAATGCCATACATTGTAAGGAGATAATGATTTATATCTTCATTTTTTAAATTTCTATTGATATGTGGAGCCATATTACCTGATTGGATTTTCCTTTTGATAACGCGTTCGAAACGTGACCAAAGTGCTTTATGAAATTTGAAGGAATTGAGGTGATCACATTAGTCGACCAGAGTTTGTTAACGTGTAATGTGAATTGTGGTTTCATGTCGACAGTAGTCACTATCGCATTCAACAGTCCGAAGACAATATCGAATATTAGCAGTTGCACTTAAGAGTTGAATTCGAACGCCTATTAGTAGTAGATCCAAGAAGGAGTCCACTCTTGGGAGAGAAGGGGTGCTAGTGGCGTAAATTTCTAGATTGTGTTCGATGGTGTTTGCTTGCCACCATTCCCACAAAGCATTGCCGCTCGTGTTGGGGATTAAGTTGCCCCAAGTGGCATGTTTAGCATTGATTCCCCTGTGAGTAGGGCGTTAGAATATACTCACAGCCAGCCCGGCTTGTTGTAAGAGGCGACTAAGGGCCGAGTGGTAGGTGGGGTCTCAACGCCCTGTCGCCCGGTGAAAAAACACCCCATCAAGCTATAGGCTCTGTGAAATGGTCGGCAGAAATCCCTGGCCATCTTTCGGAACTTGGCTGATGGACCAGTTCGAGAAAAGGTTGGTTTATGTGGTAGTCGGTCCCATGGTGAGATACCACCCCGTCACGCTGTACATTACTTGAGAGCATGCAGAGACGAGCGATTCGAGCCGCTGACGTCAGGACTACAGTCGCTATCACATCGGAGACGCGTACCTGACCTCTCTCTGTTTTACATGCAATTCGGTTTATATGCGCTCCACCAGACAGTCCGACGGATCGCACCAGTTTGCGGTTCATCTCCCGACGGCGCGAACATCCCTGCATCAGAACT